>OW028725.1:7505000-10005000 GCA_932294345.1 Pandemis cinnamomeana | reverse complement strand
AGTTTAGTGCAAAATTAATTTTCATTTCCTCTCAATGTTTGAGAAGAACACACGGAAAAAAAAACTTAGCTGTGGTAACTAGGAATTAGTTGGCGCAGCTAAATTCCTTCGAAACTATAGGGACATCGAAGTATTTAGCTATCGTTGCAAAGAGTTTTTCGCTACCGAAACTTGGCTGTGATAGCAAATATTCTTAGTTGTGATCACTTTGAAGTTTGGGAAACTTAGCAGTGACTGCTAATCATATTAGCTAAAATTAGTTGTGGCTGCTAAGTATATTAGCTATATTTAGCAGTGACAGCTAATTTAATTGGCAATATTTAGCGGTAGCTGCAAACAAATTTGCCGTAGCTGCTAATTACTTTAGATGTGACAATCAAAATAATTCGTTGCATCGGCGAAAGTGTTGGCTGTAGCAACTAAGTTAGTTTGATACTCTATCGCATTTCTTTAGCGGTATTCGACAACGAGTTTAGCTGCAGCTGCTAAAAGGGTTTGTTACTATAAGAAAGACTTAGTTGTGAGATGTAATCAAGTTAGTTGTAGCTGCTAATTAAGTTTGTTACTGTAACTAAGAGTCTTAGTTGTGAGATGTAATCAGGTTAGCTGGAGCTGCTAATTAAGTTTGTTACAGTTACCAAGAGTCTTAGTTATGAGATGTAATCAATTTGTGGCCCGAGGAAGCGACCGCCACTGCGATACGGCAACCCGTGCACACACCTGCAAAGTCTGATAGACCGGGCCCGTTAACGTCCTAACGAATTAGAAGCAGTAACGTGCACACTAGGCTACTCAGACTCGCTTCCTGTGTCTGTTACAAGATAATCATTCAAAATCATCTCGGGTATATATGGACGCTCGGTCAACCAAACGATAGCGCGATGTAACTTGCGCGCAGCGCCATCTGTTGGCGTATTTCGTAAGCTCAGTTGCCGTTGGCCTTAATACTTATCGTTACTTATAGTCAAAGCTGCAAAAAGTTCTTGGCTGCCACACTTAAGTCTGATTTGCTACGACTGCTAATATAATATTGCTGTTCATTGCAAAGTAAATTTGTTGGTGCGACTAAGATTCTTAGCAACATTAGCAAAAAAATATTTAGCAGTTGCAGCAAATAATATTAGCTACAGTTTGTGAATAAGTTAGTCAAAGCTGCAAAAAGTTCTTGACTGCCACACTTAAGTCTGATCTGCTACGACTGCTAATATAATATTGCTGTTCATTGCAAAGTAAATTTGTTGGTGCGACTAAGATTCTTAGCAACATTAGCAAAAAAATATTTAGCAGTTGCAGCAAATAATATTAGCTACAGTTTGTGAATAAGTTAGTCAAAGCTGCAAAAAGTTCTTGGCTGCAACACTTAAGTCTGATTTGCTACGACTGCTAATATAATATTGCTGTTCATTGCAAAGTAAATTTGTTGGTGCGGCTAAGATTCTTAGCAACATTAGCAAAAAATTATTTAGCAGATGCAGCAAAGAATATTAGCTACAGTTTGTGAATAAGTTAGTCAAAGCTGCAAAAAGTTCTTGGCTGCCACACTTAAGTCTGATTTGCTACGACTGCTAATATAATATTGCTGCTCATTGCAAAGTAAATTTGTTGGTGCGACTAAGATTCTTAGCAACATTAGCGAAGGATATATTAGTAGATGAATCAGAAAAAAATTAGCAGCCGTTGCAAAAATGTTATTAGTGATTGCAAAATGTATTTATCAAACGTATCAAAGATATTATCTGCTGTCTAACACATGTAAAATTAGTAATAGTAACAAAATTTTTATCCACTATAACTAAGAATTATTAACGGTTACAACTAACAGCAATTACTAAATTATTTTGTTGATAAATTAGCTATAGTTGCTAATCAATTAGTACTGTTAGCAAATTATTTGAAATTCGTTTAGCTAAATATCGTTATCAGTGGTAGCTAACTGGTTTTAGTTGCTATAGACATGGCCTTGTTACAGTTGCAAACAAATTGTATGCCACAGCAAAGAAAATTTCAGCAAAGGGAGCTTAGCTATCACGGCTAATTCATTTCTCTCCGTGCATTATATCTGCCTCAGCTGGAAGAGCAATTGGTGGATTAGTAACTTTAAAAAACACTCACCTGCGGTTCGTTTTTAAACAAGTTACTCATCCAGCAATTGGCTACTTCCCAGGCCTCGGCATTAATCTACTATTGTAACTAGCGTGGAGAGTAACCCTCTTATTCATAAACGCTCTCTAGGCTTCTGCTAACTTAGCAATCGTTTGTCCTTGCCTGTCACTTTGACATTTACCTATCACAGATAAGGACAAACGATTGCTAAGTTAGCAGAAGCCTAGAGAGCGTTTATGAATAAGGGGGTAAGACAGCCGGTGAAATTACTGGTACAGGATACCTCTTTCGCTTCATCCACAAATCCACACTCATCAATCCTAATACAAGTCCGTTGCTTCGGGTGCTCCTAACCTGGGGCCTTACCATGACGGCTTATGGGATTCAATTCAGACTGACTGAATTCAGACAGACTTTATACATCTAGACTTATATCATTTATGGCTCGGGGACCTTATACATCCCTTTTATAATTGTACTAGCTGTTGCCCGCAACTGCATAGAATTAGTTTATCGCTATCCCGCAGGAATTACGCAATTTTCCGGGATAAAAAGTAGCCCATAGATGTGTGATTCCAGACTATTATAATCTAGCTATGTACCAAATGTCATCCAGATCTGTCCAGCCGTTCTGGCGTGAAAGAGTAACAGACATATAAACATCCATACTCACAAACTTTCACAAGTTCACATTTATAATATTAGTAGTATTAATTTAAGTAGAATTTCAGTATAGTAGTAGCATAAAGTATTTTATTTTGAAAAAATGACTTTCTGACAAGTTTCTTGCGACGCATTCGTCTTGGCAATGATGGTTTTTACGAAAGCGCTGGTAGTTTCAAAAAAGGCATGTAAAAGAGCCCTTGGCGGCCAATTTGCAAAAATAAATTTTGTTTTTTTTTTAATTTGAACTGAGTTCAGTTTAGCCGTGATTTTTAGTATGGATCTGACTGCGAGCGAACCCAAACTGAATCGGAACTGAATCGCATTAAGCCATGGTATACCCCTGATCTTTTTCAAAACGTCTTCGAATGGCCCCGGAACTACTTGCTTTACTAATAGTCTCACAATCGGAAACGCATTCTCAAGAGCATTCATAGATGCGTGAGAGGGAAACCCCAAGATGTTTGCTAACTGTTCTTGATTGGGTCATTACTCAATCGGAATGTTTATGTCACGGTGTATGGGTCATCTTGGGAGAGAACGGAATAGTGAAAACAATACTTAATGTTAATGATGACGATTAAGACCGGATATCTTAGTAATTAATTGGTGACCGTGAAAGTAAAGGTCGCTTGGATAACTTGCGTGGGATGTGTTCAAATTATTTGATAAAAAATATAATTTTAATGTTTTCTATAAAAGTTGATACGGAAGAAGTGAATAAGTGATATGAAGTAATATTTGTAAGTCATGTTTGAAGCGCTGTTAGTGATCTCACGACTAAAAACTTAAATTTGTCTTTGTCGGGTATTAAATGCTATTTTTATATCTGACATTTGAGTTAACTACCTACATTTTTTTTCCATAACTACTTTGTTTTACTTTGACTAGTAGATACTTTATACATCTCTACTATAGACTAATATAATTTAAGGCTCGGGGACTTTTTGCATCCCTTTTATAAATAAATGTATTTAATTTAAGTAGAATTTAAGTAATCTTACTGTATTTTATTTTGAAAAATTTCTTGCGGCGCATTCTTCTTGGCAATGATGGTATTTCCAAATGCGCTGGTAGTTTAAAAAAAGACATGTAGGGAGCCCTTGGCGGCCAATTTGCAAAAATAAAATTTTGGTTTTTGTTTTTTTTTGACATCTTTAACAGTTGTATAAGTTTTTGTCATCATCATCATCATCATCAGCCTATATTAGTCCACTGCTGGACATAGGCCTCCCCTAATGAGCGCCATAGCGCCCTGTCTTCAGCTTGACGCATCCAGCATCTACCTGCAGCCTTTCGCAGATCGTCATCCCACCCTGGCCGGAGGGTTAAGTTTTCGTAAATGCGGTAAAAGTAGAAAAAGAGAAACTACCAATAAAGCTATCTGTTATTAATAAGGAACTATTTGAACATCTGGAAGACCATGCACTCATTACAGAAGACAATAGTTGTAATAATGAATCACTTATTCAATCCAAAACATTAGGTTTCATATGTAGTATCTAACCAAGAAAAAACAGTGAAAACATTGAATAACCAGTATAAATAGAACTAAAAACCTTGTGCTAGTTGATGAACAAAAACTAAGAAATTGACCTGAAAACGGTGGCGAGTTGCAAAATATTTACGTTGACGATATTCCATCAGAACAACTGAATATAGGAAATTATGTCAATTCTAAACTCTAAAGTGACGATAGCGGAACTTTCATAAGTAATTTGACTCTTGCGTTAGACAATTTATAATTTACACCGAATCTAAACTGCTTAAGTGCCGCCAAAGGCATTGAATGACAGGTTAATGTGATGTTTATAACAAAAAACCTTGCATTTTAACGATTTGACACCGGTGAATTTTCTCCTTGCGTCATATAACTGCTTCTGCCTACCATTATCATATTTTTTCTAAAGCCATTATAACATCAACAGTTAAAAAAAAGTGATTTTAGAAACTTTCAACTTACACCACTTCTTCAAATTCTTTACAGTGATACAAATAATGTAAAGAAACTTTATATAAATGTTGAAGTAATAGGTAGAATAAATGTAGAGTGTATTGATAGAAATATCAATTTAGAATCTCGACCATAATTTTCACACGCATTGCATAGTGCGTTAAAACCTACAGCATTCAGAGGTCTACTATCTTGTTCCAATAAGATTAAAGCCTATGTGATAAAAATATCGAGTATCAGAATACAAGATAAAACATTAAAGAGGGTTACAAAGTCGTGCTCCATAAAATGAGATTTAATTTGAGATTATTCTGAACTATAAACTTAACCATGGTTAAAAGTTAACGATATTTAATACAGATAATAAGAATAAATAAGTAACTTAAGCAAGTTTTCCCAGACTTTATTACAATCTACGACATTGCCATGGAGAAAGCCGGGAAATCGAATAAAACATCAACGTTTATAATAACGGCATATGATTCTAAACCTTGAAATTATAATACTTAATAAATACCGCGCTATATTTTTGCTTGCGGTTTGAAAAGGTATAAATAATATTTGAGATCATAATTACCAGGAATTTCATACCCATAAAAACAGACGAGGTTAACAATACGGACCAACTGAGCAGATAAGAATTTCTAAATAAAACAACCTTCAAACTAGTTCAGCATTGGCAGAGATAAATCACCCAAGGCTTTGTAATAAGCAAATAACTTTACCATTTTAATCAATCACAAATTTCCCAAAAAATTACCCATGTCCCGTAAACAATGAGTCAGTTACCTTATCTCTAAATTTTAACGATTTACCGATAACAAAACGTAAACATTGTAAGTTCAAGTACGATTTTACTATCTCCGGTGATTAAACATTAAAACTAACCTATTAAAACTTTACAGCTATTTTAATTAGATTTCAGATAAACACAAACGCAAAAGCCGTACCGGCATTGAAAACATCTTAACAATAGTGTCATACAGATTTCAAAACTCACCATGCAACTCAGCATCCCTGGGGACCACAACACAAATCACTGTTCACTCGAGTTCTATCCAAAACCGTATTAAAAACACTTTACCGAAATAACACCCTTGCGGCACTCCCGATGGCGAATGTAAAAAAAAACCGCTTTTATAAATCGATTTTAGACACGTGCGCGCGAGTCTACGGACGCGTGCTCCACAATAGCTGCCGGCTTGATACTGACGAACGAACAAGCTGCGCGGGCGCGTACTGTTTACTAACCCCATGTGCAACAGCGTCGAACGCTATCAACAAATCAACTACCTAGTCCCTACCGTTTAAAGTTCCTTTTACTCCGTCGGTGCACTATTCAGATGCTTATCTGTGTTAGTAAGTCGGACACATGTATTTGTCATTTATGTGAATGAATAAACTGACTAGAGCTTTCTGTTGCCGCGTTTCGTTATAACCTTAATTAATGTTTTCTTCCACTTGTCCGAGTCCTTCGGGATTCCAATTGCCATGCAGTGAATCATACGTTTCGTTATTTACGGCGGGATTACACGTGAGATTGGTGCCGATAAAATTTTCTTAGAAAGATGTAATGTTAACGTTAACACTGATTAAATGTTTAATCTGGTTTTCCTTTCCCAAGAAATGTAACGTGGCATAGTTCCAAATTGTTATGACTTTGCGGAAGACAAAAGAAAATTCTTCTACTGTTTCGGATTGACGTGTGTTCAAACAAAGCGTGTTTGTGTTTTTCGAGTGCATTCAAAAGATTTTAGAGCACTGATAAACCTTAATTGGTTTGACGCATAATTAGGTAACCGAATAATTCTTTCGTTTAATCTAGTCGTGTCAGCTAACAAAGATTAGACCAGGTAAAAAATAAAAAACAAGAAAGTTTTATTCAATAGTTTGTTCACAGCTTTCATGATACAAAAATATGAACAGTACTACAAAATGCAACAAACTATCTAAAAGGTAAACGATTCAGCATATGCCTGTGCCTCGCAGAATTAAGTCTCTCCAACTACGAGATCTGGTCTCCTCTCCAGCTCTTCGTTGTGGAAGGCAAGGGGCAACCACCACACTATTTTTCACAACTTCGTCTTATAGGTTCAGATCCTCAACTGGCGATCGCGAGGATATTGCTAAGAGTGTATAGCACCTTAGGATAAGTTAGCTTCAGTAGTTAGTAAATGGTACTAGCGACAAGTGCTAGTATCGGTTGTACCATTGATGGTACTAAGGGCACATAGTCTATCCATTGATGGTACAAATGAATGGTACTATAGACGCTAGGGGGTTATAATATGTGCCATAAAACCGCTGTTACCTTCTTCAAGAGTGTGTGAGCACAAGACAAAACTTTCTATGTATTTACTAAGTTAAGAATAAAGAACCTCAGTAAAATCCTTGTAGGAATTAAAACACCTTGCCACCGAACTTCACCAAGATATACATACGCATACACAAATCACGATTATAAATATATCCATCACAGGGTAGACAAAACCTAAAGGACACAAAATATTGATGGGTTGCTAGGCGCATCGACTATAACATGATTCCTAAGATAGTTGCCCATTCCCTCGAGGTTTACCGTCTGCGGGGGAAGAGAAGCAACTAGTACACACTTCTCTTTGCTTCCAGAGCAGTGTGGAAGGGTGTGACACCAAAGTACGTGATCTAATAAATTTGATCGTGATAACATCCCGGTTAAAGAGACGTATCCCGGTTTGCGGTGACGTGCCCCAATATTCCAGTGTGGAGTGACAGTTGTCCTGATTTTCGGCGTTGGTAACTAATTTCTATCAATTGACCTCCAAAATATGGACCCCTGTGGTACCAGGCTGCAGTTTAGGCGCAGTTCTCTTCATTTTCTCTTCGTTGCATCGAAATACTGTAAATAGTGTATTTTTAACCATCGACGCAAAAATGGTGCTATGAGTTTGACGTCGATGTATGTGTGTCTGTCTGTGGCATGGAAGCTCTCAAGCGGATGGACCGATATTGATGCGGTTTTTTTCATTCGGTTACTTTCCTTGCGGTGGCTTTTAGCTGTGTTTGGTCAAATCGGTCCAACAGTTAGAAGAGTTAGTATAGTCGAATTACAGAAAAGTATGGAAGTAATTCGTGTAGTCGTGTTTTTTTGTGGAATCGTTAGAGGGCACGACTAGATGGTTTCCCTCGGTTTGCACCTTTCTATCATGTACGGAACACTTTAAAATATTAGGTATAAACTTCAAATGCCGTTATTTTGGAGTATGATAAAAGGTATTAGGCGCAAGTTTAGCCACGTGAAGGGTCCCCTTTGGTACATAATGTATGTTAATTAAAAAGGTGTACGATGTATAGAATCTTGGTAAAATATTTTTTTCTGATTGCGGCTCGAGGATAATTCAGACGGTTGGTGCAAACTTAGATTAAGCTTTTCAAAGTATTATAAACACCCAGGTAACTTTGCACCCCCGTGCAAAGTATGGAACATGTTTTTTTTCACTCTTTTGTAGATTGTACTTCGGGGGAAATTAAGATAGTCGTGAAAATTTATAAATAACACATATTTAAAAGATACTACATTCGCACTCAATAAAAAAAAGAAAATTTTAACCGGAAGTTTGGTAAACATAGTTCTATCTAAACGCAAGGAATAGCAGCGAACGCTAGGTAGCGGGTAGTATTACAGAACCGCATGTTCCGTGTAGAAATGTAAATTTTTTATGGGGTGCGAATGTAAATCAAACCAAGTTAAGACGATTGTGACGATTTTTATTAATTCCAAAATTTCCCCCGAAGTACAAAGACAGTAAAACATAGAAAACTACTTTCCGGGTGTCGCACCCTGGTGCAAATTTGGTATTGTGTTTTGATATATATTCTCATCATTTCCTCAATTTGCACCGCGTTCTGTATTTTTCCCGGGGCCGCAATGCCAAAAAGTATATTTTTAGTTATATGATTTTTTTTTTGTATGTTCCGTAGCTTGAATTGAGCTAAATAACGGGTGCAAATATAGATTAAGATGTAATAAAACGTATGGCAAATTGCACAGACTACACCTATTTTTTCTTCTTAGTTATTACTATTACACCATTTTCAACCAATTCCACCCCTTTCCGGGGGGGTGAATATATCAAGTGATGTATTAAATTCCATTTCTAACCCATACAAATCAAAAACAATTGTTTTTATCAGTTCTTAGAATTATTTCCTGACTTAAGGGAAATTTCACGTATTTTGCCTCCACTAAGTCAGCTCTTTTGCAAAATGTAAGGCATTTTTGACATAAAATAGAATTATTTTTCTATTAACTCGAATTTTTATTTTAATGTTATTGGTTATTTTGACCGTGTTCTACCGTACAACGTTGCCGACATTTTTGTCACAATATTTTTGGATGCTGTATTTACTTTGACATTGGCGAAATCATCGCATCGATGGGGCCATATTGAAAAAGAAGAAGTCGGTAAACTGACAGTAATTAAAAAAATAATATTACCCAAGAAACTTCTTCAGTCGGCATAGTAAATAGAACATCTGCGCCACAGTCGTCCGTTCATTAGCAAATGCTTTTATTGCTGCTTCACAATATTAAGGTGTAAACACATTAGTTCTCTCTAATGGTGCTGTTGGCTTATCTCTATAATTACTATGCTCTAAGAATACAACAATTAACACCGTAGTTGCAAAAATGGCATTTGTTTCTTTGTTCTCCATAAGACCGGAATAAACTAATTGCTTAACTATTATCAAATGACGACCAGATGGTCCAGTGGTTAGAGAACCTGACTATGAAGCTTTAGGTCCCGGGTTCGATCCCCGGTCGGGGCAGATATTTGTATGAAAAATACGAATGTTTGTTCTCGAGTCTTGGATGTTTAATATGTATTTAAGTATGTATTTATCTATTTAAGTATGTTTATCCGTTGTCTAGTGCCCATATTACAAGCTTTGCTTAGTTTGGGGCTAGGTCAATTGGTGTCAATTGTCCCAAGATATTATTTATTATTATTATTAAATGAAATTTCTAAACTACGCTGAAAACTACAACACAGAAAAATCCGAAAAGTAAAGCTATGGCCGGCAATCGAACCCGAATCCTCGTCATTACGTGACGCGTGCTATACCCCTACACCACCCATAGCAGGTGGGTAGCAACAAATGTTTCTATCTATTACTAGCTGTCACGTGACCTTGTTACTATACGATTTTTTGTCGTTAAGCGTCTTCTGTTTGAATGATGTGTCTGTACGACACAATTACAAACTCCCGTGGAACATGTACTGCTCACCAGGGACGAGAGAAGGCGCTGATTTTCAAAATGATAGGTGCTATTAGAGAATTTTTACTCCTTGATTTTTTTTATGTTTACTTTTACGGTTTCACCGTTAGAAATTCAATTTCTAAACGATACTGAAATCTAGAGCACATAAAAAAAATCGAAAAGTAAAGCTATGGCCGGGAGTTGAACCCGGATCCTCATTCCGTGATGCGTTCCATAACAACAATAGGCTGTGTTTAGGCCAGAGATGATGTTTTTGATTGATTGTCTTGTGTTTAATTATAGAATCAATCTGTCTAAATTTTAACTAAACTGGATTTGAACCGCTTTCTTACGTGTAACGACGTGTTGTGGTTAGGTTAACCTAAATAACGGAAATAATCTCTATTTGTTAACAAAAGTTGAAATTACCTCACTAAGCAAAATACAGACTAGATTTAGAGTTTTAACCATTTTCCTCAATAACAATAAATATTTAACGATCGGACGCTTTATTAATAATATTAGGTACACAGAATCAATTAAAAATATAATAATTAGGAATAACTATAAAAAACCTATACTTACAAATAAAAAAAGTTATAAAAAGAAAACCCCGTCTAAACCTACTGGCTGCGGCAGGGTCCCCATGTCGCTGGCGGCATTACCCCTTTGGACCGCAAGGTGCGATCCGCTGGGAGAAATACACGATCGGACTGACTTGAAACTTGGTATTACCACTTGGATGAATGAATGTTCGAAAAAAACCCGTTTCAAAGCGGTTCACATTCATCGCCAAATAATCCAAGCGATAATTGCACGAGAGATCACTTTTCAACAGGTAACGAAAGACATTATAATTTATGTCACGAAGCCTGCCAAAACTAGTGAAAAGTGAATGTTATTGGACCTCACGCGACACTAGCGCCTCTAGTGGCAAATCCACACGCATAAAACATATAATGTACCAGTTGTTTCTCTTCCGCGCAGATGGTAAAAGCCCATCGATAGAATGGGCGAAAATCTTTGGAATCTTGTTATGGGTGATGTGGCTAGCAACCCATTAATATTTTGGTTTCCCTTTCCATCCATACGCCCACAATCATGCTAAACGTGGTACTTAGGTCTTGTTACCTTAGATCCTGTCTACCCCGTAAGTGATATAGACGTGATTTGTGTTTGTTTGTTATAAATAAAAAATACGTTTAAATATTTCCATACCACTGTCACTGTCAACATTAACTTAGGATTAAGAGAGAAATGTGACAAAGTTAACCAAACCTGCCTACGAATTTAGTTAAGATAACAGTTTACGCGTTCCTGAGCCCTTAACTACTGAACATACAAGCCGTGTTTGTTGTCTGAGATAATTTCACGGTTTCAGTTTGGTTTAAGTTTAACAGGTTTGACTGTTGTTTCGAATGTGCCGGCAAACAGTGGAGCGTTTGGAGGTAAAGGTGATATGAAGTTGTTAGGGTGAAAGTTGACTTTTGATTTATTCTTTTTTAACTCATATAACAATGTGATTTAATTCCTTCCATGCTGGTCTGGGTGACATCAAAAACATAGAGTTTACCAGTTGCTTCTCCTCCGTGCGATTGGGCGAATGGGCGAATATCTTCGGAATCATGTTATAGGCGATGCGGCTAGCAATCCTATACGCCCACAATCACGCTAAACGTGGGGTCTTGTTACCTAAGTCTGTCGACCCCGTAAGGGATAAAGACCTGATTTATGTATGTATGTGAATAACGGGCCTCATTTCCTCTCTGGAAGGTTAGATGTGTCGATTTCGTACAATGTTATTGGTCGATTCTGTAAGTCCTTGCTCTTCTGTACTTCTGTAGAAGCAATATCCTTAATAGCTCAGGCATGACATGTTTACAGAATTGTTATTTATTTACAAAATGGCGGGGAAAAGGCACCGCTCCTCGAAACTATGCGCTAATGGTAGAAAAATATGCACCCACAACCAGTGATTGATGGAGTACAACAGTTTAAAAAAGCTGGAGTGAAGATTCATTTCATGGTTCCGTGGAATATTATGCTTTTACTAGCTTATTAAACCATTTATTTAGGTTGAACCGTTATTTTGTTAGCTACGTATTATTAGTGCTGTCATCATCATCATCATCTCAGCCATTACAAGTCCACTGCTGGACATAGGCCTCTCTCCTTTAGATCTCCAATAAGACCGGTTGGAAGCGGCTTGCATCCAGCGCGATCATCCGATCTAGTAGTAGTAGATTAGTGCCGTACTCTTTTCGTATTAAATAGCAAATACTGGCAATAATATTAATCTTTATAATAATTATCTTTTGGATAATTATGTATCATGTATTTTTTGTGTTGTGGCAATAAATATCTTTATTATTATTATTATTAATAGTGGAGCGTGACTTCCTGACATAATCATTCTTATGCTTACTAAGAGGTTCCAACCTTGATACTTCAACATGTAAACCTAGGTTTAAACTACGCCTTGCGCTTGCGCGTGTGCGTGTGCGTGCGCGTGCGCGTATCTCAACCAGATTCCTAGGCAAAGTTAGGTTGTGCTTGGCTGCGGGTAACTACGCACACTAGCTCTTATGTACACATACTACACTAGGTGTACTTCAAACCGGCCTCACTTCAGCGTTAGCAGGGCTCCGTCTGGACTTTTTATTTGGTGTAAGGCATTAACATACTGCTTAGAGTTTGAACGTTTAGCGAATTAAACACACACAGACAGAGCTTAAGGTAACAAGACCTAAAGGCGTATAGGTTGAAAGGGGAATCAAGATAGTGATGGGCTGCTAGTCGCCTATAACATGATTCCTATACCCATTCCCTCGATGGGCTTTTACTATCTGCGCGGGAAGAGTATCAACTGGTACATTCTATGTTTTTTCTTTACTCCCAGACCAGCATGGAAGCAAGTAAAGTAAAGTAGCGGAGTTAAGTTACAAAAAATTAATGGGAATTTCAAATTCTATCCCTTTCTCGCCGCTTTAGCGTGAAAGAGTCAACAAACATAGGTGTAAATATTAAAGTATTTGTAAGGAACCATTTGTATTCCATAAAATATACGGCGTATCCCTACACATCATAAAAACATAGAAGAAATCGTGTGAAAATCAGAAGCGGAGAAAATGAACGGTGTTACGCATGCGTGACACTGTGCGAGTAGCTGCTTCAACAGTAGACAGCTACTGGCCCAACTAACTCATATTTCATTTTTATTGTAGAACTAGCTGTCGCACGCGATTTCGTCTGGAAAGAATTTGTTTCTCGCTATCCCGCGGGAACTATGCTATTTTCCGGGATAAAAAGTGTTTTAATCTAAGGTGACATCTACATATAAAATCTGATCAGACCTTGCCCAAGGTTGCAGAAAAAGAAAAAGAAACAATTATACTCGGGGGCACAGAATTTGGTCCAGACTCCATTAGTTTAGTACACGAGAGGGGATCATTTTTTAGCGCTGAGTGCATATTTTGCCTTAAGTGAATTACATATTGGTGCAAGTAGCTGTCCTCCAGTAACTAGCTTACCTACTCGCTCAGTGTGCCCGTACCATACGTAAGTACACTACCGATGGGTAAGTGGCATAGTTAAACGCATTGCCTTTTAGATGTCACTTACTAAGTCGGTAAACAGGTTCCGTTTAGAAATTACGTTTACATGTAAATGAAAGGTTCTATGTTTGTCTAACTAGGTGACAAAGCTTTTAAGGTTGAAGGTGAGGGAGGCCACGGCGCAATCACAATCATAGGTATTTATAGTCTCTCTCTCTCTCTCTCTCTCCTATCATCTTGTATGTATACACAACCTCAGCAGGAAAAAGTCATCGCCGAAAATTTACAAATGTTTTAGGCGATGCGGCTAGCAACCTATCATTATTTCGCTTTCCCTTTCCACCTATACGCCCATAATCATGCTAACACCATTCCTACTTTTAACAATATAAATGCAAAAGTTTGTATATAACCATCTGTCTGTCTGTCAGTACGATTCAGTGGCGTGGCGTCCATAGAACTCGATTCCCACCGGCTTGCCTATTTTAAGGCAGTTGGGTACTGTGCCACTGGACGTTTGTCACTATGGATGGATTTGGATACCTTTATTCCGATATTACCACAAGATCGGAATTTACAGTTGGTTAACAAGTTACAAGTATTGCCTGCAGTCTTATCATTGCAATAATGTACTATTTCGTTGTTAATCTATTATTACTTCATGCAATGTTACGATTTCTTATAATTTTTTACCAATAGTTAAATGATAGACATATGGTAGGTACTTTTACAACACCTATATTTTCTAATATTGTAAATGCGAAATTTTGATAGTATGTCTCTGTGTCGTATAAAGTGGATAGTCTAACGAAATCATTTTGTTTGATTAACTATTTCGTTTGTATCCTTTTTATATTTAGTTTCTTTTCTTGTATTAATTAGGTACCTAGTGGTTCTTCTTCTTCTTTTTTTATCTGGCCCCATCGATCGATGCGATGATTTCGCCAATGTCAAAGTAATAAATACAGTATTCAAAAACTTGTGACAAAAATGTCGGCAACGTTGCACGGTAGAACACGGTCAAAAGACCCCCCTGTCGGGCTCTTAGCCAACGGATAATGATAGCCCTCAGAATCTGCCAGGAAATCTTTAACCGATGCCCAGGGTGCACTCGGACAGATCCTAAAACGAACCGCAGCTCTTGACCACGCGCGGAGGTCTACCTAGTGGTTAAAACAGTAGAATGTATTAAGACTTTGTTTAGAAATAAAACCGCCTTCAAAAAAACTCAAAAACAATTGAAAAAATGTACATAAATCATGTCTGAATCCCTTACGGAGAAAACGGAGCCTAAGATAACAAGACCTAAAGCCCACATTGACAGGTCTAGCCTAGTTGAGTGTGGAACCATCAGCTAACTCTCTTATGTAGGTAACAATTTTTCTTTTGAACGAACATTTTTTTGTATTTTTTTTTTATTTTCCATTTAGAGAGAGAGAGAGAAACATTTATTTAAACACATTCGATACACGTAGATATATAATAGGAAGAAATAGGTACAATATACTTAGGAATAGTACCGATATGGTGTAAAATATGTATATGGTGGTGGTGTGTATGGTATATTTAGTAACCTATAATGGCGATTGATTAATAATTGGCGGAATTTGTCTTAAAAATGGGAATGCTGACGGTATGTTTACTCGCAATTTAATATTTTCCCTGGTCTGGGAGTAAAGAAAAAATATAGAATGTACCAGTTGCTTCTCTTCCCGCGCAGATGGTAAAACTCCATCGAGGGAAAATCGTGTAAGCGATAATCTAAAGAAATCATGTTACAGGCGATGCGGCTGGCAACCCATCACTATTTTGATACCCCTTTCCACCTATACGCCCATAATGCTAAACGTGGCCTTTAATCTTGTTACCTTTCTGTCTACCCCGTAAGGGATAAATACGTGATTTATGTATGTATGTTATATCCATAACATGGTTCTAACTAGACTTCATCTTCATTGGCAGACAGTTTCCAAACAACTGGGTTAAGAGCTTAAAGACAAATTGAAGCTGACTAATCGAATTACAGTCAAATGTCAACACAATAACATAATCATTCGCCAAATATTACGGTGTTCTAATTCAGTGTCGCACTGCTTTTTCCACTAGCTAGGGGTGGGACAAAATAATCGATTAATTTCTGTCTGTCGATATTTAGTAATCGATTCACTCTTTACGCAAATCTTTTTCACTGCGAACAACCCCTGCGCTCAGGTTTAATATAGAAGTAAACATACACACACACAGATAACGTCTTTATCCCTTACGGGGTACACAGAGCCTAAGGTAACAGGTACCTACAAGCCACATTTAGCAGGATTGTTGGCGTATAGGTGGAACATGGAATCAAAATAGTGATGGGTCGCTAGCCTCATCGCCTATAACATGATTCCTATGATTTTCGCCCATTCCCTCGATGGGCTTTTACCATCTGCCGGGGTAGAGAAGCAACTGGTACATTCTGTTTTTTCTTTGCTCCCAGACCAGCACGGAAGCAAACAATGTTATTATTTGGTAAAATAACTTACTATGAAAAAACCGGTTGTCTACAAAGTCGGTTTACGGTCGAGTAAGTTCCATTTTATGCCATCTATACGCCCACAATCCCACAATCTTATCGTGACCTAGGTCTTGCCACCTTAGGCCCTGTTTACCCCGTAAGGGATAAAGACGTGATTTGTGTATGTATATGTGTATGTGTATACATGTATCGATAGTTTAGCTATCGATACTATTGATAATTTTGGTAGACTACAATTCTATCGATAGTATATAGTTTTAAAACAATACAGTTCATTATTGCTTCAAACAAGAGATCGATTCGTTTATCGATTTTGCGGCGACGCTAAAATAATCGATTGTTTAACAATCGATTTATGGAGGTATCGTCAACAACTCCGGCGCATCGAATCAATGTCAACAGGCAATGATGCGGCGATCTTTGCCGGAACACTTGATGTAGCAGATGGAAGTTCAGGGAACTCCGCGTCTCGGACAGTTAAGAGGGCGGTTAGTGTTTACCGGGTCCACGAAGTGTAACCGTTATATCTTTTGCAATTCCAAAATGGACGAGTGCTCTTATTACCGTAGAACGGGGTGAGAAGGGATTGCGGGGGAGAAGGGATAGAACTAATTTGTCACTTGCTATTTAAAATTTCTGCCTCAGATTGCTCTATAAGTAGTTTAGTTTTATTTTTAGACAAATAATATGTGTAATCGTTACATTGTAGATAGATTATACATACATACATACACATACACAAATCACGTCTTTATCCCTCACGGGGTAGACAAAGCCTAAGATAACAAGACTTACAGGCCACGTTTAGCAAGATTGTGGGCGTATAGGTGGAAAAAGGAATAAAAATAGTGATGAGTTGCTAGCCGCATCGCCTATAACATAATTCCTAAGAATTACGCCCATTCCCTCGATGGGCGTTTACCATCTGCGAGGGACGAGAAGCAACTGGTACATTCTATGTTTGGTACATTTTATGATTAGAATTATATAGTCTAGAATAACGGGTCTATATCAGATGGTCCAATAATTGTATGATCTAATCTAATGTTTGGTCGAATGACCGTTTGGTCTAAACAGAATTTATACTGAAACCATCGACTTTTCAGCAAAATCATAAAATAAACCTAACCTAACCCAACCTATTCTACAAAACCTGTGTAAAATAATTACTGAAATATTTTCAGATTCAGCTGAAGAAATTTTAGAGCAAACGAACATTACGTTAGAACAAACAATTGTTCGACCAAACGAAGGGGGCCCGGAATAACACATAGACTTTTTTTTGTACATAATATCACGTCTTTATCCCTTACGGAGTAGACAGTGCCTAAGGTAACAAGACCTAAGACCACGTTTAGCATGATTGTGGGCGTTTGGATATGCTAGCCACATCGCCTATATAGCATGATCCCAAAGATTTTCGCCCACTCCCTCGATGGCCTATTACCATCTGCGCGGGAAGAGAAGCAACTGGTACATTCCATGTTTTTTCTTTGCTAGACCAGCATGGAATGTCAGAATGTGTGTGTGGATATAGGTGGAAAGGGGAATCAAAATAGTGATGGGTGGCCAGCCGCCCATATAACATGACTACTACGATTTTCGCAGAATTCGATGGACTTTACCGTACAACTGGTACATTCTATGTTTTCGCTCACAGACCAGGAATATTGTGGAATTCCCGCAGGCTAGCAATAAATTAATACAACAGCTACTAGAATAAGGTAAACGCATGGCTACGAACAAATGCATTTTCTTCTTCTCATTTGTGGCGTTTCAAGTCGTTATAGCGACGACAACTTCGCCAATGTCAAAGTAACAAAAATATTTATGATTAAAAAATCTTGTGACAAAATGTCGGCAACGTTGTACGGTAATGGTCAAAGACCCCTCCCCCCTGTCGGGCTCTTAGCCAACGGTCAATATCCCTCAGAAACTGCCAGGAAATCATTAGCCGTTGCCCAGGGTGCACCGGATCAAGCACTGCTCTTCCCCCCGGACGGATCCAAAAACGAACCGCTCTTGATCACACGCGGAGGTAACCCGACTCGCACCCCAACAAACGCATCAAGTTGAAGTTGCTCCAAGCTGTCAAAGACATAGGTATCATTTCTCAAAGCCGTATTAGCAATTTGACAGGTCAGAGGCCCCTTAACAGGTTTCTGCGACCTTTTGCTTTATAGGCCAAGTCCCGTGTCAAGTGCATGTCACGTCGAGAGCGGTGACTATCCTGATATCAACCATTTGACAACAGCTTATGTTACAAATATTATTTTATTAAACGTGTCACCTTCCTTTCATTTACGAATTCTCATCCAGAGAAGACCAAGGTTATTACGGCCAGCCAAATAAGTGGTCTATTATTTTTCATCCTTCCTATCAATTAAAATATGTCGCCAGTCTTCTTCTTCTTTTTTTTCGACACATCATTCAAACAGATGACGCTTAGCGACAAAAAATTCGCATAGTAACAAAAGGTCACGTGACAGTTAGTAACAGGTAGAAAAATTCGGAGACTACCCACCTGCTATGGGTGGTGTAGGGGTATAGCACGCGTCACGGAATGACGAGGATCCGGGTTCGATTCCCGGCCATAGCATTACTTTTCAGATTTTTCTGTGTTCTAATTTTCATAGACATTTAGAATTTAGTTTGTTTAAGGCTCTGATGCATCTTTTTTGGGCTTTGAAACAGTGGAAATTATCCAGCATCCAGTCAGAAATCCTCGTTCCAAGTGGATCAAAGCCAAGTAATCTGTCATCTTCAGTCTCGAAGTAACATAATACTTAGAACCCTGGCGCCAGATTAGAGTTAATCTGTTCTTTTTTATCACCCTCTTATCACGGAGGTTTCTGGACCCTTTCTACATTCTCGGGCTATCTGACACACAGACCCATATCTCAGAGACGGGTTATAATATAACGTAACTTGTTAAGGCGCTTGTACGGACCAGAATTAATGTTATTTTTGAGTAAAAGTTAACTCTGAGTGAGTTGATTTGTACCAGTTGCTTCTCTTCCCGCGCAGATGGAAAAGATTGAGGGAATTGGCGAAAATCTTACGAATCATGTTATAGGCGATGGCTAGCAACCCATCACTATTTTGATTCCCCTTTCCATCAATACATGGGTGTATAAATAATGCTAAACGTGTTCTTTGGGTGTTGTTACCTTAGGTTCTGTCTACCCCGCAAGGGATAAACACGTGATTTATATAATATGTATGTGTGTAAAAATTACATTAAGTAATTTCAAACTTTGAATAAGTATGGACTTTTACACTGCGCGGGAAGATAAGCAACTGGTAGGTACATTCCATATTTTTTCTTTACTCCCACAGCATGGAAGAGTGGAAGAGGAAAAAATCTTGTATCTAAAATGGAATTATTAACAAAAACTTATTTAAGATAAGGAGTAACACTTCTCATGAACCATATCAGCAGTGACGTAACTATAGGGTGGCAGGGGTGGCAAAATGCCAGGGGCTCCTAGCTCTACGGGGCCCCGAACTGGCTTGGTTTAAAGCACAGAAGGGACGCTGATGCACAGAAGTGTCTTTATATTGTGGAAGGAGCCCCATCTGACGAATTTGCCGCGGGCCCCAGACTTTATAGTTACGCCGCTGCATATCGGATATGGCACAAGAAAACCCGATATTTCACGGCGTTTACTACCCGTCCATCAATTATAGGGTGTCCCAAATACTTTGCGCATTCCGGACTCGAACCCGCACCGTTATCTCCGTCGTTTAAGTTTAACTATCTCATTCTCAGCGTTGTAAATTGGATAAAAACTATAGTTGTCTTTATCGCACTTTTTTGTTGCAACAGCGGCGTCTTTGATTTAGGTTTTTTTAGGGTACCGTCCTTCAAAAGGTAAATACAGAACTCTAAGAGGATCTGTGTGTTTTGCACAATTCAAATAAAAATCTATCCTTACTGTATCACCAAGTCACTACGTAGTATAAAACAAAGTCGCTTTCCGCTGTCTGTCGCTATGTATGCTTCTAATCTAAAACTACGCAACGGATTTTGATGCGGTTTTTTTAATAGATAGAGTGATTCAAGAGGAAGGTTTATATGTATAATACATGCATAATATACCAGGCGGTCGCTTGTAAATAAATAAATAAATATCATGGAACAAATTGCACCGATTGACCTAGTCCCAAACTAAGCAAAGCTGGGTAAAAATACAAAACAAATATTTTTATTGAACACCACAAATCAGTATAACATAACATAAATAAACAACAAGATAGACTATAGGCGGTCTTATCTACCAAACAACCAATAAGAAAAAGAAATGTGTAGGAGACATTCAGTTCAGTTAAGTTGGGACCAGGTAACGGATAAACATACTTAGATACCTAAATACATACTTTAAAAAAATAGTATGAAAAATACGAATGTTCTTCTGCCCGCACTATCGGAAGAAGACGAGCAAACATGTCCTCACCGAGTGCGTCATGTACGCGGCAGCGCGGCGCGAAGCATTCGGGAGTGACGAACTGGAGGAAGACGAGCTAAGGGATTACGAATTCAAAGATGTCCTTATGTTCGGCAGGAGAATAAGATTCGAGGAGAGTCGCTGTGTGGGAGCGCTGCTGGGACAGTAACCGGCGGCTCCAACCAAGGGGGAAGGGGTGAATGATCGCCAAAAGAATCGACAGCTCGGCTGACCCATCAACATCCCTTGAATATTATTCGTACTCGGCAACGAAAAACTAGGATTGGTGCGCGGAATTCTCGTGTATTTTTTAAACCGCTATCCCCTCAAGGTTGAAAGAAAGTAGGGTCGGCACCCTAACTTTTATTACGTGTAATTTCTTCCGGTCTGGGGGCGCCTTAAGTGTTTCCCACAAGAAGCGGTCGGGCGGAACCTTAAGAAACAGGTGGTAGGGTTAGGTTTAATGGTTTATTATTTTATTTAATTACCAATTTAAATTTTGCTTTGCGACGCACGTAAGTTAAGATTCGATGAATATAGAAACACAAAAAGTTAGAATAATAATGAAACAAAAAAAAAGAAAAAGTATTTGTATTGTATTCTAATGAATGTTTTGATTTTTTTCTCATAAATCATTTCAACGATCTCTTTCACACTAATAGGTTGATAGAACGGAATTCGTCACGATTCGCGCAATGTTCATTGACCTTGGGGTATAACGTAATCGAGTCATTGACTCGCCCGCTTCACGTTGTATAAACTAAATACGTAATTCGCCCGCTCTCTCACCGGCGTTGGTGGTGTAATGGTCAGCATAGTTGCCTTCCAAGCAGTTGATCCGGGTTCGATTCCCGGCCAACGCACGCGTTTTTGCTTCTTTTTGTATTTTTTTTCTCTAAATTCTCAAGTCACGTTAGAGAGAGAGAGAGAGAATCGTTTATTTGTGAAACATAGGTACAAAATATACAGGTGGAAACAAAGAATAATAATAGTAGGTATCACTATGTTTTGCCAGTCCAGCATACAAATATCAATGTCATATAGTGTTAGTTAGGTGACTATTTGCATATCTTGACGTGTCTAGGAAGATTTAAATAAACATTCAGCTAATTTGATAACAAATTGTCATTTGTAATGTTAGTATATAGTTAATAAGACAAATTAATTCTGTTTTTAAATATGTATAGCCAAACCTTTTTTACTGACTGTATTTTTTGTTCATTTTACTTGTATGTAGCATGTAGCATCCTACAAAAATGTATAAATATACCAGTATGCTTATTGTCTGACTCTGAATACCTATGCTCCAATAGAGGCTTGTCTTTGGCTTGTGATAAAGACGTGATCTGTGTATGTATGTATGTGTATGTATGTAATGAATAATAGTTTATAAATAAAATAGGGTATTTAAAAAAACACTTCAACAGTTTTAAGATTGTTTATTTTTCGCTAGGTTTTATAGATTACTTACTGAAAAATACTTTCGCCTGCTACAAGTTCGGAAAGCTCGGTTATTAAATTTTATAGTAGAAAAAATTCTCATTCGAATAAATAGCTTTCTTAAAAAATCTATTGGGAAACACGGACACGGCGCTATAAAAATGTTTTCTTCTAATTCTTTGTAAATTAGTAGAGCCACTTTACAATTTATGTGTTGTCTCTGGAAAGAACATCGAAAAATTTCGTCCATTTCTTCGACATATTGAACGAAATCATCCGGTGGTATAACTAGTAAACTTTGGTTCGAATCTTTGTTGTATTCCCTGTATCTCGTGTACCGACTTTCTGAACTAAAGTCGTGTGCGGTTTGATTTGGTATCATATATGATTTCAAAATTTGACAATCACTGTGGCGTTCAGCACATTTCTTCAGAAGATAGCCACAAACATAAAACAGTGAGTTTTTTTCGGGAATATCTAGTTGGTTATAGTCTGAGCTTGTAACTTCCACGTTGTTATATGGTTCTTCGTCGTTTGTAGCGGGGATTTCGGTTTCCTCATTTTTTATTATTAACGCGCTGCTCTGAATGAGAAGTTTTTCTAAATCGTCTTCACAATTACCTGCTTTTGGAGGTTTTATGATATTGAAAAAATATATTTTTTGAAAAGCTGACATAAACTGTCTGCTGGTGGGTTCTGTGGCCAGACCGTTTTTAGTTCGTATTTGTCCAAAAAAAATTTCAAGGATATCCTGATTGAGTTTCCTTGTAAGCAGAAACGTGCATCCTTCTGACTGCAAATCTTCCAAAAGTTGCATAATAGAGGCAATAGTTACCTCAAAGCCAAGTATAAACTTAACTTTTGATGTAACATCTTCACCATTTTTTGGATTGATTAATTTTAAATGCTGAAAAAAGTTTAACATTTCGTTGAAAAAAGTTATTTGCGATTGTTTACCACAAAACGCTCTTCTGTATTCGTAATTATCTTTTAAATTTGACGAGTTTAATGCATCAAATAAGTTATTCATAGTTTTTACAAATTCAGCTGTGCCCCTCCCGGATTCTTCTATGATGTTTAAGTCTACGTAAGTCGATATACCAGCGGCAACAGAATTACTTAAAAGTTGTGTAGCATAGCGAACTTTCGTTTTTTCAAAATTATTCGGATGGATGTGGCTGTCTGTCAATTTGTGGGCAAGCTTAAAGCTCTTTTTTTTATCATTTTCGTAAAATTTAACGATGTGCTCATATTTAGCTACACGATCTTGGAAATGAAAGTCGTAAGAAATCAAATCGTTGCGAACCAGTTTTATGAGATGGGGTGCATCAAAAATATAGTATATCTTATTTTCATTCACAAAAAAATAAGGCCGGTCTACGGTGACAGATCTCTTTTTTGCTGCGTTAAATAGATCAGATCCCACGTCGGAGACAAATACTCTAATGTTAAGTCCTATCTCAAATAGCTTTTCCAAAAGTTTGTCAATCCATTTATCTATTTCATCGGAGCTTCTACATTCGGAGAGCAATGCAAATCCAACGGGTTGCTTCCAGTTGTTAAATATCCCACGAACCATCAGAACCAAAGCATTTTTTGCAGTTTCCGGTGACTGTACGCCATCGATCTCATGAAAGCCAATAATTTTATCTTGCTTTATTTTATAAAACAAATTGGACTTTAAACTCATGGTGCCTATGACAACTGAGCAGTTCTTTTCCATATCAGACATGGCACCAACTTTAATTTTTAGAATTGACATAAGTCTGTCATTTATTGCAGATGTTACTGGTATTCCGTGTTTATTTAACGATTTTCGATTTGGGAGACTTAATGCACTTTGTAATACCCGGTAAGCTTGTGGACTGGTGTAATATAAATTCAAGCAAAACATTTTGTAACTTTGGCTATATCTATTCCCGGGATAATTAATATCTTTTAAGTGAGCTTGTGCTATTACCAAGTCAGCTAGCTGTTTTGTCAGAAATCTGTTACACAATTTGTGGAAAACATCTTTTTCACATTTTTCTGTTTTATTTTCAATTTCGTGCAACTTAATTTTTTCTTTAGCTTCTTCTAGATCGGATTTTAGTTTTTTTTCCCGAGGTGTGTCCGGTGAAAGAGATCTAGAAGTTTGAGTAAAGTTATTCGATACTAGTGTCACATGTTGTTTCGTCTGTGTAGATATTTCACGCAACGCCGTAGCTTCGGTTGTCGTTTGGACATCTTGTTTTTGAAGATCTGGCAGATGAAGAGATGGTAATGAATTAATCTTAAGCTTTTTGCGATGCGTTCCCGGTAAAATATCCACCACGTCAAAATGTATTTCACAAAGGGTATAGTTTCGTGGCGGCTTGCCCATCAAATCTTCTCGAGATATTAAGCGAAGCCATTTGGAACGTCTGAAAAAGATAACAAAAACTATTACTGTCATTTTAATAAGAGCAATTGCAAGTATTTTAAGTTTCCCTAAATCATGTATTTAGTTGTTACCGGGAATAAAATTCGGATAACTGAAAAGTTCAAGATGGCGGCTACTCTTTTTTTACTGTTAACGGATTCGATGTCGGAGACCAACCGGATCCCCAGATATCGATTATGAAAGCAATCTTTCTAAGAACTAAAAAGTTCAAGACGGTGGCTATTTTTTCTCATTCTATTAACGGATTCAAAGTTGGAGACCAACCAGATCCCCAGATATCGATTTTGAAAGCAATCGGTCCAATAGTTAAAAAGTTCAAAATGGCGGCTACTTTTTCTCATTCTGTTAACGGATTCGATGTCTGAGACCAACCATATCCCCAGATATCGATTTTGAAAACAATCGGTCGAATAACTAAAAAGTTCAAAATGGCGGCTACTTTTTCCCATTCCGTTAAGCCCAACCATATCCCCAGATATCGATTTTGAACGCAGTCTGTCCCATAATTAAAAAGTTCCAAGATGGCGGCTACTTTTTCAACTCAGTTGGTATCGGTAACGTACCTATAGGTATTTGACAAGCTATCATTCAAATGTAGTCCTATAATATAGATACAAGATGTATTATAGATGCAAGTTGATAACTATAAAAGTCCGTAGTAAAATTGTTCACCAAAAATTCGCTCCATAAACGGCATAGGTACGGCAACTACTTATCATCTAATCTAAACACCCAAACGTTTTATTTAATAATAATATATTATTATCATTCTTACCTTTCAGCATCAGCAGGGAGTTTAAAATACGACAGCTCCGGGTTTGAAGAAGCCGAGTTCAAGCAGCCGTAGACTGCACAATAACATCTCGGCATGTTTAAAACGACAAGATGGCGGACTGTCTGGGCGCACGAACAGACGGCCGCTCGTATCAACGCGGCATTCGCGACTGACGGCACCGCGAGATCCGCTTAGGACCTTCTAGAAGCGCGCGTCTATGTGCGTTCGGCATTGACGTACAATAAACAATAAACAACGTGGCGTTCGGTTCGATCGTTTTGATTTTGGTTTAATTGCTGCTTTAGCTTGTATTCATACTGTGGCAATACGCTCTTGACGTGTTCAAAACGAAAACCCGGACTGTCTGGGCGCACGTAACAGACGGCTGCTCGTCTCAACGCGGCACTCGCGACTGACGGCACCGCGGTATCCTCTTAGAAGCGCGCGTCTGTGTGCTTTCGTTTTGACGGTTGTCTTCGTAGGTTTCTTACTGCTTTAGCACAAGCGACGTTGCCAAACCGCTATAGCCATGTCGTAGCGGTTTGGCAACGTCGCTTGTGAACATAAGCGTAAAAATGCGACGTTGCCAGACCTATAGCACGGCTTGTAGAAGACAATAGAGAAGGCTATGCTGACAACCGATCATTATTTCTCTTTCACACCTTTACGCCCACAATCATGCTAAACTAGACTTGAAGAAAATACCCCAGGCTCTGGCTACCCCGTAAGGAATAAAGACATGGTCAATGTATGTAGGTATGTACCAATTTTTGTTTATATAAACATTTGCCAGCGAGAACCAAACAAAAATACGACAATTTGTTTATTAGACACGGCTGTCTAGACTGGCTGACCGAAGAAGTTTGTTCCATAAGTAGAAGGAGTTTTAATTTGTTCTTAAAAGCAGTCAATGAAGTAGAATTTCTTATTGGCGATGAGATGGTAAAAGCCCATCGAGGGAACGGGCGAAAATCTTAGGAATCATGTTAGAGGCGATGCGGTTAGCAACCCATCGCTATTTTAATTCCATTTTCCATCTATAGGTACGCCCTCAATCTTGCTAAACGTGAACTTGTAGGTCTTGTCACCGTAGGCTCTGTTACCCCGTAAGGGATAAAGACGTGATTTTGTGTATGTATAATTTTATTGTGTATGTGTATGTACTGTACTGCTATGGGTGGTGTAGGGGTATAGCACGCGTCACGGAATGACGTGGATCCGGGTTCGATTGCCGGCCATGGCTTTACTTTTCGGATTTTTCTGTGTTCCAATTTTCAGTATCGTTCAGAAATTTTATGTGAAGCCAAAGTACAGAATTTAATATTTTCAGGGAAGTCTTGGCCTGAATTTCACACGATCTCCAAGTCGTCATCGATTCGTCATCAACTGATGTTCGGTTATTTTGAGCACGCTCGATTTTCTTAGTACTGACCCGATTTAGAGGATCGGTCACGTATGATTTTAAGAATTAGTTTCTGTGAGGTTACGCGCAAAGTTATTGTTAGAAGAAGAGTTTCATAATCTTGGAATAAAGTAGCGGCTATGTAAACAGTGTACCAGACACACACCTTAAACTAACTTATCATTATTAAAATACTAGCTGTTGCCCGCGACTTCGTCTGCGCAGAATTCGCTTATCGCTATCCCGCGGGAACTATGCAATTTTCCGGGAGAGAAACTATCCTATGTCCTTCCTCGGGACTCAAACTATCTATATACCAAATTTCAACTAAATCGGTCGAACGGTTTAAGCGTGAAAAGGTAACAGACAGACAGACAGAGTTACTTTCACATTTATAATATTAGTAGCGATAGATATAAATACTAATTTATAATAAAAACTAGGGTACCTAAATATAGTGCGTCCGAAACGGACAAACTGTTGAAACTTATAAAATCATGTTATCACAATTGTACACGGTTTTATACAATACGTTTCTTATTTCTTATCGCTCAAAGGTTGTCTGGAAGAGATCCCTTAAAGGGATACGTTTGCTTTTGTGCGTCTCAGTGTTTATCAATTGTATTTTGCTTTATATTTATTTTACACAATAAAGAGTTTACATACCTACATACACCCCTAAGCCACGAACGTGTTTGTTATTTTACCTTAGAATGTCCTGGTTATATAAAATAGTTATTTACGGGGAACAATCGTTGTTGGGACAACTTGTTGGGACTAGAAATGCGTGTTAATAATGGTTGGTAACGAGGAAGTACTGATACATTGAAAAAAAACGCTGAAGTATGATATTTTTCGGTTTCCACCCCCATGATTCTATTGCGAAAGGTTTCAAAAGATGTAGAGGAAAAATACACCACCCGGTTGGCAGTGACTTGGACCCCCCCCCCCCCCCCCCCCCCTCTGGCAAACGCCGGCAAAACACACGCCAACGCGACCACAGTCAGGTCGCTTGCCAAGGGCTTTAAATTTTTATTTGTTCACCTCAAGTTTAACTGCCACCAGAAGCCAAGGGTAGGAATCTAAATGGAAACCTAGAATTTATTGAAAAGTGATCTTATATTTATGACGCATTGCGTGTTCCAACCTAACGAAGAGATATTCGAGATAGCGAGATAAATTTAGGTGTCTCAGCACCGAATATAACTTTGTCCCTTTCGGTGTTGAGACCCTTGGTCCATGGGGTCCTAGCGCTGTTAGCCTCTTTAAAGATATTTCGATGAGGCTAATAGACGCTACGGGTGACCGCAAAGCTGGCAGATTCCTTGGACAGCGTATTAGTATCGCTGTCCAAAGGGGGAATGCTGCCAGCGTGCGGAACTATGCCACGGGGCCCCTCCTTTTTTAATTATTTTGTTTTAAGATTAGTTTTAGTTCAAGTAGTAATAGGGAGGTGAAGGCCTAGACGGACGTTCCGAGACCAAGTAGGAGACGTTTTGGAAAAAGGTCAGGTCAGGATCAGGAGTACCCGAAACCGACGAGCATGTATGAAGAGATGACTGTGGATGAAGCGAAAGAAATATGCCAGGATCGTAGCTAGTGGAACAAAGTAGTCTCTGCCTCAAAAAAAATTTCGAAAATTTCGAATGCCAAACGGCAAATCATAGCTGTACTATTTTAATAATTCATATGATCTTGTATATCCTACCTGTGATTACGAAATAAATGTATTTGTATTTGTATTTGTATTTGTATTTGTACCCCTGTGGGAAAGAGGCGTGACGGTATGTATGTATGTATGTATGTAGTTTTAGTTTAGTTTTGAATCCTGCCGCTAAGTAGCAGTGCTTGCACTGCTGTGTTCCGGTGTTTTGAGTAAGACAGCCGGGGTAATTACGGGCACAAGAGGCATTTCATCTTAGTCCTCTAGGTTGGCAACGCATCTGCAATCCCTCCGGGTGGCGGGTGTCTATGGGCAGTGATGATCACTTACCATCAGATGACCCACTTGCTCGTTTGTTTTCATATAAAAAAAAACGTTTTTAATTTAATAGGTAGTTTAATTTGTTTTAATTCCATTTTGTATCCTATTAAATAAAACCTAACGAATTTATTGAAATTTAAGGCTGGTTCGAAATATTTGAGGACCTCGCCCGCTACGATATATCCGATGGCGACTGTACCTCTTTGAAAACGGAACAGTATAGTCATACGATTTCCAACGAAACCAGTAACAAGTTTTCAGAAAATTACAATCGTATTTAATATTCAAACGTTGTCGGCCATTGTGGCGGCATTGTCTTTTTATTTGGTTAAGTTATGACAAAATAGAACTTTGAATGCCTACGTTTACTACTTAGGTACAAAGAGGGTTCCGTTTTGGGTAGTGATACATTTATACAGACATACTTACATACACAGCACGCCTAAGGTAAGAAAGACCTAAAAGCCACGTTTAACATGTGGGCGTATAGGTGGAAAGGGGAATCAAAACAGTGATGGTTTGCTAGCCGCATCGCCTATAACATGATTCCTCAGATTTTCGCGTATTTCCTCCATGGGCTTTTACCATCTGCGCGGGAAGAGAAGCAACTGGTAAATTCTGTTTTTTCTTTGCTCCCAGACCAGCATGGATGTAATCGTGTTATAATTCAGGCATGGACTTTTTTAGTTTTTAGCTCCACAACACTATATAGATTGACCACTTAAATGAGTCTGCAGGGGCGCGGGTGGGATGACCGCGGGGGCCGAGAGAGGTGCGGGCGGCAGGCGCACTAGAAAGAAAGAAAGATAACATTTATTCGTGACACAGATTCTGATAATAGTTACAAAAAACAAAAAAAGAGGTAAAAAACATAAGGACATATATCACGAAATGGTCCCATCTCAGCATAATGCTGGCTTTGCAGCCAGCGCTGGTCTTCCGATGGGACCATCAAGTGCTACTGTAAGCACATATTAAAAACTATATAAATTCAAAACAGTGTAATAGTGAGCCGGCATTACAACCATTACCATGGCTGTATGGACAATAATTCTTTTAACTACAAGGGATGAATTTTATAAAAAAAAAATCCTTGGCTTTGGTTGGCCTGACCTGACAGTAGAAAGAAGAAAAATGCAAACTAACTTCTTGCACATTACTCTAAAAGGTAAATCTAATAATCCAAACAAACTTTGCGTGACGACTACTACACTACCCGCCCGCACCGAGAGAAGTCCCCTTTGTCGTCCCACCCCGCGCCCCTGCACCGCGCGGGCGAGGACTCATTTAAACAGTCAGTCTATAGGTCAATTGGTGTCAACAGTTCCGTGATATTTATTTAAAAAAAAATTGCTTCCAACTGTCCTTACATCCCCAAAATGGCGCACGTGACACATCTTCAATCTCCATTGAATCGGTGACGAATTTCCATCTAACTATGTGTCGAAACATCCATGCTTTTTGCATAACGCACCCATTCAAAAACAGCATTTGTCACTCCCTCATTTTCTCAAAATTAACCTTACACTTTTGACTGTAGAGTTTCATTTTCATTGTGCGCTATGTGAGATATACCTCCTTATTCATAAACGCTATATAAGCTCTGCTAACTATATTCGTCAATGTTTTTTTTACAGAAAAAAAGCAAGTAGTGGTAATTGAGCCACCCATGTACGCCGGCAACATCAAGAGCATTGCAGTGCACATGCGTTATCAGCCTAGAGGCCCACGAAAAATAAGTCCAGTGCCAGTAGTTTCATCAACTGTCTTACTTTCCTCGTCGAATCACAGCGCAAATAGCTCTTGCTTGGCGGCAGGATTGGCGATTAAGACAGACCCTGCACACGGCTCTACCACCCGCGGCGCTACGTCAAAGCGAAAAATCTCACAAATACAAGAAAAACATTATTCCAAGGTGGTCCCTTAATTATCGAAATTGAGACTTTCGCACGAAACCCCCAATTTAAATGCAAATTAAGCATAAAATCCATCATTACTGCACACCAACAGTTTACTTTCCAAACCTCCTATATCACCGCTTAAAAAATTCCAACAACTACAATGTCGTCTACGTAAATAAAGTCGATTCTTGAATTGCTAAGTTGGTTGAGATACGTGGGATGGAAGTTGGCTTTGCTTGTAGCCTGCAGTTCTCGTGTCAGTCACATTAGTCCCACTGTGTGGTCTTTATTAAGATATGGCACCTTACGAAATTAAAAAGAAACTACTTCAAAACTTTTTATTGTAAGGCGGTGGGATATTTGGAATTAAAATAAAAGAAAATATTTCTTTCTTTCTTAAACTATCTAGAATTGTACAATATACAATACACAATACACAAATCACGTCTTTATCCCTTACGGGGTAGACAGAGCCTAAGGTGACAAGACCTACAGGCCACGTTTAGCAAGATTGTAGGCGTAGGTATAGGTGGAAAAAGGAACCAAAACAGTGATAAGTTGCTAGCCACATCGCCTATAACATACCTAAGAATTTCGCCCATTCCCTCGATGGGCTTTTATCATCTGCGCGGGACGAGAAGCAACTGGTACATTCTATGTTTTTTCTTTACGCCCAGACCAGCCATGGGAACTATAAAAAATACACAAATCTTACGGGGTATGTATGTATGTATGTATAACTCTTTATTGTACATAAAACACAAGAAAAAGATGAATACAGGACAACACACATGCACAAAGGCGAACTTATCCCTAAAAGGGATAAGAAATAGGGGGGGGGGGGGGGTAGACAGAGTCATAAAGAGGTAACCACCTGAAGGCCACGTTTAGCCTGCTTCCGGGTGTATAGGTGGAAAGGGGAATCAAAATAGTGATAAGTTGCTAGCCGCATCGCCTATATTATAGGCCCTATAACATACCATAGATTTTCGCCCATTCACTCGATGGGCTTTTATCATCTGCGCGGGCAGAGAAGCAACTGGTACATCCTAAGTTTTTTTTTGCTCCCAGACCAGAAGGAAAAACAAAGTTATAATAAAACACACTCACCTGTTTACATTAGTATATTCCTTCTCTAGGACAACCATACAATACCATAATCTAGTACTCTTAATCCTAATATTCGTTTTCTTATTTCTAAAGCAAACCTTTCATCATCCATTCCCAATCCAGAATCCCCCAAGCTAGCGACTGTCAAAAGTATTTTTTTTACTACGTACTGACCAGTGATTGACCTCTATCTCACTTGGTGGAAGGTGCAGATGCGGCCAAAGGTGTAACTCACTGGTTCAGTAACCTATTCACTCTAGCCTTGAAGAGCCCTAGAGTATATCGCTTTGCCGCCAAAACCCAAATAGAAAGTGTTGCAGGCAGGCATAACAATTATTTGATAATGTTATTCCTTGCACATGAATTGAACCTAACAGTAGGTAACCAAGTAGATTATAAGCTATCTATGTGCCAAGTTTCACCTAATTTGCTCAAGATAAAAAGGTCATACGGGTCTACCAGCCCGTTTTCCTTGCATGTGCTATTTTATTAATTTGATTGCTTCTTCATTGAAGCCAATCTGGGTGATCACGTTTCACTGAATCATTGTTGGTATAATTAACGCAAAGTGATAACTGTTTCTTGGATTTTTGAGTGCGAAGATATCAAGATGTATTTCAAGGAATTACGAACTGCGCAATACGAATTTTCTTTGTTTCTGGGATTGAAAACATTTGAAATTATTATTTTTTCCATGCTGGTGTGGGAGTAAAGAAAAAACATAGAATTTACCAGTTGCTTTTGTTCCGCGCAGATGGTAAAAGCCCATCGAGGGAATGGTCGAAAGTCTTAGGAATCATGTCCTAGGCGATGCGGCTAGCAACCCATCACTATTTTGATTTCCCTTTCCACCTATACGCTCTTAATCATGCTAATCGTGGCCTTAAGGTTTTGTTACCTTAGGCTCTGTCTACCCTGTGAGGGATAAAGACGTGATTATGTATGTATGTATGAAATTCAATGATCTTTTTAGGGTGCCGTATCCAAAAGGCAAAACGAGCCCCATTAAGACTCCGCTGTTCGTCCGTCTGTCTGTCATGGCTGTATCTCCTAAACTGTGATAGCTAGACAGTTGAAATTTTCACAGATGATGTATTTATGTTGCCGCTATAAAAACAAAGACTAAAAAACAGAATTTATGGTTGTCTGTCTTGTTGTCTTGTACAGTAATGCAAAGTCACCGTGTATTAAATTAACTAAAGGCTCTGATAATCCTACTAATATTATAAATGCGCAAGTTTCTGAGGATGCATGTGACGATGTGAGTGTGTATGTTTGTTCCTTCTTCACGCTGAAACGACTGGACGGATTTAGATAAAATTTGGAACGTAGATAGCTGGTACTTTAGAATAACACATAGACTACTTTTTATCCCGGAAACTTGCATAGTTCCCGCGGGATAGCGATAAACATGCCAATGATCGTAGCTGCCTAGAGTCGCGATGAAATAATAATAATAATATCTTGGGACAATTGACACCAATTGACATAGCCCCAAACTAAGCAAAGCTTGTAATATGAGCACTAGACAACGGATAAACATACTTATATAGATAGAAAGAAAGAAAGAAAGAAAGAAAGAAGACATTTATTCCTTTTTGCAAGACACACAAATATAAGATAATACACACAGTTTTATAGAAAATAAACAAGGTATAACAAAAAAAGAAAACATAGACATGAAAAATAGATCATCAGCGTTGTGTGTCTTCGCAAAAGTGAAACGGTCGCTGGCTCAGCATTACGCTGATACATACATAGAGATAGATACATACTTAAATACATATTAAACATACAAGACTCGAGAACAAACATTCGTATTTTTCATACAAATATCTGCCCCGACCGGGGATCGAACCCAGGACCTCAAGCTTCATAGTCAGGTTCTCTAACCACTGGGCCAACCGGTCGTCATGTTTATAATTATTGCAGAATATAATACCAACATCAGATCTTAAGTCTGCTTGTTTAAATTTTTGTTGCGAACGTGAGCTATTCCACGTACCAAAAGATGCGCGAGCGACGACAGCCATGAAAAAAGACGAATCCGCCCGAAGTTGCCCGAATTTTGCCGACACGCGAGACGTCGCCGGAAACGCTATTTAATTTGGGATCGTTCTAGTAAACACATTCAATGTAACATCTATCATTATCACTGTCATGCTAAACGTGGCCTTTCGGTTTTGTTACCTTAGACCCTGTCTGCCCCGTAGGGGATAAAACCGTGATATATATATACTAGCGACCCGCGCCGGCGTCGCACGGTATATTATGCATGTATTAAAAACCTTCCTCTTGAATCACTCTATCTATTAAAAAAACCGCATTAAAATCCGTTGGGTAGTTTTGAAGATATAAAGGGACATAGGGACAGAGAAAGCGACTTTATTTTATACTATGTAGTGATGATGATATGTATGTATGTATACATGTATCATTGTAACAAACATTACATTATGCTCACGTGTCTCGATATACACTTAGCTGGATTTTTGCCTGAGATCATAGCACATGAGATATACTCGTTACCATAGCAAATTGCAACACTCATGTAGTCGGATTAACATGTTCTGATTGGAATTAAAATGTCACACGTTTAATAAAGTCCTTTAGTTACGCTAAAAATAATGCTGTGAACGATATATTTTATTAAGACAGTTCTTATGCTGTCAGTACACTCAAGTTGCAAGCTTCGGCCACGATTCGCGCTAAGTAGCAGTGCTTGCACTTCTGTGTTCCGGTGTGGAGAGTAAGACAGCCGGGGAAATTACGAGCACAAGAGGTATTTCATCTTAGTCCTCTAGGTTGGCAACACATCTGCAATCCCTCCGGGGTTGCGGGTGTCTATGGGCAGTGGTGATCACTTGCCATTAGGTGACCCACTTGCTCGTTTGCCTTCCTATTCATATAAAAAAAAGACCCCTGACAAAAAATATTGTGAAAAGAAATCTATAAAAATGATTTATGATTAACTCGCGTCGTTTTCCGTAATCTGTCGCTGGCTGTTGTTAACTTAATTAATAGTAAGTAAAGTCAAGCTGTAAGATACTTTATTAAACAAGCGGAGTAGCTAACTGCCGTATAAGTATAAGATAAGATAACGACGCGAAACGTGCATCCATTATAGTAAAATATGCTAGCGATTCGCGAGCTATCGACGGCGGTCAATACGCAAGTGTACGACCCGCATTAACTTCAAGTTAATTTACCATGAAGGCTTTCAACATCTAGAGATATATTTAAAGGTATTAAATATAGCAGGATATAATGAGTGACATGACTTGAGGTTATATATAGTATAAGCAAATGAATTGTTTAACCTAAGACTAAGTTCAAAACAGTCATGTCGTTTAGGTTCGCTCGCTGTCAAATGTCTAAAAATGACAGCTAAAACCGGAACTGCGTTGGAATTGAATCCCACTAAGTATGCGAGTTGGGTTAACTCCGCGTTTGGTCAAGAGCTGTGTTTTTGGATCCGTCCCAGGGGAAGCGCCGTGCTTGGTCTGTGCACCCTGGGCATCGGTTAAAGGTTTTTCTGGCAGATTCTGAGGGATATCATTATCCGTCGGCTAGGAGCCCGACAGCGGTTTTTTGACCGTGTTCTACCACTACCGTACAACGTTGCCGACATTTTTGACACAAGATTTTTGAATACTGTGTTTATTACTTTGACATTGGCGAAATCATCGCATTGATCGATGGGGCCATATTAAAAAAAGAAAAAGAATCGCATTAAGACGTCATGTTCTCGACTTTGATAGTTGAGTACACGTACACACGTACACAAATCACGTCTTTATCCCTAATGGGGTAGACAGAGCCTAAGGTAACAAGACCTAAAGGCCACGCTTAGCATGACTGTGGGCATTTAGACGGAAAGGGGGAATCAAAATAGTGATGGGTTGCAAGCCGCATCGCCTATAACATGATTCCTGAGATTTTCGCCCATTCCCTCAATGGGTTTTTACCATCTGCGCGGGAAGAGAAGCAACTCGTACATTCTATGTTTTTTCTTTACTCCCAGACCAGCATGAAAGCGGATAGTTGAGTGTGTTGAGAGCGTGGACTGTAGGAGCTGTTGTTGGTTAAATAAAGCGTTGCTGTTTCACCACTGAGTTTATTTATTATAATTAAGACACCTTAACACACACAATTATTATTTTGTTACAACTAGACAAGAAGGGTTCAAGACACCATTAAACCATGAAATCGCCATGATGGAACGGCAGTAGTAGTTATTTATGTCCTCAGACAAAGGCAAAATTGGGCGTGAGTTTAATACAGCCTCTATTTGACAGAGTACCGTACTAAGCTGCTCATAGGTAAGTACAGCATTTAAAACAATTCTTTTTAAATGATACTTCATGCTTTTCACAGTCGATTATTCCGTTTATTTCACAAATGCTTTAGTTATTGCGCCCTTTTAGAAACAAGGAAGCATCTTTGAACTACGGGCTTTCCCAGTCGCTTTCTCGGAAGCGATTTGACATACGCAGAACTACGCAGTATCGGGCACGTAGCCATGTTTGCACGGATATAACGCCCAGTTGCATTACACTGCGGGGGCGGCAGGCTATGGATGTTCAAGTGGCCTATTTGACACGGCAATGCAATGATACTCGTATGATCGTTCGGTACGGGCTATGGGAATCGCGGTATCGATGTCCGAGTTTGACCGATGAATGGATTTGCAGCGGTACGGTTAGCATAGAAAAACAGTAACTGAAACAATGTTGTATGTATGTATAACTCTTTATTGTACATATAACATTTGAAAAAGATGAATACAGGACAACACACATTCTCAATGGCGAAGTTATCCCTAAAAGGGATCTCTTCCAGTTAACCTTTGAACGAGTGACAGGACATAAGCATTAAGCAAAAGTAGACACACAGAAAATAGCAGCAATGTATAAATAGCAGTAAATTTCGTGTGTGTGGGAGTGAGTGTGCTCATGATGAACGTGTACTAATGTGTGAGTGGTAAATGAAAAATACGTCGCCCGGGCCGTAAGTAGTAATTTACCGCCCGTTATGCAAGCGGAAATTACCATTTCCTAGCCAGGGGAAGACGTAAAATTACGCCTATTGTCTACTTTGTTCTTTGATTCTGTATTGTTTTGTATTGATTTGTGGTGTTCAGTAAAGAGCGTTTGTATTGTATTGTAAAATTGTACATACACCTTGAGCAGTAATAAAGAAAGCCTCTGCCGGGCTATCACGAGAGCGCCCGAGAGTAGCTTCGCATCTCTCTCTGGAATGAACAGTAAGACAAAGACGGGCAATCTGTCTCGCGCGCGACTCGACTTTTGCGCCCTTTCGTGCTAGACGTGCAGGTCACATGTTTATCGCTTGCTTTTGGCTCGTGCGACAAGTTCGTGTGAGTCATGCATTATTTCACCACCTTCAGAATGTAATGTTCTATTAAAAATATTGATTTACAAGCATTGACGTGCAATAAACAACTAGACTCCCAATCACGCTCAAAACCTGTCCGAAGCAAAAGTCTGAACGACGCGTCTATTGTTCAGAGTTTTGGTTCAGTTGTGTTTCGACCGCGCTTTGATAACAATGTATATGTCTCTTTCGCACCGTAATCTTACTATTGAGAGCAAATGAGACAGGCAGGTTTCCAGCGCGTGGCGTCGTGTCATTACATCTCACGATCCTACGCCATTGATATTAAACATTACTGCCACGAAATAAGGTGTCAATTTGAACGAATATGTTAATGTTATCTGTCTAAGTCGATGTGTTGACACACACAACACATAGACAAAGCAACTCGGACGTTTCTTGAGGAACCTTTGTTAGCGACTGAGAGTCTAGTTGTTTATTGTAAGTCAATGTTTACAAGTCTTTTTTTGCAGGCCGTACCACGTATACTGCAACGCACACACGAGCGCCGGCCACACGCGTCTGCGCACGTCGTACCCGATTTATCACCTGTCAAACTTGCCCGTTTTTTATGATTCCGCCTGACTTTTGAATTGGACATTTTGTATTTTTTGCTTGCTATTGTTACTCACAACCGTTAGGGGAGGAAAGTTCTCGAGTGACGACCACTTCAAGAGGCAGTGTTGGCACGCCTCCCACTAGGTGGACCGGAGCGGGAAACCGGTGGATGCAGGTTTTTTTTTTTATGAATAGGAAGGCAAACGAGCAAGTGGGTCACCTGATGGTAAGTGATCACCACTGCCCATATACACCCGCAACCCCAGAGGGATTGTAGATGCGTTGCCAACCTAGAGGACTAAGATGCAATGCCTCTTGTGCCCGTAATTTCCCCGGCTGTCTTACTCTCCACGCCGGAACACAGCAGTGCAAGCACTGCTACTTAGTGGCAGGATTAGCGAGTAAGATGGTGGTAGCGATCCGGACGGACCTTGCACAAGGCCCTACCACCCGCAAAGGTGGGGAGTTGTCGTTCATTATGGTGCGCTATGGGCCTTGTTTAACAGTGGCGTCTTCAGGTTGGTGATGATGATTATTAACTCCTAAGTATGGGACAGTGTCATCATTGCAACTCGTAATCCCTGATATAAGAACCACGGATATTGGGTTCCAGCCATTGACGTACAATAAACAACTAGACTCCCAATCACGCTCAAAAACTGTCCGAAGCAAAAGTCTGAACGACGCGTCTATTGTTCAGAGTTTTTGTTCAGTTGTGTTTCGACCGCGCTTTGATAACAATGTATATGTCTCTTTCGCACCGTAATCTTACTATTGAGAACAAAAGAGACAGGCAGGTTTCCGGCGCGCGGCGTCGTGTCATTACTTCTCATGATCCTACGCCATTGATATTAAACATTACTGCCACGAAATAAGGTGTCAATTTGAACGAATATGTTAATGTTATCTGTCTAAGTCGATGTGTTGACACACACAACACATAGACAAAGCAACTCGGACGTTTCTTGAGGAACCTTTGTTGGCGACTGAGAGTCTAGTTGTTTATTGTAAGTCAATGGTTCCAGCATATTTTTAGGGATTCGTGCCTCGAAAGAATAAAGCAAATCTCTTAGGATTACTTCGATGCCCATCCCGCCTGTCAAGATCGTTTTTCCCAGGAATGCGCAAGAGTATAAAGTTGAAATTAATGCCAAATACTTAGATCATCTTAGATCATGGTCCCTTAGAGCTGTAATAAATTAACTCACTAAGTCAACTCAAGCAAAAGATACAGTCATTAGAGAAGGTGTACTTACAAACATACACATCACGTCTTCATCTCTTACAGGGTATACAGAGCCTAAGGTAACCAGATCTAAAGGCCACGTTTAGCATGATTGTGGGTGGGCGTATAGGTGGAAAGAGGGAGTCACAATATTGATGGGTTGCTAACCGCATCGCCAATAACTTCTAACATTTTCGTCCATTCCCTCGATGGGCTTTTACCATCTGCATGGGAAGAGAAGCAACTGGTACATACCTACTGTTTTTACTTACTTCCAGACCAGCAAAAAAGCTGTTTTCATACAAATGGCCATTTTCCCAAAAACTAAAGGGTATTTCTAGCTGTCCTACAAATTTTAAAATGGATATGAAGCTAACTAATTTAATTGATCTATAATTTTAAATAACCAATATAAAATGACCTCACGCTGCCCACATTTTACTTAGGAGCAGGGCTCTGGTAGCACTGGATTGTGTATTCCCTTCCCTTGCCAACATAACCCTCGCTGAGCGAGTCCGACTCGCACTTGGCCGGTTTTTTTCTTCGGACTCCTAAAAACAATTGTTGAGAGACAAACTGACGTAAACTGATTCGTTAAGACTAATAATCTTCTGCTACTAAGAAATTAAGTCAGACATGTTGTCGCCATTCTTGGAACCAAGATGCGGAAGGCACACATGTGCAACGACACATTGTGAGCCCGGGATTCCCATTGTCATATCTTTGGAGACAATGGTTTAATATGTATTCTATGTGGATGATGTAATGGTTCTCGGTAGCTATGACGGTACACGCGAAAAAAGCAATTAATCATTGTTTTCTTTCGGTTTACTTAGTAGAAACGTGTGCTAAATGAATGTGTTGGTTTAATATTAAAACAGACAAACGGGCATGCGGTCCACCTGATGTTGGGCGATCACCGCCGAGACACTTTTTTTATATATAAGAGGGGGAAAACGAGCAGATGGGTCACCTTATGGAAAGTAATCACCATCTCCCAGGGACACCTGCAAGACTTGGGGAATCACAGGTGCGTTGCCGGCCCTTTCAAGAACAGGAAGGCTCGTTTTTTAAAGATCGCTAAATTGTAGCACTCAGGGAATGTTGCAGGAGGACCTACAGTCCCATTAGGCGTTAGTTTTTAGGAAATCATGCATACGTCTCCAGCTTATATTAGTCAAAACTTCAAGAACCACAAAATAAAAACAAAAACAAAGGCCTTTATGTCATGTTACGTTACGCTCTGTCTACCCCGTGAGGGACAAATTGATTTATGTATGTATGTATGTATATATACACGACGACCGGATGGCCCAGTGGTTAGAGAACCTGACTATGAAGCTTGAGCTCCTGGGTTCGATCCCCGGTCGCGGCAGATATTTGTATGAAAAATACGAATGTTTGTTCTCGAGTCTTGGATGTTTAATATGTATTTAAGTATGTATTTATCTATGTAAGTATGTTTATCCGTTGTCTAGGGCCCATATTTAGCCCATAGCTTAGTTTGGGGCTATTGACGGTGTCAATTGTCCCAAGATATTATTATTATTCTGTATATTTATTTTTATCTTAATATAATTTTTTACAATATTAATATAAAAAGTAATAAAACAATATTAATACAAAATATAAAAACATTATAAAAACCTAACCTAGGGTGCCGCCGGCAGCGAGGCAAGGCCTAAGCTACCGGTGGTCAGGGCGACAGAGAAAGGAACCTCCTGACTATCCGAGCCGTGTCCAGGAGTACCGCCTTCTGTATCTGGCCCTTGACCCAACCACCTAGCGAGAGCCTTTTAAGGTGATGGTCAAGGCTCTTCGCTATTAAACCGTTTGCCGAAACGACTATCGGGACAGTGATCGTGGAATCAACAGGCCACATGGCGGTAATCTCGTGAGCCAAGTCAAGGTACTTGCTGACTTTGTCCTTCTCGGCCTTCACGAGGTTCACGTCATGGGGGATCGTGATGTCCACGAGCACTGCCTGGCGCTTCAATCGATCTATCAGCACGATATCAGGTTTATTGGCGACAATAGTCCTGTCCGTGATGATAGATCGATCCCAATAGAGCGTGACACGACCATTTTCAAGAACTGGTGCAGGTGTGTACTTATAGTAGGGAACTTCGAAGTCCACAAGACCGAATAAAAGAGCAAGTTGCTGGTGAATAATCCTGGCTACAAGGTTATGTCTGTGCAAGTACTCGCCGTTAGCAAGACTAGAACAACCAGAAATAATATGCCTGAGTGACTCTCCAGGACGGCGGCATGCCCGACAAATGTCGACCGTACCGTCCTTCAGGATATATCTCCGGTAGTTATTAGTCATGATAACTTCGTCCGCTATTGCACAGGCAAAACCTTCGGTTTCCCCGAAGAGATCCCCGAAGCGTAGCCAGTTCACCGACGCGAGCAGGTCTACATCGGGCCCCATGAGGGCCTTATAGAACCGCCCGTGCAGCTCCTTACTCTCCCATTCAGTCTTGCGATCCTCGGTGCTCCATACCTTAGGTCTGCGCCAGTTTTCTTTTGCCAAGGTGAGAGGGGTGAATTATTATTATTACTATTATATCAGTGGCGTGGCGTCCGTAATGTAAAAACTCGATTCCCACCGGCTTGCCTATTTTAAGGCAGTTGGGCACTTTTATTGCGCAGAATTTGAGTAAAAGGCTAATTAAATTCCCTTCGGCTAGCCTTTCTGATGTACTTGACGCCACGCTACTAGCTATGTAGGTATGTGTATGTTTGTGCATACAATCATCACTACATAGTCACTACATAGTATAAAATAAAAAGTCGCTTTCTCTGTCCATGTGTCCTTATATCTTCAAAACCACACAACGGATTTTGATGCGGTTTTTTTTAATAGATAGAGTGATTCAAGAGGAAGGTTTATATGTATAATACATGCATAATATACCGTGCGAAGCCGGGGCGGGTCGCTAGTATAAAATAAAGTCGCTTTCTCTATCCCTATGTCCCAATGTCCCTATGGCCCTATGTATGCTTATATCTTTAAAACTACACAACGGATTTTGATGCGGTTTTTTTTACTAGATAGAGTGATTTAAGAGGAAGGTTTTATGTGTAATTCTACGCAGACGAAGTCGCGGGCAAAAGCTAGTATATTATAAAATCGCTTGACCCTCACTTGAAGTCTCGTGGCCTAATTGCAGTACTCGACCACAAGAACCCCTATTATACTGCGATTGTATAAAATACTATTGTTTGGGTCAAATTTTACAAGCCCGAGCTGATCCACTTCTTATGGCCGGATTTGATTTGAAATTCCGAATACATAATGTAGGATAACAAAGCAAGTACAGTCAGCAAATAGAAACTGCAAAATGTAATATTTCGCACAGGTTTGGTTGTTTTTGACGTGTGACAGCGGAGCAGCAAGGTAAATGTTTTTGTTCATTGAATAAATAAATATCTTGGGACAAATTAGCCTCAAACTAAGCAAAACTTGTACTATGGGTAGATAAACATACCTACTTCTATAATGTAGACAAATACATACAACATCCATGACTAGGGCACAAACATTCGTATTCATCACACAACTGCGGGTGGTAGGGCCTTGTGCAAGGTCCGTCCTGATCGCTACCACCATCTTACTCGCTAATCCTGCCGCTAAGTAGCAGTGCTTGCACTGCTGTGTTCCGGTGTGGAGAGTAAGACAGCCGGGGAAATTACGGGCACAAGAGGCATTGCATCTTAGTCCTCTAGGTTGGCAACGCATCTGCAATCCCTCCGGGGTTGCGGGTGTCTATGGGCAGTGGTGATCACTTACCATCAGGTGACCCACTTGCTCGTTTGCCTTCCTATTAATATAAAAAAATATATTAAAAAAGAAAAACAACTGTCTGCTTCGGATTCGAACCCGGGACCTCCAGCTTCATAGTCAGAGTCACTAACCACTAGGCTATCCGGCCATCGATTAATATGGACTTCTGTAAAACGCCCGCTTCAATGATTTATAATTACTAAACGTTTGTTTGGATTGCTATTAGCCGAAACCATTCGGCCATTTTAAATGTCCATTAATCAATAATTCAGCACCCTCCTGTTTACCCGACTCGAGCCAAATATTTATTAAAAGATTACGTTCCAAAATGGTCGACAATAAATAGCGAAACGCAGCGGGAGAGCAATTTGTCATGCGTGTGTATACCGCCTTAGTAAACATATCGGCGGATTCAGCTTATGCCTGGTGAAAGGCATAGCCTTAGAGCGATCGGACGCGTTTAACTTTATTCAGGCCCGGAGTTATCGATATAAAGCTCGCAAATTTGGACAATAGCGATTACTGCCGATTACTACATACGCAAATCACACCTATACCCCTTACCTTACCCCTTACGGGGTATAGGTGTGACGGGGTAATAGACAGACCCTTTTTTATGGTGTGGAAAATGCGCCTTATGCATCCGCCCGGCATGGGTTTAGGGGGTATGTGGGGCTCTCCCGCGACGGCAGGCATGCCAACCAAAAACCACACGGATTCGCGGCACCTGTACAATGCAGGTTTGGGAAAGGGGTAGACAGAGCCTATGGTAACAAGATCTAAAGGTCACTTTTAGCATGATTGTGGGCACTGCTAGCCACATCGCCTATAACCATGATTTCTAAGATTTTCGTCCGTTCCCTCGATACCATACAATTTTATTCCATTTTCTTAGCATTGTCGGTAATCCAATGTGACTTTGTACGGCTATCTTCAAATCGTTTTTCGCTTATGCCTCGGCCCGCGGTGGTGTTCTACCCAGCCGAAAGCTTTAGTATCGGAATGCGCGGGCGCTGTTTGCGACGATCATGAACGTGACAACAGGACGGCTTGTCTCACGCATGCCTTCCTGCCTGCGAGGTGGGAAAATGAACGCTGTTTACCCCTAAAGCAGGGTAAACCCACCACCCCATTATAATTCTAATATTCTTGACATGTATACCTAATAATAATTCTATATAATTTAAATGTTGACGGTCATTTTATCTAACACTAGATTAATTTTATACTTGCATGACTTTTTAAGTTTAAATGTTTGAAACTAGAATATCCATGACATCTTTTTTGTACAACATTTACTGCGAATAAATATTTCATTCATTCATTCATAGGATCCTTTAAGTCGATTTTAGGAATCATGTTATAGGCAATGCGGCTAGCAACCCATCACCATTTTGATTCCATTTTTTACCAATCGTGGCCTAGGTCTTTTGCTTCCATGCTGGTCCGGGAGTAAAGAAAAAACATAGAATGTACCGGTTGCTTCTCCCGCGCAGATGGTAAAAGCCCATCGAGGGAATGGGCATTGGAATCATCATAGGCGATGCGGCTAGCTACCCATCACTATTTTGATTCCCCTTTCCACCTATACGCCCCTATCATGCTAAGCGTGGCCTTTGGATCTTGTCACCTTAGGCTCTGTATACCCCGTAAGGGAGAAAAACGTGATTTATGTATGTATGTGGCCTAGGTTTTGCCACCTTAGGCTCTGTCTACCCCGCAAGGGATAAAGACGTGTTTTTTTTTTTTTTTTTTTATGATAGGCCTGTGCCCAGTGGGACGTATAGGCTGGAGATGTAATGATGTACGACACCTTACCCGCAACAAGTCTGGACTTGTTCCTTCTGGGTCCCAGTCTACCAATTTGGCATGTTCCAAATTTGACGCGCTAGTCCGTCCTGCCCCGGATGTGTCCCACTGCACAGTGCAGCGGTTGGAGACGAGACTTGACCCATTTGAGGCGGCCTCTGGCGGCAACGGTGCACACGGACTACGATCAGGGAATATATCTGTCTCATAAGTGATAGCTAAACAACATGAAACTACCGTGAGACTTAATCATCACTACACATAAACGGATAACTCGCGTATAAAAAGTCGAGTGATGCTCGACATGTTTCGGAATAATTCGAAACATGTCAAGCATCACTCGACTTTTTATACGTGAGTTATCCGTTTATGTGTAACTAGCGACCCGCCCCGGCTTCGCACGGTATATTATTCATGAATCCTACTAATATTATAAATGTGAAAGTTTGTGAGTATGTTTGATCTGGATGAAATTTGGAACATAGATATATTATAGTCGGGAATAACACATAGGCTACTTTTTATCCCGGAAACTTGCGTAATTCCCGCGGGATAGCGATAAATGAATTATACGCAGACGAAGTTGCGGGCAACAGCTAGTTATACATAGGTATAAACCTTCCTCTTGAATCACTCTATCTATTAAAAAAACCGAATCAAAATCCGTTGTGTAGTTTTGAAGATATAAGCATACATCGGGACACGGGGACAGAGAAAGCGACTTTATTTTATATACTATGTAGTGATGATAGTGATGATGATAGCTAAACAGTTGAAATTTCGACAAATCACATCTTTATCCCCTACGGGGTAGACAGACCCTAAGGTAAGAGGTACCTACAGGCCAAATTAAGCAAGATTGTAGGCGTACAGGAAAATGGTATCAAAATAGTGATGGGTTGCAAGCCGCATCGTCTATAACATGATTGCTATTATTTTCGCCCATTGCCTCGATGGACTTTTACCATCCGCGCGGGTAGAGAAGCAACTGGTACATTCTGAGAAATGACGGCATAGCGCTCAGAGTTATTTTATGATATAGTAACAGCCTTCTAAGTTTCCATGCTGGTCTGGGAGCAAGTAAAAAACATAGAATGTACCAGTTGCTTGTCTACCCGCGCAGATGGTAAAAGCCCATCGAGGGAATGGGCGAAAATCATAGGAATCATGTTTTAGGCGATGAGGCTAGCAACCGATCACTATTTTGATTCTATTTTCCACCTATACGCCCACAATCTTGCTAATTGTGGCCTGTAGGTACCTGTTACCTTAGGCTCTGTCTACCCCGTAAGGGATAAAGACGTGATCTGTGTATGTGTATGTATTCTAAGGTTCATTCACGCTGGTTCATTTCACTCGTTTTTGTTCATGAGCTTGTAGTCTATTACCATCTAACCAATCACAGAGCAGCAACTCTGCGTCTGCTTGTCTTCGGATTGATCTCGGGACCAGAATCCCACCCAACCCATCTATTGCTGAAAATCGTATTACCCGATTAACAACATCGCTCTCATTCCAACCGGAAGAGCGAGAAAGTGGGCCAAATTCGAGTCGACAAGCAATAGCCCCCCTCCCAAATTGCTTCCACTATATTATACCTTACCACCTTGTGTTAAGGATCATGTTTGTGTGTTGGTTGTGTGTTAGTCATGTATTGGCGCCCGGCAACCTGAAAGTCGTAATACGCGACCTTGTTACGTTTCCCATGTGAACGTAATTGGGTGATAGATATTTTTAAAGTCCCACGCTCCCCTACTCAAAGGTTAACTGGTAGAGATCCCTAATAGGGATAAGTTCGCCTTTGTCCATACATTAATGTTATTTTTATTTTTTTGTGAATTGTATTATATAATTGTAATTGTGCCGTACAGACACATCATTCAAACAGATAACGCTTAGCGACAAAAAAATCGCATAGTAACAAAAGGTCATGTGATAGTTAGTAACAGGTAGAAAAATTCGGAGACTACCCACCTGCTATGGGTGGTGTAGGGGTATAGCACGCGTCACGGAATGACGAGGATCCGGGTTCGATTCCCGGCCATAGCTTTACTTTTCGGATTTTTCTATGTGTTCTAATTTTCACTGACATTTAGAAATTTAAATTGTATCTGTTTCTTTATATTTTTTTTTTTTTTTTTTTATGTTAGATAGGCCAGACAAACGATCTAGTGGGTCACCTGATGGTAAATGATCACCACTGTCCATAGACACCCGCAGCACTTTACGCGATGCCAGTGCGTTGTCGGCCCTATATTTGTACAATAAAGCACTTAATTTACTTACTTACTTATTTTCTGAAACCACGCACATACCTACTCAGAGGCTTACGGCCCAGTCTCCATACAAAATCCTACTAATATTATAAACGCGAAAGTTTGTAAGTATGGATGGATGGATGTTTGTTACTCTTTCACGCCATAACGGCTGGACAGACCGATGTAATTTGGAACATATCCGTGCATGGCGGGAAGAACTTGATAACTAGACTTACATGATTTTTTTTTTACCGTCGCAATGGCTTCCTACAGCATTGGTTTTGTAGGAAAAAAATTGACAACTCGATATCTACGATACTTTTAGAGATATTGCCGCGTGAGTATTTGAATATATCCATACGCTGCGTATTTTATTTAACGAAATGAGATATATACGCGATGAGTCACAATAAAAAATATAATATCGTAATATATCCTTACATCAACTTATGCTCAAAAACCGATCTAACGTACGTAAATTGACAAAACAAGATCTCAAATAAAAGTCGACTAATACACTATTACGTTAACAAATAAATATATCGTTTTATCTACTTACTGATAAAACGAACGTAACTTGATATGTCAATTTATACTTACACTATACCAATTCTATGGTGAATAAGTTAACATGTTCGGTGATCATGATCGGTGAACATGTTGATAAGTCAATTATTATGAATAATAAGATAGTAAGAAAGATAAACATAACCATATTTGAAAAACCATCTAAAATTACTCTTAAATCAATTTAGACATTTCACTTACACTGAAAAACTGATTTTTAGGAATTAAATTAAATAATGTTTTCACTGGTTTGAGCACTAATGTATGGGTAATAAGTTGATAAGTCTCTGGGTAGTATGTTGATAAGTCTAATATCTTACAAAATAAGCAGAATTTACGAGAATACGTAACATAATTTGAAAGATTACATAAAATTATCCATAAATCAAGCTATAGAGATGAGTTCGAGATAAAAACGGATTTTGGAGAAAATGACAAACTTTAAAATCGCTGCCCTGTAAAATTGCCATTTTGGAGTTATCAAGTTCTTCCCGCCATGCACGGATATATATATTGATTATAATAGTCTGGAATAACACATAGGCTACTTTTTACCCCGGAAAATTTCGTAATTCCTGCGGGATAGCGATAAACGAATTCTATGCAGACAAAGTTGCGGGCAACAGCTAGTTACTTATATTTTTTACTTTTATATTTTTACTGTTCTAATACAATTCATTACGCTAATCCCCATACAACCGCCCCATTTAAAACCGAAGTACCTTGAATAAATATTTCCATGGCGCATAAGCATCCGTCAATAGCTCTTAATCCTCGATATAAATACAGCTTGATTAAAAAAAACGGCAGACGCGACTCAGATTTATATTAGAGGGTTCCGTGAAAATGGTAGGTATGGTTTGTTTCATTTAAAATGACGAAAGTACTTAAAACCGACGTCTATTGTTCAATTGTTAACTTCAAGTGGGGTTGTAAAACCATTAGCTTTGAGTCTAAAGAATGCCGTGAACAAACAATCTTGATAGTTTTGATGTTGTTGGTCGGTGTTACACTAGACGACGTGCGTTTCTAAAATAATAATTATATACTGTGTCAATATCACTTTGTACAATTTTTTAATAGTAGATATAAGATATTTTTACCCGATTGTTAGCCGCACTGTAATTGTATTTGGAAAACAATACACCTATTATACTTAAAAGGGTCCAGTTCAGGTAATAAACAATAATCAATAGGAGGGGATACTTTCTAGGCTTAAGTACAATATTTTGTTAGTGTCTAACTGGTTTTCGCTCTTTTAGTACATGTCTTATATTTGCAAAAATAGTCTCTTTTTTACAACCTGGCTATATGTAATATGTATATTGTGTTGATTTTTTGTGTAAGTATTAATAATCATATTTTAAATAAAATTTAAAATCTTTCATTTCAAAGATCAAGAAGAGTTGAGCTACTCCAGTACACCTACCATACTTCGGTCAGTTTTATTACGTCTCTTTGTTATTTTTTCCTTTCATATTCAGCAACAAAAGAAGTTGTAAAATCCCGCGTTAATTACATTTTCGTCATTTAAAAAGAAACAAACTATACCCTTATACTAAGCAATTCGTACGCGCCCACTGCCGCTTAAGACATTGCGTACGCACATGTGCGTTTGAAACCTCCTTGCTGAGCTGCCCGTCTGGCGGCTCGCCCTCTCTCCGGTAAGCTGTAAAAGCTGTCTGAGGCTAACAGCAATAGTCCGTCCGAAAAAAAAAGAAGCGTTTGAAACCGTGCACTTGAAGACGTCTCACGAAACACAAGTGCTCGCGAGATAGATTACCTTTCAGTAGCGTTTCGTCAAGTATATCAGAAGTTCAATAAAGCGATTACTTACTTACTTACTTACTTACTAAATCCTTACTATCCTTATCCTTATCCTTATCCTTACTATCCTTACTATCCTTACTTAATATTATAAATGCGAAAGTAACTCTGTCTGTATGTCTGTCTGTTACCTTTTCACGCTTAAACCGCTGGGCCGATTTAGTTGAAATTTGGTATACAGATAGTTTGAGTCCCGGGAAAGGACATAGGATAGTTTTTATCCCGGAAAATTGCATAGTTCCCGCGGGATAGCACAGCCCAAACCACTGGAATTTTTCAAATTTAAGGCGGAACAAAGTTCGCCGGGTCAGCTATAGGTATATATTTAAGAATGGGGCAAGGGCGCACGTGGGCTCTACAAAGATAGCAAACGCCTGAGGGAGGCAACAGACCCTCGCGCCGGCTTTCTCGCGCAGAGTCGCAATAGCGATACAACGCGGGAATGCTGCCTGCGTGATGGGATACCTAAGGGTCCATTATTTTAATTTTAATTTTTAACCTAATTTTGGGGGAATTAGAATTTATTTAAAACAGCAAAAGAAAACAATAAAGAACAGTCAAAACTTAAAAATAACTTAAACCTAGCTAAAACTATTATTAAAGATAAAAAAAATCTCCCAAATCGCCGCCAATGGGGAGGGTGCCCAGAAGGCTGGCAGCATTGCCACGTTGTATGGCAATGCTTATTCGCTGAGCGAAATATTGGCCAGCCCTCTGGTCACGGGAGGCCTCTATAAGGCGCGCCGAGATATCTTTATAGACACCTAATTTTTATTTTATTAAGTCATTTTTAAGGTAGCTTTAGTTCATATATTTTAATTAATACTTTTGTAATCATTTACGAAAATCTATACATATAAAATTCAAAGTCCTGACTGACTGACTGACTGACTTAACTATATATCAACGCACAGCCCAAACCACTGGACTTAGAGACTTGAAATTTTGCACATAGATACCTTATACAGTGTAGGCATCCACTAAGGAAGGATTTTTGGAAATTCCCACGGGATAAGGAAAAAACGGGAATTATATATTCGATTCCGAGTGACGCTATCTCAGTAACTATAATAGCTAGACTCTTCAAATTTGATACAAAAGTAGGTGATTACAAACTAAGAAACTAATTTCAGGATTTTAGGAAATTCCCACGGGATAAGGAAAAAAACGGGATTTATATATTCAGTTCCACGGGATCGAGTTTTACATGGCAATTGCTGATTCTACGCGGACGAAGTCGATGGGTTATAACATAATCATAACGTGATTTAAGAATAGACGTAACATAATTCGGTGTCAGGATAGCACTTTATTCTGCCCGCGGACCCCTAATAAAGGGCACGCGTGTGCCAGGTGCTAGCCACGGTTATTGTTGTATTGTATGGCATTCTTGAATTACTTAGGTCAGTAGGGTGGCCATATTGTTGAGAAAATAAACGGACAGTCTCACCACAGTTTTATATTATTTTGTACAATAACATAGATGTTCCACGCTGGTCTGGGAGCAAAGAATAAACATAGAATGTACCAGTTGCTTCTCTTCCCGCGCAAACGGTAAAAACCCATTGAGGGATTGGGCGAAAATCATAAGAATCATGTTATAGGCGATGCGGCTAGCAACCCATCACTATTTTGATTCCACTTTCCACCTCTACGCCCTCAGTGTCTTGCTAAACGTGGCCTGTAGGTCTTGTTACCTTAGGCTCTGTCTACCCCGTAAGGGATAAAGACGTGATTTGTGTGTGTGTGTGTGTCTATTAGAGATCTGCATTGCGGGATGGACATTTGTCTTTACAACTTTACAATTTATGGTCACCCTATTAAAATTAGGGTAGGTCAATCCTTGAATATGTTAGTTTGTATACACCCTTGTGGTTGGGGTGAAAGTAATTGTTGGCTGCGTTTGCGCTTTTGCAGACTAAGTTGATTGAAAAAAGTTAATCTTGCATTAAAAAAATGCATAAACTAAGTATACTATACTAACTATAGTTTCATTTTTATACCCAAGTCGATGGCACTTTGCCTGATAAAGATAATACACACATACATACATACATACATATCATCATCATCATCATCATTTCAGCCATTACAAGTCCACTGCTGGACATAGGCCTCTCCTTAAGATCTCCAATAAGACCGGTTGGAAGCGGCTTGCATCCAGCGCGATCCTCCGATCTTAATGAGGTCATCGGTCCACCTTGTGGGTGGACGGCCCACACACATATACACTACATACATATATCACTTTTTTATCCCTTACGGGGTAGACAGAGCCTAAGGTGACAAGTGCTACAGGCCACTTTTAGCAAGATCGTTGGGATCGTTGGAATCAAAATAGTAATGAGTTGTTAGCCGCATCGCCTAACATGATTTCTATGATTTTCGCACCCCTCGATGGGCTTTTAGAATGCCCGGGAAGAGAAGCAACTGGTACAATCTCTGTTTTTTCTTTACTCCCAGACCAGTAGGCTTATTACCTAACCCGCTCGCAATCGCCATCGTGTTCATTTTGACAGTACATGTATGGGCTGAAAATTGGCATCGGAATCAGCTAGCTTCAACCGCACACCTGTCATTTAAACTGATTTTTGGCCCAAGCCCTACGGCCCCCATTAAGGGAGAATAGAAAAAACTTACTTACTTTTTACTCGCAATAGGTCTGGTTTTTGTCTCGAAAATAAATATAATAAAATATGAATCTTGTTTTTCTTCAACAAAAACCCTTCTAGGCCTTCACTGTGACACTATGTATTGCATTGTTTACGTAAAAGTTTATGGATTATGTAGTATATTTTATCTGTGTATCGTTTCGTGAGTCATAGACGGTTCTGCTGAAAATCAGTGTCTAACACCTCAGCGTAATGCTGAGCCAGCGACCGTTTCACTTTTGCGAAGACACACAACGCTGATGATCTATTTTTCATGTCTATGTTTTTTTTTGTTTTACCTTGTTTATTTTCTATAAAATTATGTATATTATGTTATATTTGTGTGTCTTGCAAAAAGGGATAAATGTCTTCTTTCTTTCTTTCTATTTCTCAAATGCATTTTGACGACCGGATAGCCTAGTGGTTAGTGACCCTGACTATGAAGCTAGAGGTCCTGGGTTCGAATCCCGGTAGGGGCAGACAGTTGTATGATGAATACGAATGCTTGTGCCTGAGTCATGGATGTTGTATGTATTTAAGTATGTATTTATCTACATTGTATAAGTATGTTTATCCGTTGCCTAGTACCCATAGTACAAGCTTTGCTTAGTTTGGGGCTGGGTCAATTGGTGTAATTTGTCCCAAGATATTTATTTATTTATTTATTTTATCACTCATTGTAACTGGCTAACAAGCCTGAAATAAATCAGTTTTTTTACCACCTGCTTACTGTTCGTTAGGTAAACAAAATTGGAACTAAATCCTTTCCACTCGAGCAATATCAGGTTTAAGTATGTTATTGTTCTTGTCCTCCACATCAAAGGAAACCCGATACCCTTCCAAACACATTATTAGCGATAACAGACCAAAGCTTTTGACAAATTAGCTTTTTGTAAGATAATACAGCTTTTAAGATTTTCGGCAGCTCCCTGAAGTGTTAAGTTCTTCGAACTTTGTTTTTACTTAAATTTCTTGGAGAAGTGATAACTTGTTTTGTTATTAAATTTTGTAGTAGTTTGTGTAAAAAAGGCTGGTATTTTTAAGAAATAAGAAATAAGAAATAAGAAACGTTTATTGTATAAAACCGTGTACAATTGTGATAACATGATTTTTATAAGTTTCAACAGTTTATCCATTTCGGACGTACAATATTTAGATTTATTAGATATTATAAATTATTAGTTATAACTTTATTTTAAAAATTTGTACAGAAATATTCATTTAAATTATAAAAACACATTGAAAGTAAAAAATCCTTTAGTTTATTTTTGAATTTATTGCCATCTAAAGATTTTATATATTCGGGCAAATGATTATGAATCTTTATACCGTTTACATAGGCGCTCTTTTTAAGAATATAGCTAGAAGGTCGGACTGTACACATATCATATTTATATTGTGATCGTAAGTTGTCCTTTAAGTCGCTTTTCTTTGTAAAATACTCGTTATGTTCTTTAACAAACAAGCAAATTTCTAGTATATATATGCATGTCAGCGTTAATATTTTATTATTTATAAAGATGCTTCTTACAGAGTCCATATTTTTAACATTATATATAATACGTAGACATTTCTTTTGAAGTATAAATGTAGACTGAACATTTACTGAATTGCCCCAAAATATTACACCATATGTAAGAAAAGGATAAACATTACCATAGTATGCTGTCTTTGCTACCTCCATTGATGTTATATTAGACAGGATTGAAATTACATAACAGCTTTGTGACAGTTTTTTATTAACTTTCTCAATATGGGACTTCCAGTTTAAGTTACTGTCTATTGAAATACCTAGAAAATTTGTGGTAGTCACTTGTTCAATATCTTTGTTATCAATAACTATATTTATTTTTTGTGGTACTTGTTTATAGTTAGTGAATTGCAATATTTTTGTCTTATCCAAGTTGACTTTTAAATTCATAGATGATAACCAGGCAATTACAATTTTTAATGTCTTATGTAATTCATCAACAATATTAGTATCGCATAGTTTGTCTTCAGATATAAATATTGTAGCATCATCAGCAAACATGACACACAAGTGATTTAGCACTAAAGGGAATTCATTCACATAAACTAAGAACAATAGCGGTCCAAGAACGCTGCCTTGGGGAACGCCTTGTACATTCTTTTCGTAATTCGACTGTACTTTATTGATTGTTTTTGTAGCTTTATCATAAGAATCTAGTATGGTAGCTTGAAATCTATTTGAAAGATAGCTCTGGACTAGTTCCAAAGCAGTTCCACGAATACCCACATGTTCAAGCTGTCTTAATAAACATTTGTGCGAAACACAGTCAAAGGCTTTCGATAAATCTATAAAAAGTCCAACGGAAGCTGTATGATTTTGTACGTCTGACCATATCTGTTTCAAAATTTTAAATATAGCTAGAGTTGTATTTTTTCCTTTTTGAAAACCAAATTGATTTGAGTTTAATATGTGGTATTTATTGAAAAATGAAATAAAGCGATTATAAATGATTTTTTCAAATATTTTGGAAAAATTTGGCAGCAGTGCAATGGGTCTATGATTATCCATTTCATTTTTAGATCCTTTTTTATGTAGTGGTTTTACCAGAGCCTTTTTTAGTTCATCTGGGAAAATTCCACTTTCCAAAGTTAAATTAATAATATATGCCAATGGTTCTGCTATATACTCAACACTCGATTTAATCAGTTTCATAGGTATTTTATCGTGTCCTGTACTTTTTATATTTTTTAGTTCTTTAATAATACCCTTAATCTCATACGCGCTCACCGGAGTCAAAAAGATACTTGTTACATTAGGTTGGGTTAATAGTTTATTGGATGTGCCAGTACCACTTAATGTTTTATCTAAATTTATAAAATAATTATTCATTGTATTAGCAATTTCAAAAGGTTCATTAATTATGACACTATCTTTTTTAATGTGATCTATTGTATCTTTTATGACATTTATTGGCGACGTATTCTGTTTTATTATTTGCCACGCAGCTTTGCTCTTATTTGGATTTTGATTGATAAAATTTATGTTTGCATTACGTTTTGATTGTCTTGTAACCGCTTTGATGATTTTACAGTAATTCTTGTACTTATTTTTAGTTAATGAGTTATTTGATTTTATGGTTTGTAAATATAGTTGTCTTTTGTGTTTACTTGCTATCACAATTCCTTTAGTTTTCCACGTTGGTTTTCTTTTATAAGTTACTTTAATTTTTTTAACCGGTACTCATAGGTCAAAAATTAGGCTAAATATATTTATGAACGTTTTATATGCGTCATTCGAATTTGTTGTGGAATAAACATCTGAAAAGCCAATCTGTGAGATATATTTTAAGAAAATTTCCACGTTACTTTCTGGGTTTCTACTGTAAACATACCAATATTGTTCCTTGTAACTCAAGTTGGTTGGAATCGAAATAACTTGGCATGTGTGATCAGACAAACCGATATCCAATACTTCCGCCTTACTATGCTTTACATTGGTAAATATGTTGTCTATGCAAGTTTGGGAGTGTGCTGTTATTCTTGTAGGTTCCGTTATTGTAGGATGTATTTTACATGATCGGAAAGTGTTCAACAGCATCTCAGTTTTGTTCGTTTTTTCTAGTATGTTTACGTTGTAATCACCCATAACAAAAATCTTTTTGTAGTTGTTCCTTGTCCTTGTTGCTAGCTTGCACAATAATAATTCCAGATTCACAAGAAAAATATCTAGATTGCTATTTGGAGCTCTATAGATGCATATGACAAAGTAGTTTACTCCACATAACGTAATACCACAACATTCAAAGTGACTTTCCACAGACATTTCAGATACCCATTTCAATTCACGGCATTCTACTGAGTGTTTAGCATATATTGCAACACCACCCCGCGTTTTAAATTTTCGGCAGAATTCAGCTACATTTTTATAACCATCAATTTGTAATATATCAACTTCTTTGGTTTTAAAGAACGTCTCACTAAAGCAACAGATATCAATATCTTTTTGATGTAACAGTATTTCTAATTGATCTACTTTTGATTTTATGCCCTGTATATTGAGATGCATCATGACAAGGTTATGTTTATTTACATGTTTCTCATTTTTAGTCACGAAAAAAATCAGATTGAGATTTCTTTTCATCCGATGACATGCTCACTTGATTGTCATTATTTTTTGACTTCGGTGGTTTTACAGCTTTATTAAAATAGTAGAGTATTGTATTCTTCTTTTCTTGTTTATTAATTGTTTCATTGTTCTTTTCCAAACTTGCTTTAACCTTGGGAGTGTAATATTGTGTGATGAGTTTTTGACTTGGCTGGGTCTGTGGTGTTATCGTCTCTTGATTTTTCTTATGCTTTATATGCATATGATTTAATCTGTTGATGTTATAGCCGATACGTAATATTTCTCTCAGCAACAGTCCACTCATGCACTGTTTACGATTTTGGGTTTCTCTATGAAATTTTATAGGTATAAATGTGGCATGTGAGAATTGGGAACAGACCAGACGTATAATTTCATTTTGTTTACGGATATTTAAATATTTATTATACTGTACTTCTGTTATGATGATATTAGTATTTGCTAGCAAAGATAAATAGTTATAGAGAGAGCTATTAAATTTTAATGGGTTTTGGTCGTTAGATCCACCAATGAACACTACATAGTCCGAGGGTGTGAAGTTTTTACATATATTATCACAGTTTTTTAAAATTTGTTCAGTAGGAGCGTTGGGTTTTACTACAGCTGTCACTATATATTTGTCTCCTAATGAGTCCTGAAGTAAACTACGAATCTTTTTACCATATTGATCGCAAAATATAATTACTTTCCGCTGTGTGTTAATATTTTCTTGGTTGGGTTTAGATATTTTTTCAGTGGTATTTGCCGTATTATCTGTTTTTTTTTCTATTAAACCTGATAGACGGATTAGGTACAGGACTCAGTTTTTGATTGCTACTATTGTTTTTATTTTGTGATAATGGAATTTTTGGTTCTAACTCAATTTGATCAATGTCAGTAAAGTTTAATCTGGTCCTGTTCACACTCTTGTTTGTTCCCTTCTTGTTCTTTACTATAGTTGTTTTACATATTTGTGCAAGTGCTCCGGTTTTCTTTTCATATGCTAGGATTTGCTTTTTGAGTGAGTTATTTTCTAGAATAAGATTTTCGATTTCATTTTCTGCCGTTTGAAGCTTTGTCTCTAATTTCGTTATTTCTATCTTTTGTTCTTCAAACCGCTCCTTTAAGCCGTATCCGATGCTAGGGCAACTTCGGTTTGCTGTTACTGAGTAATCGGTTTCTTCATCATCCTCGTCCGACGGTAATGACTCGAAAGCAGCACTTTCCTTTTAGCACTTTCCTATTCCTTTTCATTCTTATACTAAGTTATTTTTTCCATTTTATTTCATGTAAGTATAAAAAACCGGTCAAGTGCGAGTCGGACTCGCGCACCGAGGGTTCCGTATCATTATCTATAAATATCTAAAACCAGTGTAAGCAGAGCCCTGTTCCAAAGCAAAATGTACGCAGTGTGGGGTTACTTTATATTGGTCACTGCTATATACAGACATACATACACATTTACGGTTTTCGCAATTATTCTTTAATCTGTGCTATAAGACCTACCTTCATACCAAATTTCAAGATTCTGCGTTCACGGGAACTACCTTGTAGGTTTTGATTCCCTTGAGAGTTGAAAATTTGCGGAAATTTGCGGCATAAACGGCTGTATCTTTTGATTGCGTTGGCTTAGAAGTTTGATTTTTTCACAGCTTCAAGGGACAGTAGACCTGAGTAATTGATATAAATTTCAGCTTCATACCTCCACGCGTTCCTGAGAAAAAGGGTCTTGACAGACGGACGGACGGACGGACGGACAGACGGACAACAAAGTGATCCTATAAGGGTTCCGTTTTTTCCTTTTGAGGTACGGAACCCTAAAAATAGATACTTAAAAAGGAAAATACAAAACTAAAACTACCGTCCAGTTGCGTATCTTCGCCTGTGCTACCTATCTTCGCCCAATTTGACATAAGTTTACACTACCGAAATGTTTTTAGTGCTAGCCTTACATAAAACTGCTAAATACAAAGTATTTTTCATGGCGGTCAACATTCTTCGAACGATCTGCGACTAACTTCTCACAATTGATGTTCAGTGAGATTTTTTCGCGACGCCGACCACGTGTTTTTTTTTACCAGCGTTTTAACTTTGGTTTTAAACAGTGATATAGACCAGATAATGTTAAACTTTTTACATGATTATATCGTATAACTATTTCTTTTTCATGTGACACTAGTATTTAATGGCTAACTTACGTCTAGAAATCACAATTGGATAAAACGTTGGGGAAGGTATTTATCGTTCAACTTGTTGCCAAATTTCGCCTGCCCCTAGGGTTGTCAAATTTATTGTAGCACATTAATTAGTGGATGATATTACTTGTTTGCCAATTTAAATATTTTCTTTTGTTTTGTTTTACGGAAATGGCTTTAACGATTTGGAGGAAAGTTAATAAGTAGATTAATTTATATAAATATTTTATAGGCATAGGTTGATTGGATTTCAATTAAAAACATATTATAGCAGAAAAACATACGTTTTGTTTAAGTAATAAAAAAAAGTTTGAAAATATTTTTTTTATTGTAAACCATTACTCCCCTTTGTTTGGCATGTTGGGTAATTTTTGGCAGCCCTAGCATCGTTTTAGAAAATGTATGAAACAACTTCAAACTGCAGCCAATCTTCGCCTACCACACATTTTCTTTAAAATATGCCTAGTCCGGTGTAGTTAAGCTTCATATTGTATTAACACAGTCCAAATAGATAAGACTTAACATGTGTAAGTCATGGAAAAGTTTAGTATTAGCGGTAAGGCATGCCATAGGCGAAGATAGGGAAAAGTACCCATACTTCGCCTATTGCCTTTGGGGCCATTTATTACCAAGTTAACGAGTGAAATTCAAAGCTTTAGTGATTTATACTGATAGCCAGGAGTACTAAAAAAGGTTTTTTTGCGACAATGGACTAAAATTCTTTCAAATATGAAAGATATTTTGGAAAAAGTGTCAAAATCCAGGCGAAGATACGCAACTGGACGGTATAGGTAAAAAGGGGAATCAAAATAGTGAGGGGTAGCTAGCCGCATCGCTTATATGATTCCTATGCCCATTCCCTCGATGGGCTTTTACCATCTGCGCGGGAGGAGAAGCAACTGGTACATTCTATGTTTTTTCTTTACTCCCAGACCAGCAAATTAAAATAACTAAATAAACTTGAAAATTAATTGTAAAAGAGAGGTGGGCCTCTTGGCAGGGTGCCCATCTAGCAGGCAGCATTCCCGCGCTGGTAAGGTAGGTACTTGATTTTGAAGACATCATTTACAGTTCGTGAGCTCTTGGAATGCGATTCGGGTATGTCTTGTTGTCTCCGTCACTCAGCCGATTCAAGTACCTATCAAACCCAAAAGAGTGAGTGAGAGACTGAGATATCAAGACAACCTCGAGTGACATTCTAAGATTTTACGGACTGTGCATTGACTTACAATAAACAACTAGACTCTCAGTCGCTAACAAAGGTTCCTCAAGAAACGTTCGAGTTGCTTTGTCTATGCGTTGTGTGTATCAACACATCGACTAAGACAGATAACATTAACATATTCGTTCAAATTGACACCTTATTCGTGGCAGTAATGTTTAATATCAATGGCGTAGGATCGTGAGAAGTGATGACACGACGCCACGCGCTGGAAACCTGCCTGTCTCTTTTGTTCTCAATAGTAAGATTACGGTGCGAAAGAGACATATACATTGTTATCAAAGCGCGGCCGAAACACAACTGAACCAAAACTCTGAACAATAGACGCGTGTTCAGACTTTTGCTTCGGACAGTTTTTAGCGTGATTGGGAGTCTAGTTGTTTATTGTACGTCAATGCTCCAAAACTACAGCTTTGATCAAAGTCAATAGTTCACAAGATTAACGAGAGCTGCGATTGTCTTCTATGCTACTCGTATCTAAAAGATGTCCTTATGTTCGGCAGGAAGATAAGATTCGAGGAGTTGCTGTGTGGGAGCGCTGCTGGGACAGTAACCGGCGGCTCCAGCCAAGGGGAACTGGGCTGATCGCCACGGCGTATCGCCAGCCCGCCTGACCCAGCTAGGCGTCCCCACAACATCATCATCATCATGCTACTCGTATTTCAAATTCAGCCCAATTTTTCACCACTTTGGAGTGGTATTTTCACACATGTGCTTTCAAAAATCGGGCCCCTGGGCCAAACTTAATTGAATGTTTAGATGTGATCAGTTTATAAGGTCTACTTGTCCTTGGTCAATAAAAAGCTGTTGTTAAGAGTATAATGCATACCGTGTCCTTCATCCTTTGCAGCCCTGCTTTCCCACTGCCTCATTTATTGAAGACTAACTGTTGCCCGCAACTTCGTCTGCATAGAATTCGTTTATCGCTATCCCGCAGGAATTGCACAATTTTCCGGAATAAAAAGTAGCCTACGTGTTATTCCAGACTGTAATCTATCTATGCTCCAAATTTCATCCAGATCTGTCCAGCCGTTCTGGCGTGAAAGAGGAATAAACATCCATCCATCCATCCATCCGTACTTACAAACTTTCGCGATTATAATACAAGCTGCTGCCCGCGACTTCGTCTGCAAAAAAATAGTTTTCGCTATCTATCTAACTATGCAATTTTCCGAGACAAAAATAGCCTATATGTTAATCTAGGGTATCAGCTATCTCCGTTCCAAATTTTATCCAAATCCATTGAGTAGTTTTTACGTGAACAATTAACAAACATCCATCCATACTTACAAACTTTCGCGTTTATAATATTAGTAGGACTAGTAGGATAATTAAAAAGTCTGTTTGTTCTTGCACTCCGATTAAAGTAATAGGTACCTAGGCACTGCCATTCGAACTCAAAGAATACCTTTCACAAGACACATTCTTCGTGTTCTACTTGGTCGTTATTCAAAATATAATACAAGCAGAACTTTTAGTGATTTGTATAAAACTCCTAACACGTTTGAGACAGAAAATGGATGTTTTTAATTTAAGGTATATGAAAAGAATTCGGTTTACAATGAAGTCTATTGGTGCATGGCCGAGCCATGTGTTCGAAGATGGACCTGCCACAAAACTGTCGGCAATATCCAGATATGGCTACACTATCTCATTATTCACACTCTGCTGTTTCGCGACAGTCGCGCAAGTTACATACTTGGTCACAAACTTAGGAATTGTGGGATTTACCGACTTGGGTCAAACTTACTTGACCGTTTTGATGTGTTTCGTATATATAGTGAGTAAATAACATGTTTAATTTGATTTGACTATTATAGAAAGAACCTGTAACTGTAACAGCTGGAGCTTTTACACATAAACGGATAACACGTATAAAAAGTCGAGTGACGCTCGATATGTTTCGGACTATTTCGTAGTCCTTTTTCTTAAAGCGCTCGCCCCGGCGGCAGCGAAATGAACACTAAGCGCCAGCGCTCTGCTCGCGCGGCTGTTCGACGCAACTGACAGCGGCGCACAACTACCCTCGTTTTCATCGTCATCGACGATCGTCGAGCATCACTCGACTTTTCATACCTGTTATCCGTTTATGTGTAACTAGCGACCCGCCCCGGCTTCGCACTGTATATTATGCATGTATTATACATACATATAAACCTTCCTCTTGAATCACTCTATCTATTAAAAAAACCGCATCAAAATCCGTTGTGTAGTTTTGAAAATATAAGCATACATATGGACATGAGGACAGAAAAAGTGACTTTGTTTTATAATATGTAGTGATAGTGATAGTGATGATAGTGATAGTGATAGTGATAGTGAAGTGATAGTGAAGTGATAGTGATAGTGATAGTGATGATGATGATCGTGACAGTGATAGTGAAGTGATAGTGATAATATGTAGTGATAGTGATGATAGTGATAGTGATGATGATAGTGCTAGTGGTGATGACGATGATGATGGTGATAGTGATAGAGATGATGATAGTGATGATAGTGATAGTGAAGTGATGATTATTAAGTCTCACGGTAGTTTCATGTTGAAAGCTGGAGATTTTGTTTATTTTCAGACCTGTTTTTTTTGCTTATTATTTGAAAAGTAGTTGAATACTGCAAACGTTTCAGCAAAGAACGTGGCTGCCTCTTCAAACAGGGTATCAAGAGGGAATCAAAGAGTTTGCTACAAAATTTAATCTGCTTCACTACAAATACGAGACCGACTTTTCAGCAAAAGTAAGGTTATGTGTAATAACTAGTTGCAAATCATCGTTGTTGATGTTGTGTCGCTTGCGCAGGGAAATGGTTTGTTGTTGAAATATGTTTTGCAATGTTTGTGGATAAAGACAGCTTGCAATCACAAAAAAAGTTAAAATTATGTCTTTTTCTTCATAATACTATTTACTGTTAAACATGTCTGCTCATTTCTAATACATGCCTAGTCTTATTTCAAATGCTCATAAATTATATCTATTTCTCATTCCCTTTCTCCTATAAGTGTGCCTAGTGATCGTAATGGGAGCTATCATCGTTTCTTTGCTAACCAGTTGGCGCCACTGTTGACTAAGATCCAGAGGTATAGGTCTCGAAGGCGACTTTATAGATCTGCGCCGAAACAAAGTTTTAAATCTTGAATCTAATTAAGTTTAATAATTATAGATAACTATCATCATTTCGATTATCTATGCTGCAATATTGTGCAGTTCCGTTTTGTTCAGAAAAAATAAATCGGCTTTCAAAGCGTTCACATGCATTCATCGCCATATAATCCATATTTGCGATAATTTCATGAAGGAGGTCACTTTTCAACAGGTAAATGAAAGAAATTATAATTTATGTCCCGAAGTCCGCCAAAACCAGTGAAAAGAGGATGTTATTGGACCTCACGCGACACTAGCGCCTCTAGTGGCAAATTCACACGCGATAGCCCCCATTTACTCTCATACAAAATTTTACCGCTCGGTGCTTCAACAAATACCAATTTTATGTAATACAGCACGACTAGGTCGAGCCTTAAGCCTAGCGTCACCATTTCGCTTTATCATTTCAGATGTACAAGAAAGTAACGAAATATTGTGAAATCGCCATCTCAGTCCTGCAGGTTCAAATTTTTTTGATAACATTTATGTATAACGCGGCACCCCTTTATAACAATTACAGAACCGGTATGTTCAGTTCAAACAAGCCTATAAACGGTACCTACCAACATTCCGTCTATTACGCTTTACCATTCGACCAAAACAATGAGATTGGGTACACCATCGTATGTATATACAATTGGTATGTGTCATACACTTTGGGGTGTATGTTTTCTTGTCACGATTTTCTGATCTGCGTCATTGTTTTTCACATCTGGGGCCATTTGACGACGTTCGAGCACAATTTGAATCATTTCACGCGGCCAAGCATTGATGTAAACGCCAAAACTGTTCCACTGCGGTACTCTAATGATGAAAATAAAATGGTGGCGACGAAGTTGAAGGCGATTGTCAAACATTATATAACGATAAAAGAGTAAGTGCATACGTAATAGGTATAAACTAACACAGACATAAACTTTAGACGGCATGTCACCGACGACACCGACGATGTGACGACCGGATAGTCTAGTGGTTAGTACCCCTGACTATGAAGCTAGAGGTCCCGGGTTCGAATCCCGGTAGGGGCAGACAGTTGTATGATGAATACGAATGTTTGTGCCCGAGTCATGGATGTTGTATGTATTTAAGTATGTACCTATTTATCTACGTATGTTTATCCGTTGCCTGGTACCCATAGTACAAGCTTTGCTTAGTTTGGGGCTGGGTCAATTGGTGTAATTTGTCCCAAGATATTTATTTATTTTTATTTTATTTATGTTTAATATCTAACATTGCTAAAAAGAAAAATGGTACAAAGGAGTAAATTCCCGGCCACAGCTTTACTTTTCGGATTTTCCAATGTGTTCTAATTTTCAGTGTCGTTTAGATTTTTTATTAATTCTAGGTTTACTGCTAAGACTTCTGATACGTACAGCTTGACCCTGTGCGTTTACTATGGTTTTCATCTGGTAGCGGATTGCGTTTTGCTGTTGGAATGCTCTACCTTGGTAATAAGTTCCGCTGTCCGTATTTGAACGAGTACTCTCCTTTTCTCACGCTAAATAACAGTTTTTTTTTTCATATTTATGACACCAAATGTAAGCTTTATGAAAATGATCTATACCTTTTACTATTTTAACTTGTTGGGACTTAATCGCGTACGCATATACATTAATTAAATCGACGTTGCGGACATGCCGGGGCGTGGACGTTCATTCCCCTAGAGACCATGGATGTCCCAGCATGTCAGAAACGCCGAGATAATTAATGTATGTGTACGCGATTAAATTGCAAATAATTAGATTAATAAAATGAGAGCAAATTAAGGCTAAGTTCAGATGACCGCGCGGCGACGCGCGGTTGGCTCGGCACGCGGTTCAAGATTGTAACAAAATCTATGTTGCCGCGCGAGACAAGAACTTGCGCGCGGTGCACGGCGGCGCGCGCGGTCCCGCGCGGCACCGCGCGCTCATGTACACAGCAACATAGATTTGTTACAATCTTGAACCGCGCGCCGAGCCAACCGCTCGTCGCCGCGCGGTCATCTGAACTTAGCCTAAGTTTAATCAGTTAATTTATTTCTTTTTAGGAACTTGATGCATTGGTGAAGTATGGTTTTTTAACTGTGGGATTATATCAGCAATTGATTGAACTCTCTGTGGTATTTGAGCTTATTACCTCCAAGGTAAGACAGCACAGGGACAGCACAGCCTTACCATGATATCTTCATCATCGTCATATCAGCCGTAGGATAACAATGCAATAATCTGGTAGTAGAATTCTGGTGAGCTAGCTAGGTTCGTCTTCGCAGGAGGGAACTCATCGTCGGTTGGTCCGATTGAAGTGAAATTTGGTACATATTATGTAGGACAAAAGACTTGCGGTCACGTGACCTCGTTACTATGCGAAATTTTGTCGCGAAGCGTCATCTGTTTGAATGATGTGTCTGTACGACACAATCGCGTAATTAATAGAAGTTCTAATTAAAAGTAATCTGTATTTCAAACACAATCTCTGTATTGCTTTTTTGAATAAATACTGAATACTGAATACTAGTTATTTATAAGTTTAATTTTATAATTTTGCGTAACTTTGATTATTGTGCAGAATGACTCCCTGGCTGACGCAGTGTACGGCTTGCCGTGGGAGTGCATGGACAGCGGCAGCAGACGGACGGTGCTGCTGCTGCTGCAGACCGTGCAGCAGTCGCTGGCGCTCAAAGCCTGCAACATGGTGCCCGTCGGGGTGCAGACTATGCTGGCGGTAATGACATTGACACCAATTTAACGACCTAAAACTGTTTTGATTACCATTAAGCCGGACCACTTAAATATACTTGTATCGCATGCGAGATCTGTTAAGAGAGCGCTCATTTCTTGGTTTTTTATAGATAATCTATAATTCTTCCATGCTGGTCTGGGAGCAAAGAAAAAAACATAGAATGTACCAGTTGCTATGTTGCAGTATGTATGTTGTATGTTGCAGTTGATGTTGCAGTTGCAGTAGCCTATTGTCTACTTTGTTCTTTGTTTCTGTATTGTTTTGTACTGATTTGTGGAGTTCAATAAAGAGTATTTGTATTGTATTGTATTGTTGCTTCTCTTCCCGCGCTGATGATAAAAGCCCATCAAGGAAATGGGCGAAAATCTTAGGCGGTGTGGTTAGCAACCAATCACTGTTTTGATTCCCCTTTCCATCCGTACGCCCACGATCATGCTAAACGTGGTATTTAGGTCTTGTTCTCTTAGGTTCTGTCTACGCCGTAAGGGATACAGACGTGATTCATGTATGTATGTATATATGTAGCCCATAATGTATTTGCATTCTGTTTGACCTGGCTCCCGATTCCCTAGCGTAGTCAAGATCTATTAATATCAGGATTTCTTTATTCTAGAACATTTGGTTCTATCATATTATACAAATTCACTACACTAAGTATTGATTTTTATTGCTGTAGGTAATTTTGTTGGCAAAAAAATACGCTTGTTCCCCGAACATAACTATTTTACATTACCAGGACATTCAAAGGTAAAAGAAAGACTATTTCTAAATGAAAACAAACATGTTCGCGGCTTAGGGCTGGCCCTCGCCGCACCTAAACCTAAATGAACCCAAATTAATCATCCTACATTGGTTTTAGCAGTGCCGGTTATGTAACTTGGTTATGTACGGGGAACCAGCTAAAAATATTATCGATTATCAATGTTAAGCATTTTTGAACATGCGATATTTTCTTGATAATGTGTGACATTTAAACCATAAAATTGACACCAGTGTTACAATTAGTGTCGATAGAATTCTGCAAGATGGCCGCACTATAAGTACAAACCCTTTGTTCGCAGATTTTGAAAGCTTCATTTTCTTATTTCCTGATGCTGAAAACGTTCGCCAACCAGTGAATATCGAATAAAATTGCGATTTTTTTTTCGCTTAAAAAAATACATTGCACAGTTATTGTCTTTTAAAATGACTTACTACCAAAACATAGAACCAAGAAGTAGGTATCTAATAATTTAATTAATAAATGTTTCAAATACTCTGAACCCGTATTTTAATTTCATATAAATATTGAACATTTTTTTATATCTACATTTCTACAATAACATTATGAAAAGGAAAGATTTGATGGTTTGTTTGTTGAGACTACAGGGCCGATTTGAAAAATTACACTATTCCTGATGAACATAGGCTATGTTTAATTCTACGTGGAAGATGTTGCGGGCATAGACACTACAAGTACTATAAGTATCGTATAGTCGAAGATTAGCCTGGCTATGACTTTAGATTAGGGTTGCCATACGTCCCGGTACGCCGGGAAATGTCCCGGTTTGAAGCATGGTGTCCCCGCATCTCGGCCGATAAGCAAATCGTTTCCCGCTTTAAATATCATAGTTATTTAATAGAGGGTTGGAGTTGGTAAACAGTAATGTATCTACTATAAACGCGACTAACTAGCTGGGCTGATCGTACGTGGATAAAACGACGTAAGATATTTTCATTGATCACTTCGCAGTGGGCTGAAGAGGAACCAGCTCGCTGTGGGGACAGTTGAGAGTATAATTCAGTGCATACAACTACAAGATGACATGCATTGAGTTTAACAAGTCCCAAAAAGAGTAGCTCCGTAAAGCGGGAACATCTGACAAGTACGGATGGGCTCAAAAAAGTGGCGACAATTCGATTAAGAAACTTCCTCGCCACTGGATTTTATAATTTTTGATTAATTTGTTGTTTTGTGTTGAGGTAAGGACCTTTAAAGGTGCCTATTGTTGTAATAAAAGTTCCTATTTTTCTACCTTTACTAGTTTTTCTTTAAATGTTCCGGTCTGAGTCCGCACTTATAGCAACCCTACTTTAGATTAACAGTCTATTGAGAATAAAAATTAATCTGTACGACACTCGAGAATTAAACCTGAATTGTCATCAATCCGTGACGCGTGCTTTTACCCCTACACCTCCGGTGGTGGCAGGTGGGTAAGTTTCCCGGCGAATTATTCCCTCTGTACCAGCTTCATATCATTTACTAAACAAATATGGTTGTGACAACTGTGCTACATTATTTATTGACACTTTAAAATTCTCAATTCATTGGTAGTGTATAGCTATGGGGTTGTATAGCTAGCGATGTGCCAGTTGCAGATTCTTAAAATAGCAAAAATATTCTCAAAATGTTCCAAAAACTTTCACTAGAATTTATGAAAGAATTGCATTGAGATTTTTTTAACTTCTAATTAATAATATTTTGATAGGGTTTTCATTAAATAATCAGTCAGAACAAAATAACATATTCCTATAAATAATTAGTTAATTTAAACTCCATTAAAAATTCCGCAACTTTGGCAACCTTGGTCCACAAAAAGCTCTTATTACGAGCAATATGCATACTGTGTCCTTCATCCTTTGCAGCCCTGCTTTCCCACTGGCTCATTATTGAAGATAATTAAAAAGTCTGTTTGTTCTTGCACTCCAATTAAATTAATACTTATGACCTTGGTACCGCCATTCCAACTCAAAGAATACCTTTCACAGGACACATTCTTCGTGTTCTACTTGGTCGTTATTCAAAATATAATACAAACAGAACTGTTAGTGAATTGTGTAAAACTCCTAACACTTTTGAGACAAAAAATGGATGTTTTTAATTTAAGGTATATGAAAAGAATTCGGTTTACAATGAAGTCTATTGGTGCATGGCCGAGCCATGTGTTCGAAGATGGACCTACCACAAAACTGTCGGCAATATCTAGATATGGCTACACTATTTTGTTATTCACACTCTGCTGTTTCGCGACAGTCGCGCAAGTTACATACTTGGTCACAAACTTAGGAATTGTGGGATTTACCGACTTGGGTCAAACTTACTTGACCGTTTTCATGTGTTTCGTATATATAGTGAGTAAATTACATGTTTTATTTGATTTGACTATTATAGAAAGAACCTGTAACTATCTACAGCTGGAGTTTTTACACATAAACGGATAACACGTATAAAAAATCGAGTGACGCTCGATATGTTTCGGACTATTTCGTAGTCCTTTTTCTTAAAGCGCTCGCCCCGGCGGCAGCGAAACGACCACTGCGCGCCAGCGCTCTGCTCGCGCGGCTGTTCGACGCAACTGACAGCGGCGCACAACTACCCTCGTTTTCATCGTCATCGACGATCGTCGAGCATCACTCGACTTTTTATACGTGTTATCCGTCTATGTGTAACTAGCGACCCACCCCGGCTTCGCACCGTATATTATGCATGTATTATACATATAAACCTTCCTCTTGAACCACTCTATCTATAAAAAAAAACCGCATCAAAATCCGTTGTGTAGTTTTGAAAATATAAGCATATATACGGACATGAGGACAGAAAAAGTGACTTTGTTTTATAATATGTAGTGATAGTGATAGTGATAGGGATAGTGATAGTGAGTAGAGAAGTGATAGTGATAGTGATGATAGTGAAGTGATAGTAATAGTGATGAAGTGAGTGATAGTGATGATAGTGATAGTGATGATAGTGTTTGTGATGATGATGATGATAGTGATAGTGAAGTGATAGTGATGATAGTGATAGTGATGATGATAGTGATAGTTATGATGATGATAGTGATAGTGATGATGATAGTGATGATAGTGATAGTGAAGTGATTATGATTAAGTCTCACGGTAGTTTCATGTTGAAAGCTGGAGATTTTGTTTATTTTCAGACCTGTTTTTTTTGCTTATTATTTGAAAAGTCGTTTAATACTGCAAACGTTTCAGCAAAGAACGTGGCTGCCTCTTCAAACAGGGTATCAAGAGGGAATCAAAGAGTTTGCTACAAAATTTAATCTGCTTCACTACAAATACGAGACCGACTTTTCAGCAAAAGTAAGGTTATGTGATATTAACTAGTTGCAAATCATCGTAGTTGATGTTGTGTCGCTTGCGCAGGGAAATGGTTTGTTGTTGAAATATGTTTTGCAATGTTTGTGGATAAAGACAGCTTGCAATCACAAAAAAAGTTAAAATTATGTATTTTTCTTCATAATACTATTTACTGTTAAACATGTCTGCTCATTTCTAATACATAGTCTAATTTCAAAGGCTCATAAATTATATCTATTTCTCATTCCCTTTCTCCTATAAGTGTGCCTAGTGATCGTAATGGGAGCTATCATCGTTTCTTTGCTCACCAGTTGGCGCCACTGTTGACTAAGATCCAGAGGTATAGCTCTCGAAGGCGACTTTATAGATCTGCGCCGAAACAAAGTTTTAAATCTTGAATCTCATTAAGTTTAATAATTATAGATAACTATCATCATATCGATTATCTATGCTGCAATATTGTGCAGTCCCGTTTTGTTCAGTTTTAATAAATCGGTTTTCAAAGCGTTCACATGCATTCATCGCCAAATAATCCATATTTGCGATAATTTCATGAAGGATCACTTTTCAAAAGGTAAATGAAAGAAATTATAATTTATGTCCCGAAGCCCGCCAAAACCAGTGAAAACTGAATGTTATTGGACCTCACGCGACACTAGCGCCTCTAGTGGCAAATTCACACGCGATAGCCCCCATTTACTCTCATACAAAATTTTACCGCTCGGTGCTTCAACAAATACCAATTTTATGTAATACAGCACGACTAGGTCTAGCCTTAAGCCTAGCGTCACCATTTTGCTTTATCATTTCAGATGTACAAGAAAGTAACGAAATATTGTGAAATCGCCATCTCAGTCCAGCAGGTCCAAATTTTGTTGTTAACATTTATGTATAACGCGGCACCCCTTTATAACAATTACAGAACCGGTATGTTCAGTTCAAACAAACCTATAAACGGTACCTACCAACATTCCGTCTATTACGCTTTACCATTCGACCAAAACAATGAGATTGGGTACACCATCGTATGTATATACAATTGGTATGTGTCATACACTTTGGGGTGTATGTTTTCTTGTCACGATTTTCTGATCTGCGTCATTGTTTTTCACATCTGGGGCCATTTGACGACTTTCGAGCACAACTTGAATCATTTCACGCGGCCAAGCATTGACGTAAACGCCAAAACTGTTCCACTGCGGTACTCCAATGAAGAAAACAAAATGGTGGCGACGAAGTTGAAGGCGATTGTCAAACATTATATAACGATAAAAGAGTAAGTGCATACGTAATAGGTATAAACTAACACAGACATAAACTTTGTTGCATGTTTAATATCTAACATTGCTAAAAAGAAAAATGGTACCAAGGAGTAAATTCCCGGCCACAGCGTTACTTTTCGGATTTTCCAATGTGTTCCAATTTTCAGTGTCGCTTAGATATTATTTTATCAATTCTAGGTTTACTGCTAAGACTTCTGACACGTACAGCTTGACCCTGTGCGTTTACTATGGTTTTCATCTGGTAGCGGATTGCGTTTTGCTGTTGGAATGCTCTACCTTGGTAATAAGTTCCGCCGTCCGTATTTCAACGAGTACTCTCCTTTTGTCACGCTAAATACCTAACAGTTTTTTTTCATATTTATGACACCAAATGTAAGCTTTATGAAAATGATCTATACCTTTTACTATTTTAACTTGTTGGGACTTAATCGCGTACGCATATACATTAATTAAATCGACGTTGCGGACATGCTGGGGCGTGGGCATTCGTTCCCTTAGAGACCATGGATGTCCCAGCACGTCAGAAACGCCGAAATAATTAATGTATGTGTACGCGATTAAATTGCAAATAATTAGATTAATAAAATGAGAGAAAATTAAGGCTAAGTTCAGATGACCGCGCGGCTCGGCGCGGTTGGCTCGGCGCGCGGTTCAAGATTGTAACAAAATCTATGTTGCCGCGCGGGACAAGAACTTGCGCGCGGTGCACGGCGGCGCGCGCGGTCCCGCGCGGCACCGCGCGCTCATGTACACAGCAACATATATTTGTTACAATCTTGAACCGCGCGCCGAGCCAACCGCGCGTCGCCACGCGGTCATCTTAACTTAGCCTAAGTTTAATCAGTTAATCTATTTCTTTTTAGGAACTTGATGCATTGGTGAAGTATGGTTTTTTGACTGTGGGATTATATCAGCAATTGATTGAACTCTCTGTGGTATTTGAGCTTATTACCTCCAAGGTAAGACCGCACAGGGCCTTACCATGATATCTTCATCATCGTCATATCAGCCGTAGAATAACAATACAATAATCTGGTAGTAGAATTTTGGTGAGCTAGCTAGGTTCGTCTTCGCAGGAGGGAACTCATCGTCGGTTGGTCCGATTGAAGTGAAATTTGGTACACATTAAGTAGCACAAAAGACTAGCGGTCACGTGACCTTGTTACTATGCGAAATTTTGTCGCGAAGCGTCATCTGTTTGAATGATGTGTCTGTACGACACAATCGCGTAATTAATAGTAGTTATTTATAAGTTTAATTTTATAATTTTGCTTAACTTTGATTATTGTGCAGAATGACTCTCTGGCTGACGCAGTGTATGGCTTGCCGTGGGAGTGCATGGACAGCGGCAGCAGACGGACGGTGCTGCTGCTGCTGCAGACCGTGCAGCAGTCGCTGGCGCTCAAAGCCTGCAACATGGTGCCCGTCGGGGTGCAGACTATGCTGGCGGTAATGACATTGTCACCAATTTAACGACCTAAAACGTTTTAATTACCATTAAGCTGGGCCACTTAAACATACTTGTATCGCATGCAAGATCTGTTAAGAGAGCGCTCATTTCTTGGTTTTTCATAGATAACCTATAATTCTTTCATGCTGGTCTGGGAGCAAAGAAAAAAACATAGAATGTACCAGTTGCTTCTCTTCCCGCGCTGATGATAAAAGCCCATCAAGGAAATGGGCGAAAATCTTAGGCGGTGTGGTTAGCAACCAATCGCTGTTTTGATTCCCCTTTCCATCCGTACGCCCACGATCATGCTAAACATGGTCTTTAGGTCTTGTTCTCTTAGGTTCTGTCTACCCCGTAAGGGATACAGACGTGATTCATGTATGTATGTATATATATGTAGCCCATAATGTATTTGCATTCTTTTTGACATGGCTCCCGATTCCCTAGCGTAGTCAAGATCTATTAATATCAGGATTTCTTTATTCTTGAACATTTGGTTCTATTATACAAATACACGACATAATATAAGTATCGATTTTTATTGCTGTAGGTAATTTTGTTGGCAAAAAAATACGCTTGTTCCCCGAACATAACTATTTTACATTACCAGGACATTCAAAGGTAAAATGAAGACTATTTATTAATTAAAACAAACATGTTCGCGGCTTAGGGGTGGCCCTCGCCGCACCTAAACCTAAATGAACCCAAATTAATCATCCTTCATTGGTTTTAGCAGTGCCGGTTATGTAACTTGGTTATGTACGGGGAACCAGCTAAAAATATTATCGATTATCAATGTTAAGCATTTTTGAACATGCGATATTTTCTTGATAATGTGTGACATTTAAACCATAAAATTGACACCAGTGTTACAATTAGTGTCGATAGAATTCTGCAAGATGGCCGCATTATAAGTACAAACCCTTTGTTCGCAGATTTTGAAAGCTTCGTTTTCTTATTTCCTGATGCTGAAAACGTTCGCCAACCAGTGAATATCGAATAAAATTGCGATTTTTCTTTTCGCTTAAAAAAATACATTGCACAGTTATTGTCTTTTGAAATGACTTACTACCAAAACATAGAACCAAGAAGTAGGTATCTAATAATTTAATTAATAAATGTTTCAAATACTCTGAACCCGTATTTTCATTTCATATTAATATTGAACATTTTTTTATATCTACATTTCTACAATAACATTATGAAAAGGAAAGATTTGATGGTTTGTTTGTTGAGACTACAGGGCCGATTTGAAAAATTACACTATTCCTGATGAACATAGGCTATGTTTAATTCTACGTGGACGATGTTGCGGGCATAGACACTACAAGTACTATAAGTATCGTATAGTCGAAGATTAGCCTGGCTATGACTTTAGATTAGGGTTGCCATACGTCCCGGTACGCCGGGAAATGTCCCGGTTTGAAGCATGGTGTCCCCGCATCCCGGCCGATAAGCAAATCGTTTCCCGCTTTAAATATCATAGTTATTTAATAGAGGGTTGGACTTGGTAAACAGTAATGTATCTACTATAAACGCGACTAACTAGCTGGGCTGATCGTACGTGGATAAAACGACGTAAGATATTTTCATTGATCACCTCGCAGTGGGCTGAAGAGGAACCAGCTCGCTGTGGGGACAGTTGAGAGTATAATTCAGTGCATACAACTAGTAGATGACATGCATTGAGTTTAACAAGTCCCAAAAAGAGTAGCTCCGTAAAGCGGGAACATCTGACAAGTATGGATGGGCTCAAAAAAGTGGCGACAATTCGATTAAGAATTTTCCTCGCCACTGGATTTTATAATTGTTGATTAATTTGTTGTTTTGTGTTGAGGTACCTTTAAAGGTACCTATTGTTTTATTAAAAGTTCCTATTTTTCTACCTTTACTAGTTTTTCTTTAAATGTCCCGGTCTGAGTCCGCATTTATAGCAACCCTACTTTAGATAAACAGTCTATTGAGAATAAAAATTAATCTGTACGACACTCGAGAATTAAACCTGAATTGTCATCAATTCGTGACGCGTGCTTTTACCCCTACACCTCCGGTGGTGGCAGGTGGGTAAGTTTTCCCGCGAATTTTTCCCTCTGTACCAGCTTCATGTCATTTACTAAACAAATATGGTTGTGACAACTGTGCTACATTATTTATTGACACTTTAAAATTTCCAATTCATTGATAGTGTATGGGGTTGTACAGCTAGCGATGTGCCAGTTGCAGATTCTTAAAATAGCAAAAATATTCTCAGAATGTTCCAAAAACTTTCACTAGAATTTATGAAAGAATTGCATTGAGATTTTTTTAACTTCTAATTAATAATATTTTGATAGGGTTTTTATTACATAATCAGTCAGAACAAAATAACATATTCCTATCGATAATTAGTTAATTTAAACTCCATTAAAAATTCCGCAACTTTAACAACCTTGGTCCACGAAAAGCTCTTATTACGAGCAATATGCATACTGTGTCCTTCATCCTTTGCAGCCCTGCTTTCCCACTGCCTCATAATTGAAGATAATTAAGAAGTCTGTTTGTTCTTGCACTCCAATTAAGTTAATACCTAGGTTACCTTGGCACCGCCATTCAAACTCAAAGAATACCTCTCACAAGACACATTCTTCGTGTTCTACTTGGTCGTAATTCAAAATATAATACAAGCAGAACTTTTAGTGATTTGTATAAAACTCCTAACACGTTTGAGACAGAAAATGGATGTTTTTAATTTAAGGTATATGAAAAGAATTCGGTTTACAATGAAGTCTATTGGTGCATGGCCGAGCCATGTGTTCGAAGATGGACCTGCCACAAAACTGTCGGCAATATCCAGATATGGCTACACTATTTCATTATTCACACTCTGCTGTTTCGCGACAGTCGCGCAAGTTACATACTTGGTCACAAACATAGGAATTATGGGATTTACCGACTTGGGTCAAACTTACTTGACCGTTTTGATGTGTTTCGTATATATAGTGAGTAAATAACAATGTTTAATTTGATTTGACTATTATAGAAAGAACCTGTAACTATCTACAGCTGGAGCTTTTACACATAAACGGATAATACGTATAAAAAGTCGAGTGATGCTGGACATGTTTCGGACTATTTCGTAGTCCTTTTTCTTAAAGCGCTCGCCCCGGCGGCAGCGAAACGAACACTGCGCGCCAGCGCTCTGCTCGCGCGGCTGTTCGACGCAACTGACAGCGGCGCACAACTACCCTCGTTTTCATCGTCATCGACGATCGTCGAGCATCACTCGACTTTTTATACGTGTTATCCGTTTAAGTGTAACTAGCGACCCGCCCCGGCTTCGCACGGTATATTATGCATGTATTATACATATAAACCTTCCTCTTTAATCACTCTATCTATAAAAAAAAACCGCATCAAAATCCGTTGTGTAGTTTTGAAAATATAAGCATACATACGGACATGAGGACAGAAAAAGTGACTGTTTTATAATATGTAGTGATAGCGATAGTGATAGTGAAGTGATGATGATAGTGAAGTGATAGTGATAGTGATGATAGTGAAGTGATAATGATAGTGATAGTGATAGTGAAGTGATAGTGATGCTAGTGATAGTGACGATGATGATGATAGTGATACTGAAGTGATAGTGATAGTGAAGTGATAGTGATGATATGTAGTGATAGTGATAGTGAAGTGATAGTGATTATAGTGATAGTGATGATGATAGTGATAGTGATGATGATGATAGTGATAGTGATGATGATAGTGATGATAGTGATAGTGAAGTGATTATGATTAAGTCTCACGGTAGTTTCATGTTGAAAGCTGGAGATTTTGTTTATTTTCAGACCTGTTTTTTTTGCTTATTATTTGAAAAGTAGTTGAATACTGCAAACGTTTCAGCAAAGAACGTGGCTGCCTCTTCAAACAGGGTATCAAGAGGGAATCAAAGAGTTTGCTACAAAATTTAATCTGCTTCACTACAAATACGAGACCGACTTTTCAGCAAAAGTAAGGTTATGTGATATTAACTAGTTGCAAATCATCGTAGTTGATGTTGTGTCACTTGCGCAGGGAAATGGTTTGTTGTTGAAATAAGTTTTGCAATGTTTGTGGATAAAGACAGCTTGCAATCACAAAAAAAGTTAAAATTATGTATTTTTCTTCATAATACTATTTACTGTTAAACATGTCTGCTCATTTCTAATACATAGTCTAATTTCAAAGGCTCATAAATTATATCTATTTCTCATTCCCTTTCTCCTATAAGTGTGCCTAGTGATCGTAATGGGAGCTATCATCGTTTCTTTGCTCACCAGTTGGCGCCACTGTTGACTAAGATCCAGAGGTATAGCTCTCGAAGGCGACTTTATAGATCTGCGCCGAAACAAAGTTTTAAATCTTGAATCTCATTAAGTTTAATAATTATAGATAACTATCATCATATCGATTATCTATGCTGCAATATTGTGCAGTTCTGTTTTGTTCAGAAAAAATAAATCGGCTTTCAAAGCGTTCACATGCATTCATCGCCAAATAATCCATATTTGCGATAATTTCATGAAGGATCACTTTTCAAAAGGTAAATGAAAGAAATTATAATTTATGTCCCGAAGCCCGCCAAAACTAGTGAAAAGTGAATGTTATTGGACCTCACGCGACACTAGCGCCTCTAGTGGCAAATTCACACGCGATAGCCCCCATTTACTCTCATACAAAATTTTACCGCTCGGTGCTTCAACAAATACCAATTTTATGTAATACAGCACGACTAGGTCTAGCCTTAAGCCTAGCGTCACCATTTCGCTTTATCATTTCAGATGTACAAGAAAGTAACGAAATATTGTGAAATCGCCATCTCAGTCCAGCAGGTCCAAATTTTGTTGATAACATTTATGTATAACGCGGCACCCCTTTATAACAATTACAAAACCGGTATGTTCAATTCAGACAAACCTCTAAACGGTACCTACCAACATTCCGTCTATTACACTTTACCATTCGACCAAAACAATGAGATTGGGTACACCATCGTATGTATATACAATTGGTATGTGTCATACACTTTGGCGTGTATGTTTTCTTGTCACGATTTTCTGATCTGCGTCATTGTTTTTCACATCTGGGGCCATTTGACGACGTTCGAGCACAACTTGAATCATTTCACGCGGCCAAGCATTGATGTAAACGCCAAAACTGTTCCACTGCGGTACTCCAATGAAGAAAACAAAATGGTGGCGACGAAGTTGAAGGCGATTGTCAAACATTATATAACGATAAAAGAGTAAGTGCCTACGTTATAGGTATGTCACGTCACGTCACCAATGACGTCGGGGTCACCAATGTTGGTAATGTGTAGGTATTCTAGACCTTGATCTGACTCCTATATGTACGGGTATGCGACGGGTGATAAATAAACGTAACACCGAATCAAAGTTAAAGTTATATTCGCTACCAACTAGATTTACAATTAAATAGCACAAGTGTCGGTAGCGAGTTGCGGTGCAGGACTGCCTGCATGCATCGCGTCGCATATCGCTGACAATGCATACCTATACGTCCCCCACAGGTATATAACTAACTAAACAACTAACATAAACTTTAGACGGCATGTTTAATATCTAACATTTCTAAAAAGAGAATTGGTACAAAGAAGTAAATTCCCGGCCACAGCGTTACTTTTCGGATTTTCCAATGTGTTCTAATTTTCAGTGTCGTTTAGATTTTTTATTAATTCTAGGTTTACTGCTAAGACTTCTGATACGTACAGCTTGACCCTGTGCGTTTACTATGGTTTTCATCTGGTAGCGGATTGCGTTTTGCTGTTGGAATGCTCTACCTTGGTAATAAATTCCGCTTTCCGTATTTCAACGAGTGCTCTCCTTTTGTCACGCTAAATAACAGTTTTTTTTTCATATTTAGGACACCAAATGTAAGCTTTATGAAAATGATCTATACCTTTTACTATTTTAACTTGTTGGGACTTAATCGCGTACGCATATACATTTATTAAATGGACGTTGCGGACATGCTGGGGCGTGGGCATTCATTCCCCTAGAGACCATGGATGGCCCAGCATGTCAGAAACGTCGAGATAATTAATGTTTGTGTACGCGATTGAATTGCAAATAATTAGATTAATAAAATGAGAGCAAATTAGGTTTAATCAGTTAATCTATTTCTTTTCAGGAACTTGATGCATTGGTGAAGTATGGCTTTTTAACTGTGGGATTATATCAGCAATTGATTGAGCTCTCTGTGGTATTTGAGCTTATTACCTCCAAGGTAAGACAGCACAGGGCCTTACCATGATATCTTCATCATCGTCATATCAGCCGTAGGATAACACTACAATAATCTGGTAGTGGAATTCTGGTGAGCTAGCTAGGTTCGTCTTCGCAGGAGGGAACTCATCAACGGTTGGTCCGTTTGAAGTGAAATTTGGTGCACATTATGTTGGACAAAAGACTAGCGGTCACGTGACCTCGTTACTATGCGAAATTTTGTCGCGAAGCGTCATCTGTTTGAATGATGTGTCTGTACGACACAATCGCGTAATTAATAGTAGTTCTAATTAAAAGTAACCTGTATTTCAAACACAATCTCTGTATTTCTTTTTTGAATAAATACTGAATACTGAATACTAGTTATTTATAAGTTTAATTTTATAATTTTGCTTAACTTTGATTATTGTGCTGAATGACTCTCTGGCTGACGCAGTGTACGGCTTGCCGTGGGAGTGCATGGACAGCGGCAGCAGACGGACGGTGCTGCTGCTGCTGCAGACCGTGCAGCAGTCGCTGGCGCTCAAAGCCTGCAACATGGTGCCCGTCGGGGTGCAGACTATGCTGGCGGTAATGACATTGACACCAATTAAACGAGCTTAAACTGTTTTGATTACCATTAAGCTGGGCCACTTAAATATACTTGTATCGCATGCGAGATCTGTTAAGAGAGCGCTCATTTCTTGGTTTTTCATAGATAACCTATAATTCTTCCATGCTGGTCTGGGAGCAAAGAAAAAACATAGAATGTACCAGTTGCTATGTTGCAGTATGTATGTTGTATGTTGCAGTTGATGTTGCAGTTGCAGTTGCCTATTGTCTACTTTGTTCTTTGTTTCTGTATTGTTTTGTACTGATTTGTGGTGTTCAATAAAGAGTATTTGTATTGTATTGTATTGTTGCTTCTCTTCCCGCGCTGATGATAAAAGCCCATCAAGGAATAAATTGGGCGAAAATCTTAGGCGGTGTGGTTAGCAACCAATCGCTGTTTTGATTCCCCTTTCCATCCGTACGCCCACGATCATGCTAAACGTGGTCTTTAGGTCTTGTTCTCTTAGGTTCTGTCTACCCCGTAAGGGATACAGACGTGATTCATGTATGTATGTATATATATGTAGCCCATAATGTATTTGCATTCTCTTTGGCCTGTCTCCTGATTCCCTAGCGTAGTCAAGATCTATTAATATCAGGATTTCTTTATTCTAGATCATTTGGTTCTATTTTACAAATTCACGACAATAAGTATTGATTTTTATTGCTGTAGGTAATTTTGTTGGCAAAAAAATACGCTTGTTCCCCGAACATAACTATTATAGATTACCAGGACATTCAAAGGTAAAAGAAAGACTATTTATAAATTAAAACATACATGTTCGCGGCTTAGGGGAGGCCCCCGCCGCACCTAAACCTAAATGAACCCAAATTAATCATCCTACATTGGTTTTAGCAGTGCCTGTTATGAAACTTGGTTATGTACGGGGAACCAGCTGAAAATATTATCGATTATCAATGTTAAGCATTTTTGAACATGTGATATTTTCTTGATAATGTGTGACATTTAAACCATAAAATTGACACCAGTGTTACAATTAGTGTCGATAGAATTCTGCAAGATGGCCGCACTATAAGTACAAACCCTTTGTTCGCAGATTTTGAAAGCTTCATTTTCTTATTTCTTGATGCTGAAAACGTTCGCCAACCAGTGAATATCGAATAAAATTGCGATTTTTCTTTTCGCTTAAAAAAATACATTGCACAGTTATTGTCTTTTAAAATGACTTACTACCAAAATATAGAACCAAGAAGTAGGTATCTAATAATTTAATTAATAAATGTTTCAAATACTCTGAACCCGTATTTTAATTTCATATTAATATTGAACATTTTTTTATATCTACATTTCTACAATAACATTATGAAAAGGAAAGATTTGATGGTTTGTTTGTTGAGACTACAGGGCCGATTTGAAAAATTACACTATTCCTGATGAACATAGGCTATGTTTAATTCTACGTGGAAGATGTTGCGGGCATAGACACTACAAGTACTATAAGTATCGTATAGTCGAAGATTAGCCTGGCTATGACTTTAGATTAGGGTTGCCATACGTTCCGGTACGCCGGGAAATGTCCCGGTTTGAAGCATGGTGTCCCCGCATCCCGGCCGATAAGCAAATCGTTTCCCGCTTTAAATATCATAGTTATTTAATAGAGGGTTGGACTTGGTAAACAGTAATGTATCTACTATAAACGCGACTAACTAGCTGGGCTGATCGTACGTGGATAAAACGACGTAAGATATTTTCATTGATCACCTCGCAGTGGGCTGAAGAGGAACCAGCTCGCTGTGGGGACAGTTGAGAGTATAATTCAGTGCATACAACTACAAGATGACATGCATTGAGTTTAACAAGCCCCAAAAAGAGTAGCTCCGTAAAGCGGGAACATCTGACAAGTATGGATGGCCTCAAAAAAGTGGCGACAATTCGATTAAGAAACTTCCTCACCACTGGATTTTATAATTGTTGATTAATTTGTTGTTTTGTGTTGAGGTACCTTTAAAGGTCCCTATTGTTGTAATAAAAGTTCCTATTTTTCTACCTTTACTAGTTTTTCTTTAAATGTCCCGGTCTGAGTCCGCACTTATAGCAACCCTACTTTAGATTAACAGTCTATTGAGAATAAAAATTAATCTGTACGACACTCGAGAATTAAACGTGAATTGTCATCAATTCGTGACGCGTGCTTTTACCCCCACACCACCGGTGGTGGCAGGTGGGTAAGTCTTCCCGGCGAATTTTTCCCTCTGTACCAGCTTCATGTCATTTACTAAACAAATATGGTTGTGACAACTGTGCTACATTATTTATTGACACTTTAAAATTCTCAATTCATTGGTAGTGTATGGGGTTGTATAGCTAGCGATGTGCCAGTTGCAGATTCTTAAAACAGCAAAAATATTCTCAGAATATTCCAAAAACTTTCACTAGAATTTATGAAAGAATGCCAGTGAGATTTTTTTAACTTCTAATTAATAATACTTTGATAGGGTTTTCATTAGATCATCAGTCAGAACAAAATAACATATTCCTATTAATAATTAGTAAATTTAAACTCCATTAAAAATTCCGCAACTTTGGCAACCTTGGTCCACGAAAAGCTCTTATTACGAGCAATATACATACTGTGTCCTTCATCCTTTGCAGCCCTGCTTTCCCACTGCCTCATTATTGAAGATAATTAAGAAGTCTGTTTGTTCTTGCACTCCAATTAAATTAATACCTAGGTTACCTTGGCACTGCCATTCAAACTCAAAGAATACCTTTCACAAGACACATTCTTCGTGTTCTACTTGGTCGATATTCAAAATATAATACAAACAGAACTGTTAGTGAATTGTATAAAACTCCTAACACTTTTGAGACAGAAAATGGATGTTTTTAATTTAAGGTATATGAAAAGAATTCGGTTTACAATGAAGTCTATTGGTGCATGGCCGAGCCATGTGTTCGAAGATGGACCTACCACAAAACTGTCAACAATATCCAGATATGGCTACACTACTTTCTTATGCATTCTCTGCTGTTTCGCGACAGTCGCGCAGGCTGCATACTTGGTCACAAACATAGGAATTATGGGATTCACCGACTTGGGTCAAACTTACTTGAATGTTTTGATGTGCTTCGTATACATAGTGAGTAAATAAAATGTTTAATTTGATGGACAATTCAATCTGATCGCTTAATCTCTACAAAATCTTGGTCAACTTGCAATGAGACTATTTGTATAAAAAATTTAGAAGTTAGGTTCAAGTCTTTACATACGTACGTACCAGTGGCGTGGCGTCCATAGAACTCGATTCCCATTGGCTTGCCTATTTTAAGGCAGCTGGGCACTTATCGTGCAGAATTAGAGGAAAAGACTAATTAAATTCCCTTCGGCTTTCTTTCTGATATACTTGACGCCACGCCACTGGTACTCGTAAACGAACCTCTAACTATATAAGTTATCTACGGCTGAAGCTTTTGTCTATTTTTGAACTTGAGTTTTAAATATTATTTTAGTCAGAATAAAAAAACATTAAATACTGCAAACGTTCCAGCAAAGAACGTTGCTGCCTCTTCAAACATCGTATCAAGAGGGAATCAAAGAGTTTGCTACAAAATTTCATTTGCTTCACTACAAATACGAGACGGACTTTTCAGCAAAAGTAAGTACAAGTTTATGTGATAGTGACTAGTTGCAAATCATTATCGTGGGACTAAATTACTTAAAGAAACTAATTTAGCCTCCAAAATATATTTAATGTTATTTAGATATTTACATATTGAAATAGTACCGCAGACTGAATCTAAACTAAATCCTAACGTCTTACGTCACCTCAGTCTTCAAATCGAATATTCGTCGTCTCACTCATAGTATCGTCCGTCACCTTCACACCCTCTTAAGTTCCATTGATCCAGTTTTTTTAAAAGATTTGTCCTGTTTTATTTATCTTGTTAGTTAATTTGTACTATCAATTGAATTAATAATTTTACTTCTTGATTTTTTATGTTAACGTTTTCGGTTTTATTCGGTTATGTTATTCCGTGATGCGTGCTATGCCGCTACAACACAGGTACCTACCTACTATGAGTGGTGTATTAGTATAGCACGATAACGTAATGATGAGGATCCGGGTTAGATTCCCGGCCACAGCTTTACTTTTCGGATTTTTCTGTTTAAATTTTCAGTGTCGTTACGAAAGTTAATTTATGTAAATTTAAATTTTATCATTTCAGATGTATAATAAAGTAACAAAATTTTGTGAAATCGCCATCATAATTCAACACGTACAGATATTTTGGACGGCTTTTATGTACAACGCAGGACCTCTGTTAAGTAACTTTAAAGCCGGAATGTTTAGTTCAGATAAACCTATAAATGGTACATACGAGCATTCCGTCTCTTACGTTTTACCATTCGACTACAACAATGATATTGGATACACTGTTTTATTTATATACAACTCGTACGTGTCATACTGTTTGGCATGTATGTTTTTGTGTCACGATTTCGTGATTTATGTATGTGTGTTCCACATTTGGGGGCATTTGAAAATATTCAAGCATAATTTGAACTTGTTCCCGCGGCCAAGCATTGATGTAAATGCCAAAGCTGTTCCACTGCAGTACACGAATGAAGAAAACAAAGAAGTCGCGATGAAGCTTAAGGAGATTATTACACGATATCTGATCATAAAGAAGTAAGTATGTCGGTGGGGTCCTAGCGCTCTAGGACTTTTTAAGGAAATAACAAATAGTTAATAGACGTCACAGGAGATCGAAGAGCTGGCAGCTTCCTTGGACCAAGAATTACCTAAGCTATTCAGAGAGTAAATACTGCCAGCATCTACGGCACCATGCCTCCATGCTGGTCTGGGAGTAAAGAAAAAACAGCGAAAAGGTTGACCTGTGTCGCTTTATTGGACATCTTGTATAGCATAATGTTAAAGGTGACTGAAAATGAAACTGTTTTCTGATCATGATTATGTGTTTAAGGTTCGTAACAAAAACCTCTGGCACGTACGGAGTGACGCTGTTCGTTTACTTTGGCTTTCATCTGGTGTCGGACTGTATTCTGCTGTTGGAATGCTCAACCCTGGTAATTTTGTTAGAGTTTATTCCTACTGAGCTGGCAACGTCGCATTTTTGCTGTTTTTCCGCTTGTTCCCCGTACGTAACTATTTTACATAACCAGAACATTCTAAGGTAAAATAAAGACTATTTCTAGATTAAAACAAACATGTTCGCGGCTTAGGGGTGGCCCGAGGACCACTCCCGCCGCACCCAAACCTAAATTGATGCGAATTATCCATCCTACATTAGTTTTACCAGTGCCGGTTATGTAACTTGGTTATGTTCGGGGAACAAGCTGTTTCTTTACGATTATTTCACAGAAATTGATTGAAATGAAAGTTTGAAATGTGCGTCTGTTGTGTTCTTCGTTTTTAGTGTATCAATGTGTCCTATGCAATAATTAAACGCGATGGACTTTTTTGAGAATTAAATGAGGATTGAATTGAGTAGGTGCAGTAATAAAAGGTTTAACGGATAATAAAAGTGAATTACATACTGTTTAGGAATACTGAAAGGACTTCGACTTGAATTACAGTACCCAGGCTCAAAGATTGCACTTCGGCCTTTGGAAAGAGAGAATTGGCGTCACGTAAAGGTAGATTTAGACCAAACGAGCGAATGCTCATTCTATCCCCACTCTGCCAAATTTGTTGTATCGAGCAAAAATAACGGGTCGCTTTTCATACATATTTGTATGGAGAGTGACCAGTTATGTTTGCTGTACACAATAAATTTGATAGAATGAGCATTCGCTCGTTTGGTCTAAATCGACCTTAAGTTAGAGCGAGACAACGCTCTACGAAGCCGGGATTAGCCGAGAAGACCGATGTGCAATCTTTATGCCCGGGTACTGTACATCTATCTACCGCATTTCATTGAGTAGGTACCTATTTATTTTTTTACTAGTTGCTGCCCGCGACTTAGTCTACAAAAAAATGTTTTTCGCTATCCCGCGAGAACTATGCAATTCCGGGATAAAAAATAGTCTATGTGTAAATCTAGGGTATCAGCTATCTCCGTTCTAAATTCTATCCAAATCCATTCGGTACTTTTTACGTGAAAGAGTAACAAACATCCATCCATACTTATAAACTTTCGCGTTTATAATATTAGTAGGAAGTAGGATGGATGTTTGTTACTCTTTCACGCCAGAACGGCTGGATAGACCTTGATGAAATTTCAAACATAGATAGATTACAGTCTGGAATAATACGTAGGGTACATTTTATCCCGGAAAATTGCGAAATTCCTGTGGGATAGCGTTAAACAAATTCTATGCAGACGAAGCGGGCAACAGCTAGTATGAAAACAAAATTCTTTGTATCTATCACAATAAAATAATCATTTTGCGTTTTCAGGAAATTGACGCATTAGCGACATATGGATTATTAACTCTAGTTTTATATCAACAATTAATACAATTATCTGTGGTGTTTGAACTCATTACCACCCAAGTAAGTGAATAGGTCCTTACCACGACATCTTACGATCCAATCCCGACTCAGCTCAGCTGTCATTTTTAGTATGGGTCTGACAGCGAGCGAACCTAAACTGAAACGGAATACCACATACTGAAGTCTGCTGTCTCCTACAGCTGAGAAAATATGCGGGTGGTAGGGCCTTGTGCAAGGTCCGTCCGGATCGCTACCACCATCTTACTCGCTAATCCTGCCGCTAAGTAGCAGTGCTTGCACTGCTGTGTTCCGGTGTGGAGAGTAAGACAGCCGGGGAAATTACGGGCACAAGAGGCATTTCATCTTAGTCCTCTAGGTTGGCAACGCATCTGCAATGCCTCCGGGGTTGCGGGTGTCTATGGGCAGTGGTGATCACTTACCATCAGGTGACGCACTTGCTCGTTTGCCTTCCTATTCATATAAAAAATAAAAATAAAATATGAACCCTCTAACTAAGTCAACTTAACCAAAAGATACAGTAATTAGAGGTGTTTTCATACTTGCTTTTGGTGTGCTGTTTTGATTCCCCTTTCCATACATACGCCCACAATCATGCTAAACGTGGTCTTTAGGTCTTGTCACCTTAGTTAGGGTCTACCCCGTAAGGGATAAAGACGTGATTTATGCATGTATGTATGTTTTCATACAAATTGAAGCGCTATCAAAACCTATGACATTCTAGTTTTGTTTTACAAGTTTACATTTTGGTATGAAAGCAGCTCTTAAATCACAAGTAAAGAAATAAATCTCAACTTTTTTTTTAAATCTCACTATTTATCACTAATTTAATCCACTCCCTGTCTTTAGTACCTTATCTTTTCTTTTTGCTTCTGATCAAATCCTTTTCTGTTGTATGGCCTTCTTATTTTTCATTGTTACATTCTCACATTTATTTTATCTTAAGTATTATACAGTAATGTTATGTGTGTATGTATGTATCATTTTATTTATATGGCTATGTATTATATTTATGTTGGTATTGTTGTTTTTATTATCCCTGCGTTTATCCTGCAGGATATTTATTTATCTATTTGTTTCCGCCACCTACTTATACTGTCTCCAACTTATTTCTCTGGTAGAGATCGCAATTAAGCGATAAGACCGCCTATTGTCTACTTTGTTTGATTCTGTATTGTATTGTAATTCTGTCTGTCCATGTAAAGAACCAAGATATAATGAAATCACACCGCCCACATTTTGCTTGAGGTCTGGGCTCTAATGACACTGGTATTTATATTCACTTGTTTATGCAGAGTGAAATAAAAAAGCCGTGGTAGCCTAGTGGTTTGACCTGTGGCCTCTCAAGCAGAGCGTCGTGGGTTCAAACCCCGGGCGCGCACCTCTGAGTTTTTCGGAATTTATGTGCGAAAATTACATTTGAAATTTGCCATGAGCTTTTCGGTGAAGGAAAACATCGTGAGGAAACCTTGCACACATCGGCGAAGAAATTCAATGGTGTGTGTTAAGTTCCCAATCCGCACTGGGCGCGCGTGGGAACTATAGCCCAAACCCTCCAATACACGGAGGAGGCCTATGCCATGAGGCACGCCGAATTACGCGACAATTTAATAATAATATAGAAAAACAACATACCTACTTACAGAAATTGTAGCGAATTCGGAATAAAAAGGCTATATTATTATTATATTATTATTATTTATTAAGTATTAATACTACTTTATTTGCGCATAATAATGACTGCTTGCCTTTTTGTTGTAACTTTTCCTTTCTGTGGCAGGTTAGCTAGAAGAGATCCCTTCTTAGGGATAAGTTCGCCTTTGTACTATTTTCTCTGTATTACTGTATTTTTATATTTTTTTATGTGCAATAAAGAGTTTACATACATACATACATACAATTTAATAATAATATAAAAAAAAAAAAAAAAACAACAACAACATACCTGCTTACAGAAATTGTAGCGAATTCGGAATAAAAAGGCTATATTATTATTATGCAGAGTGATTCCCTGGCTGACGCAGTGTATGGTTTACCCTGGGAGTGCATGGACAGCGGCAGCAGACGGACGGTGCTGCTGCTGCTGCAGACCGTGCAGCAGTCGCTGGCGCTGAAGGTCTGCAACATGGTGCCCGTCGGGGTGCAGACTATGCTGGCGGTAAACGGATTTAACCTTGAGATCTTCAACAAGCCCATTCTTTTCTTAAAGGGCCAATGAACAAAAAAATTTACCTTGCTACTCCGCTACTCTTTTTTTTTTTTTTTTTTTTTTTATTTGAATAGGAAGGCAAACGAGCAAGTGGGTCACCTGATGGTACGTGATCACCACTGCCCATAGACACCCGCAATCCCGGAGGGATTGCAGATGCGTTGCCAACCTAGAGGACTAAGATGAAATGCCTCTTGTGCCCGTAATTTCCCCGGATGTCTTACTCTCCACACCGGAACACAGCAGTGCAAGCACTGCTACTTAGCGGCAGGATTAGCGAGTAAGATGGTGGTAGCGATCCGGACGGACCTTGCACAAGGTCCTACCACCCGCATTGTCCTACCACCTTCACCGATCTTCAAAAACGAGCCCATTCTTTTCTTAAAGGGCCAAGTTATGAGCTCAAGTCCATCGAGGGAATGGGTGAATCTTAGGAGTCATGTTATAGGCGATGCTAGCAACCCATCACTATTTTGATTCCGTTTTCCACCTACACGCCCACAATCATGCTAAACGTACCCTTCAGGCCGCGATGAGAAGTATTGAAAAATCTGTCATTCCATATATTTGGACGTAAGTCGTATTTTGAAGTAAGTTAGTGTATATGGGGGCGGGTTGGGGAAGAGCAGTGCTTGGTCCGGTGCACCCTGGGCATCGGGTAATGATTTTCTGGCGGTCTCCGAGGGATATCATTGACCGTTGGCTAAGAAGCCGACAGGGGGTCTTATGACCGTGTTCTAGCGTACAACGTTGCCGACATTTTTGTCACAAGATTTTTGAATACTGTATTTGTTGCTTTGACATTGGCGAAATCATCGATCGATGGGGCCATATTAAAAAAAGAAGAAGTTTGTATATATATAGTGTGCCGGCGAAGTTTAAATCATTTTTGAGAGGTTTCGTGAAGGTCCGTTAATGAAGAACTTTCTTGTTCACAGATTTTGAAAGCATCGTTATCATATTTCCTGATGCTAAAGACGTTTGCTAACTAATTGTAAGGATGAATTGGAGAATTCTCTGTTATTTCGCATTCAAACATCGTGTAAATACTATGAATAAAACTATTTAAAATAAAGTTATCAGCATTTTTATTGATATCTTTCATGACCAGTGACTTAAGCATTAAGCACCCACCCTGATGGACACTTTTTTTCCTTTTCAAAAAAGAAAATTATTGTGATCCAGAAAAACCGATTTCATTATCTTTCTTTGGAAGATGCTCGATTATGACAAAATTCCTTTAATTATTTACGTAAGACATTCGGTTTAGTCGGCTCCTGACCTTTATTCTCTCTTCGATATACATTACGGCAATGACTACAGTCACATAATAAAGCCATCGCCTCACGACCGAGAAATATGGATCCACTGATAAAAGGGGCGTGGAAACGCTAACAAGGAACAGGCCCCAGGAGAAAGGTTTAAGGCTCTGTTAATATTATTACAAGCCTGTTGTGTCCCACGGCTCAGCAAAGGCCTCCCAACGCTTCCACTGCCCTCGGTCTGCTGCGATAAATAGCCAGTCGTCCAGGAAAGCGTCCACCTAGTCCCGCCATCGCCGCCTAGCCCAGCCTGGCCGCCGCTTTGGGTTAGTGGATCACTTGGTGGTTGTCTTGGCCCACACGTCCGGCATACGGCAAACATTACAAACCTGTTGTGTCCTGTTGTGTCCCACGGCTGAGCAAAGGCCTCCCAACGCTTCCACTGCCCTCGGTCTGCTGCGATAAATAGCCAGTCCTTCTGGAAAGCGTCCAACTTGTCCCGCCATCGCCGTCTAGCCTGGCCGCCGCTTTGGGTTAGTGGATCACTTGGTGGTTGTCTTGGCCCACACGGCCGGCATACGGCAAACATTACAAGCCTGTTGTGTCCTATTGTGTCCCACATCTGAGCAAAGGCCTCCCAACGCTTCCACTGCCCTCGGTCTGCTGCGATAAATAGCCAGTCGTCCAGGAAAGCGTCACGCTTGTCCCGCCATCGCCGCCTAGCCCAGCCTGGCCGCCGCTTTGGGTTAGTGGATCACTTGGTGGTTGTCTTGCCCACACGTGCGGCATACGGCAAACATTACAAGCCTGTTGTGTCCTGTTGTGTCCCACGGCTGAGCAAAGGCCTCCCAACGCTTCCACTGCCCTCGGTCTGCTGCGATAAATAGCCAGTCCTTCAGGAAAGCGTCCAACTTGTCCCGCCATCGCCGTCTAGCCTGGCCGCCGCTTTGGGTTAGTGGATCACTTGGTGGTTGTCTTGCCCACACGTGCGGCATACGGCAAACATTACAAGCCTGTTGTGTCCTGTTGTGTCCCACGGCTGAGCAAAGGCCTCCCAACGCTTCCACTGCCCTCGGTCTGCTGCGATAAACAGCCAGTCCTTCAGGAAAGCGTCCCGCTTGTCCCGCCATCGCCGTCTAGCCCAGCCTGGCCACCGCTTTGGGTTAGTGGATCACTTGGTGGTTGTCTTGGCCCACACGTGCGGCATACAGCAAACATTACAAGCCTGTTGTGTCCTGTTGTGTCCCACGGCTGAGCAAAGGCCTCCCAACGCTTCCACTGCCCTCGGTCTGCTGCGATAAATAGCCAGTCCTTCAGGAAAGCGTCCAACTTGTCCCGCCATCGCCCTCTAAGCCAGCCTAGCCGCCGCTTTGGGTTAGTGGATCACTTGGTGGTTGTCTTGGCCCACACGTCCGGCATACGGCAAACATTACAAGCCTGTTGTGTCCTGTTGTGTCCCACGGCTGAGCAAAGGCCTCCCCACGCTTCCACTGCCCTCGGTCTGCTGCGATAAGTAGCCAGTCCTCCAGGAAAGCGTCCAACTTGTCCCGCCATCGCCGCCTAGCCCAGCCTGGCCGCCGCTTTGGGTTAGTGGATCACTTGGTGGTTGTCTTGGCCCGTCCGGCATACGGCAAACATTACAAGCCTGTTGTGTCCTATTGTGTCCCACGGCTGAGCAAAGGCCTCCCAACGCTTCCACTGCCCTCGGTCTGCAGCGATAAATAGCCAGTCCTTCAGGAAAGCGTCCACCTAGTCCCGCCATCGCCACCTAGGCCAGCCAGGCCGGCGCTTTAAAGAAAAAAAAGATAGAAGCTTTGGGTTAGTGGACTCCACTTGGTGGTTGTCTTGGCCCGTCCGGCGTACGGCAAACATGACCAGCCCAGTCCCGTCTCAGCTGTGCCGCTTTTCGACCAACATCTATGACTTGAGTTACGACCCCACGACGGTGTCCCGGATTCGATCCACTATTTGGTTATAAAAATTTAAAAAGCGGGGTGGTGTTGCTTCCCGGACTTGTGATAAGTGCACCTTCAGTGAACAGTTTTAAAAATAGACTAGACATTCATCTAAAAAGTCAGAGAACACAAGTGCATTGATAGATATACACGTATGCTAGTGTATTATTTTAAATAATAATAATAATAATAGTTGTTTCGGCAAACGGTTTAATAGCGAAGAGCCTTGACCATCACCTTAAAAGGCTCTCGCTAGGTGGTTGGGTCAACGGCCAGATACAGAAGGCGGTACTCCTGGACACGGCTCGGATAGTCAGGAGGTTCCTTTCTCTGTCGCCCTGACCACCGGTAGCTTAGGCCTTGCCTCGCTGCCAGCGGCACCCTAGGTTAGGTTTTTATATCCCTACTAATATTATAAATGTGAAAGTAACTCTGTCTGTCTGTCTGTTACCTTTTCACGCTTAAACCGTTCGACCGATTTAGTTGAAATTTGGTATATAGATAGTTTGAGTCCCGAGGAAGGACATAGGATAGTTTCTGTCCCGGAAAATTGCATAGTTCCCGGGGGATAGCGATAAGCGAATTCTGCGCAGACGAAGTCGCGGGCAACAGCTAGTGTTTTTATATTTTGTATTAATATTGTTTTATTAATTTTTATATGAATATTGTAAAAACCTAACTTGAGATAAAAATAAATATACAGGATAATAATAATATGCTAAACACTCAGTAGAATGCTGTGAATTGAAAAGTAACTTTGCCTTAACAATATCATTCAGGGGTTTGCACCATTACCACCTTTGTAGGTTTAACTGCATTCAAAACTATACTCTGCTGGTAACATACAAAGTTAAAATCACGATACCTTCGTAACACTAACTGTATTCATAATCGAAATTCAGATTGAGAGAATGCAATAAACGCAGTCACGCGTTCGAGTGCGATTTGAATCCAAGCTCATGTTTATTCATATAACACACACAGACACACACACACACACACAAATCACGTCTTTATCCCTTACGGAGTAGACAGATCTCAAGATAACAAGACCTACTTACAGGCCACGTTTAGCAAGACATAACATATTTTTATTTATTTATTTATTTAAGGTTTACCAACAGTTGTTAACGCTAATACATCGATCTTGCTGTTTGCATATACATTTTGAATAGAGTATCACAATCACTTATAGGTAAACACCGCATGCGAAATAAAAGTGAAGCTTAGAAACTAAGTTTATTAACTAATTAGGTTTCTTCTCAAAACCAAATATATACAACCAAACCAAACACAACTCTGGCTGGATAAGTGATTTAGGTTAAGTTTAAGATAGTTCTGATCAGTGCAACGGGTGGGTCAAAGTGAATATCCGCCATGTCGCTGCAACTATTGGCAATGCTCGTCAGCCTACAAATGGGAGAGTTCTTACCAGATACTGGCCTTCTGAGCGGTGGACACAGGGGAAACCACGGCTTTTTTTCAAGTTTATTAACAACAGTTTATTTAATTCGTAGTTAGCTGACTTTTATTGCATGTCATGTAAGATTGTACATGTACACTTAAATATTTATAGACATATTTCCAAGATAATTTAGCAGCAGACTGACAGATAGGGGCTGCGGTCCTCGCTCTGGTTCGTGGCTGGTTCAAAGGGCCATTACAGTTCAAAGAGGCAACGCGGCCAGCATATGGGAACCTTTGAACCAGGCACGAAACAGGGGGGGGGATTTTTTGGGTTAATTTTTAATCGTTTTTAACTTACTTTACTTTAAATCAACTTTCCTAGTGTTAGTGTTCTTTGTTGTTATTCAATTCTTAATAGTTTGTATATTAATAAAAATATTATCGATTTAGCAGCTATTTTTACTAGGTATTTATTAGTTTCTACATAGGTATAAAACAAACTCGCTTTTCGCTGTCTGTCTGTCCCTATGTATGCTTAGATCTTTAAAACTACGCAACGGATTTTAATGCGGTTTTTTGTGTAAGAAGGTAGTTTATAAAAACATAAAAACAATATCTTTGAATTTAAGAGATTTATTTTTAATTTTACAAGATCAAGCGAGTACAATTAAATAATATGAATTTACGTTAATTTATTGGAATACAATTCTTTATCTTGCTGCAATCTAATTAAAGTGCTGTTTAACATCGAAAAAACAATGAAATTCTATGAGAAAAAACGCGAAAAGTGTAAACACAGTTTTCCAGTCACAATTCACAGTTGCGTAAATGTTCTCAGCATCATGAAATATGAAAACGATGTTTTCATGATCTGTAAATAAATAATATTTATCAATTTCATGGCACAGTTGACAATAAACAACAGTTAAAATTTAGTTAAAAAGTATAAAACAATCCCACCGAGGTCTGGGAGCAAAGAAAAATCATCTAATGTACCATGCTCCTCTTGCCGCGCTGATGGTAAAAGCTCATCGATGTAATGGGCGAAAATCTCAGGAATCATGTTGTAGGCGATTAATATATATATGTATAGTCTGTTTTATTTAAAATGACGAAATGCAATTAACGCGGGATTTTACAACTTCTTTTGTTGCTGAATATGAAAGGAAAAAATAACAAAAAGACATAAAAAAACTGACCGCAGTATGGCACTTGTACTGGAGTAGCTCAACCCTTCTTGATCTTTGAAATGAAAGATTTTAATTTTTATTTAAAATATGATTATTAATACACCCGTTAGACACTAAAAAAATATTGCACTTAAGCCTGGAAAGTATCCCCTCCTATTGATTATTGTTTATTACCTGAATTGGACCCTTTTAAGTATAATAGGTGTATTGTTTTCCATATACAATTACAGTGCGGCTAACACTCAGGTAAAAATTTCTTATACCTACTATTAAACAATTGTGCAAAGTGATTTTGATACAGTATATAATTATTATTTTAGAAACGCACGTCATCTAGTGTAACACCGGCCAACAACATCAAAACTATCAAGATTGTTTGTTCACGGTATACTTGGACAGACGCTAATGGTTTTACAACCCCACTTGAAGTTAACAATTGAACAATAGATGTCGGTTTTAAGTACTTTTCGTCATTTTAAATGAAACAGACCATAGTAAGAATTACCGCCAGCATAGTCTGCACCCCGACGGGCACCATGTTGCAGGCTTTGAGCGCCAGCGACTGCTGCACGGTCTGCAGCAGCAGCAGCACCGTCCGTCTGCTGCCGCTGTCCATGCACTCCCAGGGCAAGCCGTACACTGCGTCAGCCAGGGAATCACCCTGTCCAAATAACAGCTTTCTATCTCAAGCAAAAAGCGTTATAACTAAAGATAGCTTGGGTGTCCAAATATTTTTTATCCCAATATTCCCATGGGAACAAGATTAGACTTACGCATGCAAAATCTGACAAAATTTGGCTAAAATCTAGAGACATGGAACTTTCCAGGAGTTTTCTTTATGTAACAAGATTGAAAAGTAGCCCTGAGATTTTTAGCACTTGTAAGGATTTAGTAAAATTTCTTAGCTTCCACTACCAAAACCGATGGTCTACTCGGTCCAGGCTAATAAAACTGCGGGTTAAATCTATTACACAAATCCGCCCCGTTTGGAGATCGAATCCGTAACCTCAGCTGTACATTATATTACTAGGCGTTTTATTATTCTTTCCTGGAATACTTGCCTTGGAACTGATGAGCTCAAATACCACTGATAGTTGGATTAGTTGTTGATACATAACAACCGTCAGCAACCCATACTTTATAATAGCGTCAGGATTCTAGAACAACAGGGAACACAACACTAAGCATAACGTTATAAGGTAAGGTCTTAAATAGCTGTCAGAGATAAGAGCTTGTGGCGTCAGCATACCCATCTCTTTCTAGAACGAACAATAAGAAAAAGACGATTGTCTATCTCGCGCGCTGTCGTACTAGCCCGTGATGAAACGCCATTCATTCCACAGGCAGAAGCAGAAAGCGTAATTTATGGGAGTGGCAACACAGGCCACCGATTGGTCGAGTTCATTAAGAACGAGATGGCGAATGGGTTCGCTGATGAAAACGATGAAAAGCAGCTGGTAGTTAGCAGTTCGTTGGCAGTAATTATGGGATATTGAAAATTACCTTTGTAGAACATTCTAGAAGTAAAATGCAGTTCGATACTAGGTGGATCGCATAGTAAACGCCCAACGAAATGCTGTACGCTTCAGATGTTTTGGCCACAAACCTGTAACATATTCAGTAAATAGTTACTAAATTTATTAGCCTGTTATACTGTCCCACTGCTAAACAAAGGTCTCTCGTGTCATGCAAACCCTCCCTATGCACTTTCTCTGGCACATCTGGCACTCTGGCATAAACCCTTTAAGTCGGTAACTTGATTGACAATCCTGATTGCAACCGTGGTCAATTAGAAGCAGGTGTGCCACAGGCTCTTTTGCCTTGATTTGTTAAATAAAAGATACTTATAAGTATGTATTTACATTACATGCAACCGATGGTCGATGGAGCCGGAAGGTTCTCGAATGGCGACCGCGTAACGAAATACACAGCGTAGGAAGACCCCTTCAAGATAGACTAATGACCTGGTGCAGTTTGCTGGATGAGGACCACGCAAGACCAGTCTTTTTGGCGCTCTTTGGGAGTGGCCTTTAAAGCAGCGGACATTTTTTGTCCGATGATGCTAATGACAATGGCATAATACTCACTCTTTAATCATAATGTATTGTTTAACAATATCCTTTAACTTGGTGACCACATCATTTAGTTCTTCTTTAGAGTATTTTAATGGAACAGTCTTGGAGTTCACAGCACTTGGTCGCGGGAAATATTTCAGGTTGTGTTCGAAAATTTTCATGTGTCCCCAAATGTGGAAAACAAACACGCAGATCTGGAGGTCGTGGCAGCAAAACATACTGCCGAGGTTGTACGACGCATAAACGTTGTACAAGCAGATTGCGGTGTACCAACCGCCATTGATTTCAGCAGGTACATAGTATTGGACAGCAAATTCAAAAGTACCGTTTTCGGGGCGGTGTGAACTAAGCATACCGTCCCTATAGTTTACATAGTGAGGAGCTCCATTAAACGTGATTAATGTTATATAAGTCTGTAAGTGTAGGATAATAGTGGCAATTTCACAAATTTTATCAATCTTTTTGTACATCTAAAACAAAAAAGACAACACGACTTTACTATTAAGACACGTTGTTTTCTGTAACCATCTTTGCGATTGTTGTGGTAATCATTCTGTTTTCAAAGCGTTTACATTCATAGCCAAATAATCCATACTTTTCAACAGGTAAATGAAATAAATTATAATTTATGTCACGAAGTGTTTATTGGACCTCACGCGACACTAGCGCCTCTAGTGGCAAATTCACATTTAACTTACCTTGGCCGAATAATCCGAATTATGCTTGTGGTGAATAAGATGAAACTTCAAAGCGAACTCTTTGATAAGTACGGCATATGAACGCTGCAAGGGCAACATCGTTCGTTGCTGAAATTTAATATCATAAAACGGTAATAAAGGAGTGATCACACCGCCGCGTATACGCAGTGTCGTACCGTCATTTACGCAGCGGTGTGGTCGCACCTTAATTCCTCTTATTCATATACCGACCGCTTAAATGAGTACCAGGGCTGCTATTATAGGTTTTTAAATTATACCAACGTGTTTTTGTTTTTGCTTCCATGTTGGTCTGGGAGTAAAGAATAAACAGAGAATGTACCAGTTGCTTCTCTTCCCGCGCTGATGGTAAAATCCCATCGGGGGAATGAGCATAAGAATCATGACTTTTGAAGCCCACAATCATGCTAAACGTGGCCTTTAGGTCTTGTTACCTTAGACTGTGTCTACCCATTTCCCAAACCTGCATTGCACAGGTGCCGCGAAGAGGGAACCCCATCCCGGGGTGGGCGTGGGGCGTCGCGGTGACACCGAGTGCTCCCGTAACGCCTCACGACCGAATAGGGAATCCGTGTGGTTTTTAGTGGGTATGCCTGCCGGTGCTAATGCACGATTTCATGAGTTATGATCAAAAATATTATGGCTTACGATTATTAAGACCAACGAAAATTATGGCACAAAATGAAATATTTCAGAATATTCCTTATACACCTTATATAAAGGAAATTTATTTCAAAACGGATCAAGGCAGCATTATTAACTTAACTACTATCTAAATACAACCAATTGTCATAAAACTATGAATAAAAAAGTGCATGCATACCCAAAAGGCTGGCAGCATTACCGCGTTGTATGGCAATGCTTTGTGTTAAAAAAAACCAGCCCTGCTGGTCACCCGAAGCTTCACTTAGCACGGACCCATGGTTTCTACCCCAAATGGCTCAAACATGTAGGCACTGCTAATGCCCGCATATTTGCGCCGCTTGAGGGATTCCGCAGAGCCTGCAGCGAACCCAGCCCTGTTCTCTGTAGATGGAAGGTGGAACGCGCGAGTGTGTCGACGCAAGTGGCGTCCGAAACCAAAGGTCGTCCCATCTTCCATGGCACGAGCGTCATTTGTATATTATATGGATTTGGGTTGCTGGATTTCATGATACATACCAGAAAAACGACGCATAGTAAAACAGTGAGATAAGTTTGTCCCAAATCGACGAATTCCACAACCCCCTGGCTCTTAACCAAGTAAACGATCTGGCCGACCATACCAACGCTGCACATCATGAACAGAAACACAGTGTAACCATATCTGCGTAATGGAGACTTCGAGGTCGGAGAACCATCAAATAAATAGGACGGCCATGCTCCAAGAGTTCTCAATGTAAAGCGAATTCTTTTCATGTATCTCAAGTTAAATATGTCCATGTTTTGCATCTGAAAGTAGAAACACGAATTTCATTACTTTGACTAGTAGAGACTGTATATATCTTTACTATATAGTAATATAATTCAAGGCTCGGGGACCTTATACATCCTTTTTATAAATGTATTTAATTTAAATAGAATTTAAGGATTCTTACTGTACCTATTTTATTTTGAAAAAATGACTTTCTGCCAAGTTTCTTGCGGCGCATTCTTCTTGACAATGATGGTCTTTCCGAATGCGCTGGTAGTTTCAGAAAAGATTTGTAAAAGAGCCCTTGGTGGCCAATTTGCAAAAATAAAATTTTGATTTTGATTTTGATTTTGAATATGAAATCGGTGTTTGTAAGATTCAAAAGAGAATTAGCTTCGGCCTTATGGCTTGGGGGTCAAAACATTTTTATTCATTCTTAAATCGTGTTATACGTTTTGTGGAATGCAATATAATATAATAATGCTGGGTCTGCCTCGATGCTGTAGCGCATCAGGGATGTTCGCCGAAGCACACATTGATTGCTTTTGTGCAACAATGCGCAAAAGGTGCGCCTCTCTGGTGCAAAGGGCGAGGGGCAGCACCAACAGTATCCTAAGAATGATCTCCGATAGGCTAGAGTCTATCCTATCCGCTAGACTGTCCATTCATGACCCACTGCCGAGCACTTTCGAACGGTCACGTGCAGTAGTGATTTGTGGATGTCGTTTATACTTACTGATATTAGCAATAAACAATAATGTAACTAACAAAATGTGGGTCCCAGTCCCAGCAAAGACAGCCACGTCAGAATCTCTAGTCTGATGAAGAAGAACGTAAACTCATTACTTGCTTGATAAGTATTTGTTAGTCGCGCCAGGTAGAACAGTACACCTTCATTTTTGACCTTCACATAGAACGCAGTAACTAACATGGATAAGCAAAACATAAATTACTTCCATGATCGCAGATGGCAAAATCCCATCGAGGGAATGGGCGAAACACCCACCCACCCACCTATACGCCCACAATCATGTTAAACGTGGCCTTTAGGTCTTGTTAAAATCACTGAATAGAAAAATGGTATAGTGCATTGGCAGAAGCTCCTACGTCTTTGGCTTCTAGATAAGCGTTGCCAAATTGTGGAATTATTCTCCGTTCAAAGGATATCCTCGATTTTCGAAATTCCCCCAATTTCGAATTTACCCCAATGCACCAACCACAATACTTTTAGACGACCTTTCCAACGTCACCCCATACTATAGGGAAAAATTAGAAAAAAATCATCCCCACTTTACGTGTAGGGGAGGTACCCTAAAATATAATTTATTCCAGATTTAATTTTACCACTTTGTCGGCGTTGTTAATGACTACGGAATCTCAAAAAGGAAAATATTACTGCCCCATCCCGTTGTTCCCAACGAACTTTGAGTATCGCCAGGTGCACCGTGTGAAGACTGAACGCGTGTCATTAGATCCTACATCATTGTACTAATTACAAACCTTTGAAGTAGGTACTTTATGCATTTAATTAGTGCAATGAATTTGCGATATTAATAAAAGTAAGACCTGTAGGCTTATTACCTAACTCGCTCGCGATCGCCATCTTGTTCGTTTTGACAGTCCTTGTATGAATGTGACAGCTGGCTGAATACAATTTTTAAAAAGAAATAGCGCCATCGATACTGTCGATGATTCCGCCAATGTCGAGGGAAGAGAAGCAGCTGGTATATTCTATGTCTTTTCTTTTGCAATCTTCTGGTCTTACGGGTGTTCATGAGTGGAGTTTTGGTGCTCGCATTAACCAGTAGGCTTACTCGCTCGCTATCGCCATCGTGTTCATTTTGACAGTTCTTGTATGAATGTGACAGCTAGCTGATTCCGACGCCAATTGTCAGCCCATACATGAACTGTCAAAATGAACGCGATGGCGATTGCGAGCGATTTACACAATAAGCCTACTGAGTGGACGCTCGAAGCGGAGCGTTCGGCGGGAAAACCGTATGCGAGAAAATGTTGAATCGAATAGTCGCTGCGTGAACCTAGCATTACTGTACAGTATGTATGTAGTCAAAGTTTCAAAAATAAGAACCATACGCTCTTACGCCGGCGTAATAAGGTCGTGAGACATATTTTTGAGAAGTTCATATCGATACTTATTTTTGCACTTGACCGTACGTTAGCGAATCAAAGTCTTTAACTTTGAACTTATGAAGATATCCTTTAGGTATATACTTAACCGTGCGTATGACCCTAAACCTTCCCAGAAATCATTGTTTATTCAATTGTTTTTAACAGTGGCGTAACTATAGGGCGGCAGGGGTGGCAAAATGCCAGGGGCCCCTAGCTCTACGGGGCCCCGAACTGGCTTGGTTTAGAGCACAGATGGGACGCTGATGCACTTCTTTATATTGAGGAAGGAGCCCCATCTGACGAATTTGCCGCGGGCCCCAGACGTTATAGTTACGCCACTGGTTTTTAATGAAAGATATGGTAACTCTTGCTTATAATTTTTACTTCATTTGTTTTACACAATGGCTTACAGCTGAATGAGTATCGTTTAATGATTCATTAATTCTATCAATGTATCGAAGAATGTGACCGGCGTCAACGCTGTTTTAATACTCTGATGAGATCAATGTGGAGATTGTAGCTTCCCTTGCAGTTGCAGTAAGATATGCTGGTCCTTCGAGCATCCACCCACAAAAAGTGGAGAGCTGACAGTTTTTGCCAGACTATCAGATCCGTTGCCGTTTTGGTACTTATGAGTGATATTGGATCTGACGCAGATCTGAAGAGCTGATTGTGAGGGCATAAACGTGTTTAGCTCTCGTTGGTGTCTGTGCTATCTTCGGAATCGGTTTCTCCAGACATGGTGGTGTTGTCGGGTGGGTCGAAGTGAATATCTGTCATGTCGCTGTAACTATTGGCAATGCTCGTCAGCCTACAAATGGGAGAGTTCTTACCAGATACTGGCCTTCTGAGCGGTGGACACAGCGGAAACCACAGCTTTTTCAAGTTTATTTACAACATTTTATTTAATTTGTACTATTCGTAGTTAGCTGACTTACATTGCATGTCATGTAAGATTGTACATGTACACTTAAAAATTTACAGACATATTTCCAAGATAATTTAGCAGCAGACTGACAGATAGGGGCTGCGGTCCCCGCTCTGGTTCGTGGCTGGTTCAAAGGGTCATTGCAGTTCAAAGAGGCAACGCGGCCAGCATATGGGAACCTTTGAACCAGGCACGAAACAGGGGGGGATTTTTCGGGTTAATTTTTAATCGTTTTTAACTTACTTTCCTTTAAATCAACTTTCCTAGTTTTAGTGTTCTTTATTGTTATTTAGTTCTTAATATTTTGTATATTAATAAAAATATTATCGATTTAGCAGCTATTTTTGCTATTTATTAGTCACTACTGTAAGAAAATAATTGTATTGTAGGTAATATGAATATCTATTATTTAATAAATAGTAAATAATCTGATTTAACATAACAACTGATTGTGACGTCACGTCCGAGCCGGCGGGTGGCGCCATCTGTACGGAATCAAGAATAGGACGGTTGAGATTCAAAGAGGACATTCTTGATTACAACGGCTCAAGGGAAGGTCACTTTGGAATCTCGCTGTCTCCAGAAGACCCAGTGCTGGTTAATTATTGTGTTACATGGTGTTCTCCAACGTACCTAATATATTGATTTAATGTGATCAACGGTTGTTCCATTATTAACCACCAGATCCCTTATATCAGTAAGTGGGATAATAAGGACCTAACCGCGACATGGCAGGCGATCATGATGTAACAGAACCCCGAAGCAGGTCTCGCCATCTCGAACAAAGACGTCATAGCAGCCGGGAGCAGTCGTTGGACCCCGCAAATAGTCGCCGCGATGGGAAGCGAAGTTCTCGTTCAAAGCGGCGACGATCACATCGTGAGAAGTCGAAGCGACACGTGTCCGGGCGAAGATCTCCACATCATAAAAGGCGACGTCGCAGCAGCAGGGAAGAGTCCGCGGAGTCTATAACAAGCCGCCGCGACGGGAAACGGAGATCTCGAGCGAAGCGGAGGCGACGCCATCGAGAGGGCTCAACTCCTCCTCGTGCAACGGGGGCAGCCAACAATAATGAGCCGCCGAATGAAAGAGAAACAGAAAAGGCGAGTAATCTTTTTTTTTGTATATAAAGTGATTAATTTCTTTTTTTTCTTGTTCTTCGTCGTTTAACATTTTATTTGTTTGTTGCTTTCGTTATAGTGTTCTATCGTGAATTTGATCTTATTTTGAGTTTATTTTATTTGCTTGTTATATATGTCGGTTAGATTCTAACAAGTGCAATAGTGAGTATGCAGTACAATGGATATAACCGTGAGAGGAATGAAGCTATCGAAACTTGCGTATTTTTTGTTGTCGTTTGTTTAAATTTCGTTCGTAGGCACCAATACATACCTACCCCCAATTTATATCGAAATATATATATTTTATAATTTTTATTTTGAGGTACCCTCCGATATTTTTATGAATATGATTATTTCGAAACGATAGTAATACTCTTAAAAATGACAATTCCAGCAACATCGGACGAGAGAAATAAGCACATCTTCACAAGAACCCGTAACGGCTGGGGGAGATGCAGCCGTCGGGTCAGAACCGACACCGCGACAAGTCGTACAGGCTGCCGAGCAGCAGGCGACGAGGGCAGCGGGCGCACGGGACGCGACACCGGTAGCTTGTCATAGCAACTCTGAGGTACCCAAGGATAGTGTACAACCTAATTTAAGTGATTTTGCGCTGTTTTTCCAAACCTTGTTAAACTCTAACACACATAAGATATCATACGACAAAAATATTATTCCTAATTTTGACCCTGCACAAAAAAATCAAAAGGTAGAGAACTGGATAGCTAAAGTGAATGAATGCGCTAAGATCTATAAGTGGACCGACGAACAGACTTCACATTTTGCTTTACCTAAGTTAGCTGGCTATGCTAAGAAATGGTATGAAGGGCTCCAGTCTATACTTATGACCTGGACTGAATGGCAGCAGCGTTTCGTCAGTGGAAATAAGAATTACCGTAAGGGACATATGCTCATTTTTCAGTAGAGCCAAAAACAACATTTTATTTTTGAAAATAAGCTTTATTTTTGTTATTTTAAATGCTATAATAATTACACCAATTACAAAGTTTTATGAAATTTTCTTCTGTTTTCAATGGTTTTAACTAAATTAAGCTGCTTTCAGTAGTTCTCAAAATCGTATGTCCCTTACGGTGTTTTTTTTGCAGAAAATGATCTTTACACTGATGCTTAAATTAATTATAAATAAAAACGGCAGTGTAAAATAATGTATAGGTTAAAAAAGTAACCTATGATTAATGTAACGCACACAATTTAAATTTACTTTTGAGATACAGTAATCTGACTGACAGTAAAAAATAGCTCTAATTGCCTTTTATTAAAGTTAGAAATGTAATGTCATTGTAACTCATAAGCAAACACCGGCTTGACGGGGGCAAAAATGTACCAGTGCTAGTGATTCATTCAAAATCGACTAAGTTTATCGACATCGATAAAAACAAACTTTACCATCATTATCATAACTAATGGCTAAATTTTAATACTTTTAATTACGTGCAAACCTCTTTCATTTACACTTATCGCAACTATAAACAACCGATATCTCACAATGACTGTGTCGAGTCACTTTTGACAACCATTGAAATTACATTGAATAATTTATCCAGTACAACAATATTATTTAGCATTCCGACCAATTAAGCCTAACTTTTTGTTTTCAAATCGGTTTAAAATGCCTAGCAAGAAAAAAGATCGTTCATCTTCATGGAAAGTTGACCATTCAGATATAGAAGATAAAAGGTACGGCTTACGTTTGCAAGAAATGTAAAATTCGTATGTCACGTAAAAAGATTTGCGTACAAAAGTATATAAGAAGCCAAAGGCATAACAGTGTCGCTAAAAACCAAAACGTGTTTAACCTGGACTTGCTAATATTTATTTTAGCTTGCAGTATAACATGGACCTAGGTGGGAAATCCCATTTTCATCAATTTCCTATCTGATTGCATATTCGGGTAATATGGTTCAGAAACATACATTCCCAGCGAATCACTTTTGAGAAAAACGACCTTAGACGTCGCTTTTAAAGAGACGATGAAACAGATTAAGGCTAAACTAGGAAATTCTAGAATTTATGTGAGTGTAAACGAAAGTGCAGATGACAATGGGCGTCAGATTGGGAATGTAATGGTTGGAGCACTATTAGAAAATCAAATGGGTACCCCACACTAAACTTAATATCTAGCGTTTGTCTAGAGGAAGTAAACAATGTTAGTATAATGAATCTTATTCAAAATGTCATGGAGTCGTTGTGAGGAAGTAACCACAACAAACATAATAAAGTTTTGTTAGGTACTTCTTACGGATGACGTAGCCTACATGCTAAAAGCTGGTAAAAATTTAAAAATGGTTTTTCCGAATTTAGTACACGTCACGTGTTAGGCACATGGCGTACATAGGGTGGCTGAACAAGTGCGATTACTGTTTCCTGCTGTAAATAATTTAATTGCTTACACAAAAAAGGTATTTCTGAAATCACCTAAAAGAATAAAAATATTTCACCAAAATGTTACCGAACGTTCCTTTGCCACCACAACAGACGATAATACGATGGGGAACATGAATAAAAGCTGTTATTTACTATCATAAACATTTACCAGCCATCAAGCAAGTCGTACGAACATTTAATAAAAAAGAATCAACGTGTATATTGAAAGCAAAACGGGCAATGAATGATATATACATTCTCAACAATTTGAAATGGATAGCCAACAATCTATCCATCATACCAAGTACGATTGAAATATTATAAACACAAAGTCTAGAAGCCAGTTTGCACATTGTCCATAAGTTAAAAGTACATAATATTAAGATTACGTTTAAATCCTCAAGGTAAAATTATTCACAAAAAACTTCAAATAGTTATAGAAAAAAACGTCGACATTTCAACTTTAAAAACATCAAATTATTTGGTATCCGGAAAAGAACTAGAACTGAGTCGTACAGAAGAAATTCATCAACACTATAAATTGTTTGAATTTGCTTCAGTTACTACAGTTGACCTAGAAAGGTCATTTAGCTGGCTAAAATGGATATTGTTGCCCAGGCGACGAAGATTGAAGTCTGAAAATGTGGAATAAATGTAATGGTATTTGTTCGTGTTTTGTTCGTGTTATTCGTTTCATTAGGTACTGATATCTTTAATTTCAGTTCAATCAGTCGAAAGTCTAAGAAGATTTATACAAACTTTCATCGCCTATTTTATCCCATTAGGGGTGGAATTTATCAAAATCCGTTCTTAGAGGATGCCTATGTCATCTAGTAGCTTTATGCATGCAAAGTCTCAGCCCGATCGGTTTAAAATTGACAAAGTTTCATACAAAGTTTCATCCCCTATTTTATCCCCTTGGGGGTAGAATTGATCAAAATTCTTTCTTAACGGATGCCTACATCATAACATCTACCTGCATGCCAAATTTCAGCCCGATCCGTCCAGTGGTTTGTGCTGTGCGTTGATAGATGATCACTATGTCATTCAGTTAGTCACCTTTGATTTGAGTTATATATATTTAGAAGATAGAAAGATAGATAGATTAAAGAAGTTAATTCCTCAAAACGTTTATTTTTGCGTATGATGCTTTCTTCTCAATTCAAATTCTTAAAAGTAGACAACGGTTGTACGTCATTTTTATCGATAACAACTAATAAAATTAGTTTAATGTGTCCTCGCACTATTAAACGTCAGTACAGATTTGCACCCGTCAATCCGATGTTTGCTCATAAGTTTAATAAATTTATTAATAAAGATTTAAAAAAAAAAAGTTTAATAAATTGCAGTTTCAGTTGTTATAAAGATTTACATTGCTCGTAAGTAAATAATTAGACGTACACACTTGTTTTTTTTTTCTCAACGAGAGAATGTTACCATAATTTTAAACTGCGAAATTCAAGTAAAGGTATTTTTCATTGGTTATTTTGTTAGATGATTTAAAGTAAAGGACAAATTTTATGTGCATTGACTTAAAACTTCTGATGTAAGGAATTTTTTATTTCCATTTTGAATAGTTTTTAAAGTAACGGACATATTCGATATTTTTTAAACAGGTACTGTGTTGATTTTTTTTAATGTAAGAGACAAATCATACAGTTTTAAAAGCAAATTTAAGGTATGGGACATAGGTTTAAATGTATAAATAAAATATCATATCAATATTATTTAACGTAAAGGACATTTCTGTCTGAATTAGATGTGTCATTTAATGTAACGATCAGTATTTACCAGAATCAGTTCGACTAAATTATGGTAACGTACCTTAAGTTATTTTAGTAACATTTTACATTAAAATCACAAAATCATACGGTAGTTACATTACTCGCTTAACCTTGTCACATTTAAGGTGTACTTTACATTACATTTTTGCCAAAAAAATCACGAATCTCTTAAAAAAATTCTAACGTAAGGGGCATCTTTTTAAGGAATATGCTACTTTCGATTACTCCACCAGAAGGAGCGAAAAATTTCCGTTCGAATGGTATATGTAACTCATTTTGCTCATTTTGTCCCTTACGTTAATTCTTATTTCCACTGACGGTTTAATGAGAGCATTTCCTTCTGAAACCAATTATGCGGCATTGTTAAAGGAGATGTTAGACAGATGTTTAAAATTTGGAGAGTCCGTTGACGAATATTACTATGATAAGATGATCTTATTAAACGCGTGCGGCATTACGGGTAAGCAAGCTGTCGATTGCTTAGTGTATGCTATAGACGATAGGATTTTGCGGTCAAGTGCCATGTCAGCGCGATTAACTGACCCAGAGGAGTTATTTAAATTTTTAAAGGATTTTAGTAAAGAAAGTAGTCTAAGGACAGCTAAACGACCAAGTACAAACGCTTCCAGTGAGATCATTTGCTTCAAATGTAATAAACCAGGACACCGCAGCGCTAATTGCCGCAGTACTAGTACCAAGGAGATTATATGTTTTAATTGTAAAGAGAAAGGACATATTTCAAGTAAATGCAACAAACCTCTTGCCAAATGTGACAACTGTAATCTCATTGGTCACAAATCCACTGATTGTTTCCGCAACAAGTCAGTTAGTAACAATAGTAATAGTTCTGATAAAAAGACCATGTTTGCTCAAAGCCATAAGCCTGATACAAAATTTTATAAACAGGCACTTATAAATACTACCACCTCCATTAAGTGCTACATCGATTTTGGAAGCGATTGTACGTTGATCAGGCAAGATATTGTAGATAGTCAATCACTACCTAAATTTGATAATGACTTACCGACAATACGTGGATTTGGCAACAATTCATACACACCTTCGGGCCGAACCAAGTTTTCACTGACTGTAGGTGAGGTTACAGCTGACATAGAAGCGTATATTGTCGATTCTTCTGTACTAAACGAAGCGTTACTAGTAGGACAGAATTTTACAGAAAGACCCGAGGTAGTAGTAATAAAAACACATGACCGATTAGACATACTCCGACGCGACTCCCAAATAGACTTGACCGATTTACCTAAGGATGTTGAACCTGTTAATACCAAAGTTATACTTAGAATCGTAACCGATACTAATGTGAAAGAGTTCGATTATGTAGAATGTAAGAGTAACGAACAAAAGGATTGTGATATTTTTGTGGAAGATAGCTCGCGATGTCAGAAAAATATAGATTACTGTGTCGTTGGTGGGGTATACAGCGTGCACGATGGAGATTGTAAAATCGCGGTTTATAACCAGTCAACGAGACCCGTGACGTTGAGAGCGGGTTCATTGTTTGTACGCGCTAATGTTATATCGGCTTTGAAACCCTCCGAAAATTCAACCTTGATGGCTTGCAATCGCATAGTAGACCAGTCCAATCTTACACCACTAGCCAAAAGCAATATTAATATGAACCCAAATCTGTCTACAGAACAGTCAGATGCCCTTGTTCAGTTAATTAATAAATATAGGGTATGTTTTGCTCAAAATCTATCAGAGTTAGGGTGTACTGATTCTTCAGAAATGGTTATAGAGCTTGCTGACCAAACCCCAGTTGTTTACCGACCATACAGACTTAGCTATACTGAGAGACAGACTGTAAGAGAGATGGTGACTGAATTAATACAAAATGACATTGCTGAAGAATCAAATTCGCCCTATGCAAGTCCTATCATATTAGTTTCCAAGAAAAACGGGGGGCACAGACTGTGTGTAGACTTTAGGGCGTTAAACCGTAAAACGGTTAAAGATCATTACCCTATGCCTAGGATTGAAGACCAGTTAGATATGCTAAATGGAAATAAATACTATTCCAGCTTAGATCTAGCGAGTGGGTACTATCAAATACCAATCCGTGCAGATTGCAGACCGTATACAGCTTTTGTAACCCCCGATGGGTTATATCAATTTAAAAAGATGCCCTTTGGCCTTGTAAATTCACCTGCCGTATTCCAGCGCACCATCAATAAGATATTAGGTAATTCTCGTTTCAATTCTACTCTTGCTTACATGGACGATATTTTGATACCTGGTAAGGACTTTAATGAGCAACTACAAAGACTAGAAGACGCGTTTCTTCTGTTAAAAGATGCTGGATTAACTTTGAACTTGCAAAAATGCAATTTTTTGCAAGAAGAGTTAGAGTATTTGGGTTATGAAGTAAGCGAGAGGGGAATTAAGCCAGGAAAAGCTAAGATTATAGCTGTTGAAAGATTCCCAACGCCTCGTAACGTACATGAAGTGAGACAATTTGTAGGTCTCGCTAGCTATTTCAGAAAATTTATGCAAGGATTCGCCCTTATTGCCAGACCTTTAACAGACTTGACCAAAAAGGACTGTACTTGGCGTTGGGGACCTGAACAGGAACAAGCGTTTCAACAACTGAAGACAACTCTTACACAACGTCCATTGTTAGGCATTTACGACCCGACACGTGAAACACAGATACATACTGACGCCAGTAAATATGGACTAGGAGGTATTTTAATGCAACGAGACCCTACTACAGACATTTTGAGACCAATAGCTTACTTTAGCCGTAAAACTAGCGTAGAGGAACAAAACTACCACGCATATGAGCTTGAGACGTTGGCAGTGGTCTCTTCATTTCAGCGGTTTCGGGTTTATTTGATAGGGATCACATTCATAGTTGTTACAGACTGTAGCGCATTGAGGGCCACATTTTCTAAGAGGGATCTTATACCTCGTATAGCACGTTGGTGGATAGCGTTACAGGAATTTGATTTTGTTATCCAATACAAACCAGGGCATACAATGTGTCATGTTGATGCCCTTAGTAGGAACCCTCAACCTTGTGGAGCGGATGCTATATCGGACCCGATACCTTCAGTTTTGAGAATAACGCAGGAAGATTGGCTATTAAGTTTGCAGTTAGAGGATAGCGAAATTCAACGTACCCGTAAAATATTAGAAAATAAAGAATATTCAGATATAAAAGAAAATTATGTGACCAAAGGCAATAAATTGTTTAGAAAAGTAGGCAATGACTTAAAGTGGGTGGTCCCAAAAGCTGCTAGATTCCAACTGTGCAGATTTAATCACGATGACATAGGTCATTTTAGCATTGAGAAAACTTTAGAGAAGATCAAACAAGATTTTTGGTTCCCTAAAATGAGACGTTTCATTACCAAATATGTTCGTTCGTGTATAGAATGCGCGTATAGTAAGGAGCCGACTGGCCCTAAAGAAGGGTTGTTGCATCCGATCCACAAAGTTGACAGGCCGTTTGACACAGTACATATAGACCATTTAGGGCCCTTTGTACGAAGCGTGAAGGGTCATTCCTACCTCCTTGTGTTAGTCGATGGGTTTACCAAATTCAGCTTATTAAAACCACTTCGAAATCTTAAGTCCAAGCTAACAATTCGTGCCCTAGATGACATTTTTACAATATTTGGTTACCCCAGTAGGCTGATCTCAGATCGCGGCACTTCCTTTACTTCTAACGAGTTTAAAAAGTATTGTGATCAGTCCAAAATTAAACACGTTCTCAACGCGGTATGTACTCCCCGTGCCAACGGACAAGTAGAGAGGTATAACAGGACCTTACTTGACGCGTTAACTGCATATTCAGATAAGTTAGGAGAACGACATTGGGACACTGTGTTAGGTCAAGTACAGTGGGGTTTAAATAACACGCTTAATAAAGGAATAGGCAAAGCCCCTTCGGAGGCAATGTTTGGAGTCAGAATGCTCAGTAAAGGTGATAATACGTTTGCGGAAATAATATCTGAATTACGACAAACCGGTTCGATAGATGATATAAGAGCACAGATTAGTAAACACATTGAGAAAGATCAAGAGGCACAGAAATGTCGGTATGATAAGCATAAGTTGAAAGCTAGACTTTACAAGGAAGGGGAGCTCGTTAAAATACTTAAACCATCCCCTAGCAATGACGGCCAAAGTAAGAAATTACTCCCAAAATTTACAGGACCATTCAGAATAACTAAAGTACTCGATAATGATAGATATGAAGTATCCAGTATAGTAGGGTCTAACATAACGCAGAGAAAGTATTGCAACGTATGGGCGGCAGATCGCATAAAACCCTGGATCAATACTCAAACTGATAGTAGCAGTGATGAGGCGGACTCAGACAGTAGCAGTGTAACTAGGTAGGTAGGACAAAGTGATTTTGTGTTCATGGTCAAATTATATTAAAAACAAAGGAACGTATAACTGTTTTGGTACGACTACTGTGATACTTATGTGTGTAAAATAGTTGATGAGTTATGCATAATATTATAAAGATGATGATAAGTTATGCTGTATAACGCTATCTAGTTGGTGTCACTTTGAAGTTCAATAATATTCAGTCATGGTGACTGTTGGTGATTATGATGAATAGCAATGATAAAATAGGTATGTCGAAAGAGGTGAATGAGTATATTTTCATAAAGTGATTAAATAGATTTCTAATGTTAGTATTGAAGTATTGGAGCACTAAATTGTTTTGTGAACCAGATTAAATTTGTTAAAATGGGAATGTAAAGAAGAACTGGATGTTTAAAAGATGTTATGGTTACAGTACGGTTGAAATGGTTAATGTGTTAGTATGGTTAGTAAGATTAGCAATGATAGTATGGTGGGAATACCCAGTGTGCTTAGTATGGTTAGTAAGGTTAGCATTGATAGTATGGTTAGCAAGGTTAGCAAGGTTAGCAAGGTTAGCATTGATAGTATGGGTAGCAAGGTTAGTAATAAGTATCGATATGAGACTAAGAAGTTAAGGATAATGAAGACCTTGATGACTTATTCACTGATAAGTGAAAGTAATGAAATTGAATTGAGTGATTCTAGATTGGTTATTATCGTTAATGTTTGTAGATTGGTTGTAATACAGGAAATTTTAATAAATGTTAATTGTAATAGATAAATTACTTATTGTAATAGATAAATTACTTATTGTAATAGATAAATTATTTAAGGTTTTTGTCTTTAGCTTACAAAATCATTGTGCTAATAGAATATACCAAATGCTAAGATATGTTTGAGGACAAACTTAGGGTCAGGAAAGGCCGAATGTAAGAAAATAATTGTATTGTAGGTAATATGAATATCTATTATTTAATAAATAGTAAATAATCTGATTTAACATAACAACTGATTGTGACGTCACGTCCGAGCCGGCGGGTGGCGCCATCTGTACGGAATCAAGAATAGGACGGTTGAGATTCAAAGAGGACATTCTTGATTACAACGGCTCAAGGGAAGGTCACTTTGGAATCTCGCTGTCTCCAGAAGACCCAGTGCTGGTTAATTATTGTGTTACATGGTGTTCTCCAACGTACCTAATATATTGATTTAATGTGATCAACGGTTGTTCCATTATTAACCACCAGATCCCTTATACTACATAGGTATAAAACAAACTCGCTTTTCGCTGTCTGTCTGTCCCTAAGTATGCTTAGATCTTTAAAACCACGCAACGGTTTTTAATGCGGTTTTTTGTGTAAGAAGCTAGTTTATAAAAACATAAAAACAATATCTTTGAATTTAAGAGGTTTATTTTTAATTTTACAAGATCAAGCGAGTACAATTAAATAATATGAATTTACGTTAATTTATTGGAATACAATTCTTTATCTTGCTGCAATCTAATTAAAGTGCTGTTTAACATCGAAAAAACAATGAAATTCTATGAGAAAAAACGCGAAAAGTATAAACACAGTTTTCCAGTCACAATTCACAGTTGCGTAAATGTTCTCAGCATCATGAAATATGAAAACGATGTTTTCATGATCTGTAAATAAATAATATTTATCAATTTCATGGCACTGCTGACAATAAACAAAAGTTAAAATTTAGTTAAAAAGTATAAAACAATCCCACCGAGGTCTTCTCCTTCTTCTTATTTGTGGCGTTTCAAGTCGTTATAGCGACGACAACTTCGCCAATGTCAAAGAAACAAAAATATGATTAAAATCTTGTGACAAAATGTCGGCAACGTTGTACGGTAATGGTCAAAGACCCCCCTCCCCCCCTGTCGGGCTCTTAGCCAACGGTCAATGATATCCCTCAGAAACTGCCAGGAAATCATTAGCGAAGCCTAGGGTGCATCGGATCAAGCACTGCTCTTCCCCCCGGACGGATCCAAAAAGGAACCGCAGCTCTTGACCACACGTGGAGGTAACCCGACTCGCACCCCCACCGAGGTCTGAGAGCAAAGAAAAATCATCTAATGTACCATGCTCCTCTTCCCGCGCTGATGGTAAAAGCCCATCGATGTAATGGGCGAAAATCTTAGGAATCATGTTGTAGGCGATTAATATATATGTAGTAAGAATTACCGCCAGCATAGTCTGCACCCCGACGGGCACCATGTTGCAGACCTTCAGCGCCAGCGACTGCTGCACGGTCTGCAGCAGCAGCAGCACCGTCCGTCTGCTGCCGCTGTCCATGCACTCCCACGGCAAGCCGTACACTGCGTCAGCCAGGGAATCACCCTGTCCAAATAACAACTTTCTATCTCAAGCAAAAAGCGTTATAACTAAAGATAGTTAACTTAGGCGTCCAAATATTTTTTATCCCAAGATTTCCATGGGAACAAGATTAGACTTACGCATGCAAAATCTGACAAAATTTGGCTAAAATCTAGAGACATGGAACTTTCCAGGAGTTTTCTTTATGTAACAAGATTGAGAAGTACCCCTGAGATTTTTAGCACTTGTAAGGATTTAGTAAAATTTCTTAATTTCTAAATGTCTATGAAAATTAGAACACATAGAAAAATCCGAAAAGTAAAGCTATGGCCGGGAATCGAACCCGGATCCTCGTCATTCCGTGACGCGTGCTATACCCCTACACCACCCATAGCAGGTGGGTAGTCTCCGAATTTTTCTACCTGTTACTAATTGTCACGTGACTTTTGTTACTATGCGAATTTTTTGTCGCTAAGCGTCATCTGTTTGAATGATGTGTCTGTACGACACAATTACAAACTCCCGTGGAACATCTACTGCTCACCAGGGACGAGAGAAGGCGCTGTTTTTCAAATGATAGGCACTATCAAATGAATCAAGAAATTTTTATTTCTTAATTTTTATGTTTACTTTTACGGTTTTGCCGTTAGAAATTTAATTTCTAAATGTCTATGAAAATTAGAACACATAGAAAAATCCGAAAAGTAAAGCTATGGCCGGGAATCGAACCCGGATCCTCGTCATTCCGTGACGCGTGCTATACCCCTACACCACCCATAGCAGGTGGGTAGTCTCCGAATTTTTCTACCCGTTACTAATTGTCACGTGACTTTTGTTACTATGCGAATTTTTTGTCGCTAAGCGTCATCTGTTTGAATGATGTGTCTGTACGACACAATTACAAACTCCCGTGGAACATCTACTGCTCACCAGGGACGAGAGAAGGCGCTGTTTTTCAAATGATAGGCACTATCAAATGAATCAAGAAATTTTTATTTCTTAATTTTTATGTTTACTTTTACGGTTTTGCCGTTAGAAATTTAATTTCTAAATGTCTATGAAAATTAGAACACATAGAAAAATCCGAAAAGTAAAGCTATGGCCGGGAATCGAACCCGGATCCTCGTCATTCCGTGACGCGTGCTATACCCCTACACCACCCATAGCAGGTGGGTAGTCTCCGAATTTTTCTACCCGTTACTAATTGTCACGTGACTTTTGTTACTATGCGAATTTTTTGTCGCTAAGCGTCATCTGTTTGAATGATGTGTCTGTACGACACAATTACAAACTCCCGTGGAACATCTACTGCTCACCAGGGACGAGAGAAGGCGCTGTTTTTCAAATGATAGGCACTATCAAATGAATCAAGAAATTTTTATTTCTTAATTTTTATGTTTACTTTTACGGTTTTGCCGTTAGAAATTTAATTTCTAAATGTCTATGAAAATTAGAACACATAGAAAAATCCGAAAAGTAAAGCTATGGCCGGGAATCGAACCCGGATCCTCGTCATTCCGTGACGCGTGCTATACCCCTACACCACCCATAGCAGGTGGGTAGTCTCCGAATTTTTCTACCCGTTACTAATTGTCACGTGACTTTTGTTACTATGCGAATTTTTTGTCGCTAAGCGTCATCTGTTTGAATGATGTGTCTGTACGACACAATTACAAACTCCCGTGGAACATCTACTGCTCACCAGGGACGAGAGAAGGCGCTGTTTTTCAAATGATAGGCACTATCAAATGAATCAAGAAATTTTTATTTCTTAATTTTTATGTTTACTTTTACGGTTTTGCCGTTAGAAATTTAATTTCTAAATGTCTATGAAAATTAGAACACATAGAAAAATCCGAAAAGTAAAGCTATGGCCGGGAATCGAACCCGGATCCTCGTCATTCCGTGACGCGTGCTATACCCCTACACCACCCATAGCAGGTGGGTAGTCTCCGAATTTTTCTACCCGTTACTAATTGTCACGTGACTTTTGTTACTATGCGAATTTTTTGTCGCTAAGCGTCATCTGTTTGAATGATGTGTCTGTACGACACAATTACAAACTCCCGTGGAACATCTACTGCTCACCAGGGACGAGAGAAGGCGCTGTTTTTCAAAAATTTCTTAGCTTTCACCACCAAAACCGATGGTCTACTCGGTCCAGCCTAATAAAACTGCGGGTTAAATCTATTACACAAATCCACCCCGATTGGAGATCGAATCCGTAACCTCAGCTGTACATTATATTACTAGGCTTTTTATTATCCTTTCCTGGAATACTTGCCTTGGAACTGATGAGCTCAAATACCACTGATAGTTGGATTAGTTGTTGATACATAACAACCGTCAGCAAACCATACTTTATAATAGCGTCAGGATTCTAGAACAACAGGAAACAACACTAAGCGTAACGTTATAAGGTAAGGTCTTAAATAGCTGTCAGAGATAAGAGCTTGTGGCGTCAGCATACCCATCTCTTTCTAGAACGAACAATAAGAAAAAGACGATTGTCTATCCCGCGCGCTCTCGTGCTAGTCCGTGATGAAACGCCATTCATTCCTCAGGCAGAATCAGAAAGCGTAATTTATGGGAGTGGCAACACAGGCCACTGATTGGTCGAGTTCATTTAGAACGAGATGGCGAATGGGTTCGCTGATGAAAACGATGAAAAGCAGCTGGTAGTTAGCAGTTCGTTGGCAGTAATTATGGGATATTGAGAATTACCTTTGTAGAACATTCTAGCAGTAAAATGCAATTCGATACCAGGTGGATCGCATAGTAAACGCCCAACGAAATGCTGTACGCTTCAGATGTTTTGGCCACAAACCTGTAACATATTCAGTAAATAGCTACTAAATTTATCAGCCTGTTATACTGTCCCACTGCTAAACAAAGGTCTCTCGTGTCATGCAAACCCTCCATATGCACTTTCTCTGGCACATCTGGCACTCTGGCATAAACCCTTGAAGTCGGTAACTTGATTGACAATCCTGATTGCAACCGTGATCAATTAGAAGTAGGTGTGCTACAGGCTCTTTTGCCTCGTTTTGTTAAATAAAAGATACTTATAGGTAGGTAAGTTGTTACATTACACGCAACCGATGATCGATGGAGCCGGAAGGTTCTCGAATGGCGACCGCGTAACGGAATACACAGCGTAAGAAGACCCTTTCAAGGTAGACTAATGACCTGGTGCAGTTTGCTGGATGAGGACCGCGCGAAACCAGTCTTTTTGGCGCTTTTTGGGAGAGGCCTTTATTCAGCAGTGGACGTCTTTTGTTCGATGATGTTAGCATGATAATGGCATTATACTCACTCTTTAATCATAATGTATTGTTTAACAATATCCTTTAACTTGGTGACCACATCATTTAGTTCTTCTTTTGAATATTTTAATGGAACAGTCTTGGAGTTCACAGCGCTTGGTCGCGGGAAATATTTCAGGTTGTGTTCGAAAATGTTCATTTGTCCCCAAATGTGGAAAACAAACACGCAGATCTGGAGGTCGTGGCAGCAAAACATACTGCCGAGGTTGTACGACGCATAAACGTTGTACAAGCAGATTGCGGTGTACCAACCTCCATTGATTTCAGCTGGTACATAGTATTGGACAGCAAATTCAAAAGTACCGTTTTCGGGGCGGTGTGAACTAAGCATACCGTCCCTATAGTTTACATAGTGAGGCGCTCCATTAAACGAGATTAATGTTATATAAGTCTGCAAGTGTAGGATAATAGTGGCAATTTCACAAATTTTATCAATATTTTTGTACATCTAAAACAAAAAAGACAACACGACTTTACTATTAAGACACGTCGTTTTCTGTAACCATCTTTGCGATTGTTGTGGTAATCATTCTGCTTTCAAAGCGTTTACATTCATCGCCAAATATTCCATACTTTTCAACAGGTAAATGAAATAAATTATAATTTATGTCACGAAGTGTTTATTGGACCTCACGCGGCACTAGCGCCTCTAGTGGCAAATTCAGACGCGATAGCCCTTCGCCCCCAAATTTACATTTAACTTACCTTGGCCGAATAATCCGAATTATGTTTGTGATGGATAAGATGAAAATTCAAAGCGAACTCTTTGATAAGTACGGCATATGAACGCTGCAAGGGTAACATCGTTCGTTGCTGAAATTTAATATCATAAAACGGTAATAAAGGAGTGATCACACCGCCGCGTATACGCAGTGACGTACCATCTTTTACGCAGCGGTGTGGTCGCACCTTAATTCCTCTTATTTATATACCGACCGCTTAAATGAGTCCCAAGGCTGCCATAATAGGTTTTTGAATTATACCAACGTGTTTTTGTTTTTGCTTCCATGTTGGTCTGGGAGTAAAGAATAAACAGAGAATGTACCAGTTGCTTCTCTTCCCGCGCTGATGGTAAAAACCCATCGAGGGAAAGGGCATAAGACCCATGACTTTTGACGCCCACAATCATGCTAAACGTAGCCTTTAGGTCTTGTTACCTTAGACTGTGTCTACCCATTTCCCAAACCTGCATTGCACAGGTGCCGCGAAGAGGGAACCCCATCCCGGGTTGGGCGTGGGGCGTCGCGACACCGAGTGCTCCCGTAACGCCTCACGACCGAATAGGGAATCCGTGTAGTTTTTAGTGGGTGCGTTATGCCAGTGCTGATGCACCATTTCATGTATTATGATCAAAAATATAATGGCTTACGATTGTACATTATATATGGATTTGGGTTGCTGGACTTCATGATACATACCAGAAAAACGACGCATAGTAAAACAGTGAGATAAGTTTGTCCCAAATCGACGAATTCCACAACCCCCTGGCTCTTAACCAAGTAAACGATCTGGCCGACCATACCAACGCTGCACATCATGAACAGAAACACAGTGTAACCATATCTGCGTAATGGAGACTTCGAGGTCGGAGAACCATCAAATATATAGGACGGCCATGCTCCAAGAGTTCTCAATGTAAAACGAATTCTTTTCATGTATCTCAAGTTAAATATGTCTATGTTTTGCATCTGAAAGTAGAAACACGTATTTCATTACTTTGACTAGTAGAAACTGTATACATCTTTACTATATAGTAATATAATTCAAGGCTCGGGGACCTTATACATCCTTTTTATAAATGTATTTAATTTAAATAGAATTTAAGGATTCTTACTTACTTCTTCCCACCAAATGATGATACTCCGCTCCAAGTCACTGCACAGGATGTCCTTGGTGCTGTCATGTCCTTTCCTAATGGTTCCGCAGGTGGTCTTGACGGGTTAACGCCGCAACATCTAAAAGACCTGCTTTGTTGTGCTTGCAGCGACACCCGCGATGCCTTATTGAAGAACATCACTGACCTAGTAAATGTCATGTTAGCTGGCAAAGTCCCTGATGGCATTAGGGATATCCTGTATGGTGCCAATTTATGTGCTCTCGTGAAAAAAGACGGAGGCATTCGTCCAATCGCTGTTGGCACCACGTATCGCAGATTGTCTGCGAAACTCGCCTGCCGTTCGGTCACTAGTCAACTGAGTGCTGAGTTCCAACCTCTTCAAGTCGGTTTCGGCTCTAAAAGTGGGTGCGAGGCCGCCGTGCATGCTGTGCGCACCTACTTGAACCATAATGGGGGAGAGGTGCTGCTGAAGGTTGATATTACTAACGCCTTCAATTCCGTTGACAGGGGTGCTCTGCTGACACAAATTCAAGAAAAAATTCCTTCGGTCTACAGCTTTCTTTGGCAATGTTACAGTTCGCCTACAAAATTGTTGTACAAAAATAATCTTTTAGCATCTTCGGTCGGTTGTCAACAGGGCGACCCTCTCGGTCCAGCAATTTTTAGTCTCGCCATCCACCCAATCATCAAAAAACTAAATTCTAAATTAAATGTATGGTACCTTGATGACGGCACCCTTGGAGGCGAAGCAGATGTCGTTTTTGAGGATTTGCAAAACCTAACCACCAATCTCAGAAATATAGGCCTTTCTCTAAATTTTTCAAAATGCGAACTTTTTGTTTCGGATTCCTGTCCTGATAAAATATCAATAATAGACCGGTTTAAGAGTATGGCTCCGGGTATAAGGATTTTGGATAGTAAAACGCTTCACCTTCTCGGATGCCCAATCTTGGATCAGTCGTTTGAAGAGTACGTTAAATCTAAAATTCAAAATTTTTCATCCGTTTCAGACCGTTTGCTTAAAATTAATATGCATACCGCGTATAGTATCATTCGGCACTGTCTCTTCGTACCTAAATTCACTTATGTACTTCGTGGTTGTCATTTTTGGAAATATCCCACTTTGATGCTTCAGTTGGACCAACTAATCGAAGAGACACTATCATGCATTCTTAACATCCCTTTCGAAGATAAATCATGGACCCAGGCTAGCCTTCCTATAAGGCATGGTGGCCTGGGCATCCGAAAAATTTCAAGTGTTTCTTTGCCTGCTTTTTTGTCCTCCGTGCACAGTGCGCAGCCACTTCTAGGTAAAATTTTAGCTCCTTCATTAGGAGTCCTGGAGGTTGCGCACTGTTCCGAGGCCAAAAATGTATGGCTTTTAGCTTGCCCAGGAACTGCTGTGCCTAACAATCCCTGCTCGCAGAGGCAGTGGGACGAGCCGCTCTGCCAATTGGTTCGAAACAATTTTTTAAATACGGCATCTAGTCCGACAGAACGCGCTCGTCTCCTTGCTACTGCGGAGTGGGAGTCAGGCCTCTGGCTTCAAGCCCTACCCTCTCCAACTGTAGGTACCCTGTTGGATAATACCACCTTTCGCCTCGCCACCAGTCTTAGGGTAGGGACACCAACCAACGTCCCTCATCGCTGCCAATGTGGGAAAATGACCGATAGCTACGGGCACCACGGCCTATCTTGCAGCAGAAGCGCGGGGCGTATACCACGCCATGCCAGCCTCAACGATGTCATCCGTAGGGCCCTCGTCAGCGTTAAAGTGCCAGCCGTTCTGGAACCTAACGGCTTGGCAAGAGACGATGGCAAGAGGCCCGACGGTCTGACACTGGTTCCTTGGCGGATGGGTCGGCCCTTAGTTTGGGATGCAACGTGCGTTGATACACTTGCTCCGACCCATCTTTCAAGGACCCAAAATGTTGCTGGCTCTGCTGCGGCCTCAGCGGAGGACTTCAAACGCCGAAAGTATAGCTCGCTTGGAGGCAGCTATATTTTCGAGGCGTTTGGAGTCGAAACTCTGGGGCCATGGGGGCCAAGCGCGCGCCGTGTCTATAAAGATATCTCGGCGCGCCTTATAGAGGCCTCCCGTGACCAGAGGGCTGGCCAATATTTCGCTCAGCGAATAAGCATTGCCATACAACGTGGCAATGCTGCCAGCCTTCTGGGCACCCTCCCCATTGGCGGCGATTTGGGAGAAATTTTTTATCTTTAATAATAGTTTTAGCTAGGTTTAAGTTATTTTTAAGTTTTGACTGTTCTTTATTGTTTTCTTTTGCTGTTTTAAATAAATTCGATTTTATTTTGATTTTGAATATCAAATTGCTGTTTGTAAGACTCAAAAGAGAATTAGCTTCGGCCTTTATGGCTTGGGGGTCGAAACATTTTTATTCATTCTTAAATCGTGTTATACGTTTTGTGGAATGCAATATAATAATGCTTTTAGGGTACTGCTGGGTCTGCCTCGATGCTGTAGCGCATCAGGGATGTTCGCCGAAGCACACATTGATTGCTTTTGTGCAACAATGCGCAAAAGGTGCGCCTCTCTGGTGCGAAGGGCGAGGGACAGCACCAACAGTATCCTAAGAATGATCTCGAATAGGCTAGACTGTCCGTTCATGACCCACTGCCGTGCACTTTCGAACGGTCACGTGCAGTAGTGATTTGTGTATGTCTTTTATACTTACTGACATTAGTAATAAGCAATTATGTAACTAACAAATTGTGGGTCCCAGTCCCAGCAAAGACAGCCACGTCAGAATCTCTAGCCTGATGAAGAAGAACGTAAACTCATTACTTGCTTGATAAGTATTTGTTAGTCGCGCCAGGTAGAACAGTACACCTTCATTCTTCACGTTCACATCGAACGCAATAACTAACATGGATAAGCAAAACATAAATTACTTCCATGATCGCAGATGGCAAAATTCCATCGAGGGAACGGGCGAAAATCGTATAAATCATGTCAAAGGCGATGCGGCTAGCGACCCATCGTTATTTTGATTCCCCTTTCCACCTATACGCCCACAATTATGCTAAACGTATGGTCTTGTTAAAATCCCTGAATCGAAAAATGGTATAGTGCATTGGCAGAAGCTCCTACGTCTTTGGCTTCTAGATAAGCGTTGCCAAATTGTGGAATTATTCTCCATTCAAAGGATCGATTTTCGAAATTCCCCCTATTTCGAATTTACCCCAATGCACCACCCACAATACTTTTAGACGACCATTCCAACGTCACCCCATACTATAGGGAAAAATTAGAAAAAAAACATCCCCACTTTACGTGTAGGGGAGGTACCCTAAAATATAATTTATTCCAGATTTAATTTTACCACTTTGTCGGCGTTGTTAGTGACTACGGAATCTCAAAAAGGAAAATATTACTGCCCCATCCCGTTGTTCCCAACGAACTTTGGGTATCGCCAGGTGCACCGTGTGAAGACTGAACGCGTGCCATTAGAATCCTACATCATTGTACTAATTACAAAGCTTTGAAGTAGGTACTTAATGCATTTAATTAGTGCAATGAATTTGCGCTATTAAATAGAAGTAAGACCTGTAGGCTTATTACCTAACTCGCTCGCGATCGCCATCTTGCTCGTTTTGACAGTCCTTGTATGAACGTGACAGCTGGCTGAATTCAATTTTTAAAAAGAAATAGCGCCATCGATACTGTCGATGATTCCGCCAATGTCGAGGGAAGAGAAGCAGCTGGTATATTCTACGTCTTTTCTTTTGCAATCTTCTGCTCTTACCCGTTCATGAGTGGAGTTTTGGTGCTCGCAGTAACCAGTAGGCTTACTCGCTCGCTATCGCCATCGTGTTCATTTTGACAGTTCTTGTATGAATGTGACAGCTAGCTGATTCCGATGCCAATTGTCAGCCCATACATGAACTGTCAAAATGAACGCGATGGCGATTGCGAGCGATTTACACAATAAGCCTACTCAGTGGACGCTCGAAGCAGAGCGTTTTACGGGAAACCCGTAGGCGAGAAAATATTGAATCGAATAGTCGCTGCGTGAACCTGGTTAGTATGTATGTAGTCAAAGTTTCAAGAATAAGTACCATACGCTCTTACGCCGGCGTAATAAGGTCGTGGGACATATTTTTGAGAAGTTCATATCGATACTTATTTGTGCACTTGACCGTACGTTAGCGAATCAAAGTCTTTAACTTTAACTTATGAAGATATCCTTTAGGTATATACTTAACCGTGCGTATGACCCTAAACCTTCCCAGAAATCATTGTTTATTCAATTGTTTTTGACAGTGGCGTAACTATAGGGCGGCAGGGGTGGCAAAATGCCAGGGGCCCCTAGCTCTACGGGGCCCCGAACTGGCTTGGTTTAGAGCACAGACGGGACGCTGATGCACTTCTTTATATTGAGGAAGGAGCCCCATCTGGTCATAGTTACGCCACTGGTTTTTAATGAAAGATATGGTAACTCTTGCTTATAATTTTTACTTCATTTGTTTTACACAATGGCTTACAGCTGAATGAGTATCGTTAAATGATTCAATAATTCTATCAATGTATCGAAGAATGTGACCGGCGTCAACACTGTTTTATTACTCTGATGAGATCAATGTGGAGATTGTAGCTTCCCTTGCAGCTGCAGTAATATATGCTGGTCCTTCGAACATCCACCCTCAAAAAGTGGAGAGCTGACAGTTTTTGCCAGACTATCAGATCCGTTGCCCTATTGGTGCTTATGAGTGATATTGGATCTGACGCAGATCTGAAGAGCTGATTGTGAGGGCATAAACGTGTTTAGCTCTCGTTGGTGTCTGTGCTATCTTCGGAATCGGTTTCTCCAGACATGGTGGTGTTGTCGGGTGGGTCGAAGTGAATATCTGTCATGTCGCTGTAACTATTGGCAATGCTCGTCAGCCTACAAATGGGAGAGTTCTTACCAGATACTGGCCTTCTGAGCGGTGGACACAGCGGAAACCACAGCTTTTTCAAGTTTATTTACAACATTTTATTTAATTTGTACTATTCGTAGTTAGCTGACTTACATTGCATGTCATGTAAGATTGTACATGTACACTTAAAAATTTACAGACATATTTCCAAGATAATTTAACAGCAGACTGACAGATAGGGGCTGCGGTCCCCGCTCTGGTTCGTGGCTGGTTCAAAGGGTCATTGCAGTTCAAAGAGGCAACGCGGCCAGCATATGGGAACCTTTGAACCAGGCACGAAACAGGGGGGGATTTTTCGGGTTAATTTTTAATCGTTTTTAACTTACTTTCCTTTAAATCAACTTTCCTAGTTTTAGTGTTCTTTATTGTTATTTAGTTCTTAATATTTTGTATATTAATAAAAATATTATCGATTTAGCAGCTATTTTTGCTATTTATTAGTCACTACATAGGTATAAAACAAACTCGCTTTTCGCTGTCTGTCTGTCCCTAAGTATGCTTAGATCTTTAAAACCACGCAACGGTTTTTAATGCGGTTTTTTGTGTAAGAAGCTAGTTTATAAAAACATAAAAACAATATCTTTGAATTTAAGAGGTTTATTTTTAATTTTACAAGATCAAGCGAGTACAATTAAATAATATGAATTTACGTTAATTTATTGGAATACAATTCTTTATCTTGCTGCAATCTAATTAAAGTGCTGTTTAACATCGAAAAAACAATGAAATTCTATGAGAAAAAACGCGAAAAGTGTAAACACAGTTTTCCAGTCACAATTCACAGTTGCGTAAATGTTCTCAGCATCATGAAATATGAAAACGATGTTTTCATGATCTGTAAATAAATAATATTTATCAATTTCATGGCACTGCTGACAATAAACAAAAGTTAAAATTTAGTTAAAAAGTATAAAACAATCCCACCGAGGTCTTCTCCTTCTTCTTATTTGTGGCGTTTCAAGTCGTTATAGCGACGACAACTTCGCCAATGTCAAAGAAACAAAAATATGATTAAAATCTTGTGACAAAATGTCGGCAACGTTGTACGGTAATGGTCAAAGACCCCCCTCCCCCCCTGTCGGGCTCTTAGCCAACGGTCAATGATATCCCTCAGAAACTGCCAGGAAATCATTAGCCGAAGCCCAGGGTGCACCGGATCAAGCACTGCTCTTCCCCCCGGACGGATCCAAAAAGGAACCGCAGCTCTTGACCACACGTGGAGGTAACCCGACTCGCACCCCCACCGAGGTCTGAGAGCAAAGAAAAATCATCTAATGTACCATGCTCCTCTTCCCGCGCTGATGGTAAAAGCCCATCGATGTAATGGGCGAAAATCTTAGGAATCATGTTGTAGGCGATTAATATATATGTAGTAAGAATTACCGCCAGCATAGTCTGCACCCCGACGGGCACCATGTTGCAGACCTTCAGCGCCAGCGACTGCTGCACGGTCTGCAGCAGCAGCAGCACCGTCCGTCTGCTGCCGCTGTCCATGCACTCCCACGGCAAGCCGTACACTGCGTCAGCCAGGGAATCACCCTGTCCAAATAACAGCTTTCTATCTCAAGCAAAAAGCGTTATAACTAAAGATAGTTAGCTTGGGTGTCCAAATATTTTTTATCCCAATATTCCCATGGGAACAAGATTAGACTTACGCATGCAAAATCTGACAAAATTTGGCTCAAATCTAGAGACATGGAACTTTCCAGGAGTTTTCTTTATGTAACAAGATTGAAAAGTACCCCTGAGATTTTTAGCACTTGTAAGGATTTAGTAAAATTTCTTAGCTTCCACTACCAAAACCGATGGTCTACTCGGTCCAGGCTAATAAAACTGCGGGTTAAATCTATTACACAAATCCGCCCCGTTTGGAGATCGAATCCGTAACCTCAGCAGTACATTATATTACTAGGCTTTTTAATTTCCTTTCCTGGAATACTTGCCTTGGAACTGATGAGCTCAAATACCACTGATAGTTGGATTAGTTGTTGATACATAACAACCGTCAGCAAACCATACTTTATAATAGCGTCAGGATTCTAGAACAACAGGAAACAACACTAAGCGTAACGTTATAAGGTAAGGTCTTAAATAGCTGTCAGAGATAAGAGCTTGCGGCGTCAGCATACCCATCTCTTTCTAGAACGAACAATAAGAAAAAGACGGATTGTCTATCTCGCGCGCTCTCGTGCTAGCCCGTCATGAAACGCCATTCATTCCACAGGCAGAAGCAGAAAGCGTAATTTATGGGAGTGGCAACACAGGCCACTGATTGGTCGAGTTCATTTAGAACGAGATGGCGAATGCTTACACTGGGGATGACAATATCCAATGTAAGATTAGGTAAAATATTTTTAGGACAGTCTAAATAAAAAAAATACTTTTACATTATTTTTGTAGAAGTAACTGAAACCGGAGATATTGCATTTTCAGCCTTTGAGTGTGACACGATACCGGCGGGGATTATTTTCATTTAATTTGTAATTATTTTTTACTTAATTTATTATAAACTAACTTAAATAGTTGTAACTTTCTTCATTGTTATTTTATAGTTAGTTGTTGTTTATTCAATAAACAGGTAATTTACAGTGACATTGCTCATTCATCTTGTTGCTAAAAAATCTGTACTTAGGGGGTAGATTTTATGATCGAACTCACTCACACATTCACATGTCATAGATTCTACTTAACGTTCATGTCGATACTCAACACGCATAGACGTGTGCGTGGCTGTGCTAACCGCATTATTTTGCTGTGTGTACCTACCTACTATGAGTGATGTAGCGGTATAGCACGCATTACGGAATGATGAGGATCCGGGTTCGATTCCCGGCCACAGCTTTACTTTTCGGATTTTTCTGTTTCAATTTTCAGTGTCGTTTGCAAAACTTAATATATGTAAATTTAAATTTTATCATTTCAGATGTGTAATAAAGTAACAAAATTTTGTGAAATCGCCATCATAATTCAACACGTACAGATATTTTGGACGGCTTTTATGTACAACGCAGGACCTCTGTTAAGTAACTTTAAAGCCGGAATGTTCAGTTCAGATAAACCTATAAATGGTACATTCGAACATTCCGTCTCTTACGTTTTACCATTCGACTACAACAATGATATTGGATACACTATTTTATTTATATACAACTCGTACGTGTCATACTGTTTGGCATGTATGTTTTTGTGTCACGATTTCGTGATTTATGTATGTGTGTTCCACATTTGGGGGCATTTGAAAATATTCAAGCATAATTTGAACTTGTTCCCGCGGCCAAGCATTGATGTAAATGCCAAAGCTGTTCCACTGCAGTACTCAAATGAAGAAAACAAAGAAGTAGCGATCAAGCTGAAGGAGATTATTACACGATATTTGATCATAAAGAAGTAAGTACGTCCGTGGGGTCCTAGCGCTCTAGGGCTTTTTAAGGAAATAACAAATAGTTAATCGACGTCACAGGGGATCGAAGAGCTGGCAGCTTCCTTGGACCAAGAATTACCTTAGCTATTCAGAAAGTAAATACTGTCAGCATCTACGGCACCATGCTTCCATGCTGGTCTGGGAGTAAAGAAAAAACAGCGAAAAGGTTGACCTGTGTGTCGCTTTATTGGACATCTTGTATAGCATAATGTTAAAGGTGGCTGAAAATGAGACTGTATTCTGATCATAATTATGTGTTTTAGGTTCGTAACAAAAACCTCTGGCACGTACGGAGTGACGCTGTTCGTTTACTTTGGCTTTCATCTGGTGTCGGATTGTATTCTGCTGTTGGAATGCTCAACCCTGGTAATTTGCTACTTTATTTATTTATTTCCTTTATTTGGTATTCCTACTGAGCTGGCAACGTCGCATTTTTGCTGTTTATCCGCTTGTTCTCCGTACGTAACTATTTTACATAACCAGGACATTCTAAGGAAAAATAAAAACTTTTTCTAAATTAAAACAAACATGTTTGCGGCTTAGGAGTGGCCCGAGGACCTTCCCCGCTGCACCTAAACCTAAATTGATCCAAATTATTCATCCTACATTAGTTTTACCAGTGCCGGTTATGTAACTTGGTTATGTTCGGGGAACAAGCTGTTTCTTTACGATTATTTCACAGAAATTGATTGAAATTAAAGTTTGAAATGTGCGTCTGTTGTGTTCTTCGTTTTTAGTGTATCAATGTGTCCTATGCAATAATTAAACGCGATGGACTTTTTTGAGAATTAAATGAGGATTGAATTGAGTAGGTACAGTAATAAAAGGTTTAACGGAAAATAAAAGTGAATTACATACTGTTTAGGAATACTGAAAGGACTTCGACATGAATTACAGTACCCGGCCTCAAAGATTGCACTTCGGTCTTTGGAAAGAGAGAATTGGCGTCACGTAAAGGTAGATTTAGACCAAACGAGCGAATGCTCATTCTATCCCCACTCTGCCAAATTTGTTGTATCGAGCAAAAATAACGGGTCGCTTTTCATACAAATTTGTATGGAGAGTGACCAGTTATGTTTGCTGTACACAATAAATTTGATAGAATGAGCATTCGCTCGTTTGGTCTAAATCGACCTTAAGTTAGAGCGAGACAACGCTCTACGAAGCCGGGATTAGCCAAGAAGACCGATGTGCAATCTTTATGCCCGGGTACTGTACATCTATCTACCGCATTTCATTGATTAGGTACCTATTTATTTTTTTACTAGCTGCTGCCCACGACTTAGTCTGCAAAAAATTAGTTTTTCGCTATCCCGCGTGAACTATGCAATTTTCCGGGATAAAAAATAGTCTAAGTGTAAATCTAGGGTATCAGCTATCTCCGTTCCAAATTCTATCCAAATCCATTCGGTACTTTTTACGTGAAAGAGTAACAAACATCCATCCATACTTATAAACTTTCGCGTTTATTATATTAGTAGGAAGTAGGATGGATGTTTGTTCACGCCAGAACGGCTGGACAGACCTTGATGAAATTTCAAACATAGATAGATTACAGTCTGGAACAATACATAGGGTACTTTTTATCCCGGAAAATTGCGTAATTCCTGTGGGAGGCGATAAACGAATTCTATGCAGACAGGCAACAGCTAGTATGAAATAAACAAAATTCTTTCTATCACAATAAAATTATCATTTTGCGTTTTCAGGAAATTGACGCATTAGCGACATATGGATTATTAACTCTGGTTTTATATCAACAATTAATACAATTATCTGTGGTGTTTGAACTCATTACCACCCAAGTAAGTGAATAGACCCTTCCCACGACATCATACGATACAATCCCGACACAGCTCAGCTGTCATTTTTAGTATGGGTCTGACAGCGAGCGAACCTAAACTGAAACGGAATACCACATACTGAAGTCTGCTGTCCCCTACAGCTGAGAAAATATGCGGGTGGTAGGGCCTTGTGCAAGGTCCGTCCGGATCGCTACCACCATCTTACTCGCTAATCCTGCCGCTAAGGAGCAGTGCTTGCACTGCTGTGTTCCGGTGTGGAGAGTAAGACAGCCGGGGAAATTACGGGCACAAGAGGCATTTCATCTTAGTCCTCTAGGTTGGCAACGCATCTGCAATCCCTCCGGGTTGCGGGTGTCTATATGGGCAGTGGTGATCACTTACCATCAGGTAACCCACTTGCTCATTTGCCTTCCTATTCATATAAAAAATAAAAAATAAAAATAAAATATGAACCCTCTAAGTCAACTTAATCAAAAGATACAGTAATTAGAAAAGGTGTTTTCTTTCATACTTGCTTTTGGTGTACTGTTTTGATTCCCCTTTCCATACATACGCCAACAATCATGCTAAACGTGGTCTTTAGGTCTTGTCACCTTAGTGTCTACCCCGTAAGGGATAAAGACGTGATTTATGTATGTATGTATGTTTTCATACAAATTGCAGCGCTATCAAAACCTATGACGTTCTAGTTTTGTTTTACAAGTTACAATTAAGGTATGAAAGCAGCTCTTATATCACAAGTAAAGAAATAAATCTCAACTTTTTTTAAATCTCACTACACACTAATTTAATCCACTCCCTGTCTTTAGTACCTTATCTTTTCTTTTTGCTTCTGATCAAATAAATTTCTGTTGTATGGCCTTCTTATTTTTCATTGTTACATTCTCACATTTATTTTATCTTAAGTATTATACAGTAATGTTATGTGTGTATGTATGTATTATTTTATTTTATTTATATAGCTATGTATTATTGTATTTATGTTGGTATTGTTGTTCTTATTATCCCTTCGTTTATCCTGCAGGATATTTATTTATCTATTTGTTTCCGCCACCTACTTATACTGTCTCCAACTTATTTCTCTGGTAGAGATCGCTATTAAGCGATAAGACCGCCTATTGTCTACTTTGTTTGATTCTGTATTGTATTGTAATTCTATCCATGTAAAGAACCAAGATAAAATGAAATCACACCGCCTACATTTTGCTTAGGATCTGGGCTCTAATGACACTGGTATTTATATTCACTTGTTTATGCAGAGTGAAATAAAAAAGTCGTGGTAGCCTAGTGGTTTGACCTGTGGCCTCTCAAGCAGAGCGTCGTGGGTTCAAATCCCAGGCGCGCACCTCTGAGTTTTTCGGAATTTATGTGCGAAAATTACATTTGAAATTTGCCATGAGCTTTTCGGTGAAGGAAAACATCGTGAGGAAACCTTGCACACATCGGCGAAGAAATTCAATGGTGTGTGTTAAGTTCCCAATCCGCACTGGGCGCGCGTGGGAACTATAGCCCAAACCCTCCAATACACGGAGGAGGCCTATGCCATGAGGCACGCCGAATTACGCGACAATTACTACTACTACTTTATACTACTTTATACTACTTTATTTGCGCATAATAATGACTGCTTGCCTTTTTGTTGTAACTTTTCCTTTCTGTGGCAGGTTAGCTAGAAGAGATCCCTTCTTAGGGATAAGTTCGCCTTTGTACTATTTTCTCTGTATTACTGTATTTTTATATTTTTTTATGTGCAATAAAGAGTTTACATACATACATACATACATACAATTTAATAATAATATAAAAAAAAAAAAAAAACAACAACAACATACCTGCTTACAGAAATTGTAGCGAATTCGGAATAAAAAGGCTATATTATTATTATGCAGAGTGATTCCCTGGCTGACGCAGTGTACGGCTTGCCGTGGGAGTGCATGGACAGCGGCAGCAGACGGACGGTGCTGCTGCTGCTGCAGACCGTGCAGCAGTCGCTGGCGCTGAAGGTCTGCAACATGGTGCCCGTCGGGGTGCAGACCATGCTGGCGGTAAACACATAGATTTAACCTTGAGATCTTCAAAAACGAGCCCATTCTTTTCTTAAAGGGCCAATGAACAAAAAAATTTACCTTGCTACTCCGCTACTCTTTTTTTTTTTTTTTTTTTTTTATTTGAATAGGAAGGCAAACGAGCAAGTGGGTCACCTGATGGTACGTGATCACCACTGCCCATAGACACCCGCAATCCCGGAGGGATTGCAGATGCGTTGCCAACCTAGAGGACTAAGATGAAATGCCTCTTGTGCCCGTAATTTCCCCGGATGTCTTACTCTCCACACCGGAACATAGCAGTGCAAGCACTGCTACTTAGCGGCAGGATTAGCGAGTAAGATGGTGGTAGCGATCCGGACGGACCTTGCACAAGGTCCTACCACCCGCATTGTCCTACCACCTTCACCGATCTTCAAAAACGAGCCCATTCTTTTCTTAAAGGGCCAAGTTATGAGCTCAAGTCCATCGAGGGAATGGGTGAATCTTAGGAGTCATGTTATAGGCGATGCTAGCAACCCATCACTATTTTGATTCCGTTTTCCACCTACACGCCCACAATCATGCTAAACGTACCCTTCAGGCCGCGATGAGAAGTATTGAAAAATCTGTCATTCCATATATTTGGACGTAAGTCGTATTTTGAAGTAAGTTAGTGTATATGGGGGCGGGTTGGGGAAGAGCAGTGCTTGGTCCGGTGCACCCTGGGCATCGGGTAATGATTTTCTGGCGGTCTCCGAGGGATATCATTGACCGTTGGCTAAGAGCCCCGACACGGCTTATGACCGTGTTCTACCGTACAACGTTGCCGACATTTTTGTCACAAGATTTTTGAATACTGTATTTATTACTTTGACATTGGCGAAATCATCGATCGATGGGGCCATATTAAAAAAAAGAAGAAGTTTGTATATATATAGTGTGGCGGCGAAGCTTAAATAATTTTTGAGAAGTTTCGTGAAGGTCCGTTAATGAAGAACTTTCTTGTTCACAGATTTTGAAAGCATCGTTTTCATATTTCCTGATGCTAAAGACGTTTGCTAACTAATTGTAACGATGAATTGGAGAATTCTCTGTTATTTCGCATTCAAACATCGCGTAAATACTACGAATAAAACTATTTAAAATAAAGTCATCAGCATTTTTATTCATATCTTTCATGACCAGTGACTATTTAAGTACCCACCCTGATGGACACTTTTTTTCCTTTTCAAAAAAGAAAATTATTGTGACCCAGAAAAACCGATTTCATTATCTTTCTTTGGAAGATGCTCGATTATGACAAAATTCCTTTAATTATTTACGTAAGACATTCGGTTTAGTCGGCTCCTGACCTTTATTCTCTCTTCGATATACATTATGGCAATAACTACAGTCACATAATAAAGCCATCGCCTCACGACCGAGAAATATAGATCCACTGATAAAAGGGGCGTGGTAACGCTAACAAGGAACAGGCCCCAGGAGAAAGGTTTAAGGCTCTGTTAATATTATTACAAGCCTGTTGTGTCCCACTGCTGAGCAAAGGCCTCCCCACGCTTCCACTGCCCTCGGTCTGCGGCGATAAACAGCCAGTCCTTCAGGAAGGCGTCCAAATTGTCCCGCCATCGCCGCCTAGCCCAGCCTGGCCGCCGCTTTGGGTTATTGGATCACTTGGTGGTTGTCTTGGCCCACACGGCCGGCATACGGCAAACATTACAAGCCTGTTGCGTCCTGTTGTGTCCCACGGCTGAGCAAAGGCCTCCCCACGCTTCCACTGCCCTCGGTCTGCTGCGATAAATAGCCAGTCCTCCAGGAAAGCGTCCAGCTTGTCCCGCCATCGCCGTCTAGTCCAGCCTGGCCGCCGCTTTGGGTTAGTGGATCACTTGGTGGTTGTCTTGGCCCACACGTCCGGCATACGGCAAACATTACAAGCCTGTTGTGTCCTGTTGTGTCCCACGGCTGAGCAAAGGCCTCCCAACGCTTCCACTGCCCTCGGTCTGCTGCGATAAATAGCCAGTCCTCCAGGAAAGCGCCCAGCTTATCCCGCCATCGCCGTCTGGGCCGGCCTGGCCGCCGCTTTGGGTTAGTGGATCACTTGGTGGTTGTCTTGGCCCACACGTCCGGCATACGGCAAACATTACAAGCCTGTTGTGTCCTGTTGTGTCCCACGGCTGAGCAAAGGCCTCCCCACGCTTCCACTGCCCTCGGTCTGCTGCGATAAATAGCCAGTCCTTCAGGAAAGCGTCACGCTTGTCCCGCCATCGCCGTCTAGCCCAGCCTGGCCGCCGCTTTGGGTTAGTGGATCACTTGGTGGTTGTCTTGGCCCACACGTGCGGCATACAGCAAACATTACAAGCCTGTTGTGTCCTGTTGTGTCCCACTGCTGAGCAAAGGCCTCCCAACGCTTCCACTGCCCTCGGTCTGCTGTGATAAACAGCCAGTCCTTCAGGAAAGCGTCCCGCTTGTCCCGCCATCGCCGTCTAAGCCAGCCTGGCCGCCGCTTTGGGTTAGTGGATCACTTGGCGGTTGTCTTGGCCCACACGTGCGGCACACGGCAAACATTACAAGCCTGTTTGTCCTGTTGTGTCCCACGGCTGAGCAAAGGCCTCCCAACGCTTCCACTGCCCTCGGTCTGCTGCGATAAATAGCCAGTCCTTCTGGAAAGCGTCCAACTTGTCCCGCTATCGCCGTCTAGCCCAGCCTGGCCGCCGCTTTGGGTTAGTGGATCACTTGGCGGTTGTCTTGGCCCACACGTCCGGCACACGGCAAACATTACAAGCCTGTTGTGTCCTGTTGTGTCCCACGGCTAAGCAAAGGCCTCCCAACGCTTCCACTGCCCTCGGTCTGCTGCGATAAATAGCCAGTCCTTCAGGAAAGCATCCAACTTGTCCCGCCATCGCCGTCTAGCCTGGCCGCCGCTTTGGGTTAGTGGATCACTTGGTGGTTGTCTTGGCCCGTCCGGCATACGGCAAACATTACAAGCCTGTTGTGTCCTGTTGTGTCCCACTGAGATGGCCAGCACTGTTCATAGCAAAATTTCTCGTAATTGAGTATTACAATTATTTTATTTTCACAAGCTAAGGGCTGTCATCTGGTTGCAGTTAAAATATTTACCCAGAAATCCTTAAGAAATTTAAAAGAAACTTAAAACTATCACAGACGAAACTCATAAACATCTCTAAGGGCGTAAAGTGAGCCATAAATATAAACTGAGATAAAGGAACCTGTCTTATGGTCATTGAACATTCGGAGACAAATACAACTCCAATATTTTTTGCAAGCTTTCTTAGAATTGAAATAAGTGATAACTTCCAGATGCGGCCTAGTCCGCGTGAGCGTGAGAAAGGGGCGGTGTGTTGAGGAGGACGATCTAAATTTCGAATGGACCAATCGCAGTGACACTCCTTTTTCAATAACCAATATCCATACAGATTTACTGGCGGGAATTTTTCTATCAATTCCAGAGACCAATCTGATGCCGAGGAGGGCGTGGACGATGGACGATCTGCGTGGGAGTAGATCGGGAGGACGACGGGACATTCGAGTTCTGAACGCCTAACGTACAGGACGGAAATCAAGGAAATCTTCCTGGGATACAAGTCGACAATAAAATCTGTGTCTTTTTGTCTGAATTTAACTAAAATTTAGAGCTAAACAGTAAACTCAAATTAGGAGTGATAGTGTTTGTGGCAGTACAAGGAATCTGGTAAAGTACCTATTTTGTTGTAAAACTAGCTATTCAGGCAAGAGGAGATTTTCCCGGGTTAATTCATCTCTATTTCCATATACTAAAGTATAGTTGTTAATATGGACCCAGAAGGAGCATTTGAGACCCTAGTCTACCTCTCGCAGAGAGGAAAGCTTGGTGGTTGGACGTGGGCCAAGTTAATAATAATTGGGTTAATGGGATTGTTAATGTTCATGTGGATTATAGCTGTATTATGTTGGGAACGTTGTTCTGAGGAAGAAGACGTGAGGGATGATCACAATCCGCCTGTACACGAGGATGAGCGGGAAATCTGATTTATTTAAAGAGGGAGTTTTGATCCTTGCCTGGATAATAAAACCTTTTCCTTGAACGTCTTAAATTTGTGAGTAAAACTGTGTATAATTAGGAGTGTTCTAGTTTTGAGATAGTAACCTATGAAATTATAAAACCTCAATTTTTGTTATAGTGTTTCCAAACCTTTAAGTGTTCACTATTAAAAATGGGTGTAGTGTCAAGTGTAATTAATTATAACGTAAATCTGGTGTAATCAAGTAGTGAAAGTGTAGTCACATTCATATCTCTATGAAGGTAAGATCTGTGTCAATTAAAGGCAGTTTAAATTACCCATGTAAAACTGTGTGGGGTTCGAATCCAAACCAGTGGCTACTCTATGTAAATTTAGCAAGACCTCACACGAGCGAAGGAGTACCTCTGTGAAATTCCGCTCAAACTAATAAAGATAAATCACTACACAGAGCTGAGGCATTGTTGTACACTTGACGGAGCATTCATTATATATATCATACCCAAATGTAATTGGCCTCATCACCTTGTCAAACCTTGTAGTCACAGAAGTTTTACTCACAACCCACTTTATTATGAGGGACCAACTCTCCCGAAATTAATTGACCTATTGTGTAAAATTCCTAGGTATATTAATAAGAAGTGATTTTATTGATGTAATATAACGTGTGCATGTGTGTTTAGTGTGTAGAATGCCTATAGGGTTTTTCGTTTGGATTTCCCGTTTTCCCTATACTTAGTATGGCAGTTAGGAATGGAAAATCCGGTTGTCATTGAATATCATATTATCGATGACAATCTAATTAATCTAGCAGATTCTTTTGACGCTCAAATGTGCTTTAAAACCTTATTTGAATAAAATAAACTATTGATTATTAAACTTTATGTTTTCATGTTACCCTAGGTAAACCCCTATATCCTCAGAGATATTTAATAATGGAGATTTTCCCTGTCTGAGTATTCTCGAGACTGTTTAACATATTGAATCTTATGACTTAACGTAGAGACACTGTGTTGTACAAACTAATCTCCAGTATTGAAGATTTCACCGATACACTCAAGTATGATTTCCTAATCATTCATCTATTCAAATGGCCTCGTTCAATTTAGTATTGTTTCTCTTGGACTATATTTAGTGGGATAGTCTAATTAACTAGTTTTGCCTTAACTGAGAAAGGCTATGTTCACTAAAGTAATTCTAGTCATGATCATTAAATTTAGCTCTTCCAAGCATTATTTGAATTGAGTGTCTTAGCGGCTGCGTTGAAGTGATTAAACCATTAATTGACTTATTTATAAATCTAATTGGATCTCAACTAAAGTTACATTATTGCAATTACATGAGTTTTGTAGAGTTGGGTGATTTAATAAGACCAAAGTGAAACAGAGGCGGAGGCCTAATGTCAATACCTAAATAGGTATAGACCACATTTGTACTAACTCTAAAGACAGTGACCCTATGAGTCTTTCCTTAACCTTGGGAGGTTAAGCTCGCGGAGTTGGAAGCATCAAAGTTACAGGAGGTTTCAGCGTTCAGACCGGTTAGAGGAAGTATTGCCATATAAACGAGCACATGATTTGGTGGCGACTGGTAGCAACCCTGGGCACCCAATACACGCCATGTCTTACAGATTGACCTCCGACCTGGTTTGGCCAAACCATATCACATAATATTATTGAATAATCATAAATCCATGGTAACAAAGGGGGGGCCCGTCTGGCCACACTAAAAAGTACCCGTCCTTGGATGGTGGAAACATTAAACGCTTCGTAGCGAAAGGAGGTCATCTGTCCCCCAATAATCTGAGATGCCAGAACCGGTTACCGGTGTAGGGAGTCCCTGTGTCAGAGTGAGGTTGGCCAGAATCGTTCGGGCGTACCCGTGCTAATATTTTACTGTCCATTACGCTATCCGAGCACTTACCTTTTGGCCCGTATTAAATAATAGCTTCTAGATGATGTTCTCAAGATCTTATAAGAATAAGATCAGTCACGATAACACTAATCCTTGTTTGTTCGACGTGCCAAAGTTATGGGTAAGCGGGTTGAATGGTTGACAGTATGGGTATTAGACCACTCAATCGCAATGTGCCGTGTAAAGCCTCGAAAACTCAATAACAAAGCTGCCTCCTTGATACGAAAATGTGTTCCGACTCTACGAGTCGACCTGAGTAACTTAAAATACATTCGATACACTCAATAACTTAATTATGTAGACGATCACAGCTGTACCACCACAGAATTTCAAATAGATTTTGGAACATCTAGTACTAGCTTGCTTCCAAAATATATTTCTCTTCCCCATTCAACCAAGCTTAGCATTTAACTACCTCAAACTCTTTTACACCACGATTCCCACGCTAAAGTTACATTTCCCACGCACACTGCCGAATCTCTCACGCCTATCTATTGTGCATCCCGAGTGGTAATAAAGTCCTATTCTACTCCGCTCTTTTGTTCCCGACCTTGCTAACATTCACTACCTTCAGCTGGGCTCCTTAACTATATGACATGTTCGTATTTGTCGGTCAGTCCTAAGTCATCCGTAAACAGTTTACAGTCATTGTCTAGTACAGGTAACAACAGCGTCCTCTGTTCATCACTCAATCCGGACTCATTTAAAACGGTACTTCCTATCGTCACTATGGTTTGTTACTTCGTTAGACTCGCAAATCTCTATCGCTCGCGCATTTTGTTTTAATATTGAATTGATAATGGCAGCGTTTGACTCTCCCCCAAACCGCTCGACTTCACAATCCGAATGTAACCTAATATTAGATTTGACCCCTAGATGTTCGATCGTCAATGTTCGTTCTCTACCGCAATTTATGACTCCCTTCACTCGTTCTAACCAGTCGTACCCTAGTATCAACGACCTAGGTAATCGTCGCATGACTAGTACAGGCGCCTCTACAAAAGTACTCCCCAATCTGAACTCTATTAGCACCAACCGATTCGCACTCTCGCTTCGCGATCCGAACGCTCCCTGTACCTGTATAGCTGGAATTGCGACCTCTGATAACTCGACATTTTCCCTCCGAATAACATCATACAACTCCTTTGTTATCCCACTGATCTGACTTCCGGTATCGATGAGTGCATTCATACTTTTCCCGTACAAACACACACATACTTCAGGTAACCTAGTTAACAAATAATCCTCGCCTATATCGACCACCTCATCAAGTTCGTGAAATATAGTGTACACCTCTCTGCCATTCCTATTGCAAAACTCACACGCAAAACCTCTCTCGTCACACTCGACTATGTTACTGAACTGATTTTCTAATAAGATTCCTACACTACTTGCTACCGACTGATAATCGAAGTTGGATTCGCTCGTACTCCCCTCTCTAATGTCCGCTTCAATCCTCCTCCGCTTACTCCTAATCTGTGTCCTGACCTCCAGCCACTCCTAGTCAAGATTCTATGAACTACTCTTTCCACTCTGCTTCTCGAAGCTTCCTCGTTCCCTGTACTACACAACAATAAACTATCGAACTTCGACTGTGTAGGGAACGCTAGTTTTTAGACTCGCCCTCCCCCACTGCCTGCGACAAAGCTGAATTTTCGCCCTCCTTCACAAACGCGATAGCGGGCCGGTTGCTGACTTCCTCTCGACCACTTGCCGACGGCGCGGTCCTGTTGAAATTTGACCTATAACCAGTACGACCCTGATAATAACCTCGACCTCTAGCTGAACCTCTCCTGTTATGCCACCTGCTCGCCGAGATCATAGCTGTAATTGGACGAGTTATCGGTGCCCTGTTGAAACGCTCCTTCCGAAAACCACCGCCAACGACGCCCACAGCGACTCCTCCCCGCCTCACAACGATGTTCTGCTCCATGCTCCTGAGGAAATTCGCTCCGCTCATTATAGTGGGCTCCTCAGTCCTAGTGAACCATAATCTTTGCACATCTAATGAATAGTGTCGCATTATTGAATTTACCAGATCCCTCTCATTAAAAGAAATCGTCAACGACTGCATCGACTCGACCTGCTCTGCAAAATGCTCAGACATAGACACTCCCGAGTCACCTGAATACACTGCGTTAATAAGTCTTTACCTGACAGATTCCTGAATCTGCTCGGTCCAATAATTACGCCTGAAATCCGTTTCAAAGTCGGCAAATGTAGTCCATCCTTTCGAATACAGTTCCATAACCTTACGCGCATGTCCCGTAATACATCCTAAGGCTATATCTACCTCGCGATCCTGTCCATTTACCGCCCTAATATACTTTTTTTAGACGCTGTAAAAATGCAATCGGGTTATTTAACGGTTTCCCATCAAAACTCGGTTTGCTAACCGAAGGTTGCACTACGTACAAATTCCGTGTCTCCGAAGACATCGTGTTAGTGCTAGTAGATTCGCGACCTACTGAATCCGGCCTCACGTTCTCAATGCCGCTCCTATTCTCACTTTGCGAAGGACCTGCCTCACCTACGTTTCGTCCGTTGTTATTGTTACCGTTCGAACTCAATTGTTGTAATTTTTTATCAAATTCGTTCATTTTTTGCAAAATCAACTCTAAAGTCACGTTACCTACGGTTTCCATCCGCTCTTCCGTCTCTCCCGCGTTATTATCGTTTACAACCGACCTAGTCTGTCTTGTGGCACGCTTTCCTCTACCGGTCAACATCCTTAAGCTTACCCGGTACGTCACGCTACAATAGCCTATTTAAGCTTAGTTGAATGCTTGGGTTTTATGATATTAACGCAAACTTTTCGTTCCGTTGTTATTGAATGCACACAAAAAAAATACGAGTTTTATAGACCAATCGCGTTGAGACTGTAGGGATATTTTATGGGATTCAATGTGAGCACAAGAAAATAAACAAATTGGTTCAAAATGCACAGTAAAATACACACAAATGGATTAAAATCAAACAGTAAAATAAAAAGGAGTATTAGTTGAGCACCCGCTCCAACACAACTTTCTCCTGGAATCCCTGTAAAGTTCACATTTATAAACAAGAAGATGTTCTCCGCTCCCCCTCAATCTAGGATAAATGTGTTAGGCAATAAAAGATACATAATTTTATACTCGTGTGTGTCCTCCTTCCGTATTTTCCTGAAATTTTCCCTATACACTCATACACTCAACCATGGTTCCTACGTTGTGTTTTTTTTTTTTTTTTTTTTTTTTTTTTATTTAATTAATTATTAATCCAATCGTATCGTTATTTCGAGTACGTACTTGGATCCTGGGCACTCGGCATCAAATTCTGTGGTGGTACAGCTGTGATCGTCTACATAATTAAGTTATTGAGTGTATCGAATGTATTTTAAGGTACTCAGGTCGACTCGTAGAGTCGGAACACATTTTCGTATCAAGGAGGCAGCTTTGTTATTGAGTTTTCGAGGCTTTACACGGCACATTGCGATTGAGTGGTCTAATACCCATACTGTCAACCATTCAACCCGCTTACCCATAACTTTGGCACGTCGAACAAACAAGGATTAGTGTTATCGTGACTGATCTTATTCTTATAAGATCTTGAGAACATCATCTAGAAGCTATTATTTAATACGGGCCAAAAGGTAAGTGCTCGGATAGCGTAATGGACAGTAAAATATTAGCACGGGTACGCCCGAACGATTCTGGCCAACCTCACTCTGACACAGGGACTCCCTACACCGGTAACCGGTTCTGGCATCTCAGATTATTGGGGGACAGATGACCTCCTTTCGCTACGAAGCGTTTAATGTTTCCACCATCCAAGGACGGGTACTTTTTAGTGTGGCCAGACGGGCCCCCCCTTTGTTACCATGGATTTATGATTATTCAATAATATTATGTGATATGGTTTGGCCAAACCAGGTCGGAGGTCAATCTGTAAGACATGGCGTGTATTGGGTGCCCAGGGTTGCTACCAGTCGCCACCAAATCATGTGCTCGTTTATATGGCAATACTTCCTCTAACCGGTCTGAACGCTGAAACCTCCTGTAACTTTGATGCTTCCAACTCCGCGAGCTTAACCTCCCAAGGTTAAGGAAAGACTCATAGGGTCACTGTCTTTAGAGTTAGTACAAATGTGGTCTATACCTATTTAGGTATTGACATTAGGCCTCCGCCTCTGTTTCACTTTGGTCTTATTAAATCACCCAACTCTACAAAACTCTCATGTAATTGCAATAATGTAACTTTAGTTGAGATCCAATTAGATTTATAAATAAGTCAATTAATGGTTTAATCACTTCAACGCAGCCGCTAAGACACTCAATTCAAATAATGCTTGGAAGAGCTAAATTTAATGATCATGACTAGAATTACTTTAGTGAACATAGCCTTTCTCAGTTAAGGCAAAACTAGTTAATTAGACTATCCCACTAAATATAGTCCAAGAGAAACAATACTAAATTGAACGAGGCCATTTGAATAGATGAATGATTAGGAAATCATACTTGAGTGTATCGGTGAAATCTTCAATACTGGAGATTAGTTTGTACAACACAGTGTCTCTACGTTAAGTCATAAGATTCAATATGTTAAACAGTCTCGAGAATACTCAGACAGGGAAAATCTCCATTATTAAATATCTCTGAGGATATAGGGGTTTACCTAGGGTAACATGAAAACATAAAGTTTAATAATCAATAGTTTATTTTATTCAAATAAGGTTTTAAAGCACATTTGAGCGTCAAAAGAATCTGCTAGATTAATTAGATTGTCATCGATAATATGATATTCAATGACAACCGGATTTTCCATTCCTAACTGCCATACTAAGTATAGGGAAAACGGGAAATCCAAACGAAAAACCCTATAGGCATTCTACACACTAAACACACATGCACACGTTATATTACATCAATAAAATCACTTCTTATTAATATACCTAGGAATTTTACACAATAGGTCAATTAATTTCGGGAGAGTTGGTCCCTCATAATAAAGTGGGTTGTGAGTAAAACTTCTGTGACTACAAGGTTTGACAAGGTGATGAGGCCAATTACATTTGGGTATGATATATATAATGAATGCTCCGTCAAGTGTACAACAATGCCTCAGCTCTGTGTAGTGATTTATCTTTATTAGTTTGAGCGGAATTTCACAGAGGTACTCCTTCGCTCGTGTGAGGTCTTGCTAAATTTACATAGAGTAGCCACTGGTTTGGATTCGAACCCCACACAGTTTTACATGGGTAATTTAAACTGCCTTTAATTGACACAGATCTTACCTTCATAGAGATATGAATGTGACTACACTTTCACTACTTGATTACACCAGATTTACGTTATAATTAATTACACTTGACACTACACCCATTTTTAATAGTGAACACTTAAAGGTTTGGAAACACTATAACAAAAATTGAGGTTTTATAATTTCATAGGTTACTATCTCAAAACTAGAACACTCCTAATTATACACAGTTTTACTCACAAATTTAAGACGTTCAAGGAAAAGGTTTTATTATCCAGGCAAGGATCAAAACTCCCTCTTTAAATAAATCAGATTTCCCGCTCATCCTCGTGTACAGGCGGATTGTGATCATCCCTCACGTCTTCTTCCTCAGAACAACGTTCCCAACATAATACAGCTATAATCCACATGAACATTAACAATCCCATTAACCCAATTATTATTAACTTGGCCCACGTCCAACCACCAAGCTTTCCTCTCTGCGAGAGGTAGACTAGGGTCTCAAATGCTCCTTCTGGGTCCATATTAACAACTATACTTTAGTATATGGAAATAGAGATGAATTAACCCGGGAAAATCTCCTCTTGCCTGAATAGCTAGTTTTACAACAAAATAGGTACTTTACCAGATTCCTTGTACTGCCACAAACACTATCACTCCTAATTTGAGTTTACTGTTTAGCTCTAAATTTTAGTTAAATTCAGACAAAAAGACACAGATTTTATTGTCGACTTGTATCCCAGGAAGATTTCCTTGATTTCCGTCCTGTACGTTAGGCGTTCAGAACTCGAATGTCCCGTCGTCCTCCCGATCTACTCCCACGCAGATCGTCCATCGTCCACGCCCTCCTCGGCATCAGATTGGTCTCTGGAATTGATAGAAAAATTCCCGCCAGTAAATCTGTATGGATATTGGTTATTGAAAAAGGAGTGTCACTGCGATTGGTCCATTCGAAATTTAGATCGTCCTCCTCAACACACCGCCCCTTTCTCACGCTCACGCGGACTAGGCCGCATCTGGAAGTAATCACTTATTTCAATTCTAAGAAAGCTTGCAAAAAATATTGGAGTTGTATTTGTCTCCGAATGTTCAATGACCATAAGACAGGTTCCTTTATCTCAGTTTATATTTATGGCTCACTTTACGCCCTTAGAGATGTTTATGAGTTTCGTCTGTGATAGTTTTAAGTTTCTTTTAAATTTCTTAAGGATTTCTGGGTAAATATTTTAACTGCAACCAGATGACAGCCCTTAGCTTGTGAAAATAAAATAATTGTAATACTCAATTACGAGAAATTTTGCTATGAACAGTGCTGGCCATCTCACCACGGCTGAGCGAAGGCCTCCCAACGCTTCCACTGCCCTCGGTCTGCTGCGATAAATAGCCAGTCCTCCAGGAAAGCATCCAGCTGGTCCCGCCATCGCCGTCTAGTCCAGCCTGGCCGCCGCTTTGGGTTAGTGGATCACTTGGTGGTTGTCTTGGCCCACACGTCCGGCATACGGCAAACATTACAAGCCTGTTGTGTCCTGTTGTCCCAGGGCTGAGCAAAGGCCTCCCAACGCTTCCACTGCCCTCGGTCTGCTGCGATAAATAGCCAGTCCTCCAGGAAAGCGTCCAACTTGTCCCGCCATCGCCGTCTAAGCCAGCCTGGCCGCCGCTTTGGGTTAGTGGATCACTTGGTGGTTGTCTTGGCCCACACGTCCGGCATACAGCAAACATTACAAGCCTGTTGTGTCCTGTTGTGTCCCACGGCTGAGCGAAGGCCTCCCAACGCTTCCACTGCCCTCGGTCTGCTGCGATAAATAGCCAGTCCTCCAGGAAAGCGTCCAACTTGTCCCGCCATCGCCGTCTAAGCCAGCCTGGCCGCCGCTTTGGGTTAGTGGATCACTTGGTGGTTGTCTTGGCCCACACGTGCGGCATACGGCAAACATTACAAGCCTGTTGTGTCCTGTTGTGTCCCACGGCTGAGCAAAGGCCTTCCAACGCTTCCACTGCCCTCGGTCTGCTGCGATAAATAGCCAGTCGTCCAGGAAAGCGTCTACCTAGTCCCGCCATCGCCGTCTAGCCCAGCCTGGCCGCCGCTTTGGGTTAGTGGATCACTTGGTGGTTGTCTTGGCCCAGACGTCCAGCATACGGCAAACATAACAAGCCTGTTGTGTCCTGTTGTCCCACGGCTGAGCAAAGGCCTCCCAACGCTTCCACTGCCCTCGGTCTGCTGCGATAAACAGCCCGTCCTTCAGGAAAGCGTCCAAATTGTCCCGCCATCGCCGTCTAGGCCACCCTGGCCGCCGCTTTGGGTTAGTGGATCACTTGGTGGTTGTCTTGGCCCACACGTGCGGCATACGGCAAACATTACAAGCCTGTTGTGTCCTGTTGTCCCACGGCTGAGCAAAGGCCTCCCAACGCTTCCACTGCCCTCGGTCTGCTGCGATAAACAGCCAGTCCTTCAGGAAAGCGTCCAAATTGTCCCGCCATCGCCGTCTAGGCCACCCTGGCCGCCGCTTTGGGTTAGTGGATCACTTGGTGGTTGTCTTGGCCCACACGTGCGGCATACGGCAAACATTACAAGCCTGTTGTGTCCTGTTGTCCCACGGCTGAGCAAAGGCCTCCCAACGCTTCCACTGCCCTCGGTCTGCTGCAATAAATAGCCAGTCCTTCTGGAAAGCGTCCAACTTGTCCCGCCATCGCCGTCTAGGCCGTCTAGGCCGCCGCTTTGGGTTAGTCTATTCCACTTGGTGGTTGTCTTGGCCTGCACGTGCGGCAAACGGCAAACGTTACAAGCCTGTTGTGTCCTGTTGTGTCCCACGGCTGAGCAAAGGCCTCCCCACGCTTCCACTGCCCTCGGTCTGCTGCGATAAACAGCCAGTCCTCCAGGAAAGCGTCACGCTTGTCCCGCCATCGCCGCCTAGCCCAGCCTGGCCGCCGCTTTGGGTTAGTGGATCACTTGGTGGTTGTCTTGGCCCACACGTCCGGCATACGGCAAACATTACAAGCCTGTTGTGTCCTGTTGTGTCCCACGGCTGAGCAAAGGCCTCCCAACGCTTCCACTTCCCTCGGTCTGCTGCGATAAATAGCCAGTCCTTCAGGAAAGCATCCAACTTGTCCCGCCATCGCCGTCTAGCCTGGCCGCCGCTTTGGGTTAGTGGATCACTTGGTGGTTGTCTTGGCCCGTCCGGCATACGGCAAACATTACAAGCCTGTTGTGTCCTGTTGTGTCCCACGGCTGAGCGAAGGCCTCCCAACGCTTCCACTGCCCTCGGTCTGCTGCGATAAATAGCCAGTCGTCCAGGAAAGCGTCCAACTTGTCCCGCCATCTTTAAACAAAGACAAGAAAGAAAGAAAGAAAGAAAGAAAAGAAAGAAGCTTTGGGTTAGTGGACTCCATTTGGTGGTTGTCTTGGCCCGTCCGGCGTACGGCAAACATGACCAGCCCACTCCCATCTCAGCTGTGTCGCTTTTCGACCAACATCTATGACTTGAGCTACGACCGCACGACGGTGTCCCGGATTCGATCCACTAGTTGGTTATAAAAAATTACAAAGCGGGGTGGTGTTGCTTCCCGGACTTGTGATAAGTGCACCTTCAGTGAACAGTTTTAAAAATAGACTAGACATTCATTAAAAAAGTCAGAGAATACAAGTGCATTGATAGATCACGTATCAGCTCAAAGAGCTGCTAGTGTATTATTTTAAATAATAATAATAATAGTCGTTTCGGCAAACGGTTTAATAGCGAAGAGCCTTGACCATCACCTTAAAAGGCTCTCGCTAGGTGGTTGGGTCAAGGGCCAGATACAGAAGGCGGTACTCCTGGACACGGCTCGAATAGTCAGGAGGTTCCTCTCTGTCGCCCTGACCACCGGTAGCTTAGGCCTCGCCTCGCTGCCGGCGGCACCCTAGGTTAGGTTTTTATATCCCTACTAATATTATAAATGTGAAAGTAACTCTGTCTGTCTGTCTGTTACCTTTTCACGCTTAAACCGTTCGACCGATTTAGTTGAAATTTGATATATAGATAGTTTGAGTCCCGAGGAAGGACATAGGATAGTTTCTGTCCCGGAAAATTGCATAGTTCCCGCGGGATAGCGATAAGCGAATTCTGCGCAGACGAAGTCGCGGGCAACAGCTAGTGTTTTATATTTTGTATTAATATTGTTTTATTAATTTTTATATGAATATTGTAAAAACCTAACTTGAGATAAAAATAAATATACAGGATAATAATAATATGCTAAACACTCAGTAGAATGCTGTGAATTGAAAAGTAACTTTGCCTTAACAATATCATTCAGGGGTTTGCACCATTACCACCTTTGCAGGTTTAACTGCATTCAAAACTATACTCTGCTGGTAACATACAAAGTTAAAATCACGATACCTTCGTAACACTAACTGTATTCATAATCGAAATTCAGATTGAGAGAATGCAATAAACGCAGTCACGCGTTCGAGTTCGTTTTGAATCCAAGCTCATGTTTATTCATATAACATACACACACACACACACACACACACACAAATCACGTCTTTATTCCTTACAGAGTAGACAGATCCCAAGATAACAAGACCTACTTACAGGCCACGTTTAGCAAGACATAACATAATTTTATTTATTTACTACCTGACCCGGCGAACTTTGTTCCGCCTTACATTTGAAAAATTCCTTTGTAAGTGCATCTTTATACTAATCAAGGAATAATGTGTAGACATGCTAAATTTAATGTCTGTAGCATTAGTACAACATTTCGGATTTTCCAATCCCGTGGGAAAATCGGGATAAAAAGTATCCTATGTCCGTCTCCTGGTTCTAAGCTACCTCCCTACCAATTTTCAGCCAAATCGATTAAGCCGTTCTTGAGTTATAAATAGTCGTATTTTTATCCCGGGGGAAATTTGAAAAATTCCTTTGTATGTGCACATTTATACTAATCAAGGAATAATGCGTAGGCATGCTAAATTTAAAGTCTGTAGCTTTATTAGTACAACATTTCTGAATTTTCCAATCCCGTGGGAAAATCGGGATAAAAATTATCCTATGTCCGTCTCCTGGTTCTAAGCTACCTCCCTACCAATTTTCAGCCAAATCGATTAAGCCGTTCTTGAGTTATAAATAGTCGTATTTTTATCCCGGGGGAAATTTGAAAAATTCCTTTGTATGTGCACATTTATACTAATCAAGGAATAATGCGTAGGCATGCTAAATTTAAAGTCTGTAGCTTTATTAGTACAACATTTCTGAATTTTCCAATCCCGTGGGAAAATCGGGATAAAAATTATCCTATGTCCGTCTCCTGGTTCTAAGCTACCTCCCTACCAATTTTCAGCCAAATCGATTAAGCCGTTCTTGAGTTATAAATAGTCGTATTTTTATCCCGTGGGAAATTTGAAAAATTCCTTTGTATGTGCATATTTATACTAATCAAGGAATAATGCGTAAGCATGTTAAATTTAATGTCAGTAGCTTTATTAGTACAACATTTCTGATTTTTCCAATCCCGTGGGAAAATCGGAATAAAAAGTATCCTATGTCCGTCTCCTGGTATTAAGCTACCTCCCTACCAATTTTCAGCTAAATCGGTTCAGCCGTTCTCGAGTTATAAATAGTGTAACTAACACGACTTTCTTTTATATATATACACATCTAGATAATTTTATATATTTATTTATTTAAGGTTTACCAACAATTGTTAACACTATTTTAATACATCGATCTTGCTGCTTGCATATACATTTTGAACATAGTATCACAATCACTTGTAGGTAAACACCGCAGTGCAACGGGTGGGTCGAAGTGAATATCCGCCATGTCGCTGCAACTATTGGCAATGCTCGTCAGCCTACAAATGGGAGAGTTCTTACCAGATACTGGCCTTCTGAGCGGTGGACACAGGGGAAACAACGGCTTTTTTCAAGTTTATTTCCAACATTTTATTTAATTTGTACTATTCATAGTTAGCCTAGATTGCATGTCATGTAAGATTATACATGTACATTTAAAAATTAATAGACATATATCCAAGATAATTTAGCAGCAGACTGACAGATAGGGGCTGCGGTCCCCGCTCTGGTTCGTGGCTGGTTCAAAGGGCCATTACAGTTCAAAGAGGCAACGCGGCCAGTATATGGGAACCTTTGAACAAGGCACGAAACAAGGGGGGGTGGGGGATTTTTTGGGTTAATTTTTAACCGTTTTTAACTTACTTTACTTTAAATCAACTTTCCTAGTTTTAGTGTTCTTTATTGTTATTTAGTTCTTAATATTTTGTATATTAATAAAAATATTATCGATTTAGCAGCTATTTTTACTATTTATTAGTCACTACATAGGTATAAAACAAACTAGCTTTTCGCTGTCTGTCTGTCCCTATGTATGCTTAGATCTTTAAAACTACGCAACGGATTTTAATGCGGTTTTTTTAATAGATAAAGTGATTTATATGTGTAAGAAGCTAGTTTATAAAGTGTTCACGAAGACATAAAAACAACATCTTTGAAGTTTAGAGGTTTATTTTTAATTTTACAACATCAAGCGAGTACAATGAAATAATATGAATTTACGTAAATTTATTTGAATAGAATTATTTATCTTGCTGCATGCAACCTTATTAAAGTGCTGTTTAACATCGAAAAAACAATGAAATTCTATGAGAAAAAACGTGAAAAGTGTAAACACAGTTTTCCAGTCATAATTCACACTTGCGTAAATGTTCTCAGCATCATGAAATATGAAAACGATGCTTTCATGATCTGTAAATAAATAATATTTATCAAATTCATGGCACAGTTGACAATAAAGAAGAGTCAAAATTTAGTAAAAAAGTATAAAACAATCCCCCCGAGGTCTGAGAGCAAAAAAAAATCATCTAATGTACCATGCTCCTCTTGCCGCGCTGATGGTAAAAGCCCATCGATGTAATGGGCGAAAATCTTAGGAATCATGTTATTATATGTAGTAAGAATTACCGCCAGCATAGTCTGCACCCCGACGGGCACCATGTTGCAGGCTTTGAGCGCCAGCGACTGCTGCACGGTCTGCAGCAGCAGCAGCACCGTCCGTCTGCTGCCGCTGTCCATGCACTCCCACGGCAAGCCGTACACTGCGTCAGCCAGGGAATCACCCTGTCCAAAGCGTTATAACTAGAGATAGTTAACTCGGGCGTCTAAACCTTTTTTATCCCAATATTCTCATGGGAACAAGGCTTTCGCATGCAGTCTATCAAAACTTGGCTAAAATCTAGAAACATGAAACTTTGCAGGAGTTTCCTTCATGTAACATAATTGAAAAGTACTCATGAGATTTTTAGGATTTGCTATGACATTTTTGTCACTTGTTGGGATTTATTAAAATTTCTTAGCTTACACCACCAAAAGTGATGGTCTACTTGGTCCAGGCTAATAAAACGGCAGGTTAAACCTACTACATAAATCTGCCCCGACTGGAGATCGAATCCGTAACCTCAGCTGTACATTATATGACTAGGCTTTTTATTATCCTTTCCTGGAATACTTGCCTTGGAACGGATGAGCTCAAATACCACTGATAGTTGGATTAGTTGGTGATACATAACAACCGTCAGCAACCCATACTTTATAATAGCGTCAGGATTCTAGAACAACAGGGAACACAACACTAAGCATAACGTTATAAGGTAAGGTCTTAATAGCTGTCAGAGAAGAGCTTGTGGCGTCAGCATACCCAACTCTTTCTAGAACGAACGATAAGAAAAAGACGGATTGTCTATCTCGCGTGCTTTCGTACTAGCCCGTGCTGAAGCGCCATTCATTCCTCAGGCAGAAGCAGAAAGCGTAATTTATGGCAGTGGCAACACAGGCCACCGATTGGTCGAGTCGGCCGCGAAACCTGTCGTTCGTTTAGAACGAGATGGCGAATGGGTTCGCTGATGAAAACGATGAAAAGCAGCTGGTAGTTCGCAGTTCGTTGGCAGTAATTATGGGATATTGAGAATTACCTTTGTAGAACATTCTAGCAGTAAAATGCAGTTCGATACTAAGTGGTTCGCATAGGAAACGCCCAACGAAATGCTGTACGCTTCAGATGTTTTGGCCACAAACCTGTAACATATTCAGTAAATAGCTACTAAATTTATTAGCCTGTTATACTGTCCCACTGCTAAACTAAGGTCTCTCGTGTCATGCAAACCCTCCATATGCACTTTCTCTGGCACATCTGGCACTCTGGCATAAACCCTTTAAGTCGGTAACTTGATTGATAATCCTGATTACAACCGTGATCAATTAGAAGCAGGTGTGCCACAGGCTCTTTTGCCTCGTTTTGTTTAATAAAAGATACTAATAGGTAGGTAAGTTGTTACATTACACGCAACCGATGATCGATGGAGCCGGAAGGTTCTCGAATGGCGACCGCGTAACGGAATACACAGCGTAGGAAGACCCCGTCAAGGTAGACTAATGACCTGGTGCAGTTTGCTGGATGAGGACCGCGCGAAACCAGTCTTTTTGGCGCTTTTTGGGAGAGGCCTTTATTCAGCAGTGGACGTCTTTTGTCCGATGATGTTAGCATGATAATGGCATAATACTCACTCTTTAATCATAATGTATTGTTTTACAATATCCTTCAAGTTAGTGACCACATCACTTAGTTCTTCTTTACAGTATCTGAATGGAAAAGTCTTGGATTTCACAGCGCTTGGTCTCGGGAAACATTTCAGGTTGTGTTCGAAAATTTTCATGTGTCCCCAAATGTGGAAAACAAACACGCAGATCTGGAGGTCGTGGCAGCAAAACATACTGCCGAGGTTGTACGTCGCATAAACGTTGTACAAGCAGATTGCGGTGTACCAACCGCCATTGATTTTAGCTGGTACATAGTATTGGACAGCAAATTCAAAAGTACCGTTTTCGGGGCGGTGTGAACTAAGCATACCGTCCCTATAGTTTACATAGAGAGGCGCTCCATTAAACGTGATGGATGCTATATAAGTCTGTAAGTGTAGGATAATAGTGGCAATTTCACAAAATTTATTAATCTTATTGTACACCTAAAACAAAAAAGACAACACGACTTTACTATTAAGACACATTCTTTTCTGTAACCATCTTTGCGATTGTTGTGGTAATCTTTCGGCTTTCAAAGCGTTTATATTCATCGCCAAATAATCCATACTTTTCAACAGGGAAATGAAATAAATTATAATTTATGTCCCGAAGTGTTTATTGGACCTCACGCGACACTAGCGCCTCTAGTGGCAAATTCAGACGCGATAGCCCCTATTCACATTTAACTTACCTTGGCCGAATAATCCGAATTATGTTTGTGGTGGATAAGATGAAAATTCAAAGCGAATTCTTTGATAAGTACGGCATATGAACGCTGCAAGGGCAACATCGTTCGTTGCTGAAATAAAATGCCATAAAACGGTAATAAAGGAGCTATCACACCGCCGCGTATACCCAGTGACGTGTTGTAGGTGTTTTTTCATATATTTTGTTGCGTAAACGCACCGTCAACGTCTTTTACGCACCAGTGTGGTCGCACCTTAATTCCTCTTATTTATATAACGACCGCTTAAATGAGTCCCAGGGCTACCCTAATAGGTTAATGCCATTGACGTACAATAAACAACTGGACTCTAAATCACGCTCAAAAACTGTCCGAAGCAAAAGTCTGAACGACGCGTCTATTGTTCAGAATTTTGGTTCAGTTGTGTTTCGACCGCGCTTTGATAACAATGTATATGTCTCTTTCGCTAGTGATCTTACTATTAAGAACAAAAGAGACAGGCAGGTTTCCAGCGCGTGGTGTCGTGCCATTACTTCTCACGATCCTACGCCATTGATATTAAACATTACTGCCACGAAATAAGGTGTCAATTTGAACGAATATGTTAATGTTATCTGTCTAAGTCGATGTGTTGACACACACAACACATAGACAAAGCAACTCGGACGTTTCTTGAGGAACCTTTGTTAGCGACTGAGAGTCTAGTTGTTTATTGTAAGTCAATGGTTAATGCCCGCATATTTGCGCCGCTTGAGGGATTCCGCATAGATGGAAGGTGGGACGCGCGAGTGTGTCGACGCAAGTGGCGTCCCAAACCAAAGGCCGTCCTATATTCCATGGCACGAGCGTCATTTGTACATTATATGGATTTGGGTTGCTGGACCTCATGATACATACCAGAAAAACGACGCATAGTAAAACAGTGAGATAAGTTTGTCCCAAATCGACGAATTCCACAACCCCCTGACTCTTAACCAAGTAAACGATCTGGCCGACCATACCAACGCTGCACATCATGAACAGAAACACAGTGTAACCATATCTGCGTAATGGAGACTTCGAGGTCGGAGAACCATCAAATATATAGGACGGCCATGCTCCAAGGGTACTCAATGTAAAGCGAATTCTTTTCATGTATCTCAAGTGAAGTATGTCCATGTTTTGTATCTGAAAAGAAACACGCATTTTAATAATTTGACTAGTAGAGACTTTATACATCTTTACTATAAAGTAATATAATTTAAGGTTCGGGGACCTTATACTATACATCCCTTTTACAAATGTATTTAATATAAATTTATTTATTAATATACAAACCATTAAAAACTAAACAATAGTAAGGATCACTAAAACTACGAAAGTTGATTCAAAGTAAATTGTGTTAAAAATTATTAAAAATTAACCTAAAAAATGTCCCCCTGTTTCGTGCCTGGTTCAAAGGTTCGCTGGCCGCGTTGCCTCTTTGTACTGCAATGGCAACCCTTTGAACCAGCCACGAACCAGAGCGGGGATCGCAGCCCCTGTCTCTTAGTCTGCGGCCCAGCTCCCTGAAAAGCTCCTTTGCCTCCTAGCCCCAGGGACCCGCTGTCTCGACGGCGACCGGTACAAACTCTTACACTAGATAATTTAAATAGTATTTAAGTATTCTTACTGTACCTATTTTATTTTGAAAAAATGACTTTCTGCCAAGTTTCTTGCGGCGCATTCTTCTTGGCAATGGCAATGATGGTCTTTCTGAATGCGCTGGTAGTTTCAAAAAGACATGTAAAAGAGCCCTTGGCGGCCAATTTGCAAAAATAAAATTTTGATTTTGATATTGATTTTGAATATCAAATCGGTGTTTGTAAGATTCAAAAGAGAATTAGCTTCGGCCTTATGGCTTGAGGATTTAAACATTTTTATTCATTCTTAAATCGTCTTGTACGTTTTGTGGGATTATTACATGCGGCCTGTGGGCCAGGTACTTGAAGGCTGCGTACAACACCCTCCGAGTAGTCGAGTACAGTATAATGATGCTTTTAGGGTACTGCTGGGTCTCCCTCGATGATGTAGCGCATCAGGGATGTTCGCCGAAGCACACATTGATTGCTTTTGAGAGAGAGTAAGAGAGAGAGAGAGAAACATTTATTTACACACATTGACACATTCGATACACGTAGATATATATTAGGAAGAAATACAATATACTTAGGAATAGTACCGATATGGTGTAAAATGGGCCCCACTCAGCATAATGTTGCGGCAAGCCGCTACGCTGTTTTTATTGTTGCTTTTATGCAACAATGCCCAAAAGATGCGCCTCTCTGGTGCGAAGGGCGAGGGGCAGCACAAACAGTATCCTAAAAATGATCTCGGATAGGCTAGACTGTCCGTTCATGACCCACTGCCGTGCAATTTTGCAGTCGTGATTTGTGGATGTCTTTCATACTTACTAGCATTAACAATAAACAATTATGTAACTAACAAATTGTGGGTCCCAGTTACCCGAATAAAGAAATTTATTATACAATATTCATCTAAGAAGTAATAAAATATTGCTATTAAATCTGAAAATGACATATTTACAGGCTGAAGTCCGATACCCGCCAAATTCAAGGATGTTAAAAAGTGTACATAATGTCCTACTTTAGGGACGTTGGCCTGTTTCTATATTTGCTTGGGCCGGAAGGACTAGATTTCGCAGTCCCAAAAATAGTTGGTCCTTACGAGTTTAAAGTTACAAACCTTGCCTATGCTTGCCTAGACAGCCACGTCGGAACCTATAGTCTGATGAAGAAGAACGTAAACTCGTTACTTACTTGATAAGTATTTATTAGTAGGACACCTTTATTCTTCACCTTCACCTCGAACGCAGTAACTAACATGGATAAGCAAAACATAAATTACTTCCATGATCGCAGATGGCAAAATCCCATCGAGGGAACGGGCGAAAATCGTAGGAATCATGTCAAAGGCGATGCGGCTACTGACCTATCATTACTTTGATTCCCCTTTCCACCTATACGCCCACAATTATGCTAAACGTGGCCTTTAGGTCTTGTTAAAATCCCTGAATCGAAAAATGGTATAGTGCATTGGCAGAAGCTCCTACGTCTGTGGCTTCTACATAAGCGTTGCCAGATTGTGGAATTATTCTCCGTTCAGAGGATATCTTCGATTTTCGAAATTCCCCCAATGCACCTTACCTACAATACTTTAAGACGACCTTTCCAACGTCACCCCATACTATAGGGAAAAATTAGAAAAAAAAACATACCCACTTTACGTGTAGGAGGGGTATCCTAAAATATAATTTATTCAAGATTTAATTTTACCACTTTCTCGGCGTTGTTAATATGTACACACATGCCAAATTACAGCTTTTTAATACTAAGAATCTCTGAGCTAAGACGCGGACAGACAGACAGGACATAGCGGACCTATAAGGGTTCCTTGTTGACTACGGAACCCTAAAAAGGAATATATTACTGCCCCATCCCGTTGTTCCCAATGAACTTTGAGTATGGCCAGGTGTACCGTGTGAAGACTGAACGTGTGTCATTATATATCATTGTACAATTATAAACCTTTGAAGTAGGTACTTTATGCATTTAATTAGTGCAATGAATTTGCGCTATTAAATAGAAGTAAGACCTGTAGGCTTATTGCCTAACTCGCTCACGATCGTCATCTTGTTTATTTTAACAGTTCTTGTATGAATGTTGTCACAGTTAGATAATAAGCCTACTGAGTGGACGCTCGAAGCGGAGCGTTTTACGGGAAACCCGTATGCGAGAAAATAATGAATCGAATAGTCGCTGCGTGAACCTAGCATTACTGTACGTTAGCGAATCAAAGTCTGTAACTTTGAACTTATGAAGATATCCTTTATTATATACTTAACAAACAAACGATCAAATTTTTCCTCTTTATAATATTAGTATAGATTAGGTACCTATGTTCTCAAAACCAAACACAACTCTGGCTGGATAAGTGATTTAAGTTAAGTTTAGGATAGTTCTGATCAGTGCAACGGGTGGGTCGAAGTGAATATCCGCCATGTCGCTGCAACTATTGGCAATGCTCGTCAGCCTACAAATGGGAGAGTTCTTACCAGATACTGGCCTTCTGAGCGGTGGACACAGGGGAAACCACGGCTTTTTTGAAGTTTATTTACAACATTTTATTTAATTTGTACTATTCGTAGTTAGCTGACTTACATTGCATGTCATGTAAGATTGTACATGTACACTTAAAAATTTATAGACATATTTCCAAGATAATTTAGCAGCAGACTGACAGATAGGGGCTGCGGTCCCCGCTCTGGTTCGTGGCTGGTTCAAAGGGCCGTTGCAGTTCAAAGAGGCAACGCGGCCAGCTTACGGGAACCTTTGAACCAGGCACGAAACAGGGGGGGGGGGGGATTTTTTGGGTTAATTTTTAATCGTTTTTAACTTACTTACCTATAAATCAACTTTCCTAGTTTTAGTGTTCTTTGTTGTAATTCAGTTCTTAATAGTGTGTATATTAATAAAAATATTATCGATTTAGCAGCTATTTTTACTAGGTATTTACTAGTCTCTACATAGGTATAACACAAAGTCGCTTTCAGCTGTCTGTCTGTCCCTATGTATGCTTAGGTAGATCTTTAAAACTACGCAACGGATTTTAATGCGGTTTTTTTAATAGATAAAGTGATTTATATGTGTAAGAAGCTAGTTTATAAAGTGTTCACGAAGACATGAAAACAATATATTTGAATTTAAGAGGTTTATTTTTAATTTCACAAGATCAAGCGAGAACAATTAAATAATATGAATTTACTTAAATTTATTTGAATATCATTATTTATCTTGCTGCAACCTTATTAAAGTGCTGTTTAACATCGAAAAAACAATGAAATTCTATGAGAAAAAACGTGAAAAGTGTAAACACAGTTTTCCAGCCATAATTCACAGTTGCGTAAATGTTCTCAGCATCATGAAATATGAAAACGATGTTTTCATGATCTGTAAATAAATAATATTTATCAATTTCATGGCACAGTTGACAATAAACAACAGTAAAAATTTAGTTAAAAAGTATAAAACAATCCCACCGAGGTCTGAGAGCAAAGAAAAATCATCTAATGTACCATGCTCCTCTTGCCGATGGTAAAAGCTCATCGACGTAATGGGCGAAAATCTTAGGAATCATGTTATCATATGTAGTAAGAATTACCGCCAGCATAGTCTGCACCCCGACGGGCACCATGTTGCAGGCTTTGAGCGCCAGCGACTGCTGCACGGTCTGCAGCAGCAGCAGCACCGTCCGTCTGCTGCCGCTGTCCATGCACTCCCACGGCAAGCCGTACACTGCGTCAGCCAGGGAATCACCCTGTCCAAATAACAGCGTTCTATCTCAAGCAAAAAGCGTTATAACTAGAGATAGTTAACTTAGGCGTCCAAATATTTTTTATCCCAATATTGCCATGGGAACAAGATTAGACTTACGCATGCAAAATCTGACAAAATTTGGCTAAAATCTAGAGACATGGAACTTTCCAGGAGTTTTCTTTATGTAACAAGATTGAAAAGTACCCCTGAGAATTTTAGCACTTGTAAAGATTTAGTAAAATTTCTTAGCTTCCACTACCAAAACCGATAGTCTACTCAGTCCAGGCTAATAAAACTGCGGGTTAAATCTATTACACAAATCCGCCCCGTTTGGAGATCGAATCCGTAACCTCAGCTGTACATTATATTACTAGGCTTTTTATTATCCTTTCCTGGAATACTTGCCTTGGAACTGATGAGCTCAAATACCACTGATAGTTGGATTAGTTGTTGATACATAACAACCGTCAGCAAACCATACTTTATAATAGCGTCAGGATTCTAGAACAACAGGAAACAACACTAAGCGTAATGTTATAAGGTAAGGTCTTAAATAGCTGTCAGAGATAAGAGCTTGTGGCGTCAGCATACCCATCTCTTTCTAGAACGAACAATAAGAAAAAGACGCATTGTCTATCTCGCGCGCTCTCGTGCTAGCCCGTGATGAAACGCCATTCATTCCACAGGCAGAAGCAGAAAGCGTAATTTATGGGAGTGGCAACACAGGCCACTGATTGGTCGAGTTCATTTAGAACGAGATGGCGAATGGGTTCGCTGATGAAAACGATGAAAAGCAGCTGGTACCTAATTAGCAGTTCGTTGGCAGTAATTATGGGATATTGAGAATTACCTTTGTAGAACATTCTAGCAGTAAAATGCAGTTCGATACCAGGTGGATCGCATAGTAAACGCCCAACGAAATGCTGTACGCTTCAGATGTTTTGGCCACAAACCTGTAACATATTCAGTAAATAGCTACAAAATTTATTAGCTTGTTATACCTGTCCCACTGCTAAACAAAGGTCTCTCGTGTCATGCAAACCCTCCATATGCACTTTCTCTGGCACTCTGGCATAAACCCTTTAAGTCGGTAACTTGATTGACAATCCTGATTGCAACCGTGATCAATTAGAAGCAGGTGCGCCACAGGCTCTTTTGCCTTGTTTTGTTAAATAAAAGATACTTATAAGTATGTAGTTACATTACATGCAACCGATGGTCGATGGAGCCGGAAGGTTCTCGAATGGCGACCGCGTAACGGAATACACAGCGTAGGAAGACCCCTTCAAGATAGACTAATGACCTGGTGCAGTTTGCTGGATGAGGACCACGCAAGACCAGTCTTTTTGGCGCTCTTTGGGAGTGGCCTTTAAAGCAGCGGACATTTTTTGTCCGATGATGCTAATGACAATGGCATTATACTCACTCTTTAATCATAATGTATTGTTTAACAATATCCTTTAACTTGGTGACCACATCATTTAGTTCTTCTTTTGAGTATTTTAATGGAACAGTCTTGGAGTTCACAGCGCTTGGTCGCGGGAAATATTTCAGGTTGTGTTCGAAAATGTTCATTTGTCCCCAAATGTGGAAAACAAACACGCAGATCTGGAGGTCGTGGCAGCAAAACATACTGCCGAGGTTGTACGACGCATAAACGTTGTACAAGCAGATTGCGGTGTACCAACCGCCATTGATTTCAGCAGGTACATAGTATTGGACAGCAAATTCAAAAGTACCGTTTTCGGGGCGGTGTGAACTAAGCATACCGTCCCTATAGTTTACATAGTGAGGCGCTCCATTAAACGTGATTAATGTTATATAAGTCTGTAAGTGTAGGATAATAGTGGCAATTTCACAAATTTTATCAATCTTTTTGTACATCTAAAACAAAAAAGACAACACGACTTTACTATTAAGACACGTTGTTTTCTGTAACCATCTTTGCGATTGTTGTGGTAATCATTCTGCTTTCAAAGCATTTACATTCATCGCCAAATATTCCATACTTTTCAACAGGTAAATGAAATAAATTATAATTTATGTCACGAAGTGTTTATTGGACCTCACGCGACACTAGCGCCTCTAGTGGCAAATTCAGACGCGATAGCCCCTTTTCACATTTAACTTACCTTGGCCGAATAATCCGAATTATGTTTGTGGTGGATAAGATGAAAATTCAAAGCGAACTCTTTGATAAGTACGGCATATGAACGCTGCAAGGGTAACATCGTTCGTTGCTGAAATTTAATATCATAAAACGGTAACAAAGGAGTGATCACACCGCCGCGTATACGCAGTGACGTACCGTCTTTTACGCAGCGGTGTGGTCGCACCTTAACTCCTCTTATTTATATACCGACCGCTTAAATGAGTCCCAAGGCTGCCATTATAGGTTTTTGAATTATACCAACGTGTTTTTGTTTTTGCTTCCATGTTGGTCTGGGAGTAAAGAATAAACAGAGAATGTACCAGTTGCTTCTCTTCCCGCGCTGATGGTAAAAACCCATCGGGGGAATGGGCATGAGAATCATGACTTTTGACGCCCACAATCATGCTAAACATGGCCTTTAGGTATTGTTACCTTAGACTGTGTCTACCCATTTCCCAAACCTGCATTGCACAGGTGCCGCGAAGAGGGAACCCCATCCCGGGGTGGGCGTGGGGCGTCGCGGTGACACCTAGTGCTCCCGTAACGCAGCATTACCGTAGCATTACCGCGTTGTATGGCAATGCTTTGTGTTAAAAAAAACCAGCCCTCTGGTCACCCGAAGCTTCACTCAGCACGGACCCATGGTTTCTACCCCAAATGGCTCAAACATGTAGGCACTGCTAATGCCCGCATATTTGCGCCGCTTGAGAGATTCCGCAGAGCCTGCAGCGAACCCAGCCCTGTTCTCTGTAGATGGAAGGTGGGACGCGCGAGTGTGTCGACGCAAGTGGCGTCCCAAACCAAAGGCCGTCCCATCTTCCATGGCACGAGCGTCACATTGTACATTAGATGGATTTGGGTTGCTGGACTTCATGATACATACCAGAAAAACGACGCATAGTAAAACAGTGAGATAAGTTTGTCCCAAATCGACGAATTCCACAACCCCCTGGCTCTTAACCAAGTAAACGATCTGTCCGACCATACCAACGCTGCACATCATGAACAGAAACACAGTGTAACCATATCTGCGTAATGGAGACTTCGAGGTCGGAGAACCATCAAATATATAGGACGGCCATGCTCCAAGAGTTCTCAATGTAAAGCGAATTCTTTTCATGTATCTCAAGTGAAATATGTCCATTTGTTGCATCTGAAAGTAGAAACACGAATTTCATTACTTTGACTAGTAGAGACTGTATATGTACATCTTTACTATATAGTAATATAATTTAAGGCTCGGGGACCTTATACATCCTTTTTGTAAATGTATTTAATTTAAATAGAATTTAAGTATTCTTACTGTACGTATTTTATTTTGAAAAAATTACTTTCTGCCAAGTTTCTTGCGGCGCATTCTTCTTGACAATGATGGTATTTCCGAATGCGCTGGTAGTTTCAAAAAGACATGTAAAAGAGCCCTTGGTGGCCAATTTGCAAAAATAAAATTTTGATTTTGATTTTGATTTTGATTTTGAATATCAAATTGGTGTTTGTAAGACTCAAAAGAGAATTAGCTTCGGCCTTTATGGATTGGGGGTCGAAACATTTTTATTCATTCTTAAATCGTGTTATACGTTTTGTGGAATGCAATATAATAATGCTTTTAGGGTACTGCTGGGTCTGCCTCGATGCTGTAGCGCATCGTAGCTGCCTCGATCCCTGGATGTTCGCCGAAGCATACATTGATTGCTTTTATGCAACAATGCGCAAAAGGTGCACCTTTCTGGTGCGAAGGGCGGGGGGCAGCACCAACAGTATCCTAAAAATGATCTCGGATAGGCTAGACTGTCCGTTCATGACCCACTGCCGTGCAATTTCGAACGGTCACGTGCAGTAGTGATTTGTGGATGTCTTTTATACTTACTGACATTAGCAATAAGCAGTTATGTAACTAACAAAATGTGGGTCCCAGTTACTCGAATAAAGAAATTTATTATACAATATTCATATAAGAAGTAATAAAACATTGCTATTAAACCTGAAAATTGCATATTTAGAGGCTGGAGTCCGATACGCCAAATTCAAGGATGCTAAAAATTGTATATTATATGTCCTACTTTTAGGACGTTGGGTCTTACGAGGTTAAAGTTACAAACCTTGCCTTATGCAAAGACAGCCACGTCAGAATCTCTAGCCTGATGAAGAAGAACGTAAACTCATTACTTGCTTGATAAGTATTTGTTAGTCGCGCCAGGTAGAACAGTACACCTTCATTTTTGACCTTCACATAGAACGCAGTAACTAACATGGATAAGCAAAACATAAATTACTTCCATGATCGCAGATGGCAAAATCCCATCGAGGGAATGGGCGAACATCGTAGGAATCATGTCAAAGGCGATGCGGCTAGCGACCCATCATTATTTTGACTATGCTAAACGTGGCCTTTAGGTCTTGTTAAAATCCCTGGATCGAAAAATGGTTTTCCCACACCCACAACATTTTTAGACGACCTTTCCAACGTCGGAAATTACGGGCACAAGAGGCATCGCATCTTAGTCCTGTAAGTTGGCAACGCATCTGCAATCCCTCCGGGGTTGCGGGTGTCTATGGGCAGTGGTGATCACTTACCATCAGGTGACCCACTTGCTCGTTTGCCTTCCTATTCATATAAAAAAAACCCCATACTATAGGGAAAAATTAGAAAAAAAAAACATCCCCACTTTACGTGTAGGGGAGGTACCCTAAAATATAATTTATTCCAGATTTAATTTTACCACTTTGTCGGCGATGTTAATGACTACGGAATCTCAAAAAGGAAAATATTACTGCCCTATCCCGTTGTTCCCAACGAACTTTGAGTATCGGCAGGTGTACCTACCGTGTGAAGACTGAACGCGTGTCATTAGAAGTATGCTACATCATTGTACTAATTACAAAGCTTTGAAGTAGGTACTTTATGCATTAAATTAGTGCAATGAATTTGCGATATTAAATAAAAGTAAGACCTGTAAATGTCGAGGGAAGAGAAGCAGCTGGTACATTCTACGTCTTTTCTTTTGAAATCTTCTGGTCTTACGGGTGTTCATGAGGAGTTTTGGTGCTCGCATTAACCAGTTAGGCTTACTCGCTCGCTATCGCCATCGTGTTCAGTTTGACAGTTCTTGTATGAATGTGACAGCTAGCTGGTTCCGATGCCAATTGTCAGCCCATACATGAACTGTCAAAATGAACGCGATGGCGATTGCGAGCGATTTACACAATAAGCCTACTCAGTGGACGCTCGAAGCGGAGCGTTTTACGGGAAACCCGTAGGCGAGAAAATATTGAATCGAATAGTCGCTGCGTGAACCTAGTTAGTATGTATGTAGTCAAAGTTTCAAAAATAAGTACCATACGCTCTTACGCCGGCGTACTAAGGTCGTGGGACATATTTTTGAGAAGTTCATCTCGATACTTATTTTTGCACTTGATTAGCGAATCAAACTCTTTAACTTTGAACTTATGAAGATATCCTTTAGGTATATACTTAACCGTGCGTATGACCCTAAACCTTCCCAGAAATCATTGTTTATTCAATTGTTTTTGACAGTGGCGTAACTATAGGGCGGCAGGGGTGGCAAAATGCCAGGGGCCCCTAGCTCTACGGGGCCCCGAACTGGCTTGGTTTAGAGCACAGACGGGACGCTGACGCACTTCTTTATATTGAGGAAGGAGCCCCATCTGACGAATTTGCCGCGGGCCCCAGACGTTATAGTTACGCCACTGGTTTTTAATGAAAGATATGGTAACTCTTGCTTATAATTTTTACTTCATTTGTTTTACACAATGGCTTACAGCTGAATGAGTATCGTTTAATGATTCAATAATTCTATCAATGTATCGAAGAATGTGACCGGCGTCAACGCTGTTTTAATACTCTGATGAGATCAATGTGGAGATTGTAGCTTCCATTGCAGTTGCTGTTATATGCTGGTCCTTCGAGCATCCACCCACAATAAGTGGAGAGCGGACAGTTTTTGCCAGACTATCAGACCCGTTGCTTTGGTACTTATGAGTGATATTGGATCTGACGCAGATCTGAAGAGCTGATTGTGAGGGCATAAACGTGTTTAGCTCTCGTTGGTGTCTGTGCTATCTTCGGAATCGGTTTCTCCAGACATGGTGGTGTTGTCGGGTGGGTCGAAGTGAATATCCGCCATGTCGCTGCAACTATTGGCAATGCTCGTCAGCCTACAAATGGGAGAGTTCTTACCAGATACTGGCCTTCCGAGCGGTGGACACAGGGGAAACCACAGCTTTTTCAAGTTTATTTACAACATTATATTTAATTTGTACTATTCGTAGTTAGCTGACTTACATTGCATGTCATGTAAGATTGTACATGTACACTTAAAAATTTATAGACATGTTTCCAAGATAATTTAGCAGCAGACTGACAGATAGGGGCTGCGGTCCCCGCTCTGGTTCGTGGCTGGTTCAAAGGGTCATTGCAGTTCAAAGAGGCAACGCGGCCAGCATATGGGAACCTTTGAACCAGGCACGAAACAGGGGGGGATTTTTCGGGTTAATTTTTAATCGTTTTTAACTTACTTTCCTTTAAATCAACTTTCCTAGTTTTAGTGTTCTTTATTGTTATCAAGTTCTTAATATTTTGTATATTAATAAAAATATTATCGATTTAGCAGCTATTTTTGCTATTTATTAGTCACTACATAGGTATAAAACAAACTCGCTTTTCGCTGTCTGTCTGTCCCTATGTATGCTTAGATCTTTAAAACTACGCAACGGATTTTAATGCGGTTTTTTGTGTAAGAAGCTAGTTTATAAAAACATAAAAACAATATCTTTGAATTTAAGAGATTTATTTTTAATTTTACAAGATCAAGCGAGTACAATTAAATAATATGAATTTACGTTAATTTATTGGAATACAATTCTTTATCTTGCTGCAATCTAATTAAAGTGCTGTTTAACATCGAAAAAACAATGAAATTCTATGAGAAAAAACGCGAAAAGTGTAAACACAGTTTTCCAGTCACAATTCACAGTTGCGTAAATGTTCTCAGCATCATGAAATATGAAAACGATGTTTTCATGATCTGTAAATAAATAATATTTATCAATTTCATGGCACAGTTGACAATAAACAAAAGTTAAAATATAGTTAAAAAGTATAAAACAATCCCACCGAGGTCTGAGAGCAAAGAAAAATCATCTAATGTACCATGCTCCTCTTGCCGATGGTAAAAGCTCATCGACGTAATGGGCGAAAATCTTAGGAATCATGTTATCATATGTAGTAAGAATTACCGCCAGCATAGTCTGCACCCCGACGGGCACCATGTTGCAGGCTTTGAGCGCCAGCGACTGCTGCACGGTCTGCAGCAGCAGCAGCACCGTCCGTCTGCTGCCGCTGTCCATGCACTCCCACGGCAAGCCGTACACTGCGTCAGCCAGGGAATCACCCTGTTCAAATAACAGCTTTCTATCTCAAGCAAAAAGCGTTATAACTAAAGATAGTTAGCTTGGGTGTCCAAATATTTTTTATCCCAATATTCCCATGGGAACACGATTAGACTTACGCATGCAAAATCTGACAAAATTTGGCTAAAATCTAGAGACATGGAACTTTCCAGGAGTTTTCTTTATGTAACAAGATTGAAAAGTACCCCTGAGATTTTTAGCACTTGTAAGGATTTAGTAAAATTTCTTAGCTTCCACTACCAAAACCGATGGTCTACTCGGTCCAGGCTAATAAAACTGCGGGTTAAATCTATTACACAAATCCGCCCCGTTTGGAGATCGAATCCGTAACCTCAGCTGTACATTATATTACTAGGCTTTTTAATTTCCTTTCCTGGAATACTTGCCTTGGAACTGATGAGCTCAAATACCACTGATAGTTGGATTAGTTGTTGATACATAACAACCGTCAGCAAACCATACTTTATAATAGCGTCAGGATTCTAGAACAACAGGAAACAACACTAAGCGTAACGTTATAAGGTAAGGTGTAGCTGTCAGAGATAAGAGCTTGTGGCGTCAGCATACCCATCTCTTTCTAGAACGAACAATAAGAAAAAGACGGATTGTCTATCTCGCGCGCTCTCGTGCTAGCCCGTGATGAAACGCCATTCATTCCACAGGCAGAAGCAGAAAGCGTAATTTATGGGAGTGGCAACACAGGCCACTGATTGGTCGAGTTCATTTAGAACGAGATGGCGAATGGATTCGCTGATGAAAACGATGAAAAGCAGCTGGTAATTAGCAGTTCGTTGGCAATAATTATGGGATATTGAGAATTACCTTTGTAGAACATTCTAGCAGTAAAATGCAATTCGATACCAGGTGGATCGCATAGTAAACGCCCAACGAAATGCTGTACGCTTCAGATGTTTTGGCCACAAACCTGTAACATATTCAGTAAATAGCTACTAAATTTATTAGCCTGTTATACTGTCCCACTGCTAAACAAAGGTCTCTCGTGTCATGCAAACCCTCCATATGCACTTTCTCTGGCACATCTGGCACTCTGGCATAAACCCTTTAAGTCGGTAACTTGATTGACAATCCTGATTGCAACCGTGATCAATTAGAAGCAGGTGTGCTACAGGCTCTTTTGCCTCGTTTTGTTAAATAAAAGATACTAATAGGTAGGTAAGTTGTTACATTACACGCAGCCGATGATCGATGGAGCCGGAAGGTTCTCGAATGGCGACCGCGTAACGGAATACACAGCGTAAGAAGACCCTTTTAAGGTAGACTAATGACCTGGTGCAGTTTGCTGGATGAGGACCGCACGAAACCAGTATTTTTGGCGCTTTTTGGGAGAGGCCTTTATTCAGCAGTGGACGTCTTTTGTCCGATGATGTTAGCGTGATAATGGCATTATACTCACTCTTTAATCATAATGTATTGTTTAACAATATCCTTTAACTTGGTGACCACATCATTTAGTTCTTCTTTTGAGTATTTTAATGGAACAGTCTTGGAGTTCACAGCGCTTGGTCGCGGGAAATATTTCAGGTTGTTTTCGAAAATGTTCATTTGTCCCCAAATGTGGAAAACAAACACGCAGATCTGGAGGTCGTGGCAGCAAAACATACTGCCGAGGTTGTACGACGCATAAACGTTGTACAAGCAGATTGCGGTGTACCAACCGCCATTGATTTCAGCAGGTACATAGTATTGGACAGCAAATTCAAAAGTACCGTTTTCGGGGCGGTGTGAACTAAGCATACCGTCCCTATAGTTTACATAGTGAGGCGCTCCATTAAACGTGATTAATGTTATATAAGTCTGTAAGTGTAGGATAATAGTGGCAATTTCACAAATTTTATTAATCTTTTTGTACATCTAAAACAAAAAAGACAACACGACTTTACTATTAAGACACGTTGCTTTCTGTAACCTTTTTTGTGATGGTTGTGGTAATCATTCTGCTTTCAAAGCGCTTACATTCATCGCCAAATAATCCATACTTTTCAACAGGGAAATGAAATAAATTATAATTTATGTCACGAAATGTTTATTGGACCTCACGCGACACTAGCGCCTCTAGTGGCAAATTCAGACGCGATAGCCCCTTTTCACATTTAACTTACCTTGGCCGAATAATCCAAATTATGTTTGTGGTGGATAAGATGAAAATTCAAAGCGAAGTCTTTGATAAGTACGGCATATGAACGCTGCAAGGGCAACATCGTTCGTTGCTGAAATTTAATATCATAAAACGGTAATAAAGGAGTGATCACACCGCCGCGTATACGCAGTGACGTACCGTCTTTTACGCAGCGGTGTGGTCGCACCTTAATTCCTCTTATTTATATACCGACCGCTTAAATGAGTCCCAGGGCTGCCATTATAGGTTTTTAAATTATACTAACGTGTTTTTGTTTTTGCTTCCATGTTGGTCTGGGAGTAAAGAATAAACAGAGAATGTACCAGTTGCTTCTCTCTTCCCGCGCTGATGGTAAAAACCCATCGGGGGAATGGGCATAAGAATCATGACTTGACGCCCACAATCATGCTAAACGTGGCCTTTAGGTCTTGTTACCTTAGACTGTGTACCCATTTCCCAAACCTGCATTGCACAGGTGCCGCGAAGAGGGAACCCCATCCCGGGTTGGGCGTGGGGCGTCGCGACACCCGAGTGCTCCCGTAACGCCTCACGACCGAATAGGGAATCCGTGTAGTTTTTAGTGGGTGCGTTATGCCAGTGCTGATGCACCATTTCATGTATTATGATCAAAAATATAATGGCTTACGATTGTACATTATATATGGATTTGGGTTGCTGGACTTCATGATACATACCAGAAAAACGACGCATAGTAAAACAGTGAGATAAGTTTGTCCCAAATCGACGAATTCCACAACCCCCTGGCTCTTAACCAAGTAAACGATCTGGCCGACCATACCAACGCTGCACATCATGAACAGAAACACAGTGTAACCATATCTGCGTAATGGAGACTTCGAGGTCGGAGAACCATCAAATATATAGGACGGCCATGCTCCAAGAGTTCTCAATGTAAAACGAATTCTTTTCATGTATCTCAAGTTAAATATGTCCATGTTTTGCATCTGAAAGTAGAAACACGTATTTCATTACTTTGACTAGTAGAAACTGTATACATCTTTACTATATAGTAATATAATTCAAGGCTCGGGGACCTTATACATCCTTTTTATAAATGTATTTAATTTAAATAGAATTTAAGGATTCTTACTGTACCTACCTATTTTATTTTGAAAAAATGACTTTCTGCCAAGTTTCTTGCGGCGCATTCTTCTTGACAATGATGGTCTTTCCGAATGCGCTGGTAGTTTCAAAAAGACATGTAAAAGAGCACTTGGTGGCCAATTTGCAAAAATAAAATTGTGATTTTATTTTGATTTTGAATATCAAATTGCTGTTTGTAAGACTCAAAAGAGAATTAGCTTCGGCCTTTATGGCTTGGGGGTCGAAACATTTTTATTCATTCTTAAATCGTGTTATACGTTTTGTGGAATGCAATATAATAATGCTTTTAGGGTACTGCTGGGTCTGCCTCGATGCTGTAGCGCATCAGGGATGTTCGCCGAAGCACACATTGATTGCTTTTGTGCAACAATGCGCAAAAGGTGCGCCTCTCTGGTGCGAAGGGCGAGGGACAGCACCAACAGTATCCTAAGAATGATCTCGAATAGGCTAGACTGTCCGTTCATGACCCACTGCCGTGCACTTTCGAACGGTCACGTGCAGTAGTGATTTGTGTATGTCTTTTATACTTACTGACATTAGTAATAAGCAATTATGTAACTAACAAATTGTGGGTCCCAGTCCCAGCAAAGACAGCCACGTCAGAATCTCTAGCCTGATGAAGAAGAACGTAAACTCATTACTTGCTTGATAAGTATTTGTTAGTCGCGCCAGGTAGAACAGTACACCTTCATTCTTCACGTTCACATCGAACGCAATAACTAACATGGATAAGCAAAACATAAATTACTTCCATGATCGCAGATGGCAAAATTCCATCGAGGGAACGGGCGAAAATCGTATAAATCATGTCAAAGGCGATGCGGCTAGCGACCCATCATTATTTTGATTCCCCTTTCCACCTATACGCCCACAATTATGCTAAACGTTAGGTCTTGTTAAAATCCCTGAATCGAAAAATGGTATAGTGCATTGGCAGAAGCTCCTACGTCTTTGGCTTCTAGATAAGCGTTGCCAAATTGTGGAATTATTCTCCGTTCAAAGGATCGATTTTCGAAATTCCCCCTATTTCGAATTTACCCCAATGCACCACCCACAATACTTTTAGACGACCATTCCAACGTCACCCCATACTATAGGGAAAAATTAGAAAAAAAACATCCCCACTTTACGTGTAGGGGAGGTACCCTAAAATATAATTTATTCCAGATTTAATTTTACCACTTTGTCGGCGTTGTTAGTGACTACGGAATCTCAAAAAGGAAAATATTACTGCCCCATCCCGTTGTTCCCAACGAACTTTGGGTATCGCCAGGTGCACCGTGTGAAGACTGAACGCGTGCCATTAGAATCCTACATCATTGTACTAATTACAAAGCTTTGAAGTAGGTACTTAATGCATTTAATTAGTGCAATGAATTTGCGCTATTAAATAGAAGTAAGACCTGTAGGCTTATTACCTAACTCGCTCGCGATCGCCATCTTGCTCGTTTTGACAGTCCTTGTATGAACGTGACAGCTGGCTGAATTCAATTTTTAAAAAGAAATAGCGCCATCGATACTGTCGATGATTCCGCCAATGTCGAGGGAAGAGAAGCAGCTGGTATATTCTACGTCTTTTCTTTTGCAATCTTCTGCTCTTACCCGTTCATGAGTGGAGTTTTGGTGCTCGCAGTAACCAGTAGGCTTACTCGCTCGCTATCGCCATCGTGTTCATTTTGACAGTTCTTGTATGAATGTGACAGCTAGCTGATTCCGATGCCAATTGTCAGCCCATACATGAACTGTCAAAATGAACGCGATGGCGATTGCGAGCGATTTACACAATAAGCCTACTCAGTGGACGCTCGAAGCAGAGCGTTTTACGGGAAACCCGTAGGCGAGAAAATATTGAATCGAATAGTCGCTGCGTGAACCTGGTTAGTATGTATGTAGTCAAAGTTTCAAGAATAAGTACCATACGCTCTTACGCCGGCGTAATAAGGTCGTGGGACATATTTTTGAGAAGTTCATATCGATACTTATTTGTGCACTTGACCGTACGTTAGCGAATCAAAGTCTTTAACTTTAACTTATGAAGATATCCTTTAGGTATATACTTAACCGTGCGTATGACCCTAAACCTTCCCAGAAATCATTGTTTATTCAATTGTTTTTGACAGTGGCGTAACTATAGGGCGGCAGGGGTGGCAAAATGCCAGGGGCCCCTAGCTCTACGGGGCCCCGAACTGGCTTGGTTTAGAGCACAGACGGGACGCTGATGCACTTCTTTATATTGAGGAAGGAGCCCCATCTGGTCATAGTTACGCCACTGGTTTTTAATGAAAGATATGGTAACTCTTGCTTATAATTTTTACTTCATTTGTTTTACACAATGGCTTACAGCTGAATGAGTATCGTTAAATGATTCAATAATTCTATCAATGTATCGAAGAATGTGACCGGCGTCAACACTGTTTTATTACTCTGATGAGATCAATGTGGAGATTGTAGCTTCCCTTGCAGCTGCAGTAATATATGCTGGTCCTTCGAACATCCACCCTCAAAAAGTGGAGAGCTGACAGTTTTTGCCAGACTATCAGATCCGCAGAGCTGATTGTGAGGGCATAAACGTGTTTAGCTCTCGTTGGTGTCTGTGCTATCTTCGGAATCGGTTTCTCCAGACATGGTGGTGTTGTCGGGTGGGTCGAAGTGAATATCTGTCATGTCGCTGTAACTATTGGCAATGCTCGTCAGCCTACAAATGGGAGAGTTCTTACCAGATACTGGCCTTCTGAGCGGTGGACACAGCGGAAACCACAGCTTTTTCAAGTTTATTTACAACATTTTATTTAATTTGTACTATTCGTAGTTAGCTGACTTACATTGCATGTCATGTAAGATTGTACATGTACACTTAAAAATTTACAGACATATTTCCAAGATAATTTAGCAGCAGACTGACAGATAGGGGCTGCGGTCCCCGCTCTGGTTCGTGGCTGGTTCAAAGGGTCATTGCAGTTCAAAGAGGCAACGCGGCCAGCATATGGGAACCTTTGAACCAGGCACGAAACAGGGGGGGATTTTTCGGGTTAATTTTTAATCGTTTTTAACTTACTTTCCTTTAAATCAACTTTCCTAGTTTTAGTGTTCTTTATTGTTATTTAGTTCTTAATATTTTGTATATTAATAAAAATATTATCGATTTAGCAGCTATTTTTGCTATTTATTAGTCACTACATAGGTATAAAACAAACTCGCTTTTCGCTGTCTGTCTGTCCCTAAGTATGCTTAGATCTTTAAAACCACGCAACGGTTTTTAATGCGGTTTTTTGTGTAAGAAGCTAGTTTATAAAAACATAAAAACAATATCTTTAAATTTAAGAGGTTTATTTTTAATTTTACAAGATCAAGCGAGTACAATTAAATAATATGAATTTACGTTAATTTATTGGAATACAATTCTTTATCTTGCTGCAATCTAATTAAAGTGCTGTTTAACATCGAAAAAACAATGAAATTCTATGAGAAAAAACGCGAAAAGTGTAAACACAGTTTTCCAGTCACAATTCACAGTTGCGTAAATGTTCTCAGCATCATGAAATATGAAAACGATGTTTTCATGATCTGTAAATAAATAATATTTATCAATTTCATGGCACTGCTGACAATAAACAAAAGTTAAAATTTAGTTAAAAAGTATAAAACAATCCCACCGAGGTCTTCTCCTTCTTCTTATTTGTGGCGTTTCAAGTCGTTATAGCGACGACAACTTCGCCAATGTCAAAGAAACAAAAATATGATTAAAATCTTGTGACAAAATGTCGGCAACGTTGTACGGTAATGGTCAAAGACCCCCCTCCCCCCCTGTCGGGCTCTTAGCCAACGGTCAATGATATCCCTCAGAAACTGCCAGGAAATCATTAGCGAAGCCCAGGGTGCATCGGATCAAGCACTGCTCTTCCCCCCGGACGGATCCAAAAAGGAACCGCAGCTCTTGACCACACGTGGAGGTAACCCGACTCGCACCCCCACCGAGGTCTGAGAGCAAAGAAAAATCATCTAATGTACCATGCTCCTCTTCCCGCGCTGATGGTAAAAGCCCATCGATGTAATGGGCGAAAATCTTAGGAATCATGTTATAGGCGATTAATATATATGTAGTAAGAATTACCGCCAGCATAGTCTGCACCCCGACGGGCACCATGTTGCAGGCTTTGAGCGCCAGCGACTGCTGCACGGTCTGCAGCAGCAGCAGCACCGTCCGTCTGCTGCCGCTGTCCATGCACTCCCACGGCAAGCCGTACACTGCGTCAGCCAGGGAATCACCCTGTCCAAATAACAACTTTCTATCTCAAGCAAAAAGCGTTATAACTAAAGATAGTTAACTTGGGCGTCCAAATATTTTTTATCCCAATATTCCCATGGGAACAAGATTAGACTTACGCATGCAAAATCTGACAAAATTTGGCTCAAATCTAGAGACATGGAACTTTCCAGGAGTTTTCTTTATGTAACAAGATTGAAAAGTACCCCTGAGATTTTTAGCACTTGTAAGGATTTAGTAAAATTTCTTAGCTTCCACTACCAAAACCGATGGTCTACTCGGTCCAGGCTAATAAAACTGCGGGTTAAATCTATTACACAAATCCGCCCCGTTTGGAGATTGAATCCGTAACCTCAGCTGTACATTATATTACTAGGCTTTTTATTATCCTTTCCTGGAATACTTGCCTTGGAACTGATGAGCTCAAATACCACTGATAGTTGGATTAGTTGTTGATACATAACAACCGTCATCAACCCATACTTTATAATAGCGTCAGGATTCTAGAACAACAGGGAACACAACACTAAGCGTAACGTTATAAGGTAAGGTCATAGCTGTCACAGATAAGAGCTTGTGGCGTCAGCATACCCATCTCTTTCTAGAACGAACAATAAGAAAAAGACGATTGTCTATCTCGCGCGCTCTCGTGCTAGTCCGTGATGAAACGCCATTCATTCCACAGGCAGAAGCAGAAAGCGTAATTTATGGGAGTGGCAACACAGGCCACTGATTGGTTGAGTTCATTTAGAACGAGATGGCGAATGGGTTCGCTGATGAAAACGATGAAAAGCAGCTGGTAGTTAGCAGTTCGTTGGCAGTAATTATGGGATGTTGAGAATTACCTTTGTAGAACATTCTAGCAGTAAAATGCAGTTCGATACTAGGTGGATCGCATAGTAAACGCCCAACGTAATGCTGTACGTTTCAGATGTTTTGGCCACAAACCTGTAACATATTCAGTAAATAGCTACTAAATTTATTAGCCTGTTATACTGTCCCACTGCTAAACAAAGGTATCTCGTGTCATGCAAACCCTCCATATGCGCTTTCTCTGGCACATCTGGCACTCTGGCTGGCACAAACCCTTTAAGTCGGTAACTTGATTGACAATCCTGATTGCAACCGTGATCAATTAGAAGCAGGTGTGCCACAGGCTCTTTTGCCTTGTTTTGTTCAATAAAAGATACTTATAAGTATGTAGTTACATTACATGCAACCGCTGATCGATGGAGCCGGAAGGTTCTCGAATGGCAACCGCGTAACGGAATACACAGCATAGGAAGACCCCTTCAAGATAGACTAATTACCTGGTGCAGTTTGCTGGATGAGGACCACGCAAGACCAGTCTTTTTGGCCCTCTTTGGGAGTGGCCTTTACAGCAGTGGACATCTTTTGTCCGATGATGCTAATGACAATGGCATTATACTCACTCTTTAATCATAATGTATTGTTTAACAATATCCTTTAACTTGGTGACCACATCATTTAGTTCTTCTTTTGAGTATTTTAATGGAACAGTCTTGGAGTTCACAGCGCTTGGTCGCGGGAAATATTTCAGGTTGTGTTCGAAAATTTTCATTTGTCCCCAAATGTGGAAAACAAACACGCAGATCTGAAGGTCGTGGCAGCAAAACATACTGCCGAGGTTGTACGTCGCATAAACGTTGTACAAGCAGATTGCGGTGTACCAACCGCCATTGATCTCAACTGGTACATAGTATTGGACAGCAAATTCAAAAGTACCGTTTTCGGGGCGGTGTGAACTAAGCATACCGTCCCTATAGTTTACATAGAGAGGCGCTCCATTAAACATGATGGATGCTAAATAAGTCTGTATGTGTAGGATAATAGTGGCAATTTCACAAAATTTATTAATCTTATTGTACACCTAAAACAAAAAAGACAACACGACTTTACTATTAAGACACGTTGTTTTCTGTAACCATCTTTGTGATGGTTGTGGTAATCATTCTGCTTTCAAAGCGTTTACATTTATCGCCAAATAAGCCATACTTTTCAACAGGTAAATGAAATAAATTATAAATTATGTCACGAAATATTTATTGGACCTCATGCGACACTAGCGCCTCTAGTGTTGTAAATTCAACTTACCACACATTTAACTTACCTTGGCCGAATAATCCGAATTATGTTTGTGGTGAATAAGATGAAACTTCAAAGCGAACTCTTTGATAAGTACGGCGTACGAACGCCGCAAGGGCAACATCGTTCGTTGCTGAAATAAAATGCCATAAAACGGTAATAAAGGAGCGATCACACCGCCGCGTATACGCAGTGACGTGTTGTAGGTGTTTTTTCATATATTTTGTTGCGTAAACGCACCGTCAACGTCTTTTACGCACCGGTGGGGTCGCACCTTAATTCCTCTTATTTATATACCGACCGCTTAAATGAGTCCCAGGGCTGCCATTATAGGTTAATGCCCGCATATTTACTTCGCTTGAGGGATTCCGCATAGATGGAAGGTCCCGCGAGTGTGTCGACGCAAGTGGCGTCCGAAACCAAAGGTCGTCCCATCTTCCATGGCACGAGCGTCATTTGTATATTATATGGATTTGGGTTGCTGGACTTCATGATACATACCAGAAAAACGACACATAGTAAAACAGTGAGATAAGTTTGTCCCAAATCGACGAATTCCACAACCCCCTGACTCTTAACCAAGTAAACGATCTGGCCGACCATACCAACGCTGCACATCATGAACAGAAACACAGTGTAACCATATCTGCGTAATGGAGACTTCGAGGTCGGAGAACCATCAAATAAATAGGACGGCCATGCTCCAAGAGTTCTCAATGTAAAGCGAATTCTTTTCATGTATCTCAAGTTAAATATGTCCATGTTTTGCATCTGAAAGTAGAAACACGTATTTCATTACTTTGACTAGTAGAGACTGTATACATCTTTACTATATACTAATATAATTTAAGGCTCGGGGACCTTATACATCCTTTTTGTAAATGTATTTAATTTAAATAGAATTTAAGTATTCTTACTGTACGTATTTTATTTTGAAAAAATTACTTTCTGCCAAGTTTCTTGCGGCGCATTCTTCTTGACAATGATGGTATTTCCGAATGCGCTGGTAGTTTCAAAAAGACATGTAAAAGAGCCCTTGGTGGCCAATTTGCAAAAATAAAATTTTGATTTTGATTTTGATTTTGATTTTGAATATCAAATTGGTGTTTGTAAGACTCAAAAGAGAATTAGCTTCGGCCTTTATGGATTGGGGGTCGAAACATTTTTATTCATTCTTAAATCGTGTTATACGTTTTGTGGAATGCAATATAATAATGCTTTTAGGGTACTGCTGGGTCTGCCTCGATGCTGTAGCGCATCGTAGCTGCCTCGATCCCTGGATGTTCGCCGAAGCATACATTGATTGCTTTTATGCAACAATGCGCAAAAGGTGCACCTTTCTGGTGCGAAGGGCGGGGGGCAGCACCAACAGTATCCTAAAAATGATCTCGGATAGGCTAGACTGTCCGTTCATGACCCACTGCCGTGCAATTTCGAACGGTCACGTGCAGTAGTGATTTGTGGATGTCTTTTATACTTACTGACATTAGCAATAAGCAGTTATGTAACTAACAAAATGTGGGTCCCAGTTACTCGAATAAAGAAATTTATTATACAATATTCATATAAGAAGTAATAAAACATTGCTATTAAACCTGAAAATTGCATATTTAGAGGCTGGAGTCCGATACGCCAAATTCAAGGATGCTAAAAATTGTATATTATATGTCCTACTTTTAGGACGTTGGGTCTTACGAGGTTAAAGTTACAAACCTTGCCTTATGCAAAGACAGCCACGTCAGAATCTCTAGCCTGATGAAGAAGAACGTAAACTCATTACTTGCTTGATAAGTATTTGTTAGTCGCGCCAGGTAGAACAGTACACCTTCATTTTTGACCTTCACATAGAACGCAGTAACTAACATGGATAAGCAAAACATAAATTACTTCCATGATCGCAGATGGCAAAATCCCATCGAGGGAATGGGCGAACATCGTAGGAATCATGTCAAAGGCGATGCGGCTAGCGACCCATCATTATTTTGACTATGCTAAACGTGGCCTTTAGGTCTTGTTAAAATCCCTGGATCGAAAAATGGTTTTCCCACACCCACAACATTTTTAGACGACCTTTCCAACGTCGGAAATTACGGGCACAAGAGGCATCGCATCTTAGTCCTGTAAGTTGGCAACGCATCTGCAATCCCTCCGGGGTTGCGGGTGTCTATGGGCAGTGGTGATCACTTACCATCAGGTGACCCACTTGCTCGTTTGCCTTCCTATTCATATAAAAAAAACCCCATACTATAGGGAAAAATTAGAAAAAAAAAACATCCCCACTTTACGTGTAGGGGAGGTACCCTAAAATATAATTTATTCCAGATTTAATTTTACCACTTTGTCGGCGATGTTAATGACTACGGAATCTCAAAAAGGAAAATATTACTGCCCTATCCCGTTGTTCCCAACGAACTTTGAGTATCGGCAGGTGTACCTACCGTGTGAAGACTGAACGCGTGTCATTAGAAGTATGCTACATCATTGTACTAATTACAAAGCTTTGAAGTAGGTACTTTATGCATTAAATTAGTGCAATGAATTTGCGATATTAAATAAAAGTAAGACCTGTAAATGTCGAGGGAAGAGAAGCAGCTGGTACATTCTACGTCTTTTCTTTTGAAATCTTCTGGTCTTACGGGTGTTCATGAGGAGTTTTGGTGCTCGCATTAACCAGTTAGGCTTACTCGCTCGCTATCGCCATCGTGTTCAGTTTGACAGTTCTTGTATGAATGTGACAGCTAGCTGGTTCCGATGCCAATTGTCAGCCCATACATGAACTGTCAAAATGAACGCGATGGCGATTGCGAGCGATTTACACAATAAGCCTACTCAGTGGACGCTCGAAGCGGAGCGTTTTACGGGAAACCCGTAGGCGAGAAAATATTGAATCGAATAGTCGCTGCGTGAACCTAGTTAGTATGTATGTAGTCAAAGTTTCAAAAATAAGTACCATACGCTCTTACGCCGGCGTACTAAGGTCGTGGGACATATTTTTGAGAAGTTCATCTCGATACTTATTTTTGCACTTGATTAGGGAATCAAACTCTTTAACTTTGAACTTATGAAGATATCCTTTAGGTATATACTTAACCGTGCGTATGACCCTAAACCTTCCCAGAAATCATTGTTTATTCAATTGTTTTTGACAGTGGCGTAACTATAGGGCGGCAGGGGTGGCAAAATGCCAGGGGCCCCTAGCTCTACGGGGCCCCGAACTGGCTTGGTTTAGAGCACAGACGGGACGCTGATGCACTTCTTTATATTGAGGAAGGAGCCCCATCTGACGAATTTGCCGCGGGCCCCAGACGTTATAGTTACGCCACTGGTTTTTAATGAAAGATATGGTAACTCTTGCTTATAATTTTTACTTCATTTGTTTTACACAATGGCTTACAGCTGAATGAGTATCGTTTAATGATTCAATAATTCTATCAATGTATCGAAGAATGTGACCGGCGTCAACGCTGTTTTAATACTCTGATGAGATCAATGTGGAGATTGTAGCTTCCATTGCAGTTGCTGTTATATGCTGGTCCTTCGAGTATCCACCCACAAAAAGTGGAGAGCGGACAGTTTTTGCCAGACTATCAGACCCGTTGCTTTGGTACTTATGAGTGATATTGGATCTGACGCAGATCTGAAGAGCTGATTGTGAGGGCATAAACGTGTTTAGCTCTCGTTGGTGTCTGTGCTATCTTCGGAATCGGTTTCTCCAGACATGGTGGTGTTGTCGGGTGGGTCGAAGTGAATATCCGTCATGTCGCTGTAACTATTGGCAATGCTCGTCAGCCTACAAATGGGAGAGTTCTTACCAGATACTGGCCTTCCGAGCGGTGGACACAGGGGAAACCACAGCTTTTTCAAGTTTATTTACAACATTATATTTAATTTGTACTATTCGTAGTTAGCTGACTTACATTGCATGTCATGTAAGATTGTACATGTACACTTAAAAATTTATAGACATGTTTCCAAGATAATTTAGCAGCAGACTGACAGATAGGGGCTGCGGTCCCCGCTCTGGTTCGTGGCTGGTTCAAAGGGTCATTGCAGTTCAAAGAGGCAACGCGGCCAGCATATGGGAACCTTTGAACCAGGCACGAAACAGGGGGGGATTTTTCGGGTTAATTTTTAATCGTTTTTAACTTACTTTCCTTTAAATCAACTTTCCTAGTTTTAGTGTTCTTTATTGTTATCAAGTTCTTAATATTTTGTATATTAATAAAAATATTATCGATTTAGCAGCTATTTTTGCTATTTATTAGTCACTACATAGGTATAAAACAAACTCGCTTTTCGCTGTCTGTCTGTCCCTATGTATGCTTAGATCTTTAAAACTACGCAACGGATTTTAATGTTTTTGTGTAAGAAGCTAGTTTATAAAAACATAAAAACAATATCTTTGAATTTAAGAGATTTATTTTTAATTTTACAAGATCAAGCGAGTACAATTAAATAATATGAATTTACGTTAATTTATTGGAATACAATTCTTTATCTTGCTGCAATCTAATTAAAGTGCTGTTTAACATCGAAAAAACAATGAAATTCTATGAAAAAAATCGTGAAAAGTGTAAACACAGATTCCCAGTCATAATTCACACTTGCGTAAATGTTCTCAGCATCATGAAATATGAAAACGATGTTTTCATGATCTGTAAATAAATAATATTTATCAATTTCATGGCACAGTTGACAATAAACAAAAGTTAAAATTTAGTTAAAAAGTATAAAACAATCCCACCGAGGTCTGAGAGCAAAGAAAAATCATCTAATGTACCATGCTCCTCTCGCCGCGCTGATGGTAAAAGCTCATCGATGTAATGGGCGAAAACCTTAGGAATCATGTTATTATTATGTAGTAAGAATTACCGCCAGCATAGTCTGCACCCCGACGGGCACCATGTTGCAGGCTTTGAGCGCCAGCGACTGCTGCACGGTCTGCAGCAGCAGCAGCACCGTCCGTCTGCTGCCGCTGTCCATGCACTCCCACGGCAAGCCGTACACTGCGTCAGCCAGGGAATCACCCTGTCCAAATAACAGCTTTCTATCTCAAGCAAAAAGCGTTATAACTAAAGATAGTTAGCTTGGGTGTCCAAATATTTTTTATCCCAATATTCCCATGGGAACAAGATTAGACTTACGCATGCAAAATCTGACAAAATTTGGCTAAAACCTAGAAACATGAAACTTCTTAGCTTCCACCACCAAAACTGATGGTCTACTTGGTCCAGGCTAATAAAACTGCGGGTTAAACCTATTACATAGATCTGCCCCAACTAGAGATCGAATCCGTAACCTCAGCTGTACATTATATTACTAGGCTTTTTATTATCCTTTCCTGGAATACTTGCCTTGGAACTGATGAGCTCAAATACCACTGATAGTTGGATTAGTTGTTGATACATAACAACCGTCATCAACCCATACTTTATAATAGCGTCAGGATTCTAGAACAACAGGGAACACAACACTAAGCGTAACGTTATAAGGTAAGGTCATAGCTGTCACAGATAAGAGCTTGTGGCGTCAGCATACCCATCTCTTTCTAGAACGAACAATAAGAAAAAGACGATTGTCTATCTCGCGCGCTCTCGTGCTAGTCCGTGATGATTGTGTTCGAAAATTTTCATTTGTCCCCAAATGTGGAAAACAAACACGCAGATCTGGAGGTCGTGGCAGCAAAACATACTGCCGAGGTTGTACGACGCATAAACGTTATACAAGCAGATTGCGGTGTACCAACCGCGATTAATCTCAACTGGTACATAGTATTGGACAGAAAATTCAAAAGTACCGTTTTCGGGGCGGTGTGAACTAAGCATACCGCCCCTATAGTTTACATAGAGAGGCACTACATTAAACATGATGGCTGCTATACAATTCTGTATGTGTATGATAATAGTGGCAATTTCACAAATTTTATCAATCTTTTTGTACACCTAAAACAAAAAAGACAACACGACTTTACTATTAAGACACGTTGTTTTCTGTAACCATCTTTGCGATTGTTGTGGTAATCATTCCGCTTTCAAAACGTTTACATTCATCGCCAAATAATCCACACTTTTCAACAGGGAAATGAAATAAATTATAATTTATGTCACGAAATGTTTATTGGACCTCACGCGACACTAGCACCTCTAGTGGCAAATTCAGACGCGATAGCCCCCATTCACATTTAACTTACCTTGGCCGAATAATCCGAATTATGTTTGTAGTGAATAAGATGAAAATTCAAAGCGAACTCTTTGATAAGTACGGCATATGAACGCTGCAAGGGCAACATCGTTCGTTGCTGAAATTAAATATCATAAAACGGTAATAAAGGAGCTATCACACCGCCGCATATACGCAGTGACGTGTTGTAGGCGTTTTTCATACTTTTTGTTGCGTAAACGCACCGTCAACGTCTTTTACGCACCGGTGTGGTCGCACCTTAATTCCTCTTATTTATATACCGACCGCTTAAATGAGTCCCAGGGCTGCCCTAATAGGTTAATGCCATTTTTTTTTTTTTTTATATGAATAGGAAGGCAAACGAGCAAGTGACGTACAATAAACAACTAGACTCCCAATCACGCTCAAAAACTGTCCGAAGCAAAAGTCTGAACGACGCGTCTATTGTTCAGAGTTTTGGTTCAGTTGTGTTTCGACCGCGCTTTAATAACAATGTATATGTCTCTTTCGCACCGTAATCTTACTATTGAGAACAAAAGAGACAGGCAGGTTTCCAGCGCGTGGTGTCGTGCCATTACTTCTCACGATCCTACGCCATTGATATTAAACATTACTGCCACGAAATAAGGTGTCAATTTGAACGAATATGTTAATGTTATCTGTCTAAGTCGATGTGTTGACACACACAACACATAGACAAAGCAACTCGGACGTTTCTTGAGGAACCTTTATTAGCGACTGAGAGTCTAGTTGTTTATTGTAAGTCAATGGTTAATGCCCGCATATTTGCGCCGCTTGAGGGATTCCGCATAGATGGAAGGTGGGACGCGCGAGTGTGTCGACGCAAGTGGCGTCCGAAACCAAAGGCCGTCTCATCTTCCATGGCACGAGCGTCACATTGTACATTAGATGGATTTGGGTTGCTGGACCTCATGATACATACCAGAAAAACGACGCATAGTAAAACAGTGAGATAAGTTTGTCCCAAATCGACGAATTCCACAACCCCCTGACTCTTAACCAGGTAAACGATCTGGCCCACCATACCAACGCTGCACATCATGAACAGAAACACAGTGTAACCATATCTGCGTAATGGAGACTTCGAGGTCGGAGAACCATCAAATATATAGGACGGCCATGCTCCAAGAGTACTCAATGTGAAACGAATTCTTTTCATGTATCTCAAGTGAAATATGTCCATGTTTTGTATCTGAAAAGAAACACGTATTTTAATACTTTGACTAGTAGAGACTTTATACATCTTTACTATAGACTAATATAATTTAAGGCTCGGGGACCTTATACATCCCTTTTATAAATGTATTTAATTTAAATAGAATTTAAGTATTCTTACTGTACCTATTTTATTTTGAAAAAAATACTTTCTGCTTTATACAATATTCATATAAGAAGTAATAAAACATTGTTATTAAATCTAAAAATGACATATTTAGAGGCTGAAATCCGATACCCGCCAAATTCAAGGATGCTAAAAAGTGTACATAATGTCCTACTATAGGGACGTTGGGCTGTTTCTATATTTGCTTAGGCCGGAAGGACTAGATTTCGCAGTCCCAAAAATAGTTGGGCCTTACGAGTTTAAAGTTACAAACCTTGCCTATGCTTGCCTAGACAGCCACGTCGGAATCTATAGTCTGATGAAGAAGAACGTAAACTCGTTACTTACCTACTTGATAAGTATTTATTAGTCAGGACACGTTTATTCTTCACCTTCACCTCGAACGCAGTAACTAACATGGATAAGCAAAACATGAACTACTTCCATGATCGCAGATGGCAAAATCCCATCGAGGGAACGGGCGAAAATCGTAGGAATCTTGTTATAGGCGATGCAGCTACTAACCTATCATTACTTTGATTCCCCTTTCCACCTATACGCCCACAATTATGTTAAACGTTAGTACTTGTTAAAATCCCTGAATCGAAAAATGGTATAGTGCATTGGCAGAAGCTCCAATGTCTTTGGCTTCTAGATAAGCGTTGCCAGATTGTGGAATTGTTCTCCGTTCAGAGGATATTTATCCTCGATTTTCGAAATTCCCCCAATTTCGAATTTACCCCAATGCGCACCTTACCCACAATTCTTTTAGACGACCTTTCCAACGTCACCCCATGCTATAGGGAAAATTAGAAAAAAAATATCCCCACTTTACGTGTAGGGGGGGTACCCTACAATATAATTTATTCAAGATTTAACTTTACCACTTTATTGGCGTTGTTAATATGTACACCCATGCCAAATTACAGCTTTTTAATACTAATAATCTCTGAGCTAAGACGCGGACAGACAAACAGGACATAGCGAACCTACAAGGGTTCCTTGTTGACTACGGAACCCTAAAAAGGAATATATTACTGCCCCATCCCGTTATTCCCAATGAACTTTGAATATCGCCAGGTGTACCGTGTGAATACTGAACGTGTGTCATTATTATATCATTTTACAATTACAAACCTTTGAAGTAGGTACTTAATGCATTTAATTAGTGCAATGAATTTAAATAGGCTTATTACCTAACTCGCTCGCGATCGCCATCTTGTTCATTTTGACAGTTCTTATAAGAATGTGACAGCTGGCTGATTCCGATGCCAATTGTCAGCCCATAAAATGAACTGTCAAAATGAACGCGATGGCGATTGCGAGCGAGTTAGACAATAAGCCTACTGAGTGGACGCTCGAAGCGGAGCGTTTTACGGGAAACCCGTAGGCGAGAAAATATTGAATCGAATAGTCGCTGCGTGAACAGCATTACTGTACGTTAGCGAATCAAAGTCTATAACTTTGATCTTATGAAGATATACTTTATATACTTAACTGTGCGTATGACCCTAAACCTTCCCAGAAATCATTGTTTATTCAATGGTTTTTAATGAAAGATATGATCTTGCTTATAATTTTTAATTCATTTGTTTTACACAATGGCTTACAGCTGAATGAGTATCGTTTAATGATTCAATAATTCTATCAATGTATCGAAGAATGTGACCGGCGTCAACACTTTAATACTCTGATGAGATCAATGTGGAGATTGTAGCTTCCCTTGCAGTTGCAGTAATATATGCTGGTCCTTCGAACATCCACCCACAAAAAGTGGAGAGCTGACAGTTTTTGCCAGACTATCAGATCCGTTGCCCTATCGGTGCTTATGAGTGATATTGGATCTGACGCAGATCTGAAGAGCTGGTAGTGAGGGTATAAACGTGTTTAGCTCTCGTTGGTGTCTGTGCTATCTTCGGAATCGGTTTCTCCAGACATGGTGGTGTTGTACGCCCATGCTTCCACCTGGAACTTGTACGCGTTCTCGAATATCAGCAGTGGAATCCGAACCTGTGATACAGAAAAAGCCGTCTTAAAAATCTATTCATTTACCAATCCGATGTTTTGTTATGAAAACAACTACTTCAAGCCAAGAAGCGGTAGATATGTTCTTCTGGATGAAGTTTTCGAAAGCACTGGTAGTTTGAAAAAAGAAAATAAATTAAAAGAGCTCTTTATGGCGTAAGGAACTACACCCCTTTGCAAAAAAACGGGCACCTATGATTTTTGAATTTTATGTGCATAAAAGCTTACTTTCTAAGCTTTAATAGGTACCTAAAAATCTGAAAAACCATAGGTGACTAAATCTGTCATCTTGTGCATGAATCTTGCAGCTGGCTTTTTTTAGGTATGTGTGTATGTGTCTATTTATACGAGTATCTCTGTTTATTATAAATGTGTGTTTCATGTATAATGTATTATGTATTTTCACTACTTAGTATATTAATACATATTCTAAATTGCACCACCTCCTCAGATCTGTTATTTTCTCCAGTCCATTATGGTTGACTGGTAGAGATCGCTCTGTAGCGATAAGGCCGCCTATTGTTACCTGCCCGTTTTTTTTACAAGGGGGTGTATTTCCAAAATGTACTTTTTTGAATCAGGCGTTACTTTGCGGAGAATACTTGCTACTCCACCAGCAAACTTGGTAGCGAGGTTTTTGCTCATTTAAATGAACCTTCCACTTTTTGATTTTCCTTACCTTCACCTCAGAGGTGTCCAAATTCCACACTTTCGGGTTTCCGATCTGATACGGCATTCCCACTTTCACGCATATGACGACTGTGTCTCTCATGCTAGCAATCTGAAGAACAAGTAAATTTCTAAATGTCAGTGACAATTAGAACACAGAAAAATCCGAAAAGTAAAGCTATGGCCGGGAATCGAACCCGGATCCTCGTCATTCCGCGACGCGTGCTATACCCCTACACCACCCATAGCAGGTAAAAAGTAAAGTTATGGCCGGGAATCGAACCCGGATCCTCGTCATTCCAACACAAGAACAAGTATTTCAGCGTGTGCCCACCATAAACCATTTCATTCATAACCATTTCATTTGCAAAAATAAATTTTCATTTTCATTTTCATTTTCATTTTCATTTTCATTTTCATTTTCATTTTCATTCTCTTAATGGTCCATTAGTTCTTTTGGCCGAGCCGTATGATTAACTTCAAACCCTACTTCCTTACTTATAGGAATTATTCTATAGGCGATGCGGCTGGCTCATCACTATTTTCATTCTATTTTCTCCTATGCGCCCACAATCTTACTAAACGTGCCCTGGTCTAGTTACCTTAGGCTTATTGATAAAGACGTAATGTGTGTGTGTGTGTGTTCTATACTATTTATTACTACTACAGTCAGCGTCAAATACATCGTTACGTTCAAAGTGTTCAAATATATCTGTATACCACCGCTAGTAGTAAGTAGTAGTGGTATTGCACCACCTGCTCAGATCTGTTCTGTTCTCCAGTCCATTATGGTTGCCTGGCAGAGATTGCTCTGTAGCGATAAGGCCGCCTATTGTTACCTCGTAATATTCTGTATACCTTTTTTCTGTTTTGGTTGTTAATGCGGTGTTTAATAAAAAGTTATTGCATTGTATGCGGCTATATGGCAAGGGAGTAAGAGCGTGTTGATTTTTGACCACTTAGACCAGTGGTTCCTAACCTTTTCAATGTCACTACCCCTGTGAACAAGTATGGGAATTGAGTTTACCCCTAGCTAATTTAAAATAATTAAAACCACACAAATTTGAACGAAAATATGCTTATTATGTAAGAAATTGCACGTTTAGGTAACTAGTAAGTAAAGTAAGAAAAGCCGCGCGCTTGAGAGCGCCGTGCTACCGTTTACCGTACTATTATTTTGTTTATTGCTATTTTAATACTATTTCGTGCCATCCCGTGTTACCCCCCTAGAATCTCCGTTTTACCCCTGCGGGGGTAATTACCCCCAGGTTAGGAACCACTGACTTAGACCATATAACGATGTGTATATCGCTGACTGTAGTAGTACTATATAGTATAGACGTAGAAATAGTAGTCAAGGCACCATCTTCAGCTTTACCCTGGGCTACAATTTCCATGGCCCCTTTAGCTAGTTCATCATCTTTACCTCCAAGTAGTACGTCAAGTACGTCATAGTGACAGGTTTGACTGAGAAGACCTCGTGGTAGAACCGGAACAGGTCGAGAGCCGAGTGTCCCCGGTCGTAGCAGCGGAGCCCCCCCATCCACCAGTGGCCGACCCACGCGTGCCCCACACGATCAGACGGCGTGTCCGACGCACGGGGCATCATGAAACCTGACGCAGGAAAAATTCGTCATTATATTCCCTTCCATGCTGGTCTGGGAGCAAAGAAAACTAGAAACCAGTTGCTTCTCTTCTTGATGGTACGTACGTGGTAACGCATCGTTATGTTGAGTCCCCTTTCCACTAATACGCCCACAATCACTAAACGTGGTCTTTAGGTATTGTTATCTTAGGTCTTGTTTACCCCGTAAGGGATAAAGACGTGATTTACGTACGTACGTATGTATCATCATCATATCCGGAATTTACGATGACGATTACGATCGCCACTCTCATCCACTCAAAGGTTGACTAGAAGAGATCCGTTGAAGGGATAAGTTCGCCTTTGTGCATGTATTTCAGTGTTTGTCAATTGTATTAAAAAAAAAACATACGATCGGTTTATGCTATCAGCCAATGGATCCCCGATCTTAACCAGATCGTCCGTCCTTGCGGGAGACACCAACATTCCGTATCCTGGTACGCGGTCGTCACTCTACAACAATACAGCCCCAACCCAACGGCCATCGGTTCTATGAGAAATGTGCTCCGCCAAGACACTCCAAGCATCTGCGTAACGTTCCCAATTTTCATTTAGGCCCGCGTGCAAACTACAGCCTAAGCTCTTTCATTCTGAGAATGAGAGAAGGCCTGCACTCCTCACTGGGAAGTATGTATATTGGCTGCAGATGAATGTATGCTGAAGAGAGCAGCTGTAAGTCTTCTAGCTTACCGAAGGGGTCATCCTTGGCGAAAGCCCCAATAGCCTTTCCGGTGATGGCGGCGGTAATCCAGGGCACGTAGGGGTAGAGGAGGATATGGCGTGGTGGAGCGGGGGGGCGGCGCGTGCGCAAAGGGTCTGGACAGGGGGAGCCACCTGAAACACCTCTGTACAATAAATTTTTGTGTCAAATCTTGCAAGGGAAAGATCTACTTCTAATCAGTGGTCGGAGTGAAGGTTACACAGCCTAAATGGAGATGGTGTGTCACATGGAGTAAAGGGTTAGGGAAGGGAAGGGGCTTAAGTAGAAAAAGGAAGAGAGGAAGATCGAGAGATCGATGGGTCGATAAAATCAAACAGCTGTCATAGACTGACGAATGCGACAAATTGGAAACTTTGGAAACAGTTAGAAGAGGCCTGTATCCGAAGAGAAGCTATGCCCTAAACACACTTTTAGTTAAGGAAATGAAAAGGATTATCATATTTTCTAAGTGAATACAGTCTTTGATATTATAAGCCGTTCAAATTACTATAAATCTTAGGGGGATTTCCGTGCTGGTCTGGGAGTAAAGAAAAAACATAGAATGTTACTACTTGCTTCTCTTCCCGCGCAGATGGTAAAAGCCCATCGAGGGAATGTGTGAAAATCTTAGGAATCTTGTTATAGGCGACGTGGCTAGCAACCCATCACTATTTTGATTCCCCTTTTCAACATGCTCCTTGCGGCCTTTAGGGCTTGCTACCTCAGGCTCTGTCTACCCCGTAAGGGTTAAAGACGTGACTTATGTCATGTCTTAGGGGGATGAAGGCCACCTGTACAACCGCTGGCAATACTGCCCAGCCCAAGGCTCTTTATAGTCTTTATAGTAACCTTGGGACAGTGACACGATGGACCAATGACCCGTGTGCTCGTGCACGACGTTGGGTGCACCAGAACGAAAGCCACAGCCCGTGGTGCAGACTATGCGGTCCTTCACTATTTGGGTGCCGTTCTGTAATCACAAAAAGCATACGCGGGTATTACACATTGGACTGTCGAATTGGTTAAAAGATTCAAACATTTAAAGCCAGTTTTAAACTAAAGGGATAACTTTGCTACTTCGTGAAACAGAGAGTGTTGAATATTTGAAATTTAGCAATCAAAACCACCACAACCATTACACAAGACACCTGTCGTATTTCAATGTTGCGGGTTGTTGACGCTCCAATGGCCGGTTAGTTCATACATACATACATACATACCGTCACGCCTCTTTCCCACAGGGGTAGGCAGAGACTACTTTGTTCCACTTGCTACGATCCTGACATATTTCTTTCGCTTCATCCACAGTCATCAATCTCTTCATACATGCTCGTCGGTTTCGGGTACTCCTAACCTGACCTTTTTCCAAAACGTCTCCTATTTGGTCTCGGAACGTCCGTCTAGGCCTTCCCCTCCCATCGTAACCATTCACACTCCCCATATAGATCTGTTTAGTTAGTCTACTTTCATCCATCCGCTCTACATGCCCAAACCAACTAAGCATACTTTTTCTATCCTAGTCACTATATCCTCTTTCACACCAGCACGATCTCTTATCACACTGTTCCTTATACTATCTTTCAATGATACACCTTCCATACTCCTTAACGCTCTCATTTCTACTGCATTTATTCTACTTTCATGCTTCTTTTGCCATACCCAAGTTTCGCTACCGTACATCAATGTTGGAACAAGCACCCCTCTGTGGTTAGTTCATTAGTGACGTAATTTAAAATTGAGGATTGTGCCACAGTAAGCTTCATTTAGTCATTCTAGAGAGTCCATCTTTACTTTTAAGTTGACTATCCTAAATGGCTTACTTACGTCAGGCTGGTCGTATAGGTAGCAGAGCTCTCGCGGCAGCAACGCTATGCGTGAAACATCTTTTTCTTCCTCCATGAAATCACGAGGAACATCTGCAAGAGTTACGGAGTCAATCGTGTGAGTCAGATGATTGGCAGCAGTGGTAGAGATTCCAAACCTTTTGGATTAAAGGAAACGTGAGCAATCTCTTATTTCATATTTGAAACGATTTATTTTAGTATATTAAAAACAAACTAAAAACTAAAGTAAAACTAATCTAAAGTTAAATAATTAAAAAAAAACGGGCCCACGTACGTGGCCTAGTACCACAGACGCTGGCAGCATTCCCCCTTTGAACAGCGATACTAATACGCTGTCCGAGGAAGCTGCCAGCTCTGCGGTCACCCGTAGCGTCTATTAGCCTCTTCGAAATATCTTTGAAGAGGCTAATAGCGCTAGGACCCCACGGACCAAGGGTCTCAGCACCGAAACGGTCTCAACAATTTATTTGAAACTAAATAAATCACAGTTCTTCCCAGTAAATATACCTGCACATAGTCCATCGCCTATATTTGGAGCATTATTTCTACTAAATACGGGCTTCTGTTAAATATGTTCAACACGTTTGGATGTTGGGACGATAAGCTTCATAATTTTGATGGGAATATTCTAGTGGTCAAGTATCAAGAGATTTTTTTTGTGAATGTTGGATTTCAATCTCACCACTGACAAAGTCGACGTGGTAAATCTTGTCCCTGATCTGGCGGCCGCTCCGCTCGATGAGAAAATTCTTAAAAGGCAAGCATACGGGAAGGACGTATCCTGAAAAAAAAGTAGATTTAGACTACGATACTTCACCGAGGGCTAAGGCAGAATAAATACCTCTAGAATTATTTTCCTGGCGGTCTTACCCTTCAAACGAACGCAACAGTGCAAGCACTAATAGAGATAGAAGATAGAAGATAATACTCGAAGTTTACCTTGATAATGTTAAGCATAAGACATACTACTCATGTTGAACAATCCATTCATGATCTTCTTGGCAGTGATGGTCTTTCCGAATGCGCTGGTAGTTTCAAAAAGACATGTAAATGAGCCCTTGGCGTCCAATTTGCAGACATAAAATTTTCATTATCATTTCTTTATCTTTAAAAAAAGACTTTAAATTAATTATTGATTGAATAGGAAGTTACTTTGTGGAAGTCTATGTTCAACTGTTCTTCGTTTCAAGATAGTTATAACATCAGCGCTTCCAGTTGGATTATCAAATGAGACGGTGATTGTGCTTTTGAGAATTTGCACAAGATCCAACCACCCACATTCTTTTTTTTTTTTTTATATGAATAGGAAGGCAAACGAGCAAGTGGGTCACCTGATGGTAAGTGATCACCACTGCCCATAGACACCCGCAACCCCGGAGGGATTGCAGATGCGTTGCCAACCTAGAGGACTAAGATGCAATGCCTCTTGTGCCCGTAATTTCCCCGGCTGTCTTACTCTCCACACCGGAACACAGCAATGCAAGCACTGCTACTTAGCGGCAGGATTAGCGAGTAAGATGGTGGTAGCGATCCGGACGGACCTTGCACAAGGCCCTACCACCCACATTCATCCCAAGTATAACGTCATCACATCTCTTACTGGATTTGACAGCAGTGATGAGCTTCATAAGAGCCACGCTGGTCTTCGCCCCGAAGTGCTTGTACTCAGGATGCAGCAGCACGTCTGCCAGCGGCATCAGCAGGATGGCTGGTTCGCACTCCGCCTTCTGATCAGCCAGATCCTGGATCGTAGTGTGGCACTCCCGTTCGTCCCTCTCGTAATCGCCGAAGACTACGTTGCCTCTGGAATTTTACAATGGAGAAGGCGCCAATGTCATCCATGTATACCTATGGAAGAGCTACATGACTGACTGACTGACTAAAACACCAAAGCTAGTACAGACTTGAAATTTGCCATAAATAATTCATGTGAATCATAGAGGTGCACTAAGAAGGGATGTATCAAATAATCAGATTTTTTCAATTATTTACCCCCCCCCCCCTTCCCCTTGTCTGCAAAAGTAAGCAAACCTCTTACCCCCTCCCATGCTTACGTAATCATTGGTACCTATATGCATTTTTCTTTTAATGAATTCTGTTTTTTATTGATTCGTAAGCAGCAGTTCGAATCGAAACTGCTGACGTAATCACCATGTCGACCCACCCACCATGTCATCAAAAATAAGCAAAGCAAAGGCCTCCCCACCCCCAAGCGCTTACGTAATACTTGAACGCCCCCTAACGCCCTTCACGATCAAGTATCTAATAAAAACCTAACCTAAAAGTAGTTGTCCAGATATACTTACAACGCGTATCCGTCAGGAATCTGAGCTGCATCTTCAGCTGTGGACAGCACGAACTGGCGACTGATCAGGATCACGCGAGGCACTCGGAAGTAGTGGGGGGTGCCGTTCTTAACTACGGAAAGGGATTTTGCAAGCTTAATTTTGACAGATTCGAAATTCTCGTCTATTTTTTATGACTTAGGCCAGTGGTTCTTAACCTTTCAGACATGAGGGACCATTTGACAAAATTTTTGTCTTACTATGGACCACCTAAGTAACTACAAAAAATCTAACGTATGGCTTCGATCGGCCCCAAAGGATGGAATCGCACATTCACGCGTTGTGTCTGGTTGTCACTTATCTAATTATTAATTAGATTGGCCCCGCGGACCACTTTGGATGCTTCCAGGGACCACCAGTGGTCCGCGGACCACCGGTTAAGAACCACTGACTTAGACTTATAAAAAAATAACCGTTGTTGCCCAGTGTGCTCTGGCCTAAACGGAACAAGGGTTTAACAAGGAGAAAACAGTTTGCTAGAGCCCACGAAGAGGTTATCGGATTCGCACCTCATTTTAGTTACTACTTTTAATTTATCTTCCATGCTGGTCTGGGAGTAAAGAAAAACATAGAATGTACCAGTTGTTTTTCTTTCCCTGCAGATGGCCATCTAGTGAATGGGCGAAAATCTCAGGAATCATGTTATAGGCGATGCGGCTAGCAACCCATCACTATTATTGATCCCCCTTTCCACCTATACGCCCACAATCATGCTAAACGTGGCCTTTAGGTCTTGTTACCTTAAGCTCTGTCTATCCCGTAAGGAATAAAGACGTGATTTGTGTGTGTACTTTTAATTGTACATAGTTATTTAGAGAGAAAGAAAGGTGTGTACAAAAGTAAATTTTAGCTGAAATCATCTTTTCGCATCACGTTTCTTTGGCCTTGGTACAGACTTTCCACTACCATACCGTGGATGTACTGCAGTGCTCCCAGCCAAGTGAACTGGAGCTCTGAGAGAGGTCCCTCGTCGGGGTCGAAGGCCGGGTCGTCGTGGCAGTCGATAAACTGGCCCCATACCAAGCTGACAACTGAGAAAAACATAGTAAGCACTCCTTAAAAACAAAATGAGGATGTACTATCCAATGAATCAACAATTTTTACTTCTTGTTTTTTTTTAATGTGTACCTTTACGATTGTACCTGCTATGGATGGTGAAGCGGTATAGCTCGCATCACGGAATAATGAGGATCCGGGCTCGATTCCCGGCCATAGCTTTACTTTTTGGATTTTTTGTGTTCTAATTTTCAGTGTCGTTTAGAAACTTTATGTGAGGAAGTGTTTAGCTCATGCAGCATGATACTTACCGACGTCGACGGCCGTTTCCAAACACCACCCGCCCGCGGGAGAAAATGGCCGCGGCCTTACTGACGATGTCGACCAGTAGATACTTTATACATCTCTACTATGGACTATTATAATTTAAGGTACCTACTTAACTTGGCCTTATACACTCCCTTTTATAAATCTATTAAAAGTTAAATAGAATTTATAATCTAATACATCTATAATATACCTGGTAATAATAGTACTACGAGAATACTTTAATAAATATTTTTTTACAAATTAACTTTTATACACAAGCACATCTCTCTTATGACTATGTATGTAGTTACAAGCCTACGTTGGCTGACCGACCCAGAAATAACAATAATTGTAACAACATTAGATAGATCGTTTCTACATAATTGATAAGTAGAAAAAGTAAGTGATTATTAGGTTGTACAAGAATATGCAATTATTTTTTTCTTTTTAGTGCGTATTACCTTGTTTTGGAATAGTTACTTTTTGTGAAGTCGGTTTTTTTTGTTAAAATCTTTGTTTTTGTAAATTTATTTTGAAAAAATACTTTCTGCTAAGTTTCTTGCAACGCATTCTTCTTGGCAATGATGGTCTTTCTGAATGCGCTGGTAGTTTCAAAAAAAGACACGGAAAAGAGCCCTTGGCAGCCCATTTGCAAAATAAAGTTTCTGAACTTTGAATGCGCTAATATTCTGCCACATTTCTTAAGACAACTCACCAGATATTAAAGCAGCTGTAGCTAACAGTTTCTTCCACATCTGTGACAGATCAGCATGATACTGCGTCTGAGGTTTGTCGGAGATTGTTATTTCTAAAGGTATGCTTGTTGTGAGAGGCATCGGATGTATCTCCGGAGCATATTTGCAAATATTTACGGTTCTCGGTAGCAATAGGACAAGATATTATTGATTGTCTGTTTACTGTACATACTTACATACACATACATACCTTCACACCTCTCCCACAGGGGTAGGCAGAGACTACTTTGTTCCACGGGCTAGGATCTTGACATACTTCTTTCGCTTCATCCACAGTCATCAATCTCTTCATACATGCTCGTCGGTTTCGGGTACTCCTGACCTGACCTTTTTCCAAAACGTCTCCTATTTGGTCTCGGAACGTCCGTCTAGGCATTCCCCTTAAAGTAAAGGATAAAGACCCGATTTATGTATGTAATGTATCATTTTTTTTCTAAGTGTACCTACTTTTTCACACTCTCTAGTGTCTTTTTCCTGTGCTGTTCCCAATTCGCACTGGGTCCGCCTGTGAGCCCAAGCTCTCTCATTCTGAGTGCCCAGGCTCGAGATGACGATGGTATACTTTTCACATGGCATTGGCGCCATCGTAATTCCTATGCAGCACGTGGCTGTCCGCCTTAACGCTAGCAACAGTTAGCTTTATGATGCACTCGACGTGTTCACATTTAAATGCACCTAAACCCCGGTGCACACTGTCAAGCATTTTATAGCGAAATTGGGTTCCGTTCTAAATATTATGTTTATAGACTACAAGGCCATGGAAAAAAAACTGTGAAATGAACCAGCGTGAATAACGCTTAGAAGGCTGTTACTATATTATGAAAATCGTGGCACTTAATATACTCAACGCAGGCTTCGTCAAACTATCCACAAGTTTTTTATTCCGCTCCGCAACTCGGGGTGAGTTTCTGACGGGGTGTCCGAAAGTGATAAATATTCCTGCTGACGTAATCACCATATCGACCCCCCCACCTACCACGTCATCAAAAATAAGTAATACTTGAACGCCCCCAAACGTATTATTATCGAAGGTGTTAAATCGCCTTTAAAACATGGAATAACAGTGTGTTACAACCACAACATCGTCAACGTAAATCGCTAACCTATAAACTCGCGATTTCGATGCACCGCAGCTGCACCTTGCATGACAATTGCACAAATTGCCGGTTTCCGCCGCTAGATGCCGACAGAATCGTAACGTAATCGTAGTGAGCTCAAAACACTAATAACAGGAGATGGTTTCCATGTCTTACGTAATGTTTTTCCATGCTGGTCTGGGAGTAAAGAAAAAACATAGAATTTACCAGTTGCTTCTCTTCCCGCGCAGATCCCATCGAGGGAATGGGCGAAATTCTTAGGAATCATGTTATAGGCGATGCGGTTAGCGACCCATCACTATTTTGATTCCCCTACGATCATGCTAAACGTGGCCCTTAGGTCTTGTTACCCCAGGCTCTGTCTACACCGTAAGGGATAAAGACTTGATATATGTATGTATGTAATGTTTGGTCGAATAATGGTTCAGTCCAAAAATTTTCCAGCGAAAACTGGATATTTCAGAAAGATAGCACAAATTAGATTTTATTTATTAGCAAACTCTAGCCCGCGACTTCGTCTGCAAAGAATCCATTTATCGCTATCCCGCGGGAACCACGCAATTTTCCGGGATAAAAAGTAACCTATGTGTTATTCCAGTCTACAATCTATCTCTGTGCCAAATATGGTACATATCTTTCAGGCCGTTCTGGCGTTAAAGGGTAACAATCTATAGGTACTCAAATACTGTCGCATTTATAATAATTATTAGAAGGTTTAGTTGGACAGAACGTGTACTGTTTTTATTTTGAATAAATACTTTCTGCCGAGTTTCTTGCAGCGCATTCATCGCGGTAATGACAGGTTTCCAGAAAGCATCAAAAAATACACGTAAAATCCCTCCCTCGTCCCTCCCTCCGTCCCTGGTGAGCAGTAGATGTTCCACGGGAGTTTGTAATTGTGTCGTACAGACACATCATTCAAACAGATGACGCTTGGCGACAAAAATCGCATAGTAACAAAAGTCACGTGACATCTAGTAACGGGTAGAGAAATTCGGAGACTACCCACCTGGTATGGGTGGTGTAGGGGCGTCACGCGTCACGGAATGACGAGGATCCGGGTTCGATTCCCGGCCATAGCTTTACGAGTACTTTTCGGATGTCTGTGTTCTAATTTTCACTGGCATTTAGATTTTTTTTACACGTAAAATAGCAAAATAACTTCCTTTTTTGTAGAAGTAGACAATGGCATACTTAGATCAGCCAAAGGCAACTCTCGTCGTGAATACTTCACGGTTTTACGTGACGATATTCAATGGGAGTGTTAGGTATTGTGTCAGATATGTAAATGCTCATAATTATTTTAATACAAAGGGTTAATTATATTCGGCCATGATATTGTTTCAATTGTGTTATTACTACGGCTCGTCATACAAGTTTCGTCCGGTTCACCACCATATTAGTCACTAATCCTGCTGCCAAGCAGCAGTGCTTGTGCTGTTTTGTTTAGGCGTGGAGAGTAAGACGACTAGTGAAATACCGTTTTCACCATAAGGACACACGGGGCCCGTGCCCAGGGCCCCCATTCTCAGGGGGCCCCGAAGGACCGACAATTTCTCTCACACATTTATTCTATAAACTATAAACATTTTGTTATTGTAATTCGCCTCTTTACTTTTGCAAAAGGGCCCCAAATTCTTATGTGCCCGAGGGCCCCAGCCTAGCTTAAGACGGTCCTGCATCTAAGCCGTGTTGGCCGACAACGCATCTGCAATCTTTTGGTGTAGCGAGTGTCTATGGATGGTGGCGGTCACTTGCCATAGTTGCCATAGGCGACCGACTTACTAATTTGCTAGTTTACCATATAGACTACAAGCCCATGGAAAAAAACATGTGAAATGAACCAGCGTGAATGAAGCTTAGAAGGCTGTAACTATATCATAAAACAACTCTGAGCGCTATGCCGTCTTTTCTGAGCGGTACAGATTTTTTCTCATACATTGAAAATTAAAATTGCCCTAACTTCCGGCACCACCACTTTAAAACGGCACTAGGTTTTTCGATATTTAGTTTTAATCATCTATAAGCTATAAAAACGCCGTAAATTAATAATTAGTCGTAATTCCTCACTTGTACAGACCTAAGAAATTCCATAAATGTACCGCTCAGAAATGACGGCATAGCGCTCAGAGTTTTTTTATGATATAGTAACAGCCTTCTAAGCGTCATTCACGCTGGTTCATTTCATATGTTTTTTTTTCATGGGCTTGTAGTCTAATTAAAAAATAAACACTAGAACGCCTAATAAAATCCATGAGCAATTACGTTTGTACCACGCGTACTGATATCATTTTATCATTCATACAATGCATTGCGCATTAAAAATGGTACTTCCCATTTATTACCACCACTTTTATATCCATACAATACATAATTACCATTACAAGGTCAAATTTGGGCAAAAATCACTAAATTTTTGCAATAAAAATCACCAAATCACACTTTTGGTAAGTACGAGTGCCTTTGGGTATCCCATTAATAAGTATGGATGGATATTTGTTAATCTTTCACGTCAGAACTGGATGATATTTAGAACATTTAGAACATAGATTATAGTCTGGAATAACACATAGGCTACTTTTTCTCGGTAAATTGCGTAATTCCTGCGGGATAGCGATAAACGAATTCCATGCAGACGAAGTTGCGGGCAACAGCTAGTATTTAAATACTCAAAAGACTTCTGAGTTAAGATAAATTTTCAGCTATATTATCTCTAAAAAATAGATAAATCACGTCGTTAATTATGGCGTAGACAGAGGTTAAAGCAATAAAACCCAGAGGCCACGTTTACCATCATTGTAGGCGTATAGGTGGAAAAAGGGAATTAACATAATGATGTGTTGCTAGCCGCGCCGCATACCTTGATTCCTAAGATTCCGCCTATTTCCTCGATGGGCTTCTACCATCTCCGCGGGAAGAAACAGCCGGTACATTCTATGTTTTTTCTTTGCTCCCAGACCAGCACGGGACAACACATGGACGTTTCTTCGGCGGACACAAAATACGTCAACCATACCCAATTGAATTTGTAAACGTCAGTGAAAATTAGAACACAGAATAATCCGAAAAGTAAAGGTATGGCCGGGAATCGAACCCGGATCCTCGTCAGTCCGTGACGCGTGCTATACTCCTAAACAACCCATAGCCTTCGAAATTTTCTACCTGTTACTAGCTGTCACGTGACCTTGTTATAATGCGAATTTTTGTCGAGCGTCATCTGTTTGAATGATGTAAGACACAATTACAAACTCCCGTGGAACTACTGCTCACCAGGGACGAGAGAAGGCGCTGTTTTTCAAATGATAGGTACTATCAAATGAATCAATAATTTTTAACCTATCATTTGCAGACAGCATAGGGGCAAAAATATACATAACTATTTAGTTCAAATCGTCGTATCGTGCGTATTACAATTTACATAATTTAGAATTGTTAGGTTAGTATAAAAGCCGACACATTGTTGACTATTCAGTTGTAGCGATATATTTTATAAAATGGTGGCGTTACGTTTTTTGCTGTTAGGGATATTGCCTCTATTAGGTGAGAATAATCTACATACACAAACATACACTTACACAAATCACGTCTTTATCCCTTACGGGGTAGACAGAGCCTAAGGTAACAGGTACCTACAGGCCACATTGATATCATTGACCGTTGGCTAAGAGCCCGACAGGGGGGAGGGGTCTTTTGACCGTGTTCTATCGTAGAACGTTGCCGACATTTTTTGTCACATGATTTATGAATACTGTAATTATTACTTTGACATTGGAGAAATCATCGCATCGATCGATGGGGCCTTATTAAATACTAGCTTCTGCCCGCGACTTCGGCTGCGTAGAATTATACATAGAAACCTTCCTCTTAAATCACTCTATCTATTAAAAAAACCGCATCAAAATCCGTTGTGTAGTTTTGAAGATATAAGCATACATAGGGACATAGGGACACAGGGACAGAGAAAGCGACTTTATTTTATACTATGTAGTGATAGTGAAGAAGAAAAAGTCATTATGACATTTACTGTGAGAGGGTTCCACGGTTGGTTGGGGACAGCATGATGTCCATGGTGCTATTGAAATGGTATTATAACATAACTTTAAAAAATATGTACGTAAGTACTACTTATACCTAGATAGATATCTTGTTTTACATAATTATGACTAATTCGTCACCAATATGATGTAATAAATAAAATAGTATGATATTCAACGATACTCTACAAGAGCAAAGTCCCGGGGGAGGCTAAAAATAACTTGTAATGTAGTCGCTGTAACTTATGAGTAATTTCAAGATGATTTGGCATGTCAGGATGGCCGAGCGGTCTAAGGCGCTGCGTTCAGGTCGCAGTCCACTTCTGTGGGCGTGGGTTCGAATCCCACTTCTGACAAGAATATTTTGTTGTTTTTTTCTTTTATATTTTTATTGTAATGTCAACTTGTACACTTTTTAAAAAAAGTTCTATTTTTATTAACTTTTTACATAAACTACACCGCAACTATTTCTTTAAGCCCAATACAAGTAAGCTACAACTCCCATAACAGGGTTCCGTCCTACATATTATATTATATTAATAACGCAAATTCAAAAATTTTCGACGTTGAGCGTGTGTAAGTATGAAGAGAATGATGAATGTGGATGAAGCGAAAGAGGTATGTCAGGATTGCAGCAAGTGGAACAAGATACTCTCTGCCTACCCCTATGGGAAAGAGGCGTGACTGTATGTATGTCAAAGTTTTCATTTAAAGTTACGAATATATTTTTCACAAGCTTTTAAAAAGTTTTTAAATAATAACTATCAATTTATATACCTACGTATGAGATTACCTGAACCTTAATTAGAGGTATGTATAATCAAGGCGTAAGTCATGTTCGTTACCAAGACGTCAAACACATCTAAGGACCGACCGTTTAACTGAGTCCTCGCCCGCGCTGGTACAGGGGCGCAGGGTAGAACGACAAAGGGACCGAGAGCGGTGCGGGCGGGTAGCACGCCTGCCACCCGCACCTCTCTCAGCCCCCTTTGTCGCCTACCCCGCGCCCCTGTGCCGCGCGGGCGAGGACTCTGTTAAGCGATCGGTATATATATATAGTATGCCTTCGACTGAACAATATCCATTAGAAACAACAGTCCAAATTAGAACATGGACAAATATTTTTGAACGCTAAACAGCTGCTTTGTAGGTATCCGATAGCGTCTACATTCGCTGACTAAAACCACCATTTTACATTCCAAGTGTCATCGGAGTTCTACTCTTCTGAAGACCGCGACTGGGAGCGAATAGTGGGAGGAACGAAGGCTGCCAACGGCTCCTACCCGTACCAGGCCTCCCTGCGAGTATGGGGGGTGTGGCACTTCTGCGGGGCATCCATACTGACCCCGCGAGTCATACTCACTGCTGCACACTGCGTTGACCGGTAAAACAAACACCAGGCCCATACCTACATGCAATGTGATTGAACAAGCTTTTAGGTATTTAACTTGCAACGTAGCTATGTCGTGCGTGACCATGTTCAAGAACGGAGCAAACGGCTCTGTCTGTCTCTCACAGAACGACGCTCCTGCTCAAGATATCACTGAAACTATCGCAAAGGCTTATGACTTAATGAATTCTGTTGTTGTATATTAGGTGAAAAAGTTGATTAAATGACCTGTTGTATGTGTGAGTAGTGTGTGCAAATAGACAAAGTGACGTTCCGAATCAGAAAATTGTCCCATATCAGCTCTGTACGCTCAGTGGCGTAACTATAAAGAAAGAAAGAAAGAAAGAAAGAAGACATTTATTCCTTTTTGCAAGACACACAAATATAAGATAATACACACAGTTTTATAGAAAATAAACAAGGTATAACAAAAAAAGAAAACATAGACATGAAAAATAGATCATCAGCGTTGTGTGAACAAACGTGGTATAACGTCAGATGGGGTTCCTTCCTCAATATAAAGAAGTGCGTCAGCGTCCCTTCAGTGCTCTAAACCAAGCCAGTTCGGGGCCCCTATAGTTACGCCACTGTGTACACTACTACATACAAGAGGTATTTTACTTAAGTTTTTTGCACCTATACTCGTATGTAAAAGTATGTTTGTCCGGGTGGAATCCTGCGACTCGATTTTGAAGCAGATATCTTCAACCGATTGAGCTGAAAGTCGGATGACAATACAATAATCTGGTAGTGGAGTTCTGGTGACCCGTGGATCGTTGCCGCAGGAGAGAACTCTTCAACGGTTGGTCCGGTACTCTTGAAATTTGGTAAACATATTTAAGACGGACGACAATGCAAGTGCAGTCAGCAAAAAAGTTTGTTCATGCTGCAATATTCCAGAATATATCTAAAACACCTTGGCAGATGTTATGCCTCGGGACCGAAGTCCGAAGGAGGAGAGTTGAAAGTTGTATTTATGCAGCCGCATTGAGAAACTTCGTTAGCGGGATGTGGAACGATGTGGCAGCTGTCATTAGGACTGGCGCTAGCTACTCGTGCGTCGTAGTAGTTATGTAGAGGCCAACTAGGTGGCGCTAGGGTCGCTACATATTTAAATATCATCATCATCATCATCATGTCAGCCGAAAGACGTCCACTGCTGAACATAGGCCTCCCCCGCGGCTCGCCAAACAGATCGGCCCTGCGCCATCCGCATCCAATGCGTTCCCGCTACCCTCACCAGGTCGTCGCTCCATCTTGTTGGAGGCCTACCTACACCGCGTCTTCCGGTCCGCGGACGCCACTCGAGAACCTTTCGGCCCCATCGGCCGTCAGTTCTACGGGCGATGTGCCCTGCCCACTGCCACTTAAGTCTAGCGATTCTTCGAGCTATGTCCGTGACTTTAGTTCTTGCGCGGATTTCATCATTTCTAATGCGATCCCGCAGAGAAACTCCAAGCATAGCCCTCTCCATCGCCCTATGAGTGACTATGAGCTTCCTTATAAGCAGAGATCGGAAAAATTTGCGTCATTGCTCGCAATAATGTGGACATGACTCCAAAATTAATCAAATATGTCAAAATACATATATTAAGAATAAGTATATCCACGGAGGTTTTATACCTAAAGAACTAGAAAACTTTTTGTCAGAAATAATAATCATATCTAGCAGGATCGTGATTTCTTTATTATATAAAAAGATTTACGAGAACGACAACTGCCACTTTAATTAACATTTTGCTAATAATTTTATGCATGTATAAATTTTTATCTCCGGGAGTTCAAATTTTATTTCGAGAAATTAATTAAATTATTAATTATTTGATTAATTTTTGAGTCATGTCCACATTATTGCGAGCAATGACGCAAATTTGTCCGATCTCTGGTTATAAGACCCATCGTTAGCGGCCACGTTTCAGTGCCATACTGGCAACACACATATTTAAATAAAAACAATATGAATCTTCCAGCATGCGTCCAGAGTACATGAAAGTAGTAGTCGGCACCAACCAGCTCCGAGCCGGCGGCACCACCTACTCTGTGCGCAAGATAGTGCGTCACGCCGACTATGACGACGACATTATCACGAACGACATAGCCATAGTGTTCACGGAGGAAGAAATGGAGTTCAGCAGCGCCGTGGACGCCATAGAGCTGAATGATGAGCCCGTGGAGAAGGGAGAGGAACTGGTGCTGACTGGGTGGGGGACTACTTCTGTGAGTATAAAGTCATTTATAAAGCCGGCCATCTGTGAGCTAGGGCTTCCAATCTTCCATCCCAGGAATCGAGAGTCTCGAACCATTTTCGGTCCCGACTCTGAAGTTTGAGTCTCGGTGATTTTCGAGACTTCGACTCGTTCAGACCAGTGAAACTGGACCCGGTCTTGTGATGGTGCTTGTGATTGTGGTGTGACTTTAGTCTATTAAATAAGTAACCACAGATATAACCTTTTTCAGTAATTAACAGCAATACAGAAAGGCTGGTTCATGTCTGCATTCCTAGAACCGCATTATATAGGAAACATTGTGCTGCTATGTGTCTAAACGTTTTAACAAGCTACCAAATTACATACGGGTAGCTCCTGAAAATATATTTAAAAAATAGGTTAATGCAGATACTGATAAAAAGAAACTACTATAGTGTAAATGATTTCCTCTTGCAAGATAACTTTGTATAATGTAAGCAACCCATAAAATTAATAAATTTGCATGCTAGTATAATAAAATTGTACAAATAGCAGAATAAGGAACCTATTGTCTCTGTGCCACCCAATGACACTGTTATATCTACTTATTCTTTGCAAATAAATACATTCTATTCTATTCCATTCAATATAAAATAATGAAGTATTACAAAAAAAACCGGTCAAGTGCGAGTCGGACTCGCGCACCGAGGGTTCCGTATCATTATCTATAAATATCTAAAACCAGTGTAAGCAGAGCCCTGTTCCAAAGCAAAATGTACGCAGTGTGGGGTTACTTTATATTGGTCACTGCTATATACAGACATACATACACATTTACGGTTTTCGCAATTATTCTTTAATCTGTGCTATAAGACCTACCTTCATACCAAATTTCAAGATTCTGCGTTCACGGGAACTACCTTGTAGGTTTTGATTCCCTTGAGAGTTGAAAATTTGCGGAAATTTGCGGCATAAACGGCTGTATCTTTTGATTGCGTTGGCTTAGAAGTTTGATTTTTTCACAGCTTCAAGGGACAGTAGACCTGAGTAATTGATATAAATTTCAGCTTCATACCTCCACGCGTTCCTGAGAAAAAGGGTCTTGACAGACGGACGGACGGACGGACAACAAAGTGATCCTATAAGGGTTCCGTTTTTTCCTTTTGAGGTACGGAACCCTAAAAAGTACCCACTACTTCTTTATGTGCAACTACGACTTCAGATTCAGAATTTCAGACCTCCCAAAAGGGTTTGTCCTTAAGTCCCGAAAATCTCGAAATATCGAGACTCCCGGGACTGACGATAAAGTCTACGTCGTGGAAATTGGCTTAATTTAATTTTTACTCATTTACGTGAGAATACATAAATGGCAATGCTTAAGAACTTCCGTCGTTCTCAGTACCCCGGCCGTCTTCCCAACGACCTAATGCAGATTCAGCTGCGCGCTATAACCTACGAGGAATGCAAAGAGGCCCACAAGAATATCAATGCTGTCTTCGAAACGCAAATCTGTGCACTCACCAAGGCTGGAGAGGGAGCTTGTCACGTGAGTATACCATCGAGAATATTCAGAGAGTAAGCCGCCGACATGGTAGTCTAGCGGTTTGACCTGCGGCCTCTCAAGCTGAGGGTCGTGGGTTCGAACCTAGGCTCGCACTTCTGAGTTTTTTGGTAACTAAGCGCGTAATAACATAAGAAATTCACCATGACCTTTTCTGTGAAGGAAAATATCATGAGGACCTGTGGTACACCTGTGAATTAATTCAATGGCGTGTGTAGAAATCCCGATCCGCATTGAACCCGCCTGGGAACTGCCCTCCTCATTCTTATAGGAGCCCTGTCTCCAGAAGACGTAGACAGAAACTCGTAGATAGATAAGAAACTTTATTCGGCAAGTATGTCATGACAATTCAAAGAAACAAATGCTGTTCACATAAGTTACATAATATGAAGATAAAATTGTCACGGCACAGCCGCAAAGACAGCGTTGGTATTCTAACGTAGGCTGGAGACGACAGACTTCAGCGATGACGTATGCATGCTCAGGATGGGTTCTGCAACTATTAAACTGTGTTCCGTCATTCTGTTCCTTAGGGAGACTCCGGGGGCCCCTTGGTCCGAGAAGGCCGGCAGATTGGAGTCGTGTCGTGGGGTATACCCTGCGCTCGGGGCAAGCCTGACGTTTATACCAAGGTAAGCTTCCTGTTTTTAATATACACTTTGGATGCAAAGGTCAATAATTATGATCATCATATAGGCGTTCCCCAAGGATCTCAATGGCTTCCTGCGATCTTTTCCAGATCGTCCGTCCATGCGGGAGGCACTAACATTTCTCATTACACGCCGTCGCTACACTAGAATCTTATAACCACAACGGCCATCGGTTCTGTAGCGACCTTAGCGCCACCTAGTTGGCCTCTACATAACTACTACGACGCACGAGTAGCTAGCGCCAATTCTAATGACAGCTGTCACATCGTTCTACATGCCGCTAACGAAGTTTCTCAACGGGGCTGCATAAATACAACCCTCTACTCTCTTCCTTTGGACTTCGGTCCCCAGGCATAACATCTGCCTGGAGAGAGATCTCTTTATTGTGGCACTCCCCCACAGTTATATTAGCAGTGTGCCGCCCATTGTCACTTAAGCTACACTTTTTTCGCTGAGAGTATTTCATGTCGAAGATCCTTCCGAATCGACAAGCAGTAGTACTTGTGGAACCTTTGTCAAACGATTTCGCAATAATTTATTTGGCAGGTGTATGGCAAGTCATCATGTCATTTTCAGTGAAAAGGTTCCACAGTACGCGACTCAGCTTCATTCACTGTACTGATGCGTGGAGAACAAATAGCTGGTGTTTGAAAAATGAATTTCTGATTTTGATTTCGTGTTTAGGAAGTATCGCCAATGATTGAAATTTTGTTAACAGGTGGAAGCTTTCATGGGATGGATCGAGAAGACCCTTTTAGATGACGATGAGGACCACTGGATGTTTATCAAGAAGAGGAAGACGAACAGACACCGCAGCATACACTTTTAGACTCATGACAATGACTGACTTACAAATGCACGCTTAAATTGCTAGATATTTATTAATGTGAACAAGATTACGGCCAAAAAAGTGTCAAAAACGTATGAAACTTAACCAGATATTTTCTTACGACATTGTTGCCATGTTTTAAGTATTTTACTTAAAAAATGTGGTAGTGACGGTAAAGGTCACTACTAATTTCTACTCCTTATTGTGGCAAACGATCAGTGTTTCTTTTGGAATGTTAATGTTTTCGCATCTGCGTGAAAACAAATTAATAATTCGTAAAATTTATGAACAAAATCTGTATCAATCTGCGTAACGTGTTAAAACGGAAACTATACAAAAAAATATTCAGAGTATTCTTCCACCTTTAAATGGTATAGTCAATCAAGGAATTGCCGGACTATACACAAATTTCACTATATATAAATTTCAAAGACTGTTTTCTCTCCAAAGTCAATGTAGAAACTGTCATCAACGCTCTCAGCATTATATAGCAGACATAGCCCTCCCCTAAAACAAGAACTATGAATTTAATCCTCTAGAGAAACTCCTAAATAGTTGTACAGCATTTAGTTAGTCGACTATACATTAGAATTGTGTATATTGTGTTAAGATTATTAATACATACTTGATATTGAAAAAGTAACGTGTTTGTAATTTTAATTTAATTTTCTGTTTGTTCCTTTCCAACCATGGAACCTTCCTTAAGCAATGCGATGTCACGAAGTGTTATGTAAAGCTGCGTACGGACTGCCCGTACATTGGTACGCGTAGTCGGTTACGCGTGTCCTGGAACGCCATGTCCGTACGCGAAGCTACGCGTACACTCAGGGGGAACGCGTGGCGCGCGAGCTCGGCTCGCAGCGAGCCGCTGTCAGGTCAGTCGGTTTTTGGCCGCGCGTCAAAGCGGACGCGCACTCGAAGGCACGCTTTATTTGGACGGCAAAATGGCGATGACTGTAGCAGTCGCAGCTTGGATCGATGAACCTCGCGTTCAGGTTCGCGACAGTCCGTACAGGAGCTGTACGCGTATCCAATGTACTCGTGGACTGCGTACCCAGACTACGCGTAACACAGGAACGCACTGTCCGTACCCAGCTTAAAGAAGTTCCTCGATGCAGTGGCGGACTAACAGGGGGGGGGGGCGGAAGGGGCGGCCCGCCCCGGGCCCCCGGTCTTTGGGGGGCCCCAAATGCCTCCGCGTTCTCCTGATCAAATCCTAAACAAGACTTTAAAAATGTGCTTAGTAGTTAGTACCTATTTTTTTTAAGCTGGGGGGCCTCATTTAGTTTTGTCGCCCCGGGCCTCTGACGGGCTTAGTCCGCCACTGTCGATGGGTCAGGAATTAAATTATATGACTGTACAGCAAATTCTAACAGATGTGGTGAGGGCCCTAACGCACTGGGACATCATAGCGACGTTGGCAGCTATCCTACAGCAGCTACCTATCTTCTACAAAGACGTTGCCAAATCGTCGCAAAGTTTGTTAACTTCGCCAGCGCGGCGTCGCCGCGGCGTTCCCAGTGATTTTAGAATCCATAAGCTAAACTACTTCAGTTTGCACGAGTAGCTGGCAATCACATCAAACTTCAGACCAAATAAAAAGTCAAGACGGATGTGTACGAACGGCAAATACTAAGGCTTAAGGGGAGCTCTCTCGGTGCGGGCGGGTAGTGCGCCTGCCGCCCGCACAGAAAGAGGTCCCCGCGGTCGTCCCACCCCGCGCGTCTGCACCGCAAGAGCGAGGACTCATTTAGCGGTCGGTCTAAAGTTTAAACCGGGCTTTCGGCGTTTGCGGGCCTCCGTCTGGACTTTTATTTGGTCTGACGTAAAACGTATAAAGGTGGAAATAAGACAAGTGTAGTATTAAATTAAATGATCTTTATTTACTATACATGCGTAAGATCTAATATCACAGTATTCAGTCGTTTCTGCTGTCCTAGATGTAAACTTGGCAAAAAACCTCTTTTCTGAACTTGGAAAACAAATACAAACTTAAAACATTGCAAGTGGTAAAAAGGCCTTATGTAACTTATTTTATTTAAGTTATCAAGTCAAGTCACTTAAGAAGAAAGGCAACAACTTAAAAGAAATTAAATTATCTTTACCGTATTTACTTCTAGAACAGCTGGTTTATTGTACACTTTTTAATATTATTTGCAAATAATAAGGAAAGCTTAATATTAAAGTAGATTTCGGCCATTTTAAAAGCAATCGCGATTCAACCAATCACTGAGCTTGTAATTCCACCAATCGCTGTTAATGGTGGAGTGACATCTACCGATAATTAATAGAAGCTTTAGACTATTCTTAGTAATAAGAACATTTAGTACATTACAAAAATAAAATTATTTGATTCTTCATCAAACCAAGGCGATAGATAAAAGAACTCTGACCAAAAAGTAGGTATATTTTTTTAAATTATGTATAGTGGAAAAAACTGATTTAAGTATTTTTTTGTGCGTACAGTGATTTCCATACAATAACATACAACTGTTAGATCTTTCACCTTGGTCTGTTATTCTGTAACCACTCGACATCGTCATTGGAAAACCAGATTATACACGACATGTGATCCAAGCAAAAAATATGTTTTTCATTGTTACTGAAGCCATACAATAAAAATGGAATTTTTAATAATCCTGACTCGAAAATTAAACACAGCTATGACTAACATTATAGCTACCTATTCATACATTTAGGTACCTGTCCTTTTTTATTATTATATTTGGACTGAAAAGCAAGGATGACTTTAAAAAGTAGTTTGAAAACTAATTTTAAATCTTGAACCATCAAAGTAACCCCCACTTTTTACCTGCCAGAAAAACTCTACCCCATCCTATAGATTTAGAATACACCACCGCTAGATAAGATAGGCTCAAAAACTAAAGTGGGGGACAGACGGGCGAGTAAGTACGCGTACTTTTAGAGTAAAGTACAGGCGAGTAAAGTCGTCGAGCCGTAAGTACGGGAATGTGATCCAAGCAAAAAATATGTTTTTTCATTGTTACTGAAGCCATACAATAAAAATGGCATTTTTAATAATCCTGACTCGAAAATTAAACACAGCTATGACTAACATTATAGCTACCTATTCATACATTTAGGTACCTGTCCTTTTTTATTATTATATTTGGATTGAAAAGCAAGGATGACTTTAAAAAGTAGTTTGAAAACTAATTTTAAATCTTGAACCATCAAAGTAACCCCCACTTTTTACCTGCCCGAAAAACTCTACCCCATCCTATAGATTTAGAATACACCACCGCTAGATAAGATAGGCTCAAAAACTAAAGTGGGGGACAGACGGGCGAGTAAGTACGCGTACTTTTAGAGTAAAGTACAGGCGAGTAAACTCGTCGAGCCGTAAGTACGGGAACTTACTCGAACGTCTGTCACCCTCTTAAGACGAGACCATAACATTTGACAATCTGTCTAAAATAAGTTTCTTTCGTGCATGAGTGTGACTGCCTAAGTCCATACATGCTCATATAGTGAGGAAAATGGTCTCATCTATCTATCCCGCTTACACATTTAAATCGCTCTTTCTCTTGTAGACTTATATCTATCACTATTTAATCTATGATTTTACGATTTGTGTTTGAATGATCTATCTAGAGAAACATATTCAAAGTAATTTTAAGCAGCTCACCAAAATAATAAACGATAAGTAATTAATAGGTAACTCTGAAATACTTTCCATTTAATTTTGAATATTGACTCCATTTAAACTGTATCGTGCTAGCCGTTAAAGAATTAGCATTCGTCTCTTTCAAAATTAGAATGATACATATTATAGAATAAGATTAGAGAAACATCTACATCTCCAGTCACTGGCTGAAAGTAATAAGTATAAATTGATTGAAAAAAGTCTTGAAAGACCATGTAAGGTGGAAAGTAACCAATCAGACATATTATCAACGAGATATGGACTACGATTACCTGTAACGCGCTTCCAATGGTAGTAGGCTCACAGCGACGTGCAAAAATGAGGTTAAACATCCACCCGCAATTTCTTCAGACCCGTGATCATGAATGCTGCCTCGAAATATCGGAAGCTTGTTGAAGGTAAGCGCACTCTATATGTCATTAACTATTAATATTTTAAATCTGCCAAGCGAACTTATGCCGCTTTTAAATATTTAAGAGCTTGTTAATCACCCTAAGTTTCTACATCATTTCCAAAACATAAATAGAAACAATGAAGATTGGTATTCTTAAGCTTATCCACAGGTAATCAAAGAATTCCACCACATTATCACTGTTGATGTAATCAGAAATGTTATACGTTAAACCATTGGCATCGTCATAAATCTTAGCCTCTGAAACGTGGTCTTTCGAGAAATCCCTGCCAAATATTCCGAAGTTAACCAGTTTCTGAGCATCCTTAAGTTTCATAGAGACCTCTGAGGTGTTGTTGATGGTTTTCTTGCTGAATTGGATCTGGTTGCGGGACAGAGCGTCAGTGGACAGCACGACGGGGTATTGCGCCGAGTTGCAAAGCTTGAAGTTGCCGGTGATCCTGATCTCGTCGAAGATAATTGTGGTGCTGTTCACAGAGCTGGGGATGAAAGAGAATATATTAAATTAACTGATCACGTTGGCTTAAGTTCATAATTCTCAAGTATTCAGAATCACAATAGAACTAACCATTTCTGTCTTACAAGCGGAAAGCTGACAGTAACAAATAGTGAACAGGGTTGCAAGAGCCCACCTTTTAGATATGGTCTCTGCTCATGGTGCTATGAGTAGCGTCGACCAAGCGTCGTTTTGAAGGCAGGGTATCGGTGATTTCGAGATCAGTTTAGATGTGTCTCTGATGACCAATCGGAATGAAGACCATGCTCAACTTTTCAACTTACATAGTATCGCAAGTCCTCTTATAACTTCCTACGCAGGGTAGAATGGCGCAGTTCTGTGTCCCGATGTTGTGTTGGCCGCCGTAGTGTTGAATGCCTTCGAATACAGCCAGCCCGTAGTTGACAGAGTTGAGAGCATCTGAGAAAGAATATGAAGATTAACAACAGATAGCACATATTTAAGTACACTTTGTTTATTATCATCTCCATCCCATATAAGTCCTATTGTTGGTCTCAAGCCTCTCTCAAAATGAGTTTCCAATTAGGACCAATATGAAATAGGGACTTTACGTACACCATTGAACGGCTAGGTGTGCGGTTTCCTCAAGTTGTTTCCCTTGATCTAAAAGGTCATGATAAATTTCAAACGGGTTTTCGCACGTAAAACTGCTGATTAATACCCTGATATCAGATTAATTAATTGTTAAAATAAGGTTATTTTGTTTGCAATAGAAATTGATAATATTTATTAATTCACTTGACGACACATTTCTTTTATCTGCTATACGCCGAGTTGTTGTTTACGGTGAAACTAATTACATCGGTATTGATCGTTCAATCATTATATTAATTAGTATCAATCGATGTGTCTAATGAAGGTGATCGAATCGAAAGATCTTCAGGTGTCCACGTATTAAAGATAAAGATAAAATACTAGTCAAGTGCGACTCTGACTCCTGCACGGAGGGTTCCTAAGGGTTCGGCTCCACTGAGGCGGAGACGAGTGGAGCGGAGAGGAGACGTGTGGGGATCGACCAATCATATTACAGATCGGAGATGAGATGTGGATTTCATGTAATATGAATGTAATATGATTGGTCGATCCCCACACGTCTCCTCTCCGCTCCGCTCGTCTCCGCCTCAGTGGAGCCGCACCCTAATAGTCGGTTTGGAAGCAAAGAAAAAACATAGAATCTAATGTACCAGTTGCTTCTCTTCCCGCGCTGATGGTAAAAGCCCATCAAGGGATTGGGCGAAAATCTCAGGGATAGTTTTGAGTCGCCCACAATCATGCTAAACGTGGTATTTAGGTCTTGTTACCTTAGACTCTTTCTACCCCGTAAGGGATAAAGACGTGATTTATGTATGTATGTATGTATGTATGTATCTAAAAATAGCACTGAACAGAACAATTTTTATGGGAAACTTTTAATTTCAGTTCTTTGAATCAAATTTCGTAATTTAATAAGTAATACTCGTAGTCTGTTGAGATTGATCAGGGGCCTTGCCATGACGTCTTAATGCGATTCAATTCAGATTCAGATTAGGTCTGCTCGCTGTCAGATCCATACTAAACATTGACGACAGAATTTAAAAACGTTTCCGCTATGGTTTTAAAACGGTTTAATAACGACGTCACGGTAAGGCCCCTGACGTACCTATTTGTTTTTTTTGGGGCGAGTGATATTTCTGTCAAATACATCCTTATTAGGCTAAATAATTCATATTTAATTGAATCAGGCGTTACTTTGCTGAGGTCCATTTCAATGAACCAAAATGTTTAGACACCTTGCTATTCCACTATTACTTTTTGTTCATTTAAATAATCCATGTCATTGATGAGGTATGATAATTGGTAATCGACCTACTATTTCCAGCTTCACATTTACATCATGAGATCTTTGTTTTCAATAAAACAGCTTAAATAAAAAAAATAGATATTCTCAATATCTACAGAACTCTAAACAGGTATAAAATAATTTCCCTGAGTGAAAGGAAATGATAAAATGATAACAGAAACTTGACGTCACATTGTAGCAATGATTGTAATTTGAGATAAAGTGATCGATGAAGTTGGGAACGTGTAATTATATGTGTTCTCTATGCGTAAAAATTATAATAGCTACAATATTATTAGTAGTTTTATTATTTAATAGAATGGCAAGTGGGTCACCTTGTAAACACCACCCATCAACCAAGCCACCAAAGTTAGATCGCTCGCTGTCAGAACCATGCTAGAAATGTCAAAAGTGACAGCTAAAACGTTGCTATAGACCAGCTGCTTATATGAGTTCTCGCCCGCGTGGTGCAGACGAGCGGGGTGGGACGACCGCGGGGACCACTCTCGGTGCGGGCGGGTAGTGCGCCTGCCGCCCGCACCCCTCTCGGCCCCTGCGGTCGTCCCACCCCGCTCGTCTGCACTCATAAGACGTCTTAGTAAGGTCCCAGTCCTCCATTATGCATTCAAATCGTTTCAAAAACACAAGGTTTTTCAAAAGTGCACGTGTCAAAAGAAACGGCTAGCTACAACATTGCCAAATCAAAACCAAATTTGCAGATCACAATCATAGCTGTATAAATCACTTCCTATCACTTTTCTAATGCTATGTGCGGGTAAGACGGTCTAATCTTTGAGATAAAGCATCGCGCCATACTACGTCAGTCGATAACAAGAAAAACAATGAACTTGAAATAACATTTGCCCGCAATTCCCGCGGGAACATTTTAGTTTCCCGGAATAAGAAACTTTACTGTTTTCTATATTGCTGTTTGCTATATTATGTGTATGTATGTGGTGTGGTATACGCTTAAAAAAACATTGGTCTTCAGAAATGTCGAGTTGTATGCGTGTTTCTCACACGTGTGTGTGTCAATTTTATACAGCTTCGGAACAGTAGGCTTATTACCTAACTCGCTCGCAATCGCCATCGTGTTCATTTTGACAGTTCTTCTTAAACCGGGTTCATGTATGGGCTGACAATTGGCATCGGAAACAGCTAACTGTCACATTCATACAAGATCTGTCAAAATGAACACGATGGCGATTGCGAGCGAGTTAGACAATAAGCCTACAGTTTGTAGGAACACAACAAAGTTTAGCATTAAAACACTGTTAGAAGTAAGTGTAGAACTATCTCTAACTGACGTTATAGAAGCAAGCACTTACCATCAGAAGTAGCCTTGACGTAGAATTGGCAGCAGAACTTGCTGTGGCATACTGTTTCATGAACACCTAGGCTGCTGGCGGCCAGGTCGAGTGGCTTGATGATGTACTGGCTCAGATCCTCGGAGTATGGAGTCCTGATGGCGACGATTGGGAGTGCCATGGAAGCTGTGGCAAAGATACTATTTTAGAGCAAGCTCTAGGTTTTAAGAGAAGAAGCAGTTAAATGAGGATCTTCATCATATCAGCCGAAGGACGTCCACTGCTGGACATAGACCCTCAAATGCGTGATTGTGGGCGTATAATAAGTGGAATCAATAGTGATGGGTTGCTAGCCGCATCGTCTTAGGCTAAGCCTAAGCTACAGTCGGTCAGCCTGGCTAGCACGAGAGCGCGCGAGAGTCACGTCGCGCGCGAGAAAGACTACCCGTCTCTTTCTAGAAGGAATAGTAAGAAAGAGACTGACCATCTATCTAGCGCGCGACGCGACTCTTGCGCGCTCTCGTACTAGACGCGCTGCTCCTAGAACCCCGAAGGGTTCTAGTACCATTGACCAATTCAAGTATCAAACCTATAAGAGTGTGAGTGAGACAGCAAAATATACCCGCAGCTTTGCACGTTGTTTGTAGCCTTGAGATTGTAAGAGCTTCTCACCTTCTCCGTCTTTCTTCAGCTCAGCAATGACGATGGTGCCACCGCTGCCGCTGCTGCCGGCTTTCCCAGCGAACACTCCTGACGTAGAAACCAGGTTAGCACTGGTGGTGTACGCCCAGGTTGAGAAGAATTGAGGAGCTGGAGACAAAGGTTCATTGGTAAAAATCTACCCTTTAAATATGCGAAGATCCTTTGTTTACTTAAGAATTTTATGATTAATCAATGAATGCCATTGTCACTACGTTGACTTACCAGCCAGCACAGGTATCTCGCTCTTCCAGCTCCCGGTCAAGACGAAGTTCTTCACGTCCTTCAGCTCCTCCAGATTCTGCAGCACCAGGTCCTCGGGCATGAGTACTCCGAAGGTCACGCCGAAGTCCGTGATGAAGCTGCCGATCTCTGTGGCGGTGACGTTGCATTTTGCAGCTGAATCCACGGGCTTCCTGTACCTGGAGGTGAAAGAAGAATTGAAGAGGCTTACGTAGACTTAATCATATTCTTAAACCGGGTCATCTAGGAGCTGTAACCGTGACTGTTGTGTAACGAGAACTACGCGGCCTCCAGCGAGTGCGACATCACGGGCAGGCTCTGCTGCCTCACGTAGCGCTGGCATCGCCAGAAGTCCCGCAAGGTCTGATATCTCACTGCCTTTATCATCACAAAGAGGATTTAGTTACCAAAAGGCCTAGTGTGGACGTGACGTATCGTCTGGGAGATAATGATGTGGCTATAAAAACCGTTACGAGAGCCACATACTCTGCCACAGGTCTGACAAGAGAAGTTTGTGGTGGTGGTTGCCGAGCCGCCTTGATGTCGCTTCTGTCTCTTGGCGAGTGTCTCGAACTAGGCTTCTTCAAAAAGTTTGCGTCCCTCAACTACTCTGACAGGTCTTCCGCGAGCCTTTCGCAGTCACGTTGATCAGTTTTAAAACTGGCCATTTATCGTTTGGCGCATGACTATAGATGGTCTTTTAAGTAGTGATGTCTTACACAGAAATGACAGCTCCTTGTCTGTTGAAGACCAGATTGCTCCGGATCAGCTCGGTCTCCTCGTGACACCGAATCTTCTCGAACAATTGAGAGACGACGTATACACTGTTCTCTTTCGCTGCTGCTGATATGGTCTTCACAATCTATGGACAAACAGAAAAAAACGCTCATGTTACTTTAAGTCTTGAAACAAGTTGGTTGGTTTCACAGTTTGACTCAACGATTTTGTTGCGATTTTTGATCCACAATCTAAGTTCCCTTTGACGCTGCAATTTGTACATTGACTAATGTGTGAAAAATTTTGTCTGATCATTACTGGTGTGGTCAGTTAGACTAACTCAACCACCTGCCCAAGCAATTTCAAGGTTTCTAACACCTCAGCGTAATGCTGAGCCAGCGACCGTTTCACTTTTGCGAAGACACACGCAACGCTGATGATCTATTTTTCATGTCTATGTTTTTTTTTTATCTTTTTCTATAAAATTGTGTATATTGTCTTATATCTGTGTGTCTTGCAAAAAGGAATCAATGTCTTCTTTCTTTCTTTCAATTTTGATTAATCTTAAGACACAGAGTAACCTATCAGGTGGTTGCAAATCTCCGAAGGATAAGCAGCTTTATTGTAGAATCCGCCTTGTTCTTTCCAGGTCGCATGCTCTGAACTACGCTATGATCAACAATAATATTACGTGATTCCTAACATAACTCCGCAGAATATTACAAAATGATAGTCACTGACTCTCAATGACAATGATAAGATGTCACGCGATGATAATTCAATAAAAATAGTCAGTTCACTGATGACCTCCGTCTTAATCGTTAAAATAATAAGCAAATCTTTATCTCTGGCCCCCAGTGAAATGTTTTTAACGATTCACGAATAACAAACGGTTGTTCTTGATTACTTCAGCAGGTGGGTCGGGTTTATCGTAATTTTGGATCATATTATAGGGTATGCGGCTAGCAACCCATCACTATTTTGATTCATCTTTCCACTTAAGTATACGCCCACAATCATGCTAAACGTGGCCTTTAGGTCTTGTTATTTTAGGCTCTGTCTACCCCGTAAGGGATAAAGACATGATTTATGTACCTATGTAATTTTGAATTCGAAAATCGACGTAGTACCTATTTGACGCTGTACACTTTAAACAGCGACCAATGCGCTTCAGACACAAATGTATTAAACGCAAAATGTATCCAATAGAAAATTTTTACAAAAAAAAACAAAATTAGTTTTTGCAAATTGGCCAAAATGGCTCTTTTACATGTCTTTTTTTAAACTACCTACCAGCGCATTCGGAAAGACCATCGTTGCCAAGAAGAATTCGCCGCAAGAAACTTGGCAGAAAGTATTTTTTTTTTTTAAATATAATACAATACTTAAATTTAATACATTTATAAAAGGGATGTATAAGGTCCCCGAGCCTTCAATTATATGAGTCTATAGTAAAGAAAGATGTATCTCTACTAGTCAAAGTAAAACAAAGTATGAGAAAAAAGAAAAAGAAAAAAAAACAATAAAAATAATTATAGATACGCACAATATAGGCATAATTGTGAAACACAGAATGTAGGTACTCAAAGCAAAGAGTACTGCAACTGAACAACAAAGCAGAATGTACTTTTTGCGTTGTGTACCTCTTTGACCCCTCTCGACAGGGAGCAAAGCTTACTTTTCTGAATGAGAGGTGTGAAAAATTATTATCAGTTGACAAAATATACCTATGCAATTTACGCGCTGTATATTCAAGGTTTTGCTGCATGATTTCGTTTGTTATTTCTTTGTTATTTGTTATTTATTTATTATATATTTATTTATTATTCGTTTGTTATATATATTTGATTTATTTACTCACCTCATCGTAGCTGTCTGTCTCAGCGGTCGATTTTGATATTCCAGATGTACTGGGTGGGGGCAGCACCAGAATGTCTACTTTCTGCAAAAAAAAAACTTATTATAATTAAGTAACTAGATACTTTCGTGTAGGAACTTACTAAAAAGTTAAAAACTTATAACCTAACCTAAAAAACATGTTTAATAGAAGCTTTTTTGTTGACCGTTCGTCATTGTCATCTATCTTGCATATGTGTACCAAATTTAAAGTCAATCGGACAAACCGTTGAAGAGTTCCCTTCCGCGGAGACGGTCCTGGCAGGGTCGCCAGAAGTCATTACAAGATTATTGAATTGTTACCGGACTTACGTATGTGTGCCGACTTTTACGTCATCCGACCACTGGAAGGGGGTCAGATTTAAATTACTATATTTGACCCAAACATAAATAACAGCTTGGAAAAGAATTATGTCAGTTTAGAGTGAGTCTTTTGTTTCTCATTCGTTCATTTAGTTTTTTTTTGAAGCACTAATTTATTCTTTACATTCTGCCAAGTTTTTTGCGGCGCATATTCTTAACATTGATGATCTCTTGATGGTCTATCTACCTGGAAGCGCTGGTATCATAAAAAAAATAGTAAAACGGACCATTAGGTACGGCCTAGCTACTTACAATAATTATTAATGTTATAAATTTTTATGTAGATGTCTATCGTAAAATATTCAAAAAATGGCGCATCTACGTCAAATGCAGGCGACCTTCGGCAAACACGTTAAAAGGCCTGTACAAGGCAAAATGACAAAATTTTAATCAAGTTCACTGACTAGCGAAACTCCATAAAAAAAGGTATGAAAAATGACCCGTTAGTTTTGACCGTCACTATATTTTAATCTACATATCGGAATATATAAGTAACCTTCAGAAAAAATCTGTGGTTCGATTTTCGAAAGGATAATGACGATAAATTGTGCTGAATCATCACTATCACTACAAAGTATAAAACAAAGTCGCCTTCTCTGTCCCTATATCCCTATGTATGCTAAAATCTTTAAAACTACGCAACGGATTTAGATGCAATTTTTTTTAATAGATAGAGTGATTCAAGAGGGAGGTTTATATGTATGATACATGCATAATATACCGTGCGAAGCCGGGGCGGGTCGCTAGTTCAAAATAAGTATGACTAATGAGACAATAAAATTACATGTGTATTAATAACGCATTTAAATATGAACTGAAAACAGACAGAAGTTAAGAAACAGGCTCGCCATCATCATCATTTCCTGTGGCGCGAAGATAGGCCGCCAAGGGCTCTTTTGCATGCCTTTTTTGAAACTACCAGCGCATTCGGAAAGACCGTCATTGCCAAGAAGAATGCGCCGTAAGAAACTTGGCAGTTTTTTTTTCAAAATAAAATACTTAAGTAAAACGCTATAGTAACATTCAAACTATTCGGTTGTCAAACTATGTCGGTATGTTTTATATCAACGCGTAAACGGGTTATAAAACCGTAAAATTTAAAAGTAAATTGGAATATTTTATGTTAAAAAAAATATGTGAAACTTATTTTACGCACTGACGCGTATTGCTGTACAAATATGCTATTAAAACTAGGTAATGGAAGCAAGAAACTTATATGTATAATATACATGATTTATATTGTTATTTTTTTTAAGATTTATGTTAAACTAGCTTTTGCCCGCGGCTTCGCACGCGTGAACCATGAGTATTTCAAAGAAGCTAGCAATCAAGCAAGCGAACAACCAAACCTGCAAGCTTTCAAGCATGCATGCAAGCATGTAAGTATGCAAGCAGGCATGCAAGCATGCAAGCAAGCGTGCAAGCAAGCATGCATGCAAGTAAGCACGCAAGCATGCATGAAAGCAAGTATGCAATCAAGCATGCAAAGCAAGGACTCAAGCAAGCCCCCGCATTGCCCCGCTACCTTGATTTTTCTAAAACTGTAAATATTGCAGGATTTTTATAAAACAAACCTAACCTAACCTATAGGGCTGTCCTAAAATATAGGTACCCTAAATAGCTTTTTCCCGCGACTTCGTACGCGCTAAGATGTAAAACGAAAAAAATACGTTTTTTCCCGTTCCCGTGGAAATTTTGGGGAGTGCTTTCGGAGTACACTTAAAGCCTTTAAAGAAACACACGTATTAAATGTTAAGTCTCTTTCTTCCGCTGTTTCGTCTGGAAACGTAAAATCCCGTTTTTTCCCGTCCCTGTGGGCCCCTACACTCCCGAATAAACCTACGTGACAAATTTCAACTTTCCCCTGCTTCCCGTTTTTCCCGTCCCCGTAAGAATTTCGCCAAATAGAGCATTTCCCGAAATTCTTACGGTAACAAAGAAGAAGAATTTTGGGAAATTATCTCATAATGCTCCCCTACACTCCCCAAGGAACCCACTTGCAAAATTTCAGCTTTCTACGACCAGTAAAACGAAAAATCCTGTTTTTTCCCGTTTCCGTGGGAATTTTGGAAAGTACTCTCTTAATGCTCCTCTACACTCCCGAAGCAACATACATGCCGAATTTCAGCTTTCTGCAACCAGTAAAACGAAAAGGCCAGGTGTTTCCGTTCCCGTGGGAATTTCGGGAAATCCTTTTGTAGTGCTCCCCTACACTCCCCAAAGGAACTTGAAGGCCAAATTTCAGTTTTATACGACCAGTAAAATGAAAAATCGATCCCGTAGAACTGAATATATAAATCCCGTTTTTTTCCTTACATACATACATACACATATCACGTCTTTATCCCTTACGGGGTAGACAGAGCCTAAGGTAACAGGTTTTTTCTTATCCCGTGGAAATTTCCAAAAATCCTGAAATTAGTTTCTTAGTTTTGTAATTACCTACTTTTGTATTAAATTTGAAGAGTCTAGTTATTATAGTTACTGAGATAGCGTCACTCGGAATCGAATATATCATCATCATCATCATCATCTCAGCCATTACAAAGAATCGAATATATAATTCCCGTTTTTTCCTTATCCCGTGGGAGTTTCCAAAAATCCTTCCTTAGTGGATGCCTACATTGTATAAGGCATCTATGTGCAAAATTTCAAGTCTCTAAGTCCAGTGGTTTGGGCTGTGCGTTGATATATAGTTAAGTCAGTCAGTCAGTCAGGACTTTGAATTTTATATGTATAGATTTTTGCATGTTCATGAGGCAGAACACAGTGAGGTTGTATTTTTATAACTTGTACCTTTACCTACTGTTTTCTCACACAAAATATATTACATTTCATTTCATTTTTGCTCGTTTTATTAAATAGTTACCTAGGTACTTATGTAGATATTGAAAGTGATATTTTTTGTCTGTCCTTTTTGCAAAGCATACCTACTTAAGGAAAAAAAAACAAAAATGAACTGGTTTAACTTGAAAAGTATAGATTTAAGTATGTAGTTATAGCTCTTTCGTAGTTAGCTCTTTAGCAAATGGTATTTTTTTCTGAATTTAATTGCGAAATTTTAAATGAAAATTACCGTAAGCTTTTCGGCATGCCTTAATCATGCTAAACGTGGCCTTAAGGTTTTGTTACCTTAGGCTCTGTTTACCCCGTAAGGGATAAAGACGTGATATATGTATGTATGTATTTACGGAAACGCACAACATGAGGTGTGCAGCAATAGTAGGCATGTTTTAGTGACATAATCTCAATGTTTTTATTTATTTTTATCAACATAATATTATCATGAACTCGAGATTATAACTACCATAGTAAGTTAAAATAAACGAGCGGTTTGAACTCTGACTTTGATCTGTTATTAACGTGTTTATAAATAGTGTAGTTATTGCGCTAACTGTATGCTAAACACTTGTTTATCCCGCAGTTAAAGGTTATATTGGTTACTAGCGACCCGCCCCGGCTTTGCACGGTATATTATGCATGTATTATACATATAAACCTTCCTCTTGAATCACTCTATCTATTAAAAAAAACCGCATCAAAATCCGTTGACTGGTTTTGAAGATATAAGCATACATACGGACACGGGGACAGAAAAAGCGACTTTATTTTATACTATGTAGTGATAGTGATAGTGAAGTGATAGTGATAGTGATAGTGATAGTGATAGTGATATTCAAACTGAACTGACTTCATGACAGCTAGAACAACAGGCCTCGGGAAAGGCAATGTTAGAACTGTACCGTGATACCGTACAAGTAACTTCGACTTGAGAGTACGCTCGAGCGGAGCGTGCAGCGGAGCGTGCAGCGGAGCGGGGTGTGCGGCGTTAATTTTAGACACAAGCAAATGTATGTGAGCGGATGCGTAATGATAGCTATAAATTTTTTTGGTATAATATTAGTAGCAATAACGCTCATTTGATATAATTATTAAATCATATAACAACACTTAATATATTTACATAATGACTTAATTATCATTTCTTATAATGATCATTTGATATAATATCATTTAATATAACATTCTTAAGTATAATGCTTATTTCCTATAATGAACTTATGGTATAACGTTATTTTTATATTGATATAATGTATTAGAGACATAATCACAAAACGAACTGCTATCAAAAAGTAGGTTAGGTTAGGTTTGAACTGCGTCCCCCAACAAAAACGAACTGCTATAAATAAAAACCTATTATATAAAATGAGCGTTATACCATATAATCGTTATAAGAAATAAGCGTTATACCGAACGATAAATATACGAAATAAATGTATATATTTTAAAATTATACCAAACGTTTATTATACACAATGAGTGATTATACCCTTTGAAATTATATCAAATGTTGATATATCGATAGAAAATATATTAAATATTTTTATATCGATCATTACACACCCGTATGTGAGCGTCCTGAAAGCCGCTACCAGCCACGCTTCCCGCTCAGTTAAACGCTCCGCACGATACTCGCCCCTCAGCCCTTACACTAAGACCTACTCTCGCGCTCTGCCGAAAATCTTAGTCCCGTTGGCTAGTAGTGTAAGGCTGCGGCTCCATCGAGGCGGAGACGAGCGGAGCGGAGAGGAGACGTGTGGGGATAGACCAATCATATTACATGAAATCCACATCGCGTCTCCGCTCTGTAATATGATTGGTCGATCCCCACACGTCTCCTCTCCGCTCCGTTCGTCTCCGCCTCAGTGGAGCCGCAGCCTAAGATTCTGAGGCAATCAACATCTCAAACACGTCCGTTTTACGCCTGGGTGCCTACATACCAGTGGCGTGGCGTTCATAGAACTCGATTTCCACTTGCCTACTTTAAGGCAGTTGGGCACTTTAATGTGCAGAATTAGAGGAAATGGCTAGTTCAATTCCCTTTGGCTTGCCTTCTGATCCTACTTGACGCCACGCTACTGCTACATATACATACCTACATATATCACGTCTTTATCCCTTACGGGGTAGACAGAGCCTAAGATAACAAAACCTTAAGGCCACGTTTAGCATGATTAAGGGCGTATAGCTGGAAAGGGAAATGGCCAGGAATCATCCTGGATCCTCGTCATTCCGTGACGCGTGACCTGCACCACCCATAGCAGGTGTATAAGCCTATGATTGTTTCTATCTGTTACTGGCTGTCACGCGGCCTTGACCATGCGAATTTTAGTCGCCAAGCGTCATCTGTTTGAATGATGTACGACACAATTACAAACTCCCGTGGAACATCTACTGCTCACCAGGGACAGTAGGCGCTGTTTTTCAAATGATAAAGTTTTTGAACATAAAAAATCAAGAGGTATTCTTGATTCATTTTGTCGTGAATGTGTGTTCGGCTTAAGTTGCTTGGCGACGGTTGTTAGAAAAATATCCTTTTAGAATTTGATGGAATGGAGAAAAGCTAATACACGTTTTCTTAAACTGAATCCGTTTCGTCATTTTTTCATATGGCGACCGTGCAAAATTAATAAAAATAAATACGTAGTAAACAGAATTTACACTGACGCGCAATATATAAATAATGGAGGCATTAAAACGCAAGAGAACCCAATTCCGCAAGGATTTTACTCGGGCAGCTGACTGCCTTGAAGAAGCTTTCAAGAAGCACAAGGACGGGCTGGAGCCGATTACCTATGTGGCGGGTAAATTTTGCAGACTCTCTGATTGCGCAGAAGAATTGTTTGCATGCGAAATAAATTTGAGGGATCTTTGGTGCGAAAGTGAGGTCTTCAATGAAGCAGCTTATGAACACGACCAGGATAGAGCCGTACCCTATAAAGCTCGATGGTCAGAGTTGAAGGCCAACTACCAAAACTTGAGCGAAGCCAAGAAAGATTCCGACGATGCTAGCTCATTACAGTCAGCCAAGTCCACAATGAAACATCCGCAAGAGCGCAAAGTGAAAATGCCCAAACTAGAAATTACGAAGTTTAACGGAGAAGTGAAGAAATGGTTACTTTTCTGGGGTCAGTTTGTGAAAATCGATGAGGACCCAGACATTAACGATTCCGACAAGTTCCAGTACTTACTACAATCAATGGAACCTCATTCTAGTGCCAGGCAGCTTGTGGAGAGCTACCCACCCAGCGGTAAGAACTACAAGAAGGCCTTAGACGCTCTCAAATCTAGATTTGCGCGTGATGATATCTTGATAGAGACTTATGTGAGAGGACTGCTAGCATTGATGCAAGAAAAAGGGCAACGACCAGCAAATACCAAGGAGCTACCGGCGTTATATGACAGCCTACAAACGCATTTACAAGCGCTCGAAACTTTAGGTGTCACTAAAGATAAATATGCGTCGATTCTGTTTCCGATGGTTGAGTCTGCCTTACCTGATGAGGTACTTAGAGCCTGGAACAGGTACCGAGCTGCTGATAGCCGAATCAACAATGATTTGTCAAGACTCGTCGATTTCCTCAGATTAGAAGTGGAATCAGAAGAGAGGATACAGTTGGCTCATCAAGGTACTACTCATAACTCCATAGCTAATCCTAAAGTACCTACATGCTGTTTTGTCGCTGAAACAAAGCCAGAGAACCCCAAGAATACACCTTCAGCATGTATCTGGTGCGACAAAGACACGCACTGCACAGCAGAGTGTCATAAAGCAGCGAAGATGACGCTCGAACAGAGAACAGAATTCATTAAAGCTAAGAAAGCGTGTTTAATCTGTTTGAGGGCAAATCATTCTGCAAAACGATGCAAGAGCTTCCCTAAGTGCCTGTTTTGTAAAAAACGTCATTCGGTTTTGATGTGCCCGGACATGAACGGACAAAGCACCAGCAAGAACAAGACAGAATATGAAAAGTCCAACAATCTACACTGCGAGTTGAAGTCGACCACCTTACTGCAAACTGTAGTCGTGCAAGTGGTATCTAACGACGGCAAGAAGGTAGTTCGCGCGCGTGCACTCATCGATAGTGGTGCACAGAGGTCGTACGTACGCAAGGATCTCGTTGAGAAGTTAGACCTAAAACCGGCGAGAAAAGAGTTCATTACACACTGTTTGTTTGGCGGAAAAGAAGAAAAAACCGAAAAACGTCTAATTTACGACATTTCTGTCAGAAGTCTGACAAATGACTTTGAAATGAATTTAACAACAGTAGAACAGAAAAATATTTGTGGTTTTTTGCCGAAAATGAGGTCTAATGAAATAATTCAACAGCTTCAAAAAAGTAGAATTATACTGACTGAGACGACTGACTCACCTGACGACGTACAACTGTTAATAGGTGCTGACTTTTCGAGTTTACTTTTGACTGGTGAATTTGTTCATGTAAGTAGTACTTTAACCGCAATAAAAACCAAAATGGGCTGGACAATTCAAGGTCCTATAACGGGATTTTATAGCTCGATAGTTAACACAACAACTACGCTTCATTGTCTTTCTCGCATTAACATTTCAGATCTACGGAACTTAAAATCCGTAGGCATAAAGGATCCCGTGGAGCAAACGCAGAACTTCAAGGTGGGCGATGTTGTCCTCGTGGAGGTACTGAAGGACCGCAGAAGGGTGAATTTGGCCCATCGGCATCGTGACAGAGGCGTTCGAAGGAAAGGACGACGAAAAGCGAGTTGCAAGGATCCGCACAGCGACTGGTGAGCTTGTTAGACCTGCGCAGCGTCTCTATACTCGCTTGAAATTTCGTCTGTAGATAAGTTTCAACCAATTGAACGACTTATGACTTCGACTAGACGCGACCAAGAAACAATTGACGTATTATTTGATTTTGGCAAGGTTCTAGGGACTTCAACTACTACACGGTCTGGGCGAGTCATTAGACCGCCGAATAGGTTGAAGGACTTTAGGAATTAACTATACAATATCTTATACGTTGAATTATTTCATTTGTTTTCTTTTTATAACTTAATACGATTGTTTAACGAGTTTATTGTTAAGATTGATATTGTGTGATGTTATTATTACTTATGTTATTAATTTATATTCTAACCTTCCGGTTACTTTTGCCGGGGACTGTCGTGAATGTGTGTTCGGCTTAAGTTGCTTGGCGACGGTTGTTAGAAAAATATCCTTTTAGAATTTGATGGAATGGAGAAAAGCTAATACACGTTTTCTTAAACTGAATCCGTTTCGTCACTTTTTCATACATTTGATAGTACTTATGAATTTGTAAATGAAACTTACAGATCTAGCGGCGTCTCGGATTATCGGCGCGTACGCACCAATATTGACGTCCCGGGTGACGACCCCGGCTTTATAAGAGTCCTGCAACAAAAGTGTTATTAGAAGACCTATCAAAGTTTTAAATAAAATACCTAACCGAGGTATAGGTATCTCGTTGAATCAGGCGTTACTTTGCGGAGGTCCATTTCAATGAACAAAAAATTTTACTTTGCTACGCTACTTAGTCTAGCCTTAAGTTTTGTTACTGGCAATTAACAATGACTTACAGAAAAATAATCATTTGAATTTCGAATGTTGTGTTTCGACGCAATTATTTGGACGTTTCTGACGCTATTTACGTGTAAATTATCATAAAAGTAAATAAAATAATAATGGAGTGGGGTGTAAAAGAAAATAGAATTGCTGTGATTGCTCTGCATAAGGTAGGAATGGAGCCATCTCACATTTTTGAGACTTTAAAAAAGTTAGAGATTAGTCGAATGTTTGTGTATCGTACCATCCAAAGGTACACCAAAACGTCCTCTGTCAACGATAGTAAAAGATCCGGGCGACCACGTTCTGTTAGGACACGGCAAGCTGTTAATGCTGTAAAGGCCAGAATTCGCCGAAACCCCATAAGAAAACAGAAAATCCTTTCTAGAGAAATGAAAATACCACCTAGGACTCTTTCGCGTATTATCAAAGAAGACTTGGGGCTCGGAGCTTACCGAAGATATACTGGACATACCTTAAATCAATCACTGAAGGAGAAGAGAGTTGAAAGATCAAAACGCCTGTTATCTCGATACGCCCATGAAAAACATAAAAATATCCTATTCACGGACGAAAAAATTTTTACTATCGAGCAGCACTACAATAAACAAAATGATAAAGTGTACGCACACAACTCTCGAGAAGCCAAAGAGATAGTTGGGAGGGTTCAGCGAGGTCATCATCCAGCATACGTCATGGTTTGGTGGGGTGTGTCGTATGAAGGGGTCTCTGAAATCCATTTTTGCGAAAAAGGAGTAAAAATTTCGGCCAAAGTGTATCAAGATACGGTTTTAGAAACGGTAGTTAAACCACTGAACGACACAATGTTCAAAAATATACACTGGACATTTCAGCAGGATTCGGCCCCGGGTCATAAAGCTCGCACCACCCAGACTTGGCTGGAAAGGAATGTTCCTGACTTCATCAGGTCAGATGATTGGCCCTCTTCCAGTCCAGACTTAAATCCACTGGACTATAAATTGTGGTCAGTGTTAGAGGACATGGCCTGCTCTAAACGCCATAGCAATATCGATTCTCTAAAAAAATCTTTGAGGGCAGCAGTAGCCAATTTCCCAATGGAGACAGTACGTAAATCAATAGACGAGTGGCCAGGTCGTTTGAAGGCGTGTATTAAAGCCAAAGGTGGTCATTTCGAATAACAAACATATTGTTCAAAAACTATATTAGCTTACCTATAAATAAACGTGTAATTATTGTCAATAAATTACATTATATTAAAAATATGTATATTTTCATTTGTAACAGAACTTATGGCTAGACTAGGTACTCCGCTACTCAATATATTCAATATTGAGTAGCGGAGTAGCAAGGTAAAATTTTTTGTTCATCGAGGTATAGGTGAAAAACTTTAGTTTGTTTGTGTGAGTAATGTGTGCGAAGACAAATTGAGGTTCCAAATTAGAAAAGTGACTTAAGTCACATATAATAATAGAAAAAAAAACATGTATACATTACTCAAATATAAATAGACATAATATTGTGTCACCGACTTCAGCATAAATATCAATTTGCAGTGAAAGCATAATTATCGGATGATAGGTGGGCCTAGCATCGAATACGTATAGGCAGCCCAATAGATGACCAGATTATTTTGCAGCGCTGTCCACCATCATATGTATATATTATATATGCGGAGGACTGTACCTCTTTATTTTCTGTAGGTATACATGTGTATCGAATGTGTGTAAATAAACATTTCTCTCTCTCTCGCTCTCGCTCACTTAATTTAGAATCAAAATTTTCAACAAGCTAGATTGTTCGTTCAAACCTGTTGTTGCGTAATGGGTCGATTATAAGTTCATTATTTGTTATGTGGGTAGATTGGTAAATGTGTCGGTAGTTGTACTTTTCCTGTCAATAAAGAGTCTGCTTGGAATCTCTGTCTTTTACTGACGTAACATTGGCGCAGTCGATATTTTATTAATTAACTATCAAGTACCTACGTGTCGAGTCAGTTTTAGCAATGTCGATCGGAAAAATTGAACCGTTTGTAGTGGAATCGCAAAATTGGGACAGTTACGTACGCCGTGTCAAGCAATTTATGGCGCTGAACGCCATCGAAGACAAGCTTAAAGTGGCCACGTTGCTAACCTTAGTCGGCGGTGAATGTTACAACCTACTTTGCGACTTATGTGCACCCAACCATCCGGAGGATAAAGATTTCGACGGATTAGTCGATTTGCTTAAGAATCATTTAGAGCCACAGAGATCAGAGATAGCCGAGAGACATATTTTTAGGCAAAAGAAACAACTGCAAGGAGAAAGCATTCGTGTGTACCTACAGGGTTTAAAACATTTGGCTAAAACTTGCAACTTCAAAGATAAACTCGAAGAAAATCTACGAGATCAGTTCGTCTCGGGATTACATAGCGAGGAGATGCGTTCAAGGTTATTTGCCGAGAATAATATAAGCTACAAAAGGGCCGTGGAGTTGGCTAGCGCGCTGGAGGCGGCGGAGCAACACGCGAGCACGGCGGGCGCAGGGCCCGCGGCGCGCGGCACGGCGGACGACGGGCTGCATCGGGTGAGCGGCGGCGGCCGCGGCGCGCGCGCGCGTGCCTACGGCGGCGCCGGCGCCGGCCCGGCTGGCAGCAGCGGCGGCGGCGACGGCGGCGGCGGGGTGCAACGCGCTCCGTGTGCTCGCTGCGGGAAATTCACTCACGTGCCTAATAAATGCCGGTTCAAAAACTTTACGTGTGACGTGTGCGGTGTTAAAGGCCATTTAAAAGTGATGTGTTTAGGTAAGAGTGAGAACAGATTCGTGCCCGAGAAAAGGGCGTCTAGAGGTCAGTACTTTTTAAATAATAGTAGCGAATCGGAGAATGATGATTGCCATTTTTATAATTTAGTTACGAGCGGTGGCAATGACGGACCTTATTACGCAAACTTATCGGTAAACAATATTGTTTGTAAATTTGAAATTGATACAGGAAGTAAAATCTCTGCTATTTCTAAAAAATATTACGATAAATATTTCACACAATTGCCCATCCATAAAAATGTTTTAATGTTGAAATCCTATACTGGTGACATTATCGAGACGCTGGGATATATTGAAGTAAATGTCACTTGTGGACGTCATTCTGCTTTTCTTCAATTGTATGTTATTGTGCATGGAGGGCCTCCTCTTATGGGCCGCACATGGATTAAAGAATTGAAATTAGCAGTAATGGAATGTCATAATATAACTGAAAGCGACTCGGTAGCGAACTCATTGAAAAATGAATATCCTGAGGTATTTGCAGAGGGTTTAGGTACTTTTAAATCTCGTATTCGCCTATATTTAAACGACGACAAGCCGGTTTTCGTGAAAGCACGCGCGCTGCCGCTGGCGATGCGGGCGCGCGTGGAGCGGGAGCTGGCGCGGCTGCAGCGCGAGGGCGTCGTCTACAAGGTGGAGCGGTCCGACTACGGCACTCCCATTGTGCCGGTCATCAAGTCTAATGGAGATATCAGGATTTGCGGGGACTACAAGATCACGATCAATCCCATACTCAAGGATTATCATTACCCACTGCCTCGGATTGAAGAAATCTTCGCAACACTAGGGGGCGGAGAACAGTATACTAAGTTGGATTTATCCAACGCGTTTCAGCAGTGTATGTTAGCAGATGATTCTCAGGCTATGACGGCTATCACTACTCATGTAGGGACTTTTGTCTACCGTCGTGTTCCTTTCGGTATTAAATGTATCCCGGAAAACTTCAAAAAAATTATGGAAGAAACGCTGAGTGGGTTACCGTCGACTGCGGTATTTGCGGACGATATCTGTGTCACGGGAAAAGATAGGGCAACGCACTTAGCAAACCTGAGAGCAGTATTGCAAAGGCTCGAGGACAACGGTCTTCGTATCAATTTCAATAAATGTAAGTTTTTCAGAGATAGCGTAACATATTTAGGCTATAACATCGATAAGGACGGTTTGCATACTGACGTTAAAAAAGTTGACGCAATAGTTGCAGCACCGCGACCCACTAACGTCACACAGCTCAAAAGTTTCATGGGTTTAGTGAATTTTTATTCAAAATTCTGTTCCAATATGAGTGATATATTAAAGCCCTTGTATAACTTATTAAAAAAAGACGTCACGTGGGTGTGGAACAACGACTGTGATATCGCATTCAATAAGATAAAGCGCGTGTTGAGCAGTGCGCCGGTGCTGGCGCACTACGATCCCGCGCTGCCGCTGGTGCTGTCGGTGGACAGCAGCGCGTACGGGCTGGGCGCCGTGCTGGCGCAGCGCGGCCCGCGCGGCGAGCGCCCCGTCAGCTGCGCCTCGCGCACGCTCAACGCAGCCGAACGCAACTACTCGCAGCTCGATAAAGAAGCCTTAGCCATTGTTTTCGGGGTAACAAAACATCATCAGTTCCTGTATGGCAGACGCTTCATACTTCGTAGTGACCACAAACCGCTAAGTTACATTTTTGGTAAAAACAAGGGCATTCCGGTCACAGCTGCGAGTAGATTACAACGTTACGCCGTGATTTTGGCAGCCTACGACTTCAGCATCGAGTTCGTTAGGTCTGCCGAGAACTGTCAAGCCGATGCACTTTCTCGGCTTCCCTTAACCTCGACCGGAAGTCGAAGCAAAAGTGAGGATGATACAGGCAGTTACTTGAATTTCATTCGGGGTACTTTTCCGGTTAATTTTAATGATATTAAAAGTGAAACTCGGAAGGATACCGTTTTGAGCAAAATATATGGGTACGTTATGTTTGGATGGCCTAAGACGGTTGACGAAATAATTAAAAGTTATTTTCGTCGCAAAGATAACATACACATCGATCAAGGTTGCTTGTTATGGGGCTACAAAATTATAATACCAGCATCATTACAGAACGTGATTTTGAAAGAAATTCACGACGGACACCCAGGGATCGTTAAAATGAAACAAATTGCTCGCAATTATGTTTGGTGGAGCAGTTTAGATGTAGACATCGAGCGTACGGCGCAGGAGTGCGCCGCATGCCGCGCGGTGCGGCCCGCGCCGCCGCCCGCGCCGCTGCACTCGTGGCCGTGGCCGGCCGAGCCGTGGTCGCGCTTAAACGTTGACTTTTTGGGACCATTGAACAACAAGTATTATTTAGTCGTTATTGACGCACACTCTAAATAGATAGAAGCAGAAAAAGTTAACAGCACGTCCGCGGCGACAGTTATTAATAGTTTTAGGAGAATGTTTGCACGCTTTGGCCTGCCGAAAAGAATAATATCGGATAACGGACCACCGTTCCCTTCGGCTGAATTCGAGGATTATCTGAAACGAAATGGGATAAAGCATACGCTGATAGCACCGTATCATCCGGCGAGTAACGGAGGCGGCGAGAACGCTGTACGTTCCGTCAAGCGGGCTTTAAAGAAGGCTAACCTCGAAGGAGAAGACGAGGAAACCGCGTTAAGCAGATTTTTATTCAGTTATCGCAACACTGAGCACAGCACCACCGGACAGGAGCCGGCAGTCGCGCTGCTCGGCCGGCGGCTGCGCGGGCGGCTCGACCTGCTGCGGCCCGACGCGGCCGAGCGCGTGCGCGAGCGGCAGCTCACCAGCGAGGAGCGCAGTGGCACCCGAGCTCGCGACTTGACGCCCGGTGACGCGGTCCTCGTCAGGGACTACTCTAAGCGCAATCAAAAATGGACTGAAGGGGTGATTATAGATCGCCAGAGTCCGGTTTCATACACGGTTAAAGCGAGTGATGGTTTGGTACATAAACGGCACATCGACCAAATATTAAAAGAAAAGAACCATAAATCACGATACTCGCTGACAAAAGTAGACAGTGGAGAGGGTCCACCACTTGAACAAGGCACGCACTCGGAACCAAGGGACAAGACTCTTGAGGAGAACTCGACTCCAACTGAGGAATTTCAGCTCGCGGAGGAAGAACTAGGATGCCCGGCGTTTATCAAGAGCCCGACGCGCAAATCGGTGCACGGCGAGACCCCGGCCGCGCCGTCCCCGCGACCGAGCGAGCATCGCCCGCGGCGGGAGGCCGCCTTGCGTTGTTTACAAAAAATGCATAAAAAAAACAAATGATGTTTAGATTATTTACTTCACTCTGCAAATAATCTCAGAATACTAAGGTCTACTATAAGTTTAAGTTTTTGTTGTACTATGTGTCAGGTAGATAAATGGTCATGTATTTAGGTAATTATTTAGGGTAAAACTTAAACAGAAACATTGTTTAATGAAATAAGTATTTTGTATTGTATGTATAGTAGTGAGCGAAGATCTTAGGCTCTGTCAACCCCGTAAGGGATAAAGACATGATTTGTGTGTACTACTAGTATTAATACCTATTGTTACAACTTCCAGAAACTTGTACCTGAGTATATTTATAATTGTTGTGAATAGAAGGGAGGTGTTATGTGGGTAGATTGGTAAATGTGTCGGTAGTTGTACTTTTCCTGTCAATAAAGAGTCTGCTTGGAATCTCTGTCTTTTACTGACGTAACATTTGTGGCGTAAACTCATTAACTTTACAACAATGTAAGCTAGTGTAAAGGATTTTTTATTAGAACAATAAATGAATAATTATCGCTGCAATTAATTATGCAACGAAACATTGTTTTTGTATCGTGAGAAATCACATCTGTTACCATTTCGTCATGTTCAGATAAGCTTGCAAGTTTGCTTGTATGTATGTAATCTAGGGGTGGCCACATATATGGCTCATGTTATAGCCGGGGTAAAAAAAGTTTCGTCACTTTTGAACCTTAAAATCAAACAAATACAGTGTGTCATAAGGGCATATAATATTACAAATCATGTGAAAATGATATTTTGTTACTTAACTTTTATTATAGGAGCGTAATAATTGTTTAAAGTTTGTCTTAGGAGCCATGTAACACGTTTTTTTAATATGCCCCCATCGATCAATGCGATGATTTCGCCAATTTCAAAGTATTAAATACAGTATTCAAAAATCTTGTGACAAAAATGTCGGCAACGGTAGAATACGGTCAAAAGATAGAAAAAATGTGGATGAAGCGAAGGATGAATGTCAGGATCGTAGCAAGTGGAACAATGTAGTCTCTGCCTACACTTTTGGGAAAGAGGCGTGGCGGTATGTATGTACTTATAAAATCAATGACTACGGACATTCGTATTCATCACACAAGCGGCTGCCTGACCTGAGATCGAACCAAGGACCACTAGCTACATAGTCAGGCTCACTAACCACTAAGTCATCAAAACACAGGTTCAAGGAAATGTAACAAAGAACATAATATATTTTATCAACAATAAGTAATAAAATAAAAGAAAACGCTAAGAACCTACTCACTTAACTTATTCATAAACCTATTATAAAGAAGAACAAAGAATTAAATATACATTCTGAACAAACGTACAACAAAAGGACAAAAAATATGCGTACGTGACATAGAATGCGTTTACCCTTATCCCACCATTATACGCAGACCTTTCTTATCAACAACCATGCTCGTAATCGCAGCTCAAGCTAAACTGGCTTTTTACAAAAAAGGAATTAGGGACCCTTATTTTAACCGTTATGCATTGAGCTCCAAGCTCTATGTAACTGTTAGTTGAGGAGGATCAAAGAATATTGGTAAATAAAACCAGTGTAATTGAACACGTGCGTTGCACGCCATTGTTCGACGAGCGGGGCTCTAGTTATAATGGAATGTATGCATGCACCAAACGCATGATACGGTCACTAGCCCAAGTATTATCAAGGTTTTTTTATTTATACAGTGAATTTCCGCTCAGTTTTAATTGAATTGACACCGATATGCTTTTATTTATTAATTGAGTTTATTTTTTTATTTAAAAAAATGGTGGTTAAAATTATTAACCATTTAGTCATTTTAGAATTTCCTTAATTGTTTTGCTGACTGTACTTGTCCATCTTGTACCTAATGTACTCGTAGGTAGGTATACCATTAGAGTAGGACCACTTAGAAGTGGGTCAAATGTCACTTGCAAGATTTGATTACAGAGACACAGCGGGAGAGGTATATTTAATTCAAAGCTTAAAAAAGTACGGTTGTAAATCAGTAGAAGTCCACCAGTATTTCTTCGAGACAATTTGTCACCATTTTGAAATGGTATTTTAATAGACATGTTACGGAAATTAGCTAATTATCGAAGAGATGCCACAGATAATTTACAATAATGTAAAATGTTACGGCATTTAAATACATAATAAACTAAGTACAAAACACTAGATATTCTATTCTTTTTAAAAATGGAACATAATTTTTTTACCAGCCAGTCAGCTATAACCGTTAACTTTTTAAAAATATTTTTGCAATGTTTATAACTCTTTGGCCGTAAAACAAAAATCTGTATCGTTGAGATTGCGTAGAAAATATTTTTTGATATACAGTTGTGTAATGTAAAAAAGTAAGTAGTAATAAACTTTGCAATTTCCTTATTTTGAGAACTCGTTTGTGTTGAAACCATGTGTAAAATCACCACGTTTCACTAAGATTATGCAAAAACAAAATCTACCCACAAAAATAGACAAAAATATATTTCTTATCCAATTCTAAGTACCTAAATAATAAATCGAACTAGAAAAGTTAATTTTATCGGGAAAAAAACTTGTATTTTATGTCAATTATAGAGAGAAAAAATAGTTTATTTTTAAAAGTAACAGTTATTTCACTGAATATAAAATTAACTTTGGCACATTTTTTCCTTTTTTAATTTAATTTTAAAATACAAATTGAAAATTTGACACAGATTTTGAAAATTGTTACTTACCGTGGTGGACATAGTCAGACCCACAACAAGGCACAGAACCACAAAATTCACGAACACCTTCATTTTTAAAACAATATTATTGAAAAAAAATAAACGTCTTTTCGATCCGAGACTCGGCGAAGAAGTGTTTCGAAAAACGTAAATACAGTGAACTGCAACAACTTACACCCACGTTGCGTATCAATTCTGGAAACACAATGCAAAACGAGCCTTATTGAATGTGATTAAAACACACGGACGGCCGCTTCGCCCGCAGAATAGTTTGTACAGCTATGATAATGGCGGGTATCAGCTCGGCGTTATAAAAAAACGAATAATGTCCTTTGCTGTTGTTAGTGGCGCCACTGCCTAACGATTTAAAGGATGTTTGCATGGAATTCAATTAGTTCCAAATTTCGTCACCTACCTAGATAAATTTGGAACTGCGTATAAGACTAAACGTTGCTTGCCGCGTGGATATGAAACAATGTTTAAGACATTCATTGACAACCAGCAATGTATTCTATGGTATAATTATTTACTTTTACATTACAAAGATACTTTTTGATTTTTTTTCTAAGTGATAGTTGACCAAGGAAGTGCTTACCATTTATAACAATTCCTGGGGCCCGATTTTTGAAAGCACATGGGTGAAAATACCACATGGGTGAAAAATTGTGCTGAATTTGAAATACGAGTAGCTTAGGAGATACTTACGGCTCTCATTAATCTTGTGAACTAGTCAAAAATTTGATTAGAGCTGTAGTTTTGAAGACATCAACAGATTTATACCACTTTCGAGTGGTACTTGCGAGCGATGTGCTTTCAAAAATCGGGCCCCTGCATCCGAAAATTAGACTTCGTTGTTTCAAGATTCACTAATTACATTGAAACTTGAAGCAGTTTCTTAGTTGACTAGTTATATTTTTCTATTTTTCCTCTTGCAAAAAAAAAAAAATTTCTTTTTCAAAATTGACATTGATCGAAAACAAATGCAAATAAAAAAAAATCTGTCATCAAACAAAATATCTGTTTTAGAGCCAGTGGGCATACATTTTTTGCCGAGGTTATTTTTTCTTCTAGACAAAAAAAAATTGGGCTTAATTTGCAAAAATCAGCCGCCTTAGGCTTCAAATTACTTAGACTGGTGTCCAATCCACCACTGCTTGTACCGGGAATCGAACCCAAGAACAATCTCCAGAATTTTGCTTACGTGACGTGTATCAGTCGAGTTCATACAGTATCAATTACTATGTATAAAAAATGCCATGAATTACCATAATGTGCTAGCAACTACATATATACCTATTACAATAACATAAAAGGTGTCTTTAAGAAAACTAGGTCCTTTCTGACTCTACCATAGAGATTAAAATTAAAACTTTAAAAAACGAAAGGAACAAAAGGAGACGAAAGGGCCCCACTCCACTACAATCTAAACTGGTTACGTATTAATAATAATAGTTCGATCGAGATTTTCTGGTAAGGATTCGAGGGCCCTCTGAGCTTGAGGGCCCCGGGGCACTGCCCCGCCTAGTCCCTAGGTAGCTACGCCACTGACAACAACATAAATTATTAGCATAAACGTCAGCCATGTTGCTGAAACCTTTCAAACTCGATATTGCCATGATTTATTTGAACAAAAGTAGGTATAGCTAAATAAAATAAAAAACTTTTTTATTTAGAATTTTGGTAATTGCGAAATCCGAGCATGCCTTCTGACGCAAGACGCAATTAACGTAAAATTATGAAGCATCAAAAATTTACTATTGTTTAAAATTAACTTACTCGGAACCGTTATCTGCGTAATCTATTAAGATTGTAATGTCGATTGCTTCTGTAAACTCAATTACTTACTTATTATTATTTGGAATGACTAATAATAAATTAGGTGATTAATCAACACGTGTGATTTTTGTACAATAAAAACGCATTGTGTCATCTCATCCCGAATCAAAACTATTGTGTAACGTCTCCATTACTTAACTGTGAACAATTCGAGAACGATTCTATCAAAATGCTATTATCGCTAGCAAAATAAGTCCAACATTACCTTAACTTAACGGTTCTCAACGGCGTCGTGGGGGGGGGGGGGCTGAGAGAAGGGGCAGCCCCCCCCCCCCACTCCTAGAGAATCGAAAAACGTAGCTTTTGTTGTTTGACTATGTTGACACTCTGGTGCCGACATACTTGACGCTATACTTCTACCAGCCGCCCTTGGGGGTACTCACTTCACTGACTACATATACATATACATATGTACATAAATTACGTCATTATTCCTTACGGGGTAGACAGAGGATAAGGTAACAAGGGAGCAAAGAAACAGAACGTACCGGTTGCTTCTCTTCCCGCGCAGATGGTAATGGGCGAAAATCTTAGGAATCATATTATTATAGGCGATGCGGCTAGCAACCCATCACTATTTTAATTCCCCTTTCCAGCTATACGCCCACAATCATGCTGACTATTAGGTAAGAAAAGTAAAGATGAATTTCTCTTGGGTCGAGTTGAGAACAGACTATCCTAGTCGCCCTACGTGCGTGACCTGCGCCATGTTACGTATGTTGGCATAATACCTAAAAACCGGCCAAGTGCGAGTCGGCTTCGCGCACCAAGGGTCTGAGTAGGTCAACTTAATCCCATCAAAAACAAAACTTGTAAAAAAAATCAAGTCTCGCAACTCGGATCCATCCATGTAATACCAAGTCGGTTAATTTATTCAGTCCCTACTAAAGAGACCTCCTGTCTTAAGTTATTACGTAATTAGCTAACCTAACAACATATAATGCCTGTAGGCGACGTACCTATTTTAGGCAGCCACCTTTTTTTATTAAACTGTTATATTTTGGCACTGGCCACAAATAAAGTTAATTCCACGCAGCGCTAAAAGAAAATAAAAACAAAAGACAGTCGTGACATTGCTCTGGTCAGCGCTGCGTGTTGAATTTTTACTGAAATTTAAATTGTTTTATTTATTAGTTTCTACAGTCTACAATGCCCATATCAAAATTAAAAATCGTTTATGTTATAAATAAATAAATTGACTTAGCATTCGCATTAAACCATCAATTTAATATAATCTGTACCTATTAACTACTTGCGAGAAAAATTGTGTTTTATACATGTTAGATATATTAAATTGATGGTTTAATGCGAATGCCAAGTCAATTTATTTAAGCTGCCGGTGGTCAGGGCGACAGAGAGGAACCTCCTGACTATCCGAGCCGTGTCCAGGAGTACCGCCTTCTGTATCTGGCCCTTGACCCAGCCACCTAGCGAGAGCCTTTTAAGGTGATGGTCAAGGCTCTTCGCTATTAGACCGTTCGCCGAAACGACTATCGGGACAGTGATCGTGGAATCAACAGGCCACATGGCGGTAACCTCGTGAGCAAAGTCAAGGTACTTGCTGACTTTGTCCTTCTCGGCCTTCACGAGGTTCATGGGGGATCGTGATGTCTACGATTGCTAAGTCTAAGTTATTATTATTTATTTAAATGTCAAACATGAGTAATACACAAAAGGATCGTCAATTGTAATAAAACAAAATAACAACAAACTAACAAACAAAAGGGCCGACAACGCACTGGCATCGCGTAAAGCGGGTGTCTATGGACAGTGGTGATCATTTAACATCAAGTGACCCACTAAGTAGTTCGTTTGTCTGGCCTCTCTAACATAAAAAAAACTAAATGAAATGTCAATGTAGATTACATACCTACCTAACAATGTAGAAATAAATATAAAATATTGGGCCATTTTTGTTCTCCTGTATTTTTGGCAAAACTTAGGATAATGGAAAATGCCATTTGTGAATGTGGTTTGGCTGATGGTACTCTGGAACATTATGTTTTTGGACTGTCCAAAAATATCTGTTCCTTTATATGATATCCTCCCTCGTGATATTTTCATCCTATTAATATTAATTTTCTTCTTACTTTAGTGTTCTCTTCATTTTGTGAAATATTAGACAGATTTTTGTCCAAAAACAAAATGAAATTATAAATGTAGCTTGTTTTTTTATGTGTTTTTTGAAAATGCCCTCTCTCGTCTCTCGGTCCAAGCGCCACCTTGGCGGCGGCAGTCCAGCAGTAGACGTCTTTCGGCTGACATGATACCGACTCGTCCAAACTACTTGGTGACACGCTAGCCCAATAAATTAAGATTACGGCAATCGCCAATAATTAAAACTTTCCAACCCAGCTCATGGTACGTTGATGACAATCACGTCCCAGACGCGTGGGCGATAACCACTGATTATTGGTAAATAAAGGTGATCGATAACGATTGCATTTGGTTACTGTGACGGAGAAAGGGCGAATAGGTCGCTCGAGATTCTCTACTTCTTCTCAGTTGCCACGGGCCCCTAGCTCTACGGTACGCCCTCTCTGTACGCTGTACGCTCTGTACTCTGTACGCCCACAATCATGCTAAACTAACGTGACCATACGTCCCGGTTTGGCCGGGACAGTCCCGGTTTCAGGCAGTCTGTCCCGGTGTCCCCAGCGAAGCCAATTTCGTCCCGGTTTTGCAAGAAGACCCAACGATAGTTTAAAATTATACGTACACAGAAAAAAAAGATGTCTTATTTCAAAACGCAAAACTCTCTCAGGCACTGTTTGTTGAAGTGAGAAATATAACTCTTCATCAAATAAATATATCTCAACTCAACAATATCTCATTTTTTCAAGAAAGAACCTAAATTAATTAGTTCAATCTTCATATACTTTTGTGCCAAAAAAGACATTTTTGAGTAAAATAATTAATTGATTTGCAACAAAACGCTACAGCGTTTTAACAATAATATCAGATTTCTTGAAAATGTTATTTGATGCAAGTAATCTTCTTTAAAATAAGCATGTACACAAATTTCAAATAAGTATTACTTAATATTTCCTTCAATACTGTTACTTTTTCGGATGAAAACTGCCAATTCTTGGTTTAATATTCACAAGCTACAGTCAAGATTTAAAAATTTTAATTTAAAATAGAACGCGGTTTTACACCAAGATTCATTACATTTTCGGACGAAAACTGCTAATTCTTGGTTTAATATTCACAAGCTACAGTCAAGATCTAAAAAGTTTAATTTAAAATAGACCACAGTTTTACACCAAGATTCAGTACATTTTCGGACGAAAACTGCTAACTCTTGGTTTAATATTCACAAGCTACAGTCAAGATCTAAAAAGTTTAATTTAAAATAGACCACAGTTTTACACCAAGATTCAGTACACTCTTGGCTTGATTTACATTTTATTTGCCATTTTTTCATCAAATGTTTTACTATTTCAACCAAGAAACTGGTAACTCTTGGTTTAATATTCACAAGCTACAGTCAAGATCTAAAAAGTTTAATTTAAAATAGACCACAGTTTTACACCAAGATTCATTATATTTTCGGGCGAAAACTGCTAATTCTTGGTTTAATATTCACAAGCTACAGTCAAGATTTAAAAAGTTTAATTTAAAATAGACCACAGTTTTACACCAAGATTCAGTACATTTTCGGACGAAAACTGCTAACTCTTGGTTTAATATTCACAAGCTACAGTCAAGATCTAAAAAGTTTAATTTAAAATAGACCACAGTTTTACACCAAGATTCAGTACATTCTTGGCTTGATTTACATTTTATTTGCCATTTTTTCATCAAATGTTTTACTATTTCAACCAAGAAGCTGGTAACTCTTGGTTTAATATTCACAAGCTACAGTCAAGATCTAAAAAGTTTAATTTAAATTAGACCACAGTTTTACACCAAGGTTCAGTACATTTTCGGACGAAAACTGTTAACTCTTGGTTTAATATTCACAAGCTACATTCAAGATCTAAAAAGTTCAATTTGAAATAGACCACAGTTTTACACCAAGATTTAGTACATTCTTGGCTTGATTTACATTCACATTTGCCAATTTTTCATCAAAAGTTTTAGCATTTCAACCAAGAAACATACGAAAATTAGTATTTCAACCAAGAAACATACAAATCATACAATCTTAAAGTAAATAATATTGACGGAGGTATATCTTGTTCATCTCGTGGTGTTGCCATAATAGAAAATAATACCCTTGTAATGGGACAGCCATCATAATTCACATATTATTGAAACTAAAATAAAATAAAAAAACCCGCATAGAAAACTTAATTTAGAATTGCCTATTTCAAAACCAAGGAATTTAAATAGTTTTTTTTTAATTATTATTATAGCCTTTTTTATTCCGAATTCGCTACAATTTCAGTAAGTATGTTGTTGTTGTTTTTATTTTATTATTATTATTATTATTTAATTGTCGCGTAATTCGGCGTGCCTCACGGCATAGGCCTCCTCCGTGTATTGGAGGGTTTGGGCTATAGTTCCCACGCGCGCCCAGTGCGGATTGGGAACTTAACACACACCATTGAATTTCTTCGCTGATGTGTGCAGGTTTCCTCACGATGTTTTTCCTTCACCGAAAAGCTCATGGCAAATTGCAAATGTAATTTGCGCACATAAATTCCGAAAAACTCAGAGGTGCGCGCCCGGGATTTGAACCCACGACGCTCTGCTTGAGAGGCCACAGGTCAAACCACTAGGCTACCACCGCTTTTTTTTAATTTAAATAGTATAAAATAATTATTATTTACGTTGGGTTGAGCTAGTTCTTCTTCAATTTATTTTCATAATGAAGCACACGACGTATGAGTAGGTATGACTGATTGGTCGATATTGTCGATTTTTTTAGTTTAATGTTTTTGCAGTCGAGTTTTTTTAATAATTCTGTTTTTTTGTTATTATAAGATAGTGCATATAAAAACTTTATCACAGCTTTAAAATATTAGTTATAAACAAAAATTTTAACAAAAAAAACCGACTTCACAAAAGGAAACTATTCCAAAACAAACTAATACGCACTAAAAAGAAAAACATAATTGCATATTCTTCTAAAACTTAATAATCAACTTACTTTTTCTACTTATCAATATGTAGGTACGATCTATCTAATGTTGTTACAATTATTGTTATTTCTGGAGTCGGTGTCAGCCAACATAGGCTTGTAAAGAATTACACACATAGTTATAGGTGAGATGTGATTGTGTATAAAAGTTAATTTGTAAAAAAATATTTATTAAAGTATTCTCGTATTATTATTGCCAGACATATTGTAGTGTTTCCTTGGCTGACACCAACTCCAAACATAACAATAATTGTAACAACATTAGATAGATCGTACCTACATATTGATAAGTAGAAAAAGTAAGTTGATTATTAAGTTTTAGGAGAATATGCAATTATTTTTTTCTTTTTAGTGCGTATTAGTTTGTTTTGGAATAGTTTCCTTTTGTGAAGTAGGTTTTTTTTTGTTAAAATTTTTGTTTATTTTTTTATATTTTTAGTGAATCTGAAGTACCTACACTAACATTTTTTTCTGAATATGGGTAGACCTATTAAACGTGCTGCTCATATGACACAGCACCGTTTAAATGAAACGGACATACTTAATGCTAAATGGAGGTCTAAAGGAGAGGCCTATGTCCAGCAGTGGACTTGTAATGGCTGAGATGATGATGATGACTTAATGCTAATTTTAGACTTGTATGGTTTTCTCATGGGTGTCATCGTCAGAACTGGACCAAATTGAAATGGGACCACACGGAAAGCACCAGCTTTCAAATAAAAAAGAATAATTAAAATCGCTTCGCCCAGTCAGAAGTAACAAACATAAAAAAAAAACAGACGAATTGAGAACCTCCTCCTTTTTTTGAAGTCGGTTAAAAATGGTTGTTAACCAACTTTAAATCGTTATATGTAGATCCTAAATGGTCACTCAAAATTAAAAATTATTAAATTTATGAAATCTAAAGATGATTTTCAAAGTTAATAAAGGGTGGGGCCTTTATATTTTATACCATTTGTCCAGAAAATATGGAAAACAATTCACAGTATTTAAAGCCGTGGTAGTACATGCAGTGGCTTGACCTATAGCCTCTCAAGCAGAGGGTCGTGGGTTGCAACCCTGGCTCGCTGAGTTTTTCAGAATTTATGTGCGAAATTTCATTTGTAATGTATCATGAGATTTTCGGCGAAGGAAAACATAGTGAGGAAACCTGCACACTCCTGCGAAGCAATTCAATGGGGTGTGTGAAGTTCCCAATCCGCACTGGGCCCACGTGGGAACTATAGCCCAAGCCCTCTCATATTAAGAGGCGTCCTGTGCCCAGCACTGGGACGTAAAATAGGCTGATGATGATACCAGTATTTTAGTCAGTCAAATAATTACTTTCAAAACAAATTATTTTCAAAATGGTCAAATATACAGTTATTGAGTTAATGCCGAAAACTGTGCTTCTCAACAAAATAACTTAAGTGCGATGAAGATACCTACACTCTTTTATAAGTTATTTTTTAAAGTCGGTTCCCAGACCTTAAAACTTTAAATATTATGAACGCGAAATACTGCTACTGCCAAACGAAACAAAATAGTCCTCGAAATTGCCTTAAAGGGTAAAATATCAACGACAGTTGGCAACTCTATGTTCCTTTGCTAGCCTAGCCATTTTTGTAATTGTTCGATCGCTGTGCGGCTGTTTGCTGTTTCATAAAAATCAAAAGGTAAGATTATCATTACTTTCATTACGGATATATACATATTATGTGTGTGTGAATTACGCTAGTCGATTTATTGTTAGAAGTTTGTCTTTTTTGTCAATAATGAGTTTCACTAGGTACCTACGTAACTATAGTTTCTCGCATGGTCATTACTTTGTGTTCTTATAATTATTTTTGTGTTTGTTTTAGGCTGACTTCCACAGCATTGAGCCGATCATCTCAAAATTATTTCCTTGTTGCTGTTCAGTGTTCACATGCCCAAGCGCAAACTTATTACCTAGTGGCCGCCATTAAGGGAAACAGAAGTCTCGCATATTCTTTGCCACGTGTCCTATGATATACGGTTACAATGGAGGAAACAGTCCTTCTTCTAATGAAATGGAGCATTTCTGAAGAAATCATCAAGAATTTCCTCGGTAAATACCCAAATCTTGTTATTAATTAGGTACTTGCATTCGTAGATTCGAGCTTTAGTTAGCAGGTTTGTTTCATAGTAAGCAGTCTTATAAATCGAATATTATATCCGTTATTTTATACTTATCTTGATTTAGGTAATGCCAGGATTATCTGATTATCGGCGAGAATAGATGAATAGGCACAATAAGAGTATATAAGTGACTTGTTGTTAGGATGTATTCGATATAACTTTTTATTCAAATGAGTATTGTTTTTCAGATTAATTTGGATTTTGAGGAAATATATTAAGAAGAACAATCATTAAATTTCTTTATAAATTGGCACATCGAAAAGCTCCTGAAGTTGAAACAAGACCAAATTAAAAATGAGACTGGGATTTCAATATTGGAGACATTGTTTGCTTTAAAAGACGATGGTAAGTTTTTAAGTTTAATTTATATTTATGCACTTTAGAGAACCTGAATATGAAGGTTAAGGTCCCGGGTTCGATTCGCGGTCGGGGCAGATATTTGTATGATGAATACGAATGTTTGTACTCGAGTCTTGGATGTTTAATATGTATGTACAAGTATGTATTTATCTATATATGTATGTTCATCTATTGTCTAGTACCCATAGTACAGGCTTTGCCTAGTTTGGTACTCAATTGGAGTAAAGTGTCCCTTGATATTTATTTATTATTTATTTATTTATGTACAGTCAACAAAAACTATACAGTCAACTAAACAAAAGTTTGTATTAAAAATTAAATATTTATGGTTAGGTACTTTATTATGTCTGGCCAGGATCGTCTCCGCAGGAGGGAACTCTTCAACGGTGAACCACAAACATTTAATTTTTAATTCAAGCTTGTGTTTTGCTGACAGTACTTTTTGTTGACTGTACTTGCATTGTCAACGGAGCTCTATACAGGTACTAAATTTCAAGTATTATTTAAAAATGAACTTTTGTTGTTTTGTTTTTAGATAAAAAAAAACCAGTACAAATGACATTACGAACTCCTGCAACTAATAATGATGGGCAAAGTAGCCGGCAGAAGAGCCGTCGGCCGGAGGAAGAAGTCGTGGCTGCGCAATATCCGGGAGTGGACCGGAGTCGCAAGTGCTGCCGAACTTTGCAACCTCGCGAAGGTTGGAGGAAATATGCGGAGCTGACTGCCAACCTCCACTAGTTGGAGAGGCACTATAAGAGAGAGAGAGACAAATGACATTACTGGGACACCTTTATTCCGCCTAAGGGGAGGATATCTCGAAAGATAAAGTTTTCGTCAATGGAGGTGATAGAAAGCCTGATTGTTCGCACAGAGGTAAGTTTCGGTTCTCGTTGTTTGTCCCAGTTAAACCTTACACTACCTAACCTAACTGGCATAGCCAGGTAAAAAAAAAATATAAGTGAAAACTGATACTGTGAAAATTGTTAAAATGACATCCATTATCAAATCCAAGATTTATGTTTTCTTAAAAATCGATAAGGCTCCACACGCACAGAGAGCGGTAGCGGGGTGGCGCGGCACGGTGGCGTTATCGCTACCGCTCTCTGTGTGTATGGAGCTTAAACCCTAAGGTTGTACGATGCTGAACCCAACCCAATTTTTGACAGACATTGAATAAATGTATAACTTAATAAATTTGTGCATGTGACTAAGCAGCTTATTTTGTTTTAGGACGCCGGAACCATCGACACAGTAATCAAAAAGAAAACTAGAATATCTACCGGTTACCAGTTTAGTCGGGCCTTGCAACATAGGTTTCGCAATTAGTTTAAGTTAACCGTAGGCCTAGATGCATTTGTTTCCAGCGACGACCACGCGGATTCATTTGATGCCAAGGTACCAGCGCAAGGAAAATTGATATTTTTTTATTTTCACAATAATTAATTTGTGATCATAGGTTAGTGATTGTTTTTCGTATAATAAATGCGTCTATTACTTTCTCAATTACGTATTTTGTTTATTTTTGTCAATGTCCAACGGCAAAGTTTTTTGTGTAATTCTGGATAGCTTTCTAAAAACTTAACGTTTATTTTGCTAATTAAACAATATGTAGGCAAAGGCAGGAATGTAATCGATACAACTATGTTTATTTGAGATATTTATCTAGATTTCGCTTACTGCAGATGAGAATATAATTAATAAAATTGATAGTTGTGAGGAACGCTGTTATTAATATTGCTGGTGTGGAAGACCAGTAATACTAATAATTGCAACAACCTCATTTGCAGTTAGGCCGCCTTTACACCTGTAAATTTTAGTTACGTAAGCGACTTCCGTAATGAACTTACAAAGGCATTTACATTAGTAAATCTGTCGTAAGTTCATTACGGAAGTCGCTTACGTAACTAAAATTTACAGGTGTAAAGGCGGCCTAACTGCAAATGAGGTTGTTGCAATTATTAGTATTACTGGTCTTCCACACCAGCAATATTAATAACAGCGTTCCTCACAACTATCAATTTTATTAATTATTGTTTCTCGATTTAAGTATTTCCAGAATTACAGGAAAAATTCGAACCTCTCCCTACAAATAACAATAGACTTGAAGCAAGACATAAATATATCTTACTTCAAAAAACAATGTACTTGAAGCAAGACATAAATATATCTTACTTCAAAATACAATAATCTCTACTCAAGATAACAGTGAAATCAAACCAAAAGATTTCATTACTTGGATAAAGATTCAAGTGTATTAAACCAAAACATTTACTGACTTCAATAAAAAGTTTAAAATACTAATTTCAAGTAATATTCTTTCTTCGTTTAATGTGGATGATGTTTTGATTAGAGATTGAATATTTATAAATTTAAAAGATAATTGTTTTGGTTCAATAAATTTTACTTCTCACATTAAGACATTATCATCTTTAAAGTAATTGGGTGAATATGAAACCAAGAATGAAAGTTACTTGGTACAAGTTAAAGTAAAGTTTAGTTTGAAACTCAGTGTTTCACACTAAGAAACAACAATCTCATTCCAAGTAGTGTTAGTAATTATTTTGAGAATGATTGTTTCAATTCAAGAAATTTTGTTTCTCACATTGAGAAATTATCATCTTTAATGTAATTGGGTGAATATCAAACCAAGAATTAAAGTTACTTGGTACAAGTTAAAGTAAAGTTTAGTTTGATACTCACTGTTTCACATTAAGAAACAACAATTTAATTCCAAGTACTGGAAGTCATTACTTTGAGACCGATTGTTTCAATTCAAGAATTTTAGTTCTCAAATTAAGAAATATCATCTTTAAAGTAATTGGGTAAATGTGAAACCAAGAACTAAAGTTACTTGGCATAAGTTACACTGTTTCACATTAAGAAACAACAATTTAATTCCAAGTACTGCAAGTCATTATTTTGAGACTGACAAACTCTTATTATGAGTAATATAACTATATGCAATTAAGAGACGATACTTCTTTGTGTCAAGAATTTGTGGATTTCTTTCTGAATAACGATTTTCATGAAACAAAACAGTCGCACTCTTGGAATAAATATTAAAGTTTTTAAAAAAAGAGTGTTTTATGTATTGAAAAAAGAGATTTAATAGTTGGAGGAAGTAATAAACTCTGAAACATTTTATGTCTTATTGCAAGCAATTAGTGTCTTCCTGATATAGGAAACAGGATATGTCTTGAACGAAATAGGTTTATTTGGTTGAAGACATCTTTTTTCTCTGTGTACCTACTCGTATCGAAAAATAAGACCCGATATTTAAAAAAAAATTTGTTCAGTCGACAAAATATTTAAAAATACGACTTGGAAGTTCAAGAACACTAAAAACTTTTTTTTATTATATATTTCCGCAGATGTGTCCCGGTCTGACAAAATAAATAAATGATCACGTTATGCTAAACGTGACCTTTAGCTCTTGTTACCAGGCTCTGTCTGCACCGTAAGGAATAAAGACGTGATGTATATATTCAAAAAAGTTGTATACATGCATACATACATTGCTAGTTAATAAAATATGAGACGCAAGCTAGATATCAACTGACGTCATTTACACATCTAAAATACAGTAGGTATGTACCTAGATATAAAAATGATAAACTTGCATTACCTACCGATTTTACTAAAATAAAGACTTAACTTGACATAACTTTGTATATGATTATGCAACTTATATCTTACGCAGTAGAGTTAAAATGGAGCAGCAGTATGAATCAGTAGGTTTGTTCACCCACATTGCATGCAGCATTATGTTAATGCAATGGATATTCTTTGATAACGATTTATCACTTTGATAGGTACCTAATTGGAATAGGTCGGGATTCAAAATAACAAATTTGTGAGCAGTGAGAAGGGTTCGAAGAAGGCGCGTCTGGCTGTCCACAGAGGGGTGCTTGTTCCAACATTGATGTACGGCAGCGAAACTTGGGTTTGGCAGAAGAAGCATGAAAGCAGAATAAATACCATGTTCATTCCATCGACATCACGTTGATGAATGCCAGTCTTCGACGGTGCGGTTTAATCGGTCTTTTTTGCCACGAACTTGCAAAATCTGGAACGAGCTTCCCGCTGGGGTCTTCCCATCGAGTTACGACCTGGGTGCCTTTAAGAGGCGAGTGTACAATTTTCTGTGCAGGGCCGACAACGCACTGCATCGCGTAAAGCGCCGCGGGTGTCTATGGACAGTGGTGATCATTTACCATCAGGTGACTCACTAGTTCGTTTGTCTGGCCTCTCTAACATTAAAAAAAATGCAGTAGAAATGAGAGCGTTAAGAAGTATGGAAGGCGTATCACTGAAAGATAGAATAAGGAATAGTGTGATAAGGGGACGTGCTGGTGTGAAAAAGGATAGTGACTAGGATAGAAAAAAGTAGGCACATACGCTTAGTTGGTTTGGTCACATCGAGCGGATGGATGAAAGTAGACTAACTAAACAGATCTATAGGGGGAGTGTGAATGGTTGCGTTGGGAGGGGAAGGCCTAGACGGACGTTCCGAGACCAAATAGGAGACGTTTTGGAAAAAGGTCAGGTCAGGAGTACCCGAAACCGACGAGCATGTATGAAGAGATTGATGAGTGTGGATGAAGCGAAAGAAGTATGTCAGGATCGTAGCAAGTGGAACAAAGTAGTCTCTGCCTACCTGTGGGTAAGAGGCGTGACGGTATGTATGTATGTATGTGGTAGCCTAGTGGTTTGACCTGTGGCGTCTCAAGCAAAGTTTTTCGGAATTTATGTGCGATATTACATTTGAAAATTGCCATGAGCTTTTCGGTGAAGGAAAACATGGCGAGCGAAACTGTTATCTGTTAGCAATAATTGGCGTTGTTCATTTTTAGGGTTCCGTACCTCAAAAGGAAAAAACGGAACCCTTATAGGATCACTTTGTTGTCCGTCCGTCCGTCCGTCTGTCAAGACCCTTTTTCTCAGGAACGCGTGGAGGTATGAAGCTGAAATTTATATCAATTACTCAGGTCTACTGTCCCTTGAAGCTGTGAAAAAATCAAACTTCTAAGCCAACGCAATCAAAAGATACAGCCGTTTATGCCGCAAATTTCCGCAAATTTTCAACTCTCAAGGGAATCAAAACCTACAAGGTAGTTCCCGTGAACGCAGAATCTTGAAATTTGGTATGAAGGTAGGTCTTATAGCACAGATTAAAGAATAATTGCGAAAACCGTAAATGTGTATGTATGTCTGTATATAGCAGTGACCAATATAAAGTAACCCCACACTGCGTACATTTTGCTTTGGAGCAGGGCTCTGCTTACACTGGTTTTATATATTTATAGATAATGATACGGAACCCTCGGTGCGCGAGTCCGACTCGCACTTGACCGGTTTTTTTTATAGCCAGTCGAACGAAGGCGATTGGGATTCTGTCTAAATTCACGAATTGTCAAACAGCGAAAAAATGTTTATTATTAATTAACAAAGCTACGTAAAAGCATAATATTCAAATTAATTGCTTGAAATAGTCCATTTTATCAAATAAAGGTGTTAAAAGCACAGCTTAAAAATAATGAACAATGCCAATTGTGGTGTGAAGTTCCCAATCCGCGGCCAAAGCGGCAACAAACTGAAACTACTTAAAGTCTATTAATACGTTGTAGTTACCCCCAGCCAACTGTTATCGTATTATTGCCCAGTATATCTCATCCTGATAAATCTACCAAACACGTGACGTCACACTACCTATACTATGACCTCACAATCGGTCAAAACAAGATTAATAGCGAAACTAAGCATGCTAAATGTTTATCTAACATTATTAATCGTTGAAAACATAAAATGTACATACCAGTTGCTTCTCTACCCGCGCAAATGGTAAAAGCATATCGAGGGGAACGGACGAAAATCTTAGGAATCATGCTATAGGCGATGCCGCAACCCATCACTATTTTGATTCCCCTTTCCACCTATAGGTACGCCCACAATCACAAGCGTGGCCTTTGAGTCTTGTTACTTAGGCTCTGTCTACCCCGTACGGGATATAGACGTGATTTGTATGTATCTTACGTTATTAATCGTGTTCTTAACATCAAGGAGATTATTATTGTAGAGAGGAGGTTAATACGTTAACACTATAGTCCGAAAGCCAGTAGACAGAATTATAGTATCTAGATATTGTAATAAGTAATAAGAATAGTCTTAGGAATCATGTTATAGGCGATGCCAGCAACCAATTACTATTTTGATTCCCCTTTCAACCTATACGCCCACAATCATGCTAAACGTGGCCTTTAGCTCTTGTTACCAGGCTCTGTCTACACCGTAAGAGATAAAGACGTGGTTCGTGTGTGTGTGTGTAACAAGAATATTTGTAATAAGTAGGTACAGATATTACTAAAGATTGCAAAAGACCAATGCAATTGTGTCTATTTATCTGATCTACGCCATAATATTTACCCCTGATTAAAATACCTTTTGTTATACTGAGAAAGTGCTAAGTTCCCATAATGAAAAAGTTACTGAGGCCTTACCATGACGTCTGAATGCGATTCAATTTCGACTCAGTTCAGGTTTTAGCTGTCATTTTTAGTATGGATCTGACAGCGAGCGAACCTAAACCGAATCGAAATTGAGACATGGTAAGACCCCTGGTGACTTTTTACAAGGGGTGCGGGGCGGGTTACCCCCGCGTGTTGTCTAGAGCTGCGGTTCATTTTTGGATTCATCCGAGGGGAAGAGCAATGCTTGCTCCGGTGCACCCTGGGCATCGGTTACTGATTTCCTGGCAGACTCTGAGGGAGGTAGGGAAGAGCCCGACGGGGGAGGGGTCTTTTAACCGTATTCTACAGTAGGTACATACAACGTTGCCGACATTTTTGTCACAAGATTTTCGAATACTGTATTTATTACTTTGACATTGGCGAAATCAGCGCATCGATCGATAGGGCTAAATTAAAAAAAGAACAATTTTACAAAATAAAATAAGCCATAAACATTATAACTATTTATTTAAAAACTACAAATAATTTATCAACACTCAGTACCAGTAGGACTTAACGGGCACTCTGTCTTCTTTGATTCCCATTGACTCCATAACATCCATTTCGAAAGTCTTGAGTTTCGCTTGGAACGTGATCTGTAACGTGACATAGGTTGTAACACTTGAAACAGAGCACGTAACATGCCTTGTATCACTAAGTTAACGAACTTATACATTCCATAAAACAAATGTAGTTAAGAATAATTTTGTTATAATTTTATTACTTTTATTTTTTCGTCTTCTGACACTACTGAAAAGTATCAAATCGCTGCTTAAATACAAAAGCGACACATTTCAAAATCTGACACTGTTGCATTTGAAACCTTATAACGACCAACTTACGTCTTTAGATGCAATGGCAAATGATTTTGGAATGCGTCCGTTTTGTATTTAATCAACGAAATTTCAAATCCATGTGGCCTTTTTTTAAAATAATCTTTGATTTTATGAAATAGTTTATATATTTTTTCAACTGTCTTCAAGTGTTAATAAAAATGATGCTGTCAGATCGTAAAATGTTGTATTTTTTTAAACTAAAAACTTTTTTTTTAAAACAGAGTTCTAAAGAACAAATTGTCGAATGGGGTAACTTTATCTGAACTTACTTAACTTCCCAGCAGTGGGACATAGGCTAGGAAGATACTATACCTTGGTAACGTCATCAGCTCTGGTATCCTTCTCAACGTTTTCCAGATATAGCTCCTTGCTCTTGTAGTCGATGGTTTCTTCAGCCATCTTCGGGATGGGAATAATGCGGCTGCTGGCAGTCGATACTCGCACCTGACGAAGCAATACCATTGACGTACAATAAACAACTAGACTCCCAATCACGCTCAAAAACTGTCCGAAGCAAAAGTCTGAACGACGCGTCTATTGTTCAGAGTTTTTGTTCAGTTGTGTTTCGACCGCGCTTTGATAACAATGTATATGTCTCTTTCGCACCGTAATCTTACTATTGAGAACAAAAGAGACAGGCAGGTTTCCAGCGCGTGGCGTCGTGTCATTACTTCTCACGATTCTACGCCATTGATATTAAACATTACTGCCACGAAATAAGGTGTCAATTTGAACGAATATATTAATGTTATCTGTCTAAGTCGATGTGTTGACACACACAACACATAGACAAAGCAACTCGGACGTTTCTTGAGGAACCTTTGTTAGCGACTGAGAGTCTAGTTTTTTTTTTTTTTTTACTACAAACTGACCAGTGATTGACCGTTATCTTACTTGGTGGAAGGTGCAGATGTTTATTGTAAGTCAATGAGCAATACCCAGAATGTTACCATCAACAGGGTCCAAAGACCGAGAGGATCCAAAGACCAAGAGGGAATTTTTATCGGGTATGAGAGAAATGAGCTAATCCGTTAGAGAAGCAAAGTGACCGGCATAGCTTGCATGATTGGCAACACGACTAGCACGGAGCGATAGTCTGTCGCGCGAGAAGACTACTCGTCTCTTTTTACTGTTCATTCTAGAAAGAGACGGGAAGTCTAACGTTTGCCACCAACAAATATGGGACAATATCCCATCATGCTGAGCGTGGTCTTTGGGTCTTGTTAAGCTAGACTCTGTCTACCTCCGGGAAAAAGAGGTGATTTATGTATGTATGTATATTAAAATTGTGATCAAGTTCAAAGTTTCATTGTAAAGTAATTTATTTCTGAAACAGTATTTGGTATGCAATTAATAATAACGTTTATACGTTTATCCGTTAACATACTTATATAATGTAGATAAATACATACAACATCTATGACTCGGACCCCTACTGGGATTCGAACCCAGGACCTCTAGCTTCATAGTCAGGGTCACTAACCACTATGCTGTCTGGTCGTCACAATGGGACTTGGGGCCCCTCTTTAAGGGTAGCCAAGTCCACTTGGACAATGGGACTTGGGGCCCCTCTTTAAGGGTTTAACACTCTGAGTGTGGCAGTTAACTTTACCTTCTCTCCCTCCTCGGTGTACCTCCACTCGATCTCGGTCGGCTTCAGTGTCTCCGGGTCGACCAGTTTCACGTCCGTCGTCACCAGAAGAGGGGCTTCCGAGCGTATGGTCACCCCGGGGAACGACTTGTCTTTTCCTACCTGCAATATTTTTTATTGTAACGCCGAGGGTTTCGTGCGAATTCGGCAAGTAATAAAATCCAGTGTTAGCAGAGCCCTACTCTTAAGCAAAATGTAGGCAGTGTGGGGTCATTTTATTTTGGTTACTTACATAGATAGCACACATAAAAATATCTTCTGTGAACATGCTGGTCTGGGAGTGAAGAAAAAACATAGAATATACATAAATGTGTATAGATACTTTTGACGTCTTGGTAACGTAGATATATTTATGCCCTTGGCTGTACCTACCCCCGTTGCATGAGGCGATTTCAACAAAGTTTTTGTTTTGTGTGTTTGTTGATGCACTCTTCTAATCATATTATGTGAACTAGGTCCATTTTTAAAACGTATTTGTATTAATTAATAACTTTGAAGGATATGACTGTATGTTTTCGGAACTCATTCTTATTAAATAAATAAAACAACAAATAATTGTAGTGATCCTAGCGCCATCTAGTCGTTGATTATATGAACTACTACGACGTACGACTAGCTAAGTAGCTAGCTACCTACTCAACTTAGCGAGCTAGTATTGGAAAAATGTGCTGCACCCAGTTTTGGAGTAGAGTTTACATAAATGACTTGAACTACAGTAAGCAACAACTTCTTTGATTGTGACTTGCACTAAATTACTATAACAACAACAATGCCAAAAACTGGCGATTTTGGTGTATACTTGACACAAAAATCTATGAAATATATGAAAAATTCTATGGTTATTAACTTGTTATATATTATTATAGTAACTTCGTGCTCACTTTATTTATAACGTTAACGTTATTTATTAATTAAGTATCATCGTTATTTAAATTCTTGTGAAACATGGTTTAAAAAAAAACGACTAAGTCACTATTATGAATAGATGGTCCGCTTTCAACATGAATCTACCTTAAAAGTCGAATGAGGCTCGTCAGCGCTCCGGAGGAAGGGCTACGAATTAGTCCGAAACATGTCGAGCATCATTCGAATTTTATACGTGGGTTATCCGTTTGTGTAACTACGACGATGATCCGAATAGTTCCGATCTTTGCGCGGGGAGCGCCACCGTCGTGAAAGCATTTACCTTCGAAAAACCCTTTTCTGATAAGATCGAAACTAGTTGCATCATCCCCAATGAGCGAGACTGTTCAAAATGATATGACCAACGAGGCTGGCAGTCTCACAAATTTAAACCTTGTCGGAAAAAAAAGAAAAAAAAGCCGCAAACATTTTTAATTTACTTACAGTTCTCAGGTGAGTATTGAGCCCCTCGACAATGACCCAGTTCCTTTCCTGAATGACCTGCGTCACGATGCCCTGTTTGCCTTTGTCTTTACCCACCAGCAACTCTACCCGGTCACCCCTGGAAATTAAAAAAAAAAAATTAAAAAAAAATTTAATCAAAATTTTACTCATCTCTATGACTATGTGAGTTACTTAACCTGTTCTTTTTATTTTTACAAGCTTTCTATTAATTTATTTTTAATTTTTCAGAGGCTTTAGGCTTATGTATGCAGCTTGGCAATACTGCCACAGATATCACAAATGCCATAGATTATACAAATATCACATAATGCTCAAGCAGATGGACCCTTTTCAATGACGTATTTTTAATTAGAAAGTCAATTTCGTTGCCATGTTTGGTAAAAATCTGTCCAGTAGTTTCAAGAGTATTAAGCTCAGCATTTTTTTTATTTTGTATGAATGTTCAATTAATGCATAGAGGGTTTTTATTACAAGCTTTACGTATGTATGTTTGTCCGGGTGTAATCTTGCGACTCAATTTTGAGGTAATCTTCAACCTGTTGAGCTGAAATTTGCATGCTTGTGCAAGTCAGATGACAATACAATAATCTGGTAGTAGAATTCCAGTGGGCCAGCTAGGACCATCTCCGCAGGAGGGAACTCTTCAATGGTTGGTCCGATTGACTTGAAATTTGGTTCACATATGTAGGACGGATGACAATGTCATGACAGTCAACAAAAAGTACAGTCAGCGAAAAAACTTGTATCTAAAATGAAATTTTATGATAGGTAATTTTTTTTTATATTTCATGTTATCTTTTCTTGTTATCTTTATAGAGTATTGACAGTAAACAAAATTGCATTAATGATAATCTGTCACATTTGACCTCTTTGATGAGCAAGTTGCATCCCCATAGGCAATAAAGTAGATTTATTATGACAACTTTGAATAACATCAACATGGCTATTTATTAAAGATGTGTGATACAAATATACATATAATAAGCCCATCAAATGAATGGGCGAAAATCGTAGGAATCATGTTATAGGCGATGCGGCTAGCAACCCATCACTATTTTGATTCCCCTTTCCACCTATACACCCACAATCGTGCTAAACATAGCCTTTAGGTCTTCTTACCCCATCTATCTATATAAATAAAAATTAATTGCTGTTTGTTAGTCTTGCTAAAACACGAGAATGGCTGAACCGATTTGTCTAATTTTAGTCTTGAAATATTCGTGGAAGCCCAGGGAAGGTTTAAACGGTGAAAAAATACTTAAATTTAAAGAAGAAAAAAAAACGGGGGTGAAGCCGCGAGCAACAGCTAGTAAGGAATAAAGATGTGATTTATGTATGCAAATATATTACCTTGTAATGTAATAATGATGCAAGTTGTATAACAGATAGGTCCATAATATCGACTACTACTGGAAAAGTCGATAAAACATCTCACTCTGTCTATCACAGAGTCATTTCCATTTTTGTTATGAGAATAACACTCAATTTATGACAATACTTTATCCTATACAATTTATGACAATACTTTATCCTAGCTTATAATATTGAGATACTTTGGCAAGATAGCTTTATGTATAACCTGAAGAAACTCCAGTCGCCAACAGGTTCCAGAAATACTTTTTTTCTATGCGTACTGCGCTCGTTCTGCAATTGAAACTGCCCGGTCCACGGGCGGTTCGTGGTGAAACGGTACTTCTTGCGGGCTACCTGAGCCTTCGGGTACTGAGGATAACCCTCAGGATTCTTCCAATAAACCTGGAAATACAAATATATTATTTTATAGGTTATGTAAGGCAAACCTGTCTTATTTTTTAAAGTAGGGTTTTAATACCTGTTCATAGCTTCTTTTTATGTAGGATTCGGGCAGATTTGAGTATTTGACCGTAAGGTCGCCAACTTTCTTGGAAAGAAAGCCAAATATTCGCATTTTTATTTTGTTCCGTAATGAAGCAAACAAATCTGCCTGTTTTGACAGTGACAGTTCAGAACGGTGCTGCCTGCCTTCCTTTAAAAATGAGTCGTCCTACGTCCTTGAACGTTGCATTGTTTAATAAGTATTTAGTTAGCCTTCTCTGACTTAAATAGAAAAAAGGCCTTTCTTCAGATACTAAGTTAAGTTGAAAATAAAAGTAAAGTTTAACTTACCAATTTTGTATGCACGTCAACCCATATGTATTTTTTTTTGGTTCTAGTAACATTTCGAAACGTTTCTCTACATTTATTTTATCGCGGTAGATTTGAGCTTGGGTGAACATTATAATTCTTATATTTCTTACGTATATCAATAAGCAAAATAATAATAAATTACAATGAAATATTGTTACATTACTTGACTTTAAGAATGATGACCTAAATGTTGTACACAAAGAACTAAGTGGCTGAACGACTATTTTACTTTGGCCACCTCGAACGTACCTTAATGGGCAAAAATAAAAATGACACTGTCAAAAATGTACTAAAACTGTTTTTTTAATTGTTTAAATCATCTAGTGAAAAATAATATCCATGTTAACATAGGTCAACCACTTTTAAATATTGAATGCTACTCGAAATAATTAATTTTAAGTTTTTTAATTTTTTTAATCCTCCACAACTTTCCTCACCATAGACAATTGACGTAAATCAGCTGTCCGATATCAGTCGTTGTAGGTGGCAGCACCGCGTCACGTGAATTTTCATGGCGCTGAAGCAGGGCTAGTCCCGACGTCTTGTGATTTCACTAAATTATAGCTGTTTCTAATATTTACTGCAAAACAGCATTAATTTATAAGTTCTAGGTGAGTACAGTATTGTATTTGGCATTTATTAGTGCGCGTTGTGTGGTCAAAAACGATTTGCGCGGGACATGAATGTGTCAAAATAGTGACGGGTGTAGTATGGGGTGGTTTGGGGTGAATTTTGTCGATCGTAATACTGGCGCCTGGACGTCTGGATGCCTGCGGGCGCCGGACGACCGTGCCAGATATCGATTCACAGTCCTACCGAGCCGTACCGCGCAAAACACCACTCGGTTCTCCACATTAGCTAGTTACAAGACGTCTCTAAATTTTGTACGAAATCGATTTTTCCGACAATACTTACTATTTATGTTTTGTACCATGAAGTTCTCTACGCGTTTGCCTGTGTTCTGGCCTGATGTGGTGTTCTAAGAAGTTTTAATTGTATTTCAAGGTCAGTCCTAAATGGTTTACTATGAAGTGTCGAATAGTAAATTAGACGCAGGAACATCTATTTCGTCTGTTAAGTAGTTTTCCGAGGCTAAAGTGAGCAAAAAATTGTGCTTTAAGACTTCATTCTATATCTCTTAAGTCAAGTTACTGACCTGGCAACAGGACTTACGACTTAGGACGCTGGCCAGAAAAAAAAAGTAAGAAAAATATATTTTTTTTCTAACTAACTTATTGGTTGTTTGGACAGCAGTTCTCCTGTTAAATGTTATTTTCACCAATCTGATGTATTCACTGATAATTTAATAATCATAAGAGCAGCATATAAAATTGGCTGCCAGATCAGGTCACATGCTCACATTTTAGAATTTAGATTTTACAGACAATACTTTAAATATGTCAAATCATATTTTTGAGGATGATGTCATCTCCAATGTGAAAAAAAAAGAGTTTTTTCACAGATCAGTTGATATGATCAGTTTATATATAAATAAACCATGTTTATTTTCCAGGTGATTGTCAGTCATTGCAGATATATGTAGGTTTCATTGAAATTACTTTAAATTTTGCTGTTATTTTTAATTGAATGTGCACATTAACCAAGCTTTTTTTATTTCTAATAAGAAATGGTGTTTTCTGGAAAAAATCTACTTAATTACTGGATATGATGATGATGATGATAATAAATCACACCTCTGATTTGTTTTACTGTTGATTGGTACAAACTATCATATTATATTTTTAACTTTTAATAAACTTAATTATCTAAACTAAAGATATGATTCGGTTATGATTAGTGTCTTAGTCAAGATTATTTTGTCTTAAAAATTCAGTATTGCGTGTATCTTCTTCTTTCAATGGTGTCTAATCTATTCCAATTTTGAATATAACTGTTGTTAAAGAGGTTTCGGTTTCAGTTACGGCAATAAAACATGTTGCGGTCGGACGCTATTTTATAATAATGTTCGGTGGTTACAGTAAAGATGTCGGAGTACTGGGTGATCAGCGCCCCTGGCGACAAGACGTGCCAACAGACCTGGGACACGCTCAACAATGCCACCAAGTCCGGCAACCTCAGCGTCAACTACAAATTCCCGATCCCCGACCTCAAGGTGAGTCGTTGTCAATGTCTATTTGTTGACCGGATAAACTAGTGGTTAAAGAACTTGACTATCCCAGGTTCGATCCCCGGTGGGGGCAGATGTTACATATGAAAAATGAAAATGTTTATTCCCGAGTCTTGGCTGTTTAATGTATTATATTTATGTATGTATTTATCTTTAAGTATGCTTGTCTATTGTCTAGTACCCATATTACAGCTTTGCTTAGTTTGGGACTGGGTCAATTAGTGTGAATTGTCCCAGGATATTTATTTTTCATTTATTTATTCTATCAATGTATGTATGAATGTATGTAAAGTAAACTCCATACCGGGCAAAATGAACATAAAACAAATACAATTGACATTGAGATACATGCACAAAGGTGGACTCATCCCTTTAAGGGATCTCTTCCAGTCAACCTTAATATATAGTTTCATAGACAGAATAATTTTTTAGCGATAAGTGAATTCGGCCCAGACGGAGTCGCGGGCCACAGCTAGCTAGTATGTATGCATGGTGACTTCAAATTAGTATACACTGTATCTTACTGTCTGGGCAAAATTAAATCTAACTGTAGGTATGTGAAGAATGACTAAGAAGTTTCATATTCATTGTCATCAAATGTCAATCATATCTTATTTCATATAATACCATAATTTATTGTCTCTTTGTTGTACCTATTATTTTCTAAATGCCGCTGTGTTATATTGAAGTCGAATAATTAGAAATAGATTTTCTGTTAACTTTTTTTCTTAATTCGAGCCATATTAGAAAAAAAGAAGATATTTATGCCCTCCACTGTACATTATATGTTTTTTTGCATTGAACTTAACAATAACAAAACCTCCCTTTCTGGAACAGTTAATAATCGATTAGAGTATATTTACGCAAGTAATGAAAGCAACTTATTTGGCATGGCAATTCAAACGAATATGGACCTTATTCCCCTTTTCTCATAAACTAGTTCTGCCTAAAGCTAAATTTACCGACACTCTTCGGCCTTGGCCTAGAAACATTCCGCGTTAGTAGAACATAAAACCCTTGTGGAGTAAATATGTATAGTATAGCTGTTGCCCGGGACTACGTCTGCGGAGAATTGCTATCCCGCGGTAACTGTTTTCCGGGATAAAAACTATCCTATGTCTATGTCCTTCCCCGGGAATCAAACTATCTGTATACCAGATTTTAACTAAACCAGTCCAACGGTTTAAGCGTGAAAAGGTAAGACGGACAGACAGACAGAGTTACTTTCGCATTTATAATATTAGTAGAATAATATTATAAGCTAATTTATATTTAAAAAAAGGGCTGACAGCATTCCTTTGTTGAACCCCTGTACTTATTAGTTGGGAGAGATACCTAGTTTTTTTTTTATGGAATTTTAAATGTTCTGAAATAAAGTTTTTCTTTATTTTTTTATTATTTTACTTTCAACTTACGTAAGTCGTGTCAATTTCACAGGATATATATTATATCAGATTTCCTTATCTGTACTTAAGAATGTGAAATGTTTATGATTAGATTGAAGATAAATATTTAGAGATGTTGCTTGATGAAGTTTCTTTTTGAAGACAGATGAAGAAATGTTTTTCAAGATTTTTTGTTATTCTAGATTAATTCTAAAACGTCTTTTTAAGTAATTTTTTGCCTATAGGTGGGGACATTGGATCAGTTGGTGGGTTTGTCCGATGACCTGGGCAAATTGGATACGTTCGTAGAGGCGGTCACGAGAAAAGTGGCGCAGTACCTTGGAGAGGTAAGGATCTGATGTTACTGGATATTGATATAAGTACTATACTTTCGAGGAAGCATAACTGGTCGCTTTTCATACAAATTTGAATGGAATATGACCTCAAAAAACTGGAAAAAAAATACAAAAAGTATGACTATGGTTGGGAATCGAACCAGGAGCCACATCGTTCTGTGCTGCGTGCTTTACCCCTACACCACGCATAGCAGGTAGAATGTAGATAGTAGGCCGAAATCGCGCTGTGTTATTGTAACAGTTATTTCAAATCATTAAGCAAAAATAATACCTGAACGCCGTCTGTCTATATGTATTGATTAAAATTACTCAAAAATAAAAATACAAAGTTTTATGTGAAGTGATCCGTTATTTTGTATGTATTTGAAATGCTTACATCAATGATTTACCAGTATTTTTAATTTTAAATCAACAGTTAAGATTTTTAAAAAGTAATGGCTGGATTTAAATTCGTTTCTTTTTTAATCGCCAGGTGCTAGAAGATCAGCGCGACAAGCTGCATGAAAACCTGATGGCAAACAACAGTAAGTCACTTTTTAAAATTTTTGCGGATTTGTTTTTTTTTTCATGTGGCACTAAACATTTTATTTGTTTTTGTTACACAATTCACAGTATGATGAATATGATTAAAAAGTATTTACTGAAAATAAAAAAGTATATTCATATAAAAAAAAAAATAAAATAAAATAAACAATTACGGTACATTGTTTGGTGCCATTTCAAAGCGTTTTAAACGAGATCAAAACGATAGAGTTCTAGAAGAATAAATAAAGTTTAAAGATGAAAATTTTGCATGTAAAGTTTTAGAGTTAAATTATGGCATGTTTTGGGCTAGACAGGAAAATAGGCTGTTGAGAGAAAAAGTTGCCAGCATGAAAAACTAATTCATAGACAAGAATGAAATGACGTAGAGAAAAAGAAATAAAAGCACAAGAGTAGTGCGAAAAATTTTAGCATGCGTCGCTGGATCTTGATGGTTATATATTTTTTTATACTTCCTGATTAATTTTGTTATTTATGTTATCAACTTGTGTATATTTTGCATGTATCTTTATTTTTTCGGCACTGACATTCAAAAATATATCGAAAAACGAGTCGGTGTCTTTGATTACCATATCTAATTTTCTTATTTAATTTTATTTGCAACACAAAACTTGCACTGTATATAAGAATGTATGTTCATTCATAATTATTTTACTACACAACATTTTCACTTTCACATATCATAACAATGACTGAAGTAACAAACTGGAACTATTTTAATATTTCATTACTAACACTAATGTGTATTTAAACAAAATCAGTGAATCTTTGCACTAAATTAAACAACGACAATTACATAAAATTGTAATTATAAAGGCTCGATACACTGACAATGTAGCTATTTCTGGCACAGATGTCAAAATATGTGACTATTGCAGTTCCAAATTTGGCCCCGCCCAAAAGACATTGTCAAAGATTCGTTGATTCGAAATCATATTTTTAAAACGGCTAAGAATGTTGAGTGGACAGTGTTTGTAATGTACGAATGTTTTTTTTTTGTTATTGTTTAGAAAGGAGGCTCGTTTACTTGCGACTATTTCGACCTCTTTCACATTTTAAATGCATCATCACCGTATGAAATGAAATGTATATAGATAGATGTTTCGAATGGATTGTTGCTTAGGGCATCGTGCACCTGTATATGTAAAACTGCGTTAAATTACGAAATTCATCCAAAGTAGCGGATAACCACACACAACGCTTGATACCCGGTGGTTTATCCGACTTCACGCTAAGAAAAGGTTATGTTTTATAAAGAGTGTCTACAGTTGAAGACTTTGAAAAAGGTTGTTATCGTATTTCAAAGGTGTGGAATGTTTAAAAATATTATTATGTTTTTCTATGGTTTATTGGACGATGTGCTTTCAAACCGTTGAAAATGGTTACAGCCGCTTTCTAGTCTACACAGTAGCATTAATAGTCATATAGAAGCAAGAAAGCTGTAATTATCATCAAGTTATTGATGTTTGACATTTTCAAAACGGGATCACGATTTCTGCAGTGAATAATAGTGTACATTTTTGGTGAGTGTTTTTAAATATATACGTTTGATTTTTAGTACGTTTCTAATTAGTAAAATTTGAACGGCATTGGTTTGTTTCTACATCATACTGCTTTATATATGAAGTCATCGAATTGTAATTTACGTATTTCAATTCATTATTGTTTTTTTATTGATGGGGGCACGTCGCGTTGAACATTTTTCTTATTTAACGCTTTTTTAATAATGTATATGTAATTTTTCGAAAGTTCGTTTTTGAGCACTTTCTTAATATGTATTTTCATTGTAGATGATTGCGAATTAGTATTTGGAATTGCATTTCAGTGTCTGAAAAGTGGAAAAAGTTTTTTGGCAGTGAGTAAATAATTAGTAGTATATGTAAGCTTTGAAATTACGTGCTTACGGAGCTTTACAATGATATAATAATATCGTGTATTAAGTATGCGTATATAGTATATAGCCGGAAGTAAGTATATATAATAATGCGTATATGTACTTGTATATGTGGTAGTGTTAGGATGTGGGTGTATGTTGTGTTATTATTATATGGTAAATGTAATTTTATATCTAGAGACCGTCGCGTCAAAGACGCATTCCTTTGGTTTGCATGGTCGTCGCTTTTTGGCATTCGTCTGTTTGTATATTTTATGACAGTTGTTCAGATACTTTTTATTTAAAGTCAATGATTTCGTCAAAACGTTATTTAGATAGAGTAATATTTTCTACGGAAGTTAATTCATATTTAAAATGTTGAGACAATTCTTAAAAGTCTGCTTCATATTTGTCACGTGATAAAATGATTCTGCTTACAGTCAAATTTAGGTTCTATTTTTACGCCATGATCCGTAAAGTAGTCACGATATATTTTTGACAAATTTGATGTTTAGTTCATGAATAAGTTTGAGCTTAATAAAAATACATGTAAGTGTTTCGGAATAAACTTAACATGGAACATGGTACTTGTTAAGTTTCTTCCACAATTTCTAGGTTCTAGGTTTTAAGGTAGACGTACTGCACAGATGTTATGGTATAAGATGTACTATGTCGTCCTAGCATAAAAATCGCAATCACTGCCTCACGAGACATTCATAGCTTAGCCATGAGCTTTTACATACAGTCTATGCTTTGCGCTTCTTGATATTATTAAATTTTTAATTTCTTTTTTTTTTCATAAAATTTTATTTTTTACATCAGCTCCTTCCCTACTAAAATCCTATTTTTATTTTATTTTCAACGAGCTTAGGAACGTATTGAAGAGCGTTTTATAGGCGTGTAAAAGCGTTACGGCGTCGTTAAAAAACTAATTATTCATAACAATAACACATTACGAGTCTACATTACAATACATATTTGCATAGTGAAACTTAACTATGATGCCTTTAGGGGGAGGAGTTAAATGAACGATGCGAAATATGCCAGCGCGTATAAATATAGTCGTGTTCGTGTTGTATTTTTTTTTAATTTTTCAATATCATCAAGTGTGAATTACTTACATAACTACATTTATTTGATGCATTATCTTCAAAGAAAATTCCAATGGGTAGCTTAACTGAGACATAATTCAACCTAATCGGTTAGATATTCAAATCTTTCATAACACTGATGGATATGTATAAAGACACCTATAAATATAACTCCTCCGTCTAATGAAAGTCAGGGGGCTACTACGAAATTCGGTTTTCGACGTTCGTATCGTACCGTCCCTCTTACTCTTAAAGTAATGGCTATTAAAGGAGGCCTGTGCCCAGCAGTGGGACGTAAAACGGCTGGAGATGATGATAGTGTGAGCGGAATAGCAAATAACGAACTTTGAGAACCGGATTACGGAGTATAAAGCCAGTTCTATACCATATGATGCGTATGATGTGGGTTGAAGAGCATCCATCTTGTAGTGCGTTTTGAGTAGTTCATTTACGTTTTGAAGTTTTTCCCAGGACATTCAAACAGCTGTTTAGTAAGTAACGTTGAGAATAACTAAAGCTAGTGACAATGTGTGTTATTTGCTACCTAAAAAAATACATTCAAACGTGATAGCAAAGTGACTGACTGGCATTGGATTTTAAATTACAACGAACGAAAAATTTCAACTAATACTCAGCTTAACAATATTACAATATTTACAATATAGCAACTAGCGGCTGAAATACACACATCGCCTTTTAAATCAGTGCTTCTGACCTTTTGATGCAGAAACTAGCAACTATATATATTTTGCAAATACTAATGTCTGCTAGATACCCATCAAATGCTAAACCGGCAAGAGTAATGCCATCGCTCCAACAGGTGTGTTTGTTGTCTGTCAGATTTAATCCTTTACCTCTATGGGATGCCTCTCAAACTCAAATGACGGAGTTTTGACCCTTTTCCATAATAATTCTTGCTCTACCATGAGGAGGAATGCCTCTTACAAGGCATGGATAGCCTGCGCAAGAATAAAACCATCAACGAAACAGCAGTTCTTAATCTCAAATCATGGAATTTTGGCTCTTAAAATCCGGAGTTTAATCTTTTGCTTTATAGCTATGGCTTTAGGAAGAATACCTTTCGATAGACGTAACTAACCATGCGAGTGTAGTGCCCGTTTCTGGGAAATAGCAGCAGCTGTTCGCGGGATATTGGTCCAGGGATAGTTACTGTGGATGGATGCTCTTGAACCGGCAAAATGTCACGCGTCAGGCATGGACTCGTACGGTGACCCCGGCGGGGGCTCGCCGCCGGGCACTCCGACGTCCCCCGTCTGCGACTCGGCATATTCCGAGCATCACGGCTGCCACGAGCAGCATTGCCATGAGCATGAGCCGCACGGCTGCTGGCCGTGCGAGCACCGCGACCACCGCGACCAGTGCTCGCTGGCTTCAAGCGGCCGCAGCTCGCCGAGATGGGACGACGATGAAGAGGAGGAGCGGCATCATGGACATGTGCTAACGCAAGGTCTAGGGAAAACTGTGAAGCTGGGAAATAGTCCCTTTGTGAGCCTTGTTCCCCTTTTGTGTATCCCCTTTGAACCCGTAATTTGAGATTACCTTCCTATTGGAATATGACTTACTACAGACAACTCTATAAAGAATGAATTTTGAGCTCTTAAAGCTCGTGATCACAAGTAGACCGACATTGATCTTCCTTCAGTCTATTTCTGATCATGTCTTTAACTTTTTATCAGTCAATTTAGTAAAATAGTACCTATTACTGTTTTAAAGCCACTTAAAATTCTAGTGTCAGCGACTCATTTTTTATTGGATTCGTACATAATTCTAGAGGATCCGTTTCGTGCAACCTTCGTTTTGTGATTTAATTCTTCTTTCTATCTTCTTTTTATTATTCAAACACAGCCCTTTAAGGATCTGAACTAACAGCTCACAGGGGTCTATTTCCACAGCATCAGTAGTGTTTGAAACGTTCCCCATCCGGTAGGCCCCGTCGACCCTAATAGGTTATATCATTTAGATGTCCTCCGTACGTACAGCGCTGCCTGCGTTACTTTTCTATTGTGAAGGCAGTGATTGCGTTAAAGAAATTCCCTGACTACACCGTATCATAACAGGACCGTGGCCGTCCCATACGCACGTTCATACGTATTTATACACCGTCTAGACCCATGTTAAACCATTGGTAACGTGTGACATCCGCAGTAAGCGGAATTTGTTTTATACGAAACGTGGCGTGCCGCTCTTGGAATCGCAATCATATTCACCATTCTCTTCTGTAAAAAGGTAAAGAATGAGGCAAGAAAGAGATGGTGACAGCGATCACGAGCTTCTAGTCATTACATACTCTGCTTTGGCTATGATGGACCGCGAGTATTAAGCTGTAAGGCATTAATTCATGTTTTTGCGTGGATTGGAACGCTGATGGACTTAGTATGATACGGTTTAGTAGATGGGTATCTCAGGTTAGCATAGGTTTGTGTATTTAAGCAGTTGGCGCTGGCCGTATTTATTGGTATCAAGCGCCATCCTAAATTTTGTAAAGCTGCAAAAGTTTATTTTCGCTTTTGAGAGCATTTAAGGATTTCTTTTGCTAATTCATTTAAGTTTTTTTTTATAATATTATGTCTGTTGACAATTACGAATTAAAATTTAAAAATGTGTAAAGTATATTGAATTGTTTAGGCTGACGCTTTGACAGTGGCTAGCTATACCCGCATAATGTATCTTAGCATGCTAGAGTTTATTACAGATCTATGATACCTATATATACCTGTTTCGTTTACACATAGTTAGTTCGAAAAAAACGAACTCTGTGACAAACCCTAGTCTGTTAACATTGTTTGTCACATCTCAATGTCGCTTTCAATTAAAACTATAACCGCTATATGTATGTATGTATGTATATTTAAGTAGAAGTTTTTATATGATTATAAAAAATTACAGCTAAAAGGTGTATTTTCAGCTTTTATTGTTTTTTTTAGTTTTTTTTTGTTAGTTTGCATCGATGTTTAATTTTTAACACTAGTTATGTCGCCTTCTCATTTCTATAATATGTAAAGGTACCAATTTTAGTATTTTTAGTTTTACCTTATACAATAATGCATTTTTTTCGACTAGTGAGTGCACTTTGGCCAAATCACAAAAATAGCTCTTAATCTCTTAATGATAATCATTATTAAACAATATTTCCGTTTTTTTTTTGTATTTGTGTTAATTTAGTTATATTTCTTAATTGCCTGCAGAACTTTTAAAAGTAATAGTCTGTATCTTTGCGGCTATCCAAATTTTAATTTATGTATTTTGTATTTTTTTTGGTATGTCGTTTAAGGGTTAAATGATTAAATAATGGAAAAATAAGTGTTGTACTGACTTTTTTTTCTAAAGTACTTTATACGATTTATTATAAAAAAAAGCGAGAGTAAATTTATCTACAGGTAACTCTGGTATAGATTAAGTTTAATTTAGTTTATATTACTACCAATTATCTATATGAATATGTATAAATTCTATGTAATGCTTTGCATTGGTCGTAGACACTGGTGTATGAATTGAATGCATGAATAAATGTATGGCATGATGTAGTATTGAATTGGGACTTGTTTTTTTAATGTGTGCAATGTATGAAGCATGGATTGTGTATTTGCTAGTTTTAATTTGTGCCTTTTATTTTCAGTTTTTTTAATGCACATGTGAAAAAATGAAAAATTAAATTTTTGTACTTACCTACTTTTTACTTTAAGCTGTTTTTAAGCGTACATGTTGCATGCATTGTAATGGAAGAAAAGTACGTAAACAATAGATTTAAATAGAAAGTTTTAGATAAATATAAATTACAAATAATATTTTCAGATGTTATGAACTCACTAAGTCGAAACGCAAAAATGTAGTCTTTTTAAAACTATAATTTACAATCGCTTAAAATACAGTTAATTAAAAACTGTTTTTTAATAATATTCCTCACATTCTCATAACGACTTTCTTGACAGGCAGGCATGCTATGACATTTTTTTTATAAGGTTCACTTTGAATTACACTTCAAAAGTGTATTTAATTTCATTTTTCGAGAGTTTTGTTTACACCTACATATATTTATTTATTGAAATTTCAATAATTGTAATATGTATTTTGCTTTAATATGGTTTTATTAATATTTACATTAAAAAGTCCCTTAAGTCTATGTTAGTAATATACCTAAATACAACAAATTGTGACAAAACTATAAATAAAAAAGTTGCCCTAAATCGCTGCCCGGCGGCATGGCGCCCAGAAGGCTGGCAGCATTGCCGCGTTGTATGGCAATGCTTACCCTTTGTGCTAAAAATGTTTAGTTCAAATTTAATATTGTATGTGTATGTACAACAATAGGACATAATATATTTGAAAAAAAGGGGCCAAGTATGAAGTTGCGCACAAAATCAACAAGAAAATATGAAAATCCAGTGTTACCTGAGTCCTGCTCTAAAACAAAATGTAGGCAGTGTGAGGTTATTTTATATTTGTTACTGACATAGACAGTCATACAGACATAGAAACAAAGATTTTTTAATGACAGTAATTTGTAATATTTTTTAATTAATGTATCTTTTGATTGCATAGACTTGGAGGAATGTTTTTTTTCACAGCTCCAACGGACCGCAGACTTTAGTATTTGTAATTAATTTCTACTTTATACCTTTCGCGTTCCGGAGAAAAAGGGTATTGACAGACAGACGTACAGAACGAAGGGATTATAGGGTTCCTTGATGAGCAGATGCTTTTCAAAATTTATCTAATGAAATAATGAATATCATGTAATATTATTCCCAATTAAATCCATGCAACATGTATAAATATTTTGTTATAACACACATCAAAGTTAGGCAAATCATTCATCACACACATACTTCTCACCCACGTGTTGTCCATTCCAATTTATTTTAACGGTTTTGTAAACAAACCAGTTTCACTATCAAATGAATCAAGAATTTTAATATCTTAATTTGTTGTTTACTTTTACAGTTTTACCGTTAGAATTAAATTTCTAAACGACACTGAAAATTAGAACAGAAAAATCCGAAAAGTAAAGCTATGGCCGGGAGTAATTGTGTCGTACAGACACATCATTCGAACAGATGACGCTTGGCGACAAAAATTCGCATAGTAACAAGGTCACGTGACAGCTAGTAACAGATAGAAAAATTCGAAGGCTTACCCACCTGCTATGGGTGGTGTAAGGGTAGCACGCGTCACGGAATGACGATCCGGGTACGATTCCCGATAGCTTTACTTTTCGGTTTTTTTCTGTTTTCTAATTTTCAGTGTCGTTTAGAAATTTAAATCAGTTACATCTAAATTCACACACAACTCATTATATGAAATTAGCATAACATACACCGGAAAGTTGAAGGACCCATATGATACTTGATATCTCAAAAATTTTAAACAACTGCTATGATTGTTATATTAAATATCTTCCATGCTGGTCTGGGAGTAGAGAAAATCATAGAAATATCAGTTGCTTATTCCCGCGCGGTAAAAGCCCATCGATTGAATGGGCGGAAATCTTAGGAATCAACCCGGCAAGCACGAGAGCGCACAAGAGTCGCGTCGCGCGCGAGAAAAACTACCCGTCTCTTTCTAAAACGAACAGTAAGAAAAAGACTGGCAATCTATCTCGCGCGCGACGCGACTCTTGTGCGCTCTCGTGCTAGACGTGCATGTTTGATTCCCCTTTCCATCTATACGCCCACAATCATGCTAAACGTGGCCTTTAGGTCGTGTTACCTTAAGCTTTGTTTATCTACCCCGTAAGGGATAAAGACATGATTTATGTGTATTATTTGTATTATTTTATGTATAGGAGGGACTTGTTTACAAAATTGTTAAAATGGACTGGAAGTGACTATCAAAAGACCAACTGGTATAATTATGTTTCTCATCCGTTTTCTTCTCTATTGTCGCACTGTATGCTTAGTGTAGGTTTTCGGTCACAAAATGCATCTCGAACGCGTTGCGTTCAAATGTCAAATACTATGAGAACAGTTTGTTGCCGTTTCGCTCCGCAAGTGGCGCTGCCAATTATTCCATAGTAATTGAGACGTTTACGTGAACGCGTTCGAGACGTTTTTATATGCGAAAACTTACACTAGAGGCAATGAATTCCAAATTCGAATGTCATACAGTTAGTGTGAGCGGGGCTTAATTCGAATATATGATATCATCATGATAGTGTTAACGCTAAAGTATATGTTAACGTTCGCAGGTGACTTGCCGACCTACCTGACTCGCTTCCAATGGGACATGGCCAAGTATCCCATCAAGCAGAGTCTGCGTAACATCGCTGATATCATCAGCAAACAGGTAATTTTTTGAGATGATGAGTCAGTCAGTGATTTTTTTTACCTACTCTAGTGGATCTTTGCAAAGAAAGATAATAGAATGTACCAATTGCTTCTCTTCTCGCGCTTATGGTAAAACACACCGAAAAATGGGTTATTAGCAATGCGGCTAGCAACCAGTGGCGTAGCTACCTAGGGACTTTGCGGGGCAGTGCCCCGGGGCCCTCAAGCTCAGAGGGCCCTCGAATCCTTACTACAAAATCTCGATCGAACTATTATTATCAAAACGTAACCAGTTTAGATAGTAGAGGGGGCCCATTTTTTTATTTGCACCAGGGCCCTTGGTTACCTAGCTACGCCACTGCTAGCAACCCATCACTATTTTAATTATTTCCCACTATCCGCTCACAATCATGCAAACCTTGGCCTTTGGGTCTTGTTACCTTAGGCTCTGTCTGCCCCGTAAGGGATAAATACGTGTTTTATGTATCCGTTTTCTTCTCAGGTGGGCCAGATTGACGCAGATCTTAAGGTGAAATCGTCCGCTTACAACTCACTCAAGGGTAACCTTCAGAACTTGGAGAAGAAACAGACGTAAGTGTGCGGCGACCCTAGCGCCACCTAGTTGGCCTTTACATAACTACTACGACGCTCGAGTAGCTAGCGCCAGTTGTAGTTAGGAATTGCTCCCGGGACGGTATATTATGCATGTATCTAATTAAATATAATTCAAAGGTGACTGACTGACTGACTGACTGACTGACTGACATAGTGATCTATCAACGCACAGCCCAAACCACTGGACGGATCGGGCTGAAATTTGGGATACAGGTAGATGTTATGACGTAGGCATCCGCTAAGAAAGGATTTTTGGAAATTCCCACGGGATAAGGAAAAAACGGGAATTATATATTCGATTCCGAGTGACGCTATCTCAGTAACTATAATAACTAGACTCTTCAAATTTGATACAAAAGTAGATGATTACAAACCTAAGAAACTGATTTCAGGATTTTTGGAAATTCCCACGGGATAAGGAAAAAAACGGGACTGAATATATAAATTCAGTTCTACGGGATCGAGTTTTACATGGCAATTGCTGATTCTACGCGGACGAAGTCGCGGGCATAAGCTAGTTATACATATAAACCTTCCTCTTGAATCACTCTATCTATTAAAAAAACCGCATCAAAATCCGCTGCGTACTTTTAAAGATTTAAGCATACATAGGGATATAGGGACAGAGAAAGCAACATTGTTTTATACTATGTAGTGATAGTGATAGTGATATACTTATTAATTTAGTAATTCTGTCTCGGTCTTGGCCGAGAACTGTAACTAATTAATGTGTCGATCTCGATCGAAAATTGTAAACTTTCTGTCTCAGTCCCGGCCGACATTGTAAATATCCTGTCTCTGTCGCACTTGCCCGCTATATATTGAGGTGGTTATAAAAGTGTGTGTGTGTCTGTGCAGCGGCAGTCTGCTGACGCGCAACCTGACCGACCTGGTCAAGAAGGAGCACTTCATACTGGACAGCGAGTATCTCACCACGCTGCTCGTCATTGTGCCTAAGTACGTATCTATAGTTATTTTGTACAGTCAAGTGTAATAATATGTATCTAGACAAAGTTTCAAAAATAAGTACCATACGCTCTTACGCCAGCTTAATAAGGTCGTGGGATATATTTTTGAGAAGTTCCTATCGATACTTATTTTTGCACTTGACCGTACACTGCGTATCCATGCTGGTCTGGGAGCAAGGAAAAAATGGAATGTACTTGCTGCTTCTCTTCCCGCGCAGATGGTAAAAGCTCATCGAGGGAATCGGCGAAAAATGTTGTGTCTCTTATACAATCATGCTTAATAGATGACCAATTATAAAAGAGGGTTAAAACTACCGAAAAATTACATGTTTGGAAAGTGTTAAACATAAAAACTTACTGCTGCTTATGGGCGAAACGGTATAGCACGCATCACGGAATGATGAGGATACGGGTTGTATAGGCCATAGCTTTACTTTTCGGATTTTTCTGTGTTCTAATTTTCAGTGTCGTTTAGAAGTTTAAAAACTTACAGTTTGAAGAGTGACCGAGAAGACCGCTTTGTGACAAGAAAAAGTTTATCTATTGTCGTAAATGTCGTTATTGTATTCTAAGTAACAGAACACGAAGGGAAATAAGAAATAATAAATAAGAAACGTTTATTGTATAAAACCGTGTACAATTGTGATAACATGATAAATGAAAGAAAGACAATGAGTGATGAGTTATGAAGGGCCTTTTTGACGGCCGAATTACATTGCAGGCGCGATTTTCTGACCATAAATCGGATTGCTGGACTGTTTTTAACTTTTTTTAAAGTGAAAATTACTCATCCAGCAATTGGCTAGTTCCCAAGCTTTAATCTACTATTACAATTGAAAAAGAAATGTCATTTTTGACGTAAGCTCTACAAGATCCTCCGGCCTAAATGTCAATGTATTGCAGGTCGATGTTCAACGACTGGAACGCCAACTACGAGAAGATAACCGACATGATCGTACCGCGCTCCTCCCAGCTCGTGCATCACGACAACGACTACGGGCTCTACACCGTCACGCTGTTCAAGAAGGTAGGCCGCCAGTACCGTAAACCAATATGCCTAGCACGAAAGCATACGAAAGTCGCGTCGCGCGCGAGTCAGATTGCCCGTCTTTTTCTTACTATTCGTTCTAGACAGAGAGGGGTAATCTATCTCGCGCGCGACGCGACTTTCGTATGCTTTCGTGCTAGGCATACAGGGCGACTTTAAATAGTATGTATGTATAACTCTTTATTGTACACTAGCTTCTGCTCGCGTCTGCGTAGAATTATACATAAAACCTTCCTCTTGAATCACTCTATCTATTAAAAAAAACCGCATCAAAATCCGTTATGTAGTTTTGAAGATATAAGCATACATAGGGACAGAGAAAGCGAGTTTATTTTATACTATGTAGTGATAAAACATAAAATTTTATAGGTCATGAGAAAAACAGATGTACAAATGCGAATTTATCCCTTAAAAGGATCTTTTCCAGCTAACATTCGCACGATTGACAGGACAGTAGAAACCAGATAGAGAGTAGACATACTTAAAAGCTAAGACGAACGACTAACTTAACCTAAACAAATAAAGCATTAAAATAATACCTAATAATAAGAATACACCTAGTACACAACATTACAGGTACACCCTAATCCCTACTAATATTATAAATGTGAAAGTAACTCTGTCTGTCTGTCTGTTACCTTTTCACGCTTAAACCGTTCGACCGATTTAGTTGAAATTTGGTATATAGATAGTTTGAGGCCCGAGGAAGGACATAGGATAGTTTCTGTCCCGGAAAATTGCATAGTTCCCGTGGGATAGCGATAAGCGAATTCTGCGCAGACGAAGTCGCGGGCAACAGCTAGTACATATATATAAAAAAATACGATAAACTAAAAATATACTTCATATAAAAAACATATAAAAGTAATTCTAATGAAGGAATCACTAATTTTTATTTGCGTTTACTGCTTCCATACGATGTCTATACCTACTTTACGCCTGTGCGTCTACATCCCAAACGTTCACCGCATGTGGACAATTTCGATTTGATAGCAATTTTAAAACGATCAAACTAGCCCCCGAAATTATCAAAGTCGAGCGTTTTTAAATTTTTGATTTAATGTTATTTTGTAAGGTGGCAGAAGAGTTCAAGCTGCACGCTCGCGAGCGCAAATTCATCGTGCGTGAGTTCAACTACAACGAGAGCGACCTCGCCGCCGGCAAGAACGAGATCACCAAGCTCGTCACCGACAAGAAGAAACAGTTTGTGAGTACACCTACGTAATAGTGGTTATGTCAGGTGTCAGACGCGTTCAACTTTCACTCTTGTGAGCGACGAAAGCGACCTCGCTGGCAAGAACGAGATCACCAAGCTCGTCACCGACAAGAAGAAACAGTTTGTGAGTACACCTAAGTAATGCTAGTGGTTATGTCAGGTGTGAGACGCGTTCAACCTTCAATCTCGTGAGCGACGAAAGCGACCTCGCTGGCAAGAACGAGATCGCCAAACTCGTCACTTACAAGAAGAAACAGTTACTGAGTACACTTACATAACGCTAGCAAAGTACACCGCCGCCACTGGTAAATAACAGGGTGTAATGAAATTGACATTACTGTAATTGTGTACAATTTTACTTAGACTTATTAAGTCTTAACGGTGTGTCTCTGCGCAGGGTCCGTTGGTCCGATGGTTGAAGGTCAACTTCTCCGAGTGCTTCTGCGCCTGGATACACGTCAAAGCCCTGCGCGTCTTCGTCGAGTCCGTGCTAAGGTCAGTCCTATACACTTCATTTAGTTTATCAGTAGTCTAGGGCTTTGCTCTACATCTTAGCCTGCCTATCTCAAGTTCAATGACGGGAAGTAGGCACTCGACAATCATTTGAGTAAATAATGAATAGTATAGGTCCTAATATAGACCCTTGGGGCACACCTATCGTTACTTTGACACCCGCTAGTCAACCAGGACTTAATTGAACAGTCTGAACCCTTTTTCTTAAATGTAAATGAATCGGCTAAAGATCAATCTTTCTTACGTGATAAAATGATAATTTTACCCAGTAAAATGCTATTGTTCACTACGTCGAAGGCCTTTGAAAGGTCACAAAAGATCCCTATACAACTTGCTTATTTTAACGAAATGGGGATCCTATCCTTTTGGCGTTGCTCTTAGTAATGATTACTTAGCATACCTTGGTCTCGGGCCATTCGCATGCGGCCGTTTCCCGCTGCCTTTGCGCATTATAAATGTATGTAATTGTGTATGTAAATGAATGTTCGGATGAGATATTTGGGCGCCGATTAAAGAAACTTCTTTTGGACAAATCATTGTATTCTGTAAAAGAGTATAGTGAAATGTTTTTTCCTGACATTGAATGATTCATTTGTACTTTGTACCATATTGTTTTAATTTTATCTTAATATTTTATTGTTTGTAATTATATTGACGATCTTTTTGTGACTTTCTTATGTTTTGACATACAAATAGAAATAAATGAATCTAATCTAATCTAATCTATGGTTTGATCAGATACGGTCTGCCGGTGAACTTCCAAGCCGTGGTGCTCGCTCCGGCGCGCAAGAGCATGAAGAAGTTGCGCGACGTGCTGCAGCAGCTGTACGCGCATCTAGACCACTCCGCGCAGACGCACGGGACCAGCGCCGCAGACGTGCGTACACGCAGACAGACTGACAGACACACGCACAGACAGGGAGAGGGAGAGACACAAACGCAGAAGCAAAGAGAGGCTCATACATACAGACACTCGCACAGACGCCCGCACACACACACACACACACAGAGAGAGAGAGAGAGAGAGGAAGGGATAGAAATGGGAGAAAGGAAGAGAAAAAGAGAGAGAGAGAGAGAGAGAGAAACATTTATTTACACACATTCGATACACGTACAATTATAATAGGAAGAAATACAATATACTTAGGAACAGTACCGATATGGTGTAAAATGGGCCCCACTCAGCATAATGTTGCGGCAAATGGGTTGTTGGGAAAGAGACATACACACACACATAGCCGTAGATAGAGACACAAACGCAGAGACAAAGAAAGACTCATACATACAGACACTCGCACAGACGCGCACAGAGAGAGATAGAGAGATAGATAGAAATGGGGGAAAGGGAGAGAAAGACTTACACATACACACACAGCAAACCTAGTGTGTAGGTTTTTAAAATGTTATTAACATTTATTTGTGTTACAGAACGCCGAACTAGCGGGTCTTGGATTCGGTTCCGCGGAGTACTTCCCCTACGTCTGCTACAAAGTGAACGTCGATATGATCGAAAAAGCCTAAACAAGCAGGTAACTATACTTTGGCTAGTACATTGAGTCCACGCCAATACGAGTATACTCTAGATGTACGTCAGTCGCTCGAAAGTGTGCCGGCAATATAGTTCTCAAAGTCCCTTTGAGAGCTGTTTCAGTATTCAGTATTTATTATATTTCTGTGTTTTGGGCACTGGTCCCATCGAGGGCGAAGAAGCGATAATACGTTTTAATGGCATTTAAAAAAAGGTAAAAATAATCTTGAGGCGTCTTTTTACTGAAAAACACTTTAAAAATCGGTAATTTAAAAATACATGATCACAACAAAACATAACACGACATTTCAGGGGTTTGAAATATTTTTAATTAACACATACTTGACTATTGTCTAAATTACATAAATGAAATTAATACAAATTAAACTATTAAATTAAAAACTAAACTAAAACTAATCTTAAAATAAAATAATTATAAAAGAAGGGGCCCCCGTGGCATAGTTCCACAGACACTGGCAGCATTCCCCCTTTGGACAGCGATACTAATACGCTGTCCAAGGAAGCTGCCAGCTCTGCGGTCACCCGTAGCGTCTATTAGCCTCTTCGAAATATCTTTGAAGAGGCTAATAGCGCTAGGACCCCACGGACCAAGGGTCTCAACACCGAAAGGGACAAAGTTGTATTCGGTGCTGAGACCTCTATATTTATTTAACTTGCCTGATTCGGCCGCTTCTGCAGCCGCGCCTGCTCTACTCGTGGTTCCGCGAAGGTGAGACGAGGCTAGTGTGTCTACGCACGTTGCATCCCACACCAGCACACGCCCCACACTCCACGGAATCATAGACATACCGTCCGGTCTCTTGCCGTCGTCCCTAGCGATGCCCGTTGGTTCCAACAAAGCGGGGACATTGGCAGAGGCAAGTGACCGGCGGATGATGTCGTTCAGCGCGGCGTGCCTCGAGAAGCGGCCAGCGCTCTTTAGGCAAGACAATCCGTGGTGTCCTAAGGGGTCTACATCCTTGCCACAGGGGCATCTATGAGGTGTGCAGCAACGAAGGCCAAGGCGGAGGCAGGTGCATATACGAAATGTTTCGGGGTCTAAAAAGGTTCCGGTGTTGGGAGAAGGGTAGGCTTCTAACCAGTAGCCGGCTTCTTTAGTTCCCGCTGCTAAAAGCCTCGCTCGATCAGACCCCGAACTATTGCTTATGAGGTTGTCAAAAACTAATTTGCAAGTTATGTCGTCCCAGCTCCTTTGTGAATTTGGGTTATCGGGAAATTTTGAGCTTGGGTTGGCAATTGTCCAAGCATTTTTGGCTTCATCCAAGCCAGCAGTCAAATAGTTAGAGGACAAGTCCTTAAGGATTTTACCTACTAGACTAGCTGAGCTATGAACCGAAGACAAAAATGCTGGAACAGACACACTCGTAATTTTGCGGATCCCAAGCCCACCATAGCGGATGGGTAGGGATGCTTGAGACCAGGAATCTTCGCTGAGTTGAATGTTAAGGATCGATTCTAAATTTTGTTTGATAAAGTCGTCAATTTCTAATAGGAGATTTTGATATTTCCAAAATGGGCAACAGCGAAGCAAGTAAGTAAATTTAGGTACGAAAAGACAATATTTGAAATTGCAACTTGCTGTTATTTATTTTTAAAAAGTGTTTTAAGACATGTTTTACCTTTTTTAATGTCAAATGAACGAAGCATAGATATCGACTATTTTCTCGCTCAAAAAACGAACAAAAAATATAGATCCCGTATCGGTAAAAGAGACAGATATATTAGTAACAGCCAGCGACAACTCACTTATTGCTCATCGCCGGCGGTGGGACCAGTGCCTTATGCATATAAGGGTTTAACTTTTTTTTTTTGCAAGTGTCAGTATTTTTTTTTAATTTGCAGATGCCGTATCTACATCGCGTTGGCCTGCCTTGCGCCAAGCAAGCAATAGTTGCAATGTTACAAAATGTACAATAAATTATATTTTATTTAGCATATTTATCTATCCGACAAATTATTTACCTACACTGTAACAATAAAATCAATTGCGAAGTATTTTACGTGTACAGTTTTATTTTCAGGTTGATTGTGTTGTTAATTATAAGATTTTTGAATTTGAATTTGAAGGCTTGCTAAGTGCTTCTCAAACGCAACAAGTTTACTTTCAGTATTACAGTTTTGTTGCGGTCTACGTTAGAGTAGTTACATATTATCCATCCCTTTCGGACGCTGTATAAATGTTCAATGATATTTATGTTGGAGTTACTGAATTGGAAGAAATTATGTAAATAAGAACATTCCTCATCATAACTTGTGTAGTACATAATAAAATAAAAAATATTATTCAAGTTACTGTTTGTGTGTGTTTTAATCATTATTCCATCACGTTACCATCAAATAATATCAATTTGACCAATAAGTTTATGGCCAAAACCACAGGCTGTTGACAAGACGAACCATAGACTATCCATGCTGGTCTGGGAGCAAAGAAAAAACAACACAAGCATGTTAAATGTGGCCTTTAGGTCTCGTTACTTTAGACTGTCTACCCCATGACGGATATAGACTTGATTTGTGTATGTATATGGGTGGGCTGAAGAAGAAAGGGGTTACGTCTTATATAATTTGCATCATATAGTTTGAAGCATCTAAGTCAGCCAAATAGTTCGGTATACTATAGAAATAAAAATTGCATTAAAAATAAAAAAAATAACTAAACACTATGTGCAAAATTAACCTAAACCTAGCCTAACTTAAACTACAAATAAAACGCCCCTCCCAGGTCACTGTCACGGCTCATTGTACACAGAAGCCTGGCATTGCCGCGTTGAATGGCGAGGCTAATTCTATGCCCAATATAGCCAGCCCGCTGGGCACCAGAAGCATCTATCAGGCATATAGATATTACCCTGTAGAAATAGTATGGTGTGTCAAATTTTCTGGTCGCCTTGGATGCTTTATTCTATATGACGCTGACTCTATAAATGAAAGAATCTTTGAAATTTACATTGAAACCAAAGTTTACCTATTTAAAGTGTATCTTAGGCATAGGCGTTACTTTGCACAGGTCTATATTAAAACATTTACCTTTCTACTCCGCTACCACTGGTGCCACTGGTGATGGAGTAGCAACTTAAATGTTTGTTGTTCATTTATGTTAGGTATATGGATGTCCTAAGGTTTGTCACTCTTACTGGTCTGGATTTGTAGCCTACATAAAAGAATAATGGAGATCACCAACAGATTTCACATCTTTGCAGATTGTAGATAGTTAAAGCTGTAGAAAATACTAGCAATTAAGAAAAAAAGGCTAATCTAGTATTGAAACTTCCACAATGTTTTACATATTGATATATTTTTATAAAACCTTAACTTTAGCCTTTAAACATAATACTGATGGGTCCACTACTCTTTCCATTCGTCATCTTCTGTGGTATTTTCTGTCTCTGCTATGTTTGATGCCGTATCAGCTTCGTCCAACCTCTTGAAAAGCGAAGTCAATAATTTCTTGTTCAAATGGTCAGTTTGGGTTCTCTCTCTTATAGGCTGATTTTGGATGTGTTCTGTGTTCTTCACAATATTATTTTGTGGCTCCGGCATGATGGAAACAATTAATTTCACAAAGTTAAATGATAAAAACAAACAAAAGAACTTGCGACTTCAAATTAGTCATTAGTTAGATTAAACTGGACAATTATGGTTGACGTAAGCACTCGTTCAGAATGCGCACTACTTCCGACTTTTCAATTTTATAGGGTAAAATGTCGCTTTGTGATTTTACGTTCCATTACACGTAATGTAAGACTGTTTTGACATTTGCAACTATTTAGCCATTCAACCAAATCTGTGAAATAAAAGTCCTAGTAACATAATATAAATACTGCAATAATAATATGCCTTTTTTTTAAATAACAACATTGTAATAAAATCAATATCCAAATAGAATTTTATTTATAAAATTGCGTTCATTAAGGCGTTGTAAACGTTTTCACATTGTTATTTTTTTCACTGGCCATCCTTGAACGACGTTTCCAGCCAGCGACATTATCGGTCGGCTGGGTGTACTTGACCAATAAAACTAATTAAAGTTAGTATTTACTGTTTAAACCACATATTTCATGCTAAAATTACTCGTCTATACCATTTGTGCTACGTTACAGTGTATACAATCCGCAAAAGTTATTTCAATGTCGGCAGAACAGAGTGTCAAAATCTTACATAACTGCACCTAACCTGCATTTTTATCATCTGATTTTGTTTCCAGAGCCGCAAAAATGTTGGGTCGTTTCGCGCCTGGTGTGGCCCAGGTGACCGCGGTGGTCAGTCACCAGCAAAACAGGAATATGGCTACCCTGAAGACCATTTCCATGCGCCTGAAGTCTGTGAAGAACATTCAGAAGATCACCAAATCCATGAAGATGGTGTCAGCTGCCAAGTAAGATCTTATGAAGCTTTAACTGTTGTGCACCAGAAAGGATGTATGTGTGAAAATTCCTTAACATTTTTGAATAGATCATTGAGAAAATGACATGAAATGACATCATTTCAGTCTGGCAGTTTAGGTGGTTTTCTCTTGACATTTCCTTTAATCGTAAAAAGTTGAAAACTGCCAGTGCTATTTTTATTTATGTAATTTTAAAGTAATGGAATACCTTCTTTAGGCTATCGTAATAACAATATTGATTAACTTTCAAGTGTTTAAGGGTTTTTTTAGCATTGAAAGCTGTGAAAGACATGAACACCTAAATAAGTATAAGAAACAAAACTACATTATAAAATCTAACTTCTGATTAATTTTTCTACAACTGTTAAGACTTACCTAATAGGAATAATTCTAACAAATGACTACTAAACACACATATCCAACAATTATTTTTTATTATCAACATTATGAACAGCACTTTTTAACTGTAGCAACATTTTCTGGTCTGTGTAACTACCCTAATTTAATAACTTAGTTGTAACGGGCAATTTTCTGCAACTCGATGCCTGAGACTGCCTATTTTGCATGATTTACTGTGGGCACTAATTGTGCCCGCCCAGCTCCTGTGGGAAGCCTAGCAGGCCCTTCACGTTGCTGACTACTTCCCGGCATCTAATTTTGGTTACTGTAAAAACCAGTCTGTGCATTACAGGTACTCCCGTGCGGAGCGTGAACTGAAAGCTGCTCGTCCTTATGGTGAGGGGGCCGTACAGTTCTACGAGAAGGCAGAGGTGAGAGCTCGCTAGCTATTCAAGTGTCTGTACAAAAAAAAGCCACGGAAGCATAGTGCTAACAGAGGGTTGTAGGTTCGAAATTACATTTGAAATTTACCATGAGCTGTTTGATGAAGAAAAACATATAATTTCTATAGGAGATGAACTGGGAATGCTTTACTTTAAGTATTTTTCTGTGTTCTAAATTTCAGTGTTGTTAAGAAATTTAATTTCTAACAGATAAATACAAAAAAATCAAGAAAAATTCTTGATTGAAGAAAAACATGCAAAGTGACTATAATGGGTTCATGAGAATTGGGAATGGATGATTATTTTAAAAGTGCTTGATGATTTTTCTATTGATAGGAATAACCATCCTTAGCTACAGAAAAAAGTTACAGATTTTTCCGTTGAGCCAGATATTTAATAAAAATAAAAACATTTTACTCAGTCTCTTGTCGGCCCCATAACGGCTGAAGTACGTCCACTATTACCATACATGGGGGATTTAAATAAAAAGACCAGAATCAGTAGTGTTGTTGATTTTGAGTAGAAATAACCCAAAATTTCCAAACTCTCCAAAAATCATAAATAACTGACACTTAAGACAACTGGAACTTAACGGAGTGGTAAAACAGTAGGCTTATCACCTAACTCGCTCGCAATCGCCATCGTGTTCATTTTGACAGTTCTTGTATGAACGTGACAGCTAGCTGATTCCGATGCCAATTGTCAGCCCATACATGAACTGTCAAAACGAAAACGATGGCGATTGCGAGCGAGTTAGGTAATAAGCCTACAGGCTCTTAGTATATTAATTGTTTACAGGTAACTCCCCGTGAGGATGATACCAAGCAACTCTACATTGCCATGACCTCCGACAGAGGTCAGTTGGTTACTTTTCCTTATTATTACATAATCATAGCTTAATAACACCAAATAGTGAGATGGCTCCGTGGCAGCGCGGAAAAGAATTGCGTCCTTCCCTGAAAACGCCCTGATCTGTATGATCGTCGGTGCTCATCTGGTTAGGCCGACCAAAAAAAAATTAAAAATCAATTTTTTTTTGCAAATGGCCGGCAAGGGCTCTTTTACATGACTTTTTTTAAACTACCAGCACATTCGGAAAGACCATCATTGCCAAGAAGAATGCGCCGCAAGAAACTTGGCAGAAAGTCATTTTTTCAAAATAAAATACAGTAAGAATACTTAAATTCTACTAAATTAAATACATTTACAAAAGGGATGTATAAGGTCCCCGAGCCTTAAATTATATTAGTCTATTGTAGAAATGTATAAAGTCTCTACTAGTCGATTGTAAGCAACTAGTGCTAGACGCAGTACCCCACTGTCACAAATTGTTACACTATGGTGTATTAAACAAGCTTTTCACCCTTTTCTCGAAACAATTGACTGTTTTAGACCTGTAAATTTGTGTCAAAGTTCCTTAGTTTTACACACTACGATCACCATACTTCTAGCAGATCCACAAGCTCCTAATTTTGAACATTACTAGTTTTTAGCCTATCAAGTCATAAACAACCTAAAAATATTGCAATTTCATTCACATTACAAAAACACAAACTGCATAAGTAACTTTGTAATCCTCTGTAAATACATGGGATTACCAAGTTACTTTTGCAAGTGCAAGTCTAACTACACAGGTCTGTGCGGCGCGGTGCACACTGGAGTCTCCAAGGTTATCCGCCTGCGTCTCGCGGAGCCCGGCGCTGAGAACATCAAGGTGATCTGCGTGGGAGACAAGTCGCGCGCCATCTTGACCCGTCTGTACGGCAAGCACATCATCTCTGTTGCTAACGAGGTGGGTACAGTTGGAGTTGTTCTTGAGTCTTGAAGGCCGATAGCCTAGTGGTTAGTGACCCTGACTGTGAAGCAAGTGGAAGCTAATGGAAGTGGGATGGAGTGGATTTGCGGGTGGTAGGGCCTTGTGCAAGGTCCGTCCGGATCGCTACCACCATCTTACTCGCTAATCCAGCCGCTAAGTAGCAGTGCTTGCACTGCTGTGTTCCGGTGTGGATAGTAAGACAGCCGGGGGAATTACGGGCACAAGAGGCATTGCATCTTAGTCCTCTAGGTTGGCAACGCATCTGCAATCCCTCCGGGGTTGCGGGTGTCTATGTGCAGTGGTGATCACTTACCATCAGGTGACCCACTTGATCGTTTGCCTTCCTATTCATATAAAAAAAAAAAAAACCCGATACGGGCAGGCATTTGTATGACGAATAGCTACGAATCGGGAGTCATGAACGTTGTATGTGAAATGAAATGAAACTCTTTGGCAGTAAAAGTTTTACCGTGGAGGGAATAGACAATATAGACTTATCCAAAGTCTTTATATGAGCGTTCTTATAGTGGTGCGCGTGATTACATAAATCACAGAGTAAAAAATATTTTAAGACATCGTTTCGAGTCGGTGGTCCACGCGCGACTTCACTGAAAACAGTTCTCAAAGTGACTTTGAGAATAAGCTTTGGAACGGCTGATATGTATCATAGCTTGAATATAATAATAAAAATGATTTATTGTACAATCAAAACAGAAGCAAGTACTTAGGGAATAGGGACTATCAAAATGTACCGAGAAGTCACATGAAGCGTCAAAAATTCCGACCCCCAAACTAGGTAAAAACCTGTGTCTGACCTGAGTTTGAGTGTCTCCGACTTCGGCGATCTACATATAAATAGCGCAGTGGATAATACTCGCTTAGCAATATAACAGATTATACACAAAAAAAGAAAATAAAAAAAGAGATTAATCATGCAACAAGAGTCAAAATAAACAACGTATCCATGAGTGAAAGATGCATGCATCTAAATATCCAAACTTTTTCAGATCGGACGCAAGCCGCCTACTTTCTTGGACGCGGCCAAGCTCGCCGCCGGCATTCTGGAATCTGGCTACGAATTCGGCTCCGGCAAGATTATCTACAACAAGTTCAAGTCTGTCGTCTCTTACGTCCAAGATGACCTGCCTCTGTTCAGCCGACAGGCTGTCGAGGTTAGTATAACTTTGCCACAAATTGACAACATTGCCCGAAGTACGGGTGACAACTTTGCCGCAGGTTCCTTGGCTAGAGAAAGTTATTTTGTAACTAATAATGAACTTTCTCTCATCAATTGTCAACTTTGGCTAATTGGCTAGTATTGCTAGGAGCGCTGCTTGCAACCCGAAATTGGGCCAGGTTCAACTCTTGCAAGGCTTTGGCAACTTTGCCATTGATACTTAGTGGTACTATCAGCCAAATATGTTGTTTACCTTACCACCCTAAGGTTGAAAATCCTTAGCTCGTCACAAAATGTAATTTTGATAAGGCGTAGATGTGAATTTGAAAGTTCGAATTTAATAACTTTAATTTTATAGGAAATAGGATGAAAAATGTAGACTTTTTTCCCCGACCGTACCACTTGCCATTTCTAGCAGTTCGGCCACAGACAGTAATTAGGAACTTGACAACTTGACCTTATTTAGTCCAGCTATGTATAATTGTATATTTTCCGAAAGTAGCAGCTAACTAAAATAAACATAACTATCTTTTTTTCTAGGCTGCCCCGAAACTGGCGACCTACGATTCTCTCGACTCCGACGTACTGCAGTCCTACACGGAGTTCTCTCTGGCCTCGTTGCTGTTCTACGCTCTGAAGGAAGGCGCCTGCTCCGAGCAGTCTTCCCGCATGACAGCTATGGACAACGCATCCAAGAACGCCGGAGAGATGATTGACAAGCTCACCCTGACCTTCAACAGGACCCGCCAAGCCGTGATCACCAGAGAGCTGATTGAAATCATCTCCGGTGCCGCCGCTTTGGATTAAGCGGTGCAGTTGACGACGGATTTCTCAATATTTATCTTTGCCTGTATGAGGTAACTTTGCCTATGATATTGATCGAGTAACTTGTATTACTGATAGACAACTTTGCCCAACAATAACATCTGGGATGTTTACGGTGACAATTTCATTGAGGAATAATAAATTCTCAGATGAACCCAGTCTTTACTTAGAGTAATATTGGGATATTTAGAACTATTGTACCAGGTTAAAAAATCCAATAAAATTAATGAAATCCGTTGTCGTTCCAACGTTATTTATCTTTATTAACTTCCGTTTTCAAGTAATCAAATCAATACGTATATTGCTGACATTATTGAGCAGGTGTTCAATTTTATTTTTAAAAATAACACGCATCCACTTTCACTGGCTTTAACACCTTTTTACTAATATTTTTGAACACTTGTTATTGGGTATTGCGTAGGTCGGTATAGAAACACGTTATGTCAGTGGTGGTTTACGAAATAAAGTATCGTTTAGAACAGGCTTGTTTTATTTTACACTAGCTGTTGCCCGCAACTTCGTCTGCCATAGAATTCGTGTATCGCTATCCCGCAAAAATTACGACATTTTCCGGGATAAAAAGTAGCCTATGTGTTATTCCAGACTATAACCTATCTATGTTCCAAGTTTCATCCAGATTTGTCCAGGCGTTTTGGCGTGAAAGAGTAACAAACATCCATCCATTCATACATACTTACAAACTTTCGCGTTTATAATATTCGTAGGACTAGTTGCTTGCGACTTGTTACATACAAAAATACACACAAATCTCGTCTATATCCCTTACGGGGTAGACGAGAGCCTAAGGTAACGAGACCGGACGACATGATTCCTAAGATTTTCGCCCCCCTCGAAGGGCTTTTACCATCCGCGCAGGAAGAGAAGCAACTGTTACATTCTATGTTTTTTGGCTCCCCAGACCAGCATGGAAGTAAGTGCGACTTGTTAAATAGCATATTCGGTAAAAACTTGGGATAGTGAATTAAAGCAACATTTAAATAGTGACATCATTTAAAATCGGTTTTGTGAGTTTTGAGTTTGTTACGAACATAATTACAGTCCTGCCATTTTCTTAATTTATGACGAAAAATTTCGTGTCTCGCAAGTCGTTTGACATCTATCAGTTGCCCTGGAGACTTGGTGCAACCAGACGCTCTCAGCGACTTGGAAATATTTTACAATTGATACTACCCCCTCGTATCAATTTATTTCGTTACATGTTGAAAAGAAATAAATGTTATTTACAGCTCCATTATTATATAATTCACTGTAAAATGTTTTCCCTATAGCTACAGTGGTTTGTCCGTCAGTCAGTGTATTTAATAGATAGGTATATTGTTTTATTGTTATAACTAGGGATTCGGGTATAAAATAAATTAAAAGGATAAATAAAAAAACAAAATAGATTCCAGCTGTTTTATATAAAAAAAATTAAATTGCACAGCGTTGAAAACGTTACATAAAATTAAAACTCGATATATTATTTTAATTTCTAATATACGCTACGCGGGAAAATATCTGCACTCGCTTTTATAGCACGACGTATAAACTCCCACCGGAAAGAGTAGAAATTATGAAGGCGCCACTTTCTATGTCACTGACACGTTTTTTAAATATGGCAACAATCTTGCATGGAAATATTTAGTTCCGCTTTCATTCATTTTCTACTGTTTTATGTGAGAGTGTAGTAAGCACAAGTTTAACCTAAAATCTCTTTTTTAATACCAGCTTTTTGCTGTCTGTACCTTTTGTTGACTACTAGCATCGTCATAAATCTTACAAATGTCAAAATTCAAGACAGTGCGGCCACTAGAAGTGGGTCAAATTTACATTACATTACGAATTCAAGACTACACCCGAATGAAAGTTATTATTGTACGAAAGGTTTTTTTAGGTTAGAATTGTCGCTACTGTGTGAACACTATATCACATAAAAACGAATACAGCCCCACCATTATCGTAACTTAGCCCTAATTAACCGTAGTCACTTTAAAACATAATGTTTTAACTATAAAAATACACAAATAAAACGAAAAATTAAACTACATCAACAAATACTTAGACATGATTACATTTGAACTAAATTCGAAAATAAGTAAAAACTATATGAGAGGGCAACATTATTCGTAACTGTCAGACTTTTAAAAATAATCGCTTGTATGGCAACAATTATGTACAAAACCTTTAGAGAACCTACTTATTGATAACTCAAAGTCAAACTGTCGTCTTGAAGCTTTTTAACATATTTAAAAAAAACGAAGTTCTCGATTCGACAGTGTTTTATTTTTTGTACGTCGATTTTTACATCAAGTTCATCAGAATCAGTTCTATGTTTTCTGAGAAAACAAATAAATTTGTATTTGTATTTTTTCATCAAGTTCATCAGAATCAGTTTTTTTTCTTAGGTACACATTTTAATGAATACGGGCTTAAGCGAGCATCTTCAATTCAAAATAACACCTTTAATTTTATTTAATTTTGTTTACCATGTGACAACCCGTATCAGAACAATGTCACAAAATTGACAAAAAGGTATTTGATATTGAAAATGCCCACATACAAAACGTGAAAGAATCAATCTTAGCCATTCGATTCTGAGCTCTTACAAGTCCTGGAACGTTATTGTCGTTAGGGGCCGTTCATTAATCATGTGATGTTTTTTAGCACTTAACCCCCCCCCCCCCCCCTTGGTGATACATGGTGAGGTATAAAACTACCCCCCCCTTCCCCATCCAAAATCACGTGTACTGTTAGTACCTATTCGTACGAAGAATTTTAAAATTATAAGAATATTATCTTTAAATAAAAAGGCGCGGGGACTTCGTTCGTTGCCTGGCAACGGCGAGTCCAGGTCACACTACACGCCGCTTTTCGGTTTAAAAATCGCGCGTTTGCGAATAAATAAATACACGTGATATCTCACTACACCCCCAATTGTGATATATCGTGATTTATGCCAAACCCCTCCCCCCCTTTCGGAGTCTCACGTGATTAATGGACGGCCCCTTACCTGGTATGCTTGAGCAAATGTTGTACAGTCGACGCCATTAAGATTAGCAAACGGGATTCAAACCCTGTCAATCATTAATATAATAATTAGCAGTGACAGCCAGCGACTGCGTTAGGAAGCTTGTTGTTATACCTGCAAACAAAACAATAAAATTAAATTTATTTTTAAATCACTGTACTTGCACTGTTATCCGTTTTACATATGTGAACCAAATTTCAAGTCAGTCGGACCAACCGTTGAAGAGTTCCCTCCTGCGGAGACGGTCCTGGCTGGGTCACCAGAACTCCACTACCAGATTATGTGGTGTCATTCGACTTACACAAGTATGCAAAATTTCAGCTGAATCAGTTGAAAATAATATCTGCTTTAAAATCGAGTTGCAATATTCCACCCGGACTAACATAATATTATGAGACAAATGTGTGCAAATACGCTCTTTCCTCGGGCAACGCATTGCTATCCAACGAGGCAACGTAGCCAGCATTATGGGCACCTTGCCCCATGGCAACGATCTGGGCGATATTTGTAAATATAGGTATTTAGGATTAGTTTAAGGTAGTTTAAGGTTTTTTCGTATCAACTTTTAGATCTTGTAAATATGTTTGTTTAAATAAAGTATCTATAACTAGTAAGGTTAGTAATATGAAAATAGGCATTTTGCATTTGGATTTGTCTTTTTGCACACATTTTACTTTTGTTTTTTTCTTACATCGGTTTGACAGCTTGGATAAGTTGCAATGTTAATTCAGGTAACTTTTCATGTTTCTAACACATTTAAAATTTGTTTTTTTCGTTTTACACAAAAAATGTCAAACTGACGTTAGATAAAAACAAAAGTAACTTATTTCTTTCAAGCATTTTTAACGCCAGTTCAAGCTAGAAGCCGTTGCTGTATCTGTTTCTGTGTCAGTGTCTCTCTCTTTGCATGTCTGTGTGTCCGTGCGTGTGTCATTCTTTCTCTGTCTGTCTGTATCTGTGTGTGCGTGTGTCTGTGTGTATTTCTCTCTCTCTCTCTCTCTCTCTCTGTGTCTGTGTATGTGTCCATGCGTGTGTCATTCTTTCTCTGTCTGTCTGTGTCTGTGTGTGCGTGTGTCTGTGTGTATCTCTCTCTCTCTCTCTCTCTCTCTCTCTCTCTCTGTGTCTGTGTATGTGTCCATGCGTGTGTCATTCTTTCTCTGTCTGTCTGTGTCTGTGTGTGCGTGTGTCTGTGTGTATCTCTCTCTCTCTCTCTCTCTCTGTCTGTGTATGTGTCCATGCGTGTGTCATTCTTTCTCTGTCTGTCTGTATATGTGTGTGCGTGTGTCTGTGTGTATTTCTCTCTCTCTCTCTCTCTGTCTCTGTCTGTGTATGTGTCCATGCGTGTGTCATTTTTTCTCTGTCTGTCTGTGTCTGTGTGTGCGTGTGTCTGTGTGTATTTTTCTCTCTCTCTCTCTCTGTCTCTGTCTCTGTCTCTGTCTGTGTATGTGTCCATGCGTTTGTCATTCTTTCTCTGTCTCTCTGTGGCTGTGTACGTGCCTGTGTGTATTTCTCTCTCTCTCTCTCTCTCTCTCTCTCTGTCTGCTGTGTACTGACCGGCGACTCCTGCACCCGGGACAGCTGCATGGCGGGCGGCGTGCGCCAGACGGCGGACGACGTGCGCTTGAGGTCGCGGCGCTCGAGCGCGGGGAAGATGGCGCGCAGGTCGGGGCTGTGCACGCGCACCGAGAAGAAGCGGTCCACCGCCGCCGCCGGCAGCAGGTGCTGCAGGGCCAGCTGCCGGTGACGCGCCTGGGGAACAATCAAATAAATAAAATAAATAAATATCTTGGGACAAATTACACCAATTGACCCAGCCCCAAACTAAGCAAAGCTTGTACTATGGGTACCAGGCAACGGATAAACATACTTATATAATGTAGATAAATACATAATTAAATACATACAACATCCATGACTCGGACACAAACATTCGTATTCATCATACAACTGTCTGCCCCTACCGGGATTCGAACCCGGGACCTCTAGCTTCATAGTCAGGGTCACTAACCACTAGGCTATCCGGTCGTCAAATCATATCATTTATTGCACGGAAGTGAGTAAGAATAAATAAAGATGTAAAACTAAACGTTGGTGCACATAACAACTCGCCAGGCACTGGCATGCAATATTCAAACAAGTACCTATATTAAACCTTAATTGACATAAGTAATTGCATTATTATTTAACAGTCAAACTTATTACTATTAATTAAAGTATCTACAATGTCATATTCATGTCAAATTCACTTTATTACCAATCATAATTTCTTGTTATTAATTGAAATGAACTATATATTATTATTATTATTCTGTATATTTATTTTTATTTTAAGTTAGGTTTTTACAATATTAATATAAAAAGTAATAAAACAATATTATTATTATTATTATGTCAAACAATTTCCTCATCAATCATAAGAGAAAAAGGAGAGAACGAGTTAATATGTTATTGAAAAAAAGAAAGAAAGAAAGAAGACATTCATTCCTTTTTGCAAGACACACAAATATAACAGAACTAGCTGACCCGGCGAACTTTGTTCCGCCTTAAATTTGAAAAATTCCAGTGGTTTGGGCTGTGCTATCCCGCGGGAACTATGCAATTTTCCGGGATAAAAACTATCCTATGTCCTTTCCCGGGACTCAAACTATATGTATACCAAATTTCAACTAAATCGGCCCAGCGGTTTAAGCGTGAAAAGGTAACAGACAGACAGAGTTACTTTCGCATTTATAATATTAGTAAGGGTAAACATGAAAAATAGATCATCAGCATTGTGTGTGTCATCGCAAAAGTGAAACGGTCGCTGGCTCAGCAATACGCTGAGGTGTTAGACACCTGCAGCACTGATTTCCAGCCCGAACTGTCTGTGACTCACGAAACGATACACAGATAAAATATACTACATAATCCATAAACTTTTACGTAAACAAAGCAATAAATTATTCATACAGTCACTTGACAAATTAACAAGTACCTGTCGACTTTAACAAATCAACATCCATAAGTTCTTATAGACCTTATATTTAAAGCGACATTAAATATATGCACAAAGGCGAACTTATCCCTATAAGGGATCTCTACTAGTTAACCTTTGAGTAAATGAGAGGAGCATTAAGCGAAAGACCGACAAAGAGCGAGTTTAAAATATCCATATAGTGAAAGCCACAATAGAGCGTACATCTCAAATAAAACAAACAATTAATAAATAAACTACTAAATATCATTACACACATGCATACAATACACACTACATACAATATGGGTACAGATATACAAATTGTGTATATTCTCTTATATTTGTGTGTCTTGCAAAAAGGAATAAATGTCTTCTTTCTTTTCTTTCTTTCTTACAACATATTTTATTTATTTTATTTATTTACTAGCCTTCCGTCCGCAGCTTCGCCCGCGATAAATTAATTTTCTCATAGGAAAAGGTATTTTCCAGTTCAGTGATAATGTAGCTTTCTAACGGCAAAAGAATTTTTGAAATCGGTCCAGTAGTTTCGGAGCCTATTCAATTCAAACAAACAAACAAACAATCAAATCTTTCCTCTTTATAATATTAGTATAGATTTAAGGTTTACCAACAATTGTTACCATACATCGATCTTGCTGCTTGCATATTTGAACAGAGTATCACAATCACTTATAGGTAAACACCGCATGCGAAATAAAAGTGAAGCTTAGAAACTAAGTTTATTAACTAATTAGGTTTGTTCTCGTTGTTGTTGATATATACATATATGTATATGTATGTTATGTATGTCTTCTAATTAGTTTATTTGACGGTGGAGGCGTTTTACACCTCCACTGAACTTACTATTTTTTTTTATTTTTTTATTTTTTATTTTGACCAGTAGAGACTTTATACATCTCTACTATTTATAGATTAATATAATTTAAGGCTCGGGGACCTTATACATCCCTTTTATAAATGTATTTAATTTAAGTAGAATTTAAGTATTCTTACTGTATTTTATTTTGAAAAAATGACTTTCTGCCAAGTTTCTTGCGGCGCATTCTTCTTGGCAATGATGGTCTTTCCGAATGTGCTGGTAGTTTCAAAAAGACATGTAAAAGAGCCCTTGGCGGCCAATTTGCAAAAATAAATTTTCATTTTCATTTTCATATGTAAAAGCGTAAAAGCGCTGACCTTGGAAGCACACCAGGCGGGCGTGGGCACCTTCGGGCCCTCGTCGTCGTCCTCGTCGGAGTTCAGGTACTGGAAGCCGTCGCACATGTACACGGGCTCCACGGCCGGCTTGCCGCACGGCGTGCCCATCTTGAGGGGCGTGTGCACTGGAATACAATACAATACAATACAATAACTCTTTATTGAACACCACATATAATATAACAACCAAAACAAAAAAAAGGTATACAGAATATTACAAGGTAAGAATAGGCGGCCTTCGCTACAGAGCGTTCTCTAACAGGCAAGCATAATGGACTGGAGAACAGATCTGAGCAGGTGGTGCAATTTAGAATATACATTAATATACTAAGTACTGAAATACATAATATATTATACATGAAACACACATTTATAGTAAATGGAAATATAAATAAATACATACACACATACCTAAAAAAGCCAGCTACAAGATAAAAGAAAAAAAAATAAAAAACCCCCCCCACGCATTAATCGTAAGTAAAAAATGATGTAACTACCATAAGACTAATTATAATTACACCGGATAACTAGCGTATAAAAGTCGAGTGATGATCGACATGTTTCAGACTAGTTTGCAGACTACGAATAATAATAAGTCAAGAAGCGTAATTCCCTAACAGTTGCCGCTTCGATTGTCATTCCACTTACGCACACAAACTAACAGCAATACAGACGCAACACTCTCACTCCGATAGACAATTACTTGCACGACGATTTACGGTTAGATGTATTGGAGCAGTTGGAAATAATTAGGTACATTACGCTTATTTATACGGTTTCGAATCTGTACGACATTGGTTTGCATGTGTAACAATTGTGCTTATTAAACTTTGATAATGATCCCGTAGAGGGATCGAAACGTGTCATTGTGTGTGATGTAAGGGATAATTAAGTTTGTGGGATTTATGTGTTTTATTGGCATTAGTAGAGTGAGGGATTGCATGAAAAACACATATATTTCACACTGGCTTGGTTATCTTGCACGTGAGTAGCGGAGTGGCATGGTAAAAAATTGTTGTCCATTGAAATGGACCTCCGCAAAGTAACGCCTGATTCAATAAAATATTCATCACTACTCACTTTTGTCAGCCTCCATTCTTTGCTTCATCTTCTGTTTCTCGAGGTACTCCTTCTGTCTCCTCTCAATCTCTTTGGCCATTATTGCCGCTTCTTTCTTCATCCTGGAATAAGAAAAAAAACGCCCATGAATTTTGATACTTGGGTCATGGATGTTAAATTCTATCCCCCTTATTCATAAACGCTCTATAGGCTTCTGCTAACTTAGCAATCGTTTGTCCTTATCTGTGAAAGGTAAATGTCAAAGTGATAGTTAAGGACAAACGATTGCTAAGTTAGCAGAGGCCTATAGAGCGTTTATGAATAAGGGGTTTTGTGTGTTACACCACTTGTCTTATTTTCTTCCTTTCTCTCTTTGTATTATGACAAAGATATTAGTGTGTTGAATATTGCATTTGTTAGATTGGGTACGATAAAAAAAAACACGACATCGGCAGGGGCGTCCCCAAAGGGGGGCAGGGGAGGGTCGCTACCAACTAGTCTTCTTTTTTCTTCTTTTTTTAATACGGCCCCATCGATTGATGCGATGATTTCGCCAAGGTCAAAGTAATAAATACAATATTCGAAAATCTTGTGACAAAAACGTCGGCAATGTTGTACGGTAGAACACGGTCAAGACCCCTCCCCAACCCCTTGTCGGGCTCTTAGCCAACGGATAATGATGTCTCTCAGTCTGCCAGGAAATCATCAACCGATGCCCAGGGTGCACCGGACCAAGCACTGCTCTTCCCCTCGGACGGATCCAAAAACGAACCGCAGCTCTTGACCACACGCGGAGGTAACCCGACTCGCACCTCTTAAGTCTATTTTACCTCGGATACAAAATTGACAAGTGCAAATGACAAGTTGTCGAATAATGATACCAGCTTTTATTGTTAAGTGATGTACTCGAAACTATCGACAATGTCTGTGGGCCTGGATACAGGATACGACATGGCTTAGCAGTTTGGCAACGTCGCCTGTGAACCTAAGCGTAAAAACGCAACGTTGCCGAACCTAACAGCACGGCTTGTAGAAGACAATAGAGAAGGCTATGATGGGGCCATATTATACCAAAAATAGAGAACAATAAGTAAAAACATAGAATGTACCAGATGGTAAAAGCCCATCGAGGGAATGGGCATAGGAGTCATGACTTTTATAGGCGATGCGGCTAGCAACCCATCACTGTTTTGATTCCCCTTTCTGCCTATATGTAAGTAATTAAAGTCAGATTCCGCCATAACGTCTTTATTTCTGTCCCGTTCTTACATACTAAAACCCTATTTCTATCCCTTTCATTCATCCTTTAAACCAAACAATCTTGCATCACGCTCATCCATCAGTCTATTTCTCATTCTGTCTCTTTCACGCATTACGTTTCGTTCCACCTTACGCCCACAATCATGCTAAAAGTGGCTTTTAGGTCTTGTTACCTTAGGCTCTGTCGACCCCGTAAGGGATAAAGACGTGATTTGTGTGCGTGTGTAGACTACAATAGAACACATTATCCTGGTTTTCTATGGGTGGTGTATGTTGTATACGTATGTTTGTCCGTCGCCTTGCACCCATAGTGCTCTCTCACTCTGTCTCAGTTAGGGTGCGGCTCCACTGAGGCGGAGACGAGCGGAGCGGAGAGGAGACGTGTGGGGATCGACCAATCATATTACATGAAATCCACATCGCGAGAACGTGACGTCTCCGCTCTGTAATATGATTGGTCGATCCCCACACGTCTCCTCTCCGCTCCGCTCGTCTCCGCCTCAGTGGAGCCGCACCCTTACACTACGCTGTGCACTCACGCCTCGCTATCCTCCAACTGCTTCCTGCGCGCCGCCTCTGCCTTCCTCTGCTCGTCGGCAAGCCTCGCGTGTCTCGCGGCCTCTTCGGCGCGGCGCCTCTCCTCTGTCTCCGCCACTTTGCGCGCCAGCTCTTGCTTTTTCTGACAACATAAATAAGTTAATCATGTTAGTCGCCCTTAATCATGCTGAACGTGGCCTTAAGGTTTTGTTACCTTAGGCTCTGTCTACCCCGTAAGGGATAAAGACGTGATATGTGTGTGTGTGTGTGTGTGTATAAATAAGTTGAGTTAAAAAACCACTTTGTTTTTAATGTTTTAGGTACATTTTGTACTTCCATGCTGGTCTGGGAGCAAAGAAAACATATAGTAAGTATCACTATTTTGATTCCAGTTTTCACCTATATGCCCACTATCTAGATAAACATGGCCTTTAAACATGGTCTTTTAAATTTTGTGACCCTAGGCTCTGTCTACCCCGAAAAGGATGATGTAGTGATTTGTTCGTATGTGTTACATTTGCATGCCAAAATCGCAAGTCAATTCATCATAAAAGCTCTGAGCGTATGTTAATTTCACATTAACTCACCTTTTCAACTTCCTTCATCCTTTCTATTTTTCCCTGATCCGCGTGCAATTGTTTCTCCAATCTGTGAAAATAATCTTAATTAATCCTCCATTTTTTTAATGCTATTAAACCGCGAGAATCAAAACCTAAAGAGCACTTACTTAATGGCGACATCAAATTTAAAAATTTGGCAAGATATACGCCTCTCAACACAATTTGAAAGGAAAAAAATGCAAGAACCACTGACTCCAAAAAGTAACTTCGTATTTTTAACAAATACCTAATTATAGTCCAATTTGTTTAACCGCAGTAGCCTAGAGGTATGACCTGTGGCCACTCAAGCAGAGGGTCGTGGGTTCGAGCCCCGGCTCGCACCTCTGCGTTTTTCGGCATTTATGTGCGAAACTACAATTGGAATTTACCATGAGGAACTCAATGGTGTGTGTGAAGTTCCTAATCCGCACTGGGCTCGCGTGGGAACTATAGCCCAAGCTCTCCTACTGTGAGAGGAGGCCTGTGCCCAGCAGTGGGACTTATATAGGCTGGAGATGATGATGATGACAATTTGTTTATATTTGCTGGCTTATAGATACAAGAATTCATCATCATCATCATCATCTCAGCCATTACACGTCCACTGCTGGACATTTGCCTCTCCTTTAGATCTCCAATAAGACCGGTTGGAACCGGCTTGCATCCAGCGCGATCCTCCGATCTTAATGAGGTCATCGGTCCACCTTGTCGGTGGACGTCCCACGCCGCGCTTGCCGGTGCGATACAAGAATTACAAGAAAAGAAATGTTCTATGAACAGTTTATCCATAAACACTCTGACACTCCTAATAGGCTAGTCGTTCTGTGAAGTTCCAACGCTCGTTTCTGACCGAGCCATACATGGGTCCCGGGCAGAGATGTGATGTATCTTAAATAAAAGTATCTAAAATACAGATACAAGATACAAAATACGTATTTGAAATACTTTTTAATTTTTATATTTTGTATTTTGCATTTAGATATATTTTCCGGGTATCTTAGTATTTTGAAGATACTATATTTCCTAAGATACTTTTACTAAAATAAACTTTGAAGAAGCCACTTTTCGGCCCGGTGTCACATAAAAGTATTTTATCTTTAAAAAGTATTTGAAAGATAGGTATTTTGTATCTAGTATTTCAGATACCTTTTTAGAAAATTATTTATATCTGTATCTGAAATACTTTTTTGTAAAGTATCTTGCATTTTTTATTTCAGATACTTTGTGACGCGCGGCCCGCGCGCACACAGCCGGGCGCGGCGGCGCGTCACCACTGCGCGGCTCACGCACACACGCATGCACGCGCCGACCGGAGAGTATAAAAGCGGAGCCGCGGCGCGGACCGGCAGCACTTGTCAATGTGCTCAGCAAGCGACGGGTCGCCCCGGAGCCAAGCAGGCCACATTGATCTAGTGCCCTCCCCCTTCCCCTTTCCCTGCTGCTGAGGCAATCACTTGCGGCCCGACCGCGATGCTGGTTCCTCTTCAGTTCCAGTCGTCTCCACGCTGCTGAGGCAATCACTTGCGGCCCGACCGCGATGCTGGTTCCTCTTCAGTTCCAGTCGTCTCCACGCTGCTGAGGCAATCACTTGCGGCCCGACCGCGATGCTGGTTCCTCTTCAGTTCCAGTCGTCTCCACGCTGCTGAGGCAATCACTTGCGGCACGACCGCGATGCTGGTTCCTCTTCAGTTCCAGTCGTCTCCACGCTGCTGAGGCAATCACTTGCGGCCCGACCGCGATGCTGGTTCCTCTTCAGTTCCAGTCGTCTCCACGCTGCTGAGGCAATCACTTGCGGCCCGACCGCGATGCTGGTTCCTCTTCAGTTCCAGTCGTCTCCACGCTGCTGAGGCAATCACTTGCGGCACGACCGCGATGCTGGTTCCTCTTCAGTTCCAGTCGTCTCCACGCTGCTGAGGCAATCACTTGCGGCCCGACCGCAATGCTGGTTCCTCTTCAGTTCCAGTCGTCTCCACGCTGCTGAGGCAATCACTTGCGGCCCGACCGCGATGCTGGTTCCTCTTCAGTTCCAGTCGTCTCCACGCTGCTGAGGCAATCACTTGCGGCCCGACCGCGATGCTGGTTCCTCTTCAGTTCCAGTCGTCTCCACGCTGCTGAGGCAATCACTTGCGGCCCGACCGCGATGCTGGTTCCTCTTCAGTTCCAGTCGTCTCCACGCTGCTGAGGCAATCACTTGCGGCCCGACCGCGATGCTGGTTCCTCTTCAGTTCCAGTCGTCTCCACGCTGCTGAGGCAATCACTTGCGGCACGACCGCGATGCTGGTTCCTCTTCAGTTCCAGTCGTCTCCACGCTGCTGAGGCAATCACTTGCGGCACGACCGCGATGCTGGTTCCTCTTCAGTTTCCGTAAGTCTCCGCGCTGCTGAGGCAATCACTTGCGGCACGTCCGCGATTAGCTGGTTCCCCTTCAGCTCCTGTTATTCACCGTGTTCCCGAGGCAATCACTTGCGGCACGACCGCGATAGCTGGTTTCTCTCCTTCATCCTGCCTGTAACCGCCCGTATTTCCTCCCTCACGCCCTTAGCATAAGCCCGCGATAAGTCCCTTCAGGACAAAGGGGATTCCGTCCGCCCCGACCCTTCGCGAGTAGTAAATAAGAAATTACATTCCTGTAAAGTTATAAATAAATAGTTATTATGGTTTGTTCCTTTGTTCATATTTAGACGTCCTATAGCCTAGACCCTTCTGAGCTAGACCGTATGCAACCAGTGCGCCCCGCGCACCGTTACAACTTTATTTGGGTATCTTATACATCTCTGGTCCCGGGCCAGTGGGAGCGGCCGCCACCCCCCCCCCCCCCCCCCCGCGGGGCCGCGGGCTGTACCTGTCGCGCGCGGCGGCCTGCATGGCGGCGCGGCGCTCCCTCTCGGCGGCCTCGCGCGCGGCCGCGGCAGCGGCCATTTTCTCCTCGCGTTTTCTGTAATAATACAACACATGTGGTACAGTCAGCAAAGAGTACCTTTGCCACCAAATTTTAAGTCACCACCGCCGCTCACAGACACCTTATACAGACTTTTATATACATATTTTTTTATATGAATAGGAAGGCAAACAAGCAAGTGGGTCACCTGATGGTAAGTGACCACCACTGCCCATAGACACCCGCAACCCCGGAGGGATTGCAGATGCGTTGCCAACCTAGAGGACTAAGATGAAATGCCTCTTGTGCCCGTAATTTCCCCGGCTGTCTTACTCTCCACACCGGAACACAGGAGTGCAAGCACTGCTACTTAGCGGCAGGATTAGCGAGTAAGATGGTAGTAGCGATCCGGACTGACATTGCACAAGGCCCTACCACCCGCAAGCTACTTTACATTCAAATGAATCAAGAATTTTTACTCCTCGATTTCGTATGTTTACATTTACGGTTTTACCGTTAGAAATTAAACTTAAGATTTGTAATGGTGTCGTACACACACATCGTTCAAACAGAAGACACTTGGCGACAAAAATTCGCATAGTAACAAGGTCACGTGACAGCTGGTAACTTACCCACCTGCTATGGGTGGTGTAGGGGTATAGCACGCGTCACGGAATGACGAGGAATCCGGGTACGATTCCGGCTGTGCAAGTAAACAATATAAACTAACCTCACTGCATACATTTTGCTTAAGAGTATAGCTCTGCTAACACTGCATTTTAAATTCACTTGCCAAATTCGTACGAAGCCCTCGGTGTGCGATTAAAATAAATAAAATAAAAATAAAAAAACATTTATTACCAAAACATAAGCAGATAGAAGTTAAGTTGACAACAGATTCAAGACTAAAGAAGAAAGAAAAAAAAACAAGAGACACACTAGGCGGGCTATGTTCCGGCAACGGGTACCAGTCTCAGCGTGTGCTGGGCTACATGAACCCAGCGCTGGTTTTCAGTCTGGTCCCTTTATCGGAGGCTAGTTGTAACAGATAGATGATGGGTATTTGTTTACTTTAAATTTGTTGGTGTGTAGTGGATAAGTTTTGTAACTGTACTTTCTTTTATCTTTAGTTGCGTGGTGTGTGTTTGCGACTACGCGCGTACTTTGTTTTGATTGTTTTATTTTATGTCTAGTTGTGAGAGCCTATAATTGGCTTTAATGTTATTACTTTAACTACTCACTCTGTAATTGTATAGCTGTTGGATCTCCGAAAATAAATAAATAAATAAATAAATAAATAAATAAATTACTGAGCAGAGGTGTGGTATATGCAAGTATGTACTTGGGTGCGCGTGTTTGTGTGTGTTTGTGTGTGTGTGTGTGTGTGTGTGTGTGTGTGTGTGTGTGTGTGTGTGTGTGTGTGTGTGCGTGTGATTCTAACTCTCACTTGGCCCGGTTTTCGTGTCTTGTGTGTCATACCGTCTCTGTTGCTCTTTCTTGGCTTCCAGCATTGCCTCCTTCTTCCTCCGCGCGTCGTCCTTGCGCTCGGGCTCCTCGCGCGGCCGCACCGAGCTGGCTTTGGAGGCCGACGCCGGCATCGCCTTCGCTGGAGGCAGCTTCGCCGTCGGCTTGGTGGCCGATGCTGATATCTGGTTAAAATTAATTCAATCATGGTATGGTTTGTTTCATTTAAAATGACGAAAATGCAATTAGCGCGGGATTTTACAACTTCTTTTGTTGCTGAATATGAAAGGAAAAAATAACAAAGAGACGTAATAAAACTGACCGAAGTATGGCACGTGTACTGGAGTAGCTCAACCCTTCTTGATCTTTGAAATTAAAGATTTTTAATTTTATTTAAAATATGACTATTAATACTTACACAAAAAATCAACACATATACATAATAATATTACATATTACATATAGCCATGTTGTAAAAAAAGAGACTATTTTTGCAAATTTGACACATGTACTAAAAGAGCGAAAGCCAGTTAGACACTAACATTATAATATAACTAATGTTACAAATGCGAAATAGTGTGGGGGACTATTTATTATAGACAATCGAAGCTGTAGGCTTATTGTCTAACCCCCTTATTCATAAACGCTCTGCAGACCTTTGCTAACTTAGCAATCGTTTGTCCTTATCTGTCACTTTGACATTTATCTTTCATAGATAAGGACAAACAATTGCTAAGTTAGCAGAAGCCTATAGAGCGTTTATGAATAAGGGGGTTACTCGCTCGCAATCGCCATCGTGTTCATTTTGACAGTTCACGTATGTGCTGACAATTGGCATCGGAATCAGCTAGCTGTCACATTCATACAAGAACTGTCACAATGAACACGATGGCGATTGCGAGCGAGTTAGACCATAAGCCTACTGCTCACAAAATCTCATGAGAATTGGTCAGCAAATATTTTATTTAAGAGTAATATCGATCCAGAAATACGGAAAATATAAGAGTTTTAAACTGCAAATTAGTCAGTGATTAGAAAGAGATCCGATATGACATGACAAATCTTTGATACTACCTATACCTAATCTCAGTTATTTTTAGTTATTTAAAAAAAACATATTTTTTATGTTGTTTACCACATAAATAAGCTTTTAATGAAAATCCCAAGCCCAGCCCATCGAGGTAATGGGCATAGGAATCATGACTTTTATAGGCGATGCGGCTAGCAAACCCATCACTATTTTGATTCTCCTTTCCTACACGCCCACAATCATGCTAAACGTAGCCTTTAGGTCTTGTTACCTCGCTGCCTACCCCGTGAGGGACAGGGGTGATTTGTGTGTGTGTGATAAAAATCATGAAGGTTCCCTATTGGTTTTATTAATGGACCATACCTGTGCTGTTTTCCCGTTGAATATCAGATTGTTCATCTTAGCCAGCGTGTCTGCGGACAGCACCTGCTTGGACGTCTTGTCTGGCGGGGTGCAGTTCTCTTCGACAACTGCTTCCTGCGCAAACAAAAAAGTACCCACATTATAGTCAAGGAATTTAATCCAACTTCCTGCTGCAACATTCCCTGAGCGGTAGAATTTAGGGATCTTTAAAAAGCGAGCCTTACTGTTCCTCAAAGGGCCGGCAACGCACTTGTGATTCCCTAGGTCTTGCAGTTGTCCCTGGGCGACGGTGATTGCTTTCCATCAGGTGATCCGTCTGCTCGTTTGCCCCCTCTTTTATGTAAAAAAAATCCTAGCCCACGGTGGGACGTTTTTATAGTGAACGTAGTAACGATTGTCCATGATAAGTAATGTGATGTCACTATGATGTTTTATGTGAAAAGGTTCTTTGATGGTTCAAAAATTAAATACCCCTCTCTGTCTTACTGTTCGTTCTAGAAAGAGACGGGCAGTCTAAATATCAGAGTATAATGTAATGTATTCTAATTAATACCGACAATAGCGTACCTTCTTGGCCATAGCCCTGGTCTTTGTCCTCGTGGTTCTGGCAGCCATTTCTTCAAATTGCTGCACCTTTGCTTTGACGGCAGACCTGTCGGAAAGTTTAGGACAAGTAAGTTATCTATATTATGTATGCCAAATAAGTTTTACGCATAACAGTAGTACACCGAATACGGTTTCTGCTAAAAACTATTTATTTTTAGATAGCTTTAAATCTAGCATTAAGTCCTTTCGGGATCGATGAGTTTTCACTCTTTCATCTAAAATTTTTAACTATTTGTTTTATTTGTTTTAGCCAGCAAATTGTTTTCGTTTAGGTTTTCCCGTTCATTTGTTTATATATAAATGTATCACTAAGTGATGGCAGCTTCATTGGTTCATGGAAGTTATACTTGTGTTTAAATTCAAGTATTATGTACCGTTTCTGCCCAAATAAACATTAAAACATTCGCCAAAAACCAATTATGCCAAGTCTGTTACGCCAAAAGTGACCCGGACAAAGTCACACCAAATAGGGAGTGCACTCACGTAGGTTCCGGCAGGGGCTCCTTGGGGGGCGTGGAGAACTCCTCGCTGTTGTCATCCGTCAATATTGACATGTCATCGGTTATGTTAGGCGTGCCGTCCTTTTGCACAGCGTCTGTAAGTCAAACACACTTGCGTATGAACACTCACATGTTTATAAAAAGCACACAAACAAAGCCGGCTTCTTGAGCAACCTCCTCAACCTTCGACTCGCACCCCTATACTTCTTTCATCAGAGTCTTACTATTTCGATGACAAAGACGACAGTTCCTACATCCAGATTGTCACATTGACTTTTTAGCTTCGAAAATGTATACTCTAGATGCAACATGGGCAACAATTTTTAAACTGCTCTCAAAGCGACTTTGAGAACACTTTTAACGGCACACTTCTAAACGGCTAATGTTATATCCCGAGTAACAATCGATGTTGATCGATGTCATTCAAGTTAATTATAAATGGTTAATTGCCAATTCTGAGTGCAGCGATATATTACCTTTTTCGATGACGACGGTGGCGTTCATTATTGCGGTAGGTTTGTCCAGAACAAGAGTTTCGCGGCTCATCTTTTCCAGTACCACTGTTGAGTTCATTATTTTCTGTAACATACATAAATAATAACATAAATCCAATAGAATGGGATTAAAATAATGAAAAGGCAACGGACAATCTTATCACTTAAGATATAGAAATTAATTTGAACCGATTAAAGTACAACTAGCAGACCTAGACGGCGATGGCGGGACGAGTTGGACATAAGGCGGCCAACTTTCAAATAAGTCAATGCGGGACACCCACCCCTATCCACAATAAGACTGAGGATTTGTTGGAATTGGTGGTAGTGTACTCTCGGGAGTCTCGAAACGTCACACACACGCACACACACACACACACACACACACACACAGACTGTTGTTTGAAATTCGAAGACGAACATTTAGGTACGGCGACGGCGCGCTGCGTCTCGAAATTCGTACACAGAAAAAAAAAGTTTGTTGTCAAATGTATGGCAACAATTTTTTTTTCTCAGTGTATTTTTGACGTGGAACACTTATGCGAGCGAGACGATGGGAAACGAGGAATGCGCGACATACGGGACACCTTAGACGATTTGCGGGACTATTTTATTAAATATCGCAATGCGGGATTACAACTGTCATTACGGGACGGTTGGCCGCCTTAGTTGGACACCTTAAGGGACTTGGCACGCACCGCAGCAGACCGAGAGCAGTGGAAGCGTTGGGGGGAGGCCTTTGCTCAGTATACATACATACATAAATCACGTCCTTATCCCTTACGGGGTAGACAGAGCCTAAGGTAAAGTCCTAAATGCCACATTTAGCACGACTGTGGGCGTATGGATGGTAAGGGGAAATAAAACAGTGATGGACTGCTAGCCGCATCGCCTATAACACGATTCCTAAGATTATCGGCGATTCCCTCGATGGGCTTTTACCATCTGCGCGGGAAGAGAAGGAACTAATAAATTCTATGTTTTTTCTTTACTCCCAGACCAACATGGAAGTTAAGTTACTTAATTAATATTAATTTACATATAACTCGTATTTCAAACACAATACATCTATTTCTAAATGTCACTGAAAATAAGAACACATAGAAAAATCCGAAAAGTAAAGCTATGGCCGGGTATGGTATTTACCTGCTATAGGTGGTGTAGGGGTGTAGCACGCGTCACGGAAAGACGAGGATCCGGGTTCGATTCCCGGCCATAGCTTTACTTTTCGGATTTTTTCATCTGTTCTAATTTTCAGTAACATTTAGAAATTGTATTTCTAACGGTAAAACCGTAAAAGTAAACATAAAAAAACAAAGAAATAAAAATTCTTGATTCATTTGAGAGAGAGAGAGAGAGAGAGAGAAACATTTATTTACACACATTCGATACAAGTAGACATAAAACAAGGAGAAATACAATATACTAAGGAATAGTACCGGTATGGTGTAAAGTGGACCCCACTCAGCATAATGCTGCGGCAAGCCGCAACGCTGTTTTTCAGTGGGACCCAGAACCCATTTGATAGTACAATACATCTATGTTTAAAGAAATAAAATACAGCAAATTATTACTTACAGCATTTCCATCAGTATCACAAATCCCATTGTGTAGCACAACAGTTTTGTCCCCACTAATGGTCACAGTGGCATCCAAAGGACACAGCACCTGTGTCTCTTCCAAATTCAACACATCCTGCTTCTTAGTATCGGATTTATTCTTGTTATCATCATCAGATATAGTCTCTGTATCATTTTTGTTCTTTTTATTAGCCTTCATGGGTATAGTGGGCGATTGTACTTCTGCTATGGACAACTTTTCTTCTTTGGGTGTTATTATTTCTGGTTCGGCGACTTCTTTAGCTTTTTCTACTTCTTTTTCACTGAAAATATGTTTTAATACTTTATTATACATACATCACGTCTTTATCCTTTACGGAGTAGACAGAGCCTAAGGTAAAGGTGAGGTGTTTTAAAATAAATAAATAAAAATAAAATCCATTTATTTCGTGTAACTAAGTGACACATATGTTGTTAGTATACTATACTTACACTAAGAGGTTTAAGCCTTGTCATTATTTTTTTAAATGGTGATATGCATTTAAAAAAAGTTAATAACTAGACAGTAATGGAATTTGTATGCAACATTACTAGAGAGTTTAGCGCTACAGTAATGTTTTTTTTTTAAATTTTGGACTGACCGGCAACAATTAACTTCCTGTTCTGATATGTTAACAATGACGACTTTAACGGTCATTTTTGAGAAAAAAATATTTTTTTAGGCTTGTTTATTTAGAATACATTTTAAAAATGAAATTTCTGTACGTGCTTGTTGGTGATGTGCATGGTCGAATGTTTACGTGACAGCGTAGAAGATTAATATTGGCTTAGTAGCGAAAACCAAATGACTTGAGATGACACCACAAGTCGCCAAGCCCATTAGGCTTATTACCTTAACTCGCTCGCTATCGCCATCGTGTTTTGACAGTTCTTGTATGAATGTGACAGCTAGCTGATTCCGATGCCAATTGTCAGCCCATACATGAACTGTCAAAATGAACACGATGGCGATTGCGAGCGAGTTAGGTAATAAATACTGGTTTCGATGTTTGTTGTTCATATTAATATTTTAACTACTTACGCAGCCTTGCCTCGCCTGGTTCTCTTGGGCCTTGGTTTTTCAGCTGGTGATCCTGTAAGGCAGATATATTAATATATATTTTTTTAATTATTTCTTGACTTTCTTAATTTTGATCCTACTAATATTATGAACGCGAAAGTTTGTGAGTATGGATGTATGGATGTTTGTTACTCTTTCATGCCAGAACGGCTGGACAGGTCTGGATGAAATTTGGACCATAGATGAATTATAGTCTGGAATAACACATAGGCTACTTTTTATCCCGGAAAATTGCGTAATCCCTGCGGGATAGCGATAAACGAATTCTATGTAGACGAAGTTGTCCGAGACTCTTTCTTCTACAATTTAAAGCTTGTAAAGCTTATTTAAACTTAACTTTTAATTAAAACTTCTGGGGTATACACACAACGTACCTATCTCCTGCGGCGGTGCGTTTTCGTTTTCAGTTGCAGAAGATTCTGATGCTTTCTGTAAAGAAAAAGGATTTCCGTATAAACATTAGAGCAGTGACTTTTACGGTTAAGGGCCCTGTTTTTTTTATACATAAGTATGTATAGGCTTACACACACAAATCACGTCTTTATCCCTTACGGGGTAGACAGAGCCTAAGGTAACAAGACCTAAAGGGCACGTTTAGCATGATTGCGGGTAGGTGGAAAATGGAATCAAAACAGTGACGGGTTGCTAGCCTCATCGCCTATAACATGATTCCTAAGACTCGCCCATTCCCTCGCTGGGCTTTCATCTGCACGTCTAGAGAAGCAATTGGTACATTCTATGTTTTTTCTTTGCTCCCAGACCAGCATGGAAGTTACATGGGGCGTATAGAGGTGGGAAGGGAAATCAAAATAGTGATAGGTTGCTAGAGCCGCATCGCCTATAAAATTCATGATTCCTATGGCATTAGGCTTACGTTTGACTTCAATAAGATTTGTACACGAGTAAGAAGCTTTATAGAGAACCAGTACCAAGCGCTATCTGTCTATGTGCTTATTAAACGGTGCTCAAGGGCGTCGCCAGCCGATGGCGCAGGGGGGGGGGGGGGGGGGCAAGTTGACTTTACCTACTAAAATTCATACTTTTCTCATTCTCTATGATTAGTCTAGGACTTTGGTTGCATTATATTTGGCAACTTTTTTAGAATCTCTAGGGGGGGGGGGGCAGCTGCCCCTCCCTGCCCCCCCTTGGCGACGCCCTTGACGGTGCTGGTACCTTCTTGGCGCGCGTCCGCTTGGGCCGCGGCTCGGGCTGCGGCGGCGGCTCGTCGGCCTCCGCCTGCTTGGTGGCGCGCCGGCTGGCCCGCGCCGCGCGCTCCACTGCAACACAAACACGCATTAAACATTTATTATTTACAATAATACCTCAGTTATAACTAATTAATGCTATACATAAACCAACAAAGTTGCAATGGACAAAAAACGTTTCAGTTGCTAATCCGCTGCTCAATGCAGGCGATACATCCATACATAAATCACGTCTATACCTTACGGGGTAGACAGAGCCTTAGGTAACAAGACATAAACACCATGTTTAGTATTATTCTGGGTGAATGGATGCAAAGGGAAATCAAAATAGTGTTTTTCTTTTAAATCCCATGTAGTCTCACAAAAACAGTAATACCTATCTGAAAACACAAGTACTCAAGAATATTGAGAAAAATAAAAAAAACAAAAAGTTAGCTTAAAATGGTGCTATGATCAAAAAATTGAACAAGGGTGTTCATTTTCGAAAAAAAAAACCTAAAAGTCCGAATATCTCGGAAGCCGTGCAACTTTTACTAAACCTATTACACATACTTGCAAAATCTGGAACGAGCTTCCCGCTGGGGTCTTCCCATAGAGTTACGACCTGGGTGCCTTTAAGAGGCGAGCGTACAATTTTCTGCTGGGCCGACAACGCACTGGCATCGCGTAAAGCGCTGCGGGTGTCTATGGACAGTGGTGATCATTTACCATCAGGTGACCCACTAGTTCGTTTGTCTGGCCTCTCTAACATAAAAAAAAATACATACATAGATACACCACGTCTATCCCTTACGGGGTAAACAGACCCAAAGGTAACAAAACCTTAAGGCCACGTCTAGCATGATTAAGGACGTATAGGTGGAAAGGTTGAAACCTAACCTATTATAACGTCCTAAGTGCCCTCTATCCATAGTTCAAAGATTATCCACTCATTACCTAGCACCCAGTATGTATACATACCACTGGGCGCCGCGTTGTCCGTCTGCTTGCGCGTGCGCGTGCGCCGCGCCCCGCGCTGCTCGTCCTCGCTGTCCGTCAGTTTGTCGGCTCCTGCAGTCAATATGTACACCACTTATTTGGCCGACCTTACATAAAAAAAAGTGGTTTCATGAAACCACAAAGCAAGTGAACTTTGACAAATTATTCGATTAATAATTATTGTAAATGGGAAATCAATAGTAGACAGTAAAACTATAAACTTTAATTTGAATAACAAGATTATTCTTCTCTCAAAGGGCCGGAAAAAGCTCTTAACGCCCTATGTTATGAGTGTCTATGGGCAGCTTACTTTCCATCAGGTGACCCACTTGCTCGTTTTCCCCCTATCATATAAAAAAACCATCATCATCATCATCTCCAGCCTATATCCTACTGCTGAGAATGAGATATCGCACATCAATTCCGAAAAACTCAGGAGGTGCGAGCCCGGGATTCGAACCCACGGCCCTCTGCTTGAGGAGCCTAAGGTCAAACCACCAGTCTACCACGGCTTGTTAATACATAATAAATACAATAATTAGATGATAGCCGCATATTAAAAACTGAGAACAATATTCTATTGATATCATTGAATCATTTTGAACTTTCAATAACGTCAGGCGATGCGAGCTATGGCCGCCATATTGGTCTAGGCTGTTCTGCCGAGCGCCTGTCACTTTATCCCCACTTTACCGGCCGCGATACATGGAATAAAAACTGTGAGGCAGTGGAAAAAGTTTCACTTAAAAAAAAGCTATATTTACCAGCCGGCGGAGCGGTGTCAGTCTGCTTGCGCGCGCGCGTCCGCTTCCCGCTCTGTTCCTCTTCACTGTCCGTAGACTTATCTTTGGCCAGCATTTTGCGTGGTTCTAACCAAAAACAAGGCTATTACTTCTTGTCCAACGAAAATGACAATGCAAACATAAATATTCTTTATTAAACTTCAAAAATACATCTATGTTTAAAAAAGAAAGTCGTGTTAGTTACACTATTTATAACTCGAGGACGGCTGAACCGATTTGGCTGAAAATTTATGGGGAGGTAGATAAGAACCAAGAAACGGATATAGGATACTTTTTATCCCGATTTTCTCGCGGGATTGGAAAATCTCGAAATGTTGTACCAATAAAGCTACATTACATGTGGCATACCGACCTACACATTATTCCTTGATTAGTATAAAGGTTCAATACAGAGGAATTTTTCAAATTTCCTTCGGGATAAAATCACGAGGTAAATAATTAAGACTGTAATTAGTAGATATTCCTAGGGGATCACGTAGGTGCTCTAAGAAGAGATTTTCCGAATTTCCCACGGGATAGGTAATAAAAACCTTATACTTGTAGACATGAGTGGATGTATGGGGTATCTCGTACATACATAAATCACGTCTTTAACCCTTAACAAGACCTAAAGGCCACGTTTAGCATGATTGTGAGCGTATAGATGGAAAGGGGAATCAAAATAGTAATGAGCTCGTTGGGCTTTTACCATCTGCGCGGGAAGAGAAGCAGCTGGTACATTCTATGTTTTTCTTAGATGTGACTAACCTATCACTATATTGATTCCCCTTTTCACCTACACGCCCACAACCATGCTAAACGTGGCCATTGGATCTTGTTACCTAGGCTCTAGCTACCCCGTAAGGGATAAAGTGATTTATGCATGTTAATGTAAAAAAAGCCGTGGTAGCCTACTGGTTTGACCTGTGGCCTCTCAAGCAGAGCGTCGCGGGTTCAAATCCCGGGCGGCGCACCTCTGAGTTTTTCAGAATTTATGTGCGAAAATTACATTTGAAATTTGCCATGAGCTTTTCGGTGAAGGAGAACACCGTGAGGAAACCTGCACACATCTGCGAAGAAATTCAATGGTGTGTGTTAAGTTCCCAATCCGCACTGGGCGCGCGTGGGAACTATAGCCCAAACCCTCCAATTCACGGAGGAGGCCCATGCCATGAGGCACGCCGAATTACGCGACAATTTAATAATAAAAAAAAAAAAAAAACAACAACACGTACTTACTGAAATTGTAGCGAATTCGGAATAAAAAGGCTATATTATTATTATTATTATATGTAAAATAACATGGCTAATCTTACTTGGCACTGGGGCGCCGGGCGGCGGCATGGCAATTTCGTCCTTATTCGGTTCCTGCTTGACTTGAATGTCGAGTGCCGCTTCCATTTCCATCGGCTCAGGTGGTAGGGAAATCTTCTCTTGTTTCACTGGAGAGCAAAAATCCTTATCCTTACTAATATTATAAATAAGTATTAATACTACTTTATTTGCGCATAATAATGACTGCTTGCCTTTTGTTGTAACTTTTCCTTTCTGTGGCAGGTTAGCTGGAAGAGATCCCTTCTTAGGGATAAGTTCGCCTTTGTACTATTTTCTCTGTATTACTGTATTTTTTTTTAATATTTTTTATGTGCAATAAAGAGTTTACATACATGTATACATACATCCTACTAATATTATAAATGTGAAAGTTTGTGAGTTTGGATGTTTGTTACTCTTTCACGCCAGAACAGCTGGTCAGATCTGGATGAAATTTGGAACATAGATAGATTATAGTCTGGAATAACACATAGGCTACTTTTTATCCCGGAAAATTGCGTAATTCCTGCGGGATAGCGATAAACGAATTCTATGCAGACGAAGTTGCGGGCAACAGCTAGTACATACATAAATGCGAAAGTAACTCTGTCTGTCTGTCTCTCTGTCTGTTACCTTTTCACGCTTAAACCGCTGGGCCGATTTAGTTGAAATTTGGTATACAGAGTTTGAGTCCCGGGAAAGGACATAGGATACTTTTTATCCCGGAAAATTGCATAGTTCCCGCGGGATAGCACAGCCCAAACCACTGGAATTTTTCAAATTTAAGGCGGAACAAAGTTCGCCGGGTCAGCTAGTGAGGTATAAAAAACACTTTATTCTATCCCTGAAAACCTGTCCCCTTTTACACCAAGGCGACAATTGTCTGTGACAAGTGACAATTCGGAATGCAACGCGTAGCCAATATAAAGCCAACAGGCGTCGATTCTTGTAGAGTTTATATGTTTTTAATCCTGCAACTCCTCATTACCTCAAAGAGCGATTTAGTTATGTTACCTCTGTAAGATGTTCTCAAAATCTTCTCCTTACTGTACCACTTTTTAATTCCAAATTCTATGTGTATTCTTATACTGTTCAGGCTTTACGGTTGCGGAATTCCTTGCCTATAATCATAAGGCGCGCTAAATCTTTACTCATATTTAAATCTATGTCGAAGAGGCACTATCTGTCATCTTGTGTATGAATCTTGTAGCTGGCTTTTTAAGCTTCAATCAACAATACAACGTGATAGCTCTGAAAACGGCTCGAGAAATAGGGCCACAAAATAAATTTGTGGCCTTATTTCTGACAGTATGCGCCAACCTCGGCCAACGTGAGGACGTGTCAAAATGCCACAATATGCGTTCAAAAATTGCAAAAACAGCCACCGAAACACTAAGGTTTCGGAAGGAATATCTTTCTTTAAGTACAAGTCAGTATTTCATAAAGGAAGCCTAGGCTCTACACGCTGTCAACAGCCCATGGTCCATCCTCAAGGCACAGAAGTCCATGACGCGTACCTTGCACCAGCACAGGCTCGGAGTTCTCCTTGTCATCTTCTTTGCGACGTCGCGACGTCTTTGTGACGCTGTCCTCACGCCTAAGCTTCTGTGTCAAGTTGACGTTCACCTAAACGATAAATATTTATTACACCTTGCCTTAGAATTACACACATACATAAATACGGCTACGGAGCCTAAGGTAATAAATAAAATAAAATAAATAAATAAATATCTTGGGCCAAATTACACCAATTGACCCAGCCCCAAACTAAGCATAGCTTGTACTATGGGTACCAGGCAACGGATAAACATACTTATATATTGTAGATAAATGCATACTTAAATACATACAACAACCATGACTCGGGCAGAAACACTAGTATTCATCATACAACTGTTTGCCCCTACCGGGATTCGAACCCAGGATCTCTAGCTTCATAGTCAGGGTCACTAACCACTAGGCTATCCAGTCGTCAATAAGACCTAAAGACCATGTTTAGCATGATTGTGGGCGTATGGATGGGTGATGGGTGGCTAGCCACAACGCTTATACAACATGATTCTTAAGATTTTTGCCTAATCCCTCAATAGGCTTTTACCATGTCCGCGGGAAGAGAAACTGCTATCATGCTAAACGTGGCCTTTAGGTCTTGTTACCTTAGGCTCTCTCTAACAACTATAACATGTTATTTATAACTGTAACTTTCAATACACAATCTACAAATTAACTATACTAAATTTTAAGTCAATCTCACTAATGGAAGTGGTCAAAAAATAGCTTACAAATGATGCAGACAACATACTACAATACAAAGTAAGTTAAACACAAGCATCTAAGAAATGTATGATGGTTTGTACTAAAATTATTTGTACAAAAATCTAAAACAACTAATGTGACTAAAAGGTGTAAACAAATAAACAAATTTACCACACCATCCTCATCATCACTTAAAAGTATTATGTTCCGATTCAGAATCCTCAGAGGTTGGTGACTCTGGATAAAATCATAAAAATCTGGTTAAAATTTTGCATTAAAATGTAAACACTGATTAGGAGGCAGCCATAAACATATGTTTCTGGATGTTTATGAAAAAATTATACATCAGATCATATTCAAATTTGTTTCTCAAAAAACACCTGCATTCTAGTCTCATTTGTCTTGAATAATACCAAATTTTTATTTTAACTATCGTGTAATTTGGTGTGCCTCATGGCATAGGCCTCCTCCATTTATCAGAGGGTTTGGGCTATAGTTCCCACGTGGGCCCAGTGCGGATTGGATTATAGACATCCAAATTAATGATGAAATTTACCTTGACCTAATATTATAAATGTGAATGTAAGTTTGTTTGTTACCTACACTTTCACGCGAAAACCGATCATCATAAAATTTTGTACAAAAAAATGAAGTCGCGGGCAAAAGCTAGTATAATTATATGTCCCACTTAGCCGTTTTCGGCTAGTCACTTTTTTTTAAACTATAATTCAGGACCTTAGATGGCTGATGTACTACACTACCACAGCATCCAATAGCTTAAAGCTCCCAATCACTAGTCTCAGATGACTTTAACCCAAACCCTCCCATTCTGCCAGCCCTGCGCACAACAGAGGGACATAATAGCATGACATGAAGAGACAGTCTTGTCAAATTACCTGTTTAGCTATATTATTCTGCGCTTTGACGGATGCGTTTCTCTTCTGTCGCTTCTCCTGCTCAGGGCTCGACATGCCCTCGACTTCTTGCTTGCTGCGCTTGTTAGACAGCCGCTTCTCACCGTCCTTGGATTTCCGGACATCCTTGGTAGAAGTTTCATCTGAAATTGTATTTGTAACTCAGCAAATAGTTCATCAAGTGATTCCTCATCATAGTTTAGGTCAGGGCTTCGCAAACTGTGCAACATTGTCCCAAGGATGTTGCATGTCAATACGACTTTGTTATGATTTTATGATAAAAAATAGAAATGTTGAAATTGTATTATTCTGATAAGCTGTCAGACTAAGCTAGTACTAAAATTGGTAAGTATTTTTAGGGGCTAGCTAGGATAAGGGGAGTCGCAGAAAAATTAGTTCCAAGGGCATCACTGTACAAATAAGTTTGGGAAGTCCTGGTTTAATTTTCAAAATTAAGTCACCTCAACACCATACAATTTGAACATTTAAATGCATGGCAGCATTTTGCCTTTGTCATATATATAAAAAAAAATTAAAAATACTGAAAATCATTTACAGGGGTGGTCTGTGAAACTCAACCACCTGTTAGAATATTCCAGCAGCAGTTTCAGAGATACAGATTATATATTTGGACTGCTTTAATTGTAAGATATTTAAGGTTTACTTTTATGAAGACCAAATAAATAATGTTTGTAACTATTTAGTGGATGATAAAGACTTACCTTCGTCTTCATTGATGCTTTGAAGTGTGTTCATGAGGTTTTTATTGTTCTTCTGTGTTGTTCCGCGTTTTGCTCGCTCATTTTGGTAATCTTCAGCAAACTTGTCTAATGAATCTAATGCGGCCTGCAAACCACACCATTTATCATAAGTAAGTATAGTATAACAACACTTTGATCGTAATGAAACACATTAAAACACTTTGATTGAATGGAAGAGAGGCTACTACGAAAATGTAAAACTTCACGCTTTAAATATAGGTTTGTTTAGTTATTGAATATGGATATTTATAATGCTGTAACTACGTTGTTTTGTAATTTGGTTATTTAAATTAAATTAAAATTAGATCTTTCACTAAATTTAGCACAAGCACAGCCGTAAGCTTTAGTTTGTTCCACCATTTTCACACGCATTATAAGCACAAGAACAAGTTACCTTCAAGTCGTCGTTTAGTGAGCTAACATATCTGTTAGATATTTCATTTAATTTACACATAATTTCGTCGAACACGGACATTATTGTGTTTTATAAATTGACAAACGACTTAAAACTAAAACACTACACTTTCGAAAACCGTTTGAAATTGAATTATAATGTTGCCATACAATGTGTGAATATTCTTCGTTTTCTTTGTCATTTCCAAAAAAGACAAAGGAGTAGAAGTCCATACAAACTCATCACAAGTAAAGAGGCCTAAGACAAAATTTGTCTTAGGCATTTAATGCTGAAATTATATTTTTATCTGTAATTTAAAAGCCCACATTAATGAGTTTAACGAAAACAAGTCCAACAGGGTCTCGCGAAGGTGTCGAGGTGCCATTTTTTTTCGAACAGGGCAGGTTTTTATATAAGGGCTACGTTCAGTAACTAAAGTCTGCCCACTCAATCGTGTCACAAAAAAAGCCCGGCAAATTCAAAAAATCTTTAGCTGGTAACACGTGGTATAGTGCGAAAAATAACCTTTGATACTTGATATTAAAATTTATTTTAATAATTATGTTTGAATGTGTTGTAGGGCATTTGTCTTAGACTAATGCGGGTTTAACATTGGATGCCATTCGCATCGTTAAACGGTGAGCGGGACACGATTCGCTAGGCAGACTCTAAAGTGTCAGTGTGATTTTCGTCGGGTGAAAATCGTCCGATCATGAACACACTTACTGAACGACTTGGGGCGTTCTTCTGTCAAAAGTGTCAATTGAAGTATGATTTCGTATTCGTAATAATAAGTTTATATCCACAGCGTTCGAATTATAAATTTTGCCGCATATCAACTGTCAAAGTGACGTCTGGGCGTTTTTTACCCATCTATTTTACGGGGTGACCGGTGCGATCGCCCGACGACGCCCGACGATGTTACTGAACGATTTGGTGTGATCGTCCGATGATCGCACCGACTTACTGAACGGGCCAGTGCGTCGTCGGGCGTCGTCGGGTGATCAAACTGAACGCACCCAAGTGCATTGTTTGCTTCTTTTACATTTAAAAAGCAAAGGAATCTAGGCCCATACAGCCACGGCGTCCTGTCAGCTCCTCATATAAAATTAATAATTTCAGTAATAGAATCTCAGATCAAATAAAAAATATAGATAGAGCGCGGTGAACAGCCGAGTGAAGCCGGTTTTATAAACATGTGTGCGTAGGCCGGTGTTGCCATAATAATTATTAATACCCCGATACTGCAAAAATATATAATGGAATGCGCTTTGGAAATCTGAAAAAATACATAAAGTAGTATGTATTTTAGGTTGCGTGTCACGTTCTCACGTTTTAAGCCGTGCTAATAAAGAATAGAATTTAAAATGAAAAAGAAAAGGTTGTATTACAGAGGCGGCATTCACCATTGGGTGAATAATAGGGTAACTAAAATATTATAATGGCAACACTATTGTTGACGTTTTGTCAGAAGCAAAATTATTTCGATTTTTATTGAAAATATTGGTTTACGAGTTTACTAACGTGTGATAAGTGATTCCATCCTGCTTTTTATTTTTGGACGAATAGTTTTTACACCCTTTCACTACGCAATTTGGCATTATTACTGTATTTGTCCAATTTCAAAATACGTTGTGCTCCACGGGAATGCGTAGCTCAAATAATAAGGTTTTGGTATAGTTTGGTTGCAAGTGTGTGCGTGTCACTGTGTAAGCACACGGATTGGTGCAGTTTGACCGGCTTCACTCGGCTGTTCACCGCGCTCTATCTATATTTTTTATTTGATCTGAGAATAGAATAGCTTCATTAATATTCGTCATACCATCAACAAACAATCCACACTTGCTGATTTCTTACCAAGTTAACAAATGTATAAAATTTTAAGATATTATACTTAAAAAAGTTTTAGCTTAATAAATTGGTAATTTCTGTGATCAGTTTAGTTACATACGAACCTTGTATTGCGTAGTGTACCTAATAAAGTAAAGATGCGTCGTATCAAAGTAATCCAAGTGTAGTTTAATTCGACGACCCTATAATATCCTTTTTATTCGCAGTTTCCGTGACCACTCACATTTAGCTGCGAGTTGCGTCTGTTGGTGGGACATAATAGTTAGTAACCTTATACCTAGCTTAAGGCCTTCCATTCATAAATTTAATCATCATTCATAATCATCCAACTAAAAAATATTCAATGTTTCAAAAAACAACATTTTCAACACTAAAGTAACCGCCATCACAAAGCGTCTAATAAAGCCATAAAATTTAAAATGATTCAGGAATAAAAAAAACGGCACAATCGTAATAAATCTAACCTACAAAATAGTTGCGCCTAATTTACTTTACGAGCCTTCGATCAACAATACCTAGATTCACGGTCCCATACAAAATCAAAGCGAAAAAGTGGTCGTGTTGCTTATGCTTATAGCTATATCTGTTTTAGCTTCTTTATTAACGTAAAATAAACCTTAAGTCTAAGCAATAAAGATCCAAATAATTATAATTGTATATAATACTTACGACGTTTCGTCACAAGACGAGCGAAAGCGTTTGATAAACAAAAGAACTACCTTCGTTTCAAAAAGATGTCATTCTATTTGAGGAACAGGGTAATAATGGAGTCGCAATTAAGTATTTAACTCAGAATCTTTTTTATTTGACAGATATTTACAAATACAAATATTAACATGAATTTTAATAATCCCATCTACGTTCTACTGCTGAGCACAGGCTTCCTTTAACAACGAGAGGGATTGGGCCATAGTTCCCACGCAGGCCCAGCCAGGCAACAGCCGTAGTAGCCTAGTTGTTCGACCTACCGCCTCTCAAGCAGAAAGTCGTGGTTTCAAACCAGGCCTCGCACCTCCTGAGTTGGAGTTGTTGAGTTGGAGAAAAGTACAAAAATTGTACAAAGAGACAACATAAACGTTTTACCCGATTTGACATCGTCGATTCTGTTATTGCCGCTGCTTGCACTTTCAATTGTTTGACGTGAATCTGCAATTAACGGCAATATTATAAATATTGTACGGCTTGAACTTTTCTTGAAGCTTTACGTCTTCTTTAATAAGTGATAGCTCCTCTGTTCCATCTCACTATACTTCATCCTATATTATTTTAAACATTTCTATGTAACTATACCTACAATTTGGGAATCGCCTTTTTCTGTAATCTACGCCTTTGGCTATTTCCAGTTATGTCGAATTTGTCAAAATGAATCGAATATATAGCAGATTTTTTGTAAGGCCTGTAAAGTTATTCTTCTCTTTCTCTCGCGACAATAGTTATCCATTCCGCAGAGCAAAAAGGATCACTAGAAAATCTACAAAATATACAATATAATTATATTGTATATTGTATAAAACGACAACTACTCCTTGAATTTCTTGTTCTAAAACCACCGATTATTGCCAAGATGGTGGGCCAACATTGGCCAAACAATAAATTATTGATTTTAAAAATGTAAACTGCAAATTTTTACGTACTTTATGAAATACTGACTTGTACTTACTTAAAGAAAGATATTCCTTCCGAAACCTTTGTGTTTCGGTGGCTGTTTTTGCAATTTTTGAACGCACATTGTGGCATTTTGACACGTCCTCACGTTGGCCGAGGTTGGCGCATACTGTCAGAAATAAGGCCACAAATTTATTTTGTGCTCTTATTTCTCGGAGCCGTTTTCAGAGCTATCACCGTGAATCTAGTTGTATTGTTGATCGAAGTTACGAGCAAAGTAGCTACGAGCTAAGACTGCTCAGAGCTACGCATGTGTTTGTGTAGAATAAAACAATACCACCACACTCTCACAAAACCGCTGTGTGTGCCGTGTGTTGTATAATAACGATCACGCACACATCGGACTGTGTGTTCTTATAGGTTAATCCGAAGCTGAATGTGCGTGTTTGAAAGTAACAAAACAACAAAACTAGAAATGGCACTAATTAATACTAGTAAAATATTATTTTTATCGCGAACTGAATCAGTAGTAAAATATATAGAATAATGTATTTATTAGGGTTAGTTTCGTGATGTTTTCTTTGCTATAAAACTTGCTTCTGCCCGCGACTTCGACTGCGTAGAATTTTATATATGTACTTCCCTGTACTTCCCTGCTAATGTGTATGTATAACTTTTTTTAATTTTCTCTAACTCGACGTAATTAATTTTTAAAGGTGCTGTCGAGCAGTAATGTAACGCAAATTTATTTCATACATGTCAACTTATTATCTTAACTGCATTGTATACTATACATTGCGCGTGCTGAATAATTTTATATTAGATATGTTCTTTTTTCGTCTTATCACTACATAGTATAAAACAAAGTCGCTTTACGCTGATCTGTCTGTCCCTATGTATACCTACTTATTATATCTTTAAAACTACGCAACGGATTTTGATGCGGTTTTTTTAATATACGGAGTGTTTCAAGAAGAAGGTTTTTTGTATAATTCTACGCAGACGAAGTCGCGGGCAGGAGCTAGTTCTCTTATATTTGTGTGTCCGGCAACAAGGAATAAATGTCTTCTTTCTTTCTTTCTTTCATTCAAAGATTAGAGACAACACAGTGCATATACCTACATACTTGCGTAAGCACGGAATAAGCGCCGCGACGCTGCAAGTTCAGCGATCGACACGCGACGTACAGGCGCCGGGACAGTCGCCGCCAAAAACTGACACCAATGTTATGACGACCGGATAGCCTAGTGGTTAGTGACCCTGACTATGAAGCTAGAGGTCCTGGGTTCGAATCCCGGTAGGGGCAGACAGTTGTATGATGAATACGAATGTTTGTGCCCGAGTCATGGATGTTGTATGTATTTAAGTATGTATTTATTTACATTATATAAGTATGTTTATCCGTTGCCTGGTACCCATAGCACAAGCTTTGCTTAGTTTGGGGCTGGGTTAATTGGTGTAATTTGTCCCAAGATATTTATTTATTTATTTATTTATTTATGGAAAGGAGGAAAAGGTTTCTGTCAAAAAGTTAATTTTTAAACACAAGCTTCTTTTGCTGACTGTACTTGCATTGTCATGCGTCCTACATAATGTGTCATCATCATCATCATCAGCCTATGTTAGTCCACTGCTGGATATAGGCCTCCCCTAATGAGCGCCATAGCGCCCTGTCTGCAGCTTGACGCATCCAGCATCTGCCTGCAGTCTTTCGCAGATCGTTATCCCACCTGGCCGGAGGGCGTCCTACACTACGTTTGCCGAGCCGCGGTCTCCACTCAAGAACACGTTTCCCCCAGCGGTTGTCGGTTCTTCGCGAGATATGGCCGGCCCACTGCCACTTCAGCTTGCTAATTCTTAGTGTCCGACCGAAGTTTCGGTTTCGGTTTCGGTTTTGGCCAATTTCGGCCAAAAAAGTGATTTCGGCCGAAGTTTCGGTTTCGGCCAGGATCCGGCCGAAACATTCGGCCGGGCCGAAATTACTTCGCGGCCTCTCGCGGCTCTCGCATCGGGAGCATTCGGCTTAATTCGGGCGCGTAAAGTAAAAGTACAAATTGAAATATGTACTCTAAGCTGCAGGAAGAAGGACTACAAAATAGTCCGAAACATGTCAAGCATCACTCGACTTTTTATACGTTAGTTATCTGTTTGTGTAATTATGATTAAAGTCTCACGGTAGTTTCATGTACCTATTAGTGGTGTAACGAATATTCGCATTCGCATTCGCGGATATTCGCATATTTTTGTATATTCGTATTCGCATTTGCATTCGCAAAATTTCTGCGAATGTTTTGCGAATATGAATATCAGAAAAAAAAACAATTTGAAGGTAATGGTAGGTTAATGAAATCAAAAACCCATTCATTTCCTATGTTTTTAAAACAAGAAAAAGTAACTTAACCTCATAAGCACATTAACAGTCTTCACTTTATCATTTGGTATTATTTATTAATTATTTTACGGAATGACAATGCAGTCGGATGAGTTCGTATTAGGTGTTCGGTAATTCTCGGAACAAAATACAAACGGAATGCACCTCGTAACTGCCAGCAAAGCCATAGACAATTTGCGCCAAATTTGAACACTTCTACATTCGCATTCGCATTCGCATCCGCGAATGTCAGTAGCAGACATTTGCATTCGCATTCGCATTCGCGAATGTTTAAAAAATGACATTCGTTACATCACTACTACCTATATCTATTTTAATTAAAAATAAACGTTTTTTATTTTAAATAAGAAATCCTTGCAATAACCTTTTCCTTACGATTTGTACAGTAATTTTGAATATTTTGATACGTCTTCAAAAATTTCGGTTTCGGTTTCGGTTTCGGCCGAAATCAGAAAAAAACCGAATATTCGGTTTCGGCTAAAAATCGCGTTTCGGTCGGACACTACTAATTCTTTGAGCTATGTCGGTAACTTTGATTCTCTGCATAGCTCTTTCCATAGCTCACATCATGTGTATCAAACTTCAAGGCAATCGGACCAACTGTTGAAGAGTTCTTTCCTCCCCGACTCCTGGCTGCGTCACATGGACTCTACTAACAAATTAAATAAGTATGCAAAATTTCAGCTCAATCGGTTGCAGATATCTGCTTCAAAATTGAGTCGCAAGATTCCACCCGGACAAACATACAAACTTACATACGTAAAAAGCTTGTATAGGTATATCAGGTTAACTGGAAGAAATCCCTTCTTAGGGATAAGTTCGCCTTTGTACTATTTTCTGTGTATTTTTGTATTTTTTTTTAATTTTTATGTGCAATAAAGAGTTTACACACATACATACATATGTACCATGTTTTATGAAAATAAATGATTATGATTATGATAAAGATCTAAGCATACATAGGGACAGACAGACCGACAGCGGAAAGCAACTTTGTTTCATACTATCTAGTGATAATTCTTAGAAATATTAACTCCATCCGACTGTACCGCATTCGGAATCTCCGCTATATCGCCCTTTTTATTGCATTTTACTTTGGCGTGACTCCGAACAACGCCTCTACTGGCACAGGGTTCTACGTCCTCCGGCGGGGAGGCGCGCTAGAACCATGTCGCAATAGCGTGTTTTATTATGTCATGCGAGCGATTTACGGCAGCCATTTTGGATTGTAATTCAACATGTTTGACAAGATTCGCGTATTGATTTTGAATATGCGATTACACACACAAATCACGTCTTTATCCCTACGGGATAGACAGAGCCTAAGGTAACAAAACCTAAAGGCCACGTTTAGCATTGGTAGAGCGTATAGTTGGAAAGGCGAATTAAAATAGTGATGGGTTGTTAGCATCGCGTACAACATTATTCCTAAGGTTTTCCCCCATTCCCTCGATGGGTTTTACCATCCGTGCGGCAAGAGAAGCAATTGGTACCGTGTTTTTTCTTTACTCCCAGACCTGTAGGCTTATTGCCTAACTCGTTCGCAATCGCCATCGTGTTCATTTTGACAGTTCAGCTCAGCTGTCAGATTCATACAAGAACTGTCAAAATAAACACGATGGCGATTGCAACCGAGTTAGACAATAAGCCTACAGCATGGAAGAATTGTAGATCATCGATAGGGTAAATGATTCTGAGTAGGGAACATCTAAAATAATTAAATTTTGGAAAAAATGTTCGTGTAGGTTTTTCTTGGGTAACGCTCAGCACCCCTCTTCTTGCGTCGGCAGTTAAAAATAGAGTGTCCGACCGAAACTGATTTTTCAGCCGAAACCGATACCGAAACCGAACTTTCGGTCTTGCTTTCTGTTTTGGCCGAAACCGAAACTTATAAAAACATTTAAAATTACGATTATTTACTGCAATTTACTGTTTTTTTAACATTTATTAACACATTTATACTTGCGTAATCATCAATTGCAAAATATAACCTCAACTCACGATTAAATGAACGGTGGCGAACTGAGCCGGGGCCCCGCCGGCGAGCAAGCACAAGTTAGCTGCGAAGTTTACCGAACGACGCACGAAAATTTACGAACACTCGAGTTTCGGCGGGGTCGAAAGTTTCGGCTATATTTTCGCCGAAACCGAAACTAAGGCCGAAACTGGCCGAAACTGAAATTTCGGTAGGTCACTAAAAAAAATGTTCATGTAGGTTTTTTTTTGGGTAACGCTCAGCACCCCCCTTCTTGAGTCGGGAGGTAAAAATAGCTACTTCTATATAATTGTAAAGGTACTCGAATATTCATCGATTCGTCAGCTCATTGCGGACGAGTGTCACCTTGCCAGGTGGCCGTGGGAGTGGACAGCTGACGACCTATATTTTATTTATGAGCTCGAATCCGGGCAAGGGACTAGAGATGGGACACGGGAACCCGGAATTATCGACTGTTATCGATGAGCCCGTCCCTTCCATTCCTTCCTTCTTCCGTTTCACTTTTGCGAAGACACAACTGATGATCGATTTTTCATGCCTGTGTTTTTTTTTCTTGATTTTTTATCTATAAAATTGTGTGTTATGCTCTTATATTCGAGTGTCTTGCAAAAAAGAATAAATGTCTTCTTTCTTTCTTTCTTTTTTCCATGGTAGTCTGGGAGCAAAGGAAAAACAGAATGTACCAGTTGTTTCTCTTCCCGCGTAGCATAAAATACCATCGAGAGAATGGGCGAAAATCTTAGGGATTAGGTTAGAGGCGATGCGGTGGAACGGGGACTCAAAATAGCGATGGGTTGCTAGCCGCATCGCCTATAACATGTTTCCTAAGATTTTCACCCATTCCTCGATGGGCTTTTACCAACTGCGCGGGAAGAGCAACTGGTGCATTTTATGTTTTTTCTTTACTCCCAGACTAGTTTGGAAGAAAATGAATTATAGCAAAATAAATATGCAGAAAACGATTTAAAAAGCATTTACTAGACATTGTAAAAAAATTGACTATCCCAATTGGGATTGTCTAAAAAAAAATACCTATCCTTTTTATATTTTTTTTGTGCAGAATAGTCAATTATAAGAAACCAATTTCAATATTTTCTCATATAACTCGGTATTTTTTTTACTATTAATTATTGAAAGTATTTTGGTTGATGACGTCAGAGTTTCCACTGCCGGTGCCACACATCTGCTTATTGGATAAATTGGTCATAAAACGTATGTGAAGCGCCGCCATTAACGTCTTTTCTATCTGTGGTGAAGTTGGCAAACTGTCATCAGTATCAATGTCAACATGATTCAACAATAACACAGGAAGATTCACGCGATCTTCTCCTATGAATTTTATATTTTCACAACCGTTACACATACCATAACATTCTGCGCGAAGCAGAAAGGTCCATAAACACATACCAGGTATGATCGAGACAAAACAGGACCCGGAAATAAGTCAGTAAACTCAGTAGGCGAAAGTAAACTGAAAACGTAATATTTTCGCTCTTCATTAAAATATTTAGCGGAAAATCTTTCATGTGAGCGAAGCACATCGCTGTGTGGTTACACTCTTGCCTAATTATCTACCGAAAGTGCTTCTAAATCTAAACTATAATACAACAATATGAAATTAAACAGTGGAAAAAACAAGAATGACAGTAACAAGATTGCCCATTTGCTTGTCATCTGTCATAAGATGAATGAAATGTCAGATTGCGGGTCCAAATTGAACTCCGTAGTATAATCCACGCGTAAATAGCATAGAATTTGTAACCTTTGCAAATAAAGTACATTTTGGACCATCTACATCATGTCTGGGAATGTCAAATGAAGGTCATTGCTTATTTTTCATGTAATAAATTAATTATAGTAAAATAAAATAAAGTAAATACAGAAAACGATTTAAAAAGCATTTATCTCGAAATGGTTTTCGATTTACTATACATTGTAAAAAAAAATAGACAATCCCAATTGAGTAGACTGGACGCAAAATGAAGTTTGAAGCGTTTCAGAATGCCTTTTATATATCTAGCGAAAGTACCATCTATCGACATAGAAACATCGATAATTTCCCACTCTATAAAGTCCAATGAGACCGCGCTAAGTGTTTCCCAAGTATCAGTTACTCGTAAAATACTAAGTCCCAAGAAGAGTTCCTAAAGGATGAACCTTAAATCGGTTTAACGGAAACTATGTTAATGTATTCAAAATAATCCAGGATTTTTCAGACTCGGATCTTGTGAAAAAAAGGGAAACAACTTGAAGCAATCGATCGTAAATGTGAAGTAATTTGTTTCTTAAATAGCAGACTAAAATAAAGAGCAAAGACAGTTTTGCGAATGCTAATGTGAGCATATTGTAAAATAAAAAAAAAGTAAAAGTCTTCACTATCATCATCATCAACATAGTATAAAACAAAGTCGCTTTCTCTGTCCCTATGTCTCTATGTACGCTTATATCTTCAAAACCACAATAAGGGCTTAACATAAAAATTCTAAATAATTTGTGTGTGTGTCTTGTCATTTCGACGTTCTATTTTTTTTACAAGCTTTATATTATTGCAACGAATGTAATGAATGTTTGCTCGGGTGGAATCTTGCGACTCAATTTTGAATTATCTTCATCCAATCGGACAACGGCGACAGGCGCACTACCCGCCCGCACCTCTCTCGGTCCCCTTTGTCGTCCTACCCCGCGCCCCTGTGCCGTTCGGGCGAGGATTAATTTAAACGGTCTTTCTATAAACTATAAAGTAAGTAGATCCTTTCAACATGAAACTACCGTGAGACTTAATCATCATTACACATAAACGGATAACTCACGTATAAATGAGACCGCGCGTGAGAATTACGGAGTGACGTGATCAGTGTTGTATGCTGCCCGACATTTGACAATAATAAAAATGACGATGAAAACGAGGGTAGTTGTGCGCCGCTGTCAGTTGCGTCGAACAGCCGCGCGAGCAGAGCACTGGCGCGCAGTGTTCGTGTCGCTGCCGCTGGGGCGAGCGCTCTTGGAAAAAGGACTACGAAATAGTCCGAGTTTATGTGTAATGATAAGTAGATCCTCATCATTCCGAGATGCGTGCTTTACCCTTACACCACCCAGAGCAGGTGGATAAGTGTTCGAATTTTTCCATGTGTACCGGCTGTCATGTCATGTCATTCACATGTCATTGTGTTAAGCAATATTGTCGCCGAGCGCCATCTGTTTGAATGATGTGTCTCTACGACACAATTACAAACTCCCGTGCAACATCCGCTGCTCACCTGGACGAGAGATGGCGCTGTTTTCAATGATAGATCTGATACTATCAATTAATCAAGAATTTTACTTCCCGACTTTTTCGAAATACGCGAAATAAAATTCTTGACTTATTGATAGCCCTAAACATTGCAACTTTCAGTAAATTTTAAACTAAGCTTCATACACAATACAATCCAACCGTGCGTAACATCGTGCGTTGAAGAATTTACGATATCCGGGAAAGCTTAGACAACTAAACGAAAGGATTTATCTGTCCCCCCTTTTTATACCCCCTTCCGTCTCTTCCGGCCTTACGAGGTTTGGGATACGGAAAGAAAGGGTAGTTCGAGAATTTGTTAGGTACGTTTAAATACTTTCTACTGAAAATTAGGTAAGTACCTAAATATTTACTACCAAGAGAGAGTGTCAAGAGAGTCAAGACTTTTTGTAACAAAAATATTGTACGATCAAATGGAGTTATAAAATTATTAATTGGCGGTCAATTTGCAAAAATAAATTTCGATTTTATATTTTGAAATGAATTTTGCTTGCTGAAATACCTAGGGTTTGCACATAAATGAAAAAAAAATGTTTTGTTTTTCTTTTTGCCGTAAGTTATACAGCAATAATACTACGGTTCTTAAATATATTGTAAATAGACTTGTTATCAGGCCACTTAACCTCCTTTCGGCTTTACGCATAGTTTTGTAACAACCTGTATAATACTATACTTATGCCTAACCTGCAACCCCCTTCTGCGCGCCCTAGGGTGCACCGGTTACGGTTATAGCTCACAGATGAGTACCTTCGAATCCTTTGATATGCCGCCTTAAAATATGAATAAAACGCTCACGGAATCAACAGGTCCCGATGCCCTGGGAACTTGTCCGGGATTAAAACCGGCTTTGATCCGGTCAGGAAAAGCCCCAGACCGGATTAACAAACAAACGGATTATCCGGGATTATAATAACACTAGCTTCGCAAGCTGGTTCTCCTCGTGGACCTTTGACGGTATTGACAAGCGTTTTTAATGGATGCTTTTGGATGGAGGTACATTCAGTACCCGGCAATAAAGATGGTACAACGGTCTCGGCTAATATCGGCTTCGTAGAGCATTGTCTCGCTCTAACGTGACGCCAATTGTCTCTTTCTAAAGACCGAAGTGCATTTTTTTATGGCCAGGTACTGTAATCTAAGGAATCATGTTATAGGCGATGCGGTTGGCAATAACCCATCACTATTTTGATTCTTCTTTCCACCTATACGCCCTTCATGCTAAACGCAGCCTTTAGGTCTTTACCTTAGGCTCTGTCTACTCCCTAAGAACGTAATCTGTATATGTATGTCGAAGTTAAATAGCTTCGGCAATAATTATGACTTTTAACAACAATTACATTCCAAGTTAGAAGCTTATCTCAAGATAAAAATTCTGGGAGAGCTCGTATGAATTCAGTCTTTAGCTGGCCTGGCAATCCTAGCACGTCTTTTTATATCTCTCACACACCCAACTACGTACTGTAGGAAAAGGTTCTGCTAGTTTTACACTGGCAGGTTTCGGTTGCTGGCTGCATTTAGAGTTCAGGTTCCGAATATCGAACACTTGTTCGATATTTTAAAATATTTTGTTTGGGAACTTGGGACGGCTCTTAGAGCAGCTTGGACCGAGACCCAGGTAGGGCTAAAACTTAACATACTTTGTAATAAATTATTGAAGTTGAAATAAAATCAAAAGTATCTTTTCAATTATTGTGTTTTAAATCTTTGTAGCTTGGGCCATATGCTACCATCAGTTTGTTTAGCAACACATTTAACACGATTCCCGTATAGTTTTAAGTGCCTCATCAAGGCAGCTCTACAGTACACAGTGAGGGAAGTTGTATCCATGTACCACCAAACTGTCGCGACTGACAGGCCGCCGTCACTCAATCTCGAGTGATATGTCGCTTTATTGCGATAGGGTTCTACTGAAAAAAAAATGACTTTCTGCCAAGTTTCTTGCGGCGCATTCTTCTTGGCAATGATGGTCTTTCCGAATGCGCCGGTAGTCAAAAATACTTGTAAAAGAGCCCTTGCGGCCTATTTGCAAAATGCGTAGACACACTAGCGTCGTCTTACCTTCGCGGAACTACGAGTAGAGCAGGCGCGGCTGCAGAAGCGGCCGAATCAAGTAAGATAAATAAATATAGGGGTCTCAGCACCGAATATAACTTTGTCCCTTTCGGTGTTGAGACCCTTGGTCCGTGGGGTCCTAGCGCTATTAGCCTCTTCAAAGATATTTCGAAGAGGCTAATAGACGCTACGGGTGACCGCAGAGCTGGCAGCTTCCTTGGACAGCGTATTAGTATCGCTGTCCAACGGGGGAATGCTGCCAGCGTCTGTGGCACTATGCCATGGAGGCCCCTCCTTTTTTTAATTATTTTATTTTAAGATTAGTTTTAGATTAGTCTTTCATTCTTTTTTAATTTAATAGTTTAATTTGTTTTAATTACCCTTGTATATGAAATAAATTTGCAAAATAACCTTTTGAATTTTGAGTTTTGGAACTTTACATACGTAAATGCATTTCCCTTAGTCCAGGTAGTATCTAAGAAGCTCTTATTAATTTTTAACCCAACTCAAATAAAGCCTCAACCGAACTGACCGGCATGACATTAATTTATCAGACTTGGCCAATTTAATTTGAACTTGGCGACTTGGCAAGTTACGCCAAGTTAATTGGCTGATAACGCCCCCTGGCTTTAACTCAGACAGTTCTGTATAGTGATTAATAAACAATTAAACTTAACTGTTTGACCGGCCAAGTTGGATTGACCTAATTGGTGGAGAGGGAAAGTTGGTAGCGACATCTATCCGGCAATGTTTGCTAATAGGGTTCATGATTTTCAGTAATGACTTCTGTGCTGTAGCCTAGTGGTTTGAACTATGGCCTTTTAAGCGGAAAGTCGTGGGTTTTCGGAATTTATTTGTTTTTATTTTTTAGTTTTTGTTTATTTATTTATTTACTAGCTGACCCGGCGAACTTTGTTCCGCCTTAAATTTGAAAAATTCCAGTGGTTTGGGCTGTGCTATCCCGCGGGAACTATGCAATTTTCCGGGATAAAAACTATCCTATGTCCTTTCCCGGGACTCAAACTATCCGTATACCAAATTTCAACTAAATCGGCCTAGCGGTTTAAGCGTGAAAAGGTAACAGACAGACAGACAGACCGACAGAGTTACTTTCGCATTTATAATATTATTAGTAAGGATTTATTTCGTTGAGTAAGTAAAGCATCGTGACTTTCAACATGAAACTACCGTCATACTCAATCATATCACATCACACTCAGCAGCACTCGACTTTTAAACGTGAGTCATCCGTTTGAGTAATTATCATCGTGAGTAAACCTGCATAACACACCTTTTCATGTAAACGCTTTTCTGCTTCTATATTGTGTGTGAACGCTTATATATACTAAGTATTCCAAGCTGGTCGGGGAGCAACGAAAAAACATAGAATGTATCAGTTGCTTTTCTTCCCGCGCAGATGGTAATAGCCCATTGAGGGAATGGGCGAAAATCTTGGAAATCATCACTCTTTTGATTTCTCTTTCCACCTATGCGCCCGCAATCGTGCTGGACGTGGCCTTCAGGTCTTGTTACCTTAGGCTCTGTCTACCTCATAAGGGATAACGACGTAATTTGTATGTGTGTAAAAATTCTTTAAAAATTAAAATAACATACAATTTCACTGCACTGAGTGAATTCCCATAGAAATCATCTTAATTTTTCAAAGATCAATCGATAAAAATTCACCAAAATTATAGTCATTATGTCTTTATCTCCCAAGATTCAATTTGTCTCGCGTCGTTATAAATATAATAATCCTTAATGTGGAATGCATTTTGAAGAATTTTAAGTGTTCATCGAGTTACCTACTTATTAAAGCTGTAGGTACCTACTTAATCCAATTCCTAACAATGCACGGTTATTCTAAGGTCTTAGGCAGTCTTAAGAAGGCGTTTTACATCTCCACTGAGCTTAAATTAATTTTATTAAAAAAAAATCTTTCTTTTTACATGTATAATATTGTTTCACTTTGACCAGTAGAGACTTTATACATCTCTACTATAGACTAATATAATTTTAGGCGGGTTCTTAACTTTGGAACCTTATGCATCCCTTTTATAAATATATTATAAGTTACTAGCGACCCGCCCCGGCTTCACACGGTATATTATGCATGTATTATACATATAAACCTTCCTCTTGAATCACTCTATCTATTAAAAAAAAACGCATCAAAATACGTTGTGTGGTTTTGAAGATATAAGCATACACAGGGACACAGGGACACAGGGACAGAGAAAGCGACTTTATTTTATACTATGTAGTTATAGTTATTATATAGCAGGGGTAGCCAACTTGATTAGACCCAAGATCTCCTGTTTACTAACGAAACCCTGTGCGATCTACCAATTACATACTTCATGAAACCTTAAATCAGCAGTTGGTGATTACGTTGCGCAGTCTGGTCCACATATTTATATTTTTTGCCTTGCCGCGATCGACTGGACTAACATTCGCGATCGACCGGTCGATCGCGATCGACCCGTTGGCCACCCCTGTTATATAGTTATAAGTTAAGTAGAATTTACAGTTAGAATTTACATAAGTATTTAATTATTTTAATTATTTACATAATTATTTAATTATAAACGTTTTTCTGCCAAGTTTCTTGCGGCGCATTCTTCTTGGCAATGATGGTCTTTCCGAATGGGTGGGTAGTTAAAATGCCCTTGGTGGTCTATTTGTAAAATAAAGTTTTTGTATTTATGTTTTTTTTTTTTTTTTTTTAATAATATATCAACCTACCAGGCGCCCAGGATTGCAAAGGAAAATATTCCCAGCAAGCCAAACACTACACCGAGGTCAAGAGCATCGCTTTCGTTCCATTTGCTATGTTTACTGGAAACAATCGCTTTTGTGTTTGTATTGGTAAAAGTTTTATTCCGAAATCACCGGGTTCACGATTCACTGTTAAATAAAAGTTAATGCTTTGTATGTTTATCTATATCTATACTAATATTATAAAGAGGAAAAATTTGATTGTTTGTTTGATTTGAATAGGCTCCGAAACTACTGGACGGATTTCAAAAAATCTTTTGCCGTTAGAAAGCTACATTATCACTGAGTGACATAGGCTACTTTTTCCCGCGGGAAAATACCTTTTCCAACGGGAAAATTAATTTATCGCGGGCGAAGCTGCGGACGGAAGGCTAGTGTAGAATAACTAGGTAGTTTTGGCGAAGTCATTGCATCGATCGATGGGGCCATATTAAAAAAGAAGAAGAAATTATTGCTGAATTGTATGAGATACGGTTCCACAGAGATAGGTGATTCTGTTTCTTCGACCGTACCTACTTAGTTTTGGTAACTTCGTCGTTATAACCATTTGAATACCCATTGTGGAACTCTGGCAAGCTCACCGCGGCGGAAAAAAATCATTTTTTATATAAATCTTTTGTTTTATCCGGGGAACTCTAAACCCCCGCCATTACTGGGACACTCGAGTAGATTTCTGACGCCTACTTAATGCTGGAGTAAGCCGCGTCGCTCCACTTTTTACATACGAAATTAATTCCCAGGGCAGTAGCGTTGGCAACACAGGATTCGAGGAGTTTAGATAAGTTGTGGCTTAAAGTCTCCGAAACCAGGTTCTTCAATAAAAAAAGTCTAGCCGTCTCACTCGGCAGCGCCGCGGGCTCACACAACCTAATTGTGAAAATGTCGTCAGCCATCTTGAATTTAAAAACTCATCGAGGCCAAATTTGATGAAATCTTTTAGGTGTATGGACTAAGTTTCCCTTGCCTTCCCACTGAAAAAAGCGGGAGACTTAACCAAAAAAATACACGAAATCGACACCCATGAAGGGTTATTGCATAAAGCGTTAACATGTCGGTCATCTTGGATCAAAAAATTATGTCAAATCCAGGCATACTGAGAGCGGTTTCGCACTACGTCCGATCCCAATCTGATGGGAACCCGTGAAAATATGGTCCGTAGTAGCAGTAAAACTATTTCTATGGTAATTGAAGCATTAGATCCGATCTCCGTCATCCGATTTATTTCCGTCATAGTGCTTAATTACCATAGTAATACTTCTACGGCTACTCCAGACCATATTTTCACGGGTTCCCGTCGGATTCGGATCGGACGTAGTGCGAAACCGCTCTGACCCCAAATTTCAGAAGTCGACGATCGTGATCATGAAGGGTTTTTGTAACAGAAAAGTGCCATCTGAGCTTCGCTTTGCCGGGCTGATGTTGACAACCGAATCCTTTCATATACCACAGTGTTATGTTTGTTATAATAATTATTTGCCTTAACTTTTTTTTCTCTGAATCCGTAATGTTTTCAGGAGCTTTGATATGATCATTTTGTAGAACGCTATAGCGTTATGTTAGTTTTATACCAATCCTGAACAATCAACTGTTAATCTGGACGCTACTTGCGTCGACACATTCTCTCTGTCCCACATCCAAGCAACCAGCTTACATGCTGGCGCTGCAGCTGATCAGGCCCAAATCCTCAAGCGCCGCAAGTAGGTACTCCACCTTTCTAAAGGAATATGAGTTTGAGGCGTTTGCGGTTGAGACTTTGGGGCCTTGGTCAGCCGATATGAAAGTCTTTGTAAAGGCCCCGTCGTCCCGTTTGATCGACGCCTCAGGGGACCCAAGAGCTGGCGTGTATTTATCCCAGCGGAGCGCACTTGCGGTCCAAAGGGGTAATGCCGCCAGCGTCATGGGGACCCTGCCGCAGCCAGTAGGGTTAGACGGGGTTTTCTTTTTATGACTTTTCTTATTTGTAAATATAGGTTTTTATAGTTATTTTTAGCATATAGATATGTAGGTTTTTAGGATTAGTGTTTGTATATAATATATATCTCTATAATGTGTAACTAATATTTCTGTAATAATTATATCAACTGTTTAACAGAAATAAGAGTTATGACAAATTATCATTATGGCGAACAATACATTTAACTATTACTAATATTATAAAGAGATAAAGTTTTGGAGAGTTTGTGACGTTGTAGGGGTAATCTCTGGATCTATTAAAACGATTTGAAAAATCCGTTTACCAATATAAAGCCACATTATGTGTCATAGGCTGTATTTAATTCTGCGCGAACGAAGTCGCGGGCAACAGCTAGTGGCCTATAAAAAATATGCCAAAGGATAGAAAACCGTCGCCGGCGTATACCTTCCTTATATCTTCTTTTTGTAGACTGTACTGCAAGTTGTTGGGGATTTAAGCGGATAGCTTTAATTGTTTGGAACCGAGGCGAGGATTAACGTAAAAAAGCGTGATCTCCTTTTTATTTTTAAATTCCAAAAACGATACGTTGCCGGAGGGCTGTAGTATGAAATGTTTTGACATTTTTTTAATCATGAGTGGCCTTGTTTGCCTTTACCTTTTTAAGGTAAGTTAATTTAAAAAAAGTATATTCGTAATTGGAGTAAGGCTCGTTTGCACTTAGACTTGCTCATAAACACTTTTTAAGTGTGAGTTGCACAAAGTTATTTAAACAATAACAAGGTAGGTATTAATCGTAACCGACGATTTTGACAGAGTTTCTGTGAAATATACGTCAAAATGGCCGGTTACGAAATCTCCGTGTTTCGTCTGTTGTCGGGTTGCGACCAGTTGCACAGGTTTCTAGTTATTCTGTGTGTCTACTCTTGCTTAATACCTATGTCCTGTCAATCGTGCAAAGGCTAACTGGAAGAAATCCCTTTCAGGGATAACTTCGCCTTTGTGCATTTGTGTTGTCCTGTATTCATCTTTTTCATGTGTCTATGTACATTAAAGAGTTATACATACATACATGGCCATGTTATTTTCCGATACGTATGTTTTGTGTTTGTGCTTCTCTTCTCGCGCAACTAGCAACCCATTACTATTTTGATTCCCTTTTCCACCTATACGCCCACAGTCTTGCCAAACGTGCCCTGTAGGTTTTGTTATCTTAGGCTCTGTCTACCCGTAAGAGAAAAAGACGTGATTTGTATATGTATTGGGGATGAGAGCGAGTAGTTTGGACAGAGTTGTGCTCGATGCAACTTGCTCTCGAACAACATTGTTTTTCATTCATGTTTATTCAGAACTAGCGACCCGCCCCGGCTTCGCACGGCATATTATACACGAATCATACATATTATAAACCTGCCTTTTGTATCACTCTATCTATTAAAAACCACATCAAAATCCGTTGCGTACTTTTAAAGATCTAAGCATACACATAGGGACAGACAGCAAAATCCGTTGCGTAGTTTTAAAGATCTAAGCATACGTAAGGACAGACAGCGGAAAGCGACTTTGTTTTATACTATTTTAGTGATTAGTGATGACACGGCTAAAGAAACTAGAAGCGCTGTAGGTACCAGTGGCGTTGCGTCAAGTATATCAGAAGGCAAGCCAAAGGGAACTAGCCTTTTACTTGAATTCTGCACAATAAAAGAGCCCAACTGCCTTAAAATAGGCAAGCCGGTGGGAATCGAGTTCTATGGACGCGACGCCACAGGTAGGTAGTTGCTGTTTTTACTCGGCCAGTGTAAACGGAGCTTTACGTATGCAATCTTTTCCCATGACAACGTTGGCATAATCTTGTGAGAGTTAATGAAAACGATTTGAAACGAGTTTGCTAAGCATGGCAAACAAACTATTAGAATGGGAATTTCTCATTTTCTTGTCATTCGTTTAAGCTAATTATGTTAGACGCGGCCGTAAAATGGGAATGCATTTCAATAACATTAACAGCTTTAAGTTTTCTGTCTGATGATATTTTTCTCAAACATGCAATCGAATATTTGTGTTGTGTTCCTTATAAGCCGCGAAGTAACGTGTCACGTTTCAGGTGCAAAAAGTCTTGCTGGTAAATTACCACCGTCTTTTGTTTCAACGAACAACATAATTTATTTAAAATTTACTTTTATGGCTGTTTATTTGTAGATGGCCAGTTTTATAAATAATCAATTAGTGAAAAAAAAGTAAATACGTGTTAATTCCGTGCATGGCGGGAAGAACTTGATAACTCCACTTACACGATTTTTTTTTTATCGTCGCAATGGCTTCCTACAGCATTGGTTTTGTAGGAAAAAAATTGACAACTCGATATCTACGATACTTTTAGAGATATTGCCTCGTGAGTATTTGAATATATCCATACGCTGCGTATTTTATTTAACGAAACGAGATATATACGCGATGAGTCACAAAAAAATATATAATATCGTAATATATCCTTACATCAACTTATGCTCAAAAACCGATCTAGCGTACGTAAATTGACAAAACAAGATATCAAAGCGACGACTAACACACTATTACGTTAACAAATAAATATATCGTTTTATCTACTTATATTCAACTACTGGTAACTTGATATGTCAATTTATACTTACACTATAAAGTTAACAATTAATATATTGACGTTATATTTCGACTTATCAAGTTACTCACGCTATGCACGGAATATGATATCTCGTGTTATCTTAGTAGTTTCTCATTTATAGACCGGGTCAAATCAAAAATATGTTCTTTATTGAATAACTTGTCACATTGTGTCATGTCTCATACTGATGTCGCATACTACTTTTCCCGAGATATATGAGAACAGCGGTGCGTTCAGTTTGAACACCCGACGACGCCCGACTACGCACTGGCCCGTTCAGTAAGTCAGTGCGATCATCGGACGATCACACCGGTCACCCCATAAAATAGATGGGTAAAAAAAGCCCAGACGTCACTTTGACAGTTGAAAAGCGGCAAAATTTATAATTCGAACGCTGGGGATATAAACTTATTATTACGAATACGAAATCGCATACCATCGACATTAAAATTTAATGTGAATTTAATTTAAAATGGGAGATTCAATGAAGACGTTAATGATTCAAGATGAAAAGGGACAGAAATATAATAATATAATATCAAAGATATCAGAAATATAATATCAAAATAAATATAAAATAAATTTCTATTCAGGTCTCGGAGCAAATATTTATTTTAAATTTATTTTGAATTGACACTTTTGACAGAAGAACGTCCCAACTCGTTCGGTAAGTGTGTTCATGATCGGACGATTTTCATCCGACTTTAGTTACTGAACGTAGCCCAGAAGTCGTTCTAATTTTTCTTTTTTTTTTCAAATTAGGTAGTGCAAAAAGTGCGCTTGCATTCCCAAATTATTGAAATTTTATTACGAACATTTTTATTACATTTTTTTTATTACAAACGACTAATGTGTATTATTGATACCCAATTCTATGGTGAATAAGTTGATAAGTCATCGGTGAACATGTTGATAAGTCAATTATTATGAATAATAAGATAGTAAGAAAGATAAACATAACCATATTTGAAAAACCATCTAAAATTACTCTTAAATCAATTTAGACATTTCAATTACACTGAAAAACTGATTTTTAGGAATTAAATTAAATAATGTTTTCACTGGTTTGAGCACTAATGTATGGGTAATAAGTTGATAAGTCTCTGGGTAGTATGTTGATAAGTCTAATATCTTACAAAATAAGCAGAATTTACGAGAACACGTAACATAATTTGAAAGATTACATAAAATTATCCATAAATCAAGCTATAGAGATGAGTTCGAGATAAAAACGGATTTTGGAGAAAATGACAAACTTTAAAATCGCTGCCCTGTAAAATTGCCATTTTGGAGTTATCAAGTTCTTCCCGCCATGCACGGAATTATAGTTAATGGGTTTAGTATTAATTGCCTTTCGACGAATATATTATTTTTAATATGATTACTTGGACTTTTTGAAGTGAAAACCTCTTTAGCGGCGTTGTACACTTTTTGGGATGGGTAAAAAATGTTAAACTTGCGTCAGGACACGGGACCTGATCGAAAATTCGTAAGACGGATGGAGGGAGGGGCGCGGCGTAGGAGGGGTATTAATATCACCCTCTCTTTCTACCTCGCTTGCGCAAGTGTGCGTGTGTGTTTTCATTTCTGCCGGAACTCCTGGAGTGCAATGCAAGAATGCAACCCGTTGTTTTTGTATATTTTATTTTTTATCTATAACTACTTCCATGCTGGTCTGGGAGGAAAGGAAACATAGAATTTACCAGTTGCTTCTCGTCCCGCGCATGGTAAAAGTCCATCGAGGGAATGGGCCAAAATCTTAAGAATCATTTTGTAGGCGATGCGGCTAGCAATCCATCACTATTTTGATTCCCTTTTCCACTTATACCCTATGCTAAACGTGGCCTTGTTGCTTTGGGTCTGCCTTGGGCTCTGTCTACTCTGTAAGGGATAAAGACGTGATTAATGTATGACTGCGGTTCTGTTTCCATTGCATTGCGTCGTCGAATTGTTCTATTCATTAAAGTTCACTAATAGTTTCGTACAGTCCGTTCTTTCGCTCCCATCCTCTACAGACCTTATGGTTTAGAATCCTTACATTTCGCTAAATGTATATGCAACTATGTATGTATGTGTTGTATGTGTGTGTACTGTGTATGTATAGGACTACCCGAAACCGACGAGCATGTATGAATAAAGAGATTAATGACTGTGGATGAAATAATGTCAGGATCGTAGCAAGTGGAACAAAGTAGTCTCCCTACTAAGGGAAAGAGGCGTGACAGTATGTATGTATGTATGTAACTTTCTAACATTTTCTAACATTGTATGAGTGGAAATAAATTGTTTTTGGCCAGTTCACATTCACACGCGTCCATCTCAAACCAGCTGTGACGATGGCTGCCCATAAAATGTATTTAAATGTAAATATTTGGAAAAAAATCAGTTGCTTTTTAACCAAACAGCCTGAGTTCTGGCCAGGTTGGGGGCTGGTGCAAGCGACAGGCGACTAGTGTAGCGATTTTAATTTATGAATAATTAGACCTATGACGTAGAACTGTTCGGTGCAACTGCACCTTACTCATGACGTCTTACGCCCGCAGTTAATCGCGGTGCGTTAAATTGCTAATTAGTATATTATTAGAGATCGTCGCGATCGGGTTTATTCATTAACATTTTATCAATCCTTATTCGATTAAGAGTTCTTTGTAAACCATTATATTTCTATTGAGTGCACATAAATAAACTAAACCCCGCACCCCCTACAAGCACTGTATTTCGATTATCGCGGATCTCTTATTTAAAAACAATAGAAGAACGACCTCTACTTCATCTGTTTCTGAGTAATTGGTTGGAGAGACGCATAATTAAAATTTAAACCTATGTAACGCCTAGTTACCTGTGGACAACAGACGGTAGACAATTTAAGGCTGCGTGTTAAGCATTCTGGGGCAGTGGAGGGGGGGGGGGGGGACCACCATCATGAACGTATTCACCCTTAAGAGCGTCTTCTGAAAAGGCTGAAACAATTCGGACTATTCCTTAGCACTGATTGGAAGTAATGCCGTTTAGTTTTTAGTTTTTATAAATGATGTCTCATCAAAGCTTATTAAATAACTTTTGATACCCGACCCGTGTTCACTCCTGTAGACCCTTGAAGGGGCCACGGGGAATGGAAAAACCCGTGGTCCCTTCAAGCAACATTACGCTGCCGAATCACGAGGTTCTCTCGAAAATCTCTTCAGGGGACTACGTGAGGGACCATGGGTAAGAAGGTATAAATACGTATGACTGCACGTGTAGTCAAATTTTTGCTATAATATTTATGCCTACAGCTTAATCGCATAGCTATCATAAATGTTGTTGTACAATACAATAACAAACAGAGATACCGTTTCTGCTACAAATAGGTGTTCCAACTATCTTCTATTTCGAGATTTCCGAGATTATCATAACCGCTTCCGTCTGTGCCTTGGTCACGCTAGCGCTTAAAAGGAAGACGCTCTCGATCGTTAGAATAAAAAAACCGATCCAATTTCATTACGGGCCATTTTATAGAGCGTGTCCTGCGACCCACAGGGTGCTCTGTTTATTACATAGGTACTAATTCATTTTGGTGTGCTAAAGATGTATTTAAGAAAAGAAAAAAAATAAGAAGAAAAAAAGGAAACAATTTATTGCCACAAAAAACAGATTTACAAAAACTACAATTAAGTAAAAATACTGAAACGGCATTGTGACAAAAGGTGTCCGCGTCAGCATAAGCTGCTGGTGCCGGTATTTATTTCTGTACCAATCCTACTAATATTATAAACGCGAAAGTTTGTAAGCATGGATGGATGGATGTTTGTTACTCTTTCACGACAGAACGGCTGGACAGATCTGGATGAAATTTGGAACTTAGATTATAGCCTGAAACAACACACAAGCTACTTTTTATCACGGAAAATTGCGTAATTCCTGAACGAATTCTATGCAGACGAAGTTGCGTTACTACTATGTGATTTAGTATATAGCTGCCTAAATACGTAGGTATGTTTTATCAATTGTCTGGTACCTATAAGACATAAGTACGAGTTTAGCTTAGTTTTTCATATTTATTTAATTTATTCATTGCTTTAATGGGTACATTGGATTTTAAACTAAAACATATCCTAAACGTTCTGTGTACCTTGAGGATCATATAAAAAAACCCAAATTGTTCGAGTTTTGCGCATAGCAACATTCATTTCCTATTTAAATAGATTTTTTAATTATGTTCTAGTAACCGTAATACATTTTCAATCTATAATCAAAACAATTAAAATTAAAACATTGTTGTAACCCGTGAACAGCCTGTATCACACTTAGCGGAACAGTTATAAAAGTTTATGGGGCAGTTACACAGCATCGTATCAATTGCACGCATTAAGTTAGTGTGCACCTTGCCTTAGTTACGTGTACGTTACAATATAAAATGTATGTTTGAACGTGCAACGTTTATTGTAGTCTGGCTGAGTTGGCTTGTTTAATTTCTGTTCTAAGTTAAATTAACTTAGTTAATTGTTACTTTTGTTTGTTAATTGAATCGCATATAGACGTCATGGTAATGCTGGAGGTGGGTAAACAGGCTGATGATGATGATGATTGCTCTATTGGTTAATTCCTGGTCTGGGAGCAAAGAAAAAACATAGAATGTACCAGTTGCTTCTCTTCCCGCGCATGGTAAAAGTCTTCTTCTTCTTCTTATTTGTGGCGTTTCAAGTCGTTATAGCGACGACAACTTCGCCAATGTCAAAGTAACAAAAATATGATTAAAATCTTGTGACAAAATGTCGGCAACGTTGTACGGTAATGGTCAAAGACCCCCCTCCCCCTGTCGGGCTCTTAGTCAACGGTCAATGATCTCCCTCAGAAACTGCCAGGAAATCATTAACCGTTGCCCAGGGTGCACCGGATCAAGCACTGCTCTTCCCCCCGGACGGATCCAAAAAGGAACCGCAGCTCTTGACCACACGTGGAGGTAACCCGACTCGCACCCCATGGTAAAAGTCCATCGAGGGACAATCGAGTGAACAATCTTAGGAACCATGTTATAGGCGATGCGGCTGGCAACCCATCACTATTTTGATTCCGCTAACCTATACGCCCACAATCAAAAATGTAGCCTTTAGGTCAAGGGCGGATCCAGGGGGGGGGGGGGTCATGGGGGTCATGACCCCCCCCTGAGCTGGTTCCAGGACTTGTTATCTAGTTCCAGGACTATTGTTATCAAAATTAAATTATAAGTTCTTGACTTGACCACGACTATGTGACCCCCTCCTGGCGCCAAAGCTGGATCCGCCCTTGCTTTAGGTCTTGTTAGCTTAGGCGCTGTCTACCCCGTAAGGGACATAGACGTATGTATGTTTGTTAATTATCGTCAACTCCCAGTACGTCCCAAAAATCCCAATCAGAAGCTCCCAATCCCAATTAGCGGGAAAGAACTAACTTTAAAAAAAAACGTACCCGCGTCACGGGCTTGTCAGAAATTGGAAAAGTTCATGGCAGACCCTTTTTTTTAATAAAATCCGGACCAGATTCGAATGGGGAAGAGTTTTTTTTTGTATAAAGTTTGTCGGGCTTCTACATGGACTGATTATTTTAACGGGTTATCTAAATGTGTGTGGGAATGTGAATTAACTGTCTATCGTCATAGTCCTATCTTCACTACATAGTAATAAAAAAAAGTCTGAAGCAGTGGCGTAACTATAGGGTGGCAGGGATGGCAAAATGCCAGGGGCCCCTAGCTCTACGGAGCTCTGAACTGGCTTGGTTTAGAGCACAGAAGGGAACACAGAGGGCGCACAGAAGCACCTGCATCCACCGCAGAGATGGACATTTCGTAATCGATTCCTGATTCATAATCACAATCAACTTTATTTGCATAAAAAATGGTGCGGTGTTACATTTGGAAATTGAGCATCATTTTTTGCTAAATATTAGCAGCAAACTTATACCTATGACTCTAAATTAATTTAAATTGAAAATAATTAGCTCACCGAGTAGAACAGTTTCTCATGCAGCCAATTGTACATTTTGAGTCTAAATTGGTTAAATGGGAGTTCCGTTATGTCTGTAGGAATAGCATTATACATTTTGACACACATGGAGTAACAGTTTTTTCTTTTTAATTACACGATTACTTGATTTTACCCTGTATTCCACAGGTGTTAGATTACTTGTAATCAAGCGAAACGGTGAATTACGATTACATAATTAAGGTATCAGTAATCATCTATACAAATATTATAATTACTGGCAATTGGGAATCAATGTCGATTCCAAATTACTGGGATTGTTGACTTGATTACTTATCAGCGGATTCAACACCAAAGTTTAATGTGAAAGTGAAATGCTAGAATTAGGGCAAACCTTGGTAAATCCGTGATATGGAGTAATTCGGTGATAGTTGTTTATGGTCATAATAGCGGAGTCACCCGATATCTTTAGGGCTCAGAATAATTTCCAGTAGGTGGCTGCACAGTGCCGCCACCTACTGGAAATTATTCTGAGCCCTAAAGATATCGGGTGACTCCGCTATAATGACCATAAACAACTATCACCGAATTACTCCATATCACGGATTTACCAAGGTTTGCCCTACATGTAATTATTTAACCAAAAACACTTTTATTTGGGTGACATTAACAAAATAAGGTTTGCCAATGGTAATCTAGTGTGGAACTGGAGTTAAGTAATTTATATTACTTAGAATCAAGATTACAGTAGTGGTTTACAATACTGATTACAAAGGAATGGATTACACAATGTAATCATAGTACAGTATTACAGTAATTTTAATTTATTTAAGTAATTGCTTATCTACTGAAGAATCACGATTACTGTGATGTAATCGACAAGATCGTGTAATTATCAGGTTAACTGGAAGAAATCCCTTCTTAGGGATAAGTTCGCCTTTGTACTATTTTCTGTGTATTTCTGTATTTTTTTAATTTTTATGTGCAATAAAGAGTTTACATACATACATACATAGTATAAAAACGTGCCCTATAACTTAGCTCGTAATTTAAAACCTCAATTTGTTCACTATTACGCCAATTTGGTCAATATAGGTCGTCCATTCCTCGCCTGTCCACGGTTCATGAAGACTGGCCTGCGCAAGTATCGACGACGCTCTAATACACTGATGAATATGCGACTTGTTGCACACACACAAGCAATAACAGCGGAAATAAAGCATTTGGCAGAGTGACAGTGGCGTGGCGTCAAATATACCAGAAGGCAGGCCGAAGGGAATTTTACTAGCCTTTTCCATTTTGCACAATAAAGTGCCCAACTGTCTAAAAATAGGCAAGCCAGTGGGAATCGAGTTCTAAGGACGCCGCACCACTGGTGAGTGATACATTTCCATCTCTTTCTAATGCATAATTACGTTCGATGTGGTTGTGTGGCTAGTGGTTGAAAATAGATACTTTGTTTAACGTAAACGATACAATTTGGGCTGCGTTTGCAGGTGTCGTTTTATTTATTGTATCCCATCCCAAATAATTATATGGCGTGAAAATGTGTTGGTTATTTTTGGCTTAATTTTAAAAAGCAAAAATTGAAGGTTCGGCCTCATTTTATGTGTAACAGGCAATCCAACACAAGATAAAACCGAGTATTTGTGGGTTGCGTGTATGCAAACTTCAGGTCAGGTGCTCTTCAATGAATTGTTCTTATTTTTGATTTTACACGATGATTTTTATTTTAATACTTGTAAATAGTTGATTACATGCCTTGATTTTAATTAGAATTATACAATGCAGTGTCCAAAATGTGAGTGAGTGATTGTGCTAATCACGGCGATTTTATATGGAGAAGATGAGTGATTGAAGCGACGTGGTGAATGTAAAGCCGCTCGCTGCGCCCCCTCGCGGCCGTCGTCGTTAACTTTATTCTTCGCGTTACGGCGATATAGATGGCGTTGAAAGCATAAACATGCCCCCCGCCTTGAAAGCTCCCGCTTTCAAAACTGTGTAGGTGATTGCTCTGGGTCACGTGAATCAGCGTCATCTTCGGGCTGCAGGGGGAGCGGGCAGATCTTGGAGAACGCCCTGCGCGTTAGCCCGGTAGCCGTTCGAATGTCAGCAACACGGGAGACGCCGTCTTTTCCTGTGAACAGAGCTACCACTCGTCCCAAACGCCACTTAAGAGGTGGTAGGTGGTCATCCTTGATGAGGACCAGGGAGTTCAGCACGATGTCCTGGCTGTGTGTCTGCCACTTCGTCCTTGTCTGCAGTTGTGAGATGTAATCCTTTGACCATCTCTGCCAATAATGTTGTCGTAGTTGCTCCAGCCTCTGGTACCGTGGTAGGCGATTCGGCTCCGCGGCGATCAGATCCTCGCAGGGCGGCGACGTCATAGGCCGGCCAATAAGGAAGTGAGCTGGGGTTAGGGCAACAAGGTCGTTGGGATCTGCAGACATAGGATGCATTGGTCGGGAGTTTAGGATGGCTTCTATTTGTGCTAATACCGTGCTAAACTCCTCGTACGTTAAATGTGCATTACCTATCACGCGTCTTAAATGGTGCTTACAGGAACGTACCCCTCCGGATTCCCACGCACCCCCAAAGTGGGGGGCGTAGGGGGGAATAAATGTCAATTTTATGCCGTCCGTTGTGGCACGATCAATGATGTCACGCGAATTAGTGTGTAGAAACATCGAAAGCTCTTTCAATGCCCCGACAAAATTTCTGCCGTTGTCAGAAAATATCTCGGCCGGTTTACCGCGCCGAGATATAAAGCGTTTTAGCGCGAGTAAGTAACCATCGGTAGACAAACTAGTCACAAGGTCGAGATAGACAGCGCGCGTTGAAAAACAAACTATAACGCAGATGTAGTTTTTCTCTAGCTTAGCGCCTCGCCCCTTCCGATTCAATACGAGCACCGGACCCGCATAATCCACACCGCAACGCATGAAAGGAAATCCAGGTTCCAAACGCTGGGCAGGTAAGTTACCCATGATAGGCGTTAAAGTTTGTCCTTTCATGCGCGTGCAGGTTATGCATTTGCGTACCACCTGCTTGGCCAAATTCGTGCCCCCGAGAGGCCACCAACAATTCTTAATGTTTGAAAGCAGCAGTTGTGGTGGTGCGTGCAGCAGGTGGATGTGTTCGCTTTGAAATAGAATGTGTGTGAACCTATGTTTCGAACACAACAATATGGGGTGCTTTTTGTCGTATGAGAAATCAGGGGAGTTACTTATTCTGCCTCCTACTCGAATTACTTTGTGCCGTGTGTCAAAGAAAATAGTTAATTTAGCGATAATGCGTGTGTGCTTAATAGGTAAACCATTCTGTAATCTATAATACTCGTTAGGAAATGAATTTAATTGCGAAATACGCGCCAGATGTAATACCGAAACATTCAATTCGTCTAAAGTTAGCGGCCCGAACTGACGAGTCAACTTGTTTTTGTTGCGTGTATTGTTTACAAATCTTAAAACGTAAGCAAAAGCACGCTTTAAGCGATGAAACGATGAAAACCTATCGAACGGAAATGAATCGCTATCAACCTGGCATGTCATATTAATTGTGTGTGTTTTTATGTCAGGTAAATCGTCAAATGTAGAATTAGATGTGTGTGAAAGATTTTTGTGTAACCAGTTCGATTCTGGTTCGTGTAGAAAGGGCGGCCCTTCCCACCACGTGATGTTGTTATTAAGTGCATCGAGTGCAAGCCCGCGCGAAACCATGTCGGCCGGGTTATCTTTACTAGCTACGTGCAGCCACCGCGCGCTGTCGGTTAATTCGTTAATCTCAGCAACTCTGTTCTGTACAAATGTTTTTAGTAGCTGCGGTGACATGCGCAACCAACCCAAAACAATTGTGGAGTCAGTCCAAAACGTTACGGTATCGAATTTAATTTTAAGCGAATTAATTATCTTGAAATAAAGCCGAGCTCCCAGTAACGCGCCGCACAGCTCGAGTCTTGGAATGGTAACCGGTTTGAGTGGGGCTACTTTGCTTTTCGCACATAACAACTTCACGGTGATCGATTGTTTATTTACTTCGTCATCCGAATGTGTACGAACATAGGCACATGCACCGTAAGCAAGCTGACTCGCATCTGTAAACAAATGCAGTTCTATGCCTTGCGCGTGCGCACTCATTACGTAACGAGGAATACGTACGTTACAAATGTTATGCTTATGAGTGTGTATGTACTGTTGCCACGAGACTGCAATGTCACTGGGTACTTCGTCATCCCAACCCAATTTGCATAACCATAACCTTTGTAACAGTACTTTGGCTATAATAATGGTGGGAGAGAGAAGTCCCAACGGGTCGTAAATCTGCGACACGACAGATAGTATTGTACGTTTAGTTACAGGTGTTGTGTGTTGTATGTTTGTTGTGTAATGAAATTGATCTGTGTTGTTTATCCATCCCAAACCAAGTGTTTTATTTTGACAAGTTTCACCTAGAGCTAACTCCCGCGAAGTAATTTCTGACGACGAGTAAGGTGAAACGTCAAAATTAAAAACCCATTTTCGAAGTGGGAAACAACCGGACTTGAAAACATCGGTGACCCTTTCACATATGTCAATCAACGCTTGCCTGTCGTTGTGACCTGTGATCAGGTCATCAACATAGCAGTCCTTCAGAATGGTGCGTGAGATCACCTCGTCGCCGCACTCAGATGCCAGCTGTTGCAGGCATCGAATACTCAAGTACGGTGCGGACGAGCAACCGTACGTCACCGTGTTAAGCTGGTAAATGTTAAGCGGATCCGAGGTACTCTCTCGCCACAAAATGAGTTGAAGGTCACGTTGGTCTGGTTGAATGAGAACCTGCCTATACATTTTCTCCACATCTGCGCATGCTACGTATTTATCTTCACGAAACCGAAGTAAAATAGAGAAGACGTCATTTTGCAACGGCGGGCCGATTAACTGTAAGTCATTCAGCGACTTACCTGAATTTGTACTACAACTCGCGTCAAAAACAACCCTTAATTTCGTGGTCGTACTGTGTTCTCTAAATACGCCGTGATGTGGAAGAAAATAGTATGGCTTATTGTATGTGTGTACAAGTGACATATGCCCTAATTGAATGTACTCGCGCATAAAATCAGAGTACATCCTTTTATACTCAGGGAGGCGTTCAAGCTTGCGTTCAAGTGACAAAAACCTAGTTTTAGCAATAGCGTAACTGTCGCCGAGCGAGTCAGCTGATTCCTTAAAAGGAATACGCACGGAGAACCGACCGTTCTCCACGCGCTGTGTGGTTTCTTTAAACAGCTGTTCACAGGCACGCTCGTCGTCAGTCAGCCCGTCACCCGATTTAGGAACTTCCTCGAGTTCCCAAAACCTTTTAAGTTGATTGTCTATACTTAATGTGTGTGTGAAATGACATGTAGTTTTATTTGTGTTTTTATTTAATGTGTGTGTGTGTTTAGCGTGTAAGGGACCGGAAATGATCCATCCTAGCTTAGAGTTTTGTAAACTAGGCCCTTCCGCGAGACGAATGCGACCGTCAGTAAGTAAATCCCAGAAAATATCCGCGCCTAACAACAAATCAATTTGGGATGGTTCGTAGTAGGTGGGATCCGCAAGCCTTATGTGTTGTGGTATGCGAATGGAATTTACCTTTAACGCTGCGGATGGCAGCCGATCTGTAATCCTTGGGAGAACCATGCAATTAATGCGTGCATGGAACTCACTTGTAGTTGACTGTAGGTTAATGGTACACGATTGTGTGCTTTGCGTGATTGATTGACCTACGCCAGTGATTTTGACAGTGGACTGTATCAATGGTGTGTTTAACTTCGATATGAATGATTGTGTGACGTAACTGTGTTGGCTCCCGCTGTCTAAAATTGCACGAGCCTGATAATATTTATTATTGCAGTCCGGAATGTAAACAAGCGCTGTTGATAGCAAAACCGGTTGCAACAATAAGGTATCTGTGTGTGAATTAGATGTTAAAGTAGTATGAGTATGATGATTAGAGGTGGTGGCGGGGGCCGCTGTCGCAATCGGTGGAGTTTGATTTACCCTGGCATCCGACGTCGATGCGCGGTCGCCGTCACTGCTCTGTGTATGAATTAAGCTATTGTGTTTTTTCTGGCAAATCCTGCACGGACCTAAGAAACAGTTGTCTGTAGTGTGGCCGTCGCGCAAGCAATTGTGGCAAAGGTTTTTAGCGTCAAGCAACTTAATCCTCTCTTCGATCGCGAGATTAAGAAAGCTATTGCATGAATAAAGCGGATGATTTCCTTTACACATACTGCAAGTGCGTGTAGGACGTTTAGAGTTCGATTTATTAGGATTAACCGAACTAGAAACGTAGCTGTGAATTGAGTGTGAATTTTGAGTGTTTGAGTGATTTAATGGTTTTTTAATTTCGTGTGAATGTGTGTGTACGTTCCTAGAATGATTAGCTGTAATTGATTCTAACATATCTGCCCTATTTCTAAGAAACTTTATTAAATCAGTCAGTTTAACCTTGGTAGATGAATCACCTGCCTGAGCAAAGATAAGTGTACTTTTGTACTGCTCCCACTCGCGCTCTGTGGCCGTATCGAGTTTAGTAACAATTAGGTAAATAACTAACGTGTCCCATGCATCTGTGGGTTCACCTAACGTTTTCAACGCTCGCAAGTTACGAAGTACGGAGTCAATTAACTTTCTTATCTGAGCCGGTGATTCTTTGTGTATAGTTTGTGTGTTAAAAAGTGACTTCACATAGTTGTGTGTAAGCAATCTATGATTGTTATACCTATTTTCAAGCAACTCCCACGCAATGTTGTAGTTAGTAGCAGAGAACTCTAAGGACTTGATAACCTGCAGCGCGTTGCCCGTCAGGGCGGCGCGCAGGTAGTGAAACTTCTGGATAATACCAATGTCCTTAGAGTTGTGTATGAGAGAAGTGTACGTGTCCCTAAACTCCAACCAGTGCTCGTATGAACCGTCGAAGACTGGCAGTGCTATAGTAGGCAGTTTTACAGGGCTCAAATTTAAAGTACTACTATTACTGGCAGCTGTGCTTTCTCCGCTTTCGACAAAGCTGGATGCAAAAGACATGGTCTGAAAGTATTGATCCTCGAAAGCTTCACGTGTCTCTATATGCTTAGTAAATTCAGACTCGTTAGCTAATTCTTCGATTCTACTTTGCACTGAATCAAATTGAGAGTAAAATGTCTTTGCATTTTCTATACGCAACTTTAACTCGACCTTTTGAATGGCAGTTAAACTCGTGTTAAGCGTTGCAACGTATTTAGCAAACAAAGTTAATTTACCCTTGATCGTGCCACGTTTTGTCGTCAAACTGCGAATGTCATTGGGGTCTAAAATATTAAGCGAGATGGGTGATTTAGATAAATTAGGCGATTGCATCTTGATTGTTGTGTGTGATTAAAAAAGGACTTAAGTACGTTCTATCCACCGTTAGTGCCACGTAATGGCGGCGGTAAAATTACGCACGCGGTACACTGGAGTTTTGCACAGACGGTATTAGCACAATGATGGGAATAAGAAGGAATTAGAAAGGATGGCTGGCCTGACCTTGATTTGCTGATCCAGGAACTGGTAACTGGTCCGGTGATGAAGGTCCAATATTTGTGGGTTGCGTGTATGCAAACTTCAGGTCAGGTGCTCTTCAATGAATTGTTCTTATTTTTGATTTTACACGATGATTTTTATTTTAATACTTGTAAATAGTTGATTACATGCCTTGATTTTAATTAGAATTATACAATGCAGTGTCCAAAATGTGAGTGAGTGATTGTGCTAATCACGGCGATTTTATATGGAGAAGATGAGTGATTGAAGCGACGTGGTGAATGTAAAGCCGCTCGCTGCGCCCCCTCGCGGCCGTCGTCGTTAACTTTATTCTTCGCGTTACGGCGATATAGATGGCGTTGAAAGCATAAACACCGAGGACAACAACAAGTATAAGTACAACAGCCACCTGCAGCGTGGTACTAGCAAATACCATGGTGGTGAGGGATAGTGACTATTCCTAAAGTATTCGGTATTAGCTTTTGCTTCGCTCTCGTGACTAGTGAGTAATTTTTTAGTGGGCAAATCGAGATAAAAAGTAAGCTATATGTCATTCCAGACAACCAGCTACCAACATAGCAAATTTTATCTAAAACATTCAGTCGTTTAAGCGTGAAGGAGTAACAAAAACGCAAATTTTCATTTATTTTCACACTAGCCGTTACCCGCGACATTGTTTGACATAAAAAGTAGCCCAAGTTTTGAGCTAGGGTACCAGCTATTTACGAAAAAAATCCCTACAGTCATTTCTGCGTGAAAAAGGAACAAACATACACACTCACTCTTAAATTATTTTATTGTTACATATTTGTAACATTAGTAGGATATATTCTGTTAAATTTGCGCAGACCTGTCTTGTTGGGCCCCCTCGATTTACCAATACCCACAAGGCTGGTTCAGCATAGCTGCATAGGAATTGACTTATCCTTCATACATCAACCCTTTTACGGGTATATTTTTCGCTTTTGAGGCAATATTGATCCTGAATGCATAGTGATAGGTTATGGGATTGGAAAATTATACTAGGCGTGTTAGAGGGAGATAGATGACGTAGGTAAAAGAGAGACAGCGAGAAAATATGGAAAATATAGAGTTTTTTTGATACGATTGAGAACGTAATGAGAAAGGAGGGATATAAAAGTGTGGGTATATCGATGAAGAACTAAAATTCAAGGCTATTCGGCCACTTGACGAGGGTACAATTTTGCTAGCAAGACGCAATAATCATACGTAAAAAAAAACAATTTTTATTTCAAAAATGTCTTAGTAGAGTACTCTGATACTCTAACTGCTAAACCGATTTTTATCGAACTTGCATAACAGACCTAATCATTAAATAAAATATGCGGATCACTCGCGAATTTGAAGTCGAAGTATGCCCGACATGTTTCGAACCAATCCGTGGTTCAATGTCAAGGTGAGTTAAGTTAGGTTCCTAATTTTAACTCAGTTGTTAAAACATATTTCACTATATGCAGATTGTGGACGTATAGGTGGAAAGGGGAATCAAAATAGCGATGGGTTGCTAGTCGCGTCGCCTATACTATAAAAAAATAATTCTCGCCCATTACCTCGATGGGCTTTTTCTTACTGTTTGTTCTAGAAAGAGACGCGACTTTGCTGGCTGCGCGGGATGAGAAGCAACTGGTACATTCTATGTTTTTTCTTTGCTCCTAGCCCAGCATGGAAGTAACCTTCACTTATGCTCCCACAACCGTGCAAAATGTGGTCGTACCTTGGGGTCTGTCTGCCCCGTAAGGGATAAAGACGTGATTTATGTATGTATGTAAATAGGAGACGTTTTGAAAAAAAGGCAGGTCAGGAGACTCAGGAGTACCCGAAACCGGGGAGCGTGTATGAAGAGATTGATGAATGTGGATGAAGCGAAAGAAGTATGTCAGAATCGTAGCAATTGGAACAAAGTAGTCCCCGACTACCCACGGCAAGAGGCGTTTTTTTATGTATGTATGTTCTATATGCAGAGATTCAAACACTGTAACATTTTGGACGAAAGTATTCGTGAAAACGTAAAAGAAGTTTTCCGAAAAAAATGAATCGCGTTCCCTTTGTGGAAGTTGGTCGGTGGAATACGTTACGATGCGTTACTATTGGACAATACTCACAAAACTGAGACAGCACGGCTATAGGGCGACTGCTAAATGAATTCTCGCCCGCGCGGCGTACGGGCGTGGGGTAGGACGACAGAGGGGACCGAGTGAGGTGCGGGCGGGGAGCCTGCCGCCCGCGCCTCGGCCCTCGCGGTCGTCCCATCCCGCGCGTCTACTCATTTAAGCGGGCGGTCTATAATAGTGATGGTCAACTCGAGTTAATTTGAGTTGAACGTAACTCGAACCCACTCGAGTTGAATTCTCTCTGAGTCGAGTTCTTTTAAAGCCAAAAATACATAAATAAATGATTCTATTTCAAACAATAATTTTCTTTCTTACTTTAGTTAGTATAACTCTCCCAATACATTATAAATAAATAATATAAAAAATGAAAGAATTGAAACAGATAAAATTATCATTTGTCTGTTCCAATTTTTTAAACTATTAATGCAAAGCTGAGGGAATAAACTGGTAAAAATTCAAAAGAAGCATTCACTTGTCCATCCAGTTAACTCGAGTTAACAAATTTTGTTTAGGTCAAAAATACACGAACGCTTTTTTTAACAATTTTCTGTATGACCCAGGTACCTAATTCGAGTTCAACCCGAGTTATAAATGTAGATTTTAACTCGGGTTAAATCGAGTTTTGAATCGACTCGAATCGACTTATTTCTCTTATTGGTTGTCTGGTAGAGAGCGCTATTAAGCGATAAGATCGCCTATTGTCTACTTTGTTCTTTGATTCTGTATTGTATTGTATTGTTTTGTTTTTTCCGAGTTGGCACATCACTAGTCTATAACTAGGAGAGCGCATAAGAGTCGCGTAGCGCGCGAGATTGCCTGTCTTTTTCTTACCGTTCGTTCTAGTCTAGAGAGAGACAGGTAGTCTAACTCGCGCGCTCCCGTGCTAGTCAGCTAGATATTTCGAAATAAAAATGAAAATTGATTACGTCGGAGGCTTTTAAAAAAACACAAGTTCTGTTAGATTTTTAAAAAAATATTTCAGCATGTGGTTGGAATGTTTCGACTTCAGACAACCACATTTTCCTCCATCTTTGTATAAAAAGTATTAAAATATTAAATAAAGTAAATAAATACTATCTTGGAACAAATTACACCAATTGACCTAGCCCCAAACTAAGCAAAGCTTGTACTAATGGGTACTAGACAACGGATAAACATTATGTATATAATGTAGATAAATAGATACCTACTTAAAAAGTCAACATCCATGACTCGGGCACAAACATTCGTATTCATCGTACAACTTTACTGTCTGCCCCTACTGGAATTCGAACCCGGGAATACAGAAGTCAGGAAGAAGAAGCAGGAAGAAGTCGGGATACAGGGTAATTAACCACTAGGTTATAGGTCGTCCATTTATTTTGTAATTTAATTTAATGGGAAGTTGGACGAAAACTGATGGACCATTTATTTGGCTGATTCTTACTATAGTGATATTTTTTTTAAAGGTACACTTTGACACAGAAATAAAAAATCGGCAACATTTTCTTTGATGCCGATGAATTCTTCCATGCTGGTCTGGGAGTAAAGAAAAAACATAGAATGTACCAGTTGCTTCTCTTCCCGCGCTGATAGTAAAAGCCCATCGAGGGTATAGGCAAAAGTCTTAGGAATGTCATAGGCGATGCGGCTAGCAACCCATAACTATTTAGATTTTTTTTGGCCTTAAGAGTTTGTTACCTTAGCCCTGTCTACCTCGTAAGGGATAAAGGCGTGATTTATTTATTTATTTATTTATTTATTTTATTTATTTATTCCTAGAGTTACACAGCCTTACAGTACTTATCGACTAATCACTGTGAAACGACCACAACAAATATAATCAAGTAAATAACAATACATCAAGGGACGTTACCCAGGGACACTCGACTCTCTATCATTCATCCTCTCACAAAAATATAAAATTTGATTGCACACCGAAATGTGAATGCGAAACGTGATATACGTATTTATTTATTTATTTATCTTTAATATATATAACATGACAGTTGACACCATAGCGTTACATAAGATACTTAATATTAGATAATAATACGCTAACCTAAACCTAAACTAAAGACTAAACTAAAGACATGCATCACCTATACATTCTGCATCCTTTCTAGCACTCTCTTCCATTCCATCTCCAGCCTCGCTATCTTGGTCGCAAACAGATCACACTGGGGGGCTGCTGCGAGCGCGGAGTTGATGAGCGCGACCGCGCGGGGGAGAGGCGAGTGCTGGCTTATGTATCATACTCCCGTTACCCATTTTCTAGCGACTATCAAGTGAGTTCCCATTCACCCAACTTATCTACGTATAAATGGTACCGCCGCAGAATTTATCCGCATTATAATTTTATGAATGTAAAACTCCACTTTGTTGCAAGTTTTTCAATTCGCATTTAATTTCGTGTACGACTGTAGGTAAGAGTGTTTTTATGTTCCCGAGGCCCCTCGGATGTGGTTTTAAGCCCCCCATCCATTATTGTGGAAGCTCATCATCGTCATCATCACACATAGAGGTAATAACCATATAGAGCGGTAATAAGGGCCATCTTCCATGCTGGTCTGGGAGCAGAGAAAAAATATAGATTTTACCAGTGGCTTCTCTTCCCGCGCAGATGGTAAAAGCCCATCGTGGGCGTAGGAATCATGTTACAGGCGATGCGGCTAGACGTGGCCTTTAGGTTTGTTACTTTATGCTCTGCCTACCCTGTAAGGGATAAAAACGTGATTTATGTGTGTGGAAAACAAACATTAATTAAAACAAAATTCATTACCTCACTATTTGCAGACACTTGCGAGTTAACACCTGACGTTTTACTTACTAATTCGGTAACGCGTTACCGGTTAAAATAAACCGGTAATTACCGGTTAACGAGCGACCCGTGCCTGTACACACCTGTCACTTTACGTCACCCAAAGACACGCTGCACTGGCGGACACTGGAACAAGTACAACAGACAAAAAGTAAAAACAGTTAAAGATTTATTTTTGTTCAATTATGAACATTCGCTATGTAACGCATTCCGTGGTCTGGGAGTAAAGAAAAAACATAGAATTTACCAGTTGCTTCTCTTCCTGCGCACTGGTAAAAGCCTATCGAGTTAATGGGCGAAAATCTTAGGAATCATGTTATAGGCGGTGCTAGCAACCCATCACTATTTTGATTCCCCCTTTCCTATACGCCCACAATCATGCTAAACGTGGCCTTAAGGTTCTGTTACCTTAGGCTCTGTCTACGTAAGAGACAAAGACGTAATATGTATGTAATTAAAAAGTAAAACATTTTGTGTTACCCATTAAAATTGTCCTAAAGTGTAGCATTTAGAAAAACGGCACCGCCGCCCACGTAATGAATTACCCGCCGTGTGCTTGTCTGTTTTAGCACCTCGCAGGCTAAAATACTTCGCTTGGCAGTTTGCATTGTATAGAAATACTATGCTATTATGTACCTAGGGTTCCGCATGATAAAAATACACACACATACATACACGAAACCGACGAGCATGTATGAAGAGATTGATGACTGTGGATGAAGCGAAAGAAATATGTCAGGATCGTAGCAAGTGGAACAAAGTAGTCTCTGCCTACCCCTACGGGAAAGAAGCGTGACGGTATGTATGTATGTATGTGTATACATACACAAATCACGTCTTTATCCCTTACGGGGTAGACAGAGCCTAAGGTGGCAAGACCTGTGCCACGATTAGTAAAAAATGGAATAAAAGATATACATATAATTATGTTACCTTTCTTACATTATTTACTTTACTTCTTAACTTCCATGCTGGTCTAAAAGCCCATCGAGGGAATGGGCGAAATTCTTAGGTATCATGTTATATATATGCGATGCTAGCAACCCACTATTTTGATTCCCCTTTTCACCTACGCCTATAAACATGCTAAACGAGGCCTTTGGGTAAAAGTAAGTAAGTAAGTAAACTCTTTATTGTGCAAAATAAACAAGACAAAATACAATTGACAAACACTGAGATACATGCACAAAGGCGGACTTATCCCTTTAAGGGATCTCTTCCAGTCAACCTTTGAGTGGATGAAAGGAGTATTATATTAGGGATGGACGAGTGAGTTTAAAAATTGCAAACACTGAGAGCCACAATACATAACTTTACCGAATATAATACATAAACTCCTAAAACCTACCAGTCAATAAACTACTTTATACTACCTATAATAAAATAATAAAATAATACTACATAAAATAAAATTGGGTCTTGTTATCTCAGGCACTGTCTACCCCGTAAGGTATATAGACGTGTTTTGTGTATGTATTATGTATGTATCTGTCTTACATGTATCGTGACTGTCTGACTGACAGACAACGCACAGCCTAAACCATTAAAGCTACAGACCTGAAATTTAACAGACATATTCCTAGAGTATCATGGAGGTGCACTGAGAAGGGGCTCTTCGAAATTCCCACGGGATGTGGAATAAATGGGACATATATTTTAACTACAAAGAGGCCCTATCTCCGTAACTATAATTACCAGAATTTAGGATTTTGCAAATTTCCCGTGAGACAAAAGGACGGGATAGGACATAAAAAAATAATTGAAAACGTGAGTGAATAACTGTCTTAATGGTTGTCTGGTAGAGATCGCTATTAAGCGATAAGACCGCCTATTGTCTACTTTGTTCTTTGATTCTGTATTGTTTTGTACTGATTTGTGGTGTTCAATAAAGAGTATTTTTATTGTTTTGTATTGTAAAGTGGGTGTGCCGCTTTCACGATATCCGTGCGGATGAAGTCGCGGGCTAAAACTAGTTACTTAGTATAATATACCGACTAGCAAAAAGAACGCATAACGGATTTTGATGCGTTTTATTTAATAGATAGTGATTCGAGAGGATGGTTTATATGTAGGTATAATATGCTGACGAAGTCACGGGCAGAAGGAAGTTTATACATGTATAGATTCGTTGTATGTTCTTAATGTGTAAGTGTTGGCTACTGGCTGGTTTGCGGCCTACTTTTACCCTTTTTTGATACATGCCAATTTTCAAGTATGTCAGTCTGCCTTGTGCCAACTCTTGTACGTGTCGTGTTATTGCTAAAGTTATTAAATACTGATATATTCTAAGGTGTTTCCATCATCCTCCATTAACTCTTTATACAGTCCACTCCAGTAGCTATCATTTTGGTCCATTCTCGCCGTAAATTTCATACCATCAACCGCAAACATACGCAAGCTGTCAAAATTTTTTCACGTAAGTCATTGTAAATTTTCATCGCTTGTTTACATTCATTTATAGGTAATCATTATCATTTTTCACCAAGATGGAAACACGTAGCAAGGCAAAGGCAGACCAGGCGGCTACGGAGGCCGACCGGGTGCAGCGCGAACGCCGCGAACGTTCACCGCGCGGCGCCTGGCCGGGCTCAGCCGCCACCGACGAGGGTGCTTCGGCATTGCCAAGCGCAGTTAATTCGAGCATACGAAAACTGGACAACAACCCAAGCGGCTTAACACAACCTAGTTCCGCCGCCGATTGCTCAAATGCTCGAGCTAGCTCGCATAGCGAGAAAAATGTCAAAGCACCGCTAAAAAGCACATCTAGTGTCCTCAGCGTACAGCCATGCAGTGAGCGCACTCAATCATCGCGTTCCTCGGCGACGGTTCGCGCTCAGAAGCTGGCTCTCGAAGCCGAGGCACTACGGCGCCAAGTGCAGCGCGAGCGCGATCTCGCGCATCAACAAGCGGAGTACGAACGTCAACAGGCGGAGCGCGAACGTCAACAGGCCGAGCGCAACCGCGAGCTCGCTCGTCGCGAGGCGGAAGCGGAGGAAGCGGAGCTACAAGCGAAACTCGCGGCAATCGAAGCTAAGTCTTCTTCCCATTCCATTTGCTCAGCAAATCGAACGGCATCGTGGGTTTGTGCACAAAACGCAAACATAGCCGCGGAGGCACTCGCATTTAGCCCTGGCGGGGCACCGACTGCCACTTTGGGTCACAACACCCAAGGACACCCTCTGCAGTCAGTTATCCCCACCAACACGGTCAACTTTGCAGCCCCGGACGGCAACCGTGCAACCTGTGCGGAACCCACTAATGCACACGCTAATGAGCGACACACGGATCCAATTTCCCAACTGGCTCACGCCATCACCGCCCTTTCTGACCGCCCCAGAAAGCCGGAATTATTTCCTTTTTCAGGTGACATTACCCAGTGGATTGCGTTCAAATCAGTGTACAATCGCACTAAAACTATGTTTTCCGCAGCAGAAAATCTAACGCGACTCAGTAACGCTATTCGCGGACCTGCATACCAGTCCGTGGCTTCGCTGCTGTGGACGGCGCTCGACCCCCAGGACGTCATCGACGCCCTGGAGCAGACCTACGGCCGACCCGAACTTCTGGTGGCCCGCGAGGTCGCCGAGCTACGCAAGTTAAGCACTTCTGAATCTCTTAACACACTTGCGAACAAATTGCGAAACTTTGTTACTACAATCAAAATGCTAAATCAGAAAGATTATTTATATTCTCCCGAACTATATCGCTGCATTCTCCTGAAACTAACCGAACACACTAGGGCTCGTTTCACGGATTTTGCTGCTATTCATATGCCTATCGAACAGAACGTTCCAAAACTGGAAATGTTGTCACGGTTCCTACTCGTCGAGGCTGACAAACAGCTTAAATACAGTTTTGTATCTGACGGCACGATGAAACAGCTTAATTCTTTTGTTTTTTCGAAACCTTTTACAAAACAGGAAACCGTACATGCAACCACTTCTGGTAACAAACCCCCGGAATGCACGTACTGTAAACAAGGAACTCACTGCATAAAAACATGTAAAAAGTTTCTAAGTCTTAGCGCAGACGATAGATGGCGTTGGTCTCGAGAAGCCAAGGCGTGCTATCGCTGCCTAAAGTCAAACCCGCATACATGGAGCAAATGTCGAGTCAAACTTTGCGGAGTTAACGGATGTACCAGACGTCATAATTCATTATTACATGGAGCGTCAACTACTGAAACTCAAGTAAACTCCACCTCAGCAACTCATTACGACAACAACGCTCAATCGCCTTCTAATAACGACGCTACTACCTCTCTGAACGCCGGCAACTGTAATGCCGAAACCTCCGTCAAAATCACGAACACTGCTGACATATTATTAAATCTGACAGGATCATCCAAGCGCCCACGTGGCTTGCTTAAAGTGCTCCCGATCGTACTCGAGGGTCCCGACGGCGAGTTCGAGACGACCGCGCTTCTCGACGAGGGCAGCACAGCGACGCTGATTGACGGCGAGGTAGCGGCGCGCATCGGCGCGAAATCTATGCATAAGGAGCGTCTTCGCATTGAAGGTGTCAGTGGTATGGCCAAGGATATCGACGTGAGTTACGTTGACTTTTATATTCGTGGCCGCGACCGACCTGATCGTTATCTGGTTAAGCACGCGCGTGCTATGACGCCCCTAGGGCTCCGCGCGCAGTATCCGGATACGATTAACCTCATGGATTTCGATCACCTATCTGACTTATCCAACGAACTGTCATATACCGACGCTTCTCCCACCGTTCTTATCGGCGCGCCTGATTGGCACTTATCATTAAGTCGCGAAGTACGGTGCGGTAAAAAGAGCGAACCTGTTGCCTCGAGAACCTTACTAGGTTGGGTACTCCATGGCGCGTATTCCGTGTCATCAAAGCCACTTGAGTTCATTCATCATGTTTCGGAAGATTTGGATACCCTCATAAAAAACCAGTATGATATCGACGCTTTAGGAATCACGAAGCGGACTCCTCGCCCAAACGATAACGATCAGCGAGCTGTAGACATTATCGAATCTTCGGCTCACCAGCTCACAAACGGCCATTTCGAGGTTGGCTTGCCTTTGAAGAAGGATCTTCCGAGGATCATACCCGACAGTTATCCGCAGGCACTGTCACGATCCAAGGCCCTCGAGCGACAAATGGCAAAGGATCAAGCGTTCGCCGCAGCTTTCCAACAATTTATAAACGACGTCATCAGCAAGGGCTACGCCGAAGAGTGTGACCCGAAGACCTACTATAGACGACCTACGCCAAACACCTCTTGTGTGAACACAGATGGCTCTATCAATTGGTACCTGCCTATCTTCGGTGTTTTTCACCCACAAAAGAAGAAGCTGAGAGTGGTTCACGACGCAGCCGCAGCAACGAAAGGCGTAAGCCTCAACAGCCTACTTCTTCAAGGCCCGGACTTACTGTCGCCCCTTCTCGACATCTTGTTCCGCTTCCGAGAGGGTGCCGTGGCCTTAAATGGTGACATTAAAGAGATGTTCCCCCAGGTCAAGATCATCCCAAAAGACAGGGACGCTCAGCGCTTCCTCTGGCGCGGCACGGATGGTGACCTTAAAGAGTACCGCATGTCATCAATGATTTTTGGCGCAGTGTCGAGCCCCTTCACTGCACTCCACATAAAAAATAAAAACGCGAAGATGCTAGAAGCTGACTACCCGGCTGCTTGTAGAGCTATTATCGACGACCACTACATGGACGACTACCTGGGCAGCCACAGCAGCGTCACTGATGCGGCTCAACTGGCCGCCGACGTGGTCACGGTGCACAAGGCTTGCGGCTTCGAAATGCGCGCGTGGACATCAAACCATCCAGAAGCACTGTCACTCGTCCCGAAGGAACTTAGGAGCGACGCTACTTCTGACGTATACCTGCCCCCCAGTAACGATGTTGGCGTCTTAGGCGTCAAGTGGAATCCGCGCCAAGATACATTAGGGTTTCGCGCCGTGCCCCACATGCCGACCGACACGCTAACCAAACGTAACCTGCTGTCTAATGTTATGAAAGTTTACGATCCTCTCGGTCTATTGATGCCAGTCGTCATCTGGGGCCGTATTCTGATTCAGAGACTATGGCGGGCAGGTGTTGGTTGGGATGAACGTTTACCAGACGTGTATGTGAATGAGGCAGAGGCTTGGTTCGCACAGTTGCAGGTAGCAGCCGACACAAAAATCCCTCGTTGGTACATGGGTAGGTCTGACGTAGCAGACATTCAGCTGCACGTTACAGCCGACGGCGGCGAGCAAGCCTACGCCTGCGTCGCGTATTGGCGTTTTTGTTACAGCGACGACTCCGTCTCCACGGCACTGATCGGTAGCAAAGCACGCGTCTCACCTCTCAAACCGGTCTCGATTCCTCGCTTAGAACTACAAGCTGCTCTTATAGCATCGCGTTTCGCTCAAACGATCCTACAAGCTCATCGCTTCGTGCCCTCCGCAACCACTTTTTGGACGGATTCAACCACCGTCCTCAAGTGGATACGGAGTGACGCTCGCGCTTTTAAACCTTTCGTAGCACACAGGTTGGGAGAGGTATTGGAAACCACCAACCCGTCTAATTGGAGGTGGATTCCTACCTCTCTCAACGTTGCTGACGACGCGACAAAACCCAAAAAAATAAATCTCACGGCTCACCATCGGTGGTTTTCCGGCCCGCCATTTCTCATTGAACCGCAATGCACTTGGCCGACCGAGCGCACTAACGACGAGGAAGAGATCTCACCAGATCCCGAGTTAAAATCGGATCTGGTGGTTCTGCTCCTCGACACACCGCCCGCGAGTCCAATACCTGACCCCACGCGTTTTAGTTCCTGGCTGCGTTTATTACGCGCCACCGCCCGCGTTCTTCAGGGCGCGCGACTGTTTCGACTAAAACTGTCTCGGCCTATAGACCCAAATTCCAAATTATACTTAGACAGCACCACGTCTCCCTACCAACTTCACGCGGCTGACATAGTAGAAGCAGAGAAGATGATGGTCCGTCAAGCACAATTGGAGAGTTTCCCCGAGGAATTCACAGCCTTGCGGTCTTCAAAGCCAGTGCCGAAGAACAGTAAACTGAAGAAACTTGCGCCAACACTAGACAACGAAGGCCTACTAAGACTAGACTCGCGCATAAGGTCCGCACCAGGAGTAAGCGAGAACATGAAGACGCCGATGATCCTCGATGGCCGTCATTACGTCACCAGACTCTTAATCCTTCATGAACACATCAATGCCTTACACCAATTTAATGAGTTCGTGTTGAATGAACTACGCCAGAGGTATTGGATCCTTAAAGCCAGGGGAACTATTCGAAGCATACCGAACACCTGCGTAAAGTGCAGAAGGTGGAAAAAGCAACCTATCCAACCTCAGATCGGTGACTTACCAATGGAGCGTCTTGACCACCACAAGAGACTGTTCACACACGTAGGCCTAGACTACTTCGGCCCTATCCTCGTGACCCTATATCGACGTAGCGAAAAACGATACGTGGCGTTATACACATGCCTGTCAACTAGAGCACTACATCTAGAAATTGTCAACTCTTTGACCTCAAGTGCTGCTATAATGAGTCTCAGGCGCTTCATCGCCCGCCGAGGGTCACCCACCACTATATTTTCTGACAATGGGACGAACTTTGTAGGAGCCTCCCGTGAGCTACGTTCCCTACATGACGACTCTGTGGTTGAATATGCAACAAACCACAAGATCAACTGGCGCTTCATCCCTCCTGCATCACCATTCATGGGCGGCGCGTGGGAGCGGCTCGTGCGAACTGTCAAGACAGTCCTCAGATCCAGCCTCACAAACCAACCACTGAAAGAAGAGGTCCTAATAACGCTTTTACTCGAGGCAGAGGCAATTGTGAATTCCAGACCACTCACCTACATTCCATCTTCCTCAGATGCACCAGAGGCTTTAACACCATTTCACTTCATTCTGGGCTCCTCATCGATTGTACCGTGGACGTCATCGCTAACAGACGCAGATCTATCCCGACGATGTGACTGGCGGAGAACTCTGCGCCTTGCAGACATGTTTTGGGCACGATGGCTACGCGAATACCTCCCTACGCTTCGACCGAGAGGACCAACTAACGACGCTGTAAATCTCAGTGAGGGTGACGTGGTGTTGATCGCAGATCCTACCCTCCCTCGTGGCTTGTGGCCACTAGGAAGGATAGCTAAGGTCTATTCAGGACCCGACGGGGCGGTCCGCGTGGCAGATGTCCGTACCCGAGGCGGCACGCTGCGCAGACCGGCCCGCAAACTTATTTTTATGGAAGCCGCATCTCAGCCAGCAGCCACCAGTTGTTAGTGTTCCACTGGGGTCCGGAATGTTGGCTACTGGCTGGTTTGCGGCCTACTTTTATCCTTTTTTGATACATGCCAATTTTCAAGTATGTCAGTCTGCCTTGTGCCAACTCTTGTACGTGTCGTGTTATTGCTAAAGTTATTAAATACTGATATATTCTAAGGTGTTTCCATCATCCTCCATTAACTCTTTATACAGTCCACTCCAGTAGCTATCAGTAAGTATTTTATGATTAACTAGCTTCTGCCCGCGACTTCGTCTGCGTAGAATTATACATAAAAACCTTCCTCTTGAATCACTCTATCTATTAAAAAAACCGCATCTAAAACCGTTGTGTAGTTTTGAAGATAGATATAAGCATACATAGGGACATAGGGACATAGGGACATAGGGACATAGGGACAGAGGGACATAGGGACAGAGAAAGCGACTTTATTTTATACGAGCCTTCCGTCCGCAGCTTCGCCCGCGATAAATTAATTTTCCCGTAGGAAAAGGTATTTTCCCGCGGTAAAAAGTAGCCTATGTCTCTCAGTGATAATGTAGCTTTCTAACGGCAAAAGAATTTTAGAAATCGGTCCAGTAGTTTCGGAGCCTATTCAATGTAAACAAACAAACAATCAAATTTTCCTCTTTATAATATTAGTATAGAAGTATAGATTAGTATAGACTATGTAGTGAAGAGAAGAAACTTGTAGGTGTTAATTTTATAATTTCCTAAAAATGTCGCCATTACGAGCGATATTTCATATCCTTCCAAAAATTGGATTTCAAATGGCTGATTCTAATCGGGGGGCGATTAAAATGGACTTTCTTTCCGGGGGATATCATGGGCATCCATTCCAATATTACAAAATGTGAACGTGTGTCTGTCTGTCTGTCTAATTGAAGTTTAAGTCCGATTTGGTAGGAGCTTGTTATAAATAACTTCCACGCTGTAGGCTTATTTATTACCTAACTCGCTCGCAATCGTGTTCATTTTGACATTTCACGTATGGGCTGACAATTGGCATCGGAATTAGCTAGCTGTCACATTCATACAAGAACTGTCAAAATGAACACGATGGCGATTGCGAGCGACTTAGGTAATAAGCCTACTGGTCTGGGAGCAAAGAAAAAACATAGAATGTACCAGTTGCTTCTCTTCCCGCGCAGATGGTAAAAGTCCATGTGGTTAGCTACCCATCACTGTTTTGATTTCATTTCCCATCAAGACGTGATTTGTATGTATTGTTATAAAGATAGTTTCACCTTGAACTTTTCGGTGATGGAAAACTTCGTCATGAAACCTGCACACACCTGCGCCCTCTTCTGAGAGGAATGTGGCCAGCAGTGGGACGTATAGGCTGGAGATGGTTTCACTGCATTTAATTGACGTCTCTGAGAGCGGTAATTAAGCGCCAGCGCCGGCGCTTCTCAGTACTTTATTAGCATTGGGATTAACATTCTGCCCATTAGTGCGGAAACTATGAACTGTCAAGCGGTTTCTGTTTCTACCGTCAATGTACAGTCGACCACAAAAAAATGTTTCTTTTTTAAAATTGTAATTATCGACTGGGGTCCGAGTCGGGTTACCTCCGCGTGTGGTCAAGAGCTGCGGTTCGTTTTTGGATCCGTCCGAGAGAAGAGCAGTACTTTGTCCGGTGCACCCTGGGCAACGGTTGATTTCCTGATGCTGAGAGATATCGTTATCCGTTGGCTAAGAGCCCGACAGGGGGTTTTTTGACCGTGTTCGACGGTAAAAAGTTGCCGACTTTTTAGTCACAAGATTTTTGAATACTGTTATTACTTTAACAGGTACCTATAGGCCACGTTTAGCATGATTGTGGGCGTATAGGTGAAAAACGAAATCAAAATAGTGATGGGTTGCTTAGCCTCATCGCTTATAACATGATTCCTAAATGATCTTCGCCCATTCCCTCAATGGGTTTTTACTTGCGCGGGAAGAGAAGCAACTGGTACATGCTATGTTTTTTCTTTGCTCAGACCAGCATGGAAATATGAAAACTGTCTGGTAATAAATGAGACATTAAATTTAGCCGACTTTACACGCTGGTACAAATGTTAATTTGTTAGTCTATGCTGCACCGGGCGTCCATAATTCATAAGGCTGCCTGTGTCAACACCCGCTACCAGCTCAGTTCCGAATAGTTCTAAGTCGGACGATTGACAGAGGACATGATAAGGCAGGGGACATGTAGATAAAAAACTGGAAAGAGGAATCAAAACGCCCGCAATCAAGCTAAACGTAATAGACTACAACACACACACACACACACACAAATCACGTCTTCATCCCTTACGGGGTAGACAGAGCCTAAGGTAACAGGTACCTACCTAGACTACAAGCCCATGGAAAAAAAAACACGTGAAATGAACCAGCGTGAATGAAGCTTAGAACGCTGTTACTATATCATAAAATAACTCTGAGCGCTATGCCGTCATTTCTGAGCGGTACATTTATGGAATTTCTCAGGTACAAGTGAGGAATTACGACTAATTATTAATTTACGGCGTTTTTATAGCTTATAGATAATTAAAAATAAATGTTTAAAGTGGTGGTGCCGGAAGTTAGTTCATTTTTTTTTTCAATGTATGAGAAAAAATCTGTACCACTCAGAAATGACGGCATAGCGCTCAGAGTTATTTTATGATATAGTAACAGCCTTCTAAGCTTTATTCACGCTGGTTCATTTCACATGTTTTTTTTTCCATGGGCTTTAGTCTATAAGGGTTCTACACGTGATTTATGTATGTGTATGTATGTAAATAAATAAGTTGAAGGGCCTTACCATGACGTGTTAATATCCCGACTCAGTTCACTAGGCTTACTACCTAACTCGCTCGCAATCGCCATCGTGTTCATTTTGACAGTTCACGTATGGGCTGACAATTGGCATCGGAATCAGCTAGCTGTCACACTCATACAAGAACTGTCAAAATGAACACGATAGCGATTGCGAGCGAGTTAGACAATAAGCCTACAAGTTTTAGCTGTTGTGCTTAGTATGGATCTAATAGCGAGCGAACCAAAACTGAATCGGAATTGGATCGCATCAAGACGTCATGGTAACCCCCCCCCCCGTCAGAAACGTGGATGTTATTAATATAAAATATGAATTCTATTAATTCCCGTTCAGTAATAAAATTAGTTTCATACTTTTTGCTGCCGGTACTTTTGCTGATTATTTATGCATTGGCATCGATCTTAATATACTAAGGGCCTGTTTCACCATTCTCTGTTAAGTTCCACATTTCTTAAGTGTCAGTTAACTATGGTGACGTCTCTATCTGTTTCGTAGTAATAAATAGGGACGGAATCAAAGATAACTGATACTTAAAATAACTGGTATTTAACAGAGAGTTAAATAAACAAATATAAAGTCAATCTGAGCACTAGAAGTGGGTCAAATTTGACTCGCATTTGTAATATAGATATTTTTTTAATTGATCTTCAAAAAACTAGCCTATTCTTTTTTAAAGGGCCGACAACGCTCTCTCAACGCTCCTAGATGTTATGAGTGTCTATTGGCGGCGGTGATTGCTTTTGGTGACTCGCATGCTATTTAGCCTCCTAAAATTAAAAAAAATGTAGAGCTCAGATCAGGACATTTTGTCAGCCGTAAAATACCGCAACCAGTAAATTATATAATCCCGGCCCGCCGTACTGCGTACAAAAAATCTTCACAATTAACAATCAAAAAACAATGCCGGATAAATATTATTTGAAACTGTCAAACGAGATTATTCGGGATCCAAATGTCCTTAGACCAAAGAGGTAATAAGGCAACTTTTAATACAAAAACGCAATGCGACATAGGACGTTCCGTTTCATGTAGTGGGAACCATGCGCAGAGCATTCGGGTAACCGCTCTGGCTGTCGGAGGTCGCGTCGCCCGTGCCTCAAAATCTCGCGAGCGTATTAAAAAAATTCGACGCGATGTTTGGTATTTGATATGTGAAAAAATTGAGTGCTTTTGAAATTGGAATTGAGTGTTGCTGTGTGTAAAATAAAGTGGTGGCTGTGCTTTTGACCGGATTTCCTGGCTGTTTTTAAGTGTTTTTGTTTTATTAGTTGCCGAATTGGATACTCACTGCGGCAAAACGAGGTAAGTCGTTTTTTAAGAATTATTGCGTGCTACGGCAGTTTAAAAATGTAAATAAAATTAAAATGTTACTAAAAAGAGTTAAACGAAAACCAATTCGTTTATATTGGTAATTTTAATTACGATTGTTCATATGCAAAGTTGTAGCAGTTACAAAAATAAATAAAAGTTCTAGCATATTTTAAAATTCAACAATGACATTACTTTCTTTTATTAATATGCAAAATCTGTACAATCTAAAACACATGGATCTAAACTTCCAACTTGTTTAGCGCAAAGCATATAAACATACTACTAATAAAATTATACATGGTCATAATAAACTGAGAATTTCTCTACGCAAACATTTATAGTAAGATAAGAATCTTAACGTCTCTGTTTGCAGAAACTGTTCTGCGTTTATATCTCTGCTTAGACCAACAGACTTTCGTAACGCTAATTCAATATAAACTCAATTATATTCTCAAGAGTTCCTGGAATTAATCTTAGATTTCCAGGTACCCTAGACATCTAGAGATCGTATTTATTTAATTACCTAAACGATTTGCCGTTTTCAATTCAAACGCTTTAAGATAAAACGTAAAAAAGTGTAAAACTGTTAGTTTTAGTATAAAAAATGTTATGTTGATAATAATTACGTCCATGTACATTTATATTAGACTTTGAAGATTTTATCGGGTTCATTATGTTTTTGTGTAATTAAAGCAGGAAATAGTTAAACAATGAAACATGTTGAAACCATTATGAAAACCGTTAAAATTCTGACTTAACTAAAAACAAACGAAAAAAATGTATGTATTATTTAGGTATTCTAATATTCCAAAATTAGTTTTTAAGAAGACGTTTCAAGGTTATGGTAGGATTTGATAACACGCAAACTTATAAAAAAAAACTACATAAATAAGTTTTTAAAAGTTCCTTTTTATTTTTGTAATTTTATTGCACTAATTTGTGCTGTTCAACAAAGAATATTTGTTTTTGTAACAATGACCTAACCTAAATCATTTCAGATAGGTACAAGCTTATTTGCTGACTGTACTTGCATTGTCATCCGTCCCACATAAGTGTACCAAATTTCAAGTCAATCGGACCAATCGTTGAAGAGTTCCCTCCTGCGAAGACGGCCATCAGAATACTACCACCTACCAGATTATTCTATTGATTTCTGACTTACACAAGTATGCAAAATTTCAGCTCAATCGGATGAAGATATCTGCTTCAAAATTGAGTCACAAGATTCCACCCGGGCAAACATAAGCGTGTAAAAGAAACATAGAAAATCAAGTCCTCTCCCCAACTAGGCAAACTTATGAAATTAAATCCAAAACAAATACTGTCTTAAGAGCATGATTAAAACATTTCAGTCGCCGAGCAAATTCATTTAAGATATTCGTAATTCGTTCAGATTTTCGCCTGAACAAATATTGCCCAATTAACACGAGCTTCCAAATATTTGGACCAATCCCCGACGCGGACGATGACAATTCGACGAATCCTCTTCAAGTTTACACAAAATGTAGTTAGTTTCAAAGGTGAATTAGGCTTTATTAGCAGTCCCGATTAGGAAAGTAGGTTTGCCAAAAATGAATTTTCTTTTTATAGACAAGTTCAAAGGAAAAATGCGCATTCATTAAAAGTTCTACACTCAACTTTTTTTTGGGTTTTTAGTTTTATTTTTCGTTTTCTACTCAGAATCACGAGCACTATCGATGTTGATAGAAGAAAAAAAACGTCCCAAAATTGCCTCTTCCATTCCGTTATTTCACTCATACAATTTTGAATGGAGGTAACGGAATCGAACGAAATTTTAGGCCAGGTATGGAATTTTTGGGGCATTTTTTTTCTCTTATCAGGATCGATAGCGACTGTGATTCTGAGTAGAAAACGGAAAATAAAACAAAATTCCAGAAAAAAAATCAATGCACAAAATGAAATGGCAAAACTTTTTAATATTTCAGCAGGCTTATATTAAATGAACCAGAAGTGTACGTTTTTTTATCGTTTTTTGTATTCAGAATCAGGTATACTCGAAGTCCGTAGCCTCTGAGCATCGACCACGAAAAAATTATAGGCCCAATAAAAAAAATCTGAAAAGAATGATAGGCGTATTTAATATAACTAACTAAACTTGATGCAATATTCTAGATTAATCCATAGACTCAATGTATACAGAAAAAAAGACACTTCAACCCCTTTGCAAAAAAAAACGGGCACTTTTATTTGTTTCAATTTTGAGGAAATTACCCATTTTAACACAAGAATAGTAACTTCAGATAACTTTCTCCTTTATTTAGTAAAAGTAAGTAAATGCAAAAAACGAGTGTAGTTTCTGGCTGAAATAACTATAATTCTTCGTGGCATGAAAGTTTTGGCTGCCCGTTTTTTTAGCAACTGGGTTTATGTTACTTTAGTTAGGCAGACCAATGCGCTACCAATAAATAATATTGAACAAGAGAATTGCAATCCGTGGATATGCGGTCTGCGGTCAATACTGCGGCCAGTACCGATATTAACGGTATGTTATTTTAGGTATATTCAAATACTGCGTTAAATGTGCTTAAAATTTAGGCGTTGTAATTAAAAACTATTAATTGATTTAAAATAAATTTTTGGTTTATTTTACCCTCTAGGTGTGTAGACATAATTTTCTTAGTCTGTGGTAAATCTGCATCTTTAATGGGGCTTATTTGCCGAGAAGTGCAAAAGCACACCCAGAAATACGTAGAAAATTGCCCAAAAAACTGCACTGTAGTTCTAAATTAAAAAAAAAATTGCAAAAAAAATAATTAAAGGTACATATTTTTTATTTGATTTTTGATTAAATACTCATGACTGAGGTCAAATTAAGATAGAAAGAAAGAAAGAAAACATTTATTCCTTTTTGCAAGACAAACAGATATAAATACAGACATGAAAAATAGATCAACAGCGTTGTGTGTCTTCGCAAAAGCGAAACGGTCGCTGACTCAGCATTACGCTGAGGTATTGGACACCTGCAGCACTGATTCTCAGCCAGAACCATCTGTGACTCGCGAAACGATACACAGATAAAATATACTACACAATCCATAAACTTTTACGTAAAAATAGATAGAATCCGACTTATGTGTAACTAAAAAATACATTAATTCTTCGAAAACAAAAGTTGGACCTAGGTAATACTATTTGAATACTTTTTATTCTAAATTCATAGATTTTACATATATAAAAAGTACTTACTTCATTTTTCCCTTTAACGTAAACGGACGTTGGCTGTCTATATCTTTTCTGAAAAATAAAGAGGACGAAATTCTTCCATGCTGGTCTGGGAGTAATGAAAAAACATAGAATTTATAAGGGATAAAGACGTGACATATGTATGTATGTATGAAATAAATGTTTTATCTTTACAACAAAATGGCGTCTAATGGTAGTGTCGCGTAAATGTTGCGACGAATTTAACTAGTACTTATGCAGCAGAAATACCGGGAGTTAGTTCTATTTTGAACTGCAGTTAAACACTGAAGTGTAGTTGACTGTTTTCAGCTTTTAGGTTAATGGGTTAAGTACTAGAAATTTAAGAGAAATATGAGGTTTAGAAATTTTAACTGATATTTATATTGTACTAGCGACCCGCCCCGGCTTCCCACGGTATATTATGCATGTATTATACATATAAACCTTCCTCTTGAATCACTCTATCTATTAAAAAAAACCGCATCAAAATCCGTTGTGTAGTTTTGAAGATATAAGCATACATACGGACATGAGGACAGAAAAAGCGACTTTATTTTATACTATGTAGTGATGATGATATAGTGAAGAAGTAGTCACAGTCTTTCTTAATATTGTATTTAGGGCTTGTTTCACCATTCTGTTTAGTTCTAGTTATCTTAAGTGTCAGTTATCTATGATGACGTCTCTGTTCTGTGGAATAACTTTTGTATGTGTAATCTTCATACAACGTAAGACTATGACATAATTTTTCGTAATTTCTGCAGAATTTTTGAAAAATTCTGCGGGATTGTCGTAAATTCCTGGAATTTCAACTGCCCCATCTAAAGGTTCCTTTGAGCAAATATACTAAACTTTTAAGTATATTCATCCCGGGTTGTTAACACTATTCATAGTAACTCAAGAAAGGCTGCACCATTTATAATGATCTTTGATTGGTTGGATGGTTTTCCATCCAGTACCTATAGGAGAATAACTAATGAAAAATAGGAAAAAAAAATGTATCGTACACAACGCCATCTCTGATGGCACGACAGAAACTGATTCTAAGATGAAACGAAGTTTTTTAGGTCAGTTAGTAAAATTACATAAAAACAAAAGCTACCGAACCGATCTTACAACCGTCTGCTTGAGGACGCCGTAAAATGATTTTTATTTAAGAATTATTAAAAAATTGTTTCACAATCGATTAACTTATCTTACACGGTTATATTAGCATGTGAATTAACTTGAAAATCGTATACAAAACCAAACTCAATTTGTACAAACACAAGGTTCAAAATGAACCGTACAAATGTATTCACTAAAATCAATAACAGTGGCCTTTTTGAGATAACGCAAACCTTTCATTTTCATACTGAGATAATATTTTACAACATTAAAATAGCATTCGAATTGGTCACCGTGAAAAGTTTCCGTTCTTATGGCCTAAGGCAATGAGAACAGATTCATTCGAGACGAAATTAGCCAACGGCAAGATAAAGTTGCGAAGAATTTTATACACAATTTCCATTTTAAGTTGTTGTTTCATATCTATTTGATAGGGAAGGGACTGAGGAGGAATTATTAATTCGGCAGTAAAATTTTCGGCCTTTTGATGAAAAATATTGCGGTTTGGCTTCCTCTCAATCTAAAAAAACATTCGTTACAGAACCCGAAAGCACATCACTTGAAAGTGGTATAAATCAGTTCATATCTCCAAAACTACAGCTCTAATTAAAGTTTTGCCTAGTTCACAAGGTTAATGAGAACCAACCAAACTATATCTTCACTATATTAGTAGGTATACCACATTTTTTTGAATTTCTAAACGTCACTGAAAATTATGCCATAAGCCATAGCTTTACTATTCGGATTTGTCGGTTCTAATTTTCAGTGTCGTTTAGAAATTTAATATCTATCAGTAAAACCGCAAAAGTATACATAAAAAATCAAGAGGTAAAAGTCTTGATTCATTTGATGGTAGGTACATTTCTTTAACATCAATACGTAGTCTATACTATAATATTATAAAGAAGAAAGATTTGATTGTTTGTTTGTTTGAATTCAATAGGCTCCGAACCGAAACTACTGGACCGATTTCAAAAATTCTTTTGCCGTTAGAAAGCTACATTATCACTGAGTGACATAGGCTACTTTTTACCGCGGGAAAATTCCTTTTCCTACGGGAAAATTAATTTATCGCGGGCGAAGCTGCGGACGGAAGGCTAGTATGAAATAAAGTCGCTTTCCGCTGTTTGTCTGTCCCTAAGTATGCTTAGATTTTTAAAACCACACAACGGATTTTGATGCGGTTTTTTTTAATAGATAGAGTGATCCAAGAGGAAGGTTTACATGTATTCTACGCAGAAGCTTTATTACAAGTGACAATGCCTCATTGTGTTAGTGAAAGGCTTATTACATACATACATACATATATCACGTATTTATCCCTTTAGGGGGTAGACCGAGCCTAAGGTAACAAAACCTTAAGGCCACGTTTAGCATGATTAAGGGCATATAGGTGGAAAAGGAAATCAAAATAGTGATGGGTTGCTAGCCGCATCGACTATAACGTGATGAAAGGCTTATTTCTAGCGTTAATAATGACATAAAACTGTAGTAAAAATACATGGAGGTGTACAAACTACCGTGGGAGTAACACATTAAAATAACTATGACTTGTTTTCAATTTAAATCGGCTATACTGTTAAGATCTTCACTATATATGCATACAGTATAATAACGCCGCGATATCGGGATTGGTCACAGTTATAAGATAAAGTTTTGTTAATCTGCTCACAGCTTAATAATAAATATTTGGAAACGGCATATAACAGTTACCAGTTTTTGCTGCGGCGCCGTGGCGTGCGAAACTTGGATTTTGCACTTTATCGCTTTCTGGGGGCGATTTTTGAATGTGTGTACTGTAGGAGTAGGTTCTGCTAGTTTTATACTGGCAGGTTTCTGTTGCTGGCTGCTTTGAGACTTAGTTCAAGTTCCGTATATCGAACACTCGTTCGATATTTTAAAATATTTTGTTTGGAATTTCGGACGGCGCTCAGATCAGCTTGGATCGGAAACGAAAATGGTTAATTTTGGTATTCCTTGTAATATATAATCCAAGTTGAATAAAAACTAAAGTAATAATAAAGATTGCATTTTAACTCTTAGTAGCTTAGGCCTTACGCAACATCAGTTTGAATAGGAACACTTTTAACACGGTCACCCGTACAAATCTAAGTGCCTCATCAAGGCAGCTCTACAGTACTTATTGCTACAAAAGAACAGCTCGAATCGAATTTTCAACTGTCAGATCAATTAGACATAACGTACATAAATCACGTCTTTATCCCTTAAGGGGTAGACAGAGCATAAGGTTGTTAACAAGACCTAAAGGCCTCGCTCAGCATGATTGTATAGCTGTAAAGGTTGTTATAGTTGGAAAGGGGAATCAAAATAGTGATGGGTCGCTAGCCGCATCGCCTATAGCATGATTCCTAAGATTTTTAAGAGACTCTTGTGCGCTCTCGTGGCTAGCCGTGCGGTTCAGGTTTTAGCTGTCATTTTAAAGTATGGATCTAAAAGCGGGCGAACCTAAAGTGAATCGGAACTGAATCGGAACTGAATCGGATTGAGACGTCATGGTAAAGCCCCTGATATGTATGCGGTAGTAGAAGTTAAAAGACAGAAGAAAAGGTTGAAGATGGTAACAGCCCATCGCGGAAATGTGAGAACATCTTGGGAATTATAGTTACAGGTGATACGGGACTAGCAAGTCATTACTATTTTGATTTCCCTTTCCACCTATACGCCCACAGACAGGCTAAATGTGGCCTTTAGGTCTTGGAATAAACACGTGACCTGTGTATATATGTCGTAGTTAAATAGCTTCGACAATATTTACGACTTTTAACAATAAGTTCCCTTTCAAGTTAGAAGCTGATCTCAAGGTTTTGTACTGAGTAAGGGGATGCTGTGTAAGCTCTACCCTCCATATATCCCGGCGCAAGAGGGACGGCCTGTCCCTGTGTCCCTCTTCACACAGATTTACGGATTATTTATAATGACGAGCGCCATTTTGATTATGTTCGCGCAAACGGGTAACTTCACTGTTATTGTACAGTCAAGCGTAATAATATGTATCTAGTCAAAGTTTCAAAAATAAGTACTATACGCTCTTACACCAGCGTAATAAGGCCGTGGGACATATTTTTGGGAAGTTCGCATCGATACTTATTTTTGCACTTGACCGTACATACACACATAAATCACGTCTTTATCCCTTACGGGCAGACAGACCCTAAGGTAACAAGACCTAAAGGCCACGTTTAGAATGGTTGTGGGCGTACAGGTGAAAAGGGGAATCAAAGATGGGTTGCTCGCCGTATCGCCTATTACATGATTCCCACGATTTTCGCGCTCGATGCGCTTTTACCATCTGCGCGGGGACAGAAGCAACTGGTACATTATATGTTTTCCTTTGGTCTAGACTGCTATTACCAGCTGATATATTGCAGAATATTTCTTAAACATCTTGTATGACTAGATTTATAGGCTTCCATACTGATCTGGGAGTGAAGAAAAAACATAGAATGTATCAGTTGCTTCTCTTCCCGCGCAGATAGTAAAAGCCCATCGAGGGCATGGGCATAGGAATCATGACTTATAGGAGATGCGGCTAGTTACCCATTACTATTTTGATTCCCCTTTCCTATACGCCCATAATCATGCTAAACGTGGCCTTTAGGTCTTTTTACCTTAGGCTATGTCTGCCCGTAAGGGATAAATTCAAAGTAAACCAAGAAACCTCTTGCTTGATGTATTTCGAGACTTCTGGAATCTCGTAGTTCTCTGCACTCCACATGCAAGACAGATGAACTAGTGGCTTCCTTGAAAGCCTTATATTTCAGGAATTTCCGTTTATACCTCGTAAAACGTAGACTGAGAGCGCGGGTGCTTTTTGGCTAAGTCGTTGAGAAACGAATACGTAAAATCGTCATTCATGTAGAAAAATACACATACATTCATACGTACATAAGTAAAGTCTTTATCCCTTACAGGGCAGACAGAGCATAAGGTAAAAAGCCACGTTTGGCGTGATTGTGGGCGTATAGGTTGAATGGGGAATCGAAATAGTGAATGCGCTGTAAATAATACGTGTGCTAAACTTCATCAGTTTTAGCAGTAGAGGACACACGGACGTATTTATAATATTGGTAGACAAAGTAAAGTAAGAATTAGTGTAAAAATATAGAATGCTGAAGATAAAAATATGTTTTTTCTTGAACAATCCCTAGTAATAATTCAATTTAAAATGAGACATTGTGTATATTTATGTTGTAACGAATTTTCGGATATATATAAATATACAACAAATTTAAATAGCTACTAACAAGTATATCTATGTTTATTTTGTTACAAACAAGCTCTTGATCCAGCACACAATCAGATTTCTAAAACAAAAAAACAATGCCAAAACATTTTCCCAAAAAAACCCGTGCCCAAACGACTTTTCCTCCAAGACCGCCGGCCCCCGCCTACCCCGAATTAACCTAAACATTCATCCCTCGGGATATAAAAACGGAATTTATCCCGTTGTTTGTAATAAAATCTCTGTAGAGCTTTAATATCGTAGCGAGAGCAGCTTCGCAACATTTATTGCTACTAAGGAGTAATATGAAAATCTGCCGAAGAAAACCTTTTATATGAGCCAAGTTGGGAACTCTTGTATGGACTTTGTTCGGTGCCAGTGCAAGCGGTTTCATGAACTGTAATCCTACCGCTAAGCAGCAGTGCTTGCGTTGCTGTGTCGTACTCAAACATATTGAATTCATGTTTGCATGTTTGCAAATCTATTCGCGCGAACTTAGTTAATACGAACGCGCAATCATACACTTAACTGTTAATCAGTGCGTCCTACCCATCATGAATTACGGAACTGAGACGTGGACACTCACGGTAGGGTTGGTCCACCAGTTCAAAGTCGCTCAGCGAGCTATGGAATGATCTATGCTCGGAGTCTCTCTGAAGGATAGGATTCGTAACGAATACATCCGACAGAGAACCAAAGTTACCGACATAGCTCAAAGAATTAGCAAGCTGAAGCGGCAGTGGGCCGGCCATATCTCGCGAAGAACCGACAACCGCTGGGGTAAACGTGTTCTTGAGTGGAGACCGCGACTCGGCAAACGTAGTGTAGGACGCCCTCCGGCCAGGTGGGATGACGATCTGCGAAAGACTGCAGGCAGATGCTGGATGCGTCAAGCTGAAGGCAGGGCGCTATGGCGCTCATTAGGGGAGGCCTATGTCCAGCAGTGGACTAACATAGGCTGATGATGATGATGTGTTAACTGACAAACGCACGTCGCGGTTGCGCGACTCCGATGTTTGTAAATCTCGCGTTCTATCAGGACGATGCCTAACACCCCCTTTTTTGCATTGGGGGTTAAAAACTTCCACGTTTATAATACCAGGGTTCTGTGACAGTGGTCTCCATAGAGCTATCCCGTCACTGCCAATTGACAATTAGACCCGCTTCGATCGACTGCGCCCGATCCCTCCCCGAGGATTCCCGAACGCACCCGATTGCGATCTCCATTGAGGAAAATAACCTAAAAACGTGTTTTTCATCAAGTCTATTTTATGGTTCCCGTAGTTCCGAAATGGGGTTAGTAAATACTATGGCTTCACTGTCCGTCTTTCTGTCTGTCTTTCACCAGGCTGTATCTCAGGAACCGTGAACGTTTTTTTATTCCCCTTTCCACATATACGCCGCTCACAATCATGCTAAACGTGGCCTTTAGGTCTTGTTACTTTAGGCTCTCTCTACCCCGTAAGGATAAAGACGTGATCTATATATTTATGTCGTCGCTATATGAATAGGAAGGCAAACGAGCAAGTGGGTCACCTGATGGTAAGTGATCACCACTGCCCATAGACACCCGCAACCCCGGAGGGATTGCAGATGCGTTGCCAACCTAGAGGACTAAGATGAAATGCCTCTTGTGCCCGTAATTTCCTCGGCATGTATACTAATGCATACTAAAAACACAATATTTTTTATGTTTGTCTGTGTAAGTAACCAATTTTTTAGAAACTTTTTGACTAGCTTGACCTGTTTCTTCCATGCTGGTCTGAGAGCAAAGAAAACCATTTGCAGATGGTAAAAGCCCATCGAGGCATTGTGCAAAAATTATAGGATCATGTCATATATAGACGATGTGGCTAGCAACCATCACTGTTTTGATTCCCCTTTCCATGTTTGTTTACAACCGGCCCAGTAGTTTTAATAATGTAGGTTTTAAAATTCTATCGCACAAAAATCTGTAATAGTAGAATAGTTATGGATATAAATAAATAATTAAATAAATAAAAACACTAGATTTTAATAGCCGTTACGAGCCAGCAATGGCGTAGAAGATTGTAATGTCAAAAATCGTTGATATTATTTCGCATTTTTGCAGGCACGGGTTTGCTGAAAGCACTGAAATGGGTCAAACTGAGCGTTCCGCTTTATTAATGCGATAAAAGTGATTTATGCCCCACGCTGGGCACTGAGGGGCAAGTACAACGGAACATTGACAATTCAATAAACAAAAATCTATGGTCTAGATATTAAACAAAATTATTGTTGAATGTGGATGAGAATGAAATGATCATCGGTCCACAACTGACGGAGTCAGTGAACATAAAAAAAACGACGGGTTACACTCCGGGAGTGCCGACAGAAGTGAAAAGTACACATACACACACACGCGCACTCGCGCAAGCGCCCAGAGCCCACGCCAAAGTACCACTCGAAAGTGGTATAAATCTGTTTATATCTTCAAAACTATAGCTCTAATCAAATTTTACATACGTACATAAATCACGTCTTTATCCTTTACGGGGTAGACAGATTTTTTTTTTTTTTTATTAACGTGTGGAAAATGCGCCTTATGCATCCCCGCGCTCGGGGCAGCAACGGGGGTATGACGGGCTCTCCAGCTCGCCGCTGCCTTCCCTATGGAAGGAGGGGAGAGGCCTACCGTCCAAAAACACACACGTTCCCTCCTGGCCATGAACTGTGGGCGTTGCGGGAGCACTATCGTGTCATCACGGTGGGTAGACAGAACCTAAGGTAACAAGACCTAAAGGCCACGGTTAGCATGATTGTGGGCGTATAGGTGGAAAGGGGAATCAAAATAGTGATGGGTTGCTAGCATCGCCTATGACATGATTCCTATGATTTTCGCCCATATTGACAATTACCGTCTGCGCGGGAAGAAAAGCAACTGGTACCTACATACTATGTTTTTTCTTTACTCCCAGACCAGCATGGAAGCTGAAATAAAAGTGAAGCTTGCAGGGTTTGATCTTGTATCTTGTATCAAAGCATGCAAATGTTCGAGTTTGATTTTAACCAAAATGTGAACGACAATTTGTATATAATTACTTTTGCGCAAAAAAAAAGAACCTGGTTATTCAGGGACGTATGTAGCCGTAGTTTTTATGAAACTGCAACTTTATCAATGATAAGTTACAGTTTCATCGCAACGAGGGGAAGTTTGGGGAGCGATGCCTCTGCACTTTTCCGTGGTAATAAAATTTTGGAGTCGGCCAATTTTGTTTTGCGGATAATAAAAATTCTTCTTCCTCTTCTTATTGGTGGCGTATCTAGCGACGACAACTTCACCAATGTCGCAGTAACAAAAATATAATTCAAAAATCTTGAGACAGAACATCGGCAACGTTGTACGGTAATGGTCAAACACCCCCCGGACTCTTAGCCAACGGTCAATATCCCTCAAAAACTGCCAGGAAATCATTAGGGATGTATTATGGGGGTGTACTGAAATTCAGCACTGTGTCAGTTGGAGGCTCCTGTGAGAGCTCTAACCCGCAGCAAATGCTGAGTACATTCCCCTTTGCCACATTGGTTTATGTAAATTATATTTTATGTAGTAAAAATAAGGATAAAGTTGTATATAACTGTTTTTTTTGTAATTGTTGTTAGTGGCAATAAATCATCTTTCTGATGCCCAAGTGCACCGGACCAAGCACTGTCTTCCCCAAGACGGATCCAAAAACGAACCGCAGCTCTTGACCACACGCGGAGGTAACCCGAGGCACCCCTTGATAAAAATTGGCGTTTCACCAAGCCTTGCCGTTCCAGTCGCAACATAACAATTCAAATCTACCCCCAATCGTGAGATCGCCATAATAATCAGAATAAAACAGGAACCGTCGTAAAACAAAGCACCAATTAGAGAGGCATTTAAGATATTACGGTGTCTCCAAGGCCCTACTATTGATAGAAAGCCTAGTGGTTTGTGATTTGTGACTCTGTAGGCTTATTTACCTAACTAGCTCGCAATCGCCATCGTGTTCATTTTGACAGTTCATGTATGACAATCATGTTATAGGCAATGCGGCCAGCAATCCATCACTAATTTGATTCCATTTTCCATCTACGCGCCCACAATCTTGCTAAACATGGCCTGTTGGGTCTCGTCAATTTAAGCTCTGTCTACCCCGTAAGGGATAAACACGTGATTTGTGTATGTATGTATGTATGTAGTCGGCAGGTTACCACGAAAACTCGCAAAGGAGCCCTCATCCTCACTGCTATCTCACCCCCTATAGTAAACCCCCATTCAGTTAATAGGTCTAATAAATTTGCGAGACGCCCGATCGTCGCGAACACTTAATTGAAGTTGTTTCCTACAGAATTAACGGACGTATATTCAAATAAAATTTACGAAATAACACTTAAAAGACAAATACGCAGTAGTTTTGCTTTATCATTCATTATTTTGTTTCATTTAATCTAATACATAATATATAAATATCTGTAAGAATTTTATATTATTGTATTATTGTTATTGTATTGTATTGTATTGTATATTAGTTACTTATGGTCCAGCAGCCACCGCCTGTTTTTTTAAATGATTAATAACAGGTTGAATCTTCGTGAGTTCGTTGGGTTCGACGAGACGCCCAAGTTTTTCCTCTTTGCACGTTCTCAAAGAGGTAGGTAATGTAGTGCGCAGATATAATACATGTCGATATGATAGGGTGTCGAAATTTTCTGACTAACATATTATCTTAAAGTTTCAATAAAAAAAATACTGTTAGTCAGACAATTTCGACACCCTACCAAATCGACATGTATTACATCTGCACACTACATTACCTACCTCTTTGAGAACGTGCAAAGAGGAAAAACTGGGGCGTCTCGTCGAACCGAACGAACTCACGAAGATTCAACCTGTTATTAATCACTTAAAAAAACAGGCGGTGGCTGCTGGACCATTAACTTGGGGAGTTCATACTTCTCAGAAAATTTGTATTGTTATTTGTATTGTTTGTAATTATTTGCATAAAATGCCCTTGATTCCACTTTCCACGTATACTACACGCTCACATACAGACATACATAAATCACGTCTTTATCCATTACGGGGTAGACAGAGCCTAAGGTAACAAGACCCAAAGGCCACGTTCAGCATGATTGTGGGCGTATAGGTGGAAAGGGGAATCAAAATAGTGATGGGTTAGCCGCATCGCCTATACTCGTAACATGATGTCTCAGATTTTCGCCTATTCCCTCGATCTGCGCGGGAAGAGAAGCAACTGGTACATTCTATGTTTTTTCTGTACTCCCAGACCAGCATGGAAAAAACTTTTTGTTTATTGATAATAGATGAATAGATAAAGCAACGTAAGTGTTGAAATTAGTGAGTGACCTCATTTGATCCAGCCATTATTATTTTAAATGACAATTATGAGTAGCGTGATATTATGCTATTACCGTTACAGGACCTAGGTATATAATTAAATCCAAATACGACATGCGTCATACACGATTCGGTTCGTGTTCGTACATTATTTATGACTGGACTAGACTATTTGTTTTATATTTAAAGTCGATCAAAAAAAGCAAAAATCAAAATCGAAATTTTTCTTTTTGCGAATTGGCCGCCAATTACTTTTTTACATGTCTTTTTTGAAACTACCAGCGCATTCGAAAAGATCATCATTGCCAAGAATGCGCCGCAAGAATCTTGGCAGAGAGTCATTTTTTCAAAATAAAATACTGTGAGAATATTTAAATTCTATTTAAATTAAATACATTTATTCTAGGTTCTATCTATGTATTGCATTGTTTACGTAAAAGTTTATGGATTATGTAGTATATTTTATCTGTGTATCGTTTCGTGAGTCATAGACGGTTCTGGCTGAAAATCAGTGCTGCAGGTGTCTGACACCTCAGCGTAATGCTGAGCCAGCGACCGTTTCACTTTTGCGAAGACACACAACGCTGATGATCTATTTTTCATGTCTATGTTTTTTTTTTGTTATACCTTGTTTATTTTCTATAAAATTGTGTATATTATCTTATATTTGTGTGTCTTGCAAAAAGGAATAAATGTCTTCTTTCTTTCTTTCTTTCATTTATAAAAAGTCAAGATAATTTCTATTACATTTGAAATTTACCATGAGCTTTTCGGTGAAGGAAAACATCGCGAGAAACCTGCACACATCAGCGAAGCAATTCACACGTGTGAAGTTCCCGATCTGCACTGGGCCCGCGTGGGAACTATAGCCCAAGCCCTCTCATTCTGAGAGGAAGCCTGTGGCCAGCAGTGGGACGTATATTCCATGCTGGTCTGAAAGTAAAGAAAAAACATAGAATTTACCAGTTGCTTCTCTTCCCGCGCAGATGGTAAAAGCCCATAGAGAGAATGGGCGAAATTCTTAGGAATCACGTTATTGGCGATGCCGCTGGCAACCCATCACTATTTTGATTTCCCTTCCCACCTGTACGCCCTTAATCATGTTAAACGTAGCCTTAAGGTTTTGTTACCTTAGGCTCTGACTACCCCGTAAGATATCAAGACGTGATATATGTATGTATGTATGTATCTAAATTTCGTAAAACCTTCTGAATATGGGATTAACGAAATAACATAGAAAGTTCCAGTTGCTTCTCTGCCCGCGCAGATGGGAAAACATCGAGGGAAAATGGGCGAATTCTAGTGAGGGATATAGACGTGATTTGTATAATATGTGTAAGTATGTATGTATATACTTTGAAACCGTTTACCAGGGCCAGCAGTTAGCTATGATTAGTTCTAGGTCTAATTCCAGACAACGCCTAGACTAGTTACGTTAGACCTTTATTAGTTTAACTTGCCTATTTACCGCAAGTTAGGCAAGTTAAGCGTTTAACAATAAAGATTCCAGGGTACTGAAGTTAGATAGATTAGTAGAGCGAGAAATTGCTTCACTAATGAACTTACTTTTCAATAGAATACAATACAATACAATAACTCTTTATTGAACACCACATATAACAACCAAAACAGAAAAAAGGTATACAGAATATTACAAGGTAACAATTAGGCGGCCTTTTCGCTACAGAGCGATCTCTATCTAACCATAATGGACTGGAGAAAAGAACAGATCTGACCAAGTGGTGCAATTTAGAATATGTAATAATATACTAAGTAGTGAAAATACATAATATACATAATACATGAAACACATTTATAATTATTAAGTGGAGATACGAGTATAAATAGATACTTTACTTACTATTCCATGCTGCAGGCTTATTACCTAACTCGCTCGCAATCGCCATCGTGTTCATTTTGACAGTTCACGTATGGGCTGACAATTGGCATCGGAGTCAGCAAGCTGTCACATTCATACAAGAACTGTCAAAATGAACATGATGGCGATTGCGAGCGAGTTAGGTAATAAGCCTACTGGTCTGGGAGTGAAGAAAAAACATAGTATGTACCAGTTGCTTCTCTTCCCGCGCAGATGGTATAAGCCCATCGAGGGAATGGGCGAAAGTCTTAGTAATCATGTTATAGGCGATGCGGCTAGCAACCCATCACTATTTTCATTTCCCTTTCCAGCTAGCTCTTAATGCCTGTTCCTTTAGCCATTGTGCACAAGTTTTATTTTGTTTACAAATCTAATGTTAATTCTTGAGTTAACTCTGTATTTCTTTTATTTCTTACTAGCGACCCGCCCCGGTTTCGCACGGTATATTATGCATGTATTATACATATAAACCTTCCTCTTGAATCACTCTATCTATTAAAAATACCGCATCAAAATCCGTTGTGTTGTTTTGAAGATATAAGCATACATAGGGACACGGGGACAGAGAAAGCGACTTTATTTTATACTATAATATAGTGATAGTGATAGTGATTGCAATCAACGTTGTCTTATCTTATCTTAAGCAGCTGGTGCATTCTATGTTTCCTTAGCTTCCAGACCAGAGAAAGACTAAAAGAGAAAACTTAGTCAGAAAAAATCCAGGCTTATTTCACCCCGATTATTTGTTGCGGACTAATTCCCAGTTCCCCACGTCTTTCCAGGGAACGGGTGAAATAATATAAAGAACAGCCCCGACAATAGGTTTCTCTGTCGCAGTATATTGCGCGTAACGACGGCAAAGCACTTTATTTAGGGCGACTGTACACCGCTTAGGACGGAATTAAATTGTTTCAATTTGCGAGACGCGATTCGGCGTACCGTTACTTTGTTAAAGTAAACGCTACAAAGTTACTTAAACCCTACGTTTTAAAGTTTAAGATGGTATTATAAAAAACCGGTCAAGTGCGAGTCGGACTCGCGCACCGAGGGTTCCGTATCATTATCTATAAATATCTAAAACCAGTGTAAGCAGAGCCCTGTTCCAAAGCAAAATGTACGCAGTGTGGGGTTACTTTATATTGGTCACTGCTATATACAGACATACATACACATTTACGGTTTTCGCAATTATTCTTTAATCTGTGCTATAAGACCTACCTTCATACCAAATTTCAAGATTCTGCGTTCACGGGAACTACCTTGTAGGTTTTGATTCCCTTGAGAGTTGAAAATTTGCGGAAATTTGCGGCATAAACGGCTGTATCTTTTGATTGCGTTGGCTTAGAAGTTTGATTTTTTCACAGCTTCAAGGGACAGTAGACTTGAGTAATTGATATAAATTTCAGATTCATACCTCCACGCGTTCCTGAGAAAAAGGGTCTTGTCAGACGGACGGACGGACAGACAGACGGACAACAAAGTGATCCTATAAGGGTTCCGTTTTTTCCTTTTGAGGTACGGAACCCTAAAAATAGCTATTAATAACTTAAAAACCTTAGGCAAAAAGAACTTGTAAATTGTTTAAGAAACAACCCCTAAAAAAGAAAATTCCGTGACGCGTGCTGCCCCTACATCACCCATAGCAGGTGGGTAGTCTCCGAATTTTTCTATCTGTTACTAACTGTCACCTGATCTTTTCTTACTATGCGAATTTTTGTCGCTAAGCGTTATCTGTTTGAATGATGTGTCTGTACGACACAATCAGTGGCGTAGCTAGGTAACCAAGGGCCCTGGTGCAAATAAAAAAATGGGGCTCCACTACTATCTAAACTGGTTACGTTTTTATAATAATAGTTCGATCGAGATTTTCTGGTAAGGATTCGGGGGCCCCCTGAGCTTGAGGGCCCCGGGGCACTGCCCCGCCTAGTCCCTTGGTAGCTACGCCACTGGACACAATTACAAACTCCCGTGGAACATCTACTGCTCACCAGGGACGAGAGAAGGCGCTGCTTTTCAAATGATAAGTACTATCAAATTAATCAAGAAATAAAAATTCTTGATTCATTTGATAGTACTCTTAGCATACTATTTAGCATTCAAAAACCCGTAGAAAACAACAACGCTTGGTACAACAATCAAATTAACTAGAACTTGGAGTGTCTTGGATTTAAACGATCGTTCGATCTTGTACATTCGCTCACGTTACGATCTTTTGCGAACTGGATTTAACTTTTTCCGTATTGCCAGTATTTTTCAGTTTACGGTACAGTTGTTTCTAAAGTTTCTGTGTCTGATCGTGCTGTACTTGGTTTTATAGACCGACCGCTTAAATAAGTTCTACCGCGCGGGGGCCGAGAGGCGCGGGCGGCAGGCGACCCGCCCGCACCTCTCTCGGTCCCCTTTCTCCTTTACCCCGTGTCCGTGTGCCGCGCGAGGCGAGGACTCATTTAAGCGGTCGGTTTATCTATATATATAAAAACTAGTATTTCGCGTGGGGGCCGCGGGCCCCGAGGGCCCCGCGGAGGTCCCTGCCACCCTGTTTTGTTTTAATAATCCTAACCTTTTTTTTTACTATATACTTTGGCCGCCTTTTTGAAACCGCCACTTTGAAAACAAAGATTCATACCCTACCGCCCTGTTTTTTTTCAAATATTTCTAAATTTTTTTACTATAATCTTTGGCCGCCATTTTGTATCCGCCATCTTGGAAAAAGTATTTCGCGTGGAGGCCGCGGGCCCCACGGGACCCGCGGAGGGTTCCCTGCCACCCTGTTTTTTTTTTAATATTTATAACATTTTTTCCTTTAATCTTTGGCCGCCATTTTGTATCCGCCATCTTGGAAAAAGTATTTCGCGCGGGGGCCGCGAAGGGTACCCTGACAGCCTGTGTTATTTTCAAATATTACTACATTCTTTGGCCGTCATTTTGAAACCACCACCTTGGAAAAAGTATTTCGCGTGAGGGCCGCGGCCCCCGCGGGGACCGCGGAGGGTAACCTACCAGCCTGTATTTTTTTCAAATATTTCTCACCTTTTTTTTTACTTTATTCTTCGGCCGTTATTTGGGAACAGCATCTCACATGGGGGCCGCGGGCCCCACGGGACCCGCGGAGGGTACCCAGCCAGCCTATTGTTTCTTCAAATATTTCTAGCCTTTTTTCTATATTCTTTGGCCGCCATCTTAGGAAAAGCATTTTGCATGGAGGCCGCGGGCCCCACGGGACCCGCGGAGGGTACCCTGCCACCCTGTTTTTTTTCAAATATTTCTCACCTTTTTTTTTAACTTTGTTTTTCGGCCGTTATCTTGGGAACAGCATCTCACATGGGGGCCACGGGCCCCACGGGACCCGCGGAGGGTACCCTGCCAGCCTGTATTTTTTTCAAATATTTCTAACGTTTTTTACTACATTCTTTGGCCGTCATTTTGAAACCACATCTTGGAAAAAGTATTTCGCGTAGGAGCCGCGGCCCCCGCGGGGACCGCGGAGGGTAAGTTACCACCCTGTATGTCACTTAGTTGAGCACAACCCATCCATCTCGACTGGTCTCTGAGATATTCGCGTTTCAATTTTGTATGGCGGCCATCTTGTTTTCGCAATTTTGAAAAAAAAAACAATGGCTTACCCATTGGCTGGCTGTTCTGAGCGACTTTAGTTCCGGGAAAACTCGATAGGGCAAGTCGTTGCGGAGAACTGGCCCACGTGTTAGGTCAGTTTCCACGTTCAGGACAGTTTTGCATTTTTTTTGTACTTGTGATAAAATTTCTTATGCGATGGTGTATAAAAACGAAACCTATTCCTAAAAGCTGCTATACAACACAAGTGAGTCTATGAGTCTAACATTATTTTGTATGGCGGCCATCTTGGAAAATGGCGGACTCGAAAAACCAAGTATAGCGTTTGAAATTGTGGCCTCGAAGAGCCCCGGATGCAAAATTTCAATCGGATCGGATTAAAAAAAAATTTGGCCGCCATTTTGAATCCGCCATTTTGGAAAAAAAAATTGGTTCATTAAATTACTCCGCCCACTTTGGACAACATTTGTTCGAGCACCACCCACGTGTTGCGACTGGCCTCTGAGATATTTGCGTTTAAATTTTGTATGGCGGCCATCTTGTTTTCGCAATTTTGAAAAAAAAATACCAATTCACCTATTGGCTGGCTGTTCTGAGTGACTTTTGTTCCGGGCAAACTCGATAGGGCAAGTCGTTGCGGAGAGCTGGCCCATGTGTCAGGTCAGTTTCCACGTTCAGGTCAATTTTGCTTTAACTTGTACTTTTGATACAATTTCTAATGCGATAGTGTATAGATTTGAACCCCACCTCTTATGGGCTCCTCAAAACAACAGGTCAAATATACAGAAATTACATTGTATGGCGGCCATCTTGGAAAATGGCGGAACCGAAAAATAAAGTATGACATTTGAATCTGTGGCCTTGAAGAGCCCCGGATGCAAATTTTCAATCGGATCGGATTAAAAAAAAATTTGGCCGCCATTTTGAATCCGCCATCTTGAAAAAAAAATTACTTAGTCGGATTTCCCCCTCAACTCTGAATGACATTTGGTCGAGCACCACCCACCTATCTCGACTGGCCTCTGAGATATTCGCGTTTCAATTTTGTATGGCGGCCATCTTGTTTTCGCCATTTTGAAAAATCTTGGACCGGCTCACCCATTGGCCGGCTGTTCTGAGCGACTTTAGTTCCGGGCAAACTCGATAGGTCGAGCCGTCGCGGAGAGCTGCCTCATGTGTCGGGTCAGTTTCCACGTTCAGGTCGATTTCGTATTTTTCTGGTGGTCGCAGGACCATTTCTGATACGACAATGTACCGAGTCGAGCCCTACCTCTTGTGGGTTCTTCAAAACAGCATGTCAGTGAGTGAGTGAGTGAGTGAGTCAGTGGGTATTCAGCTATATATATTATAATTCAAAGTCCTGACTGACTGACTGACTTAACTATATATCAACGCACAGCCCAAACCACTGGAGACTTGAAATTTTGCACATAGATACCTTATACAATGTAGGCATCCACTAAGGAAGGATTTTTGGAAGTTCCCACGGGATAAGGAAAAAACGGGAATTATATATTCGATTCCGAGTGACACTATCTCAGTAAATATAATAATTCTCGCGCAGATGGTAAAAGACCATCGAGGGATTGGGAATCATGTTATAGGCGATGCGGCTAGCAACCTATCACTTAAGGTTTTATTGCCTAAGGCTCTGTCTACCCCGTAAGGGATAAAGACGTGATATATGTATGTATGTATGTTTAATAAAAAAATCCTACAAAAACAAGGGATAAAAACTGGTTAAAAAAATTATCAACAATTTAAATTCTTTTAAAAGACAAAAAACAATTTTAAACGTTTGTTTATCCGATGACAGAGCAATTAGTGAAGTCCGAATGAGTCTCGGAACGAGTTCGTTTGTTCGAGTCGACTGTGTCCGACTAATCGATTTTATTCTAATGCAAATTGATAATGAATAGTATTGAATTCCTCCAAGCTGGCCTCGGAGTTAAGAAAAAACATAGAATGTACTTCTAGCTTCTCTTCCCGCGCAGATGGTAAAAGCCCATTGAGGGAATGGCTAAAAATCTTAGGCATCATGTTATAGGCGATGTGGCTAGCAACCCATCACTATTGTGATTCCCTTTTCCATCCGTGCGCCCACAGTCATGGTAGACGTGGCCTTTGGTTCTTGTTGCCTTGGGCTCTGTCTGCCCCGTAAGGGATAAAGACGTGACTTATGTATGTATACATGTATGTAAGTTAAGTGTACCACATGCACAAACTATATTCTAATTAAGCTCTTAGACAAGCTAAAACTTTTGTTAATATATAAACTATTAAGAACTAAATAACAACAAAGAACACTAAAACTCGGAAAGTTTACTTAAAGTAAAGTAAGTTAAAAATGATTAAAAATTAACCTAAAAAATCCCCCCTATTTCGTGCTTGGTTCAAAGGTTAATTAGAGTTTAGTCTAAGAGTTTGATACTTGAAACACTTGAAGCTTTACAGACAGGGCCAGCAATATATAGGACAACTGGTTCAAGGATCAAACTCTTAGACTATATTCTAATTGACGTTGTCATTATAAAAACTCCTGAATTGAGTAGTAAGCCTTTGAAACTAAAAATTTACGCAGTTTATGTGCCGCAAGAAACTTACCAGAAAGTATTTATCACTACACGCTTTGTCTGTCCCTATGTCCCTATGTTCCTATGTATGCTTATATCTTCAAAACTACACAACGGATTTTGATGCGGTTTTTTTAAATAGATAGAGTGATTCAAGATGAAGGTTTTTATATATAATTCTACGCAGACGAAGTCGCGGGCAGAAGCTAGTTTCAAAATAAATACATAATTACATATAATAATTAAATTCTACTTAACTTTGTTTTTTATATAAATGCATAGGTATACTAATGCATTTATATAAAAAATCAATCATTTTATTAATTTAATCTTAGGAATCATGTTATAGGCGATGCGGCTAGCAAGCCATCACTATGATCCCTTTTCCACCTTTACCCCCATAATCATGCTAATCATGGCCATTACGTCATGTTACCTTAGCCTCTGTCTACCCTAAGGATAGACGTGATTTATGTATGTTTAAACTTTGGGTGGAACCCCAACGTGCATTTTCTTCCCCAATGCGTGACCCTCCAGGATTTAAGGAAAAAAGATTGGAAATGACATTGTACATATTCCTTTTTGTAGTAGCATGACAGTTCATGGGGCCGCCTGTCAGTGCACGAGGCGACCGTTAGGCGTTTGACACTTGTCAAAAGCGTAGAGCGGGTGAAGTAAGTACTATTTAAATGCCGTGTTAAGGAGCGACTACACCGCTGTGTATACGCAGTGACGTGCATGCGTCACGTTTTCTCATCGTTTCTTCGTACATTTTGTTGCGTAAACGCACCGTCGACGTCTGTTACACACCGGTGTGGTGGCACCTTTAATATTGTCCATATTACATACATACATACATACATATATCACGTCTTTATCCCTTATAGGGTAGACAGAGCCTAAGATAACAAAACCTTAAGGCCACGTTTAGCGTGATTGTGGGCGTAGGTGGAAAGGGGAATCAAAATAGTAATGGGTTGTTAGCCGCATCGCCTATAACATGATTCTTGAAAATTTCGCCCATTCCTTCGATTGGCTTTTACCTTAAATCTAAAAATACTAAAATCACTATCACTATCACTTCACTACATAGTATCACTTCACTACATAGTCCTACTAATATTATAAATGTGAAAGTTTGTGAGTTTGGATGTTTGTTACTCTTTCACGCCGGAACGGCTGGACAGATCTGGATGAAATTTGAAACATAGATAGATTATAGTCTGGAATAACACATAGGCCATTTTTTATTCCGGAAAAATGCGTAACTCTTGCGGGATAGCGATAAACGAATTTTATGCAGACGAAGCTGCGGGCAACAGCTAGTATAAAATAAAGTCGCTTTCTCTGTCCCTATGTCCCTATGTATGCTTATATCTTCAAAACTACACAACGGATTTTGATGCGGTTTTTTTTAATAGATAGAGTGATTCAAGAGGAAGGTTTTTGTGTATAATTCTACGCAGACGAAATTGCGGGCAGAAGCTAGTATAATATAAAGTTTTACGTAATCAATATGTGACGTACACTTCTTCTACGTCAGCTTAATATTAATTTCGAGCGTGCTCATATACATCTTTTCAAATTACTATCTTTGTCTTGCTCTAACGGGTTTTGACCTCTTGCTTCAACCGGATCAAACTCTAATAGCCCCTTCTCTTGTCCCTTGCCCCAAGCGAAAGGACCAAGAAAATTGTTAAGACAAACACGCTTCGGATTCGCTAAAGGGATAATATAATTTGCGGACTATCCGGCCGTTGGAGATAGTCAAACGCAGCCCTAATGTTATTCTGCTCCTGTAAACATACGCTGGACCCTGGACTTGAACCGGTGTCTTTGACATTCTACATACAAATTACACAATTAAAATCCCCTATGTCGCCAATGTCGCCATTGTCGCCAATGTCGCCAATGTCGCCAATGTCACCATCGACTCGGCAGGCTTCTTTTGCCATTTGAATTTTAACTTGATTTTGTTTTTTTTTTATTTCTAGCTAGTGCCCGCGGCTTCGTCCCCGTTGGCTATTTTTAAATAATAATATTATTAAGAAGTTGTGTCAAATGATTTCATAAAAATACAAAAAAGAGAAGATGATCATGAATATATAATAATAATAAAAATCAAATAGGTATTACGTTTTTAGATTTATTTTAGTTTTAGATCTTTTAATTTATCTTGTTTTACATTTTATATTTTTTTGTAATGATATGTGGTAATTGTCCGATGTTTAGAGGAAAGTAGGTACACAATTAAATAATAAGTCCGAATAACGATGGAATGTAAATTTACTGCACGTAATCGTTACACACTACAGATCACTTTAGTACCACAATTTATAGAAGGAGAAAGAAAGAAAACAGAGATAAGCGTAGGCAATAAGTAGCTACGTAATAATATTGAGAGCGCGAGCGGCGTGCGTATCGCATGGAGTGATCGAGACCGACTGGCGCGGCGGCGGGGCGCAGCTCTGCCGGTCGGCGCGTTCGGATCGAGGGGTCTGCCCCCCCTGCGCCCGCGCCTAGTACATAGCGGGCGCTCGTTTCCATTGCACGATATTTTTATTACTTTAGTCCGCCACAACACTCCCCCCTTGAGACCGTCTCTACGGGCGATAGTAGTCGGGCGGGAAATCTTACTCTGCGTCCAGATCGTGTTGTAACGGTGTGTTCTTTTTTATGATCTTGATGCTCGTGCTCGGGTGTGTTTTCGGTGGTTCCCTTGCTGTTGTTGCCGTCACCACTGTCTAATATATATGCCGGTTTGAGGCGATCTATTGTTACCGTGACAGGTTTGCCCTTCACTGTTAGTTTAAAGACCTTGTCGCCTCTCTTTAGAACGGCATGTGGGCCGGTGTATGCAGGTTGTAGAGAACCACGTAGAGTATCGTCTCTTAAAAATACATGGCTGGCTGTAGCTAGGTCCTTGTAAATGAAAATGGTTTTATTGCAGTGGCGTGAGGCTGGTTTTGGTTGAAGTTTTCCGGTGAGTGTGCGAAGGCGTCCAATATACTCGGATACATCAGTCGTTCCGTGCGTACTGGGTTCAAAAAAATCGCCTGGCAATCTAAGTGTTTCGCCGTATACTGCTTCAGCTGAAGATGACTGGAGGTCCTCTTTGTATGCGCTTCTTATGCCTAATAGGACCAGTGGTAGTGCTTCGATCCAGTTTTCAGTGGTGTGGCATGTGATAGCTGCCTTCAGTTGCCTGTGAAAACGCTCCACAAGACCATTGCAAGCTGGATGGTATGCTGTTGTCTTCCTATGTTCAAACCCGGAGATTCTTGCTAAATGTTGGAATAAGGCGGATTCGAACTGGCGCCCTCGGTCTGTGACGATGTTTGTTGGGCAGCCGAATCTGGCTATCCACCCTGACAACAGAGCTTTTGCCACGGTTTCAGCACTGGCGTCGACGATCGGTATTGCTTCTGGCCATCGCGTAAAGCGGTCTACAGCTGTGAGGCAATATCGGTATCCGTTTGATTGTGGCATTGGTCCGATTAGGTCTATATGGACATTCATGAATCTAGCTCGTGGCAGCGGAAAGGTATTCAAGGGAGCTGTGACGTGCCTTGTTATCTTGGCGCGCTGACATGGTAGGCATGCACGTGCCCATTCTCGGCAGTTTTTTCTGATCCCGGGCCAGACGTAACGTTGTGCGACCAGCTGTGCCGAGGCATTTGCACCGGGGTGACTTAGTGTGTGCAAATTGTCGAAGATTTTTTTTCTATATTTTTCTGCTACGTATGGTCTTGGAATTTGCGTTCTTGTGTCACAATATACCTCAATTTCTGTTCCAGGCAGTTTTATTTTACTCAGGCGCAGAGACGTGCTGTTTTGGAGAAGTAAAGGTAATTCTGGATCTTCCTGCTGTGCCTCGGCTAGTTGGGTAGAGTTGATAGGACTCTGGATCTCTTCTATGCGTGACAATGTATCGGCCACGATATTGTCCTTGCCCGCGATATGTTTTATGTCCGTAGTGAATTGGGATATAAAGTCCAAGTGCCTGTACTGTCTGGGTGAGCAGTTTTCCTTGCGGTTGTGAAACGCGAAGCTTAGGGGTTTGTGGTCTGTATATATAGTGAAATTTCTGGCTTCGACCATGTGCCGAAAATATTTCACTGCTTCATATATGGCCAGTAGTTCCCTGTCGTACGGTGAATACTTTTGTTGGGCTGTGTTAAGTTTTCTCGAAAAGAATGCCAGTGGTTGCCAGTATCCAGCCGTCTGTTGTTGTAAAACTGCTCCAATCGCTGTATCCGATGCATCATATGCTATCCCGAGCTTCGCGCGACAATCAGGGTGTGCTAGCATAGTGGCGTGGCTCAAGTTCTCTTTGCATTTGTTAAATGCTTCCAGTGCTTCGTTGGTTATGTTGACTGGGTGGGAGCCTTTAACAGAGCCGACTAGCAGGGAGTTTAATGGGCCTTGATCTTGAGCGGCGTTGGGAACGAAACGCCTGTAGAAATTCAGCATCCCTAGGAATCTCCTCAGTTCCTTAACTGTTTTGGGAACCGGGAAACTCTTTATTGCGTCAACCTTTGCGTCTAGAGGTTTAGTCCCGTCTGCGGAGATGGAATAGCCCAAGAATGTAATTTGCGGTACGGCGAATACACATTTTGTTGTATTAATTAGGATGCCGTATTTTTTGAGCCTATCAAAAACTGTGCGCAGGTGTTCTTCGTGATCTTCATTATTTTTTGAAAATATCAAAAAGTCGTCTAGATACGCATAACAGAAATCTAGTCCTCTAGTCATCTCATCCACAAAACGCTGGAACGTTTGCCCCGCGTTTCGAAGGCCGAACGTCATAAACGGGAACTCGTACAATCCAAAGGGAGTCGTTATTGCAGTTTTTGGTATATCTTCCTCGCTGACAGGTATCTGGTTGTACGCCTTTACCAAATCTAATTTTGAAAATATCTTGCAGCCTGATATATTGTGGGCGAAGTCTTGTATATGGCGGATTGGATACCTGTCAGGTATGGTTCGTGCGTTCAGCATACGGTAGTCGCCGCAGGGGCGCCAGCCATTCTCTTTCTTTGGTGCTAGATGTAGCGGAGATGACCAGGGGCTTTTAGATGGTCGTGCCGTTCCGTCCGCCAGCATTGCTTCAAACTCTCTTTTTGCGATTAGCAATTTATCAGGTGCTAACCTTCGTGGGGATGAAGACACGGGTGGTCCGGGGCTAGTTTGTATAAAATGAACTGTGTTATGTTTTATTTGTTTCTGAATGCCCGAAGGGTGAGTGATCTCTGGGTACTGTTTAAGGATGTTGTGATATTTGGAGTTGTCGGACATTATCTTCACCGAGCAAAGGCTATCCGATGAGTCCGTCAAAGTTCCGATGGCTGATAATGATGTAGTGCCGTCAACCAATTGTTGATGTCGAATGTCGACCATGAGATTATAGTATCTTAAAAAATCGGCTCCGATGATAGCTTTGGTAACGTCTGCTACGATGAAGCGCCATGGGTAGTCTCGACGTAGTCCGAGATCCAAGTTTAGTTGAGTGTAGCCAAATGTGTTTATAATTGATCCATTTGCTGCGCAAAGTTGGTAGTTGGTTTTAGGGCGTCGCTGTTTGAGTGCAGTGTATGGGAAAACGCAAAGATCACTACCAGTGTCAATAAGAAATGGTGTTTTTGTCTTGCGATCCACCACAAACAGGCGACCTGATAGGCGCGGGCAATCGTCTGTCGCCATTACTGACTGCCCGGTAAGTTTTCCGACGGGAAATCACATGGTTTGTCGCACCTGGTTGCGTTTTTGCCGAATTTTGCGTGATACCAGCACACTGGAAACTTGCGGCAGTTAGAGGCAGAACGAGTGCCAGACTTACTGGGTTTACGATGCTGCCGTGATTTCGATCGTAACTGGGGACGAGATCTATCCATACCTGCGGTCAGGTCTTGCATTTGCTTCCTGAGCTCTGCAATTTCTCTAGATAATGTGTCTAGAGTTGAACCTGGGACTGCCGTAGACGTCGAAGCGACTTGAGGTACCTGGGGCACTATGTCGTGAACACGGTCTGCTAAGTCGGCCAGGATATCTCGAGACGCCGTAGGCTGTGCAGTGAGAACGGTTTGAATATTACTCGGGAGGCGAGATTTCCATATTGATAACAGTATGTCTTCTGGTAGTGTAGGGCCGCCCAGATCGCTTAAATGTCGCAAAAATTGTGAGGGTTTTCGATCTCCAAGCTCCTCGTGCATCAGCAGCTGGCGCAGTTTCTTGTCCTTAGTAGCTGTAAGGCGCGAAGTGAGTTCCAGTTTCAGTTTTTCATATTTGTTCGTTGCTGGTGGTGATATTATAATATCTTTCACTTCCTTGCAATACTGCTGGTCCAAATTGCTAATGACGTAGTTGAACTTGGTTGCGTCAGCCGTGATGTTGGAGAGGCTAAATTGGCCTTCGATTTGAGCGAACCAAATTTCGGGCTCTTCTGGCCAAAATGGGGGAATGCGAACACTGACCCGGCAAATTTCGGATGGTTCAGTGGAAACGTGCTCTGTTGTTTGTTCATTTTTTTCGCTAGGTCCGCCCTTGGAGCTTGAGTCTTCGTTCTCGTTTCCCATTTTCTAAGGTAGGTAACTTGACTTGTTTTCTTCCCGGTGTTCTGAAGGGGTCACCAATGTGGTAATTGTCCGATGTTTAGAGGAAAGTAGGTACACAATTAAATAATAAGTCCGAATAACGATGGAATGTAAATTTACTGCACGTAATCGTTACACACTACAGATCACTTTAGTACCACAATTTATAGAAGGAGAAAGAAAGAAAACAGAGATAAGCGTAGGCAATAAGTAGCTACGTAATAATATTGAGAGCGCGAGCGGCGTGCGTATCGCATGGAGTGATCGAGACCGACTGGCGCGGCGGCGGGGCGCAGCTCTGCCGGTCGGCGCGTTCGGATCGAGGGGTCTGCCCCCCCTGCGCCCGCGCCTAGTACATAGCGGGCGCTCGTTTCCATTGCACGATATTTTTATTACTTTAGTCCGCCACAGATATAATATTTATAATAAAAAAAAATAGGCACTATATCCGAATATTTGATATTATTATTATTTTAAATTTTAAAGTGATTAATTTGGTACCTACATTTTATTGACATGTCCATTTCATTTTTATTATTATTATTATTATTATAGCCTTTTTATTCCGAATTCGCTACAATTTCAGTATGTTGTTGTTGTTGTTTTTTTTTTTTTATTATTATTATTATTTTAAATTGTCGCATAATTCGGCGTGCCTCATGGCATAGGCCTCCTCCGTGTATTGGAGGGTTTGGGCTATAGTTCCCACGCGCGCCCAGTGCGGATTGGGAACTTAACACACACCATTGAATTTCTTCGCAGATGTGTGTGCAGGTTTCCTCACGATGTTTTCCTTCACCGAAAAGCTCATGGCAAATTGCAAATGTAATTTGCGCACATAAATTCCGAAAAACTCAGAGGTGCGCGCCCGGGATTTGAACCCACGACGCTCTGCTTGAGAGGCCACAGGGCAAACCACTAGGCTACCACGGCTTTTTCTATCTAAATATCTCTTTAGGCTCTAAATATCGTAACTTAACTATTAAAACTAAAGGGCTTGCTCACCCAGCCCGCCGCCGCCGCCGCCGCCGCCGCGGAGCCCGGGCCGGCGGGGCCTGTCCACACTGATGCCGCTTCTACCGGTGCCCCGCCTCCTGCGCCGGCGGCGCCCGCCGCCGCCGCCGCCGCCACTAAGACCGTTGCTTCGCGTTCCGCCGGCCCTCCGCCTGCTGTGCCGGCGGCGCCTCCCAAACCAGCGGCGTCCGCCAAAACTCCGGCCGCCAAACCGACGGTACCCACAGTTACGAAGGTCCCATCGGGCGCGGAGACGGTGGTCCCGCCGGTGCCGGCGGTGAGCGGGGGTACGGCGCAGTCGTCGCTCGGAAACGAGCTCCATCTGTTTCGGGAGGAGCTCCAGGCCCTGAGACACGAACTCAGGGAGTTCCGCCAGGAGTTCCAGGACCTCAGGGCGTGCATGGCGGACATCAGCGCGAAGGTGGACACGCTGGGGAGTCGCGTCGACGCCGTGGAGAAGGCTGCCGTCGATAGCACCGTGCCGGTAGCCACCAGGGTGCTGGAGGAGGCCATCGCAGCTCTCCAGGCGGAGCTGAACGAGCGGGACCAGGAGCTGTTGGCGAACGACGTGCAGCTGTCCAATGTGCCGGAGGAGTCGGGCGAGAGCGCGATCGGGCTGGTCACGCGGGTCTGCGTCAAGCTGGGCGTGGAGCTGGACGTGCGGGACGTGGTGTTCGCGCACCGAGTGGGCGGCGAGCGCGAGGACGGCCGGCCGCGGCCGCTGGTGGTGCGCATGACGCGCCGCGCCGTCTGCGAAGAGCTGTTGAAGCAGGCGCGCGTGCGCCGCGGCGCCACCACCGACGGCCTGGGCCTGGCCGCGGCGCCGCGGCGGTTCTACGTCAACGAGCGGCTGACGGCCGCCAACCGCCAGCTGTTCCAGCGCGCCCGCGAGGCCGGCAGCGCCGCCGCCTGGCGCTGGGTGTGGACGCGGGGCGGGAGGATTTATGCCCGCAGAGCTGACGGCCAGCCGGGTCATCGCTTGCGCAGCTTGGCGGACCTGGATGTTTTTACTCCGGCCACCGTTGCCCAGCCCATTGATTAGTTGTGGTTTATTGTTTGTTTTTTATTGTGGAGTCCTGAAAAAAAAATGTGTTTTATTAGTATCGTTATTTAAGTCTGTCCAAATTATGTTTGTAAGAAATTTATATATTGTTATTTACCTTACTTTTGTGGCCTTCCTGTATGTTTCCCTTGTTTCAATTGTGTATTTTAAATTGTGTTGTGTCGTCGTGAAAGTGAAACAACTGATTACTTTTGCCCCGTTCTGTGATTTGCCTATAAACAAAGTAGTATATTTATATGACACGTATTATATGCATATATTTCATATTGAAATTACCACACTATATATAAATATCACATTTACCTGCATTCTTCCGTTCTATTGTTATTGTTATTACGTAATGTTTTTCTGTTCTTGCCATGCCTCGTTTTAATAACTTCAAAGTTGGTCTATTTAATGCTGGATCCCTTGGTACGGGACATGACGAGTTGATTGCGACTGTGACCACGACAAAAGCCGACGTTGTTGCTGTGAACGAGACCTGGCTGCGCGCCGGCGAGGAGGGCCGGGCCCCGGCGGTGGCGGGCTATAGACTGAGGCACGTTGCGCGGCCAGCCGATATCCGCGCGGGGCGCGGGGGTGGTGTAGGGTTTTTTATCCGCCGCGATCTCACCGCCCGCACTCTTCCGCACCCCCCGGCCGCCCTCGTAGAACAAATGTGGTTGAAATTTAACGTAAACAGCAAACGTTTAATAATTGGAACCGCATACCGTCCTCCTTGGCTTAATGTTGACACCTTTTTTGACGCCATTACGACTTCGATTACTTCTTTTGACAATTATGACCGTTTGATTTTGCTTGGAGACTTCAACATAAATTTTACTGACAAAAAAAATACAAAATTTGAACGTCTGACGCATTTTTTAACTTCAGTAAACCTAACTCAACACGTAAGCGACCCGACGCATTTCACTGAACACAGCGAAACGACCATAGACCTGATTTGCACTGACGCTCGCGTCGTGAATGTGGATGTGAAGCACATTCCCGACTTGGGTCGACATGCATTCATTACGGCCGAGTTTGACATAAAGAAACAGAAACCAACGCCGAGACGCATTACATACCGACCTCTTAAAGACATTAACTTTAGTGACTTCGACAATGATCTGAAGTCTATAAATTGGGACCAAATACTTTTACTTGATGACGTGAATGACATGATACGAGTATTTAATGATCTTTTACTACATATATTCGATAAACACGCTCCTGAAAAAACAATTGTGGTGAAGGAGGCACTCAAACCATGGTTGACAAGCAATGTGAAGCTTATGATGCGTCTTAGGGACAAAGCTCACGACAAATACAAGCGTTCCAAGACTGATGCTCATAAGCAGTACTATTTAGACTTAAAACACCTGGTGATCGCAGCCATCCATAGCGAGAAACGTGCCTTTTTCAAGCACCACATCAACGACGTTACCGACTCAAAGACTCTCTGGAAAAACTTAAAGCGCACTGTCCTTCCAGACTCAAAGACGCGGACTGACCTCCCGACACACTTTGACGACCCCGAATTAATAAACCGCCATTTTTTAAACATACCTGGCAACCCAGCCGTATCTATATCTGACTTGACACGGTATGAATTTGATAGACATAGTGACAAAACTTTTACTCTTCAACCAACAACCTCTGAAACTGTGACCAAAATTACGAACTCTATTAAAACGACTGCAAAAGGACATGATTTGATCGCTATTGACATGTTACTTATGACACTTCCGGTGACTTCTAAGATACTGACATTCATCATCAATAGGAGTATTCAGACTATGACTTTCCCGACTGAATGGAAAATCGCTCAAGTGACCCCGTTACCAAAAACCACAAATCCCGTTAATCTGTCCGAACTCCGTCCTATTAGTATCCTTCCCTGTGCATCAAAGATAATAGAAAGGGTGGTTTGCGAACAGCTGTCGGAATACCTGGAGAGATACCGCATCCTACCTGAACTGCAATCGGGTTTTCGCAAGGGTCGATCGACAGTTACTGCGTTACTCGATGTAGTCGATAATATTCTGCAGGCTCGGGATGATGGTAAAAGTACCATATTAGTGCTTTTAGATTTCTCCAGGGCTTTTGATTGTATTAGTATCCCCTTGCTATTATCTAAGATGTCTTATTACGGATTTGATGCCACGGCGATAAGATGGTTTAGCAGTTATTTGACTGACCGTGCGCAGACAGTCGTATTGCGTGGGATGGATGGTGGTGCTCTGCGGTCCTCTCTTTGCCCTGTGACACGGGGAGTGCCGCAGGGTTCAATACTTGGACCTCTGCTCTTTATATTGTACAGTTCTGATATTGTCAACAGTATAAAGAGCAGTGGATACCATCTTTACGCGGACGATCTGCAACTGTATATCTCCTGCGCGCCATCAGAGACGTCTTTAGCTGTGGACGCCATCAATGCAGATCTAGATCGTATTTCGGCTTGGTCGGAGAAGAACTGTTTGGTCCTCAATCCCCGCAAGTCGAAGTATATCGTTTTTGGGTCGAGGCATCAAATTCGTAATACTCTTGCTGCTCTGGCTACCGGGAATGTTGCCGTTATGGGTGAACCAATAGAGCGGGTGGTAGAAGCCAATAACCTTGGCCTCCTAATGGACGGCAAGCTGAACTTTGAGAACCACATACTGAAAGTTGTGAGTAACTGCTTCTACCGCCTCAAAATTCTGTACAATATACGCGATTACCTTAGTGTCGATTTGCGTGTTGACCTTTGTGAATCGCTTATATTGTCCAGATTAAACTATTGTGACGTTATTTATGGCGGTTGCATTCTTGGTCGTTCTAAGAGGCTTTTACAGCGAGTGCAAAACGCATGTGCTCGTTTCTGTTTCCGCGTCCCTCCCCGCTCCCATATCACCCCATACCTGAACGCCGCCAACTTGCTGAACATGCCTGCGCGCAGGCGCATGCACCTAGCCACTTTGCTGTTCGGTGTGAGACGTCACGAGACCCCATCATACCTCTTTAACAAGATGGTTTGGTCAAGGAGTGAGCGCAGGAGCGCAATGGTTCTCATACCTAAGCATCGGACTGCGGCATTTCGAGGCAGTTTCAAGTTTGCGGCGTCCAAGTGCTGGAATGATATTCCTCCCCCTATCCAAGGATCGTCAAGTAGTTACACCTTCAAGCGCAAGCTGAAGGATCACTTATTGACGCTCCAAAAATCCTTCCAATAATCCTCCAGCACTTTGCACTTTGATATGCCAACCTGTTGTTTTTGAACAATTTAGTTTTCCCTCCTTTTTATTTTTGTTTATTGTAAACTATTTAATTAATTTATGTATTTCTTTAGTTACACATAAGTCGGGTTCTATCTAAGTATTGCATTGTTTACGTAAAGGTTTATGAATTATGTAGTATAGTTTATCTGTGTATCGTTCCGTGAGTCATAGACGGTTCTGGCTGAAAATCAGTGCTGCAGGTGTCTAACACCTCAGCGTAATGCTGAGCCAGCGACCGTTTCACTTTTGCGAAGACACACAACGCTGATGATCTATTTTTCATGTCTATGTTTTCTTTTTTTGTTATACCTTGTTTATTTTCTATAAAACTGTGTGTATTATCTTATATTTGTGTGTCTTGCAAAAAGGAATAAATGTCTTCTTTCTTTCTTTCTTTCTTTCTTTCAAAACGTTATGACGTTTAACGTGATCCTTTTCAAACATGAACGAGCAGTAAAACCGGATTAAAACTGCAACATTTTACTTTCACGACGCTCCGCACAACACGAGCGGGCGCCAGCGCGACGTGACGCTCGTTAAACTAAAGCAGAAAAGGGTTAGCTGTTAAGTTAGCACATTTATATATCATCTGTTTTAGAGATGTTTCGGACTATTTCGTAGTCCTTCTTCCTGGAGCGCTCGCCCCGGCGGCAGCGAAACGAACACTGCGCGCCAGCGCTCTGTTCGCGCGGCTGCTCGACGCAACTGACAGCGGCGCACAACTACCCTCGTTCGTTCGTTGGCACGCAGTGTTCGTTTCGCTGCCGTCGGGGCGCGCACTCCAGGAAGGACTACGAAATAGTCCAAAACATGTCGAGCGTCACTCGACTTTTTATGCGTGAGTTATCCGTTTAATAAGGATGTTTATCCGTTGCCTGGTACCCATAGTATAAGCTTTGCTTAGTTTGGGGCTGGGTCAATTGGTGTAATTTGTCCCAAGTTATTTATTTATTTATGTAATTAGCAAATTATCAAACAGCGGAAATATTTATCTATAGATACTAATATTATAAAGAGGAAAAAATTGTTTGTTTGTTTGTTTGTTTGTTTGCATTGAATAGGCTCGGAAACTACTGGACAGATTTCAAAAATTCTTTTGCCGTTAGAAAGCTATATTATCACTGAGTGACATAGGCTACTTTTTACCGCGGGAAAATACCTTTTCCTACGGTAAAATCAATTTACCGCGGGCGAAGCTGCGGACGGAAAGCTAGTTATTAATAAAGAAAGCTATGTAAAAGCCTAATATTAATTTATTCATTCCTTGAAATAGTCTTCCATGCTAGTCTGGGAGCAAAGAAAAAACATAGAATGTACCAGTTGCTTCTCCTCCCGCGCAGATGGTAAAATTCCATCGAGGGATTGGGCGAAAATCTTAGGCATCATGTTATATAGGCGATGTGGCTAGCAACCCATCACTGTTCTGATTCCCCTTTCCATCCATACGCCCACAATCGTGCTAAACGTGGTCTTTAGGTCTTGTCACCTTAGGCTCTGTCTACCCCGTAAGGGATAAAGACGTGATTTATGTATGTGTATGTATGTTGAAATAGTCTATTCTATCAAATAATAAATGTGTCACAAGCACAGTTTAAAAAAATGAACAATGCCAAACGTAGTTTCTGCATGTCGTATATAATAATTGCCCCTGGCTACCCCAGGAATTACCTTCCCGTTGTCTGGAATAAACCGCTTTCTCGGCATGCGTAGTTTCCACACAATTTCCCTCACTGAACGTAAACTGTATATAATACACGTCTTTCTGTACCAAAGATCGTTTATTATTATAGAAAATGTGAATACTATTCGTTCTCGATTCCCCTTTTTTTTCCAATTACAACACACATCCTACTAATATTATAAATGTGAAAGTTTGTGAGTATGTTTGGATGTTTGTTACTCTTTCAGGTCAGAACTGCTGGACAGATCTGGATGAAATTTGGAACATACATTTTAGTCTGGAATAACACATAGGCTTCTTTTTATCCCGGAAAATTGCGTGATTCCTGCGGGATAGCGATAAACGAATTCTATGCAGACGGAGTTGCGGGCTACAGCTAGTACATACATAAATCACTTCTTTATCTCGTACGGGGTAGACAGAGCCTAAGGTAACAAGACCTGAAGGCCTCGTTTAACATGATTGTGGGCGTACCTATGGGAGAAAAGTAGAATCAAATTAGTGATGGGTTGGTAGTAACATGATTCCTAAGATTTTCCAAAATTCTACTAAAATTGGTGAACACGCCCGTTGCCAGCATTTGCGCCGTTCCATTCACACTTATGGTCATTCATTTGTGAGTGAAAGGGACGGCAGGCTAACTTTAGTTTCGGAGTAGTCCGTTTAATTTAGTGAGTTGCCTTCGAGCACCAATGGTAGCCCGGAAGGAAATCAATCGGGACAACGGGGGATAAGATGGAACGGGAACACGCTTCGGGGATACTAACTTAATAGTACATTGCGTATTAAGGGCGGTAAGTAAGGGATTACGATCGAGGCCCTAGTACAGGGGCGGCGAACCTATTTTGGTGGACGTGCCATTTTTTTTACAAATAAAGTAATATTTGGCTCTGACCTGTCATCAAAGACCCTGTTGTCTTAAGAGTGTGTTGTTATTTTACCATCATATGACCACATTGCCCGTTTTCCGCCCTATCACTATCACTTCACTACATAGTATAAAATAAAGTCGCTTTCTCTGTCCCTATATCCCTATGTATGCTTATATCTTCAATACTACACAACGGATTTTGATGCGTTTTTTGAAATAGTTAGAGTGATTCAAGAGGAAGGTTTTTATGTATAATTCTATGCAGACGAAGTCACGGGCAGAAGCTAGTTTCATAATAAAATAATCTTAAGTTGGTGATTTAATGGACAAAAATAAACCTTTTTTTATTATTGGCGTGCCCAAATTATTTTGCCATTTTGCGTGCCATTGGTTCGCCAGCCCTGCTCTAGTAGAAGTCCGAAGTCGTAGACTGAGGGCTTTCTGAGTCGAGGTTCGTAATTCCCGTATCCCACGTGAAACTTACAATGTTTTTCATCACATTTGTGAGTAAACAAATAAAATTGTAGGCAGATTAACCGGCACGGGCCGGAGGCGCGGCGTTAGAGTCGCAGGAGCGGGCGTTACTTACCGCCCTAGGGTTTCATGACAAGAAAAAAGCCCGAGAGATTTATATGGGATATTACGGTCAAGTTTACCTGTATGTTTGGATACCGTTTACGTGCAAGTGTGATGAGAAACATTATAAATCCCATACGTGTATGCTATGGTGTGCCGTTGGGGTGACCATGGAAAAAATTGTGTTGCATATTAAATAAATAAATAAATATAATGGGACAAATTACACCATCCATTAATTTCTTCCATGCTGGTCTGGGAGTAAATAAAAACATAGAATGTACCAGTTGATTCTCTTCCCGCGCTGATGGTAAAAGCGAATCATGTTATATTCAACCCACTACTATTTTGATTCCCCTTTCCACTTATACAATCGTGTTACTTCAGGTTCTGTCTACTCCGTAAGGGATAAAGATGTGATATATGTGTGTGTGTATGTTGATGATAAAAATACAGTTTACATTTACAGTATGAAGCGGGAAATGGCGTAGAATAAAAAAAAGGAATAATTATTTTAGTTCAATAACAAACAATCAGATTTTAATTGAAGTGGAAGAGTTAAAGGAAATTAGGAGAAAGAAATAAAAGGTCTAATTGATTGCCTTTTGAATGGGCCCGTGATTTAATTAGGGAAGGTTTAATTTAATTTCTGTTCCTTATTTCAGGCACGTTTCAGCCGTTGTTTAGACTAAAATATTACTTGTTGACTCACTGTTTCAGTATTTTTTTTATTGAATCAGGCGTTTGCGGAGGTCCGTTTCAATGAACAAAAAATATTTACCTTGAGCTATTCCGCTTCTTACAGTATAAGTAAAATTTATTTTCCAAAATAGAAAAGAATTGCAATATTAGGAAATTTAATGACTCCACAAAAGCCTGTATCGCGGCAGCCAAACAATATCAAAAAAGCGGTCAGAATAACAAAAAAGGTAAATGAAATTATAACAATCATTTACAGTGGACAAGAGAAACGCAAGGATAATAAAAATAACAATACTAACATGAATATAAAGTAAATAAAATAGTATAATACATACATAAATACCTACATACAACATTATTGTACAATACTTAAGATTAAGATACAATACTTAAGAAAAGTTTTTAAAACATTAAAGGTCACGTGACAGCTAGTAACAGATATAAAAATTCGAAGGCTTACCCACCTGCTATGGGTAGTGTAGGGCACGCGTCACGGAATGACGAGGATCGGGTTCGATTCCCAGCTATAGCTTTACTTTCAGATTTTTCTGTGTTCTAATTCTCAGTGTCGTTTAAAAATTAAAAAACAACTATCTTATCCGCGTCTGTTAAGTCATTCCGGCCTTACAATAAAAACATCCAACTCAATAGTCGTAGATTAGCTTAACTCTGTGAATGCTCGCAAAAACGGGGCACAAACGGGCACAAACGGGCACAAAATGAACCGGCCGCAGGCGGGTTAAGTGACGCGTTTGTGCTGACTGTACTGTACACAAAAACTCGACTCGAAACATTAGTTGGTGGACGATGACTCAGCGAAGAGCGGGGTGGGCGCAGTTGTAGCGTTACCATACAGATACACTAAACTTTATTGAACACCACGCAATCACTACATCACTATCACTACAAAGTAAAAAGTATAAAATAAAGTCGCTTGCTTCCGTTACTCAGGTGCAACCAAGCCTGTGTGAAATATACATGTTTTTCATATTTCACACAGCCTTGGTTATCTTACACGTGAGTAGCGGATTAGCAAGATAAAATATTTCTTGTTCATTAAAATGGACCTCCGCAAAGTAACGCCTGATTCAATAAAATATTAACTATAGTATAAATAAAGTTAATCACAATTCCTTAAATTTTAATTATTTAATGTTCAGGGTAACCTTGAACTACGTGTAAAACTGGGCTATATTAATTCGGCTGCCAAAACATTCGCCCAGAATATGAATACATCATAATTGTGCTGGTTTTATACCGGCGCTAGAATTTATTGCCCCGTCCAATTATTCACGGACTTTATTCGGGTTTGTTTAGGCTCTAATTAAATTGTTCGTTTCGGTAACAGTGGTACTAGTACAAGGAAAAAAAAGCTAATGTAGGTCTACTAAATCCTTACTAATATTATAAATGCGAAAGTAACTTTGTCTGTCTGTCTGTCTGTCTGTCTGTCTGTCTGTCTGTCTGTCTGTCTGTGTGTCTGTCTGTCTGTCTGTCTGTCTGTCTGTCTGTCTATCTGTCTGTCTGTCTGTTACCTTTTCACGCTTAAACCGCTGGGCCGATTTAGTTGAAATTTGGTATACAGATAGTTTGAGTCCCGGGAAAGGACATAGGATAGTTTTTATCCCGGAAAATTGCATAGTTCCCGCGGGATAGCACAGCCCAAACCACTGGAATTTTTCAAATTTAAGGCGGAACAAAGTTCGCCGGGTCAGCTAGTACATCATAATTGTGCTGGTTTTATACCGGCGCTAGAATTTATTGCCCCGTCCAATTATTCACGGACTTTATTCGGGTTTGTTTAGGCTCTAATTAAATTGTTCGTTTCGGTAACAGTGGTACTAGTACAAGGAAAATAAAGCTATCAATCCAGGATATCTAAGGAGGGAAACACACCCGCTCACAGGCCGGGGCTGCAGCTGACCAGGCCCAAGTTCTCAAGCGCCGCAAATACTCTTCTCTTTTAAAGGACTATGAGTTTGCGGCGCTCGCAGTGGAGACAATGGGTCCCTGGTCGGCTGACATGAGGGCCTTTATGAGAGTCTGTCGTCCCGGCTGATAGATACCACAGGAGACCTCAGAGCTGGCGTTTACTTCTCCCAGCGAATTTCTCTGGCTGTACAGAGAGGTAATGCCGCCAGTGTGTTGGAGTCTTTTTTTTTTTATATGAATAGGAAGGCAAACGAGCAAGTGGGTCACCTGATGGTAAGTGATCACCACTGCCCATAGACACCCGCAACCCCGGAGGGATTGCAGATGCGTTGCCAACCTAGAGGACTAAGATGAAATGCCTCTTGTGCCCGTAATTTCCCCGGCTGTCTTACTCTCCACACCGGAACACAGCAGTGCAAGCACTGCTACTTAGCGGCAGGATTAGCGAGTAAGATGGTGGTAGCGATCCGGACGGACCTTGCACAAGGCCCTACCACCCGCAAACCGCAAACCGCTATGCCGCAGGACGGCCTTTTAGATGGTGTTTTCTTTTTATAGTTAGGTATATTTGTTTAGTTTTAAGTATTGTATATTTAGTTGACATTTAATAGTAGTTTTAGTTTTATATACTTCCATGCTGGTCATAGAGCAAAGAAGAAACATAGAATGTACCAGTTGCTTCTCTACCCGCGCAGATGGTAAAAGGCCATCAAGGGAATGGGCGATTATAATAGGAATCATGTTATAGGCGATGAGGTTAGCAACCCATCACTGTTTTGATTCCATTTTCCACCTATACGCCCACAATCTTGCTAAATGTGGCCTGTAGGTACCTGTTACCCTAAGGTACCCTAAGGTAACAGGTACCTAACCCCGTAAGGGATGAAGACGTGATTTGTGTATGTGTGTGTGTTAGTTTTATATTTAAATTTTGAGTATCTGTTTTTTCATAATTACATGAAACAAAATTCCTGTTGTATTTGTCTTATGCTTATTTTGAACAATAAAGAGTTTACATACATACATACATAAACCGCTGACACAGCAGCCCCGGCCCAATTCCCGCGAACCGCTTAGTAAACAAGCAAGCGATTACGGAGCGACCCCCGGTCAAAGGGCGCTAATCTAACTGAGTGCTTTAACTGCAGTTAGATGGATATACTGCTCCTTTAATATTGAAAATGGACCAGGAATATGCAGATGGGTTATCACAAAGCTTTGGGAAAGATGAAAACTACAGCCTCCTTCCATTGCTGGGTACATACAAGACACTATTATTGAAGTATTTTTTTAACCTCCGACGCAAACAGAGGGGCGTTATACTCTCTCTCTCTTTCTCTCTCTCTCTCTGTGTGTGGAGGATGGACCAATTTCGATGCGGTTCAATTTAGTTTAAAGTAGCTGTTGCCCGCAACTCCGTCTGCATAGATTTCGTTTATCGCTATCCCGCAGGAATTACGCAATTTTCCGGGATAAAAAGTAGCCTATATGTTATTTCAGACTATAATCTATCTATGTTCCAAATTTTATCCAGATCTGTCCAGCCGTTCTGGCGTGAAAGAGTAACAAACATCCATACTCACAAACTTTCACATTTATAATATTAGAAGGATTTTATTGGGTTTCATGTTGCACAACGAGGTCTTAAAGTTGGGTAGACGCACTTCTAAAGTAATACGATAGTAATAAAATTTAAAAAGACCTTTGAGTCTGTTTTGCTGTCTCTCACAGGGCTTGGTACCTGAATGTTCTTGTTCCTCTTTCTTGAATATTTTCAATATTAGTGTGGATCCCATAGCGAGCGATCCAACTGGTTCGGAATTGAAGCGCATTAAGGCGTCATGGTAAATCTGTTCTTTTAAGAAGTCTTCAAGGTCTATAAAGCCAAGTCTCCCCTCAGCTAAGTAAATCAGGAGCTAGTTAATATAACCGGGGAAAATAAATTCCCGGCCTAATAAGTCGCTTTCCGATACGTCCCGGGAACACTTAGCCGGGAATTGACAATTTTTGACAGCATGGATCTGACAGCGAGCAATCCAACTGGTTCGGAATTGAATCGCGTTAAGACGTCATGGTAAATCTGTAGGCTTATTACCTAACTCGCTCGCAATCGCCATCGTGTTCTTTTTGACAGTTCTCGTATGAATGTGACAGCTAGCTGATTCCGATGCCAATTGTCAGCCCATACATGAACTGTCAAAATGAACACGATGGCGATTGCGAGCGAGTTAGGTAATGAGCCTACAGGTCTTTTAAGAAGTCTTCAAGGTAATAAAGTCAAGTCTCCCCTCAGCTAAGTAAATCAGGCAGCTAGTTAATATAACCGGGGAAAATAAACCCCCGGCCTAATAAGTCGCTTCCCAATACGTCCCGGGAACACTTAGCCGAGAATTCGGCGTGAAACAAATGACTGTTAACAACGCGCTGCTAGTGAAGTGGTCACAGCGTTCGGTATTGCAATATTGTCAATAATAATACATGCATAAATCACGTCTTTAACCCTTACGGGGTAAACAGAGCCTAAGGTAAGACCTAAAGGCCTCGTTAAGCACGATTGTGGGCGTATAGGTGGAAAGGGGAATCAAAATTGCGTTAAGTTGAGCCGCACATCATGCTAAAGGTGACCTACGTCTTGTAACCTTAGGCTCTGTCTACCCTGTAAAGGATATAGACGTGATTTATGAATGTATGTATTCACTGATATTGCTTCAACCAGACATTTAAAATACGGTCAAGGTCCCACGTCATAATAAAAGTGGGTAAAAGTACTCAAAACTACACCTTGCAACTTCCCACAACTTTAACGGTAACAACATTGCCATTTTTTTCCAATTCTCCGACGCAATAACCGCCATTCCGCCAATATGCGACACGCGACAGCGCCCATCACTACGCGCGGAATTCGAAAAAAGAACACCGTATTTTTTTTCCAGCCAGCCTCATTCCGGCGAGGCAAACAAGTGCGAAGTACAGCCACTTGTGTTGCCATGTTTTCCCGCTTTTTTATCGTTGAAAGATTTTTTTCTTAAAACGTTTCCTTTTGTGCGGCACAGGCGTTTATTGTGTCTCTGGTAATGCGTTCGGCTATCGGCGTGCTCGAGTGACTTTTAGTCGGAAAATACGTTTAACCCGTATTAAGGTCGCCTCATTATGTTGGCAGCTATGGAGAAAGCTGTTGAGTTGTACCCTTTGGAAATAATTAGAGGGTTATTGGATTTTTAAAAGCGAGAAAATATATACAACTTTACGGTTACTGCTTTTTTACATGTTAGTGGATAATACAATACTTAATAACCAGGGCTTTCACTAAATTTTCACTGATTTTATGTATACAAAAACTTCTTAATTTCGAGCCATGAACGTGTCTAGAGCTACGCGTGCTACGGGCTACGACGTAGCAACCCGTAGCACGGATGAAACTGTAACGTAGACATGGTTACAACTGCGATTGCGCTTCGGTCTTTGGAAAGAGACGATTGGCGATACGTAAGTTAGAGCGAGACAATGCTTTAAGAAGCCGAGATGCAGGTTTTTACGATGTTTTCCTTCAACGAAAAGTTCGTGGTGAATTAGATTTATGGATAAAAATATTCGGTACTTACAATTGCCTTATTAAATTGGTAATATTTGGACAGAAGCTGCAAGGAATCCAATTTAAAGTCGTTGCATCTTGGATGAATCAAGCGGTTAGGAAAATGCGTTAACAATATTCAGTATGATAGCGCCTTGAAATCTGTAACTCCGACTTCATTCTTCTTTTTCTACCACTATAAATATATACATCACGTCTTTATCCCTTACGGGGTAGACAGAGCCTAAGGTAACAAAACCTTAAGGCCACGTTTAGCATGATTAAGGGCGATTAGGTGGAAAGGGAAATCAGAGTAGTGATGGGTTGGTAGCCGCATCGCCTATAACATGATTTCTAAGACTTTCGCCCATTCCCTCGATGGGCTTTTACCATCTGCGCAGGAAGAGAAGCAAATGGAAAATTCAATGTTTTTCTTTACTCCCAAAGCAGCATGGATGAATTATATTATGTACTATCTTTAATTTGTTATTTCACAAAACAAATCTAATTAATCTACACAATTTAGACGTCCCACCAGGCATACGCCTCCTCTTAGGATGAGAGGGCTTGGTCTCCAGTTCCCACGTTGGCCCAGTACAATGTGATAGCAAAAAATAGGAGTAGGACGTCCATTGTTGGACATAGGCCCCCATAGACCTCCAGTTGCCTCGGTTGGAAGCGGCTTGCATCCACCGTGAACCCAACTTTAACCAGGTCATCTGTCCTCGTTGGTGCACGTCCTACGCTTGCCGGTCCGAGGTCTCCACTCGAAAACCCTTCGGCCCTAACGACCGTCTGTTCTCCGTTTCCAAAATACTCTTTATTATTAATACATACATACATACATTAATCACGTCTTTCTCCCTTACAGGGTAGACAGAGCCTAAGGGGACAAGACCCAAAGGCCACGCTTAGCATGATTGTGGGCGTATAGGTGGAAAGGGGAATCAAAATAGTGATGGGTAGCTAGCCGCATCGCCTATATGATTCCTAAGCCCATTCCCTCGATGGACTTTTACCATCTGCGCGGGAGGAGAAGCAACTGGTACATTCTATGTTTTTTCTTTACTCCCAGACCAGCATGGAAGCAGATTTATTATTAATCCTTAAATTAAAACTTAATTTGGTAAAGTACTAAAATCCCAGGAGATGTCAAAGTTATTTTATAATCAGCAGAAATTTTAGTAACGGTTCCTCGGGGAGCACTACGTTATATTAAACTTAATTTATAATTTATGAACGAAATAGTGACAAGTTCTCTCGAGTTTGCGGGTAGGAGTCTATCTCGGGCGCGACACAGCTTGCGCGTGCTCTTGTACTAGCCGTACTGGATGGTGTCACACAGACTTATTATTTATGACATGCTTTCGGACTTCCATGCCGTAGGCTTATCACCTAACTCGCTCGCAATCGCCATCGTGTTCATTTTGACAGTTCACGTATGGGCTGACAATTGGCATCGGAATCAGCTAGCTGTCACATTCATACAAGAGCTGTCAAAACACGATGGCGATTGCGAGCGAGTTAGGCAATATGCCTACTGGTCTGGGAGCAACGAAAAAAGAATGTACCAGTTGCTTCTCTTCCCGCGCCGATGCTAAAATCCCGTCGAGGGCGAAATTCCTAGGGATCATTTTATAGGCGATGCGGCTGGCAACCCATCACTATTTTGATTCCCGTTTCCACCAATTATGCTAAATGTATGGCCTTTAGTTAGGCTCTGTCTAAGTAAGGTTGTATGTATGCTTTCGAAAATTTAAAAATATCTGTAGAGGCGTTCAGAGTTCTGGAATAATTTTGGGACACAAACCCTTACCATAAAACAATCAGCAACACATTACAAATTCCACGGACCTTGGTACAGTCGGCGCCTAATTTCGTGCAACTCAATTATGTATATGTCACTCTAAGTAGGCTGACACGTGTTAATATTACACGACACGCGCCATCCCCGTCGTTGGCCAACTTAGATTGAGTATGATGTATTATTAAGTACATAGGTACATAAATACACAAATCACGTCTTTATCCCTTACGGGGTAGACAAAGCCTAAGGTAACAAGACCTGGCCACGTTTAGCACGATTGCGGGCGTATAGGCGGAAAGCGGAATCAAAATAGTAATGGTTTTTTTTTAATATACAATAGGGGGAAAAAGAGCAGACGGGTCACCTGATGGAAAGTAATCATCATCGCCCAGGGACACCTGCAAGACTTGGGGAATCACAGGTGCGTTGCCGGCCCTTCAAAGAACAGGAAGGCTCGCTTTTCAAAGATCCCTACATTGTACCGCTCAGGGAATGTTGCAGCAGGAAGTTGGTTCCAGATCTTTGTCGTACGAGGAAAGAAATTGCATTTAAAACGCACGGTACTTGACTGCTATCCGCATCGCCTATAAAAGTCATGATGCCAATGCCATTCCCTCGTACGTAGGCTTTTACCATCTGCGCGGGAAGAGAAGCAACTGGTACATTCTATGTTTATTCTTCACTCCCATACCAGCGTGGAAGAAACCTAACATTTATAATGGGTCAATAAACGTGTGAAAATCACCTTCCTATGTGCCAAATTATTAAAAATCGGTTCAGTGGTTTAGGCGTTAATGCGTAACAGAGTTACTTTCGCATTTATAATATTAGTAGGATAAGGATCCTAACGGAAAATAGGAAAACGTGGGCACGGAATTAATTCAGTATTTTACGGATAAAATTAGAACAAAGGGTCTAACATTTAGCATAATAAATTACGGCGAAATGCCTAGTTCACTTACAATAAGTTGGCTTTGTCGAGTTTTAAGCAATTTAACGTAATTTACGTGTTGCAGGTGAGCGCCACGACAACTCAGCTTTGAACATTACGCCAAGTAGGTATTTAGTAATTAAATTAAGCGACAATTGGGTTTTTGGTTTAAAATTTTTTAGTTGCGACCGGTTTACTGTTACCTTAGGCTCTGTCTACCCCGTTTGGGATAAAGACGTGATTTGTGTGTGTGTGTGGTTCACTTTTGCGCAGACACACGCAACTGCTCTTCCCCCGGACGGATCCAAAAACGAACCGCAGCTCTTGCACACGCGGAGGTAACCCGACTCGCACCCCTTTTTGTTTCTAGTATGGTTGGGTAACAGTTTGAACACACTCATGAAGTTTGTGCGAAACTCACTTCGTCGAAAAAATGACGGTAGTTAGTATTTTAAGTGTGCCCACAATTTTTTAGATAAAAACATTAATTAAGTAACCATAAAGGCCGGCACTCACCAAATGAAAGAAAGAAAGAAGACATTTTACCCCATTTTGCAAGACACACAAATATAAGATAGACTAGCTGACCCGGCGAACTTTGTTCCGCCTTAAATTTGAAAAATTCCAGTGGTTTAGGCTGTGCTATCCCACGGGAACTATGCAATTTTCCGGGATAAAAACTATCCTATGTCCTTTCCCGGGACTTAAACTATCTGTATACCAAATTTCAACTAAATCGGCCCAGCGGTTTAAGCGTGAAAAGGTAACAGACAGACAGACAGACAGACAGACAGACAGAGTTACTTTCGCATTTATAATATTAGTAAGGATAAGGATTAGTAAGGATAATAATTATATCAATTTCCGTCCCCTAGGTGGCGACGTATGCGAGTTGCTAGTTCCACTACTACACACTAAATGGCACTCATTGCTGGCAATTGTTCAGTGCGGCGTGTATGAGAGCCTTTAGCTCTGTACACAATGTTATTGAAAAAAAAAAACAAGAAAAAAAAACACAGACGTGAAAAATAGATCATCAGCGTTGTGTCTTCGCAAAAGTGAAACGGTCGCTGGCTCAGCATTGCGCCGAGGTGTGAGACACCAAAACTCACACACACGCGCACGCACCAGTTGTAATGTATGAAACTATGTGATAGATGTGAGACCAGATGCGTGGCATGCGCAGCACGCGGCACGCGGCACGCAGCAAGCATTTGGTGTGCGCCGGCCTTAAATTGTTCGAAACAATTTTCCGGGATAAAAGTAGCCTATGTGTCATTCCAGAGATCTATCTATGTTCCAAAATGCATCCAGATCTGTCCAGCCGTTCTGGCTTGAAAGAGTAACAAATCCATCCATCCATACAATACAATACAAATACTCTTTATTGAACACCACAAATCAGTACAAAACAATACAGGAACAAAGAACAAAGTAGACAATAGGCTCGGTCTTATCGCTTAATAGTGATCTCTTCCAGACAACCAATACTAGAAATAAGTTGGAGACAGTTTAAGTAGGTACAAACAAACACAACAACACTTACAAACATGAAACTACCGTGAGACTCAATCATAATTACACATAAACGGATAACTCACGTATAAAAGTCGAGTGATGCTCGACATGTTTCGGGCTATTTCGAAGTCCTTTTTCCAAGAGCGCTCGCCCCGGCGGCAGCGACACGAACACTCCATGTCGAGCATCACTCGACTTTTATACGTGAGTTATCCGTTTATGTGTAATTAACACTTACAAACTTTCGCGTTTATAATATGAGTACGATTGAAACACAAAGGATAAGCCTACCCGATAGATAACAGTCACCTACCCGCACATTTTACAAACATAGATGCCAACTTAAATAAAATCTTGTAAAAAAAAACATTTTTTTTTGCATGTCAGCTGCTGGTGAAATGTGTGAATCTTTACTAAACATAATCAACCTTTGTACCACATTCTTTGCAAAATAAACGTATTTGTATTTGTATACTAAATTACTTTCACCGGAATACAGCAGCAAGCACTGCTGCTTGGCGGCAAGATGAAAGCGATCCGAACGGATCGTGCGGAAGGAACCACTCCCAAATTAGAAAGAGAGATACATACTTCTGTATAAATATTTCGTATGTACCTAAATTAGATCCTAACGGTAATATCTAATTCATAGGGTAATCATAATATTATCATTACCTATCATTATTATATCTGTTGGAGTTGTGCAATCAAATTAGAGGAATTATTTAAAAAAACATGTAAACAAAAAACTACCGATACCAACTTCTCAAAAATTTGTACCACGACCTTATTACGCCGGTGTAATAGCGTATGGTACTTATTTTTGAAAATTTGACTACATACACAATCATTATTACACTACGTGTTTAACGATGACTATTATTATTGGGTTCCAAGGGTCCCTAAAGTCCCAAGGGTCCCAAGTGTCCCAAAGGTCCCTAAACTCCCAACGCTCCCCACTCTCCTATCGAGGTCCAGTGCTTCCCGCTCTCCCTAGCGGGGACCTGCGCTCTCGAAGGAACCAAAGGATCCCAAGGGACCCAGGGGTCCCAAGGGTTCCTAAACTCCCAACGCTCCCCGCTTTCCTAGCGAGGTCCAGCGCTCCCCACTCCCCCTTCTCCTAGCGGGGACCTGCGCTCTCGAAAGGACCAAAGGAACCCAAGGGACCCAGGGGTCCCAAGGGTTCCAAAAGCCCCTAAACTCCCAACGCTCCCCGCTCTCCTAGCGAGGTCCAGCGCTCCCAGCACTCCCCATCCTCCTAGCGGGGACCTGCGCACTCGAAGGGACCAAAGGGACTCAAGGGTCCCAAGGGACTTAAGGGACCCAAGGAACCATAGGTTAACAAGAATAAAAATGTACGTGCCATGCCACTAAATTAAGAAAACTCTTAACAGCGCGATGTAGGATTCTCGCTGCACCTGAGAGCGACATCTAGCGGCGTATAACGAAACTAAACTAACACTGTTCACTTTGAACTTCGACATTCAACAACTAGACATTCATTTAAAAAGTCAGAGAACACAAGTGCAGTGATAGCTATACACGTATCAGCTCAAAGAGCTGCTATTGTATTATTTTAAATAATAATAATAATGGTATGGAAACTTGATGCCAACTATGATTAAAAAATCCTGAAAAACAACTCAGCCCTGCGAAATCAAGTGGACTTAGTATGTTTTGTGTGTGTATATTTATGTAGTTTATATGTATTTTATGTGTAGTATATTTCTGACATAGTTAATTATATTCGTTTATCGTATTTTTTATATGTATTAGGGTTTCTTCGATGCTCGTCTGGGAGTACAGAAAAACATAGAATTTACCAGTTGCTTCTCTTCCCACGCAGATGGTAAAAGCCCATCGAGGGAATGGGTGAAAGTCTTAGGAATCACGTTGTAGGCGATGCGGCTAGCAACCCATCACTATTTTGATTTCCCTTTCCACCAATACGCCCTTAATCATGCTAAACGTGGCCTTAAGGTTTTGTTACTTTAGGCTCTGTCTGCCCCGTAAGGGATAAAGACGTGATATATGTATGTATTAGGGTGTACCTGTATTGTTGTGTAGGTGTATTCTTATTATTATTGTAATGCCTTATTTGTTTAGGTTAAGTTAGAGTCTTTGGTCTTAGCTTGCTGAAATATTCTGCAACAGTTTTAAGACCTTGTATAATCAAACTAGCTTCTGCTCGCGACTTCGTCTGCGTAGAATTTATACATAAAAACCTTCCTCTTGAATCATTCTATCTATGAAAAAAACCGCATCAAAATCCGTTGTGTAGTTTTGAAGATATAAGCATATAAGGACATAGGGACAAAGGGACAGAGAAAGCGACTTTATTTTATACTATGTAGTGATAGTGATTAATCAAGAATTTTACTTCTTGATTATTTGTATGTATTTTTACGGTTTTACCCGTTAGAAATTATTTTTTCTAAACGACACTGAAAAATCCGTAAAGTGAAGTTATGACCGCGAATCGAACCCGGATTCTCATCATTCCGAGATGCGTGCCCCTGACTGCTATGGGTGGTGTAATGGTATAGCACGCATCACGGAATGATACAGACTCGGGTTCGATTTCCGTTTACAGACCCTGCATATTTCAACGCATACATACCTACATAAATTACGTCTGCGGGGTAGACAGAGCCTAAGGCAACAAGACCTAAAGACCAAAGACCACGTTTAGCATGATTGTGGGCGTATAGGAACAAAGGGAAATCCAATTAGAGATGGGTTGCTAGCATCGCCTATAACATGATTCCTTAGATTTTCGCCCATTCCCTCGATGGGCTTCTTCTGCGCGGGAAGAGAAGCAATTGGTACATTCTTTGTTTTTTCTTTACTCCCAGACCAGCATGGAAGAAAATATTTCAACGCAGCATGCATCAAATATCCTGTAAATCCTCCTGTATCCTGTGTATCCTGTTCGCGGGTGGTAGGACCTTGTGCAAGGTCCGTCCGGATCGCTACCATCATCTTACTCGCTAATCCTGCCGCTAAGTAGCAGTGCTTGCGCTGCTGTGTTCCAGTGTGGAGAGTAAGACAGCCGGGGAAATTACGGGCACAAGAGGCATTGCATCTTAGTCCTCTAGGTTGGCAACGCATCTGCAATCCCTCCGGGGTTGCGGGTGTCTATGGGCAGTGGTGATCACTTACCATCAGGTGACCCACTTGCTCGTTTGCCTTCCTATTCATATAAAAAAAAAAAAAAAAATACGTAATAGCTACGATTTTCAAATTTTGGTAGCCCCCGTCACAATGTGGCGGGTTCTTCACGATTCTTTAGTATTCAGTCATTGTGCGAATATTTTAAAAGTAATAGGACGTGGTAGACTGGTTGCCGAAGCCTCGAGGGGCGCAGCCGACAGGAACAGTCCCATCATTGACTTCAATAAACGTGACGAGAACAATAGGCTTATTACCTAACTCGCTCGCAAGCGCTATCGTGTTCATTTTGACAGTTCTTGTATGAATGTGACAGCTAGCTGATTCCGATGCCAATTGTCAGCCCGTACATGAACTGTCAAAATGAACACGATGGCGATTGCGAGCGAGTTAGGTAATAAGCCTACAGAATTCGGCCATAAAGATTGCACATCTTCACGGCTCGAAACAACCTAGGACCTTTCAACATGAAACTACTGTGAGACTTAATCATCATTACACATAAACGGATAACTCACGTATAAAAAGTCGAGTGATGCTCGAGGAAAAAGGACTACGAAATAGTCCGAAACCTGTCGAGTTTCGACTTTTTATACGTGAGTTATCCGTTTATGTGTAATGATAACCTAGGACCTTTTGAAAGAACCTCAGTGCTCTGTGGGGGCTCTTCTTTTTCCACCAAATCTTAAGCTCAGGGTTCATTACCGAGCATAGTGATTTTTAAGTTTCAGCGCACAATGAACCTTAGATTTATTTATTTTAGTTGGTCAGATGACACCTGTCATTCGGCTGGAAAACTGTGCATGAGAGGCACGTGGGTCTTATGACCGTGTTCTACCGTACAACTTTGCCGACATTTTTGTCACAAGATTTTTGAATACTGTATTTATTACCTTGACATTGCCGAAATCATAGCATGGTTCGATGGGGCCATATTAGAAAAGAAGAAGAAGACTGGCACGTGACCGGGCAAAGAGGCGTGAAAATGACTAAACAAATGTGTGGGAGGTCCGTTTTTGTCGGTTAAGAACTAAACTGATGCCAATTTCTAAATGTCTGTGAAAATTAGAACACATAGAAAAATCCGAAAAGTAAAGCTATGGCCGGGAATCGAACCCGGATCCTCGTCATTCCGTGACGCGTGCTATACCCCTACACCACCCATAGCAGGTGGGTAGTCTCCGAATTTTTCTACCTGTTACTAACTGTCACGTGACCTTCGTTACTATGCGAATTTTTTGTCGCTAAGCGTCATCTGTTTGAATGATGTGTCTGTACGACACAATTACAAACTCCCGTGGAACATCTACTGCTCACCAGGGACGAGAGAAGGCGCTGTTTTTCAAATGATAGGTACTATCAAATAAATCAAGATTTTTTTTTATTTCTTGATTTTTATGTACACTGATGCCTCTGCCCCGCTGTCTGTGGCAGGCAAACAATGAACTGTCCGATATTGGATCATCCTGAGACCATTAACGGTTTTATTAGAAAACTTCGCCGCGCAAATACTCAAGTTGGATGGGAAAAAATTCAACAGTCATCCCGAAGTAATCTTTGGGTTTTTACGGGACGGCAGAAACCAACTCAAACAACGCACTTTGTTTACACGCCTTTTAAGTAAGTAAGTGAATGCTTTATTGTACAAATATAATAATTCTTCCATGCTGGTCTGGGAGTAAAAAAACTTAGAATGTATCAGTTGCTTCTCTACCCGCGCAGATGGTAAAAGCCCATCGAGGGAATGGGCGAAAAACATATAGGAATCATGTTATAGGCAATTAATTATAATTAATGATTTTAAAATAGGTTTTATTTAAATTATTATTATTTTCTCATTTTTATGTAGGTACCCATGACGATCCTTTTGTGAATCTACATTGACATTTTCATTAAGCTTTATTTTTGTTTGTTGTAAGTTTGTTTTAATTTGAGTTCAGTGACTGTTATTATTATTATTACTATTGTAACACCAAACTTTACTACAAAACACCGCGACTCGTCCGAAGAGCCATCGATGAACACTTAGTACCCGGTGCGCCCAGAGATGGCGCTGGCGTCGAGTTAAATCGCGCTAACGTTTGTTCCTCCCAGATTCTTTACAAAGGCTTTGTGAATGTACATGAAGCAAGGAAGTCAGCTATCAGCAACGCTTTATCCTGGGTTATTAAATAGCGCTTCTACGCTCGTAGGACACTGTTTGGATGACTCACGTGTTTAGCGACTGCGATTGGTTGTTGCTACCCACCAATTGATTTTGATTCCGTGACATCCACGTCTGCCCTAATGAAGCCCGCCCACTTTACACTATTTTATTACAATTGACTATCCCTTTGTGAATTACTTATGTTTGACATTTAATTGTACTTTTAAAAGGGTGATAAATAAATCTAATCTAATCTACCTAACTCGCCATCGTGTTCATTTTGACAGTTCTTGTATGAATGTGACAACTAGCTGATTCCGATGCCAATTGTCAGCCCATACATGAACTGTCAAAATGAACACGATGGCGATTGCGAGCGAGTTAGGTTATAAGCCTAGATCAAAGTAACAAAGCAGCACAATTCAAACGGTACAATCCTGCAATTCAAATTTGGAACGTCTTTAAGGAATATTTTAAAATTCCGAACCAGCTGAAAATCAATATGGCCACTCCAATGAAAACCCATCTTAACTAAGAACTCTTAGATGTCACTTACCGCACCCCGCTTTATGTACACCCCAGTCTTCCCATTGACAACTCTATTGTGACCCCATAAGGTAGATATCGGGAGGGACGTCGCCTACAAAAACGCTTTTAATCAAAGTAGGGATGGGCAAACGAAAAAACAATCGAGTCGATATTTTTAAACAGAACCGATAAATGCAGATTAAAAAGTATCGATGTTTCGATTATATTGTCGTTTTTACCCCAAGGCGCAATTATCCAGATTGTCGTAATTGCGACATGCGAATACAAGTGATAAATTTAAAGAAAAACAGTTTCATTCGGTTTTTATTTTTTAAATATTTATCAAATTATTATTAGTAATGTATAAAATGCAACCAATTGTGTCTTATTTAAATATGTTAATCAAAACTTTAAATAAATAAATATCTTGGGACAAATTACACCAATTGACCTAGCCCCAAACTAAGCAAAGCTTGTACTATGGGTACCAGGCAACGGATAAACATACTTATATAATGTAGATAAATACATAATTAAATACATACAACATCCATGACTCGGGCACAAACATTCGTATTCATCATACAACTGTCTGCCCCTACCGGGATTCGAACCCGGGACCTCTAGCTTCATAGTCAGGTTCACTAACCACTAGGCTATCTGGTCGTCCAAACTTTAAAACAAATATTGACATTGAGACAAATCTGACCCTCGGAAACAAAATTAAATGTTAAAAATATCGACGATATCTATCGATTACCTTGTGAAAAAATATCGATACATCGATGTTGTACCCAAGCCTAAATCAAAGAACAGAGCTGCCTATTCTGTCGGAAAGGCGGTATTCTTTCATGGATTTTTTTCAAGAGTCTCCTTTGACGGCTTATAGGTACGGGACGCCGCACAAGTATCGCCGTCAGCCCTTACAAAGGTTGTGCATTTACGAACTATGCGGATGGTTGTACCTTTAGTCTTAAGATTTTACGTCGTAAGATAAGAAATCAAAAGACTTTCAGGGAATTATATTGTAGTACGAAGTCTTATAAAAGTACAGAGCACTTAAGTCTGGAGATGGCTTTATATTTACACGATACTCTTAGCACCGGCTAAAAGCTATTATTACATCACGTCTTTATCCTTTAAGGGGTAGACTGAGTCTAAGGTAAGACCTAAAGACCACGTTTAGCATGGGCGTCATATCAATGTTGTCTGACATTGCTTAAATTGTCACGTATATTTGAAAATGGGGGCAGATAGTGGATACAACATTGTGATCGCCATTGTTTACTTAATTTTGCTTGTAATGTTGTGCACATCATTTTGAAAGCAATTTTGGATAAGTTTATTATAGTCATTCTAAAATAGGTGGTCATTATACAAGTGTCAATCTATGATGTCGTCTCTGTCTGTCTCGTAGTAAAAATCTTATCTTACTAATATTATAAAGGCGAAAGCTTATAAGTTTGGATGTTTGAATGTTTGGATGTTTGTTGCTCTTTCACTGCAAGACGGCTGAACCGATTGTATGGAAATTTGGTATAGCGGTAGTTACAGTACAGAAAGAACATGTTTAGGATAGATTTTATCCCGAAATATCGCATAGTACCCGCGGGATAGCGATAAGCGAATTCATTTACAGAGAGTGGTGAGACAGGCCCTTAATAAGTTAAAAAAAAAACAATCTTTCTTTGTTTACGGGCTGCGTTTTTTGCTGACTACATGCACGTCTGAAACTGACGTGTCGAATGACGTTTCTCATGACCTAAATAGGGGAAACCACGCTGTCTCCTCTCGTCGTAAGTGCTTGGTGTTTAAAGTTTACCTGTTAAGTTTTGCAAATATTTCGAAGCTAAAGCGTTTTAAGCTTGAACCCAGAGGTATTTCGTGTGAACATTTAATTATCATTTAGAAATAACTGGGTCATAGTCAGATCAGATTTATTTATTAACTCAACATAAATTACATTATATAAAAACATGCATGTCACTAGAAAGAAAGAAAGAAGTCATTTATTCGTTTTTGCAAGACACACAAATATAAGAGAATATACATACATTTATAGAAAACTAGCTGTTGCCCGCGACTTCGTCTGCGCAGAATTCGCTTATCGCTATCTCGCGAGAACTATGCAATTTTCCGGGACAGAAACTATCCTATGTCCTTCCTCGGGACTCAAACTATCTATATACCAAATTTCAACTAAATCGGTCGAACGGTTTAAGCGCGAAAAGGTAACAGACAGACAGAGTTACTTTCACATTTATAATATTAGTAGGGATGAACACAGTCATGAAAAATAGATCATCAGCGTTGTGTGTGTCTTCGCAAAAGTGAAACGGTCGCTGGCTCAGCATTACGCTGAGGTGTTAGACTGCAGCACAGATTTTCAGCCAGAACCGTCTATGACTCACAAAACGATACACAGATAAAATATAATACATAATCCATAAACGTTTACGTAAACAAAGCAATAAATAGATAGAATCCGACTTATACACACACAAACACACACACTAATATAAGTATTTCTGTTGAGTACAAGCTTTGCTTAGTTCTACGACTTTTACGAATTGGTGTAAAATGGTCCCGTGTGTTTTGTAATTATTTAAAACATCGTCAACGTACCCCGTGTTTCTGGTTTAGTTAATAATGTTTATTGGAATATTAATTACCATCGACAACCGTGAAGCCTGCGCTAAGCTGAGGTAATATTACCACTGGATTATGAGGTTTACATGGCGGCGTAATTAGGGCGTTATCACTACATTTAGAAATATTAAATCGCTTTTACATATTGCGAAAATTAAGCTAAATATTGGTTTAATCTCTGTTGGAGTCACTTTCAACATGAAACTACCGTGAGACTTCATAATCATTACACATAAATGGATAACTCACGTATAAAAAGTCGATGTTTCCGACTATTTCGTAGTCCTTCTTCCTGGAGCGCTCGCCCCGGCGGCAGCGAAACGAACACTGCGCGCCAGCGCTCTGCTCGCGCGGCTGCTCGACGCAACTGACAGCGGCGCACAACTACCCTCGTTTTCATCGTCATCGTCTGTTGGAGTCGTTAATTATTATGACGCTATTTTTCAGCGGCCATGCTGGTATTGGAGCAAAGAAAACACACTGTACTAGTTGCTTCTCATCCCGCAGAGTTGGTAAAATGGCGAGGGAATGGGCGAAAATCTTAGGAGTCATGTTATAGGCGATGCGGATAGCAACTTGTCAAGTTGTCACCCTTTCCATCTATACGCCCAAAGTCATGCTATGCGTGGCTTTTAGGTCTTGGTACCCGCTCTGTCTACTTCGTAAGGGATAAAGATGTGCTGTATGTAGGTATATAGTTTTTTTTGTGGGCCTTAAATTGAATTGACTAGGAAAATACAAAGGCGAATCTATCCCTATTAGGAATCTGTACAAGTTACCCTTTGAGTAGATGAGAGTAGCATTAAACGCTTTTAAAAGCTCTAATAAGCTCTAGTAAGGCTTGATAAAATTCTTGGATAGTACCCGCAAAAATAATAAAAAGGTACAAGGAAACTCCAAGGAATTTGGGGTTAGTCGAACACTGAGAAGTCGCGGAAAACAGCTAGTACGAAAGCCACGAAAGGTGACGATCTATGTAGCACTGTATGAGACTTGAAACTTACCCCTTCCCCATTAAGGGGCTAGAAATGCCAAGTCACTCTCCCAAAGGGTTTCATGTATCATAAATGTAAGAGAACTTTTATTACGACTGTGCCCTTACTGCAGGGGTGGATTTATGCCGTCCCCACGGTACAGTCGGTGGCAAAAGAATACACTTTGTACCTTAACCAACTGCGATACGGTCCAATGTATTGTTTTGTCCTACACTGTAAGCTTGTTTCGATTATGTCGTGATCATTTTAAGTACCTTTTAACGTGCTAAGGATAATTGTAGGGCGGTTTTACTTTGATTAAAGGTCTATGGCCCAAGGTTCATTGGCGACTATAATACAGGAACGTAGCTTTGGCCTCCTACTAGGTGGACCGACATCGCAAGAGTTGCGGGAAACCAGAGGAGCTTCCAAACTCGAACAAAATAGGCTCCTAAATTGAACGAGGCGTTAAAAACGACGCGACAAATCTACAATTTTTGTACGGGGAAATTACGGGCATAAGAGGCATTTCATCTTAGTCCTCTAGGTTGGCAACGCATCTACAATCCCTCCGAGGTTCCGGGTGTCTATGGGCAGTGGTGATCACTTACCATCAGGTGACCCACTTGCTCGATTGCCTTCCTAATCATATAAAAAAAAACGTTTCTGTTAGGACGTAACATTTAGACACGTGAAAAGTCGAATATAAACTCGAGATACGTAAACCATGGTATCATAGATTGTTGATTGATGCTTATAGTGCCATCTATCGGGAACTTTTGTACTAAGTTCGCGTGATCGCGCTTTCGTACGGCAATTACTTTTGTACTAAGTTCGCGTAATCGCGCTTTCGTACGGCAATACTTTTGTACTAAGTTGGCGTGATCGCGCTTTCGTATAGCAATACTTTTGTACTAAGTTCGCGTAATCGCGCTTTCGTATGGCAATACTTTTGTACTAAGTTCGCGTGATAAGTAATTTTTAAAGGTAGCTTCTGTCTAAATTGTATCAATACGTAATCATTTACAAAATAACGTTTATGAAGTGAAGTGCTAAAGTCGAAAATCAGGATTGAATTGACGACGGTTTTTAGGCCAGCCGAGTCACCGCGCACGCACGTCCCATTTTATTGCGCCGGCGCAATTTTGAGTTAGGATTTGCTGTCGTAACTCAAGACAATAAGTTGGTTTAGTAAACTGCGACTAAGTTACTGAGTAAACGCAAGGAATTTCGATGAGTTAGTCTGCACCAATCAGGTCTGGGAGCAAAGAAAAGACATGGAATGTACCAGTTGCTTCTCTTCCCGCGCTGATGAAAGCCCATCGAGGGAATGGGAAATAATTTTAGGCATCATGTTATAGGCGATGCTGGCAACCCATCACTATTTTGATTCCCCTTTCCACCTATACGCCTACAATCATGCCAAGGGTGGTATTTGGGTCTTGTTACCTTAGGCTTTGTCGACCCCGTATAAGGGATAAAGACGTGATTTATGTACCTACTCTATCTATTAAAAAATACCGCATCAAAATCCGTTGCGTAGTTTTAAAGATATAAGCATGCATAGGGACAGACAGCGGAAAGCGACTTTGTTTTATACTATGTAGTGATGTATATATCTATCTCTAAATTGTTATTAGGTACATATAAGTCCCCAATTAGGCAGATTTTCATTACTTCACACCCCCCTTGTTTATCAGAACATAGAACAACGGAATAGGGACGGTTTCCTTTTTATGGCCTCTAGAGGGTAGAAAGAGATTTGAGTATCACCACCGTATCTTAACCCTAGACGTTGGCATCTGTCAACCTTAACGCTGTAAAAACAGGGTCGACTTTCGAAGTGCAAAGCCCAGTGGAGGGGTCAAGTTGAATTTGATGTTACGATATGAGTTATTTGTTTTGTATGTGACAGTCGGGAATCGATGTAGTCTTTAAAAGTTGGGCAATAATGTTGTTTTATTAGTTAGAAATGATGGTGTTAAAATAAAGTTTGTTTTGTAGGCGAAGCAGAAGTAATTTGGATATTTAATACCTATATGCAGCATGTTGTATGTGCTGCTATGGGTGGTGTAGCGGTATAGCACGCGTCACGGAATGACGAGGATCCGGGTTCGATTCCCAGCCACAGCTTTACTTTTCGGATTTTTCTATATTCTAATTTTTACTGACGTTTAGAAAGTTAATTTTAAACGGTAAAACCGTAAAAGTAAAACAAACAATCAAGAAGTAAACGTGCCTAATGTTCGATCCACGCGTCTTTTGTATGAACGTGAGCTGTAAATACCCCCACCCTAAAACGATACATTTATACATAAATGACGTCTTTATCCCTTCCAGGGTAGACAGAACCTTTTTTTTTGTTTTTTTAACGTGTGGAAAATGCGCCTTATGCATTCCCGGGCTCGGGGCAGCAACGGAGGTATGACGGGCTCTCCAGCTCGCCGCTGCCTTCCCCATGGAAGGAGGGGAGAGGCCTACCGTCTAAAAACACACACGTTCCCTCCTGGCCATGGACTGTGAGCGTTACGGGAGCACTAGGTGTCACCGCGACAGGGTAGACAGAACCTAAGGTACGCAGCTCTCGTCACTGCATTACCGCTTACAGTCTCAATTCCTACCAAAAAGGGAGGCAGACTAACTTAATTTCTCAACATAATTGCAGTAAAGTGAATCGCCGGGTAGTGTAATAAAGAGTAATTAGTGCTATAATAGAGAGATCTACCTCCAGAGTGCTAAATCGAATTAACCACATCATTTTCTGTTAAGCGCCTAATGAGGGGTTCTTAAGTGTTCTAGAGTTGAAATAAAAGCCGTTCCAGACAAAATTCTGATGCTATTTTGGATAATATTAGTTAGCTGTTGCTCGCAACTGCGTCTGCATAGAATTCGTTTATCGCTACCCCGCAGGAATTACTGCAGGAAATTTCCGGGATAAAAAGTAGCCTATCTGTTATTCCAGACTATAATCTATCTGTGTTCCAAATTACATCCCAGATCTGTCCAGCCGTTCTGGCGTGAAAGAGTAATAAACATCCAAACATCCATACTCACAAACTTTCACATTTATAATATTAGTAGGATAGGATGTATGTAACATTCCCAGTGATGCAGACGGCCAATCTGGAATAAAGCTCTAGTATAATAAATGAGGTTCTGAAGCAATTCCCCGTCAATCGTCTGCCAGACGAGTTTTCAATATCTTCATAATTAATTATTACCGCTACAAAGGATTATTAATTAAGCTCAAGCTGTTTGACATGTTTTTAAGTTTTCATTAAGTCTTGTATTTTAGAATTTAGAACAGTTTATAGATGAACTATACTTTGGCTCCATTGAAGAATCTTCAAGCCTTTTTGCCTTGTCAACATTGTAAAGAGTTAGCTCAGCTCACTTCCACTTTTCTAAGGGACTGTTCCACTACCTACTCTCTGTTAAGCTTCAGTGTCAGTTATCTATGATGACGTCTCTGTCTGTTTCATAGTAAAAAATGGAGAGGGAATATAAATAAAAGGGTAGTTAGGAAAAATATATGAATCCGGGTAGGTACATTATGTTTATTTATATGTTTTCAAATCAATACGACGCTAATTAGCATGTGTACCTAACAGTTGCATTCACTTTGATAATGATGCCATAGAGGGGTCGAAACGCGTCAGTGTACAAGGTGTAAGGGATAGTTTGGTTTGTGGGATTTATATGTGCTATGTGGCAGTAGTGGAGGGAGTGTTGCATGAAAAACATATATATATTTCTTACAACATCCGCTAATTGTTTCTAACTTGAACCTTTAAACCGCATGTTATTAGAACAAAGCTTATTTGCGGTACAAGAGGATTTCGTCCGGGATTAAATACTAGAACTACCGCCTGAACACCGCACCCATCAAACCCCTATGTCGTACGCATAAAGTTAAAATTTCACTGATTCACGGTGATTTTCCCGTGGTTTTAATACTAGAACTACCGCCCAAACACTGCACCCATCAAACCCTTATGTCGTACGTATAAAGTTAAAATTCCACCGATTCACGGTGATTTTCCTGTGGTTTTTCTGCACGCATTAAGAAATCACTTTCTGCTCGATTTGCCGAATCGACCTTACATTAATTGGGTTACGGGTTAAAGTTGCTTGTCGGGGTCTAGTCTGGTGGAAAATTGAAATGTATCCGCTTTACATACGCGTGTAGGCTTTCGTGTCGTAATTTTATTTGAGACTAGCTGCCGCCTGCGACTTCGTCTGCAAAAAAATAGTTATGCAATTTTCCGGGATAAAAAATAGCCTATGTGTTAATCTACGGTATCAGCTATCTCCGTTCAAAATTGTATCCAAATACGTTCAGTAGTTTTTACGTGAAAGAGTAACAAACATCCATCCATCCATACTTACAAACTTTCGCGTTTATAATATTAGTTGGATTTGGAAACGGCTTCTCACTTTGTAATTTGACTTTGGTCAGTGTTTTTTTTGTGTATCACTGAATGACAGAAGATATAAAAAGTATAGGATAAAAAAAGTATGCTTAGTTGGTTTGGTCACGTAGAAAGGATGGATGAAAGTAGACTAACTAAACAGAACTATTTGAGGACCGTGAATGGGTGCGTTGGGAGGGGAAGGCCGGACGTTCTGTGACCAAATTGGGGACGTTTTGAAAAAAGGTCAGGTCAGGATTATCCGAAACCGGCGAGCATGTATGAAGAGATGGATGAATGTGGATGAAGCGAAAGAGGTGTCAGGATCGCTTTCATTTTCCACCTATACGCTCATAAACTTGCTAAACGTAGCCTGTAGGTCTTAGTCTTACCCCATAAGGGATAAAGACATGATTTGTGTATGTATGTCATATGTATGTCAGTTTTCTTCCAAAAGACTTCTTAGTTTTTGTCTTGGTGTAAAGAAAAAACATAGAATTTACCAGTTGCTTCTCTTCCCGCGCTTGGTAAAAGCTTATCGAAGGAATGGGCGAAAGTCTTAGAAATCATGTTACAGGTGATGCGGCCAGCAACCCATCACTATTTTGATTTCCTTTCACCTATACGCCCTTAATCATGCTAAACGTGGCCTTAAAGTTTTGTTACCTTAGGCTCTGTCTACCCCGTAAGGGATAAATCTATAAGTTAGATATACTATAAGATATCGATACAATCTTAGCTAAGACTTCCTTATTGTCCCGCATTCAACGGAAATGTGGTCGAATCGCAAGACAATTGGTTTTTAACTAAACAAATACCAGATAATCCCCCGATGTAGGGTAACCACACATAACGGCGGTATTATCGCAACGCGTTTGGCGAATTCCGCAATGTGTAGGGTGGTGCAAGTTAGGGGTTACGGAAGACATTTGATACATACATACATACACATATCACGTCTTTATCCCAAGGTAGACACCGCCTAAGGTAACAAGACCTACAGGCCACGTTTAGTAAGATTGTGAGCGTATAGGTGGAAAATGGAATCAAAATAGTGATGAGTTGCTAGCCGCACCTATATCATGATTCCTAAGATTTTCGGTCGTTCCCTCGATGGGCTTTTACCATGCGCGGGAAGAGAAGCAACCGGTGCATTCTATGTTTTTTTCCAGCATGGAAGTTTATTCTTTTATATTTGTACAGTAAAGCATTTACTTACTTACTTACTTACCTACCATTTTACACAAAGTATCATTAAAAAACCTAGTTGTAAAAGCTTTGCAGTGGCTCGAAATTCGTCCACTTTCCTTAACCATACAAACAATTCAAAAAGTTATGACAGCAGTGTATGATTACAGCATTTACTTACTTACTTACTTACTATTTTACACAAAGTAACTATAAAAAACCTAATTGTAAAAGCTTTTTAGTGGCTCGAAATTCATCCAATTTCCGTACCCATACAAGCAATCCAAAAAGTTACGACAACAGTGTATGATGATGGAACCAAATATGGCCGCGCCAGTCGGCTCCTGAATTGGGCCAAACATCAACAATTTTATTGCAAAAGTTTTGCCGGCGCCGGCGCTCGGCTTAAAGTGGCAACTTCTCACATTTATGCGATACAAATACAACGTTACGACGAATTGAAAAACGCCAAACTTCCCCGTAATGCGTTTATAATGAGTGAATACACAAAACCATAATGTCACAGTATATATACACGCTACTACTTTAGTAAGGAAACTACGAACAAAACGGTTGAAACGAACGCACACATAGACGCGCGCTTCTAGAAGCCCCCTCAGCGGATCTCGCGGTGCCGTCAGTCGCGAGTGCCGCGTTGAGACGAGCGGCTGTCTGTTACGTGGGCCCAGACAGTCCGCAATCTTTTCATTTTCTATTCTATTCTCCCTTAATGGCGGCCGTAAGGCTTGGGCCAATGACAGTTTAAATCTTTTCATTTTAAACATGCCAAGAGCGTATTGTGCGGTGTGTCCATGTTTCCCAACCGTTTATTTAAGAAATTTATTCATTCGGATGAGAATTTTTAATACCATACAATTGAATAATAGAGCTTTCCCAACGTGTCGAACTATCGATAGTGGACTGTCGAGCAACACTATTTTGTAACTGCCATGTAATAACAAGTTCCGAAGTGATTGTACAAAAATAACTAAATAATGGATTAGCCCTTAAGCCAAGGTCGGACGAATTACGTTACGCTCCACCGAACTACACAAGGCCGTTTGTGTAAACATGGATGTCGGAGTTTACGTTCCAAGTTCCAATCCAATATGGATAATGGAAGTCAATAGGGAAATATGGATTAAAATAACCTAACCTACAAATTTCAAATTTCATAGGTACCTACTACCAAATGAATCAAGAATTTCTATTTTACGTTTACGGTTTTACCGTTACTAATGTACGGATGTGAGGGTTGTAGCCAGGTCTACACTATAAACTCAATAGGAAACTCCTGGATTTGAGCGTAAGTTCGAGGACCTAACGCTGCGCGTAACTTTTAAATAATAAAATTGTTAAGGACTTTAACTGTATATACAATCTTAGGTACTTAAATATTCAATTTACAACCATCATGCCTTCGGAGGCAGCTATCCACTTTGTTTCTTCTATTCTATTAAAATTCTAAAATCAAATTACAAATAATTGCATTACCTGCCAGCAAGTTGACTTGTTTATACAAACCTTTGTACAAACAAACTCAAGTTGTTACAGTAATTTAATTTCTAAATGTTACTGAAAATTAGAACACAGAAAAATCCGAAAAGTAAAGCTATGGCCGTGAATCGAGCCCGGATCCTCGTCATTCCGTGACGCGTGCTATATATACTCTTACACCACCCATAGGTAGCAGGTTTCGAAATCCGAAGACTACCCTATGGTCTATGACCTACCTGCTATGGTCACAAATCACGTCTATATCCCTTACGGGGTAAACGGAGCCTAAGGTAAGAACTACAGCCCACGTTTAGATTGTAGGCGTATCTATAGGTATAGCGCCTATAACATGATTCCTACAAATTTCGTGCATTTATTCATTCTAAATTTCATGTCAATTTCAAAGATTTGACTCCAAACAATCATATATTTTAAGGCTGGACAATCACCAGCTGTCCTAATGGTAATTTCCTAGAGGTCTGTGCCTAGAAGTGGGACGTTTATAGGCAGTAGATGTATGTATGTATGTGTGTATGTATGTATAACTCTTTATTATACATAAAAAACAAGAAAAAGTTGAATACAGAACAACACAAATGCACAAAGGCTAAGTTATTCCTAAAATTAATCCTCTTCCAGTTAACCTTTGAACGATTGACAGGACATAAGTAGATGATGATAATGCAGACATATATTATATTTCAAGCTGAATAAAATCTTGTAAATAATAATGTCGCTTATTAAGCAACTAAGATGCTACGCCAGAGTACTTCGTTAAAATAAAATCTAGATTTCTTAAATTAAAGCCGTCGCTTGAGGAATAATTTTCAAGAGAAGTACAAATGAGCTCAAAGTAAATTCTTGTCGCCGTTTCTAGCGCAGAAGCTAGACGAATGAATGTAAACTAGTAATTTATTTAGAGTCAACTGCAGCGTTCTGGCGCTTATACCAGTGTCCCGAACAACCCGGCAATTAAATATGAGACACAGGACGACTAGAACGTCCAATGTTTGGAATTCTTCTTCTTCTTATTTGTGGCGTTTCAAGTTGTTATAGCGACGACAACTTCGCCAATGTCAAAGTAACTAAAATATGATTAAAAAATCTTGTGACAAAATGTCGGCAACGTTGTACGGTAATGGTCAAAGACCCCCCTCCCCCCTGTCGGGCTCTTAGCCAACGGTCAATGATATCCCTCAGAAACTGCCAGGAAATCATTAGCCGAAGCCCAGGGTGCACCGGATCAAGCACTGCTCTTCCCCCCGGACGGATCCAAAAAGGAACCGCAGCTCTTGACCACACGTGGAGGTAACCCGACTCGCACCCCATGTTTGGAATTACTTTGTTACTTCTAGAAAATGTGTTTAATATTATTCCTCAGAGACGATCATATATACACATAAACGTATAACTCACGTATTAAAAGTCGAGTGATGTTCGACATGTTTCGGACTATTTCGTAGTCCTTCTTCCTGGAGCGCTCGCCCTGGCGGCATCGAAACGAACACTGCGCGTCAGCGCTCTGTTCGCGCGGCTGCTCGACAGCGGCGCACATCTACCCTCGTTTTCATCGTCATTTTTATTATTGTCAAATGTAGGGCAGCACACAACACTGATCACGTCACCCCGTAAAGGTTCTCTCACACTCACCGTTTGGTCAATATTTAAAACAGTTTTCCAACTCGAAGAAGATATTTTTTATTACTACACTTCTTCTTTTTTTAATATGTCCCCGTCGATCGATGCGATGACTTCGCCAATGTCAAAGTAATAAATACAGTATTCAAAAATCTTGTGACAAAAATGTCGGCAACGTTGTACGGTAGAACACGGACAAAAGACCCCCTGTCGGGCTCTTAGCCAACGGATAATGATATCCCTCGGAGACCGCGCCCAGGGTGCACCGGAACAAGCACTGCTCTTCCCCCGGACGGATCCTAAAACGAACCGCAGTTCTTGACCACACGCGGAGGTAACCCGACTCGCACCCCATTACTGCAATTAAAAAAAGAACTAAGTATTGTCATGTATGGTTAGCTAACTACCCTCCACTATTTTTCAATAGATGGCGCTAGGAGCGCGCTATAATTTACCGTGTGACAGTATAGAGAAAAATACTTACACAAACACATCAACATTACAAATGCAACAACGAAATGGAACTAAGGCGATACAAGTTACGTGTTCAATTCTAATTACTTTCAATTTCTAAACGACACTGAAAATTAGAACACATAGAAAAATACGAAAAGTAAAGCTATGGCCGAGATTGAACCCGGATCCTCGTCATTCCGTGACGCGTGCTATACCCCTACACCACCCATACAGCTACGTGACAGGTAGTAACAAAAATTCGAAGGCTTACTACTGTACTAACATAATATATATCACCTAGCTATAGAAAATATAATATTAGAATGTAATAACGAAAAATAAGTAAATAAATAAATAATAATTATTTCATATATTTAAGAAGACCATAAAATATGAAAGAATATGATCAGAAGCAAAAAAAGAAAAGAAAGGGATTAAAGACAGGAAATGGATTAAATTAGTGACAAATAGTGAGATTTAAATTGAGAAGGTGTTCAAAAATAGGTAGAGTTTTAGCTCGCTTTAATCTGTATGATTTATAAATACATATGTAGCCTAGGTATCTCCTGTTATAGCAAATGTAACATAACAGTAAGTTTCATTTTAATTATTGGCCATCCTCTCTACCAGTGTGTCTCCCATTAACAGCCTAGAAACTTTTTCATCTCGATACGCGGTGTTTGTAACTGAGTTTAACTTTAACCGCGGCTTTTGCCCTTTTTAGCACGGTTCTGAAGGGAACCCTTTTCTTTACGAATTTGGGATAATAAGGTGTCGCCGCATGATTTACAAACACTTAAACAGTGTTAGGCAATGAGTTCAAGTATGTTTTGATGCTAAGTACTTTATTAATAACCAGCTTCTGCCCGCGACTTTGTCTGCGTAGAATTATACGTATGCACCTTCCTCGTGAATCACTTTATCTATTAAAAAATACGAATCAAAATCCGTTGCGTAGTTTTAAAGATCTAAGCTTACGCAGGGACAGACAGCGGAAAGCGACTTTGTTTTATATTATACTAGCGACCCGCCCCGGCTTCGCACGGTATATTATGCATGTATTATACATATAAACCTTCCTCTTGAATCACTCTATCTATTAAAAAAACCGCATTAAAATCCGTTGTGTAGTTTTGAAGATATAAGCATACATACGGACTTGGGGACAGAAAAAGCGACTTTGTTTTATACTATGTAGTGATAGTGATAGTGATAGTGATAGTGATAGTGATAGTGATGATGATAGTGATAGTGACAAGGGTCACCGACACCAACATAGCCAAGTGAATTAGCTCGTTGAAGTGGCAATGGGCAGGCTATATTAGCACGGAAAACAGTAGCCTTATTACCTAACTCGCTCGCAATCGCCATCGTGTTCATTTTGACAGTTCATAATATAGGCTGATAATTGGCATCGGCATCAGCTAGCTGTCAAATTCATACAAGAACTGTCAAAATGAACACGATGGCGATGGCGAGCGAGTTAGGTAATAAGCCTACAGGTCGTTGGGACCGAAAGGTTCTCGAGTGGAGACCGCGCGGCGAGCGCAGCGTAGGACGTCCACCAACGAAGACGGATGATGGTTAAAGTCGCGTGTTCACGGTGGATGCAAGCCGCTTCCAACCGAGGCAACTGGAGATCTATGGGGGAGGCCTATGTCTAACAGTGGGCGTTCTATGACTCTCTATGATGATGGTGATGGCTTTATTAATAAGTTTATCAATTTGATGTTTAATTTATTACGGAAATCCAACGCATCTGGAAAGTAGGAGTCATTGACTTCCATACAAGTCACGACAGATGGCACAAAATGGCCTAATGGCGGATCAAGTGATTGAGTTTTTCGGTGAGTCGGTAGGAAGTCCCGCGGTGGCCCAATTGGTAGAAAGCTAGGCGCGTGCAGCCTTGAGGCAGCAGCCGAAAAATATTTTCGTTTGCAATAAAAATTTAACTCAAGAAGGATAATAATTTATTGTTCTGTACGAAAGGAAGGAAAACAAGGAAGTGTCCACTTACGATCAGGGACCTACTTGCTCGTTAGCAACGCTATATCATAAAAAAACTCTATGTATAAAGACTTATAATCATTTGATGGCTCTGTGCACGACAGTAGCGCCATCTCGCTAACGCAACTTTAGGGGCGTTTGTCAAATACCGAATGACAAGTAATAGAAGAAATGGATTTTGTTATTAACAGAGATCCGACAAATTTGCGTCATTGCTCGCAATAATGTGGACATGGCTCCAAAATTAATCAAATATGTCAAAATACATATATTAAGAATAAGTATATCCACGGAGGTTTTATACCTATAGGACTAGAAAACTTTTTTGTCAGAAACAATAATCATATCTAGCAGGATCGTGATTTCTTTATTCTATAAAAAGATTTACGAGACCGACAACTGCCACTTTAATTAACATTTTGCTAATAATTTTATGCATGTGTAAATTTTTATCTCCGGGAGTTCAAATTTTATTTCGAGAAATTAATTAAATGATTAATTATTTGATTAATTTTTGAGTCATGTCGACATTATTGCGAGCAGTGACGCAAATTTGTCCGATCTCTGGTTATAAAACTTGCCATAAAATCTCTACATGGCTTAAGTGGTAAATTAAAAAAATAAATTTGAAAAATTTCTACTTCGCATATTTGCTTTTATAACGTTGAAACTATAAAAATCATAAATGCTATCACAATTGTAAACGGTTTAAAGGAGCGTCACGCTCATCGTTTCTTCATACTGTTGCGTAAACGCACCGTCGTCTTTTACGCACTGGTGTGGCCGAACCTTTAAACAATAAACGTATCTTTGTAAAACAATGAGGTTCTTAACATAATACAAACTAAATTTATAGTTATTGTTTCTTAATAACTATAAGGATAGTTTCGATAATGCGTTAGAATCGTTACATTATCATAAAAATGCAATTTGGGCTCGTTCTAAACAACAATCCTTGTAAGCTATGATTTAATGGAGTTAGAAAAAATTGTGACTGAAATAGCTCTGGTTGGTGGCATAGAGCAGGGGTCGGCAAACTTTTGAGTCGGAAGAGCCAAAAATTACTATTTACAAAATTTCAAGTTTTTAAAGAGCCACAAAAAAAATTCTCGCCAACAAAATAAATAGCCTCAATACTTTCATAAAGTTTGTTGATAAAAAAAAGTAATCTATTTATTCATAAGAAAAATATCTATTTATTCATAAATAATATTTGCGAATGGAACTAAAGAGCCGCAGCCTCACATCCAAAGAGCCGCATGTGGCTCGCGAGCCGCAGGTTGCCGACCCCTGGCATAGAGGAATAGTTTCATAGAGTAGATAGAATCTGGTCAGGTCTTCCATGCTGGTCTGTGAGCAAAGAAAAAACATAGAATGTACCAGTTGCTTCTCTACCCGCGCAGGTGGTAAAAGCTCATCGAGAGAATGGGCGAAAATAATAGGAATCATGTTATAGGCGATGAGGCTAGCAACTCATCACTATTTTGATTCCATTTTCCACCTATAGTAAATGCGGCCTGTAGGTACCTGTTACTAAGGTAAGGGCTCTGTCTACCCCGTAAGGGATAAATATGTGATTTGTGTATGTATGTATGTATAGAATCTGGCTAATTTGAATCCACCTATATTGACCAACCGTCTAATATGACGCAATTACACAACGAAGTTTGGTTTTCATACTAATATTATAAATGTGAAAGTTTGTGAGTATGGATGTTTGGATGTTTGTTACTCTTTCACGCCAGAACGGCTGGACAGATCTGGATGAAATTTGGAACATAGATAGATTATAGTCTGGAATAATACATAGGCTACTTTTTATCCCGGAAAATTGCGTAATTCCTGCGGGATAGCGATAAACGAATTCTATGCAGACGAAGTTGTGGGCAACAGCTAGTCCTTTATAACAAAGTCGGATACAATGACTTCGCTTGTAGTGACAAGTCAGTTTTGGAAATTATGTCCGGTTCTAATGACAATACAATTCAATACAAATACTCTTTATTGAACACCACAAATCAGTATAAAACAATACAGAAACAAAGAACAAAGTAGACAATAGGCCTTATCGACGATCAGTATAAATAAAAGAAATAAATAAGTCCTGCTGAACGCGGCCTGTAGGTCTTCTTACCTTGGGCTCTGTCTACCCCGTAAGGGATAGACGTGATTTATGTATGTGTGTATGTATGTAACCTTTCGGGTTCCTCCCGGGCACCCTGTGCTATGTATCATAAGCGCTCTTATGAAATACAAGGCCACCTTATATCACCACCTTGCAAGCTGTATGTAAATATACTATGATTTACTACCTGCTTATAACGGCCCGTGTGGCACCATTATAACACTTAAGTTACATCAAATGAATATCTTCAAATAACACCGAAAAATTTGACACTGTCACCGCATAAACATCTAAATGTTTATCAACAGGTGTGTAGAAGTTTTATTTATGCGTCAAAGTAATTATACTCCATTCCAGGTAACAGTAGACGTCTATGTTTATAAATTTTACCTTCGACACTGGCTGGCAAATGTGAATTATTTGCGCCTTTTAACTTTTATACGGCCAGGAAAAGGTCATGCTGTCTGTATGCAGTTATTTTGCAAGTTTTTTTTTAACTTGCTAGGTTTGTTTGCTATCTACAGTCTAAACTTGCAAATAAAATTTCACCTATTCTCGGATTATCATGGACTTTGGTGTATTAATATTATGGAGGATATATAATAATGATAATAAAAAATGCAAGTACAGTAAGCAAAGAAGGTTGCATTAAAAACAAAAAAACTTTAAATAAGTAGTTCCCGGCCGGTGTCTGTTAATTACACTACAATATGACCGTCTTCAAACCAAGCGTGAGTAGGCATTTTCGGTAATTGTGGTCAACAAGCAACAGAAAAGTTTTTAAGTTTGTCTAACGTTATCAGGAATAAGGTGTAAATGTTTCAAATGCAATTAAAATAAACATAGAAAGTGCTATGGGAACACGCGAACCGAATCGATTAGACCGTTTTATTTATGTATGCAAAATTTTAATCGATTATAGATAAAAACATCGATAATCTATTGACAAACTGGATCTTTGGCTGCATTCCAATGGAGTGACGTTTAATAAACAAGATAAGTGTCGCCCATAGCCATTACGGAGGCAATTCTAAACTGTTATGACGGAGATTCCAATAAATTGAAAATCTATAGTTTTTTCGGTCGCACGGAAATGTGGTCTTTTATATCGGAAATTTAAAATTCCGATTTTTATTTTTACGGTTTTTCCGTTAGTTTAAAGTATATTTGGGTACCTACTTTTATTAAAAAATACAAAAGGGTAATTAAAAGCGAAACTAAAACTAATCTTAAAATAAAATAATTAAAGAAGGACAGAGGCATAGTACCACAGACGCTGGCAGCATTCCTATTTTGAACATGAATAGCGATACTAACACGCTATCTAAGGAAGCTGCCAGCTCTGCGGTCACCCGTAGCGTCTATTAGCCTCTTCGAAATATCTAAATAAATAAAATAAAATAATACATACATACACACGTAACATTACTGTATGATATTTAAGTATTCTTACTGCATTTTATTTTGAAAAAATGACTTTTTGCCAAGTTTGTTGCGGCGCATTCTTCTTGGCAATGACGGTCTTTCCGAATGCGCTGGTAGTTTCAAAAAGACACGACAAAGAGCCCTTGGCGGCCATTTTGCAAAAATAAAATTTTGATTTTGATTTTGGTGGATTTCTAGCCGCATCGCCTGTAACATGATTGCTAAGATCAGTCCATTATCCATGGGGTTTAGAGATTTGCGCGGGAAGAGAAGCAGATGGTAAGTGTTTTTTCTTTGCTCCTACTATTAGATTGGGCACAGAACCCGAAAAAGGGAAATTCGACTGTCCATTAATTTACCCTGTAACAGTTCAATTTACATGTTAATAATTTCAATTAATAAAGGCAAGGGGGTTGAAGAAATTCAAATTAACAATTTGATGGGAACATTGCCAAACATTTTGGGAAATACTTTCATCTTCCTTACGGCAAAGTGAGTCATTTCTTTCTTGGTTGCTTCCCCTGTGATGTTGCACTGTTTAGTATTCTAGATAATTTAAGATAACGTTTGCTTGCCAGAAAATAATGTGTAGAACGTACATACATATACACATACATACCTTCACGCCTCTTTCCCACAGGGGCCTACAGATACTACTTTGTTCCACTTGCCGTCCACACTCATCAATCTCTTCATACATGCTCGTCGGTTTCGGGTACTCCTGACCTGACCTTTTCCAAAACGTCTCCTATTTGGTCTCGGAACGTCCGTCTAGGCCTAACATAAATAATAATAAAGTAATATGTAGAAGACCTTCGAAAATTAAAACATTGTCGGATTTTTATGCCATAAATGCAGAGGTTAATCGTTTTAACAAGTACCTTAATCAAAAAGAAAACGCATAGCTAAAGCCTTTTTTATATTATCATTATCATCATCATCATCATCATCATCATTACTCAAATTCAAACTATTTATTGCATAAAAATGTTGTGACAAAGATGTTATTATGTACATAGTTTCAAACATTTACCCAGTAAGGGCACGGCAATTTATTATAAAATAATCCTAAAACTAAACCTTATTATTATTATAATAACAGTAATGATAATATTAGTATGGCACTTGCACTTAGTAACTAATTAAACGTAGGTACGTATACTCTTCATCACTATCACTACATAGTATAAAACAAAGTCGCTTTCTCTGTCCCCATGTCCCTATGTCCCTATGTATGCTTATATCTTCAAAACTGCACAACGGATTTTGATGCGGTTTTTTTTAATAGATAGAGTGATTCAAGAGGAAGGTTTTATGTATAATTCAACGCAGACGAAGTCGCGGGCAGAAGCTAGTAAAGCTATAAATAAAAAAGTTGGCCTAAAACACTGCCCGGTGGCATGGTGCCCAGAAGGCTGGCAGCATTATTATATCAGAAAAAAAAATCGCACGTTAGACAGAGCTTAAGTTACCAAGATCTAAAGGCCACGTTAAGCATGATTGGGGGCGTATAGGTGGAGGGGTCTTGCCCAATTTGTACCCTTCAGTGAGCGAGTCCGACTCGCTCTTGGCCGATTTTTTAAGTGGGTTATTAATAACCCGAGTGTTCAAACCGTTCCGCGATATTAATAAGTTGGCAATAGAACAACAGTTGCAAATGGCGAACACTCTAACTCATTGCTCCAACTTTTACAATTATCGTGAGAGTTGTTAGAGTTGCCTGTGGGGTAGGCAGGCCGCGCGTGGACGACCAGAACGCGTTGCACTATTATTTTTATTATTATATCAGCCTTTTTGGTGTCCTAGTGCTGGGCAAAGGGTATATTTAGACCCATAAAATCGGTGTAACCTTCGAAGGAAAAATATAAAATGTACCTATGGCAAAAGTCCATCGAGGGAATGGGCGAACCATGCTATATGCGATGCGGCTAGCAACCCATCACTATTTTGATTCCCCTTTCCACCTATACGCCTATAATCATGCTAAATGATGGCCTTTAGGTCTTGTTACCTTAGGTTCTGTCTACCCCGTAAGAGATATAGACGTGATTTGTGTGTGTGTATATAAAATCGGTATACAGACTTGAAATATCGATATTTTTCGGAACCGATATCGTGACCTTGAACCAGTAGCCGGTGTTTGACTGGAACCGGTTCTTCGTTACCGGTATCATGTTTAGGAACCGGTATGACAACCGAGAATTAATTAAAAACTTTGATGGATGGGAAAATAGAAGAAAGAAAAGGCAGAGGAAGGCAGAGTCGTGCATCAAATAAGAAAAGTTTTTTTATCTGACAAAGAAGAAAAACGAGGAAGTGGTTCGCCTGATGCTAAGCGAGCCCATGGACACCCGCAACACTAGATTGCAGATCGTTGCCAGCCTAGAAGCCTGTTTTACTCTCCACGCCGGAACACAGCAGCGCAAGTGCTGCTTGGCGGCAGGAAGTGTCATAAATAAAGCAAAATTGTAATTGTGTGTATTATCTTATATTTGTGTGTCTTGCAAAAAGGAATAAATGTCTTCTTTCTTTCTTTCTTTCTTTCTTTCAAAATTTGAAATATACGTGCTCGATCCGCCTTAACTACGTGCCGCGCCTCAAGCATACAACGCTAATGAAATCACTCAGACGTTACAACTGTTTAACAGAATAACATGCCTGCCTCATGTAGCCTGATGTGATTCTTGACATTACCACACATGTTACAGCAGCTTTGTTTTATTACTGTGTGTATTATCTTATATTTGTGTGTCTTGCAAAAAGGAATAAATGTCTTCTTTCTTTCTTTCTTTCTTTCTTTCTTTCAGCTAATACTAACAAACATACATACATAAATCACGACTTTATCCCTTTAAGGCTAGACAGAGCCTAAGGTAACAAAACATGATTAAGGGCGTACAGGTGGAAAGGGAAATCCAAATAGTGATGGGTTGGGTAGCCGCATCGCCTATAACACGCCGATTCCTATGATTTTCGCCCATTCCCTCGATGGGATTTTACCATCGCGCGGGAAGAGGAGCAACTGATACATTCTATGTTTTTTCTTTGCATATTTGTTTTACTTTACAAATAGTCTATATTTTACCTTAGAATGTCCTAGTATTCATACTAGAAGCGTCATTTGCGAGCCACGCATAAAAGATGGGGCGAGGACACCCATTGGCGTAACTATAACGTCTGGGGCCCGCGGCAAATTCGTCAGATGGGGCTCCTTCCTCAATATAAAGAAGTGCATCAGCGTCCCTTCTGTGCTCTAAGCCAAGCCATTTGGGGGCCCCGTAGAGCTCTAGGGGCCCGTGGCATTTTGCCACTCCTGCCACCCTATAGTTACGCCACTGAGGATGCGTCTTCGCTCCGTCCATTCAGTGTGACCAGCGCCTTAAATTGAAATTACCATCCAACTTTAAACTCATACATTGAAACCCATATGTAACATAAACACAAATTTGGTAAACAAATACTTTACATATTTACATATTACGTATCTTAAGCTTTAACCGTGTCTTTCAATTGTAACCCTTGCTGCTTCGGGAATAAAGGTAAATCCGTGTAACATTAAATCGATTTTAAACTTTATCTCAGATTAATTTGGTTTAACTTTCATTTTATATTAATGAGATTAAGGGCATAGGTTACTGTGTGGGTGACACTTGGTATTTTAGCTTTATTATAATTTTACGATCCGTTTTAATTATAAATAAATTAAATTAAATTAAATTAAGAGCGGTTCTAAGCTTATTTTGAGACGTTAATTATTTTAACATGCGTTAATTAAATGTTTTTTAAGAGCAAATTTTAATGGCTGACCGGTTTTTTTTCTTTGGTGTTCCCACATTGTTCGCAGTCGTGGTATCTTAAACTTTATGACATTCACGGGAAAATACATACATATCGTCACGGCTCTTTCCCATAGGGCTAGGCAGAGACTACTTTGTTCCACTTGCTACCTTCCTCACATACTTTTTTCGCTTCATCCACATTCATCAATCTCTTATCATGCTTGCCGGTTTCGGGTACCCCTGACCACCTTACCGTGACGTCTTACGATTCCGATGGCTGTCAGATCCATACTAAAAAGGACAGCTAAAACCTGAATTGAGTCGGAATTGAGTCGCATTAAGACGTCATGGGCTCTGTAGAGGACATACCGACAGCCGAACATAACAATATTATTATTCTGATTGTTTTACAAATAATAATCGTTTACCAATCGATCTTTATACAAGAAAAAATGTGTCCCAAAACCTGCATTCCAGTTCGTCACTTTTTTGTTCGTCGTTTGTTTTATATGGAACGTGACGTATAGGAAATAGAATCCATAGTAAAATCAGGGATTCATTTTTTCTTGTATGAGACTCGATAGGGCAAATAGAGTAAGAAAAACTCAAAATAGTTCGATTTTGGAAAAAATGATTTTGTCGGTTTTTTTTTGGAAAACGCTTTTCTACTATTTTGATAAATTTTAATTATATCTAATACGAAACGTTAACAGGTAGTTTATTATTACATACTATTACTAATACGGTTGTAATCTCAAATTTATTTAAAGTTAAATCATAAGTCATCAATTAATGTCGCCCAGTTAATATTTAAATTATAATATATTAACATATATTTGACATAAAATGATGTGTAAGTGCTTTACCTTCGGAATAGTAAACTAATACATTTTTCATAATGCTCCGAGATCTGTTGATAACTACTTACGATTATGTTAGGTCCGTAAATTATACGAAATTGCAATGAATTTTATACATACATACATACATAAATCACGTCTTTATCCCTTACGGGGTAGACAGGGCCTAAGGTAACAAGATCTTAAGGCCATGTTTAGCATAGTTGTAGGCGTATAGGTGGAAAGGGGAATCAAAATAGTGATGGGTTGCTAGCCGCATGGCCTATAAAATGATTCCTAAGAATTTTGCCCACTCCCGCATATTTTATAATATTTATATTATATTTCCTTCGCAACAAAATACCTATACGATGTTTAGTAAAACGTTATCAACTTCGAAAAAGTTCCATGCTGGTCTGGGAGCAAAGAAAAACATAGAATTTACTAGTTGCTTCTCTTCCCGCGCAGATAGTTTAAGCCCATCGAGAGTATAGGCGAAAGTTTTAGGAATCATGTTATAGGCGATGCGGCTAGCAACCTATCACTGCTTTGATTTCCTTTTCCAGCTATACGCCCTTAATCATGCTAAACGTGGCCTTAAGGTTGTGTTACCTTAGGCTCTGTCTACCCCGTAAGGGATAAAGACGTGCTATATGTATGTACTCGTAGGTATGTGTCGAAAAAGTTAGTTTCCCAAACAAAAATACTGACAGCGAATCATATATCACGTCTTTATACCTTACGTGGTCGTGGTAGGCAGTGCCTAAGGTAACAAAACCTTAAGGCTACGTTTAGCATGATTAAGGGCGTATAAGTGGAAAGGGAAATCAAAATAGTGATGGGTTGCTAGCCGCATCGCCTATAACATGATTCCTAAGACTTTAGCCCATTCTTTCGACGGGCTTTTACCATCTGCGCGGGAAGAGAAGCAACTGGTAAATTCTGTTTCTTCTTTACTCCCAGACCAGCATGGAAGAAATAAAGTTTTAACCAATCAATCATAATTTGTATAATTGGTAAGGGCCACAAACTCGCCCATCTTTACGCAATCAATTAAAATTTATGAAATAATGAAGTATGAAAGTTAGTTCTGACACGAAAATTAACCATTATAATTGTATGGGTATTTTTCGTGGTGCAATGGAACTTTTTTCAGTCACGCGTTTTTTAATGGTTAAATACCACTAACAGTGATCCAACTTTTCGTCCTTACACAATTATAGTTATAGCGGATAAAATTAAATTCGGGAAAACAATCTGAATTTTAACAGGTTACTTATAAAGTAATCTGCTAAACTTGACATTGGTGTTCAATACAGAGTGTTTGTATTGTATTGTATTAATCCGGGTTCGATGTCTGGCCACAGCTTTTTAGATCTTTTCTCAAAAATGTCCGTTAAAGTCGTCATTGTTAACTACATATCAGAATTGCAGGAAGTTCATTGTTGCCGGTCAGTCCAAAATTAAAAAAAAAACATTACTGTTGCGCAAAACTCGACAGTAATGTTGCATACAAATTCCATTACTGTCTAGTTATTAACTTTTTAAAAATGCAAATCACCATTATAAACTTAAAACATCAAATTAAAAAAAAAAGCTAGTACGACAACGTGTTTTTCTGTGTCTGAAATAGCTTTAGGTGTTCTTCAGACAGAAAAAGGCGGCAAAGCAAAACAATTTTCACTATTTTATTTTCATTTATTTTTGTTGTTGTTTTATTTTCGATTTTTGAGAAAAGCACTATACTTGCCTCGGCCAGAATAGCATTGCTGGCTTCGTATTATTAAACGGACTCGCGAGTCCGTTCCAACCAATACTCAGCCAGCAATTGCCTACTTCCTGGCCTAGACAGTAATGTACTATTTCCATGTGCTCCGGTTTCAGTATCGTTTAGGAAAGTGTACAGATTGTGTCCTACACGCTACTGGGCACATTAACCTTTTATTCCCACGATAAGGCGCACTTCCGAGGGAACAGGGCGTAAATATTTTACGAGCGTCATTACGTCTACATTTACGGTGATTGGATATCGGATTGTCAATATTTTTTATCCCTAGGGATTAAAATTATCGTGCACAAGTCCGCACAGGTTTTTTTTTTGTATAAGAGGGGGCAAACGAGCAGACGGGTCACCTGATGGAAAGCAATCACCGTCGCCCAGGGACACCTGCAAGACCCGGGGGATCACAAGTGCGTTGCCGGCCCTTTGAGGAACAGGAAGGCTCGCTTTTTATGGGGGCTTAGGTTATGGTCGTTGTCGACCAAGCTGAATGAGGCTTCGGGTGACCAGACGGCTGGTTTTTAGCACAAAGGGTAAGCATTGCCGTACAACGCTGTACCTAATGCTGCCAGCCTTCTGAGGCACCGATTTAGAAAGACGCAGTCTTGGTAAACCTCCCACTAGGTGGACCGACGACGTGAAAGTTGCGGGAAACCGGTGAATGCAGGTAAATACTAATAAAATAATAAATATCTTGGGACAAATTACACCAATTGACCCAGCCCCAAACTAAGCAAAGCTTGTACTATGTGTACCAGGCAACGGATAAACATACTTATATAATGTAGATAAATACATACTTAAATACATACAACATTCATGACTCCGGCACAAACATTCGTATTCATCATACAACCGTCTGCCACTACCGGGATCCGAACCCAGAACCTCTAGCTTCATAGTCAGGATCACTAACCACTAGGCTATCCGGTCGTCAGGTGGCGAGATGTTCAACGTGGACGTCTTCAGTCTGATGATGAAAACTTGAAGAATGGGAAGAGATGGGTCCTATTTGAAACCCGGGCGCAGCTCGGACCATTTGTTTACGGTAATCTAAAAACATACAAGCATCCAGTATGATAGCATGTCCCAAATTCTAACGGCCCTCGAAACAAGTTATCTCGTGTTGCCAATTAAGCCGGCCCTGGCAGGTATATCGCCGCCACACCGAATATTGGATCAAATCGCCAATGATGCCCGCTCGTAAAATACCCAATTTGTCAAAGGCGTCATAAAAAAATATAATTTGTGAGTAAAACCAGCGGGCGGCGCGTTATGGCGGCCGGCCTATACTCTGTTCCAATCTATTGTAACATATTTGTAAACAAAACAATTTCATCTAAATTCCCGAACGATCAATTATTGTATGGAATTAGCATCACATCCATCGGGACGATGAAAGGTCGTACTTGGTATCTCACTAATGAACAAAAAATATTTACTACAAATATACAAATATACTAATGAACAAAAAATATTTACCTTGCTATTCCGCCACTAAAGGTAAATATTTTTTGTTCATTGAAATGGACCTCCGCAAAGTAACGCCTGATTCAATAAAACAAATTTAAAAAACTATGATTATTATATTTCAATTTTATATGAACTTGGGGGACTTGTTTGTTTTGTTTACAAAGGTGTTAATGGTGTTATGTGTGTTTACAAAAGCTTCAAACTGGATTGGAATGGACTATAGTCGAAACGCACACGACCACGCGGCAAGGCGTAGCTCAAAATGGCCTCAGAATTAGAATTTCAGACTGATAATAATGCATATTCTATCAAAAATAACATTAATAATTCTCAGCTCAAATGGGTTGGAAATACAAAGGGCATCGGACAGCAAATTAGTTGTTTGCGTGTCGAGTGAAAAGTCCGAGTCTAATGTCGTCACCATACAAATGCAGTAGTATACATACCGCGACTAACACTACAATATTAACATTTAGTAGTGGCTTTGAGTTCCTAGAACTAAAGTAGGTTTATTGAATCAGGCGATATTTTGCGGTCTATTTCAATTTCAATGTAGCGTGTACGGAACTTACTATCAAATGAATCAAGAATTGTACTTCGTTTTCCCGTTAGAAATTAAATTTCTAAACGACAATAAAAAATAGAACACCGAAAAATCCAAAAAGTAAAGCTGTCCGGGAATCGAACCCGGATCCTTGTCATTCCGTGACGCATGCTATACCCCTACACCACATAGCAGGTGGGTAAGCCTTCGAATTTTTCTATCTTTAGAATTAAGGCAAGCCCAAATATTTCGTATGGCAACGCTTAACCCGGCGAACCGTTGGTCGCTGTCATCGCGACGTCCCGCTGCGCGCGCGCAAGTTATACCCGCCATTCCACTAATATTCCAAATTTAAATGTTAGCAAAGATCGTGTTGAATACAGATGCGTCATTACTGTCGCGATGTTCTGAGAATGTAATTCGGCCACCGTATTTATTTGTTCGCGGAAACTATTAAGTTATTTTATGAATGTTGATTTTGATGAGTTTCGCGCGGAATAAATTTTAATCAATGTAACGTTTGCCCGGTGGTTTTTCGTTTTAAGATTTTGACGTCACTGTATCGTGATACAGTGGCATTAAAAACTGATATTTAAGAGACTTTTTTTATGTAAAATAAGCTTTCGTTTAGTAACAATAAGGAAGGCAAACGAGCAAGTAACCTTATGGCATGCAGTCAACACTGTACTTATAGACATCAGCAACACAGGAGCATTGCAGACTCATTGCTGGTTAGTTTTACTAGCATCCCATTTTTTCTGGGCTACCTATACATTGTATGTGACAAAATGTACCTAATGTGAGAGGGACCATGTGAATTTTGAAAATCAAATCGAACTCGAGTAACCTCCCAGGACTTATAACCTAACTCGCTCGCAATCGCCATCATGTTCATTTTGACAGTTCTTGTATGAATGCGACAGCTAGCTGATTCCGATGCCAATTGTCAGCCCATACATGAACTGTCAAAATGAACACGATAGCGATTGCGAAGTTAGATAATAAGCCTACTGGCTAAATAAGACATCTACCGTTCCATAAACATTTAAAGCTTTGTAATCGATAAAGAGGTCCATTACCAAATTACACGCCTGCGAAAATTAACATCTGCCCTTAATTACTCTTTGCCGAATCGAGTCGCATCTCGATTTTGTTTTAATCGATTCGTAGTTAATCGTAAATCGTCGGGAGCCGAATGAATGAACGAATGAATAATGAGATATCGCTGACCCAGTTGTCTGTTTGAATAGGCTTGTTAGCTAATGGACTGGATGCTTTATGTTCTTTATTTAAATGTTTAAGGTGCTTTGACAAAATGTTTTATAATAGTTTATTATTCCATGCTGGTCTGAGCAAGAAAAACACAGAATGTACCAGTTGCCTCTCTTCCCGCGCAAATGGTAAAAGGAAGGGCGATAGAAAGGCGATGCAACACATCACTATTTAGATACCTCTTTCCTATACGAGTGTATCATGCCGAGTAAAAAAAATAACGATAGAAAAATATTCAAAAAAATCAAAAGAACAAAAATAATAGATTCGACCTCACCCACATCTTTCCCAACATCACGAACGTGGCGTTAATCAAATAAATCACGTTTTATAGTAAAAAAATTAAATCAAACTCCAATCAAATCACTAATTCTTATGCAAAAACGTAAACTTAATGAAAATAATAGTCAATCAGCTTTAACCACTTCATAATTCTCGAAACTAATTAATATGTCTTCGCTCTCATACATTATGTATGAATGTATGATGTATAGGATGAAATATGAGAGTGGAGTGAGAAACTCTTTAATGGTCAATTTGAATTGACGGATGGAGCGCCACCTCAAGCTCTGGTATTTATGTCTTTCTCTATTTGTGATGGGATTGGTACATACACATACATACATACAAATCACGTCCATATCCCTTACGGGGTAGACAGAGCCTGAGGTAACGAAACCTACGGCCACGTTTAGCATGATTGTAGGCGTATAGGTGGAAAAAGGAATCAAAACTAGTGATGGGTTGCTAGCCGCATCGCCTATAACATGATTCCTATGATTTCCGCCCATTCCCTCGATGGGCTTTTACCATCTGCGCGGGTAGAGAAGCAACTGGTACATTCTATGTTTTTTCTTTGCTCCCAGACCAGCACGGAAGATTGCAGCATGGGATTGGTGATGATTCAAAAAATTATAATAAAGGCACCATCAAATTAACATACTTTTGTGATAGAAATATGATCGTAGGGATAATCTGTCTGTCAGATACTTAAAGCAATTGAATGCGATGAAAGCTGCATTCATTTTTATTAATGACTTCAAAAAAAGGATGAGGTACTCAAGTCTCTCAATTCTGATCTTTTTTTAATGACTTAGGTACATCGATGATGATGACTTAACGATGATCATAACGACTAGTAGAGACTTTATACGTCTCTACTATAGACTAATATAACTTAAGGCTTGGGGACCTTATAAATCCCTTTTATAAATGTACTAGCTGCCCCGGCGAACTTTGTTCCGCCTTAAATTTGAAAAATTCCAGTGGTTTGGGCTGTGCTATCCCGCGGGAACTATGCAATTTTCCGGGATAAAAACTATCCTATGTCCTTTCCCGGGACTCAAACTATCTGTATACCAAATTTCAACTAAATCGGCCCAGCGGTTTAAGCATGAAAAGGTAACAGACAGACAGACAGACAAACAGACAGAGTTACTTTCGCATTTATAATATTAGTAAGGATTCAATTTAAGTAGAATTTAAGTGTGTAGTATTTTATTTTTATTTTATCTTGCGGCGCATTCTTCTTGGCAATGACGGTCTTTCGGAATGCGCTGGTAAATTAAAAAAGGACATGTAAAAGAGCCCATGGCGGCCTATTAGCAAAAATAAATATGAATTTTCGAATTTTTTAATTCGATGGGTGACAAATAAGGCATACTGCTGTTTTGGAAAACTGTTGAGACATTTTGCTTTATAGTTGTTTTGCAATTAAGACATTTTGCTTCTTAGTGCTATTGCGTTTCAAGTATAAACCTTCAAAGTAATTTTGCTTTTTAGGATAGGTAATACAGAATTTTATATTTTTAGAATTTTTATCGACACTCAAAGTGTGTAGTCAAAGAGGGGACCCAATTTTGAATCAATTAGGAGGAAAACATTCCAGAATCATTTTAAGACGTTTTTGTTGTAGAAACGTAGAATGTACCAGTTGCTTCTCTTCCCACGCAGATGTTAAAATGGCGGAAAATCTTAGGAAACGTGTATTAATTTCCCTTTAAATTCCCCTTACACGCACAACCATGCTAGGTAAACCTGGTCTATAGAGAGAGAGAGAGAGAGAGAGAGAAAACATTTATTTACACATATTCGATACACGTATAAGAAAGAAATACAATATACTAAGGAATAGTACCGATATGGTGTAAAATGGGTTCCACTCAGCATAATGTTGCGGCAAGCCGCAACGCTGTTTTTCAGTAGGACCCAGATATAGGTCTTGTTATCTTAGGCTCTGTCTGCTCTGTAAGGAATAAAGACGTGATTTATGTATGTATGTATTGTTGTATCTTTCCGAATAAAAATTGTGATTAAAAATGAGTTACCTACCTTTATTTTGTTGTGAATTTCGCTTCCTCTATTTACCTATGGGTCTAACAGCAGAGGGCTCTCGAAGGAATATTGCCATTCCGCGATCCACTCCCGGCTTTGAAATATCGCTTTTCCCCATCCATTGAATCGCAATATCGTTATAATATTGTAATATACTTGTGCTACAGATTTTGCTTTATGAAAATATTGAAGTTCGATGTATTTTTCTGACGCATTTTCGTCTTGTTACCGAGTTCTAGCGAATTGTTTCAAAATAAATACGAGACGTTTGTATTACGGTATTGTTTTTAGATTAATGCATGAGTATTCTAGTATAAGCATCGTCTACGGTTATGTTTGAATGTTATGTATGTTACACAGCTGTTTACATTTTTAGACTTTTTGCACCTCCCCATGCCAAAAAAATAGATAACTCAACTTTGCTACTGTCGCAAATACTCTGCACCAACGAATTACTGTGTGTGCGGCGCTTGCTCTCGAAACAATGGGACCTTGGTCGGCGGGCACAAAAAAAAACTAAAAGTGCTTTCGGCACGTTCAGTGCTGGCCACAGGTGACCCTAAGGCTGGCGCTTACCTCTCTCAAAGGTTAGGAATAGCAGTTCAGAGAGCCAATGCGGCCAGCGCCTTATTTCGTACTTATTTTATATACAAAGGGATACATACCATTGGCCCGCACGAGGCGGTATGCTTCATCCTTCCTAATGCGAACTGCTAGGGAATGGAATTCACTCCCATCGTCTGTATTTCCGGACAGAAACAACCTAGGGCTCTTCAAGGCTAGAGTGAATAAGCTATTACTGAACCAGTGAGTTACACCTTTGGCCTCATCTGCACCTTCCACCAAGTGAGATAGAGGTCAATCACTGGTCAGTTCGTATTAAATAAAAAAAAATAAACTATTAAATTAAAAACGAATTAAAAACTAAACCAAAACTAATCTTAAAATAAGATAATTAAAAAAGAGGGGCCTCTGTGGCATAGTTCCACAGACGCTGGCAGCGTCCCCCCTTCGGACAGCGATACTAACACGCTGTAGGTATATACCCACACATACAAATTGAAGACAGCAAAATAAAGATACTCGTTTCACTCCTTTGCTACTTCGCGATATACCCCCTTATTCATAAACGCTCTATAGGCTTTTGCTTACTTAGCAATCAATTCAATTCAATATTTGGGAATATGGCTCCATCAAATTTTTGATGATTCTTCCAATGTCGAGGTTGGATAAGACACGGCCAATAGACTTTTGTCCTGCTTTACGGAAGCGTTTCCAGTTTTCGGTAGGGTATCAGCCAGAATCCATCTACAACAAACACAAACAAAATGCCTTCACCACCACTATACAACAACTACTACGATGTAATAATTGTCTAAAACTATTTTTTTTTTTAAATACACTTTATGAACTACGAGGAGGAAGGGGCGGAGCAGGGACAGGGAAGGATATAATTTGCTATTTATTACAATTTTATGGTATTTTTAGTAAGGAATCTATCTAGTATATTAGAAAATGGGGAAAACATTAAAGTTAGTAGGAAATTAATATTAATTGGGCGGCTGACACTACGAGGAAGAAGATTGTACAGAGGTACAGATAGTTTTGGACAATCAAAAAATATATGCTCTAGGGCGTCTAGGGTACCCTCGGCCAGACCACATTCGCAGATGGAGTTGTCCTTTATTCTGAGCTTCGCCAAGAATACAGGTGAGCAAAAATGGCCCAATCTTAATCTAATAATTGTGGAGGTATTTAATTTGGAGAATTCTCTGTTTTTAAAAAACCACGGTTTTGTTGGAATAGTTGGTTGAAGATCTCCATAGTGTCTTCCCTTAATCCGACGAGAGCTTTGCCATACTTCATTCCTACTTAGCAATCGTTTGTCCTTATCTGTGTAAGGTAAATGTCAAAGTGACAGTAAGGACAAACGATTGCTAAGTTAGCAGAAGCCTACAGAGCGTTTATGAATAACTAGCGACCCGCCCCGGCTTCGCACGGTATATTATGCATTTATTATACATATAAACCTTCCTCTTGAATCACTCTATCTATTAAAAAAAACCGCATCAAAATCCGTTGACTGGTTTTGAAGATATAAGCATACATACGGACACGGGGACAGAAAAAGCGACTTTATTTTATACTATGTAGTGATAGTGATAGTGAAGGGGTTAGTGTGGTGAAATCATGCGAAACAGTCACGTTCCCGTCAAATCCTTATGCAGTTAATGTTCGAGAAAACAACGACAACACAAAACAGAAATCAGCGGAAAAACAACCAAAATGAACCACCACCACATAGGATATGCCGGGCACGTTTCACTTCTCTCCGTGGCATCATCAGCGGATGTTGACGCTTCGATGAACGGTCGAATACCGACCGAAGACTTGTTCAGAAGTCTACAGTTTTCTAGGGCTACTTAATATACATACATACATGCATAAATCACGTCTTTATCCTTTACGGGGTAGACAGAGCCTAAGGTGACAAGACCTAAAGATCACGTATATCATGATTGTGGGCGTATCGATGGAAAGGGGAATCAAAGCAGTGATGGGTTGGGCTACTTAATACAAATAATAAAATGCCGGTAGCCAGTATCGGCTACGGTCTAATACTCTCCTTTTGGCCTGTCCTTTTTCATCTTACAAAAAATGCTCCAAATCCTTCACAGCTCACACTGCTAGGCTGTGGAATCGGTAACCGACCTCCATCAGGCAACCTGCCTCCGTGGCGTCGTTTAAGGAGGGCTTGAGGAAGATGTGGCTCACACCATCTCCTTAAATATTGTTTGTGTGTACTCATATTGTATGTAGTGTGTATGTGCATGTGTGTAATGATATTTAGTAGTTTATTTATGAATTGTTTGTTGTATTTTGAGATGTACGCTCTATTGGCTTTCACTATGTGGATATTTTAAACTCACTCTTTGTCGGTCTCGCGCTTAATGCTCCTCTCATTTACTCAAAGGTTAACTGGTTCCCTTATAGGGATAAGTTCGACTTTGTGCATATATTTAAGGTTTTTTTGTGATTCGTCTCTGTTTCTTTATATTTGTACAATAAAGCATTTATTTACTTACAAATTAACTAAATTAAATGAAGTCCCTTTTTAGTTTATTAAAAACACTACATGAAATAAATATTCTGTACAAATGAAGGGCATTTAGGTTTTCTCTGAATTCTGAAATAACACGCCTGAAATACCAGCAGTTGGAACATTCCGTTTTATGCCAAAGCTCTGTTTTATTATTCAAATGAGAGTGATAGGAGTGCCTTAAATAATACAGGTACCATTTTGTTATGTAGTCTGACAGACTAAGGATTTTTCGCTTTTTAATACATACATACCTACATACATAGCATTTTGGGCACTATGCCACTGGTGCCTTTTTGATGTAAGTTAGCTTAAGAAAGTAGTTTTATTTTGTTCATTTTTAGTTACAAAGCACTTATAAACTTAATGTAAAAGTATTACAAGAATTACAAGTATTACAAGTATTACAAGATAAATTAATTAAACTAAACCTAAAATAATCTAAAACAGATCCCATGCGGCATTGAGCCAAAGATGCTGGCAGCATTTCCCCGCTGTATTGCAATGCTAATTCGTTGTGCGAGGAAGCTGCCAGCTCTTTGGTCTCCGTTGCAGTCGATCAGCCTCTTAGACATTTCCTTGATTAACATATCGATGGCCCAGACGAATAAACGTGCAAATGTCATTACTTGCACATTACATTTGCACGTTTATTCGTCTGGGCCATCGATATGCGTGCTGAGACCCCACGGACCTAAGGTCTCAACCCCGAATGGCAGGAGGTAGTGTTTGAAAAAGTTTTATTTTAGATTTTAATCTGGGGTGCGAGTCGGGTTACCTCTACGTGTGAACAAGAGCTGCGGTTCGTTTTTGGATCCGTCCGGGGGGAAGAGCAGTGCTTGGTCCGGTGCACCCTGGGCAACGGCTAATGATTTCCTGGCAGTATCTGAGGGATATCATTGACCGTTGGCTAAGAGCCCGACAGGAGGTAGGGGGGTCTTTGACCGTGTTACCGAACAACGTTGCCGACATTTTGTCACAAGATTTTATAATTAAAACGCCACAATCAAAAGAAGAAGAAGAAGAAGAAGGATTTTAATTTAAACTTGTTTTTTTTTTTTTTTACAACAAGGCAAGAAAGAAAGTGTGTTATCTGATAAGAAACAATCATTGCTACTTCACGTGCCAGTAATTTCCCCAGTAACTCCACTCAGCTTATAAATAAACTGTTTCTTGTCTAATAATTTTATGTAAAGTGTATAACTATTTTAATTCCCCTCTCGTCCTAAGCGCCCACAATCATGCTAAACGTTGCCTTTTGCGTCTTGTCCGCCTATCTACCCCGTAAGGGATAAACACCGTGATTTATGTATGTATATGCATTTAAGCAATGGCATCGCATAGTAATAATGCAAAATCAATGTCTAACGTCCGTCAATCCAACAGTCAATACGCCCAAATACGATCTCCCTATATCTAGGTTGAACCAATAACTGTCAGTCGGTCTGTTACAGAGTAAACAGACGTATTGGGACCCAGCAGGGGTCATGATTTACCGCAGCTACAGCCGAACCCGCGACCCGTGACCCAATGTCAGCGGCCGTGGGACCATACAGCTCTGTTACGACATTAGAGACAGTGTGACGCACTTTGTTCACGCGAAATCTGTTTAAAAGGCATCCGTGATTGGCTGATCGATCAATGTACAGATCAAACCACTGGGCTTGTATTTTGAATCTTGATAGTCAACTATTTTTATTAACATACATACGTACACCCATCACTATTTTGATTTCCCTTTCCAGCTATACGCCCTTAATTATGCTAAACGTGACTTTAAGTTTTAGTTGCCTTAGGCTCTGTCTACTCCGTAAGGGATAAAGACGTGATATATGGTATGTGTGTTGTAAGTTCAATGAATTACAAAACGACTCACTAAATAGTATTTTTCTGAAAATAAATCCACTCACCCTTTTCCTCAAATACAACTTTGATGGCAATTCCGAAAGAATCCACGCAAACTCGCAGTTAACAACGAGCGTGAAAATATTATATTCGGTTATAGCAATATTCGTACCTTCCCGAAATGAAAAGAAGGTCCGAATCGTAAAACGCTTCTCATACCACAAAGTAATATTGAAATTAATAAAGTTTCTGTCGAATGCGAAAGTCGACCCGTACTAAAACGTAATATTACTTCGACCGCCATAGTTTTTAGTGAAAGGTGAGTACTACTAGTTTAGTGCTATGGGCTCCTGGTACATTTTATTCGCTTGTACGGTGGAATTATGTTTTTGTTAAAATAATAATAGACCTTCCACCTTCCGTGCTGGTCTGGGAGCAAAGAAAAAACTTAGAATGTACCAGTTGCTTCTCTACCCGCGCAGATGGTAAAAGCCCATCGAGGGAATGGGCGAAAATATTAGGAATCATGTTATAGGCGATGAGGCTAGCAACCCATCACTATTTTGATTCCATTTTCCACCTATACGCCCACAATCTTGCTAAATGTGGCCTGTAGGTACCTGTGAGGTACCTTAGGCTCTGTCTACCCCGTAAGGGATAAAGACGTGATTTGTGTATGTGTGTATGTAATAATAGACCGTGGGCCCGATTTTCGAAAGCACATAATGTGAAAATACCACTTGAAAGTGGTGAAAAATTGTGCTGAATTTGAAATACCTGGGCCGCCGCGGATATTTCTTCCGGTGTACCTAATGAATGCAATCATTTGTTATTTTGGTAGCCATGCATTTTCATCGCAAATTTAATGAGGATCGTGTAACAGTTTTATCTAGGTCTGGCAGTCTATGGCTGGCAGAGTAACGATAGAGCACTTTTAGAGCGACATAAGCCAGCAAGTGCTTTTAGACGGAATAGACCATATAGACTTATCCAAGGTCTTATTGTGAGTGTTTTTATAACGGTGCTCGTGATTACATAAATCATAGATAATATAGTACAGAGTATAGTAGTAGTAGAAAAACAAAATTAAAACGTAAAAACAGTCACTGCCTGAGCTCTAATAATGCCAAGTCCAATAGGCACCGACTTCAAACACATAAGGGTTCTCACCATGACGTCTTAATGCGAGTCAATTCCGACTCAGTTCAGGTTTTCGCTGTCATTTTTGTCAGAATCTGAACAGAACCGGAATTGAATCCCATTAAGACATCATGGTAACCCAGTAGGTAGCATACACCAAATTATTATTTGATATGAAATTACTGTTATTTTGGAGGCGGTTTCACTACATAGTCACTATCATCATCACTATCATCACCACTTCACTTCACTATCACTATCACTATCACTATCACGTCACTATCACTATCACTATCACTATCACTACATATAATAAAACAAAGTCACTTTTTCTGTCCCCATGTCCCGATGTATGCTTATATCTTCAAAACTACACAACGGATTTTGATGCGGGTTTTTTTAATAGATAGAGTGATTCAAGAGGAAGGTTTATAATGTATCATACATGCATAATATACCGTGCGAAGCCGAGGCGGGTCGCTAGTATAAAATAAAGTCGCTTTCTCTGTCCCTAGCTATGTCCCTATGTCCCTATGTATGCTTATATCTTCAAAACTACACAACGGATGTTGATGCGGTTTTTTTTAATGGATAGAGTGATTCAAGAGGAAGGTTTATAATGTATCATACATGCATAATATACCGTGCGAAGCCGGGGCGGGTCGCTAGTATAAAATAAAGTCGCTTTCTCTGTTTCTAGCTATGTCCCTATGTCCCTATGTATGCTTATATCTTCAAAACTACACAACGGATTTTGATGCGGTTTTTTTTTAATAGATAGAGTGATTCAAGAGGAAGGTTTTTATGTATAATTCTACGCAGACGAAGCGGGTAGAAGCTAGTTTATTAATAAAAAGTTAATGTCGGACCTTATCATCAACGCTTTCTACAACGGCACATTCCCACTAAACTCTAACTCAATGAGACATGTTTGTACAATACTAACACTACTTTACTGTTACCTAATTTCAATACGTTTCGAAGCAAATAATGCAAGAATGTGTTAATTAACATATCGTAAGCGTCGACATTAAAGTACTGTGGACTTGTTATTTTAATTCGAAGCCTTTTTAATGGAATCGTCGACACTTAGTGTTATGGCGACATGGTACTTCGCACCATTAAACTGTGGGGCACTGCTTTAAATTTGAACTTGAATTAGTATTCCATACTGGTCTGGGAGTAAAGAAAAAACATAGAATGTACCAGTTGCTTCTCTTCCCGCGCAGATGGTAAAAGCCCATCGAGGGAATGGGCGAAAATGTATGTATGTATGAATTAGTAGAATGGTTCCGTACCTAGTATGAACAGTTTAGTTTTTAATGTAATTATTTTAAATGCTTAGGAAATTTAAGTTTGTTATTGTCGAAGCATACAATCCTAGTCCTGCAATTCTAGCAGGTAACGTATGCTATGGGTGGTGTATAGCACGCGTCACAGAATGACGAGGATCCGGGTTCAATTCCCGGCCATAGCTTTACTTTTCGGATTTTTCTGTGTTCTAATTTTCTGTGGCGTTTAAACCGTAAAAGTATACAGTCATTTGATAGTAAAAGTGTAAGGTTTTTTATATCCAAAATAAGTGTAAAAAAACGATTTAATAAGACCGTTCAATTGAAATAACTCAACCTGCAATATTCCAAAACAATTTTAAGACGTCTTGCATATTCTTACAACATAACCCTCCAAGTTTTACCGCAGTCAGTTAAAGCCTCTTAAATTCGTTGCTCATTGCGTCGGCACGCGGTATGCTCTACTTCAATTAATTATGCATTCTATTAAACGGTATTTATGGGCTAATTAACGTTTTACTGCTAATACTTAGTACCTCGTTAAGCCGATAAGTAGATGAGTATTGCAAGTACATGTTAGCTCAGTGAGAAAATATTTTGAACTAGCTTTTGCCCCCGACTTCTTTCGCGCATTAACCTTTAACTGACGACCTGGGTTTAACGTAGCACTTACACCGATGTGCCGTCTGAGCGGCGTAGATGTTAAAACTCATCATAAAAAATACAATTTTAAAACTAGTTTTTTTTTATGTCTTTGTTGCATACATACATGTTTAAGCTAATTAATTACAAGATTTAAAATAAAACACCAGTTTAATTTTTAAAATAATCAGTATTTTTTGAGGAGATCGCAAAATCTATTAACTTAGTCGACTCATGTTTTCAATTATTGAGCCTTTATTTTTTACTGCCATGCTGGTCTGGGAGCAAAGGAAAAACATAGTATGTGCCAGTTGCTTCTCTTCCCGCGCAGATGGTAAAAACCCTTCGAGGGAATGGGCGAAAATTATAGGAAACAAGTTCACCTATACGCCCAGTGTCATGCTAAACGTGGCCTGTAGGTCTTAGTTACTTTAGGTTTACCCCGTAAGGGATAAAGACGTGATTTGTGTATGTATGTATATGTTATTTTTATTCCTTCCTTTTATCCCATGGGAAGTTTGCAAGATAACTTCGAAATAGTGCATACAAGGACGCATACAATCCCATGGAAATTTCAAAAAATCCCTTAGTACGTACACCTCTATGATAGTCCAGAATTCATCCAGCCGTGTATTGAATACGGCTATAGTCAACATATAGTTTTTCTTAAGATATTGAAAGTAATCGAGGTCTGTCGTTGATGTCTTACCTACGTACCAGTGGCGTGGCGTCCATACTCGATTCCCACCGGCTTGCCTATTTTAAGGCAGTTGGGCAAAGGCAAGTTAAATTCCCTTCAGCTTGCCCTCTGATATACTTGACGCCACGCCACTGCTACGTACCTAATTAAAATAATCTACCTTCTTCGCTCGCCGTATAAATTCCCAATAAATCGAACTGTCCGAAACTAAAACAAAGAGAGACCTTATAAAAACTAAAAGCCTTTAAGACTTGAAGTCTTTATTTCGATAAGTCCGTGCAAAGTCCTTCCGTTTATCCGGTCCGCATCTAAAGTAACTCTGATTAAATGTTAATCCCTGGTTAAGACGTGCGTGGAAAATAAATAATTCAATCAGTAGAGCAACTTACGTGACAGGACCGATGTCTTAGGTAATGCATTAGTCCCTTTTAGCTGTAAGTGAGGACATGATAGATATATATCCTACTAGTATTTATAAATGCGATAGTTTGTAAGGATAAGGAATAAGGAAGTAGAATAAATGACAAACTTCCACGCTGGTCTGGGAGCAAAGAAAAAACATAGAATGTACCAGTTGCTTCCTCTTCCCGCGCAAATGGTAAAAATCCATCGAGGGAATGGGTGAAATTCATAGGAATCATGTTATAGGCGATGTGGCTAGCAACCCATCACTATTTTGATTCCACTTTCCACCTCTACGCCCTCAGTGTCTTGCTAAACGTGGCCTGTAGGTCTTGTTACCTTAGGCTCTGTCTACCCCGTAAGGGATAAAGACGTGATTTGTGTATGTTCTTTTCAGCAAACAAGTTTTACGACAAAATACTAACGCTAAGAGGTTTAAATGAAAGTGACAGACGAAACAAATGAAACTCTCCTCTCTTCCCACTCAAGCTGTAACAAATGATCTCAAATTGTATTTGTTTCGGCCGTCTTAAGACACTCGCCACGTGCCGGATGGACGTCCGAAGCGAACCGGCGGTGACGGGATGATTGGTGGCCTTTTCGTGTTGAATACGATGAAGTTTAGAAAATGTTCTTGTTGGGACGTCTGCTACATTATTGCGAAATTGTGGCTGTAACCGACACTATTTAGAAGAGACTTTCAGGTTCCCTTCTCATCTTTCTAAGGTCACGTTGTTCATTTAGAAATTATGTTTTTTTTTCTTCCAAATTTTTGTCACCATAGGCTCTGTCTACCCCGTAAGGGATAAAGACGTGTCCTATGTATGTATTTTTCTTCCATGCTGGTCTGGGAGTAAAGAAAACATAGAATGTACCAGGTGCTTCTCTTCCCGCGCCGATGGTAAAAGTCCATCAAGGGAATGGGTGATAATCTTAGGAATCATTTTATAGGCGATGCGGTTGGCAACCCATCACTATTTTGATTCCCCTTTCCACCTATACGCTCACCGTCACGCTAAACGTGGCCTTTAGGTCTTGTTACCTTAGGCTCTGTCTACCCCGTAAGGGATAAAGACGTGATTTATGTATGTATGACAGTTATTCAACCTTAAGCAGGTCTGTAAGCAGGTAATGACTGTAACTACAAGTTGTTATTAAATCACTAGCATTTCCCCCTGGTTCCACTCTCGATTTAAAGTTAAAATTCTGGCCGCTACCGAATTTGCTTGGGATCTTATAAAAACGGAACTTAAATTATTTTTATTGTTGTTTTGACTAGTAGAGACTATACATCTCTACTATAAATTAATATAATTTAGGCTCGGGGACTTTATACATCCCTTTTATAAATGTATATTTAATTTAAAAGAAAGAAAGAAAGAAAACATTTATTCGTGACATATACCTAATACAAAAACAAAAAAGAAAAAAGAATAAAATATAAAATTTAAGTAGAATTTAAGTACCTATTCTTACTGTATTTTATTTTGAAAAAATGACTTTCTGCCAAGTTTCTTGCGGCGCGTTCTTGGCAATGATGGTATTTCCGAATGCGCTGGTAGTTTCAAAGAGACATGTAAAAGAGCCCTTGGCGGCCATTTTGCAAAAATAAAATTTAGTTTTTTTTGACGCCTATTGCTTACCTAGTAAATCTTCTCTATGTACCGGTTTTCTATGTTGTTTATTACATAGTGTTCAATAAAGAGCCATTGTACAGTTATTTTACTACCCGACTACGGCAAAGCCAAAGGGTTATGATTTTTTTGTATAGTGCACTGCTACTTGATCTTTAGAAATCCCGGCCACCAGGCCCCTATTCACCAACACCAACCTGAAAATTGACAACTTGACAATTTGTCACCGACATATGTCAGTGAAATGCAAAGCGTGGGTTAATGAAGCCAACCAGTGTAGATACTGCTCGAATTTGTGTTGTAAACGGAATTGTCGCTGTCACAGACAATTGTCATGTCGGTGAAATCGGCGCCAGGGACTCAAGGTCTCGTTAGCCATCCCGCGGGATAAATCACGCCAACTTATTGCGAATCCCGGACTGATTGCGCCACGTTCCCGGGATCGCTAATTTAGAATACTTGCCGCATTGAATACGGAATAAAACGGATTTGTACAGAGAAAGAAACAAAACAGCAGATGGCAAAAGCCCATCGAGGGAATGGGTAAAAATCTTAGGAATCTGATTAGGCGATGCGGCTAGCAAACCACACACACACACACAAATCACGTCTTCATCCCTTATGTAGACAGAGCCTAAGGTAACAGGTACCTACAGGCCACATGCAAGATTATGGGCGTATAGGTGGAAAATGGAATCAAAATAGTGATGGGTTGCTAGCCTCATCGCCTGTAACATGATTCCTATTATAATCACCCATTCCCTCGATCGGCTTTTACCATCTGCGCGGTTAGAGAAGCAACTGGTGCATTCTATGTTTTTTGAGTATACATTGCTTTGCCGTGACGCGAATGGGTTAGAAGCAGAGTTGGGTGTTATCTAGATAATTTCTTATCTAGATAATTATTTCAAATAAATTTATTCGAAGATAAATTCAATCACAAATAGTGCGTTGACCACTTTTTTATTTAGATGAATTATCTAGATGAAGATTACCGACCTCGTTTGTTATTGAAGTAAGCTTATAATAATAAAGGTATACAGAATGCCACGTCGGGTCAAACCGTCACACTGACATTCATCTTTTATTTAAAATCCCAACTAATTTATCTACATAAAAATGAAACTGATCTAGATAAATTCAAAATAACAAATGACGGATTATTTAGTTACTTCAAATAAAAGATGATTTAGTTATCTTCCCGGTTTTTCGTAAATAGATAATTTTTGCCCAACTCTGGTTAGAAGTCGTTTACCGAGTAGAGGTATACAGCTTAATTATTTTTTTGCTTCAAGTCTTTTTTGAATACTTTTTTAACGATTTTCTTTTTTTGTTACAGGTATGATCGTTTTTCTGGCTACAACATACGCAAGTAACAAAAAACAAAAAATAAAATTCATCATCATCATCTCCGCTCCTTTCACGGGGTACATGCCTCGTTTTAGAATGAGAGGGTGTGAGCTGTTCTCACGAGGGCCCAGTGCGAACAGCTAAAAACCATACATATGAACATAAATACATCGTTCAAAACGCAAGTCCAGATTCGAATCCACGACCTGCAAACTTTTGCAACTGTTTAACCACTAGGCTACCAGGCCGTAATACAATAGGTAAAACTTATAACATTATATCAAAAATTAAATAAACCCCCACGCATCAATCAAGTAATTATACGTTAGTATAAAAACATTCAAGTTGATGCTCGAAATGCAAAAAATGAAATTAGAAAGTCAACTGCTCTACTCTCAAAATGCGAAACCGATTTTTATCAAAAATGTTGCTAAGAACCATCGCAAGGATAAAATGCAAAAAATAAGAAAAGAAAAAAAGAACAGAAAATAAATTAAAATTAGAAACTCAACTACCCTCCTAGCGATAAGACCGCCTATTGTCTACTTTGTTCTTTGTTTCTGCATTGTTTTGTACCGATTTGTGGTGTTCAATAAAGAGTATTTGTATTGTATTGTATTGTACCCTATTCTCAAACTGCTGAACCGATTTTTATCAATCGTTGTTAAAAACCATCGCAAAGACACTGGCTTTCAAATTAAAAAAACTGCATCGAAGTCCATCCGTTTGAGAGATACGATGCCACACAGACACACACAGCCATCGTCAAACGTGTAACACCCCACTTTTCTCGTCGGGTGTTAAAAATTCTACAAATATCACGAAAAATTTACTACGACCCAAAACATTTCACCTTCCTACGAACCACGTCCTAAATTCGTTTCTAAAATAAAGTGTACAAAATTATCGTTTGTTTAACTTGTGAAGCGAACATGGAACCCTGTCATAGTCCGTGTACGTGTAAAACGACGGGTCTCAGACTGCGTCGTTCCATATGATTGATGAGCCCGCTTTTACCTCTACACTGTGTAGCAAACTAAAAGGGAAACACTATTAAACTTTACTTTACTTTACTTTATTAAATATTTTTTACCACGTTCAAAATCTAAACCCGCTAGTAGAGGAACTGCTGGAGCCTAGCGATCTAAAACGACTAAAAAGGGCTAATGTGTTCCCTTAAGGATGTGAGAGTTGATCTTTGGTCCACCTCCTCACTATCGCCACTAAGCTGTCAAAAGATCTGATAATAGTCTTGCGACTGATGGCAAATATAAAAATAATAAAAAAAGTTCAAAATGAAAGCATTACTTCTTTATTTACGAACTGGTTTAGAAGATTCTTTTTATTATAAAGAAGGCACGTTAAGGGAGGTTCAATGTAACTTTGATTATCGGTTATACAAATATTTACGCATTTAAAGTTGGTTACATCTTCTTTTTTTAATATGGCCCCATGGATCGATGCGATCATTTAGCCAATTTTTTTTTATTTTTTTTTTATTTTTATTTACTTATTATTTATTAACCGATGCCCAGGGTGCACCGGACCAAGCACTGCTACCTCTCGGACGGATCCAAAAACGAAACGCAGCTCTTGACCACACGCGGAGGTAACCCGACTCGACCCCAAGTTAGATAGATAGATAGATAGATAAAACGTTTATTTGGTACTGCCAACACACACAATCAAGATTACATAAAATATCAACATATCAAGCAGAAACTTAAAACTAGAACATTATTTTTGTTTGCGTGCGCTACAGTAGCACAAGTTGGTTATTTTATCCTGGAAATAAATGATCATTGATCTGTTCTAACAGAAATATTTAAACCACGTTCTTCTAACTAAATAGTTATAACGTCCACAAATGTATTTTTTGTCTATATTTAGCAGAAGTCTCTGCCTACCCCTGTGGGAAAGAGGCGTGACGGTATGTATGTATGTATGTATTTAGCAGAAAGCACCTATAAGCATTTTTGTTACCCAAAATATTATCGAGTAAAGAGATTTGTGAGAAAAAATCCTAACTACCTACACAATTAAGACTTTGCGGATTATCTTAAGAAATATAAGATACACAAATACTCAAATTAAAATAAATGTTCAAGTAAATCCTTATTAATCTACTCGTGAACCTGTCAGTCACCAAGTTTCTTTTCATTGCGTCCAAAGTATTTTAAAATGATTGTTTGAAACCGTCCCTAAATTGGATCGCAAATAATTCTTGGACGTTCTAGACAACCTCTACACAAATGAAAACGTATTGGTGAGTTAATTTAAATAAGAAATAATTTTAGTTATTCAAAATCGCCCAGCTGTTTTAATTAGAATAATGTACTTACATTTTCAAAGGTAATTTAAACACTGAATTAAACGATTCCAACGTTAACTTTATGTTTCATAATTGTTCGAATCAAATAGGTTTTAGGACTTGTCTGCATTTTTTATAACGTAACACAGACAGATAGAAATATTTGTTAACGCATATTCGGTACACATATATATATAAAACAAAGAGATAGAATATATAGATAGGGATGCTTTAGTGCTCGTCGAGGTAAAATACAGCCAATAATTTGTAGGTATTTATTTGTTCATGAAATAATAAAACAGTTTATAAGCGATAAAGATGCTATTTGTGTGTATGTGAGTAAGTATACATGTAAGTAGGTAAGTACAGTAAGAAAGTCAATGTGATCTAAAGACTCAATCACATAAAAAAGATACAAAACTTAACGATATCAAAGACAAGCTTACCTGCTGTGGGTGGTGTAGGGGTATAGCACGCGTCACGGACTTACGAGGATGGGTTCGATTCCCGGCCATAGCTTTACTTTTCGGATTTTTCAGTGTCGTTTAGAAATTTAAAGACAAGATTTCTTTTCACTACATAGTATAAAATAAAGTCGCTTTTTCTGTCCTCATGTCCGTATGTATGCTTATATCTTCAAAACCAGTCATCGGATTTTGATGCGGTTTTTTTTAATAGATAGAGTGATTCAAGAGGAAGGTTTATATGTATAATATATGCATAATATACCGTGCGAAGCCGGGGCGGGTCGCTAGTAGTCTATAAATTAGTGACTTAAACAAACTTATTTTGCATTGTTACCCAATGAAATACCAATAATACCAAATTTCAAGTCGATACAACTACTGGAAGTGAATGAAATACTAGTAAAACTAGGAACAGAACAACTTAAGTTACTTTCACACATCATGCATACATGGTAGGTAGGTACTTTAAACAAAAGCTTCTATAATCAGTTCGTAATAAATAAAACAAATAAATTAATAAATATAAGGGAACAATTGACACAAATTGACCTAATCCCAAAGTAAGCGGTAGTAAGGCTTGTATTGTGGGTACTAGGCAACGATATACATACTGATATAGAGAAATATATAAATAAACAGAAACATCCATGGCTCAGGAACAAATAGGCACATAAATAATGTTATAAATAATTTTGTAACATTCTGCTTCCACTTGAAAATTGGAAATTGGATTTTAAAATGCAAGCGGGAATCATTTTGCAACATTGCCCCTCATGAGGTTGAAATTTCAATTTAAATAGATACCAACACGAGAAGAGTCATACCAGGTTCTTTGAAATCTTTAAATCTGAAACTACTACTGATTATAAAACTACTAGCGACCCGCCCCGGCTTCGCACGGTATATTATGCATGTATTATACATATAAACCTTCCTCTTGAATCACTCTATCTATTAAAAAAAACCGCATCAAAATCTGTTGACTGGTTTTGAAGATATAAGCATACATACGGACACGGGGACAGAAAAAGCGACTTTATTTTATACTATGTAGTGATAGTGATGATAGTGATAGTGATAAAGTAAATATGTCCTCAAAATAAATATAAATATTCCGCCACAGGCATCGCCCCAAGACGCTGTCCGCGCCTCTCTGTACTGCTGCAGCTATTCCTAACCTTTGAAAGAGCTAAGTAAACTTATCTTTAAATAAACTTTATACGTCTGCAAAATACGTCTTGTCTGATAAGGTTTGGCAGACTCTATTAATTCAGAGATAAAAGCAAAGGCAACTCGGTTCGGGCAGCTAGCCAATATCGGAATCATCTCATTGCATTTCATATCGCAAGATCTAATGCACGTTGTGCAATTTTGGTAAGATTATGGAACTATTGGACTAGCAGAGTGGAGTGCTAGTTTTCAAGTGACCAGCTATATCTGCATGAACTGCATTTCTTTTTGAAGATGCATCTAGTGCTTGAGTAAATACGTTCTCAAATTGGTTATCTACTGTTGCTATCTCTGCATTTTTTACTGTGGCAACAGATTGTCTAGAAGACCAGCATTTAGGGGTAATGCCAGTATTTTCTGAGTTGGTAATCTTACGACCTATTTGTCTCCCTGTAGCGTTACCAACTATCGTTTTTCTTGCAACCTTTCATACTCCTCATATAGATCTGTTATAGTTAGTCTAGTCTAGTTAGTCTAGTGCTGTGACAAACCAGTGGACTGTATATTATAGACTAGCGACCCGCCCCGGCTTCGCACGGTATACTATACATGTATTATACATATAAACCTTCCTCTTGAATCAATCTATCTATTAAAAAAACCGCATCAAAATCCGTTGTGTGGTTTTGAAGATATAAGCATACATAGGGACACGGGGACAGAAAAAGCGACTTTATTTTATACTATGTAGTGAAGTGATGAAAGCGGCTTATGATAATGAACTGGTTTTTAATAAGTATAGGAATAGAACTGCATACGATGAGTGACCTCGTGGCAGCAGCTCCCACCGTGGTTCGTAAGGAACAAAGAGAATATAATCACTACGTTTTAAGAGACGGCACTTTCATCAAAGCCATAAACTGAATTATGAACGTAGTTTCTACCAACTTGGAAGTGACAGTCAGAGGTACCAACATAAAGTGTCAATGTTAAGGCATTAGAGATGTAGCACTATGCCATCGATACATATATTATCGATATCGATAAATATTAAGTAGTACCTAGGTAGGTACACCGTGATATTTTCCTAGATTACTTGCTCAGTGATTTTTTACATTTTACCAGGAAAATAATTACAAATAACACATCAATAAAATTTTATTGAAAATCTTGTGATTTATGAACAAGTTGAAAAAGCTATGATAACTTTACCAGCAGGGTTGTTGCTGGTAATTATTGAAGTGGTGGAGAAGTAATTATTCATTCAATCTCTGTATGGGTATGTAGACCAAATCCTCATTGCCTGTATTTTTAATCCATATTCGACATCTAAAATAAAAAAATATCGATAACTTCAGCACAGCACTATGTAATAGTTATATGAAAAATAATTATGTTATTGCTAAATATTACTTAGGCTCATAATATTTACTGTTAATGCGACTATCATTAACACTGTTTTACTCAAATTTACCTATACAACTAAAAAAACATACAATAAAATTACCTGTTTGGGTCAAGCGGAAATCTAGCCAAAAATATGTCTTTGCTCAATCTTCTCACTCTCCGGACACCACAAATTTCACACTTTCGCAAAGATTTGCCACCCATAATGTTTGTTTATGCAGTTAAATTGCAGTTTTTTAATAATAAACATGTAGTTATTACTTGCTCAGATTCGACTTGATGGCGGCAATGGCGTACGTCACGTCACATGCTTGCCAACATGATGACCTGGTGATGTATAATGCGGCTAAATTAGCGTGTCGGGGTTGGTATGCTAAGACAGAACATTAACCAACTCTTTTATTTGGCAAGGTAGCTAGTTTTAGTTTTCAATGTTGGCACAAAGTACGTTCATAATTCCATACATTGTTATTTTTATATGGAGTGTCGATAGGCTGGTAAGGAACTGAATCCGTTATAAATATAAGATGCTGCTGTCACAAGGTTTACAACTGCCAGCTATAAAATACATTTTGGCAGTAAAAAGGAATTTATCCTCCACAACTGTCATCCATCCGCTTTAACAATAATGGTATTTATAAAGATGATTGAAGGAGTTTGAGAATCAACAAGCAACTGTTACTTTGAGATGTGTGTATTTTATTAAATTCAGTAGGATCGAATAGTCTATGTCTTGTGAATACTAAGAACAATGTAACCTTTGAGAAATATAAAATAAAGAAATAAACAGAGAATCGTATTGATATAGAATCAAATAAAGTGATAAAAATGAAACAACGTTCAAGTAACCTTACTCTTAAAATATAAATATGGTACGTAAATAAAATTGTAATTACAGAACTGATCTTTTCACATTAGTTCTTAAGTCTAATATTTTATATTAGTTTCGTTAAAAAGTATCAAAAACACACACTCAACGGCAAAAATGAACTGAACTGGGCAACATTTAGTGCCGCTGTGTACATAATGTTACACTTTTCCGCGCCGCAAGTGTACGCGAATAACATAATCTCCGTCAGAAAGGAGGAACGAATTCGTATTAGTAAAGTGTTTACAAGTAAACGAGGTCAGGAAAATTAATGGCGTGGGAAACTGGCGCGGCCTTGGAGGTGGGAAGAAATACCGTATAGGTACCAGGTAGCTTTACTTAGCGCTATGCCACACTAAAGTAGGTATTCAAGACCTAGGACTCTTCTGGAGTATTTCAACAGGTATTTATACTATGCGCTCCAGCACTAATGATGGTAGCGATAGTTGGGTTTGGCAAAAGCATGAAAGTAGAATAAATGGAGTAAAAATGAGAGCGTTAAGAAGTATGGAAGGGGTGACACTGAATAGAATAAGGAATAGTAAGTAAGTAAGTAAATGCTTTATTGTACAAATATAAAGAAACAAAAAGGAAAAAGGTCAGGTCAGGAGTAGGCCCGAAACCGACGAGCATGTATGAAGAGATTGATGACTGTGGATGAAGCGAAAGAAATATGTCAGGATCGTAGCAAGCGGAACAAAGTAGTCTCTGCCTACCCCTATGGGAAAGAGGCGTGACTGTATGTATGTATGTATAAAGAAACAGATACAATAGTGCGATAAGATCGACAGAATCGGGCGAATATCTTAGGAGTCATGTTATAGGCGATGCGGCAACCCATCACTATTTTGATTTCCCTTTCCACCTATACGCCCTTAATCACGCTAAACGTGGCCTTAACCTTATGGCTTTGTTACCTTAGGCTCTGTCTACCCCGTAAGGGATAAAGACGTGACATATGTATGTATGCTGGACTGCAGTTGGTTTAAAGCTGGTACAGTCAACGTCACATAGTTTGAAGCATCCAAGTCGGCCAAATAGTTCGGTACATACACATACACAAATCACGTCTTTATCCCTTACGGGGTAGACAAAGCCTAAGGTAACAGGTACCTACAGGTCACATTTAGAAAAATTGAGGGCGTATAGGTGGAAAATGGAATCAAAATAGTGATGGGTAGCTTCATCGCCTATAACATGATTCCTTTGATTTTCGCCCATTCCCTCGATGGGCTTTTACCATCTACACGGGTAGAGAAGCAACTGGTACATTCTATGTTTTTCTTTGCTCCCAGACCAGCATGGAAGAAATACTAATACACTATACTACACTAATGGGTCCCACTGAAAAACAGCGTTGCGGCTTGCCGCAACATTATGCTGAGTGGGGTCCACTTTACACTATATCGGTACTATTCCTTAGTATATTGTATTTCTCCTTGTTTTATGTCTACTTGTATCGAATGTGTGTAAATAAATGTCTCTCTCTCTCTCTCTCTCTCTCCCTCTCTCTCTCTCTCTCTCTAATGAGTGTATGTATGGATAGTTCAGTACACCACATAAATAGTACGGTGTGTCGAACTTTTTGGTCGCGTTGGATGTTACTACATGATGCTAACTGTACCGTAACTTGTTAGCTTACAGCGGCCGTAACCGTTGGTCTGGTTTACTAATCCCTCGAAGCCGGTGGTATTTAATTTGAGCTAACGTTCGGCGAAGCGCCGCGTTTCGGTTTCAGCTGGAACCGGCGTATTTCCTCTCGGGGCTTCACGCATTGAGAGTGGTTCGAGTTAAAGAGCAGGAGCGACTTAAAATTTATTTTTCTCAAAAATGATCGTTAAAGTCGTCATTGCTAACTACATATCAGAACAGGAAGTTAATTGTTGCCGGTGAATCCAAAATTAAAAAAAAAACACACTGTAGCGCTAAAGTCTCCAGTAATGTTGCATACAAATTCCAGTACTGTCTAGTTATTAACTTTGTAAAAATGCAAATCACAAATAAAGGCATAAGACTTAAAACAACAAATAAATAAAAAAGCTAGTACGACAACGTGTTTATCTGTGTCTGAAATAGCTTTAGGTGTTCTGGGTAGAAAAATACTCTCTTCAAATGCCATTGATAAAAAAAGGCGGCAAAACAAAACAATTTTCACTATTTTGTTTTCATTTACTTTTTTTGTTGTTTTATTTGAGATTTTTGAGAAGTACTATACTTGTCTCGGCCAGAATAGAATTGCTGGATTCGTATTATTAAACGGACTCGCAAGCTCATCCGTTCAAACCAATACTCAGCCAGCAATTTCCTACTTCCTGGCCTAGACAGTAATGTACTATTCTCAAACGTTGTGGTAAATGTCGTCATTGTATTCTAAGTAACAGAACACGAAGGGCCTTGTTGACGGCCGAATTACATCGCAGGCGCGATTTTCTGACCATAAATCGGATTGCTGGACTGTTTTTCATTAGTAAGTACCTACATACTTCCATGCTGGCCTGGGAGCAAAGAAAAAACATACAATTTACCAGTTGCTTCTCTTCCCGCGCAGATGGTAAAAGCCCATCGAGGGAATGGGCGAAAGTCTTAGGAATAATGTTATAGGCGATGCGGCTAGCAACCCATCATTATTTTGATTTCCCTTTCCACCTATACGCCCTTAATCTTGCAAAACGTGGCCGTTAGGTTTTGTTACTTTAGGCTCTGTCTACCTCGTAAGGGATAAAGACGTGATATATGTATGTATGTAATATTCCCTAGTTTGATTACAGTTAAGCCTGTCTCGCTCCCGCTTAAGCCTCGCGCCGCGCGTCAGTTGAATAAGAGACATCAGTCACAAGTTTTGGCGAAATCCCTTATCTGTCAAAATCCGCGTTACGCCAACTGCGGTCCGCAGCGACCACGCTTCCTACGTGACTCAGGATAATACTTTTTAACCAACAACCACCAGAAAGGAGAGTTGTGCAAAATACATAAATCACGTCTTTACCCCTTACGGGTTAGACAGAGCCTAAGGTAAATATGTACATACATACACAAATCACGTCTTTATCCTTTACGGGGTAGACAGAGCCTAAGATAGCAGGGACCCACAAGCCACATTTAGCAAGATTGTGGGCGTATAGGTGGAAAATGGAATTAAAATAGTGATGGGTTGGTTGCCTCATCGCCTATAACAATGACATGATACCTATGATTTTCGCCCATTCCCTCGATGGGCTTTTACCATGCGCGGGTAGAGAGGCAACTGGTACATTCTATGTTTTTTCTTTGCTCCCAGAGCAGCATGGAAGATAAATAGGTAAATATGTAAAGGTTACATTTAGCATGATTGCGGTATAGGTGGGAAAAGGATTCAAAATAATAAAATAAATTTTTATTTACCAATACACAAAAAACATACATTATCAAAGCATTAGGCACATACAAGTATCAGGTAAATAGGAGAGGAGACTCAGCAGGCATGCTGGTTTTCAGTCTCCAACCTGATTAAAACTTACTTCTATAAAATAAAATCTAACTAGGGAAAGGTAAAGAAGGTTCGCTGCCAAAGCGACAGATGACGAAATAACTTCTTTCTGGTTCTAATTTACATCATTAGGTAAGGTTTTTATTTATTTACAAAATATAAAATAGCGATAATTATTATAATTAACGATATAACGTAATTTCTAAGATTATCGCCCATTCCCTCGATGTTTTTTCTTTGCCCCAAGATCAGGGTGAAAAGGATGAACCAAATGTTATTTCAAAATCGCCGTAATAAGAAGTGAACTTCTGTTCGTGTAATCAAACATTGTAAGAAGTTACAATGTTTGATTACAAAGACGGTCAGGAGTTGACAGGAGTTAGTTAAAGTTGTTTGTTTATTCGATTTGGTTCCATGACCCAGATATTGGATCGTTTGTTGACAATACATTAAACTTAAGCGCCATGGATACATACATACATATCACGTCTTTATCCCTTGAGGGTAGACAGAGCCTAAGGTAACAAAACCTTAAGGCCACGTTTAGCATGATTAAGGGCGTATAGATGGAAAGGGAAATCAAAACAGTGATGGGTAGCCGCATCGCCTATAACATGATTCCTCTGATTTTCGCCCAATTCCGTCGATCTTATCACACTATTCCTTATTCTGTTCAGTCACCCCTTCCATACTTCTTAACGCTCCCAATTTATTGTGATTTGTCTCTGCTTCTTTATATTTGTGCAATAAAGCATTTACATACTTACTATTTTGTTTCCCCTTTCGACCGCGTCCACAGTCGTGCAGTGGCCTTCGGGTCTTGTGACCTTAAGCTCAGTCTACCCTGTACGGGATAAACACGAGATTTACGTACAGTCAAATGTAATAATATGTATCTAGTCAACGTTTCAAAAATAAGTACCATACGCTCTTACACCGGCGTAATAAGGTCGTGGGACATATTTTTGAGAAGTTCATATCGATACTTATTTTTGCACTTGTCCGTATATACCAGGGGTGGCCAACTTGATTAGACCCAAGATCTCCTGTTTACTAACGAAACCTTGTGCGATCTACCAATTACTTACTTCATGAAACCTTAAATCAGCAGTTGGTGATTACGTTGCGCAGTCTGGTCCATATATTTATATTTTTTGCCTTGCCGCGATCGACTGGACTAACAGGCGCGATCGACCGGTCGATCGCGATCGACCCGTTGGCCACCCCTGGTATATACAACACAATACAAATACTCTTTATTGAACACCACAAATCAGTACAAAACAATACAGAAACAAAGAACAAAGTAGACAAATAGGCGGTCTTATCGCTTAATAACGATCTCTTCCAGACAACCAATACAAGAAATAAGTATATATGTGTTTTTTATTTGAAACTTTCCGTGAATTTGCGTAAGTGTGGTCACACTACAGGCAAATGTTTGGGGTAAGTAATTTGCGTACTTATTGTAGGGCTGTCAGCATTCATACCTTTAAGGGTTGTGTGATTTGTTTTTTCACCCCCCTCCCCGGGTAGAGAAGTGGGGTGGTCTAGGTAAACATACATACATACACGTCTTTCTCCCTTACGGGGTAGACAGAGCCTAAGGTAACAAAAGCTTAAGGCCGCTGGCTGGAGCAACAAGCTGGAACTGGAGATAAGATGATGAGAAGCCCAAGACTTAGGCAAATAAATAAATAATAAATAAATAAATAAATAAATAAATATCTTGGGACAAATTACACCAACTGACTCAGCCCCAAACTAAGCAAAGCTTGTGATATGGGTACCAGGCAACGGATAAACATACTTATTTAATGTAGATAAATACATACTTAAATACATACAACATCCATGACTCGGGCACAGACATTCGTATTCATCATACAACTGTCTGCCCCTACCGGGATTCGAACCCAGGACCTCTAGCTTCATAGTCAGGGTCACTAACCACTAGGCTATCCGGTCGTCGAATGTCAAAGTGACAGATGATGACAAACGAAATCCGTCACACTACAGCCCGTCCGTGAGCTCTTAGAATGTCATTTGATTGTGTCTTGCCGTCTTGAAGGTTTGATGCTTGAATCGGCCGAATGAGGGAGACAGCAAGACAAATCTCAAAGGCATTCTAAAAACTGACGGACTGTAAGATAACAGAAGCGTTATTATGTACTGACAATCGTTCGAAGATTAACTTGAAGAGAACGTTTTTAGACATAAGTTCGCCGTTGAACATCTGTTTTGTCCTGTATTCGTTATTATCGTGTGTTCATATGCAATATAGAGTTATACGTACGGTCAAGTGCAAAAATAAGTATTGATAGGAACTTCTCAAAAATATGTCCCACGACCTTATTACGCCGGTATAAGAGCGTATATGGTACTTATTTTTGAATCTTTGTCTAAATACATATTATTACACTTGACTGTATATACAAACAAACATACTAAACATTGTCCATGGATAAGAGCGTATGCCGCGCGCAATACACTTTTTTTAACGCCTTCGTTGAACAGGCTGCGCCCACGCAGCTTTCTGTATCGATCGTTATCTCCTAGAGTTATGTCGATTGGTAAGTATTTTAATTAATTTATCTACCATCTTGTTATTTTAATTATAAGGATGCATCAATTCGGTTCTTCCATGCTGGTCTGCGGGGGCAAAGAAAAAACATAGAATGTACCAGATGCTTCTCCGCCCGCGCAGTTGGTAAAAGCCATCGAGGGAATGGGCGTAAATCTTAGGAATCATGTTATCAAGTCAAGGACCGAAAACGAATTAAATTATAATGCAAATATTATAAAATCCAAAATAAAGCAAACAGTGCAAAAATCATTAGAGTTTAGTGTAATGAAACTGTAGCTGTGTGTGTGTGTGTGTGTGTGTGTGTGTGTGTGTGTGTGTGTGTGTGATCGCTGATCGTGCGTGTGCAAATTGTATAGGTACAGTGATTCATGACACTTCAATGCAACAACATACAACAACCATAACCCACCACCAAGTGAGATAGAGGTCAATCACTGGTCAGTTCGTAGTAAAAAATAAACATAGTATTTGAGGCACACACACACACACACAGATCACGCCTTTATCTCTTACGGGGTAGACAGAGCCTAAGGTAACAAGAACTACAGGCCACGTTTAGCAAGATTGTGAGCGTATAGGTGGAAAATGGAATCAAAATAGTGATGGGTTGCTAGCCGCATCGCTTATAACATGATTCGTATTTTCGCCCATTCCCGCGATGGGCTTTTACCATCTGCCCGGGAAGAGAAGCATCTGGTACATTCTATGTTTTTTCTTTGCTCCCAGACCAGCATGGAAGGCACAGTTTTAAAAAAAAAGTAATAACGTCAGCCTCAAAATTAAAAGTATAACAGAGAGACTAATCTGAAGCGTAAGTAATTTGGCGGAAAGTTGTAAACATTTTGACATATTGTGCGGGAACAATGGATTTTTCATACAAATCGCTTTTGTCCAATAACAAGGGATACGCCATTTTGTAAACAGACAAAAGCGGAGCGGGCGCGGCGCAGTGGGAGCGGAAAGCTTCCTTCTTTTCCATTTTACGCATAAACTACACATACATACACGCCACGCACCTATACGCCCTTTATCATGCTAAACGTGGCCTTTAGGTCTAGTTACATTAGGCTCTGTCTAAACGAGGGATAAAAACGTGATTTATGTATGTATGTAAGAATATTCTCAGAAATTACCAGAAACATTCCCGCGAATTTATGATAAGTTCCCGTAACAGAAGTTTCCAATGGGAATTTTATTTAAGTAAATACGATTTTCATTAGATAATCAGTCAAAACAATTAATAATGATATCTTGTGCACACTTAAATACATGTTCTTGTTGATAATAAATAAGATTTCTGAGAAAATTTCGCGACTTTGTTTCCAAATATCTCTTTGGTGCATTGCTATATTCATTAATTTGTCGTAAATGTCGTCATTGTATTCTAAGTAACAAAATACGAATGGACTGTTTTTCATTTGTTTTTAACTTTTTAAAAAGTCAAAGAGACTATGGAATAATGAACAACAATGTCATACAGCCAAGTCGATGGCCGAGGAGTGCGCGTTTTGTTCGAGTCTAACGTTTTCATCAATGTATCAAATAGCTTATGGTGACAGATGACATAAAAAAAACTTAAGAAAAACGGTGGGAACGTGAAAAACACCTAAGTTACGAAGAAGTTAAGTGGGGTTGCGAGTCGGGTTACCTCCACGTGTGGTCAAGAGCTGCGGTTCCTTTTTGGATCCGTCCGGGGGGAAGAGCAGTGCTTAGTCCGGTGCACCCTGGGCATCGGCTAATGATTTCCTGGCAGTTTCTGAGGGATCTAAGAGCCCGACAGGGGGGGGGGGGTTTGACCATTCGTACAACGTTGCCGACATTTTGTCACAAGATTTTTTAATAATATAGGCAAAGTTGTCGTTGCTATAACGACTTGATACGCCACAAATAAAAAGAAGAAGTTTAGTGCAAAATTTATTTTCATGTCCTCTCAATGTTTGAGAAAACTTTATGCTGCCTCAGCTGGAATAGCAATTGCTACTTCCTAGGCTTCGGCATTCATCTACTTAAGGATCCCGCTTGCAATGCGACCTCACCCTACGTCGAAAAGGGAATAAAAAATACGCGGCCATCCCCCAGATTGCGCGTCTCCGCCGATACAGAAATATCGTGCGCATTACTCAAAGTAAATATGGACGGGGCCCGTGTTCCAGCGGGGGCGTTTAACTCCAAACATTTCCACACACACACACACAAATCACGTCTTCGTCCCTTACGGGGTAGACAGAGCCTAAGGTAACATGTACCTACAGGCCACATTTAGCAAGATTGTGGGCGTATAGATGGAATACATACATACATACCGTCACGCCTCTTTCCCACAGGGGTAGGCAGAGACTACTTTATACTTTATAGATGGAAAATGGAATCAAAATAGTGATGGGTTGCTAGCCTCATCGCTTATAACATGATTCCTATGATTTTTGCCCATTCCCTCGATGGGCTTTTACCATTTGCGCGGGTAGAGAAGCATTTGGTACATTCTATGTTTTTTCTTTGCTCCCAGACCAGCATGGAAGAAACATTTCCAGATGGCTAATAATCGATCCATCACTATGATTTTACTAGCTGCTGCCTGCGATTTCGTCTGCAAAAAATAGTTTCGCGAGAACTATGCAATTTCCCGGGATAAAAAATAGTCTATGTGTTAATCTAGGGTATCAGCTATTTCCGTTCCAAATTTTATCCATTGAGTAGTTTTTACGTGAAAGAGTAACAAACATCCATCCATCCGTTCGTGTGTAGGTACTTACAAACTTTCGCGTTTATAATATTTGTAGGATCTACCTATATGTTCCACATCATGCTAAACGGTGCCTTTAGGTCTTGTTACTTTATTCTGTCTACCTCGTCAGGGATGACGACTTGATTTATGATTATGAATCAATTTAAGCGGGGTGGCAAAAATACATAGGTACCTACATACATCACGTCTTTATCGATTACGGTTTTTTTTTTAATTTATTAAGAAACAAACAGTCATACATAGTCAAGTGATGGTAATTCAATAAATACAAATAGACAGAGCCTTTTTTTTTTTTTTTTTTTTTTGCGGCGGAAAAATGCGTTACGCATACGACCGCGCCGTGGGGACGGCGCGGAAGTTATGTGGGACTCTCCTCCCCGGCCCCCCCCCCCGAGCGGGGGGAAGCGGAGGAGGCCTACCCACTAAAAAACCGCCGGTATTCCCTCTCTGCCATTGGAGGGGCGCCGTGGGAGAACTATGGTGTCACCACGCACGCCCCGCCGGCCGCCCCAGCCTAAGCGCCGGGGCTCCCGCGCTAAAGAGAGGGGGGCCGGGAATACCTGGCCCCCCCCTAGACTCGTGGGCCTCTACACGCTAGCAGGGGATCCCCATCCCCCGCCAGCAGGCACCACTAGGGGAGGGCAGCGGCAAACTGCCGCCGCCTCCTCCCCGTTCGTCTGCGCCGGAGCGGGGGCGCGAGGGGGTCGTTCTCGCGCTCCCGCTCCCTCTCCTCCTTCTGCGACATCACTTCTTCGCAGAAGGAGGCGACGGCCTCCCAGGACCCCTCACTCCCGACCATGGCGTACACTACGCCGGGGAGTGAGAGGTCGCCGCCGATAGTCGCCACCAGAGTGCGGCGCTGCTCCGACCAGGCGGGACACAGCTCCAGCGTGTGCTGTGCCGTGTCCACCGCCGCGCCGCACTCGTGGCACGACTCCGTCTCCTCCCTACCGACTCTTTTCAGGTACCGCCCGAAGCAGCCATGCCCGGACAATACCTGTGTGAGTCGGTAGGTGAGGGACCCGTGGGCCCTCCCGCACCACTCTGGGAGCACCGGGCGGATGGCTTCGATGGTGCGGGTGCCGAATTCGGCATCCCGCAGTGCATCCACCCAGCGCTCCATGACCCCTTCTCGCGCAGCTTCTCGCGCGCGCGCTAGCTCCGCCGGGGCGAGCGATGAGAAATAGACAGAGCCTAAGGTAACAATACCTAAAGGCCACGTTTAGCATGATTGTGGGCGTATGATGGTAAGGGGAATCAAAATAATGATGGGTTGCTCGCCGCATCGTCTATATCTCCTCGATGGGCTTTTACCATCTGCACGGGAAAAGAAGCAACTGGTACATTCTATGTTTTTTATTTGCTCCCAGAACAGTGTGGAAATGAGGCGTAAAGTCAACTTGAGTGATTTAAATCTACAGCTACTACCTAAAAGCCACCGCTAACGGCGCTAACTGTTTAACTCCTACATCAAAGTCAACAAGCGTTTAAGTTCATTTTACTCAAAAAAACAGCTGAGCAGATTTGAATGCACAAGTGCATCGGAACCAACATACGAAAGCAGATTTATGACTTAACACATTCCTCTCGCCGCCGTGTTCGTGCATGATGCACTTCGTTCCGTCAATTACAGTGCGTTTTAACAAACTGAAAAAAATAACAACAAAGAAACTGAAATCTACTTATGTATTCATTTTTAGCAACGAGCTATTTCAAACATTTAATACTAGCTGTTGCCCGCTACTCTCCGCAGAATTCGCTTATCGTTATCCCGCGTGAACTGTGCGATTTTCCGGGATAAGAACTATCCTATGTCCTTCCCTAGGACTAAAACTACCTCGGTACCAAATTACATTAAAATCGGTTCAGTGGTTTAGTCGTGAAAGCGTAACATACAGACAGATTTACTTGCATTTATGATATTAGTAGGGATTAATATAAGCGGTAGCAAAAATGTATAAGACACGAATAAAAACCATAGATAATATAATATTTTATTAGCCACACACTGTCCATTGAAATTTTATTAACTGTAAAAATACTCACTGAAAATGGAGTTTTTTTTTAAATTTTGCATTATATTTTTGACAATTCAACCTCGCATTGTGAGAACTGCGATTCATAATTAATGTATGGATGTACGTATAAGTACTCTTAATTGTGCCAAATTCTTCTTGGCAATGACAGTCTTTCTGAATGCGCTGATAGTTAAAAAAAGACGCTACCTTGGCGGCCAATTGCAAAAATAAATTTTGAATTTTGAATTTTTCCGTTTTTTTTTCAAAAAGCTGCACTATTACAGAGTGTGCGAGTCATGTAACTGTCCGTTTTTCACCATCCGTTTGCCTCCTCGTTAGCGGTCGGATGCGTGCAGCGATTGTTACACAAACCGTATTAACTAATCTCACTAACTAAACGCTGTTTACATTTCAGACTTGAGGGAATGTTGGACAAGAGATTTAAGCACTACAGTCGAAAGCAATAATGCCCTATGTACATAAAATAGCGATTGATACTCAAGCCATAATAAATAATCTCACTTACTAAATGCTGTTTACAATTCGGGCTTCAAGGAATGTCGGACAAGAGATTTAAATACAGTCAAAAGCAAAAATGTTATTTACATAAAATAGCGATTAACACTCAAGCCGTGTTAACTAATCTCACTTACTAAATGCTGTTTACAATTCGGACTTCAAGGAATGTCGGACAAGAAATTTAAATACAGTCAAAAGCAAAAATGGTATTTACATAAAATAGCGATTAACACTCAAGCCGTGTTAACTAATCTCACTTACTAAACGTTGTTTACATTTCAGACTTGAGGGAATGTTAGACAAGCGGTTTAAGTATTATACCAACCTAGTAAAAATGAATTTGATTACAAAATAGAATGGCAAACGAGGAAGTAGGTTAAGGAAACTGTCTTTTACTTTGATACTGGAAAAATGGTCCATTAGACAGAGACAATAAACTATTCAATATGCTTCTCTTTCCGCGCAAACGGTAAAAGCCCATCAAGGGAATGGGCGAAAATCTTAGGAATCATATAGACGATGCGACTAGCAATCCATCACCATTTTAATTCCCCTTACCACCTATACGCCCACAATCATGCTAAACGTGGTCTTTAGGTCTTGTTCTTAGGCTCGTTGTGGTCTTAGGCTCTTTCTACCGCGTAAGGGATAAATACGTGATTTATGTAGATTACATTTTTGTCAACGATATAAACGCTTTGTGATTTGTTTACGCGCCATGTATGACTGTTTGTGTTTCATAAATAAATAAATAAATAGATTCCTTTTGACATCTTGGTGTCGTACATATATTTATGCTCTCGACTATACCTAAGTTATATAAATGAGTGTGAAACGCCGCTGTTCCGGAAATACGGTTTGCAGCGAAAACAACTCTTTGAGAATTGCCACATGTTTAACATTTTATAATTTCTCGAATATTCTCTTACCTTTCCTAGTGCAGAACGGCGGTGTGAAGTACATAACAATAAATACTGCGCTAAATATCGCGAGCGAACATATTCAGTACAGTCGGGGACAGGAGAATTGGCATTGTTCATTTTTTTTTGTATGCTCCAATTCGAAAACCATTTCGAGGAAAACCATCAATTATCCGATTTATCTTGTCCGATTTCAAAAATACTTTATGATTACAGATATTTTTGTAAAAGTACTTTTAACCTTTGTTTGACATAACGACCCAGTTTTTAGACAGAATCCAGCATTGAATGTTTGCCACAAAAATGGAAAAAAAAGTTTGGCTATGGCAACTGTCACCTGTCACGACAAAACCATAGACAAAGCCGTTTTTTTTAAAATGGCTGAACGAAGGCGCTTGGGATTCTGTCTAAATTCACGAACTATGAAACAGCGAAAAAAAATTATTATTAATTAACAAAGCTACGTAAAAGCATAATATTCAAATTAGTTGCTTGAAATAGTCCATTTTATCAAATAAAGGTGTTAAAAGCACAGCTTAAAAAAAATGAACAATGCCAATTATAAGAGCATTGATTTGCTAAGCCTGCTATATACAGGTTGTCTCATTGAAATCGGTCAGTATGGGAAAGTCTGAAACTATAATACATACGAAGATCTGTTCTTAGGAACCATGTCATCGATTTGAATAAAAAGAAAAACTGCATTCATGTATTAAAAAAAAACTTGGACTCAGCTCGGGAATCAAACCCAGTTGTTTTGAAAAAAAAAAACTTACACTATTTCTATTTAAATATCGATTGTGTAGGTCTTAAGCAGTAAATGGCTCTATGAAACATGATGTCTATCATCACTACATAGTATAAAATAAAGTCGCTTTCTCTGTCCCTACGTCCCTATGCCCCTATGTATGCTTATATCTTCAAAACTACACTACGGATTTTGATGCGGTTTTTTTTAATAGATAGAGTGATTCAAGAGGAAGGTTTAAATGTACAATTCTACGCAGGCGAAGTCGCGGGCAGAAGCTAGTAATGAATAAAATGCATTGTTTACACATACTTTAATTCATTTTAGGTGTTCGGTGTGACCACCTACTAAAGTAAACTGTCAAAATGAATTCGATGGCGATTGCGAGCGAGTTGTAATAAGCCAACAGCTAACGACGAAACGTAGCCAGTTAAAAGCCTGTGATAAATCCAAAACATGCCTTACTCAGAAGCCGTCTACAGCAAAACAAGGGAAAAAATTAAATAATTCAATATAAAAACACAAAGCTACTCCCCAGAGCAGGGGAATAAGCGCCGTCCCAAAACAGAGCGATCGCGACTGTACCAGCCCAAGGGACCCATATTTTATATTCCCTCCGAGCCTTGCTTTTGCTTATTTTTGTTTTATATCTCAAGTTCGTATTTGGGGCTAACTGTCAAGGTTTGATGTTGGGGGATTTCGGCGTATCTTGATGTTTGGTCGATGACAAAGTACAGATGTAGCGCCAAACAACTTTCCATGACATTTTTTTTTACTACGAACTGACCAGTGATTGACCTCTATCTCACTTGGTGGAAGGTGCAGATGTCTACCCCGTATATAAAAACGATCTATTTTCATGTCAGTGTTTTATGTTTCATTTTTGTAGAATTGTGTGCATGCTCTAATTGTGTGTCTTTCAAAAGAGAATAAATGTCTTCCTATCTTTATACGTCATTTTTAGAGACGCGTGGTAATTTTTGACAACTCTTTGTTCCCGTATCCGGTTCACAAAGCAACCCTCTGTTGTATCGGATTCCAAAACGAAGCGTCCTCAAATGAGTACTTCGATGCTCAAAATTTAACATGTAAATTACTTCCTGTAACGACATATTGGATGTCTAAACACGTACCATTATTATTATTTTTTTTTTTTTACTACAAACTGACCAGTGATTGACCTCTATCTCACTTGGTGGAAGGTGCAGATGAGGCCAAAGGTGTAACTCACTGGTTCAGTAATAGCCTATTCACTCTAGCCTTGAAGAGCCCTAGGTTGTATCTGTCCGGAAATACAGACGATGGGAGCGAATTCCATTCCCTGACAGTTCGCATTAGGAAGGATGAAGCAAACCGCCTCGTGCGGGTCAATGGGACATTTGGTTGAATCCCATGCGGTTTTCAACTTTAACGACATTTGAATAAGAATTTTATTAGTAAAACAAGTAGCTGTTGCCAGAAACTCCGTCTGCGAGAAATTCGCTTGTCGCTATCCCGCGGGAAGTGTGCTATTTTCCGGGATAAAAAGTATCCCATGTTGTTCATATGCGGTGAACGTTTGGCATGCAGCAAAGGCGATCGAAGAAGACATCGATTGGAAGCAGTAAACGCATTTCGACAATATAACTACTTTTTAAAGTCACCCCGTAAATCAAAGTCAAAAGGTTTACGGTATCGTAGGAATTATGTTATAGGCGATGCTAACAACCCATTACTAATTTTGATTCCCCTTTCCAACTATACACACACCCACACACACATAAATTACGTCTTCATCCCTTACGGGGTAGACATAGCCTAAGGTAACAGGTACCTACAGGCCACATTTCGCAAAATTGTGGGCGTATAGGTGGAAAATGGAATCAAAATAGTGATGGGTTACCAGCCTCATCGCCTATAACATGATTCCTATTATAATCGCCCATTCCCTCGATGGGCTTTTACCATCTGCGCGGGTAGAGAAGCAACTGGCACATTCTATGTTCTTTCTCCGTTCCCAGACCAGCATGGAAGATTTCCACCTATACGCCTACAGTCATGCTAAGCGTGGCTTTTACGTCTTTTTACCTTAGGCTCTGTCTATAAAGAAATGATTGCATGCATGTATGTATGTATGGATGGCTATACAGTAGTTCGTCCTGTAATATTTCTAGCTGCTAAGTATTTGGCGCGTAATGGTATGCCTCATGGTTCAATTAATTTTCTAGTTACAGAGCATGGCTTGTAAATATTCATATTTCTCGTGTAGGGTTGAACAATCAGTAGATACAAACGACAGGGCTGTCACAGTTTCGATTTTAACAGAAAAAACTTTAACTAACCGTCGTAGGGCATTTAGGGCCTTGTGCAAGGTCCGTCCGGATCGCTACCACCATCTTACTCGCTAATCCTGCCGCTAAGTAGCAGTGCTTGCACTGCTGTGTTCCGGTATGGAGAGTAAGACAGCCGGGGAAATTAGGCACAAGAGGCATTTCATCTTAGTCCTCTAGGTTGGCAACGCATCTGCAATCCCTCCGGGGTTGCGGGTGTCTATGGGCAGTGGTGATCACTTACCATCAGGTGACCTAGCTCGTTTGCCTTCCTATTCATATAAAAAAGAAATAAAATAAAAATAATAAACAACGTGTATAGGTCCGGCCACACCAGTGCGTAAAAGACGTCGACGGTGCGTGTACGCAACAAAATGTATGAAGAAACGGTGAGCGTGACGCATTCGGCACGTCACTGCGTATACGCAGCGGTATGATCGCTCCTTAAGTACTTAACCTTTATCAACAATTACCTCATTTTCCAATATAATTTTTCGTGCCAGTTTTGTAACGATACATTTAAAGCGTTTGAAAAAAATTACAAAAAAGTAATGGGTACTTTTTTTACGTCAATGTCTCTCTCTCTGTGTGTGTGTGGCATTGTAGCTCTCAAACGGCTGGACCGATTGCGATGCGGTTTTTTTCATTCAGAAGCCAGTTTCCTTGCGGTGGTTCATTGCTATGTTAGGCAAAAATCAGTCCAGTAGTTTGGGTCCAGGGTATCAGTCTTTTCCAAAATTATGTAAGGTTTTCTTGGCATTTTTTAATTTAATATTCACAGAATTATTGAATTTTCGCGTGAATAAGAGTCGCAATTTTTATGAGTCGACAACCCTGGTACGCGGGCGATAACCGCTGCTGCTGATTGCCTACCCTGGAAGTAAGAAAAATGTGCCAATTCTAAGCAAATATCAGTTCAGGAATGGTCCAAGTTAGATAAGCAACGCGGTTTGAATTACACATTGTGGTGCCAAATTCGCCGTTAAAAAGTGACAGTTTTTGTGTAAAAAAAACTTACGATAGGAGCTCTGTTTGGTGGCAGAATTATCGAGAAAAATAGAGACAGATTTCAGGATAGATAGTGTCCTACTAGCCAGAGAGAGAAAGAGAGAGAAAAGAGAGACCCAACTAATATTAAAAACTCACTATTGCCTACGAAGAATATAATATTATGTTTATCGTTAACCTGCAGAAACTACGCAACTTCCTAAATTAAAGTTCCTAAGGATTTCGATACGGTTATTTTTAATAGATAGAGTGATTCAAGAGGAAGGTTTATATGTATAATTCTACGCAGATGAAGTTCCGGGCAGAAGCTGGTAGTGCTATATATATGTACGTGGTATTTTGTGACATAAGCCCCGCTCGCGCTCCAACCTTGTGCCCTACCAGCCATCGCGTCTCACGGTTCGTTACACATTTTTCCGTCAACGCGTCTGTCTGTCTCACCCCTAATTAGCTCTACGCTTTATTTAAGGGTGAGGATTTAAGGTACAATCCGGATTTTCATTTTTCTTCCCCGGTAAAGATTTCTCGAGTAGCTTTAATAAGGTTAAATATTCGGACGGTTTAGGTCTCGAAAATTTGTGAGGTTGAATTTCAACCGGGTTCAAGGTCAATGGAAATCGCTCCTTTCTCTCTTACGGAAGACCAGCATAATGCTAAGTGGTGGTTAGGACGATTTCGCGACAATTTATTACATACATACTTACATACATAAATACGTTTTTCTCCCTTACGGGGTAGACAGAGCCTAAGGTGACAAGACCCAAAGGCCACGCTTAGCATGATTGTGGGCGTATAGGTGGAAAGGGGAATCAAAATAGTGATGGGTAGCTAGCCGCATCGCCTATATGATTCCTATGCCCATTCCCTCCTACGTAATAATGTATTTCTTTCTTTTTTTTGCTAGCTTTTACTCGCGGCTTTATTTGTTCAAACCATTCGGCTGATAGTTGAAACTCCGAGATTTTAACGGAGTGTCAAGTTCCATGGGAATTTAGAAAAATAAAAAATTGGAGACATTTATTTATTTATTTATTTATTATTCAATTTGACATGATGAAATCCTGGTCAAAAATACAGACAAACAACCACAATCACAGATTTTAACGCATGAGTTTATAATTATAAATACATACATTAATACCGTTACGCCTCTTTCCCACAGGGGTAGGCAGGCTACCTTGTTCCATTTGCTACGATCCTGACCTGACACACCTCTTTCGCTTCATCCATATTCATCAATCAATTTCTTTCATGCTGGTCTGGGAGTAAAGGAAAAACATAGAATTTACCAGTTGCTTCTCTTCCCGCGCAAATGGTAAAAGCCCATCGAGGGAATGGGCGAAAGGAATCACGTTATAGGCGATGCGGCTAGCAACCCATCACTATTTTGATTTCCTTTTCTACCTTTATGCCCTTAATCCTGCTGAACGTGGCCTTAAGGTTTGTTACCTTGGGCTCTGTCTACCCCGTAAGGGATGAAGACGTGATGTATGTATGTACCTATGTAATTTCATCAATTCAAATAGTCGACTGCAGTGATTGGGAACTGTAGACAAACAGCTTATAAAAAGCGTAATTTCCACCAAAAAACTTGTTCCAGATTTAATATGCTGTTCAATTTCAAAAAAACGATTACACGAATAAAGTTAATATCGCGGTTACATTGGAACTTTGAAAAAGAGTCGTTTATCAAAAAATACCGGTTCCCCCGACTTAATTTGCGGGTAGGTTGTAAAAAAACGTTTTACGTTGAACTTAGTCCACAAATCTTGGTAATCGTAGGGGGGGGGGGGGAGCGTTTATGTTCATGTAAGTCGGGGGACTCTGGAATTTCTATTCTTTTTAGGGTTCCTTCTCTAAAGGGAGAAAGGACACTTATAAGATCACTTCGTTGTCCGTCGGTCGGTCTGTCCATCAACACCCTTTTTCTCAAGAACGCGTAAAGATTATTTAATTGAAATTGGTAGCAAATACGAAGGTCTGCGATCCCTTGAAGCTGTGAAAAAATCAAACCTGTAAGTCTACGCAATCAAAAGATTATGGGGGTTTGTATCGCATTTCCCAAAAATTTTGCACAAACTTCACTATCTTTCACGTGTGGTTGATTAGCATGGTAACTATTCTCGTATTGTTCATTGACAAGCAACTTTATAAAGGCTAAGAATAGAGTTGTGCTAGTCGCGCTCTGCGGGCTCTGGTGAGGACCAATTACGGGCATAACTTCTATGTAGACGTCATGCTTGTGGGTAGTTACGGAAGTTTTGAGCCTTCTGTAAGTCTGCAGGTATTTTTCTGTTGAAAATAAAAATATCAGACATAGGAAGTTGTCACGCGGTAGACGGTGACACTTGTAAAAAGTCGAATCAAAGATCGATAATCGACGACTTGCCGTAAGACCCTAGGTGGCACATCACTAGTCGCGCTTAATTAAGTATAGTTATACATACGGAACCGCGGCCTCCTATAAAAGCTCGCGCGCGCCGTAGGGATCCACACTCTATTTCAAATCTTCAGAATAAAAGCTACGAGTACGGAATCCCCAGTTGTATGGTGAGTAAATTAATTATCATTGTCTAAGTGCTCAAGGTGTCTTATTGTATTTTATTGCTTTTTATTCTAAGTGTAATTTCAAATGTAAATCATGTTAATAAATTAGGTCTAAGTGTTTCGTCGGGGCGCGTTGACCGTAGGGCCAACGGCCTCCAATTTGAATTATAACGTAGCTTCATTTTGAATTTAACGGCGAACACAGACTGTTCAACCTTATTCAAATTCGCCTATTTGTTCCTAAGTCTTACTCGAGGACCTAGCCGACTCTTTGACGCACTACCCCTGGTGGACGTCGAAGAGCTGCCTGGGCCCTCGTCGTAGAAGACCGCCTCTGACACCGAGAAAATTACAGGGACCCAGATCGGGGCTAAATTAAAGCCTGAAACTGCTGAGCTGCATAACGCACATCTCCACTACCCTACCGGAAGACACGCTTCTGCCTGAGGACGACATCCTGACCCAAGGCTCGCCTCTACTGCGACCCTCGCCTTCGGCCCCTTCTGCGCTGGCAGCGTCGTCCTCACCTTCGTGTCCGTCCAGGGGAGTACTAGTGCTCCTTGGGCGTGTGTGTGTGAAAAGAATAAGTCAATAGTGCCGTTCTGCCCTGAACTCTCTTAAAAAGCTCACGTTATCCCTGAGACTACGTTGTTCTTTGGATATTGTAAACAATAAACCTCTGTAAAGTTCCATTTGTTTCACTGAATAGCCAAGGAGCGACCCTACACTAAAAAATATTCACGAAAAGTGATAGTCGGCGCCCAACTTGGTTAGTTCAGTTCAGTTCTTAGCACTTTTTCTATACGCGCACTAGCGGCACCCATTAGTTCAGTTCAGGTCTTAGCACTTCTTCCGCACACGCACTCAAAGAGTTGGCTTCGGTCATTTCTAAATACTTTTATACTTATTTTATTGTAAAATCCGACTATTGCAGTAACAATTCGTTCGCTGTCTGAGCTCGGCTTAAGAATAGGCTCAGCCGTTTTCTCGTTCGGTTACGTAGAAGTCGTAAAAAACGTTGTTCCTGTCGGTAACAAGTGGTTATTTTCTAATTTTTTAATTTAAATTAACGTAAACAAACATTAAATTCACTAGCAGTAATTTGAAATCAACGGTTCCTAACGTATGTACTTAAATTTAAAATATTAACGGTCAAATATTTTAAATACTGAACCGTTAATTTAAAATCCACTCGCGCTTGGCACATCCGCTCGCGCCCTAATTATTCGAATCAACGGTTCCTTCCGCACCGCTCCGTTGTGTTAGCAACGACCGCGCGCTCTCTTTCGCACCCGTGTGCCTAGGACACTTAGCAGATTCAAATACGCAAGCGTTAACGGCTCGATCGCGACCAGTGTCAATTTAAAATACACATTAACTACATAATAACTACCACAGTTGGCATTTCAAATTTATAACGAACCACTCAATTATCTAACAACAACCTTAATTAGTTGTACCGACAAGAACATTAATTTAATCAAATTTAGCATCACTTCTCGAAAACTTTAAACTTAACTTCAAACAACTCGCGATTTTTAACACTTTACTGCAATAATCGAATTATTTTAGCACCTTACCTATACCTGCGCATACTTTGAGCATTTAGACAACTAACTACAACGCGCTACGTGTTTCAATAGCAGGCTAGCCATTACAACTGAGTTAACTACTTAACGTTCAATTCTACCAACGTTTAATACGACTCGCAGCCATACGTTGCGGCACTTAGGGTAATACGCGTAAGTCGCACTTTCCTTCAACACTTACTTATCGATCTACGGTTCGTCTTGTAACTCCATTTCATTATTTTAAAATTATAAACGCACCTTAACGCGCACACTTCGGAGAACAGGTTGAATAAATTCTAATATCGCGGGTAACTTACAGCTTTTAGTGTACTAAAAATGGCACATCGCAATATTAAGTATTTATCACTACAAAAAACAGAGCTATCTTATGAGGTGGCTATTCGCGGAACTACACCGGCACTTACAGTACAAGAATTACGCGGTCAAATAGTGAAACTAGCACCCGGTTTACCGGCCCAAGATATATTAGAATCGGGACTAGACCCCGTCGACGACCTAAAAGGCGTAGCAGAAAGTTTAGCAAAAGCGCAGTCAAATTTAACCCTAATCAAATCAAAGTTTGACGATAATTTATTCGTGCGTACAGACAATTTGTGCAGTCATATCTACCATCGTCTTAGGAGAATAATTACTACTACACCCGAATCGGAGGCAGTATTGAAATCATGCTTAACTAGCTTTCAAAATGTATCAAAGGAACTAGCTACTATACGTGCTAAGTTTGATCAAGATAGTGAGGAAACCTTTTTGGAAAGTGAGGACAACCTAGAACAATTGAACACTTCTTCTCATAGTTTCGCGCAACCACCACCAAATATATCAGTAACATGTGACCGCGGCATAACCTCTGATTTTGCAAAACTTCGCTACAGTGGAAAAACTTGTGTCCGCGCTTTCGTCATTCGTGTAAACGAATTTCTCTCAGCTAGGAAGATTAAACCAGACAAATTCCTTTCTTTCGCGACTGAGATATTTGAGAGCGAGGCCTTGTGTTGGTATAGATCGGTTAAAGATAAGATTACCACTTGGAACGAATTGTCTAAACAACTCGTATCCGTATTCTCACAGCCAGACTACGATTATAAATTAAAGGCGGAAATTCGCGCCCGGACTCAAGACGACTCCGAAAACATAACAATTTATTTAGCTATTATGCACGCAATGTTTTCACGACTAACTGTACCTATGACTGAAGATGATCAGTTAGAGATTTTGTTGCATAATATTAGGCCCTGTTTCGCGGCAGTATTAGCTACAGCTACTTCAGTGACCACTATAGATGAACTCCGTACCGTCTGTCACAAATTCGAACTAGTTCAAGCTCGAATGTCTAGCTATAAAGAGCCACCGCGCCCTACGGCAGGTACACTAATCCCTGAGCTAGCTATAAATAAACAATCACAAACCTTTTCACATCAAAATAGGCATTTTGATAGGTATCAGCATCCATCCTCGGGTAACAGCGCTAATAAACATAATTACACTAACACTAAACACCGATACCCGGTGAATATTTTGTCACAAGCACCACACACTAACAATAATAAATTTTGTCCTAGGTGTAAATCTAATACACACACATTAAGAACTTGTCAAGCACCACGGACCTTGTTGTGCTTCAAGTGTGGCAAGGTGGGGGTGAAGTTCCCTGATTGCACTACATGTAATAAACACATACCTAGACCCACTTCGCAAACAAAAAACTAAGTTCGTGGCGAGGACGTCGTTACATTAGGAGGGCTAATAAATGGTCACAATGGCTGCATTTCGTTAACACTTTTTTTAATTCTTATAAGGTAACGACGATCTCGCCCCACTCACATAAACAAAACAATTCGCAGCAGGACTTAGGGCCGCGCGACGCGCGACCGTTCATAACTATCTATATAAACAAACTGAGAATTCCACACTGCTTATTGGACTCGGGGGCGGCCGTAACGGTGCTTGGCAAAGATTATCATAACACATTACTTACCTATGGGCATACCATGCGTTTTGATGATTACATTAACATAGAGGCGGCTGCTGGCCGGCGCTTGCGTAGTATAGGATACTTTGACCTCGACATAACTTTTGAGAATCAAACTCACTCTATAAGGGCATACGTAGTGCCCGAGGTCAATAATTCTGTCATACTAGGGATAAACTTTTGGCGGTCTTTCAAAGTTTGTCCTAAATACGTAAGTGCTTTAGCGGCAAGCGAGACCGTCACTAAGCATCCAGACAGAATTATTCGACCTCAGGCACTGCATTCCTACACTAACCTCACAGAGGCTCAGCGCGTGCAGGCAGATAATATTATAGGACAGTTTCGCGACATCTCTTACGAACAAATTGGTCTCGGCCGTACTAACTTAGTTGTACATAACATTGACACGGGCACTACCGAACCAATTAGACAACGTTCCTACAGAATGTCACCGGAGAAACTCAACATAATAAACGAACAGGTCGACGAAATGTTGCGTCTGGATGTTATTGAACCATGCGAGAGCGCGTGGTCCTCGCCAGTACTAGTAGTAGGGAAGAAGGACGGCAAACCTAGGTTCTGTCTCGACAGCCGTAAATTGAACGCGGTAACTAAAAAGGACGCGTACAGTCTTCCTTACATATCCGAGATATTAGACAATCTTAGGGACGCGAAATTCTTAACTAGCATTGACTTATCGAAGGCGTTCTGGCAGATACCTATAAATGAAAAAGATAAGTGTAAGACAGCTTTCTTTGTACCATCACGTGGTACCTTCTCGTTCAAAGTGATGCCCTTTGGTTTGACGAACGCACCAGCTTTACAACAGAGACTAGTAGATAGCCTATTTGGACCTGAATTCGACAACAAAGTATTCTGTTATCTCGATGATATAGTCTGTGTCAGCGACTCCTATGACAATCATGTAACTTTGCTCCTAAAAGTCCTAGCGAAGCTAAAACACGCAGGTCTCACTATAAATTATGAAAAGACACAATTCTTTAGGAACTCATTAAAGTACTTAGGCTACGTGGTAGACGAGCAAGGCTTACGCACGGACCCAGATAAAGTAGCCGCGATTCTAGATTACCCCAGACCAACGAACACAAAGGAGGTGAAAAGATTTCTAGGCACCGCGTCTTGGTACCGTAGATTTGTTCCTAATTTTAGCACATTAGCAGGCCCACTAAATTCCTTGACTTCACTTAAAAAAAATGCACCACCATTTGCATGGACAAACGAAGCTGAACAATCGTTTGTACAACTCAAGTCTTGTCTAATTAGTTCTCCGGTCCTCTCTTGCCCGGACTATACGCAACCATTCGAGGTACACTCAGACGCAAGTAATTTAGGCGTAGGATCAATGCTCTGCCAAACTATTAACGGTCAAGAACATCCAGTCGCATACATGAGTCGTTCCTTGTCAAAGGCGGAACGAAACTACAGTGTTACAGAACGCGAAACCTTAGCCGTCCTAGTCGCACTCGAGCATTGGCGCTGTTATCTCGAGAATGGTCGCACATTTAAAGTCTACACTGACCATTCATCTCTAAAATGGTTTTTATCTCTAAGTAATCCTACAGGCCGTTTAGCTAGGTGGGGAGTACGACTATCATCCTTTAATTTTGAGATCTTACATCGACGCGGCAAAGACAACGTCGTTCCTGACGCCTTATCTAGAGCCGTGCCAGTGTCAGCGTTAACACTTGCAAACGCGCATCTCACGACAAAGGACAAGTGGTACTTAGATCTTTACAACAGCTGTACTAACGCGCCACAGGGTTTTCCTAACTATAAAATAGTAAACAACTCCCTCTACAGATTAACGAAGTCTGACACTAGATTTGCTAACGAGTTCACATGGAAGGAAGTAGTACCAGAGGAACTACGTCACCAAATAATTAGCGAAAATCACGATGTACCTACTGCGGGACATCTAGGCGCGTTCAAAACCTACCATCGTTTGGCTCTCAATTATTTCTGGAAAGGAATGTACAAGGACGTGTCTAAATACATTGCGTCATGCGACACTTGTATAGCTTATAAACACCCAACTCACGCTACGCTAGGTGAGATGGGTCGTCCTAAACACTGCTCACGTCCATTCCAGGTTATCTCCTTGGATTTCATGGGTCCACTAACTACTACACGAAAGCAAAATAACTACTTACTTGTGGTGACATGCGTATTTTCAAAATATTGCCTTTTGTTTCCTGTACGTAACGCGACCTCAGCTATAGTCATTAAGCACCTGGAAGACTCAGTTTTCCTCACTCATGGTGTCCCTCAAACCATATATATGGATAATGCTACTTATTTTACCAGCCGCGAGCTGAAATCCTTCCTCGATAAATATAAGGTACCTAATCAGTTTCTTATAGCACGCTATTCACCTCATATTAATTTGACAGAACGTTATAACAAAACGATAATGACTTGTGTATCTACCTTTGTACAAAACGACCACAGGTCATGGGACATTAATCTGCCAAAAATACAATTCGCTATAAACAACTCCATAAACGAGGCGACGGGTTACACTCCCGCTTTCTTAGTACACGGCAGAGAATTGGTAACGTGCGGTTCACACTACGTCGATAATGAATTGGGTAATGAACTACTATTCTTACCGCGCGACGCCTATGCGCAAAACGTAGGATTCCTAGCAGAAACATTCGACAAAGTCCAGCACGCGCTATACAATGCACATCAGAATAGTATTAAGAGGTATAACTCACGCCGTAAACCAGCGCACTTTAATGAAGGCGATTTAGTATGGAAGCGTACATATTTCCTCAGCGATAAGTCCGCTAACTTTTGTAAGAAATTAGCACCGAAATTTGTAAAGTGTAAGATCATTAAAAAACGTTCACCATTAGTATTTGAACTACAGGACTTATCTGGAAAGAATTTAGGCGCGTGGCATATTAAAGACATCAAATTAAAACCAACAGGTTAATTACTCGTAGATAGCGTTCGGCCCGTGGCGGAGCCGCAGCGCGCAATGACCTCATTGGTCGGCGTCCGCGATCACTCCTCCCCCTTGCGCCGTCGCAATTATCTCGCATTCCGCTAGTAGCAGCGCAAGAGCAACACGTTCCGGCCGCTTAAACTAAAATCTAATCACTCGTAGCGACCTCGTAACGATGTTTACATTCCGCGCGCTGCTACGCAACCATGATACTTGCGCTAACTTAGAGGCAAGAAACCGTCGTGAAACCCGCGAATGGTCATCTCACATGTATGAATCGTCTGTTTTAAACTAAGCCTAATACCAGTACTACTGACTTCTGTAAAGTCCCCTACCTAAGCTGTATTCAGGAACCGAGCGGTGTTGGAAACTCGAAATCATAAGCCTTATTCCACCTGTTTACAATAGTACTACGGGCGGCCGGTAACCCGAGGACAGTCGTTATCTATATGTGTAGTTAGATCTCCTTTCCATTACAACCTTTACCTAGGGGTCGGAGTAGGCATATACTATTGTTCTATCTCTTTTAACTTGTAGAAGTATGAATGATGAGCGTGAGCGTGAGGTATGACAGATAACTCCTAAGTTTTAATAGCCGAAAATCAACTTAGGTTGATTTTCTCACCGGGAAAGAGGGGAATGTCACGCGGTAGACGGTGACACTTGTAAAAAGTCGAATCAAAGATCGATAATCGACGACTTGCCGTAAGACCCTAGGTGGCACATCACTAGTCGCGCTTAATTAAGTATAGTTATACATACGGAACCGCGGCCTCCTATAAAAGCTCGCGCGCGCCGTAGGGATCCACACTCTATTTCAAATCTTCAGAATAAAAGCTACGAGTACGGAATCCCCAGTTGTATGGTGAGTAAATTAATTATCATTGTCTAAGTGCTCAAGGTGTCTTATTGTATTTTATTGCTTTTTATTCTAAGTGTAATTTCAAATGTAAATCATGTTAATAAATTAGGTCTAAGTGTTTCGTCGGGGCGCGTTGACCGTAGGGCCAACGGCCTCCAATTTGAATTATAACGTAGCTTCATTTTGAATTTAACGGCGAACACAGACTGTTCAACCTTATTCAAATTCGCCTATTTGTTCCTAAGTCTTACTCGAGGACCTAGCCGACTCTTTGACGCACTACCCCTGGTGGACGTCGAAGAGCTGCCTGGGCCCTCGTCGTAGAAGACCGCCTCTGACACCGAGAAAATTACAGGGACCCAGATCGGGGCTAAATTAAAGCCTGAAACTGCTGAGCTGCATAACGCACATCTCCACTACCCTACCGGAAGACACGCTTCTGCCTGAGGACGACATCCTGACCCAAGGCTCGCCTCTACTGCGACCCTCGCCTTCGGCCCCTTCTGCGCTGGCAGCGTCGTCCTCACCTTCGTGTCCGTCCAGGGGAGTACTAGTGCTCCTTGGGCGTGTGTGTGTGAAAAGAATAAGTCAATAGTGCCGTTCTGCCCTGAACTCTCTTAAAAAGCTCACGTTATCCCTGAGACTACGTTGTTCTTTGGATATTGTAAACAATAAACCTCTGTAAAGTTCCATTTGTTTCACTGAATAGCCAAGGAGCGACCCTACACTAAAAAATATTCACGAAAAGTGATAAAGTCCACTGTTGGATATATACCTCCCCATATACCTTTACGGTACGAGTACAGTACTGTACGGGGATACCGGGGGTATGTGGGGCTCTTCCGCGACGGCAGGCATACCCACTAAAAACCACACGGATTCCCTATTCGGTCGTTACGGGAGCACTCGGTGTCACCGCGACGCCACACGGCCACCCGGGATGGGGTTCCCTCTTCGCGGCACCTGTGCAATGCAGGTTTGGAGATCCCCGCCCTTCCCCGCTGGTGCACTTGGGTTTTTTATAGAGGCTGTCTCCTCGTGGCCCTCGAAGCCTACGGGCCGGGGTTACGTGTTGACCGACGGTGGCCGAAGCCACGCCGCTCCGCGATCGCGTTCCTACGGGGCGCACCGCTCCGACGGCAGGCTTATGCGTGCCGACCCTCACGTCAGCTCTCACACCCTCACCCTCGCCACTTCCCCATTGAGAGAATGGGCGAAAGTCTTAGGAATCATGCTATAGGCGATGCGGATCCAACCCATCACTATTTTGATTTCCCTTTCCAGCTATACGCCCTTAATCATGCTAAACGCGGCCTTAAGGTTTTGTTACCTTAATCTCTGTCTAACCTGTAAGGTATAAAGACGTGATATATATATGTATGTATCCTTCAACATACCGGTGTATGTGATGCTAATTCCATACAATGAGTGATTACAAGTCAAAAAATATTGGATGTAAGAGTATTTTGCTCGATCTAAATAGGTCATTTGTTTGACTCCCGGAGTTTCTTACGTGTTGTTTTTAATTGCTACTAGAGATTAATCTATTGCGATTCAATGGGAATCTAAAGCAAATTGATGATTTAATTGGCTATCCAGTTTTTTATCTTTTTAATTCATTGAGCTACCATTAGAAAGATACATACATACATACATATCACGTCTTTATCCCTTGCGGGGTAGACAGAGCCTAAGGTAACAAAACCTTAAGGCCACGTTTAGCATGATTAAGGGCGTATAGATGGAAAGGGAAATCAAAATAGTGATGGGTTGCTAGCCGCATCGCCTATAACATGATTCCTAAGACTTTCGCCCATTCCCTCGATGGGATTTTACTATGTGCGCGTGAAGAGAAGTAACTGGAAAATTCTATGATTTTTCTTCACTCCCAAACCCAGCATGGAAGAACCCATGCATGGGTTTGCATGTGTAACAGTTGTGCTCATTAAACTTTGATAATGATCCCGTAGAGGGATCGAAACGCGTCAGTGTTTGTGTGGTGTAAGGGATAATTAAGTATGTGGGATTTATATGTTTTATTGACAGCAGTGGAGAGAGGGATTGCATGAGAAAAACATATATATTTCACACAGGCTTGGTTATCTTGCACGTGAGTAGCGGCGTAGCAAGGTAAAATTTTTTGTTCATTGAAATGGACCTCCGCAAAGTAACGCCTGATTCAACAAAATACGATAACAATTATTGCAGAATATACTCTCAACATGAGTAGACTTATTATCTAACTCGCTCGCAATCGCCATCGTGTTCGTTTTGACAGTTCTTGTATGAATGTGACAGCTAGCTGATTCCGATGCCAATTGTCAGCCCGTACATGAACTGTCAAAATGAACACGATGGCGATTGCGAGTTAGATATTAAGCCTACTGTTCTTAAGTCTAATTCTATGCGGGCAGACGCTAGTAATTCATTATGAGTTTAAACAAGCTACCTTACCTAAGTAAAATAAACAGTAGCGCAATTTAGAAACCCTTTTCCATAACAAATAATTTCTCAGAGCTCCTTAAAACATAATAAATTTAAGTACAAATAACTCACTCTTAAGCCAGAAAGCAGGAATAAATTGCGGGGCCGATAATGGCTTGCCATATCTCGAAGAGGGAATATATATCCTTTTAAATTGTGAAATTCAGTGGGTATTTAAGGTGGGAATATCGAGCTGCGGGTTTTTCGTCCTTTACACTCGTAATCACGGTTAATGCAGGAAGAGAACATTGACACGAAATCGGAGTAACTGAGAAACTCTACTATTACCTCACGAAGTCAGTTAATTAACGCATAATCAGTCCAGCAGCTTAAGCGTGAAAAGGTAACAGACAGACAGACGGACAGATAGACAGACATACATTACTTTCGCATTTATAATATTAGTAGGGATTTAAAAAAATGAATGAGGGAATGGGCATAGGAATCATGTTATAGGCGACGCGGCTAGCAACCCAACACTATTTTGATTCCCCTTTCTACATATACGCCCACAATCATGCTAAGCGTGGCCTTTAGGTCTTGTTGCCTTAGGCTCTGTCTACCCCGTAAGGGATAAAGACGTGACGTATGTATATATGTATGTATGTATGTGTATTTAAAAAAATGTGCCAAGTCCAGTGATGATTCCACGTACGAAGATCACTTAGAGAATCACTCAGCGACGGATGGCAGTCGAACTAAAACTCATTTCGCCTTTACGACTAAATAAAGTCTCTGAGTGCGGCGTTAAAACAGTATATCGCCACAAAAAGCGAGTCACGACTGCAGGGGACCCGGGCAAATACAAATATTGTCATATCTCCGGGGATTTGTTTAATTTGACACGGCGACGCTTTGTCTTTGCGGCAAAGAGTAACACAGAGGCGACATCTAATTACTGTAGTGTACACCTCGAGCCAGCGACCGTTTCACTTTTGCGAAGACACACAACGCTGATGATCTATTTTTCATGTCTGTTTTTTTTGTTGTTTTACCTTGTTACTTCCATATTGGTCTGGGAGAAAAATAAAAACATAGAATGTACCAGTTGCCTCTCGTCCCGCGCAGATGGTAAAAGCCCATCGAGGGAATTGGCAAGTCTTAGGAGTCATGTTATAGGCGATGCGGCTAGCAACCCATCACTATTTTGATTCCTCTTTCCACCTATACGCCTACAATTATGCTAAATGTAGCCCTTAGGTCTTGTTACCTCAAGCTCTGTCTACCCCGTATGGGATATAGACGTGATTCGTGTGTGTGTGTGTGTGTGTGTGTGTTTACCTTGTTTATTTTCTATAAAATTGTGTATATTATCTTATATTTGTGTGTCTTGCAAAAAGGAATAAATATCTTCTTTCTTTCTTTCTTTCTTAGTTTAGTGGGGTCGGTAGAAAGCACACACACTAAGGTAACAAGACCTACAGGCCACGTTTAGCAAGAGTGGGCGTATAGGTGGAAAGTGGAATCATGCAATAAAATCATGCAATGAACGCCCGCAATCATGCTAAACGTGGTCTTTAAGCCTTGTTACCTTAGACTCTGTCTACCCCGTAAGGGATAAAGGTTAAGGATAAGGAAGGGGGATGTATATATGTATGTATCAGAGAGCCGTAGTCGCAAGTCGTAAATAGCGTTATTAAGCAAAATTTTATCTTAGTTCGTTAATTTTGTAGTTTCTCCAGATTAAGTAGGTACCAAAACATACGAACGTACGAAAATGATATTTGTCAGATTATCATTTTCGAAACTAGAATGTATCGCGGTGATAACAAAAGACAAACAATTCTATAATCTAAACATCAAACGACTTGGCACGTCTGTTTCGTTAATCTGTATCATTCCCGCTGCCAGCCGCAGATAAGCTAACCAAATAGAGAAGTAATCTCCGCGCTAGTTTTATGGGTTTATTACTCCGGGGTAAACGACCTCTCCTATTTGGCCGGGTTGGATTAATGCACCCAATTCTGTTGGATTTGGATTGCAAGTCCGAGAATTGAGTTACAGGTGATTAAGTTTGGTTTACGTTTACCTTAAGTTTGGTTTACGTAAATGGGAAGGAAATGGACTAGGATCAATTAAATACATACACAAATGTCGTCTTAATCCCTTACGGGGTAGACAGAGCCTAGAGTAAAAAGTCCGAAAAGCCACGCTTAGCATGTTAAAGGAATAAGGAATCAAAACAGTGATGGGTTGCTAGCCGCATCGCCTGTTACATGATTCCTAATATTTTCGCCCATTCGATGGGCTCTGACAATCTGCGCGGGAAGAGAGCTAGTACATTCTATGTTTTTTCTTTGCTCCCAGACCAGCATGGAAGACCTAAAGTAATCTATTAAATACCTAACAGTGTTTGTCTTAATATACTTCCATCGTGGTCTGGGAGCAAAGAAAAAACATAGAATGTACCAGCTGCTTCTCTTCCCGCGCAGATGGTAAAAGCCCATCGAGGGAATGAACGTAAATGGGAATGTTATAGGCGATGCGGCTAGCAACCCATCACTATTTTGATTCCCTTTATTTTAGATTTAGGTCTTGTTACCTAAGAATAAGAATAAGAATAATTTATTTGTTGAAAGCAGCCTAAGGCTTCTACCCCGTAAGGGATAAAGATGTGACTTCTGTATGTATGTTAGTATGTTTATCCGTTGTCTAGTACCCATATTACAAGCTTTGCTTAGTTTGGGGCTAGGTCAATTGGTATAAATTCTCTGATATTTATTTATTTATAGGACATAAACTGAAAGTAGCTCGCGTTTTCACATAAAGACAACCCATTACGCAATTGAAGAGAATCAAAGGCGCCGTTTTCCGGTACTTCCCGATCCCGCTCTCCCGGGATGGAAAGATCGAGATGCAAGAATGATTAGTAATTTATATAACTGCATTGCTAGCACGACTGTGCTCGAGCGCAGTGTCGCGCGCAAGATCTATCCGACTCTTTCCAGAACGAACTGTAAGAAAAAGTCGGATTGGCTAGGCTTGCTCATGTTTAGAGCCTGTTTCACAACTCTCTGTAAAGTTCCTGATATCTTACATACATACATAAATCACGTCTTTATCCCTTGGGTAACAAGACCTACAAGTCACGTTAACCAAGATTGTGAGCGTGTAGATGGAAAATAATAATAAATAATAATATAATAATAATAATAATTGACACCAATGATTGACCTAGCCCCAAACTAAGCAAAGCTTGTAATATGGGCACTAGACAACGGATAAACATACTTATATAGATAAATACATACTTAAATACATATTAAACATCCAAGACTCGAGAACAAACATTCGTATTTTCATACAAATATCTGCCCCGACCGGGGATCGAACCCGGGACCTCAAGCTTCATAGTCAGGTTCTCTAACCACTGGGCCATCCGGTCGTCAACGTAACTATTTTGATTCCCCTTTCCACCTATATGCCCACAGTCATGCTAAACGTGGCCTTTAGGTCTTGTTACTTTCGGCTTTGTCTACCCCGTAAGGGATAAAGACGTGATTTATGTATGTTTTTATGATTGATCGGGTTCAGAGGCACCAAGATTGGCTAGTCTCCGGTATATCTGATGTCTGTGCGACACATCGACACTTTTTTTTATTTTAAACTGACCAGCGATTGACCTCTATTCCACCTGTAAGTGCAGATGAGATTGAACCCGTAGCTTACAGAGCCTAGTGTAAGTTTTCGCATATAAACACGTTTCGAACGCGTTCACGTAAACGTCTCAATTACTATAGAATAATTAACAGCGCCACTAGCGGATCTAAGCGGCAACAAACTGAGCCTCTAGTGTAAGTTTTCGCATATAAAAACATCTCAAACGCGTTCACGTAAACGTCTCAATTACTATGGAATAATTGGCAGCGCCACTTGCGGATCGCAACGGCAACAAACTGTTCTCATAGTATTTGACATTTTAACGCAAGACGTATTTTGTGACCGAAAACCTACACTAAGCATAGTGGTCCAGTAACAGCCTATTCACTCTAAAGACACCGCTAAAAGAGTATTGACGAAACATATAGTTCAAATATTTTATTAAGAACAAAAGCACGGGTGACAATGCATCGCATAGTTCAAAGTAACACTTGTCAAAAGTCGTTACAGTTACGTGGTATTATGTTTTGGTATCGTTTTGTATTTTTCATAGTCCAGGCAATTAAGTATGTGTAAAATAGAGAGATCAGATTGCTAAGCGATTGCTAGTCAAATTTCTAAACGACACTGAAAATTAAGCTTTGCATGGGTACTTGATTAAGTCGGATGACAGTACAATAATCTGGCAGAGTTCTGGTGACCCAGCCAGGATCGTCTCCGCAGGAGGGAACCCTTCAACGGTTGGTCCGATTGACTTGAAATTTGGTACACATTATGTAGGACGGATGACAATGCAAACATTTAGCAAAAAAAGCTTATATGTTAAGAATGACATTTTTGACAAAAACTTATTTCATTTCACATTTACTTTCATAATTTTATTTTTAATCAGTGCACGAATTTCAACTGCTCTCCCGTTTTAGGAAGAGATCATGAAGCGATCCCTTTAGGGTTAAGTTCGCCTTTCTAATATTTTCTCTTTGTTTTTGTGTTACTTATTGATTTGTGCATTAAAGAGTACATACATACTGTAACGCTATATTCAATTGAAATTCTGAAAAAAATCAACCTCTTACATTTTTCACTCTAACGGGCAAATTTTACTTGACTATGATCCATTGTGAACCGCCATTCTTCTATTGACTGGACTATGCGCGGCATTATCATAAAGTACCGTACACACACCTGATTAAATAAATTCGGAAATGCATTGACAGTTCGAAACCAACTTACAACTTGCGGGCGGACAAACTTGTAACTTCTCCCCGCCCTATAGTAAAACTTGGTTAGTTGTTGGAGAGCAGCGCCGCGGTCGGTTGTAACGTTAAATTTGTAATGTTGTAATAAAGAACGCATAGACAAGCAAATGCGATGTCTATCGGACAAATATTTGAACGCGGTTGTTTTGTTCGTTTACAAATACAGGGGATGGTGCAGACGGGCGTTTAGACGAAAGTTTAGAAGAAAAATAACTGGCGGACGCAAGTATTCGAGGGATAAAAGTACAGGCATCATCATCAGCCAAAAGACGTCCACTGCTCAACATAAGTCCCCCCTAAAAGCGCCTTGTCTTGTGCGGTCCTCATTCAGCAGACTCCCACGACCTTCACCAGGTCATCAAACCTAACCTTAACCTTCATCAGGTCAAGAATCTTTTATATTTACCTAAAACCACATCGACAAATTAAATTTTAAACAGATCTGTCAGAAAAACGCCGCGTTCCGCCCGCCCGACTATTCCAGGTTCGTTAGCCCGAGCGTTTGTGACGCTAATGTGAATTCCACCTTACTTTATCACTTCCATGTCACTTCTGAGCTTTTATGTACTTGGTGAAATATGCTTATGAAAGTTCCGTGTTGCGCCGAGTGGATTGTTATTATTTGAGCTTTTGAGACGCCGTAGAAGCTTTGTTACGCACAACTTGTTTGTGTGAGTTTGTGTGTTCGTAGCGCCAAAACAGATGTCTACAAACGATAATGGTGGATGAGGCAAGCCAAATTATTTCTGTTTGTTATGTATGTATGTATGTATGTATGTATGTAAACTCTTTATTGCACATAAAAATTTAAAAAATACATACAGAGAAAAAAGTACAAAGGCGAACTTATCCCTAAGAAGGGATTTCTTCCAGCTAACCTGCTACAGAAAGGAATAGTTGACAACAAAAAGGCAAGCAGTCATATACGCAAATAAGTAGGTAGTATTAATACTTAATAAATTAACAACTAAAGTACCTACAATGTTATTTGCCATTAATAATTATTTGTTGGTAAGTAAAAGCTTCCCCTCAAAAATTGTCTGGTGGAACCATAGGAATAAGTTAGCCTCTATGTTTGCCAATAATATTTGTGTAGCTCGGCATTTCGTTTGCAACTATCTACGAGCATAGACATAGATATAAGTATTTATTCAAAAAAACAATACAAGTATTGTGTTTGAAATACAGATTAATTAATTAAGTAACTTAATTAAAAAAGAATATTAATATTAATATCAGGTATTATATTTCAACATGAAACTACCGTGAGACTCAATCAAGAGTCGTGAGTATAAGTCAGTATCCCAATTTCAACCGGGATAGCGGATGGTCGGTGCTCCCGAGTTGGAAAACTGTTTTAAATATTGACCAAACGGTGAGGGTGAGCGAACCTTTACGGAGTGACGTGATCAGTGTTGTGTGCTGCCCTACATTTGACAGTAATAAAAATGACGATGAAAACGAGGGTAGTTGTGCGCCGCTGTCAGTTGCGTCGAGCAGCCGCGCGAACAGAGCGCTGGCGCGCAGTGTTCGTTTCGCTGCCGCCGGGGCGAGCGCTCCAAGAAGAAGGACTGCGAAATAGTCCGAAACATGTCGACCATCACTCGACTTTTTATACGTGAGTTATCCGTTTATGTGTAATTAGGTATTATATTGTCTGATCCTTAATGCCTTTGATTCTAAAAGGCTAGAGACGATGACAACAAAGAAAATATTGCTAAAAGACAAAAATGTAGCAAACACAATCTATTAATATTTTTTTTTTTTTTTTTTTTTTTTTATGTTAGAGAGGCCAGACAAACGAATATGATGAAGAGCATACCATAATTAAGTTAATGCGTACACTTATTTCATTATGTTATTTGGCAGCAAAGAGGCCGCGACAAACGGAGATATTTACACTATGCTACTCACTGAGGAACACAATTTAGTATCGCTATCTACGAATGGTCTCTGTTTTTCTCCTGCTACTAGAGATTGACTACCACTCATTTTCTTACTGTTAATTCTAGAAAGAGACGGGGTATCCTATCTCGCGACACAACTCTAGATCTTGCACGCTCTCCTGCTAGCCATGACGTCTTAATGCGATTCAATTCCGATCCAGTTTTGGTTCTTAGGGATAAAGACGTGATATACCTATGTATGTATAAATGTATGAAAATAATATTTTAACCACTGACACAAAAATACGTGTTATACGTTTGATGGCGATGTCCATGTGTGGGTGTATCTGTTTGTGGGTTTCTTCATTCGAAAGCCAGTTCATGCTCGGTCTTAGCCGTGTTTAGTAAAAATAGGTCCAGCAGTTTAAACACTATCAGCTCTTTACCTTTACCAAAATGAAATACTGCATTTTTTACTCGATTTATGTGTATAAATCGAGTAAAAAATGCAGTATTTCATACATAAGGAGGGGCCCCGTGGCATAGTACCGCAGACGCTGGCAGCATTCCCCCTCTGGACAGCGATACTAACACGCTGTCCAAGGAAGCTGCCAGCTCTGCGGTCACCCGTAGCGTCTATTAGCTTCGAAATATCTTTGAAGAGGTTAGCGCTAGGACCCCACGGACCAAGGGTCTCAACACCGAAAGGGACAAAGTTATATTCTTTTTAATTCCTAGTGCGAACTGCTAGGGAATGGAATTCGCTCCCATCGTCTGTATTTCCGGACAGATACAACCTAGGGCTCTTCAAGGCTAGAGTGAATAGGCTATTACTGAACCAGTGAGTTACACCTTTGGCCTCATCTGCACCTTCCACCAAGTGAGATAGAGGTCAATCACTGGTCAGATTGTAGTAAAAAAAAAATAATAAAAAATAATAATGGTACGTGTTAGACATCCAATATGTCGTTACAGGAAACATTTTACACGTTAAATTTTAAGCATAGGTACTCATTTGAGGACGCGTTTCGTTTTGGAATCTGATACAACAGAGGGTTGTTTTGTGAACCGGATACGGGAACAAAGAGTTGTCAAAAATTACCACGCGTCTCTAAAAATAACGTATTTATAAAGAAAGAAAGAAGACATTTATTCTCTTTTGTTAGACACAATTAGAGCATACACACAATTCTACAAAAATTAAACATAAAACACTGACATGAAAATAGATCGTCTTTATCCCATATGGGGTAGACAGAGCCTAAGGTGTTAAACTTTCTTGTGTCCTATGTTAATATTAAACACCCTGGCTGCTTTTGATACTATTGATTTATAATTTAGAATACGTTTTATTGTGTTCTATTATTGTGTCAATCACTTGTCTCTGTACTCTCTTGCATACTGTTACGACTATTATACATTATTTTTATCCCTGCTCTGCTTATTTTACTTCAAGATAAGGTAAAGACCTAAAGACCACTTTTAGCATTATTGTGGGTATGGATGGAAAGGAAATAGAAAATAGTGATGGTTTGCTAGCCGACCTATAACATGATTCCAAATATTTTCGCTTATTCCCTCGATGGGTTTTTACCATCGAGAAGAGAAGCAACTGATGAATTGGAGTGGTGAGTTGAGTATGGAAGAATCAGTATCAGTAAATTTCTAACTGGTAAAACCGTTAAAATAAATAGAAAAAAGCAGACGAAGAAACTATCGGAGTAACAAGAAAGTTGTCAAAGGAATCGTACCTCGAAGATCGCAGAGTATAAAGAAGCAGGACATGTAACTTATATGAAATAAATAATGTCGAGTGCTTCGTATCTACTGGAGCTAATGTAATGTGCCCTGACTCCTGTATTTATAACAACACGTAGTTTTCCTTGGAAACGTTTGTTTGTTGCTTTGTGTTATGTTTTCTGTAATACACGGGAAGTACATTGTAGTGTTTATTGGATAAAAACACTGGTGAATTGTGTCAAATATTGTTGGAAAAATATTACACGTTATGTGTTACCTACTTGTTTATCGTATTGTTGTCTATTTACACAACTTTCATAAATATGAAGAGACTTAAGGAAAATCGATGAAAATACAATTTCTGCAAAGTTGATACAGTTTTTCTGTTATTTAAATAAATAAAATAAATAAATATCTTGGGACAAATTACACCAATTAACCCAGCCCCAAACTAAGCAAAGCTTGTACTATGGGCACCAGGCAACGGATAAACATACTTATATAATGTAGATATAAATACATACCTACTTAAATACATATAACATCCATGACTCGAGCACAAAGATTCGTATTGTATTCATCATACAAAATGTCTGCCCCTACCGTGATTCAAACCCAGGACCTCTAGCTTCATAGTCAGGGTCACTAACCACTAGGCTATCCGGCTAGGGTCCGGTCATACATACATACAATACATACATATACATATATAGTCTTTATCCCTTACGGGGTAGACAGAGCCTAAGGCAACAAAGCGTTTGAACCGGCCCCAGAAGCTCGTACCGTACCGTAATGATACCGCGTACACGAGATGAAACATGCCCGTTTTCCCAACGGAACCCGAGTCACTGTAATACGTTTACAGTTACAAGTAATCGGATCAAATTCTGGTACAATGCAACCCAGTTACAGGCCGGTGCTAATCATATCTCCGTCTGTCCGGAAATGCTATTACCGGTACAAGTACTTAGCGCTAAAACCGGTAATTAGCGGGCTGATTGAGTTTGTGTTAACGTTTAACAAGTCAGTTAGGGGTTTGCTTAGGACTCAGAAGCCATGTTTCAGAAGGCAAGTGAATAATAATAATAATATCTTGGGACAATAGACAGCAATTGACCTAGCCCCAAACTAAGCAAAGCTTGTAATATGGGCACTAGACAACGGATAAATACATACTTAAACATATTATTAAACATCCAAGACTAGAGAACAAACATTCGTATTTTTCGTACAAATATCTGCCCCGATCGGAGATCGAAGCCCGGACCTCAAGCTTCGTAATCAATGTCTGTAACCACTGGGCTATCCGGTAGTCAATTATAACGTAAATACACGGTCCGACCAATTAATTACTTATTGTTTCTTTAATAAACAAATGCAGTAACTCAATTCACGTTGGAAATGGAAAGCTTTTAGTGTATTTCAAATTCAAATGGAGGTAAATATTAAATTTCTTGGTTACATTTTGCGTTTCGGCCATTTTGGATGTCCGTTTTCATTTGTTTTTTAAGTGTTATCACAAAAATGGGAAAGGGCGTTATTGTTTGGTGAACTCTTCCTATTTATATTTGTCTGTTTTTGGAACTCTGTTTTTTTTTTTAATTAATAAAAACGGCGAAGTGCGAGTAGGACTCGCGTGCAAATTGTAAGCCAGCCAGTAAGTTTATATTCCTTTGTGGTTTTGTGAAAAAGTTGTATTAGGCGGGGCATTAGCTGTTTTTTATCCCGGAAAATTGCATATTTCCCGCAGGAGAGCGATAAACAAATTTTTTGCAGACGAAGTCGCGGGCAGCAGCTTATCCATATAAATTTCTACATGGCAACAGTGTTGCTACTAACATAGCTAATAAACGTCAAATAACCACAGGTACAGTTATATCCAAATTGTATTTGCTTCCCTAATTGCGCCGCGTAACAACCTACGACAATTACATTTGTTTGTTCAACTGTACTTTTTGATTCTATTGGTTTTTGAAGACAATTGTCTGATCATAGTCGGGTTCTGTACGAGTCAGTATCGTCACGATACCGCAAAGGGGGCCGGGAGAGGTGCGGGCGGGTAGTGCGCCTGCCGCCCGCGTGTCGCCCCCCTTTGTCGCCCACCCCACACCACATACGAAAAACATAGAATGCACCAGTTGCTTCTCGTCCCGCGCAGATGGTAAAAGCGCATAGAGGGAATGGGCGAAAATCTTAATAGGAATCATGTTATAGGCGATGCGGCTAGAAGCCTATCACTATTTTGATTTACTTTTCCGCCTATACGCCTACAATCATGCAGGTCTTGTTACCTCAGGCACTGTCTACCCCGTAAGGGATATGGACGTGATTTGTGTATGTATGTAGGGAACCAAAATGTCAAGAAAATTTCCATAAACTTTTTTATACCACTGAACCCTTAAACCAATTACTATTCTTTCTCCACCAAAACACATTCGAAAACCAACCTTATCTCCTTGCAACAAAACTACAACTCATTCAACAATCCAAACGCAATTTTAACAAGCCTTTCACACCAAATAAAACAAACTGTGAATCTGTTACAATAGAGTCTATTTTGACTTCAGCCAAAGTAATAAACAAATGCAAACTTACCTTACCGCAGTTCTTGAGAACTGTATGTATATGAGGAGAGGGTTTAATTTTCTTTGGGATAATGTTTAATAAAATGCAGTAGCGGCTATTTGCGAAAGGTGCTCTAAGTGTAAAAGGCAGTTATGTGTTTATTTGCTCGCCTTAAGAAGCCTGTGATGTTGTAAACGTCTTGTTTATGGCTTATTTCAAATTACAGTGACATAAAAGATTTTCTTCCCGCTAAGTTAAATGCAGGAAACATGGTAAATGGGGCGCTGCGCGCCTTTGTGAGTAGTGAGAAGGTGTCGAAGAAGGCGCGTCTGGCTGTCCACAGAGGGGTGCTTGTTCTAACATTAATGTACGGTAGCGAGACTTCGGTATGGCAAAAGAAGCATTAAAGTAGAATAAATGCAGTAGAAATGAGAGCGTTAAGAAGTATGGAAGGTGTATCACTGAAAGATAGAATAAGGAATAGTGTGATAAGGGAACGTGCTGGTGTGAAAGAGGATATAGTGACCAGGATAGAAAAAAGTATGCTAAGTTGGTTTGGTCACGTAGAGCGGATGGATGTAAGTAGACTAACTAAACAGATCTATTATGGGGAGTGTGAATGGTTGCGTTGGGAGGGGAAGGCCTACCAGTGCCGGTTACGTAACTTGGTTACGTACGGGGAATAAGGTAAAAAAACCATGTCCCTACCTCTAATATACTTATACTATACGTTTCCCGCGACTTCGTCTGTAAAGTAACGCCTTGTTAATTTGATGATGTTATTGTTTCAGGTATGTTGATTGAATACTAGAAAAGACATAGCAACAGAATCCTAAAAGCAAGTAAGTTTTTACGTAAAATACGAGTTGTCTCTATTTATTACTACGTAATCGACAGAGAAGTCATAGATAACTGACAAATGTGTGGTGAAACATGTGGTGTCAAAAATAGGACCTAAATAATGCTGGCTATACACTATCCTTCCTATTGTCCAACCATTGTCCAATCGGCAGCGTCTTGCCGATTGGACAATAAGAAGGATAGTGTATGGCCAGCATTACGTATCAATACCTAACCTTAATAGGTCAGGTATTGATAGGTTAGGTAATCCTAACCTAACTTATTACCTAACTCGCTCGCAATTGCCATCGTGTTCATTTTGACAGTTCATGTATGGGCTGACAATTGGCATCGGAATCAGCTAGCTGTCACGTTCATTCAAGAACTGTCAAAACACGATGGCCATTACGCGCGAGTTAGACAATAATCCTAGATCTGTCCAGTCGTTTTGAGTAACCAAACATTCAAACATCCATACTCACAAACTTTTGCATTTACATTAGTAGGATGTTGTTAACCAAGAATCTTTTAAATACATACATAAATCACGTCTTTATCCCTTACGGGGTAGACAAGGGCCAATGGTAACAAAACTAAAAGGCCGCAATCATTTTTTTTACAGATTATATTATAAACATACTGATATGCGGCGAACTGTAACTCATTCCATAACCTTGCAGTCCCAACATAAATATAGTATATGTCTGTTAAAAATATTTTTAGCTATTACCCCGTTTTACTGCACCCTCAATACGTTTCCACTCTTACTGAGTAGAGAGAAGGTGGCTTTTCGATCGGCGAGTTTTAGGGTTTTTGCCTATGGTATAAAAAAGGGTTTTTTCGTATGATTGATCACATTTACGTAGATAAACTCGGTACGAACATGCTTTGCCTGAAAATAACAACACGGGTGACCCTTTCATATTATTTTCTTTGCATATTTAATACCATATTTAATATGGTTCTTTCTTCCATGCTGGTCTGGGAGCAAAGAAAAAACATAGAATGCACCAGTTGCTTCTCTACCCGCGCAGATGGTAAAAGACCATCGAGGGAATGAGCAAAACTTGTAGGAATCATGTTATAGGCGATGAGGCTAGCAACCCATCACTATTTTGATTCCATTTTCCACCTATACACCCTCAATCTTGCTAATTGTGGCCTGTAGGTACCTGTTACCTTAGGCTCTGTCTACCCCGTAAGGGATAAAGACGTGATATATGTATGTATGCATAAAAATACCTTACTGATTCTCATCTAAGAATGAATACAAATATTCGAAAGTACTTCGTTTTATATCGTTAGATGCTTGCTTGTATCGCACCAACATCTTTGGCTTTCGGCTTACGTTTTCTGACAAAAGCCATTCATTGGATTTATCAGTTCAATCATTCAATAAACTGGAATAGTAAAACTCATGATTCTATCTCACACCCACATTGTGTTCAGATTGTTATCTTAGTTCTGAGTACTCGTTACTAGACACGCGGCAGCGTGTCAACCAAGTTCAAAGTATACAGAATGCTTAGTGATTGTTTTCGGTCACAAAATACGTCTCGAACGCGTTTCCGTTAAAATGTCAAATACTAGAACAGTTTGTTGCTGTTTCGATCCGCAAATGGCGCTGCCAATTATTCCATAGTAATTGAAACGTTTACGTGAACGCGTTCGAGGCGTTTTTATATGCGAAAACTTACACTAGAGGCTCAGCACACACAACACAGTTTATACCAAAACTCTTAGAATAGTACCGGAGTTGTTTGGGTTCTTCCATGGTCTGGAAGTAAAGAAAAAACATAAAAATTTCCAGTTGCTTCTTCCCGCGCAGATGGTAAAAGCCATCGAGGGAACGGGAGTCTTAGGAATCATGTTGTTGGCGATGTAAGCGACCCATCACTATTTTGTTTTCCCTTTCCACCTATACGCACTTAATCATGTTAAACGGGGCCTTAAGGTTTTGTTAGTTATGCTCTGTCTACCCCGGACGTGATATATGTATGTATGTTAAAATAATGCCATACCACTAAATAAATTAATTAAAAGTTTTGATAATCGATCTAATTATTGACTAAAAATCGACAAACACAAAGAAATACACATAGTGGAACATATGACCTTTTTAACTTTTGCTTTTTTATTTTTTAACTAGCGACCCGCCCCGGCTTCGCACGGTATATTATGCATGATGTATTATACATATAAACCTTCCTCTTGAATCACTCTATCTATTTAAAAAAAACCGCATCAAAATCCGTTGTGTGGTTTTGAAGATATAAGCATACATAGGGACATAGGGACACAGGGACAGAGAAAGCGACTTTATTTTATACTAGCTGATGCCCGCGACTTCGTCCGCGCAGAATTAAATAATATAGCCTATGTTCATCAGGGATAATGTAGAATTCTAATGGTGAAAGTATTTTCCAAATTGGTCCAGTATTTTCGAAGCCTATTCGATGCAAACAAACAAACAATCAAATATTTCCACTTTATAATATTAGTATAGACTATGTAGTGATAGTGACTATGTAGTGATGATGATATTCATTTTCGACTTGCCTAGTGTCATGAATAAACTAACATTGAGGTGAAAATGTTTACGCCACCGACCTTCCTTTGTCCCTTTCATTTGCATGCAAAAGTGCAACAGAGAGACCGCTATATTAACTCGTAATCATACAGGGTATATTTGAGAATCCATCACAAAACACACACTAGACTGCTTCGGCAGTAACGATCAAACGCAGTAACTTTGAACTTGACTCCAGTTACTGTTACAAACTATAACTAGCTTAACGTACTTGATCTCCAGTTAATTGTTACCGCAGCATAATAGCGTTTAAAACATACAGTATGTTAATGAGTTAACTTGTCGTATATAGTTTTTGGTTACGTTAGGAATCCATTACCATATTGATTCTCCTTTCCACCTATATCATGCTAAATGTAGCCTTTAGTTCTTGCTAGCCTAAGCTCTGTGTGAACCTATCCCGGATGCCCACGCCCTGAGAAACGGTACAAGATTTCGAAGGAGGTACCCTGGAGGAATGTCGTACTTCTTATGAGGGTTCGGGGTGAGGGGAAGTTGATGGGAGGCATACTCGGATGCGCCCTAAGCCTTGCATGCATATACATATCGTCTCCGGTTCAATACGTTTCATTGATGGGCATAGGCCTCCTCTCACGATGAAAGGGCATGGGCTACAGGCTCAGTGATCATGGATTCTTTTGAGATACGAAACCCTAAAAAAGTAAGTATTCGATAAGGTTACGACGCCAAAAGTCAATTTTGTTCACCATTGACCAAAGACTAAAAAGCTCATTGTGACAGCATCTCAAAAGCCCTCACAATGGGCTCGGAGCTTTTGAACGACAGCAAAAAGCTAAGGTGTGCCGAAAGCAATCACGGTAATAACATTCAATCTGGTAAAAGCAGTGAAATTGTAGTATGGTACGGGGTGGAAGAGGCCAGCGGAGTACCTATTACCAAAAAATATAAGAATAAAAAGAATAAGAATAAATTTATTTCGTATACATCAGCAGTATACAAAAACGATTATCTGGCAGACCCCAAATTAGGCAGAGCCTGTATATTGGGACCTGGGAGTGCAATACAAGACAAATTAGCTTACAGTGGTAAGTAGACGTCAGTTACAAGTTAAGGTAATTTCAAACTAAAATTAAAAATAAAATTAATAAAAATAAAAATAGGAGCGAAACACAAAAACAAAAAGCAGCTATAAGAACTTGTGTGTGTGTGTGTGTGTGTGTGTGTGTGTATGTGTATGTGTTTGTGTGTATGTTCATGACAATGTATGTAGTTAGGAATTGACGCGAAGTAGAGCCTCCGTGTCATCGTATGACAAGGATGCAAGCCATTTTCTTATGACATTATGACATGAAGTTTAGCGTAACCATATACACCTACGCATGTACGTTCTTCATATCCATATCGATATGTCGTCATTTCCCATCAATACGATGCATAGACAATATAGACATTGCAATGTCAGATATTTTTGAGGCGATTCAATCGATCCTCCGATTATTGAAGGGAGCAAGAGCTGCGGTTCGTTTTTGGATCCGTCCGGGGGGATGAGCAGTGCTCGGTCCGGTGCACCCTGGGCATCGGCGGATGATTTCCTGGCAGTCTCTGAAGGATATCATTGACCGTTGGCTAAGAGCCCGACAGGGGAGAGGGGTATTACCGTACAACGTCGCCGACATTTTGTGACAAGATTTTTGAATTTATTTTTGTTACTTTGGCTTTGGCGAAGTCGTAAGAATGACGACTTGAACGCCACAAATAAGAAGAAGAAGAAGATATTTCTGACGAATTGGCTTGGTTATAGGTTTGTGATACCTTTTGTGATCTGGATGGTGATATTTTCTGAAATAAAAACTATTGGCTCCTCTTCAAGGACCTCGATTTCTCTACATCAATATTTTTTTTTTTTTTATATGAATAGGAAGGCAAACGAGCAAGTGGGTCACCTGATCGTAAGTGATCACCACTGCCCATAGACACCCGCAACCCCAGAGGGATTGCAGATGCGTTGCCAACCTAGAGGACTAAGATGCAATGCCTCTTGTGCCCGTAATTTCCCCGGCTGTCTTACTCTCCACACCGGAACACAGCAGTGCAAGCACTACTTAGCGGCAGGATTAGCGAGTAAGATGGTGGTAGCGATCCGGACGGACCTTGCACAAGGCCCTACCACCCGCAACCACCCGTAATTTGCAACAAGCACTGCCAGCGGGCGGGAAGGCTACTTCTTCTTACCTCTGATGCGGCTACCTTTATTTTAAAAACAGATTGTACCTACATACTATACACGATATTGCAGTTTTTGGTAAATTTATGTATTTTATTGTTTATTTTATTTATTTACACACTTTTTCTACGCAAACTTATTTGTGCTGATTCCGGTCCAACGCGTTTGATGCAAAGATGTGAGGGGTTTGGCTGAAAATCAGCGCTGTAGTAGGCACCTACTGCAGCATAATGCTGAGTCGAATACCTTTTCGGCATCATCAACTCAGTATGTTTTTGTATTAGTTTAAGAGTCTGTGTATTTTTTGATGACAAATAAAGTTATGTCTATGTCTATTTGCATACTATCGGATTTTTGTTCCTTTGTACGTCTAGATAGTAACGCCCATAACTTAGGTCACGGGCCCCACCAGGGGGCGTGCGTGGACCACCATTAACCCTGGCTGACCTGCATGCCCGCGTAATCCTAATCGTGGGTGAGCTAATGGGGTCATGATAGTGGTAATGTCAGAGTTAGGGGGTGAAAGGTCCCCGAACGGGGAAAGATCACCGTTGAGTTTTGATGTCAATTGTTTTGATTGAGTGCTTGATTGTGGGTTATCCGTTTGTGTAATTTCGATTGTTTTATAGCTTTTTTAGGGTAGGTATAAATTCGGCTCGTGATTATAGAATCCAGTGTAAGCAGAGCCCTACTCATAAGGAAAATGTAGGCAGTGTGAGGTCAGTTTATATTGGTCACTTAAATAGACTGATAAACATATATTTTTTTGTATTTGTTGTTATAGGGGCAAAGGCTACATCATCTGTGAAAACTTCAATTGCTTAGGTAACACGGTTCATGAGATACAGCCTGCTGACAGACAGTGGAGTCTCAGTAATGGTCCTGTTTTCACTCTTTGGGTACGGAACCCTAGGGAACCCTAAAAACGGACCCTTATCACTTTGTTGTCCGTTCGTCAAGAGATTTTTCTCAGGAACGCGTACAGGTATAGAGTTGAATTCATTTAATCTGGGGGCACGGAAGTGCCTCCGCCAAGTTGAGCAATACAAAGCCAAGTCCGTATCGTTATCTCGAAGCCATTCAGGCCAATTTCAATCTCCTGTAATCTTGTTCTGGCTAAAGTTAAAAGTCTAAATTTTGTATGACATAGGACCCAACATGAATGAACGCGTTTCTTTAATGTTTTCAGGAATGGATTTTGAGAATGTGGCGATGTGTAGACCGTAAAGTTCTCACTAAAAAGATACGATTTTTTATATATCTTAAAACTTTAAAGTTACTATTTTTTTACTTACTTACTTTAGTAGCAGCCCTCGTATTCTATTTTACTCTAGGCTGGCATCGCATCTACATAATTTTGTAATAAAATATAAACATACATACACATATCACGTCTTTATCCCTTACGGGGTAGACAGAGCCTAAGGTAACAAAACCTTAAGGCCACGTCTAGCTTGATTGTGGGCGTATAGGTGGAAAGGGAAATCAAAATAGTGATGGTTTGCCGCAGCGCCTATAACATGATTCCTAAAATTTTCGCCCATTCCCTCGACGGGCTTTTACATCTATGTTTTTTCGTGCCTCCCAGACCAGCATAGAAGAAAATCACTACATAGTATAAAACAAAGTCGGTTTCTCTGCCCCTATGTCCCTATGTCCCTATATATGCTTATATCTTCAAAACTACACAACGGATTTTGATGCGGTTTTTTTTAATAGATAAAGTGATTCAAGAGGAAGGTTTTTATGTATAATTCTACGGTATAAAATATAAAGTCTAAGTAAATTAACCAAATGTTAAGTCAAACAGGTCACTCGAAGTGTCAAAATTCACTTACAAACAAACATTACAAGTTAAACAAAGCTGGTAAACTCACAAACTCTGGATACAAACTCAACTACCCCGAAAAGTTGCTCCGTAAAAATTACCTCGCGAAAATGCGGAATATTTCATATTTTCCCCTCGCTTAAACTCTTTAACATTTTTAAACCGGCAAAAAACGACAGAATTATGTCAGTGTGTATACCATGGCTATTATTAACCCGTCAGGTGCCGGGATTTTATTGCCACGGGTCCCGGGATGAGGCAAGTGCCCCACCGCCTGCGAGAAAGCGATAAGTTATCGACTATTTTTAGCCCCCGACGTAAGAAGGGGATGTTCAAATCAAATCAAATCAAAATAATTTATTACAAGTCACTACATAGTATAAAATAAAGTCGCTTTCTCTGTCCCTATGTCCCTATGTATGCTTATAATATCTTCAATACTACACAACGGATTTTGATGCGGTATTTTTTACTAGATAGAGTGATTCAAGAGGAAGGTTTTTATGTTTAATTCTACGCAGACGAAGTCGCGGGCAGAAGCTAGTAATGTTATAAGTTTGATGTAGATATCAGTGTGTGTGTGTATCTGTTTGTGGCATTGTAGCTCTCTAGCGGATGGACCGATTTGGATGCGGTTTTATTAATTGAAAAGCCATTTACATTGCGGTGGTTCTTAACAATGTTTAATAAAAATCGGTCCAGCAATTTCGAGAGTATCAGCTCTTTTCCAAAATTATGCAGGTTATTTTGGCATATTTTTTTTTTCATTTACGTATGACTATCCATCCATCCACAAGATTTTTGAATATTGTATTTATTACTTTGACATTGGCGAAATCATCGCATCGATCGATGGGGCCATTATGAAAAGAAGAAGAGGTGAAATTGTTTACGCCCATGTTCCTTTGTCCCTTTCATTTGCATACAAAAGTGTGACGGAGTTACCTCGTAATCTTGGACATGGTATAGCTCTTCGCTTCTCTTTCTTCGTCGGCGGTGAGACAAGAGCCCAAAGCAGTCCCGGGAATTCTACCTGCTTCCTTAACGGGATTATTTACATGTTGTTGCCATTTCTCATCTCCCCGTTTTGTTGGTACGCTTTTTTCTCAAGATACGGCGTCTTAAGTAGCCGATTGTTGAGAGTGGGTTGGATTTGTCGGGTTTTTATAAGGGACGGCGTTTTATTTAATTAGTTGCTTGTTTAGAGTCGGGTTCGATCCCCGGTCGGGGCAGATACTTGGATGTTTAATATGTAACGATCAGATTTTTAATGTTTTTTATGTGTTTACGGTATTAAAGTATGTAATTATCTATGTTAGTATGTTTATCTGTTGACAAGGTTGCTTTTGTGCTACGTTCTGTTCATTATATTGCTTTTAATTAACTGTTAAGGAATAGTTGACATACGGCAGAAGGGAAAAGTATTCACATACCACCGTAGAACTCTGTCGCAATATTTGAACATGTCACTCGAATTACCTAGTACAGCCAGTTAATTTCGACAGGGTTCTTCAAATTTCCCTTACTGTACATAAATAAGAGTTTCGCGAACTCTTTCCTTATGTTATCTTTATCTTACGTAAGTAACAAGCCACTTCCCCAAATAACGTAATAACTTGTCCCCAATCTTGCTCTTGTGCTGAATAGTTGAATTATAATTGCATTGGACAAGTTCCAAATCGCTTAGCTTTGATATTACGACGCATCCCTCGTGTGACCATATTTTGGCATATGACAGGACATCTTGTAATTTTTTATGTTCACTTTACTTACATACATCTTCCATGCTGGTCTGGGAGTAAAGAAAAACATAGAATTTACCATTTGCTTCATTTCCCGCGTATCGAGGGAATGGGCGAAAGTCTTAGGAATCATGTAATAGGCGAAGCGTCTAGCAACCCATCATTATTTTGATTCTCCTTTCCACCGATACGCCCACAATCATGCTAAACTTGGCCTTAAGGTTTTGTTGCCTGTAGCTCTGTCTACTCCGTAAGGGATAAATACGATATGTATGTATGTATGTACACAACTATACTAAAGAAAGGCCACATTTACCATGATTGTGGGCGTATAGGTGGAAAGGGGAATCAAAATAGTGATGGGTTGCTTCACTATGTATATTTCTATACAATACTAAAAACTAGAACACATGAAAAAATCGGAAAGTGGACGAGGATCCGCTTTAGTAGAACTAGAGTTTTCAGCATTGTTTAGAAATATCGTTTCTAACGTATAAACCGTAAAACTAAATACAAATATCGGGAAGTAAAATTCTCGATCCTTTGATAGAGCTCTAACATGGAATGATTAATGCATTCTTATATTGACCTAAAAACCATGCTCTATCGTTTTACTATCAACCATTACACCTTCGTTTATCTCTGTCTGTCACTTTGACATTTTGCTTTTGCCAGAGAAACGAAATATAAATATAAACTGAATGTATGTTTCTGTTATCCCTCATTACCTTCTTGTGAAACTTCCTCTGGCTCTAATTAATAAGCGTTAATACACAAATTATACAATTTCTTTATTTATTTTGTCAAAAAACTACAAAGAATACTAATTTAATGACGTCTTACACGGGAAATATTAAGAAATGTGATCGATGAGTGTTGGCAACACACAACCTTTTTAGAAACCTCGTTTCTCTTTATGTTTTATAATGTCTATTTTAAATTTTTTTTTGTTTCCTTCTTAGTGTCATGTAAATCCTTATTAAATAATAACATTATGGAGATTTTCTTCCTTATCAATGACTGACCCTTAACAATGACTTTTACTGTATCTATCAATAAATACGAAATGTCGTATCCAAAAACATGCCTTTTTTCCCTTAATGTTTCTGTCGTTCCGCGGGCGGTGGTTCCAAACACGCTCAATAGGGACTGTCCCATTCAAATCAGGAATTATGGTCACATTAGGAACCCCTCTGCGCCAAGGACGCGTAAGCAATCATAAGTTATGGATTGCAGGCGCTCTTAAGGTAACGAGCTGTGTGTAAAACAGTTATGAAATATATATATATATTTAGCTTGGAATGGGTTCGTATGTTATTGGTAAAGTATAATAGAAAACTTCCGGTCTGGGAGCAAAGAAAAAACAGAGTGTACCAGTTACTTTTTTACCCGCGCAGATGGTAAAAGCCCATCGAGGGAATGGGCGAAAATCATAGGAATCATGTTACAGGTGATGCGGCTAGCAATTATAAACCCACAATCAATAAAGACAAGAGATAAAGACGTGATTTATGTATGTATGTATGTATTATTTCTTAAGACTAAATGATGATAAATAGAACCAAGTCCAAAGATTATCTCGGACAGAGCTGTCAACAGGTAACAGACGATTACTTTTAGATTACAATGACTTATGGTGTGCTTAAATAGTCTTATACTTAACTTTCAATGTATAGGACAATAAACAGCATAAAGTTTTATGTTTAGTATTTTAAGCCACAAGCGGTTAGCGTTCTTAGTAGCGTTTCTCGAATTTCAGTTTAAACTGACTTCTGAACGACTCTTGACAACCATGTAAATTATTACGTATAGAGTTCCACCGTTTCACGAAGGTAGAGGTTAGAATTTTATCGAGTAAAATCTAAACTAGGAACAGTTATTCCAAAAATTAATTTATTATTGACTATGTATTTCTGACTTGATTTGGATTAAGTATAACTTAATTTTAATTTAGTACTGAATTAATTAAGTATTGGAACTTATCAGTCGGGAGGGGAAGGCCTAGACGGACGTTACGAGACCAAATAGGAGACGTTTTGGAAAAAGGTCAGGTCAGGAGTACCCGAAACCGACGAGCATGTATGAAGATATTGATGAATGTGGATGAAGAGAAAGAAGTATGTCAGGATCGTAGCAAGTGGAACAAAGTAGTCTCTGCCTACCCCTGTGGGAAAGAGGCGTGACGGTATGTATGTATGTATGTGGAACTCATTTATTATTTTGTGCTATGGACCCGGTTTGAAAATAAAATTATTTCATTTCGTTTCATTTCGATTTTCCTTTGTTTTTGTAATTAAATCTAAAATGTTTTATTAACCGCTATCGCCGCCACATCAAATACACTCCGTCAGACATCTTTATTGCGACGGCTTGTTGAACCTAAACCAAATTGAACGAAGGTTGCTTTTGCATTGAAGTAATGGACGTATATTCAAACGTTGGCGTTCAACCTGCAATGCTTTACATGAGTCGTTGGCGTTCCTTAAAATATAAAAGCGCGGCAAATTGCCCGCTCTCAACTTGTGACTCGAACCTTTATTTTTGTAACCTGTCCGAGGCATAAATAATATATGAAGTTACGTATGTTACGCTAACCAAGGGACCGCATGTTTAACGGCCCATAATTGGGCATATAGTGTGTCCAGCGATCTACTTAAATCTGAATTATTAACACTTATCCAGTTCCGTTATGGGATGAAGAAAAGGAAATTAGTTTTTTAATGCCGACAACAGAGCTGTTGTTATATTTAAAAATGCGACAAAAAGTAACATTAAAAATCAAAATTCCATGCTGGTCTGGGAGCCAAGTCAAAACATAGAATAGCAGTTCCTTCTCTTCCCGCGCAGATGGTAAAAGCCCATCGGGGTAATTGGCGAAAATCATAGGAATCTTGTTGTAGGTAAAGTAACAAAAACCTAAATACCACGTTCAGCATGATTGTGGGCGTAAAGGTGGAAAGGGAATCAAAATAGTTAGGTTGCTATCCGCGTTGCCTATGACACGATTCCTAACATTTTCGCCCGCTCCCGCGTTCCATTATGATTAGTGTTTCCAAAATATACAATACAATACAATACAATAACTCTTTATTGAACACCACATATAACAACCAAAACAGAAAAAAGGTATACAGAATATATTACAAGGTAACAATAGGCGGCCTTATCGCTACAGAGTGATCTCTTCCAGGCAACCATAAATCAATATCATAATAATAACACAAAATACAGCTGTCTCGGCGCCCAATATCATTTCTTTGCTTTCGGTGTCGACACCAGGTCCTTGGGGTAAGGGTGCGCTGGAGCTACACAAAGAGCTCAGCAAGAGATTGAGAGAGGCAACAGGCGACCCTCGCGCCGGCAGCCTTCTCGCGCAAAGAATCGCGATCGCAGTTCAACGCGGGAATGCCTGCGTGATGGGCACCCTACCAGCCCACCTCTCTTTTACAATTAATTTTAAAGTTTATTTAGTTATTTTAATTTAATAGTAGTTTTAGTTTTGTATACATTTAAGTATCTGTTTATTCATTAAGTTTATCCTACTAATATTATAAATGTGTAAGTTTGTGAGTATGTTTGGATGTTTGTTACTCTTTCACGCCAGAACGGCGGGTCAGATCTGGATGAAATTTGGAACATAGATAGATTATAGTCTGGAATAACACATAGGCTACTTTTTATCCCGGAAAATTGCGATAAACGAATTCTATGCAGACGAAGCACAAAGACAGCCTAGTTAACAATAAACCGTTGTCTATAATAATAACGATAAACAAACATCTGAACAGTTTAATTTACCATTTCGCCGTTTCAAAACACCCATTTACGTTAACATTAATTTAAATTTCACAGTAAATCTGGCGGAGGGCTTCAAAATATCCAATTAGTACGAAACAGTAATCTCTCTTATTATTCATCACTAATTGCGCCAATCGTTAAGGTCATTTGGAGAGCCATCGATGGGCTTAAGATGTTTCAGCTTAGGGGCCGAAGAGAAGTCAAAAGGTCGGCCTAAAAGGCGAAGACGAATTTGCAATATAGGCCTACATTCTAAGTGATAACAGTTAACAGCCCTGCAAGCATTCGTGCGACAGATTTATTTATTTATCCATAAAAACCCCATCTGACCCATCGCACAACTTTACTACACCGCTCAATTGGTTGACCCGTAGGGAATTTAAACTCCCCATGGCACAACTTGTCGTTCGGGGAAGGTTTAAACCATCTTCTTAAATTAATGGTAAATATTAAGTCATAAGTCATTTATTCGTCGCTTTCATGTGTACATTGGATCTTACTAGCTAATAAATTTCCCAACATGAAACCCTTCCTTATTCCTTTGTTTATTGTGCTCTTTATCTATTTATTTTATGTAGTATATTTTATTGATAAACATATATTATAGGTAGTATAAAGTAGTTTATTGACTGGTAGGTTTTAGGAGTTTATGTATTATATTCGGTAAAGTTATGTATTGTGGCTCTCAGTGTTTGCAATTTTTAAACTCGCTCGTCCATCCCTATTATAATACTCCTTTCATCTACTCAAAGGTTGACTGGAGAAGATCCCTTAAATGGATAAGTCCGCCTTTGTGCATGTATCTCAGTGTTTGTCAATTGTATTTGTCTTGTTTCTTTTGCACAATAAAGAGTTTACATACATACATAATATACATACTAGTTGTTCCGTGGGGAACCTCTCTGACCCACTATGCCGCTCAACTGGTTCCAAGGTGGGGGTTCCGTCGTAATTCTTTTTTTTTAAACTGTGGATTGTTATCAAACTAACCTAATCTATAGAACTCTACAGCAATTTCAAAGCTCCTGAGAAAGCCAAACCCAGACGTCAAATTTATAACACCCCACTTTTTGCCGGGGGTATACTGCCTAGCGAAAGGCAGTAGGTGGCAGAAACTGTCCATTCTGTTTGCATTATAACATACTAGCGACCCCCCCGGCTTCGCACGGTATATTATGCATGTATTATACACATAAACCTTCCTCTTGAATCACTCTATCTATTAAAAAAACCGCATCAAAATCCGTTGTGTAGTTTTGAAGATATAAAAGCATACATCGGGACATGAGGACAGAAAAAGCGACTTTATTTTATACTATGTAGTGATTCTGTGGCAGGGCTTAAAACAAAAGACGGAACAGCAACAAAACGTCCCGCCAGACAACACAAACAACGATTGTAACACGTCTGAATATAATCCCGTACTAGCTTTGTTCTAAAAAAACTAGTTTTTGTACAAATCCTGTACAATCTCGCGCGGGCAGTTTACGAGGCGCCCTTTATATCCAGCCCTGATTGCCTCGCCTGCGGTAGGGTTGACAGAAAACGTAAATAAATACGCATACATATTTAGAGTTGGAATCTTGTCGGTGCAGTAATTGCCACTTCCCCCGTTAGTCTTTTGACCTGTCCTCTTTAAATAAAATACTTACTATACTCAGCGCCAAGAAATGTGGCTGTAGGTTTATGGTATGTATGGATTACCTTACCTAACTATATTTGTCGAAGGTTCTTGAGGTTATAAGGATATTAGACTCTAGTGAATGGAAAGACGTAGTATCGTTACGAGATTATATTTGCGACTGAATTCTTATTAGGCAGCGCAACTGCCTCTAGGGAACATGATACAGTACATAGTGTATATACTTAATAATAGTACATGTAGGTCTTACATGCCTGTGTACCTACAGTGGCATAATAGCGCCATTTAGCGTGATCTTATTAAGCCAACGAGGTTTATAGTTAATTTTTTGCCATCGAATGGATAGGCGGCACTATAGTTTCATAGCATTATTTTACTGAACTGTCCATGCACTTTTGCAATCTGTTGTGCTTATACATATACAAATCACGTCTATATCCCGTACAGGGTAGACAGAGTTTAGGATAACAAGGCCTGATGGCCACGTTTAGCGTGGTTGTGGGCGTACCGGTGGAAAAGGTAATCAAAATAGTGTGATGGGTCGGTAGCCGCATCGCCTGTAACATGATTCCTTAAATTTTCGCCCATTCCCACGATCGATGGGTTTTACCACACTTAGCGGGGAAAAAAATAACGTCATTTTGTTAGCAATATGGACTATTTTATATGAAAATTGGGCCATGTTCCGCTGAGTATAATAATATTTGCTTAAATATTTATGTTTATAAATACATGTTAAATTTTTAAATGACACTTAAAACTGGAACACATTGAAAATCCGAAAAGAAATGCTATGGCCGGGGATCAAACCCGGGTTCTCATCATTCCGGGATGCGTGCTATACTGCTACACCACCCATAGCAGGTGAGTAAGCCTTAGAATTTTTCTATCTACCAGCTGTCACGTGACCTTTTTTTACTATTTTTACCGATTTTTTACTATGCGGTTCAAGTCTCATGTAGAAATTTTATTTTATTTTTCATTTTGAAGTGAGGTGTGCACTTTTTTTTGGCGCGAGAGTGCAACGCGTCCGTTTTTTGCCTGACTACCATATCAAAGGCAATAACCAATGGCTCATAACGAAAAAAACTGATGAATATTGCCCTGTTTTTGCTGACGCTACCGGTATAATCTGACGACGGTCCCGTGCCGGACTCCGGCATTTTTCCCTCCAATAATCTCCGGGTAAGCCGCGCCCGGCGGACCCTTTACCTTACTACGACTTATACAGCGTTCATACAATGCCGACACACTCAAAACACTGTCCATAGGTCCGTACTAATGCAATGAAGAATAATAATTTTGTGAGTTACATATATGTAAAAGTAATTAATTATATTGTCTAATATTCGACGGTTCTAGCTGATAATCAGTGCTGCAGTCTAACACCTCAGCGTAAATGCTGAGCCAGCGAGCGTTTTACTTTTGCGAAGACACACACAACGCTGATGATCTATTTTTCATGTCTGTGTTTTTTCAAGTTGCAAAATTTTTGCTTGGCGCGAGCGCTTGTATTAAAAATAATAATTATCTGTGCTCGTACTAAAAAGATACAGCTTATATAAAAAAAAATCATTGTTTATTTCTCAGAAAACAAAACGAAAAACATGCCATTATGCTTTATTTTTTTCATTTATTTCTATTTGTAAATTACATTATGTTTTTATGTCAAAACATTGTCAATTGTAAACAAAATAAAAACAATCAGGTACAATAAAATAATTCATACAAAAACTCGAAAAGACCTTAAATATATCCCCGAACTTGTCCCTATAAGGAATCACTACCAGTTAAACTTAAATCTAATCTAAATCTAATCTAGTTAATTATTTATTACTATTCCCTAATCGTTAGTACTCTATTTTTGATGAATTTATTAAATGTACAGACACGAACTTTCTACTGTTATATTATACCTACGTTTAGACTAGCAAGTCTTGAGACAGACGCACTGTAGAGCTAGCCCCGAACCCATCTTAAGTCGGTTAAGGATAAAGATAAGCAGAAAAAGGGTTCCCTTCAACACATTAGTATCAATAATAGGTTATTATCCTTTATTTTTATAGTATTGTTATGGTCCACGTGACTCGTATGAGGGTCCCATATATTACGTGGGACACTCGGCCTCTCAATTTATGACTTGATTATGAAGCGTGTGGTCCCGGGTTCGATTCAAACTTACAAAGAATAGAAGATGAGAGGGATTTTGTTCTTCTCCTTTAAACGGATATTTTCATCCGATGGTCCCAAGGGAAGACCAGCGTAGGCTGTACGACCAACATAATGGTGGTTTGGGGTCATTTTGTGTCAATCTTTTCGCAAGATTTTTTTGTTTTTTTACAGTGTCACAAATTAACTTTTTCTTTATGTCTTTTTCCTTTGACAAGGTGTAGCTCAGTGATTAGATCTTATGGCCTGTCAAGTAGAGGGTCGTGTGTACAAATCTTTTTTTTTTGTTAACGTGTGGAAAATGCGTCTTATGCATTCCCGCGCTCGGGGCAGCAACGGGGGTATGACGGGCTCTCCAGCTCGCCGCTGCCTTCCCTATGGAAGGAGGGGAGAGGCCTACCGTCTAAAAACACACACGTTCCCTCCTGGCCATGAACTGTGGGCGTTGCGGGCGCACTACGGTGTCACCGCTGTGGTGTGTTCATATCCTGGGCTCACAAAATCTTACTTGACAATCATGAGTTTTTCATTCAAGAAATTGCTATAGTGTGTGTGTTAAGTAATTAATCTGTATTGGGTCCGCGTGGGAATTGTAGCCCACGCTTTCACATTTTGATAGACTTGTGTCCTTCCCTGCTGGTCTGGGAGCAAAGAAAATACAAAGAATATAGGTACCAGTTTCTTCTCGTCCCGCGCAGATGGCAAAAGCCTATCAAGGGAATGGGTGAAAACAGTAAGAATCATTTTATCGGCGATGCGGCTAGCAACTCACCACTATTATGGTTTCCTTTTCCACCTTTACGCGCGCAGGGTGCATTGGGGTAAATTCGAAATTGGGGGAATTTCGAAAATCGTGGATATCCACTAAACGGGGGGCAATTTCATAATCTGGCAACGCTTATTTAGAAGCCAAAGACATTTTGGAGTTCTAGGTAAGCGTTGCTAGATGCTAGAGGTAAGCGTTGCCAAGGGCCACCCCCGCCGTACCTAAACCTAAATTAATCCAAATTAATCATCCTACATTGGTTTTACTAGTGCCGGTTATGTAACTTGGTTATGTTCGCGGAACAAGCTTAAATCTCGTCTTCATCACTATCAAATTAATCAAAAAAAAATACTTTTTTATGATTACTTTTACGGTTTCGCTGTTAGAAATTAAACTTCTTAACGAAACTGAAAATTAGAACACGTAGAAAAATCCGAAAAGTAAAGCTATGGTACGTGTTCTAATTTTCAGTGTCGTTTAGAAATTCACGTCTTTATCCCTTACGGGGTAGAAATTGCTAAAGAAAAACGCAAGAAAACTATCTTTTGAATGAAAAAAAGCGCACCGATCGGTGCATCCGTTTGAGAGCTACGATGCCACGGACAGACTTATAACACCTCTATTTGCGTGGGTGGGGGGGGGGGGGGGGGTAATAATAATAAAAGCCGCCGTTTCTAATCAAAATTAAACCGTGTTGTTACTTAATGTTGTTTTGATATAACAGAGTCGCGACCGCACAGGGTGTTCGGAAAACAAAAACAAGCCGCGAACAACACTGTAATGAACGGGAATTAATTTTCTTCGAGCGTTCGTATACAGATGTGGCGAAAAGTTTACTTTGCCCAAATTCCAAGTTCGCATGCTAAGATTGCTTTGTGCGAATATGAATTTGCGGTGAGCTAAATATAAGTCGATGAAGAAAGTTAAATTGCGTTCGGAATGTGTGTTTGGCGAAAAACTGTTTAAGCAGGCAACTGTACATACATAAATCACGTTATTATCCCTTACAGGGTAGACGGAGCCTAAGGTAACAGACCAAAAGGGCGTATAGGTGGAAAAATAGTGATTGTTTGGTAGCCGTATCGCCTATAACATGCTTCCTAAGATTTTCGCCCATACCCTCGATGGGCTATTACCATATGCGCGGGAAGAGAAGCAACTGGTAAATTCTATGTTTTTTTCTTTACTCCCACGCCAGCATGGACGAATGGTTAACAATGTGTGAACATATTTATTCATTAGGTACTAATGCTAGTTCTTATTATTATGTCCAAGAAAACTGCCGGAGGAGCAAGATTTTCTTAGTATCTTTTATCAATTGTTTACTTTTCACTTATGTTTATATCTGACATCAATAACCATACCTACATACGTACATACATACCGTCACGCCTCTTTCCCAGAGGGGTAGGCAGAGACTACTTTGTTCCACTTGCTACGATCCTGACATACTTCTCTCGCTTCATCCACACTCATCAATCTCCTTATACATGCTCGTCGGTTTCGGGTACTCCTGACCTGACCTTTTTCCAAAACGTCTCCTATTTGGTCTCGGAACGTCCGTCTAGGCCTTCCCCTCCCAACGTAACCATTCACACTCCCCATATAGATCTGTTTAGTTAGTCTACTTTCATCCATCCGCTCTACGTGACCAAACCAACTAACCATATACTAGTATCACTACATAGTATAAAATAAAGTCGCTTTCTCTGTCCCTATGGCCCTATGTCCCTATGTCCCTATGTATGCTTATATCTTCTGTAGTAATAATACTACTAACTTACGAAAATAGGCCTGCAGCCGGCGTTTGTAGGTTAGGTACATGTCGACAGTCCATTCTCACAAACGAACATACTTCGCAACGAACACACACGTGAAACACAATCCACAGCCCTTCATTACTTAGTAACACACATTTTGAAAGCGAAATACATAGTATCTGAATCAAAATTATAGAAAACAAACAACACGTTTTGGTACACAGTTTTAGCCTCCGTGTGTGAAAACCACAAGACGAAATTACATAAGATTATATATGTTTAGAATCAGAAAAATAAGATCTATCCGAATATCATATCGTTTCCGCGAATTTTGAGACTATTTTGGATAAATAACCTCGTTTCGAAAATCTAACTTTCACTAGTGCTGTCACCGACCTCGACTGACCTACATCATTTTACCGACTCGATCCTACTGAGTTATTTCCAAAATCCCACGTCATCTTAATAGTAGGCTTCGGTTTATAATCACTCCTGCTACCCCTTAGACATAAAATAATTAAATCAATAGCTCAAATTGGATATCGATCTTTTGCTAAATCGGTCGATTGCGGCATAGTTTTGCCCTCATCCCTTAGCGAGCTGTCAAGGGAGTCGCATTTCGGTAGCCAGGCGGAGCGCACGCCGTTTGCTCTTCGAGCTGTCACATTCGGGAGCGGCGCGATGAGTTCGTGATCCGTTCCGTACTTTATTTCGCCCATTGTTGTGTAATGTGTGTAGTGAACTCAGTGCAGTGATGCGTTGATTGTGCGAATCAGTGGCCCCCTCTGGGCGCGGCAACCTCTTTTTCCCCACGCGTATTTGAGACGCGGCGACGACACACGGGCGTAGCTACCGATCTGCGGCTCACGCCGCGGCTCATCCAAGCCCCTCAGCGCGATAGATGCGCGACACACACCGACGCTTTTGCTGGGCGTCCGCACTGCCGTAGGCCTCCGTCAAGGAGTGCCCCGCGCGCGGGCTCCCCTCGCGCGGCGCGACGCCAAGGACGTGCGGCGCCGCCCAGGTGCCAAGCGCCACCCCAACCTCTGCAGGACGATGCGCGCCTGCGCAGCGCATTCGCCACCTGCGGCCCCCTAACGCCACCTGCGGCCCCCTAACGCCAGCTAGGCTGGTGCAGCGGATCAGCCCGCCGTCGGACCTTCGTGCGATTGATGGTTGATCCGCCGCCTGGATCACCTTTATCCACATCTCATCGGCATCAAGGATACCCCGAGGACTCGTCACGTTTCGGCGACGCCCGAAGTGTGAACCCCGTGAGTACGTTCCATTTAAATCTGGCCAGTAGTGCGCGCGTGTTACCTTAAGGGGCACGGGCCCCCGCGTCCGTCCTTTCGTAGGGTGCACCCATCTCGGCTTTAACGTCTAGATTTATGCAAATAACATATTGTTCCACTGCGGCCGTAACCGCCATGTCGCGGAGATGTGTGTAATAAATTATGTATTGATCTATTTAGTGGTATCATTGGTAGGGAACCCGTTCCCCTAGTCGTAAGCCTACACACGGCCCTTGAGCCAAAAGTTCAGCTTTATCCGAGACAATTCCGGCAAAGTATTTCCGTCATTTTTAGCTTGTTTGTTGTGTATATGAGAGCTTGATCAACCGCCAAACTGGTAGCGTCATTCCGACCCCAGTAGAGCCTACACAAGGCACAATTGCCCTCTTTTTCCTTTCTATACACGATAGCGTGTTATAATATAAAATAAAACCCACTTTTATACACGACAATATGGCGCCCGAGTAATATCACCTAGGCTTACCGGCTGGAGCGATCCTCACCAATGATACACACTACATATTTTAGTTATTGTGTTAATTGTTTGAATACACTAATTAACAGGCGAATGAGAAGTTAGCTGGCCAAGCATTTACTATATTTTTTTATTTTAGTCCACTATAGACACTATAGTGTTGACAATTATATTTTTTTGCAGCAACTGCATTGCGGCGTTGCTTGAACTTAAATTCATTTTAATCATATTAATATTGGCCGCTACTTTCCATACAACCTCACCTTGTTAATACTTTAATTTCATTGCTGCTATAGCATTATATAGTAAAATTTTATACTGCCATGTCTGATGAGGAAAACTTTTGTGAAACGGAAAACGACACCGCCGCTACCGCGTCGCAAGCTCCATTTACGCCTTCCTATAGGAACATAAATACCGGTTCGCGAGGTCATCAATTCCCACACACCACCCACCCTTTGACAAATACCACCATGTCACACCCTCATCACACTCCAATACCAACCCCACGTAGATGTGTTCCAAAATATGAAAACGAACAACCAAGCACTAGTGAGAGGTTCATACAAGTAGTACGTGAGGAAAACCTGAGGTCGTGGAATTTAAAATTTACAGGCGAATCGGATATTACGGATTTCTTCCTGCGGATCGATGACTTTATGCGCAGCAGGGAAATCCCTGAAAACAAAGTTCTGAAATGCTTTTCAGACCTGCTAGGTGGAAAGGCGCTTGACTATTATAGACAGATACGCGACGACGTTACCACACTTCACGAACTGACACTTAAATTTAAAATATTTTTCTCACCAGTCGACAGCGACTTTGTGTTGGAAAAAGCAATTAGAGATCACAAACAATCATCAGGTCAGCAACTTAGCATGTACATTCTAGAGATGAGTACCATGAATTCTAGGCTCACTACACCGTTAAAGGAAAGTAGCCTTATAGAAATCATAAAGCATAATATCTCCTCAGACTATGCTCACCTGCTGGCTGTTAGTGATGTCAATAGCTTGGAACAACTTGTTTCATTAGGAAAACGTTTTGAAGCTTATGCTGGCCGACCTTCTGGTTCATCGATGGTAAAACAACCAAAACACCATAAACATGTAACAGTTGTAAACTCACAGTTTCAACGGAAAGTAAATACCCCAGTAATATGCAGGAAGTGCAAAAGACCTGGTCACTCGTACAGGCAGTGCCGCACTGTTCCTGGTATTATTTGTTTTCAATGTGGTGAAAAAGGTGTTCTATCATCGACTTGTCCGAAATGCCATCCGCAGCAACAACATAAATCGGGTCCCACACCACAACCAACTACAAAAAACTAATATGTACCGGAGCGACTAAGAAACCTACAAACACATCACATTTAGGTACAGTCACTCCGGCCATAGCACTTATAGAAGGAGATAACAGGATTTTTGTAGAGTTTGGCATTGCGGATAAATCATACCAAGGACTATTGGATACTGGAGCCAACATGTCAATAGTAGGCAATGACTTTCACAACCAGTTACTAACACTGGGTTTTCATTTGCAACCGTCTACTACGACTGCAAATTGCGCTAACGGTTCTGAGGTAGAGGTCATTGGATACCTATTTTTACCAGTAAAATTCAATAACAAAATTCATAATATAAAATTTTTAGTAATACCATCAATAACAAATGACTTCATTCTGGGCATGGATTTGATTCTTAAAATTGGTTTACATAATCTATTGAAGAAGTATAGGCACCAAACGTCAGACAATAACACAAAGTATACTCACCAAGTGGATGGGGTTTGTGCTATCGTACCCAGACAAGAGTTAACACCAACAGAGTCCATTCAATTAGATAAACTTATAAATAAATTTAAATCCATATCCACAGATACCAAAGGCTTAGGTAAGACAGATATTGTAGAGCACAAGATAATAACGCGCGGCTCTCCGATCAAACAACGGTACTACCCTTTATCGCCAGTTAAATTAAAAGCTTTAAACGAGGAAGTAGACCGGATGCTTCAGCTAGGCGTTATAGCTCCATCAAAGTCACCTTGGTCGAACCCAGTGGTTATGACACCAAAAAAAGATGGTACACTAAGATTTTGCCTGGACGCTAGAAAGCTTAACGACGCCACAGTTAAAGATTCCTATCCGTTGCCTTATATTAGCTCCATTTTAGATAATTTAAAAGGCGCTCGTTATCTGACGTCCATAGATTTATCGGCTGCATATTGGCAAATTTCTCTTTGTGACTCCGATGACTCCGATGGTTCCGGAACCTCATGCCAGAAAACAGCATTTGTAGTACAGGGCCGTGGCTTGTTTGAATTTAAACGCTTACCATTCGGTTTATCGAACGCTGGCTGCGAGCTGCAGCGTTTAATAGACTCTTTATTCCAGCACAAATATGACGAAAAAATATTCGGCTATTGCGATGATCTATTAATAGCAACTAGCACTTTTAAGGAACATTTGGAGATTCTTAATGATGTTTGTGAAACGTTGGATAGAGCGGGTCTGACAGTAAATTTTGATAAATGCGAGTTTTGTAAAGAACAGTTAAGATACTTGGGTTATGTAATAGGGTCTCAAGGTCTCATGACCGACCCCCTCAAATTAGATTGTATAAAAAATTTCCCGAGACCAGCAACAGCAAAACAACTCCGCGCCTTTATCGGTCTCTGCTCGTATTACCGTAGATTTGTTAACAACTTCTCAACCATAATCGCACCAATGACGGCTCTACTAGGCAAACGGAAAGGCAAAGACGCAGTTGCTTGGGGTGGAGCGGCCGAAAGTTCATTCATGGCCCTAAAAACAGCTCTCACCCAGGCACCCGTGCTAGCCTGCCCGGATTTCACGAAGCCATTTCAAATACATTGTGACGCATCATCAGTCGGCATTGGTAGCGTCCTCGTTCAGGAGATAGACGGTTGCGAGCACCCCGTAGCATTTCATTCACGCCTCCTGTCCAAGACAGAAAGGAATTACAGTACGACGGAGCGTGAATTGCTGGCCGTGGTAGATTCAGTTAACCATTTTCGTCCTTACATTGATGGCAGCCATTTTGAAATTGTAACGGACCATATGTGTCTAAAGTGGTTAAAAACTCTAAACAACCCTTCAGGAAGATTAGCGCGTTGGGCGATGCAGCTGTCATGTTTTGATTTCGAAATACGACATAAAAAAGGGCTCTTACATGTAGTTCCCGACGTACTTTCGCGTGCCGAAGTAAAAGCAGTACAGTTCATAGGAGGTTCTACTTCGGGAGATGACTGGTACAACAAATTATACAACAATGTACAGTCAAATCCAGCCTTCCATAAAAATTATATAATTAAAGATAACACCTTGTTCCGGTTTAGTAAACCCTCACACGAACTCCAAAGCGAAAACTCGTGGAAGATAGTAATACCGCGCGAGCTCATGGTAGAGTGTATAAAAGAAAACCACGAGGTGGACGCAATACACCCAGGCACTTATAAAACTCTACAAAAAATTAAACAACATTACTTTTGGAAAGGTATGCACGGGGATATTACCACTTACGTTGCCAATTGCGAAAAGTGTAAAGCTTATAAATATTCCAATAATGCACCTCATGGGCTTATGACTAACCCAAAGCAAATGGACCAACCAATGCATACCTTGTCAATCGATTTAATAGGACCATTAGTAAAGTCATATTCAGGTCATATTTACATACTTTCAATTGTAGACGTTTTTACAAAGTATTGTTGGTTACATCCCCTTAGGACAGCCACAACTAAGACCATCACATCTTTCATAGAGTCAGAAATCATACTTAAAGAAGGCACCCCTTGCGTTATAATTTGCGATAACGCGACTATTTTTCAGAGTAAGGACTTTAAATTATTTTGTAAACAACTATCTATCCCCAAGATATTTTACAACGCATATTATTCACCGCAATCTAACACTATTGAGCGCTATAACCAGACTATCCAGACCTGCCTAGCCATTTTGGTAGAGCAAGACCAAAGAAACTGGTCAAAATTTTTGCCCAAAATCCAGCTTTCACTTAACACCACTGTAAACATAGCGACAGGTTACACACCACATTTCTTGGCCAGAGGTCGTGAAATCGTCACGGATGGTTCCTTGCATAAAATAAAAGGCAATGCACCTACTTCGCTAGACGATCTTCAGCTTACAAATAGGGATAGTAGAGCTACTTCCTTACAAGAACTCGCAGAAATTTTCCTTAAAGTCGAATCCGCGTTGACTAAAGCGTATAAGCAAAACGCAAACAGGTACAATTTGCGCCGACAACAACTTAGACTGAACGTAAATGACATAGTCTGGCGTCGCAATTTTGTACAGTCCAACGCAGCCAAATTCTTTTCAGCAAAGCTAGCACCGAGATTTGTCAAATGTAGAGTTCACAAACGACTGTCCGATGTTATCTATGAGCTGGAAGAACTAGCCACTGGAACTGTAGGAAAATATCACGCGAAAGATATTATTAAAGTGCCAATAGGTGTCTGACTGTCGTGTGTTTACTGTGTATAGTGTATTGTGTAAAACTATTATTTACCCATACTTCGACAAGCAACAATCGAGTATGGACCCTTTTTTTTGACACAAAATCAAAAGATTTTGTAACCGCATCTCCCTAGGATCCAGGAAATGCTATTTGTAATAACCTGAGACTTTCAGTCTCTCAGAAAAACTTATAATTTGACCACGTGGTACCACAATGTTATTCAACAATTAGCGGTAGAGTTCTTCATACTTATGAAACCTACACGCGCGACAGCTGAGTAGAACTGCAGTCTCTCAAGCTATCTTTAGGCTATAATGTAGAGTTAGAATGCATGAAGTAGAGATACGTGTACAGCGATACTATTAGCTTAGCATTGAGGAATGATATTGAGGAATAGTATTAATAGGGCCGGCCAATGTTTAATTTAAGTAAGCAGTTTAAGCACGCATGGTAGAGCACTAAGGAGAGTATAGGATATTATTGATAGAGCACTTAAGAGAGTCAAAGATATTTAAGGTAGAGCGGATAAGAGGATGATTTGAGAACGTTGAAACATGAAATAGGTTACAGGCAGCCGCTTTCAGCAGATATTAGATAGAGCATGCCATACTTAGCACATAAAATAGTTCTAGAATTTGATTTGAAGCTGAAAATTAGTTCAATGGGGATTTAGAAGTTTTTTTTTCCGACTGACACGGCTGTATCGGTTACCCCAAGGTTTAACCTTTTGTTTGCAAAGGGGGTATTGTAGTAATAATACTACTAACTTACGAAAATAGGCCTGCAGCCGGCGTTTGTAGGTTAGGTACATGTCGACAGTCCATTCTCACAAACGAACATACTTCGCAACGAACACACACGTGAAACACAATCCACAGCCCTTCATTACTTAGTAACACACATTTTGAAAGCGAAATACATAGTATCTGAATCAAAATTATAGAAAACAAACAACACGTTTTGGTACACAGTTTTAGCCTCCGTGTGTGAAAACCACAAGACGAAATTACATAAGATTATATATGTTTAGAATCAGAAAAATAAGATCTATCCGAATATCATATCGTTTCCGCGAATTTTGAGACTATTTTGGATAAATAACCTCGTTTCGAAAATCTAACTTTCACTAGTGCTGTCACCGACCTCGACTGACCTACATCATTTTACCGACTCGATCCTACTGAGTTATTTCCAAAATCCCACGTCATCTTGATAGTAGGCTTCGGTTTATAATCACTCCTGCTACCCCTTAGACATAAAATAATTAAATCAATAGCTCAAATTGGATATCGATCTTTTGCTAAATCGGTCGATTGCGGCATAGTTTTGCCCTCATCCCTTAGCGAGCTGTCAAGGGAGTCGCATTTCGGTAGCCAGGCGGAGCGCACGCCGTTTGCTCTTCGAGCTGTCACATTCGGGAGCGGCGCGATGAGTTCGTGATCCGTTCCGTACTTTATTTCGCCCATTGTTGTGTAATGTGTGTAGTGAACTCAGTGCAGTGATGCGTTGATTGTGCGAATCAGTGGCCCCCTCTGGGCGCGGCAACCTCTTTTTCCCCACGCGTATTTGAGACGCGGCGACGACACACGGGCGTAGCTACCGATCTGCGGCTCACGCCGCGGCTCATCCAAGCCCCTCAGCGCGATAGATGCGCGACACACACCGACGCTTTTGCTGGGCGTCCGCACTGCCGTAGGCCTCCGTCAAGGAGTGCCCCGCGCGCGGGCTCCCCTCGCGCGGCGCGACGCCAAGGACGTGCGGCGCCGCCCAGGTGCCAAGCGCCACCCCAACCTCTGCAGGACGATGCGCGCCTGCGCAGCGCATTCGCCACCTGCGGCCCCCTAACGCCACCTGCGGCCCCCTAACGCCAGCTAGGCTGGTGCAGCGGATCAGCCCGCCGTCGGACCTTCGTGCGATTGATGGTTGATCCGCCGCCTGGATCACCTTTATCCACATCTCATCGGCATCAAGGATACCCCGAGGACTCGTCACGTTTCGGCGACGCCCGAAGTGTGAACCCCGTGAGTACGTTCCATTTAAATCTGGCCAGTAGTGCGCGCGTGTTACCTTAAGGGGCACGGGCCCCCGCGTCCGTCCTTTCGTAGGGTGCACCCATCTCGGCTTTAACGTCTAGATTTATGCAAATAACATATTGTTCCACTGCGGCCGTAACCGCCATGTCGCGGAGATGTGTGTAATAAATTATGTATTGATCTATTTAGTGGTATCATTGGTAGGGAACCCGTTCCCCTAGTCGTAAGCCTACACACGGCCCTTGAGCCAAAAGTTCAGCTTTATCCGAGACAATTCCGGCAAAGTATTTCCGTCATTTTTAGCTTGTTTGTTGTGTATATGAGAGCTTGATCAACCGCCAAACTGGTAGCGTCATTCCGACCCCAGTAGAGCCTACACAAGGCACAATTGCCCTCTTTTTCCTTTCTATACACGATAGCGTGTTATAATATAAAATAAAACCCACTTTTATACACGACACTTCAAAACTACACAACGGAATTTGATGCGGTTTTTTTTTAATAGATAGATAGAGTGATTCAAGAGGAAGGTTTTTATGTATAATTCTACGGAGACGAAGTCGCGGGCAGAAGCTAGTTATTGATAAGAATTAGGTGGATAATAACTAAGTACTATTTATAATTGCATAATTGTATTTGTAAGTAGTATTTACAATTTTTATCTCACTACCTCTTTCTTCCCGTGAGAATATCTTATGCTATGAGTCGACTACGGGATCCGGGATCATCTGTGTTCTGAGCGATGGGCTACCTGTCACTGCAAAATCACATTTTGTCAATCTCTGCCTACTCTTTTTGGCCCTTTAGGCCTATAATACAGAAGTCAGAAAATGTATCTATCTTAATTTTATAATTTTTCTATTTGCCTTATGAAAATCAATATTATAAATATCTCGGCTTCAATGCACTTTGGAGTATTACACTTTAGTTACTACTAGCTTCTGCCCGCGACTTCGTCTGCGTAGAATTATACATAAAAACCTTCCTCTTGAATCACTCTATCTATTAAAGAAAACCGCATCAAAATCCGTTGTGTAGTTTTGAAATATAAGCATACATAGGGACATAGGGACGGAGAAAGCGACTTTATTTTATACTATGTAGTGATTGAGCTTGATTGTACCCAGAGTAGAGCAAAATTTATCTTTCACGAATAACCGGGAAGATAACTAAATTATTCGTTGTTTGAAATAACTAAATAATCCGTCATTTGTTGCTTTGAATTTATCTAGATGTTTCGAATTATCATTTAGATAAATTACTCGGGCTTTTAAGTATAAACGAATGTCGGTTGTGATGTTTTGACTTGCCATTTTACAGGCTTTTGACAGGCCAGTTAGCTTCATCTAATTTATTAAAAAAAAAGAGAGTTGACAACACGTTACATTTGTGATTGACATTATCCTGGAATAAATGATTTTAATGTAAATAATTAACCAGTTAAGAAATTATCTAAATAACACCCAACTCTGACTGTACCTATCCTATTTGTAACCACTCTATTGCTTTAAGTTTTATGCCCTTTTCGTGCTAAAGGTTAACCACTTACCCAATACTCGTTACTACTTACTCAGCTATATCTTAATAAGCTCGCACAGGGAAAAATTAACAATATTTGACCCATAATTAGTATGCGACCCGCAAGGTTGCTTACATCTGCCTTTTATTAATATCTAACCTAACCTTAAAAGGCCTAAGAGCCACTCACTACCAAAAGAAAACAAACCCTAATGCACGGTTTTAAGATTCTTATTTGTTTTTGTCTGGCAGGGTTTTTGCAACTTCGATTGTCAGTAAAAAACAATTGAACGATCGTAAGAGGTAAGTGCTGTGGGGAGTGAATTTCAATTGTAAGTTAACGGGTTAAGGCTCGTTTTGGCTTAGGTTGTTTCGTCGTTCAGACACTTTGTCGTCCGAAAGTCAGGGGTGCCCATTTCCTGTATAATCCGGTTCGCGTTTAAATTAATTTCCTTCGGCCAAGTTTGAATGTATTCCGAATACCCATAAAAGATGCTAAACAGAAATAATTGCGTACGAAGCCGTTTAATTAGGCTGTTTTTCTTAATTACGAATTGTAATCAAGCGCTGATGTTTATTGTGATTTGTTTCAAAGAAACAAAAGCGGTTGCCATGCTAATCATTAGCCAAAAATTTCAAATCCACATAATTATTTCGCTTATTGGTTTACGTATGTGAAAGGGTATGATGGCGGGCGACATGTAAACTAATGTGTCGAATAGACACAGCTATTTCACACGTGTAGTTACGGAGTAACATGGTTGTAAAAAGTAAAGCGTGTTTTGCACACAATGTACGATTGTGTGGGAATCAGGGGTTGATTTAGGGGGGGGGGGGGGGGGGCACGTGTATTTTTGTACCTGACCATTTGTTTACACACTCGTTAAAATGGTTTGGAATAGAGAATAGGTACAGACTTACAACTGTCACACCTTTTTCCCACAGGGGTAAGCAGACTACTTTGTTCCATTTGCTACGATCCTGACACGCCTCTTTCGCTTCATCCAAGTCATCAATATCTTCATACACGCTCGCCGGTTTGGTCGGTTTGTGGGACAATAGGGTGGTATACAGTTGGAATCTTTGCAAGAGTCCCGATTTCATTAATAGACAACCTTTTGAACAAAGCCATTGTATTCTATTGTACCCTCAAGTGCATAATCCTTAGCTTAAATCCTACACATACATACACATACACAAATCACGACTTTCATCTTTATCCCCTACGGGATAGACAGAGCCTAAGGTAACAAGACCCACAGGCCACGTTAATACGAATAAAATTGAAAAAAACCTCCGTATATTTAACAAGCAATTGCGTAATTAAAAACCAACCCCGACTTCCTTAAGACGACTCTGGATCAACAATTTTTTTTTAATTTTGCCCCATCTACCCTCGTCTTCGTCCCATTTTGTCACTTTGTACCAACGGATTAGCTTCGGTACCGATACTCGTAAATTAGTATGCGACCCGCGGTTGGTCACATCTGTCGCCCCTTATTAGACCTAAAAAGTTCTATAATTCAATTATCCTGCAAGGGTTTTGTTCTTATAATTAATTTAAAGTCATAACCGGGTGTAAAATATGGCTTTGAGATGGATCTAAAGATGATAGAAATATGATGTAGTTTAAAAACCTTTATATTCTCCACTAGTTTCTGTCTGCCCTCTCCGGCCTTCATTTATACATATAAAACTTCCTCTCTTGAATCACTCTATCAACCATACTAAACGTGGCTGTTAGGTCTTGTTACCTTAGGCTCTGTCTATCCCGTATCCTTCGGGACTTTGAATTACTTGTACACAATAATGGTAATAATATAAATACCTATAAGCTATATTTATCCAGGGCATTGGCAAAAAACTCTTCAACCGAATAAAATGGTCGTTTTGCTAAATAATCTTTCACCCTTCTATTAAATGCTACCATGGTGCAATCTTTGATGTCGTTGCTAAGATTGTTGTAAACTTTAATTGCCATGTTGCTGAAGCTTTTGTTAAAATGCACATAATGGGACCTATCAAGGACCAGTTTCTTGTTGCTCCTAAGATCTATATAGCTGTTTTGCCTGGCTGCGCGGTACTTATGCAGGTTACCGAAGACGTACACACTTACCCCCTTATTCATGAACGTTCTATAGGCTTCTGCTAACTTAGCAATCGTTTGTCCTTATCTGTGAAAGGTAAATGTCAGAGTGACAGATAAGGACAGACGATTGCTAAGTTAGCAGAGGCCTATAGAGCGTTTATGAATAAGGGGGTAAGAGTCTGTGTCTCTGTCGAGTTCCTCATGTCTTAAATGTCAGTTGTCTATGATTCCTTCTCTATTTATCACTACGTTACAGACAGAGACGTCATCATAGACAAGGAGACACTTAACCTTTTCAACGACATATATATACCCACGTCTATTACTTCAATGCAAATGCAACCTACCTTCAATTGGGGTTAAGTTCAATTCGCAATCGCAATAAAGTCTGGCGTATGGGTGACGTCTCTTGTATTTGTCGTGGCGGTAAAAAGGTTAGAACATCAAGAACTTAACAAAGAGAGGGGAAACAGGCTCTTGTGTCTACTAAGGATGCATAGCTTCAGTTACAGTTCTCTATTCTCCGGTTTCCAAACCGCCAACTTCGGAGCCATCAATAAATCTAACAAACAGCCAGTCGATATTTACGATCAATAGAATTATCGACGGCTTTAATAATAGCCGTAACTCATACCCAGACAATGGGGCGCAATTAGGGTGCTCGTCTATTCGACATTGCTTTGGCTAACAGACAATGACCGACAGTTTACCGCCGCACTCAGAGACGGTAATTAAAATTTAATTAGTACGTATGCATGTATAAGCCTTTATTGTAGATGAATACAGGTCAACACAGAGGCGAACTTATTTCTAAAAGGTATATCTTCCAGTTGCTCCTCTATTCGACATTGATTTGGCTAACAGACAATGACCGACAGTTTACCGCCACACTCAGAGATAATAATTAAAATTTAATTAGTAGGTATGTATGGGTAACTCTTTATTGTTCATAAAACACACGAAGAAGATGGATACAGGACAACACAAATGCACAAAGGCGAACTTATTTCTAAAAGGGATATCTTCCAGTTGCTCCTCTATTCGACATTGCTTTGGCTAACCTACAATGACCGACGCTTACCGCCGCACTCAGAGATGATAGTTAAAATTTAATTAGTATGTATGTATAACTCCTTATTGTACATAAAACACATGATGAAGATGAATACAGGACAACACAAATGCACAAAGGTGAACTTATCCCGGATTTCTTCCAGTTCCCTATATCATATCAGCTATAGCATAGTTTGGGGCTAAGAGGGAATATCTCATGTGTTCCCGGCCATAGCTTTACTTTTATCTGCTATGGGTGGTGTAGGGGTATAGCACGCGTCACGGAATGACAAGGATCCGGGTTCGATTTCCGGCCATAGCTTTACTTTTCAGATTTTTCTATGTATTCTAACTTTCAGTGTCGTTTAGAAATTTAATATCTCATTACACACGTGGCATTAATTACAAAAGCATGACAGCATTATTCCAGCGAGCCTAGCGCCACCTAGTCGTCGACTTCAGCTCGGGTGACGTAACCTGTTCTAAGTCGTGCTACCAGAGTTTCTTAACGTTGGTACTTAAATACAACATTTTATTGAATCAGGCGTTACTTTGCGGAGGTCCATTTCAATGGAAAAAAAAATTACCTTGCTACTCCGCTACTCAAGTAACGGAGTAGCAAGTAGTTGAGTAGCGGAGTAGCAAGGTAAATTTTTTGTTCATTTAAATACACCATGCTACTTGTGTGGAACTGGCTTGAGGAGGCACTCACTCTACGACGGGATGATGTAGCTCAGATGGCACAATATACTATTTATTCCTTTAATTAAACTACATTTTCTTGAATTTAAGTTTATTAAATCAATGTGTCAGTAATTTCACTGGTTGTCTTACTCTCGGAAGTGCAAGCACTGCTGCAAGGCGGCAGGATGAACAGGTAAAAGGTAACGATCCAGATGAAGGTTCTATCACTCGCTTTTTATAAAGAGTTCCGCTTTTTTTAAACTAGAATTGCTGCCGTGTCAAAGGTCGAGGGGTCGATTCTAATGGCGTGGAAAGTGTTAACGGTGACTTTGGGATCCTTTGACGTACTCTCACTTGTAGATACTATTATGTATATGTATAACTTCTTCCATGCTGGTCTGGGAGTAAAGAACATTCATAGAATGTACCAGTTGCTTCTCTTCCCGCGCAGATGGTAAAAGCCTACCGAGGGAACGGGTGAATGTCTTAGGAATCATGTTATAAGCGATGCGGGTAGCAACCCATCACTATTTTGATTTACCTTTCCACCTATACGCCCTTAATCATGCTAAACGTGGCTTAGCTTTGCTACTTTAGACTCTGTCTACCCCATAAGGGATAAAGGCGTGATATATGTCTGCATGTATGTAGAGTGTTGCTACCTATCACTATTTTGATTCCATTTTCCACCTATACGCCCACAGTGTCTTGCTAAACGTGGCCTGTAGGTCTTGTTACCTTAGGCTCTGACTACCCGTAAGGGATAAAGACGTGTTTTGTGTGTATGTGTATAAAGTTCACTTTTGCGAAGACACACACAACGCTGATGATCTATTTTTCAAACATGTTTTTTTTTTCTTTTTTTTCTATAAAATTGTGTATATTCTCTTATATTTGTGTGTCTTGCAAAACGTAACAAATGTCTTCTTTCCTTCTTCCAAAAGTTTTGTATTTTTTTATATTTTTAAAATTAATCAAAAGTTTGATTAAAACATTTAAGTGGTCTAACATTTCGCACCACACTATTTGAAAGAAAGAAAGATGACATTTATTCCTTTTTGCAAGACACACACATCTAAGAGAATATTATACACAATTTAAAATAGAAAATAATCAATACATATAAAAATAGATCATCAGCGTTCACTAACATTTGACTACTAAGCTCCCCATTACTGGCAACATTAACTGGAACTAGTTAAACACTTTGCCGTAATTAAACTTTAATACACAATTCCGATACGCGATAACAGTTAATAAACGATTTTCGTACAATAACATTATTACACGATTCGGGCCATGACCTAAATCGGTTAGTCTGCTCGATATTTGTCCAAACATTTGCAAGCACGACAAATGTTCGGCTGGTTTCGACGATTATTTAAAAATAATAATTGAGGGTACGTGCTAAAACCCTACTTCCTATCCTATCTTACATCACTATCACTATTTCACTACATAGTATAAAACAAAGTCGCTTTCTCTGTCCCTATATCCCTATATTTATGCTTAAATCTTTAAAACTACACAACGGATTTTGATGTGTTTTTTTTAATAGATAGAGTGATTCAAGAGGAAGTTTTACATTATTACTAGCAGTTGCTCGCGACTTCGTCTACGCAGAATTCGCTTATCACTATTCCGCGGGAGCTGTACAGTTTCCCGGGATAAAAAGTATCCTATGTCCTTCCGCGGGACTGAAACTATCTCTGTACCAAATTGCATTAGGGTGCGGCTCCACTGAGGCGGAGACGAGCGGAATGGAGAGGAGACGTGTGGGGATCGACCAATCATATTACAGTCATATTACAGAGCGGAGACGCGATGTGGATTTCATGTAATATGATTGGTCGATCCCCACACGTCTCCTCTCCGCTCCGCTCGTCTCCGCCTCAGTGGAGCCGCACCCTTAAAATCGGTTGAGTGGTTTAGGCGTGAAAGCGTGACAGACACACAGATAGAAAGAGTTACTTTCGCATTTATATTAGTAAGGATGTATAATACATACCTAATGTTATTGTTCTTGCCTACCTCTGTGGGAAAGAGGCGTGACGGTATGTATGTATGTATGTATTGCTCTTCTCATTTACTCAAAGGTTAACTGATAAAGATCCCTTATAGGGATAAGTTCGCCTTTGTGGTTTTTTGTGATTTTTCTCTGTTTCCTTATATTTGTACAATAAAGCATTTACTTACCTTCTTACATGAACAATATCCCGTGCGAAGCCGGGGCGGGTCGCTAGTAAGTACTAAAAGTAATTAAAAAAGACTTCACAAAACCATCAACAGCTTCTAACTTCCTTGTAACTATAAAATTAAGAAAAAACTAATAGTTCCACGTGCCGGCCGCCATTTTGCCGCGGCCATTTTTCTCCGCGTCGCCGGCTGTCAGGCGAGTGACCCGCGCATTTGTCATTCGGGCGTTTTCGGCCGCACTCGTGACAGCTCGGAAATGTTGCCAATTTATATTTTTTATACTTACACATTTCTCGGACGTCTTTAGGTTAAGTGGATGTATTATTTTGGGTGGTGATCGTATTTTATAGAGAGAAAAGTAGTTTACTGGTTTAACGTATGACTTGATTCATTTGATAGTACCTATCATTTGAAAACAGCGCCTTCTCTCGTCCCGGTGAGCAGTAGATGTTCCACGGGAGTTTGTAATTGTGTCAGACACATCATTCAAACAGATGACGCTTAGTGACAAAAATTTGCATAGTAACAAGGTCACGTGACAGCTAGTAACAGATAGAAAAATTCGAAGGCTTACCACCCAAGGCCACCTGCTATGTGTGGTGTAGGGGTTTAGCACGCGTCACGGAATGACGAGGATCCGGGTTCGATTCCCGGCCATAGCTTTACTTTTCGGATTTTTCTATGTGTTCTAATTTTCAATGACATTTAGAAATCTGATCTGAGTCGGAATTGACTCGCATTAAGACGTCATGGTAAGGCTTCAGTTGTATGGCTGTGTCCCTGAGAGCCTTCGATCCTTAGGGGTCGCTATCCAAATGCAAAAAACTCAGAGTTCGGTTTGACAGGAGGCCAAGTTAAGGGTCCACTTGGCATTAATTGGGTGTGATTTAAAATTAATTTGGCGGCAATTTAATTTTCGCGGCACATCAAATTAGTTGACACGTCTAATTAAATGAAAAAAAAATTAAGAACCCCTAATTGTGAAGCCCCGAATTTGAGGGCACTTAGACCTTTTGTGTTATGGCCTTTATCATTTAGAAGTTGGGGTTGGTCATTAGGGGGAAAGTTTTTTGTACGCCGTAATTAAATTTATTATGGTTTCTAATTGATCGGGAAGTTACATTTTAAGGTTCGGCTTTTTTAAAGGATGCGGAGAATTCCTTTACAGACATGACAGTCTTTATCCCTTACGGGAGACAGAGCTGGTAACAAAACCTTAAGGCCACGTTTAGCATGATTAAGGTCATATAGATGGAAAGGGAAATCAAAATAAATAGTGATGGGTTGCTAGCCGCATCGCCTATAACATGATTCCTAAGATTTCCGCCTAATTCTTCGCGGGAAGAGAAGCAACTGGTACATTCTATATTTTTTCTTTGCACCCAGACCAGCATGGAAGGAATAATTTTATTATCACTTTATTGCGACCAACACGAAAATGTGGCACAAAATTTAAAATTTTAAAATCTTTTTAAAAACGACGCGAACGTTCAAATGAAATCACAGCTATATTTTCGTTTCGACGCCCCGCAAATTGACTTACGCGTATCGTGCAAAAGGGCAAAAATCACAAGAAAAAAATCACAAAATTTGATTACCTCCAAAAATGGCGGGAGCTGCACCTCTCATGTCGTAATAAAATTAATGAGGGTGTCGCATGGAAGCTGAGCCTAATCCCATCAGGGCCAATGTAATTACAGAAACGAAGTTTACATGGCGCCGTGTAACCGTATTTTAAGTAGCTGCCTTGCGGGAAGAGAAGCGTTTTGGGAAGAGTTGAAAAGTATGCCAGTACTTGTCTGCAAAGAATTAGTTTACCGCTATCCCGCGGGAACTGTGCAACTTTGCGGGATAAAAAGTAGCCTATGTGTCAATCTAGGGTGCCAGCTAAATCCGTTCCAAATTTTATCCAAATCCCTCCAGTTTCAGCGTGAAGAAGACACAAACATTCAACATACATACATACACAAATGACGTCTATATCCCTTACGGGGTAGACAGAGCCTGAGATAACAAGAACTAAAGGCCACGTTTAGCATGATTGTAGGCGTATAGGTGGAAAAATGTATCAAAATAGTGATTGCAGCATCGCATATAACAAGATTTCTAAGAATTTCGCCTATTCCTACGGGCTTTTACCATGCGCGGGACGAGAAGCAACTGGTACATTCTATGTTTTTCCTTTGCTCCCAGACCAGCATGGAAGTATTATGAAAACTTTACGAAAATGTTTCCCTTCCCACACAAGGCAGCTGCTTTGTCAAACAAATGATCAATCGACACCACTTTTTTTGAGTTATTCTGTAATCCAACATCAATTACGAACTTCGTTTGTCTCTAAAATAGTACATTTTGTTTTCAGGTCTCGTCAAAGCCGAAGGAATGGACAATAAATGTAAGTTTTAGACAAGTATTGTTAAGGTGCATTTACATTACAGCGTTCTGAGTGGAGACGTGTAGACTGTAGAATAGACCGACCGCTTTAGTGGGAATCTATTCCACATCACACAACATCATCACTTTAAACAGGGTTCGATCAATGAACGACTTTACTTCGCCTTAGTACAAGCGGACCCTAACTTTACTACGGAGTTTCTCATAAGTAGCAAGTGAGCGTTTTCCAAAAAAAAAAGTCCACATTAACATTTTTTCCAGAATTTAAATATTTTGGGTTAATCAGAATCGTTTACCCTATCCATTCTCATACAAGAAGTGTGTCCCAGATTTAACTATGGAATTTATTTTCCTGTTCGTAACGTTCCATACGTACCTATATTTAAAAAAGTGATGAACTAGAATGGAAATTTTGGGACACATTTTTTCTTGTATAGGTAAGGATCGATAGGGTAAACGATTCTGAGTAAGGAAAACCCAAAATGGTTAGATTCTGGAAAAAAAGCTCATGTGGATTTTATTTTGGAAAACGCTCAAGTACAATAAGTAAGACTCGACTTTGATAGGTAAGTGATCCGCTTATTTAGCTTTGTGTATCTATACCTACCTATATTAGGTTTTAGCATACTTAGAGCTCCCTAGGCGTTTTCGACGCCTTCCTTCTACTCCGAGATTTGGTTACTGAGCGCAAACACATCTCTGAATGTACTTTCAAGACATCCAAGCCTCAAATACCAAAATTTCCAAATTTTCAAACCTACCTCTGTGAGATTGTCTCGGTCTCGTTAATATCTTATAATACGCGAGTGACAAGGACGCATGATTAATTTCGCACGCTGAGTTTCATTAGCTGCCGTTGAATTTTTAATGACGGCAAGGCTTGCTTCAAATACAGTAGGGAAATCATTAATGGGGACGTCTTGGGAATAATTTTTCAAACTCTACGATATTATATTTTGATTGTAATGTAACTTTATGAAAAATGAAAGGAATACGTATTACCGAATCATCATCATCATCAGACAAAAGACGTCTACTGCCAGTGGCGGATTTACCCTAAGGCCCGGTAGGCCCGGGCCTAGGGCGGCTAGATTTAGGGGCGGCCCCAATCGTGTCAAAAAAAAGTTGGCCATAAAGTAATTTCATTATGTAGTCTATATGGTGGATCCTGAGAAAGGGGCGGCTGATGACTTGGGGCCTAGGGCGTCTGAGACTGCAAATCCGCCACTGTCTACTGCTGAACATAGGCTTCCCTCAAAAGCGCCACAAAGACCGGTCTCGTGCGGCCCTTATCTAGCAGACTCCTGTCTCCTTTACCAGGTCATCAGTCCATGATGTGGAAGGCTTTCGTACGCTGCGTCTTCTGGCACGTGATCGCCACTCTAGAGCCTTTCAGCTCCATCGGCTGTCGGTCCTGCGAGCGACAACCACCAACCTGTAGGCTTATTGTCTAAAGCTAAAGCTAACATAATATATCACGTCTTTATCCCTTACGGGAAAGACAGAGCCCAAGGTAACAAAAGCTTAAGGCCACGTTTAGGATTAAAGCTGGAAAGTGAAATAAATTAATAAATAATCTAAATTGAAATGCACTGTATTCTGTTTCTATTGTTCAAACACCGTTGGGATCCCATTACCTCAGTAGGTACTCCTATGTCCCATATACATATGTGTACATTATGTGTCATATAAAATATTACAGTATCATCATGCCTTCACTTAAATCTACATGACTAAATTATGTAGATGTTCTAATTTGTGTTTGCAATTAGATTGACCTTGTGTCCTTTCAAGCAGAGGATTTTGGGTTTGATACTCTACCTCTGGACCTCAGAACAGTGTGATAAGGGAACGTGCTGGTTTGAAAGAGGATATAGTGACTAGGATAGAAAAATATATGCTTAGTTGGTTTGGGCATGTAGAGCGGATGGATGAAAATAGACTAACTAAACAGCTATATGGGGAGTGTGAATGGTAACGTTGGGAGGGGAAGGCCTAGACGGACGTTCCGAGACCAAATAGGAGACGCTTTGGAAAAAGGTCAGGTCAGGAGTACCCGAAACCGACGAGCGTGTGTGAAGAGATTGATGGCTGTGGATGAAGCGAAAGAAATATGTCAGGATCGTAGCAAGTGGAATAAAGTAGTCTCTGCCTACCCCTGTGGGAAAGAGGCGTGACGGTATGTATGTATGTATGTATACTCAACCTCTGGCTGGAGCCGTTGTAGCCTAGTGGTTTGAAAGGGTGGTGGGTTTGAGTCCCAGGAGGAAAAACATCCCCAATTTTCCAAACAGTCTTCCAAACTTCCATGCTGGTCTTAACAAAGAAAAAACATAGGATGTACCAGTTGCTTCTCTTCCCGCACCAATGGTCCATCTAGGGAATGGGCGAAAATCATAGGAACCATGTTATTGACGATGCGGCTAGTTACCCATCACTATTTTGATTCCACTTTCAACCTGTAAATTCAATTATTCATATATTATACCTGGAAAGAACGGACTGACATTTTATCTAACGTTTTAATTACAATTATGAAAGGTTCCGTTTCGTTTTCCAAAAAAAAACATGTCTCTGACACTAGTACAGTCAGCGTCATTTAGTATGAAACATTCAAGGTGCCCAAAAAGTTCGACACGCCATACTATTTCTATGGTGTACCGAACTATTTGGTCGACATGTATGCTTCAAACTGTATGACGCTGACTGTACAAGCCAATGTCATACAAATTGAGACTTTCTTTTCATACAGTCTTAATTTCATCTAAGAAACCTACTCAATATAACTAATAGCGTACAATAAACGTCATACTTTTGTAATCTAAAAATTTTAGTAACGGTGGTAGTTATGATAGATTTACATTGCTTTGGAATGTATCTGTCATACTTTCTCTTTGAGTAGATTTTTAATCACCATCTCTATAAAAAACTTCAACGACTACCATAATTGTTAAATACAAAATGTAAGATTATGGGGAAATACTTTATTGAAAGTAAGCAACTGCCAGCCCATAAGGCTCCTTAACAGAACAGAGAGAGGTCAATATTTAATTTCATGTAAAAATAATCTCGTGTGTTTTATTGCCGCCTTCCTAACAAAAACCTTACAAAAATCTATAAGGTTACCTGAGGCAAATGCGTCACTGTTCTTTTGGCATTTTTTCAATTCAAATTATAAATCCATTCTGGTCTGGGAGTACCTGTTGCTTCTCTACCCGCGCAGATGGTAAAAGACCATCGAGGGAATGGGCGAAACTTATAGGAATCATGTCATTTTCCACCTCAATCTTGCTATGGCCTGTAGGTACCTGTTACCTTAGGCTCTGTCTACCCCGTAAGGGTTAAAGACGTGATTTGTTACATACACAAAAACTACAGTAAATGCAAATAAAAATTAGTGATTTCATCATTATATATTATCTTGTATCTGTTTTTTTCACATTTGTATCACATTTGTACAATAAAGCATTTACTTACTTACTTACTTTTTAAAGTCACCCGTAAAGCAAAGCTCCGTTCTACGGTATTCTCGATTAATTCAGACAAACTTTGCATTAATTTACCTATGTTAACAATGAGATAGTCTACGAAAAAAATCCAATCTACGCCTCACTGGTCCAATCTCGAATTATCACCAATTGGATGAAATTCTGGAGCTTTTCGGCAAATCGTAGATTTAAAATGTTCTGAATGAAATTGCCCCCGCTTTGGGGATGGCGCGTTTAAGTGGATTACACTGCCGGAATGTCTATACTCAAGATTTATTTCCGACGGCTGATTGAGTGATTTCTGAGACGCCATGTTTCTGGATGATAGTCTATTTAGCCAACTTGACCAAATTGTGAAGAAACGCGGGTGTCTATGGACAGTGGTGCTCATTTACCATCAGGTGACCCACTAGTTCGTTGGCCTCTCAAACATAAAAAAAAACGTAGTGTAGGACGCCCTCCGGCCAGGTGGGATGACGATCTGCGAAAGACTGCAGGCAGATGCTGGATGCATCGAGCTGAAGACAGGGCGCTATGGCGCTCATTAGGGGAGGCCAACCCAGCAGTGGACTAATATAGGCTGATGATGATGTGACCCAATTGGGGACACATACACAAATCACGTCTTTATCCCTTACGGGGTAGACGGAGCCGAGACTTACAGGCCACGTTTAGCCAGATTGTGGGCGCATAGATGGAAAACGGAATCAAAATAGTGATATGAATCAAATAGTGGGTCGCTCAGCAGCGGCGTTAGGGCCACTGACACCACGGGCAGTAATATTTAGGCGCCCACTTAAGGACAGTATTGAGGGTACACAGCCGGTGAGCCAGGAGGTCGAGGCCCCAGACCTCAGCGCCCCCCAAATTTGGCGCCCCGGGCCGTCACCCCATCGCGCCCCCTCCCCCCCCTAACGCCGGCACTGGGGTCGCTAGCCGCATTGCCTATAACATGATTCTTAACATTTGCGCTAATTCCCTCGATGCGCTATTACCATCTCCGCGGGAAGAGAAGCAACTGGTACATCCTATGTTTTTTCTTTGCTAAGACCAGCGTGGACGCTCCACTCATTTGCTTTTGTTTAACATGAACGCTCCGCTCCCCGCCCCGCTGTACGCTCCGCTCGAGCGTCCACGGGTACACTGACGCTTCCCAGTGCGGTAGGTCCGGGTAAGAATTCCTTATCTCCCGGAAACCGAATTACCATACACAAATGTTGGGACTAGCTTTACAAACTTAACTTTGCGGTTAAACAAATATCACAGATATTGTATACATAATATACTAGCTTTTCCCGGGACTTCGTCCGCGCACATAACGTCAGAGTTACGACACACCCCATACATCTTATGTCTCCAAGTATAAGGTTTTTATTGCCTATCCCGTGGGAAATTCGGAAAATCTCTTCTTAGAGCACCTACAGATCCTCAAGGAATATTATCTACTAATTATAGTCTTAATTATTTACCTTGTGTTTTTATCCCGTGGGAAATTTGAAAAATTCCTTTGTAAGTGCATCTTTATACTAATCAAGGAATAATGTGTAGGCATGCAAAATTTAATGTCTGTAGCTTTATTAGAACAACATTTCGGAATGTTCCAATGCCGTGGGAAAATCGGGATAAAAAGTATTCTATGTCCGTCTCCTGGTTCTAAGCTACCTCCCTACCAATTTTCAGCCAAATCGGTTCAGCCGTTCTCGAGTTATAATTAGTGTAACCAACACGACTTTCTTTTATATACATAGAAGATGTACATACATAAACGCATCTTCCATGCTAAGAGCAAAGAAAAAACATAAAATGCACGAGGTCTTGGTAAAAGCCCATCGAGGAAATGGGTGAAAATCTTTGGAATCATGTTATAGGCGGCTAGCAACCCATCACTATATTGATTCCTTTTTCCACGCCCACAATCATTCTAAACGTGGCCTTTAAGTCTGCCCCTTAAGGGATAAATACTTGATTGATGTATATATAAACCTATTACCTGCTATGGGAAGGTATAGCACGCACGGAATGATGAGGATCCGGGTTCGATTCCCGGCCATAGCTTTACTTTTCGGATTTATCTGTATTCTAGTTTATTTTTTTATTTTTTGGTTTTAGACGGAGCCAAGACCTACAGGCCACGTTTAGCAAGATTGTGGGCGCATAGGTGGAAAATGGAATCAAAATAGTGATGGGTTCCTAGCCGCATCGCCTATAACATAATTTCTATGATATTCGCCCATTCCCTCTCTTTCTGGAATACATACTTACATAAATCACGTCTTTATCCCTTAGACAGAGCCTAATGTATCAAGACCCACGTTTAGTAGGTATGATTGTGTGGGCTTATAGGTGGAAAGGGGAATCAAAATAGTGATGGGTTGCTAGCCGCATCGTCTATAATATTTTTTAATCTCGTATTTAATCTTAGTTCTGTGTTTTACACTACCGTCAAACACTCCAACTTTGCCCACTTTTTAGACAAAAACTGAATTTTTTCAAGTTTTTTGTATGAAACCCCGGACACATTTCTGTATCTGTGGCAACTCTGAGATCGTGTGTATGCACTGATTTATCAAAATCTAAAATTAGTAGAAGTTTTCTTTATCATATCACCAATCAAGAGGGCGGGCAAAATAATCTGGACTTTTAGCCAACATTGCCCACGTAGATTTTTAGCGAATTATGGACCTTATACAGATGACATCAACACCAATGAAAGTATTTTGGCAATGAAGGCGATCGACCTAAAAAATAATTCAATATCATTCATACTTTCCTAATAAAATGTGTGGGCAATGTTAGCCTGTCATTTTTCCTCTTCTCCATACAAACGGCATGTAACGATTTAAAAGTATTAGGGTTGTCAAATTTGGATTTTAAAAAAATAAAATTAATTAGCACAAAGTCGGTAAGTAGGTAAGTATTAAAACAGTTTCAAAGACGCAAATTTGTTTATTACATTGCGGCGTGCGGTGGATCAGTTGACATCGTTAGCCTCGCGATGTAATGCTACTGAAACAATTTTACTGGACTAATGTGAACCAGGCATAAGGTCCCTTTTGCTAGGAAACTTCACATTTTTCTCGGGATAAAATATTTTTTTCTACTTACCAATCTACCTACTTGAAACTTTAAAAAAAACATACTTTGTCTTGAGAACCTCCTCCTTTTTTTGAAGTCGGTTAAAAAAAAAAGAAAAGGTGCCAACCCTAAGCGTTTTTTGCTGGCGGGCAATGTTGACAAACATACAGCTAAACTTCACTGGGTAATTTTGCCCATCATGATAACTTTTGTTATATACGAGTTACAGTAACGAAACAATCATCAAAATACTCGGCAAATCGTTTTGCATTACAAACAATCGATAAAATTGACTTGTGTATTCCCCATGACGCACAATTGACTACTAAATTTCGTCAGTAATTGGCCCGCAAAAATATACTCCGTACTCGACAAGCGCCAAAGGTAACTGGATGAAGTCAAGAGCGCACGCGCTACTCTGTGTTGCCACAGGTATAGTTTATTATCTACCAATGTCATGAATGTTGCCATAATTCTGTAACTTTTTTTATTATTAGTAGATTTCCATAGAAATTGTGTTTTGGGCAAAGTATACCCTGGTGGCAAAGTTGGAGTGTTTGACGGTATTGATTGGTATAGATAGACAGGCGGACGTAGGTTGTATCGTTGTAACGCCTTTCTCTGACGGAGTTGAGATGAAACTCCTTTTAGTTTTTCAACGTATTTTTAGACTACAAAGTTACAGGTATTTTTTCGAGAACGTCCAGGAATTTCCCAAAAAAAAAGTTTTTTACCGTCTTTATAATTGGACATCGTAACTGTTTTCTATTATTTATTACAACAGTCCCTAAAATTGACTAAAACATATAACTACCTTTTTCGAAGTCGGTTAAAATCTTTAAGAAGTTTAAAAAGTTAAGATTAGTAACTGATTAGAACTCGCCCGTATTTAACCGCATTACTAACATGGCGGCGTCACCGGAACACACAAACATAACTATGCGGGTGGCCAAAACCGGAACTAACACCACCCCTTAATAAAAACATTATAATTGTTGACAGTGGCGCCGCGCTTGACAGCAAACATAAGTTTGTAACACAACGTACAAACATCTTGAGGATTAGTCAGGTGTGTTATATTTGTTTTTGTATGTTTGTTTGTATTCCAAGTTCCACGGGTTTTGACATGTCCCTTAGTTATGACAATAATCCGAGATGAGGAAATCCATTCTTGACTTTAAAGTAAGTGTGTAGACTGGTTCCGTTCAAGAAATGTCATTAAGAATTTTACTGTGATCAAGAAATGCCGTGGTAGCCTAGTGGTATTACCTTGGCTTTTCAAATAGAGGGTCGTGGGTTCGAAACCCGGCCTACCCCACCGAGTTTTTAAGATAAGAGCGACATTAAAAAAAAATACATTTGAAGAGCAATGAGCTTCGCGGTGAAGGAAAAAAGACATCTGCAAAGCAGTTCTCAATGGTGTGAAGTTCCCAACACCTAAGCCACAAAGCCATCTAATTCTGAGAGTAGGCCCACAGCCCAGCAGTGATACTTAATAGAACAATCATGACGGACAGACAGACAGACAGGCATATAATATCCACTGGCAAGTCCACTGTAACACTGTAAAGAGACTTGAAATTTTGGCAAAAAAAGTGTCTTCATTTCTGTAATCTCATTTGTGATGAATCATTAAGATGGATGACAATACAAGTTTAGTGTAGATAACAAAAACCGTGTTTAGACACAGCGTCAAATTTACATACATAAATCACGCCTTTATCCCTTACGGGGTAGACAGAGCCTAAAGTAACAAGACCTTAAGGCCAAGTTTAGCATTATTATGGAATTGCCCCCCGTTTAGTGGATATCCACGATTTTCAAAATTCCCCCAATTTCGAATTTACCCCAATGCATCCTGCATATAAATATCACGTCTTCATCAAGACTTAGAGGCCACGTTTAAATTTTTTTTATGTTAGAGAGGACAAACGAACTAGTGGTCACCTGATGTTAAATCACTACTGTCCATAGACACCCGCAGTGCTTTACGCGATGCCAGTGCGTTGTCGGCCCTATTTGTGGGCGTATAGGTGGAATGGGGAACCAAAATTGTTATAGGTTGCTAGCTTATTTATTTAAATCAGCAAGCATCAGGCGGCGTGATAAAAACTACCCTCCACCAAGACAAGGGCACAAATCCAAATAAACTGGAAAAAGGTTTGTTACCAACTCTGTCAATATTTATACGAATGAACGGAGGAGATTTACGAAGGCACACGAAACTGTGGCTGTGAATAGCATGAATAAATTTAGTTATAAAGATAATATGAATTTCTATTGCCTTATTACTAGCTAAAGTACAATCGGCCGTGAAATTTCTTACTCGAAACTTTTGTCAATTGTACAGGCTTGAATATCGTTACAGCCTTCCTACTATTATTATAAACGCGAAAGTTTGTAAGTATGGATTGATGGATGTTTGTTACACTTTCACGTAAAAACTACTGAATGGATTTGGATAAAATTTGGAACGGAGATAGCTGATACCCTAGATTAACACATAGGCTATTTTTATCCCGCAAAATTGCATAGATCCCGCGGGATAGCGAAAAACATTTTTTTGCAGACCAAGTCGCGGGCAACAGCTAGTATAATTATAACATTGCATAAGAAAGGGTACCATAGATGTACGTGATTCACTTTCTTCAACCGTGCAGTTGGAACCATGGATCATGAAAGACTAACTGTCACTATAGAGTGTTTCACATACAGACAGAGTAATTAAGAAATTGAAACGAACTGAAGGTGAGTTACCAAGGTTACCGACATAGCCCAGCAGATTAGCAAGTTGAAATGGCGGTGGGCAGGGCACATAGCACGGAGGACGGATGGCCGATGGGGTCGAAAGGTCCTCGAGTGGAGACCACGCACCGGCAAGCGCAGCGTGGGCCGTCCACCCACAAGGTGGACCGATGACCTCATTAAGATCGGAGGATCGCGCTGGATGCAAGCCGCTTCCAACCGGTCTTATTGGAGATCTAAAGGAGAGGCCTATGTCCAGCAGTGGACTTGTAATGGCTAAAATGATGATGATAATGATGATGATGATGATGAAGGTGAGTTTCATAAGAAGGTTGTTTTAAGGCCTTACGTATAGTCGCATATCTTCACTTTATCTGCGTATATTTGACAGAAAAAAATATGACAGACAAAATCGTCGTTTGTGGCTAACTAGTTTACGACGTACATCTCGGGATGCAAATTATCGTACGCCCTTCCCCGGGACTGTAACTATCTCTGTACCACATCTCATTAAAATCGGTCCAGTGGTTTAGGCGTGAAAGCGTTACTGACGGACAGACTTAGTAGAGATTTTAAAGAAACTTGGTACTCACACTTACTAAGTGATAAAATACAGTCAAAGCAATCAATACAACATGAAACAAAAAATAAATCAAACACGGTGTTCCGATAACGTGTCACAGACCCATTCTTACCTCAGTAGTAACAGCAACCGGCCCAGATAGATAACGCAGAGTGTTTCGATTCCTCTATTTTTATTATAATGCATCGTCTATCAGTTATCGAGAGAAAGGGTCGTTTTGTTAAGTTCATGTTTTTTATTTAACATGCCATACTACCAATTTAAAACGAACTTGTATAGAACCTTTTCTTAATCAACATCTGATTGATATTCATAGATGATATAAAACTCAAACTCAAAACTGTTTATTGCATAAAAATGTTGTAACAAGGATGTTATTATGTGTATAGTTTCAAACATTTACCCTGTAAGGGCACGGCAATTTATTATAAAATAATCTTAAAACTAAAACTTATTATTATAATAACAGCAATAATAATTAATTATATTACTATGGCACTTGCACTTAAAACTAATTAAAATTAAACCTACGAGCAACAAACAACAAATTAGTACCACATAGAGCCGGAAGGTAGTCTTTACAATACATTATATGTATAGATAAAGAAAAAGATATAATTCAAAATAAAGATAAAAATAGTATTTATACACACACACTTAGTAGACATGGCTAATAAAGTTTCTTAATATGGTACCTATAAATAAATAAAATAAATAAATAAATAAATAAATGTATGTTCTGCTTATTTTTCATTTAAGAACTCTTTTATGGAGTAGAAAGATCTTTTTATTAAATATTGTTTGAGCTGCTTTTTAAATCCGTTTATATTGGTTTCATCTTGAATCGACTTGGGGATCTTGTTGTATATTGCAACAGACATGGCAAAGGGACCAGAATGAATCATTTTTAACCGACTAGTTGGCGCTGCTAATTTTGTCTGGGGTCGTAGATTTTGAGGGCGAGAATATTGTGGGAAAAAAGACATATTATTTTTAACAAAAATACCTACTTCCAATATGTATATACATGGCAAAGTTAAAATTTTCTGTTCAATAAAATGTTGTTTACAGCTTGTCATATTATCTATATTGACTATAATTCGTAGACATCGCTTTTGGAGTCTGAACAGCTCTATTGCGTCGGAACTGTTTCCCCATAAAACAATGCCGTACTGTAACCATGCATGCGCATACGCGTAATAGGCGCATATAGCTGTTTTTACATCTGTACATTTTTTTAATTCATATAGAGCATAGGTAAAGCGGCTTAGCTTCCCAGTTATTTTATGTATATGGTCTTTCCAATTTATTGTAGAGTCTATATGTATTCCCAGTAAGGGGAAGGTTTTTACGCATTCTAATTTTGCATTTTGAAATGAATAGTCTATATTTATGCTACGTTTCTGATGAGGCCGGAACTGCATGAGTTTTGTTTTCGTAAAATTAATTTTAAGATTATGCTCATTTAGCCAGGTTACTATATTTGTTAGGATTTTATCTAAATGATTGTTTAACGTTGTTTCGTTTTGGCATGGAATTACTAGGGATATATCATCTGCAAAGAGGGTGCATGGAGTTTCTATGATTTTAGGTAAATCATTGATATATATTAAAAATAAGCCTATGCTTTCTTATGGAAAGGTTCTGCGACGGCGTCTCATGTTTCCTTACGATCGATTTGGATAGGTTTGAAGAACATCTTCATGGTTAGGAAAAAATGTCCCCCTGTTGAAAACAAGATATTTAATATATATTTTTTAGTAACTATTCAAAAATAAAATATATAATTTCGCGTCAGGCGACTTGTAAAGCTAAATTATAAACAAAGGTGCGAAAAAAAACGCATTTTCTTAGTTAAAAAAGCCCTTCACGGCTTAATTCTAAAATATACGTATTTGATTTTGATTTCGAAAATCACTGTAATTCGTCACTTGTGATTCTTCGTTTTGAAAATTACTATCGACTTCGAAATTTTCGGCGGCCAACTCTTGAAAAGTCAAAAGCGGTTTGATGCGGTTTTTTTAATAGATAGAGTGATTCAAGAGGAAGGTTTTTGTGTATAATTCTACGCAGACGAAGTCGCGGGCAAAAGCTAGTTTGTACAATAAAGCATTTACTTACTTACTTGATCTCAACAACCCCGCAGTTGGTCCCAAACAAAATACACTTTACCAAATCCCGTGCCGACTTTTTCGTAACCCGGGAGCCGGTCGCAAATGAACCGAACAAAAGAGCATAGATTAATGTTGAAACATATTTCATTGTTTGAAACACAATAGATTTAACAAGATATAATAGGTTCAATTATAGACGCTTGGAATTTCATTAAGTCTTTGTGACCTCGGGAGAAGGCTGTGGGCTGGGAGATGGGAGGGAAAATTCGGCGGTGGATTTTGAGGCGAAATTGAATCGTTTTTAACTTAAAACTATTCTAATGAATCAGGCGTTACTTCATAGAGACCACTCCGCTACTCACTTGTAAATATAAGTCTTGACATGCAAGGCAACTCTCCTCTGCTGCCACAAACATGAGTATCCCCTACAAGACACTGACGTGTTTCTTAAAACTACTCTGAGATTTAAGCTATTGGGACGTAACCATTCACATATATCAGAGTGGAGTACTGCTCGACTTATTACGGATTAAAGCATAGTATTCCTACCCGGAGTGTTTGCGCCAGTGGCAGCGAAACGAATAAGCACAATAATGAAAGACTTGAAATCATTCAACGCATATACAAGTACAATTTATGAGTGGTTGGATAACAATTAGAAAATATAATATCTATCAAAAGTCGCGACAAAAGTATGTCGGTTGCATGTTCAGATTGTTCAAGAACCATGTACATAGTTCTGTTGATAATTTGCAAAGTAGAGCTTACGCCCACAACCACGCTAAATGTGGCCAGTATCACTGTGGGCGTATGTGTGGGGTGTAAAAGGCAATCAAAATGATCCGAATGATATTACCTTCCATAAATAGGTCGCAGCTCCCGGTCCAAAAAGGAGAGTTCATGATTTACGTGGTTTGGAAATGAAGCTATTGTTACGGGGCCGTCGTGGTGAGAGGAACACTTACGTACCAGATATGGGTCGTAGCTGATAGATTTACCGTTAACATACTAATAGACATATATGTTTGTATATTGTTATGCTTATAATAATATATATTCCATGCAGCTGGTCTGGGAGCAAAAAAAAAAACAGAAAGTACCAGTTGCTTGTCTTGCCGCGCAAATGGTAAAAAGCCCATCGAGGGATTGGGCGAAAATCATAGGAATCATGTTATAGTTGCCTGGAAGAGATCGCTCTGTAGCAATAAGGCCGCCTATTGTTACCTTGTAATATTCTGTACACCTTTTTTCTGTTTTGGTTGTTATATGTGGTGTTCAATAAAGAGTTATTGTATTGTATTGTATTGTATAGGCGATGATGCTAGCAACCCATCACTATATTGATTCCATTTTCCACCTATACGCCCACAATCTTGTTACATGTAGATAAGGGATTTTCTGAAAAGGAAATGAAAACTTTATAATTGGAGACATGAGTGGATGGGGGTATGTCCTCACTTTGACGTTATCTGCACGGACGAAGTCGCGGGCGAAAGCTAGTAATTCATAAAGAAACTACTAAATATCTATCTATCTACTAAACACACATGCATGCTTAGCATGTTTCTGCCAAATAAGCTCGTGAAAAATGTTTTTTTTTAATCATTTTATTCAGAGTTTCCGAAATTCCGGACAAACATACATGACTGTGCCCGGTGCCTTAACCTTAAATTGAGTCAGCCAAAGGATTAAGTCCGGGGGGTTAAAATATTTGTTCTCGTAGATAACGGGTGAGTTGGGTACACCTGTCATGGGAGGGTTATAAAAACGGAGATTGTGAGAAACCGGATTAAAAAAAATCTAGTTTTAATCGCTAGGGTGTATGTAACCTTCGTGAGCTCTTAGATTTGGGTTTGTCTTGCTTCTTCACTCTTACGGGTTTGATGCTTGAATTGGCCGAGTGAGGGAGGTAGCTAGACAAACAGAAATGGCGTTCTAAGAGCTCACAGACTATATTTGTTTTAAAGTTAGATCACCACTGCTGTGTTCCGGTGTGGAGAGTAAGACAGCCGGGGAAATTACGGGCACAAGAGGCATTTCATCTTAGTCCTCTAGTTTGGCAACGCATCTGCAATTCCTCCGGGGTTGCGGGTGTCTATGGGCAGTGGTGATCACTTACCATCAGGTGACCCACTTGCTCGTTTGCCTTCCTATTCATATAAAAAAAAGATAACACCAACCATCATCATCATCAATTATTTAATTAATGTATGTACAGTCAAGTGTAATAATAATGTATCTAGTCAAAGTTTCAAAAATAAGTACCATACGCTCTTACACCGGCGTAATAAGGTCGTGGGACATATTTTTGAGAAGTTCGTAACGATGCTTATTTTTGCACTTGACCGTACCTATTTTTTTTTAGTTACATACATATACATATACCGTCACGCCTCTTTCCCACAGGGGTAGGCAGAGACTACTTTATTCCACTTGCTACGATCCTGACATATTTCTTTCGCTTCATCCACAGTCTCTTCATACATGCTCGTCGGTTTCGGGTTTTTTTTAGTTAACTACACATAAGTCGGATACTATCTATTTATTATTTTATTTACGTAAATGTTTATGGATTAATTCGTATATTTTATCTGTGTATCGTTTCGTGAGTCACAGACGGTTCTGGCTGAAAATCAGTGCTGCAGTCTAACACCTCAGCGCAATGCTGAGCCAGCGACCGTTTCACATTCGCGAAGACACACACAACGCTGATGATCGTTTTCATGTCTGTGTTTATTTTTCTATAAATGTGTGTATAGTCTCTTATATTTGTGCGTCTTGCAAAATGGAATAAATGTCTTCTTTCTTTCTTTCTTTCTCTCTTTTTTTCAATCATCTGAGCACAGCATTCTTTTTAGAGTAAGATTGCTTGGCCTATAGTAGAGCGCTTTCCGAAAAAAAGTCCACATAAACATTTTTTCCAGAATTTAACTATTTTGGGTTTTTCTTACACAGAATCGTTTACCCTAATGTGTCCCAAAATTTCCATTCCAGTTCGTCACTTTTTTCATATACCTAGGTAAGTAAGACAAAAAAAATACATAGTTAAATCTGGGACACATTTTTTCTTGTATGGGAATCGATAGGGTAAACGATTCTGAGTAAGACAAACCCAAAATAGTTAAATTCTGGAAAAAATGTACTTGTGTACTTTTTTTTGTGAAAACGCTCAGTACCTACCCACGCGGGTCCAGTACCTACCTACAGATTGGGAACTTCACACACTTCTCAATGTGAATGTCATGCTTCGCAGGTGCGCGCATGTTTCTTCACGATGTTTTCCTTCACCGAAATGCTTATGATAAATTTCAATTGTGTCTTATTAATTTCCTTTTTTTTAAGATTCTGCAATGGGTATTTACACTTACCTCGTTTTTCAAACGCGGCAACACCTTTAGTGTAAACACGTCTCGTGGAAAATATCATTATATTTTGACAACAATATCCGACGACCGACAAACTGCACCCAAATATTGCAAACAAATATAACAATGCACAAACATATCATATTCACATAAACAACCAAAACCAAACCCTGTAAGTGTCATTTTTAACATTCCCCGCGAACATTTCCCGACATATCTCCGCCGATAAAAAAATAATGTCCAACATTAAGGAGAGGACTTAATTTAAATATTTCTATGCCGCCTCTCCCTTTTTTACGCTCCAACTTTATACGCTATCTCTTTCTAAGGACCGCGATAAGTCACAGCGCGTCGCCGAGAAAATGCCTTTTTAAGTGAACTCAAACAAAGTTACTGCCTTTTTAAATGTAAGTGTATATGTAACTCCATTAGTTGGCGATTGGGTGGTAAATTTAATGTTGAGTGATTTTAATTATTCGGTTTATGAGGGTTGTTGTCGGGAGGGATTAAAAATGCTTTGATGGGGAGACAAAGTAATGGGCGATAAAGTGGAGGTAGTGGGAACGATCAGTATTCATGACATGAGTGTGGGGCTAATATTCTGTAAAGCTGGAGTTTGAAGCAGAGCGAGAGAGATGCAATGATGTGACAGCATGCTTACAAACATAAATTACGTCTTCAATCCTTACGGGTTAGACATGCCCTAGGGACGGGGAGGCCTAGTGTTATGTAGGACTCCCCCCCGAAGGTATACCCAAACTAAAAACTCTCCGGCGTTGCCTCAATCCGGTGTGATGGGGACGCAGTGGGATGACACTAGGGTTTCAGCACAAACACCCTCCCGGTGGCCCCGGCTTCCGCCAGGACCGCGCCAAGAAGGGCAGTCTTCCCTTAGACAATGAGACCGTGCAATGCAGGCAGGCGTTACCGTTCCCGCTGGCCTCAAGGGATCAGGCGAGCGGCGCAAGCACCGAGTTCGCCTTTTCCCCCCTCGTCTGCGTAAAGAGCTGGGGAGACAAGACCTAGGATAGCTAGAAATAGACCTAAGGGCTACGTTTAGCGTGATCGTAGGCGTATAGGTGGTAAGGGGAATCAAAATGGTGAAGAGAAGTGAAGCTGGTACATTCTATGTTTTTTCTTTGCTCCCAGAACAGCATGGAAGAGAGATGAACTCTTAATTTTTGCAGTTTTATCATTATTTTAAGACGCATATTGGTACACAGATACTATAAACGTGCATACAATATTGTAGCTACACGCAGCGCTGACAAGAGCAAAGACCCGACTCTCTTTTGTTTTTGTTTTCTTTTAGCGCTGCGTGCAATTAACTTTATTTGTGGCCAGTGCCAAAATATAATAGTTTGATAAAAAGGTGGCTGCCTAAATAGGAGCGTCGCCAACAAATATAGTTCTAAAATATTGTAAGGTTCCTAGAACTTTTTGCTTTAATAGGCAACGTTTTTTCTAAAAAATAACACCAAACTTTTTCAAGTAACCTAGTTACCAAACTAATAAATCAAAACTATGCCGGAATACAAAAGTTTGACACAAAAAACGGTTTTATTGTGATACCACACTTTGGCTAGGCGTCGTGTGCGGCGTTGGTGTATCTGATTTATAGACTTTTTTTCGGTGATTAATTTAAAATTGTGAGTTATCTCACTTCGACCCTCCGCCTTAATTGGGAAGTTGTATTGACTAATGTATTTTTTAAAAAGCCATATTTCCTAGACGATTAAACTTAATTTATAAGTTGATTCAAGCTTTGTTAATTGGGAATGATTGATAAACAAATTGGAGGCCTGATGACAAAACGGGGTAAGTCGCATTTCTGAAAAAAATACAGAATGTAAATCGAAAATACTCCTATAGTCGATAGGGGGTTAAATAAATGTTTTAGTCCCGAGGAAGGACGTAGGAGAGTTTTTATTCCGGAAAATCGCTACCGCGGGATAGCGATAAGCGAATTCTGCGCAGACGGAGTCGCGAGCAAATGCTAGTATAAAAATGGAACTAGTGAAGCAAAGCAAACTATGAACTTGTGGATGTCGTGTATCAGGTCAATACCAAAACATAAAGCGGTGTTTGACCGACTGTTTTGAGTTAGGTACTGCGTTTTGCCATGGACTTAAACTTGCTGATAAACATTTGTGACTTTGCCAAAACATGACTGCAAAATCGGTTAAAAATCTAAAAAAAATGCGATTTGTTTTAAATTTGTTAAATAATTTTATTAAAAAATAAATACAAAATATTTACAAAATCTTACCTATTATTAACTAAGTCGAGTTAGAAATTATGATGTTATAAATTTATTTTGGTGTGTTAATTTGAATTTTAAAGTTAGTGACTACCACAAAGTAAACACTCCAGTCTCCGACATTTACCTGGTTTACATTGAAAATTTTGAGTTATTTTGAAAAATATGAATATTTATTTTAGGTAAGGCAGCTTGAACTGAAAGATTTACCTTACAATAATATATTTTTAGGTATAAATACTTTTAGTAAGAAGGTTGTCGATTCTCTTGAATAATCTAGATGTAAAATCATGTTTCGTTTTATCTTTTATTTTATTGTTTGTAAAATGTTTTTCTTTTAACAGTCTTTTCATCGATGTATTTTTATACTTCAAGTTGTTGTGATTGCATACTGAACAAAAATTTCGCACCGATCATGTATTTATTTGCGGCAAACGCAGTTTCATAATATCACTCGGATGCATCCAACGTCAACATTATTCTTTTGCCAATAAATATGTCAAGTTAGCGGACATTACTTTAAATATTTTTTGAATTGTCAATAAGGAACACTATTTCTTACCAAATATTTGGGACTAGTGTTCAACATTAGCACTGACCTAATTAATTATTCGAAGGACTAGTGATTGAATTAGTGTCTATTAATTGTTGCGTCGTTTTAGAAAATAAATTAAATTGGCCTATTCCTTACACTAGCACTTACAGTAACATGTTGTTTTATCTTCATTTTTCGTCTCACAAATATTAGAAGGCCCTGAATGAATATCGAAAGTAGATAAAGTACAGATAGAACAGCCAGAAAATACCACTATTTTCGGTGGTAATGTTTAAGAATCCATCAGTTTGCTAATTTTAAGTACCCGTGTTACTCACACTTTTAAAGTTGCCAAAACTGACATATACTTTGGTGACGTATACATGTTATAATTTGTAAAGAAAACAAATGTATGATTTACTCCAGTTAATATGCACCAGTGACTTTGGCTGTATGCCGTTTGTTTAAAATTGGGAAACTATTCAATGTCCAACAGTGTCGACCACTAGGTCTGTAATGAAAGTGCTAGTTCGAGATGCTTATACTAATTTGAACCTTCTATTCTTTGGGGGCAGCAGTCGGGGAAGGGTTGACTCATGTTGCCTACCCGGAAGTATCCGGGTTCGGTGCTCGATGTACACCTGAAAATAATAACAGTTTAAATAACAGGCCTCTACAATCCTACTACTTCTCGAAACGGTTGAACAGAGCTGGATGAAATTTGGAACGTAGATAGGAATAACTGTTACGCTACTTTTTATATACATACATCATGACTTTATCCCTTACCGGGTAGACAGAGAGGTGACAAGATCTGAAGGCCATGTTTAACATGATTGTGGGCGTTTCTTGCCTGCCGGCTTCTGGCTTTTAGTCTAACTAGCGTTTTGCGTTCCTGACAAGATGCGTGTGAAATTGGAGGTATCATAATGTATTTAAATAATGTACAGTGATATATTTTCTTAGTGTGTCTGTCAGCAGTCTTCGTTTTTCATAAACGGGAGACATGAGGAAACTAGGAGCACTGTATTTATTTACATAAAGATGTGTTCCGAGTCCAAATATTTTTCTCAAACATGGCCGTCTATATTTTGTCGGGCGGAAACCTCTTACTTCCCGCCCTCTCTAGTAATGTACTATTTTTAAATAGCTTCAGTAAAATGCGTTTTAATCTTGCATCACTACCAATATATTCGCTAGACGGCAGCGTAAGCTAGAATGCTGCGGTTACCGCGTCGTATACCGTTTGTGTTACACAAACAAAATTGGAATTTTTCACCAAATTTATGGCTTGAGAATTAATTGCATAGCGCCTTTCTGTCGACTCAGCCAGCTGTTTTGCAATTGGTACAGTGTTGCTTGTTTCTCGTATTTTAATTTGCGCTATTTTATACCTACATATCTATCTAAACTGTCGAATCTAACGCTAATGTTCTTTTCTATGAGAATAGCTGTCACTGTCTCTTCTGAGTTTTCTACATGAATACGATTTTTTAATACATGCATACATACATAAATCACGTCTTTATCCCTTACGGGGGAGCCTAAGGTGACAAGACCTAAAGACCACGTTTAGCATGATTGTGGGCGAGTGGATGGAAAGGGGAATCAAAACAGTGATGGGTTGCTAGTCACATCGCCTATTTTTTTTTATGTTAGATAGGCCAGACAAACGAACTAGTGGGTCACCTGATGGTAAATGATCAACACTGTCCATAGACACCCGCAGCGCTTTACGCGATGCCAGTGCGTTGTCGGCCCTAAACACTATATAACATGATCCCTAAGATTTTCGCCCAATCCCTCGATGGGCTTTTACCATCTGCGCGGGAAGAGCAACTGGTACATTCTATGTTTTTTCTTTGCTCCCAGACCAGCATGGAAGAATTTAATACATTTTAATAAACTAGATTTTTTTATAAACCATTTTAAATATTTAAATATAATGTTTTGAATATAAACCCACATCCACCCACTGCTTGGTGAAGGCCTCTTAATTTTCTCGCCACTTTGCCCGGTCTCGTAATTAGCGTTATTCTATACCTACATATCTACCTACTTTGATTTGTCTAGATGAACAAATAAATATTGAGGAACTATTTACTCTAGCGCCAAACTATACTTCATTTATTTTAGGATGAGAAACCACAACAACATTAAATTGCGTCTGGTCAACTATTTCTTACCTAGCTCTTAGTACAGTGCAATAGTCTGAGAGCCGCAAAATAAAATTGTTTTAATGCCACTTTATTTTCGTGTGGTTTACAATAATTACTCTAGTACAAATTGAAAAGAGAGTACACTTCACGAGCCGCAATATAATGTTGTTGTGGTTTCTCCTCCTAAATTAAATGAAGTATAAACAGTGCTTATCCTATGCACAAGTAAGTACATTCTTATAAACGTATCGTCGGCCTAATTCGCATTATGTCGTAACTCCATTTTTTTAAATCATCTTTTCTGCGTAACGCTGAGCCAGCGACCGTTTCACTTTTGCGAAGACACACACAACGCTGATGATCTATTTGGCATGTCTGTGTTTTTTCTATAAAATTGTGTATATTTTCTTATATTTGTGTGTCTGGCTAAAAGGAATAAATGTCTTCTTTCTTTCTTTTGATACTTTTAGATAGTATTCGAAACAAATCTAACGGCAAAACTGTTAAATACCAAGAATGAACCGTTTATGTTTAAAAAGCATAATAGAAAACCTCGCAACTCCCGACCGCCATTTTGTAAAAGGATTACCACGTATCTTCTCCCAGCCACTCCCTTCAGTACAGTTTGTGATGGAGTTGTATTGTAACTGCTCAGTTTTGGGTAAAGATTTAGGAAGAACACGGATACTGAATAACAGACATAGCATTACAACATACACACACAAATCACGTCTTCATCCCTTACGGGGCAGACAGAACATAAGGTAACAAGACCTAAAGGCCACGTTTAGCATGATTGTAGGCGTATAGGTGGAAAAAGGAATCAAAATAGTAATGGGTTGCTAGGCGCATCGCCTATAACATGATTCCTAAGAATTTCGCCCATTCCCTCGATGGGAATCACTATCACCATCATTTTTGTTTCCCTTTCCACCTACGCGACACACTCATGTTACACAATCATGCTAAACGTGGCCTTTAGGTCTTGTTACCTGAAGCTCTGTCTATCCCGTACGGGATAAAGACGTGATTTTGTGTTTGTGTGTGCAATATCCGGAATTCGAAACTAGAACCCTTCATTATCAGCATCACTAATAAAATAAGGCTAAAAGTAAATGTTAAAAGAACTAAAACAACTTACATAGTTTTTTCAATGTACAGTTCAACAGCTTCCTTTTTCGTGTCATCTTTCATTGTTTCCATAACCACGTCAGCCCCTCGCTTTTGTCTGTTCAAATGATCCAGTTTTATAACTTTAGCTACTCTTTCCAATTTTATTCTTTTCTTCAGAGGTATTTTCAATAGCTTAGCTCGTTCCGCTATGTTGGCTTTCACGTCTGCTAAATCAGCTTCGGTTAAAGATTCCGTTTGCCACGGCTTCGTGATACTACTGGATTTTTCAGTTATACCGCTCGTATCACTATTGTCTACAGCCTTTTTCTCCCCTTCTTGGCTTTGGGTTTCATCAGTATTAGCCAGAACAGATTTCTTCTGAACATGTCCTGCGGATAAGATCTGGTAGGGGTTACTCCTGTAGTAATCATAATAGGCCCAAGGGTTTCCTTTATAATAATTGTAATTGTTGTAACCATACGCGCTTATGTTGTAAGGTTGGTATGAGAAAGGGAACGGTAGCAGCATAGAAGGAGACGAAGGTTTTTGTGGGGCGTAATAAGGCCGTCGACCGTAGACTGGTGGATACTGCTGCATGGTACAAGGGTTGCAAGGAGCTCGTACGTGCGGTGAATGGGCGTCATACATTGGTCTCTGATGATAATATGATGCTAGTCTTTGGAAATTTGACATTGGATAGTAATAAGCCAGTTTGTTTATTAACTCTGGGCTTTTTGTTGCCGCGCCTCTGAAGAAAATGGGCTGGGTTGGTTGGGGAGTGGGTGAGTACACGGTTGTGTCATATGCTCTTGTGGAGGTCAATTTCAAGTCTGAACCTTCGGGTTTCAAGTCTGCTGGTTTCCTGAATCCGTTGTCGTTCAAAGGCTCGTACCAGTAAGAAGTGTGGCCCAAATTGAGACTTTTCATTTTTTCGAATCCGTACTTGTTCAGATCTCTTTCTGTTGGATTATTCAAAGGTTCGGTGGCAGCATCAGATGGGTTATCATCCATTTCTTTATAAATCTCTTGAGCTAGATTATAAATCTCTATTATAGCTTCTAGATCGCTTTTTTTGACCGTGTGCAGTAACTCTGATATTTTCTGAATCTCTTCGCCGTTCAAGTATCTGTCGTCTGCAGTATTTTGTACGATGCTTTTAAAATTAGCGTCATTAGCACTGTTGATATGGTAAAGCAGATTGTTGTCTTTGTATTTGAGGTTGTTAGTTTCTGCCGATTTGGGGACCTCTTTGTGTTTCTCTTTTGGATTATGGCGGGTGATGTTGATGATGGTCCTTGATCCTGCCGGAACTGAATCGTGGCCCTTGACCCGGATCCTGCAAGTGTAGTTGCCGCAGAAGCTCTTGGATGGCCATGTTGTGTTGACACTGTACAACAAACCCGTATCTGGGTCTTGACAGTAATAACCTGTAAAAGAAAGTGTCATTAATTTTAAGTTTAAGAATGGGAGGGTCTCGTGCAAGGTTCGTCCGGATCGTTACGAACGTTTTATTCGCTAATCCAACCAGGCAGCAGAGCATGTGCTGTTGTGTTCCGGCGTGGAGAGTAAGACAACCAGTAAATTTATTAAAACAAAATTTATTTTTGCAAATTGGCCGCCAAGGACTCTTTTAAGGACTCTTTTTTTCGGAAAGACCGTCATTGCCAAAAAGAATGCGCCGCAAGAAACCGAGCCTTAAATTATATTAGTCTATAGTTGAGATGAATAAAGTGTCTACTAGTAGTTTTAATAATGGGGGAGGCCTATTGTCCAACAACAAATGATGATGTTGAAATGATTTCTCGGCCGACTGTAATGGCTTACACAAGTATAAATAGAGTGTCAATGATTCAATTAAAATAACTGTTAAGTATAATGGTTATTGTTAAATTTCTATAATAGATTACCCGCATGAGGGTCGAGCGATTATATAAATTGTTTTATTGTGGTTCTATTGTTTACTTAACTTTATACATACATACATAAAGCACGTCTTTATCCCTTGCGGGGTAGACAGAGCCTAAGGTAACAAAATCACAAGGCCACGTTAAGCATGATTAAGGGCGTGGAAAGGGAAATGAAAATAGTGATGGGTTGCTAGCCGCATCGCCTACGACATGATTCCTATTTTCGTCCGTTCCCTCGATGGACTTGAGTACCCAATATAGAAATAATAGATAAGAATAAATAAATACTAGCTGTCGTCCGCGACTTCGACCACGCGGAGTTAAATTGTATCCCTGGCCTCTTTTTGTACCTAGGTGACAATTCAAATTGCAAAGTTTGGTCAATACAAAGCCAACCGGCGCAGATTCTCGTCGAGTCTGTAATGTAAACAGAATTGTCACTGTCACCGACAATTGTCGCGTCGGTGACAGAGGCCAGGCCGCTTGACTTTTTCCGACACTTACAACAATAATCGTTATATTTCTACCACTTCATTAAACCTTCTTCGTAAATCATATCTATCAGTCTACCACAATACTAGAGCTATGACAAAACGACAGACAGTCGGTACATACGAGTATGAGATTCAAGTGTAAGCATTTCCTTTTAATGTACGGAACCCGTGAAGTAATCTACTGAATCTATTCTCGGCCTGTGTTGAATCAAAGCGTGTGATTTTTTATTAATAGCTTTATTACCTCCATTAACCCTGATGTACACTTTCATGGAAACAGCCTGTGCCAGGGCTATTTCTGTCCTAACCTTTATGCGGGGAAAAGGCCTAATGGGACTAACGTTTCTTTGCTCACCATGTGGCGCCACTGTTGACTAAAGTCCATAGGTATAGCTAGAAAAAACATAGCTGTTACCTCGGCAAACAAGCATAGTTGTAGCATAAAATATGTTTGTAAACACTAAACAAATACACATCTTAATTAATTAATTCTCTCTCTCTCTCACTCTTTTCCTTAATTCCGCTGTCAAAGCGTTCACATTCATCGCCAAATAATCCATATTTGCGATAATTTCACGAACGAGATCACATTTCATAGACAAGCCCGCCAAAACCAGTGAAAAGTGAATGTTATTGGACCTCACGCGACACTAGCGCCTCTAGTGGCAAATTCACAAGCGATAGAACCTATTATAGCCTCACTGGGGCTTTACGACCACAAAATTTATACAGCTGATGAATATATCAATGTCATAAAAAGCTGTAAGAAAAAAAATCCACTGCAAGTGTACAAAATGAAGACTTTTTGGGTACAGAAAAAATCGAAAAGAAAATAGTTAATAGGAAATCGTACGTAAAAAAGACTAAAACTAACTGGCTGAAAACTAAACAAATTATGTTGAAGATTGAAGACGTATATGCTATTTTCATGAAAACTAATATTATGGAAGACGAATTTCAAGAGCTCAATATTGAGAAAAAAAATAGAAAAAGATCTATCGTAATATCGGAAAACGACCTATCACTACTGTGGCCAAATGGCAAAGAAATACCCCAGGCAAAGCTAGACGACTTGAAATCCATGTTTGATCTTATTCCAAAATTACTGTTTAGGATTTTACAAGTCTTTAAAGGGAAATCGTGACCTTGTGTTGTGGATGATCTAGAAGGATTTGAGGTTCCTCTTGATTTTAATATTGAAATGATTGAAGATGAACTTGATAATAATGTTCCTGAAGCTAATAATCAGATAGGTAAAGGTTGAACCTTTATTAATTTTGACATAATACCTAGTTTATATTTGAGAAATTTGTTTTGTTTTCAGTATTTTAATTTTTTTTTTGTGTCTATCACAGCATAAATAATGACTAAAAGGCCAATAAATAATGGCCAGGTAATAGTAAAAAATAACAAATACACACGAGATAAATATTGAATTCTTTTAAAGGTTTATACATGCTAAGATAGCCACAAAATATAAAAAATAAAGTTGATCTCATAATTTAATATAATTACAAAATTATTTTTCAACAAGAAATAATAGTGATTAATGCTTAGATTAGTAGTATTATTTTAAAATCATTTTTTTTTCACCACTGTCTTACATGTGGATCCTTATGGTGAAAATAAATAAAAGTAAGTGTCATTTAAGATACAATTTATCAAAACAGATCCAAGTGGACTTTAGCCTAAATATCTTAAGAATTATAACAATATACCTGAGTAAGTATATATAAACTAGAAAAGTAATAGGATACTCATATATTTGCATAAAAACATCAAACTAAAATGCAGGCTTTATTCATGAAACACTGTTTAAACTTCAAACCTTAATTACTCAAGTGTAACTCATCGTAGATTGAATCATTTTTGTTAAACTACGAACATTTATTGGGATTAAATGACATCCATTATTTTGCTATAATAGGTACAAATGAACCAAGGAAATAATAATAATAAAAAAATATTTTTAACCTAGGGTCTTTTCTGGCATTTTTAATAAGTTGAGATATGAATACTCACGAATTAAATAGAAACAATTCATGTGTTTTGGATCTTTTCTGCTGTTTTTGTCAATTTGGGTATATAAAGCACATGAATTCATCAGAAATGATTCAAGCACTTTGGATCCGTTTCTAGTTTAATTTATTTTGGAAAGCTCATAATAACAGAAGGGATCCAAGTAATCTGGATTACTTTTGAGTTTTCACTGGAGTGTTTAAATGTCACAAATATGTTTTTTTGCAAAAGAATCCAAGCAGATTGAATTACTTTACTTAAGGTATTGCGCACCTGGTTCCTTGTAGTGATAAAAAATCCATAATGATCCAAAAGAGTTGAATCCCTACTATTGAATTAAAATATAAACCTGTCATAGATGTGGGATGGTAACACTATGTGGTTTAAACGTTATGCGTTGGTATTTTTGCTGGATCTTTGTTGCTGATCGAAAGTATTGGCCTTCAGGCATAGTTTGGTATACTTAACTCATATTCCGGTTGTTTCGTGGATTGGATCCTTTCTGCTAAACTACGTCCAAATACTAGATGGCTCTGAACGTAAATTTTTCATGATTTTTGGGTTTTCGGTTTTTGCTTGAATAATATTCTACGTCCGTTTTGTGATGATCATACATATACGCACTTCGGTTTTTTAGCACGAGAAAAAAGGTAAATAATATTGATGTCTTTTAATTGAAAGCAGTTTTAAATGATAAAGTAGCAGCAAGTTACAATTTAAAATCCCCGGAATATTATGATTTGTTATTTACGGTTTGACATTTTCCAGTTACCGATTTTTAAAGAGTTTTTCAATAAAAAGACACGGTCACAATTGTTTACCTTTTGTCATGGTTTTATTGAAATCCGCGCAGGAAGTAGTTTTTATCTCGAACAGAAAAAAACAACAATTCACAGAATAAAATTATGAATTATTTATAAACTCACTGAACTGTTTTGTGGTGTACAATATGAAGTAAATATTTGTGTTGTATTGTAACTCTACCTATATCTATGCCAGTCCGTAAAATTTTCATGGGTTGGTTAAATGAGGCTCCTTTTATCACAAGATCAGATTCTGCTACTCTTGTTCTGCTTCTATAGAGACATCCTTAAGCCTTGAACTCTTTAGGTATTCTTCTTCTTCTTATTTGTGGCATATCAAGTCGTTATAGCGACAACTTCGCCAATGTCAAAGTAACAAAAATATAATTCAAAAATCTTGAGACAAAATGTCGGCAACGTTGTACGGTAATGTTCAAAGACCCCCCTCCGCCTGTCGGGCTCTTAGCCAACGATCAATGATATCCCTCAGAAACTGCCAGGAAATCATTAGCCGATGCCCAGGGTGCGCCGGATCAAGCACTGCTTTCCCCCCGGATGGATCCAAAAACGAACCGTTCTTGACCACACGTGGAGGTAACCCGACTCGCACTCCCTCTGTAGGTCAGGCAGCTGTCAGTTTCGAATATACAATTAACGATTGCATCAAAACAATGTATATAAATATTTACTTTGAAACAATCACACCTTTATTTTCATTCTAGGTTCGCTTCCTATCCTCGGACCCATTGTGCACTCATTTATTTATATAGCTATTTGTAAACATAAAATACTTATATATATACACTTCCATGTTGGTCTGGGAGCAAATAAAAAACAGAATGTACCAATTGCTTCTCTTCCCGCGCACACGGTAAAAGCCCATCGAGGGAATGGGCGAGTCTTAGTAATCATGTTATAGGCGATGCGGCTAGCAACCCATCACTGTTTTGGTTCCTTCCACCTATACGCCTACAATCATGCTAAACGTGTCCTTTAGGTTTTGTTACCTCAGGTTCTGTCGACCCCGCAAGGTATATTCGACGTGATTTGTGTGTGTGTGTGTGTGTGTGTGTGTGTGTGTGTGTGTGTGTGTGTGTGTGTGCGTGTGTGTGTGTGTGTGTGTGTGTGTTCTAACAAAAAATAGAAAAATCTGATTTTAAAGATCAAAATCGGCGACAGTGCACAAAAAATTTGATCGAAATTATAAAATCCTCCTTTAACGAAGCCTGTTAGTTTAAAATGACAAAACAATGCTAGTTATAATAAAGTAATGTTATGCTGCGAACTGCTAAGTAAGTATTCCTTTATTGCATGTATGGCAGTCGCCACCGGATCCGGTTACAATACAACTGTGTGAACCGAACATTATTATGAAAATATGAACTGTCTATTTTTAATAACTGGCGACCTATTGCCGCAACCTTGGCTCTAACAAAGTGAGCTAGAAACGGATCGCAGATCATAAATATCCTACTTCATCTTCACTATCATCACTACATAGTATAAAAGAAAAAAAAATACACACGAATTGAGAACCTCCTCCTTTTCGGTCGGTTAAAAACAAGTCGCTTCCGCGATCTGTCCGGCCCTATATGCTTAGATCTTTAAAACTACGCAACGGATTTTGATGCGGCTTTTTTTAATAGATAGTGTGATTCAAGAGGAAGGTTTATACGTATAATTGAACGCAGACAAAGTCGCGGGCAGAAGCTAGTACATTATAAATGCGAAAGGCTGTGACGATGTGAGTGTGACGACCGGATAGCCTAGTGGTTAGTGATAGACTACAGGCCCATGTCCAAAAAATGTGGGTCATATATGAACCACCAGGTGACGTATATAGGACGATATAAGAGCATAAAATAATAAGATTCAGCACTATGCCGTCACTTGTAAGCTGTCCAACTGAGTGCTGGTGAGAATTCAAAAGTGCAACCCTCGATTTTTTCCCCTTGTCGCTTGATTTTTGTACGGCGTTGCGGAATAATGGATTAGAAGCTGTATTGAAACAGTATGAAACTGATGCCGTACAAATGGTGCGCCACAAAGACGGTAATTTTTTTTGATTTTCTGTAAATTTCCAGGGTAAATTTGGTCATTTCATGCTGTACGGCATCTAATACAAATGCTTGTTCTCGAGCCTTAAATGTAATTATATAATTATGAACTGTCACTTAAAATAACTGGAGGGTTACCATGACGTCTTAATGCGATTCAATTCCGATTCAATTTAGGTTCGCTTGCTCTCAGATCCATACTAAAAATGACAGTAAAACCTGAACTGTCTCGGAATTGAATTGCATTAAGACATCATGGTGGAACTTAGAGCCCTTAAATGTTTCCATACATTGCCGATGTACGAAGACGACTTAATTTTAAATTCATAACTATGAAAAATCTGTATAAGAGTGTCATTCAAACTGAACCAAAAACCTTAATAATTCTAAGATGTCGATTTTTTTTTTTTTTTATATGAATAGGAAGGCAAACGAGCAAGTGGGTCACCTGATGGTAAGTGATCACCACTGCCCATAGACACCCGCAACCCCGGAGGGATTGCAGATGCGTTGCCAACCTAGAGGATTAATATGAAATGCTTCTTGTGCCCGTAATTTCCCCGGCTGTCTTACTCTCCACACTGGAACACAGCAGTGCAAGCACTGCTACTTAGCGGCAGGATTAGCGAGTAAGAAACCTACTTACTTACTTAGAAACCTTAGAAAATAAGAGCTGAAATGAGTTACCTTTGGCGGTGAGTGTGGCGGCGCGCGCGCAGGCGCAGCACGCGAGCAGCAGACAGAGGCGGGCGGCCATTGCGCGGGAGACGGCGTAATGCGGGCGGATGTCGCGGCGCCTCGCCCCACAGCCGAGGCAGTGGCGCTCAACATACGAACACTAGCCAGCATGCGAGACAATGCCAACATGATTCCTAAGATTTCGCCCATTCCCTCGATGGGCGTTTACCATCTGCGCGGGAAAAGAAGCAACTGTGTACATTCTATGTTTTTTCTTGGCTCCCAGACCAGCATGGAAGTAATTTCGATACATACATACATAAATCACGTCTTTATTCCTTACGGGGTAGACAGAGCCTAAGGTGACAAGACCTAAAGACCACGTTTAGCACGATTGTGGGCGTTTGGATGGAAAGGGGAATCAAAACAGTGATGGGTTGCTAGCCACATCGCCTATATAACCATGATCCCTAAGATTTTCACCCAATCCCTCGATGGGCTTATACCATCTGCGCACACACACGATCGATACACGTAGATATATAAAAGAAAGAAGTACACCATCATCATCTCCAGTCTATATACTTCCCACTGCTGGGCGCAGCCCTCCTCTCACAATGAGAGAGCTCGGATTAAAGAAATACAATATACTTAAAAATATTACTGAAAATAAAAAGTAAGGGAAGGTAAGGGAAATTTATTCACGGACCACCTTACAACCTTATAGCAATAACATGACGTCACGAGTGACATATCACTCCATTTTGAGTGACGGCGGCCTGTCAATTTAAAAATTGTGATTGCATTTTTTATCGCAGATTTCAAAGACATTCGTGCGGCCATCATTTCAATACCTATCCAGTCAAATCATTTAAGTAAGTTTTAATTCTTTTCATCGTCCTGTAAGGGCCAAAACACGTAGAAATATAAAACCATTATCCAATATCCCTACACAACATCTTCGTAAGCTCTCAAACTATAACTAAATAAGAAAGTTGTGAATAGTTACGGCCCCAAATACTAGAGGGCGTGCGCGGCGCCACAAACTTGGGCGACACAACAAAAGAGTTGCCAACTCGCTGAGTGCTTCACGTGAATCTTTTCGACCCAACACAAATTTCGAGCAACCTTACATGGAGAATTATTATGTTTTATTATGAGATATACTCGTACTAGGTGCTATGAAATTAATGATTATGCTTTGGAAGAGATACTTTATACTGTTTCTTCTTGTTTAATTATTATGGCCTCATCGATCGACTTCCATGCTGGTCTGGGAGCAAAAAAAAACATAGAATGTTCCAGTTGCTTCTCTTCCCGCGCAGATGGTAAAAAGCCATCGAGGGAATAAGCGAAGCTCAAAGGAATCACGTTATAGGCGATGCGGCTAGCAACCCATCACTATTTTGATTCCTTTTTTTTGCTATCTATACGCCCACAATTTTGCTAAACGTAGCCTGTAGGTTGCCACCTTAGGCTCTGTCTACCCACTTGGGATAAATACGTGATTTGTGTATGTGTATGTGTTGGTATGTATGTATCGATCGATGTCGAAGTAATAAATACAGTAGGTATTCAAAAAGCATGTGACAAAAATGTCGGCTGCGTTGTACGGTAGAACACGGTCAAAAGACCCCTCCCCTCCTGTCGGGCTCTGAGCCAGGAAATCATTAACCGATGCCCAGGATGCACCGGACCAAGCACTGCTCTTCCCCTCGGACGGATCCAAAACTAACCGCAGCTCTTGACCACACGTGGAGGTAACCGGAGGTAACCCATCAACATGTTTGTCAGAGTCTGTATGTATAGTTGTTTCTGTTTTTCGCTAAAGCGAACGGTCAAATTAGGATGATGTTTGATAATGTAGACAATTTTATTGGACCTCTTTTGCTCTACTTTTTATTACAGTATTCAAACGAAAGCTCGACATTTTATTCCAGTATTCTAACGAAATCTCGAAAATAAACACTACAATGAGATTTAGGGAAATTCCCGAGGAACTTTAGCAAACACGTGGGGATGCAATAAAATTCCATAATTTTGAGAGTAAACCTAAATGCTTGTAAATGTATTTAATGATACATATATCTCGTCTTTATCCCTTACGGGGTAGACAGAGCCTAAGGTAACAAAACCTCAAGGCTACGTTTAGCATGATTAAGGGCGTATATAGCTGGAAAGGGAAATCAAAATAGTGATGGGTTGCTAGCCGCATCGCCTATAACAGGATTCCTAAGACTTTCGCCCATTCCCTCCATGGGCTTTTACCATCTGCGCGGGAAGAGAAACAACACCAGCATGGGACATAGCATTGCATAAACTGTTTTGAAAAAACTTTTGTAACGTTTATTTATTTACTTAATCATTAAATAAGTTAGCATAGTTGTTTTGCGAATTAATCCATTTTAGTATAATTGACATATTTCGTTGGAGTTTGGCTCGTAATTTCATTATTTTAAATCACGTTTTACTCGGAATTTAGTTAGGTGAGTTAAATTATTATGTTTCGCTGAATAGGAGTTTATTAACTGACGTTGAAAGGTGTGAAATCAACATAATGTAGTATCTAGTTTATAATGATTCAACAACGGAGAAGCAACTTAAGTTAGGTACAGTCAAGTGTAATAATATGTATCTAGACAAAGTTTCAAAAATAAGTATCATACGCTCTTACACCAGCGTAATAAGGTCGTCGTGGGCCATATTTTTGAGAAGTTCCTATCGATACTTATTTTTGCACTTGACCGTACCTTGACCTTACCAAGACCTCTTAATTCGATTCAATTCATTTTTGACACTTCTGTATAGATCTGACAGCGAGCGATCCAATTTTCATTTGGAACTGGAGCCTTACCATGACGTCTTAATGCGATTTAATTCCGACTCAGTTCAGATTTTTGGCTGTCATTTTTAGTATGGATCTCACAGCGATGAACCTAATCTGAATCGGAATTGAGACGTCATGGTAAGCCCCCTGAATCGCATTAAGACGTCGTAGTAATATCCCTGAATCGCACTATGACGTCGTAGTAAGCCCCCTGCATCGCATTAAGAAGTCGTGGTAAGCCCCCTGAATCGCATTAAGACGTCGTGGTAAGCCCCCTGAATCGCATTAAGACGTCGTGGTAAGCCCCTTGAATCGCATTAAGACGTTATGGTAAGGCCCCAGTAGTCAATGTTTAGCTGATTGACGTCGTTTTTATTTAGCCACGTCCTCTCAGCAAGTAATGTTTAAGAGAACGACTCGCTCATTCTCTCGATGGCATTTTGCCATCTACGCGGGAAGAGTAGCAGCTGGTATATTCTATGTGTTTTCTTTGCTTCTAGACCAGCATGGAGGCGACTGTTACATTAAGGAACGACTACACCGCCGCGTATACGCAGTGACGTGTCGCACGTCGACGTCTTTTACGCGCTGGTGTGGCCGGACCTTTAATGAAATGTAATAAGTTTGAGAGCCGCTGCCCAGCAAAATTGGCATACAAACGTGTCATAATACGATGATCACACGCACGCATTGTGCCTATGCTTACGTACCTATCTATTGTGCTGTGTACCTATCAAAAGGCACGCGCCTTAGATATATAACAATAACAAAACATGGGTGGGTAATTAGAGCGTTTTGCAAAAAAAAATAACTTTTTCCAGAATTCAACTATTTTGGGTTTTTCTTACTGCGTTTATCCTTTTTTTTATACATACATACATACATACATACCGTCACGCCTCTTTCCCACAGGGGTAGGCAGAGACATTTTTTAAATCGTGTGAAATTGGTTTTCAACCATGAGCAAATCTGTTGCATGAAGTATGGCATTTGGAACGAGAATTCCATCGACAACTAGATATTTTGTACTCTTATTATTGTATTTTGTAGGTATACATACATACGTACACAAATCACGTCTTTATCCCTTACTGGGTAGACAGAGCCTAAGGTAACAGGTACCTACAGGCCACAATTAGCAAGATTGAGGGTGTATAGGTGGAAAATGGAATCAAAATAGTGATGGGTTGCTAGCCTCGTCGCCTATAACATGATTCCAATAAGTTTCGCCCATTCCCTCGATGATGTTTTACCATCTGCGCGGGTAGAGAAGCAACTGGTACATTCTATGTTTTTTCTTTGCTCCCAGACCAGCATGGAAGAAATGTATGTATGTAGGTATGCATGTGTGTAATGAAATTATATTTAGTAGTTTATGTTATGTTTTGTTTATGGGCGATTCCATTATAGCGGGTGCAACGTTTGGACGCCTGTTTTAGTTCGGCCTGGTTGAGTAAAAAACATTTTTAATTAAATTGGTCATTAAAGGACTACATTTTAGTATGCTTACTTTATACCAATCAACAAAAATGTTAATATGATATTTTAAAAGCCAGGAGAAAGGTTCAAATTGCCATCGCGGGTGTAACACATTAGTTGCACCCGCGATGGCAACTTAAACCCCCCTCCCGGCTTTTAAAACATCATATTAACATTTTGACAATGTAGTCCTTTAAAGAACAATTTAATTAAAAATGTTTTTTACTCAACCAGGCCGAACTAAAACAGGCGTCCAAACGTTGCACCCGCTATAATGGAATCACCCTTATTGTACTTAGATAATATATTATGTACGCTCTATTGTGGCTTTTACTATCTGGAATTTTAAACTTACACTTTGTCGGTCCCTCGTTTAATGCTCCTCTCATCTACTCAAAGGTTAACTGGTAGAGGTCCCTTATAGGGATAAGTTCGCCTTTGTGCATATATTAATGTTAATTATTTTTTTGTGAATTGTATCTGTTTTTTTATATTTGTACAATAAAGCATTTACTTACTTACCTACTTACAACTCTCTTCCTCATTAGCTATGTTTCACTGTAGAAAGCGATTTAGAGCTCAGTGAAAATGAAAATTACGATCGGCGTGGGAAGAGGAACATGTTTTTTATTTGTTCCCAAACCAGCGTCTAAAAATCATTCCCCTTTCCACCTATACGCCCGCAATTATGCAAAACGTGGCCTTTAGGACTTTTTACCTTAGGCTCTGTCGACCCCGTAAGGCATGAAGACGTGATTTATGTATGTATGTATTATGCTACCTGAGACGAAAACCCAAATGGCATTCCAATTCACTTGCGCGAAATTAAAACTATGAAAAGGAACGGGAAATATGTGATTTTTCGGGACAAAAAGTATCCTTTACCTACTTCGGGGCTGAAACTATCTTACCAAATTTCATTGAAATCGTTGTGGTTTAGGCGTTAAAGCGTAACATACAGACAGACTACTTTTGCTTTTATGGCACAATAATAAGGCAAGTCAGCTCGCTGACAGAATCCATCAGTATCCTTTACCCTTTTAAAATAAAAATAAAACAACGGACAACTTAACAGCGCATTAAAGTCGGCGCATAATTTGTAAACAACACATGATGAGGCGATTACGCGTGCTTCGTAAGATAACCGATTTGTTGTTGATTTGCTGTGACAAGGTTCCAACTGAACTCAAGATTGGAACAATGTCGACCCTGTGCGAGTTCGCTAAAGACTCAAGTTGCAACACTGGTAATGCGACACGGTTCCTTTTTCTCAGGTGTTGGGTTTGGTAATTTATTTTTTCCACACACTGGGGTGTGAACCCCTGCTGGGATGTGGAACGAAGCGCCGCACTGTGGTGCGGAGTGTGTTGTTTCGGGGACAAAATAACAACATCACGTCTATATCGCTTCCGGGGTAGACAGAGCCTAAGGTAACAATATCTATAGGCCACGATTAGCTTAATCGTAGGCCATAACGTGATGCTTAAGGTTTCGGAGATAAGTTTCAAAAATAGAACATGGCACTGATATTTTTTAGGGACTTTGCGTAGGTATCACTTTTGTTGACTTCATAATAAAAGACAATAGGTAAGTTTGGTGGAAAGGGGAATCAAAGTAGTGATGGGTTGCTAGCCGCATCGCCTGTAAAAGTCATGATTCCTATGCCCATTCCCTCGATGGTCTTTTGGTGTATCTGTGTCGAAAAAATGTTCTGCCTCTGAATTGATGTTCAGATGTCACTATTAGGTATACCTACTTAGCTTTTTTGATCAAAATCTATTTTTTAAATAAAAGGTTAATATTTCTGCAAAAGTTATCGCATTACTGTTATCTATTCGCAACGTAGGTACGTCAAAAAAAATTAATAAGTCAATTTTTGAATTTTCAGTTGACAAGCAAATCTGTCATGGTTACTTTTTATGTGTACAGATTTAGCAGTTTTTTATACACACACACACACACACACACAAATCACGTCTTTATCCCTTACGGGGTAGACAGAGCCTAAGGTAACAGGTACCCACAGGCCACATCTAGCAAGATTGTGGGCGTATAGGTGGAAAGTGGAATCAAAATAGTGATGGGTTGCTAGCCTCATCGCCTATAACATGATTCCTACTATAATCGCCCATTCCCTCGATGGGCTTTTACCATCTGCGCGGGTAGAGAAGCAACTGGTACATTCTATGTTTTTTCTTTGCTCCCAGACCAGCATGGTTTTTTATTCGGTTTTTAATTACCAATGAAGTAGGTAAAGATTTTGATCGAAAACTTTGAAGAAAAATGTGTGACTAGGTCAATAGTGCGGGCGGAAGGCAATAAATAAATTAGTAGCTTTAGGTATTCTAAGCTAGTTCTAGGCACGAAGCTTATCATCAATTAAATCTCACAAATTATGTCATATTGACCATTTAAAAAAATATTTCTAATTAATAATATTGAATAAAAATAAAACAACTGCAGTTCCTCGATCATTAAGACGTCGAATGTCAAAAAAATATTTGCACGTCTTCAAAGACTTTACTTAGCCAATTCGTGTTTTGTCCCCGCACAAAGTGAGGACAGCCCACTGTGCGTTCACACGGCGCCGCCCGCTGTTTCCGAATCAAGGAACATTCCTTTCGCTCCTTTTAGAACAGAAATTAAGGATCAGAGCAATTCTTTTTTTTTATTAATATGATTTTGTATGAAGACTGGCAATGTGTTGATGTTTGAATACATACATACATATATCACGTATTTACCCCTTACGGGGTAGACAGAGCCTAAGATGCTAAACGTGGCCTTTAGGTCTTGTTACCTTAAGCTCTGTCTATGTAAGTATGTATGTGTGTACAATTTTTTTTCTTACTTTGCATGTCTATCTATCACGCCATAGCGCAGCAACCTACTGTATGCTATCCGTTTTGTAGTCTATGCTAGAACGGCCTCAGGGCACGGGGCCGGGGTTATCTGCCCACCGCCGATAGTATCGTGCTCGCCTGGCGCCTTGCGGTACAGTCAGCAAAACAGGCGACTTGTTTTCATTGGATTCAAGCTTCAACTGAAAATTGCTTGTAAAATACTTATTTTTTACTTTTAACAATATATTTTGTATCTGTTTCTTTATATTTGTACAGTAAAGTTTGTTACAGGCGATGCGGCTAGCAACCCATTAGGTACTATTTTGATTCCATTTTCCATCTATACTGGCCTGTAGGTATTGTCACCTTACGCTCTGTCTACCCCGTAAGGGATACAGACGTGACTTGTGTATTGTGTGTGTAAGTATTTATACTTTATTACTTACTTAATTATTTTATTGAATCCGGCGTCACTTAGCGGAGTGGGATGGTAAATATTTTTTGTTTATTTTAACATTACTTTTTTAACATTTTGAGCAATTTAGCAAATTTTTATACAGTTATTAAATTATGTACCTACGTCATGTATTTGAGCAAATTATCAACTGGTTAAACGAATTTTCGTACTTTTTTTAACAAATTATTACGATAAACTGATAAAAAATTATCTAAGCATATATAGGGACAGACAGACGAACAGCGGAAAGTGACTTTGTTTTATACTATGTAGTCCTGTCTATTTGTTTCCGCCACCTACTTAAACTGTCTCCAACTTATTTCTCTTATTGGTTGTCTGGTAGAGATCGCTATTAAGCGACAAGACCGCCTATTGTCTACTTTGTTCTTTGATTTTGTATTGTTTTGTACTGATTCGTGGTGTTCAATAAAGAGTATTTGTATTGTATTGTAGTGATAATAGAAACTTCGCTTACACTCGCACCTGCTGACGCTACTCGCCGAGGTGTAGATAGCCGATAATTTATAGTTTTCTTTGATTAAACTCACAAACAGAGGATAAAGTGATTCTCACACAATTTACATTTTAATTTACTTACATTATAACGTGGTGGTTATATAGTTAGTCGTAGAACGATGACTAGTTTTCTGGTTTCTAAATGTCACTGAAAATAAGAACACAGAAAAATCCAAAAAGTAAACCTATGGCCGGGAATCGAACTATATAGTAATTAATCACGCATGTATCTAATTTAAATTATTTTTTAAACATAATATTTGCATGACTTTTTAAGTTTAAATGTATGAGACTTGACTTATTCTTCACTATTGTAATATCATATTTTGTACTACATTTAAGGCAAATAAATATATTTCAATTTCAATTACACACTTTGAAAAACACTGCAGTAGAGGATCCACTTGCGACTCTCTGAAACCCTAATTAGACGTTAACGTCCATTAAAAATGGAAGATAGTGAACGTTAACTTTCCAAAAACACTAATTTTCACACCTCCCATTACATTAGCCCTCAGCAAACACGCCATCAGCCACTTTGCCAAAACAAAACACAATCATATCTCCTTAAATACCCGAAGCAAACGGCAGGCGATGCTACCCATAGAAGAAAACCAGATAGAGTGGAAACGAGGGCTTTTTACCACATTTCATAACAAAATATGAAATATGGTAAAATAGATGACAAAAAGTGGAGTTAACAGTGATATCAGTCGAAAAATAAGTAAATAGAAAAAATTTTAACTAGTGTTTAAACAGCGATTAGAAGAAGAAATCCAATTCGATATGACATCAGATGTCATAAAACACAGTACACATTTAAATGCCGATTTCAAATTTTGTTTTTCTAGAAAGAGATAGAGACAAATATTTGATAGCTTATATCTCAGTTTATGAACAAGCTTGCATATTTCACACAAGCTTGGCAGTCTTGCACGTGAGTAGCAAATTAGCAATGAGGCGTTAATCCAAATGTACCTCTGCAAAGTGACGCCTGAGGCCCGATTTTTGAAAGCACGTATGTGAAAATACTCGAAAGTGGTGAAAAATTGTGCTGAATTTGAAATACGAGTAGCTTAGAAGTTACTTACGGCTCTCATTATTCTTATGAGCTAGTCAAAAATTTTATTAGAGCTGAGGTTTTGAAGATATAAGCTGATTTATACCACTTTCGAGTGGTACTTATGAGTGATGTGGTTTTAAAAAATCTGGCCCCAGGTTCAATAAAATATTGCCACTCTATTACGTTGTATGCTCTTTGCTTCTATCCAACAAACTTCCACCTCTTATAACGCTGATATAGAGCTTATTATGGTATTCTTTAGCTGTATAGAGGTGGTTTAGAGTGAGCGGCGGTGGCCGACCGCCCCAAAATGCTGGATTGCGTGCTCAAAGACCATTTGCCAGAGCACGAAAGGTTCCCGCTAAGTTTAGCACTATGTTTTAGGGAATTGGCTGGGTATTGTAAATATAAACGCTTCGATAATAATGCTTGTGACATTGATTTATATGAATTAAAACGATTAACGGTCGGCTTGGTGAACTTCTCTTGTAAGTAAAAGCTTTATTGTACAAATGTAAAGAAACAGATACAAATCACAAAAAGACATTAAATATATGCACAAAGGCGAACTTATCCCTATAAGTGATGTCTACCAGTTAACCTTTGGTTAGTGAGAGGAGCATTAAGCGAGGGACCGCACAAGAGTGAGTTTAAAATATCCATATAGTGAAAGCCACAATAGAGCGTACATACACACTACATACAATATTAGTACCTACACATACAATGACATATACACGATGATGAATTTTTATAAACAGGGTGTTCACCTAGTACGATATTTCTGCTCAGGACCAAGAATATTATCATTTCTTACTTACAAGAAAAAAAATGTCTCTAATTTTACATAGTAGTTTTTGCTGTTAATTTTGTTACCACACACATGCGCGAGAAAAAAATCAGCTGGTACATTTTATGTTTTTTCTTTGCTCCCAGACCAGCGCGAAAGGCAAACATGTACACACAGCAAAGCTATTCGGTAAGCAGTATAGATACGGCGCGAGCGTGCGTAGGTGCTTACCTGATTATATTGCCGTGTGTACCTATGTGAAATGATAATGCCCTGGGGACGCAGTCATTTATTCTTGTGTAGTTGTATTATGTGTGTACGTATGTATCTTTTTATTTCATTTAATTAGCTATGTATTATATTTATTTTAATATTGTTGTTTTTATCATCCCTGCGTTTCTCCTGTCTATTTGTTTCTGCCACGTACATAACCGTCTCCAACTTAATTCTTTCTTTTATCGGTTTTCTGGTAGAGATCGCTATTAAGCCTATCTACCTTGTTCTTCGTTACTGTATTGTTTTGTATTTGTATTGTAGTGTAGATTCTGAGTAGAAATAACTGAACATGAAAGTGTGAGTTTTTTTAATTCAACCGACATAATGCCTCCTCTAAAAGGCCCAGTGGGGATTGTAAATAATTATTAATAAATTAAATACATTAAAAAATACCACATCAAGGAAACTACTATAATGTATTCGTATTCCAATCATTTGTCTTTAAATAGGTAGAGCATGTCGTGTCGACCGTCGTGTGTGGAGTTTACGAGTGACGTTGTCGAATCAATATATTCGGTGCCAGCCACCATCTTTGATTTCGGTGTGCTATATACAGGGTGATAGGTAAGTTAGGGTTGATGTTTGACGTTTTGACAAGCTATTGCAATTTTGACGTTTGGTGTCATAGCTATCGTATTAATTAAGGCGTGTATAATTATTTTATTGAATCATAACATAACATTTATTTATTCTTGCATTCTGGGAGCAAAGGAAAAACATAGAATGTACCAGTTGCTTCTCTTCCCGCGCAGTGGTAAAAGCCCATGGAGGATTCGTTGATTCACTGCTTTGATTCGCCTTTCCATCCATACGCCCACAATCATGTTAAACGTGGTCTTTAGGTGTTGTTACCTTAGGCTCTGTCTACCCCGTAAGAGATAAAGACGTGATATGTATGTATGTACCTATGTATTTATTCATTGTATAATTCTTCACTATGTAACTGGTATTTTCATTGGATTCATTTATTTATATACTAGGCTTTTACTGAATTCGCTAATCGCGCAGCCGCGTTAACTATACAATTTTCCGGGATGAAAACTTATCCCTACAGGGGATTTCTACCAGTTAACCTTTGAGATGAGAGGAGCATTAAACTGGTACTGGCACAGAGTGAGTTTGAAATTACAATAAGCGAGAGCATACATGCACACATAATCCATCATCATCATCATCATCAGCCGGAAGACATCCACTGTTGAACAAAGGACGCTCCTAATTAGAAATCTATGATGAACGACAACTCGCCACCAGCATCCACCGGTTTCCCGCAACTCTCACGATGTCGGTCCACCACTGCATACAATAAGATTGTAGCGACCCTAGCGCCACCTAGTTGGCCTCTACATAACTACTACGACGCACGAGTAGCTAGCGCCAGTTCTAATGACAGCTGTCACATCGTTCTACATGCCGCTTACGAAGTATCTCAATGCGGCTGCATAAATACAACTTTCAACTCTCCTTCGGACTTCGGTCCCCAGGCATGACATCTGCCTGGAGAGAGATCTCTCTATTGTGGCACTCCCCACAAGATTATTTAAATATAATATTGTTTTTACTGTTTTACAGTAGATTTACATATTAAAGCGTGCTCTCTACGTGTTTTACGCAGAAGCAATAACTAACCTGAGCCTTAAATGTCGGTTCGTTCAAGTTGAACCATAAAAAAAGCTTTCCTTCCATTTTTATGGCGTGAAATTTAAATCTTAATTTATTATTTAATGTATTTAGGGCACCGTAAGAAGAATGGGTTTAAAAACTGAATACAGAACCTGCGACTTTAACCAGTAGGCTTATTGTCTAACTCGCAATCGCCATCGTGTTCATTTTGACAGTTCATGTATGCGCTGACAATTGCCATCGGAATCAGCTAGCTGTCACATTCATACAAGAACTGTCAAAAGAACACGATGGCGATTGCGAGCTAGATAATAAGACTACTGGTCATCCGTCCTCGTTGGTGGACGTCCTACGCTGCGCTTGCCGATCCGCCGTCTCCAATCGAGAACCATTCGGAACCAACTTACCTATTTTTTTTTCTATTCTATTCTCCCCTTAATGGCGGCCGTAAGGCTTGGGCCACTGTCAGTTTAAATGTCATTTTAATTTTTTTATTCATATCTACGTTTTGACAGTAGGGTATCTGTCACTTCGATGGCTAGTTCTTTTAGGTCTAATACAGGGGTGCGAGTCGGGTTACCTCCGCGTGTGATCAAGAGCAGCGGTTCGTTTTTGGATCCGTCCGAGGGAAAGTGCAGTGCTTGTTCCGGTGCACCCTGGGCACCGGTTAATGATTTCCTGGCAGTCTCAGAGGGATATCATTATCCGTTGGCTAAGAGCCCGACAGGGGGAGACTTTTGACCGTGTTCTACCGTACAACGTTGCCGACATTTTTGTCACAAGATTTTTGAATACTGTATTTATTTTTTTGACATTGGCGAAATCATCGCATCGTTTGATGGGGCCATATTAAAAAAGAAGAAGAGGTCTAATACGACGAGCTGACGGAACCCAGAGCTTAAAAATATTTCTACTTCTCTTAATAAATTACCTAATATTTTAACAATGCAACATAATTTTGGAAGCCCGTAAATGAAGTGAGATTAAAAAATAAATTGCTTCTTTTTAAAAACGACAAACTGATAAATCGGATCGTTTGGTATTTGGAAGGTGACGGATTTGGCGGCATTTAGCGGATTTCTATGGCTTTGCATTGTTTTAAAAACAGGCGATCTTTTTTTTTATCCTTTAAATTTTCCAGTTCTTTTCCAGTTTAGCAACCCACGCACTTACATTGAAATGTGACGATAGCTTTGATGAATGATGTAATTTAACCTATGTACTGTCAAGCAGTATGTACGTCTAGCACGAGAGCGCACAAGAGTCGCGTCGCGCGCGAGATAGAAAGAAAGAAAGAAAGAAAGAAAGAAAGAAAGAAGAAATTTATTCCTTTTTGCAAGACACACAAATACAATATAAGATAATATACACAATTTTATAGAAAATAAACAATGTAAAACAAAAAAAACATACGTCATAAAAAATAGATCATCAGCGTTGTGTGTCTTCGCAAAAGTGAAACGGTCGCTGGCTCAGCATTACGCTGAGGTGTTAGACTGCAGTACTGATTTTCAGCCAGAACCGTCTATGACTCACGAAACGATACACAGATAAAATATACTACATAATCTATAAACTTTCACGTAAACAATGCAATACATAGATAGAACCCGACTTACGTGTAACTAAAGAAATACATAAATTAATTAAATAGTTAACAATAAACAAAAAATAAAAAAGGAGGGAAAACTAAGTTGTTCAAATAGATTGCCCGTCCTTTTCTTACTGTACCAACAAGAAAGAGACGGGTAGTCCATCTCGCGCGCGACGCGACTTTCGTGCGCTCTCTTGCTAGCGGGGCTGAGGTAGGTGGATGTTACCTGTGGGTTCGAATCCGGGGCCACTGAGTTCTTCGAAATTGATATTTATTTATAGCATATTTTTAATTTGGAGAAGAGAGCGTGGGAACTAAAGCTCAAGCCCTTTCATCTCTAGAGGAGGTGCCCAGCAGTGGGACGTTAGATTAGACATTATAAAAATATAAATGTTTATTGATTTTAACATGATTGCGGCTTTAGACGACCGGATAGCCTAGTGGTTAGTGACCCTGACTATGAAGCTAGAGGTCCTGGGTTCGAATCCCGGTAGGGGCAGACAGTTGTATGATGAATACGAATGTTTGTACCCGAGTCATGGTTGTTGCATGTATTTAAGTATGTATTTATCTACAATATATAAGTATGTTTATCCGTTGCCGGGTGCCCATAGTACAAGCTTTGCTTAGTTTGGGGCTAGGTCAATTGGTGTAATTTGTCCCAAGATATTTATTTATTTATTTTATTTCTGTGGTAAGGAGAATCAATACAACATTCTTTCGATGGCCTTTTATCATGCTAAACGTGGGTTAATATCCAACGGTTTTGTTGCCTTAGGCTCTGTCTACCCTATAAGGGATAACGTAGCTTGTGTATGTATGTTTATTATTTGTAATTAGCTTTTCACCAATACCTTACTTTTTACTTTTTTTTTTATTACTGTACAAAAAAGTCGGGTAGGTTCTTTTTTTTACAGTCATTTGTTCCTCCAAACCTTTCTACACCATAAAGGTTTCAAATCCCGTAGTAAATCTCAATGGATGTAATCGCACCATCTATTTTAATTAGTGCACTAAGGTTTGATGTATGACTGTTGCCCTAAGAATGTTTAGACATGGCCTGCCAATAAATTTCAATTTTTCTTATGAATTTCACTTCGTAGTCACATCTTCCATGCTGGTCTGGGAGCAAAGGAAAAATATAGAATGTACCAGTTGCTTCTCGTCCCGCGCAGATGGTAAAAGCCCATCGAGGGAATAGGCGAAATTCTTAGGAATCACGTTGTAGGCGATGCGGCTAGCAACCCATCACTATTTTGTTCCCCTTTCCATCTAGTCACCTCCAATCATGCTAAACGTTATCTCACGTTACACGTTACGTCACGTTACGTCGTTACGTGGCTTGTTACCTCAGGCTCTGCCCCGTAAGGGATATAGACGTGATTTGTGTATGTGCATGTATTTATTTCACTTCGTCCTTGTTTGGTTGCTGGCTTGTTTGGTTGTTTGGGCCTGTCCTGTCTCACCAATCTCTGTAAAGACCCTGATATCTCAAGTGGTAGCTATCTATGATTCCCTCTCTATTTGTTATTACGAAACAGACAGAGACGTAATAAATAACTGTGTTCCAGAATATTACAGCAGATGGTTGGGTAGGAGAGAATAGGCGAAAATCATACAAATCATTATAGGCGATGTGGCTAGCAACCCATCACTATTTTGATTTCCTTTTCCACCTATACGCCCATAAATATGCCAAACGTGGCCTTGGGGTTTTGTTACCTAAGCCTCTGTCTATCAAATAAGGGATTAAGACGTGATTAATGAAAGTGTTGTATAAAAAAGCCTGTCTATAAAATCACGTGGTCTATGGTCCCCTCGTTATTCTAGTCGATTTAATTGGTTGATTGTGGGACAGATATCGATTCTCGTCTCCATACATTTATTCAATGGACGTTTTGTGTGTCTGTTTGTATATTTATGCGCATCTCGTTTATACTGAGCCCCATTTGAATGTAAAGTGTGATTCTTCACGACTAGGGTAGTTTTGGGATGGGTACAGACGTTCTTACATGTTACAAATTCATCCATACTGGTCTGGGAGCAAAGGAAAAACATAGAATGTACCAGTTGCTTCTCTACCCGCGCATATGGTAAAAGCCCATCGAGGGAATGGGCGAAAATCTAAGGAATCATGGTCTTTCCGAATACGCTGGTAGTTTCAAAAAGACAAGTAAAAGAGCCCTTGGCGGCTAATTTGTAAAAATAAAATTTGGAATCTGATTAATACAATGTTTTAATTTTTAGTTAGTATTTGGGTTGCCATCTGTAAATTATTGTTTTTTTACCTTTTTTGTTATTCTGACCGCTTCATAATAGCAGCCATTGAGGCCATGAGATGTCCTGGCAGGGTCGCCATGAGATAGGTTGAGGGTGGACGAGGAGGTTTAAGTAAAAATACCCATAGTACCCAGAGATGTTGTATTCTCGGTAGATCAAGTATAAGAGCGTGCTTAAAGATTAGTTACACATATTTATTACCTAATTAATGCTTACTGGCTATTATTCAATTACGTGCGTCACATGTTGCAGGGAGTAATGTTAAGTCGCGGTTATTGTATGAATTTAGGCGTATATTACAACCATTTTATTGATATTTTTCGGCTGCCACGATACATGCTATGCTTTGTGGAGTCATTGAATTTCCTAATATTGCAATTCGTTATATTTTTCAAAATAAATTCTCCTTTACTTAATGCGTACGAGTACTTATGCTCCTACAATGCTATACAGTACGTACAGGTTCCATTGTTTGAACGAAAAGCTACCGGAAACCGGAAGTTGCCATCGCGACGACTTCCGGCCGTCGCTTACGGCGGCGATCCGTTTTGGCACGAGAACGAGCTACCACCGGCTCGCGGCCATATTTATTTTTAAGAAATAAGGAGGCAAAAGGCTAGCTTGATAGAGAGAGAGAGAGAGATACACATAGATAAAAGAAAGAAATATAAAATAAATAAATAAATATCTTGGGACAAATAACACCAATTGACCCAGCCCCAAACTAAGCAAAGCTTGTACTATGGGTATCAGGCGACGGATAAACATACTTATATAATGTAGATAAATACATACTTAAATACATACAACATCCATGACTTGGGCACAAACATTCGTATTCATCATACAACTGTCTGCCCCTACCGGGATCCGAACCCAGGACCTCTAGCTTCATAGTCAGGGTCACTAACCACTAGGCTACCCGGTCGTCACACACTCACATCGTCACAAACTTTCACATTTATTTAAGAATACTTTTTTTTTTTATATTAATAGGAAGGCAAACGAGCAAGTGGGTCACCTGATCGTAAGTGATCACCACTGCCCATAGACACCCGCAACCCCGGAGGGATTGCAGATGCGTTGCCAACCTAGAGTTACTTAAATTAAATACCTACCTACATCCATAGTAGAGATGTATAGTCTCTACCAGTGAAACAACAATAAGAATAACAATACAACGTGGTGGTACTACCGTCCCAGAGGGTTTATTTGCGCTCTCACTGACTTCTCACTTGATAACAGCGAAAACCAGTAGTAGCGCTTGAGCATTTGTATTTTTACGGCTCAAGAGACGTGTGGTTGTTGCGAATTTGCGTTTGTTCCTAATTCAAACAATGCCGAGTAATATCGTTGTTGTTTATGCGATTTTGTATTTTACTACATTTACACACATACATGCATACCGACACATTTCTTTCGGGGCAAAGAGCTTTATATCAGAACAATGTATAGTTGGCCAAAAGAGAAACAGAGAGAAGGTATGAAATCTATTTTTACTTGCTCTCCCAAAAACATTTTTTTTTGTACAAACTTTTTTTGTTTTGTACTTCCATGCTAGTCTGGGAGCAAAGAAAAAACATAGAATGTACCAGTTGCTTCTCTTCCCGCGCAAATGGTAAAAACCCATCAAGGGAATGGGCGAAAATCATAGGAATCATGTTATGGGCGATGCGGCTAGCAACCCATTACTGTTTTGATTCCACTTTCCACCTCTACGCCCTCAGTCTCTTGCTAAACGTGGCCTGTGAGTATTGTTACCTTGGGCTCTGTCTACCCCGTAAGGGATAAAGACGTGATTTGTGTATGTGTATGTATGTAACTTTTTGCTGCCTGAACTTGCATTGTCATCCGTCTTACATTATGTGTACCAAATGTCAAGTCAATCGGACCAACCGTTGAAGAGTTCCCTGCGGAGACGGTCCTGGCTAGACCACCAGAACTCCACTACCAGATTATTGTATTGCCATTCGACTTACATAAGTATGCAAAATTTCAGCTCAATCGGTTGAAGATGTCTGCTTCAAAATTGAGTCGCAAGATTCCACCCGGACACATGATCTTACTCGCTAATCCTGCCGCTAAATAGCAGTGCTTGCACTGCTGTGTTTCGGGTTGGAGAGTAAGACAGCCGGGGAAATTACGGGCACAAGAGGCATTTCATCTTAGTCCTCTAGGTTGACAACGCATCTGCAAGCCCTCCGGGGTTGCGGGTGTCTATGGGCAGTGGTGATCACTTACCATCAAGTGACCCACTTGCTCGTTTGCCTTCCTATTCATATAAAAAAATGCAAGTTAAATAAAAGGTTGTAATCGTAACTTGTAATTGTAATAATAATAAAAAGCATGAAATAAAAGTAAAAGCTTGGTATAAAATAACTTTTTTAATATGAAAAATGCGAAAGTTTGTGAATTTCGATGTTTGTTGCTCTTTCACACCAGAACGGCTGAACAGACCTGGATTATATTTGGCACAGAGATAGATTATAGTCTGAAATACATAGGCTACTTTTTATCCCGGAAAATTGCGTAGTTCCCGCGGGATAGCGATAAACGATCTGTGCTGACAAAGTAACAGCTAATCTATCTTTAAATATATAAAACTCAAAGGTGACTGACTGACTGACATAGTGATCTATCAACGCACAGCCCAAACCACTGGACGGATCGGGTTGAAATTTGGCATGCAGGTAGATGTTATGACGTAGTTATCTGCTGAGAAAGGATTTTAATCAATTCTACCCCCAAGGGGATAAAATAGGGGATGAAAGTTTGTATGAAAGTTTGTCAATTTTAAACCGATCGGGCTGAGACTTTGCATGCATACTATACTTCTTAACGCGAGCGAAGCCGCGAGCAAAAGCTAGTCATATATAAACTGACTTCAAACCGCCTACTTTCCTTATGAGCAGGGCTCTTGTAACACTGGATTTTATTTTAAATTTGCCGATATTGTACAGAATCCTTGATGTGCAAGTCCGACTCGCACTTGACCGGTATTTCTATGGAAACTCTTATCCGACGAATCAGGAATCCGAAGAAAGAGGAATACTACGAATCAGGAACAATTTGTTTGTATTAATTCGTGGATTTAGTTGTTTTGCGTAACTATGTGCTTGCGCATGCCTTGGACTTTGACACTAAACTATTATAGAAACTAAGAAGGTCTATAAATAAGCACTATTTTACTATAATCAGGTGTAAAAGCGTCTAGTCACGCCCGGGCTTAGAGTATGAAACTAACCGGAGGCGACACGTGAACTAACTTTTCATAGGTATATAACACATTTCGTAAACGTCTTTATCCCTTCGGGGTAGACACCGAAGGTAACAAAACCTTAAGGCCACGTTTGGCATGATTAAGGGCGTAGAGGTGGAAATGGAAATCAAAATAGTGATGGGTTGCTAGTCGCATCACTTATAACATGATTCCTAAGACTTTCGCCTGTTCCCTGTATGGGCTTTTACCATCTGCGCGGGAAGAGAAGCAACTGGTAAATTCTATGTTTTTTCTTTACACCCAGACCAGCATGGAAGAAAACTGTTACATTAAAAACCCTATAATATAATTAACGACTTTTGTTTTTAGATTCAATAGCGAATTATTTTGAAATGAGTCCCTTTTGCATTTAATGAACGGACTAATCATAGATTTTGACATAACTACATTTCGTATGTTTTCTGACATAATAAACGTCAATTTCGTCAGTTTTGGTTATGGTTATTGTTATAGTTTGCTGCAACTCATACTTAAGGTATCAAAGCTACCATGACGTCTTAATGCGATTCAATACCGATTCTGTTTAGGTTCGCTCGCTGTCAGATTTAAAGTAAAAATGACAGCTAAAACCTGTACCTATGCTTTATATAAGTTTTCGGTCACAACGCGAGTCACAACTCGAAGGCGTTTGCGTTAAAATGTCAAATACTATAACAGTTTGTTGCCGTTTCGCTCCGCAAGTGGCGCTGCCAATTATTCCATAGTAATTGAGACGTTTACGTAAACGCGTTCGAGACGTTTTTATATGCAAAAACTTACGCTAGAGGTCATGGCGAGGCCCCGGGAACTTATCAAAGAGTGGTGCAGGCTTTTAATATTTGTTTTGTGTATTTCATAAGGCAGCTCCGGTACGTTCAATACTCTAATGCCGAGGTCAAGTCGTGAAGAAATGCCACACTTTGTTAGTAACTTGATACCTTGCTTATTAGGGTATTGTGTTCAGGCGCACAGTATAAATGAGCTTAACACACATACATACATATATAGATCACGTCTTTGTCTCTTACGGGGTAGACAGGTAGGTAACAAAACCTGAAGGCCACGCTTAGCATGATTAAGGGCGTATAGCTGGAAAGGGAAATCAAAAAACACAATTGGAATGGATGATTATTTTAAAAGTGCTTGATGATTTTTCTATTGATAGGAATAACCATCCTTAGCTACAGAAAAAAGTTACAGATTTTTCCATGGAGCCATATATTACTTTGACATTGGTGAAATCATCGCATCGATCGATGGGGCCACATTAAAGAGAAAGAAGAAGAAGTTAAGTCATGATTCACCGGTCATTCAAATTATTGGCTGTAGCAAAATAAATATTTTAATTTAAAAAATTCTACGGATCCGGCGACATGCCGGAAATCTATCCGGCCAGAATGCCGGACGTTTTACTGCGCGCTACCTGGCGCCTGGGAATCCAATCTCTTACAGTCCACAGTTAGGGCACAGGAGACATTGTTAAAACAGTAACGAATAATTTAATAATCCCAAGCCATCGCTATATTGATTATACTTTCCACCTATACGCCCACAATCTTGCTAAACGTGGCCTGTAGGTCTTGTTACCTTTGGCTCTGTCTACCCCGTAAGGAATAAAGACCAGATTTTGTGTGTGTGTGTAAATTACATTCAGTCTTGATAAAAAATCTATAAAACGAATTACCTAATATAGCAAAATCCACTTTATAATTTACACTTTTTACCATCTCTAGAACAAAAAAAATACTGGCATTTAGGGGTACCATGTGCAAAGTTCGTTTGGATCGTTATTACCAGCTAACTTGATAACCTTACCGCCAATACATAAATACATACATAATTACATAAATCACGTCTTTATTCCTTACAAGGTCGACAGGGCCTAAGGTAACAATACCTAAAGACCACGTTTAGCATTATTGTGGGTGTATGGATGGAAAGGGAAATCAAAATAGTGATGGGTTGCTAGCCACATCGCCTATAACATGATTTCAAAGTTTTTCGCCCATTCCCTCGATTGGGTTTTACCATCTGCAGGGGAAGAGAAGCTACTGGTACATTCTATGTTTTTTCTTTGCTCCCAGACCAGCATGGAAGTGGTATATCCGACGCCAAGCTATAAATAAAAAAGCATTTTATGTCAATTTATCCATAACTTCTTATTTTTTTTTTTGTATTATCTACTTCGGTCAATAAATAAATAAAATGAAGTTGCTAAGCGCAAAACTCGAAAACGGCTGGACCAATTTGGTAATTTATTTTTCACATGTTCCTTAAGTTACTCGGAATGTTTTTATGAAGAAAAAAAAACAATAATGGAACTTTTTCTTTCCTTCTTTTATTTGGTACCTACCTAGTTTTAGTAAAAAATATGTCTTACTGTTATTATGTGCATTTACTGTGCCGTTGTTCGAACACGGCATCAGTTTATTGTTACCCCTGTCGATTGCTACCGTGCCGCATTGAATTCTATACCTTTACAATAGAATCTATAATCGCGTGACCATCGCCGCAATCACGATCGAGTTACAGCGAGCAGAGTAATTCCTTTCATTGAAATGTTATTTTTATTTACGTTTTCTTTTTAAAAAAACTTGTTTTAACCATTTTCCTCCTGAAATAAAAAATCGTGAGGAAACCTGCTTACACTTGCGAAGCAATTCAATGGTGTGGGACAGGGAAATAGAATACAAAAAATCCCACCTTCACAAGGTTACTTAACTTGCAATATTTTGTTTGTTACATTGAAGTAATTTTTTAACCTTTCCGCCGCCACGTCAAATACAAAAGACGTCACCCATACGGCCGAATTCTTTATTGGGATGCCTTAAGTTGAGCTTAACCCAATCGAGCTAAGGTTGCTTTTGCGTCGAAAAGGTTAAAATTTATTAACTTATTTAGTAACAAAAATGGTATATGTACATGAAATACAAATTGCATGATATTTGATGACAATACTTCCATGCTGGTCTGGGAGCAAAGGAAAAACATAGAATGCACTAGTTGCTTCTCGTCCCGCGCTATGGTAAAAGCCCATCGAGGGAATGGGCGTAAATCTTAGGGATCACTGTTTCGATTCCCGTTTCCATCCATATGCCCACAATCATGCTAAACGTGGTCTTTAGGTCTTGTTACCTTAGGCTAGAGAGGGACCAAGTACTCCCAGTGCCCCCCTCTTAGCGCAGGAGCCTCGGCACATAGTGGGCACACGCGGTGACACCCTCATGCTCCCGCGGTGCCCCCCAATGGCAGCGAGGGAATACCGGTGAAAAAAAGGCTCTGTCTACCCCGTAAGGAGGCTCTACCCCTTATGGGTTAAAGACGTGATTTATGTATGTATGTATGTAAAAACGTTGCCTTTCTGTGGAATAATTTAAAAACGTTTTATGTACAAAATCTCAATAGAATCGCCTATTAGCTGAAAAGCATCTCGGCGCAGAAGTCGAAAGGAAAATGTTTTCCAGCCTCTCGAACATTTTCCTCATCATAAAAAAATCTCACAAAATATCTTTTGATCTTTTCGGTCATTGTTTCCGTCAAACATTGTTCTTTCCCAAAGGGACACATGCGTTGGTATTTCCGGCTTTCGGTACACCTTAATAGGTATTAGGTATCACATAAGAAGCCGTGGTAACCCTGTTTAACATGGCTTCTGAAGAGGGTCGAGGGTTCGAATCCGGGCTCGCACCTCCGAGTTTTTTTTGAATGCTGAATATGCAATATGTACTTAAATATTTTAGTAATTTGACTAATTGTCTTACTACTGAATGTCATAATGTGAAACTACCTACCGCTTTGTAAGTACCTATTTATTACAAGGGTTTATGTACCTGGCAACGCATGTTTTTTTTTTTTTTTTTTTTTTATGTGAATAGGAAGGCAAACGAGCAAGTGGGTCACCTGATGGTAAGTGATCACCACTACCCATAGACACCCGCAACCCCGGAGGGATTGCAGATGCGTTGCCAACCTAGAGGACTAAGATGAAATGCCTCTTGTGCCCGTAATTTCCCCGGATGTCTTACTCTCCACACCGGAACACAGCAGTGCAAGCACTGCTACTTAGCGGCAGGATTAGCGAGTAAGATGGTGGTAGCGATCCGGACGGACCTTGCACAAGGTCTTACCACCCGCGTGTATGTATGTATGTTTGCCCGGGTGGAATCTTGCGACTCAATTTCGAAGCAATCACCAGCCAGGATCACCTGCGCAAGAGGGCAACTCTTCAACGGTTGGTGTGATTGACTTGAAATTTGGTACACAATAATTTAGTACGAATAAAAAGTATAGTCAGCAAAAAAACGTGTATTAAAAATGAAATTTCTAAGGTAATGGAAACAATTTTGCCGTTGACCGACTAAAAACTGTACAAATTAAAAGCTAAAATGCAGTCAGTAAAAAAGTATTGTTTAACCCTTCCACAGATTATACAGACAGCGCGCAGCCAATCAATGGCGACCACAGATAATCCAAGCACAGATAACGCACGATCAATGGCCCAATTGCAGCTTTGGCCGCGCGCCAGCGCACAGCGCCATCTGTTATACTGTGCCGGTGATTGACACCACTCTACTGCGGATTTTGAATGTTTATTGTCGCATAGTGAATGGGATTGGTTTACACAGGTATGAGTTAGTGTGAATTATGAATGGTTTTATGCAAACCGGACACACGCTCGCGGGAATAAGTGAACACACATTTGCGTGGGGCGACCTTACCCTTACTTCCTTCCCGCGCAGATGGTAAAAGCCCATCTAGGGAACTTTTATGTGAATCTATTTTATGGGAACCGTGATAGCAAGACAGTTTTATTTTTCACAGATGATTTGTTGCCGCTATAATATAACAACAATTAGTATTATTTATGTCCAAATTTCGATAAATTCGAATATACCCCAATGCACCTTATCCTACAAAGTTTGTAAGTATGGACGGGTGGATGGATGTTTGTTACTCATTCACGCCAGAACGGCTAGAGAGATCTGAAAGAAATTTGGAACATAGATAGATTATAGTCTGGAATAACACGAAAGCTACTTTTTATAACGGAAAATTGCGTAATTCTATGCAGACGAAGTTGCGGGCAACAGTTAGTTGGATATAAAATGACCTTATACTGCCTGTATTTTGCCTAGGAGCAGGACTCTGCTAACACAGAACAGAAACAGACAAACACACTCATAATTGTGACATGCATGATTTTTTTATAAGTAATGTCATTTTTGCTGAGTAAATAAATTAAATAATTAAACGAAGCTTTCGGTGTCCGACCCGTACTTGGCCGGTTTTTTTATATTAGTAGGATATACCGAGATCATTAAAGGTTGGAACTACTTGGGAGTTTTCTTAACTTCCACTACAGCTCTAGGGCTCTCGAGTGCCACGCAACCTTTTCATACATACATACATACATACATACATACATAAATCACGTCTTTATCCCTTTATACAACGTTTTCAGTCGACGGTAAATTGCACTGCTCTACTATGTATAAGGAACTGCCTCATTATTTATTAGTTTATTCCCTTTGACTTCGTACAGTCTACTGAAAAAAATGAACTATAAAAACATACATACATATATCACGTCTTTATCCCTTAAGGGGTAGATAGAGCGTAAGGTAACAAAATCCACGCCACGTATAGCATGATTAAGGGCGTTAGGTGGAAAGGGAAATCAAAATAGTGATTGCTTGCATCGCCTATAACATGATTCGTAAGACTTTCGCCCATTGCCTCGATGGCCTTTTACCATCTCCGCGGGAAGAGAAGCTTCGTAAATTCTATAGGCTCAAACACCAATGTTATCCATACATGACCAACATACCACTCGAAATTAATTCTGCAATGGAATTCAAATTCAAGTTAGTTTGTTTGCAAATAAAAAAGTAAAACAAAAGCAAAACTTATGCCAAACCTCGCAAAATGAGGAAGGAGCACTATCTGTCATCTTGTGCTTGAATCTTGTAGCTGGCGTTTTTAGGTATGTGTGTATATGTCTATTTATATCTCCATTTACTACAAATGTGTGTTTCATGTATAATATATTAAGTATTTTCACTACTTAGTTATATCAATAATATATATTCTAAATTGCACCACCTACTCAGATCTGTTCTTTTCTCCAGGCCATTATGGTTGGGTAGAGATCGCTCTGTAGCGATAAGTCCGCCTATACCTTGTAATATTCTGTACACATTTTTTTCTGTTTTGGTTATATGTGGTGTTCTTCCATGCTGATCTGGGAGCAAAATAGAATATCCCAGTTGCTTCTCTACCCGCGCAGATCGTAAAAGCCCATCGAGGGAATGGGCGAAAATCATAGGAATCATGTTACAGGCGGGGCTGGCCACCCATCACTATTTTGATTCCATTTTCCACCTACACGCCCACAATCTTGCCAAATGTTCTGTACGTACCTGTTACCTTAGGCTCTGTCTACCCCGTGGGGGATAGACGTGATTTGTGTATGTATGTGTCGTGTTCAAGAAACTCTAGTAGTAATATTGTAACGGAAATGTCGTAGTCATAAAGACTCTGTGATATAATAAAATAGGTTGACACACTCCACGACTCCTAATAACCCATTCGGTTAGAATATTAGAACAAACTTTTTGATAACTGACATTAATCTAATGGGTTATTCCTGTTATGTCACTTTAATGATAAGGTAGCATGGCATGACTGCAGAAGCGTGAAAAGCAGCGCAGTAACTTATCGCGAAAAACGCTGGAAAAGTATCACTATATCACTATCACTACATACGAGTATACATAGTATAAAATAAAGTCGCTTTCTCTGTCCCTGTGTCCCTATGTATGCTTATGTCTTCAAAACTTCACTACGGATTTTGATGCGGTTCTTTTGAATAGATAGAGTGATTCAAGAGGAAGGTTTATATGTATAATACATGCATAAGATACCGTGCGAAGCCGGGGCGGGTCGCTAGTAATATTATAAAATTTAATATGTGAAAGTTTGTGAGTATGTTTGTATGTTTATTACTCTTTCACGACAGAACGGCTGGACAGATCTGGACGAAATTTGGAACATAGATAGATTATAGTCTGGAATAACACATAGGCTACACTTTTTATCCCGGAAAATTGCGTAATTCCAGCGGGATAGCGATAAACGAATTCTATGGAGACGAAGTTACGGGCAACAGCTAGTCATACATAAACGTCTTTATCCCTTACGACGTAGACATAAGGCAACAAGACCTAAAGGCCACGTTTAGCACGATTGTGGGCGTATAGGTGGAAAGCCTCATCGCCTGTAACATTAGTCTGCAAAAGTATAAAATCACTAAAAGCTGGGTTACACTTTGTTAAGCAATTAGTAAAAATAACGCGTATGCGGTCAGTGTGACTGTTGACACGATGTTTTTACTAATCACATTACACATACTTCTCACCTGCACTTGCTACTTAACAAACTGTAATCTAGCTTTAAGGTGGCATTACACTTAGTCGATCACCGCAGGCAACAAGCGCTACCCGCAACAGTAAGGGATACGGTAATCGGCTGCATTCAACAGCTGTCCCAATCACCTAATAGCCGAAGTAGGCGTACAGATATGAAGACGACGTTTGCTGGCCGAAATTTGAAACAAGTTCGGCGACCACCGCATTAGGTGAACACAGTAGTGTAATTGCCCCTTTACGGTCACCAAATACGTCTCGAACGCGTTTGCTAACTGTCAAATACTATGAGGACAGTTTGTTGCTGTTTCGATCCGCAAGTGGCGCTGCCAATTTTTGTATAGTAATTGAGACGTTTACGTGAACGCGTTCGAGACGTTTTTATATGCGAAAACTGACACTAGAGGCTCAGAGCGTTTATTTGCACAGTGCACTTACTGTTTCGCTCTAAGTTGTTTACCGAGTATAGATGATAATCATGGAATCTAAAGCGCAGGTCAATTTGTTTAATGTGATAACTATGTTTGCTAGAATAACCCTCGAGTGCTAGTCGGTAATCAGCGCGATTAACCTATAGTGGATCAATAAATGATAGGCGTAATGATCGTGTTGATTTCTCTGCTATAATGTTTTATTTATAGTCAGAAATTGATTTATTTATATTATTATTACAAGCTCTTATTTAACTAGCTATGTATATATGTATGTATGTAAGTAAGTAAATGCTTTATTGTGCAAATATAAAGAAGCCAAGCCATTCCTTCCATGCTGGACTGGGAGCAAAGGACATCGAGGGAATGGGCGATCTTAGGAAACATGTTATAGGCGATGCGGCTAGCAACCCATCATAATATATTTTGATTTCCCTTTCTACCCATACGACAACAATCATGCTAAATGTACAGAACGAGACATAATAAAGACGTGATTACACATAAACGGATAACTCACGTATAAAAAGTCGAGTGACGCTCGACATGTTTCGGACTATTTCGTGTTCGTTTCGCTGCCGCCGGGGCGAGCGCTCCAGGAAGAAGGACTACGAAATAGTCCAAAATATGTCGAGCATCACTCGACTTTTTATACGTGAGTTATCCGTTTATGTGTAATTATGATTGAGTCTCACGGTAGTTTCATGTTGAAAGATAAAGACGTGATTTGTGTATGTATGTACAATACTTCAAAACAACAAACATTGTGTAGTCGTACTTAATAGGAGTAGTTTATAATCCAAACTCTGAATATGGCATGTCGCGGCGGCATTGATTTTTCTCCACATCAAATATTCAGGTCGCCTGCCCGTCGCGAGGCATTTCCTACCAAGTTATATTTGTATGTGATAATGGTGTACATTTATTATTAAGAGTTTGCCCTGGGGCTTGCTGTCTGATTCTTGTTTATTGAACGAGTATTAAAGGCTTGTCGTTTTGGTAGTGAAAGATTTTTTAGAATCCGTAGGCGACGCGCTTATTTAGCTACGTGTTGTATGTATGTATGTATGTAAACTCTTTATTGTGCAAAATAAACAAGACAAAATACAACACCTTTGGTGTTGTAACACCTTTTTATAAAATTATCCTATTTTGGCGCTGGCCGCAAATAAACTTAGTCGCACGCAGCGCAGAAAAAAATGAAAACAAAAGAAAGTAGTCGTAGTTGTTGAAAGTAGTAGTAGTAGTAGTAGTTGACGACCGGATGGCCCAGTGGTTAGAGAACCTGACTATGAAGCTTGAGGTCCCGGGCTCGATCCCCGGTCGGGGCAGATATTTGTATGAAAAATACGAATGTTTGTTCTCGAGTCTTGGATGTTTAATATGTATTTAAGTATGTATATATCTATATAAGTATGTTTATCCGTTGTCTAGTGCCCACATTACAAGCTTTGCTTAGTTTGGGGCTAGGTCAATTGGTGTCAATTGTCCCAAGATATTATTATTATTATTTTATTATTAGTCGTGTCATTGCTTTTGACAGCGCTGCGTGTTGAATTTTCAGTATAATTTAAATTGTTTTATTCTATTCGTTTCTAGTCTATACAATCGGTTTAGTAGTTACGGACATAACTCCTTACAAAGTTCAGAACAGCGGCTTTACGGGTTGTAGAACCTCCGGATTGCTACCATCATCTTACTTGCTAATCCTGCTACTTCTTGCGCTGCTGTTCCAGCGTAGAGAGGAAAGCTGGTGAAGTCACTGGCACATGAACCAAATAAAAAAAAACATTTTTTTTGCTAATTGGCTAACAAGGGCTCTTTTGCATGTATTTTTGGATACTACCAGCGCATTCGGAAAGACCATCATTGCCAAGAAGAATGCGCCGCAAGAAACTTGGCAGAAAGTCATTTTTTTTCAAAATAAAATACAGTGAGAATACTTAAATTCTACTTAAATTATATACATTTATAAAAGGGATGTATAAGGTCCCCGAGCCTTAAATTACATTAGTCTATAGTAGAGATGTATAAAGTCTCTACTAGTCAAAGTAAAACAAAGTTATAGATATGGAAAGAAAAGGAGAAAAAAAAACGTGTCGCCAAGCGAATGACACCATACAAATTGTTTTGTAGTAGCTGGCGACCTCGCCATGGAGTCCTAGTAAAGCAGCACTAGAGTTAAGAGATGCCACGATCACTTGGTTATTTTCCGGGGCCAGCTCCAGACTATGGTCTAGTTTCACATAATTATGCGAAGTTGATGCAAATTGCCACGCTTTGCCCGCGCACAAATTGTGCGGTTTTCTGTTCTTTTGCAACTGTCATAATTTTAATAAAGCCAAGCGCTGAAAAGTTTCGTATGAAACACCCATTTTGCATTCAAGTTTGTGATCTTTACGTACTAGTACCCCTTTCATCCACTCAAAGGTTGACTGGAAGAGATCCCTTAAAGGGATAAGTCCGCCTTTGTGCATGTATCTCAGTGTTTGTCAATTGTATTTTGTCTTGTTTATTTTGCACAATAAAGAGTTTACATACATACATACATACATACATACTAGTAGATACAAATGAGTAGTGTGAACCTTTATGCGTACCCGAACTTGGCCTGTTTTTATTCAACAGCACACGGAATGTATTCATGAACAAAAAGATTGGTGATTTAAAAAAATACTAATGGGTTTGTAAAGTACGTACCTCGTGTAATTTATCGCGGTAAGATTTGTTGGGACAAAAGTTACATATTGATAAGGGTTTTTTATATGCTGCCCATAGACGCTCATAACATAGGGCGTAAAAAGCGTGTAGCCGGCCATTTAAAAAAATAATGGGCTAATAGGGTTGCATTTATGACATTTAACAATAAATAAATATGACCATGATTATCGAACATGGTCACAAAATTGCACTTGGTTTGTACTTCAACGGCCAAGTTACACAACTAAAGAAATCGCAGGAACCTTAGACTTGGCCCGACTTTCTAGATTTCATTAATTTTTAAAGATAAACAAGCAGCCCCAGACTTGGCTAGTTTTTTACAGAATGTTTTTGGTAGGATTTTCTTTACATCATACAGTCCTCATACCCCAGCATGAGCCACAGAGGCAGGCTGAAAGCCAGCGCTGACAGCTTCTGCGTAAGCGCAGCATAAGCTGAGCCTGCTCCTTTTGCCATGTGTACAAAATTGTATTTGTTAACAAAACAATGTAATGTTAATTCTTAAGTTAAGTCTGTATTTCTTTTATTTCTTATTTTTAATGGCAATAAACGTTATCTTATCTTATCTTATCTTATCTCATATCGTACGCTTCGATTGGTGAATATCTTCTTTGCGTTAACCGTTTTGTAACTGTCAATTTCTGTCAAACTTACGTAAGCCGCAACCTATTGAGCCTACGCCCGACGCCAAACAATACAAAACTTTTTATACCGTTTTGCATAAACTCGCAAATCCCCATACAGTTTCCCAAACATTGCCGTTCACAAATCCTTCCGCGAAGAATTCAAGTTCGCGAAACTTCGGGAAAGTTCGGACATGTTCGGAGTTCGGGCCGCGCAGGTTGAAGGGAGAGGAATCCGGTTGGCGTAGATTTATTGGTGGAAGTTTGAAGTATGACAGGTGACGATCGTTAATTGGGTTGCTGATGTAATATAACATACATACATACATACATCACGTCTTTCCCTTAAGGATAGACAGTGCTTAAGGTAACAAAACCTTAAGGCCACGTTTAGTATGATTAAGGGCGTATAGCTGGAAAAGGAAATCAAAAGGTAATTAAAGGTAAAAGAAATCAATAGAGGGTAGTTTTTAACCCCAGACGTAAAAAGGGGTGTTATAGTTTGACGTCTGTCTGTGGCATCGTAGCTCTTAAACGGATGGACCGATTTCGATACGGATCTGTTCATCCGAAAGCCAGTTTCCTTGCGGTGGTTTTCTTCCCCAAAGGCTGTCTGTTCTAGGAGCAATGTGGTCTGCCCATTGCTTCAACGTACATACTCTTAGATCAGAATTAAATCCTGAAAAACATTCTCAGATGTTCGTCTATAAACCCAAGCACCCTGCTGAAGTATTTTGAATCAATTTTAAGAAACAGTGCACAAAAATGACAAGACCTCCTGTCTAGTCACACCTTTTTTTATGTTAGAGAGGCCAGACAAACGAACTAGTGGGTCACCTGATGTTAAATGATCACCACTGTCCATAGACACCCGCAGCGCTTTACGCGATGCCAGTGCGTTGTCGGCCCTGCAGAAAATTAGGCACCCAGGTCGTAACTCGACCTTAAACATGTCGCGGCCTTATGTAAGAAACATAACATCAATATTTTATTGCACGTTTGAGATAAGTGGGCGAAAGTATCAAAATATAATGTCATCTACAAAAGAACTATTTGAAGCGCGAAGCTCAAGATTCATCAAGATGGCGCCGTACTCGGGACGGCGTCTGCTCTGCCCTATCTAGGGGCAGGACATTAAGTCAAAGTCGAATAAGTAACAAAAGAAGTAAAACCTCTTGGTACTTCAGCTCCTAAAGTCTGGTGATCGATCGACACGCTATTGGCAGTATTTATGGCCGGCGCCGACATGCGAACATAATGTTTATGCTATGCTGTGACCGACTTCTGTATTCGATTTGACTTGGATTTGCGGTATTATAAACGCTTAGTAGGCCGACGATATAAGTATTTTGCAAGATTTTATTTAAGACTAGCTGTTGCCCGCAACTTCGTCTGCATAGAATTCGTTTATCGCTGTCCTGCGGGGCAATTTAAATAGCCTATGTGTTATTCCAGACTATAATCTATCTATGTTCCAATTTTTATCCAAATCCATCCAGTAGTTTTTGCGTGAAAGAGTAACAAACATCCAAACATACTCACAAACTTTCCATTTATAATATTAGTAGGATCCTTACAATTAGTCCTCCAGCACTTTGATATGGACGGATGACGTGCTAGTACGGTCAAGTGCAAAAATAAGTATCGATAGGAACTTCTCAAAAATATGTCCCACGACCTTATTACGGCGTAAGAGCGTATGGTACTTATTTTTGAAACTTTGTTAGATACATATTATTAGACTTGACTGTACACACAGCAAAGCAAATCGGTGAGCACCCTAGTTATCCAAGTGTGTCATTCTATACACACATCCGCACTTATCCGCTGCCTTATTACGCACACAACAAAATGCCCTATCTGTGCTAATTGTGTTTTCTGACTACCTTCACGCATAGTTATTCAAACCTGCTGGTATTTTGTTCAATGGAAGCATAATTTTGCCACCAGTATTATAAGCGTGGTGGCTCAGGTGTATTGACCTAGGGTTATGAAACCTAAAGAACCGGGTTCGAATCCTGCACAAGTGTATCTTTTTTGTTTTCAATTTTAAATGACTAATCTCAAAATAAACTCATGTTTACCTAAAACAAGAAAAAAAGGACGTAAAAGAATAAAACAATAAAATGCAATTATTGGTTCAAATTGTTTATTGCAACATTTAATTTTTATTGTATTAGCCTCTATTTGTGTTATTATTATTATTACCAAAAGTAATTAAATTAGCTAAATAAAACTGCACACTTTTCCTTATAGAATAATATTCATAAAATAACACACACTTTAGAGGCCAGTATGATTTTATGTTTACTAAAAAGTCTTATGTCACTAACATAATAATTATCTTGCAAATTGAATACACAACCATAATAGGGCTATTTTTAAGATGACACATAATTAATATCTTAAATTCTGGTTTATTAGGTTTAAGTCTGATAAAGATGAACGAAACGTTTTATTTGCGGACGTGTAAGTCAGTGGTGAAATGAATAGACATGTTAAATGACAGCCATTAACAATAACATCATTTCACATTGGGTTATAATCTCCACTTTGAAGCGACTAAGCTACCTATCTCGATTTGGTTTGGATTTGGACACCAGGGCCCATCGATGAGATCCAACCCCATAGCCTAAAGTAACACTGCCACTCGTTCTGCACTGTAAAACATTACTGTGTTTATATATTTAATTAAGTTAATATATTTCGTCTTCATCACTAAAAATCACTACATTTGACTTTGATTGATGTAATAATCAAAGTCAAGATATTCACGAGCAAAGGTTTCTTCTATGCTGGTCCGTTAAAGCATGTTTTTTGCTGGTCTACGGCAATGCAATCCTGCAGCATGCAGATGGTTTCGCACAGGTTGCAACGTAGCATTGTGTCTTGTTGCTGTGAAATGGGTCACTAGCGGGTGCGGCAACTACATAATGTCCAAATCAAATGGCAGGAGATGAGGCTTCAGGTTTAGGCCCAGAACGAATATTTTTATCGTGTCCGAAGTCTGCGTAAAGGTGAATCCATAATGGCACAGTCTTCCGCTGCAAAATAAATGAAGTTTAAATAAAAACATTTTTCGTCAAAGAAAGTTGTTTAAAACATTACCGATAAAATAATAAGTCATTGTTTTTAACACCGTTTGTCTACTTACCCATATCAAAAAACGCCTAGCGATTCCTTATATAAATAGTTATATTGTTTTGCTCTTTTCAACAAAGATAAATGCAAATCACAAGGTATTCGAAAGGCAAAATTAAACAGTTCGTAAGTATAACACACGGTTCATCCCGCAGCTAATAATGGCTGCCAGCGGTGACAGTTCTGTTGTTTGCTCACAAAATCATATTATTAGAAATTTGAGGGTAGAAAACACTTTATATTGTTTAAGACGATAACGACCAAAATAGCCATCAGCTAGCAACTTTTAAACTCCAGTAAAAAGAGTCATACCTATTAATAATTATATTAAAAGAAAACACAATGCGTTTGCGTTTTTAACATATTATATAAGAGTAAAATTAAACATACAATAGACTGCAACCACCATAAAATTAAATAGTTACGGAAAAAAATCAATTATAATTTCAACCTTATTTCAAAGCTCATAAAACAGCTATTTACACAAATTGCAATACAGTAGTCGCAGATTGAACATAATTCATACATTCACCATGTAACTTGCATACCTCGGTGGCCTAGCGGTCAAAGACAGGTCGAAGATTTGACTTCTGCTTTAGTGAACCGGGTTCGTATCCGATGAAAACGGAATATAAAATAGTAATAATAAAATGACATTTTTGGATGTTATTTCGATGGCCGTGCTGGTTGTGAGGAATATTGCTTTGGAATTGGAATCTCAGACTTGTTGAGAAATAATAATATAACATCGTCGCATCAGTGAGATGGTAACTACTCTTCGCTAGTAATAATAGTTCAATGCGTGGGATTGCATAAATTTGAAGATTCAAGGTCGAAGCAAGCTTCGATTCGGTTCTCTCGCTTACACTGGGGATGACAATATCCAATGTAAGATTAGGTAAAATATTTTTAGGACAGTCTAAATAAAAAAAATACTTTTACATTATTTTTGTAGAAGTAACTGAAACCGGAGATATTGCATTTTCAGCCTTTGAGTGTGACACGATACCGGCGAGGATTATTTTCATTTAATTTGTAATTATTTTTTACTTAATTTATTATAAACTAACTTAAATAGTTGTAACTTTCTTCATTGTTATTTTATAGTTAGTTGTTGTTTATTCAATAAACAGGTAATTTACAGTGACATTGCTCATTCATCTTGTTGCTAAAAAATCTGTACTTAGGGGGTAGATTTTATGATCGAACTCACTCACACATTCACATGTCATAGATTCTACTTAACGTTCATGTCGATACTCAACACGCATAGACGTGTGCGTGGCTGTGCTAACCGCATTATTTTGCTGTGTGTACATACAGCCAACAAAAAGTGTAGTCAGGCAAAAGCTTGTATTATCTAAACTGATATTTTTAGGTTATGTTATTTCATTATCTTTTTCTTTATTGTTGCAGCAACATAGTTTGATACTATGAGAAAGGAGGGCAGCTTCTGACGACATGGCGACCCGCGCTTGCTTCCTTCTCGGGATATTCTGCGCCGCAGCGGTAAGTTCATTCTATGTAGAATCCATCATTTCACGAAGAAATTTTATGGGGTAGACAGAACCTAAGGTAACAAGACGCAAATACCACGTTTAACATTGTGGGCGTATAAGTGGAAAGGGGAATAAAAATAGTCATGGGTTGCTAGCCGCATCGTCTATAACATGATTCCTAAGAATTTCGCCCATTCCCTCGATGGGCTTTTGGGAAGGGAAGCAAATGGTATATTCTATGTTTTTTCTGTACTCCCAGACCAGCGTGGAAGAGCAACAAATTTATCACAAATACCATAAATCGAAATTTCAATGCTTAAGGTAAACGCCACCTATATCAGCATAAAATAATAAGATAATTAATAAAATAGATACCTACGTCAACAATCGTGCTAAACGTGGCCTTTACGTCTGGCTACCTTAGGCTCTGTCTACCCCGTAAGGGGTAAATACGTGGTTTATGTATGTAAGTATTGTTGTAGATTCGATGCGAGGGCCGTACATTGAGCCCAGAATGTAGCGAAGATTTCTACAATAGAATGGTAGACGAAGAAAGTATATTTTGAAATTCCCACGGGATAAGGAAGAAATGAGATTTATTATGTCCGCTGCAAAGGGGCCTGTTGTATTAGACTTTGTTTATTGAAGTGACACAAGTACATCATATAGAATACAACGTATGGAAAAGAATAATAAGTTTAAAAGTTTTGGTTAGCCAGTTACATACAACAGGGCCTTACTTCTGTAACTAAAATTATTAGTCCGGAAATGTCGCATGCATTACTGCTAAAAATTAATAGTTAATATTGAAAGTTGCAAAGAAGAGCTTCATCACTAATAATAAATCGTGGGCAAAAACTAGTATTAAAATATGTATTAAAACTAACATTGAAAAATTAACCTCTTCAAACACTCCAATAAAAATCAAAGTTTATAGCATTATCAAACAAAACGAGCTTAAAAACGATTCCCATAAACAAAATGGAGAACATCAAATAAAATCCAAAACGCCTGATATAACTCAAGACAATAATGTCATAGCATCATAATATAAAGCTGTCAGCGCCAGAGCCTACTCAACATTCGAAGGTGTCACTCGACCTGTCAATCTGTCATTATGTCGAATCGTTCAAACAGGTAATAAATGGTATGTCTTTATGTTAAACAAATTACTTTATAAACACGGCTCTAGAGTTTGTGAGACTGATAAAATCTATAATGAATATTGAACGTATTTTGAAGCAATGAAAACGGTTGTAATAAATTCGTCAATGTCATTTGCATTTGTGTTGAATCTGTTATAGGTGATGCTGAATAAATTGGTTTCTTAACGCGACAGGCCTGCTTTTTTCATTTTGTGGATATTCTTTATAAGTGGTCCTTTTGAAATTACACAATTATCAACGCCAAGGTATATTGTATGTATGTAAACTCTTTATTGTGCAAAATAAACAAGACAAAATACAATTGACAAACACTGAGATACATGCACAAAGGCGGACTTATCCCTTTAAGGGATCTATATTTAACTGCAGGAATAAATAAGTTAAATTTTTAATATAAGCCTTTTTTCCTGATTGTACCTACTTGCATTGTCGTCCGCATTGCATGTCATGACAATGCAAGTACAGTCGGCAAATAAACATACACGCATACACAAATCATGTCTATATCCCTTACGGGGTAGACAGAGCCTGAGGTAACAAAGCCTAAAGCCAAGTTGAGCATGATTGCAGTGATGGCTTCGCCTATAACATGATTCCTAAGAATTTCGCCCGTTCCATCCGCGCAGAACGAGAAGCAAGTGCTACGTTTTATGTTTTCCCTTTGCTCCCAGACCAGCATGGAAGTGCAAATAAAGATTGTATTAAAAATGAAGTTTTCGACTTAAACTTATCCATTCTATCGCGTTTCCTCTATTGCAGACTTATTATATCAAAGGCTTCGTACTGCTGCTCCCTTTTATTCGATTCCTTTCTCTTGGTAGAATCGCTCGCATTTACGACCCAAGAAACTTAGCTCCGATTGTGCAAATGCGGCGTTCAAGTCCCGAGTTTAAAAATAGCCAATAAAAATCAAAGTCTCGTTCAAATATTTGCATTCTGGAAGCCACAGATGCGGGGGAAGACTAATCAATTGTTTAACGCTGTTGTCTGTTACTTTGTGTCTTGCGAAAATTTGTAGCTTGTTTAAGTATAGAATGGCGTAGTTTTTTGTTTTTTCCGTTCTTTAGTTAGAATAGAAAAAGTTTATTTCTGCGAATATGGTACAATTGTTGAAATTATTACATGTGTTCAGTATGTCCAGCCAGTGTGGGTGTACAAATATTATTCTTACATTTAGTTAGTAGTCAATATAACAAAGAGCCGAATTAAGCTTACCTTAACATAACTACAACTTAACCTTACTTAATCATGCTAAACGTGGCATTAAGGTTTTTTTATCTTAGCCTCTGTCTACCCCCTAAGGGATAAAGACGTGATATATGTATGTAACTGTAATATAACTACAGCACGAAAATTTAATAATTAAATAATTTAAAAATGCATTAACTGAATAAAGTCACCTTAACCAAAAGCACTCTTAACCTCATAGCTTCCAAACATACACACAAACTAGCGAAATTTCCATCTTTATCATCCTAAATGTAATTGAAACGCTCTTATTTCGAGAAGAGGCATATGCCCAGCAGTGGGATGTTATGTAAGCTAAAGAAAAAAAAGTATTGAAACCAATTTATTTTATTTCAAATTATTTAATTTCATTCCATTTCATTTCAATGACGAAAATGTGAGATAGCTGTGTTACCACTCTGCGGCGGTAGCGCCCGCCTCCTCAAAGGTTTGCGCAATAAATCAATATTTTATTCAATGAAATATTCCGCTCCAGGAATCAACAGAGAGACGTTAAAGGAAAACTCATTCGATCGGATTACTGAAGAAAAAATCACTGAAATCTGTTAAAAGCATTTAGTTCTATTACCGACATGAAAAAACGGATCTAGATCCTATTCTCAAAAAGGATACTTCGATTATTTATATTTTTGTTACAATATCGTCTACTAACTGTATTATTTGTGAAGAAACGTTGCTTTATTTTATTAAATAGGAATTATTTTATTCGAAATCGGCTAAAATCTTAGGAATCATGACGGTTATAAGCGATGCAGTAGCAACGCATCTGCAATCCCTCCAGGGTTGCGGGTGTCTATGGGCAGTGGTGATCACATACCATCAGGTGACCCACTTGCTCGTTTGTCTTCCTATTCATATAAAAAAAAAAAAAAAAAAAAACCCTACTATTTGAATACCCCTTTCCACCTACACGCCCACAATCATGCTAAGCGTGGCCTTTAGGTCTTGTTACCTTAGGCCCTGTCTATCCCCCACTTCCTAAACCTGCATTGCACAGGTGCCGCGAAGAGGGAACCCCATCCCGGGGTGGTCGTGGGGCGTCGCGGTGACACAGAGTGCTCCTGTAACGCCGCACACGACTGAATCGGAATCCGTGTGTTTTAGTGGGTATGCCGTCGAGGGAGAGCCCCACATACCCCAGGTACCCGTACCGGGCGGATGCATAAGGCGCATTTTCCACACCGTAAAAAAGGCCCTGTCTATCCCGGGATAAAGACGTGATCTATGTATGTATTGTATGTATGAAATACGGCGGCAAACAAGCACGTGGGGTCACCTGACTGGCACCAAAACACCAAATCGCAGAAAAGTTCTAGTAACTTTTCTGCGATTAGAGGGCTAAGATAGACTGACATGCCAGTAATTTCAAAAACAGCAGCGCAAGCACTGCTGCTTGACAGCAGGATTAGCAAGTTAGATGATGGTAATCCATGTTTGTTTTGTACTTATCAGTAAAGTCAGCCTTATGTCGAGCACTTGAGTTCTTCGTCATAGTAAATCTAGACATATTTACACATGTCAAATGTCAATTTAAGGTAGCGGAGCTCTTTTAATATTATTATAATATGACAAAAAATTACCCTAAGCTTTTTTCCTATTTTGTTACTATTTTCCATACACTTTATTTGGCATAACGAAAAGGAAGAACATAAATAACCCTCCTTCGGGCGCAGTCGGCTAAAAAGTATATGGACATTTTCAGGTATTTTTTATTCTCCTACCGCGATGGAAAGAGCTCGTGAGTTGACTGGGAATAACATAAAGTTGTTTGGAAATGCTTACAAAAAAGTGTCAGCGAATGATTTTTTAATTCAAATGAAAAGGTTCTAAGTGTGCTTAACATTTTCATGGGCTGACTGTACGTCGCCAACAAAAACCAAGTCTTTAATATTCTTCCCCACGGATTGTTTGTAATAAATAAAGTATATACGAATCTCTATTATAGTCGCTCCACGAAAATAAGGTCGGCTAACAGCCATTAACGCAGGGTTGTCCATCAAAGGGCCGTACAATGAACATGGGCAATAAAACAGGGCCGCCCAATCGCGGCCCGCGGGCCAATTTCACCGAATCGACACCCCTGCCTCTGGAGGGCTCAATGCGGTATGTAGCCATTTAATAAATTGGTCAATTTATTTGGATCCGTTATTTGCTGCGGGATTGTGTTTTGGCTGTAGTTGTGGCTGTTTGCGAGAATTGTACATGCTTTTTGCTATAAATAAGTTCGATCTTAATATTTGTTGCAGAACTCTCTATCATTACAAAGAGATTAAGAAAAAACATATTACCCTTAAAAATTCAAGTCTATGCAAAATTGAGGCTTTCTACGATTTGTAATTGATGTAGAAAGATGATATGTAAACAATTATTTTATAAACAAAAATATTAAATATAAATATAAGATGTTATGATACGAAGTTACAAGAATTCGCTAAAACAATTGTTCGGTTGTCAATTACCAACTAATCAACAACAAACCATCATTATATCCAGTATACTTTTATGACTTACAACAGATTTTATAAAAAAACGCTTATCTTTATCCTTCTAAAAATGTATTATAAAACCTAACTTAATTCTGTAACACTTGTAATTTTAATTTACTGCATATAAAAGTACAGAAATAAATCACGCTATTCTCCCCAATATGATATCAAAATACAGACCAATAAACAGAAAACATTTCGCTCTTAAAAAGCAAAAATGATTCACTCTTGAATAACACCCTCCCTAAACCCGTTTACAGTTACCCAGTAATATGATGAGATACGCCGCGATTCCCTGGACGGAGCAATATCCGTTGCTGGCCGTAAATACCCACCCACATAAATATTAGATTGACAGCGAGCCATCTACTGCGAACATTATGTTGTTATTCGTTAAATTGTTATTGCGGACCGAATGTGGTGTCGGGCGGGAGATGAAATTTCGTAAGATTGTGATGAAAATTACATTGGGTTTAGGTATAGGTATGTCGAAGGTCATGTTTTAGTGAAGGTAGCGACAATTGGAGGATTATAGAACGGATTTAATATCAGTTTGGTGACGAGGAGATTCTAGGTACCATCAGCCGAAAGGCAACTTTCCAATTTCTTTGAATACATACATACATATATCACGTCTTCATCCCTTACGAGGTAGACAGAGCCTTTGTTTTTTTTTTAACGTGTGGAAAATGCACCGTATGCATTCCCGCGCTCGGGGCAGCAACGGGAGTATGACGGGCTCTACTCAGTAAGGGATATTTATTTATTTATTTATTTATTATATAGACGTGATTTGTGTATGTGTGAGATTTTCTATAAAATTTATGGAATATTACTTATTTATGGAAGTCTAAACACTAGGAGAAGTAAAATGAAAATCCTTCCTGCGTAATAAATAAATTAAATATCGTGGAACAGTTGAATGTAACTGATTCAATAAAATCCGAAAATTTAAACCAAGTGACCTAGTCCTAGACAAAACAAAGCTGTAACTATGGGAAAAAGGCATACTTAAAAACCTAATAAACGTCCAAAACTTCCGAACGAACACGTAATTTTCAGACCCAACCGAGAATCGAACCCGAGACCTCAGCTTTGTAGTCCTCTCTAACCACTTAGCTACACGGTCGTGTGCACAAATATTTGTATACGTATGTTATTTTAGCCTACACCCCAGGCTCACAGTATAATTAATTCCAGCCATGTTTACATTCAATCAACCGCTATTCGCGTTTTCCATTGGAAAATATTTTTTTACACACCCCGTATTGTACCCAAATATTACTGTTCTGCAGAGTTCACACTGGATTACAGATAGTAAAAAGTCGACGCGTTGGGATACCACGGTCTTTCATGCCAAAAAAGTGCATGTCGCTTCTCCAGACACGCCGCACTTAATGGGAATGGGCGAAAATCATAGGACTCATGTTATAGGCGATGCGGCTAGCAACCCATCACTATTTTGCTTCCACTTTCTACTTCTACGCCCTCAGTGTCTTGCTAAGCGTGGCCTGTAGGTCTTGTTACCTCAGGCTCTGTCTACCCCGTAAGGGATAAAGACGTGATTTGTGTATGTGTGTATGTGTATGTACACACAGCAAAGCTATTCGGTAAGCAGGATAGATACGGCGCGAGCTTGCGTAGGTGCTTACCTGATTATATTGCCGTGTGTACATAATTAGTTGAAATTTGGTATAGAGTTAGTTTCAGCCCCAGGGACGGACATAGGATAGTTTTAATCCCAGAAAACCATAGTTCCCGCGGTAGCGACAAGCGAATTCGCGGACGGAGTCGCGGGCAACACCTAGTACGTAATAAATCAGACATATTTTTGACAGATTCCTATTTCAATTGAATACGAACATATTTTTTGCCCGACTTCACCTAAATTAATGTAAGAACAAAAAAGTAAATACGCCTACATTTTTACATAGCAATAACTCCGCCCGGGTTATTACTGAAGATACGAGTACAAAGAAAACATAATAATATACGTATTTCTTTCCGTTTGTGTTATTCTGTGGACTCAGAAAGTCATGAATATGGATTGGTTCTTGAAAATCTGTTTGAGTCACTGGAAGTTTGTGACTAATAACAGACTCACCCCCTTATTCATAAGCTCTGTAGGCTACGGCTAACTTAGCAGTCGTTTGTCCTTATCTGCCACTTTGACATTTACCTTTCACAGATAAGGACAAACGATTGCTAAGTTAGCAGAAGCCTATAGAGCGTCTATGAATATGGGGGTCAGTTTATGCGTTTTGATAACAATGGCGGACACTGTAGACCGACCGCTCAAACGAGTCCTCGCCCGCGCGGTACAGGGGCGCGGGGTAAGACGACAAAGGAGACTGAGAGCGGCGCGGGCGGCAGGCGCGCTACCCGCCCGCACCGCTCTCGGTCCCCTTTGTTGTCCTACCCTGCCCCCCTGTACCCGCGCGGTACAGCGGCCGGTCTATACCTGTTTAATTAAATCTTCGATGGATGGAGGCTGTTACCAAGGCCGTGGTTTATTTTGTCCCTTGTGGAGAAGTCCCATGCTGGTCTAGGAGTAATGAAAAAACAGAATGTACCAGTTGCTCCTCTTCCCGCGCTGATAGTAAAGGCCCATCGAAGGAATGGCCGAAAATCTTAGGCATCATGCTATAGGCGAGCGAATAGTAACCCATCACTACTTTGATCCTTTCCACCTACATGCCCACAATCATGCTGAACGTGGCCTTTAGGTCTTGTTACTTTAGGCTCTATCCCGTAAGGGATAAAGACGTGATTTATGTTGTGTAGTATCAAGTCTAACAATAAATTCAAGAATCAGAAATCTCAAGGAAGCCGGCTTCGACCAACGCTGCGTAGAGTCCGTATAGTCTTCAAGCCACCGCCACCGATAAGTTAATTTCTAGACACGGTCGAAGAATATCCGTAATGTTATGAAATGCATACAATTTGCTTAGGATCAGGGCTCTGCTAACAATGCTTGCTTGGTCACCAAAGTGGAGAGTGCCACAATAGAGAGATCTCTCTCCAGGCAGATGCTATGCCTGGGGACCGGAGCCCGAAGGAAGAGAGTTGTAAGTTGTATTTATGCAGCCGCATTGAGAAACTTCGTTAGCGGGATGTAGAACGATGTGGCAGATGTCATTAGAACTGGCGCTGGCTACTCGCGCGTCGTAGTAGTTATGTAGAGGCCAACTAGATGGCGCCAGGGTCGCTGCAGATTTTTTTATATCTTGCCAAATTTATACAGAAACTGAACCGCAAGTACGCTTCGCACTTGGCCGGTTTCTTTTTGTAAAAACGTACACGTAAGACTCAGGTTTGATTTTACATGCAGTAGATTAATTTCATGACTTATAGGTTCAAAGCCAAACAAAATGGACGCGAACTTGCAGAAACAAAGCCGAATACCAACTAAAATCAGGCGCAGCGTTAATTTTAAGCGAAATTGAAATATAATGCAGGTAAACAAAAGGACTGGGAGCAAAAGTTTGCCACCAACACCGCTATCCATTGTTTTCGTAGTTTCACAACTACGTGCCATACAATAAATGAAATAAATGTTTTCGCAGCCAGTTGTTTCGGTGGTTTTTATAATCCTCAAAAAAAAAATAACAAGTTGCGGGTGGTAGGGCCTTGTGCAAGGTCCGTCCGGACCGCTGTCACCATGTTACTCGCTAAGCACTGCTGTGTTCCGGTGTGGAGAGTAAGACAGCCGGGGAAATTACGGGCACAAGAGGCATTTCATCTTAGTCCTCTAGGTTGGCAACGCATCTGCAATCCCTCCAGGATTGCGGGTGTCTATGGGTAGTGGTGATCACTTACCATCAGGTGACCCACTTGCTCGTTTGCCTTCCTATTCATATAAAAATAAAAAAAGTGTAGGTGCCAGGCTGATGGTAGCGGGTTTCCTAGCGATGCGTTTATAATAAAACTTCGGTAATATTCGACTGGTATATTTTAAGGTAAAAAGCCGTGGTAGCCTAGTGGTTTGACCTGTGGCCTCTCAAGCAGAGCGTCGTGGGTTCAAATCCCGGGCGGTGCGCCTCTGAGCTTTTCGGAATATGTGCGAAAATTACATTTGAAATTTGCCATGAGCTTTTCAGTGAAGGAAAACATCGCGAGGAAACCTGCACACATCTGCGAAGAAATTCAATGGTGTGTGTTAAGTTCCCAATCCGCACTGGGCGCGCGTGGGAACTATATATTAATTACCATAAAAAAAACTCATTCATGTTCTTCCATGCTGGTCTGGGAGTAAAGAAAAAACATAGAATATTCCAGTTGCTTTTCTTCCCGCGCAGACGGTAAGAGCCCATGCCATGCCATGGGCGAAAGTCTTATCATGTTATAGGCGATGCGGCTAGCAACCCATCTCTAGTTTGATTTCCCTTTCTAGCTTTACGCCCTTATTCATGCTAAACGTGGCCTTAAGGTTTTGTTACCTTAGGCTCTGTCTACCCCGTAAGAAATAAAGACGTGATATATGTAATAGAACTCAAGGCATTAGCAATATCGCTTTAAAAACCGCTCTTAATCAAAACAACTCCCTTCAAAATCCATAATTTTATCACACATTCGTTTCATCAAACAATACATTACTCCATCATAAACATTTTCCTTGAAACATTTTTACGTGGAAACAACGCCCTATCAATCTTTATTCAGTAAATTACTGGGTGTAAAGGACATAGAAAGTACATAAATCCTCGTATGATATAATGACATTGATCTAATAAATACACGACGTCGATTGATGGCGTGGCACACGTGGCACACGTGGCAATGTTAGACGAATGAGTTTTGAATTATATTTTAACTAGCGACCCGCCCCGGCTTGGCAGGGTATATTATGCATGTATTATACATAAAAACCTTCCTCTTCAATCACTCTATCTATTCAAAAGAACCGCATCAAAATCCGTTGTGTAGTTTTGAAGATATAAGCATACAAAGGGACATAGGGACATGGGGACAGAGAAAGCGACTTTATTTTATACTATGTAGTGATGATGATAATGGATGCGGCAATAAATAGATCTGGATTTACACGTCGCGTTAAGGTCTTCGCACATTAGACCAACTCAACGGCGACTCGACCCTATGCTAGACATTGAAATTTAAGCCCTGTGTCATATGTTTTAGGTTTAATTTCAAAAAATGATTATAAAGTAGTGTACAACGAGTGGCCTACGCATCGTCAACGCAAGGTCAACCCCGACACGTTTGTCACGCAATGACCACACGTCGTCCACGCAACGACCACACGTCGTCCACGCATTGACCACACGTTGTCCACGCAACGACTATGCGTTTGCGACTGACGCGTGACGGGCAACCATTTGCCAAATGAGTTGCGTTGTCCACTCGTTGACACCGCGTTGTCCACTCGTTGACAACGCATTGCCCACTAGTGACCATTGGGTGGATCAACTAGTTGACTACTCATCGAGAGTGTGAGTTGAGTTGGTGTCGGATTGGCGTGGAGTTGGTCTAATGTGCGAAGACCTTCATAATGTTTTTCAGACATAAGATTGCATTAGTAGGTTAGATAGGGTGGTGTAGGGGTATACACGCGTCACGAAATGACGAGGATCCGGGTTCGATTCCCGGCCATAGCTTTACTTTTTGGATTTTTCTTTGTGTTCTACTTTTCAGTGTCGCTTAGAAATTCTGTTTTAGTAGGTTGTCATCTTCATCTAGATAATTCATCTAAATAAAAAAGTTGTCAACGCACTATTTGTGATTGAATTATTTACCTTCGAATAAATTTATTTGAAATAATTATCTAGATAAGAAATTATCTAGATAACGCCCAACTCTGACTGTATGATTCTTATTGCGAAAACGTTACACGTGACACCATCCGCCGTCTTTATCGACAGCACACACGGAAAGGGAGGCTTATCTCATCCACAAAGCGGTCAGGGGAAATTATCAATATCTCGGCATCGGCGGAAAAATCTGCAGTCAGCCGCACGTGATGCCAATGGCTGAGATTGCGGAGCGTTTACGTTGTCAAGCTATTGTCTGGCTCGAAAACTTCCACTAGGCCACCCGGAACAAACAAGCAAGTGAAACTTTTTAGGCATAACCTTTTCGACGCCAACGACACATATCAGCACCGCAGGTTCAACGCCAACGACATAATATATACGTCCATTACTTCAATAAGGAGTATGGAAGGTGTATCTCTGAAAGATAGAATAAGGAACAGTGTGATAAGAGAACGTGCTGGTGTGAAAGGGGATATAGTGACTAGGATAGAAAAAAGTATGCTTAGTTGGTTTGGGCATGTAGAGACGTTTTGGAAAAAGGTCAGGTCAGGAGTACCCGAAACCGACGAGCATGTATGCAGAGATTGATGACTGTGGATGAAGCGAAAGAAATATGTCAGGATCGTAGCAAGTGGAACAAAGTAGTCTCTGCCTAGCCCTATGGGAAAGAGGCGTGACGGTATGTATGTATGTATGTATTACTTCAATGCAAAAGCAACCTTCTTCAAATTGAATTAAGGTTCAACTTAATCACAATAAAGAAGTCTGGCGTGTGGGTGACGTCTCTTGTATTTGACGTGGCGGCGAAGTTAAATGAAAATTTTGTTTTTGATGCGAGCTATGGGCGCCGCCATTTTGGCTGCTCTGCCGAGCGCCTTCCACTTTATCCCCGCTCCGCGGCCGGCTGTGAATGCAACACGCGATAAATGGACGACAAAAAATTGACGATCGCAAAAGTATCACTTTAAAAATCAATTACCTTAAGCGAATGAAGAAAGAGCAAGAGAAGTCTGAGGAACTTAGTGGGAATCGAGTTAGGATGACACGCCATTGCTGTCCTGGGACTGTCCCACTTTTTTATTATCACAAGCTATTGTATGTAAGTATGTTTGTCCGAGTGGAATGTTGCGACTCGATTTTAAAGCAGATATCTTCATCCGACTGAGCTGAAATTTCGCATACTTGTGTTATATGATATGATAATACAATAATCTGGTAGTAATATTTTGGTGGCCCAGCCAGGATCGTCTCCACAGAAGAGAACTCATTAACGGTTGGTCCGATTGACTTGAAATTTGGTTCAAATATTGTAGGACAGTCATCTGCTGTCTATTGTCAGCAGTGAATTTTTTAGGTTAGATTATTAAGTTCGAAGTGTCAAAAACTGACAAGGGTGAGGGAAGAGATGAAGCAAGTGGCATTACAAAAAAGGGCGACTTTTTGACACTAGAAACTGATAATAGAGGAAACTGCCATATAAAATCTTTGTCCAAAGTGACCGCTGGATTGAAGCCGCAAAGAGCAGTCTTTCACCCGCTTTTTGGAGTGAACGTCTTTTGGCTTATACGATCAACGATGTATGTATAACTCTTTATTGTACATAAAACACATTGAATTTTACAGGTAACGAGAAAAACAGATGTACAAAGGCGAATTTATCCCTTAAAAGTTTCTCTTCCAGCCCCAAAGCACCAAAGTTGTAGAACCTCGAACGTTCCAGCTACTCGCCCCAGTAGCTCGCCTGAACCGACGCGCCGCCCTTTCTTGGCACGTCCCTACTATCACGTACCATCACTTACCGAGATATAATTATTCTCCGGCTAAATTTGCTGGAGCATCCGGTCGCCGTATTCAATTTACTAGTTTGTAAAATAAAGGTTTATCTCATAGAGGCAGAGGAAATTGTAACGTCGTTACACACAAAAAGCTCATCGTTATTTCTAGTCTTTACAACGTGTAAATCCAAAACGAGCAAATAATTAAACCAGGGATAAGATTTAATAGCGTAATTAATAATAAAAGCTTTCATTCCTTCCACGCTGGTCTGGGAGCAAAAAAAAACATAGAATATACCAGTTGCTTCTCTTCCCGCGCAAACGGTAAAAGCCCATAGAGCGAATGGGTGAAAATCATAGGAATCATGTCATAGGCGATACGGCTAACAACCCATCGCTATTTTGATTCCCCTTTCCACCTATAAGCCCACAGTCTCGCTAAACGTGGCCTGTAGCTCTTGTTATCTTAGGCTCTGTCTACTTCTTAAGGGATAAAGACGTGATTCGTGTATGTGTGTATGTACGATGATGATGATTGATCCTTTAACTCCTCGTGTTGCATAGGGCCTCAACAGTCTTTCTCGAGACTTCTCTATTCCGAGTTCTCTCTTTGGCGTCAACCCAGGTCATCCCATCAGCCTTGAGTTCCTCCGTAATGGACTCCAGGACTCATTGGGACGATACCCTGTCTTCCGCCAACAGGGTTCCACTCCAAGGTTACTCTGCTGATTTTCGCGTGGTCTATCCATCCCCATTTATATAGAGGACTTCGAGTGAGATGTGCCTTTGACTCATAATTACCCACAGGTTCTCGTTGGAGATAGTGTTTGGCCAGAAGACCCGGAGAATAGACCAGCACTTATTGACGCATACTTGAAGCAAATGTGAAAGGTGCTCTCGTGACCTTCCACGTTTCGCAGCCGTAGAGAAGCTCTGACTTTACGGTGTTCGAAAATCTTTAGCTTGAGAGAGCGTGTAATGTCATATTTGTGCAGAAACTTATTTTCTTATGACGGAATCCATTCGAGCATTGCCTCCGCAGTACGCCGCTCTGCAAATTACAGTAAGGCCTCCATGATCAATGATGCTCGCGACCCTTGCGACACACGGCTGGAAAGTTTGGAATAGGTACACACGTAACCATCAGGTAACTTCCATGCTGGTCTGGGACCAAAGAAACAGAATGATAGGCATAACAGATAAATTTGTAACATCCTACTTATATTAAATGCGAAAGTTTGTAAGTATGGATATTGTGGAATTATGTCGCACAGTCGCAAAAAATCGCTTAGTAAAAAAGTCACGTGACAGCTATAAAGATAGAAAATCGAAGGCTTACTCATCTGCTATGGGTGGTGTAGGGGTGTAGCACGCATCACGGAATGGTGAGTATCTGCATTAGATCCCCGGCCATAGCTTTGCTTTTCGGATTTTTCTATATGCTCTAGTTTTCAGTATCGTGTAGAAATATAACAGGTAACCTCCATCCCCGGCGTCGGTGTGTATGATCTCTTATCACAGCATTAAAGCCATGCGTCATTCTTATATGATTCCTTTCGCATCATTTTCTAACCCGACCGGTGATCCATCATTAGCTCTATTTATATACAGAAGGGTGTTTCTTTGTGAATTTTCTTTTGTTATTGTATTTTTGTGTTACACAGATTTTTAACAATATCAGAAATGAAGAGCGTCTTTTCAAAAGGGTCGATTTACATTTCTCTTTTGTCTTATTGTTAACCAACTGTTGCCCGCATGTCGGTCTGCGTAAAATTTCCTTTCCTCTATCCCGCGGGAATAACGCGATTGTCTGGGATAAAAACGATCCTTTGTCAATGCCACATTCCAACTAAATCGATTCAGTTGTTTAAGCTTAAAGAGGTAACAGGACATAGGTACACATTTGCATTGATAATTTACTAGCTTCTGTCCGCGACTTCGTCTGCGCAGAGTTATATATAAAAACCTTCCTCTTGAATCACTATCTATTAAAAAAAACCGCATCAAAATCCGTTGCGTAGTTTTAAAGATTTAGGCATACATAGGGATATAGAGACAGAGAAAGCGACTTTGTTTTATACTACAACAAAAGTGTATAGTTCTTGTATTTGGATGATAACTTTTTTTGAGACCTTTGTACGTCGTGCAAAAATAAGTATCGATAGGAACTTCTCAAAAATATGTCCCACGACCTTATTACGCTGGCGTAAGAGCGTGTGATACTTATTTTTGAAACTTTGTCTAGATACATATTATTACACTTGACTGTACATAAAATACATACATAACATAAATCACGTCTTTATACCTTACGGGGAAGATACAATGTGGTGAAACAAAAATGACAGAAAAAAACAACTTTATTACTGCAATGACAATCTTACAACTTTCATTGTACAGGAAAAAAACAATGTAACATAGAAAAAGCAGTTTAAAACTCAAAAAGAGTAGACTAACATAATCAATCATAATTATACATAAATCGCTAAAAGAGAAACTCGAATGAATTGGATGAAGTTTGGTAAATCAGAGTTAAATCTGTGAAATAACACACGGCTTTCTTTATACCGCAATCTTTGAATTATTGTCATTGAATTAATTCTAGATACATGAAATTCTGCACACATATTTTTTATGCTACATAAATTAAGACAGACGGGATTTTCGCATACACCCATAACTCCAAATGGTACAGGCAAGGGAACGTGTAAAAGCTATTTAAATAAATCATTTCACTACTCTAGTCAAACCTCTTGGCTAAAACTAAATATGTTCTTCTATAATCCCTTCCACCAGTAAAAGAATCACCAGCCTCACTTCTTCAGACCCGGCGAAGCCTTCCAAGAGATATCGTTGAAACCATGCAACGCTCTCTTCAAACCCTGGCCATCAGCCCACTTGGAGTCCAAGTAGTGGTCATCCTCATCCTGCTCGAGCTTCTTCCACTCCTCCTGTCTCCTGTAAGCATGCAGCATGAGCTCCTTGCGCTGCTCTTCACTCATCACTGGTTCCCTTCCAGGAGCGTTTTCTGAAGACGCACAGAGCTTCACTGTCACTTTGGTCTTGTCGTTTTTACCTGAAAAAGGTATAGCGGGTCATTTCAGCAGGTCATTGGGATAGTTCATCTGGGACTAAATGAGTAAAAAAATTAACTTTTTCACCTTCAAACAGCTATAGTGTCACTTGCAACTGTCAACTTTATCTTGTCAAATGAAGGTGCATTTTACAATTAAGGCGTCGAAAGGGGTAAATAAAAAAAATGTTGGCGTGTTTATTAAAACCAACTAACCGAACTACCAGTTGAAATATTTAAAGACCATTTTTAGAGATCTCAGCTCTATTCTATTCACTTTTTAAAATTTTACACCTCATCACAGCAAAAGTAAAAAATTCGCTGTCAAATTTTATACAATTTTATTGCCATGCTCTATGGTTCCCACGTCCCAACTTCCTTGTATCATTTATTCTCATGATACGCAGTCATCCCATTAAACGCAAGTTACGTTTTGAGGAAAACAGATATCGGAACAGGAAACACGAATGTTTACCAACTTCCTGCTGCCATTAGGGAAACGTTTCAAAATAATCCCATTTGCCTTAGATGTGTTGAATGCAATATACTTGACGAGACTAAACTAGTAGTTACATTTTTTCCTGTTACAGAATTTAAAAATAGGACTATTGTAGACGGAAGTACTATCACTATCAAACCTTCAATGCCTCTTTCCCATAGTGGTCGGAAACAGAGACTACTTTTTTTTTTAATATGAATAGGAAGGCAAACGAGCAAGTGGATCACCTGATGGTAAGTGATCACCACTGCCCATAGACACCCGCAACCCCAGAGGGATTGCAGATGCGTTGCCAACCTAGAGGACTAAGATGAAATGCCTCTTGTGCCCGTAATTTCCCCGGCTGTCTTACTCTCCATACCGGAACACAGCACCACCACTTTGTTCCATACATACATACATACATAAATCACGTCTTTCTCCCTTACTTTGTTCCACTTGCTACAATCCTGATATTCGCTTCATCCATTCACCAATCTCGTCACACATGCTCGGTTTAGGGTACTCTTCACCTGACCCTTACTTTCCCTGTTATAAAAAAAGCTTTACGTACCCAAATGATCGTTAAGCTTGTTCCCGCTGAGCAGTTTCTTCCCGCAAGCCCAGAGGCAGGCCTTCGTGGGGTCCAGGACCTCCAGGCTCGCCTGGGTGCCGGCCAAGTCCTCCACGTTGTCTAACTCCATCCTCACAGGGTCGTGGGGCGGGAGCCCCGCCGGGAAGACTATCTTGGTAGCCCCACGGAGCTCGTCCAGGGCGCGTGCCACGTCTTTCTGGGTAAGACATTTCCGAAGATCCACCTGGGGAGGAGGACAATTATGGACTAAAACCAATTGGATACATTGGGTCGTAAAATTAGGTCTATTCTGGGTCTTACTCTCCACAGCAAAACACAGCCTACTCGCCTAAAGTTTAGTTTTCCCTCCTTTTTTATTTTTTGTTTCTTGTAAACTATTTAATTAATTTATGTATTTTTTAGTTACACATAAGTCGGGTTCTATCTATGTATTGCATTGTTTACGTAAAAGTTTATGGATTATGTAGTATATTTTATCTGTGTATCGTTTCGTGAGTCATAGACGGTTCTGGCTGAAAATCAGTGCTGCAGGTGTCTAACGCCTCAGCGTAATGCTGAGCCAGCGACCGTTTCACTTTTGCGAAGACACACAACAAGATCTATTTTTCATCTCTATGTTTTTTATTGTTATACCTTGTTTATTTTCTATAAAATTGTGTATATTATCTTATATTTGTGTGTCTTGGAAAAATTAATAATTGTCTTCTTTCTTTCTTTCTAAGTGGCGAAAAGTTGACTTACATGCTTCTTACTGACGAACTCCTTGGCGGTTTCAGCGGCCTTCTTCAGCACCTCCTGTAGATTGGGAGGGGGGGCGAGGCCGCACCTACGGCTCATGTCGTCCTTAGCTTCCACGTAGTTCTGCGGAGCGCAGCGTTTGGCCCACGGGTCTTCGAGTTTCAGCTCTTGTATCTAAAAAAAAAACAAGGATAGAAAAATAGTATATGCGATTAGTGCACAAAGAACTCCATTTTAATCTAGACGTTTATCGGGTTCACTGCCGGTGGATAGTTAAGTCGACTACCGTAGATCATAAGGCAAAAATTCAGGACAAAGTTTTTCGTTTTTATGGAATACTAGCTTGTTCCTGGGACTTCGTCTGCGATAAATTCAATATTTTTAAGATTTTCTTTATTTAAATAATTTTCATGGCTCTTGATATTGCGGTCAAAATTTTCAGAAAATCCGGCGTAGTAAAAAAAATACACAGCGTGATTCTTTTAAGTCAATTTTAACGTTCTGGACATTACACATACACAAATCACGTCTCTATCCCTTACAGGGTAGACAGAGCCTAAGGTAACAAGACCTAAAGGCCACGTAAAACGTTGTGGGCGCATAGGCGGAAAGGGGAATCAAAATAGTGACGGGTTGCTAGCCGCATCGCCTATAATATAATTCCTAAGATTGTCGCCCATTCCCTCGATGGGTCTGGACATTATCACACTTTTACGTACGACGTTTCGGCCACGATGCAATGGCCTAATCACGAGAAGACACGGTATCACAACCGTTGAGCCGAGCGGAGCGAGTACTCACTTCCTAGCCTTCCATCATCACTACATAGTCACTACATAGTATAAAACAAAGTCGCTTTCTCTGTCCCTATGTATGCTTATATCTTTAAAACTACACAACGGATTTTGATGCGTTTTTTTTTTAATAGATAGAGTGATTTTAGAGGAAGGTTTATATGTATAATACATGCATAATATACCGTGCGAAGCCGGGGCGGGTCGCTAGTTCTCCATAAAATGAAAACTTTACGTCTAAACCCAGCTCCACGGTAGTGAAAACCTAGAGGCAAAATGGTCATAAACAAATTTGAACTCTTAACAAGCTACGAGGTTCATGAAAGAAGCGCTTAACGACCCCTTATTACATTTCTGCCGTTTGCCTCTTCTCTTAACAAGAATATTGAGTTTAAAATGAAATACTGCGAAAGTATATTTGCCTTTTAAAATAGAAAAAGGTATCCGAGATATAAAGGCTGGCGTTTTCTCGTAGCTTTGTTTACAAATGGAGTGCAATTATAAACTTTGCGGTGATTTGTACTGAGAACATTATTATGTGTATCTATTGTTCGTGTCGAAATATCAGAAGCTATATCACACACACACATACATACAAATCACGTCTATACACACACACAGATATCTAGACAGAGCCGGGGTAACAAGGCCTAAGGGCCACGTTCAGCATGATTGTAGGCGTATAGGTGGAAAGGGGAGTCAAATTAGAGATGGGTTGCTAGCCGCATCGCTTAAAAAAGTCATGATTCCTATGCCCATTCCCTCGACGGGCTTTTACCATCTGCGCAATAAGAGAAGCAACTGGTACATTCTATGTTTTTTCTTTGCTCCCTGACCTACATGGAAGCATATATCATCATCACTAGGTACATAGTATAAAACAAAGTCGCTTTCTCTGTCCCTATGTCCCTATGTATGCTTATATCTTCAAAACTACACAACGGATTTTGATGCCGTTTCTTTTAATAGATAGAGTGATTCAAGAGGAAGGTTTTTATGTATAATTCTACGCAGACGAAGTCGCGGGCAGAAGCTAGAAAGGTATATTCTTTAGAAAATATATCTTGGATACGCCCTAGCTTTTTAGAAGTCTGTTAAATACCTGTTCATCAGTCAACCCTTGCATTTCAAGTGGCATGAAGGTCCCATGGTCTTTCAGTTCGTCCAATTCGAAGCATATCCTCGAAACCTTCAGTCTTCCATTATATATCGCAGTTATATCACTCACTACTTCATCCACACATTTATCAATACTTGTCTCGTACAGGAATTGGTTCTCGTCACCTCTTTTTACAAGTAAAATCACCATTTTTACTGGTTTTAGCGGATGCGGCGATCGCGTTTCGATAGTAAATATTGATTATACGGTTGTCATGGTTACTTGTATTCGGTTGCTGTGGAAACTGTGGATAGATAGGTTTCTTATTCAAACACCAAAGTCATCGTGGGTACCTCCCATTTGTACTATGGGACTGTGACGTCATGGAACTGTTAACATTTTTCTTTCCCAGCAGTAAAGTTCCATGGTAGAACAATTGACACAAAAAATGTGCTATTTGTTCTATAGAACTAAAAGCACCTCAAGTTTCCCATCACAAATTTGAGGTGCTTTTAGTTCTATAGAACAAATAGCACATTTTTTGTTTCAATAGTTCTACCATGGAACTGTTGGGAAAAAAAAATGTTAACAGTTCTATGACGTCACAGTTCCATAGAACAAATGGGAGGTACCCGTCATCGTTCCAGCTAGATTATGACACTAGTAGCATACCCTGGCGTCACGCGGGTGTGGTCTGGCCGGTAAGGGAGTATTTTCGATGGAAGCCCTCGGCCGGCAAAAATTGTCGTTAAAATCTCAACAGATTAAAGCATACATACATACATAAATCTCGTCTTTATCCCTTACGGGGTAGACAGAGCCTAGGTAATAAGACATGAAGACCATTTATGGCATGATTGAGGACGTATAGGTGGAAAGGGGAATCAAGATAGTGATGGGTTGCTACCCGCATCTCCTATAAAAGACAGAGAAAGATGGTCTGGGAGTAAAGAAAAAACATAGAATGTGCCAGTTGCTTCTCCCGCGCAGATGGTAAAAGCCCATCGAGGGAAAATCGAGTGAGTGAAAATCTTAGGAATCATGTTATAGGCGATGCGGCTAGCAACCCATCACTATTTAGATTCCACTTTCCACCTATACGCCTACGTCTTTCTAAACGTGGCCTGTAGGTAATGTCACCTTGGGCTCTGTCTACCCCGTAAAGGATAAAGACGTGATTTGTGTATGTATATACATCATGTTTACGTAATGAATGTTACCTACACGGGAAGAAATTTGCGTTTAAAGATGCTTCACTTACTTCTAGTAAACGACTCTGTAATGTATTTCTACAGTAATATCCCAACCCAAAAAAGGTCAGGTAAACCCTTTCCAATAATCAAAAGCAAACTAACTTTGCAGCCTTAGATAACTGTGTTATTAACAAAAGTTTGAAAGGCTGGCCCGTGCATCGAACCCTGGACCGCGAATTTTCCAACCCAGTGAGTTCCCACGCTACATTAAGTAAAGGTCCATACGGGATATATACATATACAATTTATATTATATCGGGTTTACTGGGTATACGAATGGTTTTAATCTGAACGAATAGTAAATCATAAATGGATAGTGTTTTTACTACCAGCGGCCTGATTTTTGAAAGCACATTGTGTGGAAATACCACTCGAAAGTGGTGAAAAATTGTGCTGAATTTGAAATACGAGTAGTTTAGAAGATACTTACGGCTCCCATGAATCTCGTGACCTAGCCAAAAATTATATAAGAGCTGTAGTTTTGAAGATATAAACAAATTTAACACTTTCGAGTGGTATTTCACACATGTGCTTTCAAAAATCGGGCTCCAGTTGCCCGATTTTTGAAAGCACATCACTCGAAAGTACCACTCGAAAGTGGTATAAATCAGCTTATATCTCCAAAACTACAGCTCTAATCAAAGTTTTGACTGGTTCACAAGATTAATGAGAGCTGTGATTGTCTTCTATGCTACTGTATTTCAAATTCAGCACAATTTTCACCACTTTCGAGTGGTATTTTCACATGTGCTTTCAAAAATCGAACCCCAGATATCCGGATAGCTTAGTGGTTAAAAAATCTGACGAACTTAATAGCTCTGTAAATGTTTTCAGGATTTTTGAACGTTCTGAATCAAAAATGTTAGTAAAAAATCTTTGCAAAGATGATGTTCGTTAAACTAATTCTGTAATATTTAGGAAAAAATCTGAGATACTTTGGATATTTTTATCCGTTGCCTAATGCCCATAATAAGCATTCTTAGTCCGGGATTAGGTCAATTTGGTGTCCATTGTCTCAAGTTAGTTATTTATTTGCTTTATACTCCAAAACATTCCATATTGCTTCCATGCTGATCTGAAAGTAAAGACAAAACATAGGATGTACCAGTTCTCTTCCCGCGCAGATGGTAAAAGCCCATCGAGGGAATGGGCAAAGAATCATGTTATAGGCATGCGGCAGCAACTCATCACAATTCTGAATCCCCTTTCCAACTATACGCCCACAATCATGTTAAACGTGGTCTTTAGGTCTTGTTACCTTAGGCTCTGTCTATGTAGGCATATTATGTACCTATGTATATTCCGAAATAGCGCTTATTCAAATACTGTGCGTAAATATTTCGAACCTTCACGACTTGAAGCAATTGTACAATTCCAAATACGAACACATTCCAATAGTTTGAAACGTGAAAATCCTAAGCTGGTATAACCTTTATTGCTATTCCATATAAGAGCCGGTTTAGCTCAAACCTTGTTTAGATTTAGCTTAATCTGGAAAAGGGTCGGAACTGCATAAATTGCAAGATTTGGAATTGGAAATCAATCATCGGAATTTGCATCAAATTGCAATGTTGGGTTTGCAATAAGTTATGTTCTCGAAATTTAGAAACCATTTGGGATTTTCGTTATTTCGTAGCATGAAACTGAAGTATTGTTACTAAATCAGCAAAATGATTTCGTATTTTTAGAAATGAAATGAAATTGGAAATCGTTTGAGTTCCGAAGAAAGGCAGTAAAAAATATTGTTCTGTAGTATTTTTTTAACTGATGTTTATGTTTAATCTGTAATAATTCTTTAGCAAAAAATAAAATGGACAAACAAAACGTTTCGGTGGGTAAAAAACAATCACACATATTTTGCAATTTTAAAAACGTTTTTGTTTAAACGGGATTTGAATTAAACTTACGAATTATGCAAGGTTCTAACAAGCTGTTCCCCGCGGCTTCGCACCCGTTCTAGTTTTTTTTCATTCTTCATCATCACTGTCATCATCACTATCACTTCATCACTATCACTACGAAATATAAAATAAAGTCGCTTTTTCTGTCCCCGTGTCCCTATGTATGCTTATATCTTCAAAACTACACAACGGATTATGATGCGGTTTTTTTTAAATAGATAGAGTGATTCAAGAGGAAGATTTATCTTGAATCACTCTATCTATTTAAGATTTATATGTATAATACATGCATAATATACCGTGCGAAGCCGGGGCGGGTCGCTAGTTTTTTATAAAAACATTCCGTAGGTAATCCAACAAACATAAACATGTGTGTGTCGACACAAAAAAATGCTAACCAAATTGGTGCAGCCGTTCCCGAGTTTTATTTAAGGTTACCTACCCTCCAACATTGTTCTTCCTCGCCATGTTTGGCCACTTCAGCCTGTGGCATTTCGGCATAAATTAAAAAAATACATTGTGTTGTTACAGATACCAGGTGGCAGCACCCACAGGCATGGTCACGACATCTCTACTGAAGACCCTGACCTGATCGAGGCACACGAAAACTCAACGCATCATGGAAAGGTCAGTGACATTCCAGTTACCCATTAAACACTTAACTTGTGCCATAAAATCAGGCTTCATTAAAAACAAGTTGTTGCCCGCAACTTCGTCAGCATAGAATTCGTTTATCGCTATCCCGCAAGATATCGCAATTTTCCGGGATAATAAGTAGCCTATATGTTATTCCAGACTATAATCTATCTACGTTCCAATTTCCTTGAGAACTGTCCAGCCGTTCTGGCGTGAAAGAGTAATAATCTTTCGCGTTTATAATATTAGTAGGATTAACAAAAAATATTTACTTTGCTACTCCGCTAGTTCCGCTACTCACTTGCAAAATATCCAAGCTTCTACGACGTTGGTTTACATGTGTAAAAGCTGTGCTCTCTTTGAAAATCCCGTAGAGGGATCCAAACGCGTCAGTGCTTGCGTGTTGTAAAGGATAATTAAGTTTGTGGGATTTATGTGTTTTATGTAGCAGTAATGCTAGTAGGCTTGGTTATTTAGCACATGAGTAGCGGAGTAGCAAGGTAAATATTTTTTGTTTATTGAAATGGACCTTCGCAAAGTAGCACCTGATTTAGTAAAATATCTATTTTTATCAACGGGGACCGCGGTTACCATCAACAACTTCCCGATATTTCGACGCAGCATGCGTCATGATCACGGGTCTGAAGAAATTGCGGGTAGATGTTAATGTTGCATGGACCGCGCGCGGTCTACCCTCATTCCCGCACGTCGCTGCGAGCACGGTTACTACTGGACTTCCTCACTTATAACTCGATCCAAACTCACAAGAGTCGCAGCTTGTTAAAGGTAATCGCGTTTTATCCCATTTGATTATGATAATTTTAATGTCTTAATTATTAACCGACAATCTTACCGCCTGATACGCTTCTCTAAGCATGACGCTGATCGACGTCACTGGCAAAACAAGACCACAAATTGAAACACATCGTAAGGAGTATTGGGACCGTGCGCGACGACAGCGCCACGTGATAGGCGGCCATTATGGACAATATTGTCACCGCTGTCAAACAAGAAGTAAGTAAATAATGTGAAAAATATTAATGAAATCTTGTGTTATTTTACTATATTACACAATTTTGGACAATGTTAGTCAGTAACATTATTGCCAATAATATTTAAATTGTTGTTTTCAGTGAAATTTGAGAAGTTAGGTAACATACTTTTTTTTTCTTACGGCAAATATATTATCCACTTATTTCTTTGGTCTCGTTTCCACCATGGTCTTGGAAATTGGTAAAATTTACAGTCGCTATTCTTCTTGGTGTTATTACAATTCACAACAACACATCTTACCAGGACCATATTTTTATCTCAAAAACGATTAGAAAATGTTTACTGCAATATGGGTTTGACAGCTCAAGTCAGCGACAAAAATGACAATTTTAGCCGTAGCGAGCGCTGTAATCGTTTAGGCTACCCCCTCCACCCGCTTTGCACTCTGCCAATAACAAACTCAAAGTAGGTCAAATTATAAATGACTAACTGTTAAAAGTAAGAAATTAATATAAAGACTTTTTATTCTACTCCTTAACTATTCAAGACGTCAAAGATGCTGGCCATCTAGAAAATTTGAAACGCGCTCAGGCCGTTCTAAATTACGAAACAATTATTCTAATTTCAAACCGAACTGAATTCCGGAATTCCGTTTCAAATTTCTAATCAAACTTCATAGATAGTGCTTGGTAATATAAGCCTTACTGTAACGGGTTAAAGTCGTTTTAAAAAATAGAAATATGGCGGTAGCAGTTGACAAATTGAAGTTGCGCCGACACTGGGGGTTGGAATTTACATATGCTGTGTCTGTTGTTTCATTTGTTAGAAGCGCATAAGGTACAAGAGAGAGCGGGATGGAATTGTTTTTGTGAATGTTAAAATGTAAATAAAGAAAACAGCGCGGCTTCAGGATGTGAAAATAAGTTTAATCAGCCAGCACTTCATATTCAAACATCATATTTTAAACGTTGTAAATGTCGTTATCAGACGGTCTTTTGGTAGCTTAGGAGTTAAATTAAATTACTGTATGACCAACTAATTTTTGATCATAATATTCATATGTGTTATCTATGTGTATGTATTCAGAAAGTTAAGATTAAAGATAAAAATGCATGGAATACATTAAGTATATTGCCTAAATTTTTGTATGCCTCATGGCGCAACATAGTCGTACGTTTTGCCATCAACTCATTTATGTTCCTAATTTTAAACGCCTGCTAAGCCTCTTGCTTCGGTTTCATCAGCATTCATCTCTATTCTTGGACCATGGAGCCTAGGTGCTAGGGGGAGTATGTTCGCGATTGTAAATTTGAGCTCGCCGCAGGCAGTTTTTATAGCACCTTTGTTTAGTACTACGCTTATGATGTTAGGGTGCCTAGGATATACCGTACTTGCTACTATTTTCGCACGTCCTTTATGGTCGCTGTACACATTGGCCCAGCGCGTTGGGCCAACGTGTAAGACCTACTTGGCTGTGATTTGGTAGTTTTTTTTTTTTTTTTTTTTTTTTTTTATGTTAGAGAGGCCAGACAAACGAACTAGTGGGTCACCTGATGGTAAATGATCACCACTGTCCATAGACACCCGCAGCACTTTACGCGATGCCAGTGCGTTGTCGGCCCTTTGGCGCCAATATGGCTGGCAAACCGAACGGTGTCGGTTTTTCGCGCACACGTCAAAGGATCACACGTTGGCGTCTTATTCGGTTTCTTTTTTATTCGTCAGCAGAGACAGTAGTGTCGGTAGTTCCCAAAACAATGGCGTGGACTAGCAACGAGTAATTTTTAGTCACGCTACTTTGGTGCACTTTTACATAATAATTAAACGCACTGTATAAATAAATTTCCGCGGCTGCAAGAGAATTCAAGTCCGTCTTTACCAAAGAGTCAAAGAGTCAATTCAGAATGATCGGTGCACCAATAATTTAAACAGCGACATTTGGTGCAGCGGTCTTTAAATAGAGTTCCTTACGTCTATGCTCCCTGAAGACTATAATCTGTCCGACTTCACATTTTTGGTGAAAGAGGTCTTGCTAAAGGAGCGTACTGAGCGCAGCCTGTAATTATAATAACCGTGATAAACTGGTTCAAACCCAATTTATTTCGAGATGTTTTTCCAAAGAGAAAACAGCAATTTGTGAAATCAGACGTCACAAACAAACTTCCTCATTAACAATATTAGTGAGTACAAACGAAACCGATTAAACTCCAGAGTGGGGAACAAAAAGATCCTCCTTCCACTCGCAGTAATTTGAGAGCAAAGTTGGAAACATTAATTATTATGTAGCAGGAAAAAGTTGAAAAGTTACCGACTGTAATAGCAGGGTTCAGTCAAAACAGTTATTTTATTTACGGAAGGACAAGGACCCAGTTACCTGGTTACCAGTTACGCGTCCATTTGTGTCCCAAATTACAGTTATAATCGAACAAGTTAAAGTTCTACCATAAAAGCAATCGAACTTAATGGACGTGATGGTAGCTTCCCATAGTCCACTTAAATACGGTGTATTGGTTGGATATCAAAACGATGTAAATATTGTAAATGTATTTACATTTGGTTTAAGTCTTTCAAAATTAGTTAATTTAGTCAATCAATAAATCATTACATATTTTTATTATGTTGACATGGCTTTAGTTCATTATGACATCGTTCCATGTATGCGCTCCACGATTAAAATGGACCCTACTAGAACTTAAAATTAGTTGTTTTCGTATGCTCATGAACAATTTTTACAACGAAATGATCCGATTATTTCTAATTGCATGAACATAATACCTTAGCCCAATTTAACATAAATACTTAAAAAAATAAGAAACTCGTTAACTTTCTTAAAAGCCAGAAAGTATACATTTCAAGTAAAACAAGACGCTTTTCGCTTAACAACGGCATCCTAAAAATAAACATTGAATGGCAAAGTTTCACAATGCCATAATACAATGAGGAGATACGACAATGGAGGGGTGCGAACGTAGTATGCTAATGTTTGTACGGTGCACAAACGAACGTACGGCACACCAGCGGCTGAATATAAAAAAGGGGAATACAAATAGAAACAGTTTATTGCAGGCTGCTTATAAAAAGCAAAAACAACTTTACCACCTTTAGAGTTAATGCCATTTGAAAGACTTAAAACATGAAAGACCGTTTTTAGTAACATGACGATGTGAAAATCAGCTTTATCGTTACTTTTATCTGATTTAGGAACAGTCGTAAAAAGTAGCAGAACAATAATGTCATCAAATATAAAAACGTCTTAAACGCGTTCACGTAAACGTCTCAATCAATTAGGTACTATGGAATAATTGACGGCGCCACTTGCGGATCGAAACTGCAACAAACTGGTCTCATACTATTTGATGTTTTAACGCAAATAACGTTCGTGACCAGACCTTTATAACGTTATAAAAAAAACGATATAATAGCGGTATATATCGTTTGTGTTTAAAATTTCGTTCAAACAAATTCTATATTCCTTCATAACGTTATATCATATCATAACGAAAAGAAAACCGTAACTTTACGAAATAGCGTTATAGACCTTTAAAACGTTATGAAAAAAACGATATAATACCGGTATATGTCGTTTGTGTTTAAAGAAAACCATAACGTTATGAAATAGCGTTAGGTATAATAACGCTATGAAACTGATTATGAACTACTACTATGATATCAACTTTACGGCCTAGTCCCACGAAACAAATTTGTAAAGTATGTTTTGACAATTCACGAAAACAGTACAGATTTGTCATTGCATATGTTTGTCGCACGTTATATAGAGCGGGTGTTATAGAGTGTAAGAAAGAGATGGTCTATAACGTTATTATATCACTTGCCGAAGTATCGATATATATCGCTATTAATAACGTTATAATGAATACCGCTACAGAATAAATAATGTTTTATTAAAAAACGCTATTCGGTAATATAACGTACTGAAAAATAGCGCTACCTAAAAACTTTTTATTGAAAAATGATATTCGATAATGTAACGTTATGAAAAATAGCGTTACGCAAAAATAACGGTAATTAAAGGTCTGTTAGTGACTTGTTTTATGACCGAAAACGTGCACTAAGCATCATTGGTAACTGGATATTTCTTTAAAACTGAGATTGGATTAAAGGCTTTTGCTAAAATAATATTTATTTTAACTTTTTCGTTTCATCGTCACTCAAATTTGATTCGTGATAGAACAAAAATGTAGTAAATTGTTCACAAAGGCCGCATGGTTCGTCCTTCACAACTTTAGTTGTTTCTGTTTCCGATACTGGGAAGTCTAATTTCAAGTTTCATCTACAATTAGTTTGTACGTATAATTGTAGTATATTCTATGATTATGGTGTGTGTACATTTCATAAGGCCATATAATAGATGTAGTTAACAATCATACAAATCATGTGAGAATATTATTTTGTTAGTAACTTAACCCCTATTCCGAAAGTCGGAACTAGGATAACACAGCTGAAGTGGCGATGGGCGGGGCACTTGGCAAGACGGAGCGATGACAGATGGTCGAAGGCGGTCACAGAGTGGTGGCCAAGACTGGGTGGAAAGTGGGTAGGCTGGAAAACTGTGGATGAGACTGGCACGGGACCGAGCAAAGTGGCCTGAAAATGAAGAGGCCTTTACTCAGCAGTGGGCAGATTAGATTGGACAGTAACTTAATATTCAAATCAATACAATCCAAAACGTAATCGCGGGTAGTCAAGTTTTCGTAACGAGTTTGTAAGTACTATATTACTAGGGGGCAGTCATGCCCTAATTCAAATCATAGCCAGTGTGACCTAAAATCTTTCTGTGGTTAATGTCTCTGAATATCAAAAAGGCTCTAACACCGGACCAAAGGTCGAGAAAAGTACCAAGTGTAGCACGTGAGGGGAGAAATTATGACATCGTTGTATATGCATGGAAAGCACAACGGTCTTATGAGGAAAAAATATGCCAAAGTGACATAACGGAGGTGTTCCTGTGAGTTACTTCATGTAACAGCCTGGCACGATAATCCAAGAGATGGTAGACATTTTACAGTAGGTATTTTAGGCGTAAGAACTTGGAACAATGCTTGGAGCAATGTCCTAACACAAAAACGTAGAACTGAAAAAAGACTAATGGAGCTTAAGACACTTTTGAATTGTAATTAAGTTATCGATTACCCGGTAATCTGACGTCTGACTGAATAGAGCTGCCTTTTTATACATTTATTTTCAGTTACCACAAAATGTTCTGTTACTATTCAAAAATTCAATTGTATTTGTCTTATGTTTATTTTGCACAATAAAGAGTTTACATACATACATACAATTTCGTCATGCCTTATTTTTTTATTTACATTTTTCTATGTGTAATTTTGTATTTCCATGTGGGGCTGGCAGCGAAGAAAAAATATAGAATGTACCAGCTGTTTACCTTCCAGTGCAGTTCGTAAATGCCCATTGAGGGAATGTGCGAAAATCTATTACACTCCCGTCCCGGGAGCAAAGTAAAACATTGAGTGTACTAGTTGCTACTCTTCCGGCGCAGAGGGTACAAGCCCATCAAGAGAATGGGTGAAAATCTTATGTTATACCCGGTTTTTTGTCCTTTCCTATACGTCAGCCAGATCGTTGTTTTTGCAATTTTTATGTTGGCTCAAATACCTATTCTAAAATGTCTACTAGCTCTTGGACCACCATTACAGGCGACTGACGTGACGCAACTCCATTTTGTAATACATTGCGTCAGCTGCCTGTTCACCGCTGAGAAGCGGGCATCTTGACGCTGCAATGAACAGAGAAGTCTTTTTTCCTTGCTGGCGGTCGCCCATGGTCGTATACTCGTGTTACTGGCCGCGGCGCGGCCATTTCGGCTTCATTACAAGCCAGTGGAAACGTGGTTATGGTTTTTGTCGCATGTTCTTATGAATGGTTTATTTTGTAGAAGAATACAGCTTTTATGGCGTGCTTACAAAGAAGTCTTGTATAAAAGTTTCTGGGTGAAGATATCAGCAATCAAAATCAAAAATTTTTATACGGTTTTTTACTTTTGTTGTTTACAGACAGGTTGGAATCTTCCTTTAAGCATGAGAAATGCTTCTATCGGAATGTTCAGCTCTTTCTTAACTTGACGGTTAACAAAAACCAAGCAGAATCAAAACCAATTCTATCACTAACTTAACTACTTAACTAGTGTGCGCGCGGGTGTTTGTGCGCGCGCGCTCGTGTGTGTGTGTGTGTGTGTGTGTGTGTGTGTGTGTGTGTGTGCGCGTGTGTGTGTGTTTCCGTGCGTGTGCATGCATGTAAATGTTAGTAATAAGTAGTTCCTAGTGTTATTTTTCAATGTTACGATTATGTGCTACTTAAAATTATATTATTTAAATAGAAAGACAAGGCCAGACTGACTGACAGGCTGATCAACGCCAGTCAAATTTAATCCTTAAACTTAAAGACTTAGTTATGATAAACAAGGAGGCAAGGCATCATTCTCTTATTAGCATTAGAAAGGTTTTTAATAAGAAGGAACAGTTATAAAACCATGACAACATCAAAGCCCCATCGTTATTAAATTATTATTACTTGTTGAGTTGCTTTAAACTTTAATTTGAGTCAGAAAATCAGAGAAACACCGTGACCAAGTTTTTTAATTACGGTCTTTAACATATTTTTTGACAATCCGTTTGCAATATATTTAAAAACACGATATCTTTTATATAAATCTGTTCTGTTCTCCAGCCCATTATGGTTGCCTGGAAGAGATGGCTCTGTAGCGATAAGGCCGCCTATTGTTACCTTGTAATATTCTGTATACCTTTTTTCTGTTTTGGTTGTTATATGTGTTGTTCAATAAAGAGTTGTATTGTATTGTATAAATTAAGCTTCTGCCCTCGACTTCGTTCGCGTAGAGTTAGACTCAAGAATGCGTTATACATTTAAATCTTCCTCTTGAATCACTCTAAACCCGCATCAAACACCATTGCGTAGTTTTAAAGATCTAGGCATACATAGGGACAGACAGTTAGCGGAAAACGACTTTGTTTCATACTATTCATCTAGTTATCACATCTGTAAAAGCCGGAATAGACCACGACACAAATTGTGACACAAGTGTCTGACACTAATGTCTGTTCCGGTCAAAAGCAAAGCGCGACACCGTAACAAGATGTCGCAACTGCAGACAGTGGCGTGGCAGACACTCGAGTGTCTGATTGAATGTATACACCAAAGGTACAGTCTTAACTTACCTTAAAGGTAACCTTTCTATGGATCCTCTACAGGGACTCCCAAAGTTCATGTTCTTCGATCCCAATTGTTCGGAAAAGTTTTTTTTTCACCAAAACACCGAATAACCTAATAACATCGTCGAGGAAAACAGAACGGCAACTTTACTTTCATTTCGTTTGTTTTCCCCATTTTTATGTATCCGTTTTCTTATAAATCAGTGCTTCTTTAATCTTGGCCGCTGAGTTAGAAACGCTTGCTTGCTGTTCGCCGTTGATTCTAAAGATGTAGGCACAGTGAATACTTTCTTTTAAGCTCTTAACTAATTGAAATTAATTGGAAAGAAAATAATTGGATTGAGCTATGGAAAATGGGTATTTTTGGACTTCTTCCTCTCTTTAGTTGTGAGGCTCCTTGCCAGATTTCATAATGTTAACGGAGAGTACCATAGGTTTTGATTTGATGGTTTTTGCATTAAAAAGTTTCACATTATCGTTTGGTCGGGTGGAATTAGAAACTTAGTATTTTTGTAGATTTAATCGCAATTATAATATCATATTTTGTATTCATAATCTCCATTATACTTTCGGATTAATAATTTTGGGTAACATCCTAATTCGGAAAAATTATAGCTTTTTTTGTGTTTCAGTCTTATGTTTTTTCTCTCTATTGGACGTATAACTTGATATACTGTTGAAATAATATTAACTTTTTCAGTTTTTTTGTTCTACTTTATTCTAGCTATTTTGCTTTTATACCTATTAGGTATCTTGCGTATCACAGTTTTTATCAGTGTAATTGCTTCCATCCCGATCTGGGAGTAAAGAAAAAACATAGAATGTACCAGTTGCTTCTCCTCCCGCGCAAATGGTAAAAGCCCATCGAGGAAATAGGCATAGGGATTGTATTGTTGCAACCCATCACTATTTTGATTCCCCTTTCCACCTATACGCCCACAATCATGCTAAACGTGGCCTTTAGGTCTTGTTACCTTAGGCTCAGTCTACGTCCCAAACCTGCATTGCACAGGTACCGCGAAGAGGGAACCCCATCCCGGGGTGGTCGTGGGGCGTCGCGGTGACACAGAGTGCTCCCGTAACGCCTCACATGCCGAATAGGGAATCCGTGTGGTTTTTAGTGGGTATGCCGTCGCGGGAGAGCCCCACATACCCCCGGTAAACACGTACCGGGCGGATGCATAAGGCGCATTTTCCACACCATAAAAAAAAAGCTCAGTCTACGTACCTATGTATCTATTTATTAATTCTCTTCTTCTTCTTCAACCTTTTTCTACCCAATGCTGAGTAAAGGTATCTTCCATGGCCCTCCAATTGCTGCGGTCTTGGGTTTTCCGCATCCAGTCCTTCCCCGCTATTTGAATGAGGAGCACTTTCCTAACCCATCTTCCATCAGATCTGCGGCATATGTGGCCAGCCCAATTTATTAATTACATACCCATTTAATATCCATACAAACAAGAGGCATTGACGACTGCTTGTCGGCACTCATTGTTGTCAGGCATTTTTATCTCCTTACAGCCTCTGCGAATCTATTTCTTCATAACACGCTGAGCAAATCTTTACTCGCGTCTTATTTTTACATAAATTGTTTTTTGAAGCGGCGGCGACGCGGGGCGTCTCGTTGATACAACATTTTCCGACAAATTGCCCACTGCTTTGGGTTAAATTGTTTGTTTTCCTCGTGTTCTACTTGAACGCATTGAACTCTATTTACTGGTTGTTTACTGGGTCATATTAGGAATGTTAATAGTAGATTAATGCCGAGGCTTGGGATGTAACCAATTGCTGGATGAGTAACTTGTTTAAAAACACGAACCGTACGTAAGTGTTTTAAAGTTACGAATCCAGCAACTGCTCTTCCAGCGGCAGATAATGTTTTTCTCAAACATTGAGAGGAAATGAAAATAATTTTTGCACTAAACTTCCCCGCAACTTAGCTGGTTTTTCCGCCTTTTTTCTTAAGTTTTTTTATGTGTCACCGTAAGCTATTTGATACATAGATAAAAATGTTAGACGCAAACAAAACGCGCACTCCTCGGCCATCGACTTGGCTGTATAACCATTGTTGTTCATTATTCCATAGTCTCTTTATCTTTTTAAAAAGTTAAAAACAAATGATAAACAGTCCAGCAATCCGATTTATGGTCAGAAAATCGTGCCTGCAATTTAATTCGGCCGGCAACAAGGCCCTTCGAGCTCTGTTACTTAGAATACAATGACGACATTTACGACAATGTTTGAGAAAAATAATGTATAAGTATAAATTACTTATTTATTATAATCACCACCACAGAACTTCATCAAATAAATTAATAAATTAATTCGTTTTAAATTTGCTGCTAAAACCCCCAATAAATAATAGTCACTCACACTAACACATGATGAGTACGATCACAATTCACTTCTTCTGTAGCCATTTTTTTTTCCTATCCATATTTTTCTTTTTTGTTTTGTATTCACGCAGGGGCTGCGATGTCGTACATCTAGGGGCGTATCTGTAAACCAGCGCTGAGCTCTCGAGCCCAGCACTCAGAGATTGGTTCCCTTTGCTAAACTTGTGTACAGTTAAGTTTATAGCATGTCATTTTTGTTTCTATATGTCCCTTGTCACTAGCAATAAAGATTTTTATTATTATTATTATCACAGGCGCTTGCATTTTTTTATTTGAATTAAACCCTAGCTGAAGAATACTCCCGCCGCCTCTTTGCTGAACTGGACAAAGATACAAAATTATTTTACGCGTCTAATTGGCAGTGTTAATTGCTTTGAGTATGCTCCAATTCGAAAACAATTTGAGAAGAACAATCAATTAGGTACATGGTCGAATTTAAAATGGTTGCAAACCTAAGACGTGCCTACATAAATACATCATGTCTTCATCCCTTACGGTACGTACATAACCTAAAGTAATAAGACCTATAGCCCACGTTTAGCATAATCGTAGACGTAAAGCTAAAAAGGGCAAACAAAATTGTGAATGGTTGCTTGCCGCATCGTCTTTAACGTGATTCCAAAGATTTTCGCCCATTCCCCCGATGGGCTTTTGTACGGAAAGAGAGGCATTCGTACATTCTATGTTTTTTCTTTACTCCCAGACCAGCATAGAAAACAAGAGTGTAGCGACTTAGAAAAAGCGAATAGAAAAAGAAAATTGTGTAAATGACTGCGAAACAGGGTAAACAGCGTATATATTATTACATATTTGACGCGAGCTGTACTAGTCTAAGATCCGAACCTAAATCTGATAAAAGAATGAAACATAAAATATTTTATAATATAATTATTTGGTATATTAGAAAATATGTTCAAAATGGGATGGCTAAAAAATCCTGGTCAGACCATTTAAATAAATGTATATAATCTATATAGTTATTGACTTATAAGTAGGCATAGTCTTTCTATGGTATAAATGGTCTTTATATGGTATCGCTGAACGTGTTGCTAAGCGCAAATCTTTAGAGCAGCTGAACCGATTTCGCTAATTCTTTTTTTAGAATATTCCTCGAAGTACGAGGCTGGTTCATAGGGAGAGAAAAAATTTAAAAATTAAAAAAAAAACCTAATTAAAGAATCGACTGTTAGGCGATACGAAGTTCCGGTCAGCTAGTAATGTATTATTATCTATAATAGAAAAGTTTAATGTAATACTATCATATTAAACAATAGAACATCAATTAAATAAATCTGGTTCGTGGCTGGTTCAAAGGGTTGCCATTGCAGTACAAAGAGGCAACGCGGCCAACATTATGGGAACCTTTGAACCAGGCACGAAACAGGGGGACATTTTTTAGGCTAATTTTTAATAATTTTTAACATAATTTACTTTTAATCAACTTTCGTAGTTTTAGTTATCCTTATTATTGTTTAGTTTTTAGTGGTTTGTATATTAATAAATAATTTGGTCATTAAATAAATATATTATATATTATATAAAAATATATGTATAATAGAAAAGTTTTTGTAACTTAAAATGTGATAACGCAAAATAATAACCATGCCTTCAATACATTTGCTGCAAATGAAGATATTATTATTATTATTTTATTATTAAAAATAATTAAAAAACGTCTGTCCAGGATTTTTTTAGCCAAGCCATTTTCAATATATTTTCTAATATACTAAATTTATTACAATATGTTTTATTCTATTATCAGCTCAGTAAAGGTCGGTCTAGGTTCGGATCTTCTACTATACATGAACGCGGGAACGGTGTCACGGAAAATCAAGACAGCGAATCGAAAATCGCTTCCTCAAACCCGAATAAACACTTGCGGCTGCGAAATATGAAAAAAGGCGCAAAAATACCCCGATTCCCCCAAACAATTACATATTCCGGTCGGCTGTATGCAAAGTCGCGCGTGCCCGCAATCCCCCACTCCAGGAATTCGGGGGAAAATGTAAACATAATAAAATTTTAAGCGCGTGTATGCATTCTGAAATTCATGGATTTGAGTGAGCTTTGTTTCAGATGTGGATGGAACAATAATAGTAATTGAGAACGTAATTTATGACTACTCAATGGTTGACTGGAAGAGATGGCTTAAATGGAAAAGTCCGTATTTGTGTATGTGTCCGTGTTTGACAACTGTATTTTTTTTTGCACAATAAAGACTTTACGAGTACATACCTTATACATACATTTATTATTATTTTGGACAACGTTCTTAATTCTAATTTAGGTGTAGTTCAACAAAAATGATGAACACTTTATTTAGGTATTTATTTTAATTTAATCATTTAGTTTTGATTATTTGGAGACTTAATTGAATAATTTACATGGTTTTAATAAAAATGATTATTATATGATTTAATAGGAATCACAGAGTAGACTTTTTTATATGCTAGATATGGGATAACATACATGATGTAAAAACTAAGAAAGAAAAAAAGGCTTCTTTATTATATTTTATTTATTTATATTTACATAAATTACACAAAATACATACATGATACATAAATAAGGTATTTAAAGCAATGAGTATATTATTCTTGCAGTACACACTAAATAAAATAAGCATGGAACGGATCTAAAAATTAATGAAAAATAAAAACGTAAAATTTAACGTAAAGCAGAGATATTCCATTCCATGCTGGTCTGGGAGTAAAGAAAAAACATAGAATGTACCAGTCGCTTCTCTTCCTTCTTAGAAATCATGTTATGGGCGATGCGGCTAGCAACCCATCACTATTCTGATTTCCCTTTCCACCTATGCGCCCACAATCATACTAAGCGTGGCGTTTGGGTCTTGCTACTTTCGGCTCTGTCTACCCCGTAAGGGATAAAGACTTGATTTATGTATGTTTTTGTATGTAAGCAGAAATATTAACAAATGTTAATTTCAGATATAAATAAAGTCACGTACATGAAGCAATTTTAAACAGATTGCGTTTATTGAGAGCGCCTGTCCGTGACGTATGAGAGACAGAACCCATTTTCTGTTTATTACTCTGAATAAACCAAACAGCAGCTTTAAGGGGAAAGGAGAGATTGCTTTTAACATTAAACCCATTTTACATACATACATGTGGGACTAAATAACTAAGAAAATCTAATTTAGCCACCGAAATATATTTTAATTTCATATTCTTTAGATATTTACGTATTGGAATCCTACTGCAATATCATGAAACGTCACCTCATTCTTCAAATCGAATATTCACTCTCTCACTCTTATATCATCCGTCTCATTCACACCCTCTTACGTTCCATTCCACATAAATCACGTCTTTATCGTAGACAGAGCCTAAGGTAACCAGAGCTAAAGGCCAACGGTTACTGTGATTGTGGTCGTATAGGTGGAAAGAAGAATCAAAGTAGTCATGGGTTGCTAGCTGAATTTTTTGCCTGTCTCAGAACAGTAAAATAAACAAGAAAAGACAACCAAATCAAACATAGTGAAAGTAAAAACCAGCAAAAAAAGAATACTATTGTGATCTTCCATGCTGGGCTAGGAGCAAAGAAAAATAAAACGTACCAGTTGCTTCTCTTCCCGCGCGTATGGTAAAAGCCCATCGAGGGAATGGGCGAAAATAGTAGGAATCGTGTTATAGGCGCCGGCTAGCAACCCATCACTATTGTGATTTCCCTTTCCACCTTTACGCCCACAATCATGCTAAACGTGGCCTTAAGGTCTGACGTGATTTATGTAGATATGTATGTATACATGAAAAGACAAATAAGGTATAGAAGCAGTACCTATATAATCACTTACTTATATTAGGAAAACTAGGTAAATACGATTTTTTTAATTATCCTTCACTAACTCCGATAGAACAAGAATGCAAGACAATCTAAAACAGTTATTTATTTATGCAAAACGAACGTTCGTTTAAAATAAAATTACACAGTTACAAAGAAGTCGGACTTCAAAATGTAATTCGGAGTATCGCCCCTCTTAATTGGAAAGAACAAAAATAAACAGCCCGGGTCTTGTTTATTAAGAAAAACCATTTCATTAATTTGCCATTTCGCTTTTTCGGAACTCTCTTTTTATTCGTTTTTATTATAAACCTGCCAAGTATGCGTCCGACGTTGGTTAAAATAAACATTGTTTTTTTTATAATATAACCTTGAGGCTTATGGGATTGGGCTGGGCATGTCTGCCGAATGCATCCAGAAAGATTGGGCACACTCAGTCACATGGTGGGTTCCAACCGACGGCTACCGGCGGCAAGGCAGGCCGAGGCAGAGATGGTAGGAAGACCTGGGCGCGGAACAAGTCGAATGTAAGCCTACTTAAAAAAAAAAAGCTGACCGAGTGGCTGGATATAGCTCTGGATAGGGAGATGTAGAGGTCGAGAGAGGCTTTGGCCAGCAGTGAGACACAAATATAAGCTTATGTACCTAATAATAACCTTGAGGGCTACTCCGAAATTTGATTTTCGAAGTTCGAATCCGTCCCCCTCGCACTCATATTATTGACGACTAGCTGTTGCCCGCAACTTCGTCTGCATAGAATTCGTTTATCGCTATCCCGCAGGAATTGAGAATGTTACCTAATTTTGATTATTAGCACTCCATACTCTCTGTGAAAAATAAAAAATACTAGTGAAAGAATTACTTCGATACGTCAATTAGTTTCCGATTTAGAAGTAAAACAAGTTGTAACCGTACGACGCAGGCCGCCGGCTACGGTGTGACGTCATTGTACAACACGCTCAGTCTGGCTCACTAAGTCCGCTCGCAGCCGCGCGCCCGTGCCATCGAAATTATACCTAAACTAGCTTCTGCCCGCGACTTCGTCTGCGTAGAATTATACATAAAAACCTTCCTCTTGAATCACTCTATCTATTAAAAAACACCGCATCAAAATCCGTTGTGTAGTTTTGAAGATATAAGCATACATAGGGACATTACCGGCCGGTACCGCCGCAAACGCTACGTCCCGCAATTTTTAAATCTGTAATTATCTTCGAAAATATTCATTTAAATCATATGCTGTAAAGGGCCATATAGATCTATATTAAATCAACAATTTATTTAAGGTATTCAATTGGATAAGGATTAATGCTGTATTGGTTAAAATCGCTTCGAAAATTAGCCATTATTTGTCGTAAAAAGTAAATGACAAAAATGTTTTATTGTGGGATATCCATAAGAGATACACATATACCATCGCAGAGTTTTCTGTAGACCTTTTCAATGTGTACAATACTTAGTACATTGTTTTGATAAATCTCGTAGGGTTCAGCCTGCGTTTGCTATGTAAGCGGAAAAAATGTAATTATTTACGACATCACATTAGAAACCTCAAAAATAGCAGTACTTCTCCACTATGTTATTATACATATAAACCTTCCTCTTGAATCACTCTATCTATTTAAAAAAACTGCATCAAAATCCGTTGTGTAGTTTTGAAGATATAAGCATACATAGGGACATAGGGACATGAGGACAGAGAAAGCGACTTTGTTTTATACTATGTAGTGATGATGATGACTATGTAATGTAGTGATGATACTTTTAAAACTGTCCAAGCCAAATACTAGGAAATCATGTGTTGTGCCTAAACGTAAAAATACAACTACCAATTCGTTGGAAAAGTTGTTTTTTATTGTTCCAAAAGACGTTAAAATGCGAAAAAAATGGATAAAAGTTATGAAGAGGTCAGATCCATTTGGAGATAAAAGTACAGTTTATTGTTGTGAAGACCGATCTGAAATAAGTTTCAAATAAAAATAAATGGCCTTACGTATTTTGTTAGTAAAAAAATACAAATAAACAAAAAAGGCTTAGTACATCTGTTCAAACGTCTATATTTGCAATAAAAATTAAATTAAGTAAAATGGCCTTACGTATTTTGTAAGTCAAAAAAATACAAATAAAAACAAGGTTTAGTACCTACATCTGTAACGTTCAACCCACTACATCTACATCCTAAGTACCTAACCTATCCTACTAATATTATAAATGCGAAAGTTTGTGAGTGTGTGTGTGTTTGTTATCTTTCACGAAAAAACTACTAAACGGATCTGGACGAAGTCTGGACTGGAATAACACATAGGCTACTTTTAACCCTGGGAAAATGTACAGTTCCCAAGAGAAACGGGGGCGAAGCTGCTGGCGGAAGCTAGTTTGCAATAAGTCAATGTATGTATTCATTTAAATTTATTAAGAAGAGCGGTACCTACCTATATATACATACGTACCTACCAATAGCTACAAAACTATAATAGTACATATTTGTTGTCTTTAACGTAAAAATTTAATGGTAGGTAACTAGGTACTTCTACTATTTGAGTTACATTAGTAGCACGGAAAGTTCAATCACCTTTGCATTTTTATTCCTCGCAACCATTAATCCACCTATTTTAGGTAGATTATCCGATTGCCCTTTTTCGAATCCTTCATCCATTTTATTAATCGAGTAATATTTACAAAAGTAGTAGTAGTATTAGACAATTAAATTAATACGCGGACGAAAACACAACAAAATACAACAAATTGATACTAAGCGGCCCGCGGCCCGCGCGGCGTGTTGTACTGTGACGTCACAAGCGGTCACGTGACTGTTAGCGGGACTCGACATTTTTTGAAACTTTAAATGCCTATAAAATCAAAACTACTAGGTATTTTTGACTACAACAAAAACTAGTGTATTTGTATACATACAGGCTTTACTGAGACAACGTTTCAAGTGATTTGGCATACCTAGTAACATTCTCAATTACGCAATTTTCCGGGATAACTTAGCCTATGTGTTATTTCAGACTATAATCAAACTATGTTCCAAATTTCATCCCGATCTGTCCAGCCATTCTGGCGTGAAAGAGTAACAAACATCCAAACATCCATACTCACAAACTTTCACATTTGTAATATTAGTAGGACCGATAAGTGTGAGCAGAGAAACGACCTTCGAAATCGCTTCTCTTGAATCACTCTATAAAAAAACCGCATTAAAGTCCGTTGCATAGTTTTAAAGATCTAAGCATATTCTCAACTCAGTATCATACAGTCTGGGCCGATGACGCGCGGGTTCATTATCTAGCAGCGCCAACAATGTTGACATTGAAGTACCGCCATACCGTCTGACATACCGACAGACGCTATATTTCTATCAGAGTTGGGCGTTATCTAGATAATTTCTTATCTAGATAATTATTTCAAATAAATTTATTCGAAGATAAATTCAATCACAAACAGTGCGTTGACAACTTTTTTATTTAGATAAATTATCTAGATAAAGATAACCGACCTCGTTTGTTATTGAAGTAAGCTTATTAATAGTAAATGTATGCAGAATGTCACGTCGGGTCAAACCGTCACACTGACATTCATCTTTTATTTAAAATCCCAACTAATTTATCTAGATAAAAATGAAACTGATCTTGATAAATTCAAAATAACAAATAACGGTTTTTTTTTTTTTTTTTTTTATGTGAATAGGAAGGCAAACGAGCAAGTGGGTCACCTGATGGTAAGTGATCACCACTGCCCATAGACACCCGCAACCCCGGAGGGATTGCAGATGCGTTGCCAACCTAGAGGACTAAGATGAAATGCCTCTTGTGCCCGTAATTTCTCCGGCTGTCTTACTCTCCACACCGGAACACAGCAGTGCAAGCACTGCTACTTAGCGGCAGGATTAGCGAGTAAGATGGTGGTAGCGATCCGGACGGACCTTGCACAAGGCCCTACCACCCGCAAATTACTCAAATTACTATTATTTATTTACTTCAAATAATAGATGATCTAGTTATCTTCCCGGTTTCTCGTAAATAGATAATTTTTGCCCAACTCTGATTTCTACTAACCCAATGATTTTAGATATTCTCAGCCTGAATTTCGATTGGGTGAATGTCAGAGCGATATTTATTTTTGTCCCGAGTGACCCGATATAGTGGAACCTTTTATCGAATTTTCCAGTTCGCGGAATCCATTCGCGAATGGAAGTGTGCATACGGACGGCGATAAAACGCGAATATACATAGTTTTTCGTATAATCACTACATAGTATAAAGCAAAGTCGCTTTTCGCTGTCTGTCCCTGTGTATGTTATATCTTTAAATTAAAACTACGCAACGGGTGCCGGATGCCAGATGCCGTTTTTTTAAATAGATAGAGTGATTCCAAGAGGAAGGTTTATAAATATGTATGATTCTACGCAGATGAAGTCGCGGGAAGAAGGTAGTACATCCTACTAATATTATAAATGTGAGTTTGTGAGTATGGATGTTTGTTACTCTTTCACGCCAGAACGGCTGGACAGATCTGGATGAAATTTGGAGCATAGATCGATTATAGTCTAGAATAACACATAGGCTACTTCTTATCCCGGAAAATTGCGTAATTCCTGCGGGATAGCGATAAACGAATTCTATGCAGACGGAGTTGCGGGCAACAGCTAGTATATACATAAACCACGATTTAATCCTTTATGGGGTAGACACAGCCTAGTTGACTGATTAAACGTTTTTAACGAAAAAAAATAGAATTGTTAATTAATTCTTAGTAAAAGGCACATAACTTTGTACCTAAATATCAAATCATTTTTACTTATAACAGTTATAGCTGAGTAATAGGCAATCATACGCCATTATTACTTTGTGTCAGTTGAAGACATTTTCCTTATATTTTTATTTATGTATAGAAAAATGTGTAATATCTATTTGTAATATTCTTTTATTAAATTACGGTCCAATAGTCCAACGGGTAGGATAAATAAACTGTAGATATTATAGATGATATTGCTGATGTTTTAATAACTTGGCTATGCGAGGCAACGGAGTTGAAGAGCTATTCAAATTGCAATACAATACAAACGAAATTGTCAAGATAATGGATCGATAAACTCGAGATAATTTAAGCGAAATTTATTATTATTATTAGCCTATTGTTTCCAACTGCTGAGCAAAAGCCTCCCCCCAACGCTTCCACTGTTATTATATTATCCACTCTGGAAGTTGTGTATTTTTACGTGAGTCAATCAATTCAAATTGAAAAAGTGGCTCCATCAACTTCTTGATGATTCTGCCAATTGGGGTGTGAGTCGAGTTACCTCCACGTGTGAACAAGAGCTGCGGTCCGGGGGGAAGAGCAGTGCTTGGTCCGGTGCACCCTGGGCAACGGATAATGATTTCCTGGCAGTATCTGAGGGATATCATTGGCCGTTGGCTAAGAGCCCGAAGATTCTGCCAATGTCGAGGTTGGATAAGACACGGCAAGTAGGTGGACGTCTTGTTCAATAATCTGCCAGTTTTCGGGATAACTACCAGTTACTATCTGCAATGAGGATACACAAGGTTTCAACAACTAATCGACATACAATATGATTATGATATATGAATTACGTGAGTCGGAGTCGATGAGAAAAAAATTGTTGACACTGTTGATATTACTGACGATGCGTTTTGTAATTGCATCGACTCGACTTGTGCGTTGTGCGTTCAGAAAATTATATTCAACACCATTATAAAAAAGTAAATGTTCCTTATGGAATTTTAAGAATTCGGTATTGGTAAACCATTTATTGAATAATAATTAATAGCGAACGAACCATTATTATGCGCGTTTTACGCAAGATCAAATTACTTTGCCCAAAGGTGGATAAAACGTTTTTACCCGCTTGTTTTAAAGCATAAAAGACGGTTTTCCGAGGTAGTGAGGAAAAAGATCATTACTTACTAGCAGTTTCCCGTGGCTTCCCCCTTCCAATTCTAATCTTTCTTCTTTCAAAATATTGTTTCATACACACCTTGTCCTGGCAAATAGCGAACACAACAAAAAGAATTATCCTATTTGGTGACAGCCCATAATTTATGCGGCTACATACATTTTGGTGATTTATTTTTATTTATGTAGATCAAAGATCAAATTACTCAAGGTTTTTCCACGAATTTCCAACCTCACTTCCAATGTGACCTAAAATGTTTTCCCGCCAAATTGCGCCGCCATTTTGATTGATGTTTCATTAACGCCCGTGGTTCGTGTTCCGTACACCTTGACGTTTGTCGCTCGCAGGAAGCTTTGGCAAGGTGGAAGATTGTTTTGATGTTCCAGACAGGTTTTTATGGTATTTTGGAGATTACCCATTTTTTTACTCATTTATTTTATTATCACAATACATACATACATACATAAATCACGTCTTTTTCCTTTATGGGGTAGACAGAGTCTAAGGTAACAAGACCTAAAGGCGTTTATGTGCGAAAATTACATTTGAAATTTACCATGAGCTTTTCGGTGAAGGAAAACATCGTGAGGAAACCTGCACATCTGCGAAGAAATTCAATGGTGTGTGTTAAGTTCCCAATCCGCACTGGGCGCGCGTGGGAACTATAGCCCAAACCCTCCAATACACGGAGGAGGCCTATTCCACGAGGCACGCCGAATTACGCGACAATTTGTATTTTGTCGTGTTTATTTTGCACAATAAAGAGTTTACATACATACATACATACATACAATTTAATAATAATAAAAAACAACAACAACATACTGAAATTGTAGCGAATTCGGAATAAAAAGGCTATTATTATATTATTAGTGTCCCACTACTGGATTTATTATTAAATTTGCTATTTTCTACGGAACCCTCGGTACGCGACTCCGATTCGCACTTGGCTTTTTTTTATTCTTGTCTTCTAAATTATTCCTTTGTCCACAGGAGCGTGGTGGGTGGTCTCAGTGGAGCGAATGGTCCCTCTGCTCACGAACTTGCGACGGAGGGGTGTCGAGGCAACTCCGCACATGCTCCTCCCCCGCGGGCTGCCGAGGCGAGCCTGTGAGATACAAGATATGTAACATGCAGGTGAGATTTAAGTTGCATGCTAGTGAGATCCGGCGAGACTTTGACCAGTATTTAAATTATAGGTAAATATGTAGATAGATGGATAAAACGTTTATTTGGTACTGCCAACACACAATCAAGATTACATAAAATATCAACATATCAAGCCAAAACTTAAAACTAGAACATTATCTTTGTTTGTGTGCGCTACCGTAGCACAAAAGGGCCATGGCGTATGTGAATATGTAACACGAAAAAATAATTAATTAGTAGGTAGCTATGAGTATGTATTAAGAGATTGATGAATGTGGATGAAGCGTAAGAGGTATCTCAGAATCGTAGCAAGTGGAACAAAGTAGTCCCCGCCTACACCCCTATGGGAAAGAGTTAGGACTGTATGTAGGTATGTAACTAAATTTAAAATAAAATCAAAAATGTATCCAGTTTCTTAAAGCTAATTAAATCTAAAAATGGCCCCGTGGTGCCCAAAAGGCTGGCAGAATTCCCTCGTTGATTCAAATGGCTCTGCTGATTCGTTGGAAGAGATAGCTGCCGCCCCTTTGATCGCCAGTTGATTGAAATTAGATACAAGTTACGCTATCATGTGACTTGCAAGATCATAGCAATGCTAAACTTGGTCTTAAATCATGATTTCAGAATTTTGTCCATTATAAAATCTTTGAACATGTAGTTGACATTTGTGTGGCATGTTCAAGACAAACTTTATTCCAAGCTTGTGAGTGACATGCATGTGAGATAGTTCTGACATGCAATTGAGATCAACGTCGGTAATTTAAGACTTGACTGTCAAATCATAACTTATCTGTAGAAGAGTCTCGAGCTGTCGTAGTTAATACCATACTAACACAAAAGTATTATTACATTATTATGGAATGTTTATTTTTTATGTGGAATCGAAGCAACATGCAAATATCCCGCTGTTCCCTTTAATAAACGCTTTAACTTACTTCAATTAATTAATTAAAGACGCAACTCCAGCTAGAAGAAGGAGTAAGACAATCATCAGAGCAAGACAGACAAACATTCCGCAACAACCTCAATCAAACTGTTGCCGGCTCTGCGATAATTGGTTCCGTCGTACACTTGAGGCCATGACAAATTGACAACATCATGTCTTACAATTAAAAATACAAGCTATGCCATCAGAAATGTTGTCACAAGCATAGTAAAATAACGTCGTTGCCACATGAACATGAATTGTCGTAATAATGTTTTGCTTGAAACAATTTACAAGATCCAATTGGACATGCATCACATGCATGTGAGATCTTTGTGACATGCAATCGAGACCAATACTGACATGGTCATCTGGTCATATGTCAAACTAAATAAAACTTAACTAATTCCCAGGGAGACGGGTGGAAAGAGAAAAGAGAAGCCTTTGCCCAGGAGTGGGAGACTAAATAGGGTACACAAAAAAACCTTTTTATACCTGGATAATGGCCTCTCATGTATAGACAAAGAGCCGAGACGCTGTCTCCTAGTCTAGTTTATCAAATAAGGACTCGATCGTAACTTCGTCGTCGGACCGAGGACATTGCAAATACGAGATGTACGTTCTAAGTAGAGTTAGGGAATTCTCTACAATTTCAAAGTCCCGGGACACGAGACAGCCTACGATAAAAGTCCCGGGACTTCGAGACGTTTAAGAATAAAAATAGAAATTGTGTAAATTTTTAGTAAGAATCAACATTTATTAAATATTGATAATTAAACATAAAATATTAATCTTAGTCTAAATAATTGTTTTGTACATTTATTATAATCACACATAGATTCAGTTTTACGCTTTGGCCTGTAGTTCTTGTCACCAGCTCTGTCTACCCCGTAAGGGAAAAATATGTGATTTATGTAGTACACTTCCATGCTGGTCTGGGAGCAAAGAAAAAACATAGAATGTACCAATTCTCTTCCGGCGCAGGGTGGTAAAAACCCATCGAGGAATAGGCGAAAATCATAGGAATCATGTTACAGGTGATGTGGCGAGCAACCCACCACTATTTTGATTCCACTTTCCACTTAACGCCCTCAGTGTCTTGCTAAACGTGGCCTAGTAGGTCTTGTTACCTTAGGCTCTGTCTACCCTAGGGATAAAGACGTTATTTGTGTGTATGTATGTGTCTGTGGCTTGAGTCATGGAGCGCATTACATGAACCTTAGTTAACAATAATAACTTCATAACGTGATCAGGGTTTTTAGTTACGGAGTTACGGAGGGAGTTACGGATATCGGAGGCAAACAATTTAAAAGCAATAGCGGGGCAACGAGGTGCAAACTTGGCTTTTAGCGGTGATTAATCGTCGTAGCGAACAGTATTGACGTTCGGTGACGTCACACCGACGCTCTCGTTAAATAGTACATTACTGACTAGGCCAGGAAGTAGGCTATTGCTGGCTGAGTATTGGTTTGAACGGACGAGCTTGCGAGTCCGTTTAATAATACGAAGCCAGCAATACTATTCCGGCCGAGGCAAGTATAGTGCTTTTCTCAAAAATCGAAAATAAAACAACAACAAATTTAAATTAAAATTGGGGCCGAAAACATGGCAAAGTACCGAAGCAACAAAATAGTGAACATTGTTTTGCTTTGCCGCCTTTTTCTATCAATGGCATTTGAAGAGAGTATTTTTCTACCCAGAACAACTAAAGCTATTTCAGACACAGATAAACACGTTGTCGTACTAGCTTTTTTTAATTTGGTGTTTTAAGTCTTGTGCCTTTATTTTATAATGGTGATTTGCATTTTTAAAAAGTGAATAACTAGACAGTAATGTAATTTGTATGCAACATTACTGGAGAGTTTAGCGCTGCAGTAATGTTTTTTTTTTTAATTTTGGACTGAACGACAGCCGTACCATCCTTTTCTCGAAGCAGTTCAGGCCATTTTCGACCCCCCTTTAACTTCGTTGTGGATAAACCTAGAATATTATTATGTATAAAACTCAATTTTTCTCACAAGTAATACAGATTATACTAAATTGATAGCTTAATGCGAAAACAAATCAATTTATTTATTTATAACATAAACGATTTTTAATTTTGATATGGCATATTGTGTTAGGTTAGCTAATTACGTAATAACTTAAGACAGGAGGTCTCTAGTAGGGACTGAATAAATTAACCGACTTGGTATTACTGGATCTCTCAACTTTTTACGGTAGAAGAACTTAGTTGCGTGACTTGGTTTTTTTTACAAGTTTTGTTTTGATGGGATTTATTATATTCTTCGGTGTGAACTCGGCCATCCGCGCAAACTCGCAGCAAGTAAGTTGCGAAACTTGTTTCACTTCAAATCACATTGTTACTATTAACATTTCCGTCCCGATAGTTTATCTCGCATCTCGCCTGTCCCCAACTCTGGCCTAAATGGAAATCTTACGTACAACTTGGGAATTTGAAACGGTTCCCGTGTTACTAATAACCAGTGTTATTTTAGGCTATATAGTTGTAACAAGCGGAGTTGGGAAGTGATGTTCCTAAGTTGGGAGTTAACTTACTACTGAGATGTTTACACTAGCTTCGCGTCGCTGGCGATGAAAAACCATCGGTACACTAATTGTGGGGGAAACGTGTTCTTGAGTGGAGACCGCGACTCGGCAAACGTAGTGTAGGACGCCCTCCGGCCAGGTGGGATGACGATCTGCGAAAGGCGGGTGCGTCAAGCTGAAGACAGGGCGCTATGGCGCTCATTAGGGGAGGCCTATGTCCAGCAGTGGACTAACATAGGCTGATGATGATGATGACACTAATATTTCACCGACATACGTTTGGTCGAATACGTCGATTGACAAACACTTCACTTGACAACTCTTTATTTTGAAAAAGTTATGAAACAAACCTTTTTTATACGACAAGGAAGGTATTGCAAGTGGGTCACCTGATGTCCAGCCGTAACATTAGAGTATGGCAAATGCGTTGCCAGCCTAGAGAGCTAGAGTAGAATACCTCTTGTGCTAGTAATTTCACTCGCTGTCTTACTATCCACGCTGGAACACAACAATGCAAGCACTGATGCGAATAAGACGGTGGAAGCGATCTAGGCGGACCTTGCAAGAGGTCTCGAGGGACTGGGCAGACAAAAGTGCGGACAGGGCGAGTTGGAAATCTGGGGAGTGGCTTTTGCCCGGCAGTGGTACAATATTAGAAGGTTGATTTTTTTCACAGTTCCAAAGGACAACAGACATCAGTTATTTGGTACCTATTCATTAAATTTTTTTACCTCTACACTTAGGAACGATTAGGAAATAGAGAGGGTCTTGACAAATGGATAACAAAGTGATCTTATAAGGTTTCATTTCCTTTATAGGTAAGAAACCCTAAAAAATATGAACAGGGGACTCACCACGACGTCTTAATGCGATTCAATTCCAACTTAGTTCAGGTTTTGGCCCTCATTTTTAGTATGGATATGACAGCGATCGAACCTAAACTGAACCGGAATTGAATCCCACTAAGACGTCATGATAAGACCCCAGGTATACCCTAATATACCCACGGCACAATAGTTGATGCAATACACGATAGCGAATGGTAAAAGGTACGTACGGTTCCCGAGTGGAGACCGCGAATAGAGGACGTCCACCAGCGAGGACAAACAATGAGCTGGTTAAAGTTGGGTTCACGGTGGATGCAAGCCGCTTCCAAACGAAGCAACTGGAGGTCTACGAAGCCTATGTCCAACAGTGGAAGTCCTATGGCTGTTATGATGATGAGGTACGTGTCAAAATGTGGCTGTCTTACGGAGATTTACGCACACTTTAACACGTACGCAGATACTCGTTTACCACTAATGAAGATCATTCACCGTTGTGAAATTCAAGAGCTATACCTACTCTTAGTGTACCAAGCTTAGTCTCCTGGAACAAGCGGCGTGTTAATCCCGCGGTGTACGGATTAACTCTGGCTGCCCGACTCTAGCTTATATTTGAGTCTAGACTGCTGGGAGCTGAGGTCACAGACTGGTCAAGTACAAACAAGCTGTTGTATTGAGGTCCACTTTAAATTCTTCTTCTTCTTATTATTCTTGTTTGTGGCATTTCAAGTCGTTATAGCGACGACAACTTCGCCAATGTCAAAGTAACAAAAATATGATTAAAAAATCTTGTGACAAAATGTCGGCAACGTTGTACGGTAATGGTCAAAGACCCCCCTCCCCCCCTGTCGGGCTTTTAGCCAACGGTCAATGATATCCCTCAGAAACTGCCAGGAAATCATTAGCCGAAGCCTAGGGTGCACCGGATCAAGCACTGCTCTTCCCCCCGGACGGATCCAAAAAGGAACCGCAGCTCTTGACCACACGTGGAGGTAACCCGACTCGCACCCCCACTTTAAGTTAGAGATGCTACTTAAGTAATAACTGCGAATGACATTTATTTAGAATTATTTAGTCAGAGTTACTACCGTCTGAATTTGTACGAAGACCGGGAAGAATGAATGGATCCGATGTATTTACTACACAAGCAATTAACACTGTTGATGAAGCGATTACGGAGGTCTTTTGCAAGATGGCGTATCTATATTATTTAGCCATTTTCTGGCTTGGGAGCAAAGAAACATAATGTATCAGTTGCTTCTTTTCCCGCGCAGATGGAAAGGGAATGGGCGAAAATCTTAGGAATAGTTTTATTTTTTGCAACCTATCACTATTTTGATTCCCCTTTCCACTTTTTCGCCCACAATTATGCTGAACGTGGCCTTTAGGTCTTTTAACCTTAGGCTCTGTTGACCCCGGAAAAAGATAGAAAGGAAGAAGGCATTTATTATCTTTTGAAAAACGCAAAAAAAATTGACATAAAACATGCAATACAATACAAAACAATAACTCAGTATTGAACACCACATATGCCAAAACAGAAAAAAGGCATACAGAATATTAAAAGGTATCGCTACTAAGTGATCTCTACCAGGCAACTATAATGGACTGGAGAACAGAACAGATCTGAGCAGGTGGTGCAAATTTAAAATATATATTAATATACTAAAAATACATACATATATCACGTCTTTATCCCTTACGGCGTAGACAGAGCCTAAGGTAACAAAACCTTAAAGCCACCTTTAGCATGATTAAGGTGGTATAAGTGGAAAGGGAAATCAAAATAGTGATGGGTTGCCAGCCGCATCGCCTATAACATGTGTTGGGAATTAACCATTGGACTTCAATAAAAAAAGCGTAATTTTGCGATATACTTAATTTTAATGTCTGTTACTGAGCAATGAACAGAAAAGAATGACAGAATGACAGGACTAATTTGAGTTGCTTAATATTATCTTAAAATAAACATAGCTACAGTCGTAGCGTGAACCTTATTGCTAATTATTTTAACTAGGAGCTTTATGAACTCATCTTCAATCTTGAACATGCCCCCGGGCGTTGGAAGCGTAGCTTTCAACCAGAATCATCGGCCTCAGGAAGGGGACATATCTTTGAAAACGCTCTTCGAAGCACTCCACTCGAGGTCTTCACATCGGCTACTCTGGTGATGCCGTCTGGACCAGGGTGAACGGAGATGACACGTCCAAGCCTCCACTTTAACGGAGGTAGATTGTCCTCCTTGAGAAGAACAAGAGAATTTAGCTTCAACGAATCTCCACTGCGTCGCCATTTCACACGCTGTTGAAGCTCTGAAACATACTCTTTGCTCCAGCGGGACCAAAAGTGCTGGCGAAGTTGTTCGACTCGCAGGAACCGAGTTAAATGACTGTATTCCTGGTGTTGAAGATCCGGCACCGGCAGACAAGTGAGCGGGCGTCCTATTAGGAAGTGACCGGGTGTCAGCGATGTCAGGTCTTCTGGGTTCGATGACATAGGCGTTAATGGTCGAGAATTTAACACTGCCTCGATCTGTACTAACGTGGTATTTAGCTCTTCGTAAGTAAGATGACAGTTTCCCAGCACTCGATTTAAATGGTGTTTGGTCGCCTTAACACCAGCCTCCCAGAGACCACCAAAGTGCGGCGTATAAGCCGGAATGAAATGGAAGTTGATTTCTTCACTAGCTGCACTTTCGGCTAAAGAGTTGCAATTAAGTTTAAGAAATTTTGATATATCGTTGTATGCTCCGACGAACGAGGTACCATTATCGGAGTATATATTGCTAGGTTTTCCTCTACGCGATATGAACCTACGCAACGCTAGTAAATAATTATTGCTTGTTAAATCGCCCACCAATTCAAGGTGCACAGCTTTAGTGCTGAAGCAAATGAATATGGCTATGTACACCTTCACTATTCTACAGCCTTTTCCTTGACGGCTAGCAGAGGCAAGTGGGCCTGCGTAGTCGACACCCACACAGTCAAAGGGGAAACCACCAGGAGAGACTCGAGGCTTAGGCAAATTGCCCATCAATGGACTGAGTACGCGTCCCTTCATACGGCTACACAAGACACACTGGTGATAACACTTTTTTGCCAAATTCCTGCCGCCTAGAGGCCAGTATGCTTCTTTGATGGTGTTCAACAATAGCTGCGGTCCCGCATGTAATAACCTTTTGTGCTCAGAATCAAACAGCAACTTGCTAAATTTATGACTGGACTGAAGCACTATCGGGTGTTTTTTATCGTAATGAAAGTCTGAGTTTTCTAGACGACCACCAACACGCATTATATTTTTTGAATCTAAGAACACATTTAATTTTAGTAAGGGACTCTTTTTTGGTAAGCTCTGATTTAGTAACATTAATTTATATTCAGGAAACGATTGATTTTGACAGATTTTAATAATTAAATTCAATGAATTTTGCAATTCTTCGTGTCTGAGATAGGTCGTGACTGGTGATTGTTTTTTACAAGCAGCTATAAAGCGTAACACGTATGCAACCGTTCGCTGCAGTCGATTAAAGTTTGAGAAACGGTTGAAATCAATAAAACTATTGCAGTTTTCAGGTTGCTGGTTGCTAACATGTAAAATTACTTCTGGCCTTATTTCAGGCAGCGTGGTCAGATTCTTATCACTTGGAATTAAAGGCCAATCGGATTCATCCTGTTTTAAAAAACTTGGACCTGACCACCACAAATCAAGGGACGCAATTGACTCGAGAGTGACACCGCGAGATAAATGATCAGCTGGATTCTGGGCGGTGGGGACATGCCTCCAGTCACAAGTACCTGTGATATCCAGAATGTCAGCAGTGCGGTTCCTAACAAAAGGTTGAAGTTTACTCGGCAACATTTTAAGCCAACCCAAGACGATAGTCGAGTCAGTCCAGAACACTGTTTTACTAAATTTAAGTCGTAGTGCATTGACTATTTTTTCATATAGATGAGCACCGATGAGTGCGCCACACAGCTCAAGCCTCGGTATGGTCATAGGTTTCAGAGGAGCAACTCTGCTCTTAGCTAACAGTAAATGAACTGAAACCTCAGAATTATGATCAATGCTACAAACATATGCGCAAGCACCATAAGCACGCTCTGACGCGTCTGTAAAAATGTGCAGTTCTAGTCGCTCATGATTGTCACATGTAGCCCTACGTCTAACGCGAATTGTATTAAGAACCGACAGACCTCCAACAATTTCCAACCACTGGCTCATCAATCCGCTCGGTAATTGCTCGTCCCAAGATAACTTGAGTAGCCACAGCCTTTGCATCAGCATTTTCATTAAAATAACGTAAGGAGATAATAGCCCTAAAGGGTCAAAAATCTGTGCAATGACAGATAGTACATCACGCTTTGTTCTACCCGCAGTAATTGTTGAGCCAATGGGAAAATACAGCTCATCGGCATCTGAATGCCAACCAAGACCTAATGTTTTACTTGGTTCGGAGGATCCGATATTTAAATTTAGAGCAGGTCGCGATGTTGTATTTACTAATCGGGGATCATTTGATCTCCACTTTCTCAAATTCATGCAAGCCGCAGCAAGAGCATCTATGGCTCCTTGGCGGAGCTTTAATACTTCGTCAATGTCATCCCCTCCACTTAATAGGTCATCGACATAAAAATCGTGGAGTATGACCTCTTTAACATGAGTGTCTTCGCATTCTAGACCGATTTGTTTAAGGCATCTAGTTGCCAGGAATGGGGCGCTAGCAGTACCATAGGTAACTGTGTTTAGTTTAAATATTTGAAGAGCGTCACATTCGTTATCACGCCAGATGATTAAATGTAGCTTACGGTCGTCAGGATGCAACATCACCGTCCGGTACATTTTCTCCACGTCCGCCGATATAATGTATTTATGTTGCCTAAAACGTAGTAGAATCGACAAAAGGTCGTCTTGAACGGTGGGACCTACCATCTGCAGTTGATTCAATGATACACCTGAACTTGTGGGACTACTGGCGTTGAACACAGCCCTTAATTTGGTAGTGGAACTATCTTCGCGAAGGACACCGTGATGAGGAATAAAGTAGGTAATTTCACCCGAACCGGTAGGTTCATGCCTGGACATATGACCTAAAGTAATGTACTCGCACATGAATTCTTTGTACATCCTTTGAAGTGCCGGTTTACATTTAAGTCTACGTTCTAAAGCTAAGAAACAATGTTTAGCTCGATTGTACGAATTGCCTAGCTGCTGAGGATCTTGTTTTAATGGTATCCTTACACAAAAGCTACCGTTATCTAAGCGTCTTGTATGCTTCACGAAATGCTCTTCACATAACTTCTCTTCAGGAGAATAATGTGACGACTGAAGGCGAACTTCTTCAAGCTGCCAAAAACGCATTAACTGGTTTTGAATGTCATCAACATCATCAAATGAATCGGCACTAGTACCCTTTGACTGAGCAATCGAGAAGTTGCACTTAATTGAATTGGGTAACGACGATACTTGACCGCACATAATCGGGCCTGAAACTAACCAGCCTAGTCTAGTTTCACATAGTATCGGTTGTCCATCGCCTAGTTTAATCTTTTGAGATCCTAATATGTCCCAGAACAAGTCCGCACCTATAATTAAATCCACGTCCGCCGGCGTGTGAAAATTGGGATCAGCTAAACAAATATCTGACGGAATATTGAGATTTGTCAGATCAATCTGACGACAAGGTACGTCACTGGTTATAGAAGGTAACACGAAACATTGAAGGTTAGTCGTGTACTGACCATTTAAAGATTTCATTGGCACTCGACACATTTTGCCAATAGGTGCCAGTGTGTTATTAATACCTTGTACATATTTATCAATAAAATCAGTATCTAAATTTAATTTATTACAGACCCTTTCTGTAAGTAAACAAGACGTACTGCCGCTGTCTAATACGGCACGAACAATGTGTTCGCGATTATTAACATCGTATAGTTTTATGAGTGCAGTAGATAGCAGTACGTCCTGACCCCGTCACGACGAGGATCCGAGGTTTGCCGACAGCGTCACGGGAGCGCCTGGATTGGCCCCAGCGCCGGCGCTGGTCGACGGTTGAACGGGATCAGTGGTCTTCTCGGCGCCGCCGTGCGCTGACGCGTGATAATATTGAGTACCTGTGTACCTAATATTGTTGTTTACCGCGGATGTAGGTTTAAACTCAGTGATATGAATGAGTGTGTGGTGCTTGCGTTTGCATATTTTACATCCCGATTTTTTGCATTGATTAGCATAATGACCGCTTCGAAAACAATTGTGGCACACTCTGTAATTTGCTAATGATTGCAGCCGCGCTGTATTAGTTAACGCAAGGAATCGAGAACAATTACTTAAGCAATGATCACCCTTACAGCTCGGACACGGCTTAGTTGGGGAACTTGAGGAACTATGACTGTTGTTGTTATCGACTCGGTTGTCGCGTGAAATCATGGACTTAATTTTATGTGACGATTTATTAGATGAATTTGTTTGATTTGATATTTCCAATGTTTCTAAAAAATCAGCGCGGTCTCGCAAGAAGAGTGTAAACATATCAAATGTTATTGCTTTCGGTTTGTTTTTATCTAAATGACTTTTTGATTCTTCCCACTCACGGAATGTTTTCGTATCTAGTTTCTGAGTGAGTAAGTGAATGAGTAACGTGTCCCAATGTTCGACTGGCTCGCCCAACGTCTTTAATGAACGTAAGTTTTTGTTTACGTTGTCGATTAGCCTTTTTAATGATGTTGATGATTCGCGTGCTATCGATTCGATATTAAATAATGCTGAAACGTGATTTTGAAGCAATAGGCGTTTATTATCAAAGCGTTCACGCAGCTGTTTCCATGCAACATCATAATTTTTGGCTGAGAATTCAATGGATCGAATTACGGATGCAGCAGACGCTTCCAATGATGCCCTAAGATAATGAAACTTATTTATTTCGTCGATTTCGTCATTCGAATGTATGAGGCTGATAAAAGTGTCACGAAACTCCAACCAGTTGTCATAGGAGCCAGCAAATTTCGGAAGCTGAATTGTGGGCAACTTAACAAGCTTGTGATTGTTTACGCGACTGACACGATCGCTCGCTGCAGATCCAAAGGTATCATTATTTTTTGAGGAAGCAGCTAAGATATCTTGTGCTTTAGAAAGCAATTTGTAATATTGAGACTCAAACTCGATGCGCTCAGAGATTTGCAAATCCATATTATCAGCAATACACTCAAGCCTAGTTTGTACCTCGTCGTAATGTACATACAACGAGTCAATCTTACCTACACGCAATTGCAACTCATTGACCTCAGTAGACGTTAGATTAGGTGAGTCCAAACTGCTCAAATAGGTGGCGAACACCGTTAATCGTCCCTTGTAACTTCCACGTTTTTTAATTAAATCTTTTTCCTCGGTCATTCTGGAAGGCTGGTGTTAATTCTGACCTGGAATGTTATACAAACAAAGTAAATTGTAAATACTAATCAGCCCTTACCGTTAATTTTAACTTAGATAAATAGTTAGGTAAATAAATTAAGTATCCTTTAGATTAAGTAGATATTAATTCATAAGTAGGTAGCTAGTTCTTTAAGTTAGTATTTAAGATTTTTCTGTTATTAACCAATAAGATAGGTAGTTATAATGAATTTAGTAGTAGTTAGAATGTAAGCATCTTGTTTAATATTAGGAATTTACTTCAACTTTGTTTATATGTAGACCCTTTTTTATTACAATAAGTAGTTGTTGTACGTTATTTCTAATTATGCTAATACTAAACACTAGCAAGGTTTTTTAACGAACTGACTTATCCTACTATTACTATTTACTTGAACTGCTTAATTACTCATTACATTACATAATTTTACTCTAACTAGTTTTATGATTGATTCTTTAAACATGTAAATTTATATGCATTTTAACTGATATTAAATTAATGTAATTTAAATGCACCTTTTCATTGCAACAGTACCTACCTACTAACAATTAAGCAGAGTTAAGAGTGAATGTTTAAAGCGGTTGAGTGAATATGATGAAATTTAATTCTTTATAATTTTAAGAACAAATTAAGATAACTATCTCAAACCGGTACACTTAACATAATGAAAGCTTAACTAAAGAAAATTAGGTAGGTGTAATGCACTTTACTAACCTTATCAATCGCTTTATTTCGCTTAATAAATACCTGAATTCGAGTGTTGGGTGAAACTAAATACCACATAACACGACAATATTTATAATTCTGATATTTTTAATATTTTGATTCCTTTATCCGGATCGATGGACCATATGTTGGGAATTAACCATTGGACTTCAATAAAAAAAGCGTAATTTTGCGATATACTTAATTTTAATGTCTGTTACTGAGCAATGAACAGAAAAGAATGACAGAATGACAGGACTAATTTGAGTTGCTTAATATTATCTTAAAATAAACATAGCTACAGTCGTAGCGTGAACCTTATTGCTAATTATTTTAACTAGGAGCTTTATGAACTCATCTTCAATCTTGAACAACATGATTCCTAAGACTTTCGCCCATAAAACACAGACGTGAGAATAGATCATCAGTGTCTATTTATTTATTTCATTACATTACAACATCATTATTTCCTTATTGCGGCAGCTGTTTTCCCCAACTGTGGACATTGGGACGTCAGGGACTACACTGATCGGCTAATCTGCAGTAATTTCATTACGTTAGTGCAGTGATAGCTTCATGCTAGATGAAGATATAATCCTATAAACAGATACTGTAAAGCTATATCATACCGAGTTTTATCGTGGTTCTACTGATTTGTCCTATTCGTAGGGCCACAAGGGAGAGCTATTTCTGTCTACCCTACTTTATATTTGTATGCCGAACCCACCTTCTGTATATTGTTCAGGGTGTAGATATATATTTATTTTAATTTTTAGCATAAGTTTTGTTTTTCTAAGTTATTTTAAGGTAGCTTAAGTTTATATTTTAATTACGTTGTATTTACCAATAAACGTTGTATTTCTTTATGTTGTTCAGGATTGTTATAAAACTAACCTAACCTATACAGTTCTGCAGGATGCTCAGAAGATTTAGATTTAGATTATTTATTCATTCAATAAAAATTACATCATAAATTGTACATTGTCATGTTATGAGAATTGGAATCGTCAAGAGAAAAAATACAAATCAATTGAATATTACAAAAATGTCAAAATCAAAAACAATAATAATAAAATAATTAGGTACAATTAAATTATTTCTCCGCTAGGGATCGTAGGCGTTAATTTAATATACTTAATGTCAAAATTAATGGAATAAACAATGCAATTGAATAAATAAATCAAAATGTCATATCCAGAAACTCTTCATGTATGAATGTGACAGCTAGCTGATTCCGATGCCAATTGTCAGCCCACACATGAGCTGTCAAAATGAACACGATGGCGATTCCGAGCGAGTTAGATAATAAACCTACTGGCTTTGGAATGAAAATAACCGCATTGAAATCGGTCGTTGGTGCCACATATACCACCCCCTTTAAAAATCTGTAAAACAGTTGATTCCTTGTACAGTAGCTACTGAGTGCTCTCAGAAATTGTCGTAAAACCTACCCCGGAGATACGTAACAGCCCTACTTATACAAAATGCATGCAAATACGCGTTTATCTCGAGGCGGGTACTAACTCACGGCCCTGCATAGTAATGGGGCCTAAATGATGTCCTATTGGTATTTGAAACGTTTGTAGGTACTTATAAGATGCCTAAATGTCTGCTAACAATCTATATTATATAAAAGAAAGTCGTGTTAGTTACACTATTTATAACCCGAGAACGGCTGAACCGATTTGGCTGAAAATTGGTAGGGAGGTAGCTTAGAACCAAGAGACGGATATAGGATACTTTTTATTCCGATTTTCCCACGGGATTGGAAAAATCCGAAATTTTGTACTAATAAAGCTACAGACATTAAATTTAGCATGCCTACACAATTATTCCTTGATTAGTATAAAAATGCACTTACAAAGGAATTTTTCAAATTTCCCACGGGATAAAAGTACGACTATTTATAACGCAAGAACGGCTTAACCGATTTGGCTGAAAATTGGTAGGGAGGTAACTTAGAACCAGGAGACGGACATGGGATACTCTCATACGTCCATCGATTGTTTAAAAAAATGGTCCTACTACTATAAGGCGGAACAAAGTTCGCCGGGTCAGCTAGTTTCAGATAAATTTTGCCCTAGTTTAGCAACGTATTGGCAATCTCTTTAGTGTTAGGTGTCGAAAGGCAACGATGATTCAAGCCCTGTAGGCTTATTATCTTACTCGCTCGCAATCGCCATCGTGTTAATTTTGACAGTTCACGTATGGGCTGACAATTGGCATCAGAATCAGCTAGCTGTCAGATTCATACACGAACTGTCAAAATGAGCACGATGGCGATTGCGAGCGAGTTAGACAATAAGCCTACTGGTTCCTGCCAAGATCAAAAGTCAAGAAGCCAAGTTGAAAAAAATACTAACTCGCACCCTTGCCCCCAGCCATGCCGTGGTAACATCTCCCTGCTGGAGCAAGACATCTGGCGCGAGCAGCAATGCAGCGCCCACGACGGCACCCCGTACGGCGGCGAGCTGTTCCACTGGCGTGCTCATCGGGATGACGCCGAACCCTGCGCTCTGACCTGCCGAGGGGCGCCACAGCATGGACAGAGACCAGAACCGGTAAGCAGAGCACACGATCTCATTCCTACAGCTCCTTTCCTTCACCGGTCTACCAGGCGTAGACGAGGTCTTCACACTAAAGTTGTTAGATGTTTTCATCCTTAATTATTCTGATAGCGCGAAATGGATTTCTCTGCCAGCGTCTGTGTTCCCTTAACCTTATAATCAAGAATCAAAAGGAAGCAAAAGGAAGCAACCAAGGAAGGCTAGGCTGTCTCGTTCTGAGAGTAGGGCTGTGCCCAGCAGTGGGGCGTATATAGGCTTAAGATGACTTGGCAAGCTAGCTCCATCCTAGATCACATCACTTACCATCAGCCGTGAATGTGATAGCTTGAGCTGACTCTTTAGGATTATACTGTGTGTATGGTCAGTGATCAGCCAAGGCCTGGCTAGACAGGAGCCGGAGTCAGGAAGTAAACGGGGGACGGGTCAGAGTAATTATAGGGGTGTATATATACAGTAGACGAGTACATTGTGCCTTTGACCGGCGATTGATGAATGTGGATGAAGCGAAAGAGGTATGTCAGGATCGTAGCAGGTGGAACAAAGTAGTATCTGCCCTATGCGAAAGAGGCGTGACGGTATGTATTTACATTGACCTGATGAAGCGTACAAAAAAGCTGGTACCGGTAAGGCAACGATAGCAGCGCTATAACAGATAACATTACAAAAGTTATCTTCATTGTAAAACTTTAATTGAAACCTGTGAACACGTGTTCACCGAATGTCGCAATAGCCGACGAAGCTGTCTCGGTTACATTCGGTACCCGATAAAGAGGCATGTGCTACCAGTGTACTAAAGATGCTACTACGTGACTTGTAGCACATGGCACGTCGAACGTGGCGCTTGTAGAGCGCTTATGCAGCGTTATATAACGAGCTTAGCCTTTCGACCGTCTTCCGAAGGATTATTCAATTAACGGAGACTGTCTTATGCCTTAACTTTTGGTCTAAGAGAATTTTATAATACCTGCTTTAGCTTGGTGGGATAAGGAATGGAATTTCGAAGTGGCTTTGTAATGTTTTAATTAACATCCGTAGTAGAGCGTTTTACAAAAAAGTCCACTGTGTGTATTATCTTATATTTGTGTGTCTTGCAAAAAGGAATAAATGTCTTCTTTCTTTCTTTCTTTCTTTCACATGAACATTTTTTACAGAATTTGACCATTTTACAATGGATTTTTTTCCTGTTCGTCACGTTCCATACTTACCTATATGTAAAAGTGACGAACTGGAATGGAAACTGGAGCACATTTTTTTTCTTGTATAAGGATCGATAGGGTAAACGATTCTGAGTAAGAAAAACCAAAAATATTTCAATTTTGGAAATAATGTTCATATGGAGTTTTATTTGGAAAACGCTCAGTACCACGTTTGAATGTAGTAATGTATGAAAGTTTTGGTCATCTTGCTGCTTATATGGTTTTGATATCCGTCTAAAAACTCTAAGCCTGAATCAGCGTGAAGGGGCAGGCAGAGGCTTCCCTCTAGTACGCGATGCCTTTTTTTTAACGGAGAGGAAATCTTTATGGATGCCCTAGGCAAGGGGATGCCTAGGGTTATGTGGGACTGAAAGGGTGTACCCGAACTAAAAGCTCTCCGGCGTTGCCTCAATCCGGTGTGATAGGGACGCAGTGGGATGCCACTAGGGTTTCACCACAAAAATGTACGCGATACCTGCCCTGGTGAGCAGTGCAGCTCCTAGGAAGGACATGACCTTGAAGCAGTTACTTTGTTTGCAGACGGCGTCTCTGGACGATGAGGACCGAGTTGTGGTGGCGGTGCTGGCGGCGAGGGTGTCCGACGGCACCAGATGCAGACCCGGGAGTCTGGACATGTGTATTGATGGGAGATGTCAGGTAAGACTAGTGAGAGAAGGATTTTAATGCATTTTTTTAAACCACGCATTAATCGAGTAATCATACCTACGTAAATAAAAAAAAAAACAATTTTATGGCGAAATGCCTTACATCATTTGGAATAGGCCTGATACTCTTCAAACTGCTAGACGGATTTTAGATAACCATATTGCTCAGGACCAGCGCAAGGAAATTGGCTTTCGAAAGAATACAGATAAACAGAACAATACAAAACCCCAAACAAGGATAAGTTTGTAACTTTCTTACATTAGATTTAAAATCGAATGACAAAAACATATTTTAGGTACTAACTGCGGCAATCCTAAAAGATGTTACTACTACCCCGGCGCCACCATGCGCGACCTGACAAGCCATTTCCCTATCCATTGCGTGCTCAAGATGCTATCCACACAATGGTTAACTAACAACAACCGCAACGTATTACAAAATGTTTGGCGTTAGACGAGGCATCGTACGGTTGGCCGTGCCTTGAATATTTAATCGAAGCAATTCAGTTTAGTTTATGAAATATAGCCCCGCTGTGGTATCCAGTTAGGTTCTCAAGGGCTAAACAAAAAAGTTTCTAATTAGTTTCAGTCTCAAGGTTTCACGTGAATAACGTTTTTAATTTGAATAACTGGCGTGGGAATAAACCTGGGCCCTTACCATGACGTCTTAATGCGATTCAATTCCGATTAAGTTTAGGTGCGCTCGCTGTCAGATCTTTACTAAAAATGACAGCTCAGTCCTGGGGCCTTGCCATGACGTCTTAATGCTATTCGATTCAGATTCAGTTTAGGTTCGCTCGCTGTGAGATCCATACTAAAAATGACAGCTAAGACCTGGAGCCTTACCATGACTTTTGAATGCGATTCAATTCCGATTAAGTGTAGGTTCGCTTGCTGTCAGATTCATACTAAAAATGACAGCTAACATCTGGAGCCTTACCATGACGTCTTAAAGCGATTCGGTTCAGATTCAGTTTAGGTTCGCTCGCTGTCAGATCCATACTAAAAATAACAGCTAGGACTGTGTTAGCTAAGCTAAGCTAATGTTATAGACGATGCGTCTAGCAACCCACCCCTATTTTGATTCCCCTTTCCACTGCCACCTATGCGTCCACAATCATGCCAAGCGGGGCTTTTGGGTTTTGCTGGCTATGTCTACCCCGTAAGGGATAAAGACGTGATTTATGTATCTATGAAAAGTCAATAAATCCAACCACCCGTTAAAATACTCCGGAATATCATAGTTTAATTGGCTTTTAATTCCCCTTAAGTATTTTTTTTTTTCATTAATAAATTTACACCTGTTCTGAGACACAGCTTTACTCTGGCAATGCGTGAGTTACGTCCACAAAGAACCAACTATTAGCCACGTCAAGCAATAGGAACACCAATTAGATCCGGTTTAAACCTGTTTAAACCTGTTAGGGAACGGTTAACAGGCAAAGTTTTCAAACGGCTGCAGTGGACGGGGCAAAGTTAGCCACGCTGCCGACACCCTTAGCCATTCTGAACTGCGCATCATGCAGTTGCGTCAAAATACGAAGAGCCGCTAACATCTACTACAACCACACAAGCTCTATGCTCTAAAACCTTGAAATAGGTACAGTTCCTTCATGTGAAGTAAAAAAGCCAGCCAAGTGTGAGTCCAGCTATACGCCCGTAATCATGCTAAAAGTGGCCTTAAGGTTTTGTTACCTTAGGCTCTGTCCACCCCGTAAGGGATAAAGACGTGATATATGTATGTGTGAGTCGAACTCGCACACCGAGGGTTCTGTGCATATTCTGAGGGTTCTGTAAAAATCCGTTGTTATCAGAGCCCTGTTTCCTCAGCAAAATGTAGGCATATTTACATAGACTGACACACATAAAAGTTCTGTTTTTAGTTTTTGTTGTTACAGCGGTAACAGAAATACATCATCTGTGAAAATTTCAACTGTCTAGTATCACGGTTCCTGTGATACAGCTTGATGAAAGACAGTAGACTGACGGACATTGGAGTCTTAGTAACAGCGTCCCATTTTTACCCTTTGGGAACACATTTATGGAAGTATATTAAAAGCAAAGATCAAGATTATCAAAAATATTTTCGCACCGAACACAAAACAGTCGTTCTTTAATTTCGTCATTTGAGTATCAGGAACTTAAATCGTTTCGGTGTAAAATTAATTCCCTAAACTTTCCTCAGGTGCCGAAATTATTTTAAAGGGAAATTATTTCAACTTTCGGAGTTTCGTTTCCGATTGACCTTTGGGGCAACTTGAATCGCTGAGCATTAAATATTAAAGGCAGTACGTGAGACAAATAATGAGCTGTATTCATTGGGATAAGTTCGCCTTTGTGCATATATTAATGTTATTTTTTATTTTATTTTAAATTGTATCTGTTTCTTTATATTTATACAATAAAACATTTACTTACTTACTTACTTACTTTTTTACGCTTCTTTCGCATTTTAAGCAATGCGAAAACAAAGGCCGGCAACTTTTGTTGCTCCCTAAGTGGATTCAGTTGGGGGCGGTATCGCGAAACTCTGAGGGTGTCCCGCGGGTGTCGTGCCTTTTATAAACAAGTTTTTATAAGGGTTTATTGAAGGGAATCGTGTTAATGTGTTTGGATGAGTATTTTAAGTGTGGTTTTGAGTTCGTTACGACAGAATCTTTAAGCATAAAGATAACTGGAAAGAATCTCTTTTAGAACCTTCCATGCTGGTCTGGGAGCAAAGAAATAACATAGAATGTACCAGTTGCTTCTCTACCCGCGCAGATGGTAAAAGCCCATCGAGGGAAGGGGCGAAAATATTAGGAATCATGTTATAGGCGATGAGGCTGGCAACCCATCACTATTTTTGATTCCATTTTCCACCTATACGCCCACAATCTTGCTAAATGTGGCCTGTCTACCCCGTAAGGGATAAAGACGTGATCTGTGTATGTGTATGTATGTAAATAGGATAAATAGGTAAAATTTTGAGGAGAGATAGATTTGGTTAGGAAACAAGATTATTAATCCATTAAAGCTCATCCTTTCATACAAAGAAGATTGAGTAAGCCGCATTGTCCGCAACAAGCAGATCGGCGAGTTGCTCGCTATCGCCGGCAACAGTTGCTTGCCGTCGCCGGCAACATTAATTCGCGTTGCCACTTCGAGACTCTTTTGAATTTGCTCTCGGGTATTTTGGTAAAGAGATTTGGTGTACACACAGACGGTGAGGACAGAGAACATGTTTTTTAATGTATAGTTTATTTAGCAATCTATGATGATGAATTTTGATTTGAAAATAAAGATGACTATGTCAGAAATGATTTATTAGGTAGCGAATTATACTTGGGAACAAAGAAACCGGGCCACTTTTCTTACAAGTTTCTACCGAAATCACCCGGTTATTTTGCTTCCGAGTATTATTCCTGGATATCGGTTTACTTGAAATGTCGACTAATTTTTCTTCGAATATCACTTCAAAGTCGTTTCACGTAATTTCGTTTCGTCGACGAAATTCATTCAGATCAAAAATTAAAAACAGGTCAAGTTAAGGTAGGTACATATTAGGTACCTGATTGATACTTGACGGGGTCGTTTCTAACGGGGTCGTAATTCTAACCTAACCTAACCTACTTTTCTGATAGCAGGTCGTTTCAGACGGGTTCAAAATTCTTACCTAACCTACTTTCCTAGTGGCGGTTCGATTAAATAAAACCATTTTGTAACAATACATTGAAGAAAAGAAAAACGATATTATTTACTCTGTTACATGAATATTCAATGAAATGTATTCTCAAGCAAATAATAATACTTGGAACGTTGTTCTAATAATTGTAAAACTTGGTAATGAATAGTCAATGAAACCATATTACTTGTACAGAAAATATGAGAAATGAATATTACATGAATCGTTTTCGGTGTAAAATTTGACGATATTTCAAAGGGATCCCCTAGATATCATCATAGTTAATTTCGTTAGTTTTCTATCAATAGATTTAAATTTGAAAATAAACACGACTGTGCGTGTAATTATAAAATCGTTGAATGCGAATTTCTGCCAAGTTTTTTGCGGTGCATTCTTCTTGCATGCTATTTCCGAAAGTAGTTAGAAAAAAGACGTGTATAAAGTTAAACTTTTACGGTAATCAGTCAAAACAAGTACCTAATAGTGATATCCTGGACACTTGACATAGTATAGATGGAAAGGGAAATCAAAATAGTGATGGATTGCTAGCCGCATCGCCTATAACATGATTCCTAAGACTTTTGCCTATTCCCTCGATGGGCTTTCATCTGCGCGGGAAGAGAAGCGACTGGTCCGTTCTATGTTTTTCCTTTGCTCCCAAGTACATACATACATACATAGATCACGTCTTTTTCCCTTACGGGGTAGACAGAGCCTAAGGTAACAAAACCTTAAGGCCACGTTTAGCATGATTGTGGGCATATGGATTGAAAGGGGAATCAAAATAATGATGGGTTGCTAGCCACATCGCCTAAAACATGATTCCTAAGATTTTCCTCGATGGCCTTTTACCATCTGCGCAGGAAGAGAAGCAACTGGTAAATTCTATGGTTCTTCTTTACTCCCAAACCCGCATAGAAGAAAAATAGCATAGAATAGATTATGATACCATGGCAATTTGTGTGTATATAAAATATTGTGTGTGTATTTTTGTATTTTTCTTGTGTTTTCCACAATTGAGAATGTTCGCCGCTCCCCCGCGCAGTGCCAGCCAACCTTTCCTGATTTTATTAATGGTAGCACCACAGTTTTGATTTTCTATATTGAAAGGGTTTCCAAATGGAGTATCTTTTGTGGCACAAACAATTCCCTAACACTGAATAGCGCTGACGTTCATTAATTATACCGAGAGACTCCAGATGAAAAGGTTAGGGCAACGTAAATGCGTAAAATTTAAATAAAATTACTGGAATTACTTGAGGCGAGGTGCAGCTTTGTTCGTCGCTTCCGAAATTATCATCTGTAGGTATAAAACGTGATTGACCAATCGTTCAAACATGCATATATACATAAATCACGTCTTTATCCCCGACGGAGTAGACAGACACAAAGGCTCCGCTTAGCATGATTGAGGGCGTATTATGTAGATGGGAATGGGCATCAAAATAGTGATTCCTAAGAATTTCCCCCATTCCCTCGATGGGCTTTTACCATCCGCGCGGGAAGAGAAGCAATTGTCCGTTCCACCATTGTACCATTATTTAAAACCAGATTCAATACACTCTGTACATAAACACAGCCTTAAGGTCTTATGTTACCTTAGGTTCTGTCTACCCCGAAACGGATATAGACGTGACTTGTGTATGTGTATTTATGTATATTTTATGAACTTGGGTTATTTATACAAACACACCAACATAAATATTTTATTGCATCAAGCGGTACTTTGCGGAGGTCCATTTCAATTACAAAAAATATTTACCTTGCTGCTCCGCTACTCACGTGCATGATACAAAGCATGTGTGAAATATATATGTTTGTCCCTGCACTACTGCGACATAAAACACATTATAAATCCCACAGACTTAATTTTCCCTGACACCGTACAAACACTGACGCGTGTCGATCCCTCTAGTTGTGCTCATTAAATTTTGATAACGATCCCGTAGAGGGATCGAATCGCGTCAGTGTTTGTGTGGTGCGCTAATTAAGTCTGTGGGATTATGTGTTTTATGTGGCAGATTGCATGAAAAACATTTCACAGAGGCTTGTATCTTGCACGTGAGTAGCGGAGTAGCAATTTAAATATTTTTCGTTCTCAGCAGCATAAGTACAGCGTTAATTGACTACCGTGACTGGGACCACAGCGCTTCAAACTTAATTCCCAAGCAAAAAACTAGATTGCAGTTTTTTCATCCCAAGAAAGTCCTAAATATGCATAAAAACCGGCGGAGTTTTATTCTCTTCACAGTTTAACTACTTTTATAAAGCTGCCTTTATAATTTATTCAGGTTTAAATTAACTACAATTAGGTAAAACTTTGTGAGTTAAAATTCTAGTAATTAATAAATGCCAACGCTATATCTTTCTTGATGATCATGAAGGATGTCCACTTGGGCGTTACACATTGGAACTGTGGAGCTGCTTTGAGGAGGCACTCACTCTACGACCGGATGATGTAGCTCAGATGGCACAATGTACTATTTATTCCTTTAGTTAAACTGCATTTTCTTGAATATAAGATCAGTATTTATTTATTTTAGCTTATTAAGTCAATACATCTGCTTCCAGAGCCCTAAGCAGACTGGCTTTATTCTTGTTTCGAATTCTATTTTATTTTTAACTAGCTTCTGCCCGCGACTTCGTCTGCGTAGAATTATTCATACAAACCTTCCTCTTGAATCACTCTATCTATTAAAAAAACCGCATCAAAATCCGTTGTGTAGTTTTGAAGATATAAGCATACATAGGGACGTAGGGACAAAGGGACATAGGTAATAGGGACAGAGAAAGCGACTTTATTTTATACTATGTAGTGATAGTGATGTTTATATTTAAACATTTAAGATTTGAATTCGACAAAGAGTAAAGAATGTCTTTACAGCATCGTGCGTTGGGGTAAATTCGAAATTGGGGTAATTATGTAACTCCTGGATATCCACTAAGCGGGGAACAATTACATAATCTAGCAACGCTTACCTAGAAGCTCCAATGTCTTTGACTTCTGGATAATGGAAAGGCGAATCAAAATAGTGATGGGTTGCTATCCGCATCAGCTACAACATGATTCCTAAGATTTTCGCCATTCCCTCAATGTGTTTCTACCATCTACGCGGGAAGAGAAACAATTGTCTGTTCCACCATTGTTCCTTTATTTAAAGCCAGATTCAATACACTCTTTACCTTTCCGTCACTTTATAAATACATCAACCAATCAGAAACAAGCGGCATAATCCACAAACACGAAGTTTCTAACATAACAAACCATCGTCTTAATGTTTCGTCAAAGCCGAGTTTGTAATTATAATTAAATTTTCTCTCGCGCAGTCTTGAGGCACTGGGTCGGACGACAGTATGCCATTTGAGGGAAAATGTGGGAAATAGCCACACTGTTGAAGGAACCCTTAAATTGACAAATCCGTTGAATTCGAATCGCGGAAATTTTCATAGCAAAAACAAACAGCATTAAACAAAGTCGTTTTATGTTCGATGTATTTTTCTATTGTTTATCTCCAAACAAGGTGGCTTTTCTTGGATAATTAAGGCAAAGGGCCAAAAGAAATTGATACTTTTGAAAAGGACGCTCCGCATATTATGCGCCGATAAAAGGACGAACACATCTAAGGTGCATTGGGGTAAATTCAAAATTGGGGGAATTTCGAAAATCGTGGATGTCCACTAAACGTGGAACAATTCCATAATCTGGCAACACTTAGATAGAAGCTACAATTATGTGTTAATCTAGGGTACCAGCCATCACCGTTCCAAATTTTATCAGTTCAGCCGTTTGCGCGTGAAGAAGTAACTAATAAAGGCGACTTTATAATACAATACATGCATACATATACACAAATCACGTCTTTATCCCTAATGGGGTAGACAGAGCCTAAGGTAAAAAGACCTAAAGGCCACGCTCAGCATGACTGTGGGCATTTAGATTTATAATACAACTAGCTGACCCGGCGAACTTTGTTCCGCCTTAAATTTGAAAAATCCCAGTGGTTTGGGCTATGCTATCCCGCGGGAACTATGCAATTTTCCGGGATAAAAACTATCCTATGTCCTTTCCCGGGACTCGAACTATCTGTATACCAAATTTCAACTAAATCGGCCCAGCGGTTTAAGCGTGAAAAGGTAACAGACAGACAGAGTTACTTTCGCATTTATAATATTAGTAAGGATACAATACAATAACTCTTTATTGAACACCACATTATAACAACCAATGCAGAAAAAAGGTACCTATACAGAATATTACAAGGTAACAAGGTAACAAGGCGGCCTTATCGCTACACCTTTTGTCACAATAGTCACCGTTTGAGTATTTTTACTTAATTTGTTTTTTGTAAACCTTTTTATTGTGGCAATAAATTGTTTTTTCTTTCTTTCTTTCTTTCTTTCAGAGCGAGCCTACCAGGCAACCATAATGGACTGGAGAACAGAAAAGATCTGAGCAGGTGGTGCAATCATCACTACATAGTATAAAATAAAGTCGCTTTTTCTGTCCCCGTGTCCCTATGTATGCTTATATCTTCAAAACCAGTCAACGGATTTTGATGCGGTTTTTTTTGATAGATAGAGTGATTCAAGAGGAAGGTTTATATGTATAATACATGCATAATATACCGTGCGAAGCCGGGGCGGGTTGCTAGTGAATGATAATATTAGTGGGATGTGGGTGGGCTGCTGTGTGTCCACAATTGTTGCTGTTTTGCGAGATGAGGGATGACGGGCAATCTAGCGTTCCTACTTAATGTATTGTCACCTGCTTTTCTCTCCTTTCGGGAGAGTATGTACCTTTTCATAGACCCTAACTAGACCTAAGTTTTGTAGTTAACAGTGTATTAGTTGTTACTGTAATGTTGTGTAACAAATTTATAAATAACTAGCTTCTGCCCGCGACTTCGTCTGCGTAGAATTATACATAAAAACCTTCCTCTTGAATCACTCTATCTATTAAAAAAAACCGCATCAAAATCCGTTTTGTAGTTTTGAAGATATACGCATACATAGGGACATAGGGACAGAAAAAGCGACTTTATTTTATACTATGTAGTGATAGTGATAGTGATAGTGATAGTGATAGTGATAGTGAAGTAGCCTTCCGTCCGCAGCTTCGCCCGCGGTAAATTAATTTTCCCGTAGGAAAAGGTATTTCCCGCGCTAAAAAGTAGCTTATGTCACTCAGTGACAATGTAGCTTTCTAATAACGGCAAAAGAATTTTTGAAATCTGTCCAGTAGTTTCGGAGCCTATTCAATGCAAACAAACAAACAATCAAATTTTCCTCTTTATAATATTAGTATAGATAAATAAATAAATAAATGTGATTAGAAGGTTATCGAACTTTGGAGAAAACGGGCAAGAAGAGACAGTGTCGTTCTGCTCGTACTGTCTCCACTGTGTAAATGTTAGACGCCAACTGGAACGGAGTATGCAAATCATTAAGTCTCAACTTGCGAAAATATGTAACTGGAGAACAGAAGTTTTCCCTTTGATGTTTATTTTTCATAATGAATAGAGCAAAAACCTTGCGCTTTAACACGTTTAATTATCTCCTTTAAACCGCGAGTAAGAGTTGTGTGAAGTTCTGTTTAAAGATTTATGACGCCACGAGTGTAGGTCCAATACGTCTAATTTATCGAACGTCTATTTACGCATAAATCTATATTTTAACTATAAAATATTAGAATATTAAAAAAAAAAAAAAAAACAAAATACAATTTAGGAAAACAAAAAGACAATAATATTGGAACAGTACCTATCGGATTACAAGCACCTGAGCTCAACCAAAAACAACCACAGAGACACCGGTTTTCTAATCCAAAATAATCCAAATTTTTGTCATAGTATTCGATATTTTAACGCAAACGCATTCGAGACGTATTTTGTGACCGAAAACTAACATTAAGCATACTGTTGGTTCTTCGTTCTAACAAATAACGACGGGCTTATGTTCCGGACCACATAGTTTTAATTTTAAAAACGGGAGCAAACATGCTAGACAAAGGGCGGAGCCGACTGCTGTACTGGGGACTGTCCAAGTGTTAGGAGATTGCTCTTAACACGTTAACTCAAAGAAAACGATCAATTTATTTTAAAGACCGGATAGCCTAGTGGTTAGTGACCCTGACAACGAAGCTAGAGGTCCTGGGTTCGAGTCCCGGTAGAGGCAGACATTTGTATGATGAATACGAATGTTTGTGCCCGAGTCATGGATGTTGTATGTATTTAAGTATGTATTTATCTACATTATATAAGTATGTTTATCCGTTGCCTGGTACCCATAGTACAAGCTTTGCTTAGTTTGGGGCTGGGTCAATTGGTGTAATTTGTCCCAAGATATATTTTATTTTTTATTTTTTTTATTTCCTCAGAATAAAAAACTACTCACGTGCAAGAGTCAAGTCAGTGCGAAATATTATATGTTTATACATGCAATCCCTCTCGCTTCTACTGCCACATAAAGCATAAACTTATTTGACAGTTGTCGTGTTCCGAATAAACATGAATGAAAAATAATGTTGTTAAGATCAAGAGTGAATGCAACAGCTGCATCGAGCACCACTCTGTCTAAACTACTCGCTCTCATCTCCAGTTATGTACTTTTTCATTCTCTCTTATTCAAAACACGGCAACTGTCAAATACATTAAGAAACTAGAAGCTCTGTACCGCAAACTTAAGTAAGTCCTAACCACGGAACACTGATGCGTTTCGAACCCTCTATTGGGTTCTGTTGTCTACGTTTAGGTTGAATTTTGAATGAATGTATTTTTTGATAAATAATTTAAAGACAGACGTGTGGTGCAGTTGAGTTTATTTTTGCGACTGATTAATAATAAAAACAAATCAAAGGATGCCCCCAGCCATGCATCTATATAAGGACATACATGTATATTCAACAGGTTCATCCTCAAAGTTAAAGTACACCGAGCACAACTTTACTGTTTAGCATGCAATCCAACGACGTACTTACGAAAACGATTAATACGACCTATCAAAGAAAACGACCGATTTTTTTTCTCGGAATAAAAAGCTGTAACGATGGGTCCAACGTAAATGGGGCAGTCAAAAAAAAAAGTAGGTATTTAATAAATATCATGGGACAATTTACACCAATCCCAATTTTTTTTTATGTGTGACAAATGCTTACTTAAATACGTGCAACATCTATGACTCGGGTACAAATATTTGTATTAATCATACAAACGCCTGCCCCTACCAGGGTTCGAACCCGGCTTCTTGCTTCATTGTCAGGGTAACACAAGGCCAGTGATTCTCAAACTTTTTTGGTAACGGAACCCTTTTGAACAAAAAATATATGACGGATTCTTTATTAATATATCAGATTTTGTTTCGGTTTTTCATCTGACATACAGCTGCGCGGGGCCTCCACATAAGCTTCGCGGAGCCCTAGGACTCTACGGAGCACACTTCGAGTATTGCTAAAACTGCTGTGTTAGAATCATCATTTTTTTTTTCTTTAGCGTTACTTTTGTGATTGTCACAATATATAAACTTTCTTCTCTCTAGGATAACATCTGCCCATAAACTACTCGGATCATTGCAGCGACTCGCCGCCGCTCGTGTCTTGGTCCGCCGCCAAGCCTTATTATTTCGCGTCCCCATTCCCTGATGATGTCAGGTCGGATCCGGCATTGTGTCACAAGGTTTCAATCCGCGTCTTTCTCTTGTTTGAAAAGGACCAGCCTGCAGTTGGTACTGGGCTTATTGCTGCTAACAGATATTGAAATGTCTATAGAGATAAAAGGCAAAGCTATGAATACATTGCTTTGAGTTGAGAGATTGCGGCTATTTAAGTGTTTGGTGTTTTGAAGAGGCAAAGGTGTGGATGTGGTTCGGTAAACGATTCATTTCGCAACGTGTGACTTTTGACAAGCTCGTTTTCTTTCCTTGTCTTCACTACATAGTATAAAATAAAGTCGCTTTCTCTGTCCCCATGTCCCTATGTCCCTATGTATGCTTATATCTTCAAAACTACACAACGGATTTTGATGCGGTTTTTTTTTAATAGATAGAGTGATTCAAGAGGAAGGTTTTTATGTATAATTCTACGCAGACGAAGTCACGGGTAGAAGCTAGTATAAAACAAAATAAAATTTACCAGTTGCTTCTCTTCCCGCGCTAATGGTAAAAGCCAGCAAGACTGTGGGCGTATAGGTGGAAAGTGGAATCAAAATAGTGATGAGTTGCTAGCCGCATCGCCTATAAAGATAAAAAGATAAAAGATAAAGATATATTTGAAAGCACATCTCTCGAAAGTGGTATAAATCAGCTTATATCTTGTAAACTACGACTCTTATCAAAGTTTTGACTAGTTCACAAGATTAATGAGAGCTGTAAGTGTCTTCTAAACTACTCGTATTTCAAATCCAGCATAATTTTTCATCACTTTTGAGTGGTATTTTCACACATTTGCTTTCAAAAATCGGGCCCCTGCGCGGTAAGAGAAGCAACTGGTACATTTTTTTTCTTTGCTCCCAGACGAGCATGGATGTGGTGGATTTTTTATATAATAATATTTTCTATTATACTAAATTTATTATAAAATAGGTTTCATTCTATTATCAGCTCGGAGGAAGTCAATTTAGATTCGGATCTTTTACTATCCAGGGAGAGTTGGTAGGTAGTATGCGTCTACTTTAAGAAACTCGCGCGATGTAGAATATGTGTGACGTCATCGGCGCTATCTACTCCTGCGTCGTAGTTAATGTAGTCGACGACTAGGTGGCGCTAGGGTCACTACATTAAAAAAATTACCACTCTTGTCGGCAAAATGATAGCCACGATACGTGATTAAAATTTGAGTTCGGAAAAATCGAATCATCCATCGAATGCAAAAACCGACGATGAATGAGTAACTCAATTTGTTTCACATATTTCACGGATTTAATACCCTGTTTCGATTCGCAAATTAACAAAGAACTATTTAAAATTACGACGCGTAATAAAACAAATCATATCCCAGTTATTTAATTTAGCGCTGTGCTTTTGTGAATTTTGCGGTTATTTATTGCATTAATCTTTGCTCGGTTTTGCACAAATTTAACTGTATTTCGTTGCTGGAATGTATTAAAAGTAAATTATTTTTCGAAGCGGATTAAATGTTCATTTACCAATGATAAAAAACGGATTATAAATTTTTAAAAAAACGACACTGAAAATTAGAACACAGAAAAATCCGAAAAGTACCTAGGTAAAGCTGGGAATCGAACCTTACTTTTCAGATTTTTTTGTTTTAATTTTCAGTGTCGTTTAGAAATTTAATTCTAACGGTAAAAACGTAAAAGTAAACATAAAAAATCAAGTAGGTAGTAAAACTTTCCACCTATATGCCCACAATCATGCTAAACGAGGTCTATGGGTCTTGTTACCTTAGGCTTTGTCTACCTCGCAAGGGATATAGACGTGATATATAATATGTATGTATGTTTTATTCGCTAGTGTATATCCCGACTTTTAAAGGCGATTTTTAAAAACACATCACTCGTAGCATTAATGTAACTGTAACATCAGCATCTATTTTATTAAATTTTCCCACGGCAACACTGAAGCGGCCTATTACCAAAAGGTCATCCCAAAATGGCCGCTGTCCCCGCGTCTAAAAGGCGATATAACTCCACAACGGGCATACCCCAATTTCTTTGAGTATTTTGCATAATTTCATATATTATTTAAGTGGCGACTTCGGGTTATGGTTTGCATAATCCGGCCCTGGTCGTCACTGGAATACTAATTCGATTCTGAAAGTTAGATGGCGCTGTTCACGGGAAGTTATGGCAGACACCTTTGCGACCTTTTTTGATCGGTTGCGGTGTAAGACATTAAAAAGTTTCTTCGTTCATATAAGATTTTATGACTGTATTTTTTTCTCATTTATTTACTAGCTTCTGCCCGCGACTTCGTCTGCGACTTATACATATAAACCTTCCTTTTGGATCACTTAATCTATTAAAAAAACCGCATCAAAATCCGTTCCGTATTTTTAAAGATTGCATACATAGGGACGGACAGACAGCGGAAAGCGACTTTGTTTTATACTATGTGGTGATCTGTTGTGTGCTGTCATATAAGCCTGCTGTAGACTGTAAACTATTTTCATCTAATTCATATATCATATCATATTGTACCTATGTAAGAAAGAAAGAAGACATTTATTCCTAAATATAAGAGAATATACACAATTTTATAGAAAATAAATAATCAAGAAAAAAAACACAGACCTAAAGACCACGTATACCATGATTGTGGGCATATGGATTGGAAGGGGAATCAAAATAGAGGTGGGTTCCTAACCGCATCGCCTAAAACACGATTCCTAAGATTTTCCTTGGTGAGCTTTTACCATTAGCGCGGAAGAGAAGCAACTGGTCCGTTCTATTTTTTTCCTTTACTCCCAGACCGGCAACAAATAGCTGCTTACGGCCCGGAGCAACGTTAAAATTCTAGTGAAACCGCCACGTCACTCGATTCCGAAACCTACCACAACAAAAGCGTTCAATACTTACCCGGCGGCAACAAAAAATCAGTTCTCCCCCTTCAGTTATAAATTGCCCTGATATGTAGCAGTGACAGTCCTCATCGCTTATTCAGTAGCTTGGAATCGAGCCTTCCGCACAAATGTGGCGAATTTCCCGATTATCATAATAAAGTAGGCTTCCCTCCTCCCGCTCTGCCACGTGGGATAAACCGCAGGAGAGAAGGGGAGCACGTAATCGATCCTGACTGGCTAAGAGGATTTAAAGTTGAAGATAATTGGCGGCGAATGTTTATTTGCTGGTTAAAAGGTTTTTTCGGTACTGGTTTAATGCTGTTTGAATGGATATTGTGGGTGGCGGTGCTTTGTTTTACCTTCTTAGTTATTGTCTGTGAATTTTACGCTTTTCACGGCTGTATCCCTTACGGGTAGAAAGCTGGTGATGGCTGTGGGGGTATAGGTGGAAAGGGGAATCGAAGTAGTGATGGGTTGCTAGCCTCAATGATTTTCGGCGATTTCCTTACCCTACAATTTTGCAACATGTATTATGGGGTTTACTGAAAATCAGCGCTGTGTCAGTTGGAGGCTCCTGTGAGAGCTCTAACCCGCAGCAAATGCTGAGTACATCCCCTTTGCCACATTTGTATTATGTATATTATATTTTATGTAGTAAAAATAAGGGTAAAGTTGTATATAACTGTTTTTTTTTGTAATTGTTGTTAGTGGCAATAAATCATCTTTTATCTTTTTTTATCTTTATCTTGATGGGCGTTTTCACCATCTGCGTGGAAGAAGCTAGTACATTCTTTGTTTTCTCTTTGCTCCCAGACCAGCATGGAAATTTCAGAATTAAAATGCAAACTGTTAAGAATTAACTTACACTTAAGAATATTAAAAATAGAATATTTGATTTATAAATAATTGTAGATTGCCAATTAAAAACCTCCCATGCATTAATCGAGATCATACGTAAGTAAACAAAAACAAAAAACAATTTTATGTTAAAAATGCTTTACATCATTTTGAAAAAGAGCTGTTACTCTTCTAACTACTGGGCCGATATTTACTAAACATGCCTAAGAACTACCGCAAGGAAAGTGGCTTTCGAATGAAAAAAACCGCATCCAAATCGGTCCATCGCATCCGTTTGAAAGCTACGATGCCACATACACACACACACACTCATACTCGACGTCAAACTCATAACAACCTTCTTTTTACGTCGGGGGTTAAGCTGCGATACATTTCAACCCATGGTTTATTCTAACACGAATACCGCAAGTTCCACGACTCGTTTTCACAGCCCTGTCCTTATTTAATTCTACTGTTATGACAAAGACAGACAGACAGCGAGCGCGAGAAACCGCAGACTGTATTTCACCCGCCATAGATAAATAAACCAACAGAGTGTTGTATCATCACCAGATATACGTCCCACTGCTGGGCACAGGCTTCCTCTCGGATTGAGAGGGCTTGGGCTGTAGTTCCCACGCAGGCCCAGTGCGGATTGGGGAACTTCACACACATAATTGAATCGCTTCGCCGGGTGTGCAGGTTTCCTTACGATGTTTTCCTTCACCGAAAAGGTCAAGGTAAACAAAATATAAATCCTATAATTCATTTAGATCGTGAAAAAACTTCAAGTCGGTCCAGTAGTTTCGAAGCTTATTCAATACAAACAAACAATCAAATTATACCTCTTTATAATATTACAATACTTAGAACAAAGCGACTCTATTGAATCCCACATAATAGACAGACAAGACATGGTAAGATTATACATACATAAATCACGTCTTTATCCTTTACGGGGTAGACAGAGCCTTTTAAAAGTAACGATCTAAAGGCCACTTTTAGCATGATTGTGGGCGAATAGGTTGAAAGGGGAATCAAAATAGTGATGGTTGCCAACCACATGGTTCCTACGATTTTCGCCCATTCCCTCGATGGGCTTCTACCATCTGCACAGGAAGAGAAACAATTTTTTTCTTTACTCCCACACCAGCATGGAAGAATAGGTACGATTGGTGTAGAGTCTACACTGTAGACGATACACCAAAGTTGCATAATTACCACCGTGGGGAGTGCCACAATAGAGAGATCTCTCTCCAGGCAGATGTTATGCCTGGGGACCGAAGACCGAAGGAGGAGAGTTGGAAGTTGTATTTATGCAGCCGCATTGAGAAACTTCGTAAGCGGCATGTAGAACGTGACAGCTGTCATTACAACTGGCGCTAGCTACTCGTGCGTCGTAGTAGTTATGTAGCCAACTAGGTGGCGCTAGGGTCGCTACACCACTCTGCGGGTTAACTGATCTATGCCACCCACACACGGAAACAGGATATTTGGACACATTACCGCCTCACCTCGCATTCGCACACATGAATATTCTATGAGCAATCCAGCGATGCCACAGAGCAAGGCAGAGGGTGCACTGGGAATTAATCGACCCAAGTGAGTGTCACTAACGCTTTAAGATTTTAAACATGCACAATTTGGGACGCAGCCAGATTACAAGCACCGAAAATGCAATTTGTAGCGTAAACACCTACACACCTACAGGGTGATGTACAGAGCTGTATGGGATTAAGTGTTGTATAATTATTATTATTATAGCCTTTTTATTCCGAATTCGCTACAATTTCAGAAAGTATGTTGTTGTTTTTAGGGTTCCGTACCTCAAAAGGAAAAAACGGAACCCTTATAGGATCACTTTGTTGTCCGTCTGTCCGTCCGTCCGTCTGTCAAGACCCTTTTTCTCAGTAACGCGTGGAGGTATGAAGCTGAAATTTATATCAATTACTCAGGTCTACTGTCCCTTGAAGCTGTGAAAAAATCAAACTTCTAAGCCAACGCAATCAAAAGATACAGCCGTTTATGCCGCAAATTTCCGCAAATTTTCAACTCTCAAGGGAATCAAAACCTACAAGGTAGTTCCCGTGAACGCAGAATCTTGAAATTTGGTATGAAGGTAGGTCTTATAGCACAGATTAAAGAATAATTGCGAAAACCGTAAATGTGTATGTATGTCTGTATATAGCAGTGACCAATATAAAGTAACCCCACACTGCGTACATTTTGCTTTGGAACAGGGCTCTGCTTACACTGGTTTTAGATATTTATAGATAATGATACGGAACCCTCGGTGCGCGAGTCCGACTCGCACTTGACCGGTTTTTTTATTATTATTATTATTATTATTAAATTGTCGCGTAATTCGGCGTGCCTCATGGCATAGGCCTCCTCCGTGTATTGGAAGTTTGGGCTATAGTTCCCACGCGCGCCCAGTGCGGATTGGGAACTTAACACACACCATTGAATATCTTCGCAGATGTGTGCAGGTTTCCTCACGATGTTTTTCCTTCACCGAAAAGCTCATGGCAAATTGCAAATGTAATTTGCGCACATAAATTCCGAAAAACTCAGAGGTGCGCGCCCGGGATTTGAACCCATGACGCTCTGCTTGAGAGGCCACAGGTCAAACCACTAGGCTTGGATTAAGTGTTTAAGTGATCTTAATTCGAGTCGTGTAGACAGAGCCTATTAGACTACAAGCCCATGGGAAAAAATAACCTGTGAAATGAACCAGCGTGAATAACGCTTAGAAGGCTGTTACTATATCATAAAATAACTCTGAGCGCTATGCCGTCATTTCTGAGCGGTATGCCAGAAAATCTTAAAGCTCCCGCGGGATAGCGATAAGCGAATTCTGCGCAGACGGAGTCGCGGGCAACAGCTAGTTAGTTTATGATAACTTTAATCTAGCAGAATTAAGTATGAATCATCCTTAACATGGTCTTTAGGTCTTGTTGCTTTAGGCTTTGTCTACCCCGTTAACGGGGCATTACCTACCGGCGGTCTCATCGTCTAAGGGAAGACGGGCCCAGCGTACGGGCCTTCCTTGGCGTGGTCCTGGCGTTTGTGGTGAAACCCTAGTGGCATCCCACTGCGTCCATACACACCGGACTGAGGCAACGCCGCAGTTTTTAGATTAGGTATACCCCTTCGGGGGAGAGTCCCACCCCTAGGCTCCATGGCTAGGCCATCCATGAAGATTTCCTCTCCGTTAAAGAAAGGCTTCGTCTACCCCATAAGGGCTGGACGTCATTTATGTATTGCATCAGTTGTTGTTATGTGTTTTTGATTCATTTTCCACCTATGCCCTAGAATCATGCTAAACGCGGCCTATAGGTCCTGGTATCTTGGGCTCTGTCTACCCCGTAAGGGATAAAGACGTGATGTGACGACCGGATAGCTTAGTGGTTAGTGACTCTGACTATGAAGCTAGAGGTCCGGCGTTCAAATCCCGGTAGGGACAGACAGTTGTATGATGAATACGTGCCCGAGCCATGGATGTTGTATGTATTTAAATGTATTCATCTACATTATATAAGTATGTTTAGCCGTTGCCTGGTACCCATAGTACAAGCTTTGCTTAGTTTGGGGCTGGGTCAATTGGTGTTATTTGTCCGAAGATGTTTATTTATTATTTATTTGTGTATGTGTGTATGTATGTAAACTTCCATGCTGGTTTGGGAGCAAAGAAAAAACATAGAATGTACCAGTTGCTTCCCTTCCCACGCAGATGGTAAAAAGTCATCGAGGGATTGGGCGAAAATCATAGGGATCATGTTATATAGTCGATGTGGCTAGCAACCCATCACTATTTTGAATCCCCTTTCCAACCATACGCCCCAATCATGCGAAACGTAGTCTTTAGATCTTGTTACCTTAGCTTCTGTTTACCTCGTAAGGGCTAGTCGTGATTTATGTATTGTATCAAGTGGTTCCTCTGCATCGCAGCACATTCAGCATCACAGTCACGTTCCTTGATTTAAAGCCGACTGACTGAACCGGGGGCCGCATAAGCTCATCTTTTTACAAGACGTTTGTTTTTGCGGGGGCTTCTAGCGTTCTGTACCTCAAAAACGGGACTCAGGAGTACTTTGTTTTGGGACTTCATAGGTAACATAAAAGGAATAAACGGGGTCCTTATACAAGCATTAAACTTAGTTGTTCGTCCATGACCGTTTTACTCAGGAAGGCGTAAAGGTGGAAAGTTGAAAATAATAACAAATACTCATGTCTGTGATGCCTTAGAGCTGTGAAAAAATCAACAGATTCAATCATTAGGAAAGATGTTTCCAACATGATCACTTTTTCCAGAATTTTGGATTTTTCTTACTCAGAATTCTTACTCAGATCCTTATAAAAGAAAAAATGTATCCCAAAATTTCCATTTCACTTCGTTACTTTTTTCGTATAGGTATGTGTGGTTCGCTGGGAGGATAAATGGAACGCGACGAATAGGAAAAAAAATCCACACTAAAATCTGGGACATAGGTATTTTTTCTTGTATGATAAACGATTCTGAAAAACCCAAAATATTTAAACTCTGTATAAAATGTACATGTGGACTTTTTTGAAAAACGGTCATCCGCACAAAATGCCGTTCTCCCAATAGGACAGTGCAGCTATGCGCCGACAGATGGAGCTATACTAGTTTGAAACTTAGTATCGGAGTGTCGTTCTATAGAGCATTATGTGCCATACTAATATTATTATTACTGTTATTATAATAATAAGTTTTAGTTTAAAAAATATTTTATAATAAATTGCCGTGCCCTTACAGGGTAAATGTTTGAAAATAAAAAAAATAGATACTAACGTCTTTGTCACAACATTTTTGTGCAATAAATAGTTTGAGTTTGACTTTGAGAATTGTATTATGAGACTTTCATAGCATATCGAAGGAGAGTAACTGTTTTGGAAGTTTAATATAGAGTTTGCTTTTAAGTACGACTTTCATTCAGATACCCTTAGTCCATTCTCAAACACTGGCCAAATTACGGAACTCTCGGTACCCGAATCCGTCTTCCACTTAACCGGTTTTTCTTTTACGCGGGTGTATAGCTTTAATGTAGGTACTTAATTAATTTGAATGCATGTTTTGACGTTGTATTGAAATCCTGGATCTAGCTAGATATCATTTACTATTGTGTGCCCTTGCAGGGCGTCATGGACTGACTAAAATAAAGTTAACATCTTCATATGTATGTACATGACTATACAATGAATAAATAAATAAAAAAAATAAAAAAATATTAGTAACTAACATACATGTTTGTCCTCAGCGCGTCGGCTGCGATCTGCGCGTGGGCTCGACTCGTCGTGTAGATGAGTGCGGAGTCTGTGGCGGAGACGGCTCCTCCTGCTCCCGCCCGCGCTACCACTGGCTGGCGACTCCAGGGTCGCTGTGTTCCGCGACTTGCGGCGGAGGTCAGTACATTAACTTGTCGCTGCGACATGCCCGTGGACGAGAGCAGCGACGGCTCCTGCTGCCGCCCGCGCTACCACTGGCTGGCGACTCCAGGGTCGCTGTGCTCCGCGACCTGCGGCGGAGGTCAGTACATTAACACTGTCACTGCAACATGCCCGTGGACGCGAGCGGCTTCTGCTCCCGCCCGCGCTACCACTGGCTGGCGACTCCAGGGTCGCTGTGTTCCGCGACTTGCGGCGGAGGTCAGTACATTAACATTGTCGCTGCGACCTGCCCGTGGACGAGAGCGGCGTCTGCTCCCGCCCGCGCTACCACTGGCTGGCGACTCCAGGGTCGCTGTGTTCCGCGACTTGCGGCGGAGGTCAAAACATTGACATTGTCGCTGCGACCTGCCCGTGGACGCGAGCGGCTTCTGCTCCCACCCGCGCTACCACTGGCTGGCGACTCCAGGGTCGCTGTGTTCCGCGACCTGCGGCGGAGGTCAGTACATTAACATTGTCGCTGCGACCTGCCCGTGGACGCGAGCGGCTTCTGCTCCCACCCGCGCTACCACTGGCTGGCGACTCCAGGGTCGCTCTGCTCCGCGACTTGCGGCGGAGATCAGTGCATTAACATTGTCGCTGCAACCTGCCCGTGGACGAGAGCGGCGTCTGCGACAGCGACGGCTCCTGCTCCCGCTCGCGCTACCACTGCCTGGCGACTCCAGGGTCGCTCTGCTCCGCGACTTGCGGCGGAGGTCGGTGCATTAACATTGTCGCTGCGACCTGCCCGTGGACGAGAGCGGCGTCTGCGACAGCGACGGCTCCTGCTCCCGCTCGCGCTACCACTGCCTGGCGACTCCAGGGTCACTCTGCTCCGCGACTTGCGGCGGAGGTCAGTACATTAACATTGTCGCTGCGACCTGCCCGTGGTCGCGAGCGGCGTCTGCTCCCGCTAGCCCGCGCTACCACTGGCTGGCGACTCCAGGGTCGCTGTGCTCCACGACTTGCGGCGGAGGTCAGTGCATTAACATTGTCGCTGCGACCTGCCCGTGGTCGCGAGCGGCGTCTGCTCCCGCCCGCGCTACCACTGGCTGGCGACTCCAGGGTCGCTGTGCTCCGCGACTTGCGGCGGAGGTCAGTACATTAACATTGTCGCTGCGACCTGCCCGTGGACGCGAGCGACGTCTGCGACAGCTCCTGCTCCCGCCCGCGCTACCACTGGCTGGCGACTCCAGGGTCGCTCTGCTCCGCGACTTGCGGCGGAGGTCAGTACATTAACATTGTCGCTGCGACCTGCCCGTGGACGCGAGCGACGTCTGCGACAGCTCCTGCTCCCGCCCGCGCTACCACTGGCTGGCGACTCCAGGGTCGCTGTGCTCCGCGACTTGCGGCGGAGGTCAGTACATTAACATTGTCGCTGCGACCTGCCCGTGGACGAGAGCGGCGTCTGCGATAGCGACGGCTCCTGCTAGTCCGCGCTACCACTGGCTGGCGACTCCAGGGTCGCTCTGCTCCGCAACTTGCGGCGGTGGTCTGTACATTAACATTGTCGCTGCGACCTGCCCGTGGACGAGAGCGGCGTCTGCGATAGCGACGGCTCCTGCTAGTCCGCGCTACCACTGACTGGCGACTCCAGGGTCGCTGTGCTCCGCGACTTGCGGCGGAGGTCAGTACATTAACATTGTCGCTGCAACATGCCCGTAGACGAGAGCGGCTTCTTCTCCCGCCCGCGCTACCACTGGCTGGCGACTCCAGGGTCGCTGTGTTCCGCGACCTGCGGCGGAGGTCAGTACATTAACATTGTCGCTGCGACCTGCCCGTGGACGAGAGCGGCGTCTCCGCGACTTGCGGCGGAGGTCAGTACATATCGGGGCAAAACCACTAGCAGCTCCGTCTCAAGTGCTGGTGCACCAAGCCCAGGTCGATGTGCGCATGCTTCCAATTGTTCCAGATATAAATCTAAGTCGAGATCACCTTCGTGGCGCCCATAAAAGACATCGAACGGTTTACTGATGATTTCTAAGACCAATCTTTGCTATTGTTTTCTCGCTTAACTCAAACCATTTAACGAAAATACGCTTGAAACTTTTGTTGTGACTAAAACCATACTTCTTCTTCTTATTTGTGGCGTATCAAGTCGTTATAGCGACGACAACTTCGCCAATGCCAAAGTAACAAAAATATAATTAAAAAATATTGTGGCAAAATCGCGGCAACGTTGTAAGGTAATGGTCAAAGACCCCTCTCCCCCCCTGTCGGGCTCTTAGCCAACGGTCAATGATAACCCTCAGAAACTCCCAGTCAATCATTAGCCAATGCCTAGGTGCACCGGACCAAGCACTGCTCATCCCCCTGAAAGGATCCAAAAACGAACCGCAGCTCTTGATCACACGTGGAAGTAACCGACTAAAACCGTACACAAACATGAAAATAAACTTTATAGGTTACCAGCCTGTCGAGTCAGCTGACGGGAGGTGGTGATGGGTGCTTTGCTCAAAGTTCTACTACCCACAACCCACGAAATAATCCTAACAAGCCAAGATAAGCACTCTCTGCACCTCTTAACGTATAATTCTTTCCGCAATCACAAACAAAGTCGTATGTCGTGTCGTACAAAACATCTGCCGCTTTGTTCCCTTCTTATAATCTCACACAATTTACCAACTTAAAGAAACATCTTGCCCTTTTGTTTGCGAGAGATAGGAACAGCCATTTTCTTTTTCTGAGACAATGGCGAACTGGATAAGTCCAGAAATGCAACAATCAGGGCATTGTGTAACTCGGTTATGGCAGTTTGGAGTTGGTCCGTTTAATGTAGCGAGTGAATAATGAACTAAATTCCAAACTGGATTTTAAATACGCTGTTGGAAGTTACAGGAGGTGACAACAGGCACTTTTCACTATCAAAAATATTATTTTATTGACTTAATTTTATATAAAGTAATAGAAAACAGTAAAATTTAAAAATAAATTAAACCTAGCTAAAACTATTACATTAAAGACCTAAAATTCTCCCAAATCGCCGCCAATGGGGAGAGTGCCCAGAAGGCTGGCAGCATTGCCACGTTGTATCAAAAAACATGACCACAATTAAAGTCATTAAAAAAACCGGCCAAAGTGAGAGTTGGACTCGCGCACCGAGGGTTCTGTACACAGTCTGCAAGTTATTATAGAATCCAGTGTTAGCGGAGCCCAGCTCTTAAGCAAAATTTATGAAGTGTGAGGACATTTTATGTTGGTTACTGGCATAGACAGACAAAAATATTCTGTTTTTAGTATTTGTTCTTACCTCGGCAACAGAAATACATCATCTGTGAAAATTTCAACTGTCATCACGGTTCATGAGATACAGCCTGGTAACAGACGGAGAGGCACAAGAAAAAACATTTAACCAGGGACCGACAGAGTGACTTTAAACTGTGCTTTTTGCTGGAGGAAAAGTTTATAAAGTCCCCTATCAGGACCAAGCTTGTATAAAAATTATAAAGCCCAATCCCTCTCATTCCGTGAAAAGAAAGCCCAAGAATAGGACAAGAATTGCTGGAAATTAAATAAAAACCTTCTGACACATAACCTACCGTTTTCTTCCCCAAACACTCCACAGCTTGCGTTTGAGAATTAGCTATAATTTGTCACCAATTAAAGTAAAGTATTGCTCTAATTTGTTTGTCCTACCATTAGCACTGAACTCGGCATTTCTTAATTAGAATCACGTCGGGTTTGATTTACGCAATCACTTGTTTCATCATCATCATAATCATCATCAGCCTATTTTAGTCCACTGCTGGACATAGACATCACTTTGTTTAGTTTCCGTCAAACATTTTTGGTATATAGACCGACAGCTTATATGAGTCCTCGCCCGCGCGGCTGTGGGGCGCGGGGTAGGACGACAAAGGGGGCTGAAGGAGCGGGCGGCAGGCGCACTACCCGTCCGCACCTATCGGCCCCCTTTGTCGTCCTACCCCGCGCCCCTCACCGCGCGGGCGAGAACTCATTTAAGCGGTTGGCACTATAGTGTACAGTCCGAGCTCTAAGAATGCTTTTAAGCTGGTCTTGTCTCACTCACTCTAATGGGTGTGTTACCTGAATCGGCTGAGGGAGACAGCAAGAGAAACGAGAATGACATTCTAAGAGCTCACGGACGGCAACGTAGCTTAACTTGACTGAAAACCTTTGTTACACAAATCACGTCTTTATCCCTTACGGGGTAGAGCCTAAGGTAACAAGACCTAAAGGCCACGTTTAGCATAATTGTGAACGTATAGGTGCAAAGGGGAATCAGAATAGTGATGGGTCGCTAGCCGCATCGCCTAAAACATGATTCTACCATCTGCGCGGGAAGAGAAACGACTAGTACATTCTGTATTTTCTTTGCTCCTAGACCAGCATGGAAGGTAGTTTAGAAGTACAGTCAAGAGCATAAATATACGGTATGAACATGTACAAAATATAACCTTTATACCACACAATAAGTAAGTAAGTAAATGCTTCATTGCACAAATATAAAGAAACAGAGACAAATCACAAAAAAAGGCATTAAATATATGCACAAGGCGAACTTATCGGTATAAGGGATCTCTGCCAGTTAACCTTTGAGTAAAAGAGAGGGGCATTAAGCGAGAGACCGACAAAGAGTGAGTTTTAAATATATAGTGAAAGCGACAATAGTATAGATAGATATTAAAGAAAGAAAGAAGACCAATTCCTTTTTGCAGTACACAAATATAAATAAACAAGAAAAAAAGCACATGAAAAATAGATCATCAGCGTTGTGTGTCTTCGCAAAAGTGAAACGGTCGATGGCTCAGCATTACGCTGAGGTGTTAGACTGCAGCACTGATTCTGACTGACGATACACAGATAAAATATACTACATAATCCATAAACTTTTACGTGAACAAAGCAATAAATAGATAGGATTATGATCCTTACTACAAGTACATACGGCTACAGTCTCCCTTCGGTCCATATTTCACGCCATGACGCGCATTGTCGTTCCACGGCTCCCTCAAATTTTGATTCGGCCGATACATCAACATAGTTAATTGCTAACTCGGGTTCAGTTAATTTATATCGCAGTTCCACCATTAGTCGAAGGGCGGCTATAAATCAGGGCACGGATTCCTTTTGTCCTCGAGCAACAGTTCTCGCCGAGTTTGAGACGCTACAGGCCGCTGTTTTTGATCTTTCGAAGCTAGTGAAATATAACGTTTCAAGCATTGACTTACAATAAACAACTAGACTCTCAGTCGCTAACAAAGGTTCCTCAAGAAACGTCCGAGTTGCTTTGTCTATGTGTTGTGTGTGTCAACACATCGACTTAGACAGATAACATTAACACATTCGTTCAAATTGACACCTTATTTCGTGGCAGTAATGTTTAATATCAATGGCGTAGGATCGTGAGAAGTAATGACACGACGCCACGCGCTGGAAACCTGCCTGTCTCTTTTGTTCTCAATCGTAAGATTACGGTGCGAAAGAGACATATACATTGTTATCAAAGCGCGGTCGAAACACAACTGAACAAAAACTCTGAACAATAGACGCGTGTTCAGACTTTTGCTTCGGACAGTTTTTGAGCGTGATTGGGAGTCGAGTTGTTTATTGTACGTCAATGGTTTCAAGACGTATAGGATCTACTGCGGTAACTTATTTTTATATATATAATAGGGGGAAAACGAGCAGACGGGTAACCTGATGGAAAGTAATCACCATCGCCCAGGGACACCTGCAAGACTTGGGGTATCACAGGTGCGTTGCCGGCCCTTTCAAGAACAGGAAGGCTCGCTTTTTAAAGATCCCTAAATTGTACCGCTCAGGGAATGTTGCAGCAGTAAGTTGGTTCCAGATCTTTGTCGTACGAGGAAAGAAATTGCGTTAAAAAAACTAAAATTAACGTTTAGGAAAACTGGTATAATTGTCTTGCACGTGTCATTCCAGAGCAGTAAGGTCGCTGGTTCAGATCCGGCTCGAAGGACCAATGTTTGGTTCTTATATTGATAAGGCCGAATTTGCACTGGTGTAACTTTATTTTCCCTTTTGCACTGTTATAAGGTTAATAAAAAATGATAGATTTAAGGCGAGTCCGTCGTTGTTGCACCATTTTGAGAGAGAGAGCGAGAGAGCGCCCTGTACGAGAGGGAGCGCAGCTTAGGCGTTTTTTACTTAAACGCATACAACTGTTTCTGTTAAATAAAACTTAGAATGTTATTCCTATTTACATAAAAGTAGTGTAAAAATAATAGCAGAGCCTTCTCAAAGCCTTAAATTGAACTTGAATTATTTAGAAAGTAAAATCACTGGTAAACTCTCAACTCCACAATCACCCTGTACCCAAAGTTGGCTTAATTAGTGATCCCTGAAAGATGGTCCGATAAGAATTAAGATGTAATCTCCTTGTCTGAGGTCTGAATAATTTGCTCCATCGATTGATTCCCATTGTGAAAGGTCAATAAAGCAATTCTATCGCGATTTTGGGGAATTGTTAGTAAGAGTCTATCATGCTGGTCTGGGAGAAAAGAAAAAACATAGAATGTAACAGTTGCTTTTCTTCCCGCACAGATGGTAAAAGCCTATCGAGGGAATGAGCAAAAATCTTAGCAATCATTACAGGCGATGCGGCTAACCCATCACTATTTGGATCCCTCGTTCCATCTATACAGGGCCTTTAGGTCTTGTTACCTTCATCATTATCATCATCATCATGTCAGCCGAAAGACGTCCACTGCTGAACGTAGGCCTCCCCCGCGGCTCGCCAAACAGATCGGCCCTGCGCCATCCGCATCCAATGCGTTCCCGCTACCCTCACCACTTGTTACCTTAGGCTTTGTCTACCCCGTAAGGAATATAGGCGTTATTTTCATGCATATTCGCTCTCACATCAATCGTAATGTAAACTCGAGGCCTCGAATGAGCATCGAAACAAGCCAATGCCGCTCTGAAAGCCTATGTCGATGGAGCTCGTCACTAATTAGCAGTGATTCATGATTGAAAATGATAACTGAACTGCAAAGGTCTGAAATCTAACGCTGAATTCGTATCACTATACTCCGTCAAATCTATGATACCTTTCAACAGTATGCATTTATAGAACGACCACTTAAATGAGTCCTCGCCCGCGCGGCACAGGGGCGCGGGGTAGGACGACAAAGGGGAGCTATCTCGGCCCCCGCGGTCGTCCCACCCCACGCCCCCGCACGTCAAGTGCGCTCAAGAAAAACTACCTGTCCTTTTCTTATTGCGCTAGAAGAGACGGGTTGTCTATATCCCGAGCGACATAGCTCTCGCGTGCCCCTGTAGTAGCCGTGCAGAAACGTTTCCCACTCCCTTGGTCATAAAATGAACTATGAATTGTGCGATTAGAATAGAATAGAACATCTTTATTTTGCTTAAAATGAGGTACAGAAGGTTGTAAAAATATTTTGTAAAAGAATAACTCATTTTACCAGCAACTGACATGCAAAAAATACATACATACACAAATCACGTCTTTATCCCTTGCGGGGAAGATAGAGCCTATGGTAACAAGACCTAAAGACCACGTTTAGCATGATTGTGGGCGTGTCGGTGGAAACGAATGAATACGGTACGAATTATTTAAATACAGATAGAAATAATTTATAGAACCTAAATATTGTACGTCCCAAATGGACAAACTGTTGAAACTTATAAAAATCATGTTATAGTGATAGGTTGCTAGTCGCATCGCCTATAACATGTTTTCTACAGACTTTAGTACCTAATCGACTGATATGTGCCGATGACGTATTCAAAATAAACGCGCTCGGTTCCCTCTTCATTGTAAGACATTATAATTATGTATCCGTAAGACACAGACAAAACAGCTGCACACAAAACCTTCCAAGAGTAAGACCGTTCTAATCTCGATGGCGGACCCCAACCCGAGGAACGATCCATCTCATCTCCAAAAATCTCAAAACACCCCTTCTGGACAAAAGGCCAACATCCATTTATCATTAGGTTCCAACCTTATTAACAATTGAAACGTAGTAGAGGCGTGTCGGGTCGCTGAGATAATCGCAGGGCAGATTAGACACCCAGGTACCCAGGTAGTTCGCCTTTGATGTACCAGTTTATAAATGAATGGGATCTTGTCTTGTAGGTATTAAGGTGATACAAATGGGTTCAGACGGTTTGTTAGTGGCTCAAACACTAATTCAAGCCCGATTTTGAACTACAAGCCCATGGAAAAAATTACCTGTGAAATGAACCAGCGTGAATAACGCTTAGAAGGCTGTTACTATTATAAAATAATTCTGAGCGCTATGTCGTCATTTCTGAGCGGTACAGGTATGGAATTTCTCAGGTACAAGTGAGGAATTACGACTAATTATTAATGTACGACTTTTTTGCGATGCCAGTGCGTTGTCGGCCCTGCAGAAAATTGTACACTCGCCTCTTAAAGGCACCCAGGTCGTAACTCGATGGGAAGACCCCAGCGGGAAGCTCGTTCCAGATTTTGCAAGTTCGTGGCAAAAAAGACCGATTAAACCGCACCGTCGAAGTGAAAGCAACGAAGAAAATGTGAAGGGGAGTTAATTAAACAGTTGTATAATCTGATGTTTAACGTTTATAATAATATAATATTGTAGATACTGAAATAAAAGCCAATTTCCGATAGCGCTTTAATTGAAATTTAATAGACCAATGTGAAGGCATTGTTTGTCTTGTGTCTAGACATTTTGTTTGCTAAACCAAAAGCAAAGATAATGGCCGAGATGTGCCAAGAAAATTTGTTTGTCTTGTACACCGCAGAATAAACTTCTGTGTTAAAATTATTTGTCGATCTAAACTAGACGCTGTGTTTAAAAGACTAATTTTTATTTACTAGTTTGAAAGCGCAATTTTGTTGTTGTATACGACAATCTACAAACTGTTTTGAATACTATACTATATCTATATACTATCCGACTTTACGATCCCACGGAAGAAGCGTCTTTTAATTTGCTTTCAAAACTATTGGTAGGCGATGATTATTGCCATATTTTCAGTTCTTTATTTCGTTATTCTTCTATTAAAGTTAATTGCTTAATTAATACTCATGTCCTGTCAATCGTTCAAAGGTTAACTGGAAGAGATCCCTTTTAGGGATAAGTTCGCCTTTGTGCATGTGTGTTGTCCTGTATTTATCTTTTTCTTGTGTTTTATGTACAATAAAGAGTTATACATACAATTGTGAGGAAATAAAGCCGAATAACACGATTGATCAACCCCCTTTTTTTTCTTATTCTTTCTTTGCATGCCTTGTTTTACTTTGACTAGTAGAGACTTTATACGTCTCTACTAGAGACTAATATAATTTAAGGCTCGGGGATCTTATACATCCATTTTAAATATGTATTTAATTTAATTATTGTAGTAGCTTAAATTATTTTATTTCGAAAAAATGAGTTTCTGCCGAGTTTCTTGCGGCGCATTCTTATTGGCAACAATGGTCTTTCCGAATGCGCTGGCAGTTTCAAAAAAGGCATGTATAAGAGCAATTTGCAAAAATAAATGTTGAATTTGTTTTTTTTTTATTTAAACGTACGAACTAAATAAAGTCAAGTGTAAATTTTACAAATAAAATAACATCTTGAATGCGTTCACGGAAACGTCTCCATTAGTATGGAACAATGGGCAGCACCACTTGCGGGTCGAAACGGCTACAAACTGAGACCTTGCCATGACGCCTTAATGCCATTCAATTCTGACTCAGTTCAGGTTTTAGCTGTAATTTTTAGTATGGATCTGACAGCGAGCGAACCTAAACTGAATCGGAATTGCACCGCATTAAGACGTCATGGTAAGGCCCCTGTCAGTGGCGTAACTATAACGTCTGGGGCCCGTGGTAAATTCGTCAGATGGGGCTCCTCCCTCAATATAAAGAAGTGCATCAGCGTCCCTTCTGTGCTCTAAGCCAAGCCAGTTCGGGGCCCCCTAGAGCTAGGGCCCCCTGGCATTTTGCCACCCCTGCCACCCTATAGTTACGCCACTGGCCCCGGTACATAAATATTCTTCTTGGCCTTCCTCTTCCGCTTCACTTCAACGTTTCCTTCTATTATGATCTTAAGCATGCAGAAATAATGGCCTTTCACATTTTCTGATGCCAGTTAAAAATGCAAATGAACTGTACACCATTCTCTCCAGGAACGTATTATGAGCTAGTCGCCGTCTCTAAATTTGATATCTCCTTCAGACGGGTCGTAATGAACTTCCATCTTTATTTACATATTTATGTATTCACGGGAACTCCCCCGGCTTCGCGCTAATCGCTCATTACTGAGGTCCGACGTTTACTGGACTATATCGCTGGATAAGGCCGGACTTCTAGCTCCAAAGTTTTAAAGAAAATTTAAAATACTTTAAGTATTTTGGTGGAGAGAGCGCGAATTGTGAGCACAGCGTCTCCGTTAAAGGTTGGGTAGGTTAGGCTCTGTCTACCCCGTAAGGGATAAAGACGTGATTTGCGTAACAAAGGTTTTCAGTCAAGTTAAGCTACGATGCTGTCCGTGACCGTGAATGTCATTCTCGTTTCTCTTGCTGTCTCCTTCACTCAGCCGATTCAGGTATCAAACTCATTAGAGTGAGACAAGACAAACCCGAAAGCATTCTTAAAGCTCGGACTGTACACCATAGACCGACCGCTTTAATGAGTCGCGCGGTGAGGGGCGCGGGGTGACGACAAAGGGGGCCGAGAGAGGTGCGGGGGCAGGCGCACTCCCGCCCGCACCGAGAGAGGCATAGAGGTATGCCGCGCGAGCGAAGACTCGTTTAAGGTCTTCGCACATTAAAACAACTCAACGGCGACTCGACTCTATGCTAGACATTGAAATTTAAGCCCTGTGTCATATGTTCTAGACTTAATTTCAAAAAATGATTATAAAGTAGTGTACAACTAGTGGCCTACGCATCGTACACTAAAGGTCAACCCCGACACGTTTGTCACGCAATGACCACACGTCGTCCACGCAACGACCACACGTTGTCCACGCAACGACTATGCGTTCGTTGACTGTGTTGACTGTTCGTTGACTGCGTTCGTCCACTCGTTGACACCGCGTTGTCCACTCGTTGACAACGCATTGCCCACTAGTGACCATTAGGTGGATCAACTAGTTGACTACTCATCGAGAGTGTGAGTTGAGTTGGTGTCGGATTGGCGTGGAGTTGGTCTAATGTGCGAAGACCTTGAAGCTGTCGGTCTGAAGCGTAAGAAGCGTACCTGAATATCTCAGAAATTCCTAAATTAGGTAACTTCAGGCCACTATAGCCAAAATAAACAATCCGGCGCCGTAGTTTGTTCTACATCTTTGTTTAGTAATTTGGTTTCTGAGAGCTCGCCCTAATGGCTATTTAAACACTGGAAGTTTCGTTCTTCGCTTTTATTTGCTTTTTAAAAGGTGAGTTCATTTCAGACGTTTGCGCTGTTCTTATACCTGGGTTTGGTTAATTTTAAACTAGCAAGTCTCGTCGCGAGATTTCAGTCATAAGTCTGTGCGAGTCGAGATTGCATTGATGCAGTCAGCATCCAAAGTTGATACACTTGAAGTGTTCATTAGATCTATCAACACGGCTTTATCACTTAAGTAAGTGCTTTATTGTACAGATATAAAGAAACAGAGACAGATCACAAAAAATACATTAAATATATGCACAAAGGCGAAGTTATTTCGTATAAGGGATCTCCACGGTTAACCTTTGAGTAAATGAGCGGTTTTTTGTGAATTTTATCTGTTTCTTTATATTTGTACAATAAAGCATTTACTTACTTATAACCGGCCAAGTGCGAGTTGGACTCGCGCGCCAAGGATACCGTACAAATTCGGCAAATTATCACAAAATCCAGCATTAGCCAGAGCCCTGCTCTTAAGCAAAATGTGGGCAATTTGAGGTCAGTTTATATTGGGTACTTACATAGACAGACAGAAATGAAAATAATGATTTTAGTACCTATTTTTTTTTTACAACGAACTGACCAGTGTTTGACCTCTATCTCACTTGGTGGAAGGTGCAGATGAGGCCAAAGGTGTAACTCACTGGTTCAGTAATAGCCTATTTGTTTGTGTATTTGTTGTTATGGCGGCAATAGAAATACATCATTTGTTAAAATTGCAACTGTCTAGCTATAACGGTTCATGAGATACAGCCTGGTGACGGACAGACAGACCAGCATGGAATAATCTCTCTCTCTCTTCACCACGAACCTTAAAAACTATTCCCGTGGCTTACGCTAGCCCTGATATAACTTTCTTGCAGGCTACAAGATGTCGCTGGCGGTCTGTCGCGATCGCCTCACCGGGTCGGATGCGCCGGAGCAGCTTTGCGACGGCACCAGCAAGCCGCAAGCCTCCGTGGTTCGCTGCAACATGCATCCGTGCCCCTTTAAGTAAGTTCACAAGTTGACCAAATTACAAGCTGTGGTGCCAGTTGTATAGTCGACCAAGAAAGCTACCACCCTAGGGTTCATTTTCATTTGTATGGCTTAAAACATCAAAGCGTATCTTCAGCTTGTTCTTCGTACATAACCGAGTTATATTACCAGCCACTGGTAAAACCAGTTGGATGATTAATTTGGATTAAGTTTGGGTGCGGCGGGCGCAAGCCGCGATGTTTGTTTTACTTTAGAATTAGTCTTTATTTTGCCTTAAAATGTCCTAGTTATGTAACTTGGTTACGTACGAAGAACAAGGGTTATTTTCACTGAAATTGATGTGACAATCAGCAATATAAAATTTCTAAACAACACTGAAAATAAGAACACATAGAAAAAGCAGAAAAGTAAAGCTATGGCTTAGAATCGAACCCGTATACCCATCATTCAGTGATACGTGTATACCCTACACCACCCATAGCAGGTGAATAAGCCTTCGAAATTTCCTATCTGTACCAGCTGTCACGTATTTATTTTATTAATTTATTAGCATCAAATTGCAAAGGTACAATTTTACCCATAGGTTGTAGCTAAATACATACTGGAACCATTGACGTACAATAAACAACTAGAATCCCAATCACGCTCAAAAACTGTCCGAAGCAAAAGTCTGAACACGCGTCTATTGTTCAGAGTTTTGGTTCAGTTGTGTTTCGACCGCGCTTTGATAACAATGTATATGTCTCTTTCGCACCGTAATCTTACTATTGAGAACAAAAGAGACAGGCAGGTTTCCAGCGCGTGGCGTCGTGTCATTACTTCTCACGATCCTACGCCATTGATATTAAACATTACAGCCACGAAATAAGGTGGCAATTTGAACGAATATGTTAATGTTATCTGTCTAAGTCGATGTGTTGACACACACAACACATAGACAATGCAACTCGGACGTTTCTTGAGGAACCTTTGTTAGCGACTGAGAGTCTAGTTGTTTATTGTAAGTCAGTGACTGGAACGATGTTATTCGTGCACGTTCATCCCGCAGGTGGTACGTGGGCGAGTGGTCGGCGTGCAGCGCGACGTGCGGCGGCGGCGTGCGCTCGCGCCGCGTGCTCTGCGCGCGCTCCGCCAACATGACCCAGGCTGACACTTACGAACCAGGTCAGACACCAGCGAGTACATACACACACACACAAATCACGTCTTTATCCCTTACGGGGTAGACAGAGGCTAAGGTAACAGGTACCTACAGGCCACATTTAGCAAGATTGTGGACGTATAGGTGGAAAATGGAATCAAAATAGTGATGGGTTGCTAGCCTAACCTTGCTAGCCTAGCGGGTGGTAGGGCCTTGTGCAAGGTCCGTCCGGATCGCTACCACCATCTTACTCGCTAATCCTGCCGCTAAGTAGCAGTGCTTGCACTGCTGTGTTCCGGTGTGGAGAGTAAGACAGCCGGGGAAATTACGGGCACAAGAGGCATTTCATCTTAGTCCTCTAGGTTGGCAACGCATCTGCAATCCCTCCGGGGTTGCGGGTGTCTATGGGCAGTGGTGATCACTTACCATCAGGTGACCCACTTGCTCGTTTGCCTTCCTATTCATATAAAAAAAAAACATGGAAGATATGGAGCCCATTTAAGGAATCCAAAATCGAGTACCACTTTGGTAGGCAAGCATCCCACCCCCACCAATCGCCCCCTGAAATCTGGCGCCCCATTATCCTCCCCCCAAAAGCTGGTGACGGGTTACCGGTAGCAAGACGTGTAGCGAGAGCTTGTCTTCTAAAATAAGTCTGAGAACAAAGAAAAAACAGAATGTACCAGTTGCATCTCTTCCCACGCAGATGGTAAAAGCCTATCGAGGGAATCGGCGAAAATCGTAGAAATCAAGTTATAGGCGATGCGGCTAGGAACCCATCACTACTTTGATTCCTTTGGTTACCTTAGGCTCCGTCTATCCCGGAAGGGATAAAGACGTGATTTATGTATGATGTATGTGGTTAATAAATAATTAGTTAAACTTGGTATGTGTCTGCATTCATAATATTCAGAACCAGTTAGTCCAAAAAATCGTCAGTTACAGCCCCCAAAGCCAAATAATCCTTGTATTAAATAAACGTGCTCTTTCCACCAGGTTCCAGCTCGGACCCTGGCTGCGTGTCTCCAGCACCACGATCGACGCAGCCCTGCAACTCTGAAGACTGTCCCGTGTGGATGGAAGGGCCATGGTCGGGGGTAAGTAATAATAATAATAACATAGCCTTTTTATTCCGAATTCGCTACAATCATTCCAGCTGCGGGGTTCCATTACAAATCCACCCATCGTAAGCGTTCATTCCATCGACATCATGTTGATGAATGGCAGTCTTCGACGGTGCGGTTTAATCGGTCTTTTTTGCCACGATCTTGCAAAATCTGGAACGAGCTTCCCGCTGAGATCTTCCCATCGAGTTACGACCTGGGTGCCTTTAAGAGGCGAGTGTACAATTTTCTGCAGGACCGACAACGCACTGGCATCGCGTAAAGCGCTGCGGGTGTCTATGGACAGTAGTGATCATTTACCATCAGGTGACCCACTAGTTCGTTTGTCTGTCCTCTCTAACATTAAAAAAAATTCAGTAAGTATGTTGTTTTTTTTTTTGATTATTAAATTGTCTCGTAATTCGGCGTGCCTCATGGCATAGGCCTCCTTAGGGAGTAAGTGCTGTCTGACTATTAGCGTGCAGTGATTGCTTAGGCAGGCGGGTGGTAGGGCCTTGTGCAAGGTCCGTCCGGATTGTTTTTATTTATTTATTTATTTATTTATTCATCATACAATTTACACAGCATAACAGTGAATACCAAAGCGCTGGAAAACTTAATTATAACAAGTACATACCATTAAATACATTCATCAAATAAGTAATTTATTACATAAAAATAAAATTTAACCAAAAACGCTGATTTTATTACAAGCTCAACTGCTGTTACCACCATCTTACTCGCTAATCCTGCAACTAAGTAACAGTGTTTGCACTGCTGTGTTCCGGTGTGGAGAGTAAGACAGCCGGGGAAATTACGGGCACAAGAGGCATTTCATCTTAGTCCTCTAGGTTGGCAACGCATCTGCAATCCCTCCGGGGTTGCGGGTGGCCAAAGGCAGTGGTGATCACTTACCATCAGGTGACCCACTTGCTAGTTTGCCTTCCTATTCATATAAAAAAAAAGGCAGCGCGTACAAATTACGTTGCGTCTTGCCGCTGCCTACTCCGGTGCCCTCCAATGCGGCGTGCTGACTATCTTTAAGCTGATCATTAGAGACCGGATTATTATGCAACACAAAAATCTAGTTATATGCATGACAAATGGCAGAAATATGCACGAAAATTGCCAGAATATTTTTCTTACTTTGACATTGGCGAAGTTGTCGTCGCTATAACGACTTGATACACTACAAATAAGAAGAAGAAGAAGGGAGATTTGCAAAAGTATACACCTAGTTTACTGGAATGAGTAAAAATCATATACTTTAGAAACTGTTAACAAACTACTCATCGTAAGTGTGCTTTCGTTAAGTACCCGCGCAACAATGTTAAGTTTTCAATACTTTTAGACCCCCGAGAAGTTTTATGACAAGACTGTAATATTGCGGGAAATATGGACAGGTTTGCTTACTTTAATACTTACCACACTTTGTTGCCGAGTTATCTTTAGTGAGTGAGGAAATGAGGAGTTTAAGTAATATCCTAGAAAAGTAAAGAAGGCACTGGAGCTAAGACATGTGGTAGCACGCTTTGGTTCTTGAATTTTGGCGTATTGTAGCATCCCACTGCTGGGCAAAGGCTTCTCCCCTCACATACATACATACACAAATCACGTCTATATCCTTTACGGGGTAGACAAACAAGACCTAAAGGCCACGTATCAAATCAAAAGGGGAATCAAAATAGTGATGGGTAGCCGCGTCGCCGATAACATGATTGTCACCTTGTCACCGACAATTGTCGAGTTGGTGATATAGGGACCTGGGAACTGATTTTTGAAAGCACATTATGTGAAAATACCACTCGAAAGTGGTGAAAAATTATGCTGAATTTGAAATACGCGTAGCTCAGAAGATACTTACGGCTCTCATTAATCTTGAGAACTAGTCAAAAAATTTATTAGAGCTGTAGTTTTGAAGATATAAACAGGTTTATACCACTTTCGAATGATGTGCTTTCAAAAACCGGGCCCCTGGTCGTTAATGAATAGGTCCTCCTTTTCAGACTGGCATTTCCTGTGCTTTCTATTATTTGCTTTCCTTGATCTCAGTTTCAGTTTAACATAATGTTAACGCCGCCCACACAATCTTCCTAAACTTCTTTTTCGACAGTTTCCATTTTCCGTTGGAAATGAACGAAGATTATCTCTCTTCTGCGCAAACTGAGCTTTATACTGAAGATGTTACGGTAAATTTTGAGTGGCTCGTCTTACAGGCTCCCGATAGGATGCTGCAGTCTGGCACATTGTTTTGCTTGCATCCACCACGAATATTGCAGGCGGTTTATAATATCGTGTTCGCGAAACCTTGTTGAGATCATAGATATTGAATAATAGATGGATAATACCAGAGGTAGAAGGATTATACACATGCATACATACACAAATCACGTCTTTATCCCTTACTGGTTAGACAGAGCCCAAGGTAACAAGACCTACAGGCCACGTTTAGCAAGACACTGAGGGCGTAGAGGTGGAAAGTGGAATCAAAATAGTGATGGGTTGCTAGCCGCATCGCCTATAACATGATTCCCATGATTTTCGCCCATTCCCTCGATGGGTTTTCACCATCTAAGGAATCATCTAAGGGTCTAAGGATTATAATTACTAAATTCCATGTTGGTCTTGGAGTGACGGAATAACGTACAACGTACCAGTTGCTTCTCTTCTCGCGCAGATGATAAAAGCCCGTCGAGGGAATGGGCGAAAATCTTAGGATCTGAAGATCACTATTTTGATTCCCTTTTCCACCTATGTAAATAAATAAATATTTCTCAAACATGCTCGGAAATGTATGCGTTAATGTCCCGATATGAGGACATGAACTTTCTCGTTTATGGCTCCCTACATTACTTCTTGGCTTAGGCCACAAAAGTTAGTATGAAAACCCATTTTTGTCCGCTGCTCAAATTTTTTAAATTTCTATACTAAAATTAAATTGGCAAAGGAAAAAATTACATACAGCCAACCACCACCACAATCTGTACCTAAGCATAATTGCGACATAAAAAAAAAATCTATGGTACTATATTTATGTGCGGTTAAACATGGTGCTCAAATAGCTGGATCAAATTAGTACATTTAAAAAATAAAAAAGGTGGCAAATCGAAAATCTTTTTTTCTGCTTATGCGTATTTCGTAGTGATTGTTATTATAATTTAACAGAAATAAAAATGACTTCTAGTGATGAAAGTGACGGGGAACTTATGAACTGTACTCCGCCTCATTTAAAAGAGGAGGCAAATTTAGCTATGCAAAATATGCTACCGGAAAAAAGTAAACTATGATTTACTTGATTGTCTAGTAGTTATTTTAATTTTAATATTTCCTCACATTGTTTGAGAAAAGCACTATACAAGCTTTGGCCGGAACAGGGATTGCAGGACTCGTTCTATCTGGCCTCGTCTTCGACTCGGCCACCTACCCCAAACTCGTCCAGCAATCCCTTACTTCACGGCCTCTGCAGTAATGTACTATTTTCGGACAAATGACACCAATTGACCCAGCCCCAAACTAAGCAAAACTTGTACTATGGGCACCAGCAAACGGATAAACATACTTACATAATGTAGATAAATATATACTTAAATACATACAACATCCAAGACTCGGGCACAAACATTCGTATTCATCATACAACTGTCTGCCCCTACCGGGATTCGAACCCAGTACCTCTAGCTTCATAGTCAGGGTCACTAACCAATAGGCTATCCGGTCGTCAATGTGGCCTTTAGGTCTTGTTATCTTAGGCTCTGTCTACCCCGTACAGGATGAAGACGTGATTTATGTATGTATGTATGTATGTAAAGTTATTAACCACAAGTAGGTATGCAAAATTTTAGTTCAATGGGTTGGAAATATCAAATATAAAAATTTGATGAACTTTACTAAGATTGCAACATACCTACATACTCGTATGTATGTATCTATGTATCTATTGATAGTATAGACTTCTTCACCCCAGAGGCAAGAAGCCATAAAGCAAACTTTCTCGCGTAAAAACGAACAGAACGCCAGTAGGAAGAGTAAGACAACTACCAACTTTGGGCGAACCTCTTTGACTAGTTACAAAAAAACGTCCCAATTAGTCGGAGTTTCTTGACCAGGTTTTTGCTTTGGGAAACTATTTTGTCGAGGCTGCAGGCTTAACCGATACTTGTGGATAAGGGCGTGGCTTCAATAGAAGCGGAGAGCGATTGTCAAAATTCAAATAGAATTCATACATAAATCACAACTGTATCCCTTACGGGTAGACAGAGCCTAAGGTAACAAAACCTAAAGACCACACGTTTAGCATGATTGTGAGCGTATAGATTTAGAAGAGGATCAGAATAGCCGCATCGTCTATAACATGATTCCTAAGCTTTTGGATCTATCCCGGGATGAACAAAATTCAAATACATACATGCATAGATAAATCACGTTTGTATCCCTTACGGGTAGACAGAGCCTTAGGTAACAAAACCTAAAGACCACGTTTAGCATGATCGTGGGCGTATGGATGGAAAGGGGAATCAAAACAGTGATGGGTTGCTAGCCACATCGCCTATAATAATATGATCCCTAAGATTCTCGGCCAATCCCTCGATGTTCTTTTACCATCTGCGCGGGAACAGAAGCAACTGGTATATTCTATGTTTTTCTTTTCCTCCCAGACCAGCATGGACTTCCCTATAAGTTTCCAAAATCGCTGTCACTCCGACCTCGGGTCAGCAGACTCAACCGACTTGTTAGTCTGCGAGGTTGCGTTCGAACTTGGACAGCAAGTTTGAACTTGTCTTCGTCTGCTCAATTAGATGTACTCAAAGATCATGTGCCCTATGAAAGTGCGATGGGAGACATGAAAAAACTAATCCAATTCATCATGGACTTCTAATAACTGCTTACTCTAGAAGACTTTAATTACGCATTTTGCCAAGTCCCATTATCACTTTTTTTTTTTATATGAGTAGGAAGGCAAACGAACAAGTGGGTCACCTGATGGTAAGTGATCACCACTGCCCATAGACACCCGCAACCCCGGAGGGATTGCAGATGCGTTGCCAATCTAGAGGACTAAAACGAAATGCCTCTTGTGCCCGAAATTTCCCCGGCTGTCTTACTCTCCACACCACGCACTGCTACACGCATTGATTAGCGAGTAAGATGGTGGTAGCGATCCGGACGGACCTTGCACAAGGCCCTACCACCCGCGCTCTAACTAAATTGATTAATGTTACTTCGCTACTCATCTCCAGCCTATATACGTCCCACTGCTGGGCACAGGTCTCCTCTCAGAATCAGAGGGCTTGGGCTATAGTCACCACGCGGGTCCACTTCGGATTGGGAACTTAACATACACCATTGAATTGCTTCCTCAACGAAAAGCTCAGGGTGAATTTCAAATGTGATTTCACACAAATTCCGAAAACACTGAGGTGCGAGAATGCACTTGAGAGGTCACGGCTTAGTGAGTAATTGCTTTGCGCAATAGTGAGTTGAAACCATACAAAACAGCAGTAGTCACGTCGAATTTTTTTCATCATGCTGTTAAAATGCTTTTAAAAATTAAATAACCAACTGTTGACAACTGGCTGGTTTGGAGACTTATTTCAGTACATCCTACTAATATTATAAACGCGAAAGTTTGTAAGTATGGATGGATGGATGGATGTTTGTTACTCTTTCACGCCAGAACAGCTGGACAGATCTGGATGAAATTTGGAACATAGATAGATAGTCTGGAATAACACATAGGCTACTTTTTATCCAAGAAAATTGCGTAATTCCTGCGGGATAGCGATAAACAGGGCCAGGCAGGGGGACAGTTGCAGGGCCGACAACGCACTGACATCGCGTAAAGCGCTGCGGGTGTCTATAGACAGTGGTGATCATTTACCATCAGGTGACCCACTAGTTCGTTTGTCTGGCCTCTCTAACATAAAAAAAAAAAAACAAATTGTTTGAAAATAGTTTATTGTATCCGGCGTTACTTTGCGGAGGTCCATTTCAATGAACAAAAAATTTTTAAAAAAGTAGCGAAACAGCAAGGTAAAATTTTGTGTTCATTTAAATTATATGCAGTCGACTACTCCTACTTAAGTTCCAATTAAAAAATACCTTTCTGTTGTGCTGACATCAACTTCCAAGACAGTTGCTCTGTCAGGTTGCTAGCATAGTGTATTAGGTTCCTAGTTACTTTGTGTGATAGTTTGTGTTACTAAACCATTTCAACCATAGCAGAAACGTTTTAAATTCCGTCCTCAACACCAACGGACACGCAACCAAACCCACAATTAAAACCCTCACGATAAAGATATTCCAGAAACATCTTTCCGAGGCCTCTTAGCAATTTTTGGCGCTCCGATGAGCAGTGGCGTAACTATAACGTCTGGGGCCCGTAGCAAATTCGTCTGATGGGGCTCCTTCCTCAAAATAAAGAAGTGCATCAGCGTCACTTCTGTGCTCTAAACCAAGGCAGTTGAGGGCCCCGTAGAGCTAGAGGCCCCTGGCATTTTGCCACCCCTGCCACCCTATAGTTACGCCACTGCCGATGAGCCGTTTCTATTGTAATACTATTTTGCGAGGTACTTGACTTAAGTTGTCTATACTGTTTAACATTGACCTTTGCATAATAACGCTGGAATCTATAGGTACCTACAATATTCAAAAACCTACAGATTTACCCCCTTATTCATAAACGCTCTATAGGCTTCTGCTAATTTAGCAATCGTTTGTCCTTATCTGTGTAAGGTAAATGTCAAAGTGACAGATAAGGACAAACGATTGCTAAGTTAGCAGACGCCTATAGAGCGTTTATGAATAAGGGGGTGTATCAATTATGATGGTTCTAAGCAATCTTTCTTCCATGCCAGTGTTCGGTGTCGTGCGGCGAGGGCATCCAAGTCCGCGGCGTGGAGTGTACGCCATCTGGTGGAGGCTGCGATCCTGCCTCGCGGCCGGAGATCTCCAGACCCTGCTCCACTGGCATCAACTGCAGGGAATCCGAGGAGCCCGAGGTACTGTCAACAAAATTCATGATCCTGACTTCTGCAGTTAGTTTGGTTAGTCTGAGTGAACTTCTGTAGTTTTATTTCAGATTTGTATAATTGTGTTAGAAAAATGGTCTATCTTCAAGGTACACAAATCACGTCTTTATCCCTTACGGGGTAGACAGAGCCTGATGACGTTTAGCAAGACTGTGGGCGTATAGGTGGAAAGTGGAATCAAAATAGTCATTGGTTGCTACCACATTGCCTATAACATGATTCCTATGATTTTCGCCCATTCCTTCTTTACGGGAAGAAAAGCATCTGGTACATTCTGGTTTTTCTTTGCTACCAGACCAACATGGAAGTGTTCAAGGTTCAAGGGGCGACTTAACTTTGAATCCAAAATTACTACGAGGAATCTTGAGCTTCAATCAAACCAAGCCAAGCATGCTACAGTAATTTTGTAGCAATTCTGAGATACCTTGTATAAAGTATGAGAAGATGATCAGTCTTACATAAAGAACTAGCCCTTTATTGACGTTTTCTTTCTTCCCCAGGATGACATAGAAGAATTACTCCCAGGAGTAGTGTATCACACACAGCCGCTCATACAACCGTATCCTATGCCCCAGGCCAAGGCTGAGAGGCTTATAGGAGAACCTGATGTACCAGTCGAGGCCACGTAAGTACTTGTTCATCATCAGTCTAGTAGTCATACAAATGCTCGAGAATTCAGTCAAATACTCGTAGACTATGGTGCCTATGACAAAGCGCTTATTGTGCAAGTAGGCTACAAAAGCGTTGAGATTTCGCGTTAGCACCGACTAAATGATGAAAGGAATTACAATAATAATCAATCGACCAAAACCCCACGTCGGATACACGTAAGCAAGAATAAGATAAAGCCTACTATATCGCCCCCTGTTGGGGTACAAACATGAACTTTATTTAAGAACATGCATTGATACAATACCAATATAATCCAAACGCATCGCAGTCGGTTTAGTAGTTTACACACACTAGATACTGAGAGCGAAATTTGAGCGAAAGAGTTCGAGAGTGAGAGTGTAAATTTCGCTCATAGCATCTAGCGTTCGAGTACTAGGTGATTTGTCTATGGCATCGGCATCGTACAGTTTTAAATGAACTTTCATTTCATACGTTCAAGGTCTAAAATTGTAGTTTTTCAGATTTATGGCCGTCAGAATTCTTGAGCATTAAAATAGTGCTAACAGAATAGGATTATAATAAACTTTTCTATAACTTGTGTTTTGTTATTTTGTGAAGTACGTTGTGTTTCAAGTCATTATAAAACAGTCCCTGTAGATTGTGAACGTCCTATCTCATACTTATCATAATTTTCCTGGAAAGTAATTGTAACATTATCATTTTCAACTATCTTATTTATTTAACTTTGTGATTGTACATTAGTCAGGCCAAATGAAAGTTTATTTAATGTCTTATGGTCGTTGACACATCGTGCATCCTTCTCACTGTTTCCGTCAAGAGCTCAGAGTATTTTGTTGTTGTCTCTTTCAGCAATTACAAAATATTCTTTGCGTGTGGCTGGTTGTATGTAAGGTATTGTACCTACGAACGATCAAATTTTTAAAGGTTTCACTTTTGGATTCAGAAACATCACACATTTTTTACAATGAATGACATCGACCCCCTCCATCTACACGGTTCCAATGGCTGCTAGCTATATTTTGTTTTCTAGCTTGTGTATCAGTTGTTCAAAAATGCCTTCAGTAGTAACAAAAATAACATTTTTGAAAAACTGTCCTCGCCGTTACCGTCCTATAGTGGTCTTAGAATAGATACCAGAACCCGAATGTATTGTTTTTTCTAAAAACCCTGTGAAATGTTTAGCAGTTTTAGCTGTTTGTTAAGTGTTCTCACTGTAAATAAATATACATACAAAATTTTAATTACAAAACGTAAATCCTTTATGAATTTTCAAGAACGCACAAGACCTTGTCTCTGTACATAAATTCAGATTCAGACCACTACTTTCACTGACCATCGCTTTCACATGAACCTACGATCAATAATTTGTCTTTTCAACTCTTGCACTGCACAATAAAGTTTAAATTTCCTCGCACACTTGTAGACACAATGACAGTTTGTCTTGCATTTGTTTTTCCTTTCGCTTCTAAACACTTTTCCAATACTCTTGACTCTTTACAGTTCTGGCACCCACACAAACACAGCGACACGGTTTTCCAAAAGTTTGACACACAGAATTACAACACACGAAAATTGTTACAAGGCACTTTATTATCTCTCAATGTTAAATTTGACTTTACTATGTTCAGATTTTCAGGTGAAACATTCGATTGGCGGACAGATAACATAACACACTGGTGCACATACTTCTACATATACCAGCCAGAAATTGATGAATTGTTGAAATAGGAATAGTAGATTTTGTTAACCCCGAGCACCTAGCATGACAAGAAGCGTGTGAATCTTCTAGTCTTTAATAATAGCATAGCAACTCCTTTCAATGTCGACTTCAATATAACAAACCAAGACAATAACGATATTTTTTGCTTACTAGCTACATCAAAGACGACGAATGGGGACCATGTAGCGTATCATGCGGCGAAGGTTGGAGGAAAAAGGAAGTGCATTGCAAAATTTTCCTTGAGTTCAGCAGAACCATTGCCAAACTACCTGACAGCAAATGTATGGGTCCTAAGCCTGCTGAAGAAACGGAAAGATGCGTCATGGAACCATGTTCTATGGCTTATGGGACGTCCTTTGGAGATTCCAGCGTTCCCACTTATAATGGTGCTGACAGGTAAGACATTCAAAATAGGTCTCTAATACTAATTAAAGTAAGGTTTAACTATTTAAATAATACTTCTGGGAGTCAAGACAAAGTCACCATATATTGTGTAACACTTTTAACTTATAATCAAATCTTACTTTTTTCAAATACGGACGCATTTATATCTTCGATCAATTTATTAATAGATCCATTTCTTTTAGCTTCTCTTACAACATCATTAACTCTTACCCGAAACAGCTCATTTTCAGTAGGTGATCCTATAGTATTTAAAGCAAGTCTAGAACCTCTTAAAGCGTCAATATCATCCGATGTACACGTCACTATCCTTAGTTCTATAAGGGCTATAAGTAAACCATATGGCAACATATCTTTAACATCGTTATCAAATTTTTCCCTTGGATAAATATAGTTCATATCTAGATTAAATAAATTCGAGAATGTTTGTAAAGTTTCATAATATACATCCATGAGACTGTCGAAGTGTTGGAATCTAAAATTAGAGTTTGTGCATAAAAAAAGAAAATGGACGATGTCTGTAGCCGGATTGGCGTAGCGTAGTGCTTGGAAGTCCAGAAAGCACAGTTGCCGCTCCGTTTCCTGAAATTAAAGCATTTGTTTAGAACATAATAAAAAACAAAGCAGACGTATTCTTAACTAGTTCATTATTAATAAATTACCATCAAAAAGGGTCTGTGTTTTCTTTTCCCAAGTAGTAAATTACTTTGGGAAATTATCCTCGTTTTGTATTAAGCTATTGTTGTTCTATCGCTGTGTTCTGTTTTGTTATAAACTGTCGTAATTTTTACATAGCTATTTATGATAGAAATTCATAATAAGAGTCTCGGGTTTCCATCACGCCCTCGTTATTAATATTTTCGAACAAATGTATTATTAAACTATTATTAAATCTTACCGATTCCTTGAAAAGTAAATTGTTGATCCAGCAATCACCATGACAGAAAACATTACATCGCTTATGAGGTTTAGTATAAAATCTTAAAATATCCGTTAATTGAGTTCCAATTTTTCTTAACAATTTGTGTGTCTCAACGTCATCCACAACTTTTAACGATATTTCATACGACTCGTTAAAATACTTCCTTAGTTGGCTTTTGTTCAAAAATTTTGCGTCAAACATTAAATCTCGGAATTCGTACTTGAGCTCCTTAAAACTTTCTGGCTCCTGATTCTTGTAAATCAAAGACAACGCATGAAACTTCGCTAACTCTTTAAGTATTAGCTCTACTTCAGTCAGATTCAACTGTTCAAATCTAGCCACTTTGTCACTCATTAAAAACCCTTTCGTATTCATATCTTCAAGTATCAAAACTTCTTGTCCATCACCGGTTCTAGATAACACACAATCAGCAAACACAACCTTGTCTTCTTCATTCATAACCTCTTGTATTTTCATAAACTTTGGTATAACTTTCTCGTAAACATTGACTTCTCGTTTGTGTAGTTCGTGGAATGTCTCTTGTCTTGTCGTGTTTACTAGAGTCTTCACAATAACACTAGCGCTGTTTGTTTCGTCGTTTGTATTTTTTATTACTACTCGAAACAAATTGGCGATATAATTGTCGCCTTTCCCGCACATGGAATCAACGTGATATTTGAAATCATTTATTCCAATCCTAGCAGCTGCTTCTTCAATGGAGCTGTGCAGTTCATTGCAATTAAATTCTTCCGGTTCGCTTATATTGACGTCCAGTGACATTTTCGCTTCGCCGAGTACTGTTCAGTTATCAGATGTTTACTCAAGATTGACTGTGAATTAATCATCCCTGATAAGTCGGCGATAATTCTTATCAATGAACAGAGTCAGTGAACGGTATTACTTATTAGTACTATTTTTGTTACGGACTGAATTCCAATCTTTTAAATGCTTCATGCGATACATATAGAGGACAAACAATCGAGATAGTCACATTTTTGACGTCACGTGCTTGAATGTTACTCTTTCTTTTTTAATTATTCATCCTTTGTTCGTCATTTTTTCTTCATTCCCAATCAACTGTTGCAAAATTCGAAGACTCGTAACACCAGCTGAAAAAAAGTCGTCAGAATGTATGAAACGCTTGAAAAAAACGTCGCTCACATAGTCCTAAAGATCACTAGATCACTAAAGATGGCAACACTGCGTACTGTAACAGATTATTTATAATATAAGAAAAGATGTTGAAAAAACAATAAACTAAGCTAAACTAACCTTTTTTTTGCAGTAGGTCATTGACCTACGGGACGTCAAGTAACATCCGAGTGGCGCCCGGCTCTCCCGGAAAATCCTATTCGTGGAAAGAGAAAGGATACACCAGCTGCAGCGCCTCTTGTCTCAGCGGCGTGCAGGTAGGCAAAGAAAAGAATTGCAGCGACTAGTGATGCCGCAAAGTCATTGACTTACAATAAACAACTAGACTCTCAGTCGCTAACAAAGGTTCCTCAAGAAACGTCCGAGTTGCTTTGTCTATGTGTTGTTTGTGTCAACACATCGACTTAGACAGATAACATTAACATATTCGTTCAAATTGACACCTTATTTCGTGGCAGTAATGTTTAATATCAATGGCGTAGGATCGTGGGAAGCAATGACACGACGCCACGCGCTGGAAACCTGCCTGTCTCTTTTGTCCTCAATAGTAAGATTACGGTGCGAAAGAGACATATACATTGTTATCAAAGCGCGGTCGAAACACAACTGAACCAAAACTCTGAACAATAGACGCGTGTTCAGACTTTTGCTTCGGACAGTTTTTGAGCGTGATTGGGAGTCTAGTTGTTTATTGTACGTCAATGCGCAAAGTCGATAGTTACCACGTTTTTTACCTATAAAAACTCTGTTTGCTTAACATGGCGTTTTTTCCACGAAATGCCCATAGGTAACAGCACAATTAGTTCTTAAAAACACCCAAGTAATGTTCCTTTCTTCTAAACACGCAATACAATACATGCAAAGTCATTATTAAATTTACTTTGAAGCTACGAATGTAGGGCATCCAAAACCGGTTATAGTAGTTGGGAAAACCGGTTTTTTCGATTTTGGGTTTATTAACGTAATGTTATATTGTATATATGCTATATTGAATACGTAGTTATGCTAGACAGTTGTGAGTGAAACAACAGGGTCTCTACTAGTGTTGCGCTCGATACTCCACTATCGATATAGTTTCATTAGACAATCGACAGTTTGAGCGCAGACGATAGTATCAACAGTTTTTATAATGTTACTTTTTTTGTGCGGTATTTCTCTTTTCTTGGACTTTGCGCCAAATAAACCTTTTTTTTCTTTCTTTCTTCTCATTGGTAGTATCGATACTGTCCATAGTTTACATAAACTATTGTTACAATATTTTCGTACTTCACTATATATTACTTTAAGTTAGATATCGATAAACTATCGATAGTGTCGATATACTATTGATATAATGTCATTTTTCGATTAAAACTATCGTTAGAGTGGTAATAAGAGCTGTAAAATGCTGCAACACATATGACTTTTTCGACATGTACCGTGCTAACTTACCGTACTTATTTTTCACGGCTGTTTTTTTTTTATTTTCTACACGGAATAAAATCATTTAAGTATTTAGAATTTTGATCATTTATTTACTTTCTGTTTTTTTTTCAATATTAGTCGAGTTTCACTCGCTATTTGTACTACACAACAACAATAACTATCCATATTGATCACAACCTATAGTCCAAGCCCTCGCATTCTGAGAGGCGGCCTGTGCCCAGCAGTGGGGCGTATATAGGCTCGAGATGATGAGCATGATGATTAATCATAATAGCTGCTTGCTCAACTCTAGTGACCTGTTTGACCTTCAGCTGGCCAAGCAGTATGCAGTAATCGCCCATTTCGGTTTGGCTTAATCTTGTTTCATATAAATTACACATTATGGTTGCTTGGTAGAGATCGCTCTGTAGCGATAAGGCTGCCTATTGTTACCTTGTAATATTCTGTATACTTTTTTCTGTTTTGGTTGTTATATATATGTGGTGTTCAATAAAGAGTTATTGTATTGTATTGTAACATTTCCTCTCTACTAGGTTGTCTGCTCCATGGTATATTTAACTTTGATGATGAACAAGAAAAGGGTTTGGAACGCGTCAGTGTATTGCATAGTATAAGTTTGTGGGATTTATGTATGTTTTATATGGCAGCAAAGGTGGGCTTACATGTTACAACATACATATATTTCGCTTAGGCCTAGCTGTCTTGCAGGTGAGTATAGTCGGTGAGCTCTTATAGTGGCTACAGACTCACGCGAGAAGTCTCGCCGAGAAGTCTCTTCGAGAAGTCTCGCCGAGAAGTCTTGCCGAGAAAGTACGCGAGAACCGAGAAGGCACCTATACTCATGCGACCTTCTCATTCGCATTCTCGATCGTTATCCGGAATGGACGACAGTACCGTATCAATGCCACGGTCGCACTGAGACCGAACGAGAATGTGATACCGTTCTCTTTTCTCGTCCAAGAAACCCTTTGAAGCGGGCAAAAATACCACCACCGATCGGAGAACAGGCGAGCGTGAAAACGAGACGGCGAGAAAGCGATCACATTCACGCTTCTCGGGCGTTCTCGGGGGTTCTCGGCGTGAGTCTGTAGCCGCTATTAGAATACCATTCCGCTTTGTCTTGTCTCCCTCACTCGCCCAATTTAAGTATCAAATCCATAAGAGTGCGAACAAGATACCCGAATAGCATTCTAAGAGCTCACGAACTGTATGTTTTTGTTTTTTGTTTATTAACGTAATGTATGAATTTTAGGAGCTGATTATTCAATGCGTGAGGGATGAAGATGGTAAAAATGCGTCACCATACATGTGTGATCCGTTGACCAAACCGGAGAACCGAGTGAGGACCTGCAATGACCACCCCTGCCCACCAAGGTGAGGATACAATAAGCAATTTCCTAGATTTGTTGCCAAGCGTCATCTGTTTGAATGTGTCTGTACGACACAATTATAAACTCCCGTGGAACATCTACTGCTCACCAGGGACGAGACAAGGATTTAATTTCTAACGGTAAACCCGTAAAAATAAAACATTAAAAATCAAGAAGTAAAAACTATTGATTCATTTGATAGTATGTACCTATGATTTGAAATTACGTAGTCATTTTATTCATATTTGTTCTAGATGGAACTACACAGAGTTCTCACAGTGTACAAAATCTTGCGGGATCGGAATACAAACGAGAGAAGTTTCTTGCATTCACGAGGTAAGACGTCGTGTCTCAAACTTAAGTAAACAGTATGTTAACTAACTTGATGTATGTAATACACGGGCCTTACCATGACGTCTTGATGCGATTCAACTCCGATTCAGTTTAGGTTCGCTCGCTGTCAGATCCATACTAAAAATGACAGCTAAAACCTGTGGGCTTATTACCTAACTCGCTCGCAATCGCCATTCATTTTGACAGTTCTTGTATGAATGTGACAGCTGGTTCCGATGCCAATTGTCAGCCCATACATGAACTGTCCAAATGAACACGATGGCGGTTGCGAGCGAGTTAGGTAATAAGCAGATGCCTACTGCCTACCCGTGATCATGATGCATGATGCCTCGTTGAAGGTAATCGTGGTTTATATCCAGTTGGTAAGGAAGCACAGCGTAGGACGTCCACCGAAGAGGGACGGTTGACCTGGTTACAGTCGCGGGTTCACGGTGGTTGCAAGCCGCTTCCAACCGAGGCAACTGGAGCTCTATGGGGGATAAGTCTACCAGTGGACGTCCTATATGGTTGACATAATGATAATGATCCCGATGGTAATATGGCGGATGTTAATAAACCCTTTCCTCATCAGGTGACTCGTGGTGGCACTAACACAGTGGTGGTACCGAACAGTATGTGTCCGCAGCCGCCTCCGCCTGATAGGCAGTACTGCAATGTGCTCGACTGCCCAGTCCGCTGGCACACGGGAGAGTGGTCCAAATGCTCCAAGACTTGTGGCGGAGGTCTTAAGCAGAGAGAGGTAAGACGCCGTTGATGAAGCTAAGTAACAAACCAATGATGACCTAGTCCCAAACTAAGGCAAGCTTGTATCATGCAACGGATATACATACCTATAATAATGTAGATAAATACATCTTAAATACATACAACATCCATGACTCGGACACAATTCGTATTCATCATACAAATAATAATTGTAGGGAAGTTATGATTTGGATGTAGATAAAAAATTCAATGTGAGTGCAGCTCAAGAGTAAAAAAAGGTGTGCAATCATTTTGATGAATGATTTTTGCAGTTTTGATTCTACTTATGCTGTAAGACCCCACACCATTTCTATAATTCTCTCTTTGGAATTTTGATTCCCGCTCTCAAATATACATAATTATGAAAGCTAGTCATAAGTCATAAGTCTAGTACTCGTATCTTGTTCCGTTTGAAGTAAGAAACCCAAAAAAAAACGGTTGCCAGCGACTTCAGCTGCACAGAATTCGCTTATCGCTATCGCTCGGATACTATGCGATTTTTCGGGACATAAACTATTCTTTGTCCTTCCCGGGACTGAAACTATCTTTGTACCAAATATCATTAAAATTGGTTTCGTGGTTTTGGTGTGAAAACGTAACGGATAGACAGACAGACAGAGTTACTTTCACATTTAAAATATTAGTATGGATAGGTTGAAGGTGATGATGACGATAATGATGATGATGACGATGATGAAGTACTGAAATACATCCTTGCTCCAACAGGTGGAATGTAAGCAAGTAATGGCGCAATCCCATGTGGTAGAGCGTCCAATATCTTCGTGCAACTCGCCACGGCCAGCTCCCACCAAACCCTGCAATACTAGGCCTTGTCTATTGGATACAGCATCACCAGAAATATCCTTGGACAACTCTTCATACATACAACATGATCCAAAGAAGAAGAAAGTAAGTGTAACGTCGACTCTTTGTCTTACTGGCGTAAGAGGGTGTTCCATCGAGTCCTTTGATAACCTATCAACACTTCTGTAATGGTGCGGCTATTTCCCGCTATTCTTGCTCTCACCTCCGGAGCTAGCGGGGTCCGTTGACTGATACGTCAAAGAAGACACGATGATGATGATGATGCGCCTATTTTCTTAATGTCTCTCGGCATCATTGGGCTTTCAAATATATTCAATTGTATTTGCTTCATTACCCACTGTTGAACTATTTCATAGTGCTTAAATTTCCTTATTACGTTACATTGTATTGATAATGTAAACCATTGTGCCCTCTACTGTAAGAACATTCTACTGTGGGTCAGGATTCCAAATTTGGTCTGTGACACTTCTGGAGATTAAAATTGCCAAATAAATAATTCTATTGATGTCTACTATATTGAAAAAGTGTCTTTTTTAAGGCCATTTACCTCATCATTCCAGCCAGTGAATACTGTTGGGTTGGAAAAAACCGGCTTCCAAGCCGAGGTCGTTTGTTTTTGCTTGAATTGTGATTAAAATTTTTAAAAACACATCACGCTTACAGCTTAATTATTTTCAAAGGTAACAGTAAAAATTGGAGGATCAGCAACTGTGTTCTACGGGACTCAAGTGAAGATCAAGTGCCCAGTGAAAGGATATAACAGGACCAAGATTCAGTGGGCCAAAGACCACCAGATCATTTCCAAGTCGAAGAAATATAAAATTTCAAAGAAGGTATGCTGACTTTTTCATGGAAACTTCTGTAAAGGCTGAACAGACGAGAATTTGTGAATTGTGTAAACAAGCTTTTGATAATAGCAGCAAGTAAATACTTTGATTTTTTCTATTGTGAACTTAAGAATAAATACCAAAAAAGTACCGTTTCGTGATCTTATGATTAAAATAGGTGTATCCACATTCTCGGAGCTAATACACTCCAGGGAGCAAAAAAACCAGGTCACTTCCGTTTTTTGCTCCCTACTATATGCTATTTGAGTGCTAGATCTCTGCCTCTTTCCTAACACAGTCACGCAAGGTCATTTCAATCCTCTCTTTCTCCTACAGGGTGCACTCCGCATCATAGCTCTCTCGCTCCGTGACCACGGCATCTACACGTGCGTGGCTGGTCGCTCCAGCGCGAACCTCACACTCCTGGTGAAGCCAAGACCTGGAGAGTTCCCGTCCAGCGAGGAGATAGAACGGCATAAAGCGCTGGATGAACCGTCTTCCCCTTTAGCTGATAGGTCAGTGATTATGGCCATTGCTTTTTGGATACTAGGCCCTTCAGAGCTTCCAGCTTTCCATCACAGCTAGCATGAGTGTGTGCGAGATCTGTCTCGCGCGCGAGAGAAACTACCCGTCTTTTATTAAAAAGAACAGTAAGAAAGAGACGGTTGTCTCTCTTGTGCTAGCCGTCCTGCTAAAGTTCTGATAGTGTTTTTACGCAACTCTTGGATTTCATTGCTGAGACTGTAGTGCTTAAAATATGGTATCCTAGTTTTATTCTAGCTAATTGGTGAAGTGTTTTTGAAGCTGTAGATCGTGAAATCAAGGTGCAAAAGATGGAGGTGACGGGAAATCGTCGCCAAATGTTTTTGATAAAAGGGGGTTGCGCCATGAGGAAGGTTAAAAACACTGCTTTAATGCATCGGATATCTTCAGTCTGTGAACTGTTTTGATACCTTAACTCAATTTCTTCAAATTGGTTCATAAATTGTGATTTTATTCACGGTAAATGATGGGGTGTATTTGTTTAAGATTTTCTGCTATACATAGAGGTTTGTCAACAGCAGAACCGATGCCCGGTACCGTGCTATGATCGGAGGGACTTCGGATGACCAGTCACATGAACAGAGGCCTGGTAGCCAGAGGAAGAGCTACAAGGGGAAGCAGAAGGGTACGTAAAATTTTGTCACTTTTGCAGTATCAACGAAAAAAATAATACAGACAAAACAATAATACAGAGTAGCGAGTGTTTCAACATACGAGAAGTAAAATATATTTGCACCCGTGTGTAACACAAAACTTTTCACCTCACTGTAGCGAGGAAATGCACACATCAACAAACTTAATTCCGCGTTTTTGACAGCTTTCAGTAGTTCTTCCAGGAATCACTCATTTTTTTAAGATATTATAACAAAAAACTCTGGAAGTTGTGTATTTTTACCTGAGGCGGAGTCGATGAGAATTTTTTTGGTGACAATGTTGACATTTCTGACGATGCGTTTTGTAATTGCATCGAATCAACTTGTGCGTTCAGAATTATATATTATTCAACATCGTTACAAAAAAAATAATGTTCCTTATGGAATTTTAAGGTTTATGACACAAAAGGTAAATTTGGTATATTATATTAATATCTCAAACCATTTATTGAATGATAATTAATATCGAACGAAGCATTATTATGTTTCACGTTTTGTTATCTGTCAAAAGCTACTTACAACACGCGTCAAATTACTTTCCCACAAGTGGATAAAACGCTTTTTTATCCGCTGGTTTTAAAGGATAAACGACGGCTTTCCGAGGTAGTGAGGTGAAAAACATTGACTGATTTTTGCGCTATTAATCTTTTCATTACAAATATTTGAACTAAAAGTACAGAGGAGGAAGAAATATTTCTGTTCATCACTTAGGAGTCACCCTGTTGGTTTACTAGACTGATACCCTTACGACTTATTCAAGTTTTATTTGAATAAGCCACGATCGCAAACATGTCTTATTTGATATTTTTATTTTACAGCAGTCACTGAACTTCTGAACCCGTGATGCATTGCTATAAATTTTATACTGACACAGCGTCTTTTATGTTTCGTTTAAAAATCAATAGTAAATAGATGCAATAAAATGTTTGCAGTCTCATAGTTTTCTTTGGCGTTCATAAATATTTTATTTTTACGTCTACATATTTTTCTTTGAAACTAGCTTTTGCCCGCGACTTCAGCGGGGATCCCAATTTGTACCAGAGGTTTTTCCTTTTTTTACGTGTTTTCAAGCAACTTTTCCAATTTTTCCTTTCGCAAGAACCTTCTTGAGACTTCAAAGAAAAACGAATAAAACGAATCGTTTTAGCCGTTCTCTAGTTTTGAGCTTCGCGTCACATTTAGCGATTCATTTTTATTTATAACTAGCTTCTGCCCGCAACTTCGTCTGCGTAGAATTATACATAAAAACCTTCCTTTTGAATCACTCTATCTATTAAAAAAAACCGCATCAAAATCCGTTGTGTAGTTTTGAAGATATAAGCATACATAGGGACATAGGGACAGAGAAAGCGACTTTTTTTATACTATGTAGTGATAGTGACTAGCTGTTGCCAGCCTTTTTTTTTAACTATTTTAGTTTAGGTTATGTTATTTTTATTCTAGATCAACAATAAAATTGTTTGCCATAGTTATGGCGTTCGAACAAAATACTCCAAAATAGCGCCTCTAAAATCTTATTATACACATTCATACATACACAAATCACGTCTTTATCCCTTACGGGGTAGACAGAGCCTAAGGTAACAGATACCTACAGGCCACATTTAGCAAGATTGTGGGCGTTTAGGTGAAAAATGAAATCCAAATAGTGATGGGTTGCTAGCCTCATCGCCTATAACATAATTCCTATGATTTTCGCCCATTCCCTCGATGGGCTTTTACCATCTGCGCGGGTAGAGAAGCAACTGGTATTTTCTATGTTTTTTCTTTGCTCCCGGACCAGCATGGAAGAAATCTAATTATTATTATCTACAAATTAACAGATTCTCAAATGCCACTTCACTGAGTCTACCCTTAATGTCGGTGTACACGTGTTTGTATTAATTATTTTTCGAAAAACAGAGACCGACCGAAAGAAACAATATTCTGTATTTACAAAAGATTCTTTCATCTGTATATTCGCAGATTACCTCTGTACAAAATTGCCCTCTCAAAACAGATTAACTAACAAAAAGTAATAAACCTTAAGTGGATTTTTTCATTAGAATCCACCGCTGAAATCTTAATTTAAAAAAATCATAAGTGCCCTGAATGTTGCTAAGAGAACTAGTGATGTACCCGCTTGGAACGTATTCGGCGAAATTAATACGTATCTTAGTTATGTTCCCTTTTCCTTTTCTATCTTTACGCTTTTTTCGGTGAAGAAAAACATCTGAAAAACCTGCACACAACTGCAAAGCAATTCAATGGTGTGTGTGAAGTTCCCATTCCGCACCGGGCCCGCGAACTATAGCCCGAGCCCTCTCATTGTGAGAGAAGGCCTGTGCCAGCAGTGGGTCGAATACAGGCTAAAGATGATGATGATGATCTTTACGCCACATTCATGCTAATCGTGGCCTTTAGGTCTTATTACCCTTGGCTCTTTCTCCCCCGTAAGGGATAAAGACGTGATTTACTTATAATATTATGTTAGCTATTATGGATATTAATTCTGTTGTGAAATTTTTGAATCAATATGAAACCTTGGACAGATTTTAGCTTTAATTTTGTTCGAGCTATTGGCCGCAACATCATCGATAAAGAGTTCATTTATCGCTATCCCACGATAATTACTGTAACTAGGTACCTACAAAATTTTCCGGGATAAGAAGTAACCTATACGTTAAACATTAAAAAAAAATCAAGTCATTATTGACTTTCATGCTGGTGATGCACATTGCCATATATGGTGAAAGCCCATCGAGGGAATTGGCGAAATCTTTAGGAATCATGTTATAGGCGATGCGATCCCACCACTATTTTTCCCCTTTCCACCTATACGCCTTCAGCCCTTCAATCATGCTAAACGCGGCCTTTAGGTATTGTTACCTCAGGCTCTGACTATCCCGCAAGGGATATAGACGTGATTTGTGTACCTATATATGTGTATGTAACGCTATAATAATTGTCTAACGTACCTGGAATCACCAACGCATTTTCCTTTTCTTTCTGTCCATTGGTATAGTAAGGGGTAAAAATAGACTGAAAGGAATTGGGGCTTCGCGTCTAAGATATTACGACCTCGATTTTAAAAAATTGGCCGAAACTCATCAAATTCTCGGCCAAAAATTCCAGCCCTAAAAAGAATTAAAATTGTTTTCATTCGCGACAGTCCCGTTGTTTACGAAGCTCCGGTCTGTAGTTTGTGTCTAAATCTTAATTAATCTGGCAGATAAGCCTCTGTTAAGGATGCGGCGTCGCTATCTGGCGGATCTCTGCAACAATTTGCCAGCTTTATGATTATGACCGGTCATAATTTAGTTTTTGCAGCGCCCGTCAGAAGCCGCGGGTTTTTGCGTTTAAAAGTTGCTGGAACGTTTTGCAATGTATTCTTCTTGCTGTAAGGTACCTAGGCTGTTTGATAAGTACCCGTTTTCTAAATATATTAATATCACTGGCCGAAAATAAGTATACCACATTTTTAAGCCATTTTTCAGAGGCGGGAAAATTAAAAAAAAAATGGCATTCTTTTGTTTTTTTTTCTCCTTTGACCGATTTAGTGAAAGCGTGAACTTAAAATTGTTCAAATGGAGAAAGAACAGTATCGGTCTGTAATTAGATTCTCGTTTTTGGAAAGAAAAACATGTGATGAAATAAAAGTAAGAATGCAAGCGGTTTACCATGAATGTGCTCCTTCTATGACAACCGTCAGATATGGTATAACGAGTTTAAGCGGGGGAGAATAACCGTCTTTGATGAGGATCGCCCAGGCCGGCCAATTGAGGTGACTACAGACGACATGGTTAAGAAAATTGAAAATATCGTTTTAGCCGACCGCCGAATTAAACTTTGAGAAATCGTTGATGGTGTAAACGTTTCAATCGAGAGGGTACAACACATATTAGAAGAAAAATTGGGTATGAAGAAAGTATCGGCGAGGTGGCTGCCGCGTTAACTCACGGAGGAGCAAAAACGGAACCGACTGACTACTTCGGAGCAGTGTTTGGCCGTGTTCAAATGTAACCCGAAGGAGTTTCTGCGTCGTTTCGTGACCGTGGACGAAACGTGGGTTCACCACTACACCCCAGAAATGAAAGAGCAGTCGAAGAAGTGGATTTTACCGGGTGAACCTGCTCCAAAGAAAGCATAAACCGTCCCATCGGCTGGAAAGGTCATGGCGACTGTTTTTTGGGATTCGCAGGGTATTATACATATTGACTACTTATAAAAGGGGAAAACGATAACAGAGCAGTACTATGCCAATTTATTGGATGAATTTGACGCCGTTTTGAACGACAAACGACCCCATTTAAAAAAGAAAAAAATACTGTTTCATCACGACAACGCCCCGGCTCATTCGTCCAGAGTTGTGACGGCTAAATTAAGACAGTTACGCTACGAACTATTGCCTCACCCCCCGTATTCTCCAGATTTGGCCCCATGCGATTTCTTTTTGTTTCCCAACCTAAAAAAATGGCTCGGTGGTAAGCGATTTGGATCAAATGACGAAGTCATTGCCGCCACAGAGGCCTATTTTAATGACTTTCCAAAATCATATTTTTTGGATGGTTTATTGAAGCTTGAGTATAGGTGGAACAAGTGTATAGAGTTAAAAGGTGACAACGTAGAAAAATAAATGCATATATACAAAAAAAAATTTTTTTTTTTTTCAAAAACGGGTACTTATCAAACAGCCCTCGTATTCGAAGGTCATCACTGGTCATAATTTATGTTGGTATTGTTATTGATGACTTTCTGCCAAGTTTCTTGCGGCGCATTCTTCTTGGCAATGATGGTCTTTCCGAATGTGCTGGTAGTTTCAAAAAGACATGTAAAAGAGCTCTTGGCGGCCTATTTGCAAAAATAAATTTTCATTTTCATTTTCATTTTCACATACCCTCTTTCGCTTCATCCACATTCATCAATCTCTTCATACACGCTCGCCGGTTTCGGGTAGGTACTCCTGACTTGACCTTTTTCAAAACTTCTCCTATTTGGTCTCGAAACGTCCACCTAGGTCCTTCCCCTCCCAACGCAAACATTCACACTCCCCTTATAGATATGTTTAGAAAAAGCAAAGAGATTTTGACAACTAATTTTAGTGTTGCCATTAAAAAAGCCCGAATACTTGTCATCTTTCGTTAGACATACTCTAACACATTTCTTTTATTTGACAGGCAAAATAGATAAAATCCGCGACGCCCTCCACAACCCGCTGACGACGAGGACGTCGCCGACCTACAACTCCCAGGCAAGAGACATTTACGATGAAAATGAGGTAATTATTAACCTTAAAATAAATTACTAGAAACTACAAAGCCACATCTGCGAGCTGTTACTGTAACTGTTGCATGTGCATAGTAACTAAAAATGCTAGTGAGGCCGTGGCTCGCGAGCCTTTTTTAACGAAGAAGAAATATTTATGGCACGGGGATGCCTAGGGTTATGTGGGAAGGGGTATACCCAACTAAAAACTCTCCGGCGTTGCCTCAATCCGGGGTGATGGGGACGCAGTGGGATGCCACTAGGGTTTCACCACAAACGCCTCCCCGGTGGCCCGGGCTTCCGCCAGGACCGCGCCAAGAGGAGGGCACGTAGACTGGGCCCGTCTTCCCTTAGACGGTGAGACCGTGCAATGCAAGTTGGTAATGAGATGTGGTTTGCGAGCCGGCTGCGAGTGGAACGCCACGCAGACACTAGGATTTTTGGTTACTGTATCGTACAGCGGCATAAGCTCGAAAAAGAAACGAACAAATAGCTTAATTACACTCATCTTTTGCTTAATCCTTTAGAATTTTACAGAGCAATAGAAACCCAATCAATTCACAGTTACGAACGAACTCAATAGATCAGTAGGCTTATTACCTAACTCGCTCGCAATCGCCACAGTGTTCATTTTGACAGTTCATCTATGGGATGGCAATTGGGATCGGAATCAGCTAGCTGTCACATTCATACAAGAACTATCAAAATGAACACGATGGCGATTGCTAACGAGTTAGGTAATAAGCCTACAGGTGGCTAAATCTCTAATTAATGTAGTCTCATACTATCTTCGTATTTCTCGAATAGACAGTGGCGCTGCCTCACTGACTCTGATAATTTAAGACTGTACAATTATACTGAATCAGATAATGTTTCATTAGTTTTTCTATCGTCAAGTTTATTGTGTTCGTAAAATCCAGTTTTATTACCATTCCAAGATATACCGTTTCGAAAAGACTTATGTTCACTTCAATGCCGGCTCAAATTTTAACTTAATTAAACTGATATTAAAGGCGACGTTAGAAGTCTCTTGAGATGAGGAATTTGCTTTTTTAAATCATCATTTCTCATTACTCGAGTTTCGCTTCTGATTATGAGATTCTAGACAAAAGCATCTTGGGCTGTATAATTGCTTTATCTGCCTTTTAATCTTGGTCTTTAAATGCTCATAAACTTTTAAAGGTATCTGATATATTTACTTCTATTTTATTGAAATGGGAACGTATTTATTGAACAATACCATCAACATAGCCAGAAAACACTGGAAAATACTGTTTCCGTCTTTCGAATACACCTTAATTTTTGTGTGAAATTACCTCCTCAATCATTTGGTGAAGTTAACGCTCGTACAAAACAGCTTTGTCCATATCGATAGCTTCATCTATTTCCCCATCCTTTCTTTAGCAAATAAAAAAATCACTTTCACATTAACTGTGTTATTCTTATCTTAACTATACATATGCGAAGGCATCCATTATTAGTTATAGTAACCACCAATCACCAATCACCAATTATATTGAGCGGTTCCCTATCGTTTGCATAATTTCATATGCCAGAAATGTATTGTTTGCCATTATGATCATTTTCCGTAACTCTTTTTCTTAACCGTTGACCTAGACTATATTAGACCAGGATGGCTATTTTAAAACTCTTGAAAAATTAACGGTTTTGGTCAAAAAACGAGGTATGGCAAATGGTTATTATAGCAAACATTATGGAATACAAAGTCGAGCTAATGAAAGGATTCGATGTTGTGCGTCTCGTCATTCTAAACGTCCACTTTGTCTCCACGCTGCTTGTAAAGGAGAGTGCGGTCTCCTCACAGATGTTACCCCCCAAACCCAGCAGTGCCCCACGGCTTCTGCCCTGTCTCCACTACCTGGTCATGCAAATCCAGGTGAGAAGTTACCAGAATAGAGAATCTTCTTTTGGGTTCCTTTCCGATTTCTTTTTTTAACATTGAGTTTAGAAGCATCGTTTGGTTTTAATTGACTGTATTCTTGCATGTTTCGGCGTCATTTTCTTTAGGTTTTCTTTCGGCTGTTTTGGTTCAAAGTGGTCATCATTTAAAGGTTTGACTTTTAGTAGTTCATCCATTACTTTGATTTCTTCAATTTTCATCGGTTTTCTGAAATCTCTTTGGTTGACTGCAGGTTTGTTTCATAGATTTTCTGTTCTGTTATTACTTTTTTGGTGGATTAATCATCATCGATCATCAATTTTATAGAATCATCGAACAAAGAGCGCATATAATTGATATGTTCAGATGTTTTGGAACTTCCAGACACGAAACTCGAGGGGCCAGAGGATGGTCGATCCTCTCATCATGTACCAGAACTATGGAACCCCAATCAAAACACACGTCATCAATCTGGAAGACAAGCAGATTGTGTTCCCCGAAGATGATGACTCAGACATCATTATAGTTAATGAGGATTATAGTAAAAATGAAATAGAAGAAAGAGTGGACAATTTAAAGGATAATGATGATATTGAAGTTACCACGGAATTAAGGTAAGCTGACATCAAATTACCAATAAGTTCAATCTTCAGACGGATATCCAAAGCTTATTTGTACTTATAAATCAATATTACATGCAGCCTTAATAATATTTAATCTGATGTAGAAACTGGCCCAAAATTGGTAAAGCTCTTACTAAACTATGAAACATGATTCAGGATAGTATGTTTTATCTTACTGAGTCTTTCTTCCACAGGCCAACAGAAGCTATAGATGCCAAAGAATATGCATGGATGACGACGGACTGGTCGCCATGCAGTGCACCCTGTGGTCAGACTGGACACCAGATCAGAGGAGCAGTTTGTCAGGTAACTTAATGGTACCATCACCATCTGTGTGGTTCAAGGAATCATAGTCACAACCCTTTCTCAAAAGACTCAAGGAATGATTATAGGTCGTTCAGTGAGGTTACAAGATACATTGGCTGTTCAAAACGGCCTTATAGAGGTGACTAAATTTTAAAGCGTAAATGTGAACAGACTTCAATAGTAGACCGACGAGCATGCATGAAGAGATTGATGAGTGTAGATGAAGCGAAAGAAGTATGTCAGGATCGTAGCAAGTGGAACAAAGTAGTCTCTGCCTACCCCCGTGGGAAAGAGGCGTGACGGTATGTATGAAGAAAAAAATCGAAGAAGAGCCGTCGAAGAGTTGCATGTCTGTCTGTTTTTTTTATCGGATACATTTTGGTGAGTGTGCGCAGGAATTGCACGACCTTATAGTTCCATCTCCGTTTCGCCAACGGACTTCCAGGCGGGGGGAGCGTTTTCACTCATTTGTTGTCAACATACCATTGACCCGCACGAGGCGGTTTGCTTCATCCTTCCTAATGCGAACTGCTAGGGAATGGAATTCGCTCCCATCGTCTGTATTTCCGGACAGATACAATCTAGGGCTCTTCAAGGCTAGAGTGAATAGGCTATTACTGAACCAGTGAGTTACACCTTTGGCCTCATCTGCACCTTCCACCAAGTGAGATAGAGGTCAATCACTGGTCAGTTCAAAGTAAAAAAAAAAAAAAATGCCGACAAAGTGGTAAAATTAAATCTTGTTTTTTTAATATACCTACCTAACTTTTGTGGAGCAGCACAAGTATCGCAACTCGACGACGACGGTGGAGACGGAGGAGTGCCTGTCCCGCGGGCTGGCGCCCCCGGGCGTGCTGCGGCCGTGCGCGGGCGGCGCGTGCGCAGCGTGGCGCGCGGCGCAGTGGGGCGGGCCGCGGTGCCTCGCCAGCGGCTCTGGTTAGTTAGTCTTATCCACTGAACTTAAATTATGTTTATTAGTTTTTTTCTTTTGTTTTACTTTGACTAGTAGAGACTTTATACATATTTGCTATAGACTAATATAATTTAAGGCTCGGGGACCTTATACATCCCTTCTATAAAATACTAGCTGTTGCCCGCAACTTCGTCTGCACAGAATCCGTTTATCGCTATCCCGCAGGATACGCAATTTTCCGGGATAAAAAGTAGCCTATGTGTTACTCCAGACAATAATCTATGTATGTTCCAAATTTCATTCAGATCTGTCCAGCCGTTCTGGGGTGAAAGAGTAACAAACATCCAAACATCCATACTCACAAACTTTCACATTTATAATATTAGCAGGATGTATTTTAATTTAAGTAGAATTTAAGTATTCTAATAAATAAATAAATAAATTCTATTCTATTCTAGTTTCTTGCGGCGCATTCTTCTTGGCAATAACGGTATTACCGAATGCGCTGGTAATTTCAAAAAAAGACATTTAAAAAGAGCCATTGGCGGACTAATTGCAAAATTAAGTTTTGTATTTTTTTAAACGAACTAAAGATGAATTTCATGATAAGCTCACACGATTGTTTTAGTGCCTGATTTGTTTTATTTTATACTGTTCATATTATCATTACTTACACTATCTAACTACTATTATATTATTAAAGGCGTCTATAATCAGCAGTATACTTACCATCAGCTCTACTTGGTTAATTCCCCTATTGTTTCACAAAGTCAGTTCGCAGTAAGGGTAGGCATTCCCTGTGGGAAAGAGGCGTGACGGTATGTATGTATGTTCCACAGAAAGTGTCACATACTTCTACCTCTAGGTAATAAGTATATGCATAATATGGTTCTGCTTACCAGCTGTTGTCCGTCGTCGCGTGGACTGCATCAGTGCCAACGGGTCTGTCCTGGCACCTTCCTCGTGTGACGCCGCCACACAGCCTGAGAAGACCAGACGGGAGGCCGAGCCTTGCAGAGCGGCCTGGACTGTTGGGCCTTGGAGCAAGGTAAGAACCATTATCCACACCCTGTCACCCAAGAGTCTGTAGGGACACACTTTGTGGCCTTACGCCAGGTCAGCTCATATCCCAGTACATTCGCACTGGAATATGAGTTGACTAAGCAGTTTGTACTTGGGCCAACGGGCCCACATTATAACCAGTCATTCGCGGAGCTTACTGGAGGACGTACATGCCCCAGCCTTAAGTTAGCGGTGCTCACTGTAAACATTGTAATGTAGTTATACAATTTTACGTTTAATAATACATAGTTAAGAAGATTAAGTATTTCATTTTACCTCCACGCAACCACTTCGCTAAAAGTCTACTGCTGGAAGGCCTTATCTAACGATTTTCTCCACGCTCGGTTTTGTACCACCCACAGCCATAATCCCGTGATGTTTATGACATATCACTTAACGAAATAATAAGGACAGTAGGTACCTACTTCCATGCTGGTCTGGGAGCAAAAAAAAAACATAGAACGAACCAGTTGCTTCTCTTCCCGCGCTTATGGTAAAAGCCCATCGAGGGAATAGGCAAAAATCTTAGGAATAATGTTATAGGCGATCCATCACTATTTTGATCCACCTATATGCCCAGAATCATGCTAAACGAAAGCGACGAATAAATGACTTATGACTTAACGTTGCTTTAAGATTTTGTTACCTTAGGCTCTGTCTACCCCGTCAGGGATATAGACGTGATTTGTGTATGTATGTAAGAAGCGTCATTCTCATCACAGCCAGACTAGGCTGTTTCCTGAGGATTTCCAGAAAGTTCGGTTTTGTTGTAATACCAATGGTTTCCCGTGATACCGCTAAACGTGGCCATGTCTTGTTACCTTATGCTCTGTCTACTAAGACGTGATTTATGTATGTATGTTATTCTCTAGGTCAGTGGTTCTTAACCGGTGGTCCGCGGACCACTGGTGGTCCCTGGAAGCATCCAAAGTGGTCCGCGGGGCCAATCAAATATTTAAATTAGATAAGTAAAAAATAAATAAATTAGATAATTCCGTCCATTGGGACCCATTGAAGCCTTACGTTAGATATTTATGCAGTTACTAGATGGTCCATGGTAAGACAGAAATTTTGATAAATGGTCCCTCATGTCTAAAAGGTTAAGAACCACTGATCTAGGTGATCCAACGGATATTGTCATAGAACGCCGCTGCTAACATGTCTCTTCTTCCAGTGCATAGGGCACTGCAGCTCCCCTGGCCGGCAGCACCGGGTCCTCAGTTGCGTCTGGCGCTCCACGCAGAAGCGGCGCAAGGAGCGCTCCGCCGGCGCCGCCTGCGGAGCCCTGCGGAGGCCCATGGTCCTCCGGCAGTGCGCTGTTGCCTGCGACAAGCAGAGAGGTATGGATTGGTACTGGAACGTGGTGATCTCCGTGGCGAGGTTTGTGAGGACTGTTGAGAGTTGGTAGTTTAACCGGCCAGTGCGAGTCGGACTCGAAAGGTTTCGTTCAAATTGGGCAAGTGAATAGGATCCAGTGTTAGTTGTACCCAGCTGCTAAGCAAAATGTTGGCAGTGTGAGGTCATTTTGTATTGGTTACTTACATAGGCAGACATAAAATAATGTGGATTTCTTCTTCTTCCAAAATGAAGTCATGCTACTGACGCGAGACTCTCTAATCCAGTGATTTTCAAAGTGGGGGGCGCGCCACTCAAGGGGGGCGCAGTGACCTGCAAAGGGGGGGCATGGGCTACGATACAGGACCTTATAGAACCTTTTTAACAAATTCCTTGTGTTTATGCTTAACAGCCTACGGCTGAACTATAGGGGGCACAAAGTTTTATCTTTTTAGAGAGGGGGCGCGTAATGAATAAGTTTGGGAGCCCCTGCTCTAATCAATGTAGGTATGGAAATTCTATTATAGTCTGTTCCAGTCCATTTTAACCCTTTTGTAAACAAACAAGTCCGTCATAATTCTTAAAAATTAAATATATCTAATAATAATCATGGTATGATCTTGATCCTTCAACATTCCGATGGGTGTGATGCTAATTGTAACAATGTTGTGGTTTTGTGGGAATTTAGATAAAATTGGTTTGATTTCAAAGGCGTTAAAATAGATTGGATTGGAGAATAGCTACTTAACTCTTTTTTTAATTGCCCAAACCGCTACTGATATATTTCGGATTATAATAATAGTGTACAAAAGAAAGTCGCCTATTGCATTTTTATTTGCACTTGTCTTACTTGTCATCCCTACCTATAGCTAAAACTTTTTTTTTCACGCGAGTTAAGTCACCTGCAAAGCCTAAAGTCTGTTCCATTTTGTGCTCACAAAAGGTCGTTGCCACCTTTACTCGCCGTATAGTCGTCAAAATTTAACTACATCTGAATCCGGTCACGTTTGGTATTGAATAATAAAATCTGTATTGATCCAATGTCGTCAATGATGCATAAGATTTACATGTCTATTTTATTGTTTTACCGTCTATCTTACTTCTTCTGTCGCGCACAATTTTATTTATTAATGCTCAACACGGCATCTGAAATAGTACCAGCTTTTATATCAAAAGACTCAATAAAATATTAAAAGACTTGTCTAGCCACTCTAGCGGAAACAAAATAAAACTGAAAAATTCGTAGATTCAATGCTCCCTTCACTCGCGATACATTACAGATAATATCGCACATATTTTGCGCTAGAAACACTCTCAACATCTTTTTCAGTGTTTCTAAGTGGACGGTATCTATTAAAAATATCCAGATACCATTATTTCTAGCCAGCATTAAGTTTTAAATACAAGCTTGTTTACGCAAACGTGTAATTTAAGCCGTACGCTAAATAAACGCTTCTAAAAATACTGGCCAGATAGAATTGAAGCACTGAATTTTGCTAGTGTAGAAAAAAATAGGGCGATGACCTTTTGTGCGTCCATCTTGGATCATAGTCATAGCTAAAGTGACCGTTGTTGGCAGATGGCGTTTGCCGCGACTCCTCCCGCTTCTGCGAGAATGTGCGCGCGATGAACTTCTGTGCTCTCCAGCGGTACAAGACTCAGTGCTGCAAGACCTGTTACGATTAGTTGCGCAAACGCATTGTAAAGGCGTGATTCTCTAAAAAAAAACCATCATAATTTGACCCGTCCTGTCGTAGGTAGTACATGGAGGCATGTGTCTAGTTAATTGGTTATCACGACCAGTAATGCAAGACGCCTGACTCAGTATAATGTCCGCCAGAGGGCGGCTCAAATTTTAATTGTATAGTAGTTCATCAATTCGTGGGTGAGTTTTTTTATAGATTCACGCGACAGCCTCTAGTGTAAACTTTGACACAACTAAACGTCGAAAGCAATGCGTGTGGCGCCTCTAGCGGCGTATTTCGACAACAATAGTATTTGTTCATTTTACGTGAACACATGGGACAATTTCTGAGCAGGTCGTACTGAGAGCAAAACGTCCTGTGTTGCATTTAGTCTGCTGGGAGATGGTTGATGCGCATTTTTTTCAATAAAAGTTAAAAATAATCAAACTGCAACAACTTTTCTCTTTGGTAAAAAGAAAAATTTTGGGTTACATATATTATATGAGGCAGTTATGAATAAAACAGGCTTTAGTTACCGGATGCTCAAAATGTGGAAACAGATTTTTTTTGAACACCTTTGATAGAGGTACTCGAATCTTGATAATGACTGCATTATTAGAGCGAGATGAATTAAAAAAAAACTTTCAACCATATATCCTTGTAAACGGCTGATTTTATATAAATAAATGCAATGCATAATTGTGTAACGGTTAGGAGAATCTTTTTTTTCTCTAGTGTAAATCAAGATTTAAGATTTGAGTTTTCTATAAAGAAAATATTTTATGCAATAATGACATAAAGTCATATAAGGCTATCTTACCGGTTGCGCCAATGCTGTCTATTTGAAGCAATTAATCAAAAGCAAGAAAACATTCGGGTTTCGGGTACCATTGGTCGATTAAAGTATCATACCCATAAGACTGAGTGAGACAGCAAGACAATCCCGAAAGTCTTTTCAATACTATAGCACTGTACTTATTTGTGACTTGGTTAAATTTAACGAACAATAAATTTTGCACTGATTTCAATATCAAATTCTTAAACCTTATACTTAAAAAGTGATTTTGAAACTCGCTGATTAAATACAAAAGCGGTCACATTTCAAAATCGGACACTGTTGCATTTGAAACCTTATAACGACCGACTTTTGTTTTTGAATGCGAATAATTTTGGAATGCGTCTGTATTGTATTTAATACAACGAACTGTCCACTGCAATGAGGCGACTTTCAGTTATATACAATCGACTTGTTTCTTGTGATTCGATTCTATTCAACCGATCTGATCTTTATGTTTTAAGTTTAGATTAAATGCGAGAGAAAATGACATTTTATAAGACGCACGAAATGAAATAGAGATCTAGTCGTACCGTGCACGTGATGATAGAAATGTTGAATGAATGTGTATATTTTTAAAAATCTGTCAGAGTTTTTGGGGCTCGTATAAATCATTTTACCTTTTAAGGAGCGTCCTCACTGAGAGCATTCGCGTGTTGAGCATTCGGCGTCGAATATTCGAGTGTTGCGCACGTTGAGCCGAGCGTAACAAAGCTTATTGATTGCTCGCTTACAAATGCTCGGGTAAGAATGCTCTCAGTGTGGGACGCTCCTTAACAAGTATATCATATAATAATCATTAGTAACATACATACATACACATACACATAAATCATGTCTTTATCCCTTACGGGGTAGACAGATCATCAGTAAAAACTACAAAATCTGATAGACATTTTACTCTAGCCCCAAAAATTCTAGGAACTGTATTTAAAAGACAAAAACGTTGAAACCCATGAAATGAATCAAAAACGTAGGCAATGTTTGAATTGAAAATGAACTTTTCAATGTAATAGTCCTCGAATTGATTAATAAGTAAGTAGGCATCAAAATATCCGTGCATGGCGGGAAGAACTTGATAACTCCAAAATGGCAATTTTACAGGGCAGCGATTTTAAAGTTTGTCATTTTCTCCAAAATCCGTTTTTATCTCGAACTCATCTCTATAGCTTGATTTATGGATAATTTTATGTAATCTTTCAAATTATGTTACGTATTCTCGTAAATTCTGCTTATTTTGTAAGATATTAGACTTATCAACATACTACCCAGAGACTTATCAACTTATTACCCATACATTAGTGCTCAAACCAGTGAAAACATTATTTAATTTAATTCCTAAAAATCAGTTTTTCAGTGTAATTGAAATGTCTAAATTGATTTAAGAGTAATTTTAGATGGTTTTTCAAATATGGTTATGTTTATCTTTCTTACTATCTTATTATTCATAATAATTGACTTATCAACATGTTCACCGATCATGATCACCGAACATGTTAACTTATTCACCATAGAATTGGTATAGTGTAAGTATAAATTGACATATCAAGTTACGTTCGTTTTATCAGTAGTTGAATATAAGTAGATAAAACGATATATTTATTTGTTAACGTAATAGTGTCTAATGTCGTAATAGTCGTCTTTTATTTGATATCTTGTTTTGTCAATTTACGTACGCTAGATCGATTTTTGAGCATAAGTTGATGTAAGGATATATTACGATATTATATTTTTTTTTGTGACTCATCGCGTATATATCTCGTTTCGTTAAATAAAACACGCAGCGTATGGATATATTCAAATACTCACAAGGCAATATCTCTAAAAGTATCGTAGATATCGAGTTGTCAATTTTTTTCCTACAAAACCAATGCCGTAGGAAGCCATTGCGACGGTAAAAAAAAAATCGTGTAAGTCGAGTTATCAAGTTCTTCCCGCCATGCACGGATATTTAGTGAAATGTTTTGTACTATATATTTAAATATATGTAAATATATAATTATACAAACGAAGCACAATATACGTTATGCTTAGCTCTCGAATCTTGGAAAAATGCACTAATTATAATATTTAATGCAATATTCATATATAGAAAAATGATTAGTAGAAATTGCCAAAACGATGCAAAAGATATTTATTTAAGAATACAGTTGTTTCAAATGTACTTAGATAATGTAATATTAAATGTCAATTTAGTAAAATACTTTCACATTTATTTTTAAGTTGTCAATGAATAGCCTCGTTTAGGGCATTACTGTATGTATGGTAAGGAAATATTTAACATATTTAATATGTATATTGAAATTATGGAAGCGTCATTTCTTATTATTGAAAGCAATACAAGTCGCTTAAAAATAAAAATGTATATAATAATGTTGAAAACTAATTCATGTAAAATGACCTATTGAATAGGAAAGTGGAACTGTCATCTTTATTATATTTTTCTCTAATTTACCTTATTGTATAAAATACGTAGCCGCCTTAAATGTTGACGTAACAGGCGTTAACAGTAGTTCATGGTTGTGTGCGTTCTGTGCCCGTTCGTCATTGGCCACCGATGCAAATGTGTGCGTGAATATTTAAGGCGACGTCATGTTTTTAATTACATATTATTAAAGATAATTTTGTATTGAATTTAGAAAATATGTATACTTTCAACGACTTATTTAATTATTTAGTGGAAATTTCTTTCTTAATACGCTATACAGTATTATGAAAATACGAAACTATTAGATAAACAATTTGTTGTCAATTGTTAAACGCATCATTATCCTAATTGTAAATAAATTAAATTTAAATGTATGTAAATGTATGATTTGTGAAACCAACAAAAGGCACGAATTCATTAAAAATATAGTTTTCCCTGTCTTAATGAGCAACAGGCCTTTTTTTTTTTTTTTTTTTTTTTTTTAACGTGTGGAAAATGCGCCTTATGCATCTCCGCGCTCGGGGCAGCACGAACGGAGGTATGACGGGTTCTCCATCTCGCCGCTACCATCCCTAATGGATGGAGGGGAGAGGCCTACCGTCTAAAAACACACACGTTCCCTCCAGGCCTTGAACTGCGGGCGTTGCGGGCGAACACCGTGACCACCGCAACGTCCACTGGCCGCCCCGGGATGGGGCAGGTGGCGACGGCACCGTTGAATGCGGGTTCCGGATTCCCCGCCCTCCCCCGCCGGTGACCGTCTGTTTTTTTAAAGAGGTTGACTCCTCGTAGCCCCCTCAGCGGCCCACGTTCCCAGCGCCAGCGGGCCGGGGTTACGTGACGGCCGACATGACCGAGATCACGCCGCCCTGTTGATTTTTATAGAGGTTTACTCCTCGCGGCCCCCCTATCTTGAAAAAGACGAGGCGGCCCACGGTCCCGGCCCTGCGGACCGGGTTTGCGTGCCGTCCGACCGTGACCGAGGTCACGTCGTCCTCTGGATTATTATAGAGGTTTACTCCTCGCGGCCCCCTTATCTTGAAAAAGACGAGGCGGCCCACGGTCCCGGCCCTACGGACCAGGTTTACGTGCCGTCCGACCGTGACCGAGGTCACGTCGCTCCTCTGGATTTTTATAGAGGTTTTCTCCTCGCGGCCCCCTTATCTTGAAAAAGACGAGGCGGCCCACGGTCCCGGCCCTGCGGACCGGGTTTGCGTGCCGTCCGACCGTGACCGAGGTCACGTCATCCTCTGGATTATTATAGAGGTTTACTCCTCGCGGCCCCCTTATCTTGAAAAAGACGAGGCGGCCCACGGTCCCGGCCCTACGGACCAGGTTTACGTGCCGTCCGACCGTGACCGAGGTCACGTCGCCCTCTGGATTTTTATAGAGGTTTACTCCTCGCGGCCCCCTTATCTTGAAAAAGACGAGGCGGCCCACGGTCCCGGCCCTGCGGACCAGGTTTACGTGGCGTCCGATCGTGACCGAGGTCACGTCGCTCCTCTGGATTTTTTATAGAGGTTTTCTCCAATGAGCAACAGGCCTGAGCTTACATTAAATTACTATCGATAAAAGGAAAAATAAATTTATTTTATAAATCTAAATTGTCCAGCTTATCTATAAAGTACCAATTAAAAAAGGTATTTTTTTTAATCAGTGCCATTATAATTATATCAAGGCTCCCGTTTAATTATTAAGTTAAGAAAGAGTTGTAATTGATCTGGTATTTTTAATAACATTCAAGAAAATGCTACCACCGCATACCTATAAGAAAATAGCGCAATTAATAATTTTTATTTCTGAGACCGCATAAGTCCGAAATTGTACATTGTACCGACATTTTCAAAAATAAATAAATATATTATATAAATAAGTTACTTAAACAATTTTGTTTTATTTTACTGCAAACCTACAACCAACAACCCCTGCCGGCAACGCACCTGTGATTCCCCACGTCTTGCAGGTGTCCCTGGGCGATAGTGATCACTTTCCATGAGGTGACCTGCTCGATTTCCCCCTCTTATAATATAAGAAAAAAAAACAATTATAGGTTTTTTCTCAATTATTTCCTTTACCGAAAAGTTCATTTAGAAATGTTTATAATATAATATTCAGAGAAACTTAAAGGTGTATGTGTGTGTGTGTGTGTATGTACGGGTTCGAACTCACTATCTTTTGCATAAGAGGCCAATGTTTAATCCACTAGGTTACCACGAGCTTGAAACTTTACAACTACGTCACAAAAACTCAATGTATTTCCAAAAACTTAAATTTCCCTTATAAAACAATATCACTAAACAAGGTTTTTCACAACGTTCATTTCCCAAAATTGCCGTTTCTCTACAAAATAAACGTTAAAATGTCCTGTTAGGCTAAAGGAATCAGTTTCCCAGAATTTTCTTTTTCCAAAACGTTTCGGCATAAAATAAATTGCGTGTAACGTCCTTTGTTCCACTACATCCTTATTTCCAAACACCCGTTTCCAGGAACATCTAATTATTGAAACGTCTGTGTTGGTAAAATTATTCTCCCATAGAACACAATTCATACGAAATACCTAGGATTAGAATTATTCCGGGCATTTTTATTAAATCTACATATTTTACTAACTTCCATGCTGGTCTGGGAGCAAAGAAAAAACATAGAATGTACCAGTTGCTTCTCTTCCCACGCAGATTGTAAAAGGCCATCGAGGGAATGGGCGAAAATAGGAATTCACTATTTTGATTCCATTTTCCACCTATACGCTCACAATCTTGCTAAATGCGGCCTGTATCTGTTACCTTGGGCTCTATCTACCCCGTAAGGGATAATGACGTGATTTGTGTGTGTGTATGTGTTACATATTTTCAACATGAAACTACAGTGAGAGAGTGTGTGTGTGTGTGTGTGTATGTGTTACATATTTTCAACATGAAACTACAGTGAGACTCAATCATAATTATACAAACGCGAATAGTTCACGTATAAAAGTCGAATGACGCTCGACATGTTTCCGACTATTTCGTAGTCCTTCCTGAAGCGCTCGCCCCGGCGGCAGCGAAACGAACACCTGTCGCTGGCGCCGGGGCAAGCGCTCCAAGAGGAAGGACTACGAACTAGTCCAAAACTACTACTAGTCGTAGTAGTGCTCCTCTCATTTACCTACTCAATGGTTAACTGGTAGAAATCCATTATAGGGATAAGTTCGCCGTTGTGCATATATATTTGTACTATAAAGCATTTACTTAATTACATGTCGAGCATCACTCGACTTTTATAAGTGAGTTATCCTTTTTTGTGTAATTGAAATTTAGATACTTTCATTTAATATATGCCCAGCAAAAAAGGTAAGGTTTGCTAGAGTGAGTGTAACAAATATATTTAGTCTCCCAAATTGTAAATAGTTTTTGCTACCACGAATCAATGTTAGTAATGTAGCTAGTAAATATGATAAAGAGAAAAAACAATAAAGAAAAGGAAGAAGTACTCCCATTTCCTGGCACATCTCTGACTTTCTCATCACTCTATACTCCCAGCCTAACGACATCGTGGGCAGAATGTTGGTATCACCCCAACCACATTCATTCTCCATAACTAGTTCCGAAATGCAGTTCCATTCCAGTTTCAATGCAGTTCTGTTACACTATGTCATCGATAATCCAACAGAACTGCACTACAGCTACACTCAAACTACCGCAAAACTTTCACCGGCGGTGGAATAAAAACCTATATCTGATAATATTAAAGCGCTCAGAACGACTCATTCCGGTGCGACCCCTCAAACTGATCCCGCATGATTTTTCATATTATTTTTACACAAAGAAAGAGTTTTCCTTTTTGGTAAACAAACAAACGAAGTTATCGGAATTGTTTATTTAGAAAGGGTTTGTACATGGGTACATAAATATAATATGTACCTATTTTGATGCGAGTGAAAACACCTGTGTATGTTCTTGCGAATTAAATAATTTCAATTTCAAATGTGCTGTACCTACACCAGCCATCAGATCACATATATATCGAAGTGCTGAAAACTTCCGAACAGAATTGAATACTGTATACTATAGTGTGGAATTGATTCTGAATAATAGCAAAAAATACGAGGAAACAGACCAAAAACCATTATTGTTTTGTACACTCGGAATTACAATCGCGTTGACCGTTTTCTTTTCCTCAAACGATAAGTATAGAAGGAGCGTACAAAGAAAATATGAATGTGACAAAGAACACAAAATACATGTGCGTTAAGCAACACAACCTCATTCAAAACATTCTTATAATCGTTCAGAATCAGTTTGTGAGGACACACCGGAACGAGCCTCCGAAACGTCTATCCACAACGGAATTCCAAATTTAAATTGGCGGTATTTCCGTGACGTCACTGTCAAACTTGGCTCTGATTGGCTGGCGGCTACACACGCTCCGCTGCTGTAACGTGATTGGTTTAATGAACAATCGAGTTGATTGTAGAGTGTACCGCCGCATAGACACGGCAAATAAAGTTATGTTAGTTAAGTAGAAGAGGACGTGTATTGATTTTAACTAGCGTTTGCGCAGCGTATATTCCATTTACAAAGTTTCCTATGCCATTATTTGCTTCCTGTATGTTAAAATTGTAAAGTAAAAAGGTTTCATGAGTTACATACACATACACAGATCACGTCTTTATCCCTTACGGGGTAGACAGAGCCTAAGGTAACAGGTACCTACAGGCCACATTTAGCAAGATTGTGGGCGTACCTATAGGTGGAAAATGGAATCAAAATAGTGATCGGTTGCTAGCCTCATCGCCTAAAACATGATTCCTATGATTTTCGCCCATTCCCTCGATGGGCTTTTACCATCTTCGCGGGTAGACAAGCAACTGGTACATTCTATGTTTTTTCGTTGCTACCAGGCCAGCATGGAAGTTTCATGAGTTAAGGTCAGTAAAATGTATGTATAAAATTTCATGTCCGAGTCAGAGGACCGTCGATATGCCAAAATACATAGTTAATTGCACTGTACAGTAAAGTTATGCTATTTGTCAAATTAGTTACCAAAATCGAATACCCGACTTTGTCTCGTCTCCCGTAGCATCCCAAACAGCTAAGTGGATTGCATTGGTTCGCGGACCAGAACCAAGAGCTTAGACACTAAATGGATTCGGCAAGCTGCCATCATTATATCAGCTATAGGACGTCCACTGTTGGACATAGGCCTCCCCCATAGACCTCCAGTTGCGTCGGTAGGAAGCGGCTTGCATCCGTGAACCCGCGACTTTAACCAGCTCATCTGTCCTCGTTGGTGGACGTCTTACGCTGCGCTTGCCGATCCGCGGTCTCCACTTGAGAACCTTTCCGCCCCAAAGACTACTTTGTTCTCTGTGTTTTATGGCCTGCCCATTGCCACTTCAACGACCCTTGCTCTTCTACATACACACACACATACATAAATCACGTCTTTCTCCCTTACGGCGTAGACAGAGCCTAAGGTGACAAGACCCAAAGGCCACGCTTAGCATGATTGTGGGCGTATAGATATAGGTGGAAAGGGGAATCAAAATAGTGAGGGGTAGCTAGCCGCATCGCCTATATGATTCCTACGCCCATTCCCTCGATGGACTCTTCTACGTATTTAATAATTTCTGAGGTTAAGCTGCGATGGCTAATGATTCATCAATCATTATAAATTATTCGTCAACATCATAGATTACCCGATGAAAAAACCATTTTGATGGAAATGATAACAAACATAACATAAACCACGTCTTCATCCTTATGGGGTAGACAGAAGCCTAAAGACCACGTTTAGTATGATTGAGGGCGTATAGGTAGGGGAATCAAAATAGTGACGGGTTTGCTAGTCGCATCGCCTTAAACTGATTCCTACGATTTTTGACCATTCCCGGGATAGGATATTACGATCTGTGCGGGAAGAGAAGCCGCTGGTACATTCTGTGTATTTTCTTTGCTCTTTAACTAAAGTACTATCGATAGCTGTTTGAAGTAACCTTCGATGGACAAATAGTGACTGTTACCAAGGCCGTGGTTTAGCTGTCCCTTGTGCAGTATTAGGTCTAACAATCAATTTCAGAGCCACAAACCTCGAGGAAGCCGGCTTCGACCAACGCTGTGTAGAGTCCGTGTGTAGAGTCTTTTAGCCACTGCCGCCGCTTAGTAAATGTCTACACACCCGCGAAGACTATCCTTGATGTTATACACTAATTACACTATGAACTGCAATGGCAACCCTTTGAACCAGCCACGGAGTCGCTGTCCCGACGGTGACCGGTCCCTGGGGTTCGGAGACAAAGGAGCTATTCGGGGAGCTGGGCCGCAGACTGAGAGATAGGGGCTGCGATCCCCGCTCTGACTCGTGGCTGGTTCAAAGGGTTGCCATTGCAGTTCAAAGAGGCAACGCGGCCAGCATAATGGGAACCTTTAAACCAGGCACGAAACAGGGAGGGGATTTTTTAGGTTAATTTTCAATAATTTGTAACTTACTTTACTTTGAATCAACTTTCCTAGTTTTAGTGTTCTTTATTGAAATTTAGTTCTTAATAGGTTGTATATTAATAAATTACACTATTACACCAAACATTACACACATTACCTAATACTTACAATAGTTTAAACATAAATCCGCATAAAAGACCGACCGTGCACCGACAATTTAGAAACAAGTGACAGCCGCCTTATTGTTTTTTTTTATTCGGTGCCGCGGCGCGTGGCAATGGACTAGCGCCAGCCAGCCACCAACAGCCAAAAAGGTTGAACCAAAAAAAAAATATATACGATACCTACTCCAGTAATATTGGAAACTTCATGTAAATATTTAATCTACAGTTAATTGAATAGACGAAGATGCAATAACTGCTTATTTATCGAGTTATTTGGACTTCGATGTTGTCGCCTGAACGCCATCTACAAAATACCATTACACAATAGTACATTACGATACAAGTTCGGAAAGTTGGTAATTTCCATTAGGTCCCATAGTTTCATATACCTTTGTTTGTTTATATGGTTTTGAACTTTATTCTCGTAATTAATTATGACGACATCAAATCTAGAGGAAAAAATCGAGCGTGCGACTTATTGCCATGATTATTTTACATTTCATAACATACAAAATTGTGTATTTTTCATCAGAATGCAGTAGGTTAGGTTATTTTAATAAATACGTTAAAAAACATAGCCAGTATTCAATTTAAAATCATGAAATTGGTGAAAATCTCAGGAATCATGTCATAGGCGATGCGGCTAGCAACCCATCACTATTTTGATTCCTCTTTCCACCTTTAAGCCCACAGTCATGCTAAACTTGGTCTTTACATTTTGTTACCCTAGGCTCTGTCTACCCTGTAAGAGCTAAAAACGTGTTTTTTGTACCCTCATATCGATTGGATTAGTTTGGCAAATATTTTTCCTAAAAACTGTGTCATTTCCACTCTTTTGGTTAGTTCCTCCATGCACCCTAAAACTTCCTATGTGGAAACACAATTCAAAATAAGCCTTTACAAAAAGAAAATAAGTCAACCTTTTGTACAGCGCTCTCTGTATTCGTACCGAGTTGAAGTTAAAATGCAACTCGTAGACGTACGTTCGTAGCGCTACGCTAAATCCGTAGCAACCGGCAGACGTAGCTATTTTTGATATCGCCCCATCTCCATGCTATGTAGGCAGTATACTCATATAAATAGAATCCAAAATACGGTGACTAGTTTATAGAAAACAAAAGACGGCTTCAGCAACAAAATAATCCTGTGTCGGTTGAATTTTGTATTGTTTTCAAAAATGGTTCCGGGATGTTTGGAAATTTTGTATCATTATTTTTAAAACGGATCTCTGATAAATATCTGATCTCATTCTGTCTCATTCTGAGAGAAGGCCTGTGCCCAGCAGTGGGACGATTAAAGATGATGATGATGATGATTTGTAAGGGGCCATTTTAGGTAATACGAAAATGAAAAATGAAAATGAAAATTTATTTTTGCAAATTGGCCGCCAAGGGCTCTTTTACATGTCTTTTTGAAACTACCAGCACATTCGGAAAGGCCATCATTGCCAAGAAGAATGCGCCGCAAGAAACTTGGCAGAAAGTCATACGAGAACAGAACCGATTCTAAAAAAAATACTTTTAGTTGAAATTTGATTTAGAGCTAATTTCAGTCCTGGGGATGCGATTCTGCGACTTTGCTCCCAGACCTTTTCTTACGGTGTGAAAAATGCGCCTTATGCATCCGCCCGGTACGGGGTTACCGGGGTTTATGTGGGGCTCTCCCGCGACGGCATACCCACTAAAGACCGCACGAATTCCCTATTCAGTCGTCTGTGAGGCGTTACGAAAGCACTTGGTGTCACCGCGACGCCCCACGACCACCCCGGAATGGGGTTCCCTCTTGTCTGTGTAATGCAGGTTTGGGAATTCCCGGCCTTCCCCGCTACAACTACTATATACTGTAGAAACTAGTAAAATTAAACTATTTAAATTATAGTGAAAATTCAACAGGCAGCGCTGACAAGTGAAGAGCAATGACAAGACTCACTTCTTTTGTTTTTTTTTTTTTCTTTCAGCGCTGCGTGCAGTTAATTTTATTTGTGGCCAGTGCCAAAATAGAACAGTTTGATAAAAAGGTAGGTCCATAAATATATTATTATGGGTTGTCTACATCATCAACACTACATAGTATAAAATAAAGTTGCTTTCTCTGTCCCTAATGTCCCTATGTATTTTCAAAACTACACAACGGATTTTGATGCGGTTTTTTTTAATAGATAGAGTGATTCAAGAGGAAGGTTTTTATGTATGATTCTACGCAGACAAAGTCGCGGGCAGAAGCTAGTATATAATAAAAATAACATCGACCCCTCGATGTCAGATATATCTGTAGGTACTTAAAGTGAAGAACCGTATTGATATTTGCGAGACCGAGGCTGAGGCGGCGAGTGTAATGGGGCGTACTGCCAGTGCAGTGTTGCCTGGGGTGCATTATACAGAGGGGATGCAACCACCCTTTTTTTTTATAGCAGAGCGGTACCGAAGGCATGATCGCGTCCGTCAGCAAACACCCGCGGGTGCGACCCTCTGGATTCTTTATAGAGGTTTACTCGCCGTGGCCCCCTGTGTTGAAAAAGACAAGCGGCCCACGTTCCGACCCCACCGGGTTAAATTTATTAAGCGTATTGTCAGTTGTTGTTCGAACTTTTATATACAATACAAAAGGGGATTTAAAAACAATGATTAAGTTAAAAACATATTAAAAACTAAACTAAAACTAATCTTAAAATAAAATAATTAAAAAAAGAGGGGCCCCGTGGCATAGTACCGCAGACACTGGCAGCATTCCCCCTTTGGACAGCGATACTAATACGCTGTCCAAGGAAGCTGCCAGCTCTGCGGTCAGCCGTTTTGCGGGTGGTAGGGCCTTGTACAAGGTCCGTCCGGATCGCTACCACCATCTTACTCGCTAATCCTGCCGCTAAGTAGCAGTGCTTGCACTGCTGTGTTCCAGTGTGGAGAGTAAGACAGCAGGGGAAATTACGGGCACAAGAGGCATTTCATCTTAATCCTCTAGGTTGGCAACGCATCTGCAATCCCTCCGGGGTTGCGGGTGGCTATGGGCAGTGGTGATCACTTACCATCAGGTGACCCACTTGCTCGTTTTCCTACCTATTCATATAAAAAAAAAAAAACACTGGTTTTTTGTAAGCACCTTCACTCCAAAATGCCCACGCTAATTCGTACTACCAGCTCTATGTGAGATCTCCAAAAATTCTATTTCCCGTTGCACCGAAGAATATGTCCCGGATTTGCGCCTGCATTATGCAAAGTTGCCGGGGCCGTAAATAAAGATTGCCTCTAATTTATTGAGTTCCGGGCCTAGGCTCTCAGCGGGGGTTGGGAAGCCCTGTGCCCTGTGTACAACATTACAGGCGTTTACTCCGAAATTCTATTTTTTATGATCGTTTCGTGCTGTTCTACTCTCTCTAATAGTCATTAATCTGACAATGAGAAGGATGGTAGACGGGTCCCCAAAACAAACGTGCTAATACAATACAATACAAATACTCTTTATTGAACACCACGAATCAGTACAAAACAATACAGAATCAAAGAACAAAGTAGACAATAGGCGGTCTTATCGCTTAATAGATCTACCAGACAACCAATAAGAGAAATAAGTTGGAGACAGTTTAAGTAGGTGGCAGAAACAAATAGACAGGATAAACGCAGGGATAGTAAAAACAACAATACCAACATAAATATAATACATAGCTACATAAATAAAATAAAATAATACATAGATACACACATAACATTACTGTATAATACTTAAGATAAAATAAATGTGATGTAACAATGAAAAATAAGAAGGCCATACAACAGAAAAGGATTTGATCAGAAGCAAAAAGAAAAGATAAGGTTTTAAAGACAGGGAGTGGATTAAATTAGTAGTGATTAGTGGTGTGTTTAATGTTTATTTTTTTGTTAATTGCATTTAATTACTTCCTTAAAATTTATTGCTTGTCATTACAAAGTTTATTCAGAATTGTGCAACCCTTATCACTCTATTACTTAATTCCTCTGCTCCCCTCCCGCCGGATTAAAGGCATAACGTACCTCCCACAAAACCTAGTATACAGAGTGATTAATGAAGCCGTCGAACTACAATGGCGGCAATATCCTGACTGGGGCACCCTGTAATGCGGACATAATGGGCTGGACATAGCTCTGCATTGTGCTTAAATAATAGCATGTTTAGAATAAACAAGAGGTAACACGTTGATAAATACAGAAAAGATGGATCACAAAAAACAGCTGTATAACTATGTTTGTTTATAACGTGGGACTTCTAGTTACATATAGTCAGGTCACTAGTCAACTGGGGTGGGACGTCGGAAACCTCCCCGAGAGCTCTAGCGTTACAGTTCCCTTTATCAGAGGCTCGTGGTCTCACGAGGGGGAGTGTAGGCGACGCACCTATTTAGGCAGCCACCTTTTTATTAAACTATTATATTTTGGCACTGGCCACAAATAAAGTTAATTCCACGCAGCGCTAAAAGAAAACAAAAACAAAAGAGAGCCGGGTCATTGCTCTTGTCAGCGCTGCGTGTTGAATTTTTACTATAATTTAAATTGTTTTATTTCTTAGTTTCTACAGTCTACAGGGAGGGTTACGCTTAGGCCGGTGCACCCTGGGCAACAACGGTGAATTAATTTATTGAGTAAATTAGTATGCCATCCCTGTGGCATCGCATCCATAAAGATTGCCTCTCCGTTAAAAAAAAGGTCACTAACCAACTAGTTAGGCTATTTGGTCGTCTACCCGTTTAAATAACCGTTTAGAGCAGCAAAAATACGTACGTAGCAGCAGTTATTTGTACTCTTTGAGGATGATCCCGTAGAGGGATCGAAATGAGTTGTTTCCTGGAAGTTTCCGGGATTAATGTATATTTTATGTGGAGATAAAGAAGAGAGGGATTGCATGAAAAAACAAATTAAACAGTTTCCACAGGCTTGTCTATCTTGCATCGTAACGTAAGAAAGGTAAATGTTTTTCGTTCTGTGTAGGAATCCTATTTCTATTTTAGGGGAATCGAACCAGACGAGCTGTGCCTAGAGATGGGCCAGTACCTTGGATTATACATACATACACATCACTATTTTGATTCCATTTTCTATCTATACGCCCACAATCTTGCTAAATGTGGCCTGTGGGTACCTGTTACCTTAGGCTCTGTCTACCCCGTAAGGGATAAAGACGTGATTTGTGTATGTGTGTATTTGTGTGTATGTATCAGTTGCTTCTCTTCCCGCGCAGATGGTAAAAATCCATCGAGGGAATGGGCAAAAATCTTAGGAATCATGCTATAGGCGAAACGGCTAGCAACCCATCACTATTTTGATTCCCCTTTCCACGTGCCTCACTTGTTACCTGAGAAATTCCATAAAGTACCGCTCAGAAATGACGGCATAGCGCTCAGAGTTATTTTATGATATAGTAACAGCCTTCTAAGCTTCATTCACGCTGGTTCATTTCACATGTTTTTTTGTCCATGGGCTTGTACTCTACTGGGAATGATATTGCGGATGGTATCTGATATCCATGCTTCCACCACTATTACAGTCAGCTTCATAAATCTCGCGTCGTCTCGCCGCGGTTCCAATCTGAAACAATTACCGGACAACTACAAATTCGCGGCACGTGCGCCGGTACAGTCGGCGCCGACGGAACTCTTGTGACAGTTTGCTCTGGAGATAGTAATATATCAAAAGTTTGTAAACTTACCAGTTTACGCCTGTAGCTCTACTTTTGTGGAAACATTCTGTAACCTTAATAACATATGGATAACTCACGTAATGAGAAATATACTTCTTGATGTATTAAAAATATATTTTTTAGACATGGTTAAAAATTGATCTAGTATTTAGTGTTGATGTCCGGCGACACGTGTAACCAAATAATTAGGCATGCACACATTAACTTATTTTCTAAAGTGGTTTATGGTATTTTGAATTAGCGCATTTTACAAAGTTTTCATTTTTATTCAACAAAAAATAAAATATGAATACTACTATAAATTATTAGTATTGCAGTTATTTGTTTAAGTACTCTTTGATTGAATAAAATGCATTGTCCTTAAGCCATTGAAATAATTTAAATTAGAATTTGCTTTGGGGCAACTCAGCTATGTTCCTAGGCAGCTTGTTAAATATCCGTATTATATCATTAGTTATTGTTGTCAAAAGTAGGGTAGCACACAATACTACCACATCATCAATGGGAAGTGTAAAAATTATTGAAAATTGTCAATGAAGCTCTGCGCGCCTTTGTGAGCAGTGGAGAAGGAGTTGCTCGCTCCAATACTAGTACGGTAGCGAAGGTTGGGTATGGCAAAAGATGCATGAAAGTAGAAGAAACGCAGTAGATATTAGAGCGTTAACAAATATGGAAGGTGTATCCCTGAAAGATAGAATAAGGAGAAGTGTGATAAAGAAACGTGCTGGTGTGAAATAAGATATAGTGACTAGGATAGAAAAAAGATGCTTAGTTGGTATGGTCACGTAGAGCGGATGGATGAAAGTAGACTAACTAAACAGATCTATATGGAGTGTGAATGGTTGCGTTAGGAGGGGAAGGCCTAGACGGTTCCGAGAACAAATAGGAGACAGGAGTACCCGATACCGGCGAGCATGTATGAAAAGATTGATTAATGTGGATGAAGCGAAAGAGGTATGTATGTATGTCTTTATTGTACAAAATAAAGATAAGACAAATACAATTGACTAACAAACAAAAGGCGGACTTAAGAAGGCGGTAAGTCAGGATCGTAGCAAATGGAACAAAGTAGTATTTGCCTCCAGGGGTAGCTTAAAATTTCTCTTTAATAACGGAAAACAATACTAAAGATGTAAGTATAATAATATTTTGTATTCTATTCTAGTATTATGTTCCCGGCGCCGACTATACCGATCTTCTTGACGTTAACTCAACTGTCTGTAATAGGGTTGGTGACGAGATATCGGTACAGTTCGGCTCATAAATATATTTACGATACACTTGGAGGTATATTCCACTGCACGAACTAACTTTATAAAATAAAGGTTATTCGTGTAGGACCTTGCGCAAAGCTCATCCAGTTCGCTACCATCATCCTTTTAATCCTGCCGCTAAGCAGCAGAGCAGCTCATCACTTTGATCTGCCTCGTCGCTGGCCAAGCTCTGGCCATAAACCCTTGACTGCTGTGCACGCCCACGCCACGCATGTGGGTACAAAGTCGCTCCGTATCAAAATGTAGGTGGTCGTTTCCACAGCAGTGCGCGCATACGCCACACGCTACGCACGAAATAACCACAATGGACCCACGTGGGTGACGTGGGTGACATGGGTCTATATAATGTCCATAAAATTGAAGTTTCGAATGTATCGTTTGTCATAGTATTTTATTTCTAAAACAGACCATTTTTGCTTAAACTAACCTTTTTTTTATGGTGTGGAAAATGCGCCTTATCCATCCGCCCGGTACGGGTTTAACGGGGGTATGTGGGGCTCTCCCGCGACGGCAGGCATACCCACTAAAAACCACACGGATTTTCTTAAACTAACCTAAACTGACCTACTACATTCTGATAACTTTTCCAAAATTTCTTGGGACAAAAAACCTGATCCCCGAGTTTTGAAAGCACATCACTCGAAAGTGGTATAAATCAGCTTATATCTCCAAAACTACAGCTCTAATCAAAATTTCGACTAGTTCACAAGATTATTGAGAGTTGTGATTGTCTTCTATGCTACTCGTATTTCAAATTCAGCTCAATTTATCACCACTTTCGAGTGGTATTTTTACATGTCCTTTCAAAAATCGGCTCCCTGGGATGACGTCTATAGCAGGCGCAGCAGTGGGGCGTCGCCTTAAAACTGTTAATTGCGATAAAATCATCGGTGTATAGTGATTGCTGTAATGGCAGCTATTCGGTAAATGTTTAGCTTCGAGCGGGATTCAATCCCAGAAGTCGTCAAGACGAGCTCTCGCATTCATTTATAAAGCACAGAGTAACAATGACAGAGAATAACATAAAAATAACGATAAAATTGACAGATAAAGGGATCTTATCAAAAACACATCACGCAGAGGACAATGCCAGAGTGAAACTAAAATTTAAATACCTACGAGTAGAAAGAGTCAAAGAAAGGTTTAATAATACTAGTTGTTGCCCGCAGCTTCAGCCCCGTTCCTGTTCTATTTTAATGTTTTCTCACCTTATGAACAACATTTTTAATATGCCACTCAAAAGTTTTCTAATTTTAATCTAATCTATCAAATGAATCAAGAATTTTTACTAATTTCTTTTTATGTTTACTTTTACGTTTATACAATTAGAACACATAGAAAAATCCGAAAAGTAAAGCTATGGCCGGCCATCGAACCCGGATCCTCGTCATTCCGTAACGCGTGCTACCCCCTACACCAGCCAGAGCAGGTAATAGCTTTACTTTTCGGCTTTTCGATGTTCTAATTTACAGTGTCGTTTAGAAATTTAATCTAATCTGTTCAGTCGATTCAGGATGTGCGGAACCCAACTCAAGAGCGAGACCGGTTTTTTATAGTCTCTGTTAAAAGCTACTCTGTGCAAAAGCTTTCACATTTTAAGGTGAATAGGTGAAAGCCCTGAGTAGTAAAGCTTCCATTTCAATGAGCCCGTCACAGTCTCGTTTTATTGTTATTGTAAGGTTAATTTCAATTTTTTCACCGTTTTGAAAGCGCCCGAGAGCTTTTTATGACGTTTGAAGCTTTTTCAGACGTACTTACGCTTTGCGGGCGCTTAGTATTATTTGACTGGGAATTACGTTTGAGGTGAATAGGCTTGACGGTGGAAATTTATTTAGTGAGTGTTGGGTGGGTAGATTTAATTTCAGCTTTGCTCCTGCGTATTTTGGTCTACAAACTGTATCTAATGTAAGTTTAAGAATAAGGTCCGCCCGGATCGCTACCACCATCTTACTCGCTAATCCTGCCGCTAAGTAGCAGTGCTTGCACTGCTGTGTTCCGGTGTGGAGAGTAAGACAGCCGGGGAAATTACGGGCACAAGAGGCATTTCATCTTAGTCCTCTAGGTTGGCAACGCATCTGCAATCCCTCCGGGGTTGCGGGTGTCTATGGGCAGTGGTGATCACTTGCCATCAGGTGACCCACTTGCTCGTTTGCCTTCCTATTCATAAATATAAAAAAAGGGGTTACAAGGGGGGTTACAAGTATACACTTATGTGTTTGTTAGCAAATATTTTTTACATAAATAACCTAACACTCACAGTTTAACAATTCTTCTCATTTTCCAAACAAAACAATTCTCAGAAGGCTATTTGAGCGCCTTCAACTTGTACTCCAAGAATAAATTTCTCGCCAAAACTCCAGAATATCTTGAACTAGATAAATCCGGGTGCAGACTTAGATAGTCCGGTCTCCGAGACAGTGGATTACTGGGTCTCTGCTTAGCCAAAGTTACGACTGAATTATAGCTCCTTTTCAGGTTTCCGTGCCCAAAGGGTAAAAACTGAACCCTATTACTACGACTTGGCTGTCCGTCAGTCAGTCACCAGGCTGTACCTCACGGGCGGTGGTAGCTAGATAGGTGAAATTTTCACAGATGATGTATTCCTGTTGCCGCTATAGCAACAAACGCTAAAAACTTGTGAAAAGTTGTCCTTTTCGTGATATAACTAAACTGCAATCTTCGGTAAGTTGTTTATTAATCTCCTTGTTATTAACGAACAAAAAAGTTACCTTGCTACTCCGCTACTCAAGTGCAAGATTGCATGAAAAACATATATATTTCACACAGGCTTGGTTATCTTGCACGTGAGTAGCGGAGTAGCAAGGTAAATTTTTTGTTCGTTGAAGTGGACCTCCGCAAAGTAACGCCTGATTCAATCGAATCAATTGCAACTACAACTACATGGAAAAATCTGAAAAGTAGAGCTAGTTGCCGTCATAATTCAAAAGGACGCATGTCCAAAAAAACTGTCTTTTTTACACTTTTTGGACAGATTAGACAGCGCAATTATGGCCGGGAATCGAACCCAGATTCTCATCCATTCGTATTGCTGCTACCCGTACACCATCCAGAGCAGGTGGATGAGTGTTCCAAGTTCCAGCTGTCATGTACTTAGCGATATTGTCACCAAGCGTCATCTGTTTGAATGATGTGTCTACGACACAATTAAAACTCCCATGGATCATCTACTGCTCACCTGGACGAGAGATGGCGCTGTTTTCAAATGAAAGATACCATCAATTAATCCATCAATTAACCCCGACGCAAAAACTGAAGTGTTATTAGTTTGACGTCGACGTCTGTGTGTGTGTGTGTGTCCGTCTGTTTGTGGCATCGTAGCTTTCAAATGGATGGACCGATTTCAATGCGGTTTTTTCATTCGCAATCCAGTTTCCTTGTGGTAGTTTTTGATCATGCTTGGTAAAAGTCGGTCCAGTAATTCGAACTAATAAATAAAACAATTGAAATTAGTAAGCAATTATGTAACTAACAAAGTGTGGGTCCCAGTTACCCGAATAAAGAAATTTATTATTATTTCTGTATATTTATTTTTATCTCAGGTTAGGTTTTTACAATATTCATATAAAAAGTAATAAAACAATATTAATACAAAATATAAAAACATTATAAAAACCTAACCTAGGGTGCCGCCGGCAGCGAGGCAAGGCCTAAGCTACCGATGGTCAGGGCGACAGAGACAGGAACCTCCTGACTATCCGAGCAGTGTCCAGGAGTACCGCCTTCTGTATCTGGCCCTTGACCCAACCACCTAGCGAGAGCCTTTTAAGGTGATGGTCAAGGCTCTTCGCTATTAAACCGTTTGCCGAAACGACTATCGGGACAGTGATCGTGGAATCAACAGGCCACATGGCGGTAACCTCGTGAGCCAAGTCAAGGTACTTGCTGACTTTGTCCTTCTCGGCCTTCACGAGGTTCACGTCATGGGGAATCGTGATGTCTACGAGCACTGCCTGGCGCTTCAATCGATCTATCAGCACGATATCAGGTTTATTGGCGACAATAGTCCTGTCCGTGATGATAGATCGATCCCAATAGAGCGTGACACGACCATTTTCAAGAACTGGTGCAGGTATGTACTTATAGTAGGGCACTTCGAAGTCCACAAGACCGAATAAAAGAGCAAGTTGCTGGTGAATAATCCTGGCTACAAGGTTATGTCTGTGCAAGTACTCGCCGTTAGCAAGACTAGAACAACCAGAAGTAATATGCCTGAGTGACTCTCCAGGACGGCGGCATGCCCGACAAATGTCGACCGTACCGTCCTTCAGGATATATCTCCGGTAGTTATTAGTCATGATAACTTCGTCCGCTATTGCACAGGCAAAACCTTCGGTTTCCCCGAAGAGATCCCCGAAGCGTAGCCAGTTCACCGACGCGAGCAGGTCTACATCGGGCCCCATGAGGGCCTTATAGAACCGCCCGTGTAGCTCCTTACTCTCCCATTCAGTCTTGCGATCCTCAGTGCTCCATACCTTAGGTCTACGCCAGTTCTCTTTTGCCAAGGTGAGAGGGGTGAAGGATTTGTCCACCGCCACTACATCACGATGCATCCCACACTCGTTGTTCAGGAAATATTCCCTAAGACTGTACACCTCACGGTTGTGGAGGTCCTGGGCATTTAAGAAGCCACGGCCTCCACATTTCCGTGGGATGTACAGTCTCATAACAGACGAGCGTGGGTGTAGCATGCGACGCGTAGTGAGCAATGAACGAACCCTTCGATCCAGGGCATTCAGCTCAGTCTGATTCCACCTTAGTATGCCAAAGGAGTATATGAGCAGGGGCATCACCCAGGCGTTGAAGGCGCGCACCTTGTTGCCTCCTGACAAAAGACTATCGAGTACTTTTGTCAGGCGCCCAAAGAAACGCTCCCTCACCATCTGTTTGATGTCCCTACCTTCAATACCCAAGGACTGTGACATACCAAGATATTTGTAGGTTTCAGTTTCGGAGATAGATCTGAGGGACATTGTCTCAGAAAGTTGTAAGTTCGGTGAATTTACAACTTGCCCCCGCTGCACATGTATGACTGCACACTTATCTACACCAAACTCCATTTTGATGGCATTACTGAAAACTTCTGTTGTTTTCAATAACACCAACAAGTTGTGGTTGTTTGGTGCAAATAGCTTAAGGTCATCCATATAAAGCAGATGAGAAATGACCTCACCCCCTCTCCGGAGCCGGCAACCTAGCCCTGAATCCGCCAGCAAAGTACTGAGCGGATTCAGTGCTAGGCAGAACCATAATGGACTTAGACTGTCACCCTGGAAGATCCCGCGCTCAATCCTTATGAAGTCCTGCGGACCAGGAGGGTCATCACTGCCACCCGGTTGACGAAGGACTGTGGTCCACTGCCTCATGCACGCGCTTAAGAAGGATCTTAAAGCTGCATCAACTTTATACAGCTCTAAGATCCTCCTCAGCCATGAGTGAGGCACCGAATCATAGGCCTTCTTGTAGTCAATCCAGGCAGCAGAGAGGGACCCTCTGTTCTGCCGGACTCGTTGGCAAATAGTCATGTCTATGAGGAGGAGCTCTTTAGTACCACGGGACCCAACCTTACATCCATTTTGAGCGGGGGCCAAAATGTCGTTAGCAACGATGTGCGCGTTAATTTTTGCTCTCAAAATGGATGTAAGGAGTTTGTACAGTGTGGGTAAACACGTAATGGGTCTATAGTTTTTCGCTTCCATGGTACTACCGGACTTATAGAGCAGGAAGGTTATACCGGTTGTTAAAAGAGGTGGTAGGGAACCGAGCTCGAGGGTTTGCTGGAATTGCATTGCCAAACGTTCATGTGAGCAGCGAAACCACTTCAGCCAGAAGTTGTGCAATCCATCCGGACCAGGACTTTTCCAGTTCTGGGCTGTCTGGATAGCACAACTAACGTCCTCGGGGGTGATGGTAACAGCGCCCATAGGTTCGATAGACTCACACTTACGTTCAACAATATTCATCCATTCACCCTCGGTGTGTTCGACGGGCGACGACCAGATACTACGCCAGAAGTTAGTCATAGCAGTAGTATCCGGCAGTTGTCCGTCAGACACACACTGGTCGGCTCCCTCCCACTTCCGATATACCTTCCTTTGGTCACTCTGGAAAAGGCGATTCTGCTGGAATCGGTCCACACGCTCTCTGTAGCGACGAATACGGCTTGCCCATGCATAGACTTTCTGCTTCAGAAAGTCTATGCGCTCCGTGACACAGGCCATATAATCACAGGGTCTAATACCAGTCCCCGCGAAGGCCTGGTTCACAAAGCGCATGACTCGGGGGCGGTTATTGCCCCCCCTGAAACAGATCAGCTTTGCGATGAGAGTCCGAAACGAACCTATACGCCGCTCAATCCGTAGTTGCCATGTAGGGACACCATCAGCGGTCCTAGGTGCACGATCAGCGTCCGGAAACTTGATACGAGCAACACGGCACGCTGTGATGGCCCCACAGTACATGATTGAGTGTGTATCAGTTAAATCTTCGCTAGCCCGTATGTACGGGTCTAGCAAAGCGTCAAGGGCTCCCACTAGCGCTAGGTTACGCCTATTCGTGGGCAAGCGTGGTAATCGTGGCCTAGAATCGCGTGCGAAGCGATACTGCGTTATTGTCTCCTCCAAAGCCCTCCTCAATTGCTCATCGGTCTGGGTACTCACTGAGTGGTCCGCATGACCATCCACGTCGGTATCGGGACCGGCCCGCGTCACCCCCGGTGCCAGGTCGAGTGCGGGCACCGGGGCCGGCGATGTGGCGGGAAGGTCCCGGGCCGAGGTGGAAGCCGTACGGGCAGAGAGCACTTCCAGTCGCAGTCTATCAAGTGTCAAGTCATCCAACATGTTGTTGCGCCGGATGACCCGCACTTGATCCGATAGCCGCTGCGCAGTCACGGTGATGGTTGGTTCGAGCGCCTGAAACAGAGGAAGCATCCGGGCACAGTACCCGGATAGATTAGTTCCTCCCTCTGTCGCCCCAAAGTACGCTCGCATGCAGTTCTCATTTATCGGTCGAGTCCATCGCATGCGACGCACTGTACCACCGGTAGCGGGAGCCGTGGGCGGGGCAGGATGCCCCGTAGGCCCCAAGCGTGCCGGCAGCGTTGGGCGTCCTCGCCGCGCAGGTGGTCGCGGCGGCGGGGGCGGCGGCCCGCGCTCTCCACTGGACCCGCTGGTGTCGGCCGCGGTGGCGAACTCATCGCCCGAGGACGGCGGCGACGTTGACGAGTCCGATGATGAGGCGGGCGGTGGTGGTGGGCGTGCGTTTGTGACCGCTGTATTTCTCTTTGACCGCGTTATCATAACATTATAACATTTTTGTGCCTTTTTTAATTGCTTCAAGGCAAAATATACGTTTTAAAACATATAAAATTGTTGTAAAATTTGTGACACGCTGTTGACGTTGTCAGCGGTTTTTTTTTTATTATTATTATTATAGTAAAAATTCAACACGCAGCGCTGACCAGAGCAATGTCACGACACTCTTTTGTTTTTGTTTTCTTTTAGCGCTGCGTGGAATTAACTTTATTTGTGGCCAGTGCCAAAATATAATAGTTTAATAAAAAAAGGTGGCTGCCTAAATAGGTGCGTCGCCTACAGATGTAACGCATTTTCGGTACAAGTTTGGCGTGAGGAGTTTTTGAAATGAATTTAATGTTATCCACAATTGCTCTCCATATAATTTCAGGCATTTATATTCTTCCTAGACCCAGCTCGCATTCCCATTATTGGCCTTTTCACAACAAAGCCCGTGGAGTGGGGCCGCGATGACGTCATAATTCTGAACTACCCCCACTCCTGTTATTCATGGCGGACACTCGGATATTTTACGGTCATGTAACGGCTAGAGATGAGAAGGTTGTATCGATAGATTGGACAGAGTATTCGATTCATCGATATTTTTTCTGCACCCTGCTTTTTTAAAAAGACATTTATCCTTAACTAGCTTCTGCCCGCGACTTCGTCTGCGTAGAATTATACATAAAACCTTCCTCTTGGATCACTCTATCTATTAAAAAAACCGCATCAAAATGCGTTGTGTAGTTTTGAAGATATAAGCATACATAGGGACATAGGGACATCGGGACACAGGGACAGAGAAAGCGACTTTGTTTTATACTATGTAGTGATGATGATGAAGTAGAGACTTGTCTCCAATAACATACCACAATAAAGTAATCTGATAAAGTGATGTGAACGACTCGTCTTCAAAGCTGTAGATCTGCACTTATTGGTTTTTTTTATACCTACTTGTCTAAGAAAGAGCAACGTAACTTGTCTGACAGACTGACAGACCCCGGACAGACCGACAAATAATCCATAACCATAAACCACTGGAACCGAAACTTGAAATTCGGCAGACACATTTTTAGTTCTGGTGGGAGCAAAGAACATAGAACATAGAATAATGTTCCTGCGCGGATGGTAAAAGCCTATCGAATGAATATAGGCGAAAATTTTAAGAATCATGTTACAGGCGTTGATGCGGCTAGCAAACCATCACTATTTTGATTCCCCTTTCCACCTATACGTCCACATTCATGCTAAACGTGGCCTTTAGTTCTTGTTACCTTAGGCTTTGTCTACCCCGTAAGGGCTTGTTCATGCGTTAACATAACGGAGTAGCAGCGCCATCTGTGCCCTACACTGAACACTGTTATATCCAAGTAGTTATTGGTAAATAAGTAAGTTCTATAGTACTGTGACAATCTCCAACAGATTGTTACTGAAACTAATATCTAGGCAGGTCCAACTCGTTTGCATTGTATAATGAACAGATAGCGCTATTTATCCTTACTAATATTATAAATGCGAAAGTAACTCCGTATGTCTGTCTGTCTGTTACCTTTTCACGCTTAAACCGCTGGGCCGATTTAGTTGAAATTTGGTATACAGATAGTCTGAGTCCCGGGAAAGGGCATAGGATAGTTTTTATCTCGGAAAATTGTATAGTTCCCGCGGGATAGCACAGCCCAAACCACTGGAATTTTTCAAATTTAAGGCGGAACAAAGTTCGCCGGGTCAGCTAGTAGGTTATAAATAGGAAAGCTTAGGTATTAGTTGTTGGCGAATAAGTTAATTTGCTTTTAGTAAAAAGCCAGTAGGCCACCATCTTTACCCTCACTTCAACAGGGCTATAGACTTCATATACGTGTATTCACCAGGGATTTCTTATTTCAGAAGTCCTCCCTCGCAAGTGCGTCTCTTCATTGACATTAAAATTCATTCCTTTCCTCCACGCTGCATTTACCAAACCGTTATCTTTTACGATAGCACAACGCGCCTGTAAAAACCGCCGACCCGTGAACTTACAATAATTGTAACTTGGATAAATTTTAATTGCCTTAAATGATTTTCATGGAACGTTGAATTCGGTAGCGAGCTGTTAGGCGCGGCAATGCAACGGTAAATGTACTTTGTGGTAAGTTAAGGTAAGTTGGTACCGCTTTCTGATGATTAAAGAAAAAATATAGAATGTACAGTTGCTTCTCTTCCCGTGCAGATGGTAAAAGCCCATTGAGGGAATAGGCGAAAATCTTAGGAATCATGTTGTAACCCGTCGCAATTTTGATTTCCCTTTCCACCTATACTCCCACACTCATGCGGAACGTGGCATTTAGGTCTTGTTACCTTAGACTCTGTCTACCCCGTAAGGAATAAAGATGTGATTTATGTATGTATAACTTTATATCCTGTAAATTATGATGCACAGCCTTAAAGGAGAGTCCTCACTGAGAGAGATTGTTACTCGAGCGTTTGTAAACGAACAATCAATGTGGGCTTTGTTACGTTCGGCTCAACGGCGACACCTCTCGAATATTCGACGCCGAATGCTCATTACACGCGAATGCTCTCAGTAAGACGCTATATTGAAAGAAGACTATAAATTAATTTGACAGCTAAAATTCACGGCAATTCCATTTTATTCAACAATTTTTTTTAGGCAACGGACGACCCTCCGCCGGCAGCTTTCTCGCACTAAGACTCGCAATTGCGACACAACGCGGGAATGCTGCCTGCGTGATGGGAACCCTACCTAAGGGTCCAAATTTATTTTTATTTTTAACCTAAGTTTTATGTTACTAAGTTATTTTTAAGGTATTAGTTTATATTTTAATTATTACTTTTGTAATCATTTCACTCAACTATCGATAAAGCCATCCCATCACTACTCGAAACTTTACAACGGCGAGCGAGCATCGCGTCACATCACGATAAAATATTCAGTAAAATGTCCCGGATTTAGTGCTGCGCGTACCAGACGCCGGGTATTATCGACTGTTTACCTTTTGTTACGTCACAACACTATTTATTATTTATCGATACGATTTTTGATTTGTTATCCGTGCGCTACTGGTATTGTTGTTTTATTTAGTAGGCAAGGTAGCAAAATGTCTGAGTTGTTCGTATATTGGTACAGTACAGTCAACGTCAAAAATTGGTTAAATCTTTCGGAGCCTCCTTGTCGCTCTAACAACTGAGACACATTCAACTGTCGGTTTATTATTTATCTTACTACGACAAAGCGCAGTGTTAAGGTCCGGTCACACCAGTGCGTAAAAGACGTCGACGGTGCGTTTACGCAACAAAATGTATATACAAACTTTAGGTCTTGTTACTTTAGGCTCTTTCTACCCCGTAAGGGATAACGACGTGATTTATGTGTGTAAAGCCAATAAATATTTACGTCACAAAACCCGCTTTAATTAATTACCCAAAAGTCCTTGACAGATGAAATCTTTCTTCCTACGGACATAATACGTAAAAAGGAACGCTGCGTTCGTATGTTTTTGGCTGCGTGGAGGGAGTAGCAACAATCACCGGCGAATACACCGCAGACGCGCCGCCGCCCACGACGAGCTGGCGCCGGCAGAAAGAGTAACACTGCACTTACTACAGACGTGACAACTAACCATAGACCGACCGCTTAAAGGTGCAACCACACTGGTGCGTAATAGACGTTGACGGTGCCTTTACGCAACAAAATGTATGAAAAAACGGTCCTGGTGCGAGTCGGGTTACCTCCACGTGTGGTCAAGAGCTGCGGTTCTGTTTGGATCCGTCCGGGGGGCAGAGCAGTGCGTGCACCCTGGGCATCGGCTAATGATTTCCTGGCAGTTTCTGAGGGATATCATTGACCGTTTGGCTAAGAGCCCGACAGGGGGAGCGGATCTTTTACCATTACCATACAACGTTGCCGACAATTTGTCACAAGTTCTTTTAATTATTATTTTTGTTACTTTGACATTGGCGAAGTTGTCGTCGCTATAACGACTTGATACGCCACAAAGAAGAAGAACCTAAATGAGTCATCGCCCGCGTGGCACAGGGGCGCGGGGTAGGACGACAAAGGGGACCGAGAGAGGTGCGGGCGGGTAGTGCGCCTGCCCCCCGCACCTCTCTTGGGCCCCGCGGTCGTGTCCCTGCGGTGGGCCCCTGCGCCGCGCGATGACTAATTTAAGTGGTCGGTCTATAGATAGACGAGGCTTCGATAGTTCTATACCTTGTGGGTGTGGCAAGTGTCAAAATATAAAATAATTATCAAGATTTATAGTTTTTTAATTGGTTAAAATGAACAAAAAACATTTACCTTGTTACTTTCCGACTCGAAGAAGTATTCGCAATTCGAAAGGAACATCGTTTCAAAGAAGACATGGCAGAAGGTTTTTTTTTAATAAATATTATTTAACAAAATTAAATTCTACTCGACCACTGATAAAAATAATTAATTATTAACAATATCCATTTTCTAGGACGCACAGGGTCCCCGAGTTAAGTACCTAATAATAATAGCCTTAGAAATGTACCTACTAGTATCTATTGGTCAAAACAAAACACATCAAATCAATCTAAGTCCAGTCGACGCGTGAAATTTTTCTTTACTTGTAGCTGTTTAAAATAGGCGATCCTTATTGCCAGTCTGATTTATTTACTAACTTATTCTTTGCCATTTCCCAACTAGGCAGTGTACCAAATACCCTGTTCAGTAAGAAATTTATTACATTAGGTTATGGCCGGAACGCATTTAAGTAAAAGTAACTGTAGTAGATAAGATTGAGAGTATATTTTGCTGAAGCAAGCTTCGGATTGTGATAGTAAAAATTGGGATATCTAGTTGTAGTAGGATATTACAGTGGATGTAAGGGGTTCTATTTACATGTTATGGTCGCGCCCGTTTGTTTATTGGATAAATAAAAAGTTGCGTTATTTTATATACTCTCCTTTATTAGGAAAATCTTGTAATCAACTACCAGTGTCACAAAAAACGTTAACTTCTATCTGCTTATGTTTTGGTAATAAATGTTTTTTTTATTTTATTTTATTTATTTAAAATATAAATTGTACATTATAACATAGCAATAACAATATTGTAAAAGCGCCTAATGTCTACCTTGTCTTTTTTACTCTGTAATGTTATTGTACTGATTTGTACACATACATACACACATACACAAATCACGTCTTTATCCCTTACAGGGTAGACAGAGCCTAAGGTAACAGGTACTTACAGGTCACATTTAGCAAAATTATGGGCGTATAGTTGGATAATGGAACCAAAATAGTGATGGCATCGCCTATAACAGGATTCCTATGATTTTCGCCTATTCCCTCGATACCATCTGCGCGGGTAGAGAAACGGTCAGTCCAAAAACGAAAAAGGTCAGTCTTGTGGCTGATGATGATGATGACTTACGCGCCACTCTATTGGTCTTCATCACACCCCACGCAAATAGTCGTAACTTCTAATTTAATACTTTACGCGCAAGCAATAGTCGTAGTTAAATAAGTCTTTTTGTTGCAGTCATACTGGTCTGGGAGCAAAGAAAAAGCATAGAATGCAGCAGTTGCTTCTCTTCCGTCGCCGATGGTAAATGCCCATCGAGGGAATGGGCCAAAATCATAGGAATCATGTATAGGCGATGCAACCCGTCACTATTTTGATTCCATTTCTTGCCTTTTATACGTGGCCGTGATTTGTGTATGCATGTACATAACGTGTGCTTGTTGAAGTTTTTTTATAATTATGGGTCGACTATTTGCTTTTATAAGTAAGTTTTTCCGTTCATATAGTCGTACTAGCTTCTGCCCGCGACTTCGTCTGCGCAGAATTATACATAAAAACCTTTCTCTTGAATCACTCTATCTATTAAAAAAACCGCATTAAAATCCGTTGTGTAGTTTTGAAGATATAAGCATAAATAGGGACATAGGGACATAGGGACAGAGAGAGCGACTTTATTTTATACTATGTAGTGATTTAAACATACGCCTTTATGCAATGGAACTGATCAATCGCAAAAGGTTGCAACTTATACGACCTTTTGATAATGAGCATAAAGTCGTATCTTTAGGTTTTTTGCAACAATTCAGAAACCATGATATTTATGTTAACTGCGGACAGAAATGTCTAAAGTTTAAATCGGTAATTAAATCCTAGCTATAAAAAAATAAACGAAAAATTCTTACAATCGCTCTCCTGAAAAATCGTTGATATTAGATATGACCTAGTGCTACGGAGCCGCAGTTGTCTTGTTGGAAAGCCAAAACAAATTTTTGCCGGCCAGAAAATTGAGCAAACTATTTTGGTCGTCGTCAGGTATCAGGGGCAACGGTCTCATGGCGTTACCGTACTTCGTGGCTGCCTTGACATCCATGACCTTAGCCTGCTGTCCATAGGCATGCAATTCGAAGGTCATGCAGCCGGAGAACTGGATCTCGACGTAGAAGTCTATCTGTAGGAGGTGGAAGCCGTAACACATGGCTCGGGGCTTCGCACACCAGCGTTTGAGGCTGATCAGGGGTTTGGGTCTTTTGTACTCGGTTACCGCCTGGAAAGTCACGCAGTTGTATTCGACGGAGTGGAAGATTGTTATCTGAAGAGAGAGAGATAGAAACATTTATTTATGCACATTCGATACACAAACACAGTATGCATAAACTCGTCGCAAAATAAAAGGCCCGTTTTGACAGTTCACGCCTATGAAGTTCTCTATTTTTTACCGAACGAAATGTTCTGAAGGTAATTATATTTTTCATTGATGGGTACCGCCCACTCGGCTAAGTGCTGTGCATAACGATTTTTTCATATTGTCCACAGACTAATAATAATCGGTTAAAGAAAAAAATAAATCGATCAAGATATTTTTTTAAGGCCGACTCGCACTTGGCCGGTTTTATTTAATTAAATACTAGTGTTCATCAATCAATTAATTACTGACTTTCACCAGCTGTGTAGTAATCTTTACTGAAAATTATGAGCTTGTAACATTGTATCATTTCAAAATCTACAACATCAGTGGAAGTTAAATTTTCTAAACAGAACTTTAATCCAATGCACTTTACAATATATATTCAAATCGATCAAGTACTCATGCAAACTTGAATCGATTTATCGTGAGTATCGAGTACCGAGTCGTATGGTTACATCACTAGTTACGTCGCGAAGACAAATGTCAAAACGGGCCTTTTATTTTGCGACGACTTTAGTGTAGGTTTTCGGTCGCAAAATACTCGAACGCGTTTGCATTAAAATCAAATACTATGAGAACAGTTTGTTGCCGTTTCGATCCGCAAGTGGCGCTGCCAATTATTCCATAGTAATTGAGACGTTTACGTGAACGCGTTCGAGACGTTTTTATATGCGAAAACTTACACTAGAGGCTCTGACCTTCTAGTGTATTTAAAAATATTAACATTCCTTTTTCGAAGAACCCTTTACCTATAGTCCCCGGGAAAACAACACACAAAACATAATAATACTTACGCAATTTTATTCAGTAATTTAAAAAAAAAACTTTTACCTAATTCCATCACGACCACGCACTATTATTTGGTAGGCTGTTCCAGCAGTTGGCTGACAATGATGATGATTATGAGGTACTCACGTTGTATCGAATAGTCCTCAATTTAGGCTTAATCTCGACGTATTCAACTTCGTCTGAATACATTTCGGTCTTTATTTCTTCTTTGTCGCACGGTCCGAATCTTTGCAAATTAGAGAGAGCTAAAAGAAAATAGCAACACATCAGAAAATCTACACTGACTAGCAAAAATAACAAATTTGTATGAAAAGCAACCCCTATTTTTGCACGTGAGTATAGTTTCTAGTCGTGGACAAAATAAGACAGTTCTGTTATCGATTTTAATCCGCAGCCAATTTTTTTTTTAATATCTTCCATCTACAGACTTTCGACCCTCTCATTATAATGTCCTCGCATGTATAGATAAAAAGCCGTATTAGCTTGTGATTGGTGGTTTGACCTGTGGCCTCTAAAGCAGAGGGCCGTGGGTTCGAGCCCGGGCTCGCACCTCTGAGTTTTTCGGACCTGTACACATCTGCGAAGCAATACAATGGTGTGTGGGCCCAATCCGCACTGGGCCCGCGTGGGAACTATAACCTTTTTTTTTATGGTGCGGGAAATGCGCCTTATGCATCCGGCCTGGTACGGGGTTACCAGGGGTATTTGGGGCTCACCCGAGGCGTCAGGCATACCCAATAAAAACCGCACGGATTCCCAAATTTGGCACTATTGTAGGGTGCTACGGGAGAACAAGCGTGAACCGCGGCATCCTACGGGCCCACCCCGGGATGGGGCTACCTCCCTGCGACACCTGTGCAATGCGGGATTGGGAATTCCCGCCCTCCCCCGCAGGTACCGCTGGGTTTTTTATAGAGGCTTACTCCTCACAGTCACTGTAGCGAATGGGAACTATAACCTAACCCCTCTCATTCTGAGAGGCCTGCGCCCAGCAGTGGACGTAAAGCTGGAGATGGAGATGATGTTTAGATTACCTCTGTATTTAGTCAGAGTAATCCAACTTACGAAATTTTCCGGTACAATTTTAAGAGACTACTTATGCAAAATACCAGGCTTACTTCTTCTTAGTATGAGGTGGTCAGAGGCCAGCCTGGTGACCGCTGGTTTCCCGATCCTGGCCACGCTGGTGCGCACCCACTGCGTGTAGATGCCGTAGTCCATGAAACGCGCAGGCGCGCGGCAGCCCGGCCCGTACACACCGAAGCCTAACTGCAAAAGTGGACCTTATGGTGATCACTACCCATGGACCCCTAAAACCAAAGGTTTGCAGCGTTGAAAGCCTAGAAGCGAAGATGGAATACCTCATTGCATGTTTGGAAGCTACCATGCCCGAGACGACATGCAGATAGACACACGTTACACATTTGGCGAGAGAAATCGGCAACACTTTTGACGACTAGGAAATTCAGAGATTTTTGCTCGGTAGTTTTTTAGGAGGCTTTTGAGCTGGATTGGGGAAGCCTCGCTACAGACAGAGACGGGTGAAAAAGGGAAATTTGGAGTTTCTAAATTCGGAATTGTGAGGGTACTTACGAGATGCCACCGGTTGCCAACTTTAGTCGCCAGGGCGGCGCCACCGCGCCACACGCACTCGCCGCCCTGCAAGGCGCGTGCGCACGTCACGTGTTTCGGCCATAGGCTACTCACGTCCAACTGTCAAAAATATCACGCCTTTATCACTTGTTTTGTCTTTATTTAATCTGCTTTTAAAAGCGTTACTTTAACTTCACTTACTTGTTTTTTTGTTGTTGTTTGTTTGGGTCAAATCTAATTTAAACCTATGTATGGATGACAATGCAAATATAATCAACAAAAGCACACGCAGTATAAAAAGTTTGTACTCAGAACTATGTTTTAATAAGAACTGAAGTTTTTGGGATCAAGTACAATAAATATAATCGAATATTTTCAGCCTTTAAAGCCTTACAAATACGAAGGTAACGTAAATGTGTATTTTAATAGGTTTTTCTACATGTCCACACTGTCTAAAGGGGGAACGCTGCCAGCGTCTGTGGTACTATGCCACGGGGGTCCCTCTTTTTTTAATAATTTTATTTTAAGGTCCTTTAATAAAACCATTTTCTGGCCACTAACCCCGGATCTTCTGTAGAACCTCTTACACTCGCGGTCATGCACATATTCCATCTCATGAATCTTCACTACTGGCTTGTCGCATTCTGAAACAAAAATTCAAATTGTGCCTTAAATTATTTCACGTATACTTACTTCGATAATTAATTCGATATATATTTAGATAGAAAGTCGCTTTGAGAGTTGAACCTATAAGAAAGTTTTCACACGAAAAATCGTCTCGAATGCGTTCACGTAAACGTCTTTATCTTAATTACTAGCTGACCCGGCGAACTTTGTTCCGCCTTAAATTTGAAAAATTCCAGTGGTTTGGGCTGTGCTATCCCGCGGGAACTATGCAATTTTCCGGGATAAAAACTATCCTATGTCCTTTCCCGGGACTCAAACTATCTGTATACTAAATTTCAACTAAATCCGCCCAGCGGTTTAAGCGTGAAAAGGTAACAGACAGACAGACAGACAGACAGACAGAGTTACTTTCACATTTATAATATTAGTAAGGAGTTAGGATTATGGGAAAATTGGCAGCATCACTAGCGGAAACACTAGAAGCACATGTGCTCTCAGCCTAAAGGGCTAAGATAGAATGTGCCAATAATTTCATCGACTGGAACATAACAGCGCAAGCACTCCCGCTTAGCGGCAGGATTAGCGAGAATAATAGAAATGAAACTAACCTTCGTTGAGGGTCAAAGCATAGATACGCATATCGACAAAATGAGACGGTGGACCACAGATGGGGTGTAGATCTGAAATTTACACAAGAGCAGTATTAATATTTACCTAAAAATCCCAATATTTGGCGGTATTTATTAATCAAGGAATGGGTGAAATTGGGAATGGATGATTATTTTAAAAGTGTGTGGCGTAACTATAGAGTGGCAGGGGTGGCAAAATGCCAGGGGCCCCTAGCTCTACGGGGCCCCGAACTGAGTTGGTTTAGAGCACAGAAGGGACCCTGATGCACTTCTTTATATTGAGGCAGGAGCCCCATATTCTGACGAATTTGCCGCGGGCCCCAGACGTTATAGTTACGCCACTGAGTGGGGCCCCATTTTTTTATTTGCACCAGGGCCCTTGGCTACGCCACTGATTTCAGCACACAAATGTTCTTTCTACAGAAAAAGAAAAAGAAAATATATTTCACACAAGTTATAATTTCGAAATTCGGTAAATTCTCAGTCAAAGCAGTATTTTTAACACAAAGAAACATCGCTAACAGCAAAGGGTGTGACATTTTCTTTATATTTACTCCATCATTTTAGACCTCATTAACAAAATACCGATACATTTCGAGTAAAAATGTCTTTAATTTCATTATCGTCTTAATTCTATTTTCTTACAGCTAGACGCTTACACATTCATAGTCAGTATATATTTCGAATTTTGACCATGAAACTGAGATATAAAATATTAGAAAGCCTTAATACATGACATAAAGCAGTCTCAGCGGATATATTTATCTTCCATTAACTTCACTCAGTTCATTTCGCAATACGAGTTTCTCTCGGTATAAAAATAATTTTAAATCCATTTCTTTCGAGTTGCTTCTAAGGAATAGGTGATTAATGGGTTTTTCATTAACTAATGCTAGAGCTTAGTGCTTTCGGAGAATGCTTAACGAACCCTGGGAATTGTTGAAGGTAGGTCAGTTAATACAGGGTGTCCGAGAAACTGACGATATACCTTCGGCAACAAAGATGGCTGCTAATTGCTTTTGAACTGATGATGGTTGGAGACTGAAAAACAGCGACCTCGCTGAGTCTCCCTTCCATTTTACCTTCGCATCTAATTCTACTTTGTAATTTTTGAATTTTTGTGATTTTTTTGTGTTGGTGAATAAAAATTTCTTCTATTCTATTCTATTCTATCTTTTATGTAAGTTTTCACCTGATGGTCCCTCGGAGGACCAGCGCTGGATTATAGGCCAGCGAAGGCCAGAGTATTTTTTTTATGACAGATGGTAAACAAGCGTGCGGGTCACCTGATGGAAAGCAATCACTGCCGCCGGGACTCATAACAAAGGGCGTTAAGCGTGTTGTCGGCCGTTTAAGAAAATAATAGGCTCTGTAGAATTATGTTCTAATGTTAATTTGTATATTTGTATATTTTTTCTTTCTTTCATTGTCACCGATAAGCTAGGGTAGTCGTACTTTTATATGACAAAGAAGGTAAATGAGCTAGTGATCACTCGCAACACTAGAGGAATGCAAATGCGTTGCCAGCCAGAGGGCTAGAATAGAATTCTTACTAATATTATAAATGCGAAAGTAACTCTGTCTGTCTGTCTGTCTGTCTGTCTGTTACCTTTTCACGCTTAAACCACTGGGCCGATTTAGTTGAAATTTGGTATACAGATAGTTTGAGTCCCGGGAAAGGACATAGGATAGTTTTTATCCCGGAAAATTGCATAGTTCCCGCGGGATAGCACAGCCCAAACCACTGGAATTTTTCAAATTTAAGGCGGAACAAAGTTCGCCGGGTCAGCTAGTAGGTACCTCTATAAACATAGACTTTCGTTGACAGAGGATAGTTGCCTACGCGCATAGTCGCGCATGGCTTACTGTGTACCATAGGTAGAATTCTCGTAACTAAAACCGTCTCGAATAAAGTATATATCTTTCAATGTAAACGGAGAAAAGTAAAATAGTCGGAGCTTAGTAAGTTAGCTCAGCACAGCACTTAATCAGCTAGCTTTAACTTACTGCAAAGTTGCCGCGTACCGAGGAAGCTTGGTGGCAACTGATTTTTATACGTATTTTAAACTTGAATAATTTGTTTTTATAAATTTGAACTAGAAATTCTACAGGGAGTAATATTTAATGTTGTATCCTTAGGGCCGACAACGCACTGGCATCGCGCAAAGCGCTGCGGGTGTCTATGGACAGTGGTGATAATTTACCATCAGGTGACCCACTAGGTCGTTTGTCTGGCCTATCTAACATAAAAAAAATATATAAGTTCCATCTGACGCTTTTCGCAAAGGTATCTACAGGATGGAAAAATCTATGGGCCCAGGGCAACTACCTTGATAATTCTTTTATTTTGCTCTTTCCTTTATTTTAAAAAATAATTTACTAGTCTCAACCGAAAAATTAAAAAATAAACGTGATGAAGCGTTTCCGATCGTGATCAAATTGGGCAAGAAAATATTCTGCTGCATCATTATTTTGATGCTCCTTTCCAGTTAATCATGCAAAACGTGGCCTTAAGGTTTTGTCTACTTCATAAGGGATAAAGGTAAAGGGATATGTATGTATAATAAAAAAAACAAAAAGGAGGTGGTATCCGTCATATTAAGACATACCAACGAATAGGTATAACGCCTATGAGGGCACTATGGGCTGGCTGAGACTCTATTGTTATGGTTATGGTTATTGTAAGTAAGTAATTGCTTTATTACGAAAGTAGATATTAGTAATGTAGTAAATAAAATAAATAAATAATAGTTCTTATTCTTATTCTTGTTAGTTTTTCATAGTTAATGTTTTTGTAAAAGCTTTGTGAGCGATTCCACTATGTTGACATAGATTAAGTAAGTAGTGGATAACTGTTATTGGCCTTATATAATGTAACCGATTATGTTTCCCTGTATTATGTGTATGTAATGGCTGTTGTTATCCTGAATAAAGAAAAAAAAAAAAAAAAAAAAAACATAATCATAGTTAGTATCGATAGGCCTATCGATTTTACGGCAACGCTAGATTACAATTGTAGGCGACGCACCTATTTAGGCAGCTACCTTTATTATTAAAACATTATATTTTGGCACTGGCCACAAATAAAGTCAATTGCACGCAGCGCTTAAAAGAAAACAAAAACAAAAGAGAGTCGTGACATTGCTCTGGTCAGCGCTGCGTGTTGAATTTTGAAATTTAATGTAAATTGTTTTATTTATTAGTTTCTACAGTCTACAACAATGAGATGATGTTTCATAAAAGGCTCACCGATCTCTACTTCATCCAGATCCAGCTGTATGAGAACCAGTGCGCTATAAGTCTCCGCCTCGAATTCTGGGTGGTAAGCGTAGTCGCGAATCTTGAGTTTGGGGCCCGAGGTACAATTCCGGCCTAGCACCACTCGCGATCTGGCCCTGGATCATAAAATACCGCATGTCAAGCCAATAGGCTTATTGCCTAACTCGCTCGCAAGCGCCATCGTGTTTTGACAGTTCTTGTATGAATGTGACAGCTAGCTGATTCCGATGCCAATAGTCAGCCCATACATGAACCGTCAAAATGAACACGATGGCGATTGCGAGCGAGTTAAATAATAAACCTACAGGTCCTCATCAGTTACATACAGTTACATTATATGGATCTGTCACCCAATCCTTCCTGAAACAGACCGTCGATTAAATCAGTTAAAGGTCCGGCCACACCAGTGCGTAAAAGACGTCGACGGTGCAACGCAACAAAATGTATGAAGAAACGGTGAGAGAACGTGACGCGTGCGAGACTTCACTGCGTACGGTGTGGTCGCTCCTTAATAGTACCTCTATTTTAGATTAGGGACAGAAGTACCTGAAGTTATCCTTGGGTACTTTGTCGATTTCGCTGGCCGACGCGATGAGTATCTGCCTGGTCACGAGCACCACCACCGTCGTCACCCGCGATCGACCTTATACAGAACAGGGGTGTTACGAATATTCGTATCCGCATATGCGGAATATTCGCATGAATCCAGAAATCTGCATCCGCATTCACATCCGCATCAATCAATGCGGAGTTTTTACGGATGCAGATTCACATCAACTAACAAAACAAGACTGGATTTAGATGAAAATCCACTTAATTGGTGGACAGTTAACCGTTGTGAATTTAAAATTCACTCCAAGGTTAGCATGTAGATATTTATCACCTCCACCAGCCAGTGTTCCCAGGGAACAACTATTTAGTGGAGCTGGGTTAATATATTATAATCCACTAAGAAACAGGTTGGGGGCTGAGAAGTTGTGTAATTTTGTTCTAAAAATATGATTAAATAAATAAAAAGTTAAAAATAAATTGATTTCCAGCAATTTATGCACTTAAAATTAAAATAATTATCCTTTTAAAATCCCAAAATTCGCATCCGAATCCGCATCCGCATCCGCGGATGTGAACTTCTAATAATCCGCGTCCGCATCTGCATCCGCGGATGTCTACATTTTTGCATCCGTAACAACCCAGATACAGAACTCAACTATAAGGCCTTTAAAAGGTGTCAGTATGACTTGAAAATGAAAATGATAAATATTTATTTCGTTATCACATAAGTGTATGTAACAAAGGATGTTGCCTCTCTTTAAGTTAAGTAGAAACCTGTGTTGAGAGACACCGCTCTTCCTAGCAGTAAGTATCTTAAATATCTTATCTTAGTGTAGACTTAAATAATACTTAGTGCAAAGATTATGTTACGGTGGAAGAGTAAAGACTGAGAAGAAATATCTTAACAGTGAGTTAGGTATTAACATTTTACAATGTAGATAAAGAAATTTGTTCAAAAAAATTATGTATAATTAACTAAGTACCCCATGCTGGTCTGAGAGCAAAGAAAAAACATAGAATGTACCAGTTGCTTCTCTACCCGCGCAGATGGTAAAAGTCCATCGAGGGAATGGGTCAAAATAATAGGAATCATGTTATAGGCGATGAGGCTAGCAACCCATCACTATTTTGATTCCATTTTCCACCTATACGCCTACAACCTTGCTAAACGTGGCCTGTAGGTACCTACCTGTTACCTTGGGCTCTGTCTACCCCGTACCTAAGGGATAAAGACGTGATTGTGTATGTATGAATGTATGTATGTAACTAAGTACATCAAGTGAAAATTTAGTTTAATTTGAACTAAGCTCAAGCCACTAACTTAATAGTAATTTATCAAATCTAATCTAACCTTATGAAGATTTTTTTTTAACCTTTTCGCCGCCACTTCAAATACAAGAGACGTCACCCATACGCCAGACTTCTTTATTGCGATGCCTTAAATTGAACCTAAATCCAATTGAACGAAGGTTGCCTTTGCATTGAAGTCATATTGTAAAGGTCGTTGGCGTTGAACCTGGGTTGCTGATAAATGTGTCGTTGGCGTCAAAAAGGGAGCTCCGCCCTTGGCGCCCCTGGGTCGAAAACCAGTAGGACCACGGGCAACAGAGGGCTAGATATAGTTGACTAGTGACTCACGTAAGGGGTAAAACAGCGTCCCAAGCCAGGGGTACGTCTCGATCTGCGCCACGCCCTCGTACACCGCAGACACGGGAGATAAGTCAACTCCGCACGTCATGGTCAGTCCTTCATCAGTTTCTAAGGCTGCTAAAATGTTACAAAACGCTACATATTAACAAGGTGAGACGATCATCAACATAGACGTTGGCTCTGGTATTTGTAACTGCCCATATGATCCTGGTTTCCACAGGGAGATGACAGCTACTGTACGCGCTTTGTCTCAGTGCAGTCGGCGTACGAGGCAAGGCGAGGCGTGTAGACAGACTCTGATTCACGGCACAACGCTACTCAACTGGCTGAGTCTGTATTGTAGTATCAAAACGCACCCAATTGACTGTCTATGAGCTGTCACTTTGACAGCTCTCTTACCTGCGAACCCCCAAGGCGACATAACGCACCTCAAACAATTGTAAACTAATATTAAGATTATTTACTAAAATAAACCACCGAAGATCTCTAAACAATCTTTTAATTACTAACAATACATGGCGCAGCCGGTAGGATTGACCCAATTGACTGTCTATGAGCTGTCACTTTGACAGCTCTCTTACCTGCGAACCCCCAAGGCGACATAACAATTGTAAACTAATATTAAGATTATTTACTAAAATAAACCACCGAAGATCTCCAAACAATCTTTTAATTACTAACAATACATGGCGCAGCCGGTAGGATTGACCCAATTGACTGTCTATGAGCTGTCACTTTGACAGCTTTCTTACCTGCGAACCCCCAAGGCGACATAACAATTGTAAACTAATATTAAGATTATTTACTAAAATAAACCACCGAAGATCTCCAAACAATCTTTTAATTACTAACAATACATGGCGCAGCCGGTAGGATTGACCCAATTGACTGTCTATGAGCTGTCACTTTGACAGCTCTCTTACCTGCGAACCCCCAAGGCGACATAACAATTGTAAACTAATATTAAGATTATTTACTAAAATAAACCACCGAAGATCTCCAAACAATCTTTTAATTACTAACAATACAGAGTCAACTGAATTTAAATTCCCCATGCACAGCTAGTTGTTCCATCGGTGGTCATGACATAAAAACTTTTTTGTTCTTTTGAGTGTCAATTGTTACTGGCCACAATAAAATACTGGCCATAATACCTTTTATGAATAAAAATCCTTCTTCTGCTGTTATAAGCCAAAGCAATGATTAATGTTGTTATAATCAATGGGGGAAATGTATGTACCCTTGACACAGACCCTTTTTCTTGGAAACCGTAATTTTGGCCATCCTGTAAAACTTTTTAGGTTAAGTTAGATTAGTTTTACAACAATCCTGAACAATCAACAGTTTAAGAGAAAAACAGAGTTATGGCTGAGCACCTTGGCACCAGGTTCGCCATGGAACAGCTAGGTGTGTCATGGGGAATTTAAATTCCAACGGCTCAACCAGTTTGTGCCGTGGGTCGGAAGGGGGCCAAGTATTCCAAGAGCGAGGGCCACACTAAATACTACACTGCAGACCGTAAGGCATCTAACACACTTGGCAACGGCTAAGCAAAGTCATAGAATACTTAACCAACTATGTTGTGATAGCTTCCCAATAAGTTAGGACCTTGACCATAAAGCTTCTGGTTTTTTACCCCCTTAAAACTTTGCGGTCCACCTAGGGCTCGCGATGTACAGTTTGCAAAACACTGATATAATATACTAATTGCTGTAATTTTTTTCCGATTCTTGATCTTGCAATCAGTAGACTATAAGCAGACGAGTTGAAGTAATATTGACTTGTCGTAAAATCCTCAACTCTATTAACATTGACGCTTTAGCTGCCATTGCGAATTGCTAAATCCATTATAGCTGGTCTCTTCAGGCGCTTTTTATGGCCTGTGTTAGCTAGAATGGTGACCAGAATTTGGGTGCCTTGCAGTCTTTGCTTGTGGCGAATGGCAAATGAGGCTACTTCCTCTTGCACTGTATTAACTTTGAGTTGTTCATGTACCTCCGAGTTTTTGATGAACCAATACATTCTCAATTGCTTTAATATAATTAATTATGTATACTTTGTTTACTTACCAATGCAAAAAGCACTGACTAAGACAACCAAGATAGTATAACTCATATTTATTTACCGACAGGAGAGCACAATCTCGACGCAATCAACGAACTGAATTAATAAGATGTGAATAATTTATTTATTGTTTACTTACATTTCTTCGAGAGTTAATAAACAAGTGACATTGTACACTAAAGTAAATATTGAGAAAGTAAACAACGTTTGGTTAAGATGAAATCTGTAATCTTGTTTACGATTTTTAGCGACTATACATACCTAGTTTGATTAAATAAACAAACATTACAGATTGTTCAGTTAGGCAGGTCCAGTTAGCATAAGAATCCAATCCAATTCGAAACGGCAGCAGACCAGACAAGTTCAGGAAAAAGTGTAGGCGTTTGAGGACGACAGGCAGCGAGAAATGTAGGCTTATTACCTAACTCGCTCGCAATCGTGTTCGTGTTCATTTTGACAGTTCATGTATGGGCAGACAATTGGCATCGGAATCAGCTTGCTGTCACTTTCATTCAAGAACTGTCGAAATGAACACGATGGCGATTGCGAGCGAGTTAGGTAATAAGCCTACAGGACGCTAAACGTGACGTACTGAAGGCAAGACTGCCCTCTAACCTACAGTACACCTATGTTGGTGGTACCCTGACGTGCGCTGTTGGCAGCAAAGCTTTCACTGCAAGGATCAGGTACATCAGCGATCTAAAGGCAAAACATCCAAGCTCCTAAAGCAATACTTATCGACACATATAATAAGTCAGTAGAAACTTAGTGTTCGTACATTAAATAAATTCATCAAAAATAGAGGGCAAGTTCAAAAAGCACTAGGTCCCCACTGACCAAGGGTCTCAATGCCTTTCATTCACATCATCATCATCATCAGCCTATATCAGTCCACTGCTGGACATAGGCCTCCCCTAATGAGCGCCATAGCGCCCTGTCTTCAGCTTGACGCATCCAGCATCTGCCTGCTGCCTTTCGCAGATCGTCATCCCACCTGGCCAGAGGGCGTCCTACTCTACGAGGCCGAGTCGCGGTCTCCACTCCAGAACACGTTTCCCCCAGCGCGAGATGAGGCCGGCCCACTGCCACTTCAGCTTGCTAATTCTTTGAGCTATGTCGGTAACTCCTTTCATTCACACACACACTCTAATCACGTCTATATCCCTTAAAGGGTAGACAGAGCCTAGCCCATGTTTAGCATGATTGTAGGTGTATAGGTGGAAAGGGGAATCAAAATAGTGATGGGCATCGCAACGTCTGTAACATACATTATTCCTAAGATTTTCGCCCATTCCCTCGATGGGCTTTTATCATCTGCGCGGGAAGAGAAGGAACTGGTACATTCTATGTTTTTTTCTTTACTCCCAGACCAAGTAATAAGTAGTGAGTGTGTACGAGATTTATATCGATCGTGTTTTTTTTTAAAGTAACGAAGCATTTATTGTCGATACCTATAACAATATCAGTTTACCCAACTCTATTGATATGCTCAACTTTGGTTTGGCCAATTAGAGTGCTGCAATCGCCGCAGTGATTTGGCAATTTATTTCAATTAAGTAAATTGGCCACGGAATTCCAGATTATAGTCTCTCTCTGTACCAAGTTTCATCCAGATCCGTTTACGCGTTCTGGCGTTAAAGAGTAACAAACATTCATCCATCCATACAACGCATCCTCAAAAACACTCCATTTTTAATACTACTAGCTATTGCCTGCAACTTCGTCTGTAAAGAATTCATTTATCGCTAGGTATTTTGCAGGAACTACGCAATGTTTCGGGATAAAAAGTAGCCTGTGTTATTTCAGACTAGAATTTCATCCAAATCTGTTCAGCCGTTCTGGCGTGAAAAAGTGACAAACACTCTCAAAACTTTCGCATTATAATATTGTTGAGATTTCCACTTTATTGGTTTAGGATTTTTATTTGTTTGCGATAGGATAGCCATGTTATAGGGAAAATTAAAAACAGTATTATTTTAAAACCTCATTTATTATGACATACTTATTCCTCTATTTATCCTATCCTTTTTCACATGACAATAAAAGATATAACCTTTTAACCCCCACATTCATTCATTTTTTGGCGACGCGTTTATCCTATTTGGTAGTGACCCTGACTGCGAAGCAAGCATCCCGGGTTTGAATCCTGGTAAGGGCATATATTTGTGTGACGTGCACGAATATTTGTTCCTGAGTCATGGACGTTTATATCTATTTAAGTATGTATTTCTCTATATAAGTATGTGTATCACTGTCTTGTACCCATAACACGAGCTTTACTAGCGCTTACTTTGGGACTAGGTCAGTTTGTGTGAATTGTTCCCTAGTATTTATTTATTTATTATTCACTAGCTTCTGCCCGCGACTTCGTCTGCGTAGATTTACACATAAAAACCTTCCTCTTGAATCACTCTATCTATTAAAAAAACGGCATCAAAATCCGTTGTGCAGTTTTGAAGATATAAGCATACATAGGGACACAGGGACTGAGAAAGCGACTTTGTTTTATATATACTATGTAGTGATACAGTCGCGACAGCTTACGGCGTCTAGCATACCACGGTCGCCAATATCCATGACCAACATTCTAGTCGAAACAAATCCTTCTATCAAGGAAATTAAATCCATATTTCCCTGCTAGACGGTTTCTTCCGTGGCGTACAGAGCACGTCATTTCTTTCATAGTGTGGCGCTGGATGCAAGCAGCTTCCAACCGGTCTTGTTGGAGATCTAAAGGAGAGGCCTATGTCCAGCAGTGGACTTGTAATGGCCGAGATGATGATGATGATGATGATGATGTGGCGTTCAAGTGAAAAGTTAACATTAAAAACAAAGAGACTTTATTTTCCACGACTCAACTTAACTTTACTTAATTTAGTTACACTATTTGTACAAATTGATTGTTTCGAAGAATTCAGGCGTGCGCCATGCTGCCGGAATTGATTCTTCTCTTTCACTTACAGGCATGCGGACCCTATGTGTAAAGACTGGCGCTACTCAAGGTCATTGGCGGTTCTCAGCGTCCTAACAAGAATATTGAAGTTTTTATGATGTTGCTGCAGGCTCCCATAAAAGTTCTTTGTTTGTCGCCTCATCATCGGTGATATTGGGTGGCTCCCTCATAGAGTTCCCGTATCTCATAGCAGCCCTTACATCGATGACCTTAGCCTGCTGCCCATACGCATGCAGGTAGAAGGTTATGGGTGCCACAAACGTTATCTCGACGTAGAAGTCTATCTGCAGGTATTGGAAGCCGGCGCACATCGCCCTGGGCTTGGTGCACCAACGCTTGAGACGAAGCAGAGGCTTGGGGTTCTTGCCTCGGTTCACCACTTGGAAGGTCACGCAGTTGTAGTCGACGGAGTGGTAGATTGTTACCTGTAGACAAGGGAAACGCTTAAGACGAGACAAGGACAAAAGTACCAAGCGGGAATATGCGCGCGTGATATCTAGTCTCGAATCTCGCAAGCGAATTTTGACGCACTTCCAGAGTACCTTTGGGTAAATACAGAATAGGCACTTCCATAACATGCCAGTAATTTCATGCCAGGAACACAGCAACGCAAGCACTGCTTAAAAAGTGAAGAAGAAGTGCTGAAAAGTCTAGAAAAGATACTCCATCATTTTCAAAAAAATATTGACGACCGGATTAAGACAAGTGGTCGTATGAAAAAAATTTCACAACACTGACTAAGAATATGGGACACTTTTTTACCCAAAATTTCTTCGTGGATAAAATTGTGTGTTCACTTTTTTTGAAAACGTTAACTCACGTTGTATTGAATTGTCCTGTATCTAGGCAGATGTCCCTCGTTGTACTCGACCTCGTCTGTGTACAGCTCCGTTGTTATCTCCTCCTTGTCACAAGGACCAAATCTTTGCAGGTTGGAGAGTGCTTAAAATAAAAATAAAATGTATAAAATATCACTTTTTATCAAACCAATTTTTGCTGACTCTACTTTTTACAATACAATTCAAATTATTCTGCATTGAATTCCCAAAATCAGAACAGTGAGTTTACACAAACAACAAAAAAGGCAAGGCAGGCAACAAGATACCATCTCGCTCTATGTTAAAAGAACAATAAATAAGAGGAGATCAACATACATACATACATAAATCACGTCTTTATCCCTTACGGGGTAGACAGAGCCTAAGGTGACAAGACCTAAAGACCACGATCGAAGAGGAGATCAAACAAAACAAAAATTCAGTTTACGTAATATCATATTTTTTATACAATCGGGTGTAATCTCCGCAGCAAACGAACAGACAAGACAGAACTATAAACTTTCTCTTTGTATTTTTTTTTATATGAATAGGAAGGCAAACGAGCAAGTGGGTCACCTGATGGTAAGTAATCACCACTGCCCATAGACACCCGCAACCCCGGAGGGATTGCAGATGCGTTGCCAACCTAGAGGACTAAGATGCAATGCCTCTTGTGCCCGTAATTTCCCCGGCTGTCTTACTCTCCACACCGGAACACTGCAGTGCAAGCACTGCTACTTAGCGGCAGGATTAGCGAGTAAGATGGTGGTAGCGATCCGGACGGACCTTGCACAAGGCCCTACCACCCGCAAATTTGCAAACCCGTATGATTTCTGATATGGAATTCACGTGTAACTAACTTCTCCTGAGGATGATGTGATCCACCGCCAGCCTGGAGACGGCTGGTTTCCCGATCCTGGCGACGCTGGTGCGCACCCACTGCGTGTAGATGCCGTAGTCCAGGAAGCGCGCAGGCGCGCGGCAGCCCGGCCCGTACACGCCAAAACCCAGCTGCAAGAACCACCGGGACTCAAGCAAACTTCACATTACACGAGAAAGATCCAGTTACGAAACTGGAAATGGGAGTGGCCATACATTTTCAACATGAAACTACCGCGAAACTTAATCATCATTACACATAAACGGATAACTCACGCATAAAAAGTCGAGTGATGCTCGACATGTTTCGACATGTTTCCGAGTTGGAAAACTGTTTTAAATATTTACCAAACGGTGAGTGTGAACCTTTACGGAGTGACGTGATCAGTGTTGTGTGCTGCCCGACATTTGACAATAATAAAAATGACGATGAAAACGAGGGTAGTTGTGCGCCGCTGTCAGTTGCGTCGAACTGTCAGTGTTCGTTTCGCTGCCGCCGGGCGAGCGCTCTTGGAAAAAGGACTACGAAATAGTCCGAAACATGTCGAGCATCACTCGACTTTTTATACGTGAGTTATCCGTTTATGTGTAATAGTGGCCATACATACTTAAATCACGTCTTTATAGTGGTAGACAGCAGTGGCGTGGCGTCAAGAATACCAGAAGATGGAATTTTACTATAGCCTTTTCCTCTAATTCTGCACAATAAAGTGCCCAACTGTTTTAAAATCGGCAAGACAGTGGGAATCGAGTTTTATGGACGCCACGCTACTGGTAGACAGAGCCTAGCAACAAGACCTAAAACCGTTTTTGTGTTATGGGCTTGATGGAAAAGGGAATCAAAATAGTGATGAGTCCCCAGCCGCGTCGCCTATAACATGATTCCTACGGTTTGCGCCGATTCCCTGGATGACCAACTGCGCGGGAAGAGAAGCAATTGGTACCTACATTTCATGTTTTGTTTTTGCTCCCAGACCAAGTTGGAAGAATTGGCGATAAACTCAGGAAATCTGACGCACATTTGTCCAAAGCAGCCCTGACCTGGACTGGAAGATACGGAAAGCGGAAACAAGGTTGCCCTAAATTGACTTAACGTCATTCTGTGGAGGAGGAGATATGTACGCTAAGGACGGGATGCCCGAACTGCCCAAGATCGGAATTGGAGGAGAGAAATTATACGAGCACTGTACCGCAGCTGAAGGTACCTACTAGAAACTAAAAGAGAAGTACGAGACATATTTGTCTGATATGATGCGTCTGAATGGTATCAGTTTCAGGCCTCGATCATGAGAAAGACATCACAACCGATTGTGATGTATTGTGATTCACATAAAATACCTAAGTGTTTTAATACAAAATGTACCCATTGCTTTTCTTTTCTAAATTAAGAAATTGTGTTTTTTTCTGAACCTAAATCACCAGCATTATTGTCGTCCTAATGACACAGAAAAGTTGTATAAAAAATTGCGTACAAGATGCCACCGGTTGCCAACTTTAGTCGCCAGGGCGGCGCCACCGCGCCACACGCACTCGCCGCCGTGCACGGCGCGTGCGCACGTCACGTGTCTCGGCCACAGGCTACTGACGTCCAACTGTCAAAAATATATCACTTGTGGCTTTTTTGATCTCATAAACATGGTAACTTTTACATTCAAGAATTTGTCAGTACAAAATGTTTATTAGACTAAGGGCCTGTCTCACCACTCACTGTAAAGTTCCTATTATCTTGAATGTCAGGTCGCTCTCTATTTTATACTAAGAAACAGACAGAGATGACATCACACATAACTTAACAGAGAGCCACAGGAACTAATACTCGTAAGAGCCTGTTCCACTACTTTATGTTAACTTCTTGGTATATTGAGATGTCAGATACAAATTAATGCTGTTTCTGTTTCGAAGTCATAAATAGAGACAGCACCATACATGACACTTGAAACATCAAGAACTTAACAGAGAGAGGTCCATGCCCTATAAAACTACAAACGTCGTCAAGATTTTCACCAGACCCCAAGACGCGGCCACTTTACTTCCTCAAACTGTTATTTATTTATAAAAACAAGCGTTGAAGATATTCTACTTTAACAAAATGGGGTCACGCGTCAGACATCAAAACCTAATTTCATTGACTGCTCGTAAGTCCGTAGTCTCTGAGTAAACTGTTTGACACAGCCGTAAAAACCTGCAAAGGTTCGTAAAACCGGTACCTACTCATCTGCTGGGGCCTTGCCATGACGTCTTAATGCTACTCAATTCCGATTCTTTAGCTGTCATTTTGACGCTTCTAGTATGGATCTGACAGCGATCGATCTAACTTTGAGTCGGGTAAGGCCCCTGTATCCATAACTGTTACGTTCACTAGAGTTTTTGTGACTGTAAGCTTGCAGGTGAGCGGCTTGCTTCCAGATACCAACCCCTGATCTCCTGTAAAACTGCTTACACTCGCGGTTATCGACATATTCCATCTCATGAATCTTCACTACCGGCTCATCGCATTCTGAAACACAAAATTTATTAATTTATTAATATCGAGTATGCTAATAAATGTCCAAACTTATTAGGGCACGAACAGTCGAATTGTCAGAACAAAATTTCCGCAATTATAAAAGACAAGATTATAAGGGAAGAGTGAAAAATGTTGTAACTATAGCTTTGTTATAACATTTTGCCTTCTTTAGAACAAACAAAACGAGGCTGTAAGAAAATTCATAAAAACATCCGCAAATCATCCGCATCTTGCAACATAAATTTCAAAAATCATCCATTTCCGTACGTCAATTACTCAAATCTTAACTCTTAGAAGGTGCGCTAGTAGATTACATTTTAATTATCTTAGCAAAAGAAGGTTTCAAATTAGTATCACCTAATTCTTAAGATAAAACGAGTACAAACCTTCATTTAGGGACAGCGAATAGAAACGCAAATCGACAAAATGGGACGGCGGAGCGCAAATGGGATGCAGATCTGAAAATTACACAATATCGATTAATAATAAGAGAAGAATAATTAACTAGTTAAACAGAGAGTGGCCATGGGCAGGCCCCATCGCTCGTAGAACAGACAACCGTTGAAGGAGAAAAGTTGTCGAGTGGCGACCACGCACCGGAAGACGCAGTGTTGGCAGGCCTCCCACTAGATGGACGATGACTTCGTGAAAGTTGCGGGAAACCGGTGGATGCAGATGGGGAGTTGTCGTTCATTGTGGCGTTCTAAGGGGGAGGTCTTTGTTCAACGCTGAACGTCTTATGGCTGTTGATGATGATGATGAACTAAACAGATTGATTTTACGAGCGTGAATGTGTTCATCGGAAGAGGAAGGCCTAGGCGGACGTTCTATGACCAAATTGGCGACGTTTTGCACGTCGGGTCAAAAATAACCTAAATAGACACGCATGAATGTAGAAATTGGTGAATGTCAGAATCGTGGCAAGTGCGTGGCTCTTCTCAGTCGGTCTCATCTTCTTTCCAGTTGCCGAGTTTCATTATCGTTATTTACGAAATGGTAGCTTTCATTAACAGCACCACGTTGAATGGCGCTCCTCTACTGAGCGGTTTAAGCCGTGTTTCTTGCCTCAAATTTGGAATGGTTTTCCCTACTTGCTACAACTTGGGGGCCTTAAAAAGCGAGTGTACCACTATTTGCAAGGCCGGCAACGCACCAGCAGGCATTTTTTTTTATGTGAATAGGAAGGCAAACGAGCAAGTGGGTCACCTTGTAACGAGGCTGTTATAGCTTGTTACAGAGCTTTACCTTTTTGTTGTTTAACTTTTTAAAAAAAGCTTATTTTAAATTAAGTGTATTCAGTTCCTATTTCAAAATTCAAAATTCATTTGTTGTTTTCAATCAATCATCGGCCTTCTCATTCGATCTTCAGTTCTGCCAGCGCACAGTCGCCCATTATTTTACCAGTCTTCAAGAACATTCTTTTAAAGTGTACCTAATTACAACAGTTTGTGTGTCTCGAAATTGTTTATATACCTACTGCAGAAGGCACCATTGTAAGTGTTTACCCATATTATTTGCCATCGTTTGTTAGTTTTTCTTTATGTACCTTTCTCTTAACATGTACCTATGTTTGTTCTAGGTGCCTTCATTTTACAAAATAAATATACTAAACACACTGTCTATCCGAGTGTAATTTCTCTCCGACTATCCTGAACTCCACGCAACGTGACATACATACATAGCTACCTACCTGGTTGTTGTTACAACAGCGTTATTTTTCTCGAATGTTTTTTTTACTGTACATAGCTACAATTCTATTATAATTTCATTACTCATTTCATAAAACTTTTGGATTACTCATCGAATTATGGCTTTAGGTCAATTTATAACTTTTGCTTAGTAATAACTTACTACTTATCTTTCTCAGTGAGCTATCTCGCTTTAGTTATGGTATTATACCATTATTTTTACCTTGAGGTCCTCTTTTGTTCCTCCGGTACTTCTAAATGGAGCGACAGTAACTTGCGTATCCGTTCTTTACTAGAAAGCTTGTAAATAATATACTCTCATCTATCATCCAATATCAGCGGTTGATAACTGATTTTAATAAATAAGCCTTTATCATGCTGAAAACATTTTGAGTTTATCCTTTAATTTAAAAGTAAACTCTTGTATGATCGTTTTGGGTTGTTACCAATGTACAACCAAAACTTTGTTAGAATTATGTATGACTGTGTGAACATTGTATGTAAGTTTTTAATTGTTCTCCTGTATAATTATCATTGTTAATAACACCATCATCTTCTAAATTGCTATACATCTCATCCATTACTTACATTAAGTCATTTAGCTTAATTTTTCTTTTTCTTGTTTTTTATATAAAATGATAGTGTGTTTTTTTAGAAAAAATCCTTTCTTTGGCTCTCAGGATTTTTTCTACCAGGGCAGACCGGGTATTGTAACGAGGCTGTTATAGCTTGTTACAGAGCTTTACCTTTTTGTTGTTTAACTTTTTAAAAAAAGCTTATTTTAAATTAAGTGTATTCAGTTCCTATTTCAAAATTCAAAATTCATTTGTTGTTTTCAATCAATCATCGGCCTTCTCATTCGATCTTCAGTTCTGCCAGCGCACAGTCGCCCATTATTTTACCAGTCTTCAAGAACATTCTTTTAAAGTGTACCTAATTACAACAGTTTGTGTGTCTCGAAATTGTTTATATACCTACTGCAGAAGGCACCATTGTAAGTGTTTACCCATATTATTTGCCATCGTTTGTTAGTTTTTCTTTATGTACCTTTCTCTTAACATGTACCTATGTTTGTTCTAGGTGCCTTCATTTTACAAAATAAATATACTAAACACACTGTCTATCCGAGTGTAATTTCTCTCCGACTATCCTGAACTCCACGCAACGTGACAACCTGATGCTAAGTGATCACCACTGCCCATAGACACCCGCAACCCCGGAGGGATTGCAGATGCGTTGCCAACCTAGAGGACTAAGATGAAATGCCTCTTGTGCCCGTAATTTCCCCGGCTGTCTTACTCTCCACACCGGAACACAGCAGTGCAAGCACTGCTACTTAGCGGCAGGATTAGCGAGTAAGATGGTGGTAGCGATCCGGACGGACCTTGCACAGGGCCCTACCACCCGTATGAAACCCGTATGAAAAAAAACAACTCACCTATCTTTACCTCATCCAGATCGAGTTGTATGAGTGCCAGAGCGCTATAGGTCTGCGCCTCGTACTCGGGGTGGTAGGCGTAGTCGCGAACCTTGATGCTGGGCCCGGAGGCACAGCTGCGGCCCAGCACTACCCGCGACATGGCCCTGGGTTATAGAGTCACAGAATAACCGAGTTGTATGAGCCCCAGCGCGCTGTACGCCTGTCTCACTCGGGAATGTACACGTAGTCTCAAACCTTGATGCTGGGCCCGAAGGCACAACTGCGATCCACCAGAGACATCATAGATAACCGACACTTAAAATATCAGGGTCTTAACTGAGAGTTGTGAAACAGGAGCCTTACCATGACGTATTAATGCAATTCCATTCCGACTCAGGTCAGGTTTTAGTATGGATCTGACAGCGAGCCAACCTAAACTGAATCAGAATAGGTTCGCATCAAGACGGCATGGCCCCTGGCCTACAGTGCCAATGCCCTGACAGTTGGGCTCACTATTTATCATCCAGCTTTCGCTCTCACGCACACTTTAACACGAATACAAATACGCGTTTACCACAAACAAACTATAGACTTAATGAAAATCTACCTGAAGCTATTCTTGGGCACTTTGTCGATCTCGCTGGCGGACCCGATCACCATCTGCCTCGTCACCAGCACCACCACCGTCGTCACTCGAGTTTGACCTTTAAACAAACAGCTACAAGGTCCATCATACTTCTTGAAATTCCATTCACTGCCCCTTTAGTCCCAGCGTAAACAAAAATTTAGTTGGATTATTGTGATTGATACATGAATACTGTTTCCAATTACATGTGCAGATGAAATGGTGGGTTGTCAACATGTGGCGAGATTGAGGAGGTGGTCGCAAATGAAGAGGAGCGGTAAGAAATAAATTGAGAATTATATTTATCTGGGGCCACGGGTTGTGTCCTGCACAACTTGAGCAAAACAAAGGAACGGTGGTACCGTCCATTTCTCGCCTTTCAACGAAGATTTTCAACGACTTGCCGATTTAAATTAAAACGTAGATTCGAGAAAATAAAATAGGCAACTGACTTGATTTAACATTACATCTCAAAACTTTTTCGTAGTTAGGAACTGTGTAAGGATCTTGTTTCTATTCCCTTGACAGAAGTTATCTAATTTGATGAATGGCAGAGGCTCCACCAACTCTTATATGGAAGTACTGTAACTTTAATTTTATTTTTATTTTCATTATCCGTACTCTAAGGACGACAAAAATACCCTTTCATTTCACAAAAGGTTAAAAATCTAATCACACTATTATTGTCAAATATAATTTTAAATACCACTTACAAACAATTCAAACACAACACCTTTGTTCGTAATAGTTTACCGCAAATCCCGCTCAAAGTTTAACCACAGCCTTAACATAACCAAAGCGTAATTCAACGTATTAATCCACTACATTACGCTGTACATTTTGTTCATATTTATAGTCAGAGAGCTGTAAGACATTATAAAGTGGGCATATGAGTGAGTGTTCCAGCTTGCAGTATTTTTTGTAAGACAAGGAAGGCAAATGAGCAAGTGGATCACCTAATGGTAAGTGAGCACCGCCAGACATGGACACCCGAATCAATGTACGTTTCAATCAAAAAATACGATGAAAAACCTTCACGGGAGTGTATGATCCAACTAATTCGACCATCAGCTGAAATATTCCAGATTAATTCTTAGATTGTATAGATATGGTTTTCAAATGGGTCAAAGTTACCCTCCGTCAGGTCAAAGTTACCCTCCGTTCGGTCAAAGTTACCCTCCGTCGGGGTCAAAGTTACCCTCCGTCGGGTCAAAGTTACCATCCGTCGGGTCAAAATTACTCTCCGTCCGGTCAAAGTTAGCCTCCGTCCGGTCAAAGTTAGCTTCCGTCCGGTCAAAGTTAGCTTCCGTCATGTCATAGAAATCCAACCTCGGCTATCTCAAATGGCTACTCCAAAATACAATTGGCACACACTGAGATACTGCACAAAGGCGAGTTATATCAATATAAGGGACCTCTTTCAGTCTGCATGACAGGTAACAAGACCTAAAGGCCACATTTAGCATGATTGTGGGCGTATAGATGGAATGGGGAATCAAAATAGTGATGGGTCGCTAGCCGCATCGCCTATAACATGGTTCCTATTTTCGTCCATTCCCTCGATGGGCTTTTACCATCTGCGCGGGAAGAGAAGCAACTGGTACACTCTATGTTTTTCCTTTGCTCCCAGACCAGCATGGAGTGCCACAGATGCTGGCAGCATTTCCTCTTTGAATTGCTATTCGAATTCTATTGTACAGTACCCGGCCATAAAGATTCCACTTCGGCTTTTGGAAAGAGATAGTTGGCGTCATGTAAGTTAGAGCGAGACAACGCTCTACGTAGCCGAAATGAGCCGAGAAGACCGATGTAATCTTTATGGCCGGGTACTGAATTATATGTATGTACGAGTATGTCTACAATAAATACAAGAGCATGATGAATACAGGACAACACAAATGCACAAAGGGATCTCTTCCAGCTTTTGAACGATGGACAGGACATAAGTATTAAGCAAGAATAGACACACAGAAAAAGTAAAAGAACCGATCGAAACCTAAAATAATCCTTAATGTCAATTTTTTATATTTTTTTATATTAGGGTACGTCGTGTAAATGTCATCCAGCTCTTGGACTACTATAATATTAATTGGCTTATTATTTGTCAGCGGCTGTTTGCTCGAACCGGGTAAACTTCAATTTTAAATTAAAGCAATATTGACAGATTGTCATGACATTAAAACAGCGTGAATTACAATGGCACTTGACTGGCCCCTGACGCATAATATCTCATATCTTGACGTCATCCCTGCCACAATGCCTTGTCCAACCACTGCGTGGTGACACCCTTATGCTCCCACGGCGCCCCCCCAATGGCAGAGAGGGAATACCGGCGGGTTTTTAGTGGGTAGGCCTCCCCCGCCGGTCGTATGCGTGACGCATTTTCCCGCCGCAAAAAAAAAAAAAAGGTGTTCAACCAGTGCGTTCTACCAGTAATGACTTACGCGGCAGAGACTTGCGCGGCAGAGTCGCCCAGCGAGCTATGGAGAGGGCTGTGCTCGGTATCTCGTTGAGAGATAGGGTCCGCAACGAGCATATCAGACAAAAGACGAAAGTCGTCGACATAGCCCGAAGGATTAGTACGTTGAAATGGCAATGGGCTGGTCACGTTTGCCGTAGAACTGACAATTGGAGCAAACGTATCCTAGAGTGGAGACCACGTTTGGGAAAGCGTAGTGTGGGACGCCCTGCGACGCGTTGGACGGATGACCTTAGGACAGCTGGCAGTGGCTGGATGGGGGAAGCCCAGGATCGCGAAAGTTGGCGCAATATGAAGGAGGCCTACGTCCAGCAATGGCTGTAGATAGATAGATAGATAGACGGCTAATAAGGAGTGTTATAAGTTTGTGATATCTGTGCGTGTGTCTGTCTGTGGTTCCGCAGCTCTTAAACAGAAGGACAGATTTCGATGAGGTTTTTTTCGTTCCAATCGGAAAACGAAGTAGCTTCTCTCATGTTAGCGCTCCTTGCTATCTGACATCTAAAGCGGAACTTGCTACCCGAGGGCCGATTTTCGTAGGGTTCGTCTGTCTGTGTGTCACTAGGCTGTATTTCGTGAACCGTGAAAGACAGCTGAAATTTTCACAGATAATCTAGTTCTGGTGCCGCTGTAACAACACGCTCAAACATTTTTTTTATATCTGTCTGTTCATGTAAGTAACCAATGTAGAATGACCTTACTTTGCCAACATTTTGCTTAGGAGCAGGGTTCTGCTAACACTGGATACAATCATTTGCCCAATTTGTACAGAATTTAACTAGCACTTGAAAGGTTAAACATAGAATTTACCAGTTGCTTCTCTTCCCTTGAAGATGGTAAAAGCCCATCGAGGGAATAGGCGAAAGTCTTAGGAATCATGTTATACGCGATGCGGGTAGACCCATCACTATTTTAATTTCCCTAAACGTGGCCTTGGTTTTGTTAATTTAAGGGATAAAGACGTGATATTATATGTATGTATTTAACTAGCACTTGAAAGGTTTTCAGTGACCTAGAACTTCATTGGTCTTACCTACGGGGTAAAACAGTACCCCAAGCCAGGGGTACGTCTCGATGTGTCCCTCGCCTTCGTACACCGCAGACACGGGGGACAGGTCGACTCCGCATGTTATGTTCAGTTCTTGGTCAGGTTCTAAGGCTGCAAAAAAACAAGACCAGAGGTCCAATAAAGACACTATAAAGTCGGGTACTCATCTGCAATCAAGATTTGTTTAATACATACATGCACATACACAAATCACGTCTTTATCCCTTACGGGGTAGACAGAGCCTAAGGTAACAAGACCTACAGGCCACGTTTAGCAAGACACTGAGGGCGTAGAGGTGGAAAGTGGAATAAAAATAGTGATGGGTTGCTAGCCGCATCGCCTGTAACATTCCTATGATTTTCGCCCATTCCCTCGATGGGTTTTTACCATTTGCGCTGGAAGAGAAGCAACTGGTACATTCTATGTTTTTTCTTTCAGACCAGCATGGAAGTATTTGTATATAATTAAATAATTATTCAAGATTTGTTTACTAACGTTAATTGATCGTGTCATAACTATATTAATAGCTATGCTTTGCCCATTTATAATTTATGTTTGCTTTCATAGTGGTCTGGGAGCAAAAAAAACATGGAATGTACAAGTTGCTTCTCCTAAACCCATCGAGGGAATGGGCGAAAATCTTAGGAATCATGTTACAGGCGATGCGCCTAGCAAAGCAACCTATCACTATTACCCACAACCATCATGCTAAACGTGGCCTTTAGGTCTAACCTTAGGCTCTGTCTACCTCGTAAGGAATAAAGTGGAGATTTATGTATGTATGTTTACTTACCAATGCAAAAAACACTGACTAAGCTGAACAAAATATATTTATAACTCATATTTTATTTACACACGACAGGAGAGCACGATCTCAACGCAATCAGCAAACTGAATGAATGAGATATGAATAATATATTGTTTACTCGTAATTCGTTAAGATTCAATAAACAAGTGAAATTGTATACTGAAGTAAACAGTCAAAAATATGCAATGTTGTTGTAGTGGGATAAATTAACAGTAAACTTAATTATAATGGATAAACATAATCTATAAATAAACGAATTCTTCGCGTTTACGAGAGGTCTTTAATTTTTTTTTCTGGCTCATGATGTTTGCGTATCTGCCACAGACGCGTAAAGTTAGGGAAACGTGAAAATTTGAATTTGGAATAAAATGTCAGGAAAGGATTATTATAGGATTGCGTGGGAACATAATAGATTTTAGTAATAAGGCAAATTGTCCAACGGCCGGGGCAATAGCGGTATTAAATGTGTTTCTGTCCAGGATCCAAGATGCTGTGTTTGCTGATCGTTGGGTGACACTTCTGTCTAGGTTTATTTTATTTTTAGCGAGCGTGTCATAAAATTAGCGTTTTTGACTAAAATTATTTGATGACTGTCTTTAATGGTGTTTTGATGTGCCTTTACTTGTTAAAATTAAGTTTTTCAATTTTATACTGACTGCTGGTTTGATGAATAAGTACATAAATAAATAAATAGGTACATTACACACTTAAAATAATTGTGGAATATTTAGAGAGGTGTTTGGATGTCCATAGACAGTGTAGTGATTGTTCACCAGGTGACCAACTTGTTTGTTTATCTTAAAAATATAGTCGATAGAGTTAGGTCAAAAACGTACACTATACATACACTGGCTACGATATGGGTACCTTTAAGAAGCGAGTGTACCATTTCTTGCAAGGCCGGCAACGCGCTAGCAGTCCCATTGGTGCTGTAGTTGTCCGTGGGCGGTGATCACTTACCATCAGGTGCACCGCATGCCCGTTTGTCGGTTTTAATATTTAAAAAATTACTAATTAGTGACAAAAAAGGACAGAGCTTGTAATTTTTTGCTCCTAATCGCGTACCGGTTATTTCTTGTTTAGCCATTTGAAAAGCTAAACAAACTTTGACGTTCGACGCGAGAACGGCGTACGAGATGTTCAGTTGTTTTTCGCCGTCATCTGTTCCCACAACTTTAGGAGTCGTATGTTGGCTTCATATCCTGTTAGTGTCAGTGTGAATTGGTTTTCCAGCTTCGTCAGCTGGCCATGTATCGATGCACGTGTTCTGTGTAGTCGCGTGAGTTCGTCCATCGTCGCCATTTTGTTATATATTTAACATTGCTTTAGAAATAATACATTTTTTGGAATAATCTTGAAAATTAAAAACGCTTCCGCTATGGGTTAATAACACAAACTAACACACAAACAAAGTAAGTAGGAGCCTAATACGGAACAGCTGTTTATGCTAGCTACCTGACAGAGCCACTGTCTTGGAAGTGGATGTCAGCACAAAATAAAGGTATTTTAAAATTTGACCTTAAGTAGTTAATATAATATACAAATGTTAAGAGATTTAAGTAAACAGCAAATAAACTTGGAACGAAATTATATTTCGACATACTTGGACAGATGACAAAATCAAACCAAATTACTTTTCTAAAGTATAGAGATCAGCCATAGAGATTGTTACTAAGAGGCGGTATATCTTCACAACAAACTATGTACTAAAAGGAGGCTCCAACCCAGCCAGTCGCCAACACTACCATAGAGAAATCCTACAAAAATTATAAATGTGAAAGTTTGTGACGATGTGAGTCATCATTTCTTAAGTCTAATTTTACGAGGACGAAGTCGCGGGCAGAAGCTGGCATAATATACTTAACACTAACCAAGCAATTTAAGCCCCAAAGGTTCAGATAATAACGCATTTTATTCCTGGCGCGTTAGGCTACATCGACGTAGTTGGTGAAAAACACACTTCGACCATAAAATACCTTCCGCCATGTTTTAAAACTAAAACAAATGACAACTTCAGTTCATCGCACTTGCTTTCGAGAGCAAAATTAACTAAGTCGGTGGCAAAAAATCGAAGCTACGATCGCCCGTACTGCCGTCACGTCTTTAGCACGACTAAAGCGACGTTGTTGCCCGCAAAAGTAACTTTGTACTGATCCGAAGGGGGCACGTGGAAAAAGCATTTTCAAAAAGTTTGTTCCGTGTTCTTTTGTAAAAAAGTTCCAAGCTACTCTGAGCTTTTATGCAGACAGCATCGGGTCGAAACTAAGCTTTTTAGTTCCTCAACTAACTTAAGTAGATACTTTTTGAGAAACTTACGAAGTTTAGGTTAATGTAGAGTTTTGGACTTTTTTTAGTAATAAAGTCATGAAGTGTGTCTGCCGCCTTTTAAAAAAAAGGGTATATCTAAACTACTATACTTACTTAATACATTAAATGTTTCATAGATGTTAGTTCGTAGAAAACTGTCATTTTATACATGGCTAAAGCCCAATTTAAAATTATTTACGTCAAAATGCTGCAAGGCTCGTACATTGCCAGGCCGTGATGCGAACGGGTTAGAAGTCGTCGACCCATTGCCGCAATGTAATGCAATTTACAAAGTTTCGTTCCACGTCTAAACTAGGCTTAAGACGTCTAAGTTTTCGGCAACAAGACCGGGTAAATTCTGATCCTTTCGTATTTTCCGTTCTATTTTCAAATATTATGGCATCTTAACGGCCTGTTGTATTTTTTATGTTTTGTAGATACTGGTTGGTAACAAATAAAATAGTTATCAGCCAGCGTTAGAAAACGAAGCCAGACTTGGGGGAATCATGTGTACAATTCTATTTTCAAATATTTATGGTATCTTAACGGCCAGTCGTATTTTTTCCTTTTTTGTAGATACTGGTTGGTAACAAAAAAATGTTTTATAGTTACCAGCCAGTGTCTAAATACGATGCCAGACTTGGCCCCACTACTTGAGTCAGTAATGGCCCCCCTTTTTCCACCAACAGAGTGTTAGTCGATATGAAGCTCGAGCCGTGTGCTATCGACATCTGACGGAGGACCCTTGGCTTTGTCTGCGATAATCATCGTTTTATCGCGCGTTACGGAATAGACACGCGTTTTTGGTGTACAAACGTTGGAAATATCTGGAGAGGGGGGGGGGGCTATTATTAGTTTTATTTCGGTCAGCTTAGCTGCAGAAATTTGCCGTTGGTAGTTCCGTTAGTACGATTTTCCAGGGTTATACACGATGCTAGAAAATCAGATGAGAATATTTTGAGGGTCGATTATTTGCATCATTGTTATTTAGTTTAAAGCATATTTCTTAATTAATTACAGTATCTAATGCAAGGATGATTATCTTTAGACGGTAAAGTTACACACCGTTAAAGTAGTTTTAGTGAGGTAGTTAAAATTCGCTAACTTTTCCCAGTGTGACACGAAAATTAGTCATACATAACTAAAAACGCGCTAAATCAAAATATGGATAACTTTCGTGTTTAATTTTCAAATTGGTCGCAAGGGCTCTTTTACATACATTTTTGTATAATACCAGCGATGTTGGAAATAATATCATTGCTAATATGCGCCAAAAAACTTGGCAGAAAATCCTTGAACTAATACAAGTAAAAAACGAAATATAAATAGAATAACAAATGAAAATGCTAAAGAAAATACCTAACTTTGAATTTCAAAACATTTCCAAACTGAATAAAGCATTGAACTAACCCCATAACTTACACAATAAAACTGTGAAAGCTCGTTTTGAAATTTCAAAACACAGTTGTCCCGAAGTTTAACTGAAACTCAATGAAGTTAAAGACAACTTGAAACTTCGGCTCACAGAAATATGGGAGGAAAAACTTCCCATACAACTTGAACATGAGCTAGTGCTAAAGTATTTGACTTTTGTAAAGGAAACCTAGGTATGTGGTAATTTTTTTACGTTTAAAGCTTATTTTTCATGATTTTATTTTTACAAGATTTTATTTTCACAAGACTTTATTTTTACAAGATTTAATTTTTTACATGTTTTTATTTCTACAGGCTTTCTATTCTTGTTTAAAATATTTTTTGTGGTAGCTTATTATGTCGTGCGTGAAACTGTTATCGCTATTGCGCTATTTGCACGACTAAATCTCTCTTTCTCTATCTATCTCTCTCTCTCTCTCTCTCGCTCGCTCTTTCGCTCTCTCTATTCCGTGAGAATACTAGATTTTCTTGTGATAAAAGTCGGATCATTTCTTTGACGGGCCTATGTCTCTAAAGTTCACGTCGAACTCTCGCTTCGTAGCCACTTGAAAAAGAACAAATAAAAAAACACAAGCATTTTATAATAATTTTTAAAAGAATAATCACGTCGCTATTTAATTTTTTAATTACTCCCGAACAAAAAGAACTTAAAGAGGAATACAAAAGCGGCACTTTATCATCTGCACCTAAAGCTTAACACTCGATTCAAAACAATAAAAAACAGTTGAAAAAGAATTCGCAACAGAATTTACTAATTGAGTTGGAACTTGGAACACAAATAAAAATCAATTTTTGAAATCCATTATTCCTGGCAAGTAATGAAAGGAGGTGAAATCGTAAAGAGGGAACGAGGCGGTAGAGATCGGGTTCCGTTATTGGCTATAGACCAACCGCTTAAAAGAGAGTCCAGGGGTGCGGGGTGGGACGACCGCGGGGGCCGAGAGGTGCGGGCGGGTAGTGCGCCTGCCGCCCGCACCTCTCTCGGCCCCCGCGGTCGTCCCACCCCGTGGCTTTGCACCGCGCGGGCGAAGACTCATTAAAGCGGTCGGTCTATAGTAGATGTTGCTCGCGATTTCGTCCTCGCGGAATCAAAACTTGTATATTCTTATCTTCTTTGTCACTTGTGTTTGTTTGGGCGAGAATCTTAGTAATCATGGTATAGGCTATGCGGCTAGCAACCCTTCACTAGTTTGATTCCCCTTTCCATCCTTACGCCCACAATCACGCTAAACGTGGTGTTATGGTCTTTTAAAAGTGTCTAACTGCCTTAAAATAGGTAAGCCGGTGGGAATCGGGTTTTATGTACGCCATGCCACTGGTATATGTATGTATGTAAACTCTTTTTTGTAGATTGAGGGCGTATAGGTGATAAATGGAATCAAAATAGTAATGGGTTGCTAGCCGTATCGTCTATAACATGATTCCTAAGATTTTCGCCTATTCCTTCAATGGGCTTTTATCATCAGCGCGGGACGAGAAACAACTAGTTCATAGTTTTTTCTTTGCTCCTAGATCAACATGGAAGGGATATAATGGATAGGTACCAAAAACCTAACATTTATGTACAAAGGCGAAACCATTCTTATGCCCCAAGTTTATTCCCTATAGGGAACCCTGACGGCGGCGCGGACGCAAGTGGCGCCGCGTTAAGCAGACGCGAACTATCGACGGGCTGCTAATGATCTCCACGCAGGGCTGCCTACCGCGAGCACAGGCTCTGACTCACGGAAACAATAAACAATTGGAACCACTGTTGGCAACCCAACAAAGTTTTACATATTTCTTTAACTTTTACCATAGCAACACCGTTGCTTCCTTGCTGATCTAACCCATCACTATTGTGATTCCCTTTTCCCCGCGCCCACAATCATGCTAAATGTGGCCATTAGATTTTATTGCATAGGCTCTGTCTACCCCGTAAAGGAAGACGTGATTTATGTAAGTAACACCGTTGTCCCTTCTGCTTTCACAATCCACAGCCGTCTCATTGTCTTGTGTAGTTATTTTGATATAATAAACTATCAAAGTGCTAAAAAAGTGTTTTTTCGTTTCTCCACCAATTTCCAGCTCCACAGAGACTCCTACAATCACTTCTATATACCTACATAAACACTTCTTTATCCCTTACGGGCCAAACAGAACCTAGGATGACAGTTAGTAACAGGTAGAAAAATTCGGAGACTACCCACCTGCTATGGGTGGTGTAGGGGTATAGCACGCGTCACGGAATGACGAGGATCCGGGTTCGATTCCCGGCCACAGCTTTACTTTTCGGATTTTTCTATGTGTTCTAATTTTCACTGACATTTAGAAATTTAGAACCTAGGATAACAAAACAAGACTCAAACGCCACGTCTAGCATGATTGTGTAACTAGCCATTTTAATTTTATCCAAATAGTTTCAGCGATTGTTATTTCAATTACATTCTGAGATTTGTTAGTGTTGTCGATGAAAAAATAAGTAATGTTTTTTAATTAATCCACCCGTCGTAAGCGTTCATTCCATCGACATCATGTTGATGAGTGGCAGTCTTCGACGGTGCGGTTTAATCGGTATTTTTTGCCACGAACTTGCAAAATCTGGAACGAGGTTCCCGCTGGGGTCTTCCCATCGAGTTACGACCTGGGTGCCTTTAAAAGGCGAGTGTACAATTTTCTGCAGGGCCGACAACGTACTGGCATCGCGTAAAGCCATCAGGTAACCCACTAGTTCACTTGTCTGGCCTATTTTAAAAATAAATAAATAAAATTAATTTTTGTGGCAACCCTGCTCGTTCTAGTTGCCTTCGTTTAGCCGAAAGCCGTAGTTGTTATGTTCCTTTGACGACAATCGCTTACGGAACCACTCCAACTATTCTTGCGACCTGTTTCAGAGGAATATTTAAAATCAAAAGAAACTCGAAGGACTTGAGTAAAAAACCTGGGCGTTCATCAAAGGAGCATTGAGGCAGTTCCCGGGTTAACAGATAGGTCACTACAGTAAACAGGGGAGAAACTGGGCGTAAAATGAACTATAATGTTTAATGAAATGATGAAGTTTTGTCTTCCGTCTTCTTTATTCTTCTTTTATACATAAAATCGTTACTCCTGATTGATCTGACAGTATAGCCAAAATGACCAAATCTAGAAAGCTGAAAAATTGTAAGCATAATGAGGAAAGGCTAGATCTTTTTACACCCTGTAGCTCAATTATCTCAAATCTGTACGAGAACAATGATTTCTAAAAATAGTTACACAATCGGATAACTCACGTTTAAAAGTCGAGTAATGCTGTAAATATAATATCGAGAAGTAATTTTTCATAATTCTTTTTATGAAACAAGGCAAGTGAATTTGCACAAGACAAAGATACAACACAGAAAATTATAATTTATAAACTGTGCAAGCGCTGCCTCTGGAGAGAGGTTGCTTTGAGCAAAAAGGCAAAATTATGCTAATGAACTAGTTAACCCCTTGCCCGCTCCTTTACCCTTAGGAGGGCGCCACACTCGCGGTTTTAACCAAAAATAACGAGAGAACATTTCGTTGCGACATTACAGTCATGAATGCAAGGTACCATCGTAGAACTCTGTCGCAATTGACAGGCCGCTGTCACTCAAACTCGAGTGATACTTCACCTTATAGCGATAGGGTTCTACGGTGAAAACATTTCTAAAGGAAGACCCTGATACCCTAGTGGCATCCCACTGCGTCCTCATCCTCAACACACCGGATTGAGGCAACGCCGGAGAGTTTTTGGTTTGGGTATACCTCGGGGGGGGAATCCCACATAACAATACAATACAATACAATAATCTTTATAAAACACCACAAATCAGTACAAAACAATACAGAAACAAAGAACAAAGTAGACAATTGTCGGTCTTATCGCTTAATAGGGCGACCGGATGGCCCAGGGGTTAGAGAACCTGACCATGAAACGTCCCGGGTTCGATCCCCGGTCGGGGCAGATATTTGTATGAAAAATACGAATGTTTGTTCTCAAGTCTTGGATGTTCAATATTTATTTAAGTATGTATTTATCTATATAAGTATGTTTATCCGTTGTCTAGTGCCCATATTACAAACTTTGCCTAGTTTGGGGCTAGGTCAATTGGTGACAATTGTCCCAAGATTATTATTATTATTATAGCGATCTCTACCTGACAACCAGTAAGAAAAGTAAGTTGGAGACAGTTTAAATAACTAGGCATCTCCGTGCTGTGTTCTGTCTAGCTCTGCCTATCCTGCACCTAAGGGACAAAGACATGATTTGTGTATTGTATTGTGTACTAGCGACCCGCCCCGGCTTCGCGCGGTATATTGTGCATGTAATATACATATAAACCTTCCTCTTGAATCACTCTAGCTATTAAAAAAAACCGCATCAAAATCCGTTGTGTAGTTTTGAAGATATAAGCATACATAGGGACAAAGGGACAGAGAAAGCGACTTTGTTTTATACTATGAAGTGATAGTGATTTTCCGTTAGTGTGCCGCCGCCCTTAAACCGGGTCGCGGTTAATGAAATCCCATTGAAAACTTCCATTGAAATTGTAAACTCGTAATTTGAACGGAAATGTTTCCTTTTGTTACATTTTGCCTGCACTTGAGTCGCTGAAAACTGTTTAAAAATTCCAAATGAATTTTATCAATGAGGGTACTCCGACAAAATAGCGCCAGATGGCATTAGTAAGAGGACAGACGACATTTCTGGCGGGAGCGGACCAAAAGGAAGGAGAGGATGGAAGGAGAAAAGTTTGCTATGCATAATGGGTCAATATTATATGTATGTACATATTAATAACATTTAATGTAATTAAAAACAAATAAAAATAGTTTCACCTTTTTTTTAATTTACCAGTGGCTTCTCTTCCCGCGCAGATGGTAAACCCATCACTATTTTGATTCCCCTTTCCATCTATACGCCCTTAATCATGCTAATCGTGGCTTCAAGGTTTTCTTACCTTAGGCCCTGTCTACCCCGTAAGGCATAAAAAGACGTGATATATTTATGTATGTATGTAAAAATAATTATTCAAAAACAGACTAATACTAAAAAACTACTACTAATTATAAAACCATAAAGTAAATATGTCGTCAAAATATTCCGCCACAGGCAAGCCCAAGCCTCTGAACTGCTATTTCTAACCTTTGAGAGGCGTATAGGTGGAAAGAATAATCAAAATAGTGATGGGTTGCTAGCCGCTTCGCCTATAATAATTATGATTCCTGAGATTTCCGCCTATCCCTCGATGGGCTTTTACCATCTGCGCGGGAAGAGAAGCAACTAGTACATTCCATTTTTTTTTACTCCCAGACCAGCATGGAACTTAAGCACCTTATAAAACTTAAGCACAAGCGAAAAAAAATCCAAAAAGATCAAATATGCGAGCTAGGTCCAAACCCCTGACCCTCTGTTTCCGACGCCATAGATCAAACCGCCAAGGCTTAATCTATCTATAGTATAAATTCTATAATATACCATAGAGGCATATAAACACAGTAAAATCCGTTCATAACCCGATTTCCCTCGAAATATCGGTGCTCCGTATTTTATACAAACCTCTGAATAAACCCAATACGTTTAGGATCTGTATGTATACCTCTTATGTATTCAGATTGGCCGGACGTATCGCTACCACTTATGAAAACGCTCGGACGGCAAGCCATGGTGCAAGACATAAGCTAGTAGCGAAATCTGTACTTTATTTTTTATATTGACAAGGCCCACATACACGGGCCTGTATCGGACAGAGTGTGATCTCCCGACAAATATGCTGGGCACAGGTAATGGGGGCTTGAGGGTGTTTAATACATCCGCAGTGCGCATTGGCAACTTCACACACACACACAAATATTCCTTAAATTTCAAATTAAATTTCACACTCACGTGCGAGGCTAGGTTTGCTGGAGCTTGAGATGTTATAGACCAAACCACTAGGCTACCACAGCTTGTATATTAATTACACAAAAGATCCACGAATGGGTTGAAGTGTATCCGTAGGGACCCCTAGACTAAGATAAGAAGAAGTTAAAGGCTTCACCAACAACGCTACCGGCTATGACTTAAACCGCGCAACGTCCGTTCCGCTCGTATTATGATTTTACTCAAATGCGCTTATTGAGAGAGCCACTATCTCTTATGGGCTCTGGTTATTACGTACCGTCGGCAAAAGAATCGGTACGAACAGTGAAAGGAAATAATGGGGAATTAGTTTAGTAGGTATATACTTATAGGTAGGGTAAACTCGAGTAATTACGTGACTCACTTAATTCCGGGATACCATGTTTGAGGCTTTTCGTTGCGTTACATGAGGAAGCATCATTTATTTAAATGCTACCTTATGACGTAGAAAAAAATACTTCTTTTAGTTTGAAAAAGTCTCATAGTCACGATAAGCTTCAAACATGGTAAGCATAGATAAAAGAGACGATTGTATCACATTTATATGTGAGATAGGGGTTAATTCCATGCTGGTCTGGGAGCAAAGGAAAAACACAGAATGTACCAGTTGCTTTTCTACCCGCGCAGATGGTAAAAGCCCATCGAGGGAATGGGCGAAAATAATAGGAATCATGTTTAGGCGATGAGGCTAGCAACCCATCACTATTTTGATTCCATTTTCCACCTATACGCCCACAATCCTGCTAAATGTGGCCTGTAGGTACCTGTTGCCTTAGGCTCTGTCTACCCCGTAAGGGATAAAGACGTGAGTTGTGTATGTGTGCATGTTATTAGTCCTACGTTAAAAAAACGACGAGTAGCACTTCGGGAGTGAAAACTAACTCACACGCACACGCGCAAGAGCCCAGCGCCGCTTTACCGACCCAGCAGCAACTCTCCCTCCGTCTTACCCAACGGTCACGTGACCGTCAGAATCTGACGCGAGTTTAACATTTTTAGCCCATCCCAAAAAAGTGCACTACGCTACTAAAGAAGTTACCGAAAAAACTAAGACAACAGTGTAAGTGATGATTAAAAAAATAATACATTTTTAACTAACTAAGGTTACCTAACCACCTGCTCAAATCTGTTCTGTTGTCCAGTCCATTACGGTTGCCTGGAAGAGATCGCTCTGTAGCGATAAGGCCGCCTATTGTTACCTTGTAATATTCTGTATGCCTTTTTTCTGTTTTGGTTGTTATATGTGGTGTTCAATAAAGAGTTATTGTATTGTATTGTATTGTAAGGTTAAGGTTAACTGGTAGATATCCCTTATAGGGGTAAGTTCGCCTTTGTGCATATATTAATGTTATTTTTATTTTTTGTGAGTTGTCTGTTTCTTTATATGTGTACGATAAGGCATTCCATGCTGGTCCGGGAGCAAAGAAAAAACAGAGAATGTACCAATTGCTTCTCTACCCGCGCAGATGGTAAAAGCCCATCGAGGGAATGGGCGAAAATCATAGGAATCATGTTGGCGATGAGGCTAGCAACCCATCACTATTTTGATTCCATTTTCCACCAATACGCCTACAATCTTGCTAAATGTGGCCTGTGGGTACCTGTTACCTTAGGCTCTGTCTACCCCGATAGGGATAAAGACGTGATTTGTGTGTGTGTGTGTGTGATAAGGCATTTACTTACTTACTTAAGTACAGTTTTTCTGCTATCGCTCCCAGGGGCGTGCATAGACATTTTCGAGGTGTAAGCATAATCTCTTGCCTGTTTACCACCCCATTAAAAAAAAAAAAAAACTTTCCAGTACACTGGAGTTTTATTTTCACTTAAATTTACCTTATTATTTCAGTCATTTACTTAGTATTACTTGATACTGCAATGTACGTTACTACTCTGACGTTAATTAATTAAAACAAAAAAAAAAAAAAAAGGAAAAAGATTTAAAAACATCGGAATCGAACGCGGGTCACCAGCTTCGCAGTCGGCTTTCTTACCGCCGAGCTATCATGATGGACGCTGGGGCGCGCGAAATTTTGCTACACTACAACTAACCGTAAACAATAAGAAAACAAAATTTATTTACTTAAATTTAAATCATTGGTGAGTGAATTTGAAACACTCATCAATGATTATTCAGGAAAAGCGGGCCTGTTACTTGTGCATTCGACGGAAAGAACTCACAGTAAAATATTATGCAAAGGACAAATCAAGTTGTCAATAAAAATTAGTACGGCTATTCAACTAAGTTTAACGTGAAATTGTCGAGTTGCAGTTTGTTGCCAACTAAAAGTTAAGTAGGTACAGCTACTTTTAATTACTTTTAATGTGTAATCTAACTAATCTACCAAAAATACTCAGATATACATACCACTTTCGCCACGAACTAACTTTCACAAACACACAACACAAGGACAAGGCCATTCCATGAGTTAGTACCTACTTAAAGCACACAATATTTAGTAAATTGGAACGCTAATTAATTCATGAGCTAAGCAAATATCATAAGAAGCTTTAACAGAATGAAAATATTAAAACATATGATCACGATCAAAAGAAATCAACAAAAAACTTCACCAATCAAATACTCCGAACAATACGAGTTTTAGCAAATGAAATCCTAAAATGGCCGCATTTCACCCTATAATACGAGGTCTTTTCGCGCATGCGTAAAGTGCTGCATGGTGATTGGCTGAAACGAAATTCCCTTTGGAGGCAATCATAACTTGACCCGTTCTGTCCTAAATAGTCATATGGGGTTAGGTGTCTTGACGTTTGGTCAATTTAGGGTCAACGCACGTAGACCGACCAGTACGAGACACCTGACTCCGTATACTGTCTACGACCGAACGGTTCATGAATGCTAGGTACTGCGGCAGGAGTTGCATGCATGTGTTGTACACAAAATACGTCCGTAACATGTAAGTGTACTGTTTGCGTCGCGTGTTGGACGCTAGATTACATACGCAAATTGTGTTCACACATGCATGACTTTAGGCGGCGGGATGAAGTGCCTAAGCTGTCGTAGTATGAACCTTTCGTCAGTTTTAGCGCAGGAGCGGAGTGCGCGTAAATTTAAATTGCTCCGCATTCTGAACTATTGTCACCATTTTGTTTTTATTAAAATATTAATGAATGTTAAATTATAATTTAAGAAGCCATTAGTATGTATTATGACCTGGAAGCAAAGAACAAGCTCTGCTTATATGCCTGTAAGGGATGAACGCGTCTGATCGCTCCTGATCTCGGTGATCTCGTCTCAAGTCCCGGATATCGGACAACATCAATTTTATCAGCTCTTCACACACTAACTCATGCTGACCATCTACACAGGTGACTTGTTATCCAAATGTTTATATCCATAACTATCAGCAATTAAAAAAAAAACTCCCCACACGAAAAAGACTTGAGAATTGCCGTACAGACACATCATTCAAACAAGTGACGCTTGGCGACAAAAAACCCGCTTAGCAACAAGGTCACGTGACAGCTGGGGCTTGCTCACCTGCTACGAAAGAAAAAAGAAAGAAAGAAAAAAAAGAAATTTATTTATGACAATCACAAAACATCATCTTAGGCTCTGTCTACTCCGTGAGGGATTTTTTTTGGATCCGTCCGGGGGGAAGAGCAGTGCTTGATCCGGAGCACCCTGGGCATCGGCTAATGATTTCCTCGCAGTTTCTGAGGGATATCATTGACCGTTGGCTAAGAGCCCGACAGGGCGGAGGGGGGTCTTTGACTTTGAATAAATTACCGTACAACGTTGCCGACATTTTGTCACAAGATTTTTGCATAATATTTGTTACCGCATACTTCCCATTTAAATTGACATTGGCCCAAGTCTTAAGGTCGCCATTAAGGAGAGAAGAAGGCTATAATGTAATAGGCAATACGGTTCTTCGATGAACTAGAAAACATAAAAGATTAGTGCAAAAGGCCAAACACAACACCCGAGAGAGTTAAGAAATAGTAAATTTCGCAGCTTTCTTTACAGTTTTACTACGTCCTATTTAGACATGAAGACATTCCAGAGGGAAAAACGGGAGGAATTCCTGGACGGACATGAAACTTTAAGATGTGATGGGAAAGTCTATTTTACGTAAACATTTTGCGTTTACTCACTTACTTACTTATTAATTAATGCCCGCGACTTCGTCTGCGTAGAATTATACATAAAAACCTTCCTCTTGAATCACTCTATCTATTAAAAAAAACCGCATCAAAGTCCGTTGTGTAGTTTTGAAGATATAACCATACATAGGGACAGAGAAAGTGACTTTGTTTTATACTATGTAGTGATGATGATGACAAAGAATTTTTTTTTGTGTTCCGTTCCTCAAATAAACCGGCCAAGAGTTGTTACTTACGTAGAGAGATGTAAACTATTTGGATTTGAACTCATTTAATTTGGGCGATAATAGAAATCTATTTTTTATATGAAAGTACTTCACCAGATAGTAAGCAAACGATCGCACATTGTGTGACAAGCGATTTGTACTTTGACATTGGTGAAGTGGTCGTCGCTATAACGACTTAATACATACATACACATACACATACATACACAAATAACGTCTTTATCCCTTACGGGGTAGACAGAGCCTAAGGTAAGAGGTACCTACAGGCCACATTTAGCAAGATTGTGGGCGTGTAGGAGGAAAATGGAACCAAAATATTGATGGGTTGCTAGCCTCATCGCCTATAACATGATTCCTATTATTTTCGCCCATTCCCCCGATGAGCTTTTACCATCTGCGCGGGTAGAGAAGCAACTGGTACATTCTGTTTTTTCTTTGCTCCCAGACCAGCATGGAAGTACGACTTGATACGCCACAAATAAGTAGAAGAAGAAGACATCACTATTGATATCTGACACTTAGCAAGAACTTAACTGAGCGTTGAAACAGGCCCCAAATGTCCTCATTACCTACCTGCATTGCACGGTCTCATCGTCTAAGGGAAGACGGGCCCAGCGCACGGGCCCTCCCGTTCTCGGCGCGGTCCTGGCGGAAGCCGGGGCCACCGGTCTTTGTGGTGAAACCCTAGTGGCATCCCACTGCGTCCCCATCACACCGGATTGAGGCAACTCCGGAGAGTTTTTAGTTTGTGTATAAAGATTTGCTCTCCGTTAAAAAAAAGGCCCAAATGTCCTCAATCGGAATGCCTGATAGTAGCTACTGGGCAATAAACACGGCATGTCGCTTGTGCTAGATGGCATGATGCCAGTCTTTCGGCAAACGCACCGCCATAGAGAAATTAACCAATAGAGTTGTAAAACACGCTTTACAATTACAGCATACTAAGTAAATGGCCTGTTGTATTATGTGTGACGATCCAAATTAGAAAAAAGGCTTTGTCCCATATCAGTTCTGTACATACAACAGGTAATTTACTTATGTTGACCACTGAGCCATGGCCCTTTTGTGCTACTGTAGCGCACACAAACAAAGATAATGTTCTAGTTTTAAGTTTTGGCTTGATATGTTGATATTTTATGTAATCTTGATTGTGTGTGTTGGCACATCCAAATAAACGTTTTATCTAACTATCTATCTGAGTTTTTCACCTATCATCTGTCACTACTGACATCCTACTACCACAATTTTTTCGCTATAGATTTTTCTTGGCCTCTTATGCCACTAATATTACAAATGCGAAAGTTCGTGACGATGAGAGTAAGTGTGTATGTTTGATCCTTAGTAACGCCGAAACAACTGAACGGATTTGGAACGGAGATAGCTGGTAACCTAGATTATAACATAGGCCACTTTTTATCCCGGAAAATTGCATAGTTCCCGCGGGATAGCGATGAACATTTCAATTGCTAATTCTACGCGAAGTCGCGGGCAGAAGCTAGTAGGGAATAAAGCCATTCATAACAAGGTTTCTTAAAATTATTCCAGGGTAATACAGTACACCAACGCGACAATGGTCAGCGATATGTGACAATTCTAAATGCAATGCGATGAAGCCACCGGCGTAGATATCGTCGAGTTTTTAATGTAAACAGAATTGACACAATGTCGCTGACAATTGTCGCGTTGCTGAAACAGGGGCCAGGTGGTTGGATTAATGTGCTGAACACATTTAAAGAATTTCATCATAATTCAGGATTATCTATCTAGTTTATAATTAAGAATTAAAAGTTATTGTGCATTATCCCGAGTTCTTCTACGAACCTGATTCCTGCCCTGGAGAGAACCACAACAAAGAGGAGTGCCCTAACAATTATGATTACACTCAATTTACTACATAATGACTATACATACCTACATACACACATAAATCACCTGACGGGGTAGACAGAGCCTAAGGTAACAAGACTTAAAGGCCACATTTAGCATGATTGTGGGCGTATAGGTGGAAAGGGGAATAAAAATAGTGATGAGTTGCCAACCGCATCGCCTATACCATGATTCCTAAGATTTTCGCTCACTCGATTTTCCCTCGATGGACTTTTACCATCTGCGCGGGAAGAGAAGCAACTGGTACATTTTATGTTTTTCTTTACTCCCAGACCAGCATGGAAGGGAATGACTAAAACTAAAGATAATTATGAATCTTAATGTCCGATTGCCCAACTCTAGAATCCTTACCTTAGGCCACCTAATCAGACTGCTCCGATGGCGGCAGCTTTTGACGAAATGCTCACTCTTTTCTGTCTGTTGGGTAATTACTCTATGCCATAGACCTATTTGCAAACGTGTGAAGGATTTACAAGCGAATAGGATACAGTTTCCCGATCAGCAGAGGTTTTTACTATTCACGAATAGTTTGTGAATATACTCCATATTGTTGCGAGAGCGAATACTTTTAACCGACGCAAAAAGAGGGGTGTTATGAGTTTGACGTCGATGTCTGTCTGTGTGTGTATCTTTCGGTAGCACCCTAGCTCTCCAGCGGGGGTGTTTAAGTTAAAATTTTATACATACCGTCACGCCTCTTTCCCACAGGGGTAGGCAGAGACTACTTTGTTCCACTTGCTATACGATTCTGACATACCTCTTTCGCTTCATCCACATTCATCAATCTCTAATACATGCTCATCGGTTTCGGGTCCTGACCTGACCTTTTTCCGAAAGTCCGTCTAGGCCTTCCCCTCCCAACGCACCCATTCACACTCCCCATATAGATCTGTTTAGTTAATCTTCTTTCATCCAGCCTCTCTACGTGATCAAACCAACTAGTCATATTTTTTTCTATCCTAGTGACTAAACCTTCTTTCACACCAACACGTTCTCCCCTTATCACACTATTCCTTATTCTTTATTTCAATGATACACCTTCCTTATTTTTTAACGCTCTTATTTCAATTTTTGCCGTACTTTTAAGTCACTTCCATAATTGGTCATTCTACTAAGCACATTTTTTATTTATTAGTATAATAAATGTGATACAACATTTCCTTTAACACCCACTTGCATAAACTACCAACACAAATCTTACACAATTTATGTTTGGGAAACGGGGTTCGAAACACCGACCTTCTGCATCCAAGGCGGCTACCCAAACCGTTCAGCCACGGCGACTTAGTTATTCTCCTCATAAAATCGAATATGCTTGGACCGCTCCAAACTTGTCCACTCGTTCCTTTGTCCCTAATTCCCGAGTCCGATCACTTCCGCATAAAACAATTACGCTCGGCTTTGTTCGCAACGAATCGATATCAAACTGAACACCACATTCGATATTCAAAACTGACAACCGCCCGAATATGGCCAGCATTCGTTAGCTGAAATTATAACGAACGCATTAAGGAAATTTGAATTTGGAATTTCGTAAATGTGCAATTGGTTATTTTATGGTTGTAACTTATTGTTGTCAGGCGAGCTGAGCTGAGCGAAGTGTTGCCATGCGCATATTATTTTTGTATTTAAATTAATTTTAATTATAAATCTTCCATACTGGTTTGGGAGCAAAGAAAAAACATAGAATATACCAGTTGCTCTCTACCCGCGCAGATGGTAACAGCCCATCGAGGGAATGGGCGAAAATCATAGGAATCATCTTATAGGCGATGAGGCTAGCAACCCATCACTATTTTGATTTCATTTTTCACCTATACGCCCACAATCTTGCTAAATGTGGCCTGTAGGTATCTGTTACCTTAGGCTCTGTCTACCCCGTAAGGGATAAGGACGTGATTTGTGTGTGTGCGTTAATTATAAATTAATTTGTATTGTTCTTATTTCCTCTTTTTTTTCTCTGCCTCTTGCGTTCGTTTCGTCACAGGAAATTTAGTTGGAACAGTTTTTAAGAAAAGGGGTCACATTGAAAATCAGCGCAATGTTTATCTTTACGTTTGCATTGCCTTGTCTAGTTCACTGACCGTTTAAAAATAGCCCTATTTCATTGTATAGACAAGTTGAAGTACCGCCTCTTGTGCGTGTCATCGCGGCCACAAAGGCCGAGACTCTCGTGAGGTCGGTGACCGGGGACGTCAGACGTTAGCACAGAGCATTTATGATGAAGAAGGGCATTTAAATTAGCCTGCGATAGGCCACAAAGACAATACATACATACACAAATCACGTCTTTTGCCCTTTCTAGCTGTTGCCCGCAACTTCGTCTGTACGTCTAGCACGAAAGCGTCCAAAAGTCGCGTCGCGCGCGAGTCAGATTGCCCGTGTTTTTCTTACTATTCGTTTTAGAAAGAGATGGGTAAACTATCTCGCTCGCGACGCGACTTTCGTATGCTTTCGTGCTAGGCATACTGCATAGGATTCGTTTATCGCTAACCAGCAGAAATTACGCAATCCGTTCTTAGAGGATGCCTACGTCATAGTAGCTTTATGCATGCAAACTCTCAGCCCGATCGGTTTAAAATTGACAAAGTTTCATACAAACTTTCATCCCCTATTTTATCCCCTTGGGGGTAGAATTGATCAAAATCCTTTCTTAGCGGATGCCTACGTCATAACATCTACCTGCATGCCAAATTTCAGTCCGATCCGTCCAGTGGTTTGGGCTGTGCGTTGATAGATCACTATGTCAGTCAGTCAGTCAGTCACCTTTGAGTTATATATTTAGAAGACTAGCGACCCGTCCCGGCTTCGCACGGTATATTATGCATGTATTATACATATAAACCTTCCACTTGAATCACTCTATCTATTAAAAACCGCATCAAAATCCGTTGCGTAGTTTTAAAGATTTAAGCATACATAGGGATATAGGGACAGAGAAAGCGACTTTGTTTTTTTGCCTAAGGCTGATTGTGGGCGTAAAGGTGGAAACGGGAATCAAGATAGTGATGGGTTGCTAACCGCCAAAGGCGTCACAGATATCTGATACTTATGGTAGTACTAAGAGCTGACTGACTGTACAAATCCTCATGTCATTGGCTTAAGAGCGTGTTTCGATATAATTGGGTCACTTTGGTTGCTACCACGTATTTGACGCCGACACTACGTGACAACTGTTATATACGTTACGTACTGCACCTATTTTTAAGTATATGACACTAGTCACATCATTCAAACAGATGACGCTTAGCGACAAAAAATCGCATAGCAACAAGGTCACATGACAGCTAGTAACAGATAGAAAAAAACGGTGGTGTAGGGATATAGCACGCGTCACGGAATGACGAGGATCCGGGTTCGATTCCCGGCCATAGCTTTACTTTTCGGATTTTTCTGTGTTCTAATTTTCACTGTTGTTTCTGTGTTGAAATTTTGTATGATACCTACTAATATTACCATGATTTATAGTAAAAGTTAGAAAATACTAGTAATTACTAGCGGGCAAGTTTACTGACCTTAATTTAATACACCTACATTTACCTCCACGTCGGTCTCCACTGTAATTTTCATGTAATTAATTACAAATGTACTAATCGCACGCTTAATTAAATTAAACAGCCATTCCAAATCAATGAACATTTAAATTGCCGCAAAATGGCCGTTTTAAATAGACACTGCACTACGTTGCAGCTGCAGTTCATTTAGGCGGTTCAATTTGAAACTGTAGCTTTAATTTCAATAATACATACATAAAACGCGTCTTTATCCCTTACGGGATAGACAGAGCCTAAGGTAATACCTAAAGGCCACGCTTAGCATGGTTCTGGGCGTGTAGGTGGAAAGGGGAATCGAAATAGTGATGGGCTGCTAACCGCATCACCTAAAACGTTATTTCTATGCCCATGCCCTCGATGGGCTTGTACCTGCGCGGGAAGAGAAGCAACTGGTAAATTCTGTTTTTTCTTTACTCCCAGACCAGCGTGGAAGAAACGTAAAAATAAAATGGTAGGCTTGTTAGTTTGCACCACACAGTAATTACAGCTATTGCTTAAGACCACCATTTTCCGCTACTTACAAGCCCGACATGCAATACTTATTACTTGGAAACTGTAATTAAGTGCCATGTTCCAGCCACAAACGCGAGGCATTCACGAGAAAGAATTGTTTTATATAGAAGGCATTTCGACGGTGTTCTTTATAGGAAATAACCACACGCCCACAATTACGCTAAGCGTGGCCTTTAGGCCTAATTACTTTATGCTCTGTCTACCCTCTCTTATCTCTTACGAGGTAGACAGAGCCTTAAGTAACAAAACCTTAAGGCCACGTTTTGCGTATAGCTGGAAAGGGACATGAAGATAGTGATGGGTCGCTAGCCGCATCGGCTATAACATGATTCCTAATACCTTCGATGGGCTTTTACCATCTGCGCGGGAAGAGAAGCAACCGGTAAATTCTATGTTTTTGCTTTACTCCTAGACCAGCATGGAAGAATGGATAGAAGGCACGCACATAATCATCATCACTATCACTACATAGTATAAAATAAAGTCGCTTTCTCTGTCCCTATGTCCCTATGTATGCTTATATCTTCAAAACTATACAACGGATTTTAATGCGGTTTTTTTTAATAGCTAGAGTGATTCAAGAGGAACGTTTTTATGTATAATTTTACGCAGACGAAGTCGCGCACAGAAGCTAGTATAAAATAAAGTCGCTTTCTCTGTCCCTATGTCCCTATGTATGCTTATATCTTCAAAACTACACAACGGATTTTGATGCGATTTTTTTTAATAGATAGAGTGATTCAAGAGGAAGGTTTTTATGTATAATTCTATGCAGACGAAGTCGCGGACAGAAGCTAGTATAAAATAAAGTCACTTTCTCTGTCCCTATGTCCCTACGTATGCTTATATCTTCAAAACTACCCAACGGATTTTGATGCGGTTTTTAATAGATAGAGTGATTCAAGAGGAAGGTTTTTATGTATAATTCTACGCAGACGAAGTCGCGCACAGAAGCTAGTATAAAATAAAGTCGCTTTCTCTGTCCCTATGTCTCTATGTATGCTTATATCTTCAAAACTACACAACGGATTTTGATGCGGTTTTTCTAATAGATAGAGTGATTCAAGAGGAAGGTTTTTATGTATAATTCCATGCAGACGAAGTCGCGGACAGAAGCTAGTATAAAATAAAGTCGCTTTCTCTGTCCCTATGTCCCTATGTATGCTTATATCTTCAAAACTACCCAACGGATTTTGATGCGGTTTTTTTTAATAGCTAGAGTGATTCAAGAGGAAAGTTTTTATGTATAATTCTACGCAGACGAAGTCGCGGGCAGATGCTAGTATACCCATAAATTGGTGTCGGTTCCTGGCTCCGAGGCTAATCCAGCGCTAGACGTGGGCACGCGACGGCGCGTCTGGCGGAGCACGCAGCATCGCGTTACCGGCCAATCAGCGTCGCCGGGGAGTCACAGGAAAAATGGAAGGGAGAGACAGCAGGACCGTTTAGTGAATGGTACTCAATTTGACCCAGTCGCCATACAAAATGACTAGGCTAGGTATTAGGTAGATTGTTAAGCTTGTAGATTTCCGTTATCTTTTGTTACTTAATTTTTTCTTTTACTGTTTAGCAGGCTACGTCAAAGTGCCTAAAACATTCCCATAGTGAGCCTGTGGGGACGGAAGCGATACATGCCCTCGCGGTACTGCTGTTTTCAGAGCAGGACATGAGTGCGTGAGAGCCAACATTTGAGGCGGCAGGCACAATAGACTACGAGCCCATGGACAAAAAAAACATGTGAAATGAACCAGCGTGAATGAAGCTTAGAAGGCTGTTACTATATCATAAAATAACTCTGAGCGCTATGCCGTCATTTCTGAGCGGTACAGATATTTTCTCATAGAATGAAAAAAAAAATGCACTAACTTCCGGCACCACCACTTCAAAGCGCCACTAGGTTTTTCGACATTTATTTTTAATCATCTCTAAGCTATAAAAACGCCGAATAATTAGTCGTAATTCCTCCCTATACTAATACCTGAGAAATTCCATAAATGTACCGCTCACAAATGACGGCGTAGCGCTCAGAGTTATTTTATGATATAGTAACAGCCTTCTAAGCTTCATTCACGCTGGTTCATTACACATGTTTTTTTTTCCATGAGCTTGTAGTCTGTAAGCGATGTATTGTTGTTTGTTGTCCATCCGTGTTGATCTGTTGTTGTGAAACTGATCAAACAAACTCAAGAGATTTGTTTCCAAATGTATATAAGTTGTGTTTCTGCTGACGCTACGTCTCATCAATATGCGTCGCTGCCGCGCCCAAACAAGATTTATCAGTCTCTCATTACTGGCGCGTCGCCTAAACCAGTTGCTCCTGGTGTTACATTAGGTCTAAATTAAGTTATATACCAGCTATGAAGAAAACTTTCATCCATGCTGGTCTGGTAAAGGAAAAACATAGAATGTACAAGTGGATCCTCTTCCCGCGCAGCTGGTAAAAACCCGTCGAGGGAATTGGTGAAAGTTTTAGGAATCATGCTATAGGCGATGCGGCTAGGCACCCATCACTATTTTGATTCCCCTTTCCGCATATACGTCCACAAGCATGCTAAACCTAAAACAAATCAAAAACAACAAACAAATAAAGTGCAAAAAAAACCTGTAAATAAATTGCAATAACAAAAACTTGGTACAAGCCGGACGCGGACAACACAGTAAATAAATAGAGCAGTATGGAAACTAGACTTATATTTTGAAATAAATACCTACGCTCCAATAGAGCGTTAGGGTTGTCGATTAAATTTTTGTAAAATTGAAAAGCTTTTTGTTTAAATAGCACTATCTCATCTAATAAGGCTTAAAGTAACTAGCTATACTTAATTAAGAGTGTTAGGGTTGGCACCAAACGTTTATTTGGGTTCTATAATAGCTTAGGGCTTATGGGTCTCGTAGAAACGCGCGTCTATGTGTGCGTTAGTTTCAACCATTTTGTTCGTAGTTTCGTTACTGCTTTAGCTTATATGTACTGTCCGGACGGTGTAGCATTGCTGGCGTAGCACTGCCGTGAGCTGCTACGGTTTGTCGTAGACTGCTACGTGCTACGAGCCCGTTTTAGGTTTCAAGTTAGGTAACCTACCGGGTGCTTGTTTACCGGCACGCGTGAAGTTTTTCTTTTTACATAACAAACAAACAAACACAAACACAAATCACGTCATTATCCCTTACGGGGTAGAAAGAGCCTGAAGTGGCAAGACCTAGAGGCCACGTTTAGTATGATTTTGGGCTTGTAATGTAAATAGAAAATAGAATCAAAATAGTGATGGGTTGCTATCCGCATCGCCTATAACAGGATTCCTATGATTTTCGCCCATTCCCTTGATGGGCTTTTACCAACTGCGTAGTAAGAGAAGCAACGGGTACAATCTATGTTTTTCCTTCGCTCCCAGACCAGCATGGAAGTTATTACATACACAAACACAAATAACGTTTTTATCCCTTACGAGGTAGACAGAGCCTAAGGTAACAAGACATACAGGCCACGTTTAGCAAGATAGTGGATTAATTTGATAGTAAATTTCTAGTGTATTCGTGTGCAACGTCCTTCAATTTCTACGTATATGTATGTATGTATGTAAACTCTTTATTGTGCAAAATAAACAAGACAAAATACAATATATATCATCATTAACTCCACGTATATATATCATCATCAACTCCAGTCTACTTACTTCCCACTGTTGGGCACAGACCTCTCAGAATGCCAGAACTTGGGCTATGGTTCCCACGAGGGCCCAAGCGAATTGCAAAACTTTCACGCACACCATTGTTTCCTCACGATGTTTTCCTTTACCGAAAAGCTCATGGTAAATTTCAAAATGTAACATCGCACATAAATACCGAAAAAATCAGAGGTGCGAGCCCGGACTCGAACCCACCTCTGAGCCACAGGTCAAACCACTGGCTACCACGGCTTTTCTACGTTACATCAAGCCGTAACTGTAATAATAATAATAACATCCCAAGGAAATGTGGAGGCCGTGGCTTCTTAAATGCCCAGGACCTCCACAACCGTGAGGTGTACAATCTTAGGGAATATTTCCTGAACAACGAGTGTGGGATGCATCGTGATGTAGTGGCGGTGGACAAATCCTTCACCCCTCTCACCTTGGCAAAAGAGAACTGGCGCAGACCTAAGGTATGGAGCACCGAGGATCGCAAGACTGAATGGGAGAGTACGGAGCTGCACGGGCGGTTCTATAAGGCCCTCATGGGGCCCGATGTAGACCTGCTCGCGTCGGTGAACTGGCTACGCTTCGGGGATCTCTTCGGGGAAACCGAAGGTTTTGCCTGTGCAATAGCGGACGAAGTTATCATGACTAATAACTACCGGAGATATATCCTGAAGGACGGTACGGTCGACATTTGTCGGACATGCCGCCGTCCTGGAGAGTCACTCAGGCATATTATTTCTGGTTGTTCTAGTCTTGCTAACGGCGAGTACTTGCACAGACATAACCTTGTAGCCAGGATTATTCACCAGCAACTTGCTCTTTTATTCGGTCTTGTGGACTTCGAAGTGCCCTACTATAAGTACGCACCTGCAGTAGTTCTTGAAAATGGTCGTGTCACGCTCTATTGGGATCGATCTATCATCACGGACAGGACTATTGTCGCCAATAAGCCTGATATCGTGCTGATAGATCGATTGAAGCGCCAGGCAGTGCTCGTGGACATCACGATCCCCCATGACGTGAACCTCGTGAAGGCCGAGAAGGACAAAGTCAGCAAGTACCTTGACTTGGCTCACGAGGTTACCGCCATGTGGCCTGTTGATTCCACGATCACTGTCCCGATAGTCGTTTCGGCTAACGGTTTAATAGCGAAGAGCCTTGACCATCACCTTAAAAGGCTCTCGCTAGGTGGTTGGGTCAAGGGCCAGATACAGAAGGCGGTACTCCTGGACACGGCTCGGATAGTCAGGAGGTTCCTTTCTCTGTCGCCCTGACCACCGGTAGCTTAGGCCTTGCCTCGCTGCCGGCGGCACCCTAGGTTAGGTTTTTATAATGTTTTTATATTTTGTATTAATATTGTTTTATTACTTTTTATATTAATATTGTAAAAACCTAACTTAAGATAAAAATATATATACAGAATAATAATAATAATATCTTGGGACAAATTACACCAATTGCCCTAGCCCAAACTAAGCAAAGCTTGTACTATGGGTACCAGGCAACGGATAAACATACTTATATAATGTAGATAAATACATAATTAAATACATACAACATCCATGACTCGGGCACAACCATTCATATTCATCATACAACTGTCTGCCCCTACCGGGATTCGAACCTGGGACCTCTAGCTTCATAGTCAGGGTCACTAACCACTAGGCTATCCGGTCGTCAACTAGTTCCCACGCGGGCCCAGTGCAGATTGCACACCTTCCCACACACCATTGTTTCCTCACGATGTTTTCCTTTACCGAAAAGCTAATGGTAAATTTCAAAATGTAATATCGCACATAAATATCGAAAACCTCAAAGGTGCGAGCCCGGACTCGAACCCACGAGCCTCTGAGCCACAGGTCAAACCACTGGGCTACCGCGGCTTTTCTACGTTACACCAAGCTGTAAGGTACCTGTTACCTTAGGCTCTGTCTACCCCGGGGCGTGCGTGGTGACACCATAGTTCTCCCACGGCGCCCCTCCAATGGCAGAGAGGGAAAACCGGCGGTTTTTTAGTGGGTAGGCCTCCTCCGCTTCCCCCCGCTCTGGGGGGGGGCCGGGGAGGAGAGTCCCACATAACTTCCGCGCCGTCCCCACGGCGCGGTCGTATGCGTAACGCATTTTTCCGCCGCAAAAAAAAAAAAAAAAAAAAAAAGGCTCTGTCTACCCCGTAAGGGATGAAGACGTGATTTGTGTGTGTGTGCGTGTGTGTATCAAGCTGTAACTGTAACGTGCAACAGTTACAGTTACAGCTGCAAATGAGTACCCGGCTTTACAGGCAGCTTGAGGCAGCAACGGGGCTGCGCCTCATTATGTCGAGGCACGACAAACGGGTCAAGAGCGAACACCTGACACGTATAGACGAGATGAACTGTTTTAAATTCGTTGTTTTACTTAGAGCTGAGGTGGTATACTTTAATATATACCTTTATCTCTTACGGGGTAGACAGAGCCTAAGGTAACAAGGCTTACAGGCCACGTTTAGCAAGTGGGCGTATAGGTGGAAAGTGGAATCAGAATAGTGAGCAATCCGCTAGCCGCATCGCCTATAATATATTGTTATATTGATTCCTAAGATTTTTTTCAGTTGCTTCTCTTCCTCGCAGTTGGTAAAAGTCCATCGAGAGAATGGGCGAAACTCATAGGAATCATGTTACGGACGATGTGGCTAGCAACCTATTACTATTTTGATTCCATTTTCCATCTATACTCCCATGATCTTGCTAAACGTGTAGGTCTTGTCGCCTTAGGCTCTGTCTACCCCGTAAGGGATAACGACGTGATTTATGTATGTATGTATGTACTAGCTGTTGGCCGCAACTCCGTCTGCATAGAATTCGTTTATCGCTATCCCGCATGAATTACGCAATTTTCCGGGATAAAAGTAGCCTATGTGTTATAATATTCCAGACTATAATCTATCTAGGTATGTTCCAAATTTCATCCAGATCTGTCCAGCCGTTCTGGCGTGAAAGAGTAACAAACATCCATACTCACAAACTTTCACATCATCACTATCACTACATAGTATAAAGTCGCTTTCTCTGTCCCCGTGTCCCTATGTCCCTATGTATGCTTATATCTTCAAAACTACACAACGGATTTTGATGCGGTTTTTTAAATAGATAGAGTGATTCAAGAGGAAGGTTGATATGTATAATACATGCATAATATACCGTGAGAAGCCGGGGCGGGTCGCTAGTTTATAATATTAGTAAGATGTATTATTTTATTAACTACATTAACTACATACATCTAAACTAGGGTATGTACTATGTACTAAGTACCTAACTGGGACTCAATTAAATATGAGATAGAAATAAGCTAAAAATTCTAAAAATCTAAGATCTACAGCCATCCGTTTTTAATCTACTGCCGTTATAATAGCTCAAAAGACTTATTCCCCGAAAACGTACCAATACCGAAAAGCCATTCGAAGAATTATGAGCCTTGTGCAATCGAGTTACTCAGAGCCGCACTCTTTGCGGCGTTACTGCAATCTGCACGCTAGGGGTGCGGCAGCCATCTTCATATCCATCTTCATCTTCGTCCTGCAATACGGACGGACGGTTGCCATCTTTTAGATTTTGTAAGTGCTTTTGTGTAATAATACACTCCTTAAGTAATATTCTTTTTTTATCGTATTATTACATCCCTTCCCTACTAATATTATAATTGCGAATGTAAGTTTGTTTGTTACGGTTTCACGCGAAAACTACTCAACCCATCATCATGGATTGTCCTGCACAATACGATAATTCAATTCGATTTAGACAATGGATACAACTTTGTAGTGTTCAGCTACTTTGGCATGTTTGTACTAACCTTTTTTATGGTGTTTAAAATGCGCCTAATGAAAGGGGAAGCAGGAGAATTCTCCTGGCTACTCCTCTACTCACGAGCAAGATAAACAAGCCTGTGCCAAATAATAATAGAATTATGAATCCCAACGTTATCATTAAAGCGAAAGTATTTAACACTGTCTCTCTGTCCATTTCTACCTCGTCATCCGCATCCGCATCCGCATCCTCATACTCATCCTCACTGCAAGCTGAGCAGTCAGCTTTAACAATGCTGTGTCGGATCACAGTGGGGACGTGCTCGTCGTGCACTGCAGGGGATACCAATATGATTGTGCGATATGAGAACATAAAGTGCTTACGCTCCGCCATAGAGCACATAACCAATTAGAGCGGTAATGAGGGCTATTTAATTGTGGCAACACATCTGTCGTTTTAGACATATACTGTACTAACGCAGGTTCCACCTATACGGCCACAATCATGCTAAACGTGGCCTTAGGTCTCGTTACCCGAAAGGGATAAAGAGTGATTTATGTATGTTTGCAGATTCGCGATTGATTTTCCTTTTATTTTCTACGTGAAACCCATTTTTAACCCACTTCAAAAAAAAGGAGATTCTGAATTCATCTGCATTTTTTTTATGTTTTTTACCTCGTAACTTTCGATTGGGCAAAGCGATTTTAATGATTCTGTTTTTATTTGAAAGCTTTTTTTATTCGGTCCAGTTCTGAAAATAGCACCCATGAGAATACCATATATACCTAAGTCTAATAGTATGTGTCTAGCCTAGTGTAGTATGTGTGAGCTGTCCAATTTTATTTGTGCTCCATCTTCTGTACCATGTTTCAAGCGAAATAAAGTTATTTGTATTTGTAAAATTAGCACTAAGTTTGTGTGCGACAAATCGTCCGTTTCTTATAAACGGCGCTGTCTCATATGGTTGGTAGTCCGACGTATCGAACAGGAATATAAAACTCCTCGTCGTTTGACCTGTCAGACAGCGTTGTCGAACCACGCATACATACATATATCACGTCTTCATCCCTTACGGGTAGACAGAGTGTAAGGTAACAAAACCTTAAGGCCACGTTTATCATGATTCGGCGTATAGGTGGAAAGGGAAATCAAAATAGTGATGTGATGCTATCATCGCCTATAACATGATTCCTAAGACTTTCTCCCAACCACGAACCACGCGGCCGGAGTATTTCCACTCTATTACGTGGTTTGCTCTATGCACTCCACACACTATTGGTTTAGACGAACCATATAACTTTGTAGAATTCAGCTGTAGTTATCCATACTAATTCGCGGTGTCTCAGAATTGTTCCAGCAGACCCCTATGTCACCAAGTTGACAATGTCGGTGACAGGTGACAATTCGAAACACAATAGTAGTCAATGTGAAGCCAACCGGCGTAGATTCTCGTCGAGTTCGTGATGTAAACAGAATTGTCACATGTCACCGACAATTGTCAAGTTGGTGAAATAAAGGCCAGGTGGGTAGTTTGATCGAACACTTTTGTGATGATTTTTCATAGTAATTTTGAATCTAGAATTAAGTCACGCCTTTGCCGCTGTATACTTTGCACTTTGTATGTTTTTTTTAACCACAGTAAAAATAAGTTTCTGTCAAAAATTTCATTTTTTACACACACACACACACACAGACACACATACAAATCACGTCTTTATCCCTTACGGGGTAGACAGAGCCCAAGGTAATAAGACCTAAAGGCCACGTTTAACATGGTTGTGGGCGTATAGGTGGAAATGGGAATCAAAATAGTGATGTGTTGCCAGCCGCATCGCTCATAAAAGTCATGATTCCTTTGCCCATTCTCTAGATGGGCTTTTACCTTCTACGCGGGAAGAGAAACAACTGGAAAATATATATTATGTATATAATGTACAATATGTTTCGTTGCATAGTCACTCCAAGCACTTCATTATAAAAGTGCAAACACGAAGTTACAACGACAAGGCACTAAAGTGTAAAGATATCTTTGACGTCGACTGTACAAGTTCTGCTTAGTTTACGACACGGTCGATTGGTACCAATAGTCCCAAAATATTAATTTATTTAGTACTCTATTGGTTAATTCATCCATGCCGGGCCGTAAGAGGACCGGCGCGCGTCTGACCGAGCTTGTTTTGCATAAACTCCTCCACGAATATTGATGTGACGCAGTGCCCGACTGAGGAGCGATATAGAAACGATATAGACCACGACAGACGATATAGACTTTGTAGCATAGAAATGGTCAAAATCAAAGACGTGTTCACCATAAAAAAATATACGACTGACAAGCCAGGAAGTGGAAACTTTCGCTTACGTAGCGGGCGGTAAATAGCCACGTAGCGAGCGACGTAAACTAAATTATAATATTACCGTTGACAGTTTTAAAAAACATAATCTTGATTGGGAGTTTTTCATTACTCGAAGACATAATTTGAAAGTCACAAAAATGTGTGTATTTCCGTAAAACATCTCAATTAAAATTTTCAAATTCTCTATACACAAATTTCTCTAATAACAATAAAAATAATGAAGATTATAAGCTAAATATCAAATATTTATTTGTAAGTATCTCCTTCTAGAAAAACAGAATTTTAATATAGAGTTGGTTGTAGCGTTTTATTACATCGTTTGTCATGTCGGATCTGTCTTTCGAATCATTGTCTAATGCTTTAAAATTCTTATATTTTCCGTATATTTTCATACGTCGTAAAAAAAACATAATCTAATGTAGGAACAATATCAAAATCAATTTAGTTCCTTCTTAATTTTATCCTTTTCCTTGTTATTTTAAGAGAAGATTGCACTTGAGTTAAAAAATCTAATGAAAACTTGTAAATTTTGACTTCAAATGGAGGCAGCCTGCTCGAGGTCGGTTAACACTCAAAGGAATAAGGTAGCTTTTGTCCGCGACTACGTTCGCTTAGTTAATGTGGCTTTCTATTCGTAGAAAAACAATTAAAACCATTTCAGTAAATCCAGACGTTACATCCAACAAAATCACAAGCTCACATACATACGCACATAAATGTTGTGGAGTAGACAGAGCCTAAAATAACAAGATCTAAAGACCACGTTTAGCACGATTGTGGGCGTATGGATGGAAAAGAACCAAAACAGTGATAGGTTGCTAGCATCGCCTATAACATGATCCCTAAGATTTTCACAAACTACCTCTTTATAATATTAGTATCATTTAATATCGTTGTTATATCGTTGTTATATCGTCGATGTATCGTGCCCCACCATAAAGCTATTATGTTTGCTGGGATTGCGGCTCTCTATTCAATTTTAACTATTTGTACTGAAGGCGCCGTTCCATGGCCTATGGCTGTAATTGGGTTATCGAACCGTTGTCTCTCTACAACGTTAGCGACCCCTTAAACTATTGAGTATTGAATAACCAATAAACGTACATAAACAAAATAAATAATACGCATTTATGGGCGGTTTGCACTAAAAATTGGTTCCAGTTCTCTTACTAACCGTCTTAAAGGAGGTTCTGAATTAGCTTGCCTTGAAGCCTTTCAGACATAGAAGACAATCACAGCTCTCATTAATCTTGTGAACTAGTCAAAACTTTGATTAGAGCTGCAGTTTTGGGGATATAAGCTGATTTATACCACTTTCGAGCGATGTGCTTTCAAAAATCGGGCCCGGGAGACTACATATTCAAACAATAATTCAAAAAAAATTGTAGGGTAGTTCAATCGAATTAGACCAACTGCCTGCAGAAATAATACGGAAAAACTGAAAGACCAGACACGGGTCAATGCACTCGCGCGCTGCGCGGCCAAATATGGGGGGTCCTGTCGCGGTCGCCATGTAAGGAGGCGATATGAGAGAACAAGTGAAACTGCCGAATGATGACACACTGATTTATTGGATAACGCATCTTGATTATAATATACCTATATAGATCTTCTAACAACGTCACTACTCCACTACAGTAGTATGTATGTGAGTTAGAGCTGGTGACAGCCATAGTTAGTATAGCTTGGACACACGGGAGCTCTCAGCCGGCCTAGGGCTCCTGACACGTCTGTAAATCGCCGGCCTCCGTGGCAGGCAGGGCTCCGATGACGGATTAGTGGCCTGACTGCGTACAGTGAGCTAACGGATAAAACGGGTAAAACCGTAAAAATAAATACAAAAAATCAAGAAGTAAAATTCTTGATTCAAATGATAGTATCTACCCAAAAGTACAATATACCCACACATTATGCTCGTACGGTAAATGTCCGCTTGTCCTTGTTGAGTGTTTCTGTAACACTTTTTGTTCTGTTAAATGCATGTTATATTTTCTTTTACCTATTTGTTTCGCATAATGCACTCCAGGATCCCAAGATACGGGATATTCCTTTTTATGTATACTTGTGTTTTATTAATCAAATAAATATCATGTAATTACCTACTTGCAATAAAGTTATTTATTAATATACAAACCATTAAAAACTAAACAATAGTAAGAATCACTAAAACTACGAAAGTTTATTCAAAGTAAATTATTATTATTATTAATATGGTGCCAACAACGCGGCTGACTGTACCAATATAGGTGAAGAATAGCGCAGACTCACGTGATAAGTGGTCGAGTGTACCCGTACGCCGACATCTACGAATCGCTAGATAGTTTCCGATGCAGGAACGGACACGGTATTAAATGCATACTAACCATGGATTGATTAACCTGTAGACTGGAAATTCTATTTAGTTTGTTAGAAAAAAACTGTAATACTGCGGTAAATTATTGCACTCTGATTTGGCAGACTATTTTGGTAAGAAGATGTTGTTATATATATATAATATACTTTTTAATCTAGTTTCTGGCCACGACTTGTCCGAGTAGAATTAGCAACTTTTAATGAGTTTATGCTGATCCCGCCGGGACTATGCAATCCTCCGGGATAAAAATAAGCCTATGTCTTAAGCCAGGGTACCAGTTGTCCCCTTTCCGAATTTGATTCAAATCTGTCCAGTCGTTTCAGCGTGAAGAAGGAACAAACATAACATCCTCACAAACTTTAGCATTTATAATATTAGTAGGATGTACTATACATTCATAATTTTAGAAGTAACATTTTTTTTATTAGTTTATTTCGAAAGAAATAACTACAATACTTATTTCCATTTAGGCGATAAAAGAAAAACTATCGTGAAAAAATTAGTCTCACTTCGGTATAAGTGGTACTAACGAGTTTCGGAATTAAATGGCCCGTTGCGTATCTACTGGTTAATTGGTCCACGGCGAACACATAGTTCGTAAAGACGCAGTTTCTTGGTATTTCATATATTAACCAATAATATGTTCGGAGACATAAATGTTCCTGTTAAATGCGATGCGGCTAGCAATCCATCACTATTTTGATTCTCCTTTCACATACACAAATACATACAAAAATAATGTCATCATCTCTTACGGGATAAACAGAGCCTAAAGTTTAGCATCAGGTGGAAAGAAGAATCAAAATAGTGATGGAATGCTAGCCGCGTCCTCTAGTGTTGGGCTTAACAAAATTCCTTTTTATTTATATGTACCTATAGATGAATTAAATGACGTTTCCACTCTATTAGGTTTTTGCTCTATGGGTTATACCATAGAGTAAAAAGCTAATAGAGTGCAAACGTCATTTAATTCATAACAATCCACATTACTACGACTAATACGAGCAAATAACAATTATAAATCATTAATCAACAAACGTCAACATTCGTTTAACTATTGCATGCTTATTTGCAAAAACAACTTGCAAAGCAATTTGCAATTTTTCTCAGGCAAAATTCTAGTTATTTTCCTTCGTAGCTTATCATAGCCTTCACTTAATATTGATACGGGAAGCAATTTACCGGGTAATGGGAAAAGTATTCCATAATATCAAAACCAACCGTTATTATTTTCTACTAATAATTGTTCGATTCCCGGCCATAGCTTTACTTTTCAGTGCCTAAGGTAACAGGTACCTACGTACCACGTTTAGCATAATTTGAGGCGTATAGATGGAAAGGGGAGTCAAAATAGTGATGGGTTGCTAGCCGCAATTTATTTATTTGAGGGTGGAGGCGTTTTACACCTCCGCTGAATTTAAATTATTTTTACTGTATTTTTAAATCTTTCTTTTTGTCCATATCTACTTTGTTTTACTTTGACTAGTAGAGACTTTATACATCTCTACTATAAATTAATATAATTTAAGGCTCGGGGACCTTATACATCCCATTTATAAACAAATGTATTTAATTTAAGTAGAATTTAAGTATTGTTACTGTATTTTATTTTGAAAAAACAACTTTCTGCCAAGTTTTTTGACGCGCATTCTTCTTGGCAATGATGGTCTTTCCGAATGCGCTGGTAGTTTCAAAAATACTTAAATTTTGATTTTTTTTCATCGCCTATAACGTGATTCCTAAGAATTTCGCCCAATTCCTAATAAAATAAAAGCCTGAAAGCTAGTTATCAATAAAATAACGCAGCACCCTGTGTATCCGGCTGTAAGCGCCGCTTCCTACGCATCAAACGTCTTGCAACAATCTTTATGCCAATAAAAAAAAATGGCGAAAGTCCTCAAAGCACTCAGAAATTCAGCAAAGCTTTGACAGACTGAGGCAATAACTCAAAACAGGAAGTTGGAAGCTCCTCGGGAACAAGTGTCGGAATTTTTAGCAATTTGTTACCGCGGGGAGGCTTTCACGGTATAGGCTAAGAGCTGCGGGCTTTGGTTTATAATATTTTCAGTTTTTACCATCCGCGCCGGTAGAGAAGCCACTGGTACGTTCTATGTTTTTCTTTGTTGTTGTTTTTCGTTCAATCTTTTTTGAGGATCACTCAATTGATTGTCTTGTCTGAAATAAATAATTTCATTTTCATTTTTCATTTTCATTTACTCCCAGACCAGCACTGCACAGAAGGCCATGGCAGCATGGTATAGTATTTTTGAATTTTATTTTATTTATTTATCTAGCAACCCATCACTATTTTGATTCCTCTTTCCACCTAAACGACCAGTTATGCTAAACGTGGCCTTTAGGTATTTTTATTCTACGCTCTGTCTAATCCGTAAGGGATAAAGACGTGACTTATGTAAAAGAGGTAAGAAATAAAAAACGTTTATTGTATAAAACCGTGTACAATTGTGATAACATGATTTTTACAAGTTTCAACAGTTTCTCCATTTGTAAGCTTATGTATTTATTAAAATAATTACATAGTATTGCAACCAGCATCGTAAATCCACACAATTATAACGAACACAACACGTAACACGTAGGAAGGCACAGAAGACAACAGCATTAACATTTACAAACAATTACGACACGGACACTACATAATCCATTTCTATATATTATGTATACTAGCTATTTGCCCACGTCTTCGTCTGCAAAGGATTTGATTATCGCTATCCCGCGGGAACTATGCAATTTTCCGGGATGAAAAGTAGCCTATTTTGTAATTAAGGTTACCAGCTATTTCCGTTTCAAATTTGATCCGAACCCGTTTAGTCGTTTCAGCGTGAAAAAGGAACAAACACACACACTCATTGACATCCTCACAAACTTTCGCATTTATAATATTAGTGGGATAAAATTGAATTGCTGTTCGTTTGTTTCACATTAAAATAATCATTTATTTAGTTGGTTAACACATCATTCACACAGATGACGCTTAGCGACAATTATTCGCATAGTAACAAAGTCACGTGACAGCTAGTAACAGATGGAAAAATTCGAAGGCTCACCCACCTGCTATGGGTGGTGTAGGGGTATAGCACGCGTCACGGAATGACGAGGATCCGGGTTCGATTCCCGGCCATAGCTTTACTTTTTTTTCAGTGTCGTTTAGAAATTTTACTTTTTTAACACTAAAAAATAACATTTAGCTAAAGTTTAGCGTCTGAATTAGCGAGCGAGATGACGGTAACGGCTCTCCGCAAGGTCCTGTCCCCTGAAGATTTCCTGGTCGCCGGCTCTTACACTACCCCACTATCCCTTGGGGCGCGTGCGCCGTATCCGTGATAAATGTAACTCCTCGCAAACCGAAACAGAAATATACATGGATTGATTATCGCCACTAAAACCGGCTGCCAAATATTATTGCTAAAAGCGATTCTATAAGCGATTTCTCATCTCTTTGACTACAAACAATCTTCAATGATAAAAATGACTTCTTATCTTTGTCTATACATAAATCACGTCTTTATACCTTACGGGGTAGACAGAGCCTAAGGTAACAAGACCTAAAGTATTGTGTATATTATCTTATACTAGCGACCCGCCCCGGCTTCGCACGGTATATTATGCATTATATAAACCTTCCTCTTGAATCATTCTATCTATTAAAAAAACCGCATCAAAATCCGTTGTGTGGTTTTAAAGATATAAGCATACATAGGGACATAGGGACATAGGGACACAGGGACAGAAAGCGACTTTATTTTATACTATGTAGTGATTTGTGTGTCTTGCTTAAAGGCCACGTTTAGCTTTTTATTTTATTTACGTATGATTATAATAGCCCTATGTCTGTCGTGTGGGGGTTATACTTTTTTTAATTTAATAGTTATTTTATAACATTAATTTACTCGCTATGTTTACTCGCTTACTTACTTTTCACCGTCTTTGTAATAGTTTTATCTAAAAGTTAACCTCCACTCTAAACTTAGGCAGCGCACTAACGGGCATAGACTAAGATCCCACCTAAAGACGACCTTACCGATTTGATTACGTAACAAAAAAACCGATTGTCTATAAAATAACGATAGTTTTACGTGATAACGTCATAAAGAAACATTCGAACTGCTAGCTCTAACGTCACGCGAGAAGATCGTGCCTCTCTATCGCTTGTTCCGCGCTCTCGCTTGCACACTGACGTCACGCGGAACGTGGGAATGAGTCACGCTTTTTCGTGAGTGCAGCCGGCGTTCGACGTAATCAGGTCAACAATGTAGCTATTTTATTAAAGACTAGCTTCTACCCGCGACTTCGTTTGCGTAGAATTAGACTAAAGAACTGATGTTGATAGTATATTCAGCAATAAGTATTACGTTGCGACTCTAGTCAGCTACGACCTTGCCGACTCACCTGCGGTTCGTGTTTTTAAACTAGTTGCTCATCCAGCAATTGGCTACTTCCCAGTTCTCGGCATTAATCTACTATTCATCATCATCATCATCATCTCAGCCATTACAAATCCACTGCTGGACATAGGCCTCTCTTTTAGACCTCCAATAAGACCGGTTGGAAGCGGCTTGCATCCAGCGCGATCCTCCGATCTTAATGAGGTCATCGGTCCACCTTGTGAGTGGACGTCCCACGCTGCGCTTGCCGGTACGTGGTCTCCACTCGAGGACCTTTCGACCCCATCGGACATCCGTCCTCCGTGCTATGTGCCCTGCCCACTGCCATTTCAACTTGTTAATCCGCTGGGCTATGTCGGTAACCTTGGTTCTTCTACGGATCTCCTCATTTCTGATTCGATCTCGCAGAGAGACTCCCAGCATAGCCCTCTCCATAGCTCGTTGGGCTACTTTGAGCTTGTTCACTATTCAATTGGTATCAATTCGTTTGAAAATTTTCAAAAATGGTATAAATGGTGAAAGATGCCCTTGCGCGGATCCTGTACTATGAACCTTCAGTGCAGTTAGCTAACTGGCCACGGTGCTTAACCAACAGCCGACAGTTAACGGCTTAATAGTTTAAATGCGAGTGCTAACGTGTTCTACTCCACCTTTGCCCCAGTGCCAAGATGCGGTGAAAGCTCGGGTAGTCGTTGGTAATTAGTGAACTGCATGTGAAACTCAATGTGAGAGGAGGCCTGTGCCCAGCCGTGACGTATACACAATAGACTAAAGATGATAATGATGATGATTTTTTTAAATTTTAGGTTTTCATATTATATTAATGAAAAAAAATACAAAAAAAGTTACAAACAAATTAAACTAAGATTAAATTAAAAACTAAACTAAAACTAATCATAATAAAATAATTAAAGGAGGGGCCTCTGTGGCATAGTTCCACAGACGCTGGCAGCATTCCCCCTCTGGACAGCGATACTAATACGCTGTCCAAGGAAGCTGCCAGCTCTGCGGTCACCCGTAGCGTCTATTAAATATCTTTGAAGAGGCTAATAGCGCTAGGACCTCACGGACCAAGGGTCTCAACACAGAAGTGGACAAAGCTATATTTGGTGCTGAGGCCCCTATATTTATTTATCTTGCCTAATTCGGCCGCTTCTGCAGCCGCGCCTGCTCTAGATTATAGTTTGTAGGTTATCGTATAAACTTTTAATTATGCTTCAGCTAAGATCTGTAGCTGCATTTGCATCATAGCGCCAGTTGATTCTCGAGCGTTTCGCATTCAGCTAATTTGACATCGCCGTCGCTTGATGTAAAGTGGAAAGGGACAGAGCACAATTATTGCATGGATACGGCTTTTTTATCTCACTCTACGGGGAGTCTCTAGCACTGTGCTGTGGAAGGCTGAGGGGACCATCACAATTATTTACCCAAGAAAATCATTAAGTTCAGATCGTCAACAATGACTACGACTGTCAAGATCGCAGAGACTTGGAAGATGAAGGTTATAGGGTAGGAAATCATTGTAAACAAACATTGAAGAGCCGCTCGAATTGTCAACGACTTGTCTTTGCGGAGGGACATTGCGTCCCTATGAGTTTTGTAAAGCATTTATCATGGGGAGTGCTCCGAAGAATGTTCGGTTTATTGCCTGCTGCTAAGTTTTTGTATCGTACCAAAAGCTGACTTTCATTACAACCTCGCCATCTCAGTTGGCAGTCCACGACCGTTCGTTTTTAGCGGTACTCGTACCCAAGGGGATAAAATAGGGGATGAAAGTTTGTATGTAATTTTGTCAATTTTAAACCGATTGGGCTGAGACTTTGCACGCATAAAGCGAAGTACTATGACGTAGGCATCCTCTAAGAAAGGATTGCGTAATTTCTGCGGGATAGCGATAAACGAATTCTATGCAGACGTTGTTGCGGGTAACAGCTAGTTTTCTATAATTGTTGGCGACAGCTGACCTTTTTATGGATTTATGGTTTTTATTCTTTTTTTATTGTTTCAATTTTGTTTTGTGTTATGTCAGAGTGTATGATTTGTACGTCACTGTATCAGTTTCGATTAAATTGCTAAAAATGCTAAAAACTGATTTTATTTACTAAAGAATAGTAGCAGGCACCTTCGGGTGCCCAACAAATGGTCCTTCGACGTGAGTATTAAACTGGTTATATAATATATTTTCCGATTTGTGCCGTACCTACTATTATTTTTTTCTGCTGTTGCATTCCCACTAAATTTCTTTTTCCTACACCAAAATGCTTACTAGAAGCAAAAGCGCCGCTAGTAAAATAGTAGAACCAACCGCTAACGACGTAGAGCCGAGTGCTCCCATGACGTCGGCACAGCCGCCCGACCCGCCACGTTCGACACAACAGTCATCCACCACGGGTCGCTCTGCTCGCTCGAGCCGCTCTAGTGCAACCGTGGTAGCGCAGAAGCTTGCCGCGCAGGCTGAGCACGCGCGCCGCATTGCCGAGCTGGAGCGCGCAGTAGTGGACAAGGAGAGAGCCACTGTGGAGAGAGAGCGAGCCGCAATGGAGAAGGAGAGAGCAGCTGCTGACTTGCTACTAAAAGCGGAGCTGGCTACCATCGAAGCGCACAGCTCTAGTAGTCAGTATTGTAGGACTGCTGATTGGGTAGACTCGTGTACTGAGACTGTTCCTAATTTTCAGGTGCCAAGGCCTAATAATGATGTTGATGAGTGTGTACATTTGCCGTCAGTGCCGGTACCCCAGGGGGTACTAATGCCCGGCACTGCTACTACGGTTACACCTCCATCGCATCCTATAAATAAACTGCCATACTTTGCGTCGCCGCAGCCTATTGAGGTAACGAAATGTGTTACCGCCGCGGCTACCGTGTGGCAGGAGCCGCCACCACCTGCTGGACTTAGGTCTGCCGAGCCTCTACCTACGTGGGAACAATCATACGAACATGCACAGCATTTAGGTACACACATTAAGCGTGAACTATGTAACAACCTTAATAAAACTAGCCATAGTCAGGGTACACCTACTGACATTCAACAATTAGCTGAAGCTATCACGAGCCTGGCCGCATCGAAGCAGCAGACGCCGCGGGTGAGTGACCTAAAGCTTCCATTGTTTGATGGGCGTATTCACGACTGGCTACTATTTAAAAGAACTTTTGAGTTCACAGAAGCTAGTTTTTCTCCTTTAGAGAACCTAGCTAGGCTAAATTTTGCTTTGCGAGGCGTAGCTAAGGACGAAGTCGGCGCACTTTTAGCCTCTGCGCAGGGCCCGGGTGTGGTCATGAGCGCCTTGGAGGCTAGGTTCGGTCGTCCCGAGCACATAATCCTCCACGAAATAGCCCAGATTAAAGCTTTGCCTAGACTATTAAGTGTTGACGGGGGCAGGGATCTGTGCCAGTTCGCTTGTCGGGTTCGCAGGTGCATAGAAACCATTCGCGCGCTCAACCAGTTTGAATATTTGGCCTCTCCGGAACTCGCTAACACCATTATAGGAAAGCTAAGCTCGCTCTTGCGGGCTCGATGGGCAGATTACGCATTTCTTCGTAGTCATACTAAAAACAGGCTCGAACTTATTTCCGATTTTCTTTCGCACGAAACTGAAATTCATTCAAAGTTTGGTTTTATTCCTGACGTGAAAACGTCACTGTCAGATCGACCTAAATTTAAAGAAGAAATTCACGCGGCCTGTACTTATGACGACGAAGGAGAATTCTTTGAGAATTACCTGACTTTTGGTACTAACGTTAATTCTTTGCAGCAAGCTAAGAACTCTTTGGCAAAAAAGCCATCACCGCCATCTACCGTAAAACAGCCGAAGCTCTGTTGTAGTTTCTGTCAAAAAGACTACCATGACTTAGCTGAGTGTAGGGACTTTCAGTTGCTTCATGTTGACGATAGATGGCAGTGGGTTATTGAAAATAAATTTTGTAGGAAATGTTTGAACAAAGGTGGACATTTATACAAAACGTGTAAAGCTGATTGCAAGGAACCTATTTGCAACCGTAAATTTAGCCACCATACTCTGCTTCATACGTCTGAGCAGACCAACCATGTTTCGTTGACCACAGGCGCAGACTCGGTTCTAGCACCCTCCGACACGAACGATGGCGCCGCTAACCTAAGTTCTGACGAGGTCGTTGCACATACGTCTTCCCAACTATCTAGTGGTCGTTGTCACCCTTTGCTGAAAGTGATCCCGGTAACAGTCAGTGGACCACTCGGGTCAGCGGATATATATGCCCTGCTGGATGACGGCTCAACGGCTACTATAGTAGATGCAAAAGTAGCGCAACAGATCGGAGCTGTAGGACCCAAAGGTCATATTAGAGTAAATTGTATAGGCGGACTTTTCAAAAATACGGACGTGTCATTTGTAAATTTAAACATCAAAGGTAAACACAGCGACAAATCTTTCGACATTTGTAATGTTCGCGCTTTGTCTAACTTAGACATTACTAACTGTCAGTCGATTTCCCCGGCTGATATTTCACAGTTTAGTTATCTTTCGGACTTGGTTGAAGAGCTGTGTTACGATCAAGCAAAACCTTCGTTAATTATCGGGGTTGACAACTGGCACCTGAGTGTACCACTTTCGGTTCGTCATGGTACTAAGTCACAGCCAGTTGCCACTCGTACACCTTTGGGGTGGGTCCTGTATGGATTCTCTTCCAGTAAAACAAAGCCAGTTGACTTCATAAACCACTGTGTTTTCGACGAAAGCGGATCCATAGAGACACTCATTAAGGAAAATTACAAGTTAGACTCTATTGGCATCGAAAAAAAAGACTACCGTACAAAAAGCGAAACTCGCGCAATTGACATACTCGAGACTACTACTCGCCGCCTCCCCGGACCCGGAGGTCGTTTTGAAACTGGCCTTCTTTGGCGTGATGATTTAGCAAATGTTCCAAACAATTATGAGCAGGCCTTATCGCGTTTTAAAAGCCTAGAACGAAAATTTAAAAAAGACCCTGGGTACGCAGAAGCCTACCGCGAAAATATGCAGGCGGTTTTAGACAAAAATTACGCCGAAGCTTGTGCAGAACCACCAAAAGGCATCGTATGGTATTTACCGCATTTTGGAGTCTTCCACCCACAGAAGCGTAAATTAAGAATAGTTTACGATTGCGCAGCTAGATTTTTAGGAATCAGTTTCAACTCTTTGCTTCTGTCGGGACCAGACTTGTTGCAAAACCTAGTAGCAATATTGATGCGTTTTCGAGAAGGTTGTGTAGCGCTAAATGCGGACATTCGCGAGATGTTCCCTCAAATAAAAATTCGTGAGCATGATCGCGACGCACAACGTTTCTTGTGGCGTAACGACTCTTCATTACCTATTGTAGTATACAGAATGTCATCCATGATTTTTGGTGCCACATCTAGTCCATGCACTGCACTTTATTTGAAAAACAAAAATGCACTAGATCATCGTCATCAATACTCTGATGCCTCACATGCCATTGTAGATAATCATTATATGGACGATTATCTCGGAAGCTTAGATGATGTCGACGAAGCAGCTCGTCTAGCAGCCGACATAGTCAAGGTGCACAGTTTCGCGGGCTTCGAGATGAGATCGTGGGTGTCCAATAAACCTGAAGCTTTATCTTTACTGCCACCTGAGCTGTGCAGCCCCACAACATCACAAGTAGGCTTGGGTCCATCATCATCTTCATCGGACTGTGTAAAAATCTTAGGATTATCTTGGAACATAGTCGAAGACAATCTGTATTTTCGAACTGGTTTGCCTGAGAAAATTCCTTCGCCACTGACCAAAAGATCCGTTCTCTCATTATTAATGAGAGTGTACGACCCTCTCGGTTTTCTTTCACCGATCGTAGTCGAAGGTCGTATTATGTTCCAAGAGTTGTGGAGAACAGGTGTGTCATGGGACGAGCCACTTCCCGCAACCACATTATCGAAATGGCTAACTTGGCAAGAAAGGCTTTCGGAAGTCGACGCCTGTTCAATTCCTCGTTGGTATCAGGGACTTTCATATCATCGGAGACCTGACCTGGAGCTTCACGTCTTTGCTGACGCGAGTGAGCATGCGTTCGCTTGCGTGGCCTATTGGCGCTTAAGTTTCGGCAGTGACACGGTTCGACTCGCGTTAATTGGTGGTAAAGCTCGTCTTACACCTTTAAAACCTGTGTCTATGCCTAGGCTGGAGCTCCAAGCAGCCTTGATAGCCGCGCGGTTTGCAAATTTTATTATTCAAGCTCATAAACACAAACCGAACAAAATAACCTTTTGGTCAGATTCAATGACTGTAATTAGATGGTTGCGCAGCGACGCTCGCACGTTTAAGCCTTTTGTGGCGCATAGGCTTGGTGAAATCACAGAAATTACCGACATCGCCAACTGGCGTTACGTCCCAACCTCCGATAACGTTGCGGATGACGCTACGCGCCCTAGCTCATCAAAATTTGTCACGTCCGCTCGCTGGTTCACCGGACCCTCATTTCTACTAGAGCCATCACATACTTGGCCAAGTGAACCGTCGAGCGAGGTCCCATTATCTCGGGATGAAGAGGTGAAACGATCCGTTCTACCCGAAGTAGTGGGACAAATCAACACTCAACCGCAGGAACTACCTTTACCGGTTGTTGCGGACCATTCAAAGTTTTCTGAGTGGTTACGTTTAGTCCGTGCTACGGCTCGCGTCCGTCAATTTATTAATGTAGTTCGGCTTCGTTTAAGTTTGAGACGTCAAAATTCTAAATTAAACTCCAAGAAAGAAGTCTCAAGAACGAAGAATTTCTATCCTCTGAATGCGGATCTCATTGAAGCAGCTGAGAAAAGACTGTTTTTAAAGTCTCAACTAGACAGTTTTCCCAACGAAATGATTCAATCAAATCCCATGTCAAGGGACTCGAAACTGAGAGATCTTGATTTTCGTCGGTCTTCAGACAATCTTCTTCGGCTCGTCGGGAGGATTCCACGTGCTCAAGGCGTGGATATTGAACCGAATCCCGTCATTTTAGACGGAAAACATCCAATTGTACAGCTGATGATAGCCTACCTTCACAGAAGAGCCGCTCATGCAAACAACGAGACGGTAGTAAACCAGCTGAGGCGCAAATTCTATGTCGTCCGACTGAGGCCATCTGTGAAGAAAGTTGCAAAATGTTGTCTCTTTTGTCGCATAAAGAAGGCTCTTCCGCTGACACCTTTAACTGGAGACCTTCCTGAAGCGCGACTTGCTCATCATCAAAGACCCTTCACAAATGTTGGTCTTGATTACTTCGGTCCTGTCACCATCACTATTGGCAGAAGGTCTGAAAAACGCTATGTGGCTCTGTTTACCTGTTTAACTGTTCGAGCGGTACATTTGGAGATCGTAGCAAGCCTCACGACTGATTCAGCAATAATGGCAGTAAAGAGATTTATTGCGAGACGTGGTAGCCCTTCGGTAATTATGTCCGACAACGGAACTGCTTTTGTTGGGGCCAGCAATAAACTTAATGAAATTTATGATTTTGCGGCCAATCACAAAATCGTCTGGAAGTTTATTCCTCCAGCATCACCATCGATGGGTGGAGCCTGGGAAAGGCTTGTCAGATCAGTAAAGACTGCGCTATCTGTCACCTTAAAAGAACGATCACCGCGCGAGGAAACTCTTCACACACTTTTGCTAGAAGCCGAAGCCTTGGTGAACTCTCGACCTCTTACACATGTGTCAGTGGACCCACATGAAGATGAGGCCTTGACGCCATATCATTTTTTGATAGGGTCAGCTACAAACGAACCACCCTTGCGTCCTGTGTCTGATGCTGACTTGTGTGGACGAACTCAGTGGAAGAAAGGTCTTAGATTAGCTGACCACTTCTGGAGGCGTTGGGTTGACGAATACCTTCCAACCTTGTTACCAAGGCACAGCATACCTCCCCAACCATCAGTGACCCAGTTGAAGATAGGGGATCTTGTTTTGGTCGCCGATGGATCCCTTCCCAGAGGGACATGGCCGCGAGGCAGAGTAACCGCCGTGTACCCCGATTCAAAGGGATTAGTAAGATTTGTAGACTTGGCAACAAAAGGTGGAATTTTGCGCCGTCCAGTCAGAAAACTGGTGCCTCTACCTACTGTCGCCTAGCATACTGGTGCTTTGCACCGCGGGGCGCCATGTTGGCGACAGCTGACCTTTTTATGGATTTATGGTTTTTATTCTTTTTTTATTGTTTCAATTTTGTTTTGTGTTATGTCAGAGTGTATGATTTGTACGTCACTGTATCAGTTTCGATTAAATTGCTAAAAATGCTAAAAACTGATTTTATTTACTAAAGAATAGTAGCAGGCACCTTCGGGTGCCCAACAATAATTTTACGGCCTATCCACTTTTTCGTAGCTCTGGTGCCATGTCGCAGCTCCGTCTGATTGCCGCTTCGGATATTTATTAAATAAATATTGAGTCAGCCCATTTAGCGGGCCCCGGCTCTGGCGCCGACTTTTATAGAGAAACTGTCAACATAGTCTAGCTTTTGAAGCTTTTGCCTGTTTATAAGAGTTTGAGGCAGCTTTATTATGAAGTGGGTCGCTTGTTGGTAAGCAAATGGAAACCGCTACCCGTAATAACCAGAGATCGGACAGATTTGCGTCATCGGTCGCAATAAAGTGGACATGACTCAAAAATTAATCAAATAATTAATCATTTAATTAATTTCTCGAAATAAAATTTGAACTCCCGGGGATAAAAATTTACACATGCATAAAATTATTAGCAAAATGTTAATTAAAGTGGCAGTTGTCGTTCTCGTAAATATTTTTATATAATAAAGAAATCACAATCCTGCTAGATATGATTATTATTTCTGACAAAAAAGTTTTCTAGTTCTATAGGTATAAAACCTCCGTGGATATACTTATTCTTAATATATGTATTTTGACATATTTGATTAATTTTGGAGTCATGTCCACATCATTGCGAGCAAACCCTCTTTATTCGGTTACAGAATTTTTTGACATTGTTTTTTAATATTTGGCTAGATATGATTTATTTATTGTAATGTAATATGCTATGACGATCCCTATTGGAGATACATTTTATTCATAATGTTTTTAGAATTGTAAAATTGACATATTTTTCTAAACATAATTAATTTTGACATTGTATTTTTATTTAATTGTTTAAGATTTATTATGTTCTCGTTATTATTAATTTTGACGATCTCAACAGAAACACTTATATGTGTGACATGTATCCATATATGGGCAATGTAATGTTTTTGTTGATAAATAAATAAATCTAAATCTAAATCAATGACGCAAATTTGTCCGATCTCTGGTAATAACAGATTGCACATGCGTTGCCAAAGTAGAAGGCTAATAATAAGCGTCTAGTATCCGACCTAAACATGTTTATTTGCCGAAACCGAAACCAAAAGCAAAAGCTCGGTTTTGTTTATAGTTTCGGCCGAAACCATGCTGGTCTGGGAGCAAGGGAAAAACATAGAATGTACCAGTTGCTTCTCTTCCCGCGTAGATGGTAAAAGGCCATCCAGAACAGCATGGAAGAATTGCCTATTGGCTATTGTGTAAGTCACTATAATCAACTCTGTTTGAAGCAAGTTCCCTTTCATTTCCAATCTACGTACAAAAAGCATTACATTCCTCCATGCCACACGTACTTTTGCCCGGATCTTTTTAAAATCAAAATATGCAAATACAGGCCTTTATTAATATTGTATGTGATCCCGGAACGAATTACCCCGGGCGGTAATAGCGACCCGGGCCAGATGTCAAATGGTAGCACGGTCAGTACGGTTTAATTTTTCTGCACATGTGATGTAATAAACCCATAATTTAAGCTACATCGTTGGAAATTTGGAACTGCATAATGCTGGTCTATGCTGGTCTGGGAGTAAAGAAAATACATAGAATGTACTAGCTGCTTCTCTTCCCGCGCAGTTGATAAAAGCCCAGGTGAAAATCTTATTTATCTATTACCATTTTAATTCTTTTCCACCGATATGCCCACAATTAAGGCTAAACGAGGCCTTTTTTAGGTCTTATTACGTCGGTGTCGTCTACCCCGTAAGGGGTCATTCTCGTATGTAAAATGGCCGATATTTTTGAAAAAAGATTTGTGTTTCTGAGTTAAAAGTTGCTGGTGATAGGACCTTGTGCAAGGTCCGTTTGGATCGCTACCACCGTAAGAACTCGCTAGTTCCCTCAATGAGCCTTTACCATCTGCACGGGAAGATAAGCAGCTGGTACCAGCATGGAAGAATTAAAATTTGACCATCTAATCTAATCAGCCCACATCCATCCCCTGCTGAGTATAGGCCTCTACATTTTCACGCCACTTTGCCCGGTCCCGTGCCAGTCTCATCCACAGTTTTCCAGCCGAATGACAGATGTCATCTGACCTGGCTGATGGTCTGCCCACTGACCTTCGACCCAGTCTTGGCCACCACTCTGTGACCGCTTTCGACCATCTGTCGTTCCGTCTTGCCAAGTGCAAGGTGTGTTGACTAACAAAATTGTTGAAGAGCCACAAGAGTTCGTCTTCTATAAAGGCACTTTGGACCTTATTTAACAAAATAAACTCAATTCGAGTTCCACTGTTTCGCTCTTTTTCTACAAATTGCAATTTTGCAGACGACGTCCGTACATTGACTTATGACTTGGAAGTTCAACGTTACGCGACTAGTATTTTAATACAGTTTAGTTTTAGAACACTTTTTCAGCGAGAAATGTAAATGCTAACACGGCGCTGCCACAATATTGGCATATTCCAGCCAATTTACATAAGACCTTAACAAATTGTATAATTAAACGTTATTTATTGAACAATCTATCTAATTGATGAGAACTGTTTGAAAACTTTAGTAGATTTTGACTCTTGTTCTTCGTATATAACTAAGTTACATTACCGGGACATTATAAGGTTAAATAAAGACTATTTCTAAAGTAAAACAAATGTGTTCGCGGCTTGGACCTACCCTAAATTAATCAATCATCCTACGTTGGTTTTACTAGTGCCGGTTATGTAACTTTATGAAAGCACATCGTTCGAAAGTACACTAGGTATAAATCTGTTTTTATCTTCAAAACTACAGCTCTAATCAAAGTTTTGACTAGTTCACAAGATTAATGAGAGCCGTAAGTATCTTGTAAGCTACTCGTATTTCAAATACAGCACAATTTTTCGCCGCTTTCTAGTGGTATTTTAACACATGTGCTTTAAAAAATTAGACCCCTGGGCATGAAAGCCTGCCTGACGCACTACAGTGTGGCGACAGTTTCAACAGCATCCTGAAAATATTGTACTGGACCCAAAGCGCATTGTACGCCCTGAGGATGGTTCATCCACAGACAGCTGCCGAACTGCTGAATGAGGTCCGACAACGCACTGGCATCGCGTAAAGCGCTGCGGGTGTCTATGGACAGTGGTGATCATTTACTATCAGGTGACCCACTAGTTCGTTTGTCTGGCCTCTCTAACATAAAAGAAAAAAAAGCTAGGGTGATTGCGGGCGTATAGGTGGAAAGGTGAATCAAACTATAGTGATCTCCAAATTGTAAATTTGTATGCCTTTTTCCGCTCTTTGTGACATAACCCAATATAAACGTTTCTACATTTTTTCAAACCATTGAACGGCCGCAAAGCAATATCATTCTCGTAGAATCGCTTTTCAGTGGGTCAGATATAAAAACGAGCGGTACGCTAGTTTTTGCCAAAAACATTGGTAGGTATTGTTGTATTTGAAAAATAGTTTCCTCTGCCAACAAAATTGGAGCGTTGAAACACCAAAAACTGATATGTTTTTTTTTATATGAATAGGAAGGCAAACGAGCAAGTGGGTCACCTTATGGTAAGTGATCACCACTGCCCATAGACACCCGCAACCCCGGAGGGATTGCAGATGCGTTGCCAACCTGGAGGACTAAGATGAAATGCCTCTTGTGCCCGTAATTTCTCCGGCCGTCTTACTCTTCACACCGGAACACAGCAGTGCAAGCACTTAGCGGCAGGATTAGCGAGTAAAATGGTGGTAGCGATGCGGACGGACCTTGCACAAGGCCCTACCACCCGCGGTGATGGGCTTTGGCATCTAATTGCAGACTAAATAACTTTTTATTTTCGAGATGGAGTACGTGAAGTGATGCCGGTTCAAACTACGCCTTGCGGTGTGCGTAATACGCAAAAGAGGGGTGTTATAAGATAGACGTCGATGAGACGATGACTGTGTGAGTGTGTGGCATATCGCTCTCGAACCTTCTTGGTCAGGAGTGACGTAAAACTGTGTACACACCTCGGGCGGTGATAAAGAAAGCCTCAGATCGCATGTTTATCGCCCTCGCCTTTGGCTCGTGCGACCAATTCCTGAAAGAAAGAAAGAAGACATTTATTCCTTTCTGCAAGACACAAATATAAGAGAATATACACAATTTTATAGAAAATAATCAAGACATGAAAAAATAGATCATCAGCGTTGTGTGTCTTCGCAAAACTGAAATTGTCGCTGGCTCAGCATTACGCTGAGGTTTTAGAAACCTGCAGCACTGAATTCTTTAATTCCTGCGAATTTAACGTAATTTTTTCAGATATTTCTAAACTTTAAGCCCCTTTGATCGGCTCATGTGCAACTATTAACTAAATATAGGTACTTAATTAAATTAATTCAAACTATAAACGTTTAGTGACATCAAATTTTAACCACTGAAGTAATTAACCTCCATTAATGTCATTAAAAGGTCATTGACCCCCACACAGCGGTACACCTCACACCTTGCTCCCATGACAATAGGAGTCAAATTCCAACTCACACACAGCTCCCTAACCACTTACTGGAAATTCGAAGCGGCGGCTCGCAAACTTACCCAATCACACGTCCGGGGCGACACTGTCGATACATACACTAGATAGATAGTACAAAGTGTGCTTAGTTCCAAAATTGGCCACCAGCAGAGATTAACTTTGTCCAAGCCATCCATCAAAGTAGAGCCCCCTCGAAAACAGACACGTATTACTGAATAGGGAATTGAAACCGGCGATAACTGGGTTTAAGCATGTTTTGTCTCGTTCCAGCGGCAGGGTTAGGCGTATCGGCGTCCCGCTCTTTAATTAACCTCGTCATGTCAGTTTGGACGGAAAGACACTTGACGTGCCCGCGGTGACTCTGCCAATTTGACGTCAAACTTGAGAGCCTTCGGTGGAATTAGGTGTCATTGGAATAGTGATGGCGATTGGTATATTGCCGCATTAACTACTGGGAACTCATGTATGCGTTTTAGTGACTTTGACCCAGCGCTGTCATGATTATCCATTTGAACACACATGTGCGTTTGTGGAACCTGACTAAGTTTTTGGTTCGATTGCTGGCATCAAATGCGACAAATTGCAAAATATGAAATACACTCTCAGATAAAAGTAGAAGTAAAATAAAAGCCTCTGATTGGTAGTTGATTAAAAAAGTCTGACATTAGTCCTGACGTTCGTACGTTGGACGTTGAAATTCAATAAGTTAGTTAGGTTTCAGAATTTCATATAAAACACTCTGAATCCCGGTCGCATTCCTCATGCCGGGGACCCGCCCCCCCTGTCGGGCTCTCAGCCAACGGTCAATGATATCCCTCAGAAACTGCCAGGAAATCATTAGCCGATGCCCAGGGTGCACCGGACCAAGCTCTGCTCGTCCCCGGACGGATCCAAAAACGAACCGCAGGTCTTGACCACACGTGTTAAACCCGACTCGCACCCCGTAAACGTCTATGTATGTACCTACTATAGAATTCGCAGTGCCACTAGCGGATCGAAACGGCAACAAACTGCCAAAGTATTTGTCATTTGAACGGAAATGCGTTCGAGACACTAAGCATAATTGAAATAATATCGAAATTGATAATTAACTCACTGCGACAGCCAAATCGACGTTTGGCTTGCCTTGCTGGTTTGGTTTAACGCGATTGTACTGATCGAGTGTTGCTATATATACTTCTGGATATTTGTGAGCTTGTTTGTGAAGTTCTTTCCACTGGCGTTTGTGTCGCCACAGTGTGTGTGTGGTTTTTGTTCATTTTTTAATTTTATTTGGGTCCCACTGAAAAACAGCGTTGCTGCTTGCCGCAACATTATGAAATTGAAAATGAAAATGAAAATTTTATTTTTGCAAATTGGCCGCCAAGGGTTCTTTTACATGTCTTTTTGAAACTACCAGCGCATTCGGAAAGACCAACATTGCCAAGAAGAATGCGCCGCAAGAAACTTGGCAGCAAGTCATTTTTTCAAAATGAAATACTGTAAGAATACTTAAATTCTACTTAAATTAAATACCTACATTTATAAAAGGGATGTACATATAAGGTCCCCGAGCCTTAAATTATACGCTGAGTGGGGCCCATTTTACACCATATCGGTACCTACTATTATAATTATAAATCTACTTATACGTGTATCCAATGTGTGTAAATGTTTCTCTCTCTCTCTCTCTCTCATAATGTTGCCGTTATATACCGCTAGTAGCGCTGCTTTTGAATTTCGCTATATCAACTTGCTCTGAACGTGAAGGCGATTGTGATAGCAATGGCGATAGCAACTGGCCACTAGTCTTGTATCTCGTTGTAACTTGCACCGTCTACTGTTGCACTGACAGTTCATTACACGAATAGCTTGCCGATATCCGGCCATTTTAAACTAGCCCTGCCAGAGTTTGAGGTTTCGGAATATCTAATTTCAACTAGTTTAGTCTAAAGTCAGCTGATGTTTGACAGATGAAATATGTGTTTTATTTTATTGAATCAGGCGTTACTTTGCGGAGGTCCATTTCAATGAACAAAAAATTTTACTTGCTTTCATCGCCGTTATTGCGTGTTCATTTTGGTGAATAAAAATTGTTGTTGTAAAATACATAACCCTATTTATTTTTACTGTAGTCGAAAAATTTTTTGAAGGTAGTTGTTAATGGATATTAAAAATCATAAATAATAGGGTACTTTGGGAAAACATATGAACGTAGGTACATTAGGCTTATATATACAGTTTAGATTCAGTACGACGTTGGTTTGCATGTGTAACGGTTGTGTGTAAACTTTGATAATGATCCCGTAGAGGGATTGAAACGCGTCAGTGTTTGTGTGGTGTAAGGGATAATTAAGTTTGTGGGATTTATATGTGTTTTATTGGCAGCAGTGGAGGGAGGGATTGCATGAAAAACATATATATTTCACACAGGCTTGGTTATTTTGCACGTGAGTAGCGGAGTAGCAAGGTAAAATTTTTTGTTCATTGAAATATGTGGGCAAGCATGAAATTATTTCGACATGAGGCGCTATGTTCATTCTATTGACATCACTACTCACTACATAGTATAAAATAAAGTCGCTTTCTCTGTCCCTATGTCCCTATGTATGCTTATATCTTCAAAACTACACAACGGATTTTGATGCGTTTTTTTTTAATAGATAGAGTGATTCAAGAGGAAGGTTTTTATGTATAATTCTACGCAGACGAAGTCGCGGGCAGAAGCTAGTTGACTATAATCGACAAAACAATGATTATCAAATGAATTAAGAATTTTTCTTCTTGATTTTTTTGTTTACTGTTACAGTTTTACGGTTTTACCTGATGTGTGTGGTGTAGCGGTGAAACAGTCATCAAACACTGAACACGACTGTCATCAAACCGACGAGCATGTATGAAGAGATTGATGACTGTGGATGAAGCAGGAGAGGTTTGTCGGGATAGTAGCAAGTGGAACAAAGTAGTCTCTGCCTACCCCTGTGGGAAAGAGGCGTGACGGTATGTATGTATGTATCCCTTATCTCGTTTTACGGTACGTATGACATTATATCAAAGCCCGCTTGCTTCTCTTCCCGCGCAGATGGTAAAAGCCCATCGAGGGAATGGGCGAAAGTCAGAAATCATGTTATAGGCGATGCGGCTAGCAACCCATTACTATTTTGATTTCCCTTTCCAGCTATACACCCACAATCTTGCTAAATGTGGCATTAAGGTTTTGTTACATTTGGCTCTGTCTACCCCGTAAGGGATAAAGACGTGATATAGCCCGCAGTTCGCCGGAACTACCGCCAGAATGCGAGGTACACTCGTATTAATATTAAAGGTGTAAAATGATGGTGCGAGAACTTTACACCTGCTATCGACAGGCGGGGGCCCCGGGGAACTGGGGACTCCGGGAATATAATACACACATAAATCACGTCTTTATCCTTTATGGGGTAGACAGAGCCTCAGGTAACAAGACCTGAAGGCCATGTTGATTGTAGGCGTATAGGTGGAAAGGAAAATCAAAATAGTGATGGTTGCTAGCCGCATCGCCTATAACATGATTCCTGTGATTTTCGCCCATTCCCTCGATGGCCTTTTACCATGTAAAAAAGCACCTGGTATATTCTGTGTTTTTTATTTACTCCCAGACCAGCATGGAAGAACAAACAAAAAAACTACCTCTCACCCCAAACGCATAATACGAGGGTCACACCGAAATGATCGGGAATAAAAAAAACTACACGCATAATATTGTACCTAAATCATACTTTATTGTTTTTCAAAGTATTCTCCCCTGCAATTAATGCACTTTTGCATTCGTTGGAACCAATTCTTGAAACAATAATTCCAATCGGAAGTAGCTGCTTCATAAATGGCCGATTGATAAGCTTCTACTGCCGCTTCAGGGTCTTTATAGGTCTTCGCACATTAAAACAACTCCACGCCAATCCGACACCAACTCAACTCACACTCTCGATGAGTAGTCAACTAGTTGATCCACCCAATGGTCACTAGTGGGCAATGCGTTGTCAACGAGTGGACAACGCGGTGTCAACGAGTGGACAACGCGATGTCAACGAGTGGACAACGCAACTCATTTGGCAAATGGTTGCCCGTCACGCGTCAGTCGCAAACGTCACCCTTTATTACCCTATACGTAGTCGTTGCGTGGACAACGTGTGGTCGTTGCGCGGACGACGTGTGGTCGTTGCGTGGACGACGTGTGGTCATTGCGTGACAAACGTGTCGGGGTTGACCTTTAGTGTACGATGCGCAGGCCACTCGTTGTACACTACTTTATAATCCTTTTTTGAAATTAAACCTAGAACATATGACACAGGGCTTAAATTTCAATGTCTAGCATAGAGTCGAGTCGCCGTTGAGTTGTTTTAATGTGCGAAGACCTTAAACCGTTCACCAAGCAACATATCTTTAATTCTGGGGACCGTAAAAAAATCGTTTGGGCTCAGGTCGGGCCAATATGGTGAATGAGACATCAAGGTTCAACTCCTTCGCACGACTATTGTCCAAAACGAAATATGTCCAAAAAGACGAATGTCCAAAGGCATGTCCAATTAGAGATTTGGCCAATGATGAAATTTCCCAACTATATAAATATGTCCATTTAGACATTTGGCCAATTATAAAATTGCCCAACTGTATATATGTCCAATTAGACATTTGGCCAATTATAAAATTGCCCAACTGTATATATGTCCAATTAGACATTTGGCCAATTATAAAATTGCCCAACTGTATATATGTCCAATTAGACATTTGGCCAGTGATAAAATTTTTCCCCGTTTAAAACTTATTTATCAAAAGCACCGCAGTTCTAAGTTTACCGAGCGCCCTGTACAAAACTAGTGCTGAAAACCGAATACCGAATCGGCGAGGAGCTTCCGACGGTTCTTTGCCGTGTCCCGTACACCTTGACGGTGAAGAATTAAAGAACTACGATTTTCTGTTTCGGAAGTAAGTTTTTATTTATTAAAAGTGTGATTAAATTATTTTGAAGGTTCCATTCATCCTTAATAAACAATTCAAATGGCTTTCAACATGAAACTACCGTGAGACTTAATCAAAATTACACATAAACGAATAACTCACGTATAAAAATTCGAGTGATGCTCGACATGTTTCGGACTATTTCGTAGTCCTTCTTCCTGGAGCGCTCGCCCCGGCGGCAGCGAAACGAACACGGAGTGTGCTGTTATGTTTAATTATAATTCAAATGGCATTAAGTACGTACAAAACAAACAATGGTAAGTACTAAGTACTATAAATGGTACATTTTTTTTTTTTTTTTTTATGTGAATAGGAAGGAAAACGAGCAAGTGGGTCACCTGATGGTAAGTGATCACCACTGCCCATAGACACCCGCAACCCCGGAGGGATTGCAGATGCGTTGCCAACCTAGAGGACTAAGATGAAATGCCTCTTGTGCCCGTATATACATACATACATCGAATATATACATCAAATTAAATGTGAACACAGGAAAGACATTTAAATAATCTTAACATCACACTAATATCATAAAGGCGAAAGTTTGTGAATGTGTGCGTGAGGGTGTTTGTTACTTCATCGCGCGCAAACGGCTGGACGCATTTGGATAAAATTTGGAACGGAGAGAGCTGGTACCCGACACATAGACTACTTTTTATCGCGGAAAATTGCATAACTTCCCGGGATAGTGATAAACATGTCAAAGGTAGCTGCCTAGGGTCGCAACGTAATAGGTACTTATTGCAGAATATACTATCAACATCAGTTCTTAAGTCTAATTCTACGCGGACGAAGTCGCGGGCAGAAGCTGGTCTTTAGGTACAAATATTTAATAAGTCTGTTATTATAAAGGCCAAAGGTTTGTAATTTTACTTGTTTGGGTGTATGTATGTATGTATGTACTCTTTATTGCACATAAAAAAAAATAAAAAATACAGTAATACAGAGAAAATAGTACAAAGACGAACTTATCCCTAAGAAGGGATCTCTTCCAGCTACCGTGCTACAGAAAGGAAAAGTTACAACAAAAAGGCAAGCAGTCATTATTATGCGCAAATAGAGTAGTATTAATACTTAATACTAAGTTAAGTAGTATTAATGTTTGTTGTCCTTTCATGGCAAAACGGCTCAACCGATTTTATTGAAATTCGATACATACATACCGTCACGCCTCTTTCCCACAGGGGTAGGCAGAGACAACTTTGTTCCACTTGCTACGATCCTGACATACTTCTCTCGCTTCATCCACATTCATCAATCTCTTCATACATGCTCGTGTGTTTCGGGTACTCCTGACCTGACCTTTTTCCAAAACGTCTCCTATTTGGTGTTGTCCTATTGAAATTCTATACAGAGATACTAATTTCAGTTTCGGGGAAGGACATTATGATAAATTGCATAGTTCCCGCGGGATAGCGATAAGCGAATTCTGCGCAGACGGAGTCGCGAGCAACCACTATACAATAAAGTCTAGTACACACTTCGATGGCACTAAAAGACAAACACGGCTTGACATTCCTAAATGACTGCCGTACTCAATTAAACCCTCTGATTAAACTATGTATCAATGTCTAGCCCCGGCCTTATAGCAGCGCCACGCCACAACCGACCTTAACAGCTCCCCGTTAGTACCATTCTTGCCTGATTCGCAGTTAAAGAGCTATTTGAATACGGAACACAAAATGGTGGTTATTGTGAACTACGCGAAGGCTAATTGGTTCGATGGGTTGTCGAGAATTGTTTATGGTTGGGGAAGTGGAGCAGAATGCTTGCCGACATGGTGCAATGCTGCGGATGTCCATGGGTGGTGCTCATTACCACCAGATGAACCGCGCGTTGCCACTCTATTATTTTGACTAGTTAATACATCTCGAAGACTTTAGTATTTATTACCTTCATCCAGGAATACCAGGAATCATGTTATAGGCGATGCGGTTAGCAAGTCATCACTATTTTGATTTCCCTTTCGAGCTAAACGCCCTTAATCATGCTAAACGTGGCCTTAAGCTTTGGTTACCTTAGGCTCTCTCTAACAAAACCTTAAGGCCACGTTTAGCATGATTAAGGGTGTATAGGTGGAAAGGGAATCAAAATAGTGATGGGTTCTACGAATAATAATATGGGTTGCTAGCCGCATCGCCTATAACATGATTCCTAAGACTTTCGCCCATTCCCTCAATGGGCTTTTACCATCTGCGCGGGAAGAGAAGCAACTGGTGTACATGGTGCTGAAATATTCCGGGATTTGTAATTGTGTCGTACAGACACATCATTCAAACAAATGACGCTTAGCGACAAAAAATTCGCATAGTAACAAAGGTCCCGTGACGGTTGGTAACAAGTAGAAAAATTCGGAGACTACCCACCTGCTATGGGTGGTGTAGGGGTATAGCACGCGTCACGGAATGACGAGGATCCGGGTTCGATTCCCGGCCACAGCTTTACTTTTCGGATTTTTCTATGTGTTCTAATTTTCACAGACATTTAGAAATTAAATTCGGGGACAATTTAGGAGATCCGGTATATGTATATTCTGGAACACTCCGTAAATAGGCCTTTCCTCACTTGTGGTAATCGATTTACAACAAAAGCACACACGATACGTCGTTCAATCTTAGATATAGTATATTTCTGTGCAAACATACATATTATATGGGTTGAATAGATCCGATTATAACGGGGAGTATCGCTGTTTGTTTGTGCTGACCGTCGTGTGACCCAGATATAACATAATATATGTATATATATATATTATATGATATTGAGTTTACGTAATTATCGTTATCCGAGGCAGGGTTACCAAAAATATAATATTCATTCAATAAATAAGTAGACAGAGCCTAAGGTAACAAGACCTAAAGACCACATATAGCATGATTGTAGGCGTATAGGTGGAAAAAGGAATCAAAATAGAGATGGGTTGCTAGCCGCATCGAATGTAACATGATTCTTAAGAATTTTGCCCATTCCCTCGATGGGCATTTATCATCTGCGCGGGACGAAAAGCTACTGGTATATTCTATGTTTTTCCTTTGCTGGGAGCATGGAAGTACCTAAAATATAATCTATTCAATATATATTAAGAGCTAGCTTTTCCTCTTCGCCTGTGCGGCAAATTTCAAAAAAGTAATTCAAAGAAAGAAAGAAAGAAAGAAAAAAAGTTTATTTATGACAATCACAAAACATCAATTAAAATAACTTAAATAAAATAAATTATCACAAAAAAATAAATTGTCACAAAATGGTCCCAACTCAGCATTTGCTGGCCTTACAGCCAGCGCTCACTACAAGTATTCTTCCATGCTGGTCTGGGAGTACACCAGAGAATGCACCAGTTGCTTCTCTTCCCGCGCATATGGTAAAAGCCCATCGAGGGAAAGGGCGAAAGTCTTAGGAATCATGTTATAGGCGATGCGGCTAGCAACCCTATACGCCCTTTGTTACCTTAGGCTCTGTCTACCCTGTAGGGGATAAAGACGTAATTATGTACGTATGTAATCACTACATATTATAAAGCAAAGTACTTAGCCGCGTCTGTCTGTCTATTTGCGAAACTATTTTTTTGCGAAACGAATGTTCATGCGGTTTTCTCTAATAAAGTCAAAGTCAAAGTGATTTTTTTATTTTATTTATTTTTTTCACACTTAATACTACCATTACAGGATTTTGATCCTAATGCGATAGAGCAGGCACACTTAAATAAGTAAGTACATTTAAAAAATCAGAATAACATACAAACGTTTCACGGTTGATAGCATATCACATGCAAGGCAGCCTTTGTGAATTCCTTCAGTGTACATTTATTTGCAAACATAGGTGAAACTGGTTACAGTGATGGTCAAAATATATCTAATCTAACGCTATATTTTTCCTAAAAGCATACAAAATCAATGATAGATAGACTGATTCGCGAGGAAGGTTTAAGCATATAATTTGTCAAGGTTTTGCGTGAATTGGTTAAAATATAACAGTAATTCGTGGAAGTATTCTGTTAATTATTTCAAATGTCGGACGGTTCTAACGATATAAATGAAATTATTAATTTTGTCTTTTTGGAAGCGGAAATCAAGCTGGGGGTAACGTTTTGCAACCGAGTACACTTCAGGCCTCCATTTCATTTTGTCCCAAGATTTTTTAATTTTGTTTTTTGTTACTTTGACATTGGCGAAGTTGTCGTCGCTATAACGACTTGATACGCCACAAATAAGAAGAAGAAGGAATCATTTTAAAACCTGTATTATTGGAATACTAGCTTCTGCCCGCGACTTCGTCTGCGTAGAATTATACATAAAAACCTTCCTCTTGAATCACTCTATTTATTAAAAAAAACCGCATCAAAATCCGTTGTGTAGTTTCGAAGATATAAGCATACATAAGGACATAGGGACAGAGAAAGCTACTTCATTTTATACTAGCCTCTGCCCGCGACTTCGTCTGCGTAGAATTATACATAAAACCTTCCTCTTGAATCACTCTCTATTAAAAAAAACCGCATCAAAATTCGTTGAGTAGTTTTGAAGGGACATAGGGACAGAGAAAGCGACTTTATTTTATACTATGTAGTGAAGTCTGGTGACAACCCTAATGTGATCGATATACTGTCTACTGTTACACTTAAAGGTAATATACAAGACTGTTGTACTAATATATCTGGATATGACAAGCAGTAGACTTTTGTGGCGACTGTACCTAAAGTCTATTCTTTTACCTCGGACACTTTCTTCTTCTTTTTTAATACGGCCCCATCGATCGATGCGATGGTTACGCCAATGTCAAAGTAATAAATATAGTATTCAAAAATCTTGTGACAAAAATGTCGGCAACGTAGTCGGGCTCTTAGCCAACGGATAATGATATCCCTCAGATTCTGCCAGGAAAACATTAACCGATGCCCCGGGTGCACCGAGCCAAGCACTGCTCTTCCCCACGGACGGATCCTCTCGCAGCTCTTGACCACACGCGGAGGTAACCCGACCCGCACCCCACCTCGTATACTAAATTGACAAGTGCAAACGTCAAGTTTTCGAATAATTATATCACTATCATCACTATCACTACATAGTATAAAATAATGTCGCTTTCTCTGTCCCTATGTCCCTATGTATGCTTATATCTTCAAAACTACACAACGGATTTTGATGCGGTTTTTTTAATAGATAGAGTGATTCAAGAGGAAGGTTTTTATGTATAATTCTACGCAGACGAAGTCGGGGGCAGAAGGTAGTTTCGAATAAAGCTCTTATTGTTTAGTGGTGTACTCGAAACTATTGACAATGTCTATGGCCTGGATACAAGTGGTTTTGCCCTGTTACATTTAAAGAAAGAAATATAATATCATAATCGAGTTAATTTAAAGGTTTATTAGTATTATTAGACTATTATAATGCTGACTATAAATCATTTTTAAATTAGACTAGTAAAAAATTAAACATACCCAATTTCAGCATGGAAGTATTATAATATTATTATATTGTTTACCAAATAATACATGTTTCGTTTTTAATGATTCCCTTGCGGTAAAGATATGATTTGGTCCAGATTTCGGGTATCAGCCCGTCGAAGAAATGTTGTAATTTCTTCCCTCCCGTCTTAATAGGCAATCTTTGAAAGATTACCGCCGGGGCCTTTTACAGCGGCCGTTCCAAAGCCTTCGAGGAAAATAGGAAAATACGTTGCTTTGTGAAAGAATTAAAATAACGTAACAGCTGTACGCGTTTCGCACATCTGCGCAGACATCAGGGATGCATGCTGTGCCTCATAGTGATTTAAACTTCCGCGGGTCTCACTCTTAACCAGAGATCGGACAGATTTGCGTCATCGTTCGCAATAAAGTGGACATGGCTGAAAAATTAATCAAATAATTAATCATTTAATTAATTTCTCGAAATAAAATTTGAACTCCCGGGGATAAAAATGTACACATGCATAAAATTATTAGCAAAATGTTAATTAAAGTGGCAGTTGTCGTTCTCGTAAATATTTTTATATAATAAAGAAATCACGATCCTGTTAGACATGATTATTATTTCTGACAAAAAAGTTTTCTAGTTCTATAGGTATAAAACCTCCGTGGATATATTTATTCTTAATATATGTATTTTGACATTGATAGTTGTCAAACTTTTGTATTTATTGACTAGGAATTAAAATTTAAGTCAAGTAAGAAATTAATTAAATGATTACATATTTGATTAATTTTGGAGTCATGTCCACATTATTGCGAACAATGACGCATGTCCGATCTCTGGTTATATATGATGACGTCTCTGTCTGTTTCGTAGTAATAAATAGAGACGGAATCATAGGCCCTTAATCACGTAAAATATATTGAATGTTAATTACCTCGTTTCGACTGCGATACAGCGGCTGAAACGTTAAGCTCGAAAAGTGTCATTTTGCTCAACCTATGCATAGAAAGTGCGTCAATTCTGGATGACGTCAGACCGGTGGTCTGGCTGTCCCTTGAAGCTGAGAAAAATTCCAAGTCGAGCAATATAATCATTAAAAAGTATTCGAACAAACTTTCGGTGCAAGCCCAGATTCGAATCCACAACCCCCAGCTGTGAAAGCAGTAGGCCATGGCTACAAAATCCCGTGGTGCCTTAGAAACCAAATTGGTTGACAGTAGGTATGATTATACTCGTACATATGAGTAATATTCCAAGCTCAAAGTTAATTGATCGTTAAGTATAAAGGCGCTCCTATAATCCGCGATTAATCGGGCGTCCGTCCAGAAATGTTTTTCAGCGGTAATTAGCCGGATAGACGGCTTTTGAACGCCATCTTGTTTTTGCCGATTGCCAATTTTTTTCTCGCAAAATACTATCTTGATCTTTCACGTTGGTATTGGATTTAGTGGTGAAATATGTTATTGATACGAAAATTTAAAAATTATAAATGAATAAATAAAAAATAAATAAATATTTATTACCACAACATAAACAGATAGAAGTTAAGTTGACAACAGATTCAAGACTAGAGAAAAAAAAACAATGAGATAGACTAGGCGGGCTATGTTCCGGCAACGGGTACAAGTCTCAGCATGGGCTACATGAACCCAGCGCTAGTTTTCAGTCTGGTCCCCAAAATGCAAAAACTATTTACATACATACACATACATAATCACGTCTATCCCTTACGGAGTTGACAGAGTCTAAGGTACCAAGACCGGTCACGTTTAGCATGATTGTGGCTACATTTCAGAAAGAAAAACGATTTTGCGGAGGTCCATATCTGCGTGGAACGGAACGCAAGAGGGTGAAAGAGTGACGAATTTTATTAAGTCAGTTTTAAAAAGGCTGACGGTATACAAACTATTTTCTCGTTGCTATTTAAAAAGGTCTCTCTAATTCATTTATTTCGATCACCCTTGCCCCAACTCAGGGGTGCTACTAACAAGGTTCCCTATAAAGTAGGATCCCAAGGCATCGTAAACATCTCGCCGACAGGTTTAGCACCCCTGGAGTGTAATAGATTCCTTCTAGACTTAACAATGTATGTTCACGACTGTATTTGAGGTCGACCCATATATGGGTCACATTGAGTTAACGATTAGAACAATACGAAGACAACTCTGTCATGCAACTAGAACCAGTGAATTGGCATTGTTCATTTTTTTTAGTATGCTCCAATTCGAAAACCATTTCGAGGAAAACCATCATTTATCCTATTTATCTTGTCCGATTTCAAAAATACTTTATAACTGCAGATATTTTTGTAAAAGTACTTTGAACCTTTGTTTGACCGAACGACCCGGTTTTTAGACAGAATCCAGCATCGAATGTCTGCCACAAAAATGAAAAAAAAAGGTTTAGCTATGGCAACTGTCACATGTCACTGTCAAATCGACAAAACCATAGACAAAGCCGTTTTTTTTTATAGCCAGCCGAACGAAGGCGATTGGGATTCTGTCTAAATTCACGAATTATCAAACAGCGAAAAAATATTTATTATTAATCAACAAAGCTACGTAAAAGCATAATATTCAAATTAGTTGCTTGAAATAGTCCATTTTATCAAATAAAGGTGTTAAAAGCACAGCTTAAAAAAAAGAACAATGCCAATTAGAAGGAAATCAGGGTCCCGATTTTTGAAAGCACATGTGTGAAAATATCACTCGAAAGTGGTATAAATCTGTTTCTATCTTCAGAACTACAGCTCTAATCAAATTTTGACTAGTTCACAAGGTTAATGAGAGCCAAGTATCTTCTAAGCTACTCGTATTTCAAATTCAGCACAATTTTTCACCATATTTTCACCATTTTTCAGTTTCGCCATACAAAAGTATGTATTCCTATGTTTCATCCCTGGCCAGTCACGTTAGAACGAATATTTTTATGATTTTATGATTTTACTTACAATTTTGATTATCTAAAAATTAAGAGCCTAATTAAATTTTTGATCAGTTGACAAGATTCTGCTAGAGCTGTGATTTATTTCTATTCTATTTCAGCACAATTTTTCACCGCTTTTGAATAGAACTGTCAATCAATCAACCAGTCAATCAATTCACAAGAACATATGGTTTACATAGATGGTATTGTAAGCAAGTATCAATCCCTGAATATATTCAGCCATTTGAGGCGCGTGAAGTTTGACAGACATTAAGCAGTCAAATTGTATGTAATTTAATTAATACTATAAGAAAACAATAAAATTAAAAAATAAATTAAATTACTGTTCTTTCGGTGATTAGATTTCTAAATTATTGTCCCAAGTTTCAAAATTACACACCACCGCGTCTGTCGACTTTTTAAAAGCCAATTACTTACGCCGTCAGCAAAAAAAAACAAAAAAGCTACTAATTAGATCTCATATCTAAAAGGCCACGATGCATTTTTAATTAAACGCTCACAAGATGGCAGCACTCAGAACCTTTTGTTTTGGCGCGAAAATGCGCGCGAAATCCTTGATTCGCGCCTTTAGGCAATATGGCCGACTTTGAACTTACCAAATTACCTTTCTACCCGATTCGCACGCAATTTGACTTTCAACTCTATTTGGTTCGATTAAGGTTAGCGGTTGAGTAATGTTAACGTTTGAAGTGAATGTGTAAGTTGGTATTCTTTAACAAAAGAGTGATTGCGGCAACGGAAACCTCGTAGAGAAGTCCTTTGTGGACGCCCTGAACATAGGTTCTGCGCTTTTTCAAAGAAGATTGTTGATTTTTTAGGGTTCTCTTATGCAGTGGCGAAGTAAGTTAATTAATTAAGATCATCTGCACCGTCAGCTTCGGGGATTTGGCTAAAATAGCGTAGGAATAGCGGCCGAAACGCCTGTCAAAGTAGAGGCGTTTCTCCAACAGCAAGCATGGTTTTTAAGGTTGTAAAGACAACGGTAGTTTTTGTGTTTATACAATTTAAATATTTGTATACACAAATAATCGAACATAATGATACTAAGGTATTAATAGTAAAGTGTTATATATTATAAAATTATTCTCGTCTTATAAAAAAATGTATTTGAAAAAAAAAACTGTAATTGAATTCGCTGAACAGCAAAATCCATTGCCTCATGAAATATGAAAGCTAACAAAAACGTCTTTAATTTGACAAAAATTTTCACTCTCAAATAAAGTAAGGTGTAACTTACTTTATTCTGTGGTGTACTTTTTTCGCAACTGTATAGAAAAACGTCGTTCGATACACGCGCGGAAATGTCATTCTTCACTCGTCCCGAGTGCCACTCGACTTCGACTCGTGGCAAGATATCTCGCGACTCGTAAGTAATGACATACTTTCCGCACTAGCATCGAAATGTACTATTGCAGTCCGTTTCAATCTGATTTAATTGTAAATATTCCATGCTTAAATACTATCGATACACTAATCAGTATGTTATGATCAATCTACCAAACGGAAACACGTACCTACATACATGTGTTTAATTAATGTCACTTATAATGACATGCTATGATAACCATGTGACATTCGTGACAGCTACCACCCACCCTCTTCTTTACTGCTAAACGTAGTTCCCTCTAATCACTACATAGTATAAAACAAAGTCGCTTTCCGCTGTCTGTCTGTCCCTATGTATGCTTAGATCTTTAAAACTACGGAACGGATTTTGGTGCGGTTTTTTAATAGATAGAGTGATTCAAGAGGAAGGTTTATATACTATGTATAGATTGCACCCGTGCGAAGCCGGGGCGGGTCGCTAGTAAATAAATATAAAGTATTAGTAACCTCGCAAAGTATGCAGATTTTGAGGTAAAAGTATCCCTTAGAGTTACTAAAGTTTCACACCATCCAAGTGCAGAAGTTTACGGAGCGGTCCCGAGTTCGATTCCCATTTGCATAATTTGAACTGGTCACGTCCTTTGTAAAATATATATCAAGTTTATAAAAAAGCTCTCCGAAGAAGTTGGGGGTTCGTGGGGGGGGCAGAGCCGCTTCGATTGGTTCCTTGGTCATTTTGAAGCTGGTTTGAGAGCGACGAAAAAACCTAGAATGGACCAGTTGCTTCTCTTCCCGATGGTAAAAGCCCATAGAGGGAACGGGCAAAAGTCATAGGAATCATGTTATAGGCGATGCGGCTGGCAACCCGTCACTATTTTGATTCCGTTTTCCACCTATACGCCCACAATCATGCTAAATGTGGCCTTTAGGTCTTGTTACCTTAGGTTCTGTCTATCCACTACATTATATAATATAATGTATGATTTATTTCCACTGTTAATATTTGGCATCTCTTGTTAGGTACCATTAAAATGCACACAATATAAATACGCACACACACACACTCACTCACACACACACACACACACGCGCACGCACGCACGCACACACGCACACACACGCACGCACGCACGAACTTCTGTGGTGAAATAAAGTTATTCTTATTCATATTCTTGATTTCCCTTTCCAGCTATTCGCCCTAAATCATGCTAAACGTGGCCTTAAGGTTTTGTTACCTTGGGCTCTGTCTACCCCGTGAGGGATAAAGACATGATATGTTTATGTATGTAAATTCTTTTTTTCTTAACTCACAGACCAGCATGGAAGAACAAATCACATAATTGAAAAATTAGTAATTGAGTCGCAGAAGTAAATAAATTAAACATTCAATTAGCAATTAATGTTGGTACCTACCTAACATCCAAGAATGCCTAAATTAATTACATCTATAAATTATCGAGTCTAAGTAATTCTCAGACACACAGTTGGCTCTGCACTCAATTTTCAACCTTCAACACCTTAATAACAACCAATAAAGTTCAAATTTAAATTAAGTTTCGTTTGCCAGCTGCTTTGGTAGTAATTTGTACCTGCACCGTTGACATTTCCCGTTGCCATTCGTTCATTTATAATCCATTCGTTCATTTATAATTCATTCGTTCACTCACGACCGAGTCTCCGTCGAGGATAGGTCTGGTAATGTGACCAGCTATTCAGTGAGTACGCGGGACAATCCTGTGGGCGTCATGTCAACTGTCAAATCAATGATACTATTTTCTGCTGCATAAGGACTTGTTATTTACATACATACATATATCACGTATTTATCCCTTACGGGTTAGACAGAGCCTAAGAAAACCTTAAGGCCACGTTTAGCATGATTAAGGGCGTATAGCTGGAAAGGGAAATCAAAATAGTGACGGGTTCCTAGCCGCATCGCCCATAATATGATTCCTAAGACTTTCGCTCATTCCCTCGATGGGCTTTTACCATCTGCGCGGGAAGAGCAGCAACTGGTAAATTCTATGTTTATGCTTTACTCCCAGACCAGCATTTATTACTCTTATTTTATAAATGTCTTTGTATTAGTTTGCAGGGTATATTTGTTACTGAAAAATTGTAATTCGACTCTAAATCCTACTTATATTACAAACGCGAAAGTTTGTAAGTATGGATGAATGGATGGATAATGTTTCTTACTCTTTCACGCCAAAACGACTAAACAGATCTGGATGAAATTTGGAACATAGATAGATTATAGTCTGGAATAACACATAGGCTACTTTTTTCCCGGAAAATTGCGTAATTCCTGCGGGATAGCGATAAACGAATTCTATGCAGATGAAGTTGCGGGCAACAGCTAGTTAATACATAATGCATAGATAAATCACGTCTTTATCCCTTACGGGGTAGACAGATCTTAAGGAAACAATACCTTAAGGCGACATTTATCATGATTGCTGGTGTATAGCTGGAAAGGGGAATCAAAATGCTATGGGTTGCTATCCGCATCGCCTATAACATGATTACTAAGATTTTCCCCCATTCCCTCGATGAGCTTTTACCAAATGTGTTTTCTTTGGAACACACTCCTTTTACTTCTGGAATATAAACCACTGCCGGTATACTATATAAGCGTTATCGACATTATCACTATCACTACATAGTATAAAATAAAGTCGCTTTCTCTGTCCCTAAGTCCCTATGTCCCTATGTATGCTTATATCTTCAAAAGTACACAACGGATTTTGATGCGGTTTTTTTTAATAGATAGAGTGATTCAAGAGGAAGGTTTTTATGTATAATTCTGCTCAGACGAAGTCGCGGGCAGAAGCTAGTATAAACTATAACTACAATTACGGGATGGTCTCACTGTATTTGCATCTTGTGGTCGCCCTACAGCTATAATGCTACTAAATTGTAAATGACCGTTTCGACTTTGAGTGAACTTCGAATTTGGGCTTCTTGAATTATTCATGTTATATTGGCTGCGTGTGTGGTGGGCTTTATGAATTTTTTAATGCCTCCAACCGTTGTAGGAAGTACGCAAGTTTCCAGGATTGCTAGGCTTTAAGGGAACAGTGGGAATGCGGAGATGAGGGTAGAGAAGAGTTGAGAGATTTAAAAAGAAAGATAGTCGGGCCAAAAAAAAATTGAAAAGGAAAAAATGCGTAATTCTTTGCAGACGAAGTTGCGGGCAACTGCTAGTTTACCTATAAATGAGTAACTGATTGACAGATTAGGTAACGCCTACTTTAAATCACCGGAGGTAGATACTTGTGAGAAACATATATATATTTTTTATATATATAGCTAACTAGCTTCTGCCCGCGACTTCGTCCGCGTAGAATTAGCAAATGGCATGTTTAACGCTATCCCGCGGGAACTTTGAACTTTTCCGCGATAAAAAGTAGCCTATGCTTCAATCTAGAGTACTAGCTACAGTAATCTTCGTTCCATATCCAAATCCGTCCAGTCGTTTCGGCGTGAAGAAGGGACGGACATACACACTCGCTCACTAATTCACATCGTCACGAACTTTCGCATTTACAATATTAGCAGGATATTAGTAGGATACTAACTGTTGCCCGCGACTTTGTCCGTAAATAGAGCCAAAGTCAGGGATAATGTAGGATTCAAATGGAGACAGAATTTTTCAAATCAGTCCAGTAGTTTCCGAGCTTATTCAATACAAACAAACAAATCTTTCTTCTTTATTAAATTATAATAACACGGCTCGGTTAGTCAGGTTCATCTCTCTGTCGCCCTGACTACCGGTAGCTTAGGCCTCGCCTCGCTGCCGGCGGCACCCTAGGTTAGGTTTTATAATGTTTTTATATTTTGTATTAATATTGTTTTATTACTTTTATATGACTATTGTAAGAACCTAACTTAAGATAAAAAGAAATATACAGATACATCACGTCTTTATCCCTTACAGGGTAGACAGAGCCTAAGGTACCAAAACCTTAAGGCCACGTTTAGCATGATTAAGGGCGTATAGGTGAACACAGATAATAATATAATAATGCAGATTAGCAATCCAGTCAGAGACATCTATGGAGCGATATCGTTACGTTTGATAGCGCTTTGATTTTGCAGGTGTGAGCCTGTTAATTTGCTACAAATCCCCTCGCAAAATGTACCATAACACCCCGGATTACGGGTCGAATTCGCGTGGTACAAGGACATTTTTACAGGTAATCTCTGGATAGTTAAGGCCAAGCTGTACCCTACTTAAGCCGAATCACATGTTTTATATCCACGACTTGTGCAATAGGTCCGAGTTACAGCATTCCTATTTTGCCATTAACACTTGCCGTGAATTTTGTATGTACGTAAGTATAACTCTTTATTGTTCATACAACACAAGAAAAAGATGAATACAGGACAACACACATGCACAAAGGCGAACTTATCCTTAAAGACCTCTTCCAGTTAACCTTTGAACGATTGACAGGACTTATATATAAGTATTAAGCAAAAGTAGACACAGAAAAAGTAAAAGAACCGATCGAAACCTAAAATAATCCTAATAATCCTAAATAATTAAAGAGTTAGGTTAAGATAAAGATCCTACATACATACATATATCACGTCTTTATCCCTTATGGTAGACAGAGCCTAAGGTGACAATACCTACAGGCCACGTTTAGCAAGATTGTGGGCGCATAGATGGAAAATGGAATCAAAATAGTGATAGGTTGCTAGCCGCATCACCTATAACATGATTCCCATGCCTTACATCATTTTGGAAAAGAGATGATACTCTTCAAACTGCTGGACCGATTTTAACCAAACATATCTAAGAACCACCGCAAGGAAACTGGCTTCCAATGACAAAAAAACTGCATCGACCAAACCATCCATTTCAGAGGTACGATGCCACACATATACTCACACACAGACATCGACGTCTGACTTATAACACCCCTCTTTTTGCGTAGACATATTTTATATACATACACAAGTCACGTCTTTATCCCTTACGGGGTAGACAGAGCCTAAGGTAACAAGACCTGCAGGCCACGTTTAGCAAGACACTGAGGGTGTAGAGGTGGAAAGTGAAATCAAAAGTGATGGGTTGCTAGCCGCATCGCCTATAACATGATTCTTATGATTTTCGCCCCTCGATTGGTTTTTGCCATCTGCGCGGGAAGAGAAGCAGCTGGTACATTCTATGTTTTTTCTTTGCTCCCGCACCAGCATGCGTTAAAAAAAGGGATAGGAAATCTTCTGCAGCCTCGTGTCTTAAACGTTTACTGTGAAAACGTTGCATATCGGCTAAACATTGAATTTAGTGAATGGTCAGATTAACCCGCGGCCAAAGGCATTGTTCTACGGCGCATTGTTCCTTGCACAAAGACGGCAACATGCCTACGGTAAGGTAAGTTCTTAGAATAGTGTGACTGGTTTCGTTCGGGCGTTATGCTAGACGAAGACACAGCCAGTCCAAAGTTTGAAATTCGATATACGCATCATACTATTTTTTTTAATCAAGACTAGACAATGTAAGAATTAAGCCTTCACAACTATTTTTCACAACTAGTTAAAGAATAACTTCGTCTTCTTATTATTATTTGTGGAGTATCAAGTCGTTATAGCGACGACAACTTCGCCAATGTCAAAGTAACAAAAATATAATTAAAAAATCTTGTGACAAAATGTCGGCAACGTTGTACGGTAATGGTCAAAGACCCCCCTCCCCCCCAGTCGGGGTCATAGCCAACGGTCAATGATATCCTTCAGAAACTGCCAGGAAATCATTAGCCGATGCCCAGGGTGCACCGGACTAAGCACTGTTCTTCTTCTGCTTGTGCTTCTCGGACGGATCCAAAAACGAACCGCAGCTCTTGACCACACGTGGAGGTAACCCGACTCACACCCCAGTTAAGAATAAGCACTTTTATTCCTTATTTAATAACTACTTATTAAATGGAATAAACAGTGGCCTTTCTTAAATGTCATTCGAAATTAGTTAAGAAACAAGAAATATTTGTTCCCCAGGTTTTACCAGTGCCGTAACTTGGTTATGTACGGGGAATACACCATTTCGAATGACAGTTAAGAAATATTAATAATAGGTACTCCTCTCAACCACTCAAAGGCTGACTGAAAGAGATCCCTTAAAAGGATAACTCCGCCTTTGTGCGTGTATCTTTATTTTATGTTTATTTTGCACAATAAGGAGTTTACTTACATACATAGGTACTTCGTCTACGAAGAATTATAGGCTTTTACCATCTGCGCGGGAAGAGAAACAACTGATACATTCTATGTCTTTCCTTTGCTCCCAGACCAGCGTGGAAGGTTTAGGTACTGTGTTTATATTTATGAATCGAATCTGAGTACAGCAGTTATTACCAAAATAAAACAACAATCAAAAATAACTGGCATTCGGTATTATCAGATATCTACAATTCTATGTTATCAGTACATGAATCATCAAAACAAACAATATTAACAAAGGTGTTTTAAAATCAATTTTGATATCGCGCGGGAAATGAAAGCAGCTGGCGGCCTCTTATTGGCTAACTGCCGCGAGGCACGCTGTCACTATCTGCATCCCTTTCTAATGAGTTGAGTACGACAAAGATGCGGCGAGCAGAAATGGGGACGCCTCATTGGCTAGTTGTATTCCCCACTGCGCAGTTGCAATGCGTTTTGATTCTGCTCAGTAGTAAATACGCCATAAGTTTCACGTAGCAGGTTAGAAAGTTATTGAAACAAAATTATTGGTATCAAAATTACACTCTTTTATTACAGGTCTTACTTATATCACTATTCAATAGCTGATGAATGGTATACATTTTTTATTTAAGTCCTTTTTGTTTTGTAGCTGTTTAGTTTTGTGAAAATGTGGCCAGTCCTATTCGAATTGAGTAAAAGTTGCAGAGTGGAAAATGGGGGCTCTATCTTTACGAGGGTTGCCATTGTAATTAATTTCTTTTTTTCGACCAACCTGGTATATATATAGGTAGCTGATATCTATAATATGTATAAGTTTTGGTGGTAAATATATTTAATGCACGTTTCCAGTATAAAATAATCCAGGTTAAAAAGCCATGATGGGCAATTTGCAGTATTTTTTCATTAGAGATATGCGGTGATAGAGACACTTTTATAGTTAAAGGATAACTCCCCATTATATTTAGAAAGAATAAAAAAGTGAAGCGACAATATTTTTCAATAAACATATCATATCGGTCACAAAGTTTTGCGAAAATCGAACTAACGAAAACATTTGTCCAAGCTGAAACGGATATCTTTGCTCGTGCTTCGCGCTCGATCAATAAAAATAAAGAAAAAACACAAGCAAGATACTTAAAATTCCCGGAAATTATTCAAATAGTTATTATGGCAGATGAAAATTCTATAAGTGTTCCCCGCCGCGTCCAAGACTAGAATCAAAGTTATCAAAGCCTGCATATTTCATTCCATCCCTCTCTTTAAACTTATTTTAAATATTATAGAAAAAAAAAATGATTCACTATTGTTATTATTATCTTATTTCTGTTTTATGTTAGAACTTTTATCTTTTATGTTGTGTTTAATTTCCGTCTAGTTTGGTTTGATTGGTTCTTTATAAACCAAGATTCCGACTGAAGAACTTAAGTATCCATGGTCAAGCAATAAATAAAAAAAACAGAACCGGCGTCATTACTTTTGACGTTTACCCTACTCCGTAGTTAGAAAGTCGAAGTTCGTTTCGTGCTGTTCCGCTCGCACTAACAGCCATTAGTAGGAGTGTGAGGGACGGTATGACACGAATTCGATTTTCGAATTTTGGTGAGCCCTGTTAGAAATATTATCCCCGGGAATCGAATAGAACTGCCAACGGCAAATATGCGTAGCGTAAAAGTTTAAAGTTGTGAACGAGACTGGCACTGGAGGCGACAAAATGACGGGAAAATGGAAAAGGCCTTAGCCAGCACCAGTTAATTGTAGGATTAATTGAAGTGGCTTGATTTTATTAAACCCTTTTACGCAGTATTTTTTTGTGGTATTGTTTAACGATTATGCACCTCTCAATAAATAAACTGAAATTTATAGTACCGTTCTAATATCAAATACTATATAGTACATCTGAAATTCTGCGTAATCAAATCATGTGAACAAATAAATTCTTCACGCTGTTAATTCCGTTAATCCAATTCCAAAATCATATTGATAAAAGGCGGGAAACAAAAGCAGCTGTCGTACTCTGAGTGGTCGAGACGTTTCACCGTTGCTCACTTCCGTTGCGTTTTGTTTTTGTTTGAGGCAAATACATTAATACACTATAATGGCAAAGCATCAAACTTATATCGCCGTTTTTAAATGTCCAAATATAATCCAATGTTTTATAATTTGTTTAACATAAAAAAATGCGCACTACAGATCTGTATTTGCAACTATTTTTTATATATGTGACAGTTGAATATTTTGCGGGTAGGGTGCAGTATCGAAACGCGGTGGTAAAATGATACCAGCGCAAACGAGATTTCATTAATTTCGAAGAATCTTATATGTCTATATTTGTTTCCACCACCTACCAACTTATTTCTTTGTGTTATTGGTTGTCTGGTAGAGATCGGTATTAAGCGATAAGACCGCTTTTTGTGTACTTTGTTTCTGTATTGTTTTGCATTGATTTCTGGTGTTCAATAAAGAGTATTTATCTTGTATTATTATTGTCTTGTATTGTATTGTATTTTATTGAACAATATTGACCACTTCATAATTATGTAAACGAATTGAATTTCCTAACTGTAATTTTCGAGATACATAGTTCACTAAGCCTGAAAGTAGACTTTCTAGATAGGTGTCGCGCCAGCCGCGAACCTATAGGTGAGTGGGAACCTTTATAAATTTTATGTGGCAACACTAGCATGAAAGGGTAACACTGTAGAGTCTATGGTTTTCTTTCAAATGGAGGCAACAGTTAAATTATGTTTGACTTAGTATAAACTTACCGCATAAGATCAAGAGTCGTCTGGCCGTGTCTTATCCAACCTCGACATTGGCGGAATCATCGCACCGTTCGATGGGGCCATTATTATCCCAAAAATTGAATTGAACTTAGTATAAAAGTTCATGTGAGTCTTGAAGCAGCACCAGTTTAGCAGCAGCAGCATCTCCTTTTTCCAAAGCTGAGTATAACTGAATTACTTATTGCCAGAGTAATGATATATTTGTATGGTAGCTTCGGTGTATTTTTTTATGTGAACCAATTTTGATGTGTTGTGATTCCAGTTTGAACGTAGGCTCCCAGCGCTTGGCTTGAGATACGTTCTTACTGAAGTGTTCCCTAGTGCTCGGGCGGTAACCTGGGTTGGATATCTAGTCTCCACTTGGGGGGACTAGATCCAGGCTCTATCGTCAAGTCTTGGCGCGATCGCTTGACCAAGCAGTTGTTTGTTTAGCTTGTGGGCAACGGAGACGTCCGTGTGACCCCTGGCACCTGGAAGCGAGCAAGTTTTACAGGGTTCATCGAGATAATATTTTATGTCGTAGTGTGGTTCTGATACTAACTATGTTTTGCAGTTGACTAAGAAGTTTATATACACCGAAGGCATCATGAGTATTGTGGTGCTCCAGGCCAGATGGGTGATCAGCATTACTCATTTGGTCACTATGTATACAGAAGGCGGAAGGAGATAGCTGATTGAGACACGGACGGGATGGTAACAGCAAAGCAGGATTCACGCTGAAAGCCAACAACCAACCTGACGGACGACCCAGGTATGATAAATCATTTACTTTACGGGAGGGTGCGAATAATAGGGTGTTCCACACATTTTTCTAAGTTACTCAGTTGCAGACGAAGCAGATAAGCATTAGTTCATGGATTCCCCTATTATTTGCCACCTTTCCCGACAATAGGTAAGTACTTATTTCAATTTATATTTTATCACGGTAGGTACATTTCATATTTGCTTTAGTAACAGGTAAATTATTATTTTTTTACTAACTTTTGGCTATTTAGAATTTCGTAATGTATGCAGGGAGTGCCAGAGAGCGATTAGGAGTTTTCGTTACATCCTTTAGTAAAATTAATAATTAGGAATTAATGATTTATTATAATCACTAACAGTTAATAGACATTTTACAGTTCAATTAAACTGTTTTATCAGCATCACGTGCACAGATCTAAATAAAGGAACAATTCTTTGATTCTTAAAAGAAGGTACCAATTGATAATGCATTTCAATATTTTTTTCGTATTGGCTTTTTACAGTCCACATCGACTGGTAGAATACCTATGGGCACTTTGTTGTCGTAGATCTTAAATGTATCTACTTTCATCTTTCTTCAATTTATTTTAATTTACCGTCCGTTTCTTCCATGCTGGTCTGGGAGCAAAGAAAAAACATAGAATATACCAGTTGCTTCTCTACCCGCGCAGATGGTAAAAGCCCATCGAGGGAATGGGCGAAAGTCATAGGAATCATGTCATCGGCGATGAGGCTAGCGACCCATCACTATTTTGATTTCATTTTTGACCTATACGCCCACAATCTTGCTAAATGTGGCCTGTAAGTATTTGTTACCTTAGGCGCTGTCTACCCCGAAAGGGGTAATGACGTGATTTGTGTATGTATGTAATTTACCGTAATTAATATTCACCACGTTGGCAACCCACGGGCATCCCTACCACGTCACCTCAGCCAACGTCATTCGAGCGATATCACCGATGTTGACGTATTTTATAACCCGCCTAATTGAAAAAGTCTTTATCCATTAGTGCAAAAACGTAAATAAACAATCAAGTTAACTCGGTCGGATTATCTAAACATCGCGCAGCTCTTCCGCTATCCAAACAACGTTTCAATGCTATGTTTGATATACCTGAAGTCTTTATTTCTGTTACTATTCGCTGTCTCGCTGTAGAGTGAAAGAGATAACATTCGCGTGAATTGTCGGAAGTATAAAAACTGCCGGTGTCTGGCTGAACGATCACAAACCATTGTCAACCGGATAAGTTAACAGTGCCGTCAAATCAATTGAGTGATAAGCGAATTACGCGCGGTAACTGGTAAGTAGAAAAAAGTTTATTATTAAATTAAAAAGTGGATAAATTAAGTTGAAATAGTATTATATCATAGTCGTTTAATTTAAAACGAGTTTAAAACACATTTTAAGCCAACGTTCGTAGCGGTTTTGCTTTATAAAGATGGATTTGTACCTATCACCAGCTCAGTGGCGTAACTATAGGGTGGCAGGGGTGGCAAAATGCCAGGGCCCCTAGCTCTACGGGGCCCCGAACTGGCTTGGTTGAAAGCACAAAAGCACAGAAGGGACGCTGATGCACTTCTTTATTTTGAGGAAGGAGCCCATCTGACGAATTTGCCACGGGCCCCAGACGTTATAGTTACGCCACTGCACCCAGCTTTAAGAGGTATGAATTGGACACATTACAAAATGCCGCTGCTATTATTTCTGGATTATTCCATTCAGGAGGAAATTAGGTTCAAATTATTTCTAAGTGCTTAGGTATTTATACTTTTACAGTGTGCAAGGTTGACAAGAATACATGAGTAGGTACCTAGTTCATTTTATTCTCGATGCTTAAATAGTTAGAACTATAATTCTGTGTTATAAATAATCTGTAACTCTAATTATTAAGTTAAATGAAATTAAATATGGCAATATAAAATAAGATGTGGTATAAAAAAAAATTAAAGTAACTTCTTCCATGCTGGTCTGGAAGCAAAGAAAAAACAGAATGTACCAGTTGCTTCTCTTCCCGCGTATGGTTAAATCCCATCGAGGGAATGGGCGAAAACCTTAGGGATCATGTTATTAGGCGATGTGGCTAGTAACCCATCGCTGTTTTGATTCCCCTTTCCATCCATACGCCCACAATCATGCTAGACGTGTGTTTGTGGACGTGTGTTTGTGTGTGAGTATGTGTGTGTGTGTATGTGTGCAACAGACATAATATTTCTTGAGAATCACAGTGGTGTTTAGAGAAAAAAAAGAGATCAGTACATTTCCTTTAAAGTGGCTCTATCACTACGACTCTTGTAAAAAAACCTGTAAATTCCTTAGTATATCCAGAACTATAGCGAATGATTTTTTATACAATTTGGATACATTTATACTCGAAAATTGCTTAGTTAGTTGAAGATAAAGTCAACGCGGACGAAGTCGCGGGTAAAAGCTAGTAGAAAATAAACACGCATAAACTGAGAAGACAACACAGTGGTACGTTGGTATATAAATATAATGTAGGTACTGGAGATGCAATGATGATGATGACATCTTAATTTGTGAGCTTCGGTCGGTAAAATTAAATATACTATTTATTGTTCAAAATTCAAAAACTCAAAACTCAAAGATTTATTTTCGCAAATTGGCCGCCAACATGTCTTTTTTTAAACTACCAGCGCATTCGGAAAGACCATTATTGCCAAGAAGAATGCGCCGCAAGATTATTAAATAAATAAATAATAAATATTTTTACAAATTGTGTAAAATATAAGAAATCATGCCAAGAGACTTCTTGTATCTACTTCAAATTAGTCTTACGGTTCTCTTTGCTAAAATAAATTATAGTTTTGCTACTTACCGTTAAGTAAAACCGAATAGACGTAACTATAATTAACATTCATTTCCATCCACACGCCCTTAATCATGCTAAACGTGGCCTTAAAGTTTTGTTACCTTAGGCTGTCTAACCCGTAAGGGATAAAGACGTGATGTTGCGGGTGGAGGATAACGTAACGGATAAGTAGGTGGAAAGGGAAATCAAAATAGTGATGGGTTGCTAGCCGCATCGCCTATAACATGATTCCTAAGACTTTCGCTCATTTCCTCTATGGGCTTTTACCATCTGCGCGGGAAGAGAAGCAACTTGTAAATTCTATGTTTTTTGTTTACCTACTCCCAGACCAGCATGGAAGAAGTTAATTTAACTTTATTACCTAAACGCTGTAATTGAGGTTTCCTGATAAGATTGTCATTATGTAGTCTTAGATAACGTACTATCTGATAAACGCTGTATTTAAGTATCTGTTTAATTCAACATAAACAAACAGGAACACTATCTAAAGCTAAAGCATTAGTGTAACAGTGCTGGAGTCAGTGGCGTAACTATAGGGTGGCAGGAGTGGCAAAATCCCACGGACCCCTAGCTCTAGGGGGCCCCAAACTGGCTTGGTTTAGAACAGAGAAGGGACGCTGATGCACTTCTTTATATTGAGGAAGGAGCCCTATCTGACGAATTCGCCACGGGCTCCAGACGTTATAGTTACGCCACTGGCTGGTGTTAAAACTGACGTTCCTTGCAGCGCATTCTACACGGCAATGATGGTATTTCGATAAGCTTTTGTATAATGTAAAAAAGACCTTCAATAAAACCGCAAAAATATCTTTAATGGGAAATAACTGAAATCTGTGGATTTATAAAAAAACTAGCTGTTGCCTGCGACTTTGGTCCGCGCAGAATTGAATATAACCTATGACGCTAACAAATAATGTATTTTCATAATCGGTTCATAAGATCCATAGATTACCTCCTACAATCTTACAAACCTTTTTTTTTAACGTAGTGAAAACTCATTTACGATTACCCCCGTTTTGTGGCGCTCTCTCCCCCGACCTCTTTCCCTGCGGAAAGGGGTGCTGGGGGAGCATACCCACTAAAAACACTACGGCGTTGCCCGCTTGCCGGGTTTAGGAAGGCGCTGTGGAATCCCTAAGATTGGAGCCGACGACGCCCCCCAGCGGCCCTGGCTTTCGCCAGGGCCACCCGCGCCAATTTCACCAGGGCCACCCGCGCCAAGTTCGCCTGGGCCACCCGCGCCAAGTTCGCCTGGGCCACCCGCGCCAAGTTCACCACGGCCACCCGCGCCTAAAACTCACAAACCTGACTTGTTTCTGATACATTGGTATAGTAACAACATTACTGTGAACATTTAAAAAGCATTCTAAAAGCTTGTGTTTGGCGGCATTTCAAATAGGTAGTTAATATATATATAGTATTTTTCTTGTGTTTTATGTACAATAAAGAGTTATACATACATACATATATATTTACATGTCCGCTATCTTCTTATTCTGATGATGTCAAAGGGCTACACTGTACATTGCCACGGCCTGGTACTGCTACTCTTTCCTTTAGAATCAGATTCAAAATTATTTGTCAACGATATGTTTTCTCCTTTTCCAGAACATTCGCCATGGCCACCGAAGACTTCACCACTCTGAGCAAGCTCTACCATGTGCTGACCGACGACTTGGTCAGCAAGTCTCTGACTGACTGGTTCATGGAGGACACGACCTTCACTCATTGGGAGGCAAGTTCTTCATCCTGATTGCCTTCCCTTACAGCTTAAGAGTATAAACTTTGAAGCCATTTCTGAGGATAGGTTAAGGTCAGATCCGGTTTAGATTAATGCGTATGTAATAGCTGCATAAATAGTCAATTTATAGTCATCATCACTATACATTAATATTTAAAATGACCTGGTTAAAACTGGCTTCACCTAAAGGTAAAAAATCGGTTCCAAATCGCCGTCAATGCGGCGGGTGCCCAGGACGCTAGCAGCATTGCTTCGTTGTATGGCAATGCCTATTCGCTGAACGAAATATACGTATTAGATACTGAGAGATGCAAATTTTAGTACGAAGTTGCAGATTGCTGGCTCACATTTTCATGCTGCTTTTACCAGTCCTATGTCAATCTCATTTACGGCTTGCTAGCCAACTGTCAACTGCTCATCAAACTTCGACCAATTGTTTCATCTACCAGCCTAAAATTTGAATAACTTAGATAAGTAATGTACTTACTTTTCACTCCGCAGTACGTTGGCGAGACAGGCAAAGGCGACTCCTATCTAAGCGAAGTGATCCGCATAAAGGTATTCGGCAAAAACAAGGCTGGTAACACCAATCACGTCCAAGTAATTCTAAAGAGTATCCCAAGAAGCATTTCCAGGAGACTCACCTTCCGCAGCCACGACTTCTTCAAGAACGAAATCATTTTCTACGAAACCGTACTGCCCGCTTTACTGAAGTTCCAATCGACAAAACATATGTCAGACCCCTTCCTTAATTACGCTCAAGTTTTCCTACTTTATTGCGATGGTACTAATGATATAGTTTGTTTAGAAGACGTGTCCCTTGAAAACTTTGGAGGCGCTGTAAGGCAAGAGGGAATAGATCTTGAACATTGTAAACTAACTTTCAATGTTTTGGCGAAATTTCATGCACTATCCTTCGCAATGAAAGACCAGGAACCAGAAGAGTTTGAGCGAATAAGCAATGCTATTTCAGAACAATATTACGACGAACGCCTTTGGGATTGGTATGAGAGAATATGGAAGCGTTTCTGCGGAATCGCCATAGATGCTGTTGAGAAGGAATACCCTGATTCTATTTACTTGGAGAAAGTGAAACAATTCGCTGTTCCGGAAACCTATAAAGCTTGTATTAAAGCTGTTCAAACGCGTGAAACTGGGGTAATCTCCCACGGAGATTGTTGGACGAACAACTTCTTGTACAAATATGTAGATGGAAAACCAACTGATGCTAAAATGATTGATTTCCAACTGACGCGATGTGCTACACCAGTTTTGGACTTAGTTTTTGCAGTATACGCGTGTACTACTCAAGATATGAGGTTGAAGTATTATGATGAGTTACTGAAGTATTACTATGATGTGTTGTCTGGTCAGATCAAGGCGTACGGAAGTGATCCAGAGAAGGTGTATTCACGGGAACTATTTATGGAAGAAATTAAGAAGTATTCGTTCTTTGGGTTGGCGTTCAGTTTTGAATCTACGCCGTTCATTGTTTTGGCGCCAGAAGACGCCGTGGACATGAAAATGGAGGTAAGATATGTAAATAGGTATGCAGAAAAGTCTTGACTTTGTCTCCGACGCTCAGGCCTAACCTATGAAATGAACTTACAAAACTTTTTCCTTCTGATGGAAAAAAACGCAGTTTTGCTAAATTTTCTGAGGCTAGCTAGGGCGTCCTGCAAAGGCGTTAAAGACTAGTCTTTGAAAAAAAAATGAATTTTGACACTTTATTGTGTCACTTTACAAACGCTATGAAGATGTTTTATGCCTTACATCACAATTTCCATATTTATGTTTAGTCCTGACATTCCTTTTATTTAAGACAATTTGCACTTTTGGATAGATTCACATTTCTTCCGATCAATTTCAGTGTTTATAAAACATGTTAAAATTGTTGGTAGTTTATGAAATATTACGGTAAGACTAGAGATATTTAAGGTTTTACTGAACATGATCCCACAAAGGTAACCAATTAACATCAAAGAGTAATAATAATTTTTGTAACTTTTGTTGATTGCCTCAAAATTCTTTTATCATTCAACTGAATATACTCCTGAGATCTCCCCGTTGTCATAAAGTCAGAATCCGATGACGGCATCTTGGAGAAATCGAGGGAACTCTTCAAATTAGAGATTTGGGTATATTGCAGGGGTGGCCAACTTGATTACACCCAAGATCTCCTGTTTACTAACGAAACCTTGTGCGATCTACCAGTTACATACTTCATGAAACCTTAAATCTGCAGTTGGTGATTACGTTGCGCAGTCTGGTCCACATATTTATATTTTTTGCCTTGCCGCGATCGACTGGACTAACAGGCGCGATCGACCGGTCGATCGCGATCGACCCGTTGGCCACCCCTGGTATATTGTATTAACTGTCATCCTTTCATTCAGGGTGACCAAAAGCTGAACATAGATGATGTTTGGCAAATGCAGAACTTCAAGACGAAGGAAGGACGCCTCAGAGAAGCCAACAACGTGAAACACTGCGTCGACTACGGATACCTTTAAACTGTGATATTATTACCGCTCAATATTACTCACTTATTTAATATAATAGCTAAATTATAACATGTGACTCTGACAAATGCAATGCACGTGTAGTTTCGGAACGATTCGTGTACCTTTTCCAAAGAATTCTCGCATTTGTAGCGAGATTAATACAGGACAACAGATTGGTCCGAAACATGGCGGGCGCATGTCAATACGTTGTGCAAACCGTTTATTTAATTAATGTACTTGTATGGTCACCAATCATTTTTTTTAAATAGACGCAGGCTTAATGGAACTTCAAAACGTTTTGACAGTTGTTGACAAATTTTTGTAAAAAAAATTGCTGTTGGTGTACCTATATTATATTTTTTTAAAGATTTTATGGTCTGGATGCTAGGTCCTTTAAGCCAAGTCTATATATTATAATTAGATTAGTGTTGCCCGTATTATTAGACTAATCGAATTTTGCCGCTTTTTATAACTAAGTATTAAAATTATTTATTAATTGTGGACTTAAGGTAAAGAAAATTGAGTAATCATCTGTTTCTTCCATACGACGGATAGGACTACGGCTTATTTACTCTGTTACTTGAGTACAAATAAATTTTACGATAAAATACCTAAATTTATTTAAATAATTGTTTTTATCTAATTTTCTTGTGAAGTTTCTTCATCACCAGAGAAAAATACAGTCTGCAATTAACGGAAAACCATAACTGTGATTCAAAAGAGTGAAGTAAGTAGTAACAGTGAGATTTATATTTGTTTTTAGGTTTAGTAGGTCTTCCGTTGCTCTCTGGAAGCATTACAGGGCTTTGGTTTAGTAAAAAAATCTTAGATTAACAATAAAAAAGACATGGGTTGCCGATTAAAAATCGTCCCGGAACATAACGCCTCACTTGCGATGTGAGATCTTATTTTGAATGCGAAAGATCGATATCTAGATCCTATGTTTGGTGTAAATACAAGATCTCAGTATTTAAGTGGTTCAGTTTAGTTTCACTGAACAATCCTGTAAATGTTTTTCACGATTTTTCAATTGTGCTTGAAAAATATTTTCATACATTTGTCGATGTTCAAAGAAAACTTAATTTTGAATCCTAATTATTACTGATTTTGTGCGCAACTCGTTATCTTAAGTAAGTAAGTATGTAAATGCTTTATTGTACAAATTTAAAGAAACATACAATTCACAATTAACTTTAAGGTCTGCATGTAAATTGGCTGGCGATAAATAAATCCAATGTGCAACAAACTCTTTTTCTTCTTACTTAAGTAATTCAAATTAGTAAATACCTACTCAGGTATACCTTTAATTTAATATACCTACATAAGGTATCTCTGATCGTAGCAAGTGGAACAAAGTAGTCTCTGCCTGCCCCCATGGGAATGAGGCGTGACAGTATAAATGTATGTGTGTGTATAGTATAATAATAATACCTGCTAGGTAGATCTCGATAGGTAAATATTTTAAGTGTTACAAAACATTTCTCAAGTTAAATTTTAATTTAGCAATTCCAAGAGTTCAAATAAAATTAACACGAGAATAATGCTAATAATCCTTACATTTGGACCTTTTTTTATTTCCTACTGGCAATCTTAACCACGTCAGAATAGTAAACGACACCAACGCGCTGTCACTTGACATTAAAAAAAACCTAATGACTCGGTCGGTTAGTCACGTAGAAGAACTAATCGGGATCGTTCGTTTCGTTTCACACCTTAAATACTGGCGAAGTGCGACAGAGAAAGAAGATCTGGTATTCTGCCATTTAGTTTGTCTCGCAGTTGCAAAACATTCAGTCAGTGTTTTGAGTAGTAGCTACGCGTGTGTTCTGTTTATTTTTCTGTTATGAAAAGTGTTTATATACCTAAGGTACGTAACGTATCCGAACTTTTTTTATCTAGGTATGTAAAACTTTTTAAATAAAATTTTAATGTATAAGACTAAAACTAGTTTTAAGTGTATTCATATTCATTTATCTACGTTATTAACATTATAATCTTTTGTCAGTGATTAATTAATTTATGTTCTCGTTTTATTTCAAACTTTTATACTTTATACTAATAGATAGGTAACTAGCTGTTGCTCGCGACTCGTCTGCGCAGAATCCCCTTATCGCTATCCCGCGGGAACTGTACAATTTTCCAGGATAAAAACTATCCTCAGTCCTTCCCCGGGACTCAAACTATATGCATACCAAATTTAAACTAAATCGGTCGAACGATTTAAGCGTGAAAAATAATCTATATTTATAAAAGAAAGTCGTGTTAGTTACACTATTTATAACACGAAAACGGCTGAACCGATTTGGCTAAAAATTGGCGGGGAGGTAGCTTAGAACCAGGAGACGGATATAGGATACTTTTATCCCGATTTTCCCGCGGGATTGGAAAATTCCGAAATGTTGTACCAATAATAAAGCTTCATTACATTTGGTACCTACATAATATTCCATGATTAGTATAACGGTGCACTACAAAGGATTTTTTTTTAAATTCCCACGGGATAAAAACACGAGGTAAATAATTAAGACTATAATTAGTAGATAATATTCCTAGATCACGTAGCTGCTCTAAGAAGGGATTTTCCGAATTTCCCACGGGATAGGAAATAAAAACCTTATACTTGGAGACATGAGTGGATTTATGGGGTAGGTCGAGGTCGTCACTCTGACGTTATCTGCGCGGACGAAGTCGCGGGCAAAAGCTAGTATTAGAATAGAATAGATAATATTTGTAGGGATTTTCGGGAAAATTACCTATTTAACTAAAAACGCACCCAGTTGATAAACAATACCTTGGTTAGTTTGCTTCAAAAGTTTCTACTGCAGAAGTATCTAAGACCGAAAACTTCGCAAATTTATGGATTTCCCCGCGCGCGGGAAAACGCGTAGGTAACTTAGTCATACCTAGCTAAGTTATTAAGTCGGAAAAATTGTTGGTAATTAAATGTATCATTACTTACACATACTTAAGCATTACAACTAAGTTTTTTTTTAAATTGCGTGGCTAAGAAACAAGTATTATGCTGCTACATAAATACCCAACTAAAAAGTTTGCCTTAAAAAGGCAGACACGTAAATATATTAGAGTCGTTTTCAAAACACACGGGCCTTAATTAAAACAAAAGTTAATTGATTCCTTTGTGTTACGATTCTTTCACCCGTATTGCAATGGAATAAAGGGGAAACGGTCGTAACTTTTGCTGTGATTAAGCCCTTAACTATGTATTTTTTTTTAAAACGACGCATTATTTAAATATTTCATACATACAACTTTTTTATACATTTCTGAGCAATGATTCATTAATTATTAGGTCCTAAAGTTACCTAAAACATAATGGCGTTACCGTTAAGTAAAATAGTGTGTTAAGCATTAGGTATATTTTCTCATTTGTTTTCAGATGGGTATCTACTTCTGCAAGCGACCAGAGGCCTACACAGAACCCCCTCTTTCTTCCGATTTAATGTGCAATTCCCTCACCAAGTGGTTTGGTGAAGCGGCAACCTTAGCTCATATTATTGTAAGAATTATTTATTTAAATAACTAGCTGTCGCCCGCGGCTTCGCCCCCGTTCCAGTATTTTTTTTTTCAAAATTTTATTTTATACAAGCCTTATCCAAACAGTAACAAACACAACTAAAAAAAAGAATATCTAATTCGGTGCAGCCATTTGGAAGTTATACGCGTACATACATTTCGACGATTCACTTTTATTATTATATAGATTAGCATCACATCCACCAAAATGATGAAGGATCATACCTCGCGACATTTTACAATAATTATACTTACTTAAGCCACGTCTCTATCCCTTACGGGGTAGACAGAGCCTAAGATACCAAGAGCAAGACCCAACGGCCATGATTAGCATTGTTGTGGCCTTACAGGTGGAAAGGGGAATCAAAACAGTGATGGTTTGCTAGCCGCATCGCCTATAACATGATTCCTAAGATTTTCGCCCATTCCCTCGATAGGCTTTTACCATGCGCAGGAAGAAAATCAACTGGTGCATTCTATGTTTTGTCTTTGCTCCCAGACCAGCACGGAAGGGACTTTTGCTTCTAAAATCTACTCAAATAAAACGTATTTCCATCCTCAGTACCTCGATGATTTCTCAACATCATACATCAGCGAAGTAATTCGGTGGAAAGTTTGCGCGCGTCGCCGCGAACAATTCGAATATGCTGAATTGGTCCTCAAAACGTACCCTAGAAAAGAGGTAATAGGTCTCACCTTCCGAAGCGACGTGTTTTTCAAAAACGAGATCGCGTTCTACGAGAACACTTTGCCAGAATTACTGAAATTCCAAAATTCCAAACATATAACGGATCCCTTCGATAACCACCTTAGACTTTTTCTGTCTTATTGCGACGGAAAAAGGGACTCTCTGGTGTTTGGCAACGAACTTGAACAAGGCTTTGATAGTCCAAAAAAAGAATTAGACTCTAAACATGCAAAGTTTGTGTTAAAAACTATGGCGAAATTCCATGCAATATCTTTTGCTATGAAAGACCAAAACAGCGAAGCATTTGAAAAAGCAATCAAAGGCATTAACGATACTTATTATAGTAATAAATACTGGAGGTGGTACAAAAGGCTATGGTCTGAACTCTGTTCGGTAGCTATAGATGCTGTGGAAAAAGAGTATCCCGGCACAAAATACGTGGTGCTCATAAAAAAATTTGCAGTTCCAAGCAGATTCAAAGATTTAGTAAAAGCTGCAAATGACAAAGGCAACAGTGTGATCCTACACGGAGATTGTAGTGCAAGTAATTATTTGTTCAAGTATGATGAAGAAGAGCTAGTTGACATGAAAATGTTGGATTTCCAACAAACAAGATGCGCTAGTCCTGCCCTCGATGTCTGCAGTCTACTTTACAACAACGCGGATTTATTAAAAGATGAAAAACTGTTGAAATATTATCATGAAACATTATCCAAACAAATAAAAGATCTCGGCAGCAACCCTGATATATACAAATGGGATGCTTTTTTAAGTGATGTCAAGAAATATTCGTACTTTGGCGTAGCGGTTGCCATTGAAAATGCTACAACCACATTGACAGGAAATGATATCTTGAACAGAAAACTTACTTACGAGGTAAGCACACACACCATACATCACCAAACAGTCCGTGAGCTTCAAGTTTGTCTTGCTGTCTCACTCTTTCTTATGGGTTTGTTTTTACGCAAATATCATCAACGGGATATAGACCTTACCTAACCTTCTTCTTCTTCTTCTTGTTTGTGGCGTTTCAAGTCGTTATAGCGACGACAACTTTGCCAATGTCAAAGTAACAAAAATATGATTAAAAAATCTTGTGACAAAATGTCGGCAACGTTGTACGGTAATGGTCAAAGACCCCCCCTCCCCCCTGTCGGGCTCTTAGCCAACGGTCATTGATATCCCTCAGAAACTGACAGGAAATCAATAGCCGAAGCCCAGGGTGCACCGGATCAACCACTGCTCTTCCCCCCGGACGGATCCAAAAAGGAACCGCAGCTCTTAACCACACGTGGACGTAACCAGACTCGCACCCCTTTTACCTAACCTTTAACAAGCTTCCAATGTTTCAACGCATCATGCATCATAACGGTTAGACTGAAGAAATTACGGGTGGATAGAAGATACCTCGTTAAACGTAACATGCACATCCGAACATCCATATCTCTTACGGGATGGACAGAGCCTAAGGCAACACCTAAAGGCCACGTTCAGCATGATTGTAAGCGTATATGTGGAAAAAGTACACAAAGTAGTGATAATTTGCTAGCCGCATCGCCTATAACATGATTCCTAACATTTTGACTCATTCCCTCGATGGGCTTTTACCATCTGAGCTTCTAGTGTAAGTTTTCGCATTTAAAAACGTCTCGAACGCGTTCACGTAAACGTCTCAATTACTATGGAATAATTGGCAGCGCCACTTGCGGATCGAAACGGTAACAAACTGTTCTCATGGTATTTGACATTTTAAAGCAAACGCGTTCGAGACGTAATTTGTGACCGAAAACTTACACTAAGCATACTGCATGGAATGAGAAGCTATGTTTTTCCTTGCTCCCAGTTAAAGGTAATCACACTCCCGTTGATAATGTCTGATATTATTAACCACGAATCTTTTAAATTTCTTAAATTTATCACCTATTTCCAAGAGAGTAAGCACTTACTGCTGTTCTTTTTTAGTGGCTAACGGAGAAGAACATCGCTGACATTTATGAAGTGAAGAATTTGGAGAATAAACCTAGGCGCGATTTGGCGAATTGCTTCGTGCACTGCGTAGACAAAGGCTTCATCACAGACTCACTGTTGGAAAGTTACATGTTTTACTTCTAGCTGTTTTTTATGTAACTATTGCGGATATTGAAAAAATGTAACCGCCTAAAGGAGCGACCACACCGTTGCGTGTCAGTGACGTGTCGCATGCGTCACGCTCACCGTTTCTTAATACATTTTGTTGCGTAAACGCACCGTCGACGTCTTTTACGCACTGGTGTGGCCGGATAATTCATCATTAAATTAGACAAGGTGATTTGTTGTATATGTGACTAATAATTAGTCTTGTATTCTGTTGTAATTGTGCTTAAATCCAAACTAATATTATAAATGTGAGTGTTTATCTGTTACCTCTTCCCGCTTCGTTGAACCGATTTTGTTGAAATTTGGTTTAAAGATATTTTTGACCTCGGGAAAGAAGATTTAAGATAGTTTTTGTCTTAGAATTGTTTTGAATTTTTAGTTGCTTACATATTATTTTCGATCAAAGCATATTGTTGAATTCATGCTCTGATGAAAATTATAAAAGAAACTTACATATATATTGCATTGGGGTAAATTAGGGTAAATTCGAAATTGGGGGAATTTCGAAACTTGTGGATATCCACTACACGGGGAACCATTACATAATCTAGGAACGTTTACCTAGAAGCTCCAAAGTATTTGGCTTCTAGATAAGCGTTGGAATTGTTCCCCGTGTAGTGGAAATCCACGATTTTCGAAATTCCCCCAATGCATTATTACTGCTTGTTTAATAATGTTCAGGTGTTTATGTACTTACCCTTCAATGTACATTATATTTTTGAAGCTTTGAGAATGCTCATAACATATTTATCAACTATAAACTGTACACACGTTTGAATTAAACCGTTTATTTCTTAACTTTTTGCTTCCATCCAACTGTCATACAGCTGTCATTGTGACAGGTCCGCCATAACAGTTACTCGTCGGTATCGGAGTCGGTTTCCCATCCGGGCGTTGGCTTCGTCTTGAACGGCGGCTTGGTACCCACCGTCGCGGTAGGCGGCGTCGTGTGGAGGTAGTAACCCTCGTGCATGGTTAAATCTAAAAATAAAAGAACCAAGTGTCTGAAAACTGGAGGGGACCGTCCCATAGGCAGTAGCGTAACTATAACGTCTGGGGCCGGTGGCAAATTCGTCAGATGGGGCTCCTTCCTCAATACAAAGAAGTGCATCAGCGTCCCTTCTGTGCTCTAAACCAAGCCAGTTCGGGGCCCCGTAGGGCTAGGGGCCCCTGGCATTTTGTCACCTCTGTCACCGTATAGTTACGCCACTGCTCATAGGGGTAGGCAGAGACTACTTTGTTCCACTTGCTACGATCCTGACATACCTTTTTCGCTTCATCTACTTTCATCAATCTCTTCATACATGCTCGTCGGTTTCTGGTACTCCTGACCTGGCCTTTTTTCAAAATTCTTTCTTTCTTTTATTTCTTTTTGCTAATCCTGCCGCTAAGTAGCAGTGTTTCCACTGCTGTGTTCCGGTTTGGAGAGTAAGACAGCCGGGGAAATTATGGGCACAAGAGGCATTTCATCTTAGTCCTCTAGGTTGGCAACGCATCTGCAATCCCTCCGGGGTTGCGGGTGTCTATGGGCAGTGGTGATCACTACCATCAGGTGACCCACTTGCTCGTTTGCCTTCCTATTCATATAAAAAAAAAAAAAAAAACATCTCCTATTTGGTCCCGGTCCGTCTAGGCCTTCCCCTACCAACACTCCCACATAAATCTGTTTAGTTAGTCTACTTCCATCAATCCTCTCTACGTACTCACTATACTCGTATCTTCTTTCACACCAACACGTTCCCTTATCACACTATTCTGTCGGTTCCATACTTCTTAACGGTCTCATTTCTACTGCATTTATTCTACTTTCATGCTTCTTATGCCATACCAACTTTCGCTGCCGTACATTAGTATTGGAGCGAGCAACTCTGTGGACGGCCAGACGCGCCTTTTTCGACACCTCACTGCTCACAAAGGCGCGCAGTTTCCTACATTCACTCTTTCAATATCACTATCACACTTCCCATCTTACGTAAACGCCCAGCCCAGTCCAAAAAAGGGTCCACACGAGCGTAAAACTAGTGTGTACTCAAGTCTCACCATCAATCTCATCCGGTCTTCTAGTCGTGCTAGGCCGCGGCGGCTTCAGGGTAGAAGTCTGCCACACGTTGTATTCCGGTACCCAATAATTGGTGTCCACAGGCTCGAAGCCAAACTCCGTCATGTACGTGGGCCCCTGGTACTCCTCTGATGTCATGCGGAAGTCCTCGTAGTACGCGCCCTCCTCCCACTTCCACTGCTGGATGTCGATGAGCGACATGTTCTTGTGCCAACCCCAAGCGTTCAACTCGAACCAACAGCTCGCTGTGAATTTTATGAAGATGCGGATTTCGAATACTGTGCCTGTGGAAGAATGAGTTGGTTGTTAGCTCGCGATGACGTCGCGGGCAAAAGCTAGTCCTACTAATATTATAAATGTGAAAGTTTGTGAGCATGTTTGGATGTTTGTTACTCTTTCACGCCAGAACGGCTGGACAGATCTGGATGAAATTTGGAACATAGATATAGACTGGAATAACACATAGGCTACTTTTTATCCCGATTTTCCCACGGGATTGGAAAATTCCGAAATGTTGTACTAATAAAGCTACAGACATTAAATTTCGCATGTCTACACATTATTCCTTGATTAGTATAAAGATGCACTTACAAAGGAGTTTTTCAAATATCCCACGGGATAAAAATACGACTACTTATAACTCAAGAACGGCTTAACCGATTTGGCTGAAAATTGGTAGGAAGGTAGCTTAGAACCAGGAGACGGACATAGGATACGTTTTATCCCGATTTTCCCACGGGATTGGAAAATTCCGAAATGTTGTACTAATAAAGCTACAGACATTAAATTTAGCATGCCTACACATTATTCCTTGATTAGTATAAAGATGCACTTACAAAGGATTTTTTCAAATTTAAGGCGGAACAAAGTTCGCCGGGTCAGCTACTTATTTGTAAACGAAGAAACGGTTGACAGCCCAGGGCGTACAGGGGGCGTTCTTCAGGGTAGCGCCAGCCTCCCTCTGCCTACAGGGGTAGACAACGCATACTAATAGTGGTGCCTCCCGCTGCCTAAGCTGGCGACCCCCTGCACGCCACTGGCAGCTAGTACCTCTGTAAGTATGGCAGGCAGGCCCGTAGCTGTAGCGCGGGCAGATGTGTTTGACGTTTATGGCGGACGTCGCCGACGCGTTTTTCAGTTCCAAAGTCAGACATGAATACGCAACATTGTCGAATATTGTCATCTGTAAAGAACTGTCGGTGACATCTTTCTTTCTCGATAGTTTGATCCAGCCTATATACGTCCCAACGCTGGGCATAGGCTATAGTTCCCACAGAACTTCAGCCAACATTGAACTGCACACCATTGGATGTTTTCCTTCAGCAAAAACTCATGGTACATTTCAAATGTTTCGCACATGAATTCCGAGAAACTACATAGCGTAGTGGCACCAATGACCGACAACCAATAACTGACACTTTCAACCTTAATTCATAGCAATAAAGGTGACAAGCAGAGTGAGTACTGGAATAATGGTGTCGAACATTGGGGCGTTTACGCTAGGTACACACGTCAATATAATCAGGTAAGCACCTACGCACGCTCGCGCCGTATCTATCCTGCTTACCGAATAGCTTTGCTGTGTGTACATCAAGCTTAGGAGCGTGAAGTTCCCAATCCACGCTGGACCCGTGTGAGAACTATAGCCCTAAGGGTTGAGAGGTCAAACCTGACAAGTCGAAATAATTATCTGATTGAAATAGAGTGCCGTGGTAGCCTAGTGGTTTGACCTGTAGCCTCTCAAGCAGAGGGTCGTGAGTTCAAATCCCGGGCTCGCACTTGAGTTTTTCGGAATTTATGTGCGAAATTACATTTGATATTTACTATGAGGAAACCTGCGCACACATATGCGAAGCAAATCAATGGTGTGTTAAGTCCCCAATCCGCACTGGGTCTGCGTGGGAACTGCCCAAGCCCTCTCATTCTGAGAGGAGGCTTGTGCCAAGCAGTGGGACGTATATAGGCTGGAGATCATGATTGAAATAGAACACTATGCAGAAATTCTAAGTTTGAAATTCGTACGAAACATTAGCTTGATTTATGGGGTTTGAGCACGCAACCTTCAAAACCCTCTCATTCTGAAGGTAGGCTCTCTCGATATAGGCTATATAGACCGACCGCTTAAATGAGTTTGCACCCTTACGGTGCAGACGCGCGGGGTGGGACGGCCGCGGGGTGAGAGCAGTGCCGTAAATAGCCTTTTCTGCGCTCTGTGCGAGCTTCTATAACTGCGCCCTTACACAAATACGCTCGTGCGCTGCCAAAAAAATGAGCGCGATGTTTTGTCCAATTGAATAGACGTTTTTGATGATACTGGCACTGGCATGTAGGTACGTATGTGTTGGAATCGGGCACTAGGGGCGCAGCGGGAACTTCTCAGGAGCAATCCGAAACATTAATAGTCCAACCTGATCTGGCCATTTAATTCTTGCGCCCCCCAGAGTCTACGCCCTGTGCCTGGGCACCGGTGGCACCGCTATTTACGGCACTGGGTGGGAGCTCCCCGCCCGCACCGAGAGCTCCCCGCGGCCGTCCTACCCCGCACCCCGCAGCCGCGCCCGGTATACATATACCATAATACCACTAATGCTTACGTTGTAAGAAGCGTAGTGATATTCGTCGGTAGAGTCGGTGTTCATGAAGAAGAAGTCCCTGTATATAAGATTGATCTTCTCCTCGGCGTCGCACGCGCCGAAACGCTGCGAGAAACTCCAAGTTTCTCCAGGCCTCGCGCTCCAGGTTGCCGCTGTAAAAAACTGTAAGTCAAAGCAGCATCGCCCGTAGAACATGGCCGATTGGCATTTGTTAGTCTTTTTTGTTAGACTTTTCTTGTTTGTCATAAATAAACTTTTTCTTTCTTTATTTTGCCCCCAAACCCGATCCATCTATACGTCCACAATCATGCTACATGCATGCTACTTGCTTAAAACTTGCAGCACAACTGTTACACATGCAAATCGTATGTTTGCATGTGTAACAGTTGTGCTCATTAAACTTTGATAATGATCCCGTAGACTCTACGGCGTAGAGGGATCGAAACGCGTCAGTGTTTGTGTGGTGTAAGGGATAATTAAGTTTGTGGGATTTGTGTGTTTTATTGGCAGTAGTGGAGGGAGGGATTGCATGAAAAACATATATTTCACACAGGCTTGGTTATCTTGCACGTGAGCAGCGGAGTAGCAAGGTAAAATTTTTCATTCATACTATGATCGTAACCGACACTCAGTACACCTTACCTTGTCTTATTAGTACGATTAGACAAAGCAAGGTATACTAGTGACGGCTACACTCACAGTATGATACGGTGTAGTGGGCAAAGACCTTTGAAGGTATAAGATTAGATGAACTTCCATGGACCTCTCAACATGAAACTACCGTGAGACTCAATCATAATTACACATAAACGGATAACTCACGTATAAAAAGTCGAGTGGTGCTGTGATGGTGAGTGGTGTGAGCGAACCTTTACGAAGTGACGTGATCAGTGTTGTGTGCTGCCCGACATTTGACAATAATAAAAATGACGATGAAAACGAGGGTAGTTGTGCGCCGCTGTCAGTTGCGTCGAACAGCCGCGCGAGCAGAGCGCTGGCGCGCAGTGTTCGTGTCGCTGCCGCAGGGGCGAGCGCTCTTGGAAAAAGGACTACGAAATAGTCCGAAACATGTCGAGCATCACTCGACTTTTTATACGTGAGTTATCCGTTTATGTGTAATTATGAACTTCCATGGACTTTTGGTTGAAACACTGTTCTAAGTAACACTCACTCCGTAGAACGTACTGCTGGTCCGTGATCTTGGAGATGGTGAGGCGCTGGAACTTGTCCAGGCTGTCCTGGACCCAGGGGAAGTAGCTCGTCATGTCCAGGTAGCGCGAGGGCGCGCCGCAGCCCGGCCCTCGGACGCCCAGCCCCAACTACAATAATACATACACACATACAGTTCAAGCGCAACAGCCTGACAGCAGCAACAACAAAGCATGCAACACCATATGAAAATTATTGCGTATTGGGACCGAGCGCGACGACAGCGCCACGTGATAATCGGCCATTATGGCCAATATTGTCACCGCTGTCAAACAAGAAGTAAGTAAATATTGTGAAAAATATTAATGAAATCTTGTGTTATTTTACTATATTACACAATTTTGGACAACGGTAGTCAGTAACACTATTGCCAATAATATTAAAATTGTTGTTTTCAGTGAAATTTTAGAGGTTAGGTAACTTACTTTTTTTTTCTTACGGCAAATATCCACTTATTTCTTTGGTCTCGTTTCCACCATGGTCTTGGAAATTGGTAAAATTTACAGTCGCTATTCTTCTTGGTGTTATTACAATTCACAACAACACATCTTACCAGGACCATATTTTTATCTCAAAAACGATTAGAAAATGTTTACTGCAATATGGATTTGACAGCTCAAGTCAGCGACAAAAATGACAATTTTAGCCGTAGCGAGCGCTGTGATCGTTTAGGCTACCCCCTCCACCCGCTTTACACTCTCCCAATAGACATGTCTTAGGCGCTTTGTTCTATTCTAAGTGACTGTCCAAATTGTAAATCACTCTTACCGACGCCTCCGCGACTCCAGCACATATTGTAGTAAATTCATCCTGAAGTTCCCATTAAATAGTATTTAATTATTTGGGGTTTTTTATTGAACCCCGTTGTGTCCACGAAGACACATACATACATAAATCATGTCTTTATCCCTTACGAGGTAGACAGAGCCTAACTCAATATTCATAAACGCTCTGTATTAGGCTTCTGCTAACTTAGCAATCGTTTGTCCTTATCTGTGAAAGGTAAATGTCAAATTGACAGATAAGGACAAACGATTGTTAAGTTAGCAGAGGCCTATAAAGCGTTTATGAATAAGGGGGTACCTAAGGTGACAAGACCTAAAGACCACGTTTAGCATGATTGTAGGTGTATGGATGGAAAGCGGAATCAAAACAGTGATGGGTTGCTAGCCGCATCGCCTATAACATGATTCCTAAGGTTTTCGCCCATTCCTTCCTACAATAAAAAAATTAAATAAATCCCTTTATAAATGTCAAAGTACTCTGTCTGTTACGCATTCAAGTCTACTAATTAAGCAATTTTAATGAAATTTGGCACCGAGGTAGTTTCAGTCCCGGAGATGACATGGGATGAATTTTATCCAGGAAATACGACCACAATCGCGCTAAGTGCGGTCTTTGGCTCTTGTTACTAGGCTCTGTCTACCCCGTAAGGGATAAACACTTGATTTTCAGCAACCCACTGTTAAGAAACGCTGAGATAGTGCGTTACGGGTGTGTGTGTCATTATGTGTCCGTGCGTCTCTCTCTCTCACTCCCTCTTTTTTTTATATAAGAGGGGGCAACCGAGCAGACGGGTCACCTGATGGAAATTAATCACCATCGCCCAGGGACACCTGCAAGACTTGGGGAATCACAGGTGCGTTGCCGGCCCTTTCAAGAACAGGAAGGCTCCTTTTTTAAAGATCCCTAAATTGTACCGCTCAGGGAATGTTGCAGCAGGAAGTTGGGTTGGGTTGTCCCCCCCCTCTCTCTCTCTCTCTCTGTCTGTCTTTCTGTCTGTCTCTCTCTGTGTGTGTGTGTGTGTGTGTGTGTGTGTGTGTGTGCGTGTGTGTGTGGGTGTGTTACCAGCATCCAGCGCCCCCAGATGTCGCGCACCACTAGCGCGGCCCCGGCTTCCCACACGCACGGGCTGAGGGTATCCAGGGAAAGGGCGCAGGTCACGTGGGGAGGCCGCATCTTCCTTTCGTTCAGCTGAAGCCAACGCAACAAGAACCCCAATCAAACTTAACCTTAGTCAACATTTAGTGCCGTGGTAGGACCACAAGGTCCATCGAAATCAAACGTTTATTTTGTAAATATGCCGCCAAGGCGTGTGAAAATTAGAACACATACAAAAATCCGAAAAGTAAAGCTATGGCCGGGAATCGAACCCGGAACCCCGTCATTCCGTGACACGTGTTATATTATACCGCTGCACCATCCATAGCAGGTGGGTAAGCCTTCGAATTTTTCAAGTTTATCTATTGTGTTTTCTTGTTAAAATACGAATTTTTGTCGCCCTCAAAGCTGGCAATGGCCACGCATCTGCAATCGGTGTGGCCGTTCATGGCTGGTGGTGCCCAATTAACCAGGTGACCAGCGCTTTGTAGCGACGCTAGCGCCACCTAGTCTAAACTACATAAACTGGTACGCCACACAAGTAACGCCATCTATATTCGAACTAACGAAATTTCTTAAATTCTAACTCTCCTTCGGACTTCGTTTCCGGCATAACATCTGCCTGAAAAGAGGTCGCTGTATTGTGACGTTTCTCAACAGCTTACCTTAGCTGTGACGTAGAATTCTTGGCACATCGCAGCCGGCACATGTTCCATCGGCACCACCAGCTTCTGAAGAGTTTCGTAATCTGAAACACGATACTTAACGTGACCATACGTCCCGGTTTGGGCGGGACAGTCCCGGTTTCAGGCAGTCTGTCCCGGTGTCCCCAGCGAAGCCAACTTCGTCCCGGTTTTGCAAGCAGACCCAACGATAGTTTAAAATTATACGTACTCGTATCGAAAAACAAGACCCGACATTTAAAAAAAAAAATTGTTCAGTCGACAAATACAAAAATACGACTTAGAAGTCACGCCGCTACTGGGGGCTTACGTAGTAAGTCGTGCCAACTTTGGTATTTTGTGTTTAGAGCTTTAATTATTTTGTGTTCTTCTATAATAAAATACTTGTAAAACACTAAAAACTTTTTTTTATTATATATTTCCGCAGATATGTCCCGGTCTGACAAAATAAATAAATGGTCACGTTAACGATACTTTAACTAAACCAAGCTAAAACAAGTCTTCTACTTCTGCCGTCATTCGATCTCGAAGAGATACTCGAACTGACTCTTTCCGTTGCCCTTTGAATATACTTTTTAAACAGAGCGTAAACAACGAAGCTCTAAAGTTAGAAAAGGGCGACGAATATATACATTTACTAAGTTTGTGACTTACTTTCATCGAATTTCAAGACGTAAAATACGGGCTGCCGCAGTCGTTCTGGCGGTGGACAGAGCGGCCTGATATTAGCTGAAACATGCGATATATTCTGTTTAAATACTTTATTGAACTGAGGCAATCGCGTCCGTCATCTCTTTCCATCACAATCTTATACCATTCGACAGAAAGAAATGGCGATAGGTTAAGTCAGCGCGTTAGACAATATAGCCTCTATGCCTATAAAGGTGTACTTTAGAGGCGGAGTAGAGTGGAATTGCGTAGATATCCTATTTTTATCATAAAAACCGTGGTAGCCTAGTGGTTTGATCAGTGGTCTTGTTGAAAGTATGTTTTGTTCCATCAAATTTACCAAAGCACTCGATAGATGGCGGTACCTACACTACACCCATTTAGCGCTGTTATATCGAACCGGTACAACGCTTCCTAAACCACCTCATAGATGGCGGTACCTATACCCATTCAGCGCTGTGCTTCCGTGTAGTAGCCATAAGGAAATTAGTTCCGACTACCGCCGATAGATGGCGCTTATACATCCACGCTACATGCTAACGTTTGTTCGATTAATAATTTTATATCTCCCGTGTTCTGTTTTATTAATAGGTGAGTTTCACATACAGCAAAGGTGCGTTCTTATTAAAGGTAATTAGTGAAAGTGTAGTGAGAACTGAACAGGTCTCTTAATATATAGTTAAATTAAATTAACAAACGCGATTGGGCTTTTAAGTGTCATAGAAGTGACCAGTGGCGTAACAATAAGGTGGAGCACAGAATGGACGATATGATGCTCACACACAAATCACGTCTTTATCCCTTACGTGATAGACAGAACCTAAGGTAACAAGACATAAAGGCCACGCTTAGCGGGATTGTGGCTACGCCTTCCCCGGGACTGAAACTCGGTACTAAATTTCATTAAAATTACTTCATTGGTTTAGACTTGAATACGTGACAGACATTTGACATTTATAATATTAGTAGGGTTTTTTTATTGTAGGAGGATATGGGCGAAAACTTAGGAATCATGTTATAGGCGGTGGAGCTAGCAACCGTCACTATTTTAGGTGGAAAGGGGAATCGATATGATGCACTTCTTCATATCGAGGAAGGACCCCCATCTGATAAATTTATTTGCCACGGGGGGGGGGCGTTGAGTTACGCCACTGCTAGTAACCAAGATTTTTGGGAAGATCACAATTTTTTAAAATTCAGCTTGAAGATATACGAGTAGTTAAATACTTTGACATAGGAACTTAATTAATAAGCAGACATGCATTCATTCTGAGGGCCATGCCCCCTGTGTCCCCCGTGCCCCACACTCACAGTCCCGTACGGGCCGGCGCAACTGTATGAGGGCGAGCGTGTTCCTGGTGTCCCCGTGCTCGGGGTGGATCACGTAGTTGCGCACGCGCCGTCCGCGCCCCTCCCAGCCCTCGCCTAGCAGCACGCGGGCTTTGTTCCTGGCGACAATGAAATATCAGTGGCGTGGAAAGAAAGAAAGAAAGAAGAAATTTATTCCTTTTTGCAAGACACACAAATATAAGATAACTAGCGACCCGCTCCGGCTTCGCACGGTATATTATGCATGTATTATACATATAAACCTTCCTCTTGAATCACTCTATCTATTTAAAAAAAACCACATCAAAATCCTTGACTGGTTTTGAAGATATAAGCATACATACGGACACGTGGACAGAAAAAGCGATTTTATTTTATACTATGTAGTGATATACACAATTTAATAGAAAATAAACAAGGTAAAACAAAAAAAAAAGCATAGGCATAAAAAATAGATCATCAGCGTTGTGGACCTAGCTACGGTCTAGATTAGGTGAGCAATGTCATAGTGTGATCGCTCGCGATCCATATTACGAAATCCGGATGGTTTGAAATGCACGATCCTATATTGACTTTTATTTATTTATCTACTAGCGACCCGCGGGATTCGCACGAGTGCAATCAGTGTTTCTCTACTATACTCGTATTATGCTTGTATTATAGGTACATATAAACTTCCTCTTGGATCACTATGTATTAACCTTTTCGCCGCCACGTCAAATACAAGAGACGTCACCCATACGCCAGACTTCTTTATTGCGATGCCTTAAGTTGAACCTAAAGCCAATTAGACGAAGGTTGCTTTTGCATTGAAGTAATGGACGTATATATAGGTCGTTTGCGTTGAACCTGCGGTGCTGATATATGTGTCGTTGGCGTCGAAAAGGTTAAGAAAATCGTATCAAAATCCGTTTACGTTTAAAGATCTAAGCATACATAGGGACAGACAGACAGCGGTAAGCGCCTTTGTTTTGTACTGTTTAGTGATTTACATGTGACATGACCTCGGAACATAACAATTCTTTGACACCATGGCGTTACGTCAAATTGTGTGTACTAGGCTCTTATATTTGTGTCTTGCAAAAAAAAATGTCTTCTGTCTTTCTTTATGTACTTAGTACCCTTACTCAATTTACTTGTTATTATAGGGGCCCTTGAAAATTATGCTTGCTTTCCTTGGGATCCATGACTGAAAGTTTAAGATTAAGAAACACTACTTTATACTTGTAGCGACCCAAGCGCCACCTAGTTGGCCTCTACATAACTACTACGACGCACGAGTAGCTAGCGCCAGTTCTAATGACAGCTGCCACATCGTTCGACATCCCGCTAACGAAGTTTCTCAATGCGGCTGCATAAATACAACTTTCAACTCTTTTCCTTCGGACTTCCGTCCCCAGGCATAACATCTGCTGCATCTGTAGAGATCGCTATTAAGCGATAAGACCGCCTATTGTCTACTTTGTTCTTTGTTTCTGTATTGTTTTGTACTGATCTGTGCAGTGGCGTAGCTAGGTTACCAAGGGCCCTGGTGCAAATAAACAAATGGGGCCCCACTACTATCTAAACTGGTTACGTTTTAATAATAATAGTTCGATCGAGATTTTCTGGAAAGGGTTCGAGAGCCCTCTGAGCTTGAGGGCCCCGGGGCACTGCCCCACCTAGTCCCTAGGTAGCTACGCCACTGGATCTGTGGTGTTCAATAAAGAGTATTTGTATTGTATTGTATTGTATCTGCCTGGAGAGTGACCTCTCTATCGTTGCCTCTCCCCACATACTTCTACTAGCTCCCCCCCTTGATCATCAGTTGGCCCCTTTATCCGGATCCTAGGGGACCCCGTACTACTATTGTTTCAGTATGTCTTTTGGTGCTCACCTGAAATCATTTTTCGGCATTGGGTCAATGTCCGCGGACACTGCCACGACGAATTCAGCCTGCACCAGTGCCACGGTGGTCACCGCTCGGCTCTCTCCTAGTTCCCCATCTATTGGCAGTATTGGCATGGTTTAGTTTAAACTTAAATACTTCACTTGGCACTTGCGATACAGACGCAGAGTCTAGTGCGAAGGCCGCTGTTTCACTTACCGTATAAAATGTTTAACTACCTGTCTCTATGTAACAATGTGTTCTTTGTAAAATGTTATGCACTTTGTAACTTCTGTGGTGAAATAAAGTTATTCTTATTTTTAAATTATACAATATAATAAAATAAAATAATAATATTCTTAATAATAATTAAAGAAAAAACATAGGATGTACCAGTTGCTTCTCTTCCCGCGCAGATGGTAAAATCCCATCGAGGGATTGGGCGAAAATCTTAGGGATCCTCTTATATAGGCGATGTGGCTAGCAACCCATCACTGTTTTAATTCCCCTTTCCATCCATACGCCCACAGTCATGCTAAACGTGGTCTTTAGGTCTTATTACCTTAGGCTCTGTCTACCCCGTAAGGGACAAAGACGTGATTTATGTATGTATGTACCTATGTATTGATACGTGATACGTCTGCGTAGAATTAGAAATTAACGTGTTTACGTGTGTGCTATCCCCCGGGAACTTCGAGATTAAAGGCCACGTTTAGCATGATTGTGGAATAGGTGGAAAAGGAATACAAATGGTGATAATTTGCTGGCCCCATCGCCTATAACATGATTCATAAGATTTTCGCCAATTGTCGCCAATTAAAGGAGCGACCACACCGCTGCGTAATTGAAATATTGAAATAATTTATTTTGCTTATATTGCGTATAAACAGTGACCTGCATGCGTCACGTTCTCTCACAGTTTCTTCATACATTGTTACATAAACGCACCGTCAACGACTTTTACGCACTGGTGTGGCCGGACCTTAAGCTGCTACTACATACTCACAGTAAGTGTAGTACAGTATACCAAGCCATGGATACATCTCGTCGGGAACAGGACCATGTTTCACTTCATTACTGTCGTCTATTCCGCAGTCGACATAATCTATATCCACCTGATTCATTTCCGGCACTGAAATTTAAAAAAAAACCGGCCAAGTGCGTTCTGTACAAATTCGGTAAGTAAATAATGAAATCTAGTGTTAGCAGCGATCTACCTCCTAAGCAAAATGTAGGCAGTGTGAGATCATTTTATAGTTACTGGTTACTTACATGTCTTTGTAGAACAAAAACTATTTACCTTGCTATTCCGCAGTGGCGTACCTAACTATAGGGTTTCAGGGGTGGCAAAATGCCAGGGGCCCCTAGCTCTACGGGGCCCCGAACTGGCTTGGTTTAGGGCTCAGAAGGGACGCTGATGCACTTCTTTATATTGAGGAAGGCGGCATCTGACAAATTTGCCGCGGGCCCCAGACGTTATAGTTACGCCACTGCTACTCCGCTACTCACGTGCAATGCAAGATAACCAAGCCTGTGTGAAATGCATATGTTTTTCATACAATCCCTCCCTCCACTACTGCCAATAAAACACATAATAAATCCCACAAACTTAATTATCCCTTACACCACACAAACACTGACGCGTTTCGATCCCTCTACGGGATCATTATCAAAGTTTAATGAGCACAACTGTACATGCAAACCAACGTCGTACTGATTCGAAACTCGTATACAACATACATATTTCACACAGGCTTGGTTACATTGCACGTGAGTAGCGGAGTAGCAAGGTAAATATTTTATGTTCATTGAAATGGACCTCCGATAAGTAACGCCTGATTCAATAAAATGTCTTTCTAGACATAAAAACATTTGTTTTTAGTAGTGTCTGTGAAAATTTCGACTGTCTCGCTATCACGGTTCATGAGATACAGCCTGGTGACAGACAGACGGACGGACAGCGAAGTCTTAGTAATACTGGCTAGTGTTCCAACGTAAGATCAAGTAATTCAACAAGTACTTACCGTTCATATAAAAAACAAAGACTGCAACGTAAATATTCATACTGAGGCTTAAAATGACTTATAATCCTACAGAAATAGAACTGATTTAAGTCGATTTAATTCCCACAAATTCTGATAAAACCACTGTTTCACGGCACATCCGAACCAGAAACCGGTAGTACGCCGACTGAGACAAATCATAATTGAAACTGACGATTTCATGTTTATGATTTGATGACTTGATAAACAAATAACGATGCTTTTACTGATCTCGCGTAGGAATGCATATGTATATTATAAGTCACTGGTTAGATGTTAAACTAACTATTATATAAACTTATCTTATTGATGTTATACCATGCGATCGTATTACAAGGAAAAACAAGACGTTTACTTTTCATGATGTAATTGAGATTAACAAACATAATTCAGCCTTGAACCTGTAAAGAGATTACTGAATGTCCCATTGTTAGTTTTCATTAACTCCAAACGAATAAAGTGGGATGTTATATGGTTGATGTCAATGTCTCTGTTTTCGGAAATTATGCGCGTTTATTTTATTTTAGATAAATATAGGTTTAATTACACATAAACGGATAACTCACGTATAAAAAGTCGAGTGATGCTCGACATGTTTCGGACTATTTCGTAGTCCTTCTTCCTGGAGCGCTCGCTCCGATAGCGGATAGCGGATGGTCGGTGCCCCCGAGTTGGAAAACTGTTTTAAATATTGACCAAACGGTGAGTGTGAGCGAACCTTTACGGAGTGACGTGATCAGTGTTGTGTGCTGCCCTACATTTGACAGTAATAAAAATAACGATGAAAACGAGGGTAGTTGTGCGCCGCTGTCAGTTGCGTCGAGCAGCCGCGCGAACAGAGCGCTGGCGCGCAGTGTTCGTTTCGCTGCCGCCGAGGCGAGCGCTCCAGGAAGGACTACGAAATAGTCCGAAACATGTCGAGCATCACTCGACTTTTTATACGTGAGTTATCTGTTTATGTGTAATTATGATTGAGTCTCACGGTAGTTTCATGTTGAAATATAGGTTTAATTTTATTTTTGTTGTTATTTGTAAGTTTCGGTTCAGAATGGGGGCTATCGCGCGTGAACTTGCCACTAGAGGCGCTAGTGTCGCTAGGTCCAATAATATTCACTTTTCACTGGTTTTGGCGGGTTGCGGGACAAATTATAATTTCTCTCGTTTACCAGTTGAGTGATCTCCTTCGTGATCGTGAAATTATCGCAAATATGGATTATTTGGCTTTAAAAGCGGTTTTTTCCGAACAAAACGGAACAGCACAACATTGCGGCACTAATATTATAAATGCGAAAGTAACTCTGTCTGTCTGTCTGTTACCTTTTCACGCTTAAACCGCTGGGCCGATTTAGTTGAAATTTGGTATACAGATAGTTTGAGTCCCGGAAAAGGACATAGGATAGTTTTTATCCCGGAAAATTGCATAGTTCCCGCGGGATAGCACAGCCCAAAACACTGGAATTTTTCAAATTTAAGGCGGAACAAAGTTCGCCGGGTCAGCTAGTAATTAATAAACTTAATGAGATACAAGTACAGCCAGCAAAAAATCTTGAATAACATTTCCATACTTATAAGACTTCTTATTCTTGCTTGACAAGGCAGACTGTATAGGATACAAGATAAAATTAACACCATTTTGTAATACTTTTTTTACTTGCACAGAAAAAACTTATTTCATGATGAAAAACAGCATATTCCCAAGAGTTTCATGTCTGTTTGGATCAGTATCTTTTTAAGAACAACACTTCACTCACTTCTAAAACACATTAGTATATGAATTCACTCGTTACTTTTTCTTTTAACCACATGCAAAATCGATCAATTTCCACTTTTTTCTATGCATTCCGAAGTCCTGTGACTTTCCTATATTGACCGAAGTGTTCCAAGTACTGATGTACAGTGTCAACAGGTGTGTATATCTCGTGCATCCGACTAAGCAGGTGCTGGGGCGGTGTGACAGGCACAGAGGCCCCGAGGAGGCCCTGGAGGAACTCCCGGAGGAGCCCCCACACTGCGTTGGCCATTACGCACGGACGATATTCCACCTGGAAGGCAGTAGATAGTTTTTATATTTAGTCTACAGTTATATTATAGAGGTAAAGTTTGTTGTAGGGGGTAATCTCTGGATCTACTAAACCGATTTTGAAAATTCTTTTACCAATAGAAAGCCACATTATTTGGGAGTGATATAGGCTATATTTAATTCTGCGCGGAGAAAGTCGCGGGCAACAGCTAGTTATTTATAGTTTTATAATTTTGTTTAAAAAATAATTTTGTTATTTTTGTTAAAAACACCTGGAATAAGTAATGGAGCTTAAAAGAAACACTAAAAAGCAACCTACCTACCTGGCTAAAAAAAAGAAGGTTATGGACACGTGCCTTCTCCCCACACTGACATACGCATGCCAAACATGGAAATTTTCAAATAAGGCCAAAAGATTGCTAACAACGTGCCAAAGAGGAATGGAGAGGAGCATGATGAACATAAACAAAATACAGAAGATAAACCACTCAAAAATTATATTTTTTTTTTCTCATATATTATCTGCGATCAGTCGTTCTGACTATAAGCAGATGTGTTGGTTAGTAGTTCAAGGCGTGGGGAGCGCGTCTCCATTGACACTCGCTCCTTAATAAGTCAGCTTTTCCGCCGGCAGTGCATAGCAGTTAGCTTTAGTTAGGGCATGCTACTGTGTTCCAAGATATCTAGTCGTTTGAGTCGTTTTATATATTCGGGTATTGTAAGTTTTACCGCCAGCAGATTTGGGTGGTTATTTAGGCGGTCTTTGTAGCGCTTGACATGATGGTCAATCTCTTAGAACAAAGATTATAGATGCACTTGGGCAGGCCAAGAAACTAAAATGGAAATGGGCTGACCATGTTGCCAGACTACATGACGGGAGATGGACATCTCAAACAGCCTGGAAGGGTCCAGTAGGGAAACGGAAGAGAGGTTGGCCACTGGCTCACTGGGCTGACGAAATAGTAGAGGCAGCAGGGCAAGACTGGGTTTGGAGGGCTCAGGAGCGAGCCTCATGGACTTCTCTGGAAGAGGCCTTTACCTCATGGGAGGGTTCTGGTGTGACTAATACTACTACTAACTACTGACTAATAGTGTATTGTACATTTTACTATTAATTTCTTTTCGAATACCAGAAATAAAAGGGTTTTTATTTATATTATTATCTATACTAATATTATAAAGAGGAAAAATTTGATTGTTTGTTTGTTTGAATTGAATAGGCTCCGAAACTACTGGACCGATTTCAAAAATTCCTTTGCTGTTAGAAAGCTACATTATCACTGAGTGACATAGGCTACTTTTTAGCGCGGGAAAATACCTTTTCCTGCGGGAAAATTAATTTATCGCGGGCGAAGCTGCGGACGGAAGGCTAGTTATTTATAATTTTGTTTGGTTCTAGGTAGTTAGTGGATGTGTATGAATAAGTCAAAAACGTCATAGTGTTTTGGCTGCCCATATACGTATGTCCCACTATTGGGCACAGGTCTCCTCTCAGAATAAGAGAGATAGATCTCATGATTAATTTTGAATGTCACTTTGCACCTAACCAGCGTTAATCAAAAAGTTGAACATTAACTTACCTCAATTAAAATCCCTTTGAAGGTCTGATTCATCATAACGGAGCCAAGCTTGACACAGAAATCGCCAAGCTCAAACCTTGGCCCTTTACTCTCGATCTTTGTTTGTTTTTTGGAAGTGTAATGCTGAGCCAGTTTCATCATGAGCAGGTCAAAGAGTCCGTCGGCCACAACATGAATGTTCTTTGTACCACTTTCAAGGATGGAGAATACTGATGCTGGCTGCTCGGAATTGTGGAGGATGTGGACAGTTTTTGTAGCACCTGATTTATTTTAAAGAAACAAACACTAAAAACTATATAGGATAGAGTGAGACAAATAGAGTTTTTAAGGGACCGGACACAATAGGTGCCATCCTGTGATCTTAGTCCTTAGACTTATTCTGTCCATCTATAACATATTATATTTTGAGGAACCTAATTTCAGGTTAGAAATTCGGTATGTTTAACACATCTTTATTTTTTATTTTTTTTAAACATCTTAATTTACTCACCCATTTGAGGATGTGATAGGAAGCTCTCGCAATCAACTAGGAACTGTCCTTGCTGAGTGGCTCCTAGAGCCAATAATCGCTTGGTCAGTAGTTCAATCACATATGTACCAGTTTTGTTCTCTGGGACAGGGTATTGCTGCAAACTGCAATATAAAGGAATGTTTAGGACACTTATTAACCCTTATTAAATAATTTAATAACCTTTGGCTCAAATAAAACTGTTACTTACACAGTTACTCCCATTGTTGTAGTTTTGTTGACCAACAAATGATGGGTTGAAATTCTGTTAGGTTAAAGTAGATTATCTCGCATTCTTGCCAGCAAACTAGATCAAATGGGATGTCAATAGATTTGTACGTAAAATATTATACTGAGAAAACTTTATGATTAGTAATCTTCAATACAGAAAATAGGTAAAATAACAATAGCGTACAGAAGTCTCAGCAGTTGTGGCTTGGTTGGAGATGTCAATGTCAATGTCAGTGAGATATTTTTACGATATTTTGCGCTACGTTCCACGCTTTACGGTTCCAATTCAAAATTTCGGTAGTTTTGTCTACGTTTGGGATATTTGTAAATGGTCAGAATAAATATCATTTATTTTTTATCTTTATGCTTGTTTCTCTTTTTGGAAAAGGTTTGTCAGGACATTAATCCATTCTTATTCTTAAGCATTATCTGCGTGGCATGAAATGAGAAAAAATAGTAGGAATAGTCAGTGCTGCTACTACGAAAAAATACTAGAAAAGAGGTTTTTCGTTTAAAAAAGATTGCATAGAGATTACTATTGTTCATACATAACACCCTGATATGACACTCGTCCTTACTTTACTAAAACTTTATTGGAGGCTTAGGCCATTATTTCCATTCCGTCATACATAATTTTTAATCAAAGCTTGACTTTCGGCAAAGATAAGATTTTAAAGGTTCATTGTTTTAGCTACATTTTATTTGCACTTGCTTGGCAACACCAAGAGCAAAATAGGTCTGTTCTCTTTGTTCAAATGAATTGATTTCAAAAACCAATCATAAATGAATTTAATTTGTCTATTGTCATTACCCAATGGTCAGCCCATACTTTGCGAAGTGAAAACATTTCAGTGTTATCAACAGTCGTCGCTGGACCAATGAAAAATCGACAAATAATTTCAAGGCAAATTGACAAGTGCTGGGGCCCAGCTCTTACGGAGTATTTATTTACATCAAAACCAATTAATTTGATCATTATACTTCCGTGCAAGAGGCTCTTTGGATATAAAGTTTTATTATAGCGTTGCGTAGTTCAAATTGCTAGTCAAATGTTCCGTGCGTCTCGATAGCATCGTTGTGTTTTTTACGTTTTATATTTTGCTGTGTGCATTATCACGGGTTGTGATTCTATTATCTAACTAGTCGTAGTTTGATGATCGAAAATGATCCCAGATAACGTCACGCTGATTGTCAAGGCTCCAAACCAGCAAATAGACGATCAAAATGTGGAGTGCCAATCTTCTTGGACTGTCAGACAGCTGAAGGGGCACCTTTCTGAAGTCTACCCGAGTAAACCGGTAAGATATACTTAACTAGTCTTGCATCAGAAAAAAATATTAGAGAGAGACTATTAACTCTCTATATCCTCATGGAATGAACATTCAACATGATTCAGTTGTAGAAAAACCTTACCCATCATTATTTTCATTTAATTGCTTTCATAATAGTATTCATACAGCATTGGAAGGTAGTTACTAAATATCAACTTTAAAAAATATATTAAAAATGAATTTGTTTTGAAGAAATTACCTAGTTTACTTGTATTAGAGCTGTTTGATGTTTAAACAAATTGATGGATTATTGTCTAAACAAGTTCATAATGGTTGACACACATTGATTATCATAATAGACATCAATTAACAAATCATAATAATGAGGAAACTAAACTGACTTTTCCTACAGTTTTATTATAACTTAATGTGTACTTGTAGGTTGATGTCATCATTACACACATTTTATATACTTACGATTTTGGCTTTACACCTACGTCAATAAAGCAAAACTGATTACACAGCCTGCTGTATTGTTCTGGTGATAGCTGAATAGAGGTGTTTGAAGGTCATTTTTATTACCAAACTGTTGTACAAAAATTATTTCTCTTGAACTAAGTATGAAACTAGCTATTTATAATTATCAAGTGATGACTAGGAAACGTCTAATTATTCAAAATAACAAATTATTATCGAACAAACCAAATTCAAGCATTAAGCTTATTTATGATAAGACTGTTTATTTAAGTAATGAGGGTGCTTTATACATTATAATTACTATAAAGCATTCAAACATGACATGATACAGAATCAGAATCATTAAACACCCACATGTTATTTACATTTATGTGACATCACAAATGATTCTGACATCACAATACAAGTCTATAGTGCAATGTTTATCAACTCAAGGTCAAAATTTTGGCATTGAACAAATAGTTGATAATGTTATTAAAATTATTTTTAGACGAACTTGTAAAAATATTTAAATGGAATAATATGTATACTAAATGTGGCTTTGCTTAGGATTTTCGAAGTTGGTATCATACCGTGTCTGTAGCTCACAAATTAACAACTATTAGTGTGAGTGGACAAGAAACGGACTTCGAAAATCTAATTTCGGAGTACAACATCAAGGTCGGCTAAAAGTGGCCCTTTGAAGGCTCAGTTGCAGCTCTTCAGATTCCTCTAAAATATTGTGTGTTGATGGAAATGAGATAAATTATTTTGTGTATAGCATGAGTCAATAGTTGTTATTTCAAATGCAAGCAAAGTGTAATATAGGTACCAGAATTGAGACTCCTAAGCCTTAGATAGTCTATATTTTTTCCCGCATCAAGCTCTATTTGTAAAAAGTGCGATGTTAATTGAGAAATAGAGAAAGTAAATAGATAACGAGTAATTAGTTCATTATTTTAAGCTCTACTAAGTGTCTTTTTATTGAAAAACAGTTTTAAAAGGTAAACAACAGCAAGATGTCCATGCTGTGTTGTATTCCAAAATTTTGCAAAACAAATGCTTGTTAGGTAATACATGAGCGTAATGTTTAAAAAACTATAATATAACATTACAATTATGTCACTAACAAAACATATACATACAACATACTAAACAGAAATATGTGATTTCATTCAACAATTGAGCTGTAAACATAATACTTGCAAAAACATTTCTCAGCTACTATTTTTATCGACAACCTTATCAGTAACAATTAGTTGGTTATGTAGTAGTTATGAATATGCTGATAACAAATTTCATTGCTTTAACAATCAATCAGAATGTGTTTGTTATGCAGGTGTAATAAATCTTCAGTAAAATAGTATTAAAATGAAATAAACTTCACATATTATTAAGTACTAGAATATGTTATACACTAATTTAATATCAAAAACATTAACAAAGTACAAACCCTATATATACTTACATGATCCGGACTTTTTTAAAACTGCAATAGCGTCATTAATAAAAAATGAATGAAACATGGCATTTTACTGTTATTTGTGTTGCTTGCTACTTTGGAAACTTTTTGCAGAAAATGTTGCATTAATACAATACAATAATGTAATAATATTATAATAACAGGGAAGCCATAAAGTTTCTTTAATACCTTATCTCATAAATTTCATATGAAACCAACTAATACACACAACACCATATTATTGTTAACTTTGAAACATTTCTTCTTACTTCTCTTTATTTTCCATTCCAATCCAATTTAACACATTTGTAAACAAACCAATTCATCTAAATTCCCGCGCAATCACTCATTGTACATCATTAGCATAACATCCGGAATGTTGAAGGGTCATACCTGATATCTCACACAATTTTATAATATATCTAATAACTAGCTTCTGCTCGAGAAAATGAGCGAAAATCTTAGGAATCATGTTATAGGCGATGGGGCTACCAACCCATCACTATTTTAATTCCCCTTTCCACCTGTACGACCACAATCATGCTAAACGTGGCCTTTAGGTCTTGTTACCTTAGGCTATGTCGACCCCGTATGGTATGTATGTATTTAAATTTTGTATGAACATGTGGGGGCGAGATTTACAAGAGCATCAAAACTTTATACCAAACAAAACTTTCGCAAAATGTCTGACTCAAACTTTTCCAGGGCACAGACGAGCAAAAGATTATATACTCCGGCCAGTTGCTGGACGACAACACGGTCCTCAAGGATGTATTGCGTACATACGAGAGCCAAATCGCTCATACCATGCACCTAGTCTGCACGCCGAAGCGGAAAATGCCAGAAACACACCCCGAACCAACACCCGACGGTCTGAGACAGAGGAACGTAACAACAACCACTGATAGGCCACCCGAAACGGTCTCCCGTCCAGAAATGAGGCAGAACGATCAGAACCACACAGTGGAGATGCAGAATTATTTAAGCTCCTTTGTGAATAACTATGGGAGGGTGCCGCCTTATCCTAATAATTACAATAACTTTGGCGGGAGGTTTCTGCCGGTAAACAATGATCCGGCGTCCTACGCCAATCATATGATGATGATGCAACAGGCGTACTTGCAGTATATGCAGCAGTATGCTAACATGTAAGTGTTTTTATTTTATTACTACAGCCTTTTGTTTCATTTGTTTCTTCAGCGTGCGACATCCTAACGGATGTCGGAAATCACCACGCGACAGTCTCTCTAGCTAGAGTTTGTAATACCGGTCCCTTATGTTATGTTATCCCATCATGTTCTAGGTCTTTCAGTATTACTCCAACCCCTCTATTTGTAGATGTATAGTGTTATACATCCTACTTCCTACTAATATTATAAATGTGAAAGTTTGTGAGTATGTTTGGATGTTTGTTACTCTTTCACGCCAGAACGGCTGGACAGATCTGAATGAAATTTGGAACATAGATAGATTATAGTCGGGAAGAACACATAGGCTACTTTTAATCCCGGAAAATTGCGTGGTTCCCGCGGGATAGCGATAAACGAATTATACCTATGCAGACGAAGTTGCGGGCAAGAGCTAGTATTTAATACAAGTATGTATGCAACATGTACAAATTGGTAATTGGACGCCCCTCCTTTCAGCTCTATCTAAAAACTGTAGCAAAGACACACAAAGTCAACTTCACAGTTTTGTTTTAACTGATTAAATAATTTCAACACAGATTCGTTTTTGTGCTATTGTGTTAGAAATCATTTGCCTTGCGGAATCGCGCGACCTACGGTTCTAAAACATTTTAGTTGGATACTTTAGTTTAGTAGTCGTTTTATTAACACTTCACTCAAGCAAAATCGTTTTGTGATTTGGGATATTTCAGATTGTTTATCTGTAGATTATAACAGTTATCATGTTTGCTTTGATGATGGGTATTTTTTTTATTTGGAAAGTATAGCTATAGTACTAGGTAGGTAGGTATTTTATAGGCATAGTTACAAACGCTTCAGAAATTTTAGAAAGTATGATTGAACCATTGGAACTGACCCAGTATGGAACCTTTTCGAAAGGAAAACGATTTACGTATTTCAATACGACATTTCAATAAATAAAATAAAAAATAAAAAAATACGTACTGGGAAGAAGTGTGGATGACAATTTAAATGGTTAAACCGTTACAGTCACATTTTTCCACTGCACAAACAACGTGTGTCCGATTTTAGAAGTAAATTTAATTAACGGGTTATCTATTAAGGTTAGCAGTACAGCTGGCTTTGGCAAGCCGCCGATTTTCTGTACTAAATATGACTTCTTCTAATATTGTATCTGTTTCTTTATATTTGTACAATGAAGCATTTACTTACTTCTAAGTTTTTATGTATACATACACAAATCACGTCTTTATCCCTTACGGGGTAGACTGTATACTTACTAGAAATTTGAAATTTGGTTTTAAGATAGCTTTTATAGTTTACTAGCAGAAGCCCGCGACTTCGTCCGCGTAGAATTAGACTTAAGAACTGATATTGATAGTAAATTCTGCAATAAGTATTTACGTTACGACTCTAGGCAGCTACGACCTTTCACATGTTTATCGATATCCCGCGGGAACTATGCAATTTTCTGGGATAAAAAATAGCCTATGTTTTAATTTAGGGTACCAGCTATCTTCGTTCCAAATTCCAATCAAATCCGTCCGGTCTTTTCAACATGAAGAAGGAACAGACATACACACACACGCTCACTCATTCGCATCGTCACAAACTTGAATGAAATAAATATAAAAATCTTAATTTTTCACTACCTGTCTATGCACGCAACATGACCTCACACCACCTACATTTTTGTTTACGAGCAGAGCTCTGCTGACTGAACTTAACCTTCGTACGAATTTCTCCGTTAGTCCGACTCGCACATGGCCGTTTAATAACTCATGTGTCCCCCAGGTGGCAGGCGACACAGAACGCGGCGCCGGGCGCCCCGCCGGCGCCCGAGGTGCCCCCCGCGGCGCCCCAGGCTCCCGCGCCCCAGGACGAAGAGGACGCCCCCAGGGACTGGCTGGACCACCTATACGCTGCGTCGCGACTCGCCATACTCTTCTCGCTCGTGTACCTCTATGGCAGTCCTGCGAGGTTGCTGCTCGTGCTGTTGCTGGCTGCTGCAGGCTATCTGTAAGTTTTTTACAGTGTAAAAAGGTAAAGGAACAAGTGCCATGCAGTGCACGGTTTTACAATGGGAAGACTACCTAGACTGCTAAATTTGATATAAGGCCGCCTAAACATTTGTAAACTTAAAAAGGGTTGCAAATTTGCCGTAAGTTAACTTATTTAGGCAAAACTTATAAATGTCAAAGCCGTGGTCATAAAATTTTAAACTCAACTAATTTATTTATAAAAAAATGAGATAGTCTGCATCCCCAAAATGGTGTTAGAACTGTTACGAACCTTTGTTAGCCTTGATCCGTCAGTGTAACATTTCTATTTGCCTTTAAAAAGTCTAAAACTTATCAAAAACCTTTCGCTTCCAGGCACCAGATCGGCTTCTTCCGCGACCTGCAAGTCAACCAAGTCAACCGTCAGCTGCCTGTCAACCCACCTGGCAACCCAGAACATGCGCCCGCCCCGGCCGAGCCTAACGTCAACCAAGATAACGGCAACCAACCTGACGGCAACCCAGCTCGCGTTGACCCAGAACCAGTGAACCAAGCGCGACCAGAAACCGAACCAACCACCCCTCAAGATACCGACAACCAACAGTCTTTACTGGCTGTCACTTGGATGATATTCACAACGTTCTTCGCCTCATTGATACCTGATACTAACTAAACTCCAGGCCAATCCAATCTGTGGGTAGTTCAAATTGAGGCGTGTTGGTGCGCGAGTTATGCGATAGATGGCGTTGAAATTAATGTGTGCAATTGAGTTTAATAGCCGCTAGATGTCACTAGTGACGTGGCGTGAAAGTACATAACAAAGAGAATGCGCAGTCTTTTGTCATACTGCCCATACTTCGTCTTGGTTGTTCGTGTTTCGACGAATCTTTCATTTTGAGCCTCATTCAAAAGAAATTAGCTATAACTTTTTGTCATTTTGATATAGACCAGCCTAGTATAGCATCTTTCGAGAGCTTACGATACGATCTCTTTAGGGGAATAAAGAAAGAGAAGATGAGTTTCCACATCCTTTTTCCAGAAGAACAATCTTTCTAGATCCACTGGAAGCAGTAACAATTAGCAATTTGGTTGTTCCCAACAATGACTGGGTAACAGAACATTATATTATGAAATTGGATGTCAATTAGTGCCCATTGAAGATGTAAAATATAAAGTGACAGCGATATTACAATTTCCAAACATGTTATGGTTCTACAAACTGCTACTTATGACTCTTTAATAACACACTGGCTTTTTAACGTCTTCAGTCCCTGTGTACAAATATTTGTACATATTCCACATTCCAAATTCAAAATTATGTGAATTATAGAAGAATACAAACAGCCTTTATAGAGCACTACATTATATAAGCTGAGTTTTCAATGTTAACCAAGCATGTGTGTTATTTAGGCAGTCCCTATACTACGGAACGTGAGAATTCGGAATCCGTTAACATCAATGACACTTCTGTATCTTCCTAATTAAAAAAAGCAAACATTTAGATACAGCTGCAAAGTTAGGCTATTCCTACTTTTCCGTACCATATTCCTGCACTGTGTACGACGGGGTAAACATCCATTATACATAGTATCAAACACTGCCGGCAGTGCCATCTATGGCCTAGGATCAGACACCACTATCCATTTCTAGAAAAAAAAAATAGTGTGCGCTGGCGCCTGGTATTTTACTAAGAAATGCGGATAATTTATTAATTACTTTGTTAATTTCATGTACTTCGCAAAGTGCAAATAAATGGGTGATCAAGTGGAAATGGCTTAGGTACTCTGCTATTAATAACCCAGTTTCGTTAATTGCAACTCGATATAGTGGATCATATTCTCTCGCCCGAATATTTCTGTGTAAACTTTACACTAAAGAAATGACAGCGTCATCTCGTTACAGAAAAAGCGTGATATAATTTCTTTTTGGACTAAAACATTAGATAAAATAACGGTTTTTAAGAAGTTCTTTATAAAGTGGGCTGGTAGCTTGTAAATAGAACATGCTTTATTTATCCTATATACATTAGAAGTTAATATTTAGTTCTAAATCACTATGTTGTTGATTGGTGTTTTAAGAAGATAGTTTTATGGTGCAGATAGAAAAGCGATTAAATCGTATTGTGTATGCCGTGGTCACCTAGTTATTAGTTTGGGAAATGTGAACAGACTCGCCACATTGAAGCTTAATACGGTGAGGCAGTTTACGAAGTGACGCACCAATTGCGTAACATTTTTTAATTGTTTTAAAATGCTTTCCTTACAAACCCGAGTTCGAAATACGTTGACTTACACATTGACGCGTCCATTGAATAATTCACGTATGTCATGTGTGCTATTTAATGCGTTTCACGAAATATGAATTAAAAACGCATCACAATGAATGTGTCACTGCGTAAATAGTGTGTCAGTGTTTTGAACTTGGCGTATGTTTCGAGATTGTTCATTTCTGGTGTGGAACGTTTGACGTTCTTTCAGTCATATTTATAGCGAAACAAAAAACGGTATCTCCGGTGACATTATCCATTTTGACCATAAACTAATCTTTTTTGGGCATGTTGCATGGCATGAATCTGATGAATCCACGCTTAGCGTTTCTTTTGTGATAAGGGCCCCGGTTAAAGTTAAATTTAGGGTGTGAAGTTTCGGTTGTTCAAATCACTCGTACTGATGCGAAACCAAATACTAAATGTATTATAATTTATCATTTTTAGTGTAAATGGACCTGTGGGGATGCTACTCTTGAAATTTAGAAGCTATTTTGATGACATTCTAGTTTTCGGCAGCATATTATGTTAAAGGATGGGTATGGTAACAGAAAATCTAGGATGTTTCTTACTTTATGGTGTGATAGAAATAGTTTGAGTAAATAGAGATATACCGAAAACTGGCAGCGCTACCGTAAAGCAGGACTAAAGTCTATTGGCCGTGTCTTATCCAACCTCGACATTGGCAGAATCATCAAGTTTGATGGAGCCATATTCTCAAAAATTGAATTGAAGTAGAGATATTTATTAACAAGGTTAGGATGCTAAGCTAGCTAAGCTGTGCGAGAAAAAATCGATCTACAGGATCGCCAGTGGCGTAACTATAACGTCTGGGGCCCGCGGCAAATTCGTCAGATGTTTACCACCCCTGCCACCCTATAGTTACGCCACTGAGGATCGCTTTAATTTCCTACCCTCATTCAGCGAAACTTTCCTTGGTGATTTTATTACGATCTCCGTTTAGATCCTCGCACAGCTTTGGAGTCTGCAATAACTAGAGATTAGAGATGACACAAGTACTATTTAAAATCAAGAGTAGTGTTATAAGCGGTCCGAATTAGGATAAAAACTGTATTATGCAAGCTGTGTAATAAAATAAAATAAAAATATAAAGAACTGTAAAAAATAGTAGTGACATTGCAAAATCTCTATAACTTGGGTATGGTTTGTTGAAACTGTGATTATCATGATTTAGAATTGTATGTTTTTGTTTTTAAAATACTAGAGTAGGTTTTATTTAATATATTAAAAAATGAAGTTGTTCATGGAGCCCGGAAAATGAAGTTCATGTATATAAAGCACTTAGTTTTTTATAGCTGTGTTTACAACTTTATTGTGTGAATTGTAAAACCATTGAATCCTTACATACTTACCAATATACATTATTTGATTGTCTAGGAAGATCTTAATGCAAAACTTGTGAACCAAACTTGACCTAATAGGTTTTGTACTAAATGTTAGTTTTTATTTTAAATACTTCTTTGAACTCGACGGAAGACAAAAAGCTACATTTTGCTTGCGTTATTATATTCGTTGTTTAGTTTTTGCGAGTGTTAATGGTATTGTAAGTAGTAAAATTTAGCACTTAGCCAGTGTCATTCAAGCTAGACATTATATTTGTATGACTCATTTTTCTAATTCCAGTGCATAAATTAAATCCTCGCGAATGCTAAATTGTATAAAGTTTATTATTTTTGTTTATTAGATTTAATTATTACAAAGATTTGCATTTTGTAAAGAATAAGCTATAAAATTATGGATATTTAAATGATATTACAAAATCGCGGATCGTGTACTGTGATAATGTAAGGTTTGTTTAATTTCGAGCTAACAATAAATTTTTAAAACAATCTTTTGTTTTATTTTAACTTAAAAGTCCTCTGAAAAGTCAATATCCATTAGATCTTCTGTTACGGGTGTTTTATCAATTGTATCTTTATCTTTGGAATCATCTTTTGTTAATTCTGGTTTATCATGATTAACTAATACATTTGCATCATTTGCCAATTCTATTTCATCTAAATCGGTGTCATTCTCAACCACTTTTTTGTCATGTAGTAAATTATCTTCACCAATTTCACAATCATTATCATTTTCAAGCACTGCTTGATCATTTGCTAAGTTCTCACTTGTTTCTGGTACAAGTGAATCAATCACAGTCTCTTTGTCTTTAGTAGAATCAATCTCTATGCTATCATTTTCGATAGTATTTTCCTCGGGATTCACTGTGATATCTGTATTCTCTTTATCAGAGTCTGTTTCTCTATTTTTAACATGACTATGTATATCAACCTGTATTGATTCATTTACTGCTACAATATCAGTTTCCTCATCTGAACTGTCAATTACATTAGACCTATTATGTTTTCGTACTACAGCTACGTCATTATCCTCGTCATTAATTTTTGGGTCATCTATTTCAAGTATCTCCATTGGTTTTTCTTTCTCAGTTTCAACAGTAGTGTTACCATCAACATTAACCGTATTGTTTGATTGATTTAATCTAGCAAGACGCCTTTCTTCAGCTAATTTTCTATTTCTGATCATCCTTTCCTTCTGGTCATCACTGATTGATGGTGATGATGATACTTTTGGAGGCATTAGAGGTGATCTGAAAAATATAATTAACTAATTAATTAGGTGTTTCAAACCAGTATACACATGTATTGTATACTCCATTATTTAACCCCATCATATGTCATAAATTTGACAAAATGATCAGGGTGCAAGGAACCCCTAATTATATCCAAGGTATGATCTCATACTGCTAAATAACAGTGACAAACTCACCAAAGCACTTCTCTATTATAATAATGGCATTCATCACCTGTTAACGAAGGGTTGAATGGGTGTACGCGACTCTTTCCTAACAGAGTTTGGAGCTGGAGTGGCCCGTGCCAACTCTATCTGCTGCCGCAGCAGTCGGTCAAACTCGTCTTCCTCTGGGGGCTGCGCGGCTGCCTCGTCTTCGCTGGAGTCCTGCTGCACGACCGTCTCTTCTGTAAGGAGCTGGTCTGTGCGGATTTTGTGGAGGTGTACCTGTATCAGAAGGATTGAATGGGTGTTAAAAGTCTATATTAAAATTATAAAGAGGTATTTTTGAGTTTGTGAGGTTGTAGGGGGTAATTCCGAACATTCTTTTCCAATAGAAAGCCATATTATTCCTGGGTGTTAAAGGCTATATTAAATTCTACGCGGACGAAGTCGCGGGCAACAACTAGTGCCAGTGTGAATTACAAGCAAAAAAAAATAGCCATACATGTGAACTGAACAGTTTTAAAAATATATACCTACCATAACAGGTCTCTTTTTGCCAAGAGTCTCGATCTTTTTCAAACAGTCATCAAATTTAAACTTTGGGTATAGCCTGTATGCCCAATGTTCCAGCTTTTTCAGGATGATATCCAAGTCCTCTCGCTCATGCCCTTTGCCTGAACAGTAGACATTAAAATGTTGAAAATGATCCGAATAGGGTTCAATATTTTTGGACAGTAAACTTCGAAGGGGAATGCATTCACAATGGGGGCGCTCCCCATGCTCACATCCTCTGAGCAAACTATTTTGACACAATGGATTGTCATTGACTCATAATCATAAGTTAAACTATTAATTTTATAGTTTTTTATTAATATACCTACCACCTATGCAAATATTAAAAATCAACATGTTATCAATCTAAATACATCTATTATTTACTTTATAATTAACTACTTTGTTCATCAGTAAAACGCACATCTATAAAAAAAACCAGAAAGATATATAATTATAATATGGCCATTAACAACTAGCAGAAACAGCAATATTTACCCTTAAATTTAAAATCCTTGAAGTGATCAGGGAGGATCTGTATCCCTCGGGGTCCAGTGAGACGCGCCGGGTTCAGAACAAACCGAGGATTCTTCACTACACGCTTTGCCTTTTCTGTATGGTCCACACGTCTTTTGTCTTCCTCTGAATTATTAAAATTCGGTTAAAAAGGGCCAACTTTTTGAGACAACAATACCTCAAATTTGCTTATTCACTAAGTTCCAACATGTCCCAGTGAAACCAGTAAGTATTTTACAATTTATGCAAAATAAACAGTAGAAGTCCAACTAAGGATAGGTTCATTTCTTACCGGCCTCATCTTCCTTCTCGCTGTCACTGTTGCTGTCCGGAGTTCGTGGTCTCTCCTCAAATTCATCACCTTCAATCACTCGCTCCAGCTCCTGAGCTTCGCCTGCTTCGTCTTCCAAAAACACATCTTCAAGAAGCGACATTATTAATTTTCAAAACAACCGTAAAATAGGGTTCAATAGAATAATATTAAAAACGATACCGACGGAGTCTTTCTTTTGCTACACTACACTACCACCTAGTCCTAGTCCAATGAATGCTCCGAGAGGCCCTCCTCTCCTCTCGTCAAAGTCGTCAAGTTAATTTGTTAATATTAATACGAAACGAAATCGAAATAGAATAGGCAGATAGGTTGACAGTAATAAAAGCGGGAAATTTCGTTCTGAAACAGTATACAGAAAGAATGGAATCACATGGTAAATAAAATATGCATTTATCCGATACTTATTTTACACGCAAAATTCACAATACTGATGAAACAACTCATCATTTAGTAAAAAAAAACTATTTAATTTGCAAATGAAGGCGAAAGAAAATACAAAGGACGATTTAAACGATGTTTTCCTTCTCACTCAGGAAATTAGGCATGTGTGGTTTCCGCTTCATGGTATCTTACTTAGTATTGGGTATCTATATCTGTATTAGAAAATTTTCATTTATTTATATTTTACAACATGGTCATTTCCTATAAACAAAAGATAAATTTTAAGAGGTTCTGAAAAATATTGTGGTATATTTTGCTGAACTTGTTATTACAATGTTATTAAGAACCGGTTCTTTATCTATTGCATTTTTTCACTTAATGTCGCCATTTGCTTAAATTTTGTTTAAAAAATTTGCTCATTATACAGATAAAACTATTTATCTACTGAAAGATTGATAAACATCTTTAATTACGCAACTTAAAATATTTTTGGCAATAAAAACTGGCCATTCTTCAAACCGTTACGTTGAATATGGCACACCACTAGTAAGTCACGTGACCAGCTTGCGTTTGAGAGCGCATCACAGGTATGGAAATTAGTAAATTTTAATAAAAATCCAGTCGTTTATCGGATATTGCTTTAGAATTAAGGTAATGATTGAAGTCGAGATTTAATTGTGAGTTAATGTGCGTACAAACAGTGTGTAAAAATGGTGTTGTGTACGATATTTCATCATAAAAGAAAGACGGGCTGTCATTTTGATACCAAGAAAGCTGCTTCAAGAATGGCGTCCCCCACATGTGCCGCTGGTGTTCCGTTTCGTGGTGAACGGTACAGGATCCTATGATGAGGGCTCCTTGGATTGTGGAAATGCGCTGCTTTCGCAATTCTGCGTGGTTTCCGTAGGAAGCCGACGCGCATCCTCGTTTTTCGTGCGTCGCCCTAGCGCTCCACTTGCAATGAATCATTGTCCCGATTTCTGCCTAAAAGAGCCAAATATTTCCCGTTTGCTGACGATCCCGCTGCTGCGGAAGCCGATGTTGTTGTTTAAAAGAGTTTGTTGGTGTGTTTTGTCGGATAAAAGTTGTAGTTTGTCGTAAATTTGCACAAGTGTTTTGTTTATCAATTTGCCGCTCATACAACGCCTCGAGCGTCGAGCGGTTAGCTAAGCCTTTGTGCTGATACAGTGCCTACGTATTTTGTTGTGATTCAGGTATCTACTAGATCGGTTGTAGACATCCGATTTTTGCACTTCATGCATTTGTAATTGGATAACGACGCTTATTTGTGAAGTATTAGGTTATGTGGGTGGGATTTGAGTGCATTCACTTTTGGTAGATAAAGTGTCCTTGACAATATGAAGTGCTGCGGTTTTTGTGAATCTTCAAAAAAAAAACTTCTTTTCTTTTGTTGGAAGCAATTCTGAGGCAGAGAAAGTGGTATTTTGTTTATTTGTTGATAGAAACAGCTGGATATTGATAACATTCACCTTACTTTGACTGATAAGGGACTTATACAAGGAGCTGTGTATTAATATTTCCAAATGTAATAATATAGTGGTGATTAACACTGAACTAATAATAATGTAGCAAGTCTGAGTCTACCTTACAAAGCAATTATGCATTTTCTACCAATTAAATAGGGAAATTCTGGGATATTGATTAGTGTTGTAGTTTTGTAACTAACAATGTCATTAGATCAAATGAGCCTGCTGTCATTAGAGACATTAACTTTAATATTTAACAAATGAGGAAAAAAGTGATTTTATTTAGCTTCCTAACATTAGTTGCATTTCACCAGTGCTCACCACCAGATCTACAGGCAAGTAGACAGCTTTGGTTTATAATTATTATTTTTTTAAGTTTTTATTTCCCGTGAAATATCTTGTTGCTAGCAAAGTCTGATTCCACCCACTTACGGTGAATGAATTAACTTGTACGTAAAATTAGAGATTTGATCACAATTTCACAAAGCAAAATATGCTTGTGTTTGACAATGAAATTTTTGACATTACTTTTAGGGTAGTGGGAGCTGTTCAGTAATTTAAAAGTGTTTTGAAGGAACTAATGTTCTACGTTATAAAGACTAAAATAATATTAATAATATTAATATTTGGACAGGAGCCATGTTGACTGTTCATTAAGGTTAAACATGATAATGTATGTATGTAAACTCTTTATTGCACATAAAAATTAAAAAAAAAAATACAAAAATACACAGAAAATAGTACAAAGGCGAACTTATCCCTAAGAAGGGATTTCTTCCAGTTAACCTGACACAGAAAGGAAATAGTTTACTAATAAAGGCAAGCAGTCATTTTATGCGCAAATAATAGTCTTAGTACTTAACAAATTAACACTAAAGTACATTATACAACTATAATAAGATAATATATAAATAACAGAATAAAATTTATCCAATAAACTTACATAAACACTAACGAATATCAAATAAAATAAACAAATACTCGAACCGAAATATGAAAGGATAAGAAATATGGAAGGATATATGAAAGGCAGCTACCGCCTCAGGTGCCAGTGCTTAGCCACAACTTCCTCAGCCCACCCCTGAACACTGCCACAGACTGAGATTCCCTCAACGTCAGGGGCAACTCGTTCCACAACTTGACGGAGCGGATCGTGAAAGATTTGGCATATGCTCGTGCCTTGTTAGGCGGAAAGGCAAGTGTGAGGTTGGAGCTCGACCGCAAACGGTCCCCGCTTCCAGTGGCCAAGAAGCTAAATCTTTCACACAAGTAAGAAGGAGAAGTAGGATTGAAAAGAACATTGAAAAGGAGGCACAGGGTATGCATGTCTCTGCGACGTCGAATAGGCAGCCAGTTAAGCTGCTCGCGAAAGTGGGAGACATGGTCATACTTGCGCAGACCATAAATGAACCTAATGCAGACATTTTGAAGGCGTTCAAGTTTGAACAATTTTATTTTAAACAAATTATCTTTAATAAGTAATGCAATGTGGAGGTCAACAACCTTACTATGCCTAAATATCTTGCTCTGTACCCTATTTGGGACTGGTATTGATGACAAAGGATATTGTTTTCTGCTAGCTTTAAGGTAAACATTTAAAATATAACAAACCTTACTGACAAATTAATATTTGCACATAATTACTGTGTAATCGATTTATTGTTTGCATTTTATGCTCACATATTAAATGATTTACGTTATACATTTTGTAATAGATTTTGATAGCTTCTAAATCAAATGCATTCTTTAACTAAGATTATGAAATCGTATCTCACAGGAAATTGCACTACTTATTCCAATTACTGATAATTGAGTTTAATGTGCCTAATTAGTGATTTCCCATTCATTTAGTTGATTTTGTTTATAACTAACCTACAACAACTAGGATTCAAAATTACTGTCTACTAGCTGTTGCCCGCAACTTCGTCTGCATAGAATTTGTTTATCGCTATCCTGCAGGAATTACGCAATTTTCCGAGATAAATGTAACCTGTGTTATTCCAGACTATAATCTATCTACGTTCCAAATTTTAATCCAGATGTGTCCAGCTGTTCTGGCGTGAAAGAGTAACACATCCATCCATACTTACATACTTTTGCGTTTATAATATTAGTAGGATTAGTAGGATATTTATCTGGCTCAAGAAATGATTATATCGGTAACTACCCACTATTGAAGGTTTGCGAAGGTCAAAATTCGTCTGTCCATTCCCGACTTGTGTAAGTGTATGGGTCCGATTTCAACTAATTGACAAACCAATCTGACGACCGGATGGCCTAGTGGTTAGTGAACCTGACTATGAAGCTTGAGGTCCCGGGTTCGGTCCCTGCTCGGGGCAGATATTTGTATGAAAAATATGAATGTTTGTTCTCGAGTCTTGGATGTTTAATATGTATTTAAGTATGTATTTATCTATATAAGTATGTTTATCCGTTGTTTAGTGCCCATATTACAAGCTTTGCTTAGTTTGGGGCAGACCTTTATAACGTTATAAAAAAAAACGATATAATAGCGGTATATATCGTTTGTGTTTAAAATTTCGATCAAACAAATTCTATATTCCTTCATAACGTTATATCATATCCTAACGAAAAGAAAACCATAACGTTATGAAATTGCGTTATAGACCTTTAAAACGTTATGAAAAAAAACGATATAATACCGGTATATATCATTTGTGTTTAAAATTTCGTTCAAACGAATTCTATTCTTAGAATAGAATTCGCTTGAACGAAATTTTAAACACACCTTTTATTCCTTCATAACGTTATATCATATCATAACGAAAAGAAAACCGTAACTTTACGAAATAGCGTTATAGACCTTTAAAACGTTATGAAAAAAACGATATAATACCTAAATTCTATGTTCCTTCATAAGTTCATAACGTTATATCATATCGTAAGGGAAAGAAAACCATAACGTTATGAAATAGCGTTAGGTATAATAACGCTATGAAACTGGTTATGAACTACGCGCTGTTGCCGCTCGTCGGCGCACCGTGCGCTTGATTCATGGATTGCGCAACGTTGCCAGCTTTACAATAATTTGATTGTTGTCTTGTCTTCGACCTACCCTACCGTCTGTGTCCGTACAGTGAAAAACTGTGAAGTTATAGTAAATGTAAGTACGTAGGTAGTTCGGTTTATGTTCGTGTCATAAAAACTTTTTTGTGCTACCTATTGAGTGTAAATTGTTATATTCTATTCTCCCTTAATGGAGGCCGTAAGGCTTGGCCCAATGTCAGTTTAAATGACAAATGTGCGGTTGAATTTGAATCTGTCCACGTCAACGATTATATCCTCTTTGGTATTCGTATCAAGTAGATAGGCGGGCCAGACGGCTAGGCAAAACTATTCCATGCGCCGCGCCCGCAAGGAGCGGGTGATATAGAGTGTAAGAAAGAGATGGTCTATAACGTTATGACAAACTTTATTGGTAAATACAACATAATTAAAATATAAACTTAGGCTACCTTAAAATAACTTAGTAAAATAAAACTTATACTTAAAAATTAAAATAAATTTGGACCCTTAGGTAGGGTCCCCATCACGCAGGCAGCATTCCCGCGTTGTATCGCAATTGCGAGTCGTTGTGCGAGAAAGCTGCCCGCGCGAGGGTCGTCTGTTGCCTCCCTCAGGCTTTTGCTGAGGTCTTTGTAGAGCCCACGTGCGCCCTTGCCCCACGGACCAAGTGTCTCGACGCCAAATGCGACAAATTCGTATCGGGCACACTGGTATTTTGTCATCTTTACCCGCTCCCGGGTGTCCGCCGCCGCGCCGGCATGCCTGCACGTCATTGGAAGGTAGGACGCAGCCATGGTGTCGGCGCAGGTAGCGTCCCACACCAGCGCACGTCCGTACCTCCATGGAATCAATGACATCCCATCAGGGCGCTTGCCATCGCTCCGTGCGATCTGGGGCTCCAGAGCAGCAGGAACGTTGGCACTGACGAGCGCCCTTCTGAGAATGTCATTCAAAGCGGCATGACGGGAGAGGCGGCCGGCACCCGAGGAGCAGGCGAGCCCGTGGTGGCCGAGGCGATTTACGGGGGCCCCACAAGAGGCACAATTGTGGTCCACGCAAACCTCAGCACCCAGTCGGAGACCGACGGCTATGCGGAGGGTAATTGGGTCTATGTGGGTGCCGGTATTCGGTGAGGGATAGGCATGGAGCCAGTGGCCTGATTCTACTCTGGAGACCGCCAAAAGTCTGGCGAGGTCTCCACCTGCCGCGGTGTCAATGAGTGAATGTAAGGTGTTTTGTGATGCTATGGAATCCCAGGCCCGTTGAATTTTGGGTCGAGATGGATAATTTGGGCTCGGTCCAGCAAGCCAGGCATTTGAGGCTTCAACCAAGCACGCAATCTCACAGTTTGTAGCTGGTGAGGCTTTAAGGATTTTTCCTGCGAGATCAGAGGTGCTATGGATTGACGCCAAAAACGCCGGCAGAGAAATACTGGAAATTTTGCGTGTTCCCAAACCACCATATCTTATTGCCATTATAACGTTATTATATCACTTGCCGAAGTATCGATATATATCTATTAATAACGTTATAATGGATACCGCTACAGAATAACGTTTTATTTTAAAACGATATTCGGTAATATAACGTTCTGAAAAATAGCGCTACCTATGCAAAACGTTTTATTGAAAAACGATATTCGATAATATAACGTTATGAAAAATGGCGTTACCTATCCAAAACGTTTTATTAAAAAACGATATTCGGTAATATAGCGTTATGAAAAATAGCGTTATGCAAAACGTTTTATTAAAAAACGCTATTCGGTAATATAACTTTATGAAAAATAGCGTTACGCAAAAATAGCGGTATTTAAAGGTCTGGTTTGGGGCTAGGTCAATTGGTGTCAATTGTCCCAAGATATTATTATTATTATTATTAATTTGGTTTGGCTGTTTATGAAGTCTATGAACAAACATCAAATTAACTATCTTGTGTATATGTTAGTGTCCGACCGAAACACGATTTTTAGCCGAAACCGAAACCGAAACCGAATATTCGGTTTTTTTCTGATTTCGGCCGAAACCGAAACCGAAACCGAAATTTTTGAAGACCTATCAAAATATTCAAAATTACTGTACAAATCGTAAGGAAGAGGTTATTGCAAGGATTTCTTATATGAGAACAGTTTCTTTTTTGTTAAAAAAAGTAAAAAACATAATTACACATAAACGGATAACTCACGTATAAAAAGTCGAGTGATGCTCGACATGTTTCGGACTATTTCGTAGTCGACTTTTTATACGTGAGTTATCCGTTTATGTGTAATTATGATTAAGTCTCACGGTAGTTTCATGTTGATAATAAAAAACGTTTATTTTTAATGAAAATAGATATAATTAGACTATACCTACCCGGCCGAGCGCGCCCGAATTAAGCCGAGCGCTCCCGATGCAAGAGGCCGCGAAGTAATTTCGGCCCAGCCGAAGGTTTCGGCCGGATTCTGGCCGAAACCGAAACTTCGGCCGAAATCACTTTTTTGGCCGAAATTGGCCGAAACCGAAACCGAAACCGAAACTTCGGTCGGACACTAGTATATGTGTGTGTGTATGTGTACTCATCAAGAGTATAGGGTTTTGAATCACTTTTCTTTCCTTTTGGATACATCCTACATGCTCGCTGATTTATGGATCAATAACAAAATTAATGTCCATTTAATTTTCAAATTACTTTTAACTAAGGCTACCTTAAAAATAACTTAATAAAAATAAAACTTAGTCTAAAAAATTAAAATAAAAATAAATTTGGACCCTTAGGTAGGGTCCCCATCACGCAGGCAGCATTCCCGCGTTGTACCGCAATTGCGAGTCTGTGCGAGAAAGCCGGCGCGAGGGTCGTCTGTTGCCTCCCTCAGGCGTTTGCTTATAGCTCTTTTATCTTCTTGTAGATCATTCCAACTCAATCTGGCTTCTGTGGGTTTCATGCTTGTTTTCTAGCTTACTTGAATCTCCCACTGCTGTGCCAGTATTCCCTTCTCCACCTCATCAGTGTCAAGACAAAGCATGTGGATGTGGTCATATTTTTTTCTGATGTTGACTGTCATTTAATTGATTGTTAAAAATTCAGACAAGACTATAGTTATGGCAGTTTCAGTGGCATTAAAAACTTTACGGTTTCTTGTGTTTACGCGCAGTAAAAGTAATAGGCGGTTTATTTTAGACATAGACGAATTAACCAATAGAGAGAATCAATAACATATACAAAGTTGTGTAAAGCCAGTTGTGGGGAATCATGTTATAGGCGATGAGGCTAGGAACCCATCACTATTTTGATTCCATTTTCCACCTATACGCCCACAATCTTGCTAAATGTGGCCTGTAGGTACCTGTTACCTTAGGCTCTGTCTACCCCGTAAGGGATAAAGACGTGATTTTTTGTGTGTGTGTGTGTGTGTAAAGCCGGGTACTCATACCGTACCTGTTGCTGGTTACAGAAAAAACTTGTGGACGTGGCTCTCGCGAGTGGAACGCCACTTCCACTATAGACCGACCGCTTAAATGAGTCCTCGCCCGCGCGGGTACAGGGGCGCAGAGTAGGACGAGAAAGGGGACCGAGAGCGGTGCGGGCGGGTAGTGCGCCTGCCGCCCGCACCTCTCTGCCCCCTTTGCCGCCTACCCCGCGCCCTTGTGACGCGCGGGCGAGGACTCATTTACGCGGTCGGTCTATAGTTTTTGGTTACTTTAACATGCAACAGTTACAGTTCTAGATCGCACGTGTGTACCCGGCTCAACACAGTGATTTGTATTGTAACTTACACTATACTAGCACTAGTTTTTCACAATATTTTTTCTTTTATCCTCTACTCTACCTGGAACAGCCATTCTGGTTACAACAATTACGTTTGTTTTTTTTTCTTTAAATTAAGTGGTTTTATTAACTGTTTTGCTTGACCTTGACCCGTCATTTCGAGTACAGCGATCGCTGCAGTGTTTTGTCGACTTTTATTTTCCGAACTATATTATATGACATTAACACTGTTGGTTAGTTCATCTATGTCTTTAGCAATGTATTACAAATGGGTTACTGGTAAATTAATGACACTGATTGCGATATATAAAAAGCCGGCAGACGGGCATGCGGTCGACCTGATGTTAAGTGATTACCGCCGCTCGTAGACACCTACAGCACCATTAGGACTGCTGGTGCGTTACCGGCCTAGTTTCGGGTATATATTGGTAGGTACTATCGGTATCGATCTATGTTCCTAGTTTTATCGAAGGCTCCCATTAGACTTGTGGTGTATCTAGGTCTGTAAAGATTTAACTATTCATACAAAAAGCTTGGTAGGTATTTGTTAACTGTTCGTTGCCTACAAAAATACATATTACCTTCAACCACGTGTTATACTTGACCGATATTGAATGGTCTAGACAAGCTACTATTATATAACTAAAGTTTGATGACCATAGAGGAAATAAACAGAGTCGTAATGAGGGCTAGCCAACCGTGGCAACACATATGTCTTTTTCGACATATACCATGCCAACACTTATTTTCACGATTGTTTTTTTCTTATTGTCCGCACGGAACAAAGTTAAGTAATTACAATTTTGATTATGTATTTATTTGTGGTTTTTATCATTTAATCGAGATAACACTGCCACACGACTAAACATTGACTATCCATATCGATAATAATAGCTGTTAGGTTAACTTTATTAACTCTTTTGACCTTCGGCTGGCTTGTGAGAGCAGTGTCCGCCAATTTCGGCTTTATTTTATTTTATTTGACATTTTCACTCTATTAGGTTGTTTGCTCCATGGCCCGTCTTGATCTCCAAGCAGCCTGTGTGGCAACTCCTTTAACTTTATCTCGTGCCAACCTAACGCGTCAATAACCCTGTCTTGAAGGAAACGCGTTTGGCGATTTCACGGTCAATGACCTCTACGTGAATCCAAGGCTTTTAATTTTTAATGGAGTTGGAAATTACAATTAACTGCTGGCTTTAGATCGTGCAACGTATTACTGAATTATTGTTTTACAGATAAATATAAATCACGTCTATCCCTTACGGGGTAGACAGAGCCTAAGATATCAAGACCTTAAGGCCAGGTTTAGCGTGATTGTGGGTGTACAAGTATAGAAAGAACTATTATGTTTTTGCTGAAAAAAAGCGATAGTGAATGATGACCATAGTTAGATAATTTGATTATGAAGCTCGTGGTCCCGGCTTCGATCCCCGCTAGGCATTCTGGATCTGGGTGAAAAACGCGAATGTTTGTTCTCGTGTCTTGGATGTTTCATGTGTCTTGTCTACCCATTTTGAATTTATAAGATTAGCTTAATTTGGGTCTAGGTCGTTTTTATCCCGTTAATGACGTATGTATGTATAACTCCCTATACCAGGGGTGGCGAACCTTTTTCGGTGGACGTGTCATTTTTTCACAAATAATGTAATTTTTGGCTCTGACCTTGTTGTCTTAAGAGTGTGTTGTTATATTACCATCATATGACCATAATAAATGACCATATTGCCATTATTGGCGTGCCCGAATTATTTTGAAGCGTGTCAACACTGGCACGCGTGCCATTGGTTCGCCATCCCTGCCCTATACATACAGGACAGCACAATATCCAATCAATTTTATCTGTGCATCGTTTCGTGAGTCACAGACGGTTCTGACTGAAAATCAGTGCCGCAGGTGTCTAACACCTCAGCGTAATGCTGAGCCAGCGACCGTTTCACTTTAGCGAAGACAATGCTGATGATCTATTTTTTGTGTTTTTTCTTTCCATAAAATTGTGTATATTCTCTTATATTTCTGTGTCTTGCAAAACGGAATGAATTTCTTTTTTTTTCTTTCTCGTTTCTTTCACAAATGCACTAAGACGAACTTATCCCTAGAAGGGATTTCTTCCAGTTAACCTTGAACGATTGACTGTACATATTAAGCAAGAGTAGACACAGTAAAAGTAAAAGAACCCACCGAAACCTAATAATAATTATGTCTTATTAAGTTAATCGTGAAACTTGAATCTGTTATTAATAACTAGCGACCCGCCCCGGCGTCGCACGGTATATTATGCATGTATTATACTTATAAACCTTCCTCTTGAATCACTCTATCTATTAAAAAAAACCGCATCAAAATCCGTTGTGTAGTTTTTAAGATATAAGCATACATAGGGACACGGGGACAGAGAAAGCGACTTTATTTTATACTGTGTAGTGATAACATTTTCTGTTTGTTTCAGCTGCTTGTAAATAATAGCTGTACATAATAATATAGCTAATTAAAGATGAGTTTGGGAGCACGCGCCACCAAAGGCGGTGCTGGGGTTGCGGGAGCCAAAGGGAAGGACAGAGCCCCCGACAAGGCCAAGGGCGCAGCCAAGCCGGCCGGCAAGGACAAGGTTAAACAACAAGTCAGTTGGGTTCATCCCGTCTGCTTTACTTTTTTTTTATTGCCTGTAGGCTTATTACCAGAGATCGGACAAATTTGCGTCATTGCTCGCAATAATGTGGACATGACTCCAAAATTAATCAAATATGTCAAAATACATTATATTAAGAATAAGTATATCCACGGAGGTTTTATACCTATAGAACTAGAAAACTTTTTTGTCAGAAATAATAATAAAGTATCTAGCAGGATCGTGATTTCTTTATTATATAAAAATTACGAGAACGACAACTGCTACTTTAATTAACATTTTGCAAATAATTTTATGCATGTGTAACTTTTTATCTCTGGGAGTTCAAATTTTATTTCTAGAAATTAATTAAATGATTAATTATTTGATTAATTTTTGAGTCATGTCCACTTTATTGCGAACGATGACGCAAATCTGTCCGATCTCCGCTTATTACCTAACTCGCTCGCAATCGCCATCGTGTTCATTTTGACAGTTGTATGAATGTGAGAGCTAGCTGATTCCGATGCAAATTGTCGGCCCGTACTGTCAAAGTGAACACGATGGCGATTGCGTGCGAGTTGAACAATAAGCCTACTGGTTTCCGGACCTTTTTATTTTATTAGTCTTTATTTTTCCACAGCAGACAACGCCGTTTTTGTTAATGTCAGTTACGGTCGCTTCACTATCAATATCAAAGTTTATGTGCAATAGTGTCTCTATAGCTTCTGCTAACTTAGGAATCGTTTATTCTATTCTATTCTCCCTTAATGGCGGCCGTAAGGCTTGGGCCAATGTCAGTTCCTTATCTGTGAAAGGTAAATGTCTAAGTGACAGATAAGGACAAACGATCGCTAAGTCAGCTGAAGCCTACAGGACGTTTATGAATAAGGGGGTCAGTGTGGATCTATTAATTACGTGTAGCGTTTCCAGGGATCGGGTCGTTTCGAATCTCATGAAATCTCGTGTGGGGTTTGTAGGGGTTTCGGGAAATGTGACGCCTTTATATCGGCAAGAAACAGATAGCTAGAGCCGAGTTAATTTAAGTAAAACTAAAGTGTTGTTTTAGTGAAATATGACTTAATGTTGCACAATTATTATTTAAGTAAAATAAGGTATTGTTTGACGGTGGTGAACTCTTCATCATTTCACCAAAAACATTTGACGAATGCATCATTTTACAAAGTCAGCTTGGGCACGTCTGATAATTACGCGAATCATTTAGGGGGGCTGGGGTCGTGCCAAATCTCACCCAATCTCACCTGGGAAGACCGGGGCATACGAAGTAATTTTTTTTTCAGCGATAACTAAGATTGCGTGAGAATTGGCGTAAATTAAAATGGTTTTTCCACTTGAATGATAGTTTATAAAATCGTTTGACTTCAAAAATATGTCCCTAGGGCCAAGGAATTCCTTTATCACCCTAGAGTTCAATGTCATTTTTAAGGCCTAAACTAAAACATCAGATTATTTCCACTGTCAAGTAAATGTCACAATTCGCCTTATTATTTCAAAATTGTAAAGCACTTAACTTGGTCAATTGTGCAACCATTTGCTATATTCAGACTTTCAGAGCCTGTAGTGTAATGTACAAACGTGCGTACCTATAGCTGAAAAGTTCTAGAACATTTTCTCGAGGATTCCGTAATTTGTTTTAACAATTTCTCAAGTTAGGTTTAATTATCATTCAAAAACTTTTTACGAAAACTTACAAGTGCTTTACAGCTAAATTTCGAAACTGGAAGTCTTACTGGCGTATAATGAAAAAGAAACGACTACCATTAAAGTGCTAGGGTGAAATATCTTACGTACATTTCCATAGTGCATGCGCTTTATTGTCTAGACAGATATTTTTAAACGGATCTCGTGTGTTCCAGGCCTCAACAGAGCATCTTCGGATGGCACACACGGTCGATAGAAAAAATGAAGACACTTCAGACGTGCGGAGAATGGTGAGAACACTTTCACAATGAAGAATGTTAACTAATTTTGATTATTGGCACTCCATATTCTCTGTCAAAAATAAAAAATACTAGTGAAAGAATTACTTCGATACGTCAATTAGTTTCCGATTTAGAAGTAAAACAAGTTGTAACCGTACGACGCGAGCCGCCGGTTACGGTGTGACGTCATAGTATAACACTCAGTCTGGCTCGCTCAGTCCGCTCGCAGTCGCGCGCCCGTGAAGTCGAAATTACACCTGATTACTTTGAAAAATGTCCAATCCCAAATCTAGAAAATCATGTGTTGTGCCTAAATGTATAAATACAACTATCAATTCGTCGGAAAAGTTGTTTTTTGTTGTTCCAAAAGACGTTACACTGCGAAAAAAATGGATAAAAGCTATGAAGAGGTTAGATCCATTTGGAGACAAAAGTACAGTTTATTGTTGTGAAGACCATTTTGACGTAAGTATAGTGATCATATTTTAAGTAGGTACATAAGTAATAATAATTTTTTTGCATCTTGTAATGTTTTGGTTGTTATACGTGGTGCTCAATAAAGAGTTATTGTATTGTAGAATGAAACAATTTCTAACCGGATTAATTGCGTGTTTATTGATTTTACACTGGCTGGAAAAATAGTTTCATTATAAAATACAGTGATCGTGAATACCTAAGACATTACTATTATAATCTTTTGTAGTTTACATTTATTTAATAAAATCTGGTCAGAGGTGCAAAACCTTTGGTGTCAGAATTTTTCGTTATGTTTTTACATAGTATTACATATTATAATATCTTTAGAACAATGCAGCTGTTTTGCGTTATCCTTTGTTTTCTATACAAGTTTTAATCTATACTAGATTGTGCCTACTGCTCTGCTCGCGTCGGCTAGGTGTAGATGGCTAATAAGATTTTTTCTTGTTTTAGATTGAAAATGATATGGAGAACTATACTAAATATAAGTTGGTCGGGGGAAGAATTAAACTAAAACAGGGTATGGTTCCACACAAATTCAAATGTCAACAGGAAAAAGAAGATAAACCTCAGAGATCTGCAGTGCAAAAACGTAATCGTATTGAATATTTTGAGAAACTATTAAATAAAGATGAAAATTCGACGTTAGAAAAACCTGAAGAGATATTTGTTGTTAGCTGTGAAGGCGAAATAGTAACAGAAGATCCATTAAGTTTTGCAAATAATGATCAGCGTTTAGAAATATCAAAAAAAAGTAAGGGAGTGCAAGTAAATCTGAAAGATAAAGGTGTCCATAAATCAACCATGACTGTTAACAAATGTTTAAAAAAAAAGAGGCAAATAATATTTTTACCAGATGCAGTATCTTTTGGTAGTATGAACGACACATCTTCAAACGCCTCTTCACATGAAATGTTTAACCTTGATCAAGGATCAAAGAACCCTAATGAAGATTCAGATTCGGAACCGGAATGCGAAACACTTTTTTTTAGAAACTATATGCAAAAGGCTGCTCTTTTATCCATATCTAGAGAACCACAACTGTTGTTAGGTTTACCTAAAGAATGCTATTTTTGTATTTATATGTTATCTGAAGCAACAAAATGTACTCCGCGAAATATAATGATAACTTTAAAAAAAATACGCTTGTATCAACCTAACACTATTCTGGCCTTGGATTTTGGTTTGTCGACTAGTTCTGTTACTAAAATCATAAGGGTTACTGTTCCGGCTATAGCATCTGAACTTAAATCCCTTGTATACTTTCCACCTTCATCCGATGTCCAGATGAATCTACCTATTCCATTTAGAAAAAATTACAATCAGGTTCAAAGCATTATCGACTGTTTTGAGATTCAAATTGAAAAGCCTGTTGATGCCGTAAAACAAGCTCTTACGTGGTCGGATTACAAAAGCTGTAACACAATAAAATATTTAATATCAATAACACCCGACGGGTTAATACATTTTATTTCACCAGGGTATGGCGGCAGAGCAACAGATTCATTAATTTTTGAAGATTGTGGTATTTTGCAAATTTTACCTGAAGGATCAGCAGTATTAGCAGACAGAGGTTTTAAAAATATTGCGCATTTGCTACAACAAAATGGACATACTCTGATCAGACCTCCTAGCGTGAGCACTAAAGTAAAACCGACCAAAAAAGAAGTTTTGGAGACAAAAAAAATTGCAGCGTTACGGATACACGTAGAAAGAGCTATCGGCAGACTTAGATTCTTTGACTTCATGTTGCCACACGCTTGTGTAGATCTAAAGCAAGTCGATCTGCTAGATTCAGTAGTGATTTCTGCTTGTGGAATAGTTAATCTTCAAAGCAGTCTGTTTCATTTAAAGTAACTTCGTAATGTTTTAAGCGAAATACATTTAAGTTTATTTTATTGTATTAAAAATATAAGATTTTGAAGTTATTTAGGTTCCGTTTTCCAACAATGTTTGTGTTATTTATTGAGTTTTAATAAAACTATATTACATTAGGATAATGTTATTTTATTAATTTGTCAAAAATATTTTCCTTCCAAAACTTCACACATTTTTCAAGAAGTTCATCACAATATTTTTTATTATAAACTACTTCATGCACATCAACATTCCTTGAGGTTTCAAAGTCAACGTGTGCAATACAAAATAGGGCTTTTCTTTTTCCGGTCATTTCCATTTGTGTTTGTATCTGAGCATAATATTTTTTGCCTAGTTTACCTTTACTATAATACGTAATAAAAGTGTTTGCCTTGGTTGGACACTTTACTTCTATAACGCAGTCATCAGTAAGCCCGTCAGGCGAGGCACCAATCATAGGCCACTCATTCTTTAAAAAAAGACCAGATTCCAGTATCTTTATATTGTGTATCTTCGCGACTTCCTTTATGACATCCTTTTCTAATATTTTTCCTCTTTTTATAGCATTCGTTTCATTAAAAGTTACAGCACCAAATATTTCTTCAACTAAAGAGCCATCTTTTGTTGTACACTGAGCAGCTTCGTGCATTTTTGAAGCTGTTATACGTCCGTAGCGCATCTCAAACCACAAATTTGAATCTGATTGAGCTATTGTACCCTCTTTTACTTGAAGACATCTTGATTCCGTCATTTCGTTCTTACAAAATGTTATAAAACTTTCGACGTCAAAATCAACACAGGATTTTTTGAAACGATTAATCAAATAATGAATGGACATCTTTTCAACTTCTTTTTTTTCACATATAAAATGTGAAAGAGAACAGTCTATTTGAAGCTCTCTAAGTTTTAATGCTACTTTGTCAAAAAAAACATTTCCATTCTGACCGGTTGAATGAAGTGTTATACCACTTGTACCAAAATCTTTAGCTTTAATCATTTTCAGTTTGGTACCAATACCTGAAAGCTTAGATTTTTTCCAATAACACTTGGTAGCAGTCGTTGAAGGCTCCTCGCTTCGACGATGTAGCCACATTAAAAATGCTATAGTATGTTTACAGCCTCCTCTGCTGGCGGCACAATCGTCGCAGGTTACATTTAAAACTTCTTGATCCTTTTCATTGCATTCTAAACTGCAATGATAAGGTGTGGTACGTACGCGGTGTTCTGGCGTGATCCTACATTTAACCGTACATACATCACCTACTCTTTTTACTTGAACATAACCAATAGCATCATCGCCATAGCTATCTCTTGCCGATCTGAAATAAGTTTCAAATAAAAATAAATGGTCTTACGTATTTTGTTAGTAAAAAAATACAAATAAATAAAAAAGGTTCAGTACATCTGTTCAAACATCTATATTTGCAATAAAAATTAAATTTATTTAAGTGAAATGGCCGGCCTTACGTATTTTGTAAGTCAAAAAAATACAAATAAAAAAAGGTTTAGTACATCTGTAACGTTCAACCCACTACATCTACATCCTAAGTACCTATCCTACTTCCTACTAATATTATAAATGCTAAAGTTTGTGAGTGTGTGTGTGTGTTTGTTATCTTTCTTTCTTCTTAATAAATCAATGTATGTATTAATTTAAATTTACTAAGAAGAGCGGTTTCTACCTATATATACATACGTACCTACCAATAGCTACAAAACTGTAATACATATTTGTTGTCTTTAACGTAAAAAACTAATGGCAGATAGGTACTTCTACTATTTGAGTTACATTCTTCCATTATGACATTAGTTTGGTATTTTGTTTTGATAAAACAATTTAGAACAGATAAACTATTAAGCATAAGTAGTAGCACGGAGGGTTCACTCACCTTTGCATTTTTATTCCTCGCATTTCGGCGGCAACGAGATCACTATTTGTTGATAAATAATGCGCAACCATTAATCCATCTATTTTAGGTAGATTATCCGATTGCCCTTTTTCGTATCCTTCATCCATTTTATTAATCGAATAATAGTTACTATTATTAGACTAGGTATTAACTTAATACGCGAACGAAAACACAACAAAATACTGCGCAAGCTATTTACACCTACTACTATAACCGCTGGCGACTTGATACTAAGCACTAAGCGGGCCGCGGCCCGCGCCCCGCGCGGCGCGCTGTTATAATATGACGTCACAAGCGGTCACGTGACTGTTAGCGGGACTCGATATTTTTCGAAACTTTGAATGTCTATAAAATCAAAACTACTAGGTATTTTTGACTAAAACAAAAACTAGCGTATTTGTATACATACAGGCTTTACTGACACAACGTTTCAAGCGATTTGGCATACCTAGTAACATTCTTCATTATCTGATTATCTGTTAACTTATCGGGATTGTATTGTAATTGTGGGAGTAGGAAACAATGGTTAGTCCCTTCGCTGTCGGAATTTCATGTTTCGCTGTTGAAGTTTGAAAGCTCGTTTGCTTGTGACTATGTAAAGGAAAGTTGATCAATTTGAATATAGTGACGAAACAAGCCTTTAGTTGTTTCGTCACTATTCGGTTCCTGGTACTTTTAGGGCCTGTTTCATCACTCTCAGAGACCCTGATATTTTAAGTGTCGATTATCTTTGATGTCGTCTCTGTCTATTTCATTTTCATGCTAGAATTAACCACATAGATACCAATTTAAAATTAGAAAACCGCCTCAGTAGTCATCATCGCTGCATTTGTCCTCTCATTAATGACTGATGAACTTGTTTGCTTGCCAACAGGTGTTAGAATTGATGGAAATGACCTGTCGCACGGAGGAGGAGGTTTGTTCGGCATTGCATGACTCGGACAACGACATGGTGGCCGCCTGCAATCTCCTTTTCGAAGATACTCCAAGGACACAGGTAACACGAAAATTTAGTGACCAATCTCACCCAATCTCACGTGGGGAGTATGGGGGTCTCGGCAAATATGACGTAATTTTTTTACGGAAGAAATTGAGATTGCGAAGGAATTAAGTTAAATATGTTTTGCCATTGAATTTACAGCATTCCCAATACGAATCAATGCGTTGGAAAATTAAAACACATACATTAACTACTTTTGTGATTGTCATAAATAAACTTTTTCTTTGTTTCTTTTTTTCAAAATAAGTTACAATTGATGATTCTAACAGACTCGTAATAGAAGATGATGTCATGGGACCATTCATCCCATTTTTTCATTAATCAGGCGTTACTGGAGATCCATTTCAATGAACAGAAAACATTTTCTTTGCTGCTCCGCTACTTGCTTACTTACGTAGCAGAGTAGCAAGGTAAATGATTTTTGTTCATTTTAACATATAACTTAAGGTTATCCGTTACAAATTAAATTTCTATACCGCACTGAAAAATTACAACACAGAAAAATCCAAACAGCCCGGCCATAGCTCTAATTTTTAAATTTTTCCGTGTTAAAATTTTCAGTGTTCTGTTTTTTTTTGCATAGTTTAAGGCACGCAGTTGGTAAAAGAAAAACAATAGTCTGGTTATGGTTTTATGGTAGGCGTCTTGGACGACGTTCATGTTGTGTTTGTTCGCCAGAGCGAGTGGCAGACGAGTGAGAAGAAGAAGAAGAAGCCACCCGCCGCAGCCGGCAACGGCGAGCCCGAGCCGCCGAGAGACCGCGACGCGAGGGACCCGAGGGAGCGCGCCGGCCCGCCCAGATCACGTCAGTACACATACATAAATCACTTCTTGATCCCTTACAGCAGTGGTTCTTAACCTTTCAGACATGAGGGACCATTTGACAAAAATGTTGTCTTGCCAAGGACCACCTAAGTACCTACCTACCTAACTACAAAAAATCTAACGTACGGCTTCGATCGCCCCCAATGGATGGAATTGCACATTCACGCGTTGTGTCTGGTTGTCACTTATCTAATTATTTATTAGATTGGCCCCGCGAACCACTTAGGATGCTTCCAGGGACCACCAGTGGTCCGCGGACCACCGGTTAAGAACCACTGCCTTACAAGGTAGAGCATGAGGTAACAAGACCTCAAGGCCACGTTTAGCATGATTGTGGGCGTACCTATAGGTTATTTTTTTCTGCGCGGACGATGCCGGGGGCAACAGCTAGTGATATTTATGTATGCAAAACTATTGAATACAGGTTAATTCGATAAGGTTAGAAACAAATCAGCCTCAGAGTCACCAAATTACCCGAAGACGATACCCATCACCATTTTTGTGTTAAAAGTCAAATGTTATGCACCGTATTGGATCCAAAAAATTATGCCTAACTCGTTTGAGAGCCACCAAATTACCCGAAGACGACACCCATCACCATTTTTGTGTTAAAAGTCAAATGTTATCCACCGTATTGGATCCAAAAAATCATGCCTAACTCGTTTGAGAGCTACCAAATTACCCGAAGACGACACCCATCACCATTTTTGTGTTAAAAGTCAAATGTTATGCACCGTATTGTATCCAAAAAATCATGCCTAACTCGTTTGAGAGCCACCAAATTACCCGAAGACGACACCCATCACCATTTTTGTGTTAAGTCAAATGTTATGCACCGTATTGGATCCAAAAAATCATGCCTAACTCGTTTGAGAGCCTCCAAATTACCTGAAGACGACACCCATCACCATTTTTGTGTTAAAAGTCAAATGTTATCCACCATCTTGGATCCAAAAAATCTTGCCAAACTCGTTTGAGAGCCACCAAATTACCCGAAAACGACCAAGGCCATTATGTTTTGAGCGCGAAACACACAGAGCGCGGGCGCGGGTCGGGCGCGTGTCGGGTCGTTTTCATCGCGTGAGCCGCGCCGGTCGTTGTATTCACACACGACGCCAAACCGCGGCGGGCACGCGCGGGTGAACGCGAGTCGCAGGCTGGGGAATGGCACCGATAAATCCGACAAATCGACGATCAACAAACGCAGCTTGCTTTCAAAACCGCGTTTTTATACTGTTTATTTTGTGGTTCTCACAATCAATTGTGTTGAAGAACACTTTCAATAATTTTTTCCTAAAGATCCATTGCTAAAGTTGTAAATATTTACAACTCCACCACAAAGCATTCACGACCCGCGCAACACGCTCCCGCGCACGACCCGCGCACGCGCTGTGTGAGAAGGCCTTTCAGAGAATGCGTGTGTTACAACGAATGACACCCGCGCACGACCCGCGCACGAAACGCGTCCCGCCCGCGCTGTTTGTAGCGGCGGGCGGCGGGCGCGGCTCACGCGCGTGTCCCGACATGCGCCCGACCCGCGCCCGCCGCGTGTGTTAAAGCGTCCATATAACTCCATGTTAAAACACCCGCCGCACTGCCGACCCGACACGCGCCCGACCCGCGCCCGCGCTCTGTGTGTTTCGCGCTTTAATGTGTCAAAATGTCAATCATCATTTTGGATACTAAAAATCATGGCAAATTCGGGCTCAGAGCCACCAATTACCGGAAAACGAGTGTAACGTGTGTGTTTACAGGTCGAGGCGAGTCAGACGCGGGACGAGGGCGCGGAGGGGGCGCCGGGCGAGGGCGCGGGGCCATGCGGGGGCGCGGCCGCGGCGCACGCCGCCCGCCCGCCCCGGCCCGCGCCCGCCCCGCGCGCACCGGCGACACAGCCTACACAGGTACAGCACACCACCACACCCCCACCCACACACAGGGGGGCGCGGGGCCATGCGGGGGCGCGGCCGCGGCGCACGCCGCCCGCCCGCCCCGGCCCGCGCCCGCCCCGCGCGCACCGGCGACACAGCCTACACAGGTACAGCACACCACCACACCCCCACCCACACACAGGGGGGCGCGGGGCCATGCGGGGGCGCGGCCGCGGCGCACGCCGCCCGCCCGCCCCGGCCCGCGCCCGCCCCGCGCGCACCGGCGACACAGCCTACACAGGTACAGCAAACCACGCTCAGTGTGCAATAAAGCGTCACCAGGGTAAGCAGCGCGTACATATTTTGTTGCATCGACTTACCGCTACTTACCCTAGTGGATCCCCCACTGCACGCCACTGGAACATTATGACATTAGATCCGAAGGAAACTCGAATATTTAAGCGCGAAACACAGAGCGTGGGCGCGGGTCGGGCGCCGAGCGGGTCGGCAGTGCGGCGGGTGTTTTAACATGGAGTTATATGGGCGCCTTCATACACGCGGCGGGCGCGGGTTGGGCGCGGGTCGGGACACGCGCTTGAGCCGCGCCCGCCGCGGTTTGGCGTCGTGTGTGAATACAACGAGCGGCGCGGCTCACGCGATGAAAACGACACGCTCGGCGCCCGACCCGCGCCCGCGCTCTGTGTGTTTCGCGCTTTATCATGTAATAAAATTGACATGCAATATTTAGTGTTACAATACCTAACGTCAATATTCCAGGCAACAACGTGGCAGACTCGTTCCCCAGCGCGGAAGATTGGGACAACGAAGAGTGGTCGGGTTCCCTCTCAGACACCAAGGTAACATACATACATGCATACAGTCACGCCTCTTTCCCTTCCTTTCCCGGGTAGGCTAAGCCTGCTTCCACTTGCTAAGATCCTGATATTTCATCATTCTCTTCATACGGTTTAGGGCGCTCTTGACTAAGGTAATAGTTACCACCATTTGCCACCAGCTTATCAGACTACCGTTATGTATTCAGCTCTAGGTGCTGCTTAGACTGCCTTCGAGCGCTATTTAATTACTACTATAACCTGGTATAAGGAAACTATTTAAAATTGCTGAGAATTATTATCGATACGTATAATAAATTGATAAAGTACATGGGACAATTTTCCACCATTTGATCTAGTCCCAAACTACGCAAAGCTTATACTAATTTTTTTTTTACATAACTGCCGCACTTATAGTGTACTGTATTCCCTTATTAACTATTGTTTTGTAAAAATATTATAGATTGCTTTTTTATTTAAATAATACATAGGTTTTCAAAATATTGTACATAGATAGTTCAGCGCTTAATTACAACAAAAACAAATTGGTTCCTTTGTGTAACGGCCTTTTTACCTTTATTCCATTGCAATAAGGGTGTAACGCGTTCCGCAAAGGAATTAATTAACTTTTGTTTTAATTAAAGCCGTTAACTATGTTTTTTTTTTTAAACGAATCGAGTGTGCTTCAATCGACTGTGAGTGTGGCAGTAACTATGAATCTTTTTGTGGGGTCGCCTAGTTGAATGTCTAGTTTATAAATAATCAAGTTAGTGCGAGTTGCATCAAGTTAACTATAACTTTAACTATAACCAACATGACGTACGATAAGCTATGAAATATGTCGAAATCGTTGGTTATGGTTAACATTATTGTGTAAGTAAGTTGGCGCAACTCGCGCTGAGATAAATCTATTCTAATTATACATTTCTCGTTGTTCACAAGGTACTCCAACAAAATGTAACTATAACCATTTTTATCTAATTGGAAAACCGATTATATTATAGTTTGTGGCAAGAATTAACTGGCTATTTTAACCCCGTAATTATTAGTTACAAAGATGATTGTAGTTCAGAAAGATACGCAAATAAATCTTCACTGCGCCATTTACCATTTTATGTAAATTGCAATTGTAATGCAGGTTTTCTTGACAGATAAAATAGCGCTAGATGATATTAGTCAAGAAGTCCCGTGGACATATTTGTCACGCTCGGTATTGGTTTTCGTTAACGTGACAGATAATGTCACACGGATCTCTCAATGCTGATGCCGTCTAACGATATTTTGTTTGTTAAAACCCTCATTGTAACGCCTTGCCTGTAATTTGTAAAATGCAATTGTGTTGCTTTATTAAAGCCTTGTTTTGTTCACTTTTTACTAAAATAAAACCATTATAGTGAAGGTTTGTGTGCACGGTCTAGTAGCCGTATTGGATCGTTCTTCGAACGGTCGTACAGTATTACCACGCTGACTTGGTATGCCAATACATCGATTCTCATGGTTGAAAGGGCTTTTAGTATTACATTAGTGTTTTAGTGTTAACTGCTCGGGAATGGAATTCGCTCCCATCGTCTGTATTTCCGGACAGATACAACCTAGGGCTCTTCAAGGCTAGAGTGAAGGCTATTACTGAACCAGTGAGTTACACCTTTGGCCTCATCTGCACCTTCCACCAAGTGAGATAGAGGTCAATCACTGGTCAGTTTCTACTAAAAAAAAACATTTTAACCATTTATTCAGGTTAAAGTCATTTGCTACAACTTTTTTTTGTCATTTAAACAACCTGAACTAGATAAGTCGTTTTCAAAACACATGTACATAGTTAAGGGTCTTAATTAAAACAAAAGTTAATTGATTCCTTTGTGTTACGACATTTTCACTCTTATTGCAATGTAATAAGGAATCAATTAATTTTTGTTGTTATTAACCTCTTAACTATGTACATTTTTTTTAAAGTGACTCAAATGACTCTGGAAAGCAATGAATGCGGTAGTCATAAGATCACAGCTTTTACCACAACTAAATTCATTTTTTATTGCGAGCTCTAGTCCATTTGTGATGAGTTTTACCGTGTATTGGTGCCAACTGACCGTGGTAGTGTATCTCTCTCGCTTGTGTTCTTGCCGTCGACTATACCTGGGTTGTATGCTAAGCGTTCCCTTTGCCGTTTGACGTAGGTTTTCACGCCGAGCACAAGCGGTCTCAATGCTGAGGAGCAACCTGCCAATAACTCCACGGTGAGTTTCTTTTACCAACTTTATAATCTTCAGGCGAACTTTCGCTAGATGGCGTTAGTATGGAAAGGTTTGGGTGACATATCTGGCACGTTTGGGATTGGCTGCGTAAATATGTTAATCACAAACGTGACAGATATGGCACACGGACCTCTCGATAATAATGCCTGTCAGAAAGCTCTCGTTAGTTAAGTTTATGCGACACAAAAAAGTTGTTAAAATGAGTCGCTTAATTTCAAACTCGTATAAATGCAATTTTGAATTGATTTTGTGCACAATGCACAAATCATGTCTTTATCCCTTACGGGGTAGACAGAGCCTATGGTAACAGGTACCTACAGGCCACATTTAGCAAGATTGTGGGCGTATAAGTGGAAAATGGAATCAAAATAGTGATGGGTTGCTAGCCTCATCGCTTATAACATGATTCCTATTCATGATTTGTTTTTTTTTGATGATGATTTATTTTGTGATTTATAAAATACTTAAGATTCAAATCTAACTGGTTTAAATAACTGGTTTGGATTTATTCGAGTTGATAGTTAAGCGACTCATCTCTCTCTGCTAAACTTCCTCACTATAGAGCGACCGTTTAAACGACTCCTCGCCCGCGCGGGGTGGGACGACCGCGGGGGCCGAGACGGGTGCGGGCGGCAAGCGCACTACCCGCCCGCACCTCTCTCGGTCCCCTGTGTCATTGAAGCGGTCGATCTACAGTTCCGATGAATATTTGAAAGATGTAGTAACCCTTGTCAGAGTTATAAAGCATTGTGTGGGGCGCAGGAGGACTGGGAGGCGGCGTCTGCGGCGCCGGCGGCCAACGGGCCCGCCGAGCACATCCCCAGCTACACGTACCACGCGCGCCTGCCCGAGCCGCCCAGACCGCCCGACGTGAGTGTGCTGACATATTCCACTCTCAATCGCTGCTCGTTAAGGTCTTCGCACATTAAAACAACTCAACGGCGACTCGACTCTATGCTAGACATTGAAATTTAAGCCCTATGTCATATGTTCTAGGTTTAATTTCAAAAAATGATTGTAAAGTAGTGTACAACGAGTAGCCTACGCATCGTACACTAAAGGTCAACCCCGACACGTTTGTCACGCAATGACCGCACGTCGTCCACGCAACGACCACACGTTGTCCACGCAACGACTATGCGTTCGTTGACTGCGTTGACTGCTCGTTGACTGCGTTCGTCCACTCGTTGACACCGCGTTGTCCACTCGTTGACAACGCATTGCCCACTAGTGACCATTGGGTGGGTCAACTAGTTGACTACTCATCGAGAGTGTGAGTTGAGTTGGTGTCGGATTGGCGTGGAGTTGGTCTAATGTGCGAAGACCTTTACGAACGCCGTCGCCCCACCTATAGACTACAAGCCCATGGACAAAACAACATGTGAAATGAACCAGCGTGAATGAAGCTTAGAAGGCTGTTACTATATCATAAAATAACTCTGAGCGCTATGCCGTCATTTCTGAGCGGTACAGATTGCTCATACATTGAAAAAAAATTGCACCAACTTCCGGCACCACCACTTTAAAGCACTAGGTTTTTCGACATTTATTTTTAATCCTTACTAATATTATAAATGCGAAAGTAACTCTGTCTGTCTGTCTGTCTGTCTGTCTGTCTGTCTGTTACCTCTTCACGCTTAAACCGCTCGGCCGATTTAGTTGAAATTTGGTATACAGATAGTTTGAGTCCCGGGAAAGGACATAGGATAGTTTTTATCCCGGAAAATTGCATAGTTCCCGCGGGATAGCACAGCCCAAACCACTGGAATTTTTCAAATTTAAGGCGGAACAAAGTTCGCCGGGTCAGCTAGTCATCTATAAGCTGAAAAGTAAAGCTATGGCCGGGAATCGAACCCGAATCCTCGTCATTCCGTGACGCGTGCTATACCCGCATAGCAGGTGGGTAGTCTCCGAACTTTTCTACATGTTACTGTCACGTGACCTTTGTTACCATACGAATTAATGCCGTAAATTAATAATTAGTCTTAATTCCTCGCTTGTACCTGAGAAATTCCATAAATGTACCGGTCAGAAATGACGGCATAGCGCTCAGAGTTTATGATATAGTAACAGCCTTCTAAGCTTCATTCACGCTGGTTCATTTCACTTTTTTTTTTCCATGGGCTTGTAGCTACTAGCTATAAGCGCGGCTACATACATTTACCGGCACATATTCTACTCAGTAGGCTTATTATCTATCTCGCTCGCAATCGCGGTCGTGCTCATTTTGACAGTTCACGTATGGGCTGACAATTGGCATCGGATGTTAGAGAGGCCAGACAAACGAACTAGTCGGTCACCTGATGTTAAATGATCACCACTGTCCATAGACACCCGCAGCGCTTTAAGCGATGCCAGTGCGTTGTCGGACCTAAAATAACAACTATGAATAGGATTTGACGGAAACGTGACTGTTTTGCATGATTTGACAAAGCAATTTTTTTATTTATTAAGAAACAAACAGTCATACATAATCAAGTGATGGTAATTCGATGAATACAAATAGACCTATAGTTTCCTTAAAGAAAACGTAGCCAATCCGCAAAGCATTATGCATTACTAGCGACCCGCCCCGGCTTCGCACGGTATATTATGCATGTATTATACATGTAAACCTTCCTCTTGAATCACTATCTATTAAAAAAAACCGCATCAAAATCCGTTGCGTAGTTTTAAAGATTTAAGCATACATAGGGATATAGGGACAGAGAAAGCGACTTTGTTTTATACTATGTAGTGATAATAAGTATATATTTGACATAGACCTCGGGAATGTGACGCCTGTGTATGTACAGTTGTATTTACCGTTGCAGATGGGCGCGCCGCACCTGCCCGCGCCGGCCAGCGAGCCCGCGCCGGCGGCCGACGCGCAGCCGCGGCACCAGGTACCGTATGTGGGGCACCGCCAACGCGCGCGAGCATGGGCGCATGTGGGGCACTACGGAACGACGAGTTACGCGCTCACGCTCTGTGTGTACTGAGTAGAATGTACAGACGTGGTCTGTGATTTAGGAACAGCGTGATTGTTACCTGAAATATATAGTTGCTAAATTTTTGATATTGATATTTTTAGTTAAGTTTAATCTATTTTGCACCGTGTTTGGAGAACCAAACTCAGAAATGTTGCTTTTTTTAAATAAAATTTTAAAAGTTGTACTACAAGGAACTACCTTTCTTTGTAATGAACAAAAAAGATTTACCTTGCTACTCTGCTACTCACGTGCAAGATAACCAAGCCTGTGTGAAATATAAGGATTACATGAAAAACATATATTTCACACAGGCTTAGTTGTCCTACACGTGAGTAGCGGAGTAGCGAGGTAAATAATTTATGTTCATCGAAATCGACCTCCGCAAACTAACGCCCTAACTACAGACAGGGCGCTATGGCGCTCATTAGGGCTCATTAGGGGAGGCCTACGTCCAGCAGTGGACTAACATAGGCTGATGATGATGATGAAACTAACGCCTGATTTACTTTCCTTCTCTCTAATTGTATCCTGAATGCAGCATAGGTCCTACCTCTGTAAAGACAGAGCAGGTAAAGCACTGCACGGCGTGCTGAAGACTTGTTGTGGTTGCAGAGCGCGCTGCAGCCCATGGGCATGTCGGGCAGCCTGAGCGCGGCGCAGTCGCAGTACCTGTCGCAGCTCACGCAGCAGTCGCAGCGGCACGACAACAGTACGCGCCCGCGAGCACGCCAGCCCGCACGCCGCGCGCTGCGGGCTGGCTTGCCCGCTTGCCTCTTATTTTGTAGATGACTGTACACTGATAACACAGACAGGATTTCGATACGCGAAACTGTCTTGGGTAGAAGCTGGACGTTCAAGTCACCCACAGATACATACATACACACACATACACAAATCACGTCTTTATCCCTTACGGGGTAGACAGAGCCTAATGTAACAAGACCTACAAGCTACGTTTAGCAAGACGCTGAGGGCGTAGAGGTGGAAAGTGGAATCAAAATAGTGATGGGTTGCTAGCCGCGTCGCCTATAACATGATTCCTATGATTTTCCTCGATGGGTTTTTACCATTTGCGCGGGAAGAGAAGCAACTGATACATTCTATGTTTTTTCTTTGCTCCCAGACCAGCATAGAAGTAACATTGAATTCGAAATTGTCGAGTGATCATATGTGAATAAACAATGTACCAAAAATGCCTGGCATCGTTTTGGAAAAGAGCCGGATTTTCTTAATTTACTGAACATGACTAACAAGCACCGCAATTAAACTGACTTGAGAATGAAAACCGCATTGAAATCGGTTTATCGGCTTGAAAGCTATGATGCCTCACACAGAAAGACAGAGACACACAGACACACACTGACATCGACATCAAACTTTATAATACCCCACTTTTTATGTTGGTGGTGCTCTGTACCGTTTGTACCCACCACGTATGATGGCATCTTGCTCGTTACCGCTCAAGAAATTGTCTCTTTTACATTTAACAATTTACCGTCAGTTATTTAGTGACTTAGAACTTGCGATTGTAAGGATAACGATATTCAATGTGGTCATTATATGGCTGTTTCAGGTGTTTACTCCTCTAATTACGGCGTGTACGGTTCGGCGGAAATCGCGAGTCAACGGAAACCACAGCGTGCGAGAGTGCCTCCCCCTTCCAAGGTATAGCGAGCCGAAATTAGCTGAGCCTCATTCCAAAGACCGATTTCCATTCTTTAACGCCGGGTGCTGGAATAGTATATTGTGTATTAAGGCCGGTAAGTAAGGAATTACGACCGAGGCTCTAGTAGAAGCCCGAAGTCGAAGACCTGTGGGCATTTCGAGACAAGTAGGCTTATTACCTAACTCGCTCGCAATCGCCATCGTGTTCATTTTGACAGTTCTTGTATGAATTTGACAGCTAGCTGATTACGATGCCAATTGTCAGCCCATACATGAACTGTCAAAATGAACACCATGACGATTGCGAGCGAGTTAGATAATAAGCCTAGAGGTTCGTAATTCCCGTACTGCCCATGAAACAGACGTTTTTCATGACATTTGCGAGTAAATAAATTAAATGATAGGGTAGAACAACCGCGTGCCGGAGACGCGGCGCTCGGCCTGGAGGGGCCGTGGGGGGCGCGCGGGTGTCGGGGGCGGTACGGGAATTACGAATCTCGACTCGGAAAGTTCTGTCTTCGACTTTTGGCTTCTACTAGGGTCTCGGTCGTAATTCCTTACTTCCGCCCCTTAATACACAATGTTCCGGTCATGGTGTGATAGGTGTGGGGTGACGCGCAGTGTGGCTGTGTGTTGCAGATCCCGTCTTCGGCGGTGGAGATGCCGGGCGGCGAGGGCGGCGCGCTGTTCCTGGACGTGCAGTTCGGCGCGCTGGAGCCCGACGCGCTGCAGGACGCGCCGCAGCCCCAAGCGCCGCCCACGCCCAAGCCCGCGCCGCAGGTAACTATACACACGCACACTCGCGCGAGCGCCCTGTGCCGCTTACACGTCGGCGGTGGAGATGCCGGGCGGCGAGGGCGGCGCGCTGTTCCTGGACGTGCAGTTCGGCGCGCTGGAGCCCGACGCGCTGCAGGACGCGCCGCAGCCCCAAGCGCCGCCCACGCCCAAGCCCGCGCCGCAGGTAACTATACACACGCACACTCGCGCGAGCGCCCTGTGCCGCTTACACGTCGGCGGTGGAGATGCCGGGCGGCGAGGGCGGCGCGCTGTTCCTGGACGTGCAGTTCGGCGCGCTGGAGCCCGACGCGCTGCAGGACGCGCCGCAGCCCCAAGCGCCGCCCACGCCCAAGCCCGCGCCGCAGGTAACTATACACACGCACACTCGCGCGAGCGCCCTGTGCCGCTTACACGTCGGCGGTGGAGATGCCGGGCGGCGAGGGCGGCGCGCTGTTCCTGGACGTGCAGTTCGGCGCGCTGGAGCCCGACGCGCTGCAGGACGCGCCGCAGCCCCAAGCGCCGCCCACGCCCAAGCCCGCGCCGCAGGTAACTATACACACGCACACTCGCGCGAGCGCCCTGTGCCGCTTACACGTCGGCGGTGGAGATGCCGGGCGGCGAGGGCGGCGCGCTGTTCCTGGACGTGCAGTTCGGCGCGCTGGAGCCCGACGCGCTGCAGGACGCGCCGCAGCCCCAAGCGCCGCCCACGCCCAAGCCCGCGCCGCAGGTAACTATACACACGCACACTCGCGCGAGCGCCCTGTGCCGCTTACACGTCGGCGGTGGAGATGCCGGGCGGCGAGGGCGGCGCGCTGTTCCTGGACGTGCAGTTCGGCGCGCTGGAGCCCGACGCGCTGCAGGACGCGCCGCAGCCCCAAGCGCCGCCCACGCCCAAGCCCGCGCCGCAGGTAACTATACACACGCACACTCGCGCGAGCGCCCTGTGCCGCTTACACGTCGGCGGTGGAGATGCCGGGCGGCGAGGGCGGCGCGCTGTTCCTGGACGTGCAGTTCGGCGCGCTGGAGCCCGACGCGCTGCAGGACGCGCCGCAGCCCCAAGCGCCGCCCACGCCCAAGCCCGCGCCGCAGGTAACTATACACACGCACACTCGCGCGAGCGCCCTGTGCCGCTTACACGTCGGCGGTGGAGATGCCGGGCGGCGAGGGCGGCGCGCTGTTCCTGGACGTGCAGTTCGGCGCGCTGGAGCCCGACGCGCTGCAGGACGCGCCGCAGCCCCAAGCGCCGCCCACGCCCAAGCCCGCGCCGCAGGTAACTATACACACGCACACTCGCGCGAGCGCCCTGTGCCGCTTACACGTCGGCGGTGGAGATGCCGGGCGGCGAGGGCGGCGCGCTGTTCCTGGACGTGCAGTTCGGCGCGCTGGAGCCCGACGCGCTGCAGGACGCGCCGCAGCCCCAAGCGCCGCCCACGCCCAAGCCCGCGCCGCAGGTAACTATACACACGCACACTCGCGCGAGCGCCCTGTGCCGCTTACACGTCGGCGGTGGAGATGCCGGGCGGCGAGGGCGGCGCGCTGTTCCTGGACGTGCAGTTCGGCGCGCTGGAGCCCGACGCGCTGCAGGACGCGCCGCAGCCCCAAGCGCCGCCCACGCCCAAGCCCGCGCCGCAGGTAACTATACACACGCACACTCGCGCGAGCGCCCTGTGCCGCTTACACGTCGGCGGTGGAGATGCCGGGCGGCGAGGGCGGCGCGCTGTTCCTGGACGTGCAGTTCGGCGCGCTGGAGCCCGACGCGCTGCAGGACGCGCCGCAGCCCCAAGCGCCGCCCACGCCCAAGCCCGCGCCGCAGGTAACTATACACACGCACACTCGCGCGAGCGCCCTGTGCCGCTTACACGTCGGCGGTGGAGATGCCGGGCGGCGAGGGCGGCGCGCTGTTCCTGGACGTGCAGTTCGGCGCGCTGGAGCCCGACGCGCTGCAGGACGCGCCGCAGCCCCAAGCGCCGCCCACGCCCAAGCCCGCGCCGCAGGTAACTATACACACGCACACTCGCGCGAGCGCCCTGTGCCGCTTACACGTCGGCGGTGGAGATGCCGGGCGGCGAGGGCGGCGCGCTGTTCCTGGACGTGCAGTTCGGCGCGCTGGAGCCCGACGCGCTGCAGGACGCGCCGCAGCCCCAAGCGCCGCCCACGCCCAAGCCCGCGCCGCAGGTAACTATACACACGCACACTCGCGCGAGCGCCCTGTGCCGCTTACACGTCGGCGGTGGAGATGCCGGGCGGCGAGGGCGGCGCGCTGTTCCTGGACGTGCAGTTCGGCGCGCTGGAGCCCGACGCGCTGCAGGACGCGCCGCAGCCCCAAGCGCCGCCCACGCCCAAGCCCGCGCCGCAGGTAACTATACACACGCACACTCGCGCGAGCGCCCTGTGCCGCTTACACGTCGGCGGTGGAGATGCCGGGCGGCGAGGGCGGCGCGCTGTTCCTGGACGTGCAGTTCGGCGCGCTGGAGCCCGACGCGCTGCAGGACGCGCCGCAGCCCCAAGCGCCGCCCACGCCCAAGCCCGCGCCGCAGGTAACTATACACACGCACACTCGCGCGAGCGCCCTGTGCCGCTTACACGTCGGCGGTGGAGATGCCGGGCGGCGAGGGCGGCGCGCTGTTCCTGGACGTGCAGTTCGGCGCGCTGGAGCCCGACGCGCTGCAGGACGCGCCGCAGCCCCAAGCGCCGCCCACGCCCAAGCCCGCGCCGCAGGTAACTATACACACGCACACTCGCGCGAGCGCCCTGTGCCGCTTACACGTCGGCGGTGGAGATGCCGGGCGGCGAGGGCGGCGCGCTGTTCCTGGACGTGCAGTTCGGCGCGCTGGAGCCCGACGCGCTGCAGGACGCGCCGCAGCCCCAAGCGCCGCCCACGCCCAAGCCCGCGCCGCAGGTAACTATACACACGCACACTCGCGCGAGCGCCCTGTGCCGCTTACACGTCGGCGGTGGAGATGCCGGGCGGCGAGGGCGGCGCGCTGTTCCTGGACGTGCAGTTCGGCGCGCTGGAGCCCGACGCGCTGCAGGACGCGCCGCAGCCCCAAGCGCCGCCCACGCCCAAGCCCGCGCCGCAGGTAACTATACACACGCACACTCGCGCGAGCGCCCTGTGCCGCTTACACGTCGGCGGTGGAGATGCCGGGCGGCGAGGGCGGCGCGCTGTTCCTGGACGTGCAGTTCGGCGCGCTGGAGCCCGACGCGCTGCAGGACGCGCCGCAGCCCCAAGCGCCGCCCACGCCCAAGCCCGCGCCGCAGGTAACTATACACACGCACACTCGCGCGAGCGCCCTGTGCCGCTTACACGTCGGCGGTGGAGATGCCGGGCGGCGAGGGCGGCGCGCTGTTCCTGGACGTGCAGTTCGGCGCGCTGGAGCCCGACGCGCTGCAGGACGCGCCGCAGCCCCAAGCGCCGCCCACGCCCAAGCCCGCGCCGCAGGTAACTATACACACGCACACTCGCGCGAGCGCCCTGTGCCGCTTACACGTCGGCGGTGGAGATGCCGGGCGGCGAGGGCGGCGCGCTGTTCCTGGACGTGCAGTTCGGCGCGCTGGAGCCCGACGCGCTGCAGGACGCGCCGCAGCCCCAAGCGCCGCCCACGCCCAAGCCCGCGCCGCAGGTAACTATACACACGCACACTCGCGCGAGCGCCCTGTGCCGCTTACACGTCGGCGGTGGAGATGCCGGGCGGCGAGGGCGGCGCGCTGTTCCTGGACGTGCAGTTCGGCGCGCTGGAGCCCGACGCGCTGCAGGACGCGCCGCAGCCCCAAGCGCCGCCCACGCCCAAGCCCGCGCCGCAGGTAACTATACACACGCACACTCGCGCGAGCGCCCTGTGCCGCTTACACGTCGGCGGTGGAGATGCCGGGCGGCGAGGGCGGCGCGCTGTTCCTGGACGTGCAGTTCGGCGCGCTGGAGCCCGACGCGCTGCAGGACGCGCCGCAGCCCCAAGCGCCGCCCACGCCCAAGCCCGCGCCGCAGGTAACTATACACACGCACACTCGCGCGAGCGCCCTGTGCCGCTTACACGTCGGCGGTGGAGATGCCGGGCGGCGAGGGCGGCGCGCTGTTCCTGGACGTGCAGTTCGGCGCGCTGGAGCCCGACGCGCTGCAGGACGCGCCGCAGCCCCAAGCGCCGCCCACGCCCAAGCCCGCGCCGCAGGTAACTATACACACGCACACTCGCGCGAGCGCCCTGTGCCGCTTACACGTCGGCGGTGGAGATGCCGGGCGGCGAGGGCGGCGCGCTGTTCCTGGACGTGCAGTTCGGCGCGCTGGAGCCCGACGCGCTGCAGGACGCGCCGCAGCCCCAAGCGCCGCCCACGCCCAAGCCCGCGCCGCAGGTAACTATACACACGCACACTCGCGCGAGCGCCCTGTGCCGCTTACACGTCGGCGGTGGAGATGCCGGGCGGCGAGGGCGGCGCGCTGTTCCTGGACGTGCAGTTCGGCGCGCTGGAGCCCGACGCGCTGCAGGACGCGCCGCAGCCCCAAGCGCCGCCCACGCCCAAGCCCGCGCCGCAGGTAACTATACACACGCACACTCGCGCGAGCGCCCTGTGCCGCTTACACGTCGGCGGTGGAGATGCCGGGCGGCGAGGGCGGCGCGCTGTTCCTGGACGTGCAGTTCGGCGCGCTGGAGCCCGACGCGCTGCAGGACGCGCCGCAGCCCCAAGCGCCGCCCACGCCCAAGCCCGCGCCGCAGGTAACTATACACACGCACACTCGCGCGAGCGCCCTGTGCCGCTTACACGTCGGCGGTGGAGATGCCGGGCGGCGAGGGCGGCGCGCTGTTCCTGGACGTGCAGTTCGGCGCGCTGGAGCCCGACGCGCTGCAGGACGCGCCGCAGCCCCAAGCGCCGCCCACGCCCAAGCCCGCGCCGCAGGTAACTATACACACGCACACTCGCGCGAGCGCCCTGTGCCGCTTACACGTCGGCGGTGGAGATGCCGGGCGGCGAGGGCGGCGCGCTGTTCCTGGACGTGCAGTTCGGCGCGCTGGAGCCCGACGCGCTGCAGGACGCGCCGCAGCCCCAAGCGCCGCCCACGCCCAAGCCCGCGCCGCAGGTAACTATACACACGCACACTCGCGCGAGCGCCCTGTGCCGCTTACACGTCGGCGGTGGAGATGCCGGGCGGCGAGGGCGGCGCGCTGTTCCTGGACGTGCAGTTCGGCGCGCTGGAGCCCGACGCGCTGCAGGACGCGCCGCAGCCCCAAGCGCCGCCCACGCCCAAGCCCGCGCCGCAGGTAACTATACACACGCACACTCGCGCGAGCGCCCTGTGCCGCTTACACGTCGGCGGTGGAGATGCCGGGCGGCGAGGGCGGCGCGCTGTTCCTGGACGTGCAGTTCGGCGCGCTGGAGCCCGACGCGCTGCAGGACGCGCCGCAGCCCCAAGCGCCGCCCACGCCCAAGCCCGCGCCGCAGGTAACTATACACACGCACACTCGCGCGAGCGCCCTGTGCCGCTTACACGTCGGCGGTGGAGATGCCGGGCGGCGAGGGCGGCGCGCTGTTCCTGGACGTGCAGTTCGGCGCGCTGGAGCCCGACGCGCTGCAGGACGCGCCGCAGCCCCAAGCGCCGCCCACGCCCAAGCCCGCGCCGCAGGTAACTATACACACGCACACTCGCGCGAGCGCCCTGTGCCGCTTACACGTCGGCGGTGGAGATGCCGGGCGGCGAGGGCGGCGCGCTGTTCCTGGACGTGCAGTTCGGCGCGCTGGAGCCCGACGCGCTGCAGGACGCGCCGCAGCCCCAAGCGCCGCCCACGCCCAAGCCCGCGCCGCAGGTAACTATACACACGCACACTCGCGCGAGCGCCCTGTGCCGCTTACACGTCGGCGGTGGAGATGCCGGGCGGCGAGGGCGGCGCGCTGTTCCTGGACGTGCAGTTCGGCGCGCTGGAGCCCGACGCGCTGCAGGACGCGCCGCAGCCCCAAGCGCCGCCCACGCCCAAGCCCGCGCCGCAGGTAACTATACACACGCACACTCGCGCGAGCGCCCTGTGCCGCTTACACGTCGGCGGTGGAGATGCCGGGCGGCGAGGGCGGCGCGCTGTTCCTGGACGTGCAGTTCGGCGCGCTGGAGCCCGACGCGCTGCAGGACGCGCCGCAGCCCCAAGCGCCGCCCACGCCCAAGCCCGCGCCGCAGGTAACTATACACACGCACACTCGCGCGAGCGCCCTGTGCCGCTTACACGTCGGCGGTGGAGATGCCGGGCGGCGAGGGCGGCGCGCTGTTCCTGGACGTGCAGTTCGGCGCGCTGGAGCCCGACGCGCTGCAGGACGCGCCGCAGCCCCAAGCGCCGCCCACGCCCAAGCCCGCGCCGCAGGTAACTATACACACGCACACTCGCGCGAGCGCCCTGTGCCGCTTACACGTCGGCGGTGGAGATGCCGGGCGGCGAGGGCGGCGCGCTGTTCCTGGACGTGCAGTTCGGCGCGCTGGAGCCCGACGCGCTGCAGGACGCGCCGCAGCCCCAAGCGCCGCCCACGCCCAAGCCCGCGCCGCAGGTAACTATAGGGTGGCAGGGGTGGCAAAACGCCAGGGGCCCCGAACTGGCTTGGTTTAGAGTACCGAAGAGACGCTGATGCACTTCTTTGTATTGAAGAAGGAGCCCCATCTGACGAATTTGCCGCGGGCCCCAGACGTTATAGTTACGCCACTAATACACACGCACACTCGCGCAAGCGCCCAGCGCCGCAGCTCAGCAGCAACTCTCCCTCCGTCCTACGCATTTTCGATCACGAGCACGTGACCCTGACGCAAGTTTAACACTTTACCCATGCCAAAAAAGTGCACAACCCCGCTAAAAAACAAATTCACTTCAATAAAAAACTTAACATCATCGACTACCAGCTCTAGCCGCCGCCTGGCTTTAAGCGCGCTGTCGCCCAGCCGTAAGCGCGCTGGCACCTAGCCGCAGCCGCGCGGGCACCTCGGAGGCGCTGAGCCGTTTCCGTTACGCGCGTATGGTTCACGCCTGGTTGACGGCGAGCCGTGAGACGCCGTTATTATTAATTTTGCCAAGACTAAGTAAAATTGGTTCGCATATACCGATTCAAAGTCACCGTGTGTATTCATAAAGCATATAAATCTAGTTCACATTTACACTGTATATTTTTTTGTATTACAATCAGCGTCAAATAGTTCGTGACACCCAAAGTAGCGAAATAGTTAGCAACACGTCACTATTACAGTGGAAATAAGGTCGTGTTGCTAACTTTTTGGCCACTTTGCGTGTCACGAACAATTTGACGTTGACTGTACATAAACTTGTTATCTATCGTCCTAATTATATCAGCTTTTTCATTGTAATTTAGTATGAATGTGAGTTAGAGCGTCGATATTGTGAGTATGCGTTACACCTGGCCGTGTCCACAGGCGGTGGCGGTAGCGGAGGCGAGCAACGCACACGAGCCGGCGCCCGAGCCGCCCGTGCAGTACCCTACGCACACGCCCGCCAGCATGGTCAGTATACACACACACACACACACACACACACACACACAAATAACGTCTTTGACGAACGAAACGAGATATATTCTTATATCCATTTAGTACGAAAATAAAAGTCAATCACGATTAATTATTGCAGTGGGCACATCGATACACTAAAAACGAAGAACACAGCAGACGTGTTAGAGTAATTCTATTTGATGGACTCTACCTATTATTTTAAGGAAACTGAATATACAGGGTGTTTGGTAGCTAGATACAAAGCTTTAAGGGGATGATAGCTGAGGTATTTTTGAACATTTTTAGCCATATTTGTCTTAGCCGAAATTTGTTTTTTTTTTTTTTAATTGAAGACTTAGAAATTTTAGGAAAATACCCAGAATTTGATAGTCACGAGCTAATATTGCCCCAATGAGCGTTAATTTGGAAACAAAACCTTTTATTTCGGATAGTTTAATGTGTATTGGACCAAATGAAATAATTTTTAAGTGTCTTTCTTGCCAGAAAAACAAAATGGAGGCATTCGAAATTACTAAAAATGTCTTAGGTTGGAACAGAGTCATTTTTCTGTGCTATAAAAAAAATTAAAAAAAAATCCTTAAAATGTTCAAACATTTTTAGAAACATGCCTGTTTATTGTTCTTTTTTTGAAGGTATCACTCATTCACATTGCTTGCTAAATCTGAGATAAAAAGTAAAAACCAAACTCAGGGAGCACTCGCTAAGAATGCACTAGTCTTGAAATTTTACTAGTAAATAATGTGCGAAAAAGACATTTGATTTTTAATGTAAAAAAAAAAGAAAAATTAATTAATTTAGTATTCAAATCACAACAAACCGAAGATTAATGATTAAATTTTAATCTTTTTTTATGTAATTTACTAGTTAAGTACCTTTAACGTGAAGTTCCAAGACTAGTACATTCTCTTAGCGAGTGTTCCCTGAATTTGGTTTTTGCTTTTTATCTCAGATTTAGCAAGCAATGCGAATGAGTGATACCTTAAAAGAAAGAACAATAAACAGGCATGTTTCTAAAAATGTTTGAACATTACAAGGATTTTTTTTTATTTTTTTTTATGGCACAGAAAAATGACTCTGTTCCAACCTAAGACATTTTTAGTAATTTCGAATGCCTCCATTTTGTTTCTTTGGCAAGAAAGACACTTAAAAGTTATTTCATTTGGTCCAATACACATTAAACTATCCGAAATAAAACATTTTGATTCCAAATTAACGCTCATTGGGGCAATATTGACTTGTGACTGTCAAATTTTGGGTATTTTCCTAAAATTTCTAAGTCTTCAATTTAAAAAAAAAATATTCAATTTCGGCTAAGACATATATGGCTAAAAATGTTCAAAAATACCTCGGCTATCATCCCCTTAAAGCTTTGCATCTAGCTACCAAACACCCTGTATGTCCATACTGTAAGACTTTATTTTTATTAAGTGACAATGTCTATTTAAAAAACTAAATACTGTTGCTACGACACGAACCGTAGACTAACAAGACGCACATATCAACTTTTCATTCAATTTCTGTGCAATTATCGTAAAAAAACCACCAAAAATGCGACGTTGCTAGCTCAGTGGAAATAAACGCTTTTAATGAAAGGAAAAACTTCATTGCTAGTAGCTCAGTGTTATGTATATTTTGTTACAGCAGCTGGCAGACAGCATGGCGGCAGAAGCGCCGCCCGCGCCGCCGCCGGCCGAGCCCGCGGCCGCCCCCGTCAACAGTGAGTCTCCTAACTAATATTTACTGATTATAGGGAATTAGCTTCTGCCCGCGACTTCGTCTGCGTAGAATTATACATAAAAACCTTCCTCTTGAATCACTATCTATTAAAAAAAACTGCATCAGAATCCGTTGTGTAGTTTTGAAGATATAAGCATACATAGGGACGTAGGGACTGAGAGCGACTTTATTTTATACTATGTAGTGATTATAAGGAATTTGCGTCTGTGGCGTGGCGTCTATATAACTCGATTCCCACCGGCTTGCCTATTTTAAGTCAGTTGGGCATTTCATTGTGCAGAATTAGGGGGAAAGTTAAATTCCCTTCGGCTTGCCTTCTGATATACTTGACGCCACGCCACTGATATGCATTAAAAATCACACACACGCACACACAAATCAGGTCTTAATCCCTTACGGGGTAGACTGCGCCTAAGGTGACAAGACTTAAAGGCCACGTTTAGCAAGATGGTGGGCGTACAGGTGGAAAGGGGCATCATAATAGTGATCACAAAAAAAGACATTTCTTAATAAAATGTTAAAATATCGTAAAGGAGAAGACAAACCAATTTAAAAGCAATATCGATCAAGAAATACGGATAATATAAGAGTTTTAAACTACTAGTTAGTCAGCGATTAGAAAGAGAGATCAGTACCAGCCCATGATCATCTCCTACCAGGTGGGCACACGCTTGTTGAAACATTCAGTACCACGGCCCCGCCTCTCGAATTCTGTACTTCTTCCAGGATAACGAATTAACATAGCGTTCATAAAAACTTGGAACGACACAATGTTTTGTAATCGATTCTGAGTAGTATTCTCAGTCAATGTTTTCTTTAATATCTTCCATGTAAAGACCGACCCTGTTCAGCTTTATTATATCTATAGATGATTTTTAGTTAATTTATAGATGGTTAGCTGGAAGAGATCCCTGTGAGGGGTAAATTCGTCTTTGTATATCTGTTTTTCTCATTACTTGTGAAAGTAGTGTGTTTTGCGTACAATAAAGAGTTACATTCATACATACATGTTCTTCTTTCCAGATTTAGAAAAGCAACTAACAGCGGCAATGAAACAGCTGGCCGTGTCGGCCGGCGACGCGCCCGTCAGCGCGCCGCAACACCATCGACACAAGGTTTAATTTATTTGTTTATAAATTTGTTACACAGCATCACAGTAACAACTAATACATTGTGAAACCACAAAACTTAGGTCTAGTTAGGGTCTAGGAAGAGGTATATACTGTCCCGTAAGGGGAGAAAAGCAGGTTACAATACATCAAGTAGGAACGCTAGATTGCCTGTGATCCCTCACCTCGCGAAACAGCAACAATTGCCGACACCGCCGCCCGCCGCCCCTCCCCCGCCAGCAGCGCGCAGCCGGGCGGGGCGCGGGGCAGCCGTTAGTCTCTGTGCCAGGGCGCTCGGTGCGCCCAGCAGGGGGCGGATACGCGGGCTCAGGGGCTTATACACATACATACACACACTAATCACGTCTATATCCCTTACGGGGTAGACGGAGCCTAAGGAACAGACCCACAGGCCACATTTAGCAAGATTGTGGGCGTGTAGGTGAAAAATGACATGAAAATATAGTGATGGGTTGCTAGCCTCATCGCCTGTAACATGATTCCTATGATTTTTGCCCATTCCCTCGATGGGCTTTTACGTGCGCGGGTAGAGAAGCAACTGGTATATTCTATGTTTTTTCTTTGCTCCCAGACCAGCATGGAAGAACCAGACCAGCATGGAAGAAATGGGGTTTATACACTACACTGATACCGTACTGTAGCCATTGTTTAGGGTTCCGTGCCAAAACAACAGCCTATTAAGACTCCACTATCCGTCTGTCTGTCACCAGGCTGTATTTTTTACAAGGTTTATATTAACTTACGTATGTATGTATGCTTGTCCGGGTGGAATCTTGCTACTCAATTTTGAAGCAAATATCTTCATCTGATTGAGCTGAAATTTTGCATATCTGTGTTAGTCAGATGGCAATACAATTATCTGGTAGTAGAATTCTGGTGGTCCGGCCTGAACCGTCTCCGCAGGAGGGAACTCTTCAACGGTTGGTGCGTTTGACTTGAAATTTGGTACACATAATTATGTAAGACGGATGGCAATGCAAGATCCACAAAAAGTACAGTCAGCAAAAAAGCTTGTATCTAATATGAAGTTTTTAGGTAGGGTTGTTTGACCATATTGCTTAACCGGCCTTTACAGTCTTACCACGCGAAAAATTAAACTGCACGTTAAACCACCTAAGTTGTGAGGAAATTTAGTCTAAAATTTATTTTCATTTCCTCTCAATCTTTGAGAAAAACATCATATCTGTCTCAGGAGAGCAATTGCTGGATTCCTAACTTTAAAAAACACTCACCTGCGGTTCGTGATTTTAAAAAAGTAACTCCTAAACATCATATCGGTCTCAGGAGAGCAATTGCTGGATTCCTAACTTTAAAAAACACTCACCGGCGCTTCGTAATTTCAAACAAGTCACTCATTCAGCAATTGGCTACTTCACAGGCCTCGGCACTAATCTACTATTGTTGTTCTATTGCAGACTGTAGGACAGCAAAACGTGTACGCGCCGCACCACGCGGTGACGCACCATCCGCCTGTCTACGGTGCCAACGTGTACGCCCCACAGGTGAATATATGGTCCATTATGGATGATCTGTCAATTCAGTTTTTTTTTAAGAGAGAGAACATGGGGTGCGGGTCGGGTTACCTCAGCGTGTGGCCAAGAGCCCCGGTTCGTTTTTGGATCCGTCTGAACTGTGCTTGGTTCGGTGCACCCTGGGCATCGGTTAATGATTTCCTGGCAGATTCTGCGGGATATCATTGATCGTTGGCTAAGAGCCCGAGAGGGAGGGGTCTTTTGACCGTGTTCTACCGTACAACGTTGCCGGCGTTTTTGTCACAAGATTTTTGAATACTGTATTTATTACTTTGGCATTGGCGAAATCATCGCATCGATCGATGGGGCCATATTAAAAAAAGAAGAAGAATATATTCATATAGTTAGTTAGGTTGAGTTATAAATAAATAACTGCTTATAAATGAAAAAAAAAGCCATGAAATCATTTTGCACGATACTGATCTGTGTATTAAATGCTTCGCTCCACTCAGGTCTTAATCTTAATTCCGTCGCTACGCTCTGGAATTAACTAAAATCACCCTCGCTACGCTCTGGAGTTATATGTAGAGTCCTTCGCTGCGCTCTGGATTCAATATCGCGCCCGTGACATAATACAGTGGTTTATCCCCTCTGTGTACAGTCTACTATTATATAAAGGGATGCATAAGGTCCCCGAGGCTTAAATTATATTTGTGTATGTATGTGTTATGTGTACGCGTTGCCAGCAGGTGAACTCCACGAACGCGTCGCTGACGGGCGCGGCGGGCATGTCGGCGGCGGCGTACGCGTCCAACGCGACGCTCACGCAGTACCAGCCCATGATCAACTCCTACCAGGTGCGCACGCGAGTGTTGACACCTCCAGTACCAAGGGGGCGTTCAAGTATTACGTAACGCAATTTTTTTTATCGTAAAACGTTACAATGCGTTACAGAGCAGGGGGGGGGGGGGGTCTTTCTTACAACACGTTAAAAATTAAAACTGCCAAGTTCACAAACTACGCATGTATTGCGGGTTAATATTATTACCGCCAAGGCGATTAAAACTATAACTAGGATATTATAGCGACTTTCTTGTACTTTGCGCAACATAAATTTTAAGACTTGGGTAAAAATGGTCACTAGAGTGTTACGTAACGTTTAGAGGGGGAGGGGGAGGGGGGGGTACAGAAAAGCGTTACGGCGCTTTACAAGGGGGGGGGAGGGTCAAAGATCTTCAATAATTGCGTTACGTAATACTTGAACGCTCCCCAAGGCCCCGCCTCGGGTCCTATACTGCGTCCAAGAAAACGAGTCAATATTTTATGGCGTTCTCTCTGTTACACTTAAACGTATTTGTGATTTTTAAACTCACTCGTCCGTCCCTAATATACAATCAAAGGTTGGCTGGAAGGGATCGCATAAAGGGATAAGTTCGCCTTTGTGTATGTATCTCAGTGTTTGTCAATTGCATTTGTTTTATGGTCATGTTGCACAAAGAGATTACATACATACATACACTTTTGTATGCAAATGAAAGGGACAAAGGAAGGTCGGTGGGCGTAAACAATTGCACCTTAAAGCTAGGGCAGGTTTAAATGGCTAAATTATTATATAACTAGCTTCTGCCCGCGACTTCGTCTGCGTAGAATTATACATAAAAACCTTCCTCTTGAATCACTCTATCTATTAAAAAAAACCGCATCAAAATCCGTTGTGTAATTTTGAAGATATAAGCATACATAGGGACATAGGGACAGAGAAAGCGACTTTATTTTATACTATGTAGTGATTCGGCAGATGTCCCCACTATGGCGAAAAAAAATGGTCACGTTAGCATGCAGCGCCCATGTCTAGTCAAGTCCCATTTTTAAAAACGAGTCGCTACATATTATAAAACGAAGGCCTCCCATCGCGTCTGTCTGTCTGTTCCCGATAAACTCGTAAACTATTGAACGGGTCGTCCTGCGGTTTTTATTATTAGAGTGATTTACGAAGGTATACTTACACCACAGGTGTACATGTCATGGTTTTGTGTAAATTGGTCGAAATATAAAGATTATTGTTGGAAGTGTTGGGAAACTTTAACAGCAGTTAAACAATTAACCGGAGAGTAAGACAGCCGGGGAAATTACGGAGACAAGAGGCATTTCATCTTAGTCCTCTAGGTTGGCAACGCATCTGCAATCCCTCCGGGGTTGCGGGTGTCTATGGGCAGTGGTGATCACTTACCATCAGGTACTCACACACAGGTCACTTGCTCGTTTGCCTTCCTATTCATATAAAAAATAAAAAATAAACCGCGTATATTGCTGTAAGCGTTGTAGTTAATAGTCTTGTTTGCCAGCAGACATCGTCGTCGGCGGGCGTTTACGCCGGCAGCGCTCTCTACACCTACCAGCCTTCACCACAAACCAAACTACCCGCAAAAGACACACCACAGGTACTAATATCTTACCATAGCTATTACAAACTATTATTGAACAGTGGCGTAGCTAGGTGACCCATGGCCCTGGTGCAAATAAAAAAATACATACATAAATACATCTATCACGTCTCCATCCCTTACGGGGTAGACAGAGCCTAAGGTAACAGGTACCTACAGCCCCCATTTAGCAAGATTGTGGGCGTATAGGTGGAAAATGGAATCAAAATAGTGATCGGTTGCTAGCCTCATCGCCTAAAACATGATTCCTATGATTTTCGCCCATTCTCTCGATGGGCTTTTACCATCTGCGCGGGTAGACAAGCAACTGGTACATTCTATGTTTTTTCTTGCTCCCAGACCAGCATGGAAGTAGTAAGTAAATAAAAAAATGGGGCCCCACTACTATTTACTATTTAAACTGGTTACGTTTTAATAATACTAGTTCGATCGAGATTTTAAGGATTCTAGGGCCCTCTGAGCTTGAGGGCCCCAGGGTACTGCCCCGCCTAGTCCCTAGGTAGCTACGCCACTGATATTGAAATAGAAATAATATATTGATATTACAAACTCGCAATGGGAATGAGAAAAGATCTGCCGTTTCATACATAATTTGATTTGATGTAAGATTATGAAGTTACTGTCGGCTCCAATCCTATTCTAAATTGCGGTTTAGTAACATAGCCAAAGAGTTAGCAGTCTTGTACTTTTTTATATGCTTTTATCTAACTTGTGTTTTAATATGTGTCGGTGATCTTTTTTTTTTTTTTTTTCTTATTATTACACTTTTTAAGTTAATTTTGTCGCATTTGTAGTGTCTGTATTGTCTTGATTTGGTATACATTATGTAGGATTGATGACAATGCAATGCAAGTACGGGCACGTTCTTTGTTTTTGGATCCGATTTCGAAAAAAAAAATCTTAAATGCGATCGTTTGCTTTGTCATTCTATGCCAACCTCTTTATATCGTTTTCTATCAACTATCATTCTTATACAGGGTAATTTTTTTATCAGTGCACAAATTTTAACATGTGATTTTGTATCGTTAATATAGTATATTACGACAGTTAAATCAGCTCATTAAAAAAAAATTTTTTTTTTGTTAATTATCCTACTTTTACCTTCTCGTGTGGACACCAAGTCACACTAGAAAATCATTTTTGAAAACCTCAACAGTAAGAACCTTTTTTATAAATAAACTAGTTTTTTTCGAATAGCGAAACTTCAGCTGACAGCGTCATGTCACTACAATTTTTGCAGTTAAGATTGTTTTCAACTGGAACAAAATCTCACGAGATTTTTACGAATATTATAATGTTGAGTATTACGAAATGATCCGTATGTACATTCTGAGCGGTGAAAGTTTAAGAGAGGCTCAGAGGATGTACCGAGACGAAAGTTCTCGACTTCGTAGCTAAGGATACGTATACCAGTAGGTACCCAACATGCGAACGATATTAGCCGCCAATAACAGATTATTGGATTACGGCCAATTTACTATCCCCCGGCACGCTGATGGACGTGGTAGACCTCATTTGGCGTTAGAAGCTCAAGATGGTGGTCATACAGTAATCCACATAAAGTTACAGAAAATCATCACCAAGTAAGGTTTAGTGCCAACGACTGACCGGAGGAACCTGCCTGGAAATGTTGCAAGGCGTAGTGAGCGAATTGATGGAAGATGTGCCGCTAGCCTACGAGATTGTTACTACGAGCACGACGGTGCTCCACCCCACTACGCGACAACAGTGCGAAACTACCTAAATAGCGAATACGGAGACAACTGGATAGGGCGTGGAGCACCTCAGGTGCCTTGGCCTGCCAGGAGCACGGACCTCGCGCCTTGTGACTTTTTCTTATGGGGTGAAGTCAAACGACGAGTGTACGTTGAAGAAGCACAAAGTTTCGACGATTTTAAATTGAAAGTTATGACAGCGTTCGATGCTATTAAACACGACACTCGTATTTTAGACAAACTAAAAAGCAACTTGCTAAAGCGTGCACAGCTTTGCTTAGAAAATAACGGAGGTCATTTTGAGCAATTGTTAAAGTATGTTTAGTTTTGTATTTATGTCTTTTAAATAAATAATAATTTATTTCGCTGCTAGTTATTATTTCAAACAAATTATGAACGCAACATAAGTTATGTACAGTCCCCACACGGAAATATTGAGTTAATTGCCGTTGTTTGCAACTTGGCCGTATATGCCAGCCAAGGGTCCGGACTCGTGCGAGGAGTGCTTCGGGATGACTCGGCAACTACGACTTGCCGAACTCTGCTGACCAATGAGGCTGACGTTGCTACGGTTACGTTATAACAAAGATGGTTAACCAATGGCTGACCGCGATTTCTTTGGAAGCTGACGTCGAGGATGACATCGGGACAACTCGGCAACCACGACTTTTGCCGAACTCTACTGGCCAATGAGGCTGACGTTGCTACAGTTACGTTATAACAAAAATGGTTAACCAATGGCTGACCGCGATTTCTTTGGAGGTTGACGTCGAGGATGACATCGGGAAAATCCGGCCACCACGACTTTGGTCGAACTCTGCCGACCAATGGGGCTGACGTTGCTACGGCAACTTTATAACAGCCGAGGAGTTGATATTCGAAATTGACTTTGTCAAACAACCAGACCTTTATAACGTTATAAAAAAAAACGATATAATAGCGGTATATATCGTTTGTGTTTAAAATTTCGTTCAAACAAATTCTATATTCCTTCATAACGTTATATCATATCATAACGAAAAGAAAACCGTAACTTTACGAAATAGCGTTATAGACCTTTAAAACGTTATGAAAAAAACGATATAATACCGGTATATGTCGTTTGTGTTTAAAGAAAACCATAACGTTATGAAATAGCGTTAGGTATAATAACGCTATGAAACTGATTATGAACGAATGACATGATTTGACAATTCACGAAAACAGTACAGATTTGTCGTTGCATATGTTTGTCGCACGTTATATAGAGCGGGTGTTATAGAGTGTAAGAAAGAGATGGTCTATAACGTTATTATATCACTTACCGAAGTATCGATATATATCGCTATTAATAACGTTATAATGAATACCGCTACAGAATAAATAATGTTTTATTAAAAAACGCTATTTGGTAATATAACGTACTGAAAAATAGCGCTACCTAAAAACGTTTTATTGAAAAATGCTATTCGGTAATCTAACGTTATGAAAAATAGCGTTACGCAAAAATAACGGTAATTAAAGGTCTGCAAACAACACGCCTCTCTCGCTCGCGCATTAAAGTGTCCATGAATATCGTTAAGTTAGTGGAATCATTAAATCGGCAATATCTCTAGTATTTTTGAAGCTAGAGTAAAAATAACACAACATGTGTTATTGATTAACAATAACGAAGCAAATATTAAAATTTGTGCACCTATTAAAAAATTACCCTGTATAGTGTAGCTACCAGTGGCGTGGCGTTCATAAAACTAAATTCCCACTGCCTTGCCTATTTTAAGGCCGTTGGGCACTTTATGCAGAATCAGAAGGAAAGGCTAGTTAAATTCCCTTTGGCTTGCCTTCTGATATACTTGACGCCTCGCCACTGGTAGCTACCGCTACATTATGTGTGTTATTCACTTTACAATCAGATAACTCATTAGCTCGTTCGCCACGCTTTGGAAGTAAGTTTTAATATTTATTTCGTTTCATTCCAGTATGATAATTCGGTAGCTTCAAGTAGTAGTTTAACGAGTACGTCTACGACGCAGACCTCAACAGCCAAAGTCGCGACAACAACAGGTAACGACCGCCATTATAAATTGACCTACAACTTGAAAGAGATTTTATGTTAATGCTGTGTCATTGGGTTTGAGGCTGTATTATCGGTGCAAGCTTATTTACAAATTTGTTTTATTACAACTATAGGATTACAATGTTGGTAACTAATACTAAAGAAGTTTCACATGGACCCCGGTGGGGTATAGCAATACAATGGGTAGTACAATAACAACCAACAGCTAGCTTGTAGGTAAAAAAAAAAAAAATCTAAATTTATTTTTGTAAATTGGCCGCCAAGGGCTCTTTTATATGTCTTTTTAAACTACCAGCGCATTCGGAAAGACTATCATTGCCAAGAAGAATGCGTTACAAGGGACTTGGCAGAAAGTAATTTTTTCAAAATAAAATACTACTTCCAATATTTAACTTAAAAATAATTATAATAGGGATCAGGGATGTTGCGAATATTCGCACCGCATCCACATCAATTTCGACATCCGCATCCGCATAAGTTGATGCGGAGCTGATGCGGATGTGTAGCAGGTCGCGACATGAAAGAAAGGGGAGGGCCCGCCGAGTGGCACGTGTCAAGCGCATGTGTAGCAGGTCGCGACATGAAAGAAAGGGGAGGGCCCGCCGAGTGGCACGTGTCGAGCGCATGTGTAGCAGGTCGCGACATGAAAGAAAGGGGAGGGCCCGCCGAGTGGCACGTGTCGAGCGCATGTGTAGCAGGTCGCGACATGAAAGAAAGGGGAGGGCCCGGCGAGTGGCGCGTGTCGACCGCGCGTGCTGATTGACCAATAGGAAAGCGGCCATTTTGTTTCGAACTTCGGTGAATCGGTGACGGTGACGCGGTTCGCTACTGTTTTGTTGTGACAACTGACAAGATCTGACTCGCGCTACCGTGTTTTTTTAACTCTACCAACCCAACACTTGAGTTTTTTATACACAATCCGCATCCGCGTGTGGAAAAAAGTGGATCCGCAACATCCCTGATAGGGATGTATAAGGACCCCGAGCTTTAAATTATATTAGTCTACAGTAGATATGGATAATGTATGATGTAGATGTATTAGTAGGATAAGATATATCTGCGGCTTTAGGGTCGCTAGTTGTGTTTGTGTGTGTAACGGGCGGGCTGTGGCGTTGCAGTGAGCGTGGCGGCGGGCGGCGCGGGCGCGGGCGCGGGCGCGGGCGGCGCGGCGGGCTACGGCGGCGCGCTGTACGGCGGCGTGGCGGCCGCGCCTGCGCAGTACGCGCACTACGACGAGGCGCAGCTGCTGCAGCGCACGCTGCCGCACCCCATGGTCAGTGCGAGACTGGGACCGAACGATAAACGTTCAATGCTCCAGTCGAGTCAAAATCCATCGAGGGAACGGGCGAAAATCTTAGGAATCGTGTTATAGTGATGCGGCAAGCGACCCATTAATAATTAAAGTCGTCGCAAAATAAAAGGCCCGTTTTGACATTTGTCTTCGCGACGTAACTAGTGATGTAACCATACGACTCGGTACTCGATACTCACGATAAATCGATTCAAGTTTGCATGAGTACTTGATCGATTTGAATATATATTGTAAAGTGCATTGGATTAAAGTTCTGTTTAGAAAATTTAACTTACACTGATGTTGTAGATTTTGAAATGACACAATGTTACAAGCTCATAATTTTCAGTAAAGATCACTACACAGCTGGTGAAAGTCAGTAATTAATTGATTGATGAACACTAGTATTTAATTAAATAAAACCGGCCAAGTGCGAGTCGGCCTTAAAAAAATATCTTGATCGATTTATTTTTTCTTTAACCGATTATTATTAGTCTGTGGACAATATGAAAAAATCGTTATGCACAGCACTTAGCCGAGTGGGCGGTACCCACCAATGAAAAATATAATTACCTTCAGAACATTTCGTTCGGTAAAAAATAGAGAACTTCATAGGCGTGAACTGTCAAAACGGGCCTTTTATTTTGCGACGAGTTTACACATAAACGGATAACTCACGTATAAAAAGTCGAGTGACACTCGACATGTTTCAGACTATTTCGTAGTCATTTTTCCAAGAGCGCTCGCCCCGGCGGCAGCGACACGAACACTGCGCGCCAGCGCTCTGCTCGGGCGGCTGCGCGACAGCGGCGCACAACTACCCTCGTTTTCATCGTCATTTTTATTATTGTCAAATGTCGGGCAGCACACAACACTGATCACGTCACTCCGTAAAGGTTCGCTCACACTCACCGTTTGGTCAATATTTAAAACAGTTTTCCAACTCGGGGCCGAAACATGTCGAGCATCGCTCGACTTTTTATACGTGAGTTATCCGTTTATGTGTAATTAATTATGATTGAGTCTCACGGTAGTTTCATGTTAAAAGACCCATTAATGTTTTGATTTCTAGCTATACGCCCACAGTCAAGCTATTGGTGAACCGCTTCAATGAGCCCTCACCCGCGCGGGTACAGGGGCGCGGGGTGGGACGACAGAGACCGCGAGAGGTGCGGGCTCGGTCCCCTTTGTCGCCTACCCCGTGTCCCTGTACCGAGCGAACGAGGACTAATTTAAGCGGTCGGTCTATAAACGTGGCGTTTAAGTCTTGTTGACTTTGCTTCGTCTACCTCGTGAAGGATAGAGACGTGATTTATACGTGTTTAGATATTTGTTACACAAAGAGGCAACGAATTTTCAAAACCCGGCTTGTGTCTGTCAGGGGTGTGTTCTGCACGTGCCCTGTTCACAGATGTCGCTTAGCGACAAAAGTTCGCATAGTAACAAGGTCACGTGACAGCTAGTAACAGATAAAATATTCCCACCTTACCCCAAGGGCGTCGCCAAGGGGGGGCAGGGAGGGGCAGCTGCCCCCCCCCCCCCCCCCCCTAGAGATTCTAAAAAAATTGCTTAACATAATGCAACCAAAGTCCTAGACTAGTCATAGAGAATGAGAAAAGTATGAATTGTAGTAGGTAAAGTCAACTTGCCCCCCCCCCCCCCTGCGCCATCAGCTGGCGACGCCCTTGCCTTACCCACCTGCTATGGCTGGTGTAGGGGTATAGCACGCGTCCCGGAATGTCGAAGGTCTGGGTTCGATTCCCGGCCATAGCTTTACTTTTTGGATTTTTCTGTGTTCTAAAAATTTTCAATGTCGTTTAAACACTTTTTTACCTACCCTGTTTGCTTTGTATGTAATAAAAACGGTCAAAACTTACACCTAGCTAAAACTTCTCTCATAGCTCTTAAGTTTATTTGGTAAACGACCAGCAGGGTATACACCTAATAATTGTTGATGATGATATGTTTGTGTCGGCAGACGGGATACTACGAGGTTGGTTACGGCGTGGGCGGAGCGCGGGAAGGCACGTTCGGGCTGGGCCCCACTGAGCGGTTCACGCGCACGGACGCCGCCTCGCCGCAACAGGTCAGCCAGGTGAGACCGCAGCCTTATTTACTAGGTAACTTGGGAAGGGCCTGGCCGGAACGTTTGTTCGTCACTACATAGTATAAAATAAAGTCGCTTTCTCTGTCCCTATGTATGCTTATATCTTCAAAACCACACAACGGATTTTGATGCGGTTTTTTTTAATAGATAGAGTGATTCAAGAGGAAGGTTTATATGTATAATACATGCATAATATACCGTGCGAAGCCGGGGCGGGTCGCTAGTTTTATTATGAGATATAATTTTACTAAATATTAAACCTTAATAAATGCTTACGGTTAGCGAAAAAATTAAAAAGATGTAAATTTAGTTTTTCTTTTTAGCTTAGTTACGTTACCGATTGACTTGCCCTTCGGTTATACGTATATTTAAGATACATTTATGTAAAAAAATCTAACGTTTTTTGAAGTAGACAATTTTGGCTGTTTCAGTTTTTCTCTTTTTTTTTACTTGCAAATTAGCGACACCTACCATATTTTGATATAATATACACGGTTTTATATTCTATTACTTGGAACTATAATTTGGAATGACAATGTGAAAAAAAGGTATAATTATCCTTTAAGACTACCACGACGGCTCTGTCAATAGTGCAGAGACCTAGAAGAGACCTCTACTAGGATGTCTGCCATATCAACTTCCCACTAGTTATTCACGTTATTTTATTAATTCTGGTGCGTTCCGTTCGCCAGGTCCCCGCGGCGCTACCACCGGGCTACGCGTATTTCTACCAGCCTCCTCCTACACAGTACCAATACGGAGTCTATCCCACGGTGAGTCCATTTCAAATACTGCACGACATTATTGCGTGTTACTTATTACAAATGCGAATGTGTGTTAATGTTTCACTGAAGAAATTCTGAAAGAGTTTGATAGGATTACATTTGGTTGATGAATAGTTTAAAATTCGGCTGAACACAGGATATTTTTGTTGCTGAAAATTTTAAATTTCCCTTAGGATAAAGAAAGAAGAATTCTTCGTAGACGAAGACGAATTTTCAGGCATTAGCTGGTATTTTATATTATGTTGCTGATGTTGTTCTGTGGGATATAAATTTATGGGCACCACCTATGAAACCATTTTCTAATGCTCTCATAGATGGCGATGTCGTGTATCGCAGTGCAAACATAGTTATTTTTAATTTTTTATATTTTAACGCAATTGATGCCATCGGAGGCATAAGGACTTATGTTTAATTTAAATTAATTTTATGGAAGATATTGCGAGCATTTTTATAAATTAAACAAATTAAAAGACTATTATTAGACCGGAAACGACTTGACGCCATGGATGGTAGCGGAAGTTGTCAGTTAAAGTTACCTAATTATCATGTTTTAATGCAAACTTACTAAAATCGTGTAATGAATCTTGTTATTTGTTTTTATAAATTATTTCTTTATTATTAATGAATTTGAAAACCAACTTTCTGTAATTAGTAAATATAAAATTATTTCAAAACGATGTTTTGACTTGGAATCGGCTCTCCGCCAATCAGAGGGCGGTCTTGAGATGGCGGGAAATGTGTTATGATTTATTAGTTGGTGTTGGTGACGGCCGCCATTATTCATTATTTTTCCAAGCTAGAAATCTCTGTCATTTCACCTCACGGTTTTTTATACGATTTGTGTTTAGTGTTGTGTTGTGGCGGTTTGCTATTGCAACTATCGAATTATTCTACACTGAGTTATTAAAAACAAAATTGGAGCCAACAGTTTCATTGGCAAAACGAGAATAATGTAGTTAATCGGTTGTTTAAATTACAGTTTTAATAACCAAAAAAAATTACAACATTAATATTTTATTAATAAATAAAATGCATTCACGTACAATTAATAATATCTAATTTATCTAGTTATTGAATGGGTATAATTTGTATTGTGTGCAGTACGGCACGGGATCGAACGTGGGCGGCGTGGGCGGCGTGGGCTCTGTGTCCGGCGGCGTGGCGGGCGCCGGCAAGGCCTCCAGCTACTCGCAGCAGCAGCCTGCGTACGACCAGGACTCCTACAAGCCAGGTAACGTGGGCGGCGTGGGCGGCGTGGGCTCTGTGTCCGGCGGCGTGGCGGGCGCCGGCAAGGCCTCCAGCTACTCGCAGCAGCAGCCTGCGTACGACCAGGACTCCTACAAGCCAGGTAACGTGGGCGGCGTGGGCGGCGTGGGCTCTGTGTCCGGCGGCGTGGCGGGCGCCGGCAAGGCCTCCAGCTACTCGCAGCAGCAGCCTGCGTACGACCAGGACTCCTACAAGCCAGGTAACGTGGGCGGCGTGGGCGGCGTGGGCTCTGTGTCCGGCGGCGTGGCGGGCGCCGGCAAGGCCTCCAGCTACTCGCAGCAGCAGCCTGCGTACGACCAGGACTCCTACAAGCCAGGTAACGTGGGCGGCGTGGGCGGCGTGGGCTCTGTGTCCGGCGGCGTGGCGGGCGCCGGCAAGGCCTCCAGCTACTCGCAGCAGCAGCCTGCGTACGACCAGGACTCCTACAAGCCAGGTAACGTGGGCGGCGTGGGCGGCGTGGGCTCTGTGTCCGGCGGCGTGGCGGGCGCCGGCAAGGCCTCCAGCTACTCGCAGCAGCAGCCTGCGTACGACCAGGACTCCTACAAGCCAGGTAACGTGGGCGGCGTGGGCTCTGTGTCCGGCGGCGTGGCGGGCGCCGGCAAGGCCTCCAGCTACTCGCAGCAGCAGCCTGCGTACGACCAGGACTCCTACAAGCCAGGTAACGTGGGCGGCGTGGGCTCTGTGTCCGGCGGCGTGGCGGGCGCCGGCAAGGCCTCCAGCTACTCGCAGCAGCAGCCTGCGTACGACCAGGACTCCTACAAGCCAGGTAACGTGGGCGGCGTGGGCGGCGTGGGCTCTGTGTCCGGCGGCGTGGCGGGCGCCGGCAAGGCCTCCAGCTACTCGCAGCAGCAGCCTGCGTACGACCAGGACTCCTACAAGCCAGGTAACGTGGGCGGCGTGGGCTCTGTGTCCGGCGGCGTGGCGGGCGCCGGCAAGGCCTCCAGCTACTCGCAGCAGCAGCCTGCGTACGACCAGGACTCCTACAAGCCAGGTAACGTGGGCGGCGTGGGCGGCGTGGGCTCTGTGTCCGGCGGCGTGGCGGGCGCCGGCAAGGCCTCCAGCTACTCGCAGCAGCAGCCTGCGTACGACCAGGACTCCTACAAGCCAGGTAACGTGGGCGGCGTGGGCGGCGTGGGCTCTGTGTCCGGCGGCGTGGCGGGCGCCGGCAAGGCCTCCAGCTACTCGCAGCAGCAGCCTGCGTACGACCAGGACTCCTACAAGCCAGGTAACGTGGGCGGCGTGGGCTCTGTGTCCGGCGGCGTGGCGGGCGCCGGCAAGGCCTCCAGCTACTCGCAGCAGCAGCCTGCGTACGACCAGGACTCCTACAAGCCAGGTAACGTGGGCGGCGTGGGCTCTGTGTCCGGCGGCGTGGCGGGCGCCGGCAAGGCCTCCAGCTACTCGCAGCAGCAGCATGCATACGACCAGGACTCCTACAAGCCAGGTAACGTGGGCGGCGTGGGCGGCGTGGGCTCTGTGTCCGGCGGCGTGGCGGGCGCCGGCAAGGCCTCCAGCTACTCGCAGCAGCAGCATGCATACGACCAGGACTCCTACAAGCCAGGTAACGTGGGCGGCGTGGGCGGCGTGGGCTCTGTGTCCGGCGGCGTGGCGGGCGCCGGCAAGGCCTCCAGCTACTCGCAGCAGCAGCCTGCGTACGACCAGGACTCCTACAAGCCAGGTAACGTGGGCGGCGTGGGCGGCGTGGGCTCTGTGTCCGGCGGCGTGGCGGGCGCCGGCAAGGCCTCCAGCTACTCGCAGCAGCAGCCTGCGTACGACCAGGACTCCTACAAGCCAGGTAACGTGGGCGGCGTGGGCGGCGTGGGCTCTGTGTCCGGCGGCGTGGCGGGCGCCGGCAAGGCCTCCAGCTACTCGCAGCAGCAGCCTGCGTACGACCAGGACTCCTACAAGCCAGGTAACGTGGGCGGCGTGGGCGGCGTGGGCTCTGTGTCCGGCGGCGTGGCGGGCGCCGGCAAGGCCTCCAGCTACTCGCAGCAGCAGCATGCATACGACCAGGACTCCTACAAGCTAGGTAACGTGGGCCGCGTGGGCGTAACCGATCGCTGTGGGGACTCTTTGGGGACGCTAATGTCCAGCAGTGTTTTATTATTCTACAAACAAGTAATAGCAGCTAATGAGTGTTCGTTTCGCAGGTGGCGGTTACAACGCGAACGCGAACAAAGCAGCGGCGGCGCCGCCGGAGCTCGCGTCGGCGATGTACGCCAAGACGCACCAGGCGCTCAATAAAGTCAATGTGAGTATAGATTCTATACTATAGAAACCAAGGAAATATTACAGTACAATGGTGTAACCAATACAAGTTCGCGGGCGGGTTAGCGACGCTCCTGATGGTAACGTGCTTGTGTTACAGAGCTACGACAAGGCGACGTTCCACAGCGGCACCCCCCCGCCCTTCGGCGCCGGCAGCCACCTCTACATCCCCGCGCCGCAGCAGCACCACCACCCGCACCACGCGCACCAGCCGCACCAGGTGACACGCACACACACGCACACACTATAATAATAATAAACCCACAAACAGCAAGGCCAGCAAGACAGTAACCCTCCTTAAGGTCTTCGCACATTAGACCAACTCCACGCCAATCCGACACCAACTCAACTCACACTCTCGATGAGTAGTCAACTAGTTGACCCACCCAATGGTCACTAGTGGGCAACGCGGTGTCAACGAGTGGACAACGCGGTGTGCTGGCAAATGGTTGCCCGTCACGCGTCAGTCGCAAACGCATAGTCGTTGCGTGGACGACGTGTGGTCGTTGCGTGGACGACGTGTGGTCGTTGCGTGGACGACGTGTGGTTGCGTGACAAACGTGTCGGGGTTGACCTTTAGTGTACGATGCGTAGGCCACTCGTACACTACTTTATAATCATTTTTTGAAATTAAACCTAGAACATATATGACACAGGGCTTAAATTTCAATGTCTAGCATAGAGTCGAGTCGCCGTTGAGTTGGTCTAATGTGCGAAGACCTTTATTCATAAGCTCTGTAGGCTTCTGCTAACTTGGCATTCGTTTGTCCTTATCTGTCCCTTTGACATTTACCTTTCACAGATAAGGCCAAACGATTGCTAAGTTAGCAGAGGCCTATAGAGCGTTTATGAATAAGGGGGTAAGTCCTGAAGGATGCCGCCGTGTACAAATAACACCGCCGCCGAACCGATGTGTGGACACTATGCCCTAGTCACGTGCATTCACTTCCACATGCGCAAATTCTAGTGGGCAGACATTAAAGTCCGAAACTACACTGACGTGCAAAAATTACGTCGCTTTCCATAGAAAGTTGTATCAAACAAAAGTGACACGTTATTTTTGCTCCGCATTATGGTTTTATCCCATCTACTTACACTAGTGTAAATTTAGTTACAACTTGTTGAATCAAGTTGTTTTCTTTTGATTACTATTTTATGTTGTTTTAAAAACCATTTGCACCTTACGCGGTGATAATGGGGTGATGATTTAAAATTCAAATTGGTTACATAATAATTGGCTTTTCTTTATGTTTGACCAAGTTTTTCCCTAAGGGAGCGGGCTCGCTGAAAGCGTCGAATATACGAGTGTTTCGCACGTTGAGCCGAGGATTACAAAGCCCATTGATTGCTCCGTTTATGATTGCTCTCAGTGTGGTCGCTTTTTAACCTTTTTACCGCCGAGCGGCTTGCAATTGTCAACTTTATCTTGTCAAACGAAGGTGCATTTTACAGTTTGACTTGTGACACTTTTAACCTTAACGCCACCACATGAAATACAAGTAACGTCACTCATACCAGACTTGTTTATTGCGATGCCTTAAGTTGAAACTAAACCCAATTAGGCTAAGTTAAATTAATGTCACAAGCGCGCGCTATATTTTGCATTGAAGTAATATGTAATATAGGTCGTTAGCGTCGAAAAGGTTAAGTGTCCTTGGCGTTGAATAGGTTAAAGGAGGAATCAAGCATGGTAATCAAAATTTTGTAGTTTTATTTACATTTAGCTTTTTTCTGATGAATTTGAATAAATTGTGTGTTTTGGTGCAAGTGGTTTCATAGGCAGCATGTAATTTTTCCGTCGATCGAGGAATATTTTATTTTTAAATGCATGTGTTTAGTTTAAATTTGAATTACTTAGAGTTTGCTTTCGTTTGTAGATGGATGTACGGGTGAACAGTAGTCATAATAGGCGGGTGAGTAATACACATATGTTTATGTATTGCGCACGCTATGTACTCCTTATATACCTCCTCCACCGTTGTACTACCCGCCTTGTTGCATGCTTTTTATATATGTCGTGTATGTATTTTTATTATTTGTCAATTCGTATTTATTGTTATAAACATAAAATCGTTGTCTGTTGTAAGCTCTTCACAATGAAACTGCTAAAGTGAATGTCCAAAATGCATTGTATCCTGTAACTGAACAGAAAAAGGAAACTGACTGACTGACTCATCACATCAGTAGCATATCTTAGACTTGTGTAACTGATTGTTTGTGTAAATATTCCCTTTTTGAAGTAGATGAGGATTAAAGACTGGTTTTGGGAAATCCCCGCGTGATAAAGTTCTGTTCTCTGATTAGTCGGCAAGTAGTCTGCCCGTCTCTAGTTATAATACGTAGTTCAAGTGGGATAATGATCAAATAAATCTTTTGAAACGACGCAGTATTTACGAAACAGTAATTGATGTTATATGGACTAAAGTTTGGAATAAAAAGTTTCCATTTCAATTATTTTCTAATAATTGCTGCCATTTAATGTGGCATTTTGTTTATTTCTCAAGTAAATCGTTCAGTAACAACAATATTATGAACTAAACAGAACTAATTATAATAAAACCTTGCCACGAATTATCACTCACACACTCACTTATTGCGTATTTTTATTATTCTCTATGTTATTATTTTATGCATGTATCGTTATACTTTATGCTTTTTTTATATTTTAAACTGCGTTGAAACTAGTGAAGCTTTGTAATGTATCTTTGAAATTAATAACGCACGTTCCTTGTAGATAATGGAGTTTGATACATTATTATTAGTTCATTAGATGAGCAGAAACTTAATTTTGTGACAAAGAATCAGTCACTGATTCTTTGACTGACAATGTAGCCTAAACTTAGCAGACGTGTAGCTCGAATATCGTAGAGATAAAATAAACTAAGAAGGGATTGTTCGACATTCCTAGGGATAGTGAACTATCTATTTTTCGACTGCATATTGAGGAATAAAGTTGTTTTTTAAATTAGATAAAGTGTACAGTTTGTAAAATAAACTTAATGATGAAATTACTTCTTTAATAAAAGAAAAAAGAGTACACTGTAAGTTAGAAAATTCCCGAAGTTCTGAATCAATATTTTTCAAAGATGCCAAGTTACGTAGTTGTCAAACTCGGTTCTCTACAAGGCAACTCGGACTTCAAAGATAGTAAATGTATGTTTAAACCGTGTTGTATTCGTGTGTAACGTGTCCGTGTGTGTTGCAGGAGAGCGGCGCCGCGCGCGCAGCGGCCAAGCCCGCGCCCAGCAAGCCCAGCTACTCGCAGTCCTACTGGGCGCCCAACTAGCCGCCAGGTAACTTGACCACAAGTGATGATTCATTGCGGTAGTGACAGTTTCAGTGCTGTCAGTTTTTGATTCATTCTAAATAGTTGTGTTACGGGCGTAGTGCGTAACGTTTTTAATGACATTTTGTTGAGTTTTATCCGGTTTTCAACTTTAGTGACATGTTATTAAAGTCGTGTATACAATGCCATATTCAATTGTTTTTTATAAATAAGATCCTTATTCAAATGTCGTTGGAATTCGAAAGGGTGTCAACGAAATGTCATTTGCACTACATCTGTACTTAGTGAATGAATGAATGAATGACAATCTGCCAGTGATTTTTTTTTTAAACTGTTTATCATATTTTACAGTTTTATTTATGTGAATCGACATGAACGTAACAAATTCCACTGCATCTGCCTTTAAAATATTTCATCTAAATATTGGGTAATAGGTATTTTCATATACGTCGGCGTGAAAAGGGGTTGCCAGCCGCTAACTATCCGGCCTCACTTGCGCTCGGGCTTCCATATATTTTCGGCCGGCGACCCCTTGCTTCCCGGTCTCTGTAGTAATGCCACTTATAATGTATGATACCGGTATTGTTCTTAGCGATTTTTTCTTAAAAATGCCTAAGCAACTATTTGTTTTTGTCTTGTTCACATAAATTTGGATAATTGTAATGTAGCAGTGTATTGTTTGTTGCGCAGCACCGTTCCTGCGCCTGTGGTGGACGAGCCCTGTACATAGACGGCGCCGCGCGCCCCCTCGCTCCAGTCAATTGCCGGCCGCCGGCACTAACGACCGCTCCCGTCAAACCCTATTTTTAATGTGTATAAAATAAATACGAAAGGAATTTGAATGAAAAAAAAAACTATGTTAATATTTCGTTCTTTTTAAATTGTGTACGCGACGGCACTCAGTGTTACTCGTTGCGACAGCAGAGTGTCGCCGCCGCGTTGCGCTCGCGCCGTCGCCCTGCAATAGTACCGCCGAGTGCCGCGCCCCGCGCCCCGCTCCGCTAGGTTACAATTGTTTAAAATTAACTGTAGTGCTATGTATATCTTATCTTTATAATATGTATATGTATGTAAGCGTTTGGTACGCTATGCGCACCGAATCTTTTTATATTTAGTTGACAGAGTTTTGTAATTACGTATTATAGTTGAATACTAAATGTCATCGATCTATAAAGTAATAATTGTACCGTAGTCGAGGTCTTTTTTATGTGAAAGAATGCAATTGTGATGATCTCGCGGGCATTTGAAAGTATGAGGGAATACACATATTGGAACTTGACGTTTTGTTTTATTACTCATTTTTACACAATCAATGGACAGTTACAGCTCGCGGACTTTTTGATAGCTTATTTTTTTGCGTTATTTTCCTTGTTCACCCTAATACTATTTGACGGCTTGAACCTCTAGTAGTCTTTTTACAGATAGTTTTAGCAAACTAAAAAACTTCTGAACCTTGCAACGAAATCACTTTTATTACAAAATAAGTAACAGGAATGTAAATCCTTACAAAATATGAATATTACTATAAAAATATCTTTTGGTCCATCACTTTTCCATTACATAAGTAAACATTATAACAACCTCAATCCAAAACTTGTACCAACATCAAAATATTTTTTTTCCAATGTGAATAGTATGGCTAGATTAGGGCAGCGGCGTCATTGTCAATGATCCAGTACAGTGAACCTTCGGGTTTAACCCTGGCAGAGGGCAGGTCTTCCTTGTCTTTCAGGATACGCTGGAACAAGTAAAATACGCTTTTAACCTCTTGCACACAAACCCCTTGCCGCTAAGTAGCAATGCTTGCTCTGCTGCTGTGTTCCGATGTGGAGAGTAAGACAGCCGGGGAAATTACGGGCACAAGAGGCATTTCATCTTAGTCCTCTAGGTTGGCAAGGCATCTGCAATCCCTCCGGGGTTGCGGGTGTCTATGGGCAGTGGTGATCACTTACCATCCTGTGACCCACTTGCTCGTTTGCCTTCCTATTCATATAAAAAAAAATAAACGACAAGTGACGTGCTGTGTACGCCACGGAACAAACCGTCTTATAATTTATAAGGAAATATGGATTTTAATTAAATTGTAGGATTTCTTTCGACTAGAACTTAGGTCATGTATGATGGCGTGGCGTGTGAGGTATTCCATTGGCTGTCACGACAGGATGACTGGTGGTCACTCTGTTAAGTTCCAGTTATCTATAATGACGTCTCTGTCTGTTTTGTGGTAATAAATAGAGAGGGAATAACAGATAACCGAAACACAGAGTGGTGATCAGTGGTGAGACAGTCCCTAAGGGCGTCAGGTCCACTTTAAACCGATTTTCATTAAGAAAGATTTAGTGTTGAATTGTTAAAATTTAATTTTTAATTCAAGCTTTTTTGTTGACTACTTGCATTGTCTTGACCTGCAAGATTTGACCCAAAAAACGTGCATTGCAAATTCCAAGTTAAAGCCTGTAACAAATTCGCTAACCATTTCACCACATTGACTTGATTGATATGAAATCAGTACTTCCTCTTCTTAAATTTAAGGTGGAGTAATCTTTTCATTTCATTAATTTTCATTCATTCATTCTTTCTGCCATTGCTCTGAGCTCCCGATACAACACTACATTAACCTGCTCCTTTGCTTGGACCATAAATGCATGTCTCGAAATCGAAACATGCAGTGTAAAATGTACGTCATTAGAAAAGATGAAGTTGAGAGACACTTGGTGGTGAAAAGGTTAAACATTTCCCTTAACATTATATTGGGTCAAAAAAATCGTTTACCTTAACCATATCGGCCTTGCCAGCCCCGCTTATAGCAAAGATGCAGTTTCTAGCAGCATTTATAACAGGGTAAGTCAATGTGATTCTTTCTGGGGGCGGCTTGGGGGAGTCCGTAATCGATGCCACCTTTAAGCTGGTCTCACTCAGGAGGGGGTGTCCTGGGAAGAGGGAGCAGGTGTGGCCATCGGGGCCCATGCCCAGCAGCAGCAGATCAAACTTGAACTCTTCGCTGTTGAATGCTGCTTTCAGTTTTTCTGTGTAATCTTTCGCTGCTTCTTCAGCTGAAAGTTTAGGACAGTTTTAACTACGTAAATACTCAAATGTTGAGACAACTGCAAGTGCAGACATACACAATATTAACTTTAAGATATTCCGGTAATGGGAAATTGATTGAAATTTGAAGATTGTTCAACATAATTCCAACCTCTATAATTGGCGAAATCATTACGTATTCATTTCAAAAATAATAAGAAAAACTCAAAATACTTACCAGAAACTCCCTGCTTCAAGACAATAAACTGTTTCTCTGTCAATTCCGTTTTGGGTATGAGCTGTTTCTTGTACACCCCAAATGTGGAGTCTTCACTGTCCTCGGGCACTACTCTCTCATCACAAAAGGCTAGAGTCCATTTTGACCAGTCGGTTGTGAGCTTCGGAAGACTTTCGCACAGGAATTTTAGCACTGAACCACCTATGAATCGAAATATATATACAATTTTTAAGTATTCACAAAAGAGATGAGTCAGCAAAAATTTTGCCAGATATTCAACAACTATATAACATTATAACACATGGCAAGGTTAACTAGGGTAAGAAATAGCAATTTACCATTTAAAGTAGTAGGGGCAGTCTCCAAATTTTAAAACATCGGAGACCACGATCGCGTCACTTATAAAGTTCATTTGGTTGGATTGTTTTGAACAACAGCAGCTATGCATAATAGATGCCTAATGTTAGCCTTTTTGTTAGAAAACCGGACTTTATCGTCGGTGAGAAAAACAGCAAAGGGCAGAGAGGTTTTGATTAAGTATAATAAAAATTAAACTAGATAAACTTACCGGATAGACCGATATAGAACTTTCCTCTGCTGTAAATAGCATCGTTGGATATTTTCTCAACATAGGTGGATAGTTTACTGATCAATTCGCTTTCGTCTGCTACTTTTATGATCGTCATTATTATAAATGAATCAGAAAAATAATATCAAAGAACGAAAATGCGAGTGTTTTACCACACCGGGCGTAATGAAATGACATGACGAGACATGACATTCAGTGACATTGACATTGGTAGGTATCACTATCAGAAATCTAGAGAATATTTAAATTTAAAAAAACAGCAAAAAATGGTAAAATTGAACTAGCGTAAAATGATCGTATAATTAATTATTGATTATAATTTAAGTAAGTACGTAACCAATCAATAGTAGGCTTTTTTTAACCAAGCAACACAAAGACCGAATTGTGTGATGCCAGATAATTATATTTCAAAAATCTAAGTAAAATTAGGTACTTATAAATATAATTATAAATAAAACTAGCAATAAAATTGTCTACATTATTTTTTCTACTGTGAAAATAAAAGTTGAAGTTGCCCAAAGGAAACCCAAAAAGATTGTCAGAAGTGGGATTCGAACCCACGCCCACAGAAGTGGACTGCGACCTGAACGCAGCGCCTTAGACCGCTCGGCCATCCTGACGATATATTAAGTAGTGAAATTATACAATTAGTTCTAAATGAACAACATCTTATATTTATTTCAATAAACTCGTGACTATAAGCACAGACTGAGTTGTACATAGCCTCGTATTGTTTTTAAAGCTTACTAGAAATAGGGCGTATCATGACATGTCAGAAATACCAGCGGAGAAGGTTTTTTTCGAGAAGGACTGTCGTGAAACACCTCGATCCTAATTCTATTAGTTTATTCGCAACTAATTTGAGCATTTCTTTTTTTTCCTAGTCATTTACTGGTTTTGTTACAGGCACAAAGTAAAGTTCATTATGTCGTTTTTTGTAATTTATCTATGTTTTAATTGCATTACATCAAGTTTACTACATAAAGAATGGCCTCGTTCGTTATCCACGTTACATTTTCTAATCAATTTAATTATCAATTTAGCAATAAATATTTTTAAAACTAAATTTGCTTTATACGCGCACTCTAATGGCTCAGCAATACATCACATACTGCAGAACACAATTAAAATGTAACCTGAATAGCTTCCTACTCAGCGACAGATGGCGCTAAAAAGTTTATGTGTGAGAATAATAGATGTCGCTATATGTGGGCAAAGAACTTGAAATGCCTAATGGCGAAAGTGAAAGTGGTAGCGACCGCGGTTGTTGACCGTCAAAACGGTTAAGTGACGTAACAATGGTAACAGCTACACGCCGCAGCATCTCACGTAAGCGCCATCCGAAATACCGATGAGAAAGCAGCGAACTAAATACCTACAGTTAGATTCGCATTGAAGTCGCTCGTAGTTACAATATTTTCGGGGCTGCCTTAAATTATGTAGGGCATTATTTAGCTTTATTTTCTGGGGAAGTGGGGAAGGATCCGTCTTACTATGTAGAGTGGGCACCACAAACAAATCATAGCTTTTTTCTAGCAGTTATACTTAATTATTGTCCATGGAATTAAGTAGCATTGGGCATACTTTTTGGTCCTAATTTTATATTATATTGTAATTGTAGTAAATACACAGGGAACAATTCCATAATCTGGCTACGCTTTAGAAGCCCTTTGGAGCTTCTAGCTAAGCGTTGCTAGATTAACTATGTAATTTTATTGTTCCCATCTAGTGGATATCCACGATTTTCGAAATTCCCCCAATTTCGAATTTACCCCAATGCACTATCATATAATCGACTATACTCGTATTCCAAATTCTGCACATTTTTTTAGTACTTTCAAGTGATATTTTCACATGAGGTGCTTTCAAAAATCGCGTTTTAAAAATTTAATGTATAAAAAAAATACTTTTCAAAGAACGATTTAAGAAATCGGTGGCTGAGCTTAAAACGGGCAACAGAGAGAATTTTGTCACTGAACTAGTCTAAAATTAAAACCTATATTAAACAGGCGTTAATACATTATGTAATCCGACATATCGCTTGCACTTGTCGCTTAAGGTCGGTAGCTATACATAGCCGGCGGCGAGGTACTGCTGTCCTTACTAAACTAACATATATGTGTTATGTTCGCGACTAAATCCTTGAATGGGGTAGACGGGGACCGAAACGTACCTAGTCGTTGGAGAAACTTTCTGCCAAGTTTCCTACGGCACAATCTTCCTGGCAATAATGGTGTTTCCGCCATTGCGGGTATCTTGAACTTTTGTTTTATTTTTTATTAAGACAACATATTAAATGCCGTTAACTGGTATTCAATATGTTCTTGGCTCAACTTAAAGCACGTTGCACTTGACCGACATACGATGTGCTTTCTGCTCCATACAACGTACATACAAACATTACATACACGTTTTTTATGTATGTGTGCACGCAATTCGTATGTGTATCGCACGTGTAGGTTGACCACACATATATTATCATTTGGGCCTTAGGCCGTCTAGCAGGAAAAATAAAACATAATAGACTACAAGCCCATGAACAAAAAAAACATGTGATATGAACCAGCGTGAATGAAGCTTAGAAGGCTGTTACTATATCATAAAATAACTCTGAGCGCTATGCCGTCATTTCTGAGCGGTACAGATTTTTTCTCATACATTGGAAAAAAAAAATGCACTAACTTCCGGCACCACCACTTTAAAGCGGCACTAGTTTTTTCGACATTTATTTTTAATCATCTATAACAGGGGTGGCCAACGGGTCGATCGCGATCGACCGGTCGATCGCGCCTGTTAGTCCAGTCGATCGCGACAAGGCAAAAAATATAAATATGTGGACCAGACTGCGCAACGTAATCACCAACTGCTGATTTAAAGTTTCATGAAGTATGTAATTGGTAGATCGCACAGGGTTTCGTTAGTAAACAGTAGATCTTGGGTCTAATCAAGTTGGCCACCCCTGATCTATAAGCTATAAAAACGCCGTAAATTAATAATTAGTCGTAATTCCTCACTTGTGCCTGAGAAATTCCATAAATGTACCGCTCAGAAATGACGGCATAGCGCTCAGAGTTATTTTGTGATATTATAGTAACAGCCTTCTAAGCTTCATTCACGCTGGTTCATTTCACATGATTTTTTTTTCCATGGGCTTGTAGTCTATAATTCAGTCTCTGCATCACGCCTAACGAAATTCGATTTTTAAAGGTCGTTTCGTGCTGTTTCGCTCTCATTAATGGTCAATGACCATTGGTCATTCATTTGAGAGTGAGAGAGACGGTGATACGAACTTCGAAAATCGAATTTCGGAGTAACCCTGGTTTGATAGGGCTTGATATTCTCTTACATTTTGCAGCTAAATCGTGATTACTAAATCCCGATTTAACTTTTTCCAACAATTTAGGTTGTTTTATTTGTATTCGGCACCGTTAATGGGGTGACTTTGATAATTTGGGGGCTACTTTGATGGTTTTAAAATTGCTATAAAATCGATATTGTCCATATGCGGTGAAATGTTTGGCATGTAGCAAAGGCGATCGACGAAGGCATCGATTGGAAGCTGTAAACGCAAATAAAAATTAGTGATTTCATCATTACAACTACTTTTTAAAGTCCACCACTTTCCACCTCTACGCCTTCAGTGTCTTGCTAAACGTGGCCTGTAGGTCTTGTTATCTTAGGCTCTGTCCACCCCATAAGGGATAAAGACGTGATTTGTGAATGTGAATGAATGAATGTGAACTACTTTTTAAAGTCACCCCGTAAATCAAAGTCGTACTTTTATTTCAATGAAATAACGAAATTATTCTTCCATGCTGGTCTGGGAGTAAAAAAAAAGTATATAATTTACCAGTTGCTTCTCTTCCCGCGCATGGTAAAATCCCATCGAGGGAATGGGCAAAAATTTTATAAATCATGTTATAGGCGATGCTAGCAACCCATCACTATTTAGATTCCACTTTCTATGTGTACGCCCACAGTCTTGTTAAAAGTGGCCTTTAGGTGTTGTTACCTTGGGCTATGTCTACCTAAGGGCGTGATTTGTGTGTGTGTATAAACTATGAAAAAAAAACTTAAAAAGTTTAAGTGTCCCCAAAATTTTCAAACCCATGGTCGCCGCAGCCACAAGGTGTACGGGTCTGTGACATACACACGCCGTGACTCAGGGCAATGATTGGCCATTAATCCTACAGTTAAATCACCAACCATTTGGTTCACTATCACAGAAAAGATGGTCACCTACTCGCCTATAGGTACAAGCTGCTACAACTATTTTGGAATAGGTATTTCAGAGGTGCTTTTGTTTGATGGAATAAGAGTGTTAATGTTTTCCACCGTAATTTTACACTGTAGTTTTTTTTTTATATATATAATTAGGAAGGCAAACGAGCAAGTGGGTCACCTGATGGTAAGTGATCACCACTGCCCATAGACACCCGCAACCCCGGAGGAATTGCAGATGCGTTGCCAACCTAGAGGACTAAGATGAAATGCCTCTTGTGCCCGTAATTTCCCCGGCTGTCTTACTCTCCACACCGGAACACAGAATACACATACATACATACACGGAGACAGAGCTTAAGGTGACAAGACCTAAAGACCACGTTTAGCATGATTGGAAAGGGAAATCAAAATAGTGATGGGTTGCTAGCGGCAACGCCTATAACATGATTCCTAAGACTTTCGCCCATTCTCTCGATGGGCTTGTACCATCAACGCGGGAAGAGAAGCAACTGGTGCATTCTATGTTTTTTCTTTGCTCCCAGACAGTATGGAGAATACACACTAAGTATGAACACAATTACACTATATCAATCTATGTAACTCTAGGCTAACAACGCATATATGCAATCCCGATTCAATTCCGTTTCAGTTTAGGTTCGCTCACTGTCAGATCCACACTAAAAATGACAGCTGAAACCTGGAGGCTTATTATGTAACTCGCTCGCAACCGCAATCGTATTCATTTTGACAGTTCTTGTGTGAATGTGACAGCTAGCTGATGATGCCAATTGTCAGCCCATACGTGAACTGTCAAAATGAAAACGATGGCGATTGCTAAAACCTGAGGGTTGCTTCCATGCTGGTCTGGGAGTAAAGAAAAAACATAGAATGTACCAGTTGCTTGTCCTCCCGCGCAGATGGTAAAAGTCCATCGAGGGAATGGGCATAGGAATCATATAGGCGATGCGGCTAGCTACCCATCACTATTTTGATTCCCCTTTCCACCTATACGCCCACAATCATGCTAAGCGTGGCCTTTGGGTCTTGTCACCTTAGGCTCTGTCTACCCCGTAAGGGAGAAAGACGTGATTTATTTATGTATGTATGAGGGTCGGAATCGGAATTGAAGCGCATTAAGACGTCATGGTAAGGGCCCTGATGTTATTTTACCATGAGATGACCCATGTGCTCGGTAGATGGCTCTGTTCATAAAAAACTGTTCGATGAGGAAGGGATTTTCCGACAAACGACCTTAATAAAACTAAACGCCCACCATGATTAATTTGGCAAAATAATAAACCTTATAAATGCATAAATTTGGGCCATAAATTTTATTTCAATGTCACTCGATTAAAATTATAATATAAGTGCTATCGATCATGTTTTTAGTCTGATAACAGGATGTTTGGTACGATTTAAAGGCAATCTTCTTGTGTATCGTCGGTTAAGGTTGTTCGGGGTTCGGTTTTTACTAGCTTTTATGCTTTTATTTACTTGTTTATTGGGCCAAATCTTGCAAGTCCAAGGGCCTTTACACACTAGCGATTTGTCCGGCGATTTCTCAGCGAGCACGCGGCGAGCAATCGCACATTATCGTATATTGCTAGTGTGAAAGGGCCCTAATACTTACTTCTAGTGGTCGTATTGTCTTGAAATTTGGAATACCTATCTCTGATAGATGACAATGCAAGTACAGTTAAAAAGCGCAGTCAGAAAAAAACGTGTTCCGAAAACTTATTTATTTATAAATATTTTAACACACACAAATCACGTCTTTATCCCTTACGGGGTAGACAGCCTAAGGTAACAAGACCTAAAGACCACGTTTAGCACGATTGTGGGCATATAGGTGGCATAGGGAATCAAAATTGTGATGGGTTGCTAGCCACATCGCCTATAAAAGTCATGATTCCTATGGCCATCCGCGCGGGAAGAGAAGCAACAGGTACATTCTATGTTTTTCTTTGCTTCCAGACCAGCATGGAATAAATTTTTTAAGTTTTCCACAATTAGGTGTGCAGACGCAGAGTGTTGATACCGTCGGCAGTCAAAGCCTTGTGTACCACGCATGGCATTGGCTGAAGTGCAACAACTTTTTCTGCAGCCAGTACACAAGGCGAGCGACCGCACCTTACTTCAGCCTAGGGGTGGGATGGGACTAGAGTATGTGGAAAATATATCGATATTACAACCCATACCCATAGTACCCATAGTACAAGCTTTGCTTAGTTTGGGGCTGGGTCAATTGGTGTAATTTGTCCAAAGATATTTATTTATTTAAATTAGCTGTTTAACGCGACTCCGTCTGCGTACAATTCGCTTCTTTAGCCGTATTTGCGGGAATTATGCCATTTTCCGGAATAAAAACTATCCTTTGTTCCCCGGCACTGAAACTATATTTATGCCAAATTTCAATTAAAGCGGTTCAGCGATTAAGCTTCCGCGTTAATAATATTTTTTAGTATGGATCTAGTTTTCTTTTTGCTACCCAATATTGTACAAAAAAAAAGTATTACACTATGTAAGAATAGTAAATCTTTATGTCTGAAACTTTCTTCCATGGTGGTCTGGAGCAAAGTAAAAACATAGAATTGCTTCTCTTCCCGCGCAGATGGTAAAAGCCCATCGAGGGATTGGGTGAAAATCATAGGGATCATATTAGGTATATAGGCGATATGGCTAGCAACCCATCACTGTTTTGATTCCCCTTTCCATCCATACGCCCACAATCATGCTAAACGTGGTCTTTAGGTCTTGTCACCTTAGGCTCTGTCTACCCAGTAAGGGATAAAGACGTGATTTATGTATGTATGTATGTATGTCTGAAACAGGACCAGTATGCATCAGTAACTATTGAAATTGGCCTGTTTCACCACTCTCTGTATAGTTCCTGTTATCTTAAGTGTCAGTTATCTATGATGTCGTCTCTGTCTGTTTCCTAGTAAGAAATTGAGAGGGAATCATAGCGTGAAAAATGAAGTCTTTTAGCATTCGTCGGGTCACGGAAGATGTTTATGCCAGTGCTACCTACTTAACAAAATAATATTGTCATTATTGTTTTTGTTTAGCCGTAATAGTGTCCACTGCTGGGCAAAGGCATCCTTAGATTTCCAGCGCATCATGTCCACACTTAAAGGCATGGCCAGTCGTTCGAGAACGCGCCGTAATCCCGCAATCTCTTTCTCGGCCTTTAATTTAATAGAGTTTAGTAATTAAAAATATATTAGGTATTTGTACACACTATTGTGACTTGCGTTTATTATCAACTAGCTACTGCCCGCGACTTCGTCTGCAAAATTAGTTTTTCGCTATCCCGCGGGAACTAGGCAATTTTCCAGCAGCAGGTGTTAATCTAGGGTATCGGCTCTCCGTTCCAAATTTTGTCTAAATCCATTCAGTGCTTTTTACGTGAAAGAGTAACATACATCCATCCATATTTACAAACTTTCGCGTTTAAATAGTAGTAGGAGTAGGATTTTACTAAATGTAAGTTACGAAAAGAACACTGTCATCAGTAAAACACAGTATGTCCTAGTTCAGGCATATGAGTTGTTAACTTAGATTTATAAGGAAACTTTGTTCTTAGTTATAATTTTGTAAAACATGTGTGAATAAATTATCTTTATCTTTAGTTAAAAGTCTAAAACTGTTCACCTTTGGCGGTTGGCTGATTGCAGTGACTGATATAAAGTGTGCTAGTATTCAAGGGACAATTTCTATCGATAACGCCATCGATAGATTAATGTCCCTTCACTACGTGGTGACAATGTCCACTGTCGCAACACATGCGTTGCAGCCACATATCGCAGGCGTGGCAATAGCCCCCTTGCGGGCTTGCAGTATGCAACGCATTCGACATTTGTCGCATACTTGGTCTTGTACCAATACTTGTATTAGACGACCCGCTTTATTGGTTTGGCACATAATTTTAATTACGTTTTGTTAATTATGGTTATTAAAAATGTAATTGTGAAACTGGAGAGTAATAATAATAGGCTACAAGCCCATGGAAAAAAAACATGTGAAATGAACCAGCGTGAATGAAGCTTAGAAGGCTGTTACTATATCATAAAATAACTCTGAGCGCTCTGCCGTCATTTCTGAGCGGTACATACATTTATGGAATAAATAAAAAATAAATGTCGAAAAACCTAGTGCCGCTTTAAAGTGGTGGTGCCGGAAATTAGTACAATTTTTTTTTCAATGTAATGAGAAAAAATCTGTACCGCTCAGAAATGACGGCAGAGCGCTCAGAGTTATTTTATGATATAGTAACAAACAGCCTTCTAAGCTTCATTCACGCTGGTTCTTTTCACATGTTTTTTTTTCCATGGGCTTGTAGTCTATAACGCTTACCTGTAAGTGAATAATTGAGATTTATTTTTAGAAGCATAGTAAATGTTTTATTTTACAACAAAAATAAAGAAACATATACAACTGTCGAAAAAGATAAGATTATATGTACAAAGGTGAAATTGTCCGTATCTCTAGCAGTTAACCTCTGAGTGGTTGACAGGAGCATTAAACTAGACACAGAAAAGGAGTCAGTGGAAACGTTTGTCTTTATGATAAACTAGCTGTTGCCCGCAACTTCGTCTGCATATTCGTTTATCGCTATCCCGCAGGAATTACACAATTTTCCGGTACAAAAAGTAGTCTATGTTATAATCTATCTATGTATGTGTTGTGTGCTATCTTAGTATATTAATATATTATATGTGTTCTGTTCTCCAGTCCATTCTGGTTGCCTGGTAGAGATCGCTCTGTAGCGATAAGGCCGCCTATTGTTACCTTGTAATATTCTGTATACCTTTTTTCTGTTTTGGTTGTTATATAATTATTATGTGGTGTTCAATAAAGAGTTATTGTATTGTATGTTCCAAATTTCATCCAAATTCCAGTCGTTCTGGCGTGAAAGAGTAACAAACATCCAGCCATACTTACAAACTTTCGTTTATAATATTAGTAGGACGTGTAGAGTCATTCGGGGTAACAGCACGCAGTGGGTAAAAGTACGCGGTGGTCCGATCTCCGATAGGGGTGGGGGGGCCGAGGTCTGTATTTGTAAAACAGAGTGGCGCTACTGTCGCCGTTTAGGAGCCACGAGCCGCGCCGACGCAATCTAAGTACTGGTCGCGACACGTCGCCGAATACTTGTAGCACGCTTATTTCGTTTAATTTTTGAGCCACGGAAAAGTGTGCTGTAGTTAAATGGATAGCTCTGTGCCAGTAAGTATACTATATTTCTATTGTTCATTTAATGTAGTTTTTATGTAAGTTTATCATATTCCTAAAAAGTATTTAACGTGTGTGTTGTGACTGATTATTTGGTATATTTGCCGATTGGGGTAAGAGTACGAGATTAATAGTACGCACGCGTACGTTACCCCCGTTGCGTACTTATACCCCAAATGAAATAAAAATATCAAAAATTGTTCAATCTTTCAGAATACACCAAAATGCCGAGAAATTACATAAGGAAGGCCCCTCAGCGGACCCTCATCTCAGATGACCAAGTAATGAAGGCGAACACATCGGGTCAAGAGTACGCATTGGAAAAGTTTTCAGTTAAGCCTATGTAGGGCTAAAACTAATTAATCTTGATGAATTTTTTTCTTAAATAGTGAAAATTTATTGAATATTCTACAGATTTAATATCATAACATGCCAATTATATAATTCTTTATAGGTCTGGGAGGCCATCAAAAAAAAAATGCGTGCTCTTGACCCGAATGACTGCGTACGTTTACCCCGCGTGCGTAACTTTACCCTAAGACTTGCGTAATTTTACCCACACATCGGGTCAAGAGTACGCATTGGAAAAGTTTCCAGTTAAGCCTATGTAGGGCTAAAACTAATTAATCTTGATGGAAAATTTTCTTAAATAGTGAAAATTTATTGAATATTCTACAGATTTAATATCATAACATGCCAATTATATAATTCTTTATAGGTCTGGGAGGCCATCAAAAAAAAAGTGCGTGCTCTTGACCCGAATGACTCTATGGTTCATGAGATACAGCCTAGTGACAGACGGACGGCCGGCAGCGTAGTATTAGTAATAGGGTTCCGTCTTACCCTTTGGATGCGGAACCCTAAAATCATGCATTGTGCATCACGCAGCCGCCATCTTGGACCTGGCGGCGGGCCAACCGTGCCACGGCCCTCTCAATGAAAACTATTATACTAATTTGGAGGAAAATAGGGAAATAGCAATGATACAGTTTTATTCTTAATTGTGGTTAATTTTGGAAAAAAATGGGTCCCGAAAATCGAGCGCTAGTTATTAGAATTATGATTACACTAGCTTCTAATCAACTCTTTCTCTTTCTTTGCCGGTCCATCGTTTAAGGCTCCCTCTCATTTATTCAACGTTTTTTTTGTGAATTGTGTCTGTTTCTTCATATTTGTACAATGAAGCATTTACATACTTGTTTGCTTATTTCTACTGATATACTAAATGCGAAAGTGACTATTTGTCTGTTATCCCTTCCCTCTTAAACCCCTGAACCGCTGAACACCAACATGATTGAGACAGGCTAAGAAGAAGATCCTAAGGTAATCATGCTAAACGTGGCCTTAAGGTTTTGTTACCTTAGGCTCTGTTTACCTTGTAAGGGATAGACGTGATTTATGTATGTATGTATTCGCTGCCTCGTATTGTCTCGCTTCCTGTAACTAGTGGCAGAGAATAGAGATACTGACTGACTTTTGAAAACACGTCACCCGATAGTGGTAAAAATGGTAATCTATCACTTTACAGAAAATCGATTCATCGAATATCTGTTCCCAGAACACTATTCGCAGAATGTCGTTATGACTTAGGAATCATTCATCGAACTTCAGTTGATCGCTGTTACATTTCTTCGAATTACCTGTTACACCGGAATCGAATCATCGAATTTTACTTCACTATTTTATTTGTTTATCACAATAGTTGTTCATCGAATCACGTTTACTAAAATTTTGATTTAACGTAAGTTTGAGTTCCCAAATTTCTTATTACACAGAAAATCATTTCATCAGTGTTACTATACATTGTAATCACAACGCGCTCACGTAGTCCGAGGTAGGTTAGGGTTTTTTTTTTATGTCCTGGAAGCCCGACACGCTCACGGAGTCCGAGGTAGGTTAGGGTTATTTTTTTTTTATGACCTGGAAGCCCGACACGCTCACGGAGTCCGAGGTAGGTTAGGTTAGGTTACTACGATGAAATGTTGTTCGAGGTAGTTATAAAATATGAATGGTACCATTATTGAATCATGTTTCGATAAAAGGTAAATTCGATGAATCGTTACTGCGATGATTTGAGACATATTCGAAACAATTTATGATGAAAAGTTGTTCGACTATTTGAAAATCGATGAATTTAAAATTATGTGTAGGTATAGAAAATAAAACGTAATTACATTCGTGGAATAGTTTTCGTCGACATGAAAATCGATGTATTCAATGTCGATAAAGTGATAGACACCCGGTAAAAATCTTTAAGACCACAGATTGAATCATTTTTTTAACTATACTGACGAGCAAAAATAACGGCTCGCTTTCTTTACAAATTTTGCTCGCCAGTGTATTCACAAGATCATATTATTATACAAGATTATTTTATACCATTTTCGAGTGATGTGCTTTAAAAAATCGGCGCCCTGTATGTACTGTAATTCAGCACGATTTTCCACCACTTTTGAGTGGTATCCTCCAGTACCGTAAATAGCCTTTTCTGCGCCCTGTGCGAGCTTCTATAACTGCGCCCCTGGTTTTTTTAGATATTATAGGTACCCTAGAGCAGTGGTTCTTAACCGGTGGTCCGCGGACCACTGGTGGTTCCTGGAAGCATCCAAAGTGGTCCGCGGGGCCAATCTAATTAATAATTAGATAAGTGACAACCCGACACAAGGCGTGAATGTGCAATTCCATCCATTGGGCCCGATCGAAGCCATACGTTAGATTTTTTGTAGTTACTTAGGTGGTCCATGGCAAGACAAAAAATTTGTCAAATGGTCCCTCATGTCTGAAAGGTTAAGAACCACTGCCCTAGAGCAATGCTATGTATTCAGCAATAAAATAAAGCACAAAGAACTTGGTGTTGGTGGACCAATTATCTAATATTGTCAGGCCAGCCTGGTATGGCCATTTAAGTTTTGCGCCCCCCAGTCTACGGGCGGGTATTTCCACATGTGCTTTCAAAAATCAGCCCCCAAGGTCCCACATACTAGAGCGTGCCCAACCCTGCCGCCGCCTCCCTACTCCTTGATTTCCTCAACACAACCAACAAACATCCGGACTTTATCATAATACGAGTGACCGCAGCCCACGCACTTATAAATAGTCTGTCCGTCTGCAACTGTGGTGGATTCTTTGGATGCCATCCAATTGTATGAGTCTTTCCCTAATCTCAATTGCTAACGGCTCATTGGCCTTCTTGTACGAGAGTTCATGAGACACCTTTGACATTTCATAATAGTTTACAGGCGTTTATTTCAGCAACTGGACAATTATCGCGTGACAAGTGACAATTCTTTTTACATTACAAACTCGACCAGAATCTACGACATTTGTCAATCGGTGAAGTAGTGCCCAGATCTAAACGTAAACGTACTATGGAAGAATTGGCAGCGCCTCTTGCGGATCGGAACGGCAACAAACCAATCTGGTTTACGAGATGTTTGAGCGCGTTTTCCAAAAGAATGTCTACGTCATCAATTTTTCCAGAATTGAACTTGAACTATTATGGACTTTTCTTACTCAGAATCTATTACCCTATCGATCCTTATATACAAGAACATATGTGTCCCGAAACTTCCGCTCCAGTTCGTCACTTTTTAATATGTATGGAACGTGACGTACAGGAAAATAAATTAATAAAGCAGGTACTCATGTTTTCTTGTATGAGACTCGATAGGGTAAACGATTCTAAGTAAAAAAAATCCGATTTAGTTAAATTCTGTAAAAAAATATTATGTAGTTAGACTATTTTTTGGAAAACACTCAGTACGTGACGCGTTCGAGACGTTTCTAGTCTCATTAACTTACACTAGAGACTGAGGAAATCTCAGTTCTGAGACCCGGCAGCGTAAGTGTTAACAGTGTGTCTGTGTAATACAGTGTTATTTCTATACATTAGTTTACTGCGCCTTAGTTTTATCATCACTCACACGGAGAGCCAGTTGATTGAATAGGTAAGTTTTCAATGCTGAATCCAAAGAGGAATTAACTAATAGAGTGGAAATATATCGTGCAATTTGTTTGAAAAACATTCACTGAGCCTGTGATTCAAGTTTCAACTCAGCCGCAACAAAGTCAAGAAAGTATTGCAGTAATTTATCGATATAGAAAAAGTGACTAAGTATTTAGTTTGTTAATAAACTTAAAATAAATTATACTGATTTTAAACAAAAGCCTAAATACACACACACAAATCACGTCTTGATCCCTTACGGGGTAGACAGAGTCTAAGGTAACAATACCTACAGGCCACGTTTAGCAAGACTGTGGTCGTCAGGATATAACATTTCCAATAAAAATCTAACTTAAGTTAGTTTAGGCAACAAAACAAACATTATAAAAATAAAACCTAATTGAGAAACTCCTCCTGAAGCCGGTTAAAAGATATAGGCAAATGCATGATAAAATTCTAAGTAAAATGACTTGTATTGGTCCAATAACTAGAGTGTAAAAGTATTGCAGAACACTAATCACAAAAAAACTATAGTTAAAAATGGTTGCTCAGATCTGTTCTGTTCTCCAGTGCATTATGGTTGCCTGGAAGAGATCGCTCTGTAGCGATAAGACCTTGTAATATTCTGTATACCTTTTTTCTGTTTTAGTTGTTATATGTGGTGTTCAATAAAGAGTTATTGTATTGTATTGCATTGTATTGTTGCTTGTACCGGTGACTAAATGGTATTTGATAGGCAGATTAGCACTCTATGTGTTAGTTCCTCCGTGGCTGGGGCTAAGTTGCTGCAAGCGTCACGTGGGTAGGGTCAGCACACACGGATCTCGCACGCACCGGCCGCGCCCGTGTGGCGACACACATTCGCGGCGGGTAGCGACAGCAGCATAAGAGTGTGAGGTGTCTTACTATTCCAAAACTAGCTCCTGCCTGTGACTTCGTCCGCGTAGAATTAGTGATAAGGGACAAGTCCGCCTTTGTGCATGTTTCTCTGTGTTGTTTGCTTGCGGGTAGGGTGGATTGCTAAGTTAGCAGAAGCCTACAGCGTGTTTATGAATAAGGCCCGATTTTTCAACCCTCAGATAAGCACTTAACTGACGATACCCATAGAGATGTTCGTCGAATAGGTCCTATCTGACGATTGAAAAATCGACCCTAAGGGGGTTAGTTTCCTCATAATAACTATGTTACCGGGTTCGATTCCCGGCCATACCTTTACTTTTCGGATTTTTCTATTGTGTTCTAATTTTCAGTGTCGTGTAGAGTCTACACTGTAGACATTTAATTTCTAAAGGTAAAGCAAACATCAAAAATCAGGAACTAAAAATTCTTGATTCACTTGATAGTACCTATCATTTGAAAAACAGCGCCTTCTCTCGTCCCTGGTGAGCAGTAGATGTTGCACAGGAGTTGTTAATTGTGTCGTACAGACGCATCATTCAAACAGATGACGCTTAGCGACAAAAATTCGCATAGTAACAAGGTCAAGTGACAGCTGGTAACAGATAGAAAAGTTCGAAGGCTTACCTACCTGCTATGGGTGGTGTAGGGGTATAGCACGCGTCACGGAATGACGAGGATCCGGGTTCGATTCCCGGCCATTGCTTTACTTTTGGATTTTTCTGTGTTCTAATTTTCAGTGTCGTTTAGAAATTTAATAACTAATTTGACTGTTGCTGCAGTCTGTACCCCCACACTATTGCTAAATAGACTTAGATTGATATCTCCGATAGACATGTGGACTGCCAGATCGGCTCGGGGTCACTGACCGAGCCTTGGAGAAACAATATTAGTTCTACATTAACTTATTAAGTGGTCACTTGATCAGTTGAGCAGAGAAACCGTTGTCCTTGATGGATGGGTAACTTAAGATAAAAAATATGCAAAGGAAAAACAGAGTTTACCAGTTGCTTCTCTTCCTGCGCAGAGTAAAAGCCCATCGAGGGTATGGGCAAGTATCTTGGGAATTATAATATGCCCATAATCATGCTAAACGTGGCTTTTAGTACATGCATTTCGTTTTTTACATAGGTATATTAGGGCAGTCATTGAAGCGAAAAATACGGCCTTACCTCCGAATTTTTTTACTGTGAACCGATTTGCATGAAATTTTGGAATTAGGCTCATCTTACCCTTAACTTCAAAAGTGAAAATGATTTGAACTCGGCAACCACCCTGGGGGTGGTTGCCACCCCTTCTCGGGGGTGAATTTTTTTTTTTCAAAATAACCTTGTATATCGATAGAAGGCCTAATTTTAAGTAAAAAATCATTTATAAAGTTTTTCAAAAAATCCAATACTTTTCAAGTTATTGGCAATTGCAAATTCGCAATTTTTTCACCTTTTTTGTCGGTTTCTTGCAAATATCTCCAACAATATACGTTTTATCGAAAATTTTATAAGAAACAAAATTGTAGCAGGTAAAACAATGAACAATTTGGTTTTTTATAAAGTATTCTAAGTGCAATACTAAGCTAGATATTAAAGATCAAAGCCGTTTTTTATTGTGTCTGAAATTTAATCGATGTGGTCAATGCCATCTAGCGGCGAGCAGATGCATTTTATGCATTCTAATACAAAAGGGTTTTGTAGTGCTTAAAATAAGCTTTAAAATGAGCACTATTAAAAGTCTTTTGCACATAAAATAAGTGAGCTGTATTGCAAATAAGGGGAGCATCTAATGTTTTTTCTTTTAAATCAATGGGTTTCATAAGTGCCATTTCCACCAAAATTAAAATTAATCGTATTCCGCCTAGAATTAACTTTATTATGAAGAGTTTGATAGATAGTATCAGTTTGGCTGCTTCAGGACACATATTTTTCAAAAAAGTCACGATTAAAAAAAAAACAGAGGCTGTGATTGCGCTGCCGCGCGCTCTTTAAACAATCATATCTCCGTCAATTTTTGTTTGACAGAAAAAACAAAAAAACCAAATTGTTTGTCAGAAAAATGCCTAAATTTTTAATCCATACACTTTTATACGTATCTGTCGTCATTTTTGAGATATTATGAAAAGAAAGTGGGTTTTTTAAAAATTTGAAATTTTCTTTTTTTTTTAATCGTGACTTTTTTGAAAAATATGTGTCCTGAAGCAGCCAAACTGATACTATCTATCAAACTCTTCATAATAAAGTTAATTCTAGGCGGAATACGATTAATTTTAATTTTGGTGGAAATGGCACTTATGAAACCCATTGATTTAAAAGAAAAAACATTAGATGCTCCCCTTATTTGCAATACAGCTCACTTATTTTACGTGCAAAAGTTATTTTAATAGTGCTCATTTTAAAGCTTATTTCAAGCACTACAAAACCCTTTTGTATTAGAATGCATAAAATGCATCTGCTCGCCGCTAGATGGCATTGACCACATCGATTAAATTTCAGACACAATAAAAAACGGCTTTGATCTTTAATATCTAGCTTAATATTGCACTTAGAATACTTTATAAAAAACCAAATTGTTCATTGTTTTACCTGCTACAATTTTGTTTCTTATAAAATTTTCGATAAAACGTATATTGTTGGAGATATTTGCAAAAAACCGACGAAAAACGTGAAAAAATTGCGAATTTTCAATTGCCAATAACTTGAAAAGTATTGGATTTTTTGAAAAACTTTATAAATGATTTTTTGCTTAAAATTAGGCCTTCTATCGATATCCGAGGTTATTTTGAAAAAAAAAATTCACCCCCGAGAAGGGGGTGGCAACCACCCCCAGGGTGTTTGCGGAGTTCAAATCATTTTCACTTTTGAAGTTAAGGGTAAGATGAACCTAATTCCATAATTGTATGCAATTCGGTCCACAGTAAAAAAATTCGGAGCAATAATGCTTCAATGACTGCCCTATATCCATATATTAGGTAGTTAACCCTTACGGGGTAAACGGAGCCTAAAGTAACAAGTCCTAAAAGATAAGCTTAGCGTGATTGTAGGCGTACACGAGTAGGTGGAAAGGGGAATCAAAATGGTGATGGTTGCTAGCCGCATCGCCTATAGCATGATTCTTAAGATTTTCGCCCATTCCCTCGATGGGCTTTATCATCTGCGCGGGAAAAGAAGACCATCGTGGAAACATTGAAGAATTTATAGGGTGTGAATAAAAACGTAATTCCAAATAAATTTACTTCACTACATAGTCACTATCACTTCACTATCACTACACAGTATAAAATAAAGTCGCTTTCTCTGTCCCTACGTCCCTATGTCCCTATGTATGCTTATATCTTCAAAACTACACAACGGATTTTGATGCGGTTTTTTTTAATAGATAGAGTGACTTAAGAGGAAGGTTTTTATGTATAACTCTACGCAGACGAAGTCGCGGGCAGAAGCTAGTTATTTATGAAAAGAGATTCGCCGCTCCCTTTTCCCGTTTTTATGGTACCGTGGTAAAGGCGGTGATCACTTAACATCAGAGGGATCGTATGCTAGTTTATCGACTTTAAAAATAAATGTAGGGGAGACCGAGGCAAGTTGAGACAGAGGTGAGTAGATACAAAGCCTTTTTCTCTGCACCTATGACAGTTAGCGAGGTCACAACTTCACACAAACTGTGGAGAGTAGAAAGAGCAACGAATTAGCGAAGTTACCAGCCCGATAAACTGTCACAGTTCAGATAAATCGGCTTTGTATCAACTCACCTCTGTCTCAACTTGCCTCGGTCTCCCCTATAAATGCAAATTACACGCTAGAACGTTAATCGGATGTAATGGTCGGACACAAAAGGACCTAAATGGCCAAAGCGCTTTAACCTTAAGGCCTGAAGAGGACCTCGCACCTTTTTAGACGATCTCCAGTGCGTCGTGACTTCGCTTCTTATACTAATAATATCACTTTAGATTAACTAATTTATAGATAAGGTGTTTTATTTTACTTCTTCTTCTTCTTCTTTGTGGCGTTTCAAGTCGTTATAGCGACGACAACTTCGCCAATGTCAAAGTAACAAAAATATAATTAAAAAATCTTGTGACAAAATGTCGGCAACGTTGTACGGTAATGGTCAAACTCAAAGACCCCCCTCCCCTGTCGGGCTCTTAGCCAACGGTCAATGATATCCCTCAGAAACTGCCAGGAAATCATTAGCCGTTGCCCAGGGTGCACCGGATCAAGCACTGCTCTTCCCCCCGGACGGATCCAAAAAGGAACCGCAGCTCTTGACCACACGTGAAGGGAACCCGACTCGCACCCCAACTTTATTTTACTTCTAAAGAAGAAACTGAATGTGCCAGTAGCAAATTCCCGCGCAAATGGTAAAAGCCCGTTAGGGAAATAGGCGAATATCTTAGGAATGCTTGCAAGTCATCCCTATTTTGACTCTTTCCTCCTATGGAACCACATTGATGCTAACCGTGGCCTTACCTAAGGCTCTGTCTACCCCATTAGGGAGTATAGCCGTGATTTATGTATATACTAGCTGTTGCTCGCAACTTCGTTTGCATATAATTGGTTTATCGCTATCCCGCGGGAATTACGCAACTTTCCGGGATAAAAAGTAGCCTATGTGTGAAAAACTACACAAAATGCTTCGTTTGTAACGCATCTGAAGTTGTAAAAGCTCAGTAAGCTCCTGCCTGCGCCGTTAGTGGTGACATTCACCTACATGCAGAAAAGCTCACGCATGGCGTTACTGACATTGGATGGGCCGTAATGAACTGTTGTTTGTATGTTCTTCATTGATTTCTATTTTATATTATCTTGTGTATCACGAGTATGTAGACATCAAAAAATTGCAAATTGCACAAAACACTGAAAAGCCTTGAACAGAAAAGTTGCACTTTGATTCCTCTCGTCAGGGAGCAAAAGCTACTTTTCTGAAAGTTTCACAGCTTGATTTTGAAGGCATGTGTGGTCGACACCGCTAAATTACTTTATCGCATGATCTAGAATTGCATGTTGATCACCCCCCAGCCCCCCCCCCCCCCCCCCATGTGCGGCCCACTTTTGAATGCATGCGAGAACGGCAGGTCACTACGCAAAGTACCGGCCCATATGTTAATATATTATATATTGTACTTAGCTAACATTAGAACGCCTCTAATTTAACATAACTATAATAAAATTTATAAACGACACTGAAAATTAGAACACAGAAAAATCCGAAAAGTAAAGCTATGGCCGGGAATCGAACCCAGATCCTCGTGATTCGCGCAGATGGCAAAAATCCATTGAGGGAATGGCCGAAAATGGTAGGGATTATGTTGCAGGCGATGCCGCTAGCAACCCATGCCTGAACAGAGTGCTGGTGGCACTTAAAAGACAGCTTGACTTGAGAGTAGAAGTGTTTATTCTTCAAGATGCGGGGCAAAAAAGGGGGTGAAACAGACTCTTGCACTTGGGCTATAGGTGTTGCTCTTAGCCATATTCAAGTTTGGGAATCAAGCTAAACGTGGCCTTTAATTAGTTATTATTATTACCCTGTTAGGGATAAAGACGTGATTTGTATGTAAATCTTGCAAATCAAAGAAATTTGGCTTGTATGTGAAAATTCCATGAAAGAACATTAATAAAGTTCCGTCAACACAAATACTATTTTAACACTAATTTCAATTGCCCTATTATGAAAAAAAACTGATTTAATTTCTATCTAACAACTGACATATTTTCCTCTAGCACTCAACAACAGTACAGTCGGCTGCAATAACCATAATCCAATCAACGGCTTCCTGGTTGTGCAATTACAGTTGCCAACGCGTTAACTGATCAACTGTGGACCGTAACGATGCGGCATAGGGTACAGTGGATCAGTTAGAGCTGTGCTTGATCTTATTAACAGCTCACGGGAAATGGAAATAGATGGTTTGTTTACGTTTTAAAATATAGCGTGTAAAGGCTTCGAGGCTTCGAAATCTCCACAACAAAAACAATTAAATAAAATTTTCACAAATATTTCCGAATTTTTCAAATGTTTTCGAGTTTTTCGACAGCAAAAAATAAAAACATTTTCTGTTTCAACAAGTATTGTTACATTTTTGATTGAATTGATTAGATATTGTTAATAATTTCATTCCGGATTATTGAAACCATTTTTTTATACAACGGCTGGAGATGATTATGATGAATTCAAGATAGAATTAAAGAAGAGCCTTGCCTGCTGTAATTTTCATTTTATTTTTAATTTATACATCCATTCCATTGGAGGAAATTCCAGGCTTAATGGTTTTCCGTCTTTTTTAGTTTTTAGTTGTAACGTCATAGAATCAAATACTAAAATTCTACCCTTCTTAGCCGCTGTAGTCTGCGCAGATTATGTTCTCGCCATGGGTAGACTTCAACAGCTATTAAATCTCTAATGGACGACTCAGTGTGCGACATTAAGGCTGAAGCTCTCACGTTTTAAGACCAAGTGACATTGAACCTTAGGGAGGTGAGTTCTCAACCAATTGTATTACTGTTACGTCTCGTGCCAATGACCTTGACACTCGAAGACAAAATTTCTCATTGTTTTCACACAATACAAAAGTGAGTTAAAAGTCAATGCTGCCAACGTAAAGTCTTACATGACCCAACATATGACAACGCACCGAAACAGTGTCAGGGCCACCAACTGATTTTTAAAAAACGAATTACCTTTATTGACTGCATCAAGTACTCAAGTCCCTTGTCTAAGTTGGCAACATTAGCAGCAGTACGGTCCGTGCATATTCTCAATTTAAAATTTACTGCGAAAAGGGTGTTCAGTCGTACGTGGAATATAAATCAATGCATGGAACCTTTAATTACGACGGCGGCTTTTTTTTTCAAGATGGCGACAGGGTTAACTGGTTGGCGGGAAAATGAGACATTGCAAACTTGTAATTACGGGTGTAAATGTCGCTAGCGTCTATCGATAGGAGTTAAGTTGCTATATAAACAATTAGTTCCAATTTTAACCGCGAGCTAAATCAAGTTTGTAATAAATTATGGCCCTTTTTGTGTTTAAAGGAAAAAGGAAGTTGTTTAGATACCTTTAATGTATGATACCATAAACATTTATTAGTAACGCGGTAGTCGTTAAGATGTTTTGTTTTTATTGTGAACTCCGGATGGTGTTTTGGTAAACATTATACAAAAACTGGGGTCAAAACAAAGTTTTTGCGACGCGTTTGTTTATTCGTACAACATTTCTGCTAATTAGCATTAACATTGTCATACTACGTATCATATATTAGGTACCTACATAGTTCAGTTTCGGGTACAAACGAAACTTATATAAAAATGAATCCCTATTTCCCTTGGTCACGGCTGCACGAGTGAAGGGCTGGGTCCCGAATTTTGACAGCACAAAATGTACCAGTTGCTTCTCCTCCCGCGCAGATGGTAAAAGCCCATCGAGGGAATGGGCATAGGAATTATGTTATAGACGATGTGGCTAGCAACCCACTATTTTGATTCCCCTTTCCACCTATACGCCCACAATCATGCTAAACGACTCTGTCTACCCCGTAAGGCATACACACGTGATTTATGTATGTATACTTACGACCATGTACCTACGTACATTTAAATTTGTCAACATTTGCGCATGCATTTAGAGCAAAATTAAAAGGTAGGTAGTTTTCAAAAAGGCTTGGCCTACATCAAGCGCGTTTCTAAATGAATCTTTCCACTTAAGATATTAAGCTGTAAGTTAAAGAAGTTGCGGCAATGGATTTATGTCCTTTTTAAATGCGCAACAGCAATCATGCGTTATCACACATTACCATACAATAGCAGTGAAGTCATTTGGTTGAGATAATTTTTTACACCTATTTATTTAGACCGCAATTTTTATTTGAGGCTGGATTAAATATTAATGGATTTCCGCAATAAAAAATGGATCAAGCGATGCCTTGAGAACATTAAGCATTGAGTGAGCTAGTAAGTAGATACCTATTTGATTAAGTTAGATTAACATATATACACTGTTAAACTTTTCTGTTTATATATGTTTATATGAATTATTAACTTTTCTAATCAAATAATAAGGCACGCGTACAGTTTTTAACCCCTGACGCAAAAAGAGGGGTGTTCTATGTTTGACGTAGATGTGTGTGTGTGTGTGTGTGTATCTGTCTGTGAAATCGTAGCTACTTAAGGCATTATTGGCGTATAAAGTTGAATTACTTATATATATATTTTTTTTTTATTTTAATGTCATTTGGATTATTTTTACATTTTACGAATTAGCATGATGTATGATACGTTTGTAAAAAAAATTTTGCAAATGATAGGAGCTGCACTTGTGACAACTGTCTATAACCTACTTAAGTTTTGGTAAATAGTCTTGTCGTCGTCATCTCTAGGCTTTAAGGAGCGACCATACCGCTGCGTATACGCAGTGACGTGTCGCACGCGTCACGCTCACCGTTTCTTCATACATTTTGTTGCTTAAACGCACTGTCGACACCTTTTACGCACTGGTGTGGCCGAACCTTTATACAACGACATTCGATGTTCGAAATACGTTTCGTGCGTCCTCTCAAACTAACAGCCATTAGTTCGAGAGTGAGATGGACTATACGAACTTCAAAATTCGAATTCGTCGATGTTTAGCGGTCCAACCGGCCAGTGTTTAATAGGCTGGCATGTGCTTCATCAGACTATGCCGCCTTCTTTTTACCTCGTTGGTAGGACGTAAGGCAAAAGAAGCATGAAAGTAGAATAAATGCAGTAGAAATGAGAGCGTTAAGGAGTATGGAAGGTGTATCTCTGAAAGATAGAATAAGGAACAGTGTGATAAGCGAACGTGCTGGTGTGAAAGAGGATATAGTGACTAGGATAGAAAAAAGTATGCTTTGTTGGTTTGGGCATGTAGAGCGGATGGATGAAAGTAGACTAACTAAACAGATCTATATGGGGAGTGTGAATGGTTACGTTGGGAGGGGAAGGCCTAGAGTCTAGGCCCTAGACGGACGTTCCGAGGCCAAATAGGAGACGTTTTGGAAAAAGGTCAGGTCAGGAGTACCCGAAACCGACGAGCATGTATGAAGAGATTGATGACTGTGGATGAAGCGAAAGAAATATGTCAGGATCGTAGCAAGTGGAACAAAGTAGTCTCTGCCTACCCCTATGGGAAAGAGGCGTGACGGTATGTATGTATGTATGTATGTATGTATTAAAGAGAAACAACAGAGACCTAAGCCCCTAAAGCTTACAACACACGACCTCAAGCCCCGATTATTCTCGGAGCTCACTAACAAATGATTGTCCTAATTTCGAGACTCACTGTCAACTGTGTCATCTGGTTTGCGTAATGTTGTTTATTAGCTCCAAGAACTGTGTTAGACTGAACGTAAACGCAACTATTTTGGTTAGGGTAAGGTCGGCTGGATTATGCGGGTTTTGGTCGTGTGATGACCAGAGATCGGACAGATTTGCGTCATTGCTCGCAATAAAGTGGACATGACTCAAAAATTAATCAAATAATTAATCATTTAATTAATTTCTCGAAATAAAATTTGAACTCCCGGAGATAAAAATTTACACATGCATAAAATATCAGCAAAATGTTAATTAAAGTGGCAGTTGTCGTTCTCGTAAATATTTTTATATAATAAAGAAATCACGATCCTGCTAGATATGATTTTTATTTCTGACAAAAAAGTTTTCTAGTTCTATAGGTATAAAACCTCCGTGACTGCAGAAAATTTGGAAAAATAACTGATTATTTTCTTTAATAAATCTATACTTTAATAAACTTTTGTATTTATTGACTAGGAATTAAAATTTAAGGCAAGTAAGAAATTAATTACATGATTACATATTTGATAAATTTTGGAGTCATGTCCACATTATTGCGAGCAATGACGCAAATTTGTCCGATCTCTGATCACGTAAATGCGTTTTCGTTCGTAGTTTTGGGTTGTATTGTTTTGCGTAATTGAAAAATAAGTTTAATCTTGGTACTAGGAGCATATTCTGTGTACTGTACTGCTTATTGTTTATTTTTGAGCCCTTTATAGAGTCAAGGCCACTTTTGACAGACAGACACAAAACTTTTGTAACTTCAACCTTCGCTCGACCAAAAACCAATGTTTGCTCATTGATAACCAAATCAGACAATTATCATAATTATGATGATAAATAAGTAAATTAATTATAATTAAACTAATTATATCATAAATAAACAATGTCGATTGTGTCGCGTCCCACGCTCACATGAATTATTTAGTGAATAATTATAATATTGATCTCATATGGTAATTTATTACGTTCTTTTTGCTATATAATATTTAACTGGTAAACATAATCTTGAATAGTACAAAACAAAGTTGCTTTACGCTATCGTATATACAGGATGAATATAGGTATGCAGCTAATCAACCAAATATGTATTTAAAATTCCTTTTAATATTATAAATACGAAAGTAACTCTGTCTGTCTATTTGTTACCTTTTCACGCTTAAACCATTGAACCAATTTTAATGAAATTTGGTACAGAGATAGTTTCAGTCCCGGGCGGACATAGGATAGTTATTATCCCAGAAACTCGCATAATTCCCACGGGATAGCGATAAGCGAATTATGCACGCAATTAGAAATAAGCGCTGAATAACGACTGTCATTTGTCAGTGTAAGGAAATAATGTAATAATCAATAGTTAGCTACCATGACGTCCTAATGGGATTCAATTTCGGCTAACTTTTACGTTTTAGCTGCCATTTTTGACACTTCTAGTATGGATCTGACAGCGAGCGATCCAACTTGGTTTCGGAATACAATCGCATTAAGACGCCATGGTAAGGCCCTTGAGGGCGGTTCGGCCCAACAAACTACTTTTTTAAATTATTCACTGAAGGGTCTTATGAAGATCTTATAGTATCTTTGGAGTTAAGTAACTTATGTCGGGTTCGCAGTTATAAATAAAAAACAATGACCTCGGAAACTGTTCCGCTTTCCTTTATTGTTAAGTAAAGCAAATATTAATGGTGGTTATCAAGCAATTAGTTGCGACTTGCGATATTGACATTACTATTGTTTTGTAACGAAGAGGAAATATTTGTGGATGCCCTAGGCAAGGCACGTGGCTGCCTAGGAGTATGCTGGACTTCCCTGAAGGGTTGTTGTTGTTGTTGTTGTTGTTGCTCTCCTATGGTACCCCAGTGGTACAGAGGGCCTTCGTGAGACGTCTCCATCCGCTCCTATCTTGCGCCTCTCGCTCCGCGTCCCTCCAACCCAGCCCGGCTGCCCGCAGCTCGGCGTCGGTGGTGCGCTGCCACGTGTGCGCCGGCCGGCCCCGCCGCCTGCTCCCGCGCGGCCTCCCTGAAGGGTTAGTTAGCCCAAACTAAAACCTCTTCGACGTTGCCCTGATTTCAATGGAGAAACCCCTTTGCCAAAAAACGGTTACTTTTGTTAGATCTTTAGAAAATTTATTTACCAACATACAGAGATTTATTTCAAATACAAAAGGGGAATTAAAAACAAATTAAAGTACGTATCATTTGAAAAAACAGCGCCTTCTCTCGTCCCTGGTGAGCAGTAGATGTTCCACGGGAGTTTGTAATAGTATCGTACAGACATCATTCAAACAGATGACGCTTAGCGACAAAAATTCGCATAGTAACGAAGGTCACGTGACAGCTAGTGACGGGTAGAAAAAATCGAAGACTACCCACCTGCTATGGGTGCGGGGTAGGGGTATAGCACGGTATCCCCTTATTTGCTATAAAATCAATGGCTATAAAATCACATTCTATAAAACCATTTCCTATAATGATTCACTTTCTATAAATTCAGATGCTATAATCATTGCTTGCTATAATGCTCACTTGCTATAACACTTAAATTCTCTAAAGTTACTTTCTATAAATTCAAAATCTATAACATTCATTTGCTATAATATTCATTTGCTATAACATTCATTTGCTATAATATTCATTTGCTATAACACTCATTTGCTATAAGGATTAGATAGTATAACATTTGTTTTCTATAACTATTGAAATCTCTAAACTTTACTTAGGCAGCGGTACTACAACTGAAAAGTCGCGGAAAAGGGGGGTGTGGGGGGCAGGCCCCCCCACATGGGGGCTCGGGGGCGCAGCCCCCGCCATTAGAAAAACACATTACCAACATCCAATTTAAGACAGATAGGTTTGTTAGTTACCTTGTGTCCTTCAGAGCAGAAAATAGGAGCCCCGCCCAGCGGGGCTCCGTCGACTTTACATTTGAACACCTGGCTCTGTTTTATAGATTTTGATGCTTATAGAATGTGAATGTTATAGATTTTGAATGTTATAGATTATGAATGTTATAGAAAATAATCATTATAGAAAACAATTTTATAGATTTTGAATGTTATAGATTATGAAATTATAGATTTTGAATGTTATAGATTATGAATGTTATAGATTTTGAAATTATAGATTTTGAATGTTATAGCATGTGACTTTTATAGCAAATGAATGTTTATAGCAAGTGATTTTATAGCATATGAACTTATAGATTTTAAATTTATAGCTTTTGATTTTATAGCAAATAAGGTAGACCCGTATAGCACGCGTCACGGAAAGACGAGGATCCGGGTTCGATTCCCGGCCATGTAGCTTTACTTTTCGGATTTTTCTATGTGTTCTAATTTTCACTGACATTTAGAAATTAAACTATGATTAAATTAAAAACTAAACTAAAACTAATCTTAAAATAAAATGATTAAAAATTAAGGGGCCACCGTGGCATGGTACCACAGACGCTGGCAGCATACCCCCCTTGGACAGCGATACTAATACGCTGTCCAAGGAAGCTGCCAGCGGTCACCCGTAGCGTCTTTAGAAAATTACTCATCTTGACAAAAACAAGGTAACTAACTTCAATTGACTTTTTCCTCTATTTAATAAAAGTTACAAACAATAAAAAAAGACATTATAGAGCCTGTGGCTGAAATAATAACTGTTGCAGTTTTTTCAAATGGGTTTATTATTCATAACATATACAAAAACACATAAATACAGATCCAGATACAAAAATTCGAAGGCTTTCCAACCTGCTATGGGTGGTGTAGGGTATAGCACGCGTCACGGAATGACGAGGCTCCGAGTTCGATTCTCGGCCATAGCTTTACTTTTCGGATTTCTCTGTGTTCTAATTTTCAGTGTCGTTTAGAATTTTTTAGATATTATTTATGTCTTGTTTTGTGCACCTAAGAAAAAAACCTACCGGTTAGCAAACAGCTGACTTCCCCTATCGCCTTATTAGTTGCATCGCGAAACTGAAAATAGAAATGACACACACACACATACGTCATTTTTCATGAGTCATGAGTGTGGGCTTTGACATTAATCGAATTAAAATATGGTTCCATAGCATTAAAGATTAAATCAACAACAGTCGTACTGTCCCTTGACCTATGTGATGTAATAATGTGGAATAAAGATAAAATTTCTTCCATACTGGTCTGGGAGCAAAGAAAAAACATAGAATGTACCAGTTGCTTCTCTTCCCGTGCAGATAGTAAAAGCCCGTTATTAGTAACATAAAAAGTTACGCGTAAAATTGCTTCAAGTGCAAGATTCTATTGAATTTTTTGTTAGTTAGTAGTTTTGAAGTAAAAGACTAAGAAATGAAACCAACTTAACTACCAATTTAAATTTTTAACAGTTTATACATAGATACAGCGTGTTGCCATATCCGATTTGACATCTTGACAACACTCGTTGCCCCTGAAATGACAAATGCAAAACAAAATCCAATCAAAATTAAAATGTTAACGATCATAAATCATATCATATTTACTTATTAAAATCACAATCGACATCACCTTTAAAACCAACTGTTAAAATCCATTTTTGAAAATCATATGAGTGGCAAGATAAGAAGATAATGCTTTAAAAACAAATGGTGTGTTCTGTTGAGGCAATTTGGGTCGTATGTCGTCGTGATAGGGTTGTTGTTGATTGCAGAGTTATGTTTGCGCTGTACCTAACTGTGAAAGGCCTATATTGTCGCGAGACATTGAGGAAGGTCAGAGCGTTGTAGGGATAGCAAATAAATTGGACAATTTTTTTAATATGTATAAACGAAAAAGTTTTTCGGCTGTGCCGGTAGGGATTTGAACCTGCGTCTATAAATGTGCCAAGCGTTCTACCAATTTGAGTCTAGGACAATACAATAAAATACAAAATATTCTATACTAGCTGTTGCCCGCAACTTCGTCTGCATAGAATTCGTTTATCGCTATCCCGCAGGAATTACGCAATTTTCCGGGATAAAAAGTAGCATATGTGTTATCCTAGACTATAATCTATCTATGTTCTAAATTTCATTCAGATCTGTCCAGCCGTTCTGGCGTGAAAGAGTAACAAACATCCAAACATTCTCACAAACTTTCACATTGATAATATTAGTAGGAAGTAGGATTGACCTACACAATAGAGGTAGGTGCAGTGTGTTTCTACTAATAATTTTAACAGGGTAGTCAGTAGGCGGTCTTATTTAATTGGGATTGTCTATTTTTTTACAATGTATAGTAAATCGAAAACCATTTCGAGATAAATGCTTTTTAAATCGTTTTCTGTATTTACTTTATTTTATTTTGCTATAATGAATTTATTACATGAAAAATAAGCAATGACCTTCATTTGACATTCCCAGACATGACATAGACGGTCCAAAATGTACTTTATTTGCAAAGGTTACAAATTCTATGCTATTTACGCGTGTATTATGCTACGGAGTTCAATTTGGACCCGCAATCTGACATTTCATTCATCTTATGACAGATGACAAGCAAATGGGCAATCTTGTTACTGTCATTCTTGTTTTTTCCACCGTTTACTTTCATATTGTTGTTTTATAGTTTAGATTTAGAAGCACTTTCGGTAGATAATTAGGCAAGAGTGTAACCACACAGCGATGTGCTTTGCTCACATGAAAGATTTTCCGCTAAATATTTTAATGGAGAGCGAAAATATTACGTTTTTCGGTTTACTTTCGCCTACTGAGTTTACTGTCTTATTTCCGGGTCCTGTTTTGTCTCGATCATACCTGGTATGTGTTTATGGACCTTACTGCTTCGCGCAGAATGTTATGGTATGTATAACGATTGTGAAAATATAAAATTCATAGGAGAAGATCGCGTAAATCTTCCTGTGTTATTGTTGAATCATGTTGACATTGATACTAATGACAGTTTGCCAACTTCACCACAGATAGAAAAGACGTTGATGGCGGAGGTTCACATACGTTTTATGATCAATTTATCCAATAAGCAGATGTGTGAAACCGGCAATGGAAACTCTGACGTCATCAACCAAAATACTTTCAATAATTAATAGTGAAAAAAATACCGAGTTATATGAGAAAATATTGAAATTGGTTTCTTATAATTGACTATTCTGCACAAAAAAAATATAAAAAGGATAGGTATTTTTTTTTTAGACAATCCCAATTCTTCTTCTTTTTTAATATGGCCCCATCGATCGATGCGATGATATCGCCAATGTCAAAGTAATAAATACAGTATTCAAAAATCTTGTGACAAATCGGCAACGTTGTACGGTACAACACGGTCAAAAGACCATCTCCCCTGTCGGGCTCTTAGCCAACGGATAATGATATCCCTCACAATCTGCCAGGATATCATTAACCGATGCCCAGGGTGCACCAGACCAAGCACTGCTCTTCCCCCGGACGGCTCCAAAAACGATCCGCAGCTCTTGAACACACGCGGAGGTAACCCGACTCGCATCCCTTCTTATTACTTAAAAGCGAACATTTTTTTTCCCTAATTTTTCCCTATGAGTAGGTACAAACCGGGAACGGTCAGACTGCTTTTAGTTCGGTAAATAAGATAATACAATAATAAAAGGTTCCGATCATTTATTACCGCAGCATACACTGCAAATTTTTTTATAAATGTATTTTTCGCATACTAACTGCAAGTTTTGAATAAATCTTTTGTAAATAATCCATTAAAACTGTTTTGCTGTCGCTGCGCCGGACGCTGGCAGCATTTCCGTAAGGCCGCATTGCGCGTGCGCATGTCCGCTGCGATGCCGCCTGTTGTTGTTTTAACTATAATACCTACACTGTTTTAGTTTTAGCGTGAGTGGCACCAAGTTACTTTAAAACTGATAACGGACGATTTTGTCATTTTTTTTTTCAATCCTGTATGAACTCCATATTTTTTATTACTTATTTTTTATTACTAAAGAAACTATAGGCTTTTTTCACTCATTCTGTCATAGTTATTTATGTACCTTTACAATTGTTTGTACCTTAATAAATAAATAATAATTAAAAAATCATAGGTTTTCTATCAAATATCGTTGGTTATGGTTAACGTTACTGTTATAATATAACGCATGCATGTTTTTATGCATGTCTTCCATGCTGGTCTGGGAGCAAAGAAAAAAACAGAAACTTGTTAACAATTATTAAAAGTTGCTGAATTTCAAATTAAGCCAATTGGCGCAAACATATTCCCAGATCTCAATAAAAGTTAGTATGTATTATCGTTTTTATTATCCCTGCGTTTCTCCTGTCTATTTGTTTCCGCCACCTACTTAAACTTTCTCCGACTTATTTCTTTCTCTTATTGGTTGTCTGTTAGAGATCGCTATTAAGCGATACCACCGCCTATTGTCTACCTTGTTCTTTGTTTCTGTATTGTTGTGTACTGATTTGTATTTGTATTGGAAATTTGATTCGCATTTCGAAAAAAAATCATTTAGTGCGTTTTCCACAAAAAGTCCACATGATCATTTTTCCAAAATGTAACTATTTTGGGTTTGTCTTACTTCGAATCGTTTACCCTATCGATTTTTATACAAGAAAAAATGCGTCCCAGGTTTTAGTATGGATTATTTTACCTGTTCGTCACGTTCCATACATCTGTATGAAAAAAGTAACGAACTGGAATGTAAATTTTTGGACACATTGCTTCTGAGTAAGAAATACCCAAAACAGTTAAATTCTGGAAAAAAAAATCATGTGTTTTTTTTCGGAAAACGCTCTTACATAGTGTTGCAAAAACGGAAACAAAAACAAACGCGACCTTTCCTCCGTCGAGTGAGGCGCGAGGAAAACACACGTCATTAAAAAGCACGCAATAGATAAACTCAGGCGCAAGGTCCACACGACCTAGGTCTAATAATAACTCCAGGAAATGCACCACGGAAGACCTGCGCAGCTAAGTACTTGTCTTCCTGGTTGCAATTGCATCGATTGATGCGTATAAGGCGTTTGTGCATCGTTTGTTGACGAAGTTTTGTTTTGATAAAAGTATAGTTGCACGATAGCGTCGGAAGGGGGGCATATATAAGTTCAAATTTAAATCTTTTTTTAAGTTACTTTATTATAAATAGCCTTCCGTCCGCAGCTTCACCAGCGATAAATTGATTTTCCCGCGGTAAAAAGTAGCCTATGTCACTCAGTGATAATGTAGCTATCTAACGGCAAAATAATTTTTGAAATCGGTCCAGTAGTTTCGGAGCCTATTCAATGCAAACAAACAAACAATTAAATTTTTCCTCTTAATATTAGTATAGATAGTATAGACTAGCGGACTAGCGGTTGCCCGCGACTCCGTCTGCGCAGAATTCGCTTGTGTCCTTTCCCGGGACTAAAACTATTTTACTGAAGTTAATTAAAATGGATTCAGTGGCTTAGGCGTGAAAGCGTTACAGACAATCAGACAATTACTTTCGCATTTATAATATTAGTAGGGATTAACTTTCCTAGTTGTAATTTTCTTTTTTGTTATTTTGTTCTTAATAGCTTGTGTTTTAATAAATAAAAAAATAACATACCTATTGCATTTTATGCTAAAAAATGCATATTTGGTGTAAAATAGGCGTGCAACATTTTTGACAGGGTTAATACTCGTATCTAAATTTAAATAGTCATGGGAATGTTTGTTATTTTGACCCATGAGTACGTTTTATTTAAACACTAGTAGGTATTCTATCCGACGAGCATGTATGAAAAAATTGATGAATGTGGGTGAAGCGAAAGGGTATGTCAGGATCGTACAAAGTAGTCTCTGCCTGCTTATATGGGAAAGAGGCGTATTTATGTATGTCTTGTACCTTAACTAGCAATGTTTGTGTTCATATCAAATCGAGTAGATAAGTCAAATTCGACCCGCTTCAAAAGGTCGGATTGACTTGAAATTTTGTATACAAAGTAGAATGCTGACAATGCAAGCACAGTAAGCAAAAAAACCAATGTTTTTCTTCGGAGATTAAAACATTTTTCGACAAGTCAAGTTGAATACCCCACTGCGTCCCCATCACACCGGGTTGAGGCAACGCCGGAGAATTATCAGGTAGGGTATACCCCTTGTAGTCCCACATAACCCTAGGCATCCACCTGCCAAGAGCATCCATAAAGATTTTCTCTCCGTTAAAAAATAAAATACTTCGATGCTGGTCTGGGAGCAAAGAAAAAACATAGAATGTACTAGTCGCTTCTCTACCCGCGCACATGGTAAAAACCCATCGAGGGAATGGGCGAAAATAGTGGGAGTCATGTTATAGGCGATGAGGCTAGCAACCCATCACTATTTTGATTCCATTTTCCACCTATACGCCCACAATCTTGCTAAATGTGGCCTGTTACCTTAGGCTCTGCCCGTAAGGGATAGAGACGTGATTTCTGTATGTGTGTGTATATGTAAAAAATAAAGTCGAGTTGACGAAAAAAAAATCTTGTGATAAAAATCTTGTGATGTCACAAAGTTACTTATATAGCTTTTTTCTGCGTGTATTTACTTTGATATGGTCAGCCGTGGCCCTTGCCCAAGACGCGGAAGCAGGAAGGAAGTCGAGATAAGATAATTATGACACGTTTATCGCCATTACAGTGTGCTTTTGTTATTGTCTATTTACGGCAAAGATATGTCTTGCGCTGTAATTGGTGCAATTTACGGATTGATACAGCGTGTTAATTTTAGTATCTTTTGTTGTTATTTATAGATTGTCGCGTGTTCAGTGTCTATTAACACTAATAAAAATCTGTAGTGTCTGTAAAGTCTGTTTACGGACGATAGTTTTACGTGATAACGTCATAAATAAATTTATTATTGTTATTATTTATTACTAGCTGACCCGGCGAACTTTGTTCCGCCTTAAATTTGAAAAATTCCAGTGGTTTGGGCTGTGCTATTCCGCGAGAACTATGCAATTTTCCGGGATAAAAACTATCCTATGTCCTTTCCCGGGACTCAAACTATCTGTATACCAAATTTCAACTAAATCGGCCCAGAGGTTTAAGCGTGAAAAGGTAACAGACAGACAGACAGACAGACAGACAGAGTTATTTTCGCATTTATAATATTTTTTATTTATTATAAAGAAACATTGATGAAAACTGCTAGCTCTGACTTCACGCGGAACGTGACAACGTGACACTTTTTCGTGTGTGCAGCCGGTGTTCATCGATTTATAAGACTTTATCACGTCAAAAATATTATTTAATGCTGTTGCTGCTTCGTCTAAGAAGTTTTTGGCTATGAATCCTGTGCCACTTTACGCCATAAAATAGTAAGTAAGTAAATGCTTTATTGTACCTACAAATGTAAAGAAAACGATACAAATATCGAAGGAATGGGCAAAAATCTTAGGACTCATTTTATAGGCGATGCGGCTAGCATCACTATTTTGATTCCCCTTTCCACTTATACGCTCACAATTATGCTAATCGTGGCCTCTGTCTACCCTGTAAGAGATAAAGACGCGATGTATGTATGTATGTCAATTTTAATGCACGTGACAAAAGCTTACCACATTTCCAAATTCAAAAACTTTACGTGATTTTAGCGCCACGGTCGCCATATGAAAAAATGACGAAACGGATTGAGTTTAAGAAAACGTGTATTAGCTTTTCTCCATTCCATCAAATTTTAAAGGATATTTTTTCTAACAACCGTCGCCAAGCAACTTAAGCCGAACACACATTCACGACAAAAACATCACATGATTTATTAGGCCCTGTGATTAAGGATATAAATGGATTATACGATTACACTCGGGTTTTTTATAAGACTTACTCACGGCGTGTTCCCACGATATACGAACGTAACATATGAGCAAGATTTCAGAGAAAAGTATTAAGTAACGTTACCCGAGTCGAAGGTTAAAAAGCCGCATAAGCACTTAATTTTTTTAACCGCTTATATACTCGGGTTCGGGTGATGCATTTTGAAACTTACGGTGGTTTATCTAGGTGTTTTTTTTAATGTTTTAATTTATTAAGATGCGAGCTTGTAAAGGTAACTGGTGCCAGTGTGTACGGACGGGTTTGTAACCTTACTTTTATCTCAAATTCGAATCTTTCTGTTAAGTTTATTCGCCGAATATCCTTACCCAATGAATAAGAAAATTGTTTTTGACGCTTTGATTTTATTACTTCACACTTTGGTGTTTTTAGCATGTTTATTATGTTAACTTGAGTAATAAAAGTAATTAAGTACCGTAAACGGGGTGTGTATGTCCATATTGAAGTTCAAATCTCGATAAAAATATTTTCATTTGTGGCAAGTTGATTTTTACAGATGAAAAATGTTCCGGTGACATTAATTTTAGTTTAATAATGAAATAGTTTGAAATGAATTTAATAATGTACATAAAGCAAACAACAATCCTTCCTGCTAAGGGACTTCATGGTTTTAGGCAATGAAGGATATGGATGAAACATTAACCCGACTTTCCGCCGCCACCTCAAATACAAGAGACGTCACCCATACGCCAGACCTTTATTGCGATGCCTTATGTTGAACGTAAACCCAATTGAACGAAGATTGTTTTTGCATTGAAGTAATGGACATATATAGGTCGTTTGCGTCAAAAAGGTCAAAAACAATATGAGATCTTAATAAATGGATAACCTTGCGCAGGGGCTCTCAACCCTTTTTGTTCGGGGACGACTTTTATATTTTTCGTGTTAGCAGGGACCACTATTTACAATACAATACAATACAATAACTCTTTATTGAACACCACATATAACAATTGTGCTAAACGTGGTCTTTAGGTCTTGTCACCTTAGGCTCTGTCTACCCCGTAAGGGATAAAGACGTGATTTATGTATGTATGTACATATAACAACCAAAACCGAAAAAATGTATACAGAAATAACACCCAAAACACACATAAGGTATACATAAGGTATACAGATATTTACTTAGGTTTAATTCTAATAAATTGGAACTGTGATAACCAAACTGACACTTTAATTAAAAACTCAGTTCGCGGACCATATTTGGCTTCTGTGGGCCACAGGTTGGGAACCACTGGTCATGCGGTTTTGTGTCAATAAACAATAAATAAGTAAACAATTTTTTGCTCCACCAAGGAAACAACCTTTGGCTAATGAAGATATTATTAGCAGATAACTATGACATAACCTTTTATATTGCTTTGACAAATCGGCAACACTATCGCTTGACCCTCGGGTTTTTAAAATTATCAATTGCTTTACTTGACGACAAAGGAATTAACCAGTAGAGTAGATTTTTTTTTAATTATTAGTTTCGAAGAATTATTTTCATAAAAAAAGAATTATTAGTTTTAGAATATTCGTACCTAGTCAATAAAATAGTGTAAAAAACATATTTAGTCAAGTCAATAAGTAAATCCTTTATTGTAAAAATATAAAGAAACAATATGCACAAAGGCGAACTTATCTTCTTTTCTTATTTTTTTTTACTTATGTTCTTTTACTTATTTAAATCAGATTTGACATCCATTATTTGTTCTTCATCATCGTCATAAGAATAAAACCTACTATTATTATAAATGCGAAAGTTTGTGAGTATGGGCGTATGTAGGTATGGATATTTGTTACTCACGTCACAACGGCTGAACAAATCTGGATGAAACTTGGATAAAAAAAAAAATATTATTTACCAATACACAAAAAACATACATTATCAAAGCATTAGGCACATAGAAGTATTAGGTAAATAGGAGAGGAGACTCATCAAGCATGCTGGTTTTCAGTCTCCAACCTGATTAAAAACTAAATTAAAATCTAACTAGGGAAAGGTAAGGAAGGTTCGCTGCCAAAGCGACAGATGACGAAATAACTTCTTTCTGGTTCTATTTCACATCATTAGGTAAGGTTTTTATTTATTTACATAATATATAGATATAGGGGCAGATATACATTATCCCTAACACGAAGATTTCTGCTTTTCCAAAAGCCATTGCTTACTCAGTCTCTTACCCGAAACTCGAATGTCGTCCTAAAAGCTCATGGACCGTACGGTACCGTATTGTTACTAATAAATTTCAGATATTAATGGCCTGCATTACAGCTCTATAGGATAATTTCTCAATGCTTGTATTCATATATGATTATTATTGATATTAATACAACGCAAGTGCATTGCATGGACGCTCGATACATTGTTTTAGCCTCGAACTGTGGGGCAGATAGTGAATCGATCGTCATTTGTTTCTATAACTCTATTCCATAGACATACGGCCCACTGCCGGGCACAGGCCTCTTCTCAGAATGAGAGGGTTTGGGCTATAGTTCGGTAATTTTGCTTTTAAAAGTAAGCAGTTACTTCTTTTGTTTGTTTGTCTCCCTGTCTGTTTGTCTAAATCCCTTTAATACTTAGAAACGCGTTGAAAGTTGAAATTAATATACTTGGCCCCTCAAGTGGGGACCTTTCAAACTATAGGCTCACAATTACGCTAAACGTGGCTCTTAGGCCTTTTTACCCCAGGCTCTGTCTACCCCGTAAGGGATTACCACGTGATTATTATGTATAAACAAGGTCTCGAGGGAATGGGTAAAACTTACAGGAATCATGTTATAGGCGATGAGGCTAAGCAACCCATCACTATTTTGATTCCATTTTCCACCTATACGCCCTCAATCTTGCTAATTGTGGCCTGTAGGTACACACGGCAATATAATCAGGTAAGCACCTACGCACGCTCACGCCGTATCTATCCTGCTTACCGAATAGCTTTGCTGTGTGTACATGTTACCTTAGGCTCTGTCTACCCCGTGAGGGATAAAGACGTGATGTGTTTATGTATGTATGTGTATGTAATTAACAAGGTCTCCTTTTTAAAAGTCGCAAAACTTAAAAAATAAAAATTAATGATTTTATGAGCAAATAAATAAATTAATGCCTTGCAATCTGTCATGTTGACCTCACAATTATTTATGCTCAAATAAATCATCCATTGGCAGATGCTAATTGAAAACATGCATCTTTATGTTTTTTTTCTTTTTTAGATGTCGACGGAAAGCCGACAAGCAATCATTAATAATCGTAAATCATTGTAAAATAAGTATCTTCATTTAAATATATATTGCCCGCCAATTTGTCTGCGCAGACTTCGCTTATCGCTATCCCGCGAGAACTATGCGATTATCCGGGATAAAAATGATCTTGTCCTTTTCCAGCATTGAAACTATATCTTATGCCAAATTCTAGTTTAGCTGTTTGCGTGAAGAGCTGAAGAAGTAACAGACTTTCGCACTTATGATATTAGTTTCGTGATACTAACTTCTTTGGCTATGAATCTCAAAAAAAAACAAGCTGTAATTTTTTTTCTAATTTTATAAAGTTCAACGTCGTACTGAGAAAACGGCAAACTCAAAAACTGTGACGGGCTTAATGAAAATATACTTTAGAATGTATGCATGTATACTTTTATTCCAAACTTAACAACAGCACGGTCTGTAAGGGTCTAGTATAATTTGTCTACTTTGGCAATCATTCGAAGAGCTGTCTCCGAATTTAATTCTCCGCTTATTTCTGCGCCTTTTTCTTAATTCCGCTTTCAAAGCGTTCACATTCATCGCCAAATAATCCATATTTGCAATAATTTCACGAGATCACTTTTCAACAGGTAAATGAAAGAAATTGTCACCAAATCCGCCAAAACCACTGAAAAGTAAATGTTTTTGTTTGGACCTCTCGCGACACTAGCGCCTCTAGTGGCAAATTCACTCGCGATAGCCCCCATTCGATCAATTAACAAACTCAATTCATACACTCATTCGATTATAGGTCTATTACATTCGCAAAAGGAATAAACAAATAACACTGTAATGATTTAATGTGAAATTAATGGCCACGATTGTGCAGGTTGGCCAACACAGCGGCCAATATTTTTCGCACGGCGTGATTAAAAAGTAACACAGTTTATCTATAACCATAAATTATTAAAAATTTAAGGTTGATTGCTTGTGCACGATGGGCTCGAACGATACCGCGGTATCGGTATTAATAAGCAACAAAATGCATTAACTGGTATCTGGTTTCAGTCATGAGATTACAGCGTTTTTACTAGTATAGGTTTAACTTGCAATGTTTGCTTGGAAATAAATAAGTGAATTTTGATCAACGTCGGTTAGAATTGAAATTTGGTACATGGTTTACACGTGCAAAGCTTCGATAAAAATACAATAATCAAGTACGTTACTGATGAATATGGTGATGGTATTTATAAGGTATGTATTATTCATACTTACCTATACAGGATGACGTGTTACATTCCTTTGGAGAGTATTTAGTACCGATTAAGTTTTAATATGTAGATATAGGAACACGATTGAAACAATGACAAATTATCGATCTCACGCTCTTTACCAGTTTTATTTGAAAAAAAAATTTTTTTTTTGAAAGCTGTTATAATTTTAGTAGGTACTTTTTTTAGTTTTGTTTAGTGGTGAACCAATTTTTGACGGTTTATACCCTTTCAACATGAAACTACCGTGAGACTCAATCATAATGTCGAGCATCACTCGACTTTTATACGTGAGTTATCCGTTTATGTGTAATTATGGTTTATACCCTATTATTTATTTACCCAAAGTTCGCCCTATTACAGGCAGTAGACTAAGAAGTGTGCCCAATATATTATCATTAAGCTGTAGTTACCCTTATTCCTTTAACGCTGTAAAATTTTGTAAAATAAGTTTTTTTTTAATTTTTTAGTTATTCTTTCCTCGCTGCTCTCTCGTCACTTTACCCACGTCCCCACGGTACTGTGGTACGAGCATGTGGTATGATCATGACCTTATTATATTTCGGCATTGAAAGGCTCGCGAATGCCTCCGTGAGTGACATGTCAGGTCGCTTTTAGGGTCCCTTAGGCAGCTGTGTTAAAAAAAAAAAATTGAGTTTTTTTTTCGATTTTTGACGTGATAACTCGATGAACACCGGCTGCACGCACGAAAAAGTGACACGACAAGTGTTCTTCGTGACGTCAGAGCTAGCTGTTTTCATCAATGTTTCTTTATGACGTTATCACGTAAAACTATAGTCCGTAAACCGACTTTACAGACACTACAGGTTTTTTACTGCAGGAGCACGAACGGAGCGAATTTTCGGATTGAAAACAAACGCCAATCGCCGCAAGAGCTGCTATATTTTTCTACAAAGCGTTTTGTTTTACTAAGGCATTTTGACCATGACGAAAATTACATGAAGAATGTAGTTTTTGTTGAATAAACTTGTTGTTTCAATGTGCATAAGCAATTATGCAAAATTTCAAGTCATTCCAGCCATTGGAAGTAGGTAGATGAAATTAGAGTTAACATCACTTAGTAAACATACTGACGTACAAACAGTAAATTAACTAAAACTCAAAATTGATACAAGAATTTTTGGGTCATAATGGTCCAGATTATATGGTATCACTCCAAGTTAGAACACCATTTAGACCTCCGTTCCGTTTCATTAAATTTTGAGGTTATCTCATATAAGGGGTGTTACATTTTAGAGAAAATTCTAGCAATGTTTATTTTTCGGTTCGATAATCGAACAGTTCGAATGCGGGCCAAGGTACTCGGAGATAAATGGTTCGGGTTCGGATAGCGCATGCGTCGAAGGTTCACCGCCATTTTGGGCACGAGTTTGAGAGTAGTTTCGGTCAAAGTTGTTGATGTATTGTCACTCCATGTTTACTTTGGTAGTTTCTTGGTCAAAATTTCACTTATCTACAAAAAAAATCGATTAGCAGGTGCATTTTGTTTTATTTTAGAGCCCTTAGCGTAACCGTTAGGGTTTTTTTATACAGTATACTCAATAATGACTCTTTATTGAACACTACATAACAATACATAAAACGTAAGCAATGGGCGGCCTCATTGTTTCAGAGCGATATCTATTAGGAAACATTTAAAACAGAATGGAGAAAGGAATAAATTAAAGTATTTTAATGCTAAGTGACCTATTTTCATCAATTTTCGAAAAACCTTTTCAAAAACGCAAAAACTTTTCCCATTCGTAATTATTTACTCCGAACTGTTTAAGGAAGTCGAAAATATTTCCTCTTTCCGAAAATAATTCGAGTTAATTACTTAACAACGGTTTTTCAAAGTTCAATACTTTAATTAATAATGATGGCGAATCGTTTGGCCTTCCTTCCTTCCGTAGTCGGCATTGATTGGCTTGGAAATGGCAAAGTTACCTTACCACCACTATACTTCTTACGTTAGTCACACACTGTTATCGACTTTATCCCAACGGCAAAGAGTCTTAAGATCTTCTGTCACTATTACAAATGGACAGGTCACTGGTTTGCATAGTGATGTGCCAGCAGAGTAACATCGATGTTTACTGACGCGTTAAACGCAATGGCACTACCTTTTCCGAAGCATCGACTGAGATTATTACGTGTACCGATAAAACCATTTTCACACTGTTCAATATAATTGTTTCTAAGCTTCGAAAGATTTTATCTTATAAAAATTAAAGCTAAAAATCGGTTTAGAAAGTAAAATCGAGCATTACTCTCGCATAACTATACTTAGGTAAGTACTTAAACGTTATGTCAGCTACATTACGGTGTGTTCTGATTACTATCTCACCACAAAGCTTTTCAGTTTCACTGAAATATGTACAAATAGCTGTTGCCCGCAACTTCGTCTGCATGGAATTCGTTTATCGCTATCCCGCAGGAATTGCGTAATTTTCCGGGATAAAAAGTAGCCTATGTGTTATTCCAGACTATAATTTATCTATGTTCCAAATTTCATCTAGAAAGAGTAATAAATATCCAAACATCCATACTCACAAACTTTCACATTTATAATACTAGTAGGATTAAACAAAAACCAGGATTCATTCAGTCGGAACCCACGTAATCAATGATTCAATATCAATAAAAGCATCGATATTTTTTTAATGAACAATAATTATGAACATCTCTAAATTTAAGTTAGCTGTATAGTTCCGCATTTGGTGCGTTTCATTCACCAAGTTACTCAGTGACCATATAAGATGGGTCGAGTGGGTTAACCTTCTGCCGAGAATCGATCGGAGCTGATGAGTCATTATTATAATAATATGTACTTAAGTATTTGACAGCAGTTGTGTAATATATTCTCATCTTTTGGTTAAAAATAATTTAAAACATTAAAGATTTTATTACTGACTAGCTTCTGCCCGCGACTTCGTCTCCGTAGAATTGTACATAAAAACCTTCCTCTTGAATCACTCTATCTATTAAAAAAAACCGCATCAAAATCCGTTGTGTAGTTTTGAAGATATAAGCATACATACGGATTTGGGGACAGAAAAAGCGACTTTGTTTTATACTATGTAGTATGTAGTGATAAGCACAGCCTGTGTAGCAAGAATTTGTTTAGAATGTTTAGCTAATTTCAAGTCAATCTGGGCACCAGACGTTACACTGTCATGCACAGCAAGTTAAAAATTATATTTATATTTTTACTACATTTTTTAACCGACTTCAAAAAAAGGAGGGGGTTCTTATTACATCTGGGGGCCGATGGCTGATGAGAGCTGGCTCAGGATCGCAAGGAGTCTGGTGTCGGAGCCCAAGATCCACTTCGGGGCACTGCGCCCAGCCAGTAAGTAAGTAGTACTACATTTTGCTTGTATTTTTATAATTTTTGATTTATAGGTAGTACTTAAAAGTGCAAAGGTGAATATTTGCGAACGTTAAAGAATACTTACGACACACAGACATTTTATTTTAATACCCTACTAATAACAAGATACCTAACATCATTGAACCTATCAAGGAATTACCATAACTTAGCCATTCGGCTCACCCTTCCCATATGGAAAGGATATATCCTTTGCCAAGGCGACTTCCGCCCCGTTCTGGGTCTAGGCCGCCGGATAAAGTGCTAAAATGCATGTGACAGCCCGACATGTCGTGCTAAAGCCAATACGGTGATTAATCGATGTATTTACAATATCAATGTTTACTTATCTGAGTTTACAATAAGGTTTTAAGCCTTTAAGATTATTAAAATTATTTATTTAGTGAAAAATGATGAGAATAGCCTAGAAACAATTAAAATACTACCTTCCTGTCAAAATAATCTGCTGATTAAAGTTAGCTTTGTTAGCTATTTTTGGCTAACTTTTTTTGAGTATTTTTGTAAGACTTTGTAACCTTTTTGTATGTTTATTTTAAGGGCAGACCAGAAAGACGATAGTGGGACTACTCGCAGCGTTTTGAGTCGGACCGGGGAACCCTTGCAATCATAAAACGAGCTGGAATGAGAAAGTCTTTGCCCAGCAGTGACATAGTAATAGAACAAAATAGGATACGAAAGGTTACGCAAAATACATGTACTTAAAATAAATGAGTTTTATAATAAGCCTTTTAAGTGTTCAAGGTTTGATGAGAAAATATATATTGTATTCTTCTTGATCATTTTTACGCTTTATTCTACAATCAGTGTTAATAGTGTATAATTAGTTGTAGTCCAAAAAAAGTATGTATGTATGTATGTATGTAAACTCTTTATTGTGCAAAATAAACAAGACAAATACAATTGACAAACACTGAGATATATGCACATGCATGAGAGTCTTTATTACTTTAAATAAACTTTCACAATAACTGCACATGTATTAATATCATGCATAATAATTAATATCACGGTCATTGTAATTAACAGTATCTACATCGTGGCAAATTGATCTTAATTATTTTATTGAAACACGTGAATTGAGAAACGTATGATCTGCAAATTTGACCCGATTTGGTAACATTATCACCAGGCAACTATTATTAAGTTTAATGTAGTTTATTTTCTTAATTTTATAACAAACAAAAACTAATATTTTTCTACTCATCCACACACTTTTTGTCAACTAAAAAAAATAGTTTTGTAACAAATACAATAGAATTTTAAAAATCAGTTACTTTGTTCTGTAATGGATCAAGTGAATTGTGAATGATTTGTATTTTTTAAAATATCAAAGTAATTTGTATTGTGTGTACATACGTTGTCTACAAATCAGGTCAAATCTATCATCAAAACCATTTTTTATTACACAATTCTGTACAATAATTAAACTATTAAATACATAATTAATTATACAATAATGAATACCAGTGCACAATGTAGGTCATCGGCGAATCTTTTTGTATATTAAAAATCCAATCACGCAAATAAAAAATTCTGCGAACATTTATATATACGCATGAAGGTCGATCTGTTTGTCCGCGAACCTAGCACTTGACCTCGCGACATTGATGTGCATGCTAAGCGAACTCGAGTTGTATAACATGTGTAATACACGGTTGTTAATTTCTGCAATTACTGAACACCCTGTATGTAAGGATTTGTTTTAGGTAATTGATGTCGCAGCATTAAAAATTAAAAAGAAATGTCTGAAAAGGTGTAATAATAGTTTAATATAAAGCATTAATTATTATCTTCGGAATTAACAATAGGTATGATTGGCATATACATGGCAATATAAATTTTTACTATGTAGGTATTTGGATATTTTGTACGATTTATTTTTGCACTCCTAGTCATACGTACGTACCATATTTAGCGATGGACACCATTTCAGGCTAGAAATATGAAATTTAAAATATTTTTCCAGAAATGAATATAAAAATACAAATTAATGCAATGAATTATTAATAGGGTTGTTTGAATCGAATTTATGGCGAGTTTTATGTGTTGTACAATGGCAAATTTTGTTATAATTTTTTATAGCTTTTTAATCATTTGAATTTGCATTCGTAAATTTAAAACGACATATCTAGAAAAAGTGGTTTTTAAAAGCGTATTATGTTTATCAAGTTTATTCGCATTCGCACTATAATGAATAATGATACAAGGAAAAAACAAAACATCACGACAAAGGATAACAGGAAGTATTTATTGTAATCACGGACAAAAAACAAATAATAAAAACGAGGAAAATGCAAAAAGATATGCCCCGGGTGAGGATCGAACTCACGACCTTAAGATTATGAGACTTACGCGCTGCCTACTGCGCTACCGAGGCGGTGATGTAACGGGCGAAAATAAGCTATAGCTGATGTGTACTGCGCCGCCTTATTGAATTTATTGCTATCGATAACCATGCTAGGCCAAGGTAAAATGCAGAGCCTGATTTAAAACACAAAATTATTTTTTTGTTCTATTTCAGTTTTCAATTGGTACCTACAGACATAAGTCACGTCTTCATCCCTTACGGGGTAGACAGAGCTTAAGGTTAAAAGACCTACAGGCCATGTTTAGCATGATTGTGGGCGTATAGGTGGAAAGGGGAATCAAAACTACAACTCTAATCAAAATTTTGACAAGTTACAAGATTAATGAGATCTGTGATTGTCTTCTATGCTACTCGTATTTCAAAATCAGCGCAATTTGTCACCACTTTCGAGTGGTATTTTCACACAAATATGCTTTCAAAAATCGGCCCTGGGCTGGGCTATTAAGTCAAACGTACCCAACTACCCGCTAAAATATTCTGGAAATTTTTAACAGACCTGTATCACATCAGCAAAGGAAGGCAAGAACTACAACTTTATACATACACAAATCACGTCTTTATCCCTTACGGGGCAGACAGGGCCTAAGGTAACAAGACCTACAGGCCACATTTAGCGAGACACTGATTGCGTATAGGTGGAAAGTGGTATCAAAATAGTGATGGGTTGCTAGCCGCATCGCCTGTAACATGATTCCTAAGATTTTCGCCCATTCCCTCGATGGATTTTTATCATCTGCACGAAGAGAAGCAACTGGTATATTCTATGTTTTTTCTTTGCTCCCAGACCGGCAGGGAAGTAACAATTTTATGTAAGATTATTTATTTGTTTTAAACACCATTACCGAAGCCGTACGATGATGTAACCTAATTATTTGCTCAACCGAATTATGTCTGAGGAGTTATGTATGTATGTATGTATGAAGTAGGCGGGTCCGCAGCGTGTAAACCAAATCAGGGCATGGCGGGTCAAGGATTGAAACTCGACCCATTGCTGTATTACTAAAAAAACAAGGTAACTAATAATCTTTTTAATTTATTATGAAAAAATGACTTTCTGCCAAGTTTCTTGCGGCGCATTCTTGGCAATGGTATTTCCGAATGCGCTGGTAGCTTCAAAAAAGACATGTAAAAGAGCCCTTGGCGGCCAATTTGCAAAAATAAAATTTTGATTTTTGACCACCAGCTCAGTGGATATAATGTTACTTTTACCCGCAAGACTAGAGGATTGCAGGTGCGTTGCCGGCCTAGAGGGCTAGGATAGAATACCTCTTGTGCCAGTAATTTCACCGGCTGTCTTAGTCTCCACTTCGGAACACAGCTGCTGCAAGCACTGCTGCTTGGCGGCAGGATTAGCGAGTAAGACGGAGGTATCGATCTGGAGGGACCTTGCTCGGGGTACCTACTTATTAGAGAATACTGAAAATGTCCCTCGCCAGAAGTCGTATAATTATAAAGTTTCGATTTCCAAAATTGCAGCGGATTTCAATTTTTTTTGAACGAGTGAGGATGGCAAAAATGGAATAAAAATAGTGATGGGTTGCTAGCCGCATCGCCTATAACATAACTCCTATGTTTTTTTTTTTTCCCAGACCATTAAGCTTATTACCTAACTCGCTCGCAATCGCCATCGTGTTCATTTTGACAGTTATTGTATGAATGTGACGGCTAGCTGATTCAATTGTCAGCCCATACATGAACTGTCAAAATGAACGCGATGGCGATTGCGAGCGAGTTAGGTAATAAGCATACAGCATGGAAGTAATCAGAATAAACCCTATTATATTTCCTAATTTGTTATACATACGCACACACAGCTATTGCTTATAAAATCCCATTAAAACCTTAATGTTCATTTTATTGTCATCCAAAATGAGTTCACAATTGATTAAACTAAATGCAAAAAAACAGCCTTCTGCATTAAATCGTTACAACACACGTGACCGGGACGGATTGATTGGCTCTCTCTTTCTTATCAACGTTGCAACACTATCAATGCAAGATTTGCAATTACATTTTCAGGTTCAGTACACACACCTAACTTAATTTTTTAATTTGATCATAGTTTAATTTGTTTTTAATTGCCCTTTTGTATTTTTTTAAAACCATTATTATTAACATAAAAAAAACCTAACTCATCGAGGTTAGGTAGTATTTATGCTGCATTTAAAAGATTCCATGCTGGTCTAGGAGCAAAAAACCTAGAATATACCAGCTGCCTGTTCCCGCGAAGATGGTAAAAGCCCATCGAGGAATGGGCGAAAATCTTAGGAATCGTGTTATAGGCGATGCTAGTCACCCATCACTATTTTGATTTCCCTTTCCACGTATACGCTCACAATCATGCTAAACGTGGCCTTTAGGTCTCTTTATCTTAGGCTTCGATTACCCCGTAACGGATAAGGACGTGATTTAAATATTATGTATGTAATTTTTTATTCCGCTAGCAGTTTTAACAAATAGCCAAACTCCGTGACCTTTGGTAGATACCTAACCTTTTGAGTTCACTTTTATTGATTCCACCTTAGTTAGAAAAATGGCATGTCTACGTTTTGTTCAATAAGTAAGACACTGCAATTGTAACACGAAAAAAGGTTAAAACTACAGAACGGAAGTTTCCTTTCTCCTTACGTCATCAAATCGATGGCAATCTCCATAATTGTGAAGTTGGAACCATTAAAAATTGTTCAGTGCAGAATAGCCATCAAATCGTCGCTTGGCGTGGAACAAGATGGTGAGATATTGCTGGTACTGGAGCGAGATGGCGAGTTGCACAATGCTTGCTGTCTCTGATGCACTCTTCCGTGTTTGATACAGACGGTATTGACACAGGACTACACGTAGACAAAACGTCCAATAGCATATTGTATAGTGTACCGTCAAACACTCCAACTTTGCCACCAGGGTATACTTTGCCCAAAACACAATTTCTAAGGAAATCTACTAATAATAAAAAAAGTTACAGAATTATGGCAACATTCATGACATTGGTAGATAATAAACTATACCTGTGGCAACACAGAGTAGCGCGTGCGCTCCTGACTTCATTCAGTAACCTGTTGGCGCTTGTCGAGTACGGAGTATATTTTTGCGGGCCAATTACTGACGAAATTTAGTAGTCAATTGTACGTCATGGGGAATACACAAGTCAATTTTATCCATTGTTTGTAATGCAAAACGATGTGCCGAGTATTTTGATGATTGTTTCGTTACTGTAACTCGTATATAACAAAAGTTATCATGGTGGGCAAAATTACCCAGTGAAGTTTAGCTGTATGTTTGTCAACATTGCCCGCCAGCAAAAAACGCTTAGGGTTGGCACCTTTTCTTTTTTTTTAACCGACTTCAAAAAAAGGAGGAGGTTCTCAAGACAAAGTATGTTTTTTTTTAAAGTTTCAAGTAGGTAGATTGGTAAGTAGAAAAAAATATTTTACCCCGAGAAAAATGTGAAGTTTCCTAGCAAAAGGGACCTTAAGCCTGGTTCACATTAGTCCAGTAAAATTGTTCCAGTAGCATTACATCGCGAGGCTAACGATGTCAACTGATCCACCGCACGCCGCAATGTAATAAACAAATTTACGTCTTAGAAACTGTTTTAATACTTACCTACTTACCGACTTTGTGCTAATTAATTTTATTTTTTTTAAATCCAAATTTGACAACCCTAATACTTTTAAATCGTTACATGCCGTTTGTATGGAGAAGAGGAAAATGACAGGCTAACATTGCCCACACATTTTATTAGGAAAGTATGAATGATATTGAATTATTTTTTAGGTCGATCGCCTTCATTGCCAAAATACTTTCATTGGTGTTGATGTCATCTGTATAAGGTCCATAATTCGCTAAAAATCTACGTGGGCAATGTTGGCTAAAAGTCCAGATTATTTTGCCCGCCCTCTTGATTGGTGATATGATAAAGAAAACTTCTACTAATTTTAGATTTTGATAAATCAGTGCATACACACGATCTCAGAGTTGCCACAGATACAGAAATGTGTCCGGGGTTTCATACAAAAAACTTGAAAAAATTCAGTTTTTGTCTAAAAAGTGGGCAAAGTTGGAGTGTTTGACGGTATTGATAGAAAGAAAGAAAACATTTATTATTTTTGCAAGACACACACATATAAGAGAACTAGCTTCTGCCCGCGACTTCGTCTGCGTAGAATTATACATGAAAACCTTCCTCTTGAATCACTCTATCTATTAAAAAAACCGCATCAAAATCTGTTGTGTAGTTTTGAAGATATAAGCATTCAACGGTTGGTCCACACATGTATGTAGGACGGATGACAATGCAAGTACAGTCAGCAAAAATGCTTGTATTAAATAATGAAATTTTTGATAGAAACTTATTTCTAAATGACGCTGAAAATTGGAACATACAAAAATCCGAAAATTAAAGCTATGGCCGAGAATCGAACCCGGATCCTCGTCATTCCGTGACGCGTGCTGTACCCCTACCTACACCACCCATAGCAGGAGGGTAAGCCTTCGAATTTTTCTACCTGTAACTAGCTGTCACGTGACCTTGTTACTATGCGAATTTTGTCGCTCAGCGTCATCTGTTTGAATGATGTGTTTGTACGACACAATCACAAACTCCCGTAGAACATCTACTGCTCATCAGGGACGAGAGAAGGCGCTGTTTTTCAAATGATAGGTATATCAAATGAATCAAGAATTTTTACTTCTTGATTTTTTTATGATACTTAGAAAGTTATTTTACACTAGCGACCCGCCCCGGCTTCGCACGGTATATTATGCATGTATTATACATATAAACCTTCCTCTTGAATCACTCTATCTATTAAAAAAAACCGCATCAAAATCCGTTGTGTAGTTTTGAAGATATAATCATACATACGGACTTGGGGACAGAAAAAGCGACTTTGTTTTATACTATGTAGTGATGACGCTCATGCCCCCGAATCCCCCCCCCCCCCGAAAATCCATCCCCGAAAGTCAGATGACAATACAATAATCTGGTAGTGGAGTTCTGGTGGTCCAGCCATGATCTCCAACGGCTGGTCCAAACAATGACAATGCTAGTCCAGTCAGCAAAAAATGCTTGCTAATAATGAATTTTTTGACAGAAACTTATTTTACATATAGGCCTCGCAACACCACCGTCCACAGTTGAAGGACTTCGTCGCCCAACAGCGGCTAACGGCCGGTTGAATAACCGCGATCCAATTATGACGGTTACGTTGCTGAACCGTAATCCAGTTACTCCTGAAATTCGGTGACGTAAATGGCTTCGGTCGGACACGCCTCCGCATTATCAGGTGATGCTGTTTATTGATGACTAGCTTCTGCCCACGACTTCGTCTGCGTAGAATTCAGTGCCGGCGTTAGCGGGGGGGGGGGGGCGATGGGGCGACGGCCCGGGGCACCAAATTTGGGTGGCGCTGAGGTCTGGGGCCTCGGCCTCCTGGCTCACCGGCTGTGTACCCTCAATACTGTCCTTAAGTGGGCGCCTAAATATTACTGCCCGGGGTGACAGTGGCCCTAACGCCGCTGCTGGTAGAATTATACATAAAAACCTTCCTCTTGAATCACTCTATCTATTAAAGAAAACCGCATCAAAATCCGTTGTGTAGTTTTGAAGATATAAGCATACATAGGGACAGAGAAAGTGACTTTATTTTACTAAACTATGTAGTGATAGTGATGTTTTATGTGAGGCCGCCGCGTATCGAAATATACGAAGGGCCATCTCACCACTCCTTGCAGAGTTCCAGGGGCCACATGACGTCTTACATACATACATATATCTCGTCTTTATCCCTTAGGGGGTGACGGAGCTTAAGGTAACTTAATAGGTGGAAAGGGAAATCAAAATTCCTAAGACTTTCGTCGGTTCCCTCGATGGGCTTTTACCATCTACGCCGGAACTGCAACTGGTAAATTCTGTTTTTTTTTTTACTCCCAGACCAACATGGAAGAAAGCGCTGGCTTGTATAAAGGGTACTAGACAACGATATTACATACTTAGATATACATATAGTTCAATAGATAGAAGCATCCATTATTCAGGAACAAACTAATATTCGTGCTCATCACACAAATATATGCCCTTACCAGGATTCGAACCCGGGACGCTTGCTTCGCGGACAGGGTCACTAGCAACTAGGCCAGCCGGCGTCATCGAAGAGGTTCCTATCACAGAGTACATGTTCATATTACATCATCTCGACGTTTCTGCCGCGATACAACGCCCGTGGTGACGAGTAGAATCCTGTCATGTGATTCTCTAAACAAATTTGTTGATGCACTCAAGAGACAATTATAACTTGAGCCATTTGCACGAAAGCATAAGACGCAGTCAGGTGTCTAGTCACTTCAACACTACCTACGTCCAGACACCTGACACCTTATAATGCCTATGAGCGGACAGTTCAAGTTAAGGTTGTTTCGGAAACATTTCTCGGATGAGGTTCGTAACCTTATTGACTACTCGAAATCACAATCTAATTCACCGTCCTTTTCTGTCAAGTAAAGGATGACGGTGGAAATAAATGGTGATGGCGCTCGCGCGTTAGAAAATTTGACCTCTGCCATTATATACCGTACTCTGTCATTACTGTATTCTTCTAGAAAATAGTAGCGGTCACTATCCGTTGTTTGATTTTTTCGAGATTGCAGCAACAATTATAGGTACTTACTATATTAATTATACTTAAAAAACGGGGAAAAGCAAGCAGAACAATAGTCAGCCATTGAGTGACAAATTAATCGATTCCGTATTCCATTACACAATTATTAGCAATGTTAAGTGTTTTAAAACAACGCATTAATAAATTTATACCTCTTACTTTATTCACACACAAAATCGTTTCGTAAAAAGAATGTAGCGAAGTTGAGAAACCTCTGGTGAATTTTCAAGTTATATATGTTATCTCAAAAGTGCATAAATACATAAATCACGTCTTCATCCTTTACGGGATAGAAGAAGCCTGGAATAACAAGACCTGGCCACGTTTAGCATCACTGTAGGCGTAAAGGTTGAAAGGGGAATCAAAATAGTGATGGGTTGCGAGCCGCATTGCCTACACTATAACCATGATTCCTAAGATTTTCGCTTATTCCCTAGATCTGTACGGGAAAAGAAGTATAAGGTAAGGCCCCAGTTATCCTTTAAATGAACGAAATGTAAATTTAATTCATTACGGCCAATCTAATTCACTCGCTAAATTACCACGATAATATTGCGATGTCGTTTGTACCCTCCTTGACTCTTATCGCTCTACGTGCGTCCCTTTCTAACGAACGTAGCGAGATAAAGATGCGAGCGACAAACAGGTAAGTGGCAATCGTGCGTTTAAGTTGACCTCAGAACTTCCGGCACGGTTTCTGTTTTTGACGCTAAAGGTCATTGTCTTCGCCAAAAATTTCGGTAACAGTACCATACAAAGACAAATATTCTTTTCTCACTTCTCGTCCAGAAAAGTACCTAAGCTTTGCCCTGTCGAGAGGGATCAAAGTGCAACTTTTCTGTTCAAGGCTATGCAATTTTTTGAAGTTGATAATTGTAACACCACGCCATTTTCTATGCTCTTTAATTGTATTTAGAATTCTTTTTTCAAGTTTTTTTATGTTTGTTGTGAAAAGTTGTATGAGCCACTAGGGAGCAAAATTATTTTCATCTTGAGCGTTAACACTTGAATCCCATCTATTGTAGAATCCTTCGCTACATTCTGGATTCAATGTAGCTCCCTTGTGACACAAATAACTATTATTGAACACCAGACTCCACCAGTTTCCACCTGACATTATATTTTATAACGTGCAACAATATACAGTACCCGATCATGAAGATTGCAGTTCGGGCTTTTGAAAGAGACAATTGACGTAAGTTAGAGCGAGAGAACGCTCTACGAAGCCGAAATTAGCCGAAAAGACCAATGTGCAATCTTTATGGCCTGTACAAACAACAGCATGCGAACATAGACTGTACCAGCTGCTTCTCTTTCCGCGCAGACGGTAAAAGCCAATCGAGGGAATGGGCGAAAATCTTGGAAATCAATGTTATGAGCGATGCTAGCAACCCATCACTATTTTAATCCCGCTTTCCACCGATACTCCTTGCTTAAAATGCGAAAGAAGTGTTAAGTGCATGGATGAATAAACTACGCATAAGCGATTTGTCAGTGTCACTACATAGTATAAAACAAAGTCGTTGTCGCTGTCTGTCCGTCCCTATGTATGCTTAAATCTTTAAAACTACGCAACGGATTTTGATGCGGTTTTTTTAATAGATATAGTGATTCAAGAGGAAGGTTTATATGTAAGTCGCGGGCAGAAGCTAGTACACGATATGAGAATACGATAAAATAAATACTTGTAAAACTTCGTGGCGATGGACGAGTGTTTACGTAGCAGAAAGATGGCCAGTTAACTCTGGTTATTAGCAGCTAAAAGAGTTAATGAGTCCATTATGTGCTAAATGATAATATAAAACATAATCACCTCCGCAAAGCGTGAAACAGCGAAAACAAATGTTTATAATAACACATCTCGTAGATCCAACGTAACACTTTCACCAATGACTAATAATATTCCATTGCTCAGCAGCAATGGAATTCTACGCACACATACACATACATACAAATATCACGTCTTTATCCCTTACGGGGTAGACAGAGCCTAAGGTGACAAAACCTTAAGGCCACGTTTAGCATGATTAAGGGCGTATAGCTGGAAAGGAAAATCAAAATAGTAATTCTATGCAAGTTGTCTTTAAATATTTAAGCAGGTTTTAAGGGTAAAGTCTGTCCGGAACGACCGTCTTACCCGCTAATGCTGCCAAGCAGCAGTGCTTGCGCTGTGTTCCAACGTGGAGAAAGACATCCGGTGAAATTAATGGCATAAGAGGTATTCTAGCCCTAGGCTGGCGTATCTGCAATTATCTAGTGTTGCGGGTGTCCATGGGTGGTGCTTACTACAGCTGCTCCACTCGCTCGTATAAAAAAAAAGGTAACTGACAGTTAGTAGTTAATAGTTAGCAGGTAGATAGAACATTCCTGATAAAAACTTTCGTCCTTTGACATAGTATACTTTATACATCGATTAATGTAAGGAAATATTTTTTATCAACCCTACCGTAAACCGTACGAATGTTAGTTGAATAATGATTATCAGATCTGTCGTTCAGTGTCATAGCTTAAACAATAAATACTAAAATATAGGCAAATCCCAATTCTCCCCGTAGGGTCAGAGAGGATAGGAAAAAATAAAAGAATGACGAAAAATTACCAGAAAAAGGAGACATAAATTGTCTAAAAATAGAAGTATAGAACTAAAACTACTTTTAGAGGAGGCTGAGCCAGACATTTTAAGTAACAAGTAATACACACAATATTAGCTCTATCCCTTTTTCCCCCACAACCCATTTTCACCCCGTTTTACAATTAAAAAATAATTACCAGGGTTTTCAGTTACAGCCCAGCCGCATTGCTGAAGCATTCCGAATTAATATTCCGACAGTGTATTTATGTTTACTGCTGCATAAACGCATTATCGAGGTCGTGCTAGTTGGTATTTTCTTGACAATAAACATACTCAGAGTGCACTGAAGATGCATTCTGACCTCGTTACAATTATAAGTATAGATCATGGAAACCCGTTTAATCACCCATTATACGCTGCTATCAATTACAGAAACGTTTTTTGCCACTGTTCGTACAATCGCGTGCTCGCAGTCCGATAACAAACATATGGCGTGAGATCGCGCCTAATTTTTATGCGCCGCTCCCAAACTAACCTCTTTTAAACACAATGCCACCTTTACTGCTAACAAGACAAGTGTGTAAGCTAATTACGCATACGGCACATGGCGAGCAATGTCATCTCGTATCGTTTCCGACTCACTTTTACCCGTACATCCCCCCGACCTTATAAAAGAGGCGGCGGCGCGCGCGCGCCCGCAGTCCACACCGCGCTACCGAGCGAGTCACGCGTGTAATGCAATAGTGGAGTCACTCAGCACAGATATGGAGGGTGTCCCCAGCCAGGGCGTGCCCGAGGACGAGGGCATCGCCGCCGACCGCCGCCTGGCCGCCGACGACCACGCCGACCTCTCCGACTCCGGCTCCGAGGCCGGCTCCGGCGGCGGCAAGGATTCCGGCTGCGAGGTTGCCGCCGAGGCACAGGAACCGCCGTACAGCCCTCCTGACGACGAACTCGCCAATAGGATAGTGTCCCAAGTAGAGTTCTATTTCTCCGACGCGAACATCACTAAGGACGCGTTTCTTCTGAAACATGTCCGCCGCAACAAGGAGGGGTACGTCTCCCTCAAGTTAATATCGAGTTTCAAACGCGTCAAGCATCTGACGAAAGACTGGAGAGTCGTGGCCGAGGCTCTCAAGAGGTCGACCAAACTAGAGATCAACGAAGCCGGGACCAAGCTGCGCAGGATGGAGCCGCTGCCGGCGTATGACGAGACCACGCCTTCCAGGACAGTAGTTGCTGTCAGGATGCCTATCGACAAGCCGTCGGTCGAGAATGTGTCGAGGTTGTTCGCGAGCTGCGGCGAGATCGCGCTGGTCCGCGTCCTCCGCCCCGGCAACCCGGTGCCCGCCGACGTTCGCCAGTTCCTCAACAAGAACCCAAGTCTCGTTAACTGTGTGTGTGCTCTAGTTGAATTCACGGAATCTGAATCGGCGAGGGAGGCTCTCAGGCTCCAAAACTCCGAGGACGAGGGCATGCGAGTTTACGAACTGAACGGTGTTCCGCGGGAGCCCAAGCGGAAGGTGCCGATCCGGCGGCCGCCGCCGCGCCGCCACGAGTGCGAGTACTCCTCGTGCTGCAGCGGCTCGGAAGCCGAATACGAGTACAGAGGTTACGGGAACCCGTTCCTCAGGAGGAATTCCAGCGGGTACTTCGCGCCGCGCACGCCAGAGATCCAGACTTGGGTGCCGCGGCGGCCGTCGACGTGCAGCCACAGCTCGGACTCGGGCGTGTCGTTCTACTGCGGGTCGCGGCGCACGTCGCAGGCCAGCACGGGCAGCGCCAGCAGCGGGGACGGCTGGCTGGCGCGGCGGCTGTCGGGCTGCTCGCTATCGGGGGACTGCGGCCGCCGGCTGTCTTGCGCGCCGCGCTTTGAGCCGCGCGCGCCGCTCGTGCCCGACGGCACCCGCGGCTTCCACGCCGCCGCGCGCCAGCGCAGGATCTCGGACCTCGCGCTCTACTCGCGCTAGAAAGCGCCCGCCAACCGTGACACCTTTCTAACCACGTTGGATAACTGCCTTTCACGTTATGGCCGCTTAGTTTTTAATCTATTTCGTACGAGGAAGCGATGATTGTTTGTGATCGCGTGTGTTCCGCTAGACGGTTTAGATGTAAGTTTCTCTGCGCTGATGTTTGGGCGCGCGGCGGACGTCCGACCTGCCTCGTGCGGCGACGGGCCGCCGCCAGCGCGGGCGTGATGAGAACGAGCTCACTTATTCGTAAGCACAGACAGCTGTGTTAGGTTATTTATGTAATGTTTTGTTTGTAATTTATTAGTATTTATTGCATCGCGTATTTATTGCGTAGCGCGACGGGCGCGAGTTTTCATCCGATTATGTCAGAGTTGTGAGCACAAATCGAAGAAACAAAATCGACATGCGAGCGATCGTAGACTCGGGCCAGTCCGGCATCAATGGCGTTGTGTAAGGCTTGCGAAACGTGTGTAACAGCCGCGCAGCAAAAGTAAAAGTCGTACACATCGCCGTAATAAAATCTGTCATTCGCCGGTCCGGAGATAAAACCGTAACAATCGCTCCGGCGGAACTAATCGGTTTCCATTTTGTAAACGTACGATTAAGTCATAAAGTTTAATGTAAGTCAGTCGCGCCATGTCATCTTCTCGTAAGTTTTTAATGTTATTTATAGTTTAAGTTCCGTTGTGATGTTTAATTTTAGTAATTTTATTTCGTTGTTTAATTTATTCTACCGGGGAGGTTGCTTCTCAAACGGCGGCACGCAGGCCATGGGTGCTTCTTTGCTATTTTACTTGGTAACGCCTCCCTGTAGTCTAAGACTAAGAACTTTAAGACGATAAAAGATAAATAAAATAAGATTTGCAGAACTTTTTGTTTTAATTGACCTTGGGGATGGAAAGTGGGTGTTTTTGGCTGGTTCGCCTTGACGAATCCATTTGCACGGTCGTGGGTTACCCGGCGTTTCCCAACAGGTGGCGAGCGAGAAGCCGGAGTGCCCCCGACCGGTGCACTTGAACTATATCATATTTGCATTGACGCAACGGACTTTGCTGGCAATCATAATATTTATATTGCGATTAAACTATTAAATCACTACATGTAATTACCTTTTAGAGGCGGCATCGAAGGTCAATAGCCTGATGCTGTTTAATTAAACTCAATAATGAGTATAATTAATACTGAAACAAATATCAATGAAAACCCGATGTGCTCTATATCACATGCTGTCGGCTACTCTGAGGACGTTGATCAGTGAATGCAATAAAGTTTAACTTAAACAAACAAGCTGTCACGTCTCATTCACTGTGCGATTAGACCGATGTCGAAAATTGGCCTTTAAAATACTATGACTTTTACACTTTGATGCCTTTGACAGATGTGTTTTAAATAGTTGACAAGGCAAGGTGCTTTTAAATGTAGAGCACGCTCTGTTATAGCCAGAGGATGTATTTATTCCATCATAAATACGTACAAATTTCTGTCAACACAAATTGACATACATACATAAATTTCCTCTTTATCCCTTACGGGGTAGACAGAGCTTGGGCTCTGTAAACAAGACCTGAATACAACGTTTAACATTATTACGGGTGTATGGATGGTAAGAATCAAAATAGTAATAGGTTTCTAGCCACATAACCTATAACACGGTTCCTTAGATTTTCGCCCATTCCCTCGATGGGCTTTTACCTCCGCGCGGAAAGAGAAGCCACTGGTACATTCTATGTTTTCACACTTTGTACAGATCACTTAACTTAGCTACCGCTTTAACCGAAATCTAAATTTCAGTCCTTCCATGCTGGTCTGGGAGAAAAGAAAAGCATAAAATGTACCAGTTGCTTCTCTTCCCGCGCAGACGGTAAGCCCATCGAGGGAATAGCCGACAATCTTAGGAATCATGTTATAGGCAAACCCATTACTATTTTGATTCCCCTTTCCACCTATGCACCCACAATCTTTGTGGCCTTTAGGTCTTGTTACCTTAGGCTCTGTCTACTCCATAAGGGAAAGAATCGTGATTTATGTATGTATCTATGTAAATTTCAGTATGTTTCTCGTCTTCGAGTAGTCGCAATATTAAATGGTACGCAATGCAAAACACACTTTTTTTTTTTATATGAATAGGAAGGCAAGCGAGCAAGTGGGTCACCTGATGGTAAGTGATCACCACTGCCCATAGACACCCGCAACCCCTGAGGGATTGTAGATGCGGTGCCAACCTAGAGGACTAAGATGAAATGCCTCTTGTGCCCGTAATTTCCCCACTCACACTCACACTTAAAGCTAGCTGGTAAATACTGGGAATTAGCGGAGAGCGGGAGTCATAGACAAAACGGCAAGATGGCTCTGGTCTGTTATCTAACGATTACGTGTGTAAATGTAATTAAACTAATAAAAATATACTTATGTTTCAATTCAAGCGTTCCAAAATAAACAAGTTATTAATCGGCTAAATCTTGGATATTTGCAATTAAGTTAGTGTGCGTCGTTTTGCGATTAAGTAACTAATTAGCTTCAATCGCGGCTGTTACTTTGGTATGTAACCGATAAGCGTTATGTAAGTAAGTGCGACTAAAATAATTACATACATACATACATACATAAATCACGTCTTTATCCCTTACGGGGTACAAGACCTAAAGACAACGTTTTAGCATGATTATGGGCGTATGGATGGAAAGGGAAATCAAAACAGTGATGGGTTGCTAGCTGCATCGCCTATAACATGATTCCTAAGCTTTTCGCCCAATCCCTCGATGGGCTTTTACCATTTGCGCGGGAAGAGAAGCAACTGATACGTTCTATGTTTTTTGTTTGCTCCCAGATCAGCATGGAAGAATATATTTAATCTTTCAAAATTATTTCCATGCTGGTCTGGGAGCAAAGAAAATAAAGAAAGTAAGCACCAGTTGCTTGTATTCCCTCGCAGGTAAAGCCCATCGAGGGAATTGGCGAAAATCTTAGGAATCATGTCAAAGGGGATGCTGCTAGCAACCCATCACTATTTTTTTTTGATTCGCCTTTCCACCTATACGTCCACAGTCATGCTGAACGCTGAACGTGGCCTTTAGGTCTTGCCTTGGGCTCTGTCTACCCTGTAAGAACAGATCTGAGCAGGTGGTGCCATTTAGAATATATATTAATATACTAAGTAGTGAAAATACATATACATTATTATAAATGGAGATATAAATATACGCATACATACATGTATGTGTCTATTTATATCTCCATTTATTATAAATGTGTGTTTCATGTATTAATATAATATAATATATTATTTCAGTACTTAGTATATTTATATTTATACTAAATTGCACCACCTGCTTAGATCTGTTCTGTTCTCCAGTCCATTATGGTTGCCTGGAAGAGATCGCTCTGTAGCGATAAGGCCGCCTATTGTTACCTTGTATATACCTTTTTTCTGTTTTGGTTGTTATATGTGGTGTTCAATAAAGAGTTATTGTATTGTATTGTATTGTACCTATAAAAGCCAGCTACATACAAGATTCATACATACCTACTACTGGTACATTCTATGTTTTTTCTTTGCTCCCAGACCAGCATGGAAGTTAACCATATTATAATGGGTAAATAGATAATAGATTTACTTCAATAAGAAAGCGGTCGTGTGATTCGCTGCAACTTTCCCTAGATAGGTTTCTTGCGCGCTACGAATAGATCAAATATCCAAGTACACAGATCTAACGGTAACGAAGGCTGCCTCTGCAATGGCAGTTTATTACCTGACTGCGACGAATCCCAAAAGGAGTTATGTGTTTGTCGCGTAAGTGTATTGTGTGTACGTTCTTATGGTCACCAGTAACTAGGTATTTGATGGCTTGACTGATTTTGTACGTACAATCAAGAAATTCAATTTCAATTCTCTTTGCAGATGGTAAAAGCCCATCGAGGGAATAGGCGAAAGTGTTAGCAATTTTCTGCAGGGCCGACAACGCACTGGCATCGCGTAAAGCGCTGCGGGTGTCTATGGACAGTGGTGATCATTTACCATCAGGTGACCCACTAGTTCGTTTGTCTGGCCTCTCTACATAAAAAAAAACATGTTACAGGCGATGCGGCTAGCAAACCATCAATATTTTGATTTCCCTTTCCCCCTATAAGCCCTTAATCATGCTAAGCGTGGCCTGATGGTTTTTTTTTGTCCTGTCTACCCCGTAAGGGATAAAGATATGTATGTATGTACTTTTACGCGTTCCTGAGAATATTAGTCTAGATAGACGAAAGAACAAAGTGATCCTATAAGGGATCCTTTTGTTTATGATGTACAGAACCCTAGAAACAGATGATTTCAGCGATTCGGGCGGACCATAACCACTCACTTGCTTCTGGTAACTGTAGCTACCAACTTTGTGCACCTCTAAATTGCTTCTGGTAGCTCTGGCTACCAAGGGGAGTATGGACGGTTTTCGATTTTTTATCTGTAAACGGTGCCACAGATATGCTATGAACCGTTTTCACAATACATAATAACCAACATAAGGAATAGTCGAAGAACAAATAAGTAGTTTAGTTGTTTGGCGGGTGATGAGTGTCTGATGCGGAATTGAACAAGTTTGACCACTAGGCTTCCGCGTTTGCGAATACTTCCTCTAAAGGGCTAGCGGATCTTGCTGGGAAGGTCGAAGGTTTTAGAGATCCGCGAAGACTACTTATCTGGTTTTGTTAAACATAAACAACTAACGACCGACCCGTTCGTTTCAAACATTTCATGTAAAAATATTGGCCAAGACTCATAAGTTCATACATAACTGTACACAACGCTTTCGCTGTAGGCTTATTGTCTAACTCGCTCGCAATCGCCATCGTGTACATTTTGACAGTTCACGTATGGGCTGACAATTGGCTTCGGAATCAGCTGTCACATTCATACAAGAACTGTCGAAATGAACACAGTGGCGATTGCGAGCGAGTTAGACAAAAACCCTAAAGATCCAAGAAAAAGCCAGCAACCCTGGCTTTATAAATCTACAACTTGGTTTTGAAGCGTGACCAGTTTTATAGCTATTTTGCATATCATAAAATTGAAGACCTGTTACATAATTCTCTACCGCACATCAGTCTATCCTCCTGGATCCCCCAGTCCTCGCCTGAGGACATAGAAATTCGAAATGTCCCATATTAAGGGAAACGAGTACTCGCCATGTAGGAAAGAAAGCGAGGCCGAGGACGACTACCTATGACCTGGACACAAACCATAAAAAACGACCTAAAGATCACCAATACGGTATCAGAGACAACCCACGATCGTCTGATGTGGCGCAGGAATACTAGGATAGCTGACCCCAAATAAAAATGGGATAAAAGCCAGAACCAGAAGAGAAGACATTAAGGGGCACCTAATAATTCCAATTTTATGAAGAAATACTAGATTTGAAATCACCTCCAGGATCCACGAGGCTGTCAGACCGTCGTGTTCATAAAAGTTTCTTGGTGTGTGGAAAATTTTTACCGATTCACACTTGGCCGCTAAATCACACTAATCAGGTTAATAGACAAACAACCAGACCAGAAACCGCTTTAGTGAAGCAACTGTGATATAATCGATTGAAGAATTAGCAAAGCGTTACCGAATTTTAATTACACTACATTTTAGTCGCAGATTTGCTATTTTACAGCCCCATCCAGTAAATGCTGCGTGTTGGTCTGGGAGTAAAGAAAAAACAGAATGTACCAGTTGCTTCTCTTCCCGCGCAGATGGAAAAAGCCCATCTAGGGAATGGGCGAAGATTTTAAGAATCATGTTATTGGCGATACGGCTAGTATAGCAACCCATCACTATTTTGATGCTCTTTACCACCTATACGCCCTCAATCATACTAAATGTTAGCCTTAAGGTTTTGTTACCTTAGGCTCTGTCTACCACGTAAGGGGTAAATACGTATGTATGTATGTATCCAGTCTGTCAATGCACTGCTAGCATGACACTGTGTGTGTGTGTCGCCTTTAGCTTTTCTTTTGCACCTTTGGCTTTCCATTTTAGTCTTCTAGGTTGGCGACGCATCTCCTATCCTCTAGTGTAGCAGATATCCATTCTGTTTATAACCGTTTCAAGTGGCCCAATTACTTGTTTTCCTCCATATTCCAAGAAAATAAATTACTAGCTTTTTCCCGCCGACTTCACCTGCAAATGATTCCGATATTCCGCGTGAACTACGCAATTTCCCGGGATAAAAATTCTATGCATTCTTCCACACTATAATCTCTCTGTGACATTTCCGGCGTGAACGAGTAACAAACTTCCATACATACAAACATACTAACGTCCTCACAAACTCTCGCACTTAGAATATTAGTAGCTTACTTAATTATCTCTTTATTCATAGTATTTAATTGACGGTGTTAATTTCTTCAAACGATAACTCTTTGACATAATCAACAAACGTTTTTGAAGCGAAAACTTCTTTAGCATCGTTAAGTAGTTTTTAGGATGGGTAGAAAATGTTAAACTCGCGTCAGATTCTGTCGGTCACAGGTAACGGAGTAAGTAATAATAGGTACGTACGTTGATTTCGTCACTCACTCGTTAGCTACGTTTGGCCTAGTGGTAGTGACCGCGGTTCAAATCTTGTGTAGAAAAAGTTTGTTTTCTTTTTCTTTTTGAAGTGCGTTGTGCTTTTTTTGGTGTTTTTTTTTTTGCGCGAGTGCTCGTGTGTGTTATTTCACTTCTGCCAGCACTCCCGCAGTGCAACCCGACCGTTTTCTTTTACAGGAGTCCTCACTGAGAGCATTCAACTCGCAAGGCCGGCAACGCGCTAGCAGTCCCATTGGTGCTGTACCTAGTTGTCCATGGGCGGCGGTGGTCACTTACCATCAGGTGCACAGCATGCCCCAGTGGCGGACTAACAGGGGGGCGGAAGGGGCGGCCCGCCCCGGGCCCCCGTTCTTTGGGGGGCCCCAAATACCTCCGCGTTCTCCTGGTCAAATCCTAAACAAGACTTTAAAAATGTGCTTAGTAGTTAGTACCTACATAATGTCATCAAGATCAAAACACTACAGCCATCTAGAATTTTTACGCAGCACTAACTACATATTTTTTTAAGCTGGGGGGCCTCATTTAGTTTTGTCGGCCCGGGCCTCTGACGGGCTTAGTCCGCCACTGGCATGCCCGTTTGTCGGTTTTAATAAAAATAAAAAATCGCGTGTAATGAACATTCGGCGTCGAATATTCGCGTGTGCACGCTGAGCCGAGCGTTACAAGCTTACAGATTGTTCGTTTACAAATGCTCGGGTAAGAATGCTATCAGTGAGAACGCTCCTTAAAGAGAAAAAGATGATGTAACTACTCGTAATGAATGAAAATTAGATGTGATTGGATAATTAAACGCTCCTTTTTGAACTTTATCTACGGTTTAGTTCTAGATTATTGTTCTAGGTTGGAAGTTGATCGAACTAGGTCTCTATTGTTGTTAGTTCAGAGAAATGACCTACCTAAGTAAATAGTCTGCAGTTTAATGCCAAGGCGTATAAATTGACATAGATTTGTTTAAGACAGTGCAGATTATGAAGTTACAATCTAGACATGTAAACGAGTAACGCTACAGACTTGAAATGTGGTAGGCATATTCCTTGAGTACTAGCTGTTGCCCGCGACTTCGTCCGAGAATTCGCTTATCGCTATCCCGCGGGAACTATGCTGTTTTCTGGGATAAAAACTCCTATGTCCGTCCCTGGGACTGAAACTAACTGTACCCATGGGCGTACCCAGGTTCTGGGCCAGGGGGGGGCTAATCAGATTTTTTATAAGCTAGGTGCTTAAAAAAAATTAAATTAAAATAGATAAAATGCGTTTATTAATATTTATGTACAATAAAAGTACTAGATAAGATACATAATTAGTAGGGACGTCAACATTATCCAGGAGGGGGCAGCTGCCCCCCCCTGCCCCACCCTGCGTACGCCCATGACTGTACCTATACCAAATTTCAACTAATTATTAATTATGTATGTATGTTTAATGTGACCGCGGCAATATAAGGTGTAGTGATGTAACGAATGTCATTTTTTAAACATTCGCGAATGCGAATGCGAATGCAAATGTCTGCTACTGACATTCGCGGATGCGAATGCGAATGCAAATGTCTGCTACTGACAGTTTGTGGGATTTAACTATATGTGTTTTATGTGGCAGTGGATTGGAACGAGGAATTGCATAAAAAACATATATATTTCACACAGGCATGGCTATCTTGCACGTAAGGTAAAATATTTTTTGTTTATTGTTCTTCTTCTTCTTATTTGTGGCGTATCAAGTCGTTATTTGTTCATTATTTAAGGGTACTCAATTGACTTGACAGAACGAAAGGTATTTGTTTGCCAGCTGACTTAAATGAATTGCATTATTAATTGGAGGGGACATGACATCGAAAATAGCTTTTATCTTAAAACAGAATCATTGATGACAAACTTTTTTTGTTGACTGTGATCAAGCCATCATTAATCTTAAATTACGTGTTCTAAATTTGAAGTCCATGACTTCCACGCTGGTCTAGGAGCAAAGGAAAAATACAGAATGTGCCATTTGGCTTCTCGTCCCGCGCTGATGGTAAAAGCCCATCGAGGGAATGGGCGAAATTCTTAGGAATCACGTTATGGGCGATGCGGCTGACAACCCATCACTATTTTTATTCCCTTTCCACCTATACGCCTCTAATCTGCTAAACGCGGTCTTGTTACCTCAGGCTCCGTCTACCCCGGGGATATAGACGTGATTTGTGTATGTGTATGTAAATTTGAAGTCGATTGGACAAATCGTTGAAGAGTCCCTCCATGTCCAAGACAGGGTAAAATGGCGCATTTTAAGGGAGGCTAAGTCAAGCAGTGGATTTCTTTAGGCTGATGATGATGATTCTAAGATGGTTAAACCTTAACCTTAACAATCTTAGAACATATCTAGAATATTTCAGTAGATACCTAGTTAGGTTAGTCTATTTATTGATACGGAGCGAATGGAATTTCGTCAGCCACAATTTGAAAATCTGGAAAAACATTTACATTTCGGTGTCGAGAATCTAGGTACAATTTGAAATATTGTGCATTTATTTTCAGATACAGCGTATACACATTGTCAAATCAAGACGTTTGGACTCCAATGTAAACGCTGTTTTACAGAGGAAAGTTATAGTAGATAAGTATCGGAACTGAGATATTGAACTCGACCTTCGAATAAACTGACTCGTGCTACAATGTTCTGAGAAAGAAACATCCAGCGTAATAATAAAGAGGGTCAAAGAATTCTTGAACCCATTAACGTGGGAATCCGAAGTGCACTGTTGTTGTATTTGTAGGTATTGAAACATTTGACTGTAAAAGCAGATTCCTAGGCGTGTTTCGTTTGTTTATTTAGGTGAATCACGTAATGCGATTAATACTTTGAACGTACCTACTTATTTATTTATTAATTCATAGTTTTTGAGAGAGGTACAGGCCGTTCGTCTGGCTAGTGACTCGAACAGTATCCTTTAAATCTAAATTGGATGCCTCACCAGCAGGCTAAAGAAGTCTATTGTTGAACATAGGCCTCCCCCACAGAACGCCACAATGGACAACTTGCCACCTGCGTCCACCGGTTGCCCGCAACTCTCGCGTCGGTCTGCCTAGTAGGAGGCCAAGGTATGTTTTCTCTACAAGAGAACCTTTCTCCCCCAAACGGTTATGTTTCAAGAGCCACTTTAACTTACATATCTTCCAGCAATGTCCATGGACTTTAGTTCAGTCTTTAGGAAATTTGAAGTTCCTAAGGTGCATTGGGGTAAATTCGAAATTGGGGGAATATCGGAAATCGTTCCCCAATTTCATAATCTGGCAACGCTTATCTAGAAGCCAAAAACATTGGAGCTTCTGACTGTAATCTATCTGTGTTCCAAATTTCATCCAGATCTGTCCAACTGCTCTGGCGTTTTTTTTTTGTTTTTTTTTTTTTTATTTATAGGAAGGAAAACGAGCAAGTGGGTCACCTGATGGTAAGTGACCACCACTGCCCATAGACACCCGCAACCCCGGAGGGATTGCAGATGCGTTGCCAACCTAGAGGACTAAGATGAAATGCCTCTTGTGCCCGTAATTTCCCCGGCTGTCCCGGCGTGAAAGAGTAACAAAGATCCATTCCATCCTTACAAACTTTCGCGTTTATAATATTAGTAGGATTTTCGAACTTTGGCTTGCATTGAAGAAAATTACCGACAAGTCCAAGTCTCCTTGAACTCAACAATGATCCTAATTACTTCCACTTGCATATAGGAGGTCACTTGTACCACTTACTGATAAATGAAGTGCATTATGTACTGAATAACACATTGATTGATGGTACGGCGAGGGCTTGGTTCGAGGTTGCAGGAAGTGCTCATATTGCGATGGCGAGTGTTGATTTGTTTCAATTTTCTCGCCGCCACGTCGAATACAATTTAAGAGACGTCACATACGCCAGACTTCTTTTTCTCTTCACAGGGGTTCAGCAGTGGCATGGGGTGGGGTCCACAGAACTCGATTGCCACCGACTTGCCTATTTTAAGGCAGTTGGGCACTTTGTGCAGAATTAGAGGAAAATGCTATTTGAATTGCCTTCGGATTGCCTTCTGACATACTTGACGCCACGCCACTGATAGGCAAAGGTCAGGTCAAGAGTACCCTAAAGTGACCCGTGTATTTAGAGATTGATGAGGGTAGATGATGCAGAGGTATGTCAGGATCGTAGCAAGTGGAACCAAGTAGTCCCTGCCTACCCCTACAGGGAACAGGCGTGACGGTATCTTTGCAGATGAAGTCATAGGTATTTATCTAACTACTATACTATTTCAATCTATAATCTAATCTTCCATGCTGGTCTGGGAGCACAGAAAAAACATAGAATGCACCAGTTGCTTCTCTACCCGCGCAGATGGTAAAAGCCCATCGAGGGAATGGGCGAAAATTTTAGGAATCATGTTATAGGCGATGCGGCTAGCAACCCATCACTATTTTGATTCCATTTTCGACCTATACGCCCGCAATCTTGCTAAATACGGCCTGTAGGTACCTGTTACCTTAGGCTCTGTCTACCCTGTAAGGGATAAAGACGTGATTTGTGTATGTGAATGAAGATCCCGATCACGCACTGTCCCCAATGAAGGTTGGAGGAAGTGTAAAGAAATTCAAATCGCGCGCCGCTGTAGAACCTTTTCGCGCTAACCTTCGCAGTAAGATGTCAACGCGTGCCAAGGGTGCTATTGTAAGGTGTATTACGACAAGGTTGTTAGTGGTAAGTGGTAGTGGTAGTGGTAGTGTGCAGTGTGCATTATTGCTGCAGGCGAAGGAGGAAGTGAAACCGATGGGAACAACGCTATTAGCTGTAAGTACTCGTTGTAATTAAATTACAAATAAAAACCGGCCAAGAGCGAGTCGGACTTGTGTAACGAAGGTTCTGTGGAAATTCGGCGAGTGAAAGTATAATCCAGTGTAAGCAGAGCCCGGCTCCCAAGCGAAGGGTAGGCAGTGTGAGGTCATTTTATTTTGGTTATATACATAGACAAAATATTCTGTTTTTAGTACCTATTTTGTTGCTATAGCGGCAACAGAAATGCATCGTTTGGAAAATTTCTCTATCACTGTTCATGAGTCACGAAATTATGAATCACATACAAAATGGTCGAGATATTTTTTGTAGCAAAAACTTAATTAGGGGCTTATTGATTGAATTTTTAAAAATTTAATTTTCAGTTCAGGTATTTAATGTAATTTCCTTAAAATTCTCAGTGTTTAGGGACTCGGAAAGCAAGCGACATGCTTAACCTTTTAGCCGCCATATCAAATGCAATAAACGTCACATAGGTACCCCTGACTTCTTTATTGCGACGCCTTAAGTTGAACCTAAACTGAATTGAACGAAGGTTGCTTTTCAATGAAGTAATGGACGTATATAGGTCGTTGACGTCGAAAAGGTTAAAAACGAAACAATTACTTATTTTGAGAATTTTCTGCAATTTTAACGATGTTAGTTATTCATTAACAAGCAAAACGTTTGGTTATTGTGTGTTAAAACATCGCTTGGAAACAAAAATTATGTAAAAAAAAAAAACCTACTATTAGCGAGATCGTAAACAGTACGACAGGTCAAGGTGATATTAATATTAAACGAATACAATAACTAAAAGAAGTAAATAGTTTTAATAGTGGATTGTATACCGAGGGGATAAAGCACTGCATTATGTCACGGGCGCGACATTGAATCCTGAGCGCAGCGAAGGACCCTAGATTTAACTCCCGAACCTAGCGAGGGTGTTTTGAGTTAATTCCCGAGCACAGCGACGGAATTAAGACTGAGTCCTAAGAGGAGCGAAGCTTTTAAGCGCCACCCAAGACTAACAGTTTATATCTCCAAGAAGTATACTCTACTTTTCTCACCTTCTGCGAGACAATAAAAACCAAGGCAACTAAGAAAAGAATTTAATTAAAACAACAGTAAAACAAAATTAAATGTATAAAATTATGTTTGAGACATTAGTCCAGTTAACTATATATCAACTTTTGATGCTGACTGTGTTTTGCCTGTTCGCTAAATAAGGAAGTGTTGATGCATGAAGTTCCTTTTGTTATTTAATTTTAGAATCTGTGTCACATGAATGGCCAGATTCTTTTTACAAATCGATCTGATTGGCCGCCGTTTGCGCAACGGTTACGTGCGAGTTCGACGCCCTCTGGCGGCTCCTATTTATTATTTTGTTACAAAAATGTCGGTCATCGGACCTTTCGTTTGTTAAGGGAAAGTTGTGTGAGATGGCGATGACGGGTTGACGTGGAACTATTTATTAATTGCCTTTAGAGCCCGCAAAGACCAAATACTACAAATGAAGAGGGCTTTAGACTTGAGCGTTTAGCAAGACTGAGGGCGTATAGGTGGAAAGTGGAATCTAAATAGTGATGGGTTGCTAGCCGCATCGCCTATAACATGTTTTTTTTAATATTTTTAATACAAATACCTATTAAAGGGCTGCAAGAAGCTTTCAAAGAAAGGTAAATAGAATAATAAATACATAAATACTATGGGACAAATGCCACCAATTGACCCCGCCCCAAATTAAACAAAGCTTGTACTATGGGCACCAGGCAACGGATAAACATACTTATATAATGTAGATAAACACATACAACATCCATGACTCGGGCACGTTCGTATTCATCATACAACTGTCTGCATACCGGGATTCGAACCCAGGACCTCTAGCTTCATAGTCGGGGCACTAACTGGGCTATCCGGTCGGCGGTAGAACGTTAATGCTACCTACAAAGGTAACGGTGAAAGCATGCGTTACATAAACTTAAATCAATCGATTGTTATTAACTTAATGGGAAGTAGAGTGAAAAATAGGTCTAGTGATTTACCAATCACAATAAGATCACAATCATGGTAAACGTGGCGTGGCGTGGTCTTGTTACCTTAGGCTCTATCGACCCCGTAAGTGATAAAGACATGATTTATGTATGATGTATAATTTTCTTCCATGCTCAGTGCCGGCGTTACGACCACTTACACCCCGGGCAAGAATATTGTGGCGCCCGCATGAAACCAATCGAATACCAGTTTGCCGGAGGAAGCATCGCCCCCTGAAATTTGGCGCCCTGGGCCGTCGCCCCATCGCCCCCCCCCTCCCCCCCCTAACACCGGCACTGTCCATGCTGGTCTGGGAGTAAAGAAAAACCATATAATTTACCAGTAGCTTCTCTTCCCGCGCAGATCGTAAAAGCCCATCGATTTCCCTTTCCACCTATACGCCCTTAGTCATGCAAAACGTGGCCTTAAGGTTTTGTTACCTTAGGCTCTATCGACCCTGTAAGTGATAAAGACATGATTTATGTATGTATGTATAATTTTTGACGACCAGAAAAGCTAGAGGTGCCAGGTTCGAATCCCAGGCATTTGTATGATGAAAACGAATGTTTGTGCCCGAGTCATGGATGTTGTATGTATTTATCTACATTATATAAGTATGTTTATCCGTTGCCTGGTATCCATGGACAAGCTTTGCTTAGTTTGGGACTGGGTCAATTGGTGTAATTTGTCCCATGATATTTATGTAATTCTGTCGCTACCCATAACTTTCTTAAAAATGTTTGTATATCTTAGTGATAAACATACATCGCACTTTGAGAAAATGCATTTGAAAATTTTATTTCACTGTAATCACCGTTTCCTATCATTAAGTCGTTTATTGAAAATTTTGCATTTACGTCGTTGTTGCAATAGAGGTGCGACATGTTTACCTTACAACTGTCTGTTAACCATCCTATTTTTTAGACCATGTTTGAACAAATAATGACTGATTACAGCTTATTTTGACAGTTCTGTTTCTTCTTCTCTCCTTAATGCAGTGGTTCTTAACCGGTGGTCCGCGGACCACTGGTGGTCCCTGGAAGCATCCAAAGTGGTCCGCGGGGCCAATCTAATAAATAATTAGATAAGTGACAACCAGACACAACGCGTGAATGTGCAATCCCATCCATTGGGGGCGATCGGAGCCATCGCCCCCAATGGATGGGATTATATACCATACGTTAGATTTTTTGTAGTTAGGTACTTAGGTGGTCCTTGGCACGATAACATTTTTGTCAAACGGTCCCTCATGTCTGAAAGGTTAAGAACCACTGCCTTAATGGCATACTTGGACCAGTGTCAGTTTAAATGACAAGTGTGCGGTAAAAATATAATTAAAAATCTTGTGACAAACTGTCGGCAACGTTGCACGGATTACCGACCATTAGGTCAAAGACCCCCCCCCCCCCCCCCACGGGCACTTAGGCAGCGGTCAATGATATCCCTCAGAAACTGCCAGGAAATTATTAACCGATGCCCAGGGTGCACTGGACCAAGCACTGCTCTTCCCCCCGGACAAATCCAAAAACCAACCGCAGCTCTTGACACGCGGAGGTCAGCCGACTCGCACCCCACAGTTCTGTTTCAGATATTTTTTCACAATGTCACGTAAGTAATCGTAAGAAAACCCTCATTCTATTTAGTAGTCGCAACATGGCTGGCAACGCTGCTTGGCTCTAGTGTTGCGGGTGTCCAAGGGTGGCGGTGCTAACTTACCATCAGGTGACCTACTTGCTCGTTAGCATTCCTTGTCATAGTTACTTATAAAAAAAGTCGTTCAGAAATTATCTGTCTAGATGAAAAGTTCTCAGATGCTCATGATTTTCATCAGATATCAGCAAATTCGTCAGATGGGGCTCCTTCCTCAATATAGAGAAGTGCATCAGCGTCCCTTCTGTGCTCTAAACAAGCCAGTTCGGGGCCCCGCTGAGCTAGGGGCCCCTGGCATTGTGCGACCCCTACTTAACTACCCTATAGTTAGGCCACTATAACTGACACTTAAGATAACAGGGACCCGATTTTTGAAAGCACATCACTCGAAAGTGGTATAAATCAGCTTATATCTCCAAAACTACAGCTCTAAGATAATCAAAGTTATGACTAGTTCACAAGATTAATGAGAGCTGTGATTGTTTTCTATGCTACCTGTATTTCAAATTCAGCACAATTTTTCAACACTTTCGAGTGGTATTTCAATGTCCTTTCAAAAATCGGACGCCAGGAACTTTACAGAGTGGCCCTAACTTTGTTTATGAGCAGGTTGTTCTAGCAGTTTCTGCTGTCTTTAACATGTAACTAGGTAACTAATAAAAGTCCATATTAGCACGCGATGTCATTCTCAATATTGTTGGTTCTGAAGTATTAATGATACAGTCCATTATAAAACAAATTAATAAATATTAATTCAAAGGCTTAATCATCTAAATAATTTGTCGTTTTATTGCAATTGATTACATAAGCCGTTGTTTCATATTGAACATTTTATTTAAGAACTAGCTTCTGCCCGCGATTTCGTCCGCGTAGAATTAAACTTAAGAACGGATGTTACGAGTATATTCTTGACATGTTTGTCGCTATCCCGCGGGTACTATGCAATTTTCCGGGATAAAAAGGGGCCTATGTTTTGATCTAGGGTACCAGGTATATCTACACGTCTTGCCAAAATGAAAGATGTTAATGTTACTTATACAGTGTAGTCGTTTGCATGCATAATTCACTATAATTGAAACTGTTTGTTACAAAGTTAAGGTATATTCACAAATGTTCCGATCTTTACTATGATGCCTGTCTGCATCGGTACCTTTCACGATCTGATTTATTGAAAAGTCGCTGCTCTTATATTTATGACTAATTGTGTGTTTTGATGTTATTAACATTACTTAGTGTAACGAATTAATTGAAATTTAAGGCTGCTCCGAACTGTTTGAGGACCTCGCCCACTTCGATATATTTTTGACAGCGAGCAAATAAATTTTTACTTGACTAGTGTCAAGTAAAAATTTATTTGCTCTTTTGTTTTTAAAAGTTTTAATTTTAATTGCCTTGGTGTATGTCTGTGGGTAGTAATCAATCATGCGAGTGTTTGACCCACTCGCATTTGGTACAATTTTGATTGCTTGAAATGATAACGCAAGCTTGTGGGTATAGGTACCTACGACAACAAAAATTGAAAAAAAAAAAAAAAAAAACGTCTGTAAATACCGCCCGCATGTATTGTGAAACAATTGTCTCTCTATAATCATTTCATAAAGCATATGTGTGTGTTTTTACCTGGAGATAAGTCACGGTCAACAACTTTTAACCTCTTAACCTTCTCTTCAATAATGTGATTTAACGCCATCTAGTAAGTAAGAAACTAACTAATATTGCAGCGTCATCTAACGTTGAATAGAATAACTATTTTAACTCGGCGTGCGTCATCTAGTAGTCAGTAGCAGTACTAGAACTTGTAGAGTTTCTCTACTTAACCAGTAGATGGCAGTTGTACGATACGCTTATAAAAACGAAAATAATTCTCATTGTAGTTAAAAACAAAAGCCATCAATAAAATTAATCAATTTCGTTAATTTCTAATTCGATTGTGAATAACATCTAAAATTAATTATTCGTAGTCAAAGATTGAATTACAAAAAAAGAGTAAAATTGTCATGGTTGGTGGCACGGCACGACAAAAAATCTTTAGTCTATGGCACGATCGCCGCTTGTGACAGTTCGTGAGTGAAAAATTGGAAATTATGAAGTAAAACATTTTCATATTATATTGTGTTTAAATGACAGCAGGAAAAGAAACGATGGGGTAAGTTTTATTCGGCATAATAAATCGAATTTAATTCAGAAATTCCATCCTCAGTTACGTTGACAATTTCTTCGAAAATTCCTTTTTAATTTCTCCTTGGCAATTCCAGGGAGGGGATGCATTTTGCCCATGCGAAGGGGTATTTTAGGTTTTTCTTCTAAATCATCACTGTTATTATGAGACACGACACACGTCGTCGCCGAATAAACCCGCACTGAACGTAAATATGCGACCTTTTCAATCAATTACACCCCATTTCCTGCGCTTTCGTTCGTCCCGTATGCATCTATTTCCGCCTAAATAAGCAATTGCACATCGATTGCACACGATCGAGTGATTTTACGGCCTGTAAGGTCAGCCGGGGCCGGCGAAAGGTTCTATTTTAAACAATAGCTTCATACCTGAATAGTCCTTTAAAAGGCTCACAGCTTCTAATACCTTCGGGCGTTTTAGCGACGTGCGGAATTTAAAAAAATTGTGTTCTAAAGTTAAATCATAGTTCATTTCGTGTAAAATGCGCGAGGATAATTCAGGTTTTCTGCCAGCTATTAGTGAAGTGGAGTAAGTGCTTATAAAATTTATTTTAAAATACTTTAACTACATACTTAAAAGTAGTTTTATTCATTAATTTTTAAAGTTTCCAAACTTCATACAAAATATTGTTAGGATGCTCTTTAACTCCTAGCAGAGTGAGGCTATTTTTTTTTTTTTTTATACTATGATATACTATGATTTTATACTATGTAGTGATAGTGATACCGTTTCACACCATTACTAAACCAGTACAGGTGTTAGGGAGGGTCCCGATGGGGTGATGGCCTACCGTACCAAATTTCAGAGGGCAATCGGTGGGGGTTGGACGCTTCCCCCGCCTTACTGGTATTCGATTTTGGTTTCCTTAAGTGGGCACCACAATGTTCTTGCCCGGGGTGTCAGTGGTCATAACACAGGTACTGAGTATTACACCACCACCACCAGTGACCAAGATATAGGGGATCAAGGATTTTCCTTTATTAGGTTATTAGGTCTTTTATTTTAAGCCTTTAATCACTTAGGTCTCCCCTTGGGTAAGCTAAAACCATGACCAAATGACATCAGTTCATAATGTACCTACCTATTAAGTTTCTTGACATGCTATTACATACATGTACTTTAAATAAAAAAAACCTGCATGCCAGTCTCATCCGTCTCAAATCATGCAAATTTTTTAATAATCTCAAAGGTCACCCTACTCCAGTCTCTTTCCACATATTTCTGTCTTGCGGGGCTTCCCCAGTCAGGTTCAAAGTATTTTGGACAAAAAATAAATATGGTTTAAATGGAAATTCAAAAAAATAACTTTCAATCTTGGCCTAGATCTGGGACTATAGTTCGTCCAATCATTTATTTTCTCGATGACAGTTCCCGTAGAATGTAACTGCGCTTTTTACGCAAAAATTAACTTTTAAATGCGAGGTATAAAAAATATGACAACTGCCTAATTTTGTTCCTTGATCTCATATAATATTCATCTAAGACAAATTGAGTCCATATATGCAGTGATATTTTTTTAAAGTGCGATAAACAATAAACGTTTTCATAAAGTTACATTCTATGGGATTACATTAATCCCATAGAATGTAACTTTATGAAAATGTTTATTGTTTATCACACTTTAAAAAAATATCACTGCATATATGGACTCAATTTGTCTTAGATGAATATTATATGAGATCAAGGAACAAAATTAGGCAGTTGTCATATTTTTTATACCTCGCATTTAAAAGTTAATTTTTGCGTAAAAAGCGCAGTTACATTCTACGGGAACTGTCATCGAGAAAATAAATGATTGGAAGAACTATAGGCATACAATAGGTTCATACTCCCCGTTGAGAATTTCGCAGGTTATTATCTCTAGACAGAATTGCTCAATACCTATTTAGGTCACAAACAATGTCACAAATTCACATCACACCAATATGTATAGCGTATTTCAACCATGTTGTAAAGTTAACAAGTCGCAAAAGGAAATACATATCTTATCAATGCATTCCTCTTGAAGTATCCCAGTTATCATGTGTCGAAGCTGTCACTTTATCTTGTGAGATACTCGGTATTTGTAGAAGATGGGACGGTGGTTGCAAATTTTATAGAGCTAGTTGCTTCGTTGAAAATACATAGTTTGTTGTTCTGTAAGAATTTACGGTATTTTTTTGGTGAAATAATTTAGTTCTGCAATGGATATTATTAATGGAATATTGTAAGTAAAAAGAGTTTTTATTTTTTTATTTTTATGTGAGTGATGAACAAATGCGGAGATGACTGTCGACCTTCACTAGTTGGAGAGTCACTGAAGAGGAGAGAATATGTCTGTAATAGTCATGCTGACATTAATTTAAGTTTAAACTAGCGGCCCTGCTTTGTACAGGTTACTATTCCCCTTGAATCATTCTATCAATTGACGAAATTCGCTTTCAAATCCGTTGCGTAGTTCACAAAGTCTAAATGCACATTCGTACATGGGTACAGACGGCGTTAATTTCAAAATGATTGATTTGTATTTAAACAATAAAAAGACTTTAAGAATCATCTTTTAAAAGCCAATTGGATTACTGAACTGAATAGGTATAGAAGTTAATTTATCATTTTGTCCTTCAGACTGCCCTGGCACTAGAGTTCATTATACACTTATATTAGAGTTTATTAGAGCGCTGTAGGTACAAAGGTAGACAAAGACGTAAACGTGACCTTTGCGCTCAGCGTACTAGCTTTTTACGCAAATTGGTGACTAATTACCTATTTAATTAAAGTATAAATGAGTTTTTGTCATATTAAAATAACACCCTTTTATGAGAGAGAGAGAGAGACATTTATTCACACGCATTCGATACACGTAGATATATAAAAGGAAGAAATATAATCTACTTCAGAATAGTACCGATATGGTGTAAAATGGGCCCCACTCAGCGTTAATGTTGCGGCGCGTTTTTCCGTGAGACCCAAAATTTTTATGCTTATTTTCATAAATGTGTTTGAAAATTTTGGTCAATTTGTATCATCTCTCCAGCCTATATTCGTCCCACTCAGTGGCGTAACTATAACGTCTGGGGCCCGTGGCAAATTCATCAGATGGGGCTCCTTCCTCAATACAAAGAAGTGCATCAGCGTCCCTTCTGTGCTCTAAACAAAGCCAGGTCGGGGCCCCGTAGAGCTAGGGGCCCCTGGCATTTTGCCACCCTATAGTTACGCCACTGGTCCCACTACTGGGCACATGCTTCCTCAGAACGACAGGGCTTGGCCTTTGTATAAACATGTTTAATTATAGTGAGTCTAAATACTCAAGTTGCGATTGGACGCCATTTTTCTAATATGGCGGCGGAAGCGGCGAAGATACAAATAACGGCAATGTTGAAATTTTATCAAAATCTATAAATATTTCAATTTTACCTTAAATTGCTTATAGTAGAGAATTTTACCGTGTCTATTTTACGAAGATCAATTTACCTAGATCGCTATTCAATTCGAAGCTCACTGTAAATAACGTCAGCAGCACAACATTAGGTCTAGTCTCAAAGTTTTTATTTGCTTAAATCATGGTACAAAAGCTGTTATAGATCAATGTGGGCCAACACAATTCACCATACATTGGCATGTAACATTTTAAAATCTAATTATACTTTAAATAAAAAAAAAAGCACATTTCATCATTACTTAATTATACAAAAATAATGTCAGAATAATAGGAGAAATAATATAATTTTGCGGGTGGTAGGACCTTGTGCAAGGTCCGTCCGGATCGCTACCACCATCTTACTCGCTAATCCTGCCGCTAAGTAGCAGTGCTTGCACTGCTGTGTTCCGGTGTGGAGAGTAAGACATCCGGGGAAATTACGGGCACAAGAGGCATTTCATCTTAGTCCTCTAGGTTGGCAACGCATCTGCAACCCCTCCGGGGTTGCGGGTGTCTATGGGCAGTGGTGATCACTTACCATCAGGTGACCCACTTGCTCGTTTGCCTTCCTATTCATATATATAAAAAAAACAAAAAATAATCGCAAATTATAATCATAAGCAGTGGCGTAACTATACCTTCTGGGGCTCGTGGCAAATTCTTTTGATGGGGCTATCAGTAAAAATCGTCACGTTGTACCTACTCAGTTTAATTTTAATATTTTTGAGCTCGCGGGCTCTTGGGCCAGGGCCCTCTCGGGTCGGGGGCCCCTGGCATTTTGCCAGCCCTACCTATTGTTACGCCACTGATCATAAGTTATTTGCATTCAAAATCTGACATGGTGTAAAAACCTTTTTTACCTAGCTAGACCGACGATGGTAGGTACAATATATTGTTAATGTTTACACCTGCTACCGCAAGTTTACGCCGCCAACATGCGTTCTGTAAACAATCCCCAACCTTGAAGTATTAACAAAATTAACATGCACGCTCATTCACCCAAAAACTCAGCTAATAACCAATTAGGTTTACAGCTTGACCCGATAGCGAAGGCCAATGAGGCGTAGGCATTTGGAAAATGTGTTTGACTAACCATAAGTTACGCAAGTTAGGTATATACACAGTTTTTCTTTTTAAATAGTTTTTGCGACGCGTCTTTTTTTACTTTTCGGATTCTATGCGTTCTAATTTTCAGTGTCGTTTAGAAATTTCATTTCTAACGGTAAAACCGTAAAAGTAAACACAAAAAAATTAAGAAGTAAAAATTCTTGATTCATTTCATCACAATCACTACATACTACATAGTATAAAACAAAGTCGCTTTCTCTGTCCCTATGTCCCCATGTCCCTATGTATGCTTATATCTTCAAAACTACACAACGGATTTTGATGCGTTTTTTTTTAATAGATAGAGTGATTCAAGAGGAAGGTTTTTATGTATAATTCTGCGCAGACGAAGTCGCGGGCAGGAGCTAGTATTTTATAATAATTATTTAGTATTCCATCGAAATATGTTAAATGCAAATTACAAAAAGAAACTGTACGAAGTGACGTCTATAGACCATCGCGTAAATGAGTCCTCGCCCGCGCGGCACAGGGGCGCGGGGTAGGACGACAAAGGGGACCGAGAGGGGTGCGGGCGGGTAGTGCGCCGGCGGCCCGCATCTCTCGGCCCGCGGTTGTACCACCCCGCGTCCCCGTACCGCGCAAGCGAGGACTCATTTAAGCGGTCGGTCTATAAAAGGTTTGTTTAAATATATTGTCTACAATCTCCGTCCGTGTAGACTTTGTTCGATTAGACTCCACGCCAGGAGTAGTCTTTTGAACGATGTTTCCTTACAATTTACTGTTTTTAACGTTTTCTCTTATTTCGCTTCTATTTTTTTCAAAGAAATTGAATATTCCCCTAAAAAGCGTCGGTAAAGTAAACTGTCTGTCTAAATTTAGATTCTCTCAGTAACCTCGTCGGTCGGGTTCTCAGCAACCGCAAGAGTAAAGACCGTCCCAGGCGCGAATAAAAAAAAAAGAACAATCTTAAATCATTCTCTCGCGTAAAAGGAAAACATTCTTTCCTCGTTTAGCAGGTATATGTAGACCTGAAATATTACTTCTCGTCCGAATTTCAAAGACAAAAGTGTTTTCTACAACCTTATGAAATGTTTGTTTAAATCACCAAAAGATGCCGAGCATGGCTAGTACGAGAGCACGCATGAGCTGTGCCGCTACCCGTCTCTTTCTAACTGTTCGTTCTAGAACGAGACGGGTAGTCAATCAAGCCTGCAACACAGCTGTTGCGCTTTTTGAAATGACATGTAAAAATACTAGCTTCAATTTGACGGAATTTTGTGGTATATACATAGGTTTCTAGAGCCCGACTGATATCCATACATACATACATACATAAATCACGTCTTTATCCCTTACGGGGTAGACAGAGCCTAAGGTGACAAGACCTAAATACCACGATTAGCATGATTGTGGGCGTATGGATGGAAAGGGGAATCAAAACAGTGATGGGTTGCTAGCCACATCGCCTATATAACATGATCCCTAAGATTTTCGCTCAATCTTTCGATGGGCTTTTAACATTGCGCGGGAAGAGAAGCAACTGGTACATTCTATGTTTTTTTCTTTGCCCCCAGACCAGTATTTACCAAGCGAATTGTGAATCGCGACCGCAGTTTGACAAATACTATAACATGCCTGTGCGGTTGGCGTGAGCCCTCAAATCCTCTTTGTTTCTCTGACCCCATTCTCACACACATTGTTGGCAAAATTATACCCCGGCCGTGTTATACAAATTATGTGACAGTTGAATTATTTATTTACACATGTTGTTCAGTTGTATGATGTTGTTCAGTCTTGAGTGGGACGTGGAATTTAGATGAATGAATGTATGAATGAACCATGGAAGTGGTTGGCCATTTTATGTAGCATTAACTTAAATGTGTGGCACAAAAAGGTTGTATCAATTCATTATCATCATCATACGTTGTTTAGAACGTTCGTATTAAACGATGTAAGTAAGTAAATAAATGCTTTATTGTATGGTCTGTTTCATTTTAAATGACGAAAATGCAATTAACGCGGGATTTTACAACTTCTTTTGTTGCTGAATATGAAAGGAAAAAATAACAAAGAGACATAAAAACACTGACCGCAGTATTGGAGTAGCTCAACCCTTCTTGATCTTTGAAATGAAAGATTTTAATTTTTATTTAAAATATGATTATTAATACACCCGTTAGACACTAAAAAAATATTGCACTTAAGCCTGGAAAGTATCCCCTCCTATTGATTATTGTTTATTACCTGAATTGGACCCTTTTAAGTATAATAGGTGTATTGTTTTCCATAAACAATTACAGTGCGGCTAACACTCAGGTAAAAATTTCTTATACCTACTATTAAACAATTGTGCTAAGTGATTTTGATATAGTATATAATTATTATTTTAGAAACGCACGTCATCTAGTGTAACACCGACCAACAACATCAAAACTATCAAGATTGTTTGTTCACGGTATACTTTTAGTTAACACTAATGGTTTTACAACCCCACTTGAAGTTAACAATTGAACAATAGATGTCGGTTTTAAGTACTTTTCGTCATTTTAAATAAAACAGACTATACAAATATAGAGAAGTAGAGACAAATCACAAAAAAAGACCTTAAATATACGCACAAAGGCGAACTTATCCCTATAAGGGATCTCTACCAGTTAACCTTTGAGTAACTGAGAGGAGCATTAAGCGAGAGACCGACAAAGAGTGAGTTTAAAATATCCATATAGTGAAAGCCACAATAGAGCGTGTACGTGTTGAGATGTATCTCAAAATACAACAAACAATTCATAAATAAACTACTAAATATCATTAAACACGTGCATACATACACACTATATACCTACAATATGAGTACACAACACACATACAATATTTAAGGAGATGGTGCGAGCCACATCTTCTTCAAGCCCTCCTTGAATGAAGCCACAGAGGTAGATTGCCTGTTGGACGTCGGTAACCGATTCCACAGCTTAGCAGAGTGAACTGTGAAGGATTTAGAGTAAGTTTTGGAGGATGAAACAGGACAGGCTAAAAGGAGATTAGTATCAGACCGTAGCCGATGCTGGCTACCGGCAGCCAAGTAGCTAAATCGCTCGAAAAGATACATAGGAGCAGAAGGATTGAAAAGAATGTTGAAGAGCAATGACAGAATGTGGATGTTCCTACGATCTCTGACAGGCAACCACTCAAGTTGCGTGCGGAAGTGAGACACGTGGTCGTACTTCGTGGTGGTTCGATGTTCATGAATAATCAATTTTATAGAACAACCCAGTAGGCTTATTGTCTAACTCGCTCGCAATCGCCATCGTGTTCATTTTGACAGTTCATGTATGCTGACAATTGGCATGGGAAGCAGCTAGCTGTCACATTCATACGAGAACTGTCAAAATGAACACGATGGCGATTGCGAGCGAGTTAGACAATAAGCTCTTCAACCTCGACATTGGCGGAATTATCGACAGTATCGATGGCGCTATTTCTTTTTAAAAATTGATTGATTGACAATAAGCCTACAGGATTTAAAATGTCAAATGATGAATGGAAATTTCTTATCACCTTAACACAGTTCCCTAAATTTGAGAAAATCTACTAATGTTTATGTCATATTAACGTTAACTTCTAAGCGCATGGTTCGTGAAACCCAACGTTCTAAATTCAGAACAAATGTCCAAGTTTATTGGTTTTTTAACAAGTGACATCGGGTTTCAATTTCCAAACAAACGGGTACCTATTTGACGAGGGTATTACGGCCTTAAGACGTGGAAATGACATTCGAGTCACGACTGCCCTCCGGCGGTTCGGCGAGAGATTACCCTGTTCGTTGCTCTCTCATTACGCGCATCGTACTGCGGTAAGCTAGCAAATCACGCAATGTATTAGAGAATCGCTTCTGAGTAAACGGTCGCGTGTAGTCTTGGTGGGGAAAACGACTTGATCGACTTGGCGCTCTTGACTGTCGCCACCGGAACAATTCATCTGTGAACATGATTCACTCATAAATGCTAATGTGCTAAGTAAGTGCAATTTATAACGTCTGATGATTTAGGGGCCTAGTTCATCACTCTGCTAAGTTCCTGATATCTTAAGTTAAGTGTCAGTTATCTGTGATTCCCTCTCTATTTATTACTAAGAAACGGACAGACGATATCATAGATAGCTGACTTAGAGAAGGGAATTTCGTATAAGCCTAACCTAGCTAAACCTCATTAACTGACTGGATCTTTGTTGTCTTCATACACACATACCGTCACGCCTTTTTCTCATAGGGGTAGGCACTAGGCAGATACTACTTTGTTCCATTTGCTACGATCCTGACATACCTTTTTCGCTTCATCAACATTCATCAATCTTTTCATACATGCTCGTTTGTTGTTTCAATAAAGATTTTTTATTGTTTTATTATAATTATTAAGCGAAATAATTGTATAGACATATTTTCTACGGATCATGATCACGGGTAGAATGAAAAAATTGGGAGCTTATTAAATATAATCGCAATCGCAGTTTGCAATCGTACAGAATTTCTATTGCTAACTGTGAATCATTTAAAAAAATTATTACCAGAAATTATTGGTTTTGATTTTATATGCCTACTATGTTATGCTCACAGCTTTTTCTCCGTGCCAGAATAAAAATAGCCCAGTTCCCTATCCTGTCTATGATACTCATGGTGTATTTATAATATTTGTGCCACAAGTCAATAGCACTCGACTGTTGGACATAGGCCTCCCCTAAAATGTGCTATTTTACCTTGTCTTCAGCTTGTCACATCCAGATTATGTTTTGTAAGTTTTCGTTATAAAAACGTTTCGAATGCGTTCACGTAAACGTTGTTCACGTTGCGGGTGGTAGGGCCTTGTGCAAGGTCCGTCCGGATCGCTACCACCATCTTACTCGCTAATCCTGCCGCTAAGTAGCAGTGCTTGCACTGCTGTGTTCCGGTGTGGAGAGTAAGACAGCCGGGGAAATTACGGGCACAAGAGGCATTTCGTCTTAGTCCTCTAGGTTGGCAACGCATCTGAAATCCCTCCGGGGTTGCGGGTGTCTATGGGCAGTGGTGATCACTTACCATCAGGTGACCCACTTGTTCGTTTGCCTTCCTATTCATATAAAAAAAAAAAAGTCTCAATTACTATGGATTAATCGGCAGCGCCATTTGCGGAGCGAAACGGGAACAAACTATTCTCATAGTATTTGACATTTGAACGCAAACGCGTTCGAAACGTATTTTGTAAGCAAAAACTTACTAAGCATAGTGATCGTAACTACCCCTAGATTACACGTACTGTAGGGTACAAGTACCTGATCGTGATCACTTATAGAATTGGGATTGTCTAAAAAAAAATACCTATCCTTTTTATATTTTTTTTGTGCAGAATAGTCAATTATAAGAAACCAATTTCAATGTTTTCTCATATAACTCGGTATTTTCTTCACTATTAATTATTGAAAGTATTTTGGTTGATGACGTCAGAGTTTCCATTGTGACGTCAGAGTTTCCATTGCCGGTGTCACACATCTGCTTATTGGACAAATTGATCATAAAACGTATGTGAAGCGCCGCCATTAACGTCTTTTCTATCTGTGGTGAAGTTGGCAAACTGTCATTAGTATCAATGTCAACATGATTCAACAATAACACAGGAAGATTTACGCGATCTTCTCCTATGAATTTTATATTTTCACAATCGTTACACATACCATAACATTCTGCGCGAAGCAGAAAGGTCCATAAACACATACCAGGTATTATCGAGACAAAACAGGACCCGGAGATAAGACAGCAAACTCAGTAGGCGAAAGTAAACCGAAAAACGTAATATATTAAAATATTTAGCGGAAAATCTTTCATGTGAGCGAAGCACATCGCTGCGCGGTTACACTGTTGCCTAATTATCTACCGAAAGTGCTTCTAAATCTAAACTATAATACAACAATATGAAAGTGAACAGTGGAAAAAACAAGAATGACAGTAACAAGATTGCCCATTTGCTTGTCATCTGTCATAAGATGAATGAAATGTCAGATTGCGGGTCCAAATTGAACTCCGTAGTATAATACACGCGTAAATAGCATAGAATTTGTAACCTTTGCAAATAAAGTACATTTTGGACCGTCTACGTCATGTCTGGGAATATCAAATGAAAGTCATTGCTTATTTTTCATGTAATAAATTCATTTTAGCAAAATAAAATAAAGTAAATACAGAAAACGATTTAAAAAGCATTTATCTCGAAATGGTTTTCGATTTACTATACATTGTAAAAAAATAGACAATCCCAATTTTGACGTATACTTTCAGAAATATTCAGTGATACCTGAGGATTTGCATACCAATATTTTATGCCAAGGAATACCTAAAAGGTTTCCGTAGGATAATGGAAAGTCTTACCCAATACGACGTGGGCGATGCCGTGGGTTGGAACCGGGTTCTACCTCAATTTCAATTTTAAACTTTGACAACATTTATTACGAACTCTGTTGTTTGTTAAACATTTAACACTGATTGTTGTTTTGCGTAGGTATGTTATGTGCTGAAGGAGCCATATTCATGTTTAAAGGAAATGTGTTCGGTAAAAGTTTGTGGCCTTTTCTTTTGACAGGTACTGTTGGGAGTGAAGTATTTCTTCTGCTGACTGTACTGTACTATATTCCTTGAGTAAAATTAACAGTATACGCGGTTAAATAAAAATCACTTAATTTCAAAGTCATATTGCTCAGTCTGGTTTCTTACCTGGATTCTGTGACACAGGGGCTCCTAGCTCAGGATCCAGTCACAGATTCATATGTTGTAAGATTTTGATACAATACACTTTTTCATTTTCATTTTTTCAAATTATGACATGTGGCAAGTGGCTCAATATTGAAAGGTGACTGTTCATGAGAATGCCAATTAACTGTCTCGATGTTGAGAGGTGGCCTGTGCAGCAGTGGGACTTGAAAAGGCTGGAGATGATGAGACGTGGATCCTAGCGCACCAGCTAACTGAGCTCCTCTCTGTCTGCAGTGAGCAGCCAATCTTCACGTGCAAGGCGCACGTGTTCCACATAGATCCGAAGACGAAGCGCTCCTGGATGTCCGCCAGCTCCACTGCCGTCTCCGTCTCCTTCTTCTATGACTCCTCGCGCAATCTCTACCGCATCATCAGCGTTGAAGGCACCAAGGTATGTAGCATTCAAGTTTCAAGCGATATCCCTAAAAGTACAGTCCGTCAGCTCAAAGAATGCCCTTCGCTTTTCGGGTGAATTCGGAATAATAGAAAATGACTGGTGTCTTAGAATTATTTTGGAATATTTCAGCAGGTAGTTAGTTTAGATTGGTACATACATAAATCACGTCTCTATCCCTTACGGGGTAGACAGAGTCTAAGGTAACAAGACCTAAAGATCGCGTTTAGTATTATTGTGGGTATATAGATGGAAAGGGAAGTCAAAATAGTGATGGGTTGTTGGCCACATCGCCTTTAACACGATTCCTAAGATTTTCGCCCATTTCCTCGATGGGCTTTTATCATTTGCGCGGGAAGAGAAGCAACTGGTACATTCTAAGTTTTTTCTTTGCTCCCAGGCCAGCATGGAAGTACTTTAGATTGGTTACGCCTGCAAATGTTTATCATGAAAATTGATTTAGAATTCACTTGTCTTTGTACCATTTGAACATCGAATCAACCAATGTGTGGATAACTGACCCAACCATCTGAAGTATTCCGGTCTTATTATCTTATCTTACTAATATTATAAAGGCGAAAGTTTGTAAGTTTCGATATTTGGATGTTTGTTGCTCTTTCATAGAGACAGATATTTACAGTCCCGGGGAAGGACATAGGATAGTTTATATAGTTCCCGCCGGATATCGATAAGCGAATTCATCGCAGACGGAGTCGCGGGAAACTGCTAGTAAGACGTCCCATATGTCCCACAGCTGGGCGCAGGTGGGAGAAAATGTATACTGGACCCAAAACTAACAGGTAATCTTGTCCACAGGCGGTAATAAACAGCACGATAACAGCCAACATGACATTCACGAAGACCTCGCAGAAATTCGGACAATGGAGCGACGTCCGAGCGAACACCGTCTACGGGTTAGGTTTCGCGTCCGAAGCTGAACTGGGAAAGGTAATTAGTTTAGTAATTCGATGTTAGCGTATCTTCCGAGGTAACAAGACCTGAAAGGTTGTGTTTAGCATGATTATGGGCGTTCATATAGGTGGAAAGGGGAAACAATATAGTGATGGGTTGCTGGCCGCATCGCCTATAACATGATTCATACGAATTTTGCCGACTGCCTCGATGGGCTTTCACCATTTGCGCGGGAAGAGAAGCAACTGATACATTCTATGTTTGTCTTTGATCCCAGGCCAACTGTGTGAAAGGAGTTGATCAGTGCTTATCTTTACACTCAGTTTCTTCTGTTATTTCTTGAATAGGGCGACGTATAAGTTTTATGTGTGGCATGCGTCGTCGTGTTACGCACACTGTAATTTTTCTACTTGACTTACATTATAGGGTTCAAGCTTAGATTAACAATACAACTAGATTCACGGTCCCATACAAAATCAAAGCGAAAAAGTGGTCGTGTTGCGTATGCTTATAGCTATATCTTTTTTACCTTCTTTATTAACGTAAAATAAACCTTAAGTCTAAGCAACAAAGATCCAAATAATTATAATTGTATATAATACTTACGACGTTTCGTCACAAGACGTGCGAAAGCGTTCGATAAACAAAAGAACTACCTTCGTTTCAAAAAGATGTCATTCTATTTGAGGAACAGGGTAATAATGGAGTCGCAATCGCATTAAGTATATAACTCGATTTTTTTTTATTTGACAGATATTTACAAATACAAATAATAACATGAATTTTAATAATTAAGCCTATCTACGTTCCACTGCTGGACACAGGCTTCCTTTAACAACGAGAGGGATTGGGCCATAGTTCCCACGCAGGCCCAGCCAGGCAACAGCCGTAATAGCCTAGTTGTTCGACCTACCGCCTCTCAAGCAGAAAGCCGTGGTTTCAAACCAGGCCTCGCACCTCCTGAATTTTTCGGAATTTATGTGCAAAATTTAATTTTAAATTTACTATAAGCTAATGGTGAAGGAAAACATCGTGAGGAAACCTGCACAGATCGGCGAAGAACTTAAATGATACACACACACACACAAATCACGTCTTTATCCCTTACGGGGTAGACAGAGCCTAAGGTAACAGGTACCTACAGGCCACATTTAGCAAGATTGTGGGCGTATAGGTGGAAAGTGGAATCAAAATAGTTACTTAATACTTAAATGATGGCTGTGAAATTATCCGTTTATTAATTACCCTTAAATAAATTTAGTTTGTTATATAGCTGTCTTTTAGAGCAGTTTTTTGCCTGAGAGGATTCTTTTTTACAATATATTTGGCTATTTCCAGTTATGTCGAATTTGGCAAAATGAATCGAACGTATAGCAGATTTTTGTAAGTTCTGTAAGTCCTGTAAAGTTCTTCTTCTCTTTCTCTCGCGACAATAGTTATCCATTCCGCACAGCAAAAAGGATCACTAGGAAATCAAAATCTACAAAAAGACACAATATATATTTTATTTTAAAACGAGAACTACTCCATGAATTTTTTGTTCTAAAACCACCGATTATTGTCAAGATGGTGGGCCAACATTGGCCAAACAATAAATTATTGATTTTAAAATGTAAGCTGCAAATTTTTACGTACTTTATGAAATACTGACTTGTACTTACTTAAAGAAAAATATTCCTTCCGAAACCTAAGTGTTTCGGTGGCTGTTTTTGCAATTTTTGAACGCACATTGTGGCATTTCGACACGTCCTCACGTTGGCCGAGGTTGGCGCATACTGTCAGAAATAAGGCCACAAATTTATTTTGTGGTCTTATTTCTCGGAGCCGTTTTCAGAGCTATCACCGTGAATCTAGTTGTATTGTTGATCGAAGGGTTCAAGTGAGTTTTTGGTTATCGTGACGAAGAGCGGGATACTATACGCGCTTATAGCTACTAAGGCACGATCATTTTTCGAACTTTCCTTGTATGGTCTAAGACGCTGAATCACGTCTCTGTAGAACTCTTTTCTCATAAGATTTCGCAATTCTTTCTTTAGCAGTTCTATGACTTACCAGTCATTATGACATATTCAGTTAAAAGGTTCCATAGTGGTACAATTTTGGGTCGTCTAACTTAAGTATCAAAGGTCCATTATGTGGAAATGGAGTTTCTTCGAGTCTGTTTCCTAAACATTGCCATCCCTTGTTGCAGTTTATAGAAAAGTTCCAAGAGGTGAAAGAGGCTATACAGGCGCAACAGATGTCAGGCAAGACCACCAACGGTAACAGCGGTGCGGCCACGCCGGTGGCGTCGGCCACCGCCTCGCCGCTGCTGGCCGCGCGCGCGCCAGCCGACGAGGCGCCGCCACAGCCCCCGCCGCAACAGGTAATGAATATCATCGCCATTATCATACATTTACGTCATTTATTATACTCATTGTCATCAATGTCATTTACTTCATCGTAGCAGAATTGTCATTTTCATCATCATTATCATCAATAGTTCCACTACCGTTATTACCATCATCCGAACTTCCACCACCACCAACACGATTATCATTTTTAATAAAATCACCATTATGAATTTTCAAATTATTGTCATTGTCATTTTCATCACTATCTACATGATCTCGATCGCCGTTATCATCAATGACATTATCATTATTATTATTAACATCATCGTTATTCTATCATTATATTTTACTTATGTTTTGTTTCAGCCAAAAGTGGATAATGACGAGATGATGGTCCATCAGAGAGCCCACTCCGTATCATCTACACTACAGGTATTTTATTTAACCAGATAAACTCGCACACAATAAATAATAGTATTACTTACCTTGATAATTGACGATCTTGCAAGTGAATTTTGACCAACTTCCAGTGGTCGTGTCCATAGGAAATTTGGTATGTGCGTAGAATTGACAATGCAATAGCGAGGAACCAATAGCCAAAAAGATTTATAAACTGTACCTAATAAAAATGACAACGGAAAAATCCAAAAAGAGCATTTCTCCGAAGAGAAATCCACATAACCTTTTTCTCGAATTATCCAACTTCGATAGCAGTTCAGTTCAGAATCACGAGCATTATTGATTTTAGTATAAGGCAAAAAGTGTCCCAAAGTTTTTATATACTTTCTTAATTTTGTATTTTGTTACTCTCATACAAGTTTTTACGGAGATATAACGGAAAAGGAATGAAAAAAATGGGATAATTTTTGCCTCATACTAAAAGCAATAGTGCTTGTGTTGTGGATCCTGTGCTGCTTGCTGACTGCCATCGAAGTTGTATAATTCGAGAAAAAGGGTCCAAAAGTGAGGCTTAAGATCACTGGGAGTCTAACCTGAATCCTCGTCCTCATCAATCTGTGACACTAACTAAGCGAATATTGTCACTAAAGATTAGATTATTACATTGTAAAAATAAAATGGGAAGTAAAATTTTGGTAACGTAAAAAAACTTTGTTTACTAGAGCGGTTACGCGACAGTGGGGCGGGCGCCGCGCGGGCCGCTGGCGTCTGCGGGAGCGCCTCCGCCTGAGGTCTTGCCCGAGTCTACGGAACAACAGCTGCGCTACGAGAACGACCGGTTGAAACTCGCGCTCGCGCAGAGGTAAGTCCGATAAATGTAGAAAATAGCCTTAAAATAAACCATAGTTATAAGTCGGGTATGGTTCGACTAGTTTCGGTCTTTCCGGAATACCTTCCTCAGGGATGACATTAAATATACTTGGCATGAGAACGTTAGTATTATAACAAGCTTTTAGTTATTGTCTCGTTATGTACCTACTCAAATCTTGCTAATTACATTTAACGCAGTTCCTTTAGCCCTGGATTAAAATTTGGGTACTTACATTAAGAATTTAAATGTTAACATAACGTTTTGAGGCTTCAGTGATTAACAGATCTTTTTGCATTACGTGATTAAAATACGAATAACGTTTTGTAAAGTTTAATTCCATTGTAAGTTTTTGTACAACACTTAAAAACTAACTTTAGGAAGTAACAGGTACAGTCTTCAGTAAACTAATTAACAGAATATCTTTATAATGAACATTTAAAAGTAAGTTATCATACGAGTTAACTAATAGCTAAGCAAATTCTTTTGTCACTAAATGCCAATCATTATTATCATTCAATCGATTCAACCAAATTAAAACAAACAACGTTCAACATACGAAAACAATTAACAGAAACAAGAATACACTCACGTCAAAACAACAACACCCTTTTTAAAACAATCTGCCCCAAATATTTTAACCAATTGCAATCAAATCAATCCCCTGCTAATAAAAGGTACATATCTCTTTTTTAGCTAAAATACATTTTGTCTTTTTCTTGGGACCGATAATGTTAAAATGACGTAAAAAACATGACGTATAATTTAGGTAGTCCCCAGCAAACTCGAGCTAATAGTGGCTTTAAGAAGGCCTACCTTCCATTTCTCCAATTTTAGGGGGCATATGGGAAACTGATGTAAAATAACAAAAACTACATTTCACGCGAACTCCTTTTTACAAGCAGTATTCCTAATGCTCGTATCCAACGATCGGTACAAAACCATCGTCATACTGTTGATTGCTGAATTCATGGTGATACTGCGGCTCGAACAGCGCCTTAATTGGCTTGTGCTTGATGGGGAGTTCGATGGGTTGTTCTACGGAGTGTTCGACGGAGTGCTTCACCGGGGTGCCTATTCTGTGAACTATCGCGTTGAAACCATTTTTGTCGTCCGCCTCGTATTCTACCACCCGTTTTGTGCCGTCTGTCTCTATGAGGGTGTAGCTGCCTGGAAAATAAAGGTTGTTGTTATATTATAATTTGGAGTGGTATACGCTTTTGGATTGAGCTTTGATGCAAAATAAATAAGTATAGCATCTTAATAGGAAATTTACTAATCATGGTTAGGGCAATATAGTGATTTGTCAAAAAAAGGCAGCAAATCATCTATCTTCTATTTGGATAAGACAATTTACTGTTACCCCCATTTTGTTGTAGTGGTGAATGGTTTCGTAAAATTTGAGCTGTAGTTTTGTAGCACTGTTTGGGCCTTCGGCCTTATCAGATATTTTGGACCAGGAGTTATAGGAACATTATAACGATGCTTTGGCTTTTGTATTTTTTTTTTGGATTCACTAAGAAGATTATAAATTACGTGTCATACATGTCGCCATTTCGTTTTTTAGAGAACTAGTGCGCCCAGTCCCAATAGGCTATCGAACTTCCCTTAAAAGGAAGATATACTCTATCAAAGAATCGAGTATTTTACTTCCCAATTTTTGTATTTATTTTTACGGTTTACCCGCTAGAAATTATATGTATTTCTGAACAACACTGATAACTAGCACACGTAGAAAAATCTTTATCCCTGATTTTTCTACGTGTTCTACTATTCAGTATTGTTTAGAGATGTAAGAAATACTGTAATTGTATGGTAGATTTCGCTATCTGTACTTTCGAGTGGTTTGCTTTTAAAAATCGGGTCTCTGGTTATATTGATGGCGTACCTTTAACTTTGTCGCCGTCCCTAGTCTCCCAGTGCTCCTTGTTGTCGCCGGTGTGGGGGTCTTTCACGGAATAGTCGAAGGCGTACTTTGGATGCGCCTGAAATTTGTACAGTTAAACAATCATTTACATTGCAAAATCTGGAAGTTACTGGTAATTCATGTCACACGACAATTGTTCGCAAGATGAGGGCAGCGCAAGACCGGTCTTTATGGCGCTTTGGGGGGTGCCTTTGACATTACTACTCGGGTATTCGTAATCGAATGTAACTCACATGGTAATCCACATCGTAATCGTCATGATGTTCTTCCAAGCTCTGGTGGGGTATGGCCTTGTACTTGTAGGAATCCAGGTCTTGGCCGTCGTAGCTGTGGTAGCCTTCGTACTGCGCCGCGGCACACGCGAGCACCAGGAGAAGGGGGAGGGTGCGCTGCAGAGACAAGTTATTTTTATTAAAATAAGCATTAGCCAACTTTAATGAGCTGTTCTACAATCTGTCCTAACATTTATCGGGAATATTTAATACTGGATGCGAAATTTGGTCACCCCTTTGACACCAAATACATGGAAACATGTGCCAATCCTCAAAAACTTTCACAGGGATGTCAGTCTAACCCGTAGAAATATTGCCGATTTATTTTAAGACACTGGTTTTTGTCGGTCTGTTTTCCACGCCAGTCTTGGGAAATGCAAACGGATTTCTACGTGGACGGTGGGTTCCACTTAATTATCCAAGTGAGCGACCGAGTGTTAAAACTGCACTCACAAAATATCGTAGACTATCGCGAATTTCCTTCCACTATCTGTGCTTCCGCCCGCTGTGGCCGTAGGGTTGCAAGACGCCAGATTTTAGCGGTTTTTTTACGAAAGTATTCGGTTTTTAACCTTCGACGTAAAAAGAGGGGTTTTGTAAAGTTATAAGGTTGACGTCGATGTCGCTCTGTGTGTGTGTGTGTGTGTGTGTGTGTGTGTGTGTGTGTGTGTGTGTGTGTGTGTGTGTGTGTGTCAGTGTGTCTAGCAGTTTAAATACTACCAGGTCTTCCAAAATGATGTAAGGCATTTTTGGCCTAAATGATTATTCGATTAATGCATAGGTTTGTTTTTAAATTGGAGTCAGGTATCCTAATGTATGGTAACCCTGCCGCAGTGCGTAGGCGTAATGAATCACGTCGTGTGCGGTGCCATTACCTCGGGCGTGTTCGTGTGTTTCCGGGTGTTTCCGCGTTGCGCGAGTAATGGCGGTCGGTTCGAGAAGTTCGTTTGGTAGTTTCGTATTTAGATTTTCTTGCTTTCGTTACGTATTGTATTAGAATTGGTTTTGGAAATGTGGTTCCGGATATTAAGAAACAAACAACCATTATTCTTGAATGAACATCAGAGATCAGTGCAGTAAAGTTACAAAAATAAATTACGGTAGACGACAATAAACGATATTATTGCTTAAAAGTGATCTCTAGTAGAGTATTTAGATACATAAGTTTGAGTAGGATAGCGTGAAATTAACTAGGACAAAAATATTTGTGTACTATGCTTATTTCCCTGTGGTATATTTACCTAGTTCCAAATTAAGCGAGGCATGCATTGGATAATTTTAAGCTTAGGTAAGTATTTTTTTTTGTTGTGTCGTGGATATTTTCTATGTGCATACTTTGTTAAGACTTATCTGTTATTCTCGTGTTTACATAAATGAAATCACAGCTGAATCGATAGCATAATCGATACCGATTTATGCAAATCTATGCTGAACAAAGTGATGGAGAAATCTGTGTTAAGTAATTGTGTGATTTGTGTGTAAACATTGTGTGTTGCTGACAGTTCGCATGCTCTCTATTATTGATTATTGGATATCGCAGTTTATTCATAAATTTCATAATAATAACCGTCATCGTATTTCCAGCTAACACATCTTAGATTGACTAAATAATTGGTTGTGTCATTATGCGTGACTACCGTTTCCGTACTATAAATGAATGAAAGAAAGAAAGAAGACATTTATTCCTTCTTGCGAGACACACAAATATAAGAGAATGTACACAATTTAATAGAAAAAAAACTCAGACATGAAAAATAGATCAGTGTGTGTCTTCGCGAAATTAAAACGGTCGTAGGCTCAGCATTACGCTGAGGTGATAGACACCTGCAGCACTGATTTTCAGCCAGAACCGTATGTGACTCACGAAACGATACACAGATACAATATACTACATAATCCACAAACTTTAACTAAAAAACTACATAAATTAATTAAATAGTTCACAACTGAGGGAAAACTAAATTGTTCAAAAACAACAGGCTGGCATATCAATGTGCAAAGTGCTGGAGGACTATTGTAAGGATTTTTGGAGCGTCAATAAGTGATCGTTCAGCTTGCGCTTGAAGGTGTAACGCTCACTCTTAAGTACTGACCTACGCATAGAATGATCAGCCAAAATAAGTCTATACGTAAAAGTGAAATCAATAAGCAAACTGATAGCTCGAGTCATCACTCTTCACACAAATGACTCTTCTGTGTAACGGATTAACATGTCATCGTTATGTCATTAGTGGCATTACGTCAGTGCGTATGTTTTCTTAATAGTAATGGTAACTAACAAACCTATTATAAATTAACAGTCATCCGCCTCGTCATTTTGTCTGTTCGCGATAAACTCTAAAACTACTAAACGGATTTTTATGTGGTTTACACCAATAGATAGGATGGTTCACGAGGAAGGTTCTAGTATATACTTTGTCAAGCTTTTATGTAAATTGGTTGAAATATAACCATAATTGTTAGAAGTGTCAGAAAAGGTCGAGTTTTCATAGGAAACTTTGCCTAATCCGTTTGGGATTTAACCAATCTTTATTCGTCCTTTATAGATCTACAAAAAAGTCCGCGATGGCATATATCTTTTACTAGCTTCATTGTGACTATTCACAATTAGATTTTGTAAACACTTATAATCCATACTATTCCATACTAATATTATAAATGCGCAACTGTGTCAGTCTGTCTGTTACCTATTCAGGCTTAATCCGCTGAACCGGTTTAGTTGTAATTTGTGATATATGATTGTAGATATTTTCGTTTCTTGAGAAGGACATACATAGGATAGTCTTTGGCCCGGAAAATCGCATAGTTGCCCCAGGATAACGATAAGCGTATTATGCGCAGACGGAGTCGCCGGCAACAGCTAGTTAAACACAGCGTTGTAACAAAGTACTATGTTTCGCTAGTCAGTGGTTTGTAATTAATTTGTCATTTATGATCTTAGTTTAATGACACTTTCATTTGACATTTGGCTTTCTGTTAGGACTTAGACTTTAGCGATCTGTAAATTTGAAATTAAACTGTCTTGTTGCTAGATATTGGTTACGTTTGTGGAGAGTTTTCTCAGTGCGTATCTGACAGACAGTAAAGTTGGATAAGATGGATTGTTAACTCTAACAATATTCCGCTATTAATTATCAATAGCTTTTCCAACACTGAAATACTTATTTAATGGTGGCGTTACACATAAATCACGTCTTTACCCCTTACGAAGTAGACAGAGCTTAAGGTGACAATACCCACAGGCCACGTTTAGCAAGATTGTGAGCGTGTAAATGGCAAATAAATAAAATCTAAATAGTGATGGGTTGCTAGCCGCATCGCATAAAACATGATTCCTATGAATTTCGCCCATTGCCTCGATGGGCTTTTACCATCTGCGCGGGAAGAGAAGCAACTGGTACATTCTATGGTTTTTCTTTGCTCCCAGACCAGCATGGAATTTGGCGACGTTACACTTGGAAATATTACTTGAATCTGCCTTATTTTAATGAAGTTAAAACACATACCGTCACGCCTCTGTCCAATTAGGGTAGGCAGAGACTTTGTTCCACTTGCTACGAAAGTGACATATCTCTTTCGTTTCTTTCATCCCTCTACAGTATGTGAGAACCACGGCATGCGGGTTTCGTGTACTATCGGCCGGTTCAAGTATCAAACCCATGTGAGACAGCAAGACAACCCGAACATCGATGCAGGAGCTCGCGGGCCTAATCTTTTTAAAACGCTACGCCACATGCATAACATGATATAATTGTTTATAAACAATTTCCGTAAGCAGATTGCTAGCCACTAGACCGCGGAGACCGCACGCGCGTGACTCTATCTCTTGATCTCGTTTAATAATTACATGATCTATGCGCATGCGTATAGTATGGAATGGCACCTCCCCGCCCCCCTGGTTAAGCCTTAGTCCCGACATATTTCACATGTCCTAACTAGTCTTAGGAATATCATATGGTGATGCGGATGGCAACCCGTTACTATTTTGATTCCCCTTTCCACCTATACGCTCACGATCGAGACCGACGAGGTCTGGAAAGTTGGGAATTGCCTGATGAGGTGGTTTGCAAGCCGAGCAACGCTAGGCTTGTGAAGACGAGTCAGGCAATTCATGTTTCCGTCGAGGAATGTATAGTGCTTTTTTCAAACAATTTCAGGTAGTAAAAAATAATAAAATAAAACAATGAAAACAAATAGATTCAATCTCGTATAGAACACAATTTTACAGCCATCTAAAAACTTTTTTAAAATCATAGACATTATATAGTTCTTTGTTCTTTGTTTCTGTATTGTTTTGTACTGATTTGTGGTGTTCAATAAAGAGTATTTGTATTGTATTGTATTGTATAGACAGAAAATTAAAAAACAACTTGCACACGCACAGCGATGAAAACCGAACGGATGCCCCGGCTGTATGGAATTATTCCATCGTCCTCTCAATTTTACATGCAATTGTTTAAAGTTTTAAAAAGTTAACGAAGCGGGAAAAATGCATTTTACTACATTTCATTTACTCCTAGGTGAAGTTAAAAATGAGGCACTTCCCGTGTTCTATTTTCTAACGGAAAGAGAAAATTTCCGAGAATGTTTGAGAAAATGTTCATTGTTCATTGGAACGGGTAACAATTAACAGACCGCAAATATATACGGATATATGTATATGTTATTCTGGGTTTCCTCTATCAGTTTATGTAATCTTTCATTACTGTAGTCAACAAACATGTCCACAAATAACAAAATACAATTTCCCCCCAAAACAAACGTAAGCTATTTGCGCTGACTCCGCCGGTCGATACAAGGAAATTGATGTGGTCCTGTCTATATCTATAGGTTCTATAAGAGGTACGCTTTGATTGTGTATGGGGATTATATAATCTCTGTAGGTAACTATATCACTAACAGAATGTGACGGCGATTACTTTTGATGAGCATCCGATATTTCGATGAAATAGCGTGCATCATGAATTCATGACCATGATCGGAGAGGGTAAGAGTCGTTTGAATATTCAAAAACCTTAATCCTCGGGTTCCGTTAGGTTAGTTTTGTAACTTTTTCAGAGTTAATAATAATACAGTCCCTACCATTATTATAAACACGAAAGTAACTCTGTTCACGCCTAAACCACTGAACCGATTTTAATGAAATTGGGTTCAGAGATAGTTTCAGTCCCGAAAAATCGCATAGTTCCCGCGGGGTAGCGGTAAGCGAATTCTATGCAGATGGAAGTAGTGCGTTAAAAATATAAATTAATATTTTTTTAATTTTTTTTCATGGCTTCCATTTAAAGCTCATTAATATACCTAATAAACAATATAATAAAAATATTTTTCTAATAACTTTTAAAATAACCGAGATATAAGTTATCAAAGATTTGTCTCTATCTCTTTCTAGAAAAACAGAATTTTAGCATGGAATTTATATGGGCGTTGTGACAATTGACGTCACATGTCATATCGGATCTCTCTTTCTAATCGCTGACTAATTAGTAGTTTAAAACTCTTATATTTTCCGTGTTTCTTGACCGGTATTACTTTTAATTTTACTTTTTGTCATCCGTTTTACGATATTTTCGTATTTTATTAAGAAATGTGTTAATATTATACATAGATTACCTTTCGATAATTTGGCGCCATTCTTTAGCTAAAAATAATTGATTTATTTATTAGAACATACAAATATGAATTTATTTTCTATTTTTTAGTTACAACTTGCCTTGACTTTTATCTCTGAAAACTGTTTTGTTCACACCTTCACTGCAACTAAAGCGTGACCGCCCGTACCATCCGCACTTTGTTTAATGGCATCTAACTCGTTAACCCTCAAGAAACACAGTTTTACCCCTTTGGGGGTAAGTAGCCCCCATTGTAAGGTACTCTATTCTGTCTTGCCGCTCCCCTCCACAATGTGGCGTTAACTATTTAGATTTGAATATTTATCATAGTATTATGACATTTATAACTGTTATTATTAATGTTGAGGTTGCTCCAGTGGTGAATCGGAAACGGTTACGGGCATGTGAGGTTATCAGCAACACCTTAGAGTTTATTTATTAGCTCCTTCAGACTCCCAAGTGCATGCCAAGCATCAGCAGATGTTTCTCTGCTTTGACTTCTGGCCGGAAGGTGTGATGTTCCGTTGTTTTACGAAAACAAAAACTAATTTAAAAAAATGGTTCAGAATGCTGTTTTAAAAAAAACAAAAAGGTATTCTTAGACCTTGTCCAATATAGTGAAAATCCCTAAATAGTTATCTACATTGATTTTTATGTTTTTTTTTTGTTTTGTAACTACTTTTGTGATTGTCATAAATAGACTTTTTCCTTCTTTCTTTTCTTTACCACTTGTTTGTTTTGTTTCACTCGTTGGGTCGGTGTAAATTGTTACGCATCGCAGCTTTTTATTAATAAATATAATAACATCCGACAAGAACGAAACCGCTTTATTGCACTAATAACAGCTGGAAATGGTGCGTTCATTTATTACGTTTCCTATACGTTGTCGTATCTAACGGACAAACGGTGCGAAGTCGCGTGCTGACATGCGATACTCGCGTTTCACTTACTCTTGATTTTTTGTCTGTGTGATGTTTGTTGGATTCTATTAGGCCATTCGTTAGTGAGAATGACTGGGCGTTATGTATCACTAAAATAGTTTCATGCGACAAAGATTTTGTTAAATTTTTGGGAATATCGTTATGAACTTGATTATCTATTATAAAAAAAAAATTGGATCGTAACAAAAGCGATCGCAATAAAAAGTTCAACTGTCACTTTTATGTAGACGCAAATTATGTGTAACGAAGACTAGTGAGTAGACTAGTTAATTCGTGTTAGGGTAATCTTTTCTAGATCTTTCTGAGTGGTGCGGTAAAATCGAACATTTTTTTTTGTATTACGAGTAGGAATAGATTTTGTATGGGTCTGAGTTTACATTTGGTAGGTAATTGTTTAAAAAAAATCTTACTTTAACTTATTTCACCATCACTTTAGGTACGTTCCTTAAATCGTTGTAATCGAATTGAAGTTGCTGATAAAAGTTATTTTATTTTATAAAGGAAATATTAAATTATGAAAAATTTGTACTTTCTCTTGATTTCAATTAAAAAGTTTGAAATTGTTGAAACTTCACTTCGAAAATACATTTCAGGCGGGATATGATTTCACAAATTTAAGTGACTAAGTTGTAAAAACTTTTTTCGCAAACAAGGTTTGGACCGTTCGTTTGTCTTACTATATATAGTCAACGTAGTGAAACGAAACGGAAACACATTTCTGCGTATAATTTCGAGTTTTAGTATAGCTTTTATTACCCCTAAGACGATACTTATTCTACGGGCCATAAAAATGACACCATACACCATAAAACACTGCTTAAAACGGAGGGAACACTTGAATTACTTTATTGTCTTTAAAAATGTTGCTTGGCTCCAGATCATTAAATTTGAAATTGCGCACGAGACATTATGCGAGTATGCCTATAATATTCGTAATTCGAGTGACATGTTAGAAACGAAGAGCTCTAATAAATCCTTAGAAAATTAGATAATTTTCCTCAAGAGAGAAATCGTAATCATTGATGTTCAATCTTTTTGAATGTTATTTTCAAAGACATGCTTTCAGAAATCCGTTTGTATCGCCGAGATTAAAATGTTATATAGACTGTATAAACACGTTGTTGAGAAAATTTAATACGAAAGGCTTACGTGATGTCGCCATAAGTATTTTGGAGCATTGAAGACACTCAAAAATGTTTGCACACCTTTATCCTGTTATGAAAAGGTTTTGTGTATTTTTGGATTCGCTCCCGTATAACTCAACGGCGAATGTAAAACAAGAAACGGAACATATTATAAATACATGCAAACGATTATTTAAATTATTAAAATTTTTTTTTTTGGTTAGAGGAACACTTTTTTTTTCAAAAATATATGAACGCACACAAAATAAAATTGAAATTGAAAACACAACACTAAAACACCGTCACAGTAAAAATAAATAACTCGTACTCACAATTGATATTTCCATTCTAGCTATTGTCTGTAACTTGGCGTGTACGTGAAATGTAAATTATTCGGCGAGTCCGCTAACTTATATCCAAGAAATAGTTAATTCTGTGGCCCCTCTCGCATGCCCCTCCCAAGATGACCGAACACAGCTGTGTTACATTCTGTTGCATTTTAGACTTTGCTTGTACGGATTCAGAGGTTGCATTCGTCATAACCCCAAATTTTTCCCGTCGAGTACCAACGAATTATTTTTCTTGTATTATTGCAACCCGTTGGAGGGATGGGCAGGTTGAATTTGATATTATGTTGTTTTGATGACGAACCATATGAAAGAAGTAAGGTTTGATTCATAATTAAATTTGATGTTTTTGTGAACTTTCTATTTGTGTCAGCTGGTTTACATTGTCTATACTAATATTATAAAGAGGAAAAATTTGATTGTTTGTTTGTTTGCATTGAATAGGCTCAGAAACTACTGGACCGATTTCAAAAATTCTTTTGCCGTTAGAAAGCTACATTATCACTGAGTGACATAGGCTACTTTTTACCGCGGGAAAATACCTTTTCCTACGGGAAAATTAATTAATCGCGGGCGAAGCTGCGGACGGAAGGCTAGTCTGAGATAAACCAGATCTCTATTGATTTGAGAAACGCTACTCAGTAAAAGCTGGTAGTAATAGAAAAATCAAATTTTCACATGACACTGAAAATTAGAAAAGTAAAGCTATGGCTGGGAATCGAACCCGGATCCTCGTCATTCCGTGATGCGTGCTACACCACCCATAGCAGGTGAGTAGGTAAGCCCTCGAATACAAAAAAATCTAATGGTAAAAAGTCAAGAAGTAAAATTCTGGATTCATTTGATAGTAATAGAAAAATCCTTGACTTCAGTAACATGAATTCTGAATGTAAGTTCAAATAAACGAATCTGTCCCTCGAGACCGAAATAACCTTTCACAGACTTACGAATAGGTACGTATGTTTACGATACGATAAATGAGTAGGGGGCCAATAAAAAGGGTAAAGGGCAATGTCGACAAAAAGTACACCGTACATTTGCGTTTGCTTGATTAACCCTTTTTTCTCTCATTGGTCCCAGTATGTGTAGATTTGGTTTTAAAATCTTAATTGAACCTGGAAAGTTGATTCGTCAACCGAAAAGTACCTAGTGTGATAATTTTGTGTAGCTCAGAATGACTCCTTTCACAGACTCGATCTTTCGAAAAGCTTTCGTTAATGAGCGAATATGGATTATGGACCCAATACCGATTGACCTAGTATAGTTGGTCGAATATTTAAACGTAGATTATTTGATCGATAATACATTCAAATGAACGAACGTCTAAAAGATCGAAGACTAATCGAAATATTATTTTACCAAAAACTGAATGAGATGAGTCTCATTTTATTTAGCAACGTTTGATAACATGTACTAATTAAAGAAAATTAGTAGGAATGGCGACGAGCGAAGCGAAGAGTGTCAGGTTCATTGCGACCAACGCTCGAGCCGAGCGAGCGAAGCGAGCGTGCTGCGCAAGCGGTCGGTAAAGCATCTGAATAGAACCTAATTATATATCCAATTTTCTCCCAAGGTCCCCTAAAATTGAAGTGAATCGATAGTTTTGCCATAATTTTCGTTAATCATAAAGCGTGTTATTTCTGAAACAGCAAGTTTTTTTTTTAGAACTCATAGTAAACTAATCTGACCTTACCTACAACGTTCTGTCGAATGTTCCGAAATTATTGAAAAATTGACGATTTCATGTGTCACGAAAAAAATTAGTAACCAATGAAACTCGTGGGACAAAAAGGGCCCGATTTTTAATATTATAAATGCTTATACATCTTTTCTTGCCATGTTATTCGTCAGTACAAACCCCAGATGTATGCGGATCAAATGAAGCCCGCCTTACGCATTCCCGTACATTCGGAAAGCGACGGAAATCTGACTATTGATGCGGCAATGTTTGCGGCGCGGCTTATTTAACCGCATTCGCTGGGAAATGGGCTTCAAAAGATAACGGAAATATGGTACCGCTTTTAACCGACTGCGCAAGGGTATACTAACATTTGGCCGACTTCGACGAATCACATGACGAGATTTGTTGCTAAACTTGCAAACCATAGATCAGTGGTTCCTAACGTTTTCTGTTCCGTTACTTTTATGTCGTAACTAAGGGTCACTGATTTTACCCCTCACAGTTGAGCTTATTCGTTCTTAAGGCAAGGAAATCATCGAGCCATCCATAGATGATAATGACCCCTAGGTTAGGAACCCATTAATCCCATGTGACTGACCCAGGATATTATTATCAACATGCTTGGCAAGAGATAGAACTACCAACCCATTCGCATCTGGCCGCAATAATCAAAGAGAGAGAGAGAGAATAAATGCAGTAGAAATGAGAGCGTTAAGAAGTATCGCAGGTGTATCACTGAAAGATAGAATAAGGAATAGTGTGATAAGGGAACGTGCGGGTGTGAAAGATGATAAAATGACTAGGATAGGAAAAAGTATGCTTAGTTGGTTTAGTCACTTAGAGCGGATGGATGAAAGTAGAATAACTAAACAGATCTATATGGGGAGTGTGAATGTTTACGTTGGAAGGGGAAGGCCTAGCTGGCGGTTCGAGACCAAATAGGAGACGTTTTGGAAAAAGGTCAGGTCAGGAGTACCCGAAACCGGCGAGCATGTATGAAGAGATTTATGAATGTGGATGAAGCGAAAGAAGTATGTCAGGATCGTAGCAAATGGAACAAAGTCTCTGTCTACATCTGTGGGGAAGAGGCGTGACGTGTATGTATGTATGTATGTAAAAGTAATTAGGCCAATCATAAATCCAGATGCGGCTATCGTTGGAGTTGCGTAACGCGATCTAGATAACACCGGGAAACGATTCTATCTTATACGCTCATACGCTTGTTATTAAAATGTGTATATGGCACGTAACTATCATTGGAATTCTACATCTTATCTATATATCGATGCGTTAAAGCCTATGAACACGGCAGTACCCGGCCGTGAAGACTGCACTTCGGTCTTTGGAAGGAGACGATTCGCTTTTATAAATGAGATTAAAACGTTGAGTAAAATGTCAGTGGGCCGTTCCTTTTCCAGATATATGAGTAATTAAACTTTTCGATGGTCCAATATTAGAAGGTTCTACGTTTCACTTTTCTTGGATTGAAATTTCAATATTATCATAGTGATACTGGGTCTAAAATTTCCATGCTGGCCTGGGACCAAAGAAAAAACAGAATGTACCAGTTGCTTCTCGTCCCGCGCAGATGGTAAAAGCCCATCGAGAGACTCATGTTATAGGCGATGCGGCTAGCAACCCATCACTATTTTGATTCCATTTTTTGCAACGTGGCCTAGGTCTTGCCACCTAGGCTCTTTCTACCCCGTAAGGGATAAATACGTTATTTGTGTATGTACGTACTGGGTCTAAATTAAACTACCTTAAAAAAGGAAAATTTAACATGAAAGTGCGATATTGAAAGGTTCAGCTGTTTTTTGGCCGAAACATGATTTTTAGGCCGAAACCGCCCGAAACCGAAACCGGAACTTCGGTCAGACACTGGAGATAACGCTCTACGAATCCGAAATTAGCAAGGCCGGCATCGAACCAGCAATCTTAATAGTACTGTAAGGTTCTGAGCGGTGTAGCCAGTTCTACAGCAAACTGATTGGACACTCCTGGATTTATTTGAGATGAACGGGATCTTGGCGCTCGGAGCCAAACTAATTCATTCATGGTTATGAATACGGTTGTATTTTAACTCAAACTTTTTATCTTTTAATATTCTAAGTTACAGCAGCAATGCCTGCGGCGGCAGCTGTACAGGTAATGTCACAAAGAAACACTTGTTTCTTCCGATTCATCTTAAATTCTAAAACCAAATTGTTAGTATTTGCATTACCTGCCAGCGAGTTGGTTTGAATATACAAACTTTTGTATGTACAAACTCAAGTTCCTACAGTACTGTAGTTGTCTATTAAGCGGCGGTGGTCTCTTAATATAAAAAAAATATATAGTTATGCGCTATTTAATCCGGCCTTACGACGCTATTTGCAGGGCTCCGTCTTAACTTGTTATTCAGTCTGAGGTGTCTAAACGTCTGTGTGTATGTTTGTTGCTAGACAGTATTTTCAATGCCTCTTGACTTCCAAGGGTCGGCATAATTAAGAAGTTTGAAAGAAGAAAGATAAGAATTCATTGTAATGTGACTCTACAAATTTTCCAAAGAATTTACAAGATTCAGGTTAAACTTCAAATTTAGATCTTGAGAGCTTATCACGTAGAGTTAAAATCGAATGAACGATGGTAGCGAATAAAACACAAGATTTAAGGCATTTAAGTTAGCTTTGACTTTTATTCTCTCTTTAACAACACAAAGGGTGTATAAAGGATTTAAAGGGCAAAGAAAGGTTTGCATTACGTACTTGACCGCCCTTCACTTTAACGTGTTCATATTTCATTGGAGCTACGAGAATATTGGATAGGTATTAGAGACAAAAATGCCTGTAGGCAAGCATCTAATTCTGTAACATGATAGTAATAGACTACAGGCCCATGTCCAAAAAATGTGGGTCATATGAACCACCAGGTGACGTATATAAGACGATATAAGAGCATAAAATAATAAGATTCAGCACTATGCCGTCACTTGTAAGCTGTCCAACTGAGTGCTGGTGAGAATTCAAAAGTGCAACCCTCGATTTTTTCCCCTTGTCGCATGATTTTTGTACGGCGTTGCGGAATCATAGATTAGAAGCTGTATTGAACCAGTATGAAACTGATGCCGTACAAATGGTGCGCCACAAAGTCGGTATTTTTTTTTGATTTTCTGACAATTTCCAGGGTAAATTTGGTCATTCATTCGGTTTTTTTAATAGATAGAGTGATTCAAGAGGAAGGTTTATGTCTATAATTCTACGCAGACGAAGTCGCGGGCAGAAGCTAATATTATAAACTTAATATTAGTAGAATTCCTGTATGTGTTCAGTATTCATTGTAATCATAATCAGCGCTAGTAATCTGTTACGTGGAATACACTATACTTATAGTCTTTTATCATACAGAGTATTCTTTCTGACGGAAGGTGTGGTATTGACTACTTAGCAATATTACGTAGGTGTGGTTTGTTAAGGTGTTCAGGCGATTCGCAGTGCCAGACACAACGTTTTTTTATATGAAATAGGGTGTTAAAAGACCAAGTGGGTCGCTTGATTGTAAGTTTGCACCACTGTCCAGAGACAGCCGCAACAGCGAGGCATTTGACACATCATAGACAAAAATGAATATAAAAAAATGACACTTGTAAACAGAATGCTAGTTGTCCTAGTTGTACTAACTGAGATTCGACTAGTTTCGACCTATTTCGGATAACCTTCTTCAGAAGTGCCTAAGGTTTTCTTGGTAACACGGTTTACACAAGCAACAATAGGGCTGACAGAAGTTTAAATTAATATTAAACCTTTGATTACAACCCAAGTAGTGCGACTCCACTTTAATTAAGTGAGTACACACGCCTCATTAATATGACTGGCTCGAGTGAGCGGGACTTGACAGGCTTTAATATTTCATCTCGCCACGTATGTATACGTTGTCGACTCATGGTCTAAAATCTCGCGTAAAGAGGCAATTACACTACTGCGTTCGTCTGCGGTCTTCGCATACTTATAAACATTCCACTGCGGCACCAACTTAACTCGAACTTACGTTTGAGTAGGCAGGTTATCCACCCAATGGTTACTATTGGACAACGCGGTGTCAACGAGTAATGCGTAGTCTACTGGGTCAGCTAGTAAACATAGCTGGTTGTCTATAGACAACGAGCGGCAAACAGTACGTCTAGCACGAAAGCGTACAATAGTCGCGTCGCGCGCGAGTCAGATTGCCCGTCTTTTTCTTGCTATTCGATTTAGAAAGAGATGGGTAATCTATCTCGCGCGCGACGCGACTTACGTATGCTTTCGTGCTACACGGAGAGAAATGAATTAGCCGTGATAGCTAAGCTCCCTTTGCTGAAATTTTCTTTGCTGTGGCATACAATTTGTTTGCAACTGTAACAAGGCCATGTCTATAGCAACTAAAACCAGTTAGCTACCACTGATAACGATATTTAGCTAAACGAATTTCAAATAATTTGCTAACAGTACTAATTGATTAGCAACTATAGCTAATTTATCAACAAAATAATTTAGTAATTGCTGTTAGTTGTAACCGTTAATAATTCTTAGTTATAGTGGATAAAAATTTCGTTACTATTACTAATTTTACATGTGTTAGACAGCAGATAATATCTTTGATACGTTTGATAAATACATTTTGCAATCACTAATAACATTTTTGCAACGGCTGCTAATTTTTTTCTGATTCATCTACTAATATATCCTTCGCTAATGTTGCTAAGAATCTTAGTCGCACCAACAAATTTACTTTGCAATGAACAGCAATATTATATTAGCAGTCGTAGCAAATCAGACTTATGTGTGGCAGCCAAGAACTTTTTGCAGCTTTGACTAACTTATTCACAAACTGTAGCTAATATTATTTGCTGCAACTGCTAAATATTTTTTTGCTAATGTTGCTAAGAATCTTAGTCGCACCAACAAATTTACTTTGCAATGAGCAGCAATATTATATTAGCAGTCGTAGCAAATCAGACTTAAGTGTGGCAGCCAAGAACTTTTTGCAGCTTTGACTAACTTATTCACAAACTGTAGCTAATATTCTTTGCTGCATCTGCTAAATAATTTTTTGCTAATGTTGCTAAGAATCTTAGCCGCACCAACAAATTTACTTTGCAATGAACAGCAATATTATATTGGCAGTCGTAGCAAATCAGACTTAAGTGTTGCAGCCAAGAACTTTTTGCAGCTTTGACTAACTTATTCACAAACTGTAGCTAATATTATTTGCTGCAACTGCTAAATATTTTTTTGCTAATGTTGCTAAGAATCTTAGTCGCACCAACAAATTTACTTTGCAATGAACAGCAATATTATATTAGCAGTCGTAGCAAATCAGACTTAAGTGTGGCAGTCAAGAACTTTTTGCAGCTTTGACTAACTTATTCACAAACTGTAGCTAATATTATTTGCTGCAACTGCTAAATATTTTTTTGCTAATGTTGCTAAGAATCTTAGTCGCACCAACAAATTTACTTTGCAATGAACAGCAATATTATATTAGCAGTCGTAGCAAATCAGACTTAAGTGTGGCAGCCAAGAACTTTTTGCAGCTTTGACTATAAGTAACGATAAGTATTAAGGCCAACAGCAACTGAGCTTACGAAATACGCCAACAGATGGCGCTGCGCGCAAGTTACATCGCGCTATCGTTTGGTTGACCGAGCGTCCATATATACCCGAGATGATTTTGAATGATTATCTTGTAACAGACACAGGAAGCGAGTCTGAGTAGCCTAGTGTGCACGTTACTGCTTCTAATTCGTTAGGACGTTAACGGGCCCGGTCTATCAGACTTTGCAGGAGTGTGCACGGGTTGCCGTATCGCAGTGGCGGTCGCTTCCTCGGGCCACAAATTGATTACATCCCACAACTAAGACTCTTGGTAACTGTAACAAACTTAATTAGCAGCTCCAGCTAACCTGATTACATCTCACAACTAAGACTCTTAGTTACAGTAACAAACCCAATTAGCACTTAGATATAGCTAAACAGATTACATCCCACAACTAAGACTCTTAGTTAAAGTAACAAACCCAATTAGAGGCTACAGCTAAATTGATTACATCCCACAACTATGACTCTTGGTTACAGTAACAAACCCAATTAGTACTTACAGCCAAACTGATTACATCCCACAACTAAGACTCTTAGTAACTGTAACAAACTTAATTAGCAGCTACAACTAACTTGATTACATCTCACAACTAAGTCTTTCTTATAGTAACAACCCCTTTTAGCAGCTGCAGCTAAACTCGTTGTCGAATACCGCTAAAGAAATGCGATAGAGTATCAAACTAACTTAGTTGCTACAGCCAACACTTTCGCCGATGCAACGAATTATTTTGACTGTCACATCTAAAGTAATTAGCAGCTACGGCAAATTTGTTTGCAGCTACCGCTAAATATTGCTAATTAAATTAGCTGTCACTGCTAAATATAGCTAATATACTTAGCAGCCACAACTAATTTTAGCTAATATGATTAGCAGTCACTGCTAAGTTTCCCAAACTTCAAAGTGATCACAACTAAGAATATTTGCTATCACAGCCAAGTTTCGGTAGCGAAAAACTCTTTGCAACGATAGCTAAATACTTCGATGTCCCTATAGTTTCGAAGGAATTTAGCTGCGCCAACTAATTCCTAGTTACCACAGCTAAGTTTTTTTTTCCGTGTAGGCATACAGGTTCGAGTTGACTCACAACGCGTAGACGCTTTACATAGTTTTTGTAAATTGTACTGTAGGAAATGCGACAAGGCTTAAATTTCAATATTTAACTTCGAGTGGCTGTAGAGTTGTTATAGTGTGCGAAGTATATGCGGTCGCCGAACTTGTTGCAAACTACCATGCGGCGATTAACTTACTGTAATTGCACCATGAGAGCGACGTTCCCTGCTAACCAGGGGGTGGATTGTTGACAGTGTAATTTGTGAAAAGAGGATGCTGAATGTACACGAGTTTATTAACCGAGTATTAGGTATACGTGTTATTAAGCTGGTTACGCATCTGCGTGCTGTAACCGTAACTTTTGCACGTTACAGTAACCTAAAGCCCTAGTGTGGTTCGGCGTTTTGTCCACACTAGGGTCATTGGTTTATGTAACAATAGCGACCCGCCCCGGCTTCGCACGGTATATTATGCATGTATTATACATATAAACCTTCCTCTTGAATCACTCTATCTATTAAAAAAAACCGCATCAAAATCCGTTGTGTGGTTTTGAAGATATAAGCATACACAGGGACAGAGAAAGCGACTTTATTTTATACTATGTAGTGATAGTAATGTTCGGTTACAGCTCGCAGAAGTAAGTACTCGGCTTTAAATAGCGTAAAATGTAATGTGCGTAAATACTTAATGCGAAATTGCCCAAACTGACAATCTTACCATGATTAAACAGAGTCATCACTCGACGGCAATTTTAACACCAACAAAACATAGCAGGTAATCCTTAAGCCTAATATCGAGAGAAAGCATCCAACCATGTAATATGTAATATGTACACTGTATGCAGCCTTAGAGCAGTAAACCAACCGTAGAGGTCAGCGACTGGCTCAACTCTGCCAATAGTTAAATCCTTACTAATATTATAAATGCGAAACTAACTCTGTCTGTCTGTCTGTCTGTTACCTTTTCACGCTTAAACCGCTGGGCCGATTTAGTTGAAATTTGGTATACAGATAGTTTAAGTCCCGGGAAAGGACATAGGATAGTTTTTATCCCGGAAAATTGCATAGTTCCCGCGGGATAGCACAGCCCAAACCACTGGAATTTTTCAAATTTAAGGCGGAACAAAGTTCGCCGGGTCAGCTAGTAAATAATAAATTAATTGAAATCATCACTACATAGTATAAAATAAAGTCGCTTTCTCTGTCCCTATGTCCCTATGTATGCTTATATATTCAAAACTACACAACGGATTTTGATGCGGTTTTTTTTAATAGATAGAGTGATTCAAGAGGAAGGTTTTTATGTATAATTCTACGCAGACGAAGTCGCGGCCAGAAGCTAGTATTCAATAAATTGAAACGATATTGCAAAACGGCCCTGTCATTCAAAACGGCTAGGCGTTTTGTAATATGGCGGCACACTACAATCCGCCTGCGATACATGCACTAATTGAACTCCGTACAAAATGTAAAGAATAAAAGAATTTATTAGCTGATACAGAAACAAACAGAAATTATACATGGAAACTTATTCTAACCAGACAAATGGCCGCCACTCAGCTATGTATCACGATAATATCCAGGATTATAAACAAATGTATTGCATGAAACTTGTGGACCCACCTCATGAAAGAAAGGTGCTATCATTATTTCGTCGTGAGTTAAAGTGAATATAATTGTGCGCATGACACCTCCGTCCGGCTCAATACTCCAAGTATACAGTTATGTAAATACATACAGTGCAACAATATTTCATTATTATCGAACACCTAGTGCATTACAATTGTAAATAAGCAGTTTACAAGGAACAGTGAAAGTGGACAAGGAACTCTCTGTTCCTAGTCTTGGGGTATTTTGTGTATGACGTTATGTGGACGGTCTGTTAATTCTGAGATAGACCCGTCTTTTTCTTACGGTTCGTTCTAGAAAGAGACGGGTGGTGTATTTCGCGCGCGATATAGCGGTCGTGGTACGTGAATACATTTCCCTCGTTCGCTAAGCTCGTGTGAACTAGACTTAATCGTTCCAGCGATCGGTGTGCGACTATATCGCCCGTTCACCCGCATGATCGAAGGCACATCAAAAAATTACACGCTGAGTTAAACGCACGCACGCTGTCTATGTTGGCTGCTGTTTTTGACTCTTTCTGATTACTTTCATCAGCATCATCATCATCATCATCATCATATTAGCTATAGGACGTCCACTGTTGGACATAGGCCTCCCCCCCATAGACCTCCAGTTGCCTCGGTTGGAAGCGGCTTGCATCCACCGTGAACCCGCGACTTTAACCAGGTCATCCGTCCACCCGGTTGGTGGTCCTACGCTGCTGCGAAGGACTGCTGATTACTTTTCATCATCATCATCATATCAGGCATAGAACGTCCTCTGTCGGACGTAGGCCTCCCCCATAAACCTTCAGTTTCCTTGGTTGAAAGCGGCGTGCGCTCACTGTGAATCCGCGACTTTAACCAGGTCATCCGTCCACCCGGTTGGTGGTCCTACTGCTGCGTATGACTGCTGATTACTTTTACCTACTAGCTATCTGCCCCGGCGTCACACGATGTTTTCCTTCACCGAACAATTCATGGTTAGCCTCGGGGTTCGAACCCACAACTACCTGCTTGAGGGGCCACAAGCTTATAATGGGTTGGTCTCAGACGGTCTTGAACGCAATTTGCCTAGTTGGAGTTTTGCCTGAAACGCAATATGACTACCGCGTAATAAGTCTTAAACTGAAAGTGACTAAAACGCAAATTGACTAGTCAGTATATTGCCTACATAGTATAACGACTTAAACGCAAAATGCCCGGACAGGTAACTGCAAAATTTCATAAAAACTTTTACATGAAATATTAGTAACTATTCATGCTGTGTTTATATCTCGCAAACACTCGCGTCTACAATATTACTAAGATGATTATTTAAGAAACTCGTCCGACCCAACCGTCGAGGCGTAAAGAAACACGCGTAACGATTTCAAAAGCCAGCCCCGTTAACAAGTGTTAAACAATAATTCCAATTAGTCTAACTTATACGGCAATCTTCATTGCACTGCGTTATGAGCGGAGGAAACAGGGCGGAGAGGAGATCTGCTATCTGTGTGACTCAATCAATGAAATTGCTCAAAGATATGATAAAACAAACTTGTTGCACTTTTCGTAATTTATTTTGCAAATGAAACCATACCTACACACATAAATCCCGTCTTTATCCCTTACGGGGTAGACAGAGCCTAAGGTCACAGGCCACGTTTGGCAAGATTATGGGCGTAAAGGTGGAAAAAAAGGAACCAAAATAGTGATGGGTTGCTAGCCGCATTGCCTATAACATTATTCTTATGATTTTCGCCCATTTCCTCGACGGGCTTTTACGCTGCGCGGGATGAGAAGCAACTGGTACATTCTATGTTTTTTCTTTGCATATTAGGTGATGTAAAGAATAGTGATATTGGAGATACCTAGCTTCTACCCGCTTGGCTCGCGTGAAACTTTGGATCTGGATGCAATTTTCTGAGATTTTTAAATGTTTAGGAGAATTTTGCACGCTTAGCATATGTTTGTCCATTTTCAGCTATTTTACGGAATTACATTGATAAACAAAATAAAGTTACTTTGCTACTCCGCTACCAAGTAACAAGCAAAGTAGCAAGTGAATGGAACTCCTCCAAGTAATGCCTGATCCGATAACATGGATAAGGTAGTTTAACAATCCAATCTTCTGGTCAAATCCTGTTTATTTATGATAGGACAGGAAGATGCAGAAGCTGATAAGAGAAGATGCGTAAGCATAGCAGAAGATTTCCCGTTTTATATACTCGGAGTACCTATTTGACCCAAAAGAAATCATTCTTTTTACACAACTATAGAAAGGTATGAACCAACTAGCTCCTGCCCGCGACTTCCTCTGCGTATTATACATATAATCCTTCCTCTCGAATCACTCTACCTATTAAAAAAACCGCATCAAAATACGTTGCGTTGTTTTAGAGCGACTTTGCTGTGGTGATTCTTAAAGACCATTACGATACGTTGTATGTATGTATGTATGTAAACTCTTTATTGTGCAAAATAAACAAGACAAATACAATTGACACACGCATTGTAACACGCATTGTATACTTCCAACTGACATACGCATCACCGAAAACTTTTCATCTTTGCAGCTCTGCGAACGCCAAGAAGTGGGAAGTGGAACTGGCCACTCTGAAGAGTAACAACCTCCGTCTCACCGCCGCGCTTCAGGAGAGCACCGCCAACGTGGACGAGTGGAAGCGGCAGCTGCACCAGTACAGGGAGGAGGTGGCTCGCGCAAGACACTTCGCTGGTAAAGGTGAGCTTTGAGGCTTTACCATAAAGAGACCGTTACAGTAACAGTTTGTCATGAGATAGATGAGAGTGTACAGTGGCGTAACTATAACGTCTGGGGCCCGTGGCAAATTCGTCAGGGCTCCTTCCTCAATATAAAGAAGTGCATCAGCGTCCCTTCTGTGCTCTAAACCAAGCCAGTTTGGGGCCCCGTAGAGCTAGGGGCCACCCTATAGTTACGCTACTGGGTGAGTAGCTGTAGGATACTGCAGAGAGGAGGTCTCCCGAGCAAAATTCTTAGCTGAAAGGTGGGTTTTAAGCCTTTATCATATATGGAGAGACCATTACAGTGTAACAGTTCCTCATGAGATGTTGATGAGAGGTAGGAGCAGCTGCAGTAGAGGGAGGATGTCTCCCGTGCAAAACTCTTGGCTGATAGAGGTGAGTATGAAGTCTTTACCATGCATGAAGAGACCATTACAGTATAACAGTTGCTCGTGAGACGTGGAAGAGTGGTGGGTGCAGCTACAGTATAGGGAGAAGGAAGGTCTTCTGCGCAAAACTGTTATCTGGTAGAGGTGAGTTTGAAGCCTTTACCATGGAGAGTCTATTACAGTAGGTACGTGACGAGTCGTGGGGGCCGTTGCTGTGTACGAAGGAGGCGGCTTTGTGCAAGACACTTCGCTGGTAAAGGTGAGCTTCGAAGATTTAGCAAAAGACCGTTGCTGCTTAACAGTTTGTCATGAGGCAGATGAGAGATGGGGGCAGATGGAGGAAGGATGTCGTCTGTGCAAAACCCTTGGCTGATAGAGGTTGCTTTGGTTAAGGTGATCTTCGAGGCTTTACCATAGAGAGACCATTGCAGAACTGTTTCTGATGACGTGGATAAAAGGTGAGGGCAGCTGCAATATGCTTAGTAGCGTAGTAGTTGTTAACGTACGTGAACATTAGGCTGTACCATGAAGAGCGCCGAACCAGATTGATAGCTCCGCGCCATTTAGACGAGTAGTGAGTATTTCTCACAAAAGATATTTACGAAATATCGTAACGAAATAGTGCTGAGTGTGCATTGGTCCGTCACCGGCCTATAAGAGACCAATAAATTATTCTCTTGAACACCTTGATTCTCACGGTACGTAAGGTGAGCTGATAGATGCATTTCGTTATTTTTTATTAGCAAAGCTTGTCTGACACGACTGTTAATTTTAAAATTGAGCTGTTGTCCTAATTTAGTTCAGTCATATCCACAGAGTATTTTGCTTAAGGATAAACTCTAAAAATGCTTGATGGTTGCCCTCAGAATTCCTCTCAAACGCAGTTCTTTCTGTTCCAGGGAACGAGGCGAACGAGGCGGAACAGCTGCGGCAGCGCGTGGCCCAGCTGGAGGCGGAGCTGGCGCAGAAGAACGAAGAGCTGGCCCAGATCACCAAGTCGCGGAAGAGCGAACAGGTATGCCTTCACTTTTTTTTTTTTTTTTTTTTATATGAATAGGAAGGCAAACGGGCAAGTGGGTCACCTGATGGTAAGATCACCACTGCCCATAGACACCCGCAACCCTGGAGGGATTGCAGATGCGTTGCCAACTAGAGGACTAAGATGAAATGCCTCTTGTGCCCGTAATTTCCCCGGCTGTCTTACTCTCCACACCGGAGCACAGCAGTGCAAGCACTGCTACTTAGCGGCAGGGTTAGCGAGCAAGATGGTGGTAGCGATCCGGACGGACCTTGCACAAGGCCCTACCACCCGCAAAACTGCGGGGAATGTTCGCTCTTGGGCAGTGGATGACGTTGAATAGATTTAGTGGCGTGCAATAGGTCTAGTGGGCTGACACCTTTTCTCTTTTCTGTATTCGAGTAGGGAATGATCTGAATGTGATTTAGTTCCTTAATTTCGACCCACTTATTCCAGTACTTAATTAGATCTCTGCCAACTGTTTGAGGTGGTCTATTTTTGTCCCAAAATTATCGTTTGTCATAAATAATGTTCGTTAGTCTTTTTTTTCGTAGGTAACACTTGAAATCCAGCAAGTTTCAGGAATTTCGGATAAGTCATCAGAATTTAGTAGTAGGTTAAATTGCTAAAAACTTGCGAAGTCGCACTCTTGAGTAGCAAAAAATAAAAAAAAAGCAATACACACACAAATCACGTCTATATAACTAGATCTCTGCCAACTGTTTGAGGTCTATTTTTGTCCCAAAATTATCGTTGGTCATAAATAATGTTCGTTAGTCTTTTTTTTCGTAGGTAACACTTGAAATCCAGCAAGTTTCAGGAATTTCGGATAAGTCATCAGAATTTAGTAGTAGGTTATATTGCTAAAAACTTGCGAAGTTGCACTCTTGAGTAGCAAAAAATAAAAAAAAAGCAATACACACACAAATCACGTCTATATCCCTTCCGGGGTAACAAGACCACGTTAAGCATGGAGGCGTATAGCTGAAAAGAAGAATTATTTAATCAATCGAGAAACTTTATTACGTTGTGCTGCGTACAGGAGCTGTGATCTTAGAAGCTGTGAAAGAACTTTGTTTCCATTAGATGATACGGCGGGTGTTTAGGCTACGGTAGCGGCCTGGGTAACGGCGGGGCAAGGGGTGCTAAGAATATGCGGATGGCGCAAAGCCGCGGGGGAGGCCTATGTTCAGCAGTGGACGTCTTTCGGCTGACATGATGATGATGATGAGATGTTAATTATTTTATCAATGAAACCGTTTACGAACGTGGCATTTCATATTTAAGTTTTTGATGGGTATGATCTGTTTGTGTAGAAATGAGAGCGTTAAGAAGTATGGAAGGTGTATCACTATAAGGAATAGTGTGATAAGGGAACGTGCTGGTGTGAAAGAGGATATAGTGACTAGGATAGAAAAAAGTATGCTTAGTTGGTTTGGTCACGTAGAGCGGATGGATGAAAGTAGATTAACTAAACAGATCTATATGGGGAGTGTGAATGGTAACGTTAGGAGGGGAAGGCCTAGACGGACGTTTCGAGACCAAATAGGAGACGTTTTGGAAAAAGGTCAGGTCAGGAGTACCCGAAACCGACGAGCATGTATGAAGAGATTGATGAATGTGGATGAAGCGAAAGAAGTATGTCAGGATCGTAGCAAGTGGAACAAAGTAGTCTCTGCCTACCCCTGTGGGAAAGAGGCGTGACGGTATGTATGTATGTATGTATGTATGTATGATCTGTTTTCAGGACGCCGAAGCTAAGCTGGCGCAGAGCCAGTTGGAGCTCGCGCTGGCGGCGCAGGACGGCCAGCGGCAGGTCGTGCAGGCGCTCAACGACCAGCTGGCGCGGCAGCTCGAGGAACTGGTCAGTGCAACCTTACATACAGTTTACTAGCAACCCGCCCCGGCTTCGCACGGGTGCAATCTATACATAACTAGCGACCCGCCCCGGCTTCGCACGGTATATTATGCATGTATTATACCTTCCTCTTGAATCACTCTATCTATTAAAAAAAACCGCATCAAAATCCGTTGTGTAGTTTTGAAGATATAAGCATACATACGGACATGAGGACAGAAAAAGCGACTTTATTTTATACTATGTAGTGATATATAAACCTTCCTCTCGAATCACTGCTATCTATTAAAAAAAACCGCATCAAAATCCGTTGCGTAGTTTTAAAGATCTAAGCATACATAGGGACAGACAGCGGAAAGCGATTTTGTTTTATACTATGTAGTGATACTGACTATAGGTACTTTGTTTTTATTTAGCACTAGCTGTTACCCGCTGCTTAGCCTCTGTACATGTTTTTTTACTTATTCTTTCATAAGAACCTTCTGACAACAGCAAACAACAAAAAAAGAATTAGCGAAATCGGTCCAGTTGGATCTAGGTCATTTGATGTCAATTGTCTCAAGATATTTATTTATTTACGAGTTCCAGCGGGGCCACTAGGAGCCACAGCCGTGTGAGATAACTGGCCTTGATATGTCGCCCTGAAATAGTTATATATCGTTGTCTCTATTATTGCCGATCTATTAGCATATTTTTGTGTGTTTGTTGCAGTCGACGATCCACCGCGAGATCAACACGGCGCTGCAGACATGAGACGCGGCCTCCATACAGCCGCCGCCTATATACGCTTCCGTCGTCAAGGTATACACCATTATTTTAAATATTTAATTGTCAGACCCCTATTTCACTAACTCGACAATTGGCTAAGTTAAGTTTTTTGAAGTGGTTATTAGTTAAGACAATTGGCTAAGTTAAGTTTATTTTTTTATTTATATTTTTTTTTCGACAGTCAACGTCTTAATAATCGAGGATTTTTTAAATGGTCGATATGACATTTGTGAGATTTAATGGCTGATAACCTTCGTGCCTAGAACTAGTTTACAATTAAAAAAAAACTACGTCAACTGTCACTTGTACACTGTCAAAAAAATAATATAATAATAGGGGTGCGAGTCGGGTTACCTCCGCGTGTGGTCAAGAGCTGCAGTTCGTTTTTGGATCCATCCGGGGGGAAGAGCAGTGCTTGGTCCGGTGCACCCTGGACATCGGTTAATAATTTCCTGGCAGATTCTGAGCGATATCATTATCCGTTGGCTAAGAGCCTGACAGGATGGAGGGGTGATTTGACCGTGTTCTACCGTACAACGTTACCGGCATTTTTGTCACAAGATTTTTGAATACAGTATTTATTACTTTGACATTGGCGAAATCATCGCATCGATTCATTGGGCCATACTAGATAAAGAAGAAGATATAATAATAGCGGTTCTGTTTATTTACATTTCCGTATCAGGACTTACCTTAACATACCTATTACTGGTAGGGCCTTGTGCAAGGTCCGTCCGGATCTTACTCGCTAAGATGCTGCTGTGTTTCGGTGTGGTGAGTAAGACAGCCGGGGAAATTACGGGCACAAGAGGCATTTCATCTTAGTCCTCTAGGTTGGCAACGCATCTGCAATCCCTCCGGGGTGGCGGGTGTCTATGGGCAGTGGTGATCACTTACCATCAGGTGACCCACTTGCTCGTTTGTCTTCCTATTCATATAAAAAAAAAAAAAACTCTGGAGACTCGGATGGCCTTTTGCCTTTTTAGTTGCCCATTTTAACATAGAGAACACTGCGTTGCCAGCAGATAGACCGGCGGCTGCCGCTGCTGCTGCGCGCAGGCGCGGGCGCGGCGCGCGACGACGAGCCCGCGTACGTCACGGTCAAGGCGAAGAAATGAAGAGTGTTCTCGGTATTTCGCAAGGTGCACGAGTTCTTTTAGATTCACTTATGTTTTGTGGTTTCAGTGTTATATACGCGTACATAAATCGTGTTTTTATCAGACAACAAACACAGTAGGTAGATAGAGCCAGACGCGTTCATCCCTTACAGCAGGGGTGGCCAACAGGTCGATCGCGATCGACCGGTCGATCGCGACTGTTAGTCCAGTCGATCGCAGCAAGGCAAAAAATATAAATATATGGACCAGACTGCGCAACGTAATCACCAATTGCTGATTTAAGGTTTCATGAAGTATGTAATTGGTAGATCGCACAGGGTTTCGTTAGTAAACAGGAGATCTTGGGTCTAATCAAGTTAGCCACCCCTGCCTTACAGGCATATAAGCAGTGCTTGTAAGCATAGTAAATGTGCCCGACACGCTTCGTACCAATATGGATTTTGTTGGCAATACGCCTACCCTCTGTCAAAATCCACTGCACGCCCCTGGACAGAGCCTAAGGTGATAAAACTTAAGGCCAGTGTTGTTATTATGCTGATTGACAACGAGTTCAAAAGAGATCTCGTATGACAAACACTGCACGCTAGAACGAGTGTGCGCGAGGAGGCGTCTTTTTCTTTCTGTTCGTTCTAGAAAGAGATGGGTGTATAGGTTCTTATCCACTAGAGACAGCCTCGGGTCGCGAACCGAGCCGCGCAAGTGGAGACGCTGCCTCAACGTCTTAAGGTCTTCGCACATTAGACCAACTCCACGCCAATCCGACACCAACTCAACTCACACTCTCGATGAGTAGTCAACTAGTTGATCCACCCAATGGTCACTAGTGGGCAATGCGTTGTCAACGAGTGGACGAACGCAGTCAATGAACAGTCAACGCAGTCAACGAACGCATAGTCGTTGCGTGGACGACGTGTGGTCGTTGCGTGACAAACGTGTCGGGGTTGACCTTTAGTGTACGATGCGTAGGCCACTCGTTGTACACTACTTTACAATCATTTTTTTTAAATTAAACCTAGAACATATGACACAGGGCTTAAATTTCAATGTCTAGCATAGAGTCGAGTCGCCGTTGAGTTGTTTTAATGTGCGAAGACCTTTAGGCAGCATCTCCAATTGCGCGGCGTCGAAGCGAGGCTGCCGCTCGTCCCGAGGCTGCCTCTAGTGGATAAGCGACTTATCTCGCGCGCTCTTGTGCTAGCCGTATAGAATGAATGTCGATTTAATGCGAGTTTAAAATTTAAGAATGTCTAAGTTGAAATTGACTAGACGAGATCTTGAATTTGTGAATTCTCACATTAACGACAGGTACTACAAATAACGAGATCTCGGGGAACATACTTGTAGTGAATGAGATATTTTCTTGAATAATAAATCGGAAGATAAGGTTTTGAATTGACAACGTCTTTAAATGATGCGATTTAAAATTGACAACTTATCTGTCGACTATTTATAATAACACTGAAATCACTAAATATTTATGCTTAAGTTAAACATCACATAATTTTAGATTTCATTCGTTACCAATCATGACATCGGCACATCACAATATTTATTAATTCTCGTCGCTGTATTAAATAAATTGTAACAAATACTCAAAACTTATTCGTTTAGGTCATCGGGTATAAAAAAGGTCATAGTTAAAATGACACTGAAGCACAACTGTCATTCATTGACACACGATTGACATTATTGCTAATTGACATTTAAAAAAATTACATTGAGTGTGGAGAGATGCAAAGTCATTTTCTGTTATAACGACTTTTTTTTTTCTAAAATAAATACGACGAATAAAAATAATTGACGGATGTAATCGTACACATCGTTAATTAATATTTGACATAATGACGTTCCATTTTTTCGTCATCATTCTGTTACGAACGTGATCGAAATGAATGAGAAAGTCATATATATATCTGGCCTAAACACATGTACATGTAAAACATAGTGAGAATAGTTCCCTCACACGTATAACGCCCTTTTTAGCACGCTCAGTGCATTTGTAAAGTTACCCTTTTCGCGTTACGAAAGTGTTAAAAAAATGTTATAAAATAAAAAAACTATTGGTGTCAAATCATCACAATTTTAAACAATATTGTAACAGCGACTTCATCTCATACAAATAATTGCTCCAAGTGACCACATAGACAGCGGGAGCGGTTAGGTTGACTAAAACGAAAGCGTTTCCTTGTGTCCGGGCGGTATGAACTGAGTGAATAACATAAAACGCTTTCCGCTGCGCTCGTAAGCCTATGTGGATGTAATAAAAAATATAGTCTTAGTTTATGTTTTCCTTACAACACAAAAGCATTGAAAAACGTGTATGGATTATTCCAGTGCGATAACTATTAGTCTCGAGTCGATTGACATGAAATATGCGACATGTGTAATGTTTAAGGAATAATAGGTTCTTTTTAATTAAGACAAAAGTCTTGTACATACGTTCCAAATCGTATCTAACGATCGACATGCCAAAAAAACTATTAATTTTAATACTAACACATAATTTGATAAGTAGTTTATTGTTTCTGGTTGCATGGTGAAATACCGAATAGAAAAGATGTTTTTTTTTTTATAAAAGTACCCTTTTTTTGGAATTCTTCGTCTGAATTAAAATGGCAGGCTGTGGTGTGACCTAGCGTATGTGTATATTTAAATTATAATTAATACATAATTGATATTTGATATTATATCTAAAATTAGTCGAAAACCCACCATTGCGTTCTCCAACGATTATACCAAAACGCAATTTAAATGTTTAACTTTAATATAAAATTAATTCCCATGTGGAACTTTTAAAAACAATGAACATAATTAAAGCTTCGTATAAAATTTTGAATGCGTAATTTTAAATTAAATTAGTGGTAAGCGGCGTAGCGTGTAATGTTAACCAAAATTATTTCCTATTTAGTATTAACAAAAACGATCTGTTCCAATGCCATGGCATTTACTATTTGTTGATAACTTACTTTCGCTCGAACATGTTTTTATTCAATCTACAGTATTTAAATAATCTCTTCATTAGACCTTAACTAGTTGGTAACAGGTGTTTGTCCAAATATTAAAATTCCACTCTTAGTGTTAAGAAATGATGTCATCTTGTATCCGTCTACGGTTTCCCAAAACATCACACTTAGGTATTATTTTGTTGATTTCAAAGCCCTGTATCGCATAGATCCCTTAGCAAATTAGTGGATAACATTTGACAGATAATAGTTGTCTGTTGTAAACTCCGTTTTGTAATGGAAAGATTGTATCCCTGTTTTGAATTTGAGAGCCCAAACGGACGGAGAACGTTCAGGAGTTTCGAATACCGCATTATTTATAACTGGCTGTTTTTTTGAGATCGTTACAAATAAAAATACAAATGTTTTCTCCTTGTAATATTAATAGAGGTGTACCGTCTACTATCGGTAACGCAGATTGTAGGCAGTCCGGCCAAAGAATATTCTCTGTGTCTTAACCATTAAATGCATGACATGAATTGTGTTCTTATTGCACATTAAAAAATGCTAATAACACTATCAGAAATACCCAAGCGAGACTGTTGTTGTTAGGTACGGTCAGCGTCATATTATGAAACATCTAGAGTGGCCGAAAAGTTCAGCTCGCCATACTATATCTATGGTGTGACGAACTATTTGGCAGACTTGGATGCTTCAAACTATTTATATAACTAGTTAAAACTAATCGCGAATACACAGCGGTTTGTTTGGATCAGCGTGACTACACCTGTAGACTGTAGAAACTAATAAAATGAAACAATTTAAATTATATTGAAAACATCAACACGCAGCGCTGACAAGAGCAATGACACGACTAGCTTTCTTTTGTTTTTTTCCTTTCTGCGTTGCGTGCAATTAAATTTATTTGCGGCCAGGGCCAAAATAGAATGATTTTATAAAAAGGTTGTAACACGGTTGTAACGCGTCGCACCCCCATAAATGTTTTCATGATTTTTTAAATTGTGGTTGACTAATATTGCCATACATTGGCCGGTGTTCAAAGTCTACGGCTTCAAAGGAACCACTTAATTTTTAATCCAAAAGTAACATTAATCGTCTTTATAGGTGTGTTGGTGACGCGTCCTGTGCTCAAACCATCGTTGTGTGCTTTATTGTTAGGGAAGCATTAAAAAAAAAAAATTGTGTCCCCTAACAATTTTATGTTGTTTCTACTCAGAATCACGAGTTCTTTTAATCTTATTATAAAATTTAGTCCCTAAGTTTTTTTTCTATTGTGTTACCATTTTCCGTACGAAGTAACGGAAAGGAAGAACATAAAAAAATGGATAAAAATTTCGGGGCATATTTTCTCTCCTATATAGGGATGGAAAAAGCTCATAATACTGTAAAAAATTGAGGGAGGTGGCATTTTTTTTGAGAATTGCTCAGGGAATATGTTGTAAAGAATACATTACTCGAAACTCCGGCCCGTTTTCTGTCCAAGCGTGCTCTGAAATTATTTTCTAACAGTATTTAAAAGCCAATTGTTTTGACACACGGATGAGTATTCTCTGTCAAAGTCGATAAAAAAAAATCAAAAAGATATCATTGAAAAAGGCTGAGGACACAATTTTTAAGATATACAATGTTTCTAAACAGGGTAATTTCATTTACTGTTGTGTATTTTGAATAGTGACGTTGTTATTCGATTTTTACTCTTGTCTACAGAATAACAAGACACTATTGTAGTGCTGTTTGTTGGACGCGAAACGAGCGGTATTCTAATGTGCTTGCAAAATTACCGCGATTTTAGTCTACGTAGATGATATATGTTTAAAAAAAAGTGTAATCGAATATTAGTGTAAAAGCTGCTTTAGTTATTTCCGCAAATGTTATTAAAAAATATAGATAGAGTAAGTATAATACCATATTATTTCATAGTTAAATTAAATACATAGTTTTAGGTAAGAAATATTAATGTTTTATAGTGATTCACTATTTATTTGTACATGTCATGTTTATCGCAACATAATAGATAGAATAACGTAGACCGAATGATCTGTTGGTAAGTATTTAATGAAAATGTAATATAGTATTAAGTAAGTATTATAAGTGTTATTTTCAGCAGTAATACAAGATGTTATGTGTGGTTACGATATACATAAAATTATAGATACAATATTATCATAGTGAACAGTTGTATTAAAATAGAACCATATGTGTACCTAATACATTGATTTCCTATAGAAAAACGAAAAATCTCAAAATACCTACCTACGTAATAATAGAAAATATGATGGAAATGACGGAACGTCTTAACCTACTGCGACGCTACGGCGACGTCGTCAGCTACCGTATCCAACATCCAACCATTTAAATGGACATTTACGGCAGCTTACGCACTTAGCGACGGTTTGGCAGCATCTAATTTGCATAGGATACGTAGTTGGCCGTATCGTTAGCTACCGTATCCTACCGTTTATACTGACATATAAGGCAGCTAACACACTTCGTGACGGATTACCAGCGTCTAATTTGTATAGGATACGTAGCTCGCGACGTCGCCGTGCAGTCCCAATGAGTATGACCCAAACTCTAAATTACAGCAGAGTGCACCAATGACCGTGGCTCACTGTACCCCACCGACTTTTTTATTGGAGTGCCAATCTTTATTAATTTTATTCACTGTATATTTGGCTGCATTTAGACAGACGATACCTATATAAAATAGACTAGACCACAATCAGGTTAAATGGTAAGCGAAGATGTGGTGTTATATGGAATAAGCTTGCTTTGTTAATGCACATTCACCCTAGATTTGAAGACAAACGCAGGCAAAAATTCAAATAATGTCTATCAAAGACACATGTAAAGACAAACACTCGATAAATTAATATGATATTTACTGCTATTGGGGTAAGGAACAAACAGTTTGACCATTGTTAGTGTCATCCACACAATTATTATAGTTAATTTTAGTATCGCAACGGAAAATTTCATATTAAATCGATTGTGTTAAGGTGAACAGTGAAAGTTTTTGGTCCTTACACATTTGTGAATATTATATTTTTATTTTTTATATGTATCGATGTCGATAAATGCAGCCAAGCCACTTCGATGGTCACTGTCAAAATTGTTCTAATCGCTATATAGAGCGTTTAAAATGTATGTTTGTGGCTGCGTTGCTTTTGTTTTAGCAGAAAATCCATACGTACTATTAATAAAATGAATTGGTATCATTATACGATGCTAACGTATTAAAATTCTGGAGAAATTAAGGGCAGCGGTGGGAGGAATAGTATAAATTTACAACAGTAAAGATGGGACTATAATTTGTTTTTAAAATTTGTCACTTGTCATAAAGTACTCATTGTTTGATCTGTAAGGCCTAAGGGTTATGCAATAATATTATCTAGTTAATTATAGTTTCGAGTGTGACATACTGTTGCTGTTTGAAATATGTTTTACTGGCAATCCTCAATGACTTAGCTAATGTTGCAATATATTAAATAGTAAAGTCAATGAAAAAACAACTTTTTTTAAATGCGAAATTGTTGCCATGTTCGACGATTTTTATACCTTAGATGTGACAATAAGGAAAAAATTTACTTCCTTAATTAATTTCTATTATTTACTGTCGTAACTTTTTAATTCTGAAACTGCAGCTATTTGAAAAAGTTGAAAGAATGTGTGGTAGTTATATTTGAGTAATAGAAAATTATGATCATGTCTAGCTACTATGAAAGACTGTTTCACAGGTGGGCTAGTAAAATGCCAAATGCATCTAAGGAAGCGCGTCATTTTAATGTGTAAAGGTTCCACGGTTGCTCTGTATTCACTAGGCGACACGTTAGCATACAAATTTGAACTAATTTATAATTCTGTTTTATTTGCAAAGGCAACGTAGCCCGAGGTATGTGTATTATCTTCCATTAGATTCGTAGACGCTCTGAGCCACAGTATGCATTACAATAAATATATAAATATCGATTTAAATATTATGTGCCTTTTATTTAATACCCCCATCATAATATACTACACCACGAGATACAAAACAATACAATACAAATACTTTTTATTGAACACCGCAAATCAGTATTAAACAATACAGAAACAAAGAACAAAGTAGATGATAGGCGGTCTTTATCGCTTAATAGTGTTCTCTACCAATCATCCAATTAGACAGAAATTTTCTCTTGTTCTCTGAGTGAATTCACAAGGCTAACGCTTATCACCTTTCGTGAATATTTTTTAGTGTAGGGTCGCTCCTTGGCTATTCAGTGAAACAAATGGAACTTTACAGAGGTTTATTGTTTACAATATCCAAAGAACAACGTAGTCTCAGGGATAACGTGAGCTTTTTAAGAGAGTTCAGGGCAGAACGGCACTATTGACTTATTCTTTTCACACACACACGCCCAAGGAGCACTAGTACTCCCCTGGACGGACACGAAGGTGAGGACGACGCTGCCAGCGCAGAAGGGGCCGAAGGCGAGGGTCGCAGTAGAGGCGAGCCTTGGGTCAGGATGTCGTCCTCAGGCAGAAGCGTGTCTTCCGGTAGGGTAGTGGAGATGTGCGTTATGCAGCTCAGCAGTTTCAGGCTTTAATTTAGCCCCGATCTGGGTCCCTGTAATTTTCTCGGTGTCAGAGGCGGTCTTCTACGACGAGGGCCCAGGCAGCTCTTCGACGTCCACCAGGGGTAGTGCGTCAAAGAGTCGGCTAGGTCCTCGAGTAAGACTTAGGAACAAATAGGCGAATTTGAATAAGGTTGAACAGTCTGTGTTCGCCGTTAAATTCAAAATGAAGCTACGTTATAATTCAAATTGGAGGCCGTTGGCCCTACGGTCAACGCGCCCCGACGAAACACTTAGACCTAATTTATTAACATGATTTACATTTGAAATTACACTTAGAATAAAAAGCAATAAAATACAATAAGACACCTTGAGCACTTAGACAATGATAATTAATTTACTCACCATATAACTGGGGATTCCGTACTCGTAGCTTTTATTCTGAAGATTTGAAATAGAGTGTGGATCCCTACGGCGCGCGCGAGCTTTTATAGGAGGCCGCGGTTCCGTATGTATAACTATACTTAATTAAGCGCGACTAGTGATGTGCCACCTAGGGTCTTACGGCAAGTCGTCGATTATCGATCTTTGATTCGACTTTTTACAAGTGTCACCGTCTACCGCGTGACATTCCCCTCTTTCCCGGTGAGAAAATCAACCTAAGTTGATTTTCGGCTATTAAAACTTAGGAGTTATCTATCATACCTCACGCTCACGCTCATCATTCATACTTCTACAAGTTAAAAGAGATAGAACAATAGTATATGCCTACTCCGACCCCTAGGTAAAGGTTGTAATGGAAAGGAGATCTAACTACACATATAGATAACGACTGTCCTCGGGTTACCGGCCGCCCGTAGTACTATTGTAAACAGGTGGAATAAGGCTTATGATTTCGAGTTTCCAACACCGCTCGGTTCCTGAATACAGCTTAGGTAGGGGACTTTACAGAAGTCAGTAGTACTGGTATTAGGCTTAGTTTAAAACAGACGATTCATACATGTGAGATGACCATTCGCGGGTTTCACGACGGTTTCTTGCCTCTAAGTTAGCGCAAGTATCATGGTTGCGTAGCAGCGCGCGGAATGTAAACATCGTTACGAGGTCGCTACGAGTGATTAGATTTTAGTTTAAGCGGCCGGAACGTGTTGCTCTTGCGCTGCTACTAGCGGAATGCGAGATAATTGCGACGGCGCAAGGGGGAGGAGTGATCGCGGACGCCGACCAATGAGGTCATTGCGCGCTGCGGCTCCGCCACGGGCCGAACGCTATCTACGAGTAATTAACCTGTTGGTTTTAATTTGATGTCTTTAATATGCCACGCGCCTAAATTCTTTCCAGATAAGTCCTGTAGTTCAAATACTAATGGTGAACGTTTTTTAATGATCTTACACTTTACAAATTTCGGTGCTAATTTCTTACAAAAGTTAGCGGACTTATCGCTGAGGAAATATGTACGCTTCCATACTAAATCGCCTTCATTAAAGTGCGCTGGTTTACGGCGTGAGTTATACCTCTTAATACTATTCTGATGTGCATTGTATAGCGCGTGCTGGACTTTGTCGAATGTTTCTGCTAGGAATCCTACGTTTTGCGCATAGGCGTCGCGCGGTAAGAATAGTAGTTCATTACCCAATTCATTATCGACGTAGTGTGAACCGCACGTTACCAATTCTCTGCCGTGTACTAAGAAAGCGGGAGTGTAACCCGTCGCCTCGTTTATGGAGTTGTTTATAGCGAATTGTATTTTTGGCAGATTAATGTCCCATGACCTGTGGTCGTTTTGTACAAAGGTAGATATACAAGTCATTATCGTTTTGTTATAACGTTCTGTCAAATTAATATGAGGTGAATAGCGTGCTATAAGAAACTGATTAGGTACCTTATATTTATCGAGGAAGGATTTCAGCTCGCGGCTGGTAAAATAAGTAGCATTATCCATATATATGGTTTGAGGGACACCATGAGTGAGGAAAACTGAGTCTTCCAGGTGCTTAATGACTATAGCTGAGGTCGCGTTACGTACAGGAAACAAAAGGCAATATTTTGAAAATACGCATGTCACCACAAGTAAGTAGTTATTTTGCTTTCGTGTAGTAGTTAGTGGACCCATGAAGTCCAAGGAGATAACCTGGAATGGACGTGAGCAGTGTTTAGGACGACCCATCTCACCTAGCGTAGCGTGAGTTGGGTGTTTATAAGCTATACAAGTGTCGCATGACGCAATGTATTTAGACACGTCCTTGTACATTCCTTTCCAGAAATAATTGAGAGCCAAACGATGGTAGGTTTTGAACGCGCCTAGATGTCCCGCAGTAGGTACATCGTGATTTTCGCTAATTATTTGGTGACGTAGTTCCTCTGGTACTACTTCCTTCCATGTGAACTCGTTAGCAAATCTAGTGTCAGACTTCGTTAATCTGTAGAGGGAGTTGTTTACTATTTTATAGTTAGGAAAACCCTGTGGCGCGTTAGTACAGCTGTTGTAAAGATCTAAGTACCACTTGTCCTTTGTCGTGAGATGCGCGTTTGCAAGTGTTAACGCTGACACTGGCACGGCTCTAGATAAGGCGTCAGGAACGACGTTGTCTTTGCCGCGTCGATGTAAGATCTCAAAATTAAAGGATGATAGTCGTACTCCCCACCTAGCTAAACGGCCTGTAGGATTACTTAGAGATAAAAACCATTTTAGAGATGAATGGTCAGTGTAGACTTTAAATGTGCGACCATTCTCGAGATAACAGCGCCAATGCTCGAGTGCGACTAGGACGGCTAAGGTTTCGCGTTCTGTAACACTGTAGTTTCGTTCCGCCTTTGACAAGGAACGACTCATGTATGCGACTGGATGTTCTTGACCGTTAATAGTTTGGCAGAGCATTGATCCTACGCCTAAATTACTTGCGTCTGAGTGTACCTCGAATGGTTGCGTATAGTCCGGGCAAGAGAGGACCGGAGAACTAATTAGACAAGACTTGAGTTGTACAAACGATTGTTCAGCTTCGTTTGTCCATGCAAATGGTGGTGCATTTTTTTTAAGTGAAGTCAAGGAATTTAGTGGGCCTGCTAATGTGCTAAAATTAGGAACAAATCTACGGTACCAAGACGCGGTGCCTAGAAATCTTTTCACCTCCTTTGTGTTCGTTGGTCTGGGGTAATCTAGAATCGCGGCTACTTTATCTGGGTCCGTGCGTAAGCCTTGCTCGTCTACCACGTAGCCTAAGTACTTTAATGAGTTCCTAAAGAATTGTGTCTTTTCATAATTTATAGTGAGACCTGCGTGTTTTAGCTTCGCTAGGACTTTTAGGAGCAAAGTTACATGATTGTCATAGGAGTCGCTGACACAGACTATATCATCGAGATAACAGAATACTTTGTTGTCGAATTCAGGTCCAAATAGGCTATCTACTAGTCGCTGTTGTAAAGCTGGTGCGTTCGTCAAACCAAAGGGCATCACTTTGAACGAGAAGGTACCACGTGATGGTACAAAGAAAGCTGTCTTACACTTATCTTTTTCATTTATAGGTATCTGCCAGAACGCCTTCGATAAGTCAATGCTAGTTAAGAATTTCGCGTCCCTAAGATTGTCTAATATCTCGGATATGTAAGGAAGACTGTACGCGTCCTTTTTAGTTACCGCGTTCAATTTACGGCTGTCGAGACAGAACCTAGGTTTGCCGTCCTTCTTCCCTACTACTAGTACTGGCGAGGACCACGCGCTCTCGCATGGTTCAATAACATCCAGACGCAACATTTCGTCGACCTGTTCGTTTATTATGTTGAGTTTCTCCGGTGACATTCTGTAGGAACGTTGTCTAATTGGTTCGGTAGTGCCCGTGTCAATGTTATGTACAACTAAGTTAGTACGGCCGAGACCAATTTGTTCGTAAGAGATGTCGCGAAACTGTCCTATAATATTATCTGCCTGCACGCGCTGAGCCTCTGTGAGGTTAGTGTAGGAATGCAGTGCCTGAGGTCGAATAATTCTGTCTGGATGCTTAGTGACGGTCTCGCTTGCCGCTAAAGCACTTACGTATTTAGGACAAACTTTGAAAGACCGCCAAAAGTTTATCCCTAGTATGACAGAATTATTGACCTCGGGCACTACGTATGCCCTTATAGAGTGAGTTTGATTCTCAAAAGTTATGTCGAGGTCAAAGTATCCTATACTACGCAAGCGCCGGCCAGCAGCCGCCTCTATGTTAATGTAATCATCAAAACGCATGGTATGCCCATAGGTAAGTAATGTGTTATGATAATCTTTGCCAAGCACCGTTACGGCCGCCCCCGAGTCCAATAAGCAGTGTGGAATTCTCAGTTTGTTTATATAGATAGTTATGAACGGTCGCGCGTCGCGCGGCCCTAAGTCCTGCTGCGAATTGTTTTGTTTATGTGAGTGGGGCGAGATCGTCGTTACCTTATAAGAATTAAAGAAAGTGTTAACGAAATGCAGCCATTGTGACCATTTATTAGCCCTCCTAATGTAACGACGTCCTCGCCACGAACTTAGTTTTTTGTTTGCGAAGTGGGTCTAGGTATGTGTTTATTACATGTAGTGCAATCAGGGAACTTCACCCCCACCTTGCCACACTTGAAGCACAACAAGGTCCGTGGTGCTTGACAAGTTCTTAATGTGTGTGTATTAGATTTACACCTAGGACAAAATTTATTATTGTTAGTGTGTGGTGCTTGTGACAAAATATTCACCGGGTATCGGTGTTTAGTGTTAGTGTAATTATGTTTATTAGCGCTGTTACCCGAGGATGGATGCTGATACCTATCAAAATGCCTATTTTGATGTGAAAAGGTTTGTGATTGTTTATTTATAGCTAGTTCAGGGATTAGTGTACCTGCCGTAGGGCGCGGTGGCTCTTTATAGCTAGACATTCGAGCTTGAACTAGTTCGAATTTGTGACAGACGGTACGGAGTTCATCTATAGTGGTCACTGAAGTAGCTGTAGCTAATACTGCCGCGAAACAGGGCCTAATATTATGCAACAAAATCTCTAACTGATCATCTTCAGTCATAGGTACAGTTAGTCGTGAAAACATTGCGTGCATAATAGCTAAATAAATTGTTATGTTTTCGGAGTCGTCTTGAGTCCGGGCGCGAATTTCCGCCTTTAATTTATAATCGTAGTCTGGCTGTGAGAATACGGATACGAGTTGTTTAGACAATTCGTTCCAAGTGGTAATCTTATCTTTAACCGATCTATACCAACACAAGGCCTCGCTCTCAAATATCTCAGTCGCGAAAGAAAGGAATTTGTCTGGTTTAATCTTCCTAGCTGAGAGAAATTCGTTTACACGAATGACGAAAGCGCGGACACAAGTTTTTCCACTGTAGCGAAGTTTTGCAAAATCAGAGGTTATGCCGCGGTCACATGTTACTGATATATTTGGTGGTGGTTGCGCGAAACTATGAGAAGAAGTGTTCAATTGTTCTAGGTTGTCCTCACTTTCCAAAAAGGTTTCCTCACTTCCAACTATCTTGATCAAACTTAGCACGTATAGTAGCTAGTTCCTTTGATACATTTTGAAAGCTAGTTAAGCATGATTTCAATACTGCCTCCGATTCGGGTGTAGTAGTAATTATTCTCCTAAGACGATGGTAGATATGACTGCACAAATTGTCTGTACGCACGAATAAATTATCGTCAAACTTTGATTTGATTAGGGTTAAATTTGACTGCGCTTTTGCTAAACTTTCTGCTACGCCTTTTAGGTCGTCGACGGGGTCTAGTCCCGATTCTAATATATCTTGGGCCGGTAAACCGGGTGCTAGTTTCACTATTTGACCGCGTAATTCTTGTACTGTAAGTGCCGGTGTAGTTCCGCGAATAGCCACCTCATAAGATAGCTCTGTTTTTTGTAGCGATAAATACTTAATATTGCGATGTGCCATTTTTAGTACACTAAAAGCTGTAAGTTACCCGCGATATTAGAATTTATTCAACCTGTTCTCCGAAGTGTGTGCGTTAAGGTGCGTTTATAATTTTAAAATAATGAAATGGAGTTACAAGACGAACCGTAGATCGATAAGTAAGTGTTGAAGGAAAGTGCGACTTACGCGTATTACCCCAAGTGCCGCAACGTATGGCTGCGAGTCGTATTAAACGTTGGTAGAATTGAACGTTAAGTAGTTAACTCAGTTGTAATGGCTAGCCTGCTATTGAAACACGTAGCGCGTTGTAGTTAGTTGTCTAAATGCTCAAAGTATGCGCAGGTATAGGTAAGGTGCTAAAATAATTCGATTATTGCAGTAAAGTGTTAAAAATCGCGAGTTGTTTGAAGCTAAGTTTAAAGTTTTCGAGAAGTGATGCTAAATTTGATTAAATTAATGTTCTTGTCGGTACAACTAATTAAGGTTGTTGTTAGATAATTGAGTGGTTCGTTATAAATTTGAAATGCCAACTGTGGTAGTTATTATGTAGTTAATGTGTATTTTAAATTGACACTGGTCGCGATCGAGCCGTTAACGCTTGCGTATTTGAATCTGCTAAGTGTCCTAGGCACACGGGTGCGAAAGAGAGCGCGCGGTCGTTGCTAACACAACGGAGCGGTGCGGAAGGAACCGTTGATTCGAATAATTAGGGCGCGAGCGGATGTGCCAAGCGCGAGTGGATTTTAAATTAACGGTTCAGTATTTAAAATATTTGACCGTTAATATTTTAAATTTAAGTACATACGTTAGGAACCGTTGATTTCAAATTACTGCTAGTGAATTTAATGTTTGTTTACGTTAATTTAAATTAAAAATTTAGAAAATAACCACTTGTTACCGACAGGAACAACGTTTTTTACGACTTCTACGTAACCGAACGAGAAAACGGCTGAGCCTATTCTTAAGCCGAGCTCAGACAGCGAACGAATTGTTACTGCAATAGTCGGATTTTACAATAAAATAAGTATAAAAGTATTTAGAAATGACCGAAGCCAACTCTTTGAGTGCGTGTGCGGAAGAAGTGCTAAGACCTGAACTGAACTAATGGGTGCCGCTAGTGCGCGTATAGAAAAAGTGCTAAGAACTGAACTGAACTAACCAAGTTGGGCGCCGACTATCACCTTTCGTGAATATTTTTTAGTGTAGGGTCGCTCCTTGGCTATTCAGTGAAACAAATGGAACTTTACAGAGGTTTATTGTTTACAATATCCAAAGAACAACGTAGTCTCAGGGATAACGTGAGCTTTTTAAGAGAGTTCAGGGCAGAACGGCACTATTGACTTATTCTTTTCACACACACACGCCCAAGGAGCACTAGTACTCCCCTGGACGGACACGAAGGTGAGGACGACGCTGCCAGCGCAGAAGGGGCCGAAGGCGAGGGTCGCAGTAGAGGCGAGCCTTGGGTCAGGATGTCGTCCTCAGGCAGAAGCGTGTCTTCCGGTAGGGTAGTGGAGATGTGCGTTATGCAGCTCAGCAGTTTCAGGCTTTAATTTAGCCCCGATCTGGGTCCCTGTAATTTTCTCGGTGTCAGAGGCGGTCTTCTACGACGAGGGCCCAGGCAGCTCTTCGACGTCCACCAGGGGTAGTGCGTCAAAGAGTCGGCTAGGTCCTCGAGTAAGACTTAGGAACAAATAGGCGAATTTGAATAAGGTTGAACAGTCTGTGTTCGCCGTTAAATTCAAAATGAAGCTACGTTATAATTCAAATTGGAGGCCGTTGGCCCTACGGTCAACGCGCCCCGACGAAACACTTAGACCTAATTTATTAACATGATTTACATTTGAAATTACACTTAGAATAAAAAGCAATAAAATACAATAAGACACCTTGAGCACTTAGACAATGATAATTAATTTACTCACCATATAACTGGGGATTCCGTACTCGTAGCTTTTATTCTGAAGATTTGAAATAGAGTGTGGATCCCTACGGCGCGCGCGAGCTTTTATAGGAGGCCGCGGTTCCGTATGTATAACTATACTTAATTAAGCGCGACTAGTGATGTGCCACCTAGGGTCTTACGGCAAGTCGTCGATTATCGATCTTTGATTCGACTTTTTACAAGTGTCACCGTCTACCGCGTGACACGCTTTTTGTATCTATACATATAAAATTCAAAGTCCTGACTGACTGACTGACTTAACTATATATCAACGCACAGCCCAAACCACTGGACTTAGAGACTTGAAATTTTGCACATAGATACCTTATACAATGTAGGCATCCACTAAGGAAGAATTTTTGGAAATTCCCACGGGATAAGGAAAAAACGGGAATTACATATTCGACTCCGAGTGACGCTATCTCAGTAACTATAATAACTAGACTCTTCAAATTTGATACAAAAGTAGGTGATTACAAAACAAAGAAACTAATTTCAGGATTTTTGGAAATTCCCACGGGATAAGGAAAAAAACGGGATTTATATATTCAGTTCTACGGGATCGATTTTTCGTTTTACTGTTCAAATAAAAATGGAAATTTGGCCTTCAAGTTCCCTTGGGGAGTGTAGGGGAGCACTAAAAAAAAAAGGATTTCCCGAAATTCCCACGGGAACGGGAAAAACGGGACTTTTCGTTTTACTGGTTGCAGAAAGCTGAAATTCGGCATGTAAGTTGCTTCGGGAGTGCAGAGGAGCATTAAGAGAGTACTTTTCAAAATTCCCACGGGATCGGGAAAAATATTTGTTTACAAAGAAATACTGCGGTAGGCATAATATGGCTAGAAACTTGAAATTTGGCACACATATACCTTGAGTATCCTGGAGGTGCACTAAGAAGGTATTTTTCGAAATTCCCACGGGATAGGGAAAAAACGGGATTTTTTGTTTTACTGGTCGTAGAAAGCTGAAATTTGATAAGAGCTTTCCTTGATGAGTATATGGGCGCACTAAGAAAGGATTTCCAGAAATTCCCACGAGAACAGGAAAAACGGGATTTTTCGTTTTACTGGTCATAGAAAGATGAAATTTAGCATTTAGCTTCCTTAGGGAGTGTAAGGGAGCATTAACAAAGGATTTCCTAACATTTTTACGGGAACGGGAAAAACCGGGATTTTACGTTTTACCTACTTGACATAAAAAGTTGAAATTTGTAACGTAGGTTTATTCGGGAGTATAGGGGAACACTAAAACGGGAAAAACGGGATTTTACGTTTCCAGACGAAACAGCGGAAGAAAGAGACTTAACATTTATAACGTGTGTTTCTTTAAAGGCTTTAAGTGTACTCCGAAAGCACTCACCAAAATTTCCACGGGAACGGGAAAAACTTATTTTTTCGTTTTACATCTTAGCGCGTACGAAGTCGCGGGCAAAAGCTATTTAGGATATATTTTAGGACAGCCCTATAGGTTAGGTTAGGTTTGTTTTATAAAAATCCTGCAATATTTACAGTTTCAGAAAAATTAAGGCAGCGGGGCAATGCGGGGGCTTGCTTGCATGCTTGCTTGAGTCCTTGCTTTGCATGCTTGATTGCATAATTGCTTTCATGCATGCTTGCATGCTTACTTGCATACATGCATGCTTGCGTGCTTACTTGCATGCATGCTTGCTTGCCTGCTTGCATGCCTCCTTGCATACTTACATGCTTGAAGGCTTGCTTAAAAGCTTGCAGGTTTGGTTGCTCGCTTGCTTGATTGCTAGCTTCTTTGAAATGCTCATGGTTCACGCGTGCGAAGCCGCGGGCCAAAGCTAGTTATGTTACATTTTATAAATTGCTGGATTGTTTTTTTTTTGTAAAATTAATTAGTTAAGTAAATGTAGGTTTTTAAGATTCTATCGCATTAGGTTAGCAAAAAACTGTAATGGTAGAATAGGTAGTTATGGAAATAAATAAATAAATAAGTTGGAGATGGTTTAAGTAGGTGGCGGAAACAAATAGACAGGAGAAACGCAGGGAATACTAACATAAATATAATACATAGCCAAAATAACACACAGCATTATGTATGTATGTATGTAAACTCTTCATTGTGCAAAATAAATAAGACAAATACAATTGACAAACACTGAGATACATGCACAAAGGCGGACTTATCCCTTATTATCCCTTATTATTATTATTATTATGTCATTATTTTATAATACTTAAGAAAAAAAAAGTAGGCGTATGGTTGACGCCTGGTTGACGGCGAGCCGATGAGGTGAGGCGGCGCCGATCGGGTGCCGAGCGGTTGTGTGCGCGATTACCTTTATGGGGTAGGTACTATCAAATGAATTACGATTTTTTACTTCTTGATTTTTTATGTTTTAATTTTACCGTTTTACTGAAAATTAGAACAGAAAAATCCGTAAAGTAAAGCTGAGGCCGGGAATCGAACCCGGATCCTCGTCATTCCGTGACGCGTGCTACCCCTACACCACCCATAGCAGGTAACTTACGCCATAGCTTTACTTTACGGATTTTTCTGTTCTAATTTTCAGTGTCGCTTAGATTTTTTTTAGGTAGGCCTATATCCAAAAGTGGACCCATTGTTACCGAATCAGTAGGCTTATTACCTAACTCGCTGGCAATCGCCATCGTGTTCATTTTGACAGTTCTCGTATGAATGTGACAGCTAGCTGATTCCGATGCCAATTGTTAGCCCATACATGAACTCGAATGAATGAATGAGTCGGGTTACCTCCACGTGTGGTCAAGAGCTGCGGTTCGTTTTTGGATCCTTCCGGGGGGGAAAGCAGTGCTTGGTCCGGTGCACCCTGGGCATCGGCTAATGATTTCCTGGCAGTTTCTGAGGGATATCATTGACCGTTGGCTAAGAGCCCGACAGGGGGGCGGGGTCTTTGACCATTACCGTACAACGTTGCCGACATTTTGTCACAAGATTTTTGAATTATATTTTTACCGCACTGACATTGGCCCAAGCCTTACGGCTGCCATTAAGGAGAGAAGAAGAAGAAGAAGAAGTACATGAACTTTCAAAATGAACACGATGGCGATTGCGAGCGAGTTAGCCAATAAGCCTACTGTTCAATAATCAGTACAGCAATGAGTACCCGGTTCAATGTAATTGTGACTGCGAGCCTGTACGGCTCTGATTGGCTATCCGTCTTTTTCTTACCGTTCGTTCTAGAAAGAGACGTCTATCTCGCGCGGGACACAGCTCTTGCGCGCTCGTGCTACCCGTTAAACGAAGTTCAAGACTCCCCCCGTTCGCGTGCTTACCGCCTTATATCCGCTCAGTCATTATCGTTAGTGGTTTCACTCTATAGCATAGAGCAAACAACCTAAAAGAGCGGAAACGTCGTATAATTCATTCGTTCGGGTTGGAGAAGCATATATGCCTAACGGTTGGCGTTTACACGCTGCAGAAGAAGAAGAAAGAACTAGGCCAAGCCGAAATTGGCGATTACTGTTATCAGATTGGCCAGCCCAGTCAAATAGGGCACTAGAGTTGATCAAGCAGCTGTTGCGATCGATGTAGTTAGATAGTTAACCTTTTCGACGCCAACGACACATATATCAGCACCGTAGGTTCAACGCCAACGACCTATATATACGTCCATTACTGCAATGCAAAAGCAACCTTCGGTCAAACGAGTTTAGGTTCCACTTAGCGCATCGCAATAAAGAAGTTTGGCGTATGGGTGACGTCTCTTGTATTTGACGTGGCGGCGAAAAGGTTAAGCCAAGCCGAAATTGGCGATTACTGCTATCAGATTGGCCAGTCAAATAGGCCACTAGAGTAGTTGATCAAGCAGCTGTTACGATTGATGTAGATAGTTAAATGTTTAGTCGCTGTGTGGCATAGGTAGTGAATGAAACTCGATTATCTATACCTACTAATATTATAAAGAGGAAAAATTTGATTGTTTGTTTGTTTGTTTGTTTGCATTGAATAGGCTCCGAAACTACTGGACCGATTTCAAAAATTCTTTTGTCGTTAGAAAGCTACATTATCACTGAGTGACATAGGCTACTTTTTACCGCGGGAAAATTGATTTATCGCGGGCGAAGCTGCGGACGGAAGGCTAGTTTTTTATAAAATTAAAAATTAAATATGTGATCTAAATTAAAATTACTTAAATGACTTTGTTCTGTAGAAGATGAAGGATAAATATAAATCGAATACAATTGACGAGCACTGAGATACATGCACAAAGGCGGAGTTATCCCTTTAAGGGTTCTCTTCCAGTCAGCCTTTGAGTGGATCAGAGTATTATGTAGAGACGGACGAGTGAGTTTAAAAATTACAAATACTGAGAGCCACTATACATAACTTTAGTATGGTATATGTCGGAAAAGACAGATGTGATGCCATAATTTTATAGCTCTTTTTTATAGACCACTCTTATTGGTTATTTCCTCTATGCCCTATAGTTAGGGTTCTGGTCTCTCTGCCAGAATAAAATGACACTTATTGTGCAGGTATCAGGTACACTGACGGGGGTCTTTGATGTTCCCCTAGTAATATAGTATGGTGATAATGGCTTTCGATTTTCACTGAAGTTGTTATATTTTCTTGTCGTCGATGTTTGTGACTGGGAGTGTTTCAGGAGTTAAGGATTTGGTTGAGAGTGAATAAGAAATGTTTGGAGATGGTTTGGCGTTTGGTCCTTTGAACACGATTCCGAGTAACTACCCACTTTTGCATGAACGTTTGTGTGAACAAATAAATAAATATAATTTATTTCCGGATGCCTCAGATACATAGATTGTTAGTTATAAATACATACATACATACATACATACCGTCACGCCTCTTTTCCACAGGGGTAGGCCTGGCAGAGACTATATTTTATACTTTGTCCCACTAGTTATTCTGACATACCTACCTCTTTCGCTTCATCCACATTCATGATTATATTAATTACAAAACACATATATTCGTTTGTTTTTACCTGACAGTTGAAACAAACATTTATTTCCTTTTTAGGGTTCCGTACCTCAAAAGGAAAAAACGGAACCCTTATAGGATCACTTTGTTGTCCGTCCGTCCGTCTGTCAAGACCCTTTTTCTCAGGAACGCGTGGAGGTATGAAGCTGAAATTTATATCAATTACTCAGGTCTACTGTCCCTTGAAGCTGTGAAAAAATCAAACTTCTAAGCCAACGCAATCAAAAGATACAGCCGTTTATGCCGCAAATTTCCGCAAATTTTCAACTCTCAAGGGAATCAAAACCTACAAGGTAGTTCCCGTGAACGCAGAATCTTGAAATTTGGTATGAAGGTAGGTCTTATAGCACAGATTAAAGAATAATTGCGAAAACCGTAAATGTGTATGTATGTCTGTATATAGCAGTGACCAATATAAAGTAACCCCACACTGCGTACATTTTGCTTTGGAACAGGGCTCTGCTTACACTGGTTTTAGATATTTATAGATAATGATACGGAACCCTCGGTGCGCGAGTCCGACTCGCATAATAGGCATGCATTTTTTATCACAATTACTTACCTATGAATGATTATTTGGGTCGATAAATAGGGTGAATAGGGTGATTCCTTTTTCCACCTATACGCCTACAGTCATGCTAAACGTGGCCTTTAGGTTTTGTTACCTCAGGCTCTGTCTACCCCGTAAGGCATATATACGTGATTTGTGTATGTATGTATATGTATGTAAGTTTCCATAACGTTTCTTCCACGCTGGTCTGGCAGTAAAGAAAAAACATAGAATGTACCAGTTGCTTCTCTCCCTGGGCATATGGTAAAATCCCATCGAGGGAATGGGCGAAAATCTTAGGAATCATGTTATAGGCGATGCGGCAACTCATCACTGCTTAGATTCCACTTTCCACCTCTACGGCCAGTCTTGCTAAACGTGGCCTTTAGCTCCTGTTACCTTACCGTAAGGGATGAAGTGATTTGTGTGTGTGTGTATGTATAAAGTCTCCAGAAAAGTCTATTCAAAAGGATGCGTGGAAACGAGTTACGTCAAGTGAAGCCTCGCCGCGTGTTGTGTACAAAACAAACCTACGCCCAGTTATTCTAGCCTAGTAACGCAACACCTTCCATAAGTATTGTAATCTCTACATCCTACTAAATCCCTACTTTCCTACATGTTATAAATTCGAAAGTATCTAACTCTGTTACGCTTTCACGCCTAAACCACTGAACGGATTAAATGAAATTTGGTACACAGTTTCAGTCCGGAAGAAGGACATAGGATAGTTTTTATTCCGGTAAATCGCATAGTTCCCACGGGATAGCGATAAGCCAATTCTGCGCGGACGGAGTCGCGGGCAACAGCTAGTCGAAAATAAATAGGTAGGTATCCTACAGAAAGTAAAGTAAGTGGTTTCCAAAGTGTTCCTAAATGTGAAGTTTTTTAATGTGCGTAATCAATAAGTCCAAAATAAACTACGAGGATCTAGCTTAGTTAAAAGCGGTTTCGAAGTACAAAATCTGCCGCGCCTCACGCATAAAGTTATTGCTTTATTACACCAATAAAGCAGAGCTCCCTCGCTGCACTCTACTTAACGTTGCTGTCACATTTCAAAAAGAAATAGGTTACTGAAAAGCTCCAACAGGACCGGGAACGTAACGTAGCCTGACAGGTCGTTTGGCATCGATTTCCCAAAGCGCATGTCTCGTTTCCCGCCATTTTCGCCAGTGCCGCACCGCCGACCGCCGCGCGCGTTAGCCTGTGCCAAATTACAAAAAAAATAAATTAAAAACATTTGCATTGAATCTTTGTGCGTGCTTTTTTCAGCCAGTGTTTTTTTTTAGGATTTATTGGCGTTGGATTTTTTCTGGTATGTTGGTGTACTGATTAATAACAATGCGTAGAAAAATAAATACGTTGAACGTGAAATTTACCAAAACATGTTAAATTTTCGCATTGATTTTTTTTTATTAATTGTTTTCCTGTCCGTTTGTTGGGATAGATTTTTCTGCGGCATTGTCTTGCGAAAACGGTTTTCTTGTAGGTGACACGTATTTGGATGAGACAATAGGGTGTCAATTAAGTGGCTACTACGCTTATTGTGTTGATATTTGCGGATTAAATGATAAATAACGATTGTTGAGCATTATTTAATTAATCTTTTGAATTGTGAATGCTTATTAACTCTGGCATGTATTTTGTAAAAATGTACCTGTTCGTAATAAATAGGAAACGTTTATTGTTTAAAACCGTGTACAATTGTGATAACATGATTTTTATAAGTTTGACCATTTGGGACGTACAGTCAAGTGTAATAATATGTATCTACTCAAACTTTCAAAAATAAGTACCATACACTCTTACACCGGCGTAATAAGGTCGTGGGACATATTTTTGAGAAGTTCGTATCGATACTTATTTTTGCACTTGACCGTACAATATTTAGGTACCTAGTTATTATTATAAACTATTCCTATCAAAATTTTAATAATTATTTAGTAGGTATCATCTAAAGATTTTATATACTCAGGCAAATAATTGATGATTTTCGATAATTTCTATGCTTTTTTTCTTCACCTTTGAAGATAAATAATGGCAGGGTCAACAAAAAACGAAATAGATCAATAAACTTTCCAAATAAGGATTTCTTGGGTACATTTGTTTGTTTTCACGGAAAGCTCCAACTTATCTATGGCTTCAGTTCCTTTCAACACGGGATAGTCCGCAGGTCATTAGATCTCCCCGAACATTCATCATCATCATCATCAGCCTATGTTAGTCCAGTGCTGGACATAGGCCTCCCTTAATGAGCGCCATAGCGCCCTGTCTTCAGCTTGACGCATCCAGCATCTGCCTGCAGTCTTTCGCAGATCGTCATCCCACCTGGCCGGAGGGCGTCCTACACTACGTTTGCCAAGTCGCGGTCTCCACTCAACAACACGTTTACCCCAGCGGTTGTCGGTTCTTCGCGAACATTACCACAATGAAAAATCGTGCGTCTTCCGCAGTCTACGTAGACCTTGGGTCATTTTTGAAATCACACCCGTGGGATTTATAAGCAAAGCAGTGAGATGTGATTTTCTACTACTCTACTTACTCGTATTTTAAATGTAATTAACTTCTGCCCGCGACTTCGGCTGCGTGTAATTATACAAATAAAACCTTCCTTGTGAATCGCTCATCTATTAAAAAACAGCATCAAAATCCGTTGCGTAGTTTTAAAGATCTAAGCATACATAGGGGCAGACAGACAGCGGAAAGCGACTTTGTTTTATACTATGTTGTGATACAACATTTTAAACGTTTTCGAACGGTAGGTTTACAGTTGTGTTTTCAAAAATGGTCCCTGACTGGATCAATTGGGTAAATGTTTACTTGAACATTTTGATAATTCCTTTCAAAGTGTAGATATGTACGCTCTATTGTGGCCTTCACTATCTGGAATTTTAAACTCACACTTTGTCGGTCCCTCGTTTAATGCTCCTCTATCGGCTCAAAGGTTAACTAGTAGAGATCCCTTACAGGGATAGGTTCGCATTTGTGCATATATTAATGTTATTTTTATATTTTTGTGAATTGTATCTGTTTATTTATACATACACATACACAGATCACGTCTTTATCCCTTACGGGGTAGACAGAGCCTAAGGTAACAGGTACCTACAGGCCACATTTAGCAAAGATTGTGGGCGTATAGGTGGAAAATGGAATCAAAATAGTGATGGGTTGCTAGCCTCATCGCCTATAACATGATTCCTAATATTTTCGCCCATTCCCTCGATGGGCTTTAACCATCTGCGCAGGAAGAGAAGCAACTGGTACATTCTATGTTCTTTGCTCCCAGACCAGCATGGATGTTCGTTAGTACATGCCGTAAATCCTTATTTGCAATTGGAGTAGAACATACAATTGACTGTGACAAAAGTAATTTAACCTTTTCGCCGCCACGTCAAATACAAGACACGTCACCAATACGCCAGACTTCTTCATTGCGATGCCTTAAGTTGAACCTAAACCCAATTGAACGAAGGTTGCTTTTGCATTGAAGCAATGGACGTATATATAGGTCGTTGGCGTTGAACCTGCGGTGCTGATACAGTACAATACAATACAATAACTTTTTATTGAACACCACATATAACAACCAAAACAGAAAAAAGGTATACAGAATATTACAAGGTAACAATAGGCGGCCTTATCGCTACAGAGCGATCTCTACCATGCAACCATAATGGACTGGAGAACAGAACAGATCTGAGCAGGTGGTGCAATTTAGAATATATATTAATATACTAAGTACTGAAATACATAATACATTATACATATATGATACACACATACCTAAAAAAGTCAGCTACAAGATTCATGCACAAGATGACAGATAGTGCTCCTTCAACATAGATTTAAATATGGGTAAGGATAAGGCTATGGGTGTCGTTGGCGTCGAAAAGGTTTAAGTCGACGCAAAATGTGATACAAATCGATTTCTTAAAGCGTGAAGTGAAGCTATATTTGTCCGCGTTGACACTTTATTGTAATTATCTCATTATTCCGAAAGCCCCAACTTTAGGGGTGTAACTTTGAGCTGCAAAGTAGACTTTCCGATTAAAGAGAAAAGTTGTTTTTGACAGCCCTGCGTAATTCACAAATTATGCGCGACGTGGTCTGGCTTTTGAGTGCAGAGATAATTTTTAGGGCCTAATCCGATTCTTGGTCGAAGTTTTTTGAATAATCTCGAAAGATCGCTTTCATGCTGGTCTGGGAGTAAAGAAAAAACATAGACGGCCGTTTAGCCTAGTGGCTAGTGACCCTGACTGTGAAGCTAGAGGTCCCGGGTTCGAATCCCGGTAGGGGCAGACAGTTGTATGATGAATATGAATGTTTGTGCCCGAGTCATGGATGTAGTATGTATTTAATTATGTATTTATCTACATTATATAAGTATGTTTATCCGTTGCCTGGTACCCATAGTACAAGCTTTGCTTAGTTTGGGGCTAGGTCAATTGGTGTAATTTGTCCCAAGATATTATTATTATTATTATTATTTATAGAATGTACCAGTTGCTTTTCTTCCCGAGGGAATAGGCGAAAATCTTAGGAATCATGCTATAGGCGATGCTTGCAACCTATCACTATTTTGATTCTCCCTTTCCATCTGAACGCCCAGTCATGCTAAACGTGGCCTTTGGGTCTTGTTACCTTAGGCTCTGTCTACCCCATTAGGGATAAAGACGTGATTTATGTATGTATGTCGAAAGATCTTCTATAGGTATCCATAGGTGAAGAGAACTGATGTTGATAGTAATTCTGCAATAAGTATTACGTTGCGACTCTAGGCAGCTACCTTTCACATGTTTATCGCTATCCCGCGGGAACTATGCAATTTACCGGGATAAAAATTTGTTTATTTTTAAATCTGGGGTACCAGCTATTTTCGTTCCAAATTTTATCTAAATCCAAGTCGTTTCAGCGTGACGAAGGAACAAACACAACCAATTTACGGAACAAGCTTTGACAAACTATATACCTTTACCTAAGACTGCCTCATTGGTGGAAACCGCTGGAGAACGTACCCGAGCGTTTTAAAAAAAAAAGTCCACATGATATTTTGAATGTAATTATTTTGGGTTTGTCTTACTCAGAATCGTTTACCCTATCGAACCTCATATAAGAAAAAATGTGTCCCAAAAAAATTTCCATTCCAGTTTGTCACTTTCTTTCTTATAGGAATGTTTAGAACGTGACGAACAGGAAGAAACCATAGTAAAATCTGGGACACATTTCTTGTATGAGAATCGATAGGGTAAACGCACCTGTGATTCCCCAAGTTTTACCGGTGTCCCAGGGCGATGCTGATTACTTTCCATCAGGTGACCCGTCTGCTCGTTTGCCCCCTCATAAATATAAAAAAAAAGATTGAGTAAGAAAAACCCAATATATTTAAATTCTGAAAAAATGTACACACAGCAAAGCTATTCGGTAAGCAGGATAGATACGGCGCGAGCGTGCGTAGGTGCTTACCTGATTATATTGCCCTGTGTACATATGTGACCTTTTTTTTGGAAAACGCTTACCCTTACGTCTACTGCATAACTCCTTTGTCTTACCTATAGTAGTCAGTTTTGCAGTATCATATTGCACTCTATAAATTAGGACGCTGTATTAATTGCATTTGTTAGGTGCCTTCCGATGCCAGGGTACGATCTTAACCAAGTTACCGTGTCAAGCCAAATAGAAATTAGATTCAGAGTTCAACTATGGTGGTACTAGGGTGTCTATGGACAGTGGTGATCATTTACCATCAGGTGACCCACTAGTTCGTTTGTCTGGCCTCTCTAACATAAAAAAAAAAAAAAACAAACATTCAGTTCTGCATGGGTGGTGTAGGGGTATACCCGCACGCGTCAAGGAATGACGAGGATCCGGGTTCGATTCCCGGCCATAGCTTTACTTTTCGGATTTTTCTGTGTTCTAATTTTCACTGACATTTAGAAATGGCATTTATAATTTAAAAAAATATATTAGGGTGACGGCACCAGTAATGGACATGACCCAATAATTCACAATAACTCTTATTTAAAAGACACTAACGCATAGACATTTATTTTACAACAGTCAATTTTAAACAGTGTCATATTTAAATTAAAAATGAAGTGTCCATTACTGGTGCTTATCAGTTTAAAGTGTCCAACACTGGTGCCATCACCCTATATTGTCTAGTTGTTGCCCGTGGCTCAGTCTCCTCAAAATTTATTAATCGATATCCCGCGGGAATTATGCTATTTACCGAGATAAAAATATCCTTCTGAAGACCTCTTCTGAAATTTCAACCAAATCGGTTTTGTACAAGCGTGAAGCGGTAACAGACGGGCAGACACGCGTTTTCGCATTTATAATACATATTAGAGAAAAATTCGCATGGTAACTAGGTCACGTGACAGGTGATATGGGTGGCACGCGTCACGGGACGAGGATCCCGGTTCGATTCCCGGCCATAGCTTTACTTTTCGGATTTTTCTGTCTTTATTTTTCAGTGTCGTTTAGAAATTTAATACCTATAAGTATGAATTATAGTCGTAATTCATATGATTTTACTGCCTTTTGTGACTATTTGACGTACGTTCAAGCTTTGAAACGTTTACAATTTATAGAACGATTGTTCATGGAAGTTACGGTGCGGTGGAAATGCCCCATTATAGTTTGTTGGCATTTGTGTGAATGCTTTGAATCAAATCAACTAACAGAGTTTTTGACACTGGTACTATCGAATAAATTGATTCCTATACAGGAGTAAACCAAACAGGGGCCAAGTCGTCTTAATGCGATTCAATTCCGATTAAATTTTACGTTTGAGCTGTAATTTTTGACACTTCTTGTATGGATCTGACAGCGAGCGATTCAACTTTAAGGTAAGGCCGCAGGACTGAAATATACCCGAATAATTTAGCTATTGCTGGTCTGCGAGCATTGACTTACAATAAACAACTAGACTCTCAGTCGCTAACAAAGGTTCCTCAAGAAACGTCCGAGTTGCTTTGTCTATGTGTTGTGTGTGTCAACACATTAACATATTCGTTCAAATTGACACCTTATTTCGTGGCAGTAATGTTTAATATCAATGGCGTAGGATCGTGAGAAGTAATGACACGACGCCACGCGCTGGAAACCTGCCTGTCTCTTTTGTTCTCAATAGTAAGATTACGGTGCGAAAGAGACATATACATTGTTATCAAAGCGCGGTCGAAACACAACTCTAGACGCGTCGTTCAGACTTTTGCTTCGGACAGTTTTTGAGCGCGATTGGGAGTCTAGTTGTTTATTGTACGTCAATGTCTGCGAGCAAAGAAAAAACATAGAATGTACCAGTTGCTTCTCTTCCCGCGCAGGTAAAATCCCATCGAGGGAATGGGTGAAATTCTTAGGAACCATGTTATAGGCGATGTGGCTAGCAAGCCATCACTATTTTGATTCCCTTTTCCAACACGCCTACAATCATGCTAAATGCCTTCCTAAATGTGGATCTGTGCATGTATTTCTGGAATGTTCCGGAACGATTTTAAGAGAGCCTGTAGAGGCGTAGAAACATCCAGAAATTCTTCAGTCTTATTTAAACAAACGTCGGGCCCGTATCCCGCGGACTCCCGCTAATCCCGCGGCTATCGTTTAACATCATCCCGGCATTAATGAAGCGCCCGGGTTTTACTCGAATACCGTGTTCAAATGAAAAACAGTTATTGCCAACGGCTTAGCGCCCGGGCTAATGGGAATATTGACATAGTTACATACATACATTCATACATACCGTCACGCCTCTTTCCCACAGGGGTAGGCAGAGACTACTTTGTTCCACTTGCTACGATCCTGACATACTTCTTTCGCTTCATCCACATTCATCAATCTCTTCATACATGCTCGTCGGTTTCGGGTACTCCTGACCTGACCTTTTTCCAAAACGTCTCCTATTTGGTCTCGAAGCGTCCGTCTAGGCCTTCCCCTCCCAACGTTACCATTCACACTCGCCATATAGATCTGTTTAGTTAATCTACTTTCATCCATCCGCTCTACGTGAGCAAACCAACTAAGCATACTTTTTTCTATCCTAGTCACTATATCCTCTTTCACACCAGCACGTTCCCTTATCACACTATTCCTTATTCTATCTTTCAGTGATACACCTTCCATACTTCTTAACGCTTGAATTGACATAGTTTACATACATAGATTACGTCTTCATCCCTTATAGGTTAGCCAGAGCCTAGGTAACAGGATCTAAAGTAACTTGAAGTATTGTAGTAGCTAAATGTATTTTATTTTGAAAAAAAGTCATTCTGCCAAGTATTTTCGAATGCGCTGGTAGTTTCAAATAAGACATGTAACAGAGCCCTTTGGCGGCCTATTTGCAAAATAAAGTTTTGAAACTTTGAATCTAAAAGCAGCGCTTAGCATGATTGTGTGTATAGATGGAAAGGGAAATTAAAATAGTGTTAGTTGCTATCTTCATCGCCTCTATAACATATGATTCCTCTTCAATTTTTGCCGATTCCCTCGATGGGCTTTTCCCACCTGCGTGGGAAGAGAAGCAATTGGTACATTCTAATTTTTTTTTACTCCCAGACCAGTATTTTCTTCTAATCTTCGAAAATACCACGCGAATGTGGTGAAAATATGTTCCGAATTTGAAAAAAATGTGAGCTGTATTTTTGTTGTAAACAATATTTTTTCCACTGTCTAATTGCATTTTCGAGTGACGTGCTTTTAAAAATCGGACCCCATTCGATATATATTATGTTACCTTTACTATTTCAATATTGTATCATAAAAATTAGTTAATACGTATTCCTCTGATGTTCAAATATACACACAATGACACGTTTATCTCCAATAAACTCTGTACTCTATTACAACAACACAAAGCATTAAATCTAACAACACATAAAAGCCATCGAAACACTAATTACGACCATATTTTTACCGTCGATAAATCGCACAAGTGTTATTGGTTTGTTTGTCACGTCTGAGTGCTAGTGTTGTCGTTAAAATGAAATATATCGATAAAATATAATCGATATTAATTTACTCAACTTTAGCTACAAAGATGGAATAATCCCTGAAAGGGATTCCTTACAGTTAATGACACTGAAAAATAGACATATTGATGAATGTGGATGAAGCGAAAAAGGTATGTCAGGACGTAGCAAGCGGAACAAAGTAGTCAGAGCCTCTAGTGTAAGTTTTCGCATATAAAAACGTCTCGAACGCGTTCACGTAAACGTCTCAATTACTATGGAATAATTGGCAGCGCCACTTGCGGAGCGAAACGGCAACAAACTGTTCTCATAGTAGTCATTTTAACGCAAACGCGCGCGAGACGTAGCTTGTGACCGAAAACTTACAATAGACATACCTACTGTTAGTTTACTCCATGGGAAATAAGCGTTACAGTACGTATGTACGTGACCTTCAGAAAAAAGAAAAGAAAACAACCTATCTACGTTAAGTAACATTGCTACATACATAGCTAGTTAGGTTTTATGTCGTGCCACGGGAAATGGACGGGGGCGATGTTATTTTACGCCGGAATTTTCATCCCGAGGGAAATCCCAGGGGATGAGATTGTTTCACGGTATAAAAACTGCTTATTTTCACGATACAAACAATGTAGGAGTCGGTTACACGAAACTTGTGATAACGGTGGAATTTGATAAACTCAATGTGTTATTCGAATTTTGTTTTACTTGCAAAACGGACTCTTACAATTAAACTGACTCAATTCGAAATATTGTCATTTTAAAATAGAGGCATCCATTTTTAACTCCCGACACAGTTTGACGTCAGTGTGTCTGTATGTGGCATCGTAGCTCTCAAACGAATGGACCGATTCGGATGCGGTTTTTTTCTTTCGAAAGCCAGTTTCCTTGCGGTGGTTCTTAGCCGCGTTTGGTTAAAATCGTCCCAGTAGTTTGAAAAGTATTAGCTCTTTTGAGGTTAGATTTAATTAGAAGTTCATTATTACCATTTAGACTGGCCACGCGTTTGCAATCCTTTGATTTTGCCGGGTCCATGGTTAGTGGTGATCACATCAGGTGACCAGGTGTGTTAAAATTGGAGACGTACGCCGCTATCTGCCACTTCTTATTGTTTCCTGGTTTCTGTTATATTATACCTGCAGGAGAATATATTTTTATAAGCTTTTATTTGACTTGCAATGACTTGACGGTTCTGGCTTAAAATCAGTACTGCAATAGTCGTGCGAAGGGAATAAATGTCTTCTTTCTTTCTTTCAATGTATGTTTGTCGGGGTGGAATCTTGTGACTCAATTTTGAAGAAATCTTCAACCGATTGAGCTGAAACTTTGCACAGTTAAGCAAGTCGGATGACAATACAATATTCTGGTAGTGGAGTTCTGGAGACCCAACCAGTCTCTGCAGGAGGGAACTTTTCACTGCTTGGTCCGATTGACTTGAAATTTGGTACACATAGGACGGTTGACAATGCAAGTAGAGTCGGCACAGAAGCTTGTATGTTTTTTTTGACAGACACTTATTATCACTGACTAGCTTCTGCCCGCGACTTCGTCTGCGTTGAATTATACATAAAAATCTTCCTCTTGAATCACTCTATCTATTAAAAAAAATCGCATTAAAATCCGTTGTGTACTTTTGAAGATATAACCATACATAGGGACAGAGAAAGCGACTATTTTATACTAGCCTTCCGTTCGCAGCTTCGCCCGCGGTAAATTAATTTTCCCGTAGGAAAAGGTATTTTCCCGCGGTAAAAAGTAGCCTATGTCACTCAGTGATAATGTAGCTTTCTAAGGGCAAAATAATTTTTGAAATCGGTCCAGTAGTTTCGGAGCCAATTTAATTCAAACAAACAAACAATCAAATCTTTCCTCTTTATAATATTATTATTAGTATAGACTATGTAGTGATGATGATTAGAGAGTATATCTTATCTTGAATGGCGTATAAATTCCAGCCTTTTAACACGGAAACCGCTGATGAAATTGGAAAAGGACATTTCAGCAGAAATCTAAATTAAACCACACTAATCCGATGCTCTGGAGAAAGATATTCATGTGGGATTTGATCGGAGGATACGGTTGTCATCTGTGTTGTCAGAGCTTTACGGAATACGTGAAGCGCAGAAAAGGTGGATTTTGTAGATTTTTGTTGATCGGTATAAAGGATTCGATAGCTATCTAGCAGAAAAAGGAGCAGAAGTAAAACCAAAGCAGCTTGCTGACGTGACAAATGTATTAAGACAGACCAACAGACAGTGACTTAAGAAAAAACGCATTTAAAAGGAACTTCAAATAAAAGAATAAAAGACAAAAACAGAAATATAAAAGAACTATTTACAACGCCAACAATCGGGTTTCGAAGGGTATGGGACTTTGTGATAATTAAGATGGTAGAAGTTCTCGTTTTGAATCCAAAGAAGAATATTAAAAAAGGTGAAATAAAGAACTCATGGAATTCGCGGATTGCAAGACGTAAAACAAATTTTGGATAGAATCTATATAAGAACTCAAAGGGGTTGACTAGAAGAAATTCCTTGAAGGGATATGTGTCTTAATGTTTATCAATTGTGTTTGTATACTTTTATTTTGTACCTACAGTAAAGTAAGTAAGTAAATGCTTTATTGTACAAATATAAGGAACAAATACAATTCACAAAAAAATAAAAATAACATTAATATATGCACAAAGGCGAACTTGTCCCTAAAAGGGATCTCTACCAGTTAACCTTTGAGTAGATGTGAGGAGCATTAAACGAACATTATCATTAAACTTTGATAATGATCCCGTAGAGGGATCGAAACGCTTCAGTGTTTATGTGGTGTAAACAACGGCTTATTAAGTTTGTGGGATTTATATGTGTTTTATGTGGCATTAGTGGAAGGAGGGATTGCATGAAAACATTGCATTATTGCATTATTTCACACAGGCTTGGTTATCTTGCACGTGAGTAGCGGAGTAGCAAGGTAAATTTTTTGTTCATTGAACTGGACCTCCGCAAAGTAACGCCTGATTCAATAAAATAGTAACATTTTACTTATTACTGTGAAATGGGCCCTACCCAGCCTATTATCGCGGTAAGCCAAGAGCTCATTAAAAAATGCAACGACCATTCATTTTTGTAAACATACAACTTTCCCGTGTACCTGGCAATTCGGGTGGAAACGGCAGATGTTCGATATTCAAGCCCTTCCTTTGATCTCGCTTATTCAATACCTACGGTGGTTTATTTTAGGATCATGCCGAAAAAGATGAGCTTACCCATTCATGCCATCTATAACATAACATACGTACATAAACCACGTATTTATCCCCTACGGGGTAGACATAGCCTAAGGTAACAAGACCAGTAGGCCTATTACCTAACTCGCTCGCAATCGCCATCGTGTTCATTTTGACAGTTCTTGTATGAATGTGACAGCTAGCTGATTCCGATGCCAATTGTCACCTCATACATGAACTGTCAAAATGACACGATGGCGATTGCGAGCGAGTTAGGCAATAAGCCTACTGAAGTCTACGTTCAGCATGATCGCGTTTATAAAGATGGAAAGGGAAACAAAATAGTGATGGGTAGCCGCATCGCCCATGACATTACTAAGATTTTCGCCCATTTCCTTGTGTGCTTTTTACCATTTGCGCGTGAAGAGCAACTGGTACATTCTATGCTTAGTCTTTTCTCCCAGAACAGCATTGAAGGCACATAAGTGCGCTTATTGTCTTTGTGTATTTATTATCTTTGCGTTTCTTCTGTCTATTTGTTTCCGCCACCTACTTAAACTGTCTCCGACTTATTTTATTTTATTGGTTGTGTGGTAGAGATAGTTATTAAAGTTTCTTGCGGCGCATTCTTCTTGGCAATGATGGTCTTACCGAATGCGCTGGTAGTTTCAAAAAGACATGTAAAAGAGCCCTTGGCGGCCAATTTGCAAAAATAATTTTTCATTTTCATTTTCTTGTCTATACCTTGTTCTTTGTTTCTATTTCTATATTGTTTTGTACTGATTTGTGGTGTTCAATAAAGAGTATTTGTATTATATTGTATTGTGTACATATGTATCTAGTAGAAGTAATTCTGGGTAATGCGGTAATAAACAAGTCTCTAATCAAGAATCAAACGATTCTAACGGCCATCGGGGACCCGATTTTCTAAAGCACATTGTGTGAAAATACCACTCGTAAGTGGTGAAAAGTTAGTAGCTTAGAAGACAATCACAGCTCTCATAAATCTTGTGCACTAGTAAAAAAATTGATTAGAGCTGTAGTTTTGGAGATGTAAGCTGATTTATACCACTTTCGAGTCGTACTTTCGAGTGATGTGCTTTCGTTCTACAACATAAATATAAAACCTTCAGTTTCCTAATTCAAACTGCCAACGCAACCTTAACTACGCTTCCGTAACTGTCAAATAAAATCCCGCTTTTCCTTATAGAAAATTCACGCTTGATATTTCCTTTGACGCTATTTCATTAACTAACTCAATATCCATCGACCGTAATGGTCTATAGTATCGATAAACTGCACGTCACTAGCCGTAATCCGAGCTAAAGCCGCGCTATGATCGATAACAGACGCTATCTGCAGTCGATAGTCGATTACACAGGGCCGATGATGACTCGATAAGAGACGGTGCATCCTTTGATGAGACATTATCCGGGTATCGGGAACCTAACACGGCACAGAATATACAATAGTGCTGTTAAACTCTGGAATGGGGACTATCGATTCTTTGCTCACCAGTTGGCGCCACTGTTGACTAAGGTCCAGAGGTATAGCTAGGGTACAACACCAGGTGCTCCATGACATCATTGCACCAATCTGCAATCGTCAATGGGTGGCGGTTCTGGCGACAGATTGGTGTTTGTGTACCGTACCCTTCAACGGCCAAGTCACACAACATTAACTATAATAATAAAGAAACCGCAGTAAGGAACCTTAGACTTGGCACGACTTTGTCTAGATTTCATTACTTTTTAGAGATAAACAAGCAGCTCCATCGAGACTTGGCTAGTTTTTTGGAGAATGTTTTTGGTGGGATTTCACTTCTTTTTGTAGAAACGTGGGCGGGCATATTGATTTATTTTATTAGATTTTCTTATTTGACACATTTTTTTTCTTCGATTATCCTAGTTTTTATAGTTTTCCCTTTATAAACCCTAACTCTGTACTTGTACCAAATTTCAGCTCTCTGAGTTTATGGGAAGTACTAGTTCTATTTTGATGATCATGAGTGAGTGAGTGAGTGTCATAAATGCGAAACTTTGCTTTCGCTTAACTTTGTAACTAAATGACCTACGGACTTGAAATTTTGGGATTTAAGTATGTGATTATAGCTTACTGGATGTCAAAAATTTTTGCGTTCTGGTCTTATCCAGAGATTCTCAAATAGGGGCCTAAAAATGCGGCGAAATGGCTCCAGTAAAGGATGGCACGGCAGTGTTTGCTTCGCGCTTGACTTGGCGGGGGCACTACCGTGCCCCCAGATAGTAATGGCCGTATCGCCTATAACATGAATCCTAAGACTCACCCATTCCTTCGATGGGCTTTTACCATCTGCGCGGGAAGAGAAGCAATTGGTAAATTCTGTTTTTTCTTCACTCCCAGACCAGCATGGAAGAAACAACGATGCAAATAATCGATCCTCAGAATATTCGCATCTGATTTTCTAGCACCCCGTACTACCCCGTAGGTATTATGAGAATCGTTTTTGGATAAATGTAATTTAAACAAAAACAGTTACATAGCTGAAGATAAGCTTCCCTGCAAAGAAGCAAGTATATTAGTGGAGGCAAAATACGTGAAATTTCCCTTAAGTCAGGAAATAATTCTAAGAACTGATAAAAACAATTGTTTTTGATTTGTATGGGTTAGAAATGGAATTTAATACATCACTTGATATATTCACCCCCCCGGAAAGGGGTGGAATTGGTTGAAAATGGTGTAATAGTAATAACTAAGAAGAAAAAATAGGTGTAGTCTGTGCAATTTGCCATACGTTTTATTACATCTTAATCTATATTTGCACCCGTTATTTAGCTCAATTCAAGCTACGGAACATACAAAAAAAAAATCATATAACTAAAAATATACTTTTTGGCATTGCGGCCCCGGGAAAAATACAGAACGCGGTGCAAATTGAGGAAATGATGAGAATATATATCAAAACACAATACCAAATTTGCACCAGGGTGCGACACCCGGAAAGTAGTTTTCTATGTTTTACTGTCTTTGTACTTCGGGGGAAATTTTGGAATTAATAAAAATCGTCACAATCGTCTTAACTTGGTTTGATTTACATTCGCACCCCATAAAAAATTGACATTTCTACACGGAACATGCGGTTCTGTAATACTACCCGCTACCTAGCGTTCGCTGCTTTTCCTTGCGTTTAGATAGAACTATGTTTACCAAACTTCCGGTTAAAATTTTCTTTTTTTTATTGAGTGCGAATGTAGTATCTTTTAAATATGTGTTATTTATAAATTTTCACGACTATCTTAATTTCCCCCGAAGTACAATCTACAAAAGAGTGAAAAAAAACATGTTCCATACTTTGCACGGGGGTGCAAAGTTACCTGAGTGTTTATAATACTTTGAAAAGCTTAATCTAAGTTTGCACCAACCGTCTGAATTATCCTCGAGCCGCAATCAGAAAAAAATATTTTACCAAGATTCTATACATCGTACACCTTTTTAATTAACATACATTATGTACCAAAGGGGACCCTTCACGTGGCTAAACTTGCGCCTAATACCTTTTATCATACTCCAAAATAACGGCATTTGAAGTTTATACCTAATATTTTAAAGTGTTCCGTACATGATAGAAAGGTGCAAACCGAGGGAAACCATCTAGTCGTGCCCTCTAACGATTCCACAAAAAAACACGACTACACGAATTACTTCCATACTTTTCCGTAATTCGACTATACTATATTCCAAGCGTAACGTGCTTACGTATGCACGAGTCGAGGCGGAGTTTAACCCAGCCTCACCTTGTTCGCGTTCACAGAATGTCTTTACTTTTTATACAGTCTGAAGGCCACATTAAAAGCTCCAATAACACGACAATTTCTTACGTCAACGCCGGAATTCAGTACAGAATGTAGCCCATAAAGAAAACAATTCTTCCTACGTGCCCCTATATTGCCTGCCTCGCCAATCTAGCTTTACATCTACCAAAATGAAGAACAAGCGAAACCTTACCTTACACGAACTATTCTGTAGTTATTTTAGATTGAGGACTGTGTTGGTAGGTTTGTGGATGTCGGAGTTGAGATAGCGAGGCGCAGACACGGATGCTGTGAGGTTTTATTGAAAAATTGGGTGGCGAGTTGGACGGAATTCTGATAAGTAAATGCATTGTACAAAAATAAAGAAACAAACACAATTGATAAACATATAGCACAAAGTCGAACTTATGTCTACAAGGGATCTCTACCAGTTAATTTCGATTTTCGAGTAGATGAAAGGAGGACTAAACCAGGGACCGATAAAGAGTGTACAAATTCAAATTCGAATACAGAGAGCTTTTAATTTTTAATTTAATTTTTAATTAATTTATTTCCACTCTTACGACTATTTTTACAGGAACTACCTAAGCCTAAGACAATAGTGTACTTAACTATTTGCACATCATATAAAGTGACTTACATATCTACATCTTTCCACTTAGAACTAATAATGAATAGCGCTAACTTTGTGAATTCATTCATAGAACACGAAAACAAATAAATGTTTTCCGCTATAAGGTTTAAATATAAACGTATAAACATACCAACTACTTGACTATATACAAATACTTGTGACTACCCTATTCAGTACAGGTTGGAAGATGGGAAGAAAAATAGGTACATTTTGTTCCCAACATCCAACCTGGGTGGGATTGCTAGGTTGGCAGATGGGAATTACTCGTGTTGTACGTCTAGTGTAAGTTTTGCAATAAATTTTCGTTTACTTTTCGAAATAGTTAAACGAGCTAACTCATAACGATACGTTTCTTTTCACCGTCACAATCGTATGCGCTCGAACGCTGTTGCGTTGTCACGTCGCGGCGCGTATTCCATACAAATTCGGTGAGTTCGTTTCACTCCGCGTTGCGTTTCTCACAGATGTCACTGTTCACTTCGACTCCGTAAGTTCCTCGCGAGTATAAGTTCCAACTGTCACTTTGGTGACAGTTAACGTTCGTGAACGCAGTAGTTAAGTGTGTCACTATGTTTTTACCTAGTGAGAACGCTCTCACTCCTCATATTCAGCAAAAATAAGGTTCAAGTTTCTTTAGCAAATTTATTAACGGTCTAAACGCGGCGCACCAAAGTGCTTGCGATCTTGTATCTCTTTCTTACACATTGTGATGTCTCGCAAATACGTAAGGGAGGTTAATTAAGGAATTAAGCACTTTTTGAACATATATTTTAAGTTCTTTTTACAAACTACCTAGTTACTTACATATTTTACATTATGCGCGCACACGAATACGTGTGAACTAAAAAACGACTTACCGTGCTAACTCCTTAAAAATAAAGCGTAAACGTTCTTAATTACAATTAAATAAAAAGCAAAAAGGAAAAAGGAAGGGCTCTGTCTACTCCATAAGGGATATAGACGTGATATGTTTATGTGTGTGTATGTAAAAAGGAAAAAAAAACAAAAAGCAATAATGACGCCTCCCAATCCCGAGGTTCGAACGCGAAATTGAAGAGATGCGTACTCGATTTAGACCATCAGGCCATCCGTTGGACCACGGCTACTTTGGCAGGCTAATTGAATTTGTTAATTGGTATCCGCTACTCTAGTGTCATCTTTTGACATTTATCAAAATTACCCTTTAATAACATAATAATAAGAGCCACGTTGGTCGTTGCTGTGAATGACACCTTCTATACTTACAACTGGGTATATAATTATATTTATACTAAAAAATATGTGTAGTAACAGCGCTGTACGGTAGCAGATATTAGTATCGACCCTACTGCTATTGAAATAAGGCGTCAAATGTGAATGATGATTATGATAAAGTTTACGTACCTACATACTTAACTCAGTCGTCTCAGAACTAGTGAGAAGGCTCTCCCTTCTCATAATTAAGTAAAAATAGGGTTCAAGTTTCTTTAGCAAATTTATTAACGATGCTGCGCTATGGACTTGTAGTCTAAAAACGACGAACCAAAATGATCTACAAGTAGTTAGGAGGTTAATAAGGAAGAAGGCACTTTTTTGAACATTTATTTTAAGAGATTTATACAAACTACTTGCCTACCTACATTATATTTTACATTTTGTAGGCAGCTCAGCTTAATGCGTGTGAAACAAAAAAAACATTATTAATAATAATAGGCCCTTACAAATATTGACACATTTACTGTTTTTATATTACCTAATGCTACTTCAATAAATGCAACAACACATAGATTATTATTTTTCACTTGTAAAATTAATTATATTTATTCGTTTTAAAGGGTGGGCAGGCTTTGAAAGTTAAAGTCACATAATATTTGTTTAATTATTTATTAAAAATAAAAATTTACCTACTTTTTTCTCAGCCTTTTTTAGTTTTGAATTAATGCTTGTTTAAAGCAATTTACCTACAGGCAGTTATTTTCATAATTCATGCAAGTTTTACTTTAATTCTACACTTAGTACTCTTCATCAGTGCCATACAGAGTTACTTCTTAATTGAACGGAATAATATTTTCACCCTATATGCCTAACAAGAATTCGCAGCAACCTTTGAACAACCTGGCTAGGCTCTTCTTGAGAACTAAGATGGCTGAATTCCAAGGTAATTTTGATAATGCAGATATGAGGAATCCATCAGTATCTTTGATTGCTGCAGACTTCAATGCCTTGAAGAACTTTGTTTCGAAGGCTCTTGAGTGCTGCACCAAAAGGTGGGCTGCTTATCTCGGTAGGTGGACCAACAAGAGGTGAGGTTGAGGCGGAAAATGTTGCTGATTCATGGATCATTCCTGAGGCTCTCGCTGATACATGAGAAAACTGTTGTGCTGGCAGTGGATATTTCCAAGTGCCTGGTGAAGTGCCATGTGTCTGATACCGATGTGAGCAGGAGCTTCTGAACTGGGCGTCCTCAGACCGGCAAGAAGCGGCCCATCTTGGTCCACTTCAAAGATGTCACACTCCTGGTTTGGGTGTAGCAGTAAGTTTCTGACCCATCCCGTTACTACGCATTCATGGCTGCGAGGAAAACGTTCGAAGTGGACAAGTGTTGGATGAGAGATGGTGTCGCCATTGTGCTAGTACTGGATAGTGGCGGCGAGAAGCATCGCATCGTATCACTCGCCAAGCTACACGGGATTCCGAATGTCATGCCCGGGGCAGTGGGCTCGTCGGTCATGCCTGCAGAGGCTGCTAACACTGTATAATAAAGAGTACTAGCGTATTGCTGTGCAGCGGAAGCGGCCCAAGAGAGGCAGGAAGGCCGCGGCATAATTATGTTACACTTCACTTATTTGTCACATTTTTCTTCATGTCCTTTCGAGTATTTCATAATGTGTAACTGTCTCCTGTATTTGAGCATATTGTTTTGTATTCTTTACCCACTTTTTCTTGTTACTTTCGCTCTAATACCTCCAAAATATGGTTCTTGTTCTTGCCGGCATTGTTGCATTGCGACATGGCATGAGTGACGTTTGTCTGGCTGACAGTTGCTAGGTTTGACGTTTCGATCCATTTGAACGTTAACTGGACGCTGTTATGCAATACTGTGTCAACCCGCAAAATGTCAAACATCGAGATATTGATACCATTCGCTTCCGTATTGATACCATCCGCTTCCTTAGGTAATAAACCAAATCATTCAAAAATGTTTTAAGTGACTCAAATCAATTTTGTACTGAATAATTCAAAAAAACTGTTGACGCATAACCAAAATCCTCTACGGGATAATCTACAATACTGTACCTATCAAGAATTTTGCAATAATGTGTCATGAAACAAATCATTATATCATATAATATTGCTGATTCGTCATTTTTCTAAAACCGAATATGCGATTTATTAAATAGGTAATTGTATTTATTTCCAATATTTACAGATGCTTTACATCTTCCCAGATCACTTGACTATTATAATACATTTATGAAATCGTAGATTCCTATTATTATCAGAGGCCCCATTTTGAGAAATATGTTGATGTCATATTTAAACACGATTTTCTTAAAATGGACATCTTGAGGGTTGGTATAGTATTGCATAACAGCGTCCAACTTTACTATTGTCGCAGGGAGCTGTCGAATGCGACGATCGTATGTTCACAAAACCGTTATACTCAGTGCGTTTCGAAAAACTTTTGCGAATGCGTTTGCTCACATCGATTAACGTTACGTTTTTAAGGTTTTTTGTAATTCAAAATGGCTGCCGCTACAGCTGTCAAAGCAAACAGACTAAAGAATTCAATTGTTGGAGAAATACAGTGAAAAGTGATATTATGATTGAGCCTTCCTGCTCTACGCCATTCTACGCCGCGGAAATCTATTAGTAATCTAAAAGTACGAAAAAATTATCAAATTCTTCGGGCGAAATACCAGAACTTTGTTTCATTTCTAACTATGGCGTTCTTACGGACGAACAGGGATTACGCCAAGGATGCTTAAGATCTTCTTCCATTCAGTACTAGTCTCCGCTAGATGCGAAGCTGACAGCAATAGCAAGGATATGTGCGGAAATGTGACATGAAATGGATTTCGTAACCCTGTAGTGCTAGGTACTAGGAGTCTTAGAATCGGAAATCAGGCTGGCAAACAGCTCTAAATACGGGTTTAATAGCTAAAACTGGTGAGACTTTTTGATTACTGGAGTTATTCCCCTTTTTTTTCAATTTATGTTAAAATTATATTTCTGCATCTGGTTGGCAGTTGGCAAAGGGCCCCTGTAAGTTGTCCCTGTTCCCACTTGCAAGCAGCCACTCTTGACCATTAGTTTAATAGAAATAGGTAATTATAAATTGAAGTTTCATTTTAATTAATTTATTGAATACCCAATAGGTTTTCCAAGCATTACCTTCTATCAATTTTCAAGTTGTTAAGTGCTGAGAAATAACCTTGCAGAGGTCTGTTTCAATCACCGAAAAACATTTACCTTGCTACTCCGCTACTCTACTAGTGTTTTTTTTTTTAGGAGAAGGCTGCATGAAAACAACACCAGCAAGAAGTGTAACATCATCTGATGATGATGATGATGATATCCTGAGGTCCCACAGCAAGGTTATTGAAGGATTTGAAGTAGGAACTTCCAATCATTGCAGTCCTGTTTTGGTTTCTAGGTCTTGATGGCTAATTATATTATTGACATAAATACAATGTATTTGTATTTAAGTTCTTTGTGTTATCAGGGAAATGCTGACTGGTCTGAATAAAAAGGATTTTGTTTTTAGTTCAATTCTTTTAATTTTTCTATATTTTATGTCGCAGGGATTTAAAATATAGTACTAGATTGTCAATGCAAGATCTCACAGCAGTTAGTATTCTAAAATTTCTAAATATATCAAGCACCATGAAAGCAATAACTAAATGTTATTCAATATTTCCATGCATGTATGTATAGCTGTCTGGAATATAAAGTGCACAGTAGACAATATGTGGTCTTATCGCTTAATAGCAATCACTATCAGACAACCAATAAGACAGAAATCCCGGACTTCCCATACAAAATTGGCTCTTGTCTGTTTCGTGACAAATAAATAGAGATGGAATCTAATAAGATAACAGAAACTTAACATAGTGTGGTGAATCAAGCCCCAAAAGTCATAATGATTGTCCTTTTAAATTAAATGAACCATCACTATGATATTTACTGTAAAAACGTTTCACAGTGACTCAAGAATTGGTTCCTAGTACACAGAGAAGAGCAAAACAAACAAAACTTAATAAGCACACGGTTAAATAAAAATAGGCAACATTTATTTTGGTGTAGGTATTATTTTAATATTGCTAATTTAGTGTAGTGGCATATAAAAATAAATGGGGTTGCAGGATGGGCAAAATGCCATTGGTCCTCAACTCTCAACTCTCCACCTGATGAATATAGAATGGGCCTCAGTCATAGTTATGAAATGTTATTGCAATTTTTTATGCCAACTTCGATCTGAACGATTTGATGAACATCTGAATGTCTAAAATAATCTGAAACAAAATCCATAAAATAATTAGTTCAATGAAAATCTCTATTGTACAACTTGCAGCCATTCTCGGAAATGTTCATTAATATGCAACTTAGAACTTATACGTTTTTTGAGTTGTTTGTAAAGAAAAGATATTGATAGATGTATAGACGTGATTTATGTACGTATGTATGTAAAATATGTTAGACCAAGTTCTGTTGTTTTAAAGAAAATAAGGCATCAGGCCAACACACAAACCTTTTCTTTGAGGTTAGTTCTGCAACGATGCAGCCTAGCCAGTTCTTCTTAATTCGTATGTTCAACTCTGAACGATCGTCATCTTTATTCTGTTTGTTATGCTTCCTTTTATTGTACTATTTTTCCAAGTACAACAAAACAATTCTCACTTTAATAAGTACAACAAATAATAATTCAATTCAATTCAAATTTAGGAAAAAGTCAAACGTCAAACGTCAAAACTTCAAAAGATATCAATAGTGTTGCCAGCGCCCATCTTTCAATTGCCGAGTTCAATGAAGATCTTTCTTGAAAGATTTAAAGTTCCAATATTACGGTGTACATTATCGCTTACCTACTAATAGCTTTTAATTACTATTGGCTCAGTATAGATTTATATTAGACTAGCTGTTGCCCGCAACTTCGTCTGCATAGAATTCGTTTATCGCTATCCCGCAGGAATTACGCAATTTTCCGGGATAAAAAGTAGCCTATGTGTTATTCCAGACTATAATCTATCTATGTTCCAAATTTCGTCCAGATCTGATTCTGTCCAGCCGTTCTGGCGTGAAAGAGTAACAAACATCCAAACATACTTCCAAACTTTCACATTTATAATATTAGTAGGATAGTAGGATTTATTTATTTACTCAACAAAAAATATATTGTATAAAAACATCCATGCTGATTTGGCAGCAAAGAGAAAACATAGAATGTACCAGTTGCTTCCTTCCCGCGCAGATGGTAAAAGTCCATCGACGGAATGAGCGAAAATCATAGGAATCATGTTATAGGCGATGCGGCTAGCAACCCATCACTTTTATGGTTCCGCTTTCCACCTATAGGTACGTCCACAGTGTCGTAGGTCTACAACCTTAGGCTCTATCTATCCTGTAAGGGATAAAGACTTGATTTGTGTATGTATGTATAAAAGCATGCTTGTCACAAATATAGGTATTTCTGATGAAATCGTCAAAATTAATAATAATAAGAACATAAGTATTTATAGCGGAAGTTATCAGCCAATCTGTTACTTTTTTTTTATGGTTGAACTAGAAACATTACTATTTGCAGTACCTAGTAGACTAAATTAAAAAAAAAGTTTAAAAAACCACAGCACATGTGCCTTTATAATTTAAATGATATTTTTGTTAGAATTACTTATTAGAATTTAGTAAGAATGAATATAAATTATTAACAAAAATGCCGTGATAGTCTAATGGTTTGACCTGTGGCCTCTCAAACAGAGAGTCGTGAGTTGGAATTCTGAGCTCGCACCTCTGAGCTTTTCGGAATTTATGTGCAAAATTACATTTGAAATTTGCCATGATTTTTCCGGTGAAGAAAACATCCTGAGGAAACCTTGCACACATCTGCGAAGAAATTCAATAGTGTGTGTGAAGTTCCCAATCCACACTGGGCCCTCGTGGGAACTATAGCCCAAGCTCTTCAATAAATGGAGGAGGCCTATGCCAAGAGGCACGCCGAATTACGTGATTTTATCTATAAACAAAAACAGTGACGACAACATGTACTGAAAAATTGTAGCGAATTCGGAATAACAGGGTTTTTCGGTTTAGTAAAATGTCGTGAGTTTTCAATCCGCACTGGGCCCTATCCTATAGCAAAATTCCTCTCATTCTGAGAGGCCTGAGCGCCTGTGCCCGGCAGTGGGCCGTATATAGGCTGGAAGATGATGATTATTATTATTACAAATATAAATTAATATACTACAATAATAAAATATCTGTTAACTCATAAAAAATATTTTTTTATACGACAAGGAAGGCAAACGAGTAAGTGAGTCACCTGATGGTAAGCAAGCAAGTAATTTTATCCCAATTATTGGTTTACATTTAGATTTATTTTTTTGTTTAGCATAATACGTTATAAATAAAAATAATACAGTTTTAAACATACATAAAATAGTAATAATAATTATAATAACTGAAATTAAAGTTAGTACCAATGTTTTAAACAATAAACGTGTACCTACGGTCTATGCAAACCGCACATTCCACATGTCAGCATTTTACGTTAAGTTGTATTATTTAACAATGTTATTAGTATTAAGCAGTGCACGCTCAACGCCCGCAGAGTGCACCGGTGTATCATTTACTTAGTTATCAAATAAATCATCAGTACAGTAAAATCTGCAGTGTATCACTTCTATCAGTATCAATTATCATCTAAAGTGTGTACGAGAGCATTGTCCCGTACAAAACGTTTCTTATTTCTAATTATGAAATCACGGTAATTGCTTTAGAATTGGCAACACTGATTGGAACTTAACATAGACCGTACGGCAAACGCGCTCGATGAGTTCCGCGTTAACGTATTCTAGAGTAAGATCCCAGAGCGATCAGACATAACTTATTTTCAGACGAATGAAACCTTAAGTTTTCAGTAGCGTCTCGTGTGCCTTGAATACCTACGCGCTTGTGAAAACTTGCCGAGTGACACCTGGGCAGGTACCAGGTGAGAAAGGTAACTAAAAATAAGAGTTATTTAACTTAAATTCAGATGGCTGATTTTTTATATATATCATGTAGAATATTATTTTAAAGTAATATCATAAGTGTCAGACACTTTTAATGGACCAGAGCTTTTGTCAGACGCTTTTAAGCTAGGTACCCAAAAAATAAATGAACTTTACTTATTTTTACATGTCTGATTTTTGAATATGTTATTGAAGTATTTATTTAAAAGTTATATTCAATCAGTCAGACAAACTAGAGTGACCAAACATCCCCTAAGACAAATATTGTTCAGCCAGAAGTATGAGGGCGAGAGCACTATTGCGCATGCGCCTCAAAGTAAAAAAATTAAATGTGTTAAGAATACTTATTGTTTTCGATCTGAGATTTTTGCATCTTTGTTTCAACAAAATTAACTTTAACAGGAATACTATAAATTTCACAGAATTTTTGTCTTAGGGGATGTTTGGTCACTCTAGTTTGTCTGATTGATTGAATATAACTTTTAAATAAATACTTCAATAACATATTTAAAAATCAGACATGTAAAAATAAGTAAAGTTCATTTATTTTTTGGGTACCTAGCTTAAAAGCGTCTGACAAAAGCTCGGGTCCATCAAAAGTGTCTGACACTTATGATATTATTTTAAAATAATATTCTATATGATATATATAAAAATCAGCCATCTGAATTTAAGTTAAATAACTCTTACTTTTAGTTACCTTTCTCACCTGGTACCTGCCCAGGTGTCACTCGGCAAGTTTTCACAAGCGCGTAGGTATTTAAGGCACACGAGACGCTACTGAAAACTTAAGGTTTCATTCGTCTGAAAATAAGTTATGTCTGATCGCTCTGGGATCTTGGACTATTCGAAGGTGAGCGCGTTCACGAAAACTTATACTCGCAGTCTTTGTTGTGCAAACTTTCCGCTGGTGGCGCTGTTCACGTTTTCATAGTAATTGCTATTTTAACGCAAACGCGTGCGAGACGTATTTTGGGACTGAAAACTTACACTAAGCATACTGATATATTTGACCAATTAGACCGTAACGATGGAAATGCCACAGAAAACGACTATAGAACGTCCTTCATCGCGATGGTGAAACCCTGATTTGTTACGTAGAATACGCGTTCAACGATACATTGTTTCCCCCAAAAATATCCATTACCCATAACAATTATGTTTACGTACTACAAATTCTAAGAAACCTAAGCGTTGGAATAAATCTAGTGTATATTTTAGGCAAATGAACACTTATGGAGATTGCTTGTTTACAAACTGAACGCTTCTGAATTTAGAGTGTTTTTGTTTTAGATATTTTAGACGGAGAATACTCTATCTGCCGTCTAGAGATTGTGTGTGCTGTCGTTTATTGTTTATAGACATGTATGTATAGTTTATTGAATCAGGCGTTACTTTGCGGAAGTCCGTTTCAATGAACAAAAAATATTTACCTTGCTACTCCGCTACTCACGTGCAAGATAACCAAGCCTGTGTGAAATATATATGTTTTTCATGCAATCCACATATAAACAAACTTAATTATCCCTTACACCACACAAACATTGACGCGTTTAGATCCCTCTACGGGATCATTATCAAAGTTTAATGAGCACAACTGTTACACATGCAAACCAACGTCGTACTCCTGTGTCGGAGTAGCAAGGTAAATATTTTTGTTCATTGTATGTATAGTCGGTAACTTTAACCGTCAAGGCCAGTTTTAAAATTTAATGTTATTTCATTAGGCACTCTCTTGAGATGGTTCCACACAAAACAAAGTTCGTCAACATCAGTTCAGTTAACTTTGCGACCTATCAGCAAATAAAATAAAAATATTTCAAACTGACCAGTTTGCCGTTTGCAAAACTATATCTTTACTGCTTATTTTTCCTGAGCCTCTTATTAATGTAACAACGCATCGCAAGTTGGTTCTCCTAATGCTGACGAAAATTTATCCTGCATAAAAAATGAGTCCAGCATCCAACGGGAAACCTCATTACTATTTCAGCAGTGTGGATGCGGGGCTACGGTAAATAGTTACGGGATAAAGATGTGTTCGTGATTATACCTATATGTTATCGTGGTTTATTGTGAGTGTGGCCTGTACATTCAAGGACATGAATATTATGTACGTTACTAAGACGTCAAAAACATCTATACACCTTTATGCCATAAACAATAAGACCGGTGCGGTGACACATATATTTGGCATGTTAGTTGTATCGACATTTATGCCCTCGACTGTACCTGTATTACACCTGAAGCTGGGAGTTTAAATTTGATTGATAGAATATTTTTGTTCCAATATACTTTTGCATTTTGTTTTAGTTATAATTAGAGCAAGTATGTATGAAACTTTACAAGGCTATTAATAATCTTATTGGAAAAGTTGGGTAGGTGCATATTAGTGATGCAACGGAACTGGCATAACGGAAGCAGAAACGGAAACAGATGTCAAAAGTAAATCTTAACGGAAGCGGAAGCGGAAACGGAAGCGGAAACGGAAGTGTTAATACTATGTAGAAAAAGCACACCTTTGTATTTTTAGATTTTTTTAAAATTAAATTTGTAGTAGTAAAATTTAAATTAGTAGTCAAAATTAAATTGCGCCAAGTTATCTATACTATCTATCTATACTTCTATACTAATATTATAAAAAGGAAAAATTTGTTTATTTGTTTGTTTGCATTGAATAGGCTCCGAAACTATTAGACCGATTTCAAAAATTCTTTTGCCTTATAAAGCTACATTATCACTGAGTGACATAGGCTACTTTTTACCGCGGGAAAATACATTTTCCTACGGGAAAATTAATTTATCGCGGGCGAAGCTGCGGACGGAAGGCTAGTATTTAATATAGAGTAACGCGGGTAAGGGTGGGAATGCATCGGCAATTATCGGTATCACGCGCGCCTGGTCGCTCGTGTACATGCGTCCACGCGCGCTCCCCCGCAGCCGCCCCGCCCGCGCCGCGCTGCCGTCGCGTCGGCTGCACCGCACCTCGCCGCGCTCTCCCCGCTTCCGTTTAGAGTTCTGTTATAAAGTTTGCGGAACCAGAAGCGGAAACGGAAGTGAAAAAACATGCGGAACTTCTGCAGATGCGGAAGCGGAAGCGGAGTTCTGTTGCAACACTAGTGCATATATAAAAAACAAATGTGACCTAATATGACTCAAATTATGTGAGCCACGCAAAATTTGTAGATTTTAAAAGAAGGTTACGCCTTAGGAGATATTAAAGAGCCGTCGAATGAATTAGTTGTCAAACCAAAGTGTCGAACGCTTGTTGGTCAAACAATCAAACACTACTGACAACTGTATGGTTTTACGGGAACATGTATTTAAAAAGTCTTAATGCGCTCTTGGTTGAAAATCTTCTCTTCTTAAACGTAACAGAGGCAATTGGTTGAGCAATTTTCATGAGGTAAGGTCTAGGGCATTTTCTTTGACATCTTGATACGCCACGACTTCAGTTTTTTCTTTCGCCTGGTCCAATGTTCTTCTTGGCCTTTTCCTCTCTTCCACTTGAAAATTCGTCGGATATGTCCTAGGTCCTAAACAAACATCAAGGGTTCCTTGCTTTAGCGTCATACTCGTCGTTATATCAGCTCTCTATCGCAGTAAATAATTGATCGCAGTAAGCTCTCGGTTCCACTATTTACTTGCGGATTGGGAAATTCACACACCACTCAAGCTGTGCATGTGTGTGTAGGTTTAGAAAATATTTGTTGACTCGGGGGTGTGAGCTGTGGCTTGGGCCGACGATCTTCTGCTTGCGAGTATATAGGTCTACAAAGCTACTACGGCGTTAGAACTACAGACCAAGGACTTTCATTCTGAGTGGAGGCGTGCGTCACCCATACGCCAGACTTCTTTATTGGGTTGCCGATTAACCTACACCAGGTTGTTTTTGCATTGAAGTAATGGACGTTGAACCTGCTGATATTTGTCATTGGCGTCACAAAGGTTAATTAATGTAGATAAGGTAGATAGATATTTAAAGAAATGTGCCTGTTCAGCAATATCTTTTAATTCTAAAGTCACGCCTTGCGAACCCTATTGAGTTTATTCAGCAGTCTTTTATTTTTAAATTCTATGGAAAGGTCAACGAGCCAGTTGACAGAAGCTTTGGGGGCACTGAGGTCGGGCATACGTAGTGCCTTCGAAACGAATTCAAATTCGATTTTGGAAGATTGGTTGCCGTTCCGCTCATACTAATAGTCCCCCCAGGCGTTAGAAGCAGTGAGTGCAAAATATGAACACTGCATTTTGTACATAATTATAATTCTCGTTAGGAATGCAGTTTGAAATTATTCATAACTGTTTTTGACCACTTTTGTAGCGATTTGGACTTGGAATTTGGTAATATGTTTGGTAATGCAAGTGCAAGCAACAAAAAATATAGTCGGCAACCATACAGTCTCCAAACGTTACACAACGTTACGTTACGTAACGTAACGTACGTTAGCATAAAATATCTAATATCCGTCTGTAATCAAGATCAAAATGTTACAGATGATTTAATCCATTTTCTGTGATGGGACTTAATTGAAATTTGATATAAACAATTATTTATGTCGGATGATGTATACTCGGGTGCAAAGAAACCGGGTCACTTTTCATTCGACTTTCTACGGGAAGTGACCCGATTTCTTTGCTCCCGAGTATAATGTACGTTATGTACGTAGTAGAAAGAGCAAGACGAGCTTATATAAAAAAAACTTAACATAAACCAATCCTATAACCATAGTTCCTAAAGAAATAGTAGCAATGGATGAACAACCATTGCGTTGAAACCTACAGGATGTTTCCTTAAAATCGATCCATGCAGTTAACCAACCAGCACGAATACTTCAATTCCTGTCATTACCTCCCAAGCGCGGGCATTCTACGGCTTAAATTATACCCTGCCCTTTGCCACTACCCCCCCCCGTAATTGGGGTCCGGGAGGGGGGTGACAGCTTATTACCGTCCGGGTTTGACAAATGATATCCGTGACAGTTTCCGTAATATGACTCGATTGATTATAAAAAAAATGATTTATCAAATTATTCGTTGAAATACTACATTTAATGTATGACAATATTGGAATAAGCCACTTCTCTTCAGTAGCTCACTCACTGGCAAGTTTAATAATCACTTCACCAAGGTTTCCCATAACCTTCCAAATTGAGGGTCATTTGGAGATCAATTAGTTATTTGTTCCATTTTACTATAGTACTGTTACAGTCGACCACATAAATATCGGGGGCTACTCCGAAATACGAAGTTCATAGTTACGTGCTTCGAATCGCCTTCGATTCGATAGGTTGCTACTACGAAGTTACTTCGCATTCGTTTTCGGATCGAAGTTCGTTTGTCGTTCGTTTCGTCGCGTTTTTGTCTACTCTGAAAATTGAACTTCGTGAACGATTTCGGATTTTGATGACGTTTTGTCTACTCTGAAAATCGAACTTCGTGTGTGTTTTCGCAAAGATTTACGATTTGAAATGTCAGAATCAAACGATAACTAAAGAGATGTCGTTTCACTGTCGTTTGTTGAGTTTTGACAGTTGTGTGGTCAACGACATCGCGTTAAATCTTAAAAGAGTCATAAAAAAAACTATTTTAGTGTTGTATTTTACTTACATCCCTTCTTCAGCACTGTTTTTCGCAACGTAAGTATGGTTTTTAACCGACTTCAAAAAAAGGAGGAGGTTCTCAATTCACCTGTATTTTTTTTTAGTGTTTGTTACCTCATAACTTTCGACTGGGTGAAGCGATTTTAATTATTCTTTTTTTATTTGAAAGCTCCGATGGCTAACGGAACAGTGTTTCTACTCTATTAAAGATTTTTTCTAAACACAGGAATTAATAAATAATGAGTGGCAAAACGAAAACGAATGCGAAGTAAATTCGTAGTAGCAACCTATCGATTCGTAGGTGATTCGAAATGTCAACTTTTTTTTGACGTTTAGATGTAGGTACGTGAGAACGCCGAAAAACACAAAATAAACCCCAATGCAGCAATAAAACTTGTGCAAAAGTATATTGTGATCACGCATGATGTTGGAAGTTAATAATATTAATTATTTATTGGACTTTCAAGCTAATAATCTATTTACCGGTTTTTAAACGACAGTGTGAAAGTACTTTATTTATTTATTCGCTCTTTCCATTCACGTAGTTCAATTCGAAAGTGGTCTATGGTTTCGACACGAAACTCATGCGATCCGAAACTACTTCGTAGTAGCATTCGTTGACGAACTTCGTTTCATCTTCGTTGCGAGCTTCGTTTCGAACTTCGTATTTCGGAGTAGACCCCCAGGCATATGTCAAATACATGTGTCACCGACCTTATTGCTTGTGGCATAAAGGTGTATTGATGTCTTTGACATCTTGGTAACGTACCTACATATATTTATACATGATTTATTTCTTAGTTGTTATATTTATAACTAGCGACCCGCCACGGCTTTGTACGGGTGCAATCAGTGCTTCTCTACTATATTATTTATCATACATAGAAACCTTCCTATTGAATCACACTATCTATTATCGTATCAAAATCCGTTGCGCAGTTTTAAAGATCTAAGTGTAGGGAAAGATAGACAGCTAAAAGTGACGACTTTGTTTTATATTATGTAGTGATTAGGCGAATTGGTAGGTTACTTTGATTTGCTTCTCCTCGAAATATTATTATTGTGTCAATTAATGTATAATAAATGTGCTCCCCTTAAATATTTTTCATTTTTTTTATTCAAGCGCTTAAATCAACCCGCCCTCGTTATCTTCAATCTGTCATCCAGTAAGTAGCGTTGCTAAAATTTGAATGTGAATCAACCCCTGTTTAACGCGGCAGAACCCTGCTTTGTCTGTTTATTTGATGTACCGGATGAGCGCATAGTAAAGGCGAACTTCGATAAAACTTCAATTGGAGAAAGTTCCGTTCCCTATTCATGTCCAGTCGGATGTTTTCCTTCGCTGAAGTCTTCTATTTCTCTTCCAAGTTTAATTACATTGAATCCCTTAAAGTGTTTAGTTACGATTGTTTACTTCAAAAAACAAGTTCTTTCATTTTCATTCTGTTCTAGTCACGAATCAGTTCTTTTTATGAAATGAAAATGAAAATTTTATTTTTGCAAATTGGACACCAAGGGCTCTTTTACATGTCCTTTTGAAACTACCAGCGCATTCGGAAAGACCATCATTGTCAAGAAGAATGCTTTGTTAGAATTAGTTGAGGATAGTTGGTCCAAAACAAACGACAAGATTTAAGGATAGAAAAAACTTAAGGAATTTAAAAAGTTCCTTTAAATTAACTTCCCGTTTCGTTTGCAGTTTTAGTCCGACACCTATTAACAGTCTTTTTCTTTTGTTTCAGTTCAATATTGACAACGACATCGAAGAATTTCGTCCAAATACTAAGAGAATAAAATTGTTTCCAATCGCCATGTGCGACGAAGTGTGGGTGTCGTTATCCGAAGTAGCCAATTCGCGGGCGCTCGGCTGTTTCCGTGATAGCTGTCAGTGAGAACGCAAGATGGCGGAGAAGGTCAGCTGATCGGAGATTCACGCTCGCAGGCCTAGGAGCAAGCGGCGTATCAAACGCATTATGGTATGTTGCAAGTTCTTTCTTCTTCTCTAATCTTCTTTAGTTCCTATTACCCTGCTGGGGCGTAAGGCTCGTATATCAGTTCTCTCCACCATCCCCGATCTTGGGCAAGTTAGGTACACAATGACATAATGACATTTAAGTATTATCATCATTTACATTTCTTGAGGTGCTCAGAGGTAGAAATCATTACATGAACGTTAAGGATTAATCAGTGTTTTTAATTTACTAAAAATATTAGATAATCATTTTTAACTTCATAACATAGTAACAATCCCTTAGAACAAACTGGTAACGCATTATTTAGAAGTTTAGGCGTAAAATTATTAAACGGTGCCAAGTTTTTTAAGCGATTATCATTTACAAGTTCACTTTTCTACCCTTAAACTTGTACGTATACTCACGGGCAAAAATAACGGGTCGCTTTTCATACTAATTTGTATGGAAGATGGCCCGTTATTTTTGCTCGTCAGTGTATTTATTACCCTCGATCATTCACGCAACTACCTACCTACGTCAAAACATCGCTGCCTATTTATCGCAGAAAATGCCATATCTATTGTAATGTTTCCATTTCCAATTTAAATGTCAAGATTTTTGTTGGTTACTAGAATAATTATGGATCTTTCTTGCAGCAGGTGTTCGGAGAATGGGCGCAAGTCGAGGCAGTGGAGCTCGTAAACGACGGCTCGGGCCTCGCGTTCGGCATCGTCGGCGGTCGATCGTCAGGCGTCGTCGTCAAGAGCGTCCTGCCTGGCGGCGTCGCGGACCGGGTGAGTTATGATGCTGATTGGACTAGTGAACGACGGCTCGGGCCTCGCGTTCGGCATCGTCGGCGGTCGTTCGTCAGGCGTTATCGTCAAGAGCGTCCTGCCTGGCGGGGTCGCGGACCGGGTGAGTTATGATGCTGATCAGACTTGTGAACGAAGGCTCGGGCCTCGCGTACGGCATCGTCGGTGGTCGATCGTCAGGCGTTGTCGTCAAGAGCGTCCTGCCTGGAGGCGCCGCGGCCCGGGTAAGTTATGATGCTCATCAGACTAGTGAACGACGGCTCTGGCCTCGTGTTCGGCGAATGGGCGCAAGTCGAGGCAGTGGAGCTCGTGAACGACGGCTCGGGCCTCGCGTTCGGCATCGTCGGCGGTCGTTCGTCAGGCGTCGTCGTCAAGAGCGTCCTGCCTGGCGGCGTCGCGGACCGGGTGAGTTATGATGCTGATCGGACTAGTGAACGACGGCTCGGGCCTCGCGTTCGGCATCGTCGGCGGTCGTTCTTCAGGCGTCGTCGTCAAGAGCGTCCTGCCTGGCGGGGTCGCGGACCGGGTGAGTTATGTTGCCGATCGGACTAGTGAACGACAGCTCTGGCCTTGCGCTCGTAATCGTTAGCGGTCGTTCGTCAGGCGTCGTCGTCAAGAGCGTCCTGCCTGGCGGCGTTGCGGACCGGGTGAGTTATGATGATGATCAGACTAGTGAACGACGGCTCGGGCCTCGCGTTCGGCATCGTTGGCGGTCGTTCGTCAGGCGTCGTCGTCAAGAGCGTCCTGCCTGGCGGCGTCGCGGACCGGGTGAGTTATGATGCTGATCGGACTAGTGAACGACGGCTCTGGCCTCGCGTTCGGCATCGTCGGCGGTCGATCGCCAGGCGTCGTCGTCAAGAGCGTCCTGCCTGGTGGCGTCGTGGACCGGGTGAGTTATTATGCTGATTGGACTAGTGAACGACGGCTCTGGCCTCAAGCTCCTAATCGATAGCGGTCGTTCGTCAGGTGTCGTCGTCAAGAGCGTCCTGCCTGGCGGCGTCGCGGACCGGGAGAGTTATGATGATGTTCGGACTAGTGAACGACGGCTTGCACGTTCGTAGTCGTTAACGGTCGTTCGTCAGGCGTCGTTGTGAAGAGCGTCTTGCCTGGTGTCATCGTGGACTGGGTGAGTTATGATGCTGATAGTAGGTGTTACAGAGCCGCTAGTGTAAGTTATCTTACAAAGATACGCCTCGAACGCGTACACGTAAAAGTCTCAATTTCTAAGGGCAAAATGACAGCGCCACCAGCGGAAGGAAACGACAACAAACGGTACTTAAAACTACTTATAATAATATAATATAGGCTTTATTAAAACTATGTAGATTTTTTGTTAAATTGTATTTCACATCTTAAATAGAGTACAGATTTAATTTCAGGAAGTTTTGGTCAGAAGTTCCTGTTTTGTTAAATAGCGTGGATGTTTATAAATATTATTATACATCTACAAGGTGTTATTAAATTAGGTATAATAGTAATTTACTTATGAAATTCTAATAACATCGAAATTCTAATGAAATCGTAATTAAATACATACATAGGTAAATAAATCACATCTTTATCCCTTACGGGGTAGAGACAGAGTCCAAGGTTACAATACCCAAAGGCCACGTTTAGGATGATTGTGGACGCATAGGTGGAAAGGGGAATCAAAATAGTGATGGGTTGCTAGCTGCATCGCCTATAATATGATTCCTATGCCCATTCCCTCGATGGGCTTTTACCATCTGCGCGGGAGGAGCAATTGGTACATTCTATGTTTTTTCTTTACTTCCAGACCAGCATGGATGCAGGATGAAAGTCATTTACTTATGCAAAAAGGCCGCTAAAGGATTTTTTACTTGTTGTCTTCTTTGATACCTACTCAGACGCGTTCATCCCTTACAGGCATATAAGCAGTGCTTGTAAGCATACGTAAATGTGCCCGACACGCTTCGTACCAATACGGGCTTTATTGCCAATATGCCTACTCTCTGTCAGAACCCGCTGCACGCCTACTAACATTGCTTTTGGAAAGACAATTATTAGACCACCATGCCGCAAGAAACCTGGCAAAAAACAAACATTAAAACAAAATTGTAAATTTGCTATATCTCGTATTTGTCTTTGCCGCCTGTGAACCGTATAAATCATAATTTTATTCTCATTAACACAAAATTCGTCAATATCGTTCGAAAAGTTAAATAGGTACTAGACAATCCCTACCCATAGCGCCAAAATACGTAGCAATTTCGTCAAACCGCATCTAAAACTAAATCCCAAATACGATCCTTCCATTAGTGATGTGCCGCGTGCCGGATAAATGTGTATCCGCTGCGGATACGGATGCCGAAATAGACTTCAACATTATTACTGAGCATTATGTGTCCATACTAATATTTACGATATTTACACTAGTTCAATCTCACTGTCTATCTGATGCCCGATTTTTAAAAGCACATGTGTGAAAATACCACTCGAAAGTGGTGAAAAATTATGCTGAATTTGAAATACGAGTAGCATAGAAGACAATCACAGCTCTCATTAATCTTGTGAACTAGTCAAAACTTTGATTAGAGCTGTAGTTTTGGAGACATAAGCTGATTTATACCACTTTCGAGTGGTACTTTAGAGTGATGTGCTTTCAAAAAGACTTTCCGGCGTCTTTACGATAAAACCGCTCTACCAATGTCTATGAAATTTGGTAAGACGGTTTGAATATTGAAAGCAAAACTAACGACTTTTTATTTCGAAAACTTGCGTAGTTCCTGCTGTATAACGATAATTTATCCCAGTGTCGAGTAACAGCTAGTATTCAGTGTATTTAAAATATACCCAATACGTAGCACCTGATATTTTGCTTCCATGCTGGTCTGGGAGTTGCTTCTCTTCCCACGCAGATGGTAAAAGTCCATCGAGGGAATGAGCGAAAACCCATCACTATTTTTATTCCCCTTTCCACCTATACGCCCGCAATCATGCTAAACGCCTTTAGGTCTTGTTACCTTAGGCTCTGTCTCATCCGTAAGGGATAATGACGTGTTTTATGTATGTACGTGACACAAAAAGAAGGTATATAATCTTTAAAATTTGATACGTCACAAAAATATGCACAAAAAATCGGTTATAACATCTACTTAAAATAGAAGGATACCGGATATTTTTCGGGTATCCGGCACATCCTTATCCGTATCCAATCACCATTAAGCCGTGAACGGACGGCATGTAGTTGTCATGTGTTTAATGGCCGCGGGCTGCCCCCGAGACTTCGTGTTCACACAGTTATGAGCATTGTTGGGACTAGCTAATGTTCATCACTTTGAACGGTTCGCGTGACAAGCGGTAAGATTAACGTTTAAATTAGAACATCCTGTATATGGGCTATTGTTTCTTTGCTCACCAGTTGGCGCCACTATTGACTAAAGGCCAGAGGTATAGCTGTCAAAGGCGACTTTATAAGATCGGCGCCGAAAGAAAGTTTTAAATCTTGAATCTCATTACATACATACACATACATACACAAATTATCCCTTACGGGGTAGACAGAGCCTACAGTAACAAGACCTACAGGCCACGTTTAGCAAGATTGTGAGCGTATAGGTGGAAAATGGAACCAAAATAGTGATGGGTTGCTTGTCGCTTTTACCATCTGTGCGGGAAGAGAAGCAACTGGTACTACATTCTATGTTTTTTCTTTGCTCCCAGACCAGCATGGAATCTCATTAAGTTTATTAATTATACATGCTGCATTGTTCACATTCATCGTCAAATAAGCATATTTGCGTTAATTTCACGAAGGAGATCACTTTTCAACAGGTAAATTAAAGAAATTGTAATTTATGCCACGAAGCCCGCCAAAACCAGTGAACATTGAATGTTATTGGACCTCACGCGACACCAGCGCCTCTATTGACAAATTCACATGCAATAGCCCCCATTAAACGAACAAAAGTTATGTGTCTCACAATAAAAATAGTGGCTCTGTGAAGACTATGTTAAAAAAAACGAATTAATTTTTCAATTTTACCTTTTTAGCCCCCATGGCTCCGCCATTAAAAAAACAGATTTTCTCGGGAATTTTTCACCAAGGAACTCGTTTATCAACAATGTCATAATTAATTGTTGCCCCTTACAAGTCAATTCAATAAATAAGGACTAAATTCTCTATGAGTCAAAGACACTTGCCCTCTTTTCTAATGTAGTAGCTGAAGCTTACGACATGAGGACTGTAAGATAATGTGAAGAAAATGAAAGATAATCGATGGCAAGTAAAAACACCAGGAAACTGAACTAACTCTGTAAAAACAAAACCATTAGAAAAAATATAAAAAAGTATCAAAACTAAGGAGTTCGCGACAGCAGCTATGTATCATAAAATATGGTAAAGCTCTTTCTTGATCTACTATACAGAACAAGAACGCTGCCACAAAAAACCCTGTTACTTAACAAATTACTTATGCCGAGAACACTGACGTGTCAAAGGTTTTCGTGAAAATTGGTTTCAATTTCAATCATAATAAAGCCAAGTCCTTTTTTAATTAGAGCCGTGTGAAAAAAGAATTGCCAAGTTAGTGGCGGGCGGGGAAGTGTCGGCGATTTCCGATTAGCCGAGCTGAGGGGAGTTTAATTAAAGACACTTGGCCAAGGATTTGAAGTTGACTTGGCTATTGGGAGAAAGTGAGGCTGATTGTACCGTGTTAAAGCTGGGTACTCATTGGCGAGCTGGTTGGACGAGGCTCGCGAGCCTTTTTTATGGTGTGGAAAATGCGCCTTATGCATCCGCTCGGTACGGGTTTACCTGGGGCTCTCCCGCGACGGCAGGCATACCCGCTAAAAACCACACGGATTCCCTATTCGGTCGTATGTGAGGCGTTACGGGAGCACTCGGTGTCACCGCGACGCCCCACGACCACCCCGGGGATTCGAATTTTTCTATCTGTTGCTAGCTGTCACGCGTGTCCTTGGTACTACGCAAATTTTTGTCGCTAAGCGTCATCTGTTTGAATGATGTGTCTGCACGACACAATTACAAAAAAGAAGGCTTACCCACCTGCTATGGGTGTAGGGGTATAGCACGCGTCACGGAATGACGTGGCCGGGTTCGATTCCCGGCCATAGCTTTACTTTTAGGAATTTTCTATGTCTTTTAATTTTGAGTGTCTAAACGAATTTAATTACTAACGGTATTTTTTTTTATTCATTTGATAGTTTTATTGTGTGTATAGATAAAGAAGTATTGTATGCTTGATATTTGCTTCTAATTAAAGTTTCCGTCAGTGAACAAATGGTCATGCAAGTACCAACATAGAAACTCATCTTTTATACATCCTTCGACGACAGCAATAAATTTCAGCTTCAAACTGAAGCATTTCAAATTGAAAATTACTGAAATATGAGAGCCATTTAGCATAGAAATTATCTGCGTATAATGGACGTGACCGGGATAGCGATATTGGGAAAGTTATAAGAGGGACAAGGACGGCTTAATCTTCTGTTATTTATGTGTTGGCTTAATGTCGGGAACTTAGTACATTAAGATTTGTTGGTTTCAAGTATTAGAGTGTTTTGTAGCCCGTGTTTCGGCTTTGTGGTGAGTGTAAGGGCTTGTTGATATTGCGTATCTGCCAAAGAAAATGTCTTCGAGAGATCCACTAGAAAGAGAAGACAGATGAAGGAGAAGTTAAACGCTAGGTACCTGCTTCTTTCTTATCTACTTAATGAGGATAGTGTGAAAACGTGCTACATTAAATAAGAATTAAAAGAAAAGTGTAAACGAAATGAAAATGTTTGGCGTTACAAGTCAAACCTCCTTCTGTCTTTATATATTTTATTTTAGTGAACCGTTTCTTTATTAGGTAAAGAAAAGAAAATGAAATGTAACCTTAAAATTAGGAATCATGATATAGGCGATGCGGCTAGCAACCTATAACTATTTTGTTTCCCCTTTCCACTTAGCCCACAATTATGCTAAACGTGGCTTTTAGGTATTGTATCCTTAGACTCTGTTTATGTATGTACTTAAATATTTTTTTTATAGTAACATTCGCTTTCGTGATTCTGAATATAATTCAAAATTTATTTATTTTACTATTAAAATACCTACTAAACTGGTACATTAATACCGCGCCTCGACTACTTCAAGTGTCACGTTACAAGTGTCAAAACTTCACCCCCGCCTACCTCACATCACCCCTCCCTTATCCAAACGTCATTGTCACTTAAAACTTGAAGTGACGTAGGAGCGGCATTAAGCGACGTGCATTACCCTTTTGCATGATAAAACAAATGCCTAACGCAGTGCTTGTCCAGGATGGCCGCCTGCGCAGCGGGGACATGCTCCTCCGCATCGGCGCGGTCAGCGTGGTGGGGATGTGCGCGCGGCAGGCCGCTGCCGTTCTGCGGCAGTGCGGCGCATGCGTGCGGCTGCTCGTCGCCAGGCCAGCTGCCAATTCACTGCCGCTACAGGTCAGTGCAACAAAGCAGATATCATCATCACTACATAGTATAAAATAAAGTCGCTTTCTCTGTCCTCATGTCCGTATGTATGCTTATATCTTCAAAACTACACAACGGATTTTGATGCGGTTTTTTTTAATAGATAGAGTGATTCAAGAGGAAGGTTTATATGTATAATACATGCATAATATACCGTGCGCAGCTGGAGGGGGTCGCTAGTATAAAATAAAGTCGCTTTCTCTGTCCTTATGTCCCTATGTCCCTATGTCCCTATGTATGCTTATATCTTCAAAACTACACAACGGATTTTGATGCGGTTTTTTTAATAGATAGAGTGATTCAAGAGGAAGGTTTATATGTATAATACATGCATAATATACCGTGCGAAGCCGGGGCGGGTCGCTAGTAATGACTAAGATATTCTTCTTCTAGAGATGCCATCTACCGGAGGTCGGTTATCATCTGTGCTATCTTTAACTTCGACACAGCAGCTCGGAACAGCTTGTGCTAAGGTTGAACCATGTCCGGAGATCCTTAAGCCACGAAGTACGCCTTCCGGGTCACTTTCCCTGGATTTTCCCCTGCATGAGTTGAAGCAGAGCGTATTTGTCATTACGCATAATGTGACAGTACTGCAGCTTGCGTTTCTTGACAGTTTTCAAGATCTCTCTTTGTTCACCAACTGCAAAACCCTTTCATCCGATATTATATGACTAGCTGTTGCCCGCAACTTCGTCTGCATAGAATTCGTTTATCGCTATCCCGCAGGAATTAAGCAGTTTTCCGGGATAAAAAGTAGCCTATGTGTTATTCCAGACTATAATCTATCTATGTTCCAAATTTCATCCAGATCTGTCCATCCGTTCTGGCGTGAAAGAGTAACAAACATCCAAACCTTCTCTTTTTTTGTTTTTTGTAACTATTATGTCATGAATAAATGTTTTCTTTCTTTCTTTCTTTCTTTCTTTCAAACATACTCACAAACTTTCTCATTTATAGCGATAGCGATAAACGAATTCTATGCAGACGGAGTTGCGGGCAACAGCTAATTAATTAATAATTAGTCGTAATTCCTCACTTGTACCTTAGAAATTCCATAAATGTACCGCTCAGAAATGACGGCATAGCGCTCAGAGTCATCTTATGATATAGCAACAGCCTTCTAAGCTTCATTCACGCTGGTTCATTTCACATGGTTTTTTTCCATGGGCTTGTAGTCTACTAGGGTTAGTGTAGCATACGGCATGCGACATGCAGCATGCGGCGCTACACCAACTTGTCTCACAGGTCTCAGTTGAACCAGTTAACTGCTGCCGTTTAACTCGAAATCCCAGCTATTTAGCACTAGAAAGAAAGAAAGAGAAACATTTATTTACACACATTCGATACACGTAGATATAAAACAAGGAGAAATACAATATACTAAGGAATAGTACCGATATGGTGTAAAGTCCACTAGTCCTTCAAATAACCAAGAAACTGCAGCAAGTCAAGAAATAGCTGTGCAAAGTTGAGAGCCTCGCTAAAAACTCTGCAAAACTGAAAGTTCATTCAGAATTCCCGGAGACGCGTCGCGACCTACATTTTCTAATTGGACCAGTTATGGCGAGCGTGACCACGTTTTTATTTCATGACGGGATAAATTGAATCATCACTACATAGTATAAAATAAAGTCGCTTTTTCTGTCCCCGTGTCCGTGTGTATGCTTATATCTTCAAAACTACACAACGGATTTTGATGAAGTTTTTTTTAATAGATAGTGTTCGAGTGAACCCTTCGATAGATTCAGTGGTGAGCTAGGTTGGCCTAGGTCGTCGTAGATATTTGGCTTTCAGGCATTGCACTTCAAACATATACAGATATATCTTACCTTGTTCCTTTTCTTGAGACCGTACAGCTGCCACCGTGATCACACGCACCAATGTCCTTGTAGTTAGTAAAAAAAGGAATTCTGCTGGCCAGCACACACAGACACACACATAAATAACAATGTCCTTAATATCACGATCCGAAATTAATGGAAATCCGCCGATAAAGAGCACCGTGACGCTCCGAACCACTTAACTGAAGCGTTGCCGACCGCGGCTAACAGCTCCAAGCAACTCGATCGAACTGACCGGTCGCGGGGCGCGGGAGCCGTAGTATTTTTATTGAGGACGCGGGTAGAACCTCTTCCCAGGTTTGATATACCCGCATATAAAAGAATTACAATGCCCGAACATCCCGCCACCTAACCAAGCCTAGCCTTGGTTATCTACAATCTAAAGGCAACCTACATAATTTAGATACAGGCCTAGTCAAGACTCCGTATTGAGTCTTCACTTCCGCTACTCTAACCACTCCGTCTTTACCGGGCAACAATTTAACTAACCGACCGCGTCGCCATTGTAGAGCCGGCAAATTATCTTCTTTTATTAACACAAGTTCGTCTAATTTAGGAGGTTCCGTGTGAGAAGTCCATTTAAACCGCTGTTGGAGAGTATGAAGATATTCATTCCTCCATCTAGCCCAAAAATGCTGGGACAATTTTTGAATTTGATGAAACCGAGAGAGTCGAGAAATATTTGTATCAGTAAATGAATACTCTGGAAGCGCTACCAGCGGCTGACCTATCAAAAAATGACCAGGGGTAAGCACCTCAAGGTCCGCGGGATCCGTACTGAGAGGACATAATGGCCGAGAATTCATTACTGCCTCTACCCGAGTAAAAAATGTAGTAAGTTCTTCAAATGTTAATCGAGCTTCACCAAGCACTCGTTTAGCATGAGTCTTGGCACTTTTGACAGCGGCCTCAAACAAACCACCATGATTAGGGCTTGCAGGAGCATTAAAGAGCCAAGTAATATTTTGAGAAGTAAGTTTCCGTTCTATATCCGATTGACTACCTTTAATAAATATGTATAAATCTTTGAGATATTTGTCCGTTCCCGTAAAATTTGTATCGCAATCCGACCGTATCAAAGACGGAAGACCTCTCCGTGAAACAAACCGTGTAAAGGTAGCGATAAAACTATCTACCGTAAGATCAGATACTATCTCCAAATGAACCGATTTCGTCGATAGGCATACAAAGATGCACAAATAACACTTTTGTATTTTAGAATTCCGTAATGTGCTAGATTTAATATAATAAGGGCCCGCAAAATCCGTCCCGACACCTAAAAACGGTCGCACCTCTCTAACCCGGTCAGATGGCAAGTCTGACATGTATGGTTGCGTAGGTCTTGCCCGAGACCTAAAGCATTGTACGCATTTAAATGTAATATGTCTTGTAACACGCCGTGCCGAAATTATCCAGTAGTTCCGAGACAAGATAGCCGATAAAGAATTCGCACCGACATGACAATAAACCGTATGATAATGAGTGACCAACATATCCGTAAATTTACTCTTTGCTGGTAACAATATGGGGTGCCGCGCATTATATGATAAATTAGAAGCTCCGATCCGACCACCGACTCTTACAATATTATCATTGTCAATAAACAAATGTAATCTCCGTAATGAATTTTTAATACATTTACCCGACCGTAAAACCATGATTTCCTCGTTAAAACAAACATTCTGTACTAACCGAATTAAATGGGCAATAGCTTGTCTACGTTCCGATACCGATATGTTTCCGAATACCTTAGAGAATTTATTTTTGCAATTGTTCCTAAACCGTAATAAATAAGCTGTAACATTAATTAGTTTGTCAAACGAACTAAATCGATCTAGCAAGTCCCAACTAGAATCTGTAGTAGCAGCGTTAGCTACCATAGCTTTCACTCTCAAACCGGGTAATAAGTCTACTGGAAGATCCGGGCAGTCGTTCGGCCAGTTGTCTGATGACTGACACAGCCACTGTGGTTCCCACCAGAGTTCATGCCGCAGCAACGCCGCCGCCGTCGAGCCACGCGAGGCCACGTCTGCGCTGTTCATCTCGCCGGGAACATGCCGCCAATTAATTTTAATTTTCGAAGAGAGTATTTGCGATACGCGGTTTCCTTCGAATACTTGAAGTTTATGTGGTGCAGTACGCAGCCACGCCAAAACTATAGTGCTGTCACACCAACCTACTACTTCCTCAAATTCCGTGTTGTGCTCCATTGTAGACACAACATCATTTAGAAGTGTAGTCAACAATACCGCGCCACTCAACTCTAACTTAGGTATCGTTTGCTTCGTCTTGAGCGGAGCTACTTTAGACTTCGCAATCAGTAGACGCACGAAAGCTTTACCGTCCGCATTCTCCGACCGAATATACACGGCAGCCGCAAAGCCAAGCGAAGAACCGTCACAAAAACCGTGAAGAGAATACCGAGCCCGTCCGCCAGGTTTCAAACATCTGGGTATAGAAACATGCTGTAAATTAGGTAAATCCGAGATTATGTCGTGCCATTGTTTAACAATGGATGTGGGTGCAGGTGCATCCCAATTCACCTGTCGCGAGTCATTATTATTACTCAGAAGTGATTGCAATAATAATTTAATTTTAAATATAATCGGACAGATCCAACCGATAGGATCATACAGCCGAGCTACCAAAGATAAAATATTTCGCCGAGTTACCGGTCCGTCTGAGATTAAATTGACGTGGTAAGTAAATATATCTAAACTTGGATCCCAATGGATACCTAAAACCTTAATCAAACCGGGACCGTCTGTGCCGTCAAATGAACGTGGAGTTTCCATGTGATCCAAGGGTAAACCATCCAATACAGCGGGTACGTTACACGACCACTTTCTCAACTCGTATCCAGCCGTACTCATGAGCGATATTAACTCGTCTCTCAACACGCGAGCTTCCTCTAAGCTGTCAGCTCCTCCGTTAAGGTCATCAACATAGCTTCCTCGTAACAAGAGTTGAGCTGCACGGGGCATATCGTTCTGTCTATCATAAGCCAGTTGGCGTAAACAACGAATAGCAACAAAAGGGCTAGATTTTAGTCCGTACGTATTTGTTGTTAACTCGTAGACAAGTAGCGGCTCACTAGGATTCTTGCGCCAATATATTAGCTGATACCTACGATCCTCTTCGTGGATCCACGTTTGTCGAAACATCATTTTTACATCCGTGCAAAAAACAACAAAAGGCCATCGAAAGTTTAATATAATAGACGTAATATCACTTTGCAACCGTTCGCCAGTATATAAACAATCATTGAGCGAAGCTCCCGTACTAGTCGGTACACTACCGTCGAAAACAACACGTATTTTACTTGTGTCACCCGATCTTTTGAACACTCCGTGGTGCGCGAGCATGTAATATTCCCTATCAGAATTTAAGTCAAAAGATGAAACTGTCATGTGACCGAGACTAATGTATTCCGTCATGAAATCCGTATATTTCCTATAAAATTCCGGCTGCCGTTGAAATTTACGCTCTAATGCCATAAATCTATTAAAAGCCGTTTGTCGTGAATCACCGAGAGGCTGGTGGCCAGGTACGAGTGGCAGACGAACGATGTACCGTCCGTCCGCATCGCGTGTGGTAGTAGTCACGAACAAGTCCTCGCACTCCACATCTGCGGGATCCCGAAGGTCCATCCGAGGCGGTTCTTCAGACCGCCAAAACTTTTCTACCGCGTCTATGAGTGTCATACCCGAATAATTATGTAGAACCGTATTATTGTTGAAGTGTATTTCCGAATTAATCGGACCGAAAACCGCAAAATCAAATATGGTACCCATACCGTAGGGTCCGTCCGTTCCAAAGTCTATTTTGTTGCCGTTCAAAATTTTACCTAAAATGTCACAGCCGAAAATAATGTCAACTTCTGACATCCGAAAAGAAACGTCGCCGTCCGAAATAGTACAATAACCGTTATTGTTTATAAGTGTATTAGATAAATATGAAGTTGGTTTCTTCAAAACTGCCGCCGTTACCGATAATAAGGGATGATCTGAATTTACAGGCCGAAAATAGAATAAAACAATTTGATTACCGTTAGTACGCATTCCGCCGATGCCTACCAAAGGAATTGTCGAGTAATGTCGCTTCAAGCCTAAAGAAGTTACCAAATCGCTTTTAATAATACTAATTTGTGAACCAAGATCTAAAAGTGCACGCGCCTTAATAAAATCCTTACGCGCCGTTTGAACGTAAACAACAACCGTAGGCAACATTATATTATCCGCTAACTTAGGCAAAGGTGCGACATTACACGACTGTAATTGCTATTGCGTGTAGGTATTTTGCTGACGAGACCCTCCCGGAGGATTCGATAAGCATTTGTCATCAACAATAGCAGGATTATGCCAATTATAACCGGTTCCGCCATGCATCTGCACGGATTGATTAAAATTCGTGTGGTCTGTACGCTGCCGCTGGGAGACTGAATCTCGGCCGCCACCGTGCGAGGCATTAGTATTACGACGGAAAGACGTTGACGCGACCATGGTCTGCCGAGGGTGACCATCGTGCTCCGCCGTTGATGCTGAACGAGAAACATACATCGTACATAATAAACTATTGTGACCGCTATTTCCACAATTATTACAAGGTATTAACCGATTGCATGCCGCCGCGGCATGTTTACCAAAACATTTAAAACATAACATTGTAGTTTTAACCCACTCTTTGCGATCAGCACTTGTCAATTTTCCGAACTTGAAACAGTCGTCAATAATGTGACCCGGCAATTGACAATATAAACATTGCCGCGTGAACCGGCCCGGTTTGTTATTGTTAAGTTCCGCAACATGAACATTCTTATCGGAACGGCCGCGCTTACCTATACCTATACGATCCGTGTAATTATGACTATGACTATGACCATGACTCGGGTCTACCGTCGGCGCCGTTGCCGTGTCTAACAAAGAACACTCGTTCTGTAAAAAATCAAGTAGCTGCTGAAATGTAGGTAATTCAATATTGTTACCACCGTATTTTTGCTCAAACCGCGTTTTAGTATCAATCGGCAATTTAGTGAGACTAATATGTAACAATATGTAGCTCCATTCAGTGGTAGGGAATCCCAAATTGTTTAACGCTCGCGTAGATTCTAATAAAGGATTAAGTATTCTTGTCCTAAGACCCGCCGGTTTGTTTACAACTGATAAATTGAGCAGTCTTGAAATGTGATTATCAGCCAATAATCTTTTGTTCTCATAACGCCCACGTAATATTTCAAGTGCCGTATCTAATGATTCATCGATCATTGGCAAATGCTTAATTAATGATCGTGGTTCATTTTCTACGTGAGAAAATAAATAATGATACTTTTCAGTTTTAGAAATGTCCTTCCTGGTCAAAACGAGTGATGTAAACAAACTAATAAAACTAGTCCAGGCAAATAAATCCCCGTCAAATACCGATAGACTAATACGAGGAAGTCTCGCCGTAGGTGCACTCTCAGTAGGTATGTGCGTACTGTTTAGCCTAGGATAACCTGCCGATACCGCATCCATTTGATTGTAAATTATCTCAGCCGCTTGAAAGTCACTGGCCGCCTTCTCGACAATTTCATCATCGTTCTCACAACAATTTAAAAGGACTTCGTATGCGTCACCTAATGTGATATATTTATCCTCCAGTCTCCGTAACCGAGACGCAACAACACCATTGCTATAACTTTTACTGTTAACCATCTCCGAAGTAGCTTGAAACCAATCACATACCATTTTAAACTTAGTTTGAGCTGTTTTTAACGCCATTTTATTTTAATTGCACACCCGAGTATTAATCGAGAATAGTCGAAAGTAACCGAAAATAACCGAGGGGTAACCGAACTATAACCGAGCGAATATTCCAGAACGAAATGGAGTTGCCGATCTCCACCTACCTACACTGTATTTTCATACTAGTAATAACTTACAATGGGAGGTTAATTGATTTAATTAACTACTGATATTGAGCAAACCGAATAAATTAAACGATTACCTATAACCAAATTACTATCTATGAAAACCTAATCCGGTTCGAAGGACCAAATTATGTTCGAGTGAACCCTTCGATAGATTCAGTGGTGAGCTAGGTTGGCCTAGGTCGTCGTAGATATTTGGCTTTCAGGCATTGCACTTCAAACATATACAGATATATCTTACCTTGTTCCTTTTCTTGAGACCGTACAGCTGCCACCGTGATCACACGCACCAATGTCCTTGTAGTTAGTAAAAAAAGGAGTTCTGCTGGCCAGCACACACAGACACACACATAAATAACAATGTCCTTAATATCACGATCCGAAATTAATGGAAATCCGCCGATAAAGAGCACCGTGACGCTCCGAACCACTTAACTGAAGCGTTGCCGACCGCGGCTAACAGCTCCAAGCAACTCGATCGAACTGACCGGTCGCGGGGCGCGGGAGCCGTAGTATTTTTATTGAGGACGCGGGTAGAACCTCTTCCCAGGTTTGATATACCCGCATATAAAAGAATTACAATGCCCGAACAGATAGAGTGATTCAAGAGGAAGGTTTGTATGTATAAAACATGCATATTACACTGTGCGAAGCCAGGGCGGGTCGCTAGTCAAAGTAGCAAACATTCGAATTCGCCCAGATGCAATGGTAGATAACAAGACACTGTTACATTTAGTGAACACACATTTTAAACACTTGATAAAGAAACCCGAAGAATTATATATGCTTAAATCTTCCTCATGAATTACTCTGTGTATTGGTGTAAAACGCATGCTAATCCGTCCAGGAGTTTTTAAGTTTATTGCGAACAGACAAATAGAGAGACAGACGCGGCGGAGGATCTTGTTAACTATATAATATGTAGTTTGAAAGTTCGTATTTTTTACATCAGAAACCTTATAATAATTATAAGTACAGTAGGTCTGTTGTTGTAGGTAGCCAGAACTAATCAAATCGCTATACATTTAAAGAAAATTAAACATTTCCGTAGCAGAAAACTATGTAACAAAATAAAGTTATGTCTCAGCTCCATAACACACTGACTTACAGTAAAAAATCGGAAAAATCTGTTGCAACAGCAAACTTTGAAATTTAGAAAAAACATGAAAATCTTTCGGGAGGCGTAGTACATACCCTTGCCAAATTGGAGTGTATGAAAAATCCTACTAACCCTCAGGCTTCAGCACCAGTCCAGCAAGTGTCAGTCGGCGAGTGGCACGGCGTAGGGCTCCTCGGGGTCTGCACTTGTTTTTAATGTTTTTGAGCTACAAGCTAGCACAATTGCACAGCACGGCTGTCTTTGGTAACGAAAAGACAAATACGAACCCCCTTATTCATAAACGCTCTGTAGGCCTCTGCTAACTTAGCAATCGTTTGTCCTTATCTGTCACTTTGACATTCACTTTTCACAGATAAAGACAAACGATTGCTAAGTTAGCAGAAGCCTATAGGTAGAGCGTTTATGAATAAGGGGTTAAGTCTTTCGGAGACTTAAAGCAGGGACACGATGACGGAACATCCGCATTTAGCCTCTCCAGCGCAAGATTATCGTTCCAGTGGCTACCTTCAAATTAGTGGGAAAAAATATCATCTACCCTCATTTGAGTAGGATTGTTGGTGATGTAAAGCAATTACTCATCCAAAGTTTGTCTTAAATTCATGTATATACGTGTACTATACGTACTATACTTTACTATAAGTACGTTAGAACTCTTTCTTCTTATTTATGGCGTATCAAGTCGTTATAGCGACGACAACTTCGCCTAGAACTCTTTATATTCTGCGCAAAAATACGCACGTCTTTTGTTTAAAAGAAGTGACGGCTTCCACCTTCTAGTAGTTTAATTATGTCGAGAGGCAGCGCGCAAACATGAGCCGGGACAAACGGGACTGTCCCGATCGAAACACGAGACGTGGCCACATTAGTTATGACCAAGTTTACTTTCTTCTTTCTCCTCTGGGGACTAAAGTAATTACTCGAGAACTCGTGTGGTGCCATTAAAGTGTGATTCTGGCTGTATTTTAAACACGTGGCCGTATTTCACCAACTCGACAATTGTCGGTGACAGGTGACAATTAAAATTACGATTCGTGGTCAATACGAAGCCAATCGTAGGTTCAACAGATACAGACAATAAAAAAACCCATATAAACGTAGTGCAGTAAACATAGTCTATACCCTAAACCAATTCCCACTAAGAGTTTGTGATAGTTGTTGCAACGAATCAAATTTGGGTTACGGAGTTTGTAATGTTAACAGAATTGTCACTTATCACCGATTATTGTCGAGATGGCGAAATTGGGATCTGTAAAAGAGTAACGTGACGTGACCAACTGGATGATAGTATGAAAATAAAACTTAGGCCAAAAAAAAAAAATTAAAATAAATTTGGACCCTCACGCATCCCCATCACGCAGGCAGCATTCCCGCGTTGTACCGCAATTGCGAGTCTTTGTACGAGAAAGCTGCCCGCGCGAGGGTCGTCTGTTGCCTCCCTCAGGCGTTTGCTTATGTCTCTGTAGCCACGAGCGCCCTTGCCCCACGGACCGAAAATGAAAAATAAGGAGTGTTTAACTAAACTGAACCCAGAGTTGGGCGTTATCTAGATAATTTCTTATCTAGATCATTTCTTATACAGATAATTATTATTCAAATAAAATCATTTCAAATAAATTTATTCGAAGATGAAGAGGCATTTCATCTTAGTCCTCTAGGTTGGCAACGCATCTGCAATCCCTCCGGGGTTGCGGGTGTCTATGGGCAGTGGTGATCACTTACCATCAGGTGACCCACTTGCTCGTTTGCCTTCCTATTAACATAAAAAAAAAAAGATAAATTCAATCACAAATAGTGCGTTGACAACTTTTTTATTTAGATGGATTATCTAGATGAAGATAACCGACCTCGCTTGTTAATGAAGTAAGCTTATAATAATAAATGTATATAGAATGTCACGTCGGGTCAAACCTTCACACTGACATTCATCTTTTATTTAAAATCCCAACTAATTTATCTAGATAAAAATGAAACTGATCTAGATAAATTCAAAATTATTTATTTACTTCAAATAAAATATGATTTAGTTATCTTCCCGGTTTTTCGTAAATAGATAATTTTTGCCCAACTGACTGAACCATCCTCTGATGTATTCGGGAATAATTCCAAGACACCCTGTATCTACATTGTCGTGATCTTCCCGCATAACATTGTTTGAGCAAACATTTAAATCATACATTAACAGTGTCAAATTACCGCGGAAAGCTACCGGAAGTGCGGTGTTTGTCCCCCCACCCCCGTGACGTCACTTCCGTAGGGCGTATGTACGGCGTAATGAACTCTAGTGGAATTGTTTGCTGGCTGTATGGAAGCACCGCTAATTACTTGTTAAAGTAATGAAGTACGCCATAATTAAGTAGGTATTCGTTTCTTAGAATCTGTACATTGTTTATTGCGGTGTACAGGGTGTAGATTTTAAGCTTTATGGCTCAGAAACCACTGATACAGATGTCAGATATGATATATCATTGATTACGTAAATAACACGTTGTATTGAAACCAAAAGCGTCAACTATTTAACACTGACTGTGACGCTATAATAAGAAAAATAAGAATAAGAAATGACATACGATTGTTTAAAACCGTGTACAATTGTGATAACCGTGTACACTTGTGATCAGTTCTTCCATGCTGGTCTGGGAGCAAAGAAAATACATATAATATACCAGTTGCTTCTCTTCCCGCGCAGACGGTGAAAGCCCATCGAGGGAATGGGCGAAAATCATAGGAATCATGTTACCTATATGCGATGAGGCTAGCAACTCCAACTCCTTTGATTCCATTTTTCCACCTATACGCCCACAATCCCGCTAAATGTGGCCTGTAGGTACCTGTTACCTTAGGGTCTGTCTGTATGTATGTGTTAATTCGATCAGTCGAAATTTAGTGACGGGAAATCCAAACCGAATCTAAAACACGATGCCTTTGCCCCGGTACGATTGGAACGGTTCAACTCAGTCACCGCCCTTCGAAATGTTTTCGTATTTTCAAAATATACGGAACAAACCTCGACGCTTGGTCGGAGTTCGGACACGCGAAGTAGGTGTTCTGCGTAAGATTGACATAAAGAAAAGAAAGAAAAAAACAATTTATTGCCACAAAAACAGATTTACAAAAACTACAAATTAAGTAAAAACACTCAAAACGGTCTGTGACAAAAAAGAAAGAAAGAAAAGAAGAAAGAAAACATTTATTCTTTTTTGCATGACACAAATATAAAATAATATACATAATTTTATAGAAAATAAACAAGGTAAAACAAAAGAACATAGACATGAAAAATAGATCATCAGCGTTGTGTGTCTTCGCAAAAGTGAAACGGTCGCTGGCTCAGCATTACGCTGAGGTGTTAGACTGCAGCACTGATTTGCGGCCAGAACCGTCTATGACTCACGAAACGATACACATATAAAATATACTACATAATCCATAAACTTACCAAAAGATGTCGGCGTCAGCATAAGCTGCTGGTGCCGGTCCCGAAGGCGACGCCCGCAGCGCTGGTTTCCAGCCGACACCCTGACTTATTCCTCCTACAGACAACCAGCCAGAAACAACTTTTTACTGGATAGATTTTATGACGTACATACGTAATAGCCCTCGGTGTCTTAAGGCTATCTTGGCAATGTTTACTGCTTTCTGGCGCCAAGTGTCTGTAGAAATAAAGATACAATTATCTATCCCCAATTCTAGAATATCTTGGATATACTCGTATAAAGCGGGCCGAACTCGAATATGCCAAGTCTGTTTTTTACTAAGCCCGTCTTTCGGTCTGTTCTAAATATGCTAAAGATGCTGAATATCTTGAAGCGCAATAGAAATGAATAGTCTCTTGAATGAATGAATAGACAATTTTGTCATTTTTAAATATTTTGAGGCATCGTGCAGGTATGTCGAGATGGTAGCGAGTGGAACTAGGTAGTTTCTGTGTACCTCTATGGGAAAGAGGCTTAACGGTAAATATGCATATTATGTATATGCAGCAACGTCGGTCCACTTACTGAAGACAGCTCTCAAAGCGACTTGGAGTATTGTTTTGCCGCCACACTTTCGAGCGGCTTATCTTGCGGCGGATATCTTGAGGGTAAGTCAGGATGCTATGATATTATTGTCCTTACAGATTTTGATCTTGTTTTCAACGCAAATTAATAATAATAATAATAAGGCGGTTCTATAAGGCCCTCATGGGGCCCGATGAAGACCTGCTTGCGTCGGTGAACTGGCTACGTTTCGGGGATCTCTTCGGGGAAACCGATGGTTTTGCCTGTGCAATTGCGGATGAAGTCATCATAACTAATAAGTACCGGAGGTATATCCTGAAGGACGGTACGGTCGACATCTGTCGGGCATGCCGCCGTCCTGGAGAGTCACTCAGGCATATTATCTCTGGTTGTTATAGTCTCGCTAACGGCGAGTACTTGCACAGACATAACCTTGTAGCCAGGATTATTCACCAGCGATTTGCTCTTTTATTCGGTCTTGTAGACTTCGTGCCCTACTATGAGTACACACCTGCATCAGTGCTTGAAAATGGTCGTGTCATGCTCTATTGGGATCGATCTATCTATTGTCGCCAATAAACCTGATATGGTGCTGATAGATCGATCGAAGCGCCAGACGGTGCTCGTAGACATCATGATCCCTCATGAGGTGAACCTTGCGAAAGCCGAGAAGGACAAACCTTGACTTGGCTCACGAGGTGTCCGCCAGTTCGCCTGTTGATTCGACGATCACTGTCCCGATAGTCGTTTCGGCGAACGGTCTAATAGCGAAGAGCCTTGACCATCACCTTAAAAGGCTTTCGCTAGGTGGTTGGGTCAAGGGCCAGATACAGAAGGCGGTACTTCTGGACACAGCTCGGATAGTCAGGAGGTTCCTCTCTCTGTCGCCCTGACCACCGGTAGCTTAGGCCTCACCTCGCTGCCGGCGGCACCCTAGGTTAGGTTTTTATAATTTTTTTATATTGTTTTATTACTTTTTATTGTAACAACTTAATAAAAAATATCCTGGGGCAATTGACACCAATTGACCTAGCCCTAAACTAAGCAAAGCTTGTAATATACTACAGAACGGATAAACATACTTATATAGATAAATATAAACACTTAAATACGTTAAACATCCAAGACTCGAGAACAATCATGCGTATTTTTCATACAAATATCTGCTCGACCGGGGATCGAACCCGGGACCTCAAGCTTCATAATCAGGTTCTCTAACCACTAGGCCATCCGGTCGTCAATACTCGTAAATACGTGTTCTCGGTATTTCCAATCCCACCCTCATAAAAACCCACAACAAAACAAACCCACGTTTTATTTACAGCGTCCTGTCAAACCGACTATCTTTTAATCCATCTAAAGCCCCCGCTCCAATTGGACGGGATATAAAATCACTATAATGGCTACCACTCCCTTTTCGTGTTTGATCCTTGCTCCCTTGCCATTGCCACTGTGGTGAGTGGCGGTAGCGAAGAAACTTTTCATAATACATACATACATCATTCATCATCATCATCATCATCATCATCATCATCATCAGCCTATGTTAGTCCACTGCTGGACATAGGCCTCCCCTAATGAGCGCCATAGCGCCCTGTCTTCAGCTTGACGCATCCAGCATCTGCCTGCAGTCTTTCGCAGATCGTCATCCCACCTGGCCGGAGGGCTTCCTACACTACGTTTGCCGAGTCGCGGTCTCCACTCAAGAACACGTTTACCCCAGCGGTTGTCGGTTCTTCGCATACATAATTCGCTCCGTATCAAAACGTAGGCGATCGTTTCCACAGCAGAGCACGCACGTAACGCACGAAATGACCAATGGACCCACGTGGGTGACGTGTATAGCGTGTCCGTGCAGGGCGTCGCCTTTAGGATACATACATACATTTCTGAGCGTACTGTTCGTTCTAGAAATACACTCATGCTAGCCGTGATCATTGCCAAATGGTTTGAGAAGTTTGATGCGCTAGACGCTCTGAAACCATACCTACTGATATTGCGAATCAAACCCTTATGAATCGATTGATTTAATCCTTCCGATCGATTTCGGCCATATATAGCGATCACTTCGACTCGTACGTATGACGCTCATGCGTCCGAAGATAGGTGATGCAGCGAGTAACATGTTAATCACGTCTTTATCTCTTACAGTGTAGACAGAGCTTAAGGTAAAAAGAAGTAAAGGCCACGTTTAACGTGACTGACGTATAGGTGGAAAGGGAAATCAAAATAGTCAGTAAGTAAATGCTTTATTATACAAATATAAGGAAGCAGAGACATATCACAAAAAATACCTTAAATATACGCACAAAGGCGAACTTATCCCTATAAGGGATCTCTACCAGTTAACCTTTGAGTAAATGAGAGGAGCATTAAGCGAGAGACCGACAAAGCGACCGAGTGGCGGGTTGCTAGCCGCATCTGCCTATAACGGGTTCTAAGATTCTCGCCCATTCCATCTATGGCTTTTACGATCTGCGCGGCAAGAGAAGCAGCTGGTACATTCTATGTTTTTTCTTTGCTCCCAGACCAGTATGGAACATAAAAACAACTAGCGTTTCCAGTAGAAAGCCCTTTTAGTTCTACTGTTATGTTAATATTTCGTGTCTCCCAAGTCCTGCCCTGTCGCCTGTCAGCTTTCCCTGATTGATCGCTGGCGTATGTGTACACGCACTTAGCTCTTCACCGCAAAACAAGGTGTCGTAATCTTTGATGAAAGCAAAATAACGGAAGACATGTTTGCGAAGTTCCTACCACCTACTAATTGGATCAACTTCATCATCACTACATAGTATAAAATAAAGTCGCTTTCTCTGTCCCTGTGTCCCTATGTAGGGACATAGGGATGTATGCTTATATCTTCAAAACCACACAACGGATTTTGATGCGGTTTTTTTTTAATAGATAGAGTGATTCAAGAGGAAGGTTTATATGTATAATATGTACATGCATAATATACCGTGCGAAGCCGGAGCGGGTCGCTAGTATTCTATAAAAACTTGTCTGATCGATTTTAAGCGGTAAGACTGCCTATTGCCTGTCTCGTCTTTTTATCACTGCATAGTCGCTTTCCGCTCTGTCCCTATGTATGCTTAGGTCTTTAAAACTACGCAACGGATTTTGATGCGGTTTTTTTAATACATAGTGTGATTCAAGAGGAAGGTTTATTCGTATAATTCTACGCAGACGAAGTACGGGCAGAAGCTAGTTATTTTTATAGACTCACTGTATATGCTGATTTTTGGTGTTCAATAAACTTGTGACTTAGTATCATTTAATGGGTGTAAGCTTAACATTTTTGTGGCACTCGACGTGACTTGATAGAAGAAGTCAGCTATCTATGATGCCGTCTCTGTCTGTTTCTTACAGTGGCGTAACTATAGGGTGGCAGGAGTGGAAAAATGCCACGGGCAGTAGCTCCAGGGGGCTCTAAACTGACTTGGTTTAGAGCACAGAAGCGACGCTGATGCACTTCTTTATATTGAGGAAGGAGCATCTGACGAATTCGCCACGGGCCCCAGACGTTATAGTTACGCCACTGGTTTTGTAGTAAGATATAGAGGGAATCATAGGTAAATGACAACTAAGATAACAGGAACTTTACAGAGAGTGGTGAGACAGGCTCTGATTATTCTAACTGTCTGTTGGCCTGCTTTATTGTGTGTTTTTTGTATGCTTGATCGCCTGACGGACCAGTGCCGGCTGTAAAGACAGCATAATGGTTGAGACCATCTTGCGTTATTTTTTTAGCTTAACATTTTTTGATTTGTTACGTTTCAACTTTTCTTTCTTTCTTCTTTATAACCATGAAAGGAAATACATAGGATTAAAAATAAAATTGCTGCTAAATTATCGACAAAATAAACAACTTTGTCTTTTTTCAAGTTTATGCTTTACATGGATGAAATTGTAGTCCAAGCGTCGATGGTTTATCAATCAGTCATTTACTGCAACCAGCAAGCTACCTGCAGTTTATTAACAAACTAGCTTTATTTTCGGAGCCTATTCAATTCAAACAAACAAACAAACATCAATCAAATCTTTCCTCTTTATAATATTAGTATAGATGATGTATACTTTTCCTCCTGCGATGTACACTTAGGAATTTTGTTAAAAATTCCGATAGCCATCGCGTGTGGGCCTGTGTTTGTCATTTGTAATTGCACAGGGGCTATAACTAATCTATGTCTGTAGCGTAAATTATGTGTTTTATTGTGATTAGTTACTGCAATTTGTTAACTTGTCCATCGCGTGCCAGTAACATAGCATTTAGTATTCAGTGGATCGGAATATCATAACCTTCGTAATTAACTGTTTCATAGTATAGACAATGCTATAAATCTCAAGTAAAGGATCGTGGCTTCTTATCCCGGACGAGTTGTCAGAATTTATGTGCGAAGACAATCATAACGTGACCTTTACACTCGTCAACATTGTACGGGATCAGGTGTCTTGTGGTCAACGACAACGCACGATCTACTTCAAGACTTCTGACTCCGTATAATGCCTACAAGCGAAAAGATCTAGTTATAATTGTCTCTCGAGTGTAGCGATCACCTTAGTACTTACTTCGAACAATAATATTTCTAATGCCACACCAGAGGGAAAATCAAGGATAACATCCATCAATATCATCATTATCATCTCCAGCCTACATATCCCACTGGACACTGGCCTTCTCTCAGAATGAGAGGGCTTGGGCAATAGTTACCGTGCGGGCCCGGTGCGGATTGGGAACTTCACACACACGATTGAATTGCTTCGCAGATTTGTGCAGGTATTTCCTTCACCGAAAAGCTCATGGTAAATTTCAAATGAGATTTCGCGCAAAGTGGAGTGTGAGCCCGGGTTCGAACCTACGAATCTTCTTGAGAGGCCATAGCATAGGTCAAACGACTAGACTACTCTAACAGACGAGCAACTAAAATCCCAAGCTTAAATTATTTTTAGAAACGTAATAACTTTCTTGCTAGACTCATTCATCGCTTCGAAACTTTTTATCTCAACTTACAGATCAGATTTTACTTTAGCCAAAGCCATTCCAACAGCCAGGCTATTACAGTAAACAGTCACTAGGGTGAACAACCTTGGAGTCTAGCAGACTTCGTAAATTCCTATTACTGGCCATTACCCTTTTACGCTCCCTCATTTTTGGCGAAAACTTGCTAGTTGTAAAATATAGATGTAATTTTGTCTACGACACGGTTTCTGTCGACGACCTCGTGGTACAATTGTGATCGATGTAGTCGGCTGTAGTTTGTCGCCAACTAAAATGTAGACACCATTTTTACTTTATGAAATTAGGCTCCAAAACAGCAAGTGTGTTTATAAGTAAACATCACCACCCTGAATCAGAATCAGAATCAGAATCGTTATATTTGTGAAACATAGGTATAAAGAATACAGGTGGAAACAAAGAATAATAATAATAGTAGGTATCACTATGTTTTGCCAGTCCAGCATACAAGTTTAATATCAATCACGCAAAAAAAAATTAAATTAAATAATGTAAAAGCCTGTCTATTGGTCACTAATAAATCAAAGTCATTTAAAAAATCCTGTGTACTGTAATAACATTTTTGTATTAATAGTTTCGTCAGGTTTTTCTTGAAAGGTATAACGTCTAGAGCTCCATTCTCCGATCGACTTTGACCACTTCCTAATTAGTCCTCTTCCTAACTTGTCCACTACCAAAATTGGCATTGTTAATTTTTTTAGTATGCTCCAATTCGAAAACTATTTCGAGGAAAACCATCATTTATCCGATTTATCTTGTCCGATTTCAAAAATACTTTATGATTGCAGATATTTTTGTAAAAGTACTTTGAACCTTTGTTTGACCGAACGACCCGGTTTTTAGACAGAATCCATCATCGAATGTTTGCCACAAAAGTGAAAAAAAAAGTTTAGCTATGGCAACTGTCACGTGTCACTGTCAAATCGACAAAACCATAGACAAAGCCGTTTTTTTTATAGCCAGCCGAACGAAGGCGATTGGGATTCTGTCTAAATTCACGAATTATCAAACAGCGAAAAAATATTTATTATTAATTAACAAAGCTACGTAGAAGCATAATATTCAAATTAGTTGCTTGAAATAGTCCATTTTATCAAATAAAGGTGTTAAAAGCACAGCTTAAAAAAAATGAACAATGCCAATTAGACTTGTTGCTGATCCTGTATCAGTCAGGCTAAGATGGAATACCTCTTGTTTAAAAGGTGCTTTATGTCCCCAGTCCCTAGGCGCGTCACCAGCACCAGTGGTACCCTCGCGTCTACTAGCTGATCCGTTGGAGCTGGAGCGGCGGTTGGCAGAGGCGGGCCATGACGGCTTTGGGGCGCTCTGCGAGGACTCTGTGCCCCCATCCCCACCCACCATCATCGAAGAGAGGCTGCATCACAGGGTGAGATTTAGTGTCCGATCAAGTTTCGGTTTCGGCCGGTTTCGGCCAAAAAACAGCTGAACCTGTCGGTCGCGCCGAAACTTAGAGCAACTAGCAAAAAACTATTACGGTGTGCTCACGTGCATTCACTGTTGCCGAGGCTTCACGGCTAAGTTCTGCTATAGCCATCTTCGGGCGCATGAGCGTTATAGTAACTAGGAGTCGAAGTGGTCGCCATGGCCGAAATCGTTCGGAAAGATCAATCAATCAGTCAATGAAATTGCAGTTCTGTTAATGTTGTATTTTTACCTTTTTGCAGTTTAATTTAGACCCAGTGTCACTATGACGATGTAGAAATTTCAATCCAAAAACATGAACCGCAGAACCTTGTAATATTGGGCTAGCAAGATGTTTACATTACTCACATATCGAGAAAGGACGGCTCACTGACATCTTATTCAATGATTTAATCACATTGTACAAAAGGTTCATTCCGTTTCGGCTTTGGACGAAACTATAATCGAAACCGTATCTTCGGTTTCGGTTTCAGAATCGGCTGTCACTGTCACTCACTGGCGACGTTTTCGCGACGCATACTTAGCTGGCAACATCGTTATAGTGTCTTGATGAGGCAGGGCTCTTAGTCATCGTCTTTGAGAGATAATCTTTAAAACAGCGTAAGGCAACAGCGTAATGAAACGAACTAAGTTTTTGTTATAAACCTACCTACCTTCTGGCTCACTGTGCTTGCATTTCCATCAATCTGCACGTATTTATATACCAAATTTCAACTCAATCTGACTAGAAGCAAGTCATCGGTATATACTAAACTCGAGAATTTCCATGAACTTGCTTTATAAACTACTCTCTGAAGTCTGTGGGTTCTCATAAAGAGAAAAAGTGCTTGGGAAAACTTGAAATAGCTTTTGAAAGAACGATATCTTTCGCCAGCTAGTACCTTAATGAGATTTTGTTCAATTTTTGTTTTTAATATCAAGGGCGTCGCCAGACGATGATTAAGGGGGGGGGGGGAGTAGTAAGAGTGTAGCGTCTATCGGTAGTTCTTCTGTTCTTCCATGCTGGTCTGGGAGTAAAGAAAAAACATAGAATTTACCAGTTTGCTTCTGTTCCCGCGCAGATGGTAAAAGCCCATCGAGGGAATGGGCGAAAGTCTTAGGGATCATGTTATAGGCGATGCGGCTAGCAACACATCTCTGTTTTAATTACCCTTTCCATCCATACGCCCATAATCATGCTAAACGTTTTAGGCCTTGGCACCTTAGGCTCTGTCTACCCTGTAAGGGATAAAGACATGATTTATGTATGTATGTATAAATGTACGTATCGGTAGTTCAATCAAACAGTATGGCGGCATTTGAATGTCAACATTGTCAAAAAATAAAGTCTAGATTTTTCGATTTTCTAGGGAGGAGGGGATCAGCAGTTCCCCCTGTCCCCCCGCTGGCAACACTCTTGTCTAATAATTGACGGCCGGATGGCCCAGTGGTTAGAGAACCTGACTATGAAGCTTGAGGTCCCGGGTTCGATCCCCGGTCGGGGCAGATATTTGTATGAAAAATACGAATGTTTGTACTCGAGTCTTGGATGTTTAATATGTATTTAAGTATGTATCTATCCTATCTATATAAGTATGTTTATCCGTTGTCTAGTACCCATATTACAAGTTTTGCTTAGTTTGGGGCTAGGTCAATTGGTGTCAATTGTCCCAACATATTATTATTATTATAATGCATCTATTTTGTCAACAGCCAGTAGCGTCGATGGTGGCGGTGGTCCCGCGCGGAGCGCTGGCGCCGTCCCCCCGCCCGCCCCCGCTCATACTGGCCCCTCCGGACCCCCAACCGCCGCCCTTGAGGTAATATTATTTTCAAAAAATACGAACGCAATCCAGAAAACTGCATCTAAATCGGCCGAACCAGTTTGGAGATAAATGGGAACATACGCTTCTCTGTTCCGATAGAAAATGGGCGTTTGTGTTGCCATTATACGGCAAAAAAGTCTAACGTCGGATAGCCAAACGGTTGATATACTTATATAAATTAGTTGAGCGTTGTTGTCCAGGGTGCTCCGACCCATTCGCTACTCTTCACCCCCTAATTTTATGAAGCGAACAGAAGTGAGGCCAAAATCTTGGGAGTCATGTTAAAGGCCATGCTAGCAACCTATCACTATTTTTGATTCCCCTTTCCACCTATACGCTCACAATCATGCTAAACGTGGCCTTTAGGTCTTGTTACCTTAGATTCTGTCTACCTTCATTACGTACCTGCATTGCACGGTCTCATTGTCTAAGGGAAGACGGGCCCAGCGTACGGGCCCTCCCCTTCTTGGCGCGGTCCTGGCGGAAGCCGGGGCCACGGGGGTTTGTGGTGAAACCCTAGTGGCATCCCACTGCGTCCCCATCACACCGAATTGAGGCAACGCCGGAGAGTTTTTTTAGGGTCTACCTTATTTAAGTGGTTATGTTAAGGTACAGAACCACCCCAACAAATTGGCAAATGACCTAATGAAGGAATGTGTCACTTTTAATCGACTGAAGAGGCGAGCCCCCAAGATCTACTAGAATAGATAACAGCCTATAGACGGGCGTGTCACTGGACACGCACCATACAAGACCAAAAACCATACATATCAACCTCTTGCTGAATGTCCCAAAGAGACAGATCGCAAGTTAATGTGAAAAAAAAAAAAAAAAATGTTAAGGTTGTTTCACTTGCTTTCACAGACTTCCCTTGGACATGGCGGTCCGAGGAACGGGGGAACCCGAGACTCTAAGCTATCAGGTGGAGCTGAACAAGGACTCAGCTCTGGGCTTGGGCATCACAGTGGCAGGCTACGTCTGCGAACAAGGTGAGCACATACTTGAATGAGGGTCTGTTTCACTACTCTCTGTTACGTTCCAGCTATCTTAAATGTCAGTTATAAGAGAGAATCTTCAACGGTTGGTCCAATAACATTCACTTTTCACTGGTTTTGGCGGGCTGCGTGACATAAATATTGTTTTTTTATTATTTACCTGTTGAAAAGTGATCTCCTTCGATAAATTATCGCGAATATGGATTATTTGGCGATGATGTGAACGCTTTGAAAACGATATTTTCTCGAACAAAACGGAACTGCACAACATTGCGGCATAGAGCTACTCGATATGATGATAGTTATTTTTAATTAATAAACTTAATGAGATTCAAGATTTATAACTTTGTTTCGGCGCCGATCTTATAAAGTCGCCTTTGACAGCTCTACCTCTGGACCTTAGTCAACAGTGGCGCCAACTGGTGAGCAAAGAAACGATAGTCCCCATTCAATCTAAGCGCACACCACGCTTAGGTATAGTAAGGTTATATTTCAAGTCTTTTGCTAGCACCGAGTATCTATTTACAATCTATAGCTTTTATGCTCTTGAATGAGAAGTTGTAATCGTGCCATGTCGCTCATAGTTTAATGTTAGAGTAACCCTTTTACTCTAACGGTATATGACAGACGTGAAATGTCGGATTAACGGGTAGAGACTTCAAGGCCAATAAATAGTTTTCCCGCTTATTTCTCGACTCTCGACTGAAATACGATTTTATCCTCTCGACCATTATTAATGTGTTGAGCCTCCAAAAATAATATAAAATTCCAGCAAAATATTCCTTTCGGGCTGAGTGGGCTCCGATATTGGACAAAGTGGGAGATATAAATAGTTGCGGAATCGGGAACAAAGCGCGGGTCGGTACGCTAACTGGAACCCGGGCCGTGGTTGGGACAAGAAAGGGACTGGGAGCGGGGACTCTCAAAACCCTTTTATTTATTTATTTATTCATTGTCAAGTCATTGTACATACATATGAAGATGGTAACATTGTTCTAAGTCAGTCCATGACGCCCTGTAAGGGCACACAACAGTAGTTAATATCTAAATCTAGGATTGTAATATAATGTCAAAAACAGCCCATGGAATTAACTAAATACATTAAACTATACATTGATGTTATTAAATTCATTAATGTTATTCTTATCTAGTTAATTATTTGTTAGTAAAATTAGATGATTTCAGTAAAATAGTAGGTCAATTAAATCTAAGAATCATTTTTAGGGGCCCGTGCCTTTAAAGAAAAACGGAACCATCGCTTTATTGCCGGTCCGTCTGTCAAGAGCCTTTTTCTCAACGTGATTAGGTATAAAGTTCAAATTGGTACCAGGGGCCCAATTTTTGAAAGCACATGTGTGAATAGCACTCGAAAGCGGTATAAATCTGTTTATATCTCCAAAGCTACAGCTCAATTTTTTGACTAGTTCACAAGATTAAAGAGAGCTGTACGTATCTTCTAAGCTACCCGTATTTCAAATTCAGCACAACTTTTCAACACTTTCGAGTAGTATTTTCACACATGTGCTTTCAAAAATGGGGCCTCAGGTGTGCGAGTCGGGTTACCTTTTGAATTTTGAATTGAATTTTGAGAGGGTTAAAATAGAATGCTTCATGTGCTAGTAATTTCACCGGCTGTTTACTCTCCGCACTGGAAGACAGCAGCGCAGGCACTGCTGCTTATTGGCAGGATTAGCGAGTAAGATCGTGATAGTGATCAGGACAGACTGAAACAGCAAGCTTATATTAAAACCACCTATACGCATGCAATCACACTAAGCGTGGCCTTCAGATCTTGTTGCCACAGACTCTTGACTAATCAAACACTGTTGCTCAATCAAAACTAAATTTAATTCGGAAAAATCCGAAAGCTTTTAACATTTTACAGAAACAAAACGTTAGCTAGTTTGTAGTACGGTACAGCGCCATCTAGTGAGAAACAAAGTGAACTTTGACTTCATTAAATACATTAATGAAGTTACTACGAGAAACAAACGATACTAAGTTTGAATCCGCTAAAGCGACATTACGCTGGAATTTATATAAACAACGGCTTCAACACTGTTTACCCCGTATTCAAAAATACGTATACGTAATGTAAAATATTCATTGATATAGCTTATTTCTTGTCACTTGCACCAATGTTGGACAGTAGGTTAAATTTAGAAGTGGAATGTGGGGCGATCCGTCTTCCTGAGCGCCAAATTATAGCTGACCTGCGACCACGGCAGCCTCGGTTGGCCACGGAACCTTTAGTTTTAGAGAAAGTTTAAATTTTTGGGGTTTTCGTACCTCCTGGTTTGGGAGCAAAGAAAAAACAAAATGTACCACCAAAAACCCATCGAGGGAATGGGCGAAAATCATAGGAATCATGTTACAGGCGTTGCGGCTAGCAACCTTTCACTATTTTGATACCACTTTCCACCTATACGCCCAGTGTCTTGCTAAACGCGGCCTGTAGGTCTTGTTACCTTAGGCTCTGTCTACCCCGTAAGGGATAAAGACGTGATATGTGTATGTATGTATGTATGTGTATGTATGTACCTCAAATGGAGAATGAGGGTATAATTCAGAATTTTCTTCTTAACGGGTCTAGGGTACTAAACTAGAACTTCTTAAAAATGTTTTGAGAATAAGTGTGTGAGAGAAATTGTCGGTCCTTCGGGGCCCCCTGAGAATGGGGGCCCTGGGCACGGGCCCCGTGTGCCCTTATGGTGTAGATATTGGTTATAATATCTCTTATATGTTACCGCAAAACAAACCAATGTATCTACTTCACGGTATCGAACGTATGTCGAGAAACTTTGGCAATATCAAGCTGTACAGATTAAAACAGACCACTCGCTGCGACCGCCGACCGCCCGAGTTCGTGTAGTTTAGAGTGGGTCCAAACTATTGTGCAATCGGCTGCTGTATTTGAGCTTTTGGATGCTTACGTAGTATGTAGTTTTTAACTCCTTTGGTACAGGATTGTGTTTTCACCGACATGGTTTTAAAGAAAAAAGTTTACATACATACCTACATACAGTTTCTTTCCCATAGGGGTAGGCAGATACTACTTTGTTCCACTTAGATTCTGACATACATCTTTCGCTTCATCCACATTCATCAATCTTTTAATACATGCTCGTCGGTTTCGGGTTTACCCTTTACCCATAAACAAAGACTCTAACGGTAAATTGTATACCGCTTGACCAAAAGTTCAAAGGGCAACGACTAGGACACGGCGTTTAAAAAAAAGTTTACTTTTGATTAAACAGACAGACTTACAGTTAACAAAATGGGCCACCTTATTGTAACAAGTGATCGGCTTGTTATTTATGTCTGTCAGTGTCAAATACACCGTCGTTAATTGTGAAAAGGTTCTGCCTGGGGTTCCGATTGGCTGATTGTACCTATGTAAACCCGAAGTGTCTCTTAAAGTTGTTTATGTATATTTAGATATGTACGCTCTATTGTGGCTTTCACTCTCTGCAATTTTAAACCCACACTTTGTCGGTCCCTCGTTTAATGCTCCTCTCATCTTATCCCTTATAGGAATAAATTCGCCTTTGTGGATAGGTATTTTAATGGTATATTTTGTGTCTGTTTACTTAATTACTTACTTACTTAAAGTTGATCTGAGCTGGTACGATTTAAGCGTTATTTTAAGATCCGCCTGAGCTGTTGTAGTCTATGTACATATCACAACGGTCTTATACAATAACCCATTTTTTTTCTTTGATCTATAACAGATTCTGTGGCAAAGTGGTGGGGATAAAATATTGGGTCTATTTGCTTTCCTAGTTGTTTCGAAGGTTATTCTGGCAATCTAGTTGTACCCAAATCTAGGAGATATTTGCACGGTATTTGAAAAGGTTAGGGTTTTCCATGTAGGTATTTCAAGCATGGCTTTGTCGTTTTGACGTCATGGTTTTTTTGATAAATATAATAATCAACATAGTTTTAATTACGTTTTATGTCATACTAATATTGTCAAGTGTGATAAGGGAACGTTCTGGGGCCCGATTTTTGAAAACACCTCTCGAAAATGGTATAAATCAGGGGAGTGTTTTTTGAAAGCACATGTATGAAAATACCACTCGAAAGTGGCGAAAAATTGCGCTGAATTTGAAATACGAGTAGCTTAGAAGATACTTACGGCTCTCATTAATCTTGTGAATTAGCCAAAATATTGATTAGAGCTGTAGTTTAGAAGATATAAGCAGATTTATAGATACCACTTTCGAGTAGTATTTTAACACACCTGCTTTCAAAAATCGAGCTTTATATCTTCAAAAAAACTACAGCTCTAATCAAATTTTTGACTAGGCCACAATATTAATGAGAGCCGTAAGTATCTTCTAAGCTACTCGTTTTTCAAAATCAGCGCAATTTTTCGCCACTTTCGAGTGGTATTTTCACACATGCACTTTCAAAAATCGGACCCCTGGTGTGAAAGAAGATATAGTGACTAGGACAGAAAAAAGTATGCTTGGTTGGTTTGGTCACTTACAAAGGATGGATAAAAGAAGATTAACGAAACAGATTTATATGGGGAGTGTGACCAAATTAGGGACGTTTTGGAAAAAGGTCAGGTCAAGAGTACCCTAAATCGACGAGCGTGTATGAAATAGGTATGTCAGGATCGTAGGAAGTCGAACAAAGTAGTATCTGCCTACTTTTGTGGGAAAGAGGCGTGTCGGTATGTATGTATGTATGTACCTAATATTGACAACTTTGTCTGCATCCGGTCGGAACTTTGCACTTTGTAGGAGTAAAAAGAAGCCTGACTATTAACAGTACATTACTGCAGAGGCCGGGAAATAGCAATCCATGGATGAGTAAGTTAACGGACGAGGCGTAACTGAGTCCGTCAATAAACACGAATCAGCGAATTTATATGACTAGCTGTTGCCCGCGACTTCGTCCTAAGCTGAATCTGAATTGAATCGCATTAAGACGTCATGTTAAGACCCCAGCACTGATGCTGGTGATGTCATAGATCACATTGAAACATCACAGACAGAATCTCAATGAAGTTTCTTGCCCATTCATTGCCGAGTACCTGATACGCCGTTTCCCTGAGCATGACGCCGATCGGCGTCAGCGGCAATCGGGTTAAAATGTTTAAAATTACTGAAATAAGATGTTTGTTTGCAGAGGAACTGAGTGGTATCTTCGTGAAGAGTATCAGCGAAGGTAGCGCCGCAGACCTGTGCGGCCGCATACAGGTCAACGACCGCATAGTGGAGGTGGGTAGTTTTATAATTGGTATTGTTCATTTTTTTTAGTATGCTCCAATTCGAAAACCATTTCGAGGAAAACCATCATTTATCCGATTTATCTTGTCCGATTTCAAAAATACTTTATGATTGCAGATATTTTTGTAAAAGTACTTTGAAACTTTATTTGACCGAACGACCCGGTTTTTAGACAGAATCCAGCATCGAATGTTTGCCACAAAAATGAAAAAAAAAAGTTTAGCTATGGCAACTGTCACGTGTCACTGTCAAATCGACAAAACTATAGACAAAGCCGTTTTTTTTATAGCCAGCCGAACGAAGGCGATTGGGATTCTGTCTAAATTCACGAATTATCAAACAGCGAAAAAATATTTATTATTAATTAACAAAGCTACGTAAAAGCATAATATTCAAATTAGTTGCTTGAAATAGTCCATTTTATCAAATAAAGGTGTTAAAAGCAAAGCTTAAAAAAAATGAACAATGCCTCATATTTATTGAGCCAATTTTGTGACAAAAGAGTCAAGTGCAATCTAGATACTGACACTAAAACGACGCTGCCGCAATTGTCGACATATTTCAAACAATTTACGCAAAACCATGGCAAATTATATACTTAAACCTCTCTCGTGTATCACTCTATCTATTGACGGCAACCGCATGAAAATTCGTTCATTAGTTTTTAAGTTAATCGCAAACATACAGGCGCGGTGGAGGACTTCGTACACCCTTTATCCTTTTTTATCAATAACTAGCGACCCGCCCCAGCTTCGCACGGTATATTATGCATGTATTATAATATAAACCTTCCTCTTGAATCACTCTACCTATTAAAAAAAACCACATCAAAATCCGTTGTGTAGTTTTGGAGATATAAGCATACATAGGGATACGGGGACAGAGAAAGCGACTTTATTTTATACTATGTAGTGAAGTGATTTGTTGTATCGATTTCTCCCGTACAGTCTGCCAAAAAAGTTTTACACATTGATAAAGCACGTTGCAAAATGCCGAAGTAAACTGCAACTTGACCTAGTTCAATGTTTTTCCAAGTTTCCTCCACAAATCGGGGGAAAGCCATAAATCGGCCGCGTTCGTGCGGATCGGGAACGGGCATTATTTGTAGCCGCTTCCATTCGGCATGCGAATGAGCTTCAATGCTGAAGATTAGAAGCCATTTTAAAATTCAACCGTTGAATCTAAGCTGTGGTGGCCTAGTGGTTTGACCTATGGCCTCTCAAGCAGAGAGCCGTGGGTTCGAATCTGTCTTATTATCTAACTCGCTCGCAATCGCCATCGTGTTCATTTTGACAGTTGTATGGGCTGACAATTGGCATTGGAGTCGGCTAGCTGTCACATTAAAAGAACTGTCAAAATGAACACGATGGCGATTGCGAGCGAGCCTACTGGGCTCGCATCAATTAGTTTTGAAATAAATAAATTACATTTGAAATTTGCTTTTATTATTGAGAATTGGAGCAAAAAAGTCGGCTCAGTTTTGATAGAGGAAACAGAAGACCCGTTTTCATCAGTATTCTGTAAGTATACTCAGTCAGCCGCAGTTGCTCTTTTCACGCTCTTTCCAGAGATGGACAGAACGGATATACCTACTCGTACTTCGGTGATGTGCTTAGATGTTTCGGGTAGGCATAGAAAGTGAGAAGATATATCTCGCAAATATTATTTATTAAAAAATATAATACATGTTTATACTTGGTAAATAAGTGATTTAATCAATGTGTACTTGAAGCAATTTGCCTACTAGCAGTAATCAACACTGTTCCTGCAAGATTTACATAAGGTTCATCAAACACTTAGGCAAATAATATCTCATCGAGTGACATTTTTAATTTAGCCTGCTTATACAATGTCCAATAATAATGTAAAGCAGTCCCTGGACGACCTGGCTGAGCTGTTCAAGACGAAGATGGCCGAGTTTCAGGGTAACCTGGACAAGGCTGACACAAGAAATCCCACAGTGTTGTCGGTGGCCGCAGACTTCAACGCCTTCAAGAGTTTTATGCTAAATGCGCTTGAATGTCTGCAACAACAAGTGGATGGGCTGTCGAAGCAGGTGGACCAGCTGGAGACAAGGTCGAGGCGAAAGATGTTGCTCATCCATGGTGTTCCTGAGGTTGAGGATGAGGATACCGTTGCATTGGCAGTAGATGTTTGCAAACGCCAGGTTAAATGCGATGTGTCCGATGCCGATGTGAGCAGAGGCTTTAGGGCTGGCCGTTCTCAGACTGGCAAGTCAAGGCCTATCTTAATGCACTTCAGGGATGTTACCCTTCGGGATGAAGTCTGGTTTGCGAAGACTGCATTGAAGGGCTCAGGTGTTGTCATTTCTGAGTTCCTGACGCAACCCCGCTTCGACGCGTTTATGGCTGCGAGGGAGCGGTTCGGCGTGGAGAATTGCTGGACGAGGGATGGCGTTGTGGTTGTGTTGGATGCTGATGGTCAGAAGCATCGCATCGTATCGCTCGCCGAGCTTGGCAGTATTCCGTCTGCGCCGACTGGGACCGCGGGCACGTCTGGAGCGCCTCGGCGGGGTGCTGCTGGTCAGCGGAAACGGCCCAAGAGACAGCAGAGGAAGACTCCGGCATGATTTTCTTATCTCCATTACTTTTCTTTGTGTTTCTTTATGTATTCCACTTCGTAAGTGTCTTCCGTATTTGGGCGTATTTTACTGTAAATTTACCCACTCTTTCTTGCTAATTTCGCCCTGATACCTCCATAATTTATTTTCTTGCCGATATTGCTGCTTTCTTGTGTATTTGGCACTTTGAAAGACTTATAAAACTGTTTTTATAACATCTACCTTTCGCACTGACAGTGAATGTTTTGACATTGACACTTGTCTTTTCGACTTGTAGTGTTGCTGACTTTTTATTGCGTTTCGTTTTACGTGCTTATGTTTTTGATGTAAGTGATCTTGCTTTATTTTTATTTTATTTTTTAAATTTCCATGTTTGCTGCTGGCAGGTGGTTGCAAAATTGTTTTACGCCCGGTTGTTTCTGTGTGGATACATATATTTTACGTACTTATAGTGTATGTCTATACTAGGCCATGACAGCAGTGCAGATAGTGCCCAGTATTTTTCTTTTTCTTCCGACTCCAGTAGTGAAACTAGTTTTAGTTCATTACCTCCCACACTCTCTGACACTATTAGTGCAGAGTTTTCTGGGTTACCTAATAACTTTAACATAGTTCATTTTAACGCGCAAAGTATCCCAGCTCATTTTAACGATATTTTAATTAGTTTTAATATAAAAAATCTTCATGCTATTCTTGTTTCTGAATCCTGGCTTAAACCGTGCCTTCCTTCCATTTCTTATTCCATACCTGGATTCCGTCTCATCCGTAACGATCGCTCGGGAAGGGGTGGTGGTGGAGTCGCCATTTACCTTCGTTCTAGTATCCCGTACTCTATAGTCAGCATGTCACCTCAGTCAACTTCTTCCGACTCTGCTGAATTTATTTTTCTTGAGATAACTTTGTCACATGTAAAGGTTCTTCTCGGTGTTTTCTATTCTCCTTCTGTCCAAGTAAACTATTTTGCGTCCTTCGAAAAGCTTCTGGAAGACATCCTGCCTTCGTTTAAGCACCACCTTATAATGGGTGATTTCAATACGTGCCTCCTTAAGAATGACTCTCGGGCCAAATCACTTAAATCTCTTGTAGAGGCCTGTAACCTAAGCATCCTACCAGCTAACGCAACGCATCATTTTCCAAACTGTACTCCTTCTCTCCTTGACCTTTCTATGACCTCCTCTCCTGCTCACGTTGCCAAGTCTGGTCAATGTTCTGCTGACGCCTTTTCTTACCACGACCTGATCTACCTTTCCTACAAAATTCGGCCTCCGAAGGTTAGGCACAAAGTTCTCCTACAGCGCAATTTTGGTCGGATGGACATTGATCAGCTTCGTGATGATGCGTCAAGGATTGACTGGGGGGCTGTCTCGGGAGCGGGCACGGTGGACGATCAAATTACTCTTTTTAATTCTTTTCTGACCAAGCTTTATGATGTGCACGCTCCAGTTAGACCAGTTAAGATCAAGCATCTCCCTGCTCCTTGGCTCACTGATGAAATTAGGGTTTTGATTAAGAAAAAGAATCTGGCGAAATCTAAGTACAAAGTCGACTCTTCGGATAGGAACAGAGATAGGTATCGTGCTTTGCGTAACCGTTGCAGCACTGTATGCCGGGACGCCCAAAGACGCCACATTCATGCGGCAGTTGAGAACGGAGATCCTGCTAAAGTTTGGAAATTTCTGAAATCTCTAGGAGTTGGTAAATCTCAGCAAAATTCTATTCCGGTTGATATCAACATTGACCAGCTCAATCAGCATTTCTCCTCTTCAGCTATTTTTAGTGGTTCTGCAAAGGACGGAACATTGAGTTATCTTTCTACTCGCCCAACTCCTGACACTACTCCTTTTCATTTCAATCAATTTACCGACAGTGATGTTAAGAAGAACGTATTATCCATAGCCTCTAATGCGGTTGGTGTCGACAGCGTAAGCCGTAACATGATCCTCCCTCTTCTCGACATACTTGCCCCCGTCATTACCAGTATACTCAATAACTCCATTACATCTAAGGTTTTTCCGCTAGCATGGAAGGATGCTGAAATTATTCCTTTACCTAAAAAATCTAATCCATCATCCTTCTCTGACTACAGGCCAATTTCTATTCTCCCTTTCCTTTCCAAAGTTTTGGAGCGTCTTGTGCACCAACAATTATCATCGTTTCTTACTAGAAATGACCTCCTTAACCCTTACCAGTCAGGTTTCCGCCCCGGTCATAGTACGGCTACCGCACTCGCCAAGATCACGGATGACATTCGAATGGGCATGGACGACAGGAAATTAACGGTGTTGACCCTGTTAGACTTCAGCAATGCTTTTACCACCGTTGATTTTGACATTATGATTGGTGTATTGCGTTCTCTTAACATATCTCCTGCGGCTATTGAATGGTTTCATAGTTACTTGGTAGGTCGTCGGCAAAGAATAAAGGTGGAAGATTCTCGGTCTTCTTGGTGCAACACACTTGCCGGTGTCCCGCAAGGTGGTGTTCTATCTCCTTTATTATTTTCTATTTTCATAGATTCAATTTCTAATAATCTTCATTCTTCATATCACCTTTATGCCGATGATCTTCAAATTTATTCCCAAGGCGTCCTGTGCAATCTTCCGAGTGTTATTGAGTCCACTAATCTGGATTTAGCAAGGATCCTAAAGTGGAGTCAACGATATGGTCTAAAAGTTAATCCCACAAAGACCCAGACAATTATCATTGGCAGCTCGAAACTTATTCCGAGAGTCGACTTTGCAAATCTGCCACCTATATCTTTTAATGGTGTTCATATCCCGATCTCACATCAAGTCAAAAACTTAGGTGTTATTTTTGATCGCACTCTTTCCTGGGCTCCTCATGTGTGTGAGATTGGCAGGAAGATGTTTGCCGCTATGGGATCCCTGAGACGCCTGCAGAATTTCCTTCCATTTGCGACTAAGGTTGCGCTTGCCCAGACATTATTGCACCCGATTTTAGACTATGCTGACATTTGTTATCCTGATCTTTTGGAAGAGCAACTGAATAAACTTGAGCGAATTCAAAATCTATGCATTCGGTTTATATTCGGATTACGTAAATATGACCAAGTCTCCCACTTTCGATCACAGCTCAAGTGGCTCCCAATCCGTTTTCGCCGAAATTCTCACATCCTCATCCTTCTCTACGGCATTCTTTTTAATCCTGCAACTCCTCATTACCTCAAAGAGCGATTTAGTTACGTTACCTCTGTAAGATGTTCACAAAATTTTCTCCTTACTGTACCTCGTTCTAATTCTCAATTCTATGTATATTCTTATACTGTTCAGGCTTTGCGGTTGTGGAATTCCTTGCCTATAATCATAAGGCGCGCTAAATCCTTACCCATATTTAAATCTATGTTGAAGGAGCACTATCTGTCATCTTGTGCATAAATCTTGTAGCTGGCTTTTTTTAGGTATGTGTGTATGTGTCTATTTATATCTCCATTTATTATAAATGTGTGTTTAATGTATAATATATTATGTATTTCAATACTTAGTATATTAATATATATTCTAAATTGCACCACCTGCTCAGATCTGTTCTGTTCTCCAGTCCATTATGGTTGCCTGGAAGAGATCGCTCTGTAGCGATAAGGCCGCCTATTGTTACCTTGTAATATTCTGTATACCTTTTTTCTGTTTTGGTTGTTATATGTGGTGTTCAATAAAGAGTTATTGTATTGTATTGTATTGTACTTCTGAAAATGAAAATGAAAATTTATTTTTGCAAATTGGCCACCAAGGGCTCTTTTACATGTCTTTTTCAAACTACCAGCGCATTCGGATTCATTCATTCAAATACCAACGTTTTAAAAATCTCGGTGCCGGATTTCGTCTTATATGTCGTTAACTATGGTAGAGATCCCTTATAGGGATAAGTTCGTCTTTGTGCATATATTTAAGATCTTTTTTTGTGATTTGTCTCTGCTTCTTTATATTTGTACAATAAAGCATTTACTTACTTACTTACTATCCCTGCGTAATTTAACGACAAATCGTTAAAATATTCCCACAATTAAAGCATCCATTCGTCACTCACTTAATTCCATTAAAAGTTTCCAAATCCAAAGTATCTTGTCACATAGCCAAATGGAAATGAAGCGCTCGCGCCCGAGACCCGGTTTGGGCTGTGGGTTACTTAGGGATGCTGCAACGGTCCGGAAAGTCGGAACTTCCGTTTAATGTTCCGATTTCGGAACGCGATTCGATTCCGACTCAGTTCAGGTTTTAGCTGTCATTTTTAGTATGGATCCGATTTTTTACGCTTTTTGACAAATTGAGCTTTTTCAACAAAATAGGATGTATAAAATATTAGGTATAACTTAATTATGTAATTGAAGTTCTAAGAAATCTATTTATTACCAATAAACTCGACTTATATTGCGTAACGAGTGTGAATGAATGTAAAATATACTCGCTTCATATTTTTGTAGGTTGTCTTTGGATTTTCGATTATACGCGATTTTAACCGATTACCCAATTATACGTTAATCACCTCTCTAGTTTTATTGACCATAGAACGTAACCTAGCAACGTCTCGTAAATGATGACATATATTGTACGTAAATTATGTAAACGGAAAAAACATCGCCGTGATTCTTTTTAGAACGTTATCAATGTACAGTACCGAGTATTGATTTATTTCTAAGTAATTCGATTTTTTATTTATTTTGCTATCAAAACTTTTTCGAACGCTAGTTACATTCTATGGATCTGTCAGCCATACCGTTCGTATTGAAACAGACTTTAGTCTATAGTAGAGATGTATTAATTCTCTACTGGTTATCTTTGTTTTGTAATACGTTATTAAACATATACATTATACATATTTGTTGACATGAATTTGTTTGTTTTTTTAATGGAATTTATGTTTAATGTCTTTTAATTTTGATCTTTATTTTTTTTTTAAATTTTAGTCATTTTATTTTAATTTAATTTGATTTTATTTATTTTTAATTTTAATTATGTAATTTTTAAATGTATATGGGTGGTTACTTACCTGAAATAAACAAAATTTATTTATTTATTTACTTATTATACACTCAGCGGCATAAAACTTGGCCCAATCTCCATTCAAAACTGTCTTTATTGCATACATATTATGAGAGCCACATGTTATTAATAAATTAAACTGTAACGGATATAAAATAGTTTGTATCCGATTATTAGATCGGTGAAGATCGGCCTTCTACGGGTACTCTACATCAGTACCTATTCTCAATTCCACTCGGCTCATCTCTACAGGACTCCATTGACCTACATGCGGAGATAGGGTTCGTTATCATTGACTGAGAATCGCCCCCCGGGCGAGCTCGGAACGAACGTTATTACCTTGGTTCCTTAGTTTTTCACAGTACGTTAGGATGGCGATTATTATAAACTAGCTTCTGCCCGCGACTTCGTCTGCGTAGAATTATACATAAAAACCTTCCTCTTGAATCACTCTATCTATTAAAAAAACCGCATCAAAATCCGTTGTGTAGTTTTGAAGATATAAACATACATAGGGACATAGGGACAGAGAAAGCGACTTTGCTTTATAGTATGTAGTGTATCTACGTGTATCGAATATGTGTAAATAAATGTTTCTCTCTCTCTCTCTCTCTCTCTCTGATGATGATTTAATCATCTAAATCTCAAATCATTTAAAAACAAAATCCCCCCACTTTAATCGAGTATTTACATACGTACATACATACCGTCATGCCTCTTCCAGGGGCGTGCAGTGGATTTTGACAGAGAGTAGGCGTATTGCCAACAAAATCCGTATTGGTACGAAGCGTGTCGGGCACATTTACGTATGCTTACAAGCACTGCTTATATGCCTGTAAGGGATGAACGCGTCTGCCTCTTTCCCACAGGGGTAGGCAGATACCACTTTGTTCCATTTACTACGACCCTACATACTTCTTTCGCTTGATCCAAATTCATCAATCTCTTCATACATGCTCGTCGGTTTCGGGTACTCCTGACCTGACCTTTTTCCAAAACGTCTCCTATTTGGTCTCGGAAAGTCCGTCTAGGCCTTCCCCTCCCAACGCAACCATTCACACTCCCCATATAGATCTGTTTAGTTAGTCTACTTTCATCCATCCGCTCTACGTGACCAAACCAACTAAGCATACTTTTTTCTATCCTAGTCACTATATTCTCTTTCACATCCGCACGTTCCCTTATCACACTATTGTTTATTCTATCTTTCAGTGAGTATCGAGTATTTAATCCTACGTAAGTAAAAAAAAATATAATTTTGGACCGGGCATATGCATATTTCGTTTCACGTAATACATGCACAGTGCAAAATTCATAATTAAGTTCCGCTCACAACGTTGTACGGTCGGCAGAAAAACGACTTTTTAAACTCGACCTCTCTTCCAGGACAACGAAGTTTCAAATTGAATTGCCAGGTGAAAAGGGAATGAAATTTTGAGGAATAAGATTGAGCTTTTTAGCTTGTTAACCTTAACGAGCTGTAAAGTTGCGTTTGTTGTTTGAAATACTTTCGGGAAGTGTACGTTAACGTTGTTACCTTTAAAAATAAACGTTTTAAACTTTTTCACGGCTTCATTACTGGAAAAAGGTCTCTCCCATTGACCTCTACATAATAACTCCTGTTCTGACGCAACGTCAGAGAAGTCCTCTATACGCGTCCAAATAGTCCTGCCATATCCTTGGTCTGCCTCGTTGTTAAATTGGAAATGGAGTATATGCTGGGAAAATAAATAAGAGCCAGATTAGTGGGCCGACCGATGCTGTCGGTGGTATCGAAAAAAAGGATTTATTTCTAAACAAATCTTATATACTGGTTTTACAGCGCCATCTCTGATATTCCTAATGAATCAAAACAAACTGTAGTTACATGAAAGCTTTATGATCTATACGTGTGAAGTGGTTCCATCAGGATTGACCTAGATGGCGCCACTTGAGTTTATTCGTTAAATAAATTTAACACTCGTCGATGGAGGAATAAATGTCTTCTTTCTTTTTTTCTTTCTTTCTTTCTTTCTTTCTTTCTTTCTTTGGCCATCCTCCAGCAGCTTCTGAGTGACTGTGAGCTTACCTCTGTGGTAAACACACAAACATTTCAGCTTAGCAGTCTTTTTTCCGGCCATGCATATTTTTGGGCTCAGCGTGGTGTTTCGGATTTTTATTGGAAGTTACTCTTAAAAATTTGGAAAAATACACATACCCTATTAAAGGTGTGAAGATAGAGCATGATTTATATCTTTTACACACCTAATATACTGCGCTCCGTCGCTCTTTGGCAAGTCTTAGCTTTAGAAAGAGCAGGATATATTTTGACGAGTTGTTGCGTAAGTTTTTCCGTGCATGAAAAATAGAATATTGCTATCCCCTGATGTAACGGTTGTGCTCGATTTAAAAATTCATTTTTTCTAAAGCTTTTGTGATGCTGACGGTACTCGCATGCCGTAGGAGCCGTTATTAGCATGCTGACCGTGGTTTCTTCCGACCGAAACTTAACAGGGAAAATTACCATGATTTTGCATTTCTAGTTAGTGGAGAGGACAGAGTTGACTTCGCTGCGCTTCTGTGGAAATAGATCGGCCATTAGATGAGTTAAGGGGGGCCAGACCTGGTTTCCTTGGAAATCGGGGATAGCGTCAATTGTGGTCTATTCCTCGTTCACCATCGCTTACTTCCCTCATCCTTTAGCCGGGTGTTTGAGCAAGCCGCGAGACAGCCATTTTCGATTCGATTTAGAGCCTGTCTCAAACGAAATCATGCCTCGTAAGGGAACTTGCTTAGTCTGAACACGGCTGTACGAAATGAAATCGTGAACATGATTTTTATTCCGAGTACAATAATATCTTTTGAACATTGAGGATATCTAGGTTATGTTTTATTTATAATCGTTATCGGGTAGATACAGTAAAGAATTGGAGGTGAAAGCAGACGCGTGCACTTCATAAAGACAAAAGACATAGGTTGCCAGCCCCAGTGTTGAACACTTTAAGCTGCCAAGCACCAGTACTGGAAACTTAATTATTAATTTAGAGGGGTCCATGTCCATTACTGGTGCCGTTACCCTAGTCTATCCTGCTGTAATTGCCATCTGTTTCGGATCACTTACGTCATAATTAACCGACTTGATGACAGCAAGTCGCATTTCTGGTAAGTTAGGTAGTTGTTTTTTTTTGTCCGACCTGTCTCAATACTCTGTGCACGCCACTGTGTGAATTATATTAGTGCCATCTTTCATTCATTTTTCCATGCTGGTCTGGGAGCAAAGAAAACACATAGAATGTACCAGTTGCTTCTCTACCCGCGCAGATGGTAAAAGCCCATCGAGGGAATGGGCGAAAGTAATAGGAATCATGTTATAGGCGATGAGGCTAGCAACCCATCACTATTTTGATTCCAATTTCCACTTATACGTCCACAATCTTGCTAAATGTGGCCTGTAGGTACCTGTTACCATAGGCTCTGTCTACCCCGTAAGGGATAAAGACGTGATTTGTGCATGTGCATGTGCATTTTTGCGCATAACATTAAACTCGTCAATAAAACCCACATTAAAGGTTTCTAGTTCTTCTTCACGTGCCTCTTCAGTCCTGAAGGTTGGCCGTTAGCTTCTTGTATTCTTCTCTGTCAATAGAAAGAAAGAAAGAAAGAAAGAAAACATTTATTCGGGATATATGTATAGTGACTGGGTTACAAAAACAAAAAGAATGAAAAAAAAACAAAAAAATCAGTACATACATCACGAAATGGTCCCATCTCAGCATAATGCTGGCCTTGCAGCCAGCGCTGGTCTTCCGATGGGACCAATAGCCAGACGGAACCGCTGTTCCACCGAGGCAATACCAGTCCACTCCCGAATGTTTCTGGTTTTAAAACTGTTACGGATTTGTGAGTGAAATAGCAACAGATGTAAAAGCTTATAAACCGCATAATAAGATGATATGCACCGTTGAATTTTCGTACAGCCATCGAAAATGAGGCGTCAATTCTATTAACATTTTGGCGCGATTTATAACACGTGTCGCTCGTCTGTGTGAGACGGCGATAGATGACACTGGCAACGGCAACACCCTTTTGGTGTGACGACTGATTTTGTACAATTTGTTTAGTTGTATTGATGCAGAGGCCGGCAATCTTCTTGATCATGGATGACATACATACATACACACATATATCACGTCTTTATCCCTTACGGGTTAGAGAGCCTAAGGTAAGAAAACTTTAAGGCCTCGTTCAGCATGATTAAGGGCCACATGGCAACATGGTAAGGGACGACATGGTAGAAGTAAGTTACTCGTGAATTCGTTGCTTCATCTTCATTCAATACATAGTATAAAACAAAGTCGCTTTCCCTTGTATGCCTGTTTGTCTGTCCCAATGTATGCTTAGATCTTTAAAACTACGCAACGGGTTTTGATGCGTTTTTTTTTAATATATAGAGTGATTCAAGAGGAAGGTTTATATGTATTCTACGCAGACGAAGTCGCGGGCTAGTCTATATATACTAATATTATAAAGAGGAAAGATTTGTACCTATTTTTGTATGTTTGTATGTTTGTAATGAATAGGCTCAAAAAGTACTGGGCCTATCTGGATGAAATTTGGAACATAGATAGATTATAGTCTGGAATAACACATAGGCTACTTTTTATCCCGGAAAATTGCGTGATTCCCGCGGGATAGCGATAAACGAATTCTATGCAAACGAAGTTGCGGGCAACGGCTAGTACTTAATAAAATAAATAAGGGTGTTCTACTTATTCTGTGCGTATCGTTGGAAGGTATTAAAATGAACCCGAAATTTTGCAGGTGATTGGAATTGTTTGACTAAATACTTGGTTGATTTCTTTATTGTGGGTGACTAAGTTTTCATTTAGTTAAAATCCAAAGTGTATAAGATTATCATGAGACATCTTTACAGTGTTTAAACAAATTAATCCAACCGCCAGCTGAAATGTTCTAGTATAACTTATAAACGACCTGTATACTTATGAAAGGGTCGTGTTTGCAGGTTGACGGGTTGCCTCTTCACGGGGTGTCCAACCATAGGGCGGTCGCGCTGCTGCGCGACGCCAAGGGCCCGTTGGTTCGGCTAAAGGCTTTAAGGTAGGTTTGAAAAAGTAACAGGATGATCGGACACAGTGTAAAAAGCTTTCTACTTTAGTGTTTCCAACTAGGGTCGATAACCAGCAAAAAAACATTATTTGCCTCCAAAGTGCTCAACATAATATTCTAAGGGTGCTCTTATTGGCTCCCCGGTATGCTCGCACTTCAGAGATCCATGATTACCTGGAAATCCCAACCAGCTTGGACGAAGTAAAACGATACTCAGCCAACTGCGAGGACTACTTGGCAACCCACCCAAACCCGTTATCTAATGCTCTGCAACCAAATCCTACTAAAAGACTCAAGAGAGCTGATGTGTTACCTTACTCTGGGAGCAGCGGCTCTACCTCGCCAAACCACAACCTCTTGCAACTTACCTGATTATAGTCTGAGTGTAGTCCCACCGTTGGGCACAGGTTTCTTCCTGTCAGAATGAGAGAGTTTGGGCTATAGTTCCCACGCGTACGCGTACTAACAATGGCGTAACTATAACGTCTGGGGCCCGTGGCAAATTCATCAGGGTCCTTCCTCAATATAAAGAAGTGCATCATCGTTCTTTCTGTGCAGTAAGCCAGGCTAGTTCAGGGCCTGGAGCTACGGATCCATGACCTTTTACCAGTACTGCCACCCTATATTTACGCCATTGATGTCACCACTGTTTCAGGTATCTCCGGGGAGCGGGGTTTGAGAAGCTCCAGAAGGCTTTAGCAGCCCAGGACGGGCGCCGGTCCCCCCTCGCGCCCCCCAGCCCCTCCGTCACTTCCCTCGCCAAATATAGCTTTAGTGTTGTGAGTACTGTCTTTGATACAATCATCATCATTATCAATCATCAACAACGCCCCTGTAAATGTTTTCAGGATTTCTTTACTGCCTAATGTTGTTCACAAATTGTTCGTTGTTCGAACTATACGGAGTCAGAGGGACGAATTGATTTTGAATTAGAAATTACGATTAAATCTTTGGAGGCGTGTTCAAATGTACGAATACGAATTCCACCTTCTGCTAAATTATTCTAAAATAATGATATTAAATAGTTAAAATACATAATGGTTCAAAATATAAAATTCAGTTTACGGTGAAACTATATTAGCTAGAACTTTTTTGGTCGTGTAATCTATGGATTGGTTTGGACTTTGGTACCTATAGGTGAAAAACTTAAATGAATGACCTGTTGTAGTAGTGTAGTGTACAGAACTAATAAGGAACTTAAGTCATTTTTCTAATTTGGAATATATCATACGTATCCTTACAAGATACCTTTGATAACTTGCAGTACGACGAGTCGACAGTAATAGAGGCCGAGCCCGATTCAGAATTCCGGCTGCACCCGCCGTCGCCGACGTCGCCGTCCGACGACGCGGAGATCGTGATCGGACGCGACGACGGCCAGGCCGAGCGAGACGCAAGACGGATACAGGACAAATGGCGGGACATACTGCAGGGCGAGCACGACTGGCCGGGACACCAGTATCAATACGACATTATTGTAAGTCTAAAAAGGTTAAAGATAACAGAGCCTTGCACTAAATAAAACGGTGATGGTGATCAATGGAACACCTAAGAAGATGATTAAATTCTCCATCCCATCTGATTATGGCTGGAACAGCCGATCACAGATTAAAGAAAGGGAAAAAAAATCGCATTTACAAGCTACAATAATTTAGCTAAGGGATGAACAGAATTGTTTACGGTTTTTCTGAGGGAGTAAAGAGAGGATGGATGAAAGAAGATGAACTAAACCGATCTATATGGGGAGTGTGAATAGTTGCGTTAGGAGGGGAAGGCCTAAACGGAAGTTCCGGGACTCGGGACTAAATAGGAGACGTTTTGAAAAAAGGTTAGGTCAGGAGTACCCAAAATCGACGAGCATGTATGAAGAGATTGATGAATGTGCGTGAAGCGAAAAAACAAGTCCAACTACGTAGCAAGTGGAACAAAGTAGTATCTGCCTACCAATATGGGAAAGACCGTATGCATAATGAAATTATGATAATGATTATGAAAGTTTGTGCGGATGACTATCACCATCTGGAACGCTTCATGGCCCATGCGTCAGCTCTTGCGCTGTGTTCCGCCTTGGAGTGTTAGACAACCGGTGAAATTACGTCTTTATTATTGATCTACTGTTTTCTAATCTGCCGTCTCTTATCCTCATTCCGTTGCACACATCGTCTCCTTTCTATATTGTGTCTGTTATTTTGCATCTTCCATCTTCAATTCTTACTTTTCAATGTCTGTGTCATCTCTAGCCCTCCATTTTCACTTTCTCACCTCATATTCTTCGTCTTCCTTCCAAAATTCTCTCTCAGATTGAAAATAAACAATATCCCATTTTTCATCGACTCTTTGCCTGTCTGTAGGTAATAATAAAATGTTATGATTTGCCTATGATGGCTGATATTATCAACAGGAAGACGCAATCAAAATTGTGTCACTGATCTGGTTCTTACTCTCACAAAGCCGTCACTAAAATTATCGTACCGTCTATCTGATCTCGATAATTCCTTATCTTTGTGAATGACAATTTGGAGTCGACGCGGGTGTGCAGTTTTATTCATCAAATCCCAAAACTTTATCAATTGCCTTTAAGATAAGAGCACTACCGTGAGATTCGGGCATGATACTAAATACAGGATTATTAACGTATCTCGGATTATTAAACGTGGGTAGTCATATTTAACAATGATAATAACAGTGATTCTGATCATGATAGATTCGGAACTGTCGAGTAAATATAAGTAAGCTCTTGTTCAGAAATGACTATGTAAAAGACCTTGCTAAGTAGACCATTGAATTAGGTCTAAGTCGACATAGTCTTAGCAATAGCTTAATTATGCACTATGATTATTATGATGTTTGGTGCCAGAGCATAATTATCGACCTTATTCGAAAGATTTCTTCTACTGAATAAGTCTTTCGCATTACTGATTTAACCAGCGATTCTGGGGGCTACTCTGGAATTAGATTTTCGAAGCACGTATGACGTCCCCGCTCACTCTCAAATTAATGACTACTAGTGTGAACGGAACGAAACGATCTTCGAAAACGATAACGGATTAAGGACTGAACTGCCCATTACCTATAATCACAGCCTTTACCAAACCTGAAATGATAATGATATATCGATAAGAGATCTGGCGTCCAGATAAAATGTTTGAAAACGTAAAACATGATCATAGTTTCATAGTGACTCATAGTCGTAGTGAATGCTTAAGAGTGAAGACAGCTAGTTGTTATCGTGGCAGAATTTGGCAAACTTAGAAGTCTTTTCGGTAAATATACATTATACATGTAGTACTAAAAGTTTTTTCATGACATTTCGTTGAATTTTATCCGATTTTCGACTTTAGTCACGTTATGTCATTAAAATAAGTAAGTAAATGCTTTATTGTACAAATATAAAGAAACAGAGACAAATCACAAAAAAGACCTTAAATATATGCACAAAGGCGAACTCATCCCTATAAGAGATCTCTACCAGTTAATGAGAGGAGCATTAAGCGAAAGACCGACAAAGAGTGAGTTTAAAATATCCATATAGTGAAAGCCACATTAGAGCGTACATCTCAAAATACAACAAACAATTCATAAATAAACTACTAAATATTATTATACACATGGATATACATATACACGCTACATACAATAAGAGTACACACATACAATATTTTAGGAGATGGTGTGAGCCACAATCTTCCTCAAGCCCTCCTTGAACGACGCCACGGAGGCAGACTGCCTGATGGAGGTCGATAAAGTCGTGTATACAATGCAGCTGTCAAATTAAATCTCTAATTATTATTAATGCGAAAGTAACTCTGCAGGTCTGTCTGTCTGTTACCTTTTCACGCTTAAACCGCTGGACCGATTTAGTTGAAATTTGGTATACAGATAGTTTGAGTCCTGGGGAACTACTATGTGCTCACATTTTAAACGCCCACAGCAAAATTAAAACACACACTAAAAAGAATCACCTCAAACGTAACCTATTTCCGCCTACATTTCATAATAAATTGTATTAATTACGCCACTATAGAAACTAGTAACCTAATATATATTTATTTATTTATATTTCAGTATGTGCTACCTACTTACTTAATTGAGAACCTCCTCCGATTTTTTCCGTCGGTTAAAATTCCAAACAATATTACTTTTGCCACTTCATCATCAGTTGAGAACAGCCCACTTCTGATCTTGTGCTAAGGTACACTTTTAAATTCCAGGTGGGGACAATAATCAAAGAAAAGGACAGCGGACTCGGCATCTCCCTCGAAGGCACGGTGCGAGTAGTGGGGGGCAAGGAGGTGCAAGCGAGACACTACATAAGAGCTATCGCTCCTAACGGGCCAGTGGCGAGGCTTGGGCTGTACAAAGTTGGAGATGAGTTGTTGGAGGTAGGAATTAATAGCGATATATGCGTTCTACTCGGGTGCGTAACGATGTATATAAAAATTTTTGGTATAATATTAGTAGCAATAACGCTCATTTGATATAATTATTAAATCATATAACAACACTTAATATATTTACATATGACATAATTATCATTTCTTATAATGATCATTTGATATAATATCATTTAATATAACATTCTTTAAGTATAATGCTTATTTCCTATAATGAACTTATGGTATAACGTTATTTTTATAAAAAGTAGGTTAGGTTAGGTTTGAACTGCGTCCCCCAACAAAAACGAACTGCTATTATATATTATGATTTGTATATAAAATGAGCGTTATACCATATAATCGTTATAAGAAATAAGCGTTATACCGAACGATAAATATACGAAATAAATTTATATATTTTAAAATTATACCAAACGTTTATTATACACAATGAGTGATTATACCCTTTGAAATTATATCAAATGTTGATATATCGATAGAAAATATATTAAATATTTTTATATCAATCATTACACACCCGTTCTACTCGTGTGTGTTGGGCCAACGTCAGCCAATTTAAAGGGTGCGGTTATACGCTACAGTATCGTACCATAGTCTCTCAGGTTGGCCTAAGATGGTCCAACGTATAGATAATTATTATAGTGATTGTAGGCAATAAAATAGAACCAAATTACCTGCTGTTGATTTTAGAACGCCCGTTGAAATCAGTACTCGCCCGTGCGGTATTGGGGCGTGGGGTAGGACGGCAAAGGGGACCGAGAGAGGTGCGGGCGGCAGGCGCACCACCCGCCCGCACCTCTCGCGGTCCCCTTTATCGTTACGAGCCCGCCGCCCGCACCCTTTTCGGTCCCCTTTGTCGTCCTATCGCACGCCCCTGTACCGCGCGGGCCAGGACTAATATAAACGGTCGGTCTAAAATTATCAAGACTTGCTGTCTTACACGTGCATCGATTTAGCTAAAGATTTGCCTAAATGGGTAGGGTTTTATGTAGGGGGGCGGGTGGCAGCCGGCCTGCTGGCAAAATAAACAGTAGGTTAGTAAAGTAATAATGAATCTTATTCAAATCTTGTTAAAGTTGAAAACAACATGGGATTCAACAAAATGTTATAGGAACCTTACACCTGTATGTAGGATCACATTTTTTGTAGTTTGGTCTATGGTAGTAGTGGGGAGAGGGGATTTCGTAGAGCAATGGCGGATAGCATTACGAATTTAGTTGTAATTATATCTCATCATTTTAAAAATGAATGAAGAGGCCTTTACCCAGCAGTGGGTGGATGTGAGCTGATTAGAAAGAGAGATAGATTTGATAGATTTTAAAAATAATTAAAAGCAATCTGTGTTTAATGTATGTATGTATGTATGTATGTATGTAAACTCTTTATTGCACATAAAAATTAAAAAATACAAAAATACACAGAAAATAGTACAAAGGCGAACTTCTAATAATCTAATTAATCTAATTAATCTAATTCTTCTTCTAGTAATCTGTGGGGTTTTAATTTAAATACGTAGTACATGTATGTATTAATAAACTTGCAGGTGAACGAGTGGCGGGTACTAGGAGCGCACCACGTGGAGGTGGTGACGCGCCTGCGCGCCGTGACGTCACCCGTCGTGCTGGTGTGCGTGCGGAAGCGGGACGACGATAGCCGCGCGAAGAGCGAAGGCAGCTTCGCCAGGGTAACTACTTTTAAAGTAATCAAAGCTGATAAAGTTAGATCAAATGCAAATATTAATGGTCGAGTCGGAGTTGGTAGTAGCTGTTGCCCGCGATTCCGTCTGTCTAGAATTTTACATTTCCATAAAAACTATGCTATATCCTCCCCCAGAAATAAAGCTATTTCTATACCAAATTTCGACTGAATCGGTTCAGTGGTAACAGACTATAATACACCTTCTCAAAATATTTCCACGGCCATCAGTTTTACTACTCGCAGCCAATATTATCTTCTAAACAAGTTAAAAGCAAACATTTTGAAGCTGCAGAATACACACACTCGCTACGCTCGATCAATAAATCTACTAATGATTCAACATTGTCCTCCATTGCAGAGCAAAGTCCTCGGCGGAAGCCTGCAGGACCTGTTGATTCCACCACAGAGGCTGATCAAGGCGAAGTCAGAAAGTTCCGTGGCCTCTCTATGCAGTACCACCACTGTTATGTCCACAGGACACGACCATGACGGTGAGCTTTAACTGATTTAGTAACCGTCTGTCCTTCCATCCTCAACATCTTGATGGTTGGCAGTCAAGTACCGTGCGTTTTAAACGCAATTTTTTTCCTCGTACGGTAAAGATCTGGAACCAACTTCCTGCTGCAACATTCCCTGAGCGGTACAATTTAGAGATCTTTAAAAAGCGAGCCTTCCTGTTCCTTAAAGGGCCGGCAACGCACTTGTGATTCCCCAGGTCTTGCAGGTGTCCCTGGGCGACGGTAATTGCTTTCCATCAGGTGATCCGTCTGCTCGTTTGCCCCCTCTTATATATATAAAAAAAAAGTACTCTTACATATTAGGATGAGATTCGCAGAAGAATAAATAACTGACAGGCTGAAGACTGATGGAGCCGGAAGGCTCTCCAGTGCCGACCATGTACCGGAAGACGCAGTGAGAATCGTCCCCCACAATGGTCTTATGACTTGGCGAAGGTGGTGGGATTCCGGCGCGTGGCGAGTCCGCGACCGGGAAAATCTTAACAGCGCCACTTAGAAAATTCATATTTACTATTTGAACTATGGCGCGCGGGGTAGGACGACCGCGGGGACCTTCGGTGCGGGCGGGTAGTGCGCATGCCGCCCGCACCTCTCTCAGCCCCCGCGGTGTGACAACCCCGCGCGTCTGCACCGCAAGGGCGAGGATTCATTTAAGCGTGAAGCGTGAAGCGTGACTGACGTCTATAAAAATTAACGGTAAAGTTTAAGGTGTGTTTTCGTTCCAGAATTCTGCACTGATGAGCTGGATCGCAACAGGTCGCGGTCCCTGGAGCCGCTGAGCGGGCTGGCGATGTGGAGCGACCGCGTCGAGTACATACAGCTGAACAAGGAGGAGAGGGGCCTCGGGTTCTCCATACTGGACTACTTGGTAACACTCTTGTTACAATACGAAATTGAGGTGTTGCGAGGGATGTGTTGCCAGATATACGCTTTGTTCCCGCCTTACCGCACTCCACGCGTATACTGGAAAAGAGCACCGCTTAGCTACTCTCGCACCGCTCAGCTATCTTGCACAAATCTGGTGGAAATGCAGACTAAAATGCGTATCTTTAGTAGTAAACGCTCTCATTCTGAAAAAGAAGTAGAATCTAACAGAGACTGTAATTGTGTCGTAGAGATACAATAGATGGCGCTTGGCGACAATATTTGCTTAGTAGATGACATGACAGCTGGTATAGATGGAAACATTTGAACACTTACCAACTTGCTATGGGTGGTGTAGGGGTAAAGTACGCATCACAGATGCTTTTAGAATTCCGAATGTGTTCTGGTTTTCAGTGTCATTTAGGTTTAAATTCGAAGATGGTTAACCTTAAAGATAACTCGAAAAACGGAAAATTTTGATTCATTGATAGTGGAAGTTCTATTCAAGTATGTGGTTTCCCAGGACCCGTCGGAGCCGGGCAGCTCTGTGATCGTGGTGCGGTCGGTGGTGGCGGGCGGCGCGGCGGCGGCGGACGGCCGGTTGGCGCCCGGGGACCGGCTGGTCTCCGTCAACTCGCAGGACGTGGCGCGCGCGCCGCTCGCTGCTGCCGTTGCCGCCATCAAGAGCGCTCCCAGAGGTAAACTTACCTTGAGCTGTAGAGACTAACCCCCTTATTCATAAACGCTCTAGGCTTCTGCTAACTTAGCAATCGTTTGTCCTTATCTGTGAAAGGTAAAAGTGATATAAGGACAAACGATTGCTAAGTTAGCAGAGGACTACAGTGCGTTTATCAATAAGGGGGTAAAGGATCGTCCGAAACAACACTGTCTTAATCAGTGGCGTGCAGTGGGGAATCGAGAAGGTTTTTGGATAGAGACCTGATGGAAGTAATAACCGCTGCCCATAGACATTCATAACATAAAGCGTTAAGAGCGTGTTAAGGGTCACCTTTAAGTAAAGAATAGGCTCATTTTTTGAAGATCCCTAAGTTGTACCGCTAGCTGATTCCAGAGGTTAACCTTGCGTGGAAAGAAGTTCTGTGAAATACGAACGGTCGTTGACTGGCAACTGTTGATGTGTGGTGGATGGAAGTAAGGTAGGCTGCGGTTTAACATAATGCTGTAACATCAAATGATAGCGTCATCTGAATATACCAGTTGACTTACTAACTCGGCGGCTTATCCGTGAAAGGTAAATGTCAAAGTGACAGATAAGGACAGACGATTGCTAAGTTAGGAGAAGCCTACAGAGCGTTTATGAATAAGGGGGTGACTCATTTAAGTATACTGAAGCTTGGTTCCTGGGGTCGGTATAAAGACTGAAATATCCTTTTGCTGTGTGAGTAGGTTCGTCTGGTCGATTTCTGTTTATTCCGTCATGCAAACCTTTACTATTAGGCGAAATAGCTGGAAAAAGGATGGTTTGAAGACGTAAAATGACATGACTCCGTAACATCATGGAGTGGACCGGCTTCATGCCCAAGACTGTGGATCAGCTATTTAGACTGTCTGTGGTCAGGACTAGATTGAAACACCTCGGGGAAGCACTTTCATCTCGCTGGGACCGATCTTTGTCTTGCGTCATGGGCTGGCTGAGAGCGCGTATAATAACTGCCATATTTAGAGCGACTGGCATGTGCATCCGAGGCACCCGTCACAAATGGAAGCCAGCAGCGAAGCTGTTTGGCTTCGATGATGGTGCTGCCCTACCACACTCCGACTGACAGACGGACTTGACAATTTTTTTTATAGTTAACTAATCTAGTCTACCATTTTTTTTGTTATTACTTTCCAATGTATCTTTTCATATGTAGTATATAGAATATGTGTAAATATATTATTAGTTCAAAAATAAAGGACTAGATTGAAGGAGCTAACTGCCCTGACTGCTGACCTTCAATAACGAAGTGGCACTACAAGAAGATACCTTTAGTACAATCGTACCTCACAAGTAAATAATCTTTTGTAGGTATATCTTATTGTGTGCTCTTTTATCGGTATACGTGAAGCCACTTCTAATATTTGCTTACAACTGACACTGAAACTAACTAGAGCTGTCATGGTGTAAATAATAACTATCCTTCAAGTATAGTTAAGTGCGTGCTAACTGGCATTGGTCGAATTTAGAGTAAGCTGTGTTTTTACAAAACGTAGATTATAGTTATTTTATGCCACCTTGTCACCTTAGGCTCTGTCTACCACGTAAGGGATAAAGACGTGATTTGTGTATGTATGTTGTATGTATTTCATGCTGGGGGGTTACCACAATTGCTTATTGCGTGCCAAGTTCTATTCAGCGTAAGAGACAGAGCTATATGGCTGCATAACTGTGTCCCTTACGCTGAACTGAAAAATATTGAATACATCAGCTGATTCTCTTTCCGCGCAAACCGAAAAATCTCGTCGAGGGAACCAAAAATCTTAGGAATCATGCTGTAGGCGGTGCTGCTAGCAACCCTCCACTATTTTGGTCCCTCTTCCAAATATACGCCTACAATCATGCTAAACGTGGCGTTTAGGTCTTGTTGCTCTAGGTTCTGTCAACCCCGTAAGGAATAAAGAGGTGATTAATAGATTGCACTTACCTATGTATTTTTGAATAAAAAGCCGTGGTAGCTTAGTGGATTGACCTGTGGCTTCTCAAGCAGGTCGTGGGTTCGAATCCCAGGCATCCTATGAGTTTTTCGATATTTATGTACGATACATTTGAAATTTACCATGAGCTTTTCGGTGAAGGAATTCGGTGTGTGTGAAGTTCCCAATCCGCACTGGGCCCGCGTTGGAACTATAGCCCAAGCCCTCTCGTTCTGAGAGGAGGCCTGAGCCCAGCAGTGGGACGTATATAGGCTGGAGATGATTATGAATGAATTTCAAGGTTAAATCAAATAAGATTTGTGCGCTTTGTTGATTCGCAGCTACAAGGAAAAGTATACTATTCTGTATCCGCGTTTTAACCGACTTTATGCCAGTTTGTGTTTATCCTTGTTGGAATGATGAGGTATTGTTACGTTAGTCAGTTGTTAAAAATATAGTTAGATACCTAAATGAAACAGTTAATCCAATTGATGTTATTTCATTGTGATGTAATTTCTGTGGGATTGGGGACAGGACAAACTATGATCCAACGGAGGTGTTAAACTCTAGTGAAAAGACGAAAGTAGTAGACGAGGCGTAGTTTAAGCGTAGTACTATTCATGTGGTGTCAGAATTCAGATGAGCGTTTTTCATATTGTGAAGTGAATTGTGACCTTTTTTGATAGTGAAAATAGTTATTCTACGTGAATTATTTTCCTTGGAGTCACCGATGTTTCAACCGAGCTACAAACTGCAGTTAGGGCAGTGGCGGAATTTTTTTCGCAAAAGCAAAAGGCGGAGGAAAAAAAGTAATGCCGTCTATTATTGTTTACATTGTTATAAAAACCATCCATGCTGGTCTGGGAGCAAATGATCTCGGATAGGCTAGACCAATGGTCAGCAACAGGCGGACCGCGGTCCGTTTGCGGACCGCGAAAGGTCGAATCTCGGACCGCGAAATATTGTAATGTATTTTATGCCAAGTAACAATTAATACATAGATAGGCGTATACCTTTATTAATTAAAATAATAATTTTTTTTCTGGACCTCGTTAAATTTTTCCTACAGTATCCGGACCCCACCTAAAACTACTTGCCGACCCCTGGGCTAGACTGTCCATTCATGACCCACTGCTGAGATCGCTCTGTAGCGATAAGGCCGCCTATTGTTACCTTGTAATATTCTGTATACCTTTTTTCTGTTTTGGTTGTTATAATGTACATACATACATACATACATAAATCACGTCTTTATCCCTTACGGGGTAGACAGAGCCTAAGGTGACAAGACCTAAAGACCACGTTTAGCATGATTGTGGGCGTATGGATGGAAAGGGAAATCAAAACAGTGATGGGTTGCTAGCCACATCGCCTATATAACATGATCCCTAAGATTTTCGCCCAATCCCTCGATGGGCTTTTACCATCTGCGCGGGAAGAAAAGCAACTGATACATTCTATGTTTTTTCTTTGCTCCCAGACCAGCATGGAAGAAAAATCAATAACATATATGTTATAATGTGGTGTTCAATAAAGAGTTATTGTATTGTATTGTATTGTATTGTGCCGTGCAATTTCGAACGGTCACGCGCAGTAGTGATTTGTGTATGTCTTTTATACTAACATTAGCAATAAACAATTATGTAACTAACAAATTGTGGGTCCCAGTTATCCGAATAAAGAGATTTATTATTATTATTTATTATCTTTGTTACAGGTGTTGTCACAATTGGAGTGGCAAAACCTCTGCCTTGTAGTACGGTGGTCGGTGGACAAAAGGCCAATGGACATAGCATTCAGAGTAGCCAGGTATGTAATTCTTTAATAAAAATTAATCAAACTAAATATTTATAATTTAACTACACGTAATTTACAAAAAAATGTTGCGTACGTATTGTATAAGTTTAAATAGTTTAACCAGAAGATGCTCTAAAAACAAGATTATTCAAAACACTTTATTTTTCTGTAAAGCGAAATATAGAAACTTATCGAATAATTTTTTTATTCTCTTCTAGATGTTCTAAAAATTGTAATACTTAGATGAGTATTTCGTTTGAATGAAATCTAAATGTCCGCGTAATTTAAGAGAAAAAATTGGTGTTTGTGATATTGTACACTGATGGGAAAGACCAAAAGTAAGTTAATTGACATAATTACTAAGCTTTTCTTTATTAATGCTTAGAGCAGTATTTATTTACCTGTAAAATGAAAAGCATGCGATTTTAATGTAAAAATGTTTATAGTAATCTGTACAGTAAAGGGAAACTTACCGCTCTAACATTAAACATAGACATCGTTTGAGATTTAAATGAACAACATTTTTAAATCAAATTTTTTCCCTTTAGTGTACAATATTAAATTAATGCATGCCTTTTAAAAAACGCATTTTTTATGAGTTCCGAATCATTTTTGGTTCGCTCGCTGTCAGATCTATGCTAAAAATGACAGCTAAAACCTGAATTGAGTCGGAATGAATTGCATTAAGACGTCATGGTAAGATCCGACGGCTAAATGAGGAGAGAGTTAATATTGGTCGGCAACTGTCTTTTGCTCCCGACGCCTTATACCTACCCTGATTCTCAATGAAGTAGTAGGTACAGTTTAATCAGCCCAGTAAGTGTCATGACAATTGGCATTGTTCATTTTTTTTAGTATGCTCCAATTCGAAAACCATTTCGAGGAAAACCATCATTTATCCGATTTATCTTGTCCGATTTCAAAAATACTTTATGATTGCAGATATTTTGGTAAAAGTACTTTGAACCTTTGTTTGACCGAACGACCCGGTTTTTAGACAGAATCCAGCATCGAATGTTTGCCACAAAAATGAAAAAAAAGGTTTAGCTATGGCAACTGTCACGTGTCACTGTCAAATCGACAAAACCATAGACAAAGCCGTTTTTTTTTTATAGCCAGCCGAACGAAGGCGATTGGGATTCTGTCTCAATTCACGAATTATCAAACAGCGAAAAAATATTTATTATTAATTAACAAAGCTACGTAAAAGCATATCTAATATTCAAATTAGTTGCTTGAAATAGTCCATTTTATCAAATAAAGGTAAGTAAGTAAGTAAGTAAGTAAATGCTTTATTGTACAAATATAAAAAAAAGGTGGTTAAAAGGTGTTAAAAGAACAGCTTAAAAAAATGAACAATGCCAATTCCTACATCAGAAAAAGCAACAAGGCTGATTGTCTTATGGACTTAATCTTAAGCCGAGTACTCATCTGCGATCTATAACCGTAACTGTCGTACGTACCAAAAACCCCAGTGTGGCGTGGCTAGATCCATAATGGACTAGATCATGAAATCATCGGTAGCAACTTTAGAATAGACCCGTACAGCGGGCTGCAAAAGTGCATGGACAGTTCAGTAAAATGGTGCTGTGAGGTGTATCTATCCGTTTGGTGATCATAGAGCTTATCTCAAAAGAAACGACGATATCATCTTTCGAAAAATTCTCTAGCATAATAATCAATAGTCCTAAAAAGTTTAACGGTACATAGTATCTAGTATATTAGTACCAGACGATCATTACAATCATCTTCACAAATCATAATATTTATTGTATGTTAATTTGATTTGGTTTATAACAGTATTTTCGATTTTAATTTTGTTTTTTTTTTTAGTTTACTATTTTTTTGTATTTTTATTTTATTGGATTCATCGATTTTATTTTATTTTGATTTTGAACTAATTTATAGTATGGACCTGGTCTGGAAATAAAAATATTTCATTTCATTTCATAAACAATCCACATGTAACCAAAGTGAGAAGGTGTCGAAGAAGGCGCGTCTGGCTGTTCACAGAGGGGTGCTCGTTCCTACATTAATGTACGGTAGCGAGACTTGGGTATGGCAAAAGAAGCATGAAAGTAGATTAAATGCAGTAGAAATGAGAGCGTTAAGAAGTATGGAAGGTGTATCACTGAAAGATAGAATAAGGAATAGTGTGATAAGGGAACGTGCTGGTGTGAAAGAGGATATAGTGACTAGAATAGAAAAAGTATGCTTAGTTGGTTTGGTCACGTAGAGCGGATGGATGAAAGTAGATTAACTAAACAGATCTATATGGGGAGTGTGAATGGTAACGTTGGGAGGGGAAGGCCTAGACGGACGTTTCGAAACCAAATAGGAGACGTTTTGGAAAAAGGTCAGGTCAGGAGTACCCGAAACCGACGAGCATGTATGAAGAGATTGATGAATGTGGATGAAGCGAAAGAAGTATGTCAGGATCGTAGCAAGTGGAACAAAGTAGTCTCTGCCTACCCCTGTGGGAAAGAGGCGTGACGGTATGTATGTATGTATGTATGTAACCATTCAAAACCATCACGTAACATCACCGACCTTAAGTCATATTAGTCTATCTTAATTATAGCACTAAAATATCCTTGTCAATGTGTTCATAGAACATAGAATCGCAGAAGCCCGTCCTTCTCGCGAGGACTGCGATTCGTAATCATCGTACAATGAAAAAAAAAAAGAAAGTGTGGCGTAGCTTGCGACTGTAAGCGGAACACCACGTCCGCACGTGCAACAGTTATGGTTACAGATCGCAGATGAGCACCCGGCTTTAGGGTGATAAAGGCCTCTCTTGGTCGACTAAACCATCAAATGAATTCATCACTGATGAACATGTATTCCTCAACTTTACAGAAACTGGAGTATTTCACGAAAATCCTTCGCCTGATAATGTCGTTGCATCGTGACATTATGGAACTGCAACTGCAAGCGCAGCACATCGAGCCGCCCCCCCTACCCCCCTTCCGGGTGCCTCCCAAGATAAAAGCGGAGATATCGATGAAATGACAAGAGGACAAACTTAAATATACCGTGACGGTGGAGATACCTGATAATGGGAAATGTGATGATACGAAAATATGAACAGGTCAAAACTTTACGTTCTGGTGCTGAAATAAAGGCTGCAAAAGTTAATATTTGAAGCACTCCTGAGCAGCAGTTGAACAGCATTTTGAGGCAGTTAACTGAAGAACTCGGTTCAACTATTTACGAGTGTAATGAGTTGGTTGAGAATACTGAGAGAGCGGCCTCGCGAGGCCGCCATTTTTTGGTAAAATTTTGAGCCCTATGTCAAACAAAATTAATGTCCTACATGGTTGCTTCAAAACTATCCACTCATTATGGATATTTCTAAAGATTATGTCAATATTGTGGTCACCAAGGGACAAAATATTGGTCACTTGGCCGATGAGTTTTAAGTAACTGTGTGAACCATCTTTCTCTCTATCCTCATCAAGGACCTGGCACAGGGCTCTCTCCACAATTCTCCGTTTAAAGCTGTCCTGTGTCCTTGCTTCCATATCACTCCACAGGCCATATTATCTAAGTACAGTCGTGATCGCTTTCACCGTCTCTTTCTACCCTCATTCTTTACCGTTTGACAGAAAAGAATGGTGAATGTGTCACTTCAGGTACGTTAGCCCTGAGGCCTCAGGTTAATCCAACTGTTAACTTCTAGCTCCGCCAAGTGTTTCCATATTGATTTTAGGCGGTTGAAGAAAGTCATGAAGAAAGATCTTAAATAATAAAAGATGTAGCATTAGATGTAAATGCCGAATTGACCCTAAATAAATGGAATTATGGAAGGCTTTAATCACGCTCTCAATTTTGAAAATTGTTAAACGAAATCCTCAATTATTATGAAGTGTGATACGAAGGAATTGCTGGATGGAAGTCTATTCCAGGGTAATTAATGTAGATTGTTGTTATCAGACTATAAGAGAATATCGACAAGATTCTTTAGAGAGATAATCTCAACTTTACTGATATCAAAGAAGTACCTGTAAAATAAAACTTGGAAGCCAGAGTGAAAATAAAATTAGCTTTCAAAATATGTGTTTTTAATATTCGAATATTCAAAGATGAACCTTCTGATTAATTTGAAAGATAAAGTTATATCACTCTTATCGAAAGAGATGTGGTTAAATAACACATATTTAAGTAATAAATAAGATAAGAATTGATAAGAATTGATGTCTATTTACACAATAATAGTAAATAATACAGAAGCTGAGACACGACAGACTTTGTGTAGACTCGAGTGATATCACTGCGGGGATATAATAATAATGAATTTAAATAGTGATGTTAGTGCGCGTATTTACTGTTTGGTAAGTTTATGGTCATTGGTCAAGTTGCACCAAGTTACAGTACCCGGCCATAAAGATTGCACTTCGGTCTTTGGAAAGAGACAATTAGCGTCACGTAAGTTAGAGCAAGACAACGCTATACGAAGCTGAAATTAGCCGAGAAGACCGATGTGCAATTTTTATGGCCTGGTACTGTACTATAACAATAACAATTTACAAAAGACACTATTTTGAGGAATATTTGATAGAAAACTTACGAAAAGTGTGTCGAGGTCTTTGCGGTTGTTATACTCGTACACTTGGTGCACACACTTCAAGCAGAGATCGGAAAATCAGGAAGATATTGCTGACGAGATGTCCGACTTAGGCAATGAAATACACAGTAATGTATTTATTACTGCTGTGTTTATTTCAGCGATAGAAGAAGCTAAACTAAACGCAGTCGCAAATTTTCTTGAATTTCCGATTTCTAGCTACTAATGGCGTATTAGTTTTGTTAAATGCCACCAGTTGCCAGAAATAAACTGTACTGCTAATGTCGTAGGTTAGTGTAGGGAGATACTTAATGCTCACAGCACATTTAAGTCCATTTTAATGCTTTTTTAAACAAATGCATCCCTCCAAGATCATATAAAATTTAAACATACAGTTGTAAAATGTCGTGAGATATCAGGATTCTTGAAGATTTCGATGGATGTGATGCTAATGGCATACAATAAGTGATTGTGGGAATTTAGATGTTTTATTTAGATAGCGTTAAAATGTATTGGAATGGAGAATAGGTACATCTCCAACTAAATAAGGTTGTGTAGACGTGTGTAGTTGATGTCAATTGAGATGTGATAGATTTTGCTGCAGCTTTTGAGGAATTAAATGAGAGAGATTTTAAATGTTATAGTACTGGCTTGTAAAATGACGCCATTGGAGAAGCTTGTAAAACTAAAGTTATTCTCGTAACAGCTAGATGTAATGAAATTAATGTTTCTTATGAGTTCGATGCCGAATTGAACGATTAATAAGAAGTGAATTTTAAAAGAGTCCCTGTGAATAAAAAAAATAAAAGATTCACGGTTATACTTAAGATAAGATAAAGACAGTTTATCAACGTGATAAAGACCACGCTTACCTTTAAGTTACCGATATTCTGGAGAAATTGCGGGTGGATATCGAGCTCATTAAAGGAAATTTTGGACTATACCCGTTGATAACGTCTTAAATCCCTGTGAATGTTAAAGTCCGCCAATGTTTAGCCCGCTTTAGATTTGCAATAAAAAGCTTGCAAGTGTTATTATCGTTACATTGCCTGACCGTGATGCGAACGGGTTAGGACTCGTCCAGCCAGTGCCGCAGTGTACGTGTAATAGGGGATCCGAGTGGTTTTTAGTGGGTATGCTTACCGTCGCGGTGGAGCCGTAGAGCCTCACGTACCCCCGCACCGGGTGGATACAAAAGGCGCATTTTCCACTTCTTTACAAAAAGTGCCGCTGTACAGTCAGCGGCAAATAATAACACCCAAAGTGGCCAAAAAATTAGCAACACGACCTTATTTCAACTGTAACAATGGCGTGTTGCGAACTATTTGGCTACTTTGGGTGTCACGAACTATTTCACGCTGACTGTACTACATAATGCCATTTGCAAGATTTTTCTTACAGGTCTAAACTGGGCAAAAAGCAAATAGGTTAGCTGTTTATTTGTAATAATTGTAAGCAGTACTTCCTTTTTCATTCTTCCTCAGTCTTCTAGTGTGATATCCAAATGTTCTAAAAACGATAATGTTTCAAAACTTCCTTCTCGTCTCTAATGTTATCTTTCAATTGTTTTGCTTCAATTCCTCTTTTGCCTAATTAGGTTAATCATTACGGGAATTCCTTACAGGAAATGATTAAACATATCATAGTTATAAGTTTGTTGTGGAAGTCGGTTAGCGTGTGTCGATGATTTGGGTGATTTATTTAGGGTTCTGCACAGAAAAGTTGATAACGGGACGTTATATTATAACAGAGGCGCCGTTCCGTCCATTCACATCAATCATACTAAACGTGGATTTGAGGTTTTGTTATCACAGGCTCTACTCCGCAAGGGATATACACGTGATTTGTGTATGTATGCATAAAACCACATGGTTATCTTTTGTCCGCAAACAATAGTATTGTGTTTGTGACTTACCGCAAATAATGAGTTTCACTTTGAATGAATGGCGTTTAATCTCCAAGGCTATTTCTTAAACTGCACGGGTTTTGAACAGACATTGTGGTCAATAACTCAAAAGATTGTCATTGCAGCTCATTTGCGGAAATATAGCAACTCTTTATTTCTTTATGTAAAAACTAGGTTCTGCCCGCGACTTTGTCTGCGTAGAATTATGCATAAAACCTTCCTCTTGAATCACTCTATCTATTAAAAAAAACCGCATCAAAATCCGTTGTGTAGTTTTGAAGATATAAGCATACATAGGGACATAGGGACAAAGGGACAGAGAAAGCGACTTTGTTTTATACTATGTAGTGATATGGCTCTGTTCATTAGACAAATTTGACAGTCATAAAGTAAAAGACAGTTTTTTGAAACAATCGAAGTTTCTATGAACCGCCCCGCAAAGGCAGCTTGTTTGTATTCCTCCATTCAACAACCACGAGCGTAATAAAACCCGCTGTTAATTCAAACAGTTATTGTTTACACCAAAAAAACACGTTCCCGTTTTTACTTTGATCTGTAATTAGATTGCTATTTTTAATCAACAATGCCATTGTTTTGGCGTCTATTTGTGAATGCGAGACGTAAACTATCAAAGACTGTTGTTCGGTCGAAAATAGTACGTCTATCATGTAGGTGAGTAATCTTGAATCATAGTCGAAATGATTAATTGCTCTCAGTTTATTAACTACTAGCTTCTGCCCGCGACTTTGTCCGCGTAGATTTAGACTTAAGAACTGGTAAATACTGCAATAGTACATTACAGACCTAGGGCGGTGAACTCGTAACTGTCCCAGATCGCAGGTGTTAATATTTAGGCATTAATGTGCGATCTGGGGCTTTACGAATTATCGGACGTGGTTTGTATAAAGTTTTACGTCTTGCCTTGGCCAGGAAGTGAGATTTTCTGTCCGCGTAGCGGGCGTAATATTCCTATTACGGCCTAGGGTGACGTAATAATTATTTACGCTGAGACTCTAGGCAGCTACGACCTTTGAGATATGCGATTTTCCGGGATAAAAAGTAGCCTATGTTTTAATCTAGGGTACCAGCTATCTCCGTTCCAAATTTGATCCAATTCGATTAATGCGTGGGGCTTTGAAATTTTGGTCTTTTTTTATTTTACGAATTTACTGTAAGATGCAGACCGTAAGTATTTATTATATAATTTCATTTCCTCGACACTTGCTAACTGACTAGAATTAGTAAACAATTTGTTAATTGTAAGAGACTTACCCCCCTTATTCATAAACGCTCTATAGGCTTCTCTTAGCAATCGTTTGTCCTTATCTGTGAAAGGTAAATGTCAAAGTGATATAGATAAGGACAAACGATTGCTAAGTTAGCAGAAGCCTACAGAGCGTTTATGAATAAGGGGGTTAGTTTAAAGCGCTGCTACCAAGTCAAAAGAAAATAGGCTTTAAAAAAAAACGAATCGTTGTGAACAGTAATGATAGATATATCGATGTTTGTGCTTAAAGGCGTCTGTGTTGATCGTTGTATAAGCTTTATCAGTGTGTTGTACTAATAAACGTTGGAAAATTAAAAAGGTTTTTTTCTGTTCTAACTCCGAAAACAATCAATCGCAAGTACCTATACAAGATTAAGGGCTTGTTTCATTACTCACTGTTAAGTTACAGTTAGTTATTTTAAGCGTGTCGCAGTAAAATGAAAATGAAAATTTATTTTTGCAAATTGGCCGCCAAGGGCTCTTTTACATAGCTTTTTGAAACTACCAGCGCATTCGGAAAGACCATCATTGCCAAGAAGAATTCGCCGCAAGAAACTTGGCAGATAGTCATTTTTTCAAAATAAAAGTAAGAATACTGAAATTCTACTTAAATTATATACATTTATAAAAGGGATGTATAAGATCCCTGAGCCTTAAATTATATTAATATATGGCAGAGATGTATAAATATAGACGAAATTATATATAACTGACACTTAAGATAACTGGAACTTAACAGAGAGTGGTGAGACAGGCCCTAAGTGTTAAATAGTTACCGTATAGTAGGGTCACTTTCTCCTAAATGAATACCACATATTTGCACGTCTAGCACTGTTGCACAAGAGTCGCGTCGCGCGCGAGATAGATTGCACGTCTTTTTCTTACTGTACGGTCTAGAAAGAGACGGGTGTATCTCGCGCGCACTCGTGCTAAATGGGTTTGATAAAAACCATAAAAGCTTAAACATAAAGTCTGGAACTGCCAAAGGCAAAGTTACGCTTCAGTGCCAAAGCTACCCGATCTGAAGGTCCGGCACACCGTGCGTAAAAGACGTCGACGGTGCGTTTACGCAACAAAATGTAAGATAACGTGACGCATGCGACACGTCACTGCGTATAGGTACGCAGCGGTGTGATTGCGCCTTTACGGTCATCAAATGTAAATAGATCTTGTAATCGTTGACGGTTGCTAATGTCTCCTGTCTCTTCATTATCATAATATCCTTTCCGAGTCCCAAATCAAATCAAATGGCATAGAATAATCGGTCAATATTATGGCGATACTGGTACACGCATCAATATTTCGTGATGTGGATCGCGATATGCATGGATCACGCCATATTATTGACCATTTAATCTATGCCCATCAAATTAACGTAAAATTACCACGTGCCTCTTTTTCACCAGGAATTCATTAACTCCTTGGCTTCTGATGACCAAACCGGAATGGATTCCTTCCATGAATGCCTTCAGGAATACGGTGAGGGTTTGGAAGTCGTCCAGATATGCCTAGAACCAGAAGACACTTCCATCAAAGACGAAGAACTGTCTGCCCTTTGTGACCTCAGCTTCGACGATTGCATAAAAAAGGATGACACAATTGGTGAAAATCTTAAAAATACAACGGAAAAATTGAACGGAGTCGCTGATATGAAAATATCAAAATCTGACGATTCCTTAGATGACCCAGACGACGATATGACAATGAGAGAAGATGATGTTTTAATAACTCCTAGAGAGCTACCCGATATTAGAACTAAATTTGTGAATACAAAACACGAAGAAAGGTGCTTATCTAAACAGCCGAGCAAAGATATATCAACATCAGATGAAATGGTATTTGCTGTTACACCTACTGGCTTAGAAAGGATTAGTTTTGAAAAATATTGGAAGGAATGTGATGCTAAAACAACGTTAGAAAAGGTTAAAAGTGACGAGAGCTGGAAAGAGTGTCTGAATTCCCCAACAGATGAAACTACTAGTTTTTATGATGCCACCACTAGAATATCCGTCCAGGAAGAAGGCCAGTCACTTCTCTACATAGACCATGAAGTAGATGGCTATGAAACCTGCGTTGACGACGATTCTACATCCGTCAAGTGTACAGAGAAAAACGGCCATAAAATCAACGGCGATCGCGAGATCAAAGTGGAAGATAAACACAATAAAATAGAAGTTAAAAACAAAGACAACGACGCCGGTGCCAAGAATTCTGAACAGAACACTGTCAATGTTACTGACGAAGTCTCGTACAATCCTTGCGTGCATGAGCACATAATTAAACAAATGAAATCTCTTAGAATTGAACCTATAAATATTAACTTAAGTCATAAGAAAAAAAAGAAGAGTCCTACTAAACCGAAACCGTCCAAAAGCGACCGCGTGCAATGCGTGGAGTACTACAACGATCAAGCCGAATGCTTAGAAGAAATACGTCTTAAGAAGATAAAAGAAGAAGAGAAGAAGTACAAAGCGGAACAGAAGCAGATCTTAGACTCGAACCGAGCTGTTCTCGAGAAGAAGTTGCAGCTTAAAATTAAAGAACCGAGCGATGAATCAACAGATTTAGAAACTAACTACGTGGCAGGTTGCCATAAGTGTTTTTTAGAGAACTACGCCTATGCTATCACGAAAGCTTACATAGCGGAAGCCCATGCCTGCAAGTTTTGTGAAGTGATTAGGGATATGCTGGAGGCTCCGAAGGTCATACCTGACAGGCGGATGTCAGCACCAGCGTTCGTGAGCCTGGAGAGTCCAGGGTCGACGACTGATGAAGAGGATCTACTTTTAGTGCCTGTTGTTAAGGATAGGAGGAGGTCCACCGGCCCACTGAAGTTTCTAGTGCCTTCGAGAAGACCTAGGTGAGTCTTTTTAAATGTCAATTTAGTCAACTTATAATACATTTTTCTACGTGGATATATTCATCATAGTGCCAAAGTCCATTCCAATTTATTTACACGTTTTCGTAAACAAAGTCCTGCCAAGTTCTTTATAAAATTAAGTGTAATAATCAATTGTCATAAAATTTCGTGAAATATCAAGTATGGTCCTTTGATAATCCGGTGGGTGTGATGCTAATTTCGTACAATGAGTAATGAGAGAGAGAGAGAGAGGAGAATATAATATATTTCTTTTATATTATGATAGGGGGCAAATGAGCATATTATTATGAGTGTTTTCTTAGAAAAAAAATTGAGCTATGCCAACTTAGGTTTTTTTCTGGGCGTTTTCCAAAAAAAAACTTACTCAGAATCGAATTTAGCCTATCGATCCTTATACAAGATTTTTTTTCCCAAATTTCCATCCCAGTTCGTCACTTTTTAATATAAGTACCTATGTATGGAACGTGACAAACAGGAAAATAAATTCCATAGTTAAATCTGGGACACACTTTTTTTGTATGAGAATCCTGAGTGATCAATTTACCGCCCCTGAAACCCCATGCATACTAGCATGAAAATCGTTGGACGTCGTTTAAAGGTAGACAGATACATGCATACATGAATCACGCTTTTATCCCTTACGGGTAGACAAAGCCTAACGTAACAAGACCTGAAGGGCACGCTTAGTACCTATGGAGGCGTGTTGGTGGAAGGGGGAATCAAAATAGTAACGGGTTGCTAGCCGCATCGCACTTTCACCCATTCCCTCGATAACATCCTCTAAAACGTGTAATTTTATTATAAATAGAAACAAACGGACGCAAACTCCAAAGATTTCCACGTGATCCTAATGCGATGATACCCTAGTACTGAGGGCGACTTACTGCGATCCGTTTAAACACATACAACTCACATCCAACCCATACAACGCTGACATACAACTCAGATTCTAACGCCACGGGACCGCGTGTACATGGTCATTGTAGGTGTATGGAAAATACAGGCGTGTAATGCGTGTTTTGAGTCGCTTTTTGTATGATAAAGGTGTTTGTTCAGTTTTTTTGCAAACGTCAAATGTTTTTGATGTCCATCGACCAAGTTCAAGTTGAAAAGGATTGCTTTCGTGGTCAAAGTACATTGCCATACAATACGCAGATCACGTCTTTATCCCTTACGGGGTAGACACAGCCCAAGGTACTTACAGGCCACATTTAGCAAGACTAGACTGAATAAAAAAAAAATGGGGCGCGTTCTGAACTTGCATCATAATATCTGTTTTTTCCTGCTTGGTTGCTATTTTTGTGGTTAACCACAAATTAAAATAATTAATAAAAACCAACATCGTTTTTTCTTTTAGCAACGAAAGTTTTGCTAACTTGAACTTGAAAATAACTTAGGAAGTAACGGATTTTAAAATAAATTAATAATGGATACCGGATCGCGTTTCTGAACGTGACATTATGTTTTTTTTATGGGATGAAAAAGTTAGAGGTCTGATAACAAGTTCGACATTTGAAGTTCGTATTATTCCGTCTTTCTCATTCACCTTATTAAGTACTAATTCGTATAAGCGAGACGACAACATACGAAGTTCAAAGTTCTAATTTCTGAGTATATAGGTGGGCGATGGTGGTCATCGTCACGTTCGAATTTCAAAAACCTTTTACACGCAAGCGGCGAAAAAGCACTTTTCCACGCAGATTTTGAAGGAGAAAGACAACCTTTTCGAGCCAGTGAGGTGAAAATGTATTTTCCCGCGGTAAAAAGTAGCCTATGTCACTCAGTGATAAAGTAGCTTCCTAACGGCAAAAGTATTTTTGAAATCGGTCCAGTAGTTTTGGAGTCTATTCAATGCAAACAAACAAACAAACAATCAAATTTTTCCTCTTTATAATATTAGTATAGACTATGTAATGATATTTTAATTATTGGCCAGTAACTGCTTTACAAAATATAACTACTTGGTTATTTCAGCCACTTAATATATCATTCATTACTTTTGGATCACCCCTAGTATTTATGCTCGGGACTGTACAACCGTAATTGCAACCGGTGAACAAATCCCAATTCCCCACCCGTTTTAGTGGTGGTTTTTTATAAGCGCTAATTTGGGTGAGTGGCGCTGAGTAATTGAGTGGGTCCGCTGGGAACGGCTGTATTGTATTGGGGATGTTGCATGTAGGGTTGCCAACATTTTTTCAACGAAATACAGTATTATAATTACACATAAACGGATAACTCACGTTTAAAGTCGAGTGATGCTCGACATGTTTCGGACTATTTCGTAGTCCTTTTTCCAAGAGCGCTCGCCCCGGCGGCAGCGACACGAGCACTGCGCGCCAGCGCTCTGCTCGCGCGGCTATTCGACGCAACTGACAGCGGCGCACAACTACCCTCGTTTTCATAGTCATTATATTAGTATTATAATTACACATAAACGGATAACTCACGTATAAAAAGTCGAGTGATGCTCGACATGTTTCGGATTATTCAGTTGCGTCGAGCAGCCTCGCGAACAGAGCGCTGGCGCGCAGTGTTCGTTTCGCTGCCGGGGCGAGCGCTCCAGGAAGAAGGAGTACGCAATAGTCCGAAACATGTCGAGGATCACTCGACTTTTTATACGTGAGTTATCCGTTTATGTGTAATAATGATTAAGTCTCACGGTAATTTCATGTTGAAATACAGTATTTTTCAAAATAAGCTATAAAAATAAAGTACACCTATATTTTATAGTATTTTATGGAAAAAATTCAAAATAGACAAATCCTACTAATATTATAAATGTGATAGTTTGTGAGTATGGATGTTTGTTACTCTTTCACGCCAGAACGGCTGGACAGATCTGGATGAAATTTGGAACATAGATAGGTTTTAGTCTGGAATAACACATAGGCTACTTTTTATTCCGGAAAATTGCGTAATTCCTGCGGGATAGCGATAAACGAATTCTATGAAGACGAAGTTGCGGGCAACAGCTAGTATAATAATATGTTTGTTACTTATTTATTTTTATAAAAACTATATTTGTTTTTCAGATTTCGTTCGGTGTTGAAAACATAGTATTTTTGCGTGCTATATATTTCTTCAACAGTATATAGTGCACAGACCCGAAATATAGTACAATACTATATATTATAGTACAGTTGGCAACCCTAGTTGCATGGTACACAGCGTAACAACCAAAATTAGTGAGGTAACTCGGTCATCTAGATAACCTATGCGGTACGGTTTTCAGTTTCAGTTTACATTATACTAGCTTCTGCCCGCGACTTTGTCTGCGTAGAATTATACATAAAAACCTTCATCTTGAATCACTCCATCTATTAAAAAAAACTGCGTCAAAATCCGTTGTGTAGTTTTGAAGATATAAGCATACATAGGGACATAGGGACAGAGAAAGCGACTTTATTTTATACTATGTAGTGATGATTCACAGAACAATTTTCATTACATAATACAGATACTTTAATTAAAACTAAGAAAATAATAATTCGAATTTCAAATATAAAGGATTTACTTATTTACAAAATAATGACTTATGAATCTAATAATAATTAATTTAAGTCAAAGTCATTGGAGCTTCTAGGTAAGCGTTGCTAGATTATGTAACTCGTTTATATAGTGGATATTCACGAGTTTCGAAATTACTCCAATTTCTAATTCACCCCAATGCTACGCAAGTTTATTTAACTGTACTGTGAAAGAAATTGCATCGCGTACCACGGTGGAACCTTTGCACTCCAAATGTAATAATAACTAACCATACACCTACCAAAGAAATTATTGCTCAATTGTACGAGAAAAGATTCCACAGAGTGATACAGTTTCTTCGAACGTACATACTCGCAAGTAGTGAACTGTACTCAATCCATCTGTTTCCAATTAACTAATACGTGAAGAGAAATAATTAAAAAGAAACAATCTTCTAGCCGGCCTGGCTTATGGGGATTAAAGAAAACAGCCAACCACTTAGTGATGTGCTAGCTATCGATAGTACCATCGACATCACTACACATAGTATAAAACAAAGTCGCGTTCTGCTCTCTCTGCCCCTATTATGCTTCGATGTTTAAAACTACGCAACGGATTTTTTTATAGTTAGAGTGATTCAAGGGGAGGGTTATGTGTATAATGCTTTCTTAAGTCTATTTCTACGCGGACGAAGTTGCGGGCTGAAGCTAGTCATGATTATTATAAAGAGAAAGCGATATTATAAACGCGTGGGTAAGTCAGGATGAGATAAGTATAGACAATTTTTCTTAAGAAATGTGTCTGAGAGAACCCAGTGACCCTTAATCGAAAGGAGTCATGTGTTTGTTTCGAGCGGGCGCTCTAGGAGAAAGGACTACGAGTTAGTCCTAAACATGTCGCGCATTACTCGACTTTTATACGTGAGTTATCCGTTTGTGTAAGTGTTCCTAGGAGTGTGTCTTTTTCTTTGACAGTGCGGATGGCTGTAAATTAATATTTAGTACTAACTTCTCAGAACCTTGTACAAGAAGTAATGGAAAAGAGAAAACTTGCTCTCTTGTATATTTTATCTGTGTATTGATTCGTGAGTCATAGACGGTTCTGGCTGAAAATCAGTGCTGCAGTCTAACACCTCAGCGTAATGCTGAGCCAGCGACCGTTTCACTTTTGCGAAGACACACAACGCTGATGATCTATTTTTCATGTCTGTGTTTATTTTTCTTGTTTATTTTCTATAAATGTGTGTTTATTCTCTTATATTTGTGTGTCTTGCAAAAAGAAATAAATGTATTCTTTCTTTCTTTCTTTCTCTCAGTAAAGTCAAACTAGAACGCCATCACGATATCAATATTTACGAAATGAAATGCTGCAATCTGAGACCAATGTTGTAACATTCATAAAGTTACACAGAAAATTTAATTAGCCGGAGTTAAACACGGCAACGGATGCTGATTTTTATTAACTACAATTTTTATTTAAACCGGGAAATGTCGTCGGCTATACGATCGTAACAACTGTCATAAAACTTAAAAATGCCTGGAAAATTGGATAATATTTACCTATCAGCGTTTCATACTCATGGGACAGTAAAAAATAGGCTATTTTTCATGTTTTCTAAGTGCCTTTCTAGTCTCAAGCTTCAATAGTATACAATACAATACAATAACTCTTTATTGAACACCACATATGACAAGCAAAACAGAAAAAAAGTTATACAGAATATTACAAGGTAACAACAGGCGGCCTTATCGCTACAGAGCGATCTCTACCAGGCAACCATAATGGACTATGGTACCTATAGGCTGTTTTGTTTGTCAGTCATACCAAGAAGTCACTGACTCACTGGTGTTTTAATGGATATTTGATTTTTCAAAATTCCCTCAGATTAGGAATTTCTTTTACGTAGGCAAAAGCACAGTAATAAGCTTATCTGCATACATACATACACAAATCACGTCTTTATCCCTTACGGGGTAGTCAGAGCCTAGGTGGCTCTGTCTACCTTATTAGCACTATTAGCAAGATTGTGGGATTTTGGGCGTATGGATGGCAAAAAATGGAATCAAAATAATGGGTTGTAAGCCGCAACGCCTATAACATGATTCCAATGATTCTCGCCCATTCCCTCGATGGGCTTTTACCATCTACCGGTACATTTTTGTTTTTCTTTATCGGATTATCAAAATTTTCCATAAGATACCTGAAAATGTCACTTATTTCCAACTGTGTGTTATCGATATCGATAAAAGCTATAGCCATCACAACACTAAGCGAAAATTGCTAATACTCATAATTGAATTATGGTTAGCCGACCTCAATGTATCATTGTGGTCGCGGGCCGCCGCCTGAACACGCTTATTCGTCGCTTGTCGGCTTTTGTCGGTGATTGTCGACATTAGTCGGCATTTGACGGTATTTGTCGGCGTAGGCGCGCGCGGGAATCAAAGTGTCCACGTGTGGAATGAGCAGGCTCTTATTTTGAAGTTTGGTGAGTTCTTTTTGTTCTTTTTTAACGTCACTGGGTTCATACGATCCTACATACATACATACATCATGTCTTTATTCCAAATGGGGTAGACAAAGCCTATGGTAACAAGACTTAAAGGAAACGTTTAGCATGACTGTGGGCATTTAGATGGAAAGGAGGTATCAAAATAGTGATGGGTTGCAAGCCGCATCGCCTATAGCATGATTCCTAAGATTTTCGCCTATTCCCTCGATGGGCTTTTACCATCTGCGCGGGAAAAGAAGCAACTGGTACATTCTATGCTTTGAGACCAGTATCAAAGAAAAACATACGTCTGTATTATCAATGGATAGAAAATTACGATTATTGTTACGGATCCTCGCGCATCACGGAATGATTCCTGATTCTAGTTTCCAATATCGCTTAGAAATGTAACCATGTTTGTCTCGCGGTAGTTTTATATGAAAGAAAGTGTAGATCCTATAGGACAGCCTATTTTTTTTTTTTTATATGAATAGGAAGGCAAACGAGCAAGTGCCTATAGCCTAGGATTCTCCAATAATCTCAGCTGGGCTGGGAGCGAGCAGTAAACGAAATTTCCGCTGCATTGCCTCCACTTTCCGTCCCATCGAGCGGAATAACTCTATCCATACACTTGACTTCTATAATTTTGTAGCGACACTCAAATAGAACGGAATCAGTTTTTTCTTTGATGTCACCACCAGGCTGTTGTGTGATAGAATTTAATAACGATAATTTTATATAATTAAAAATTTAGAATAGTGATGGGTTGCAAGCCGCATCGCCTATACCATGATTCCTCAGATTTTAGCCCATTCCTTAAATGGGCTTTTACCACGCGGGACGAGAAGCAACTGGTACATTCTATGTTTTTTCTTTGCTCCCAGACCAGTACGGAAGATTGTCGAAAATAACACTTCACTATCACTATCACTACATAGTATAAAATAAAGTCGCTTTCTCTGTCCCTATGTCCCTATGTATGCTTACATCTTCAAAACTACACAACGGATTTTGATGCGGTTTTTTTAGTAGATAGAGTGATTCAAGAGGAAGGTTTTTATGTATAATTCTACGCAGACGAAGTCGCGGGCAGAAGCTAGTATAACATATAATCATAGTTGAAGATCCCTAAGTTGTACCGGCCCCGAAAAATTGGTGCCGCTAGCTGATTGCAGAGTTTAAACGTACAAACAACAATGGCCTTTTGGTGTGTTTAAAACCAATTTAGTAAAAAACATGGACAAAATATGAAGACCTTGGCAGTGAAAATATGAAAAGAGCGCAAATGATCCACTTCGCCAGTTATTCCGTGAATAGCGTAATTAGTTTTAATTGATTCGAATTGTATCAAGCTAGTTTGTTCTATTGTTCAGTACGTTAATTGTTTTGCCGTGAGGACAGAAGTTTTTGCGTGGTTAACTAAGTCTGTGGCCTTCACACGAATACACCCATTAGATTGGGAAGTTCCAGTGAAAACCAAACTCCAGTAATTTTTTTTTTGGGTACCTCATGAGGAAAATACCAAATAGGGTCGCTTCGTTGTTTGTGCTTGCCTGCCTATTGAAGAAGATAGAGATAGATAAGAAAATCTATATAATTATTCATAACAAATATTTTACGGATCATTGAAGAAGAATTGATTAATAGATAAAGTCTCAAGTAACAAGACTTAAAGGCCACGCTTAGCATAACTGTGGGCGTATAGGTCGAAAGGGGAATCAAAAGACATACAGTTTTTAAAATGCATAACGAAAATCGTGGATATCAACTAAGAGTACCTATTTTTTTAACATTTATTATTATATCTATGGTCAACGTACATAAAACTCTTCAAAAAGATATTAAAATTCTGAATTAATTTCTCCACAAGTTAAAACAATAATTCCCCATTTATTCCGATCTCATTAGTTTCGGTGCGGGAACAGAAACAATCACGCTATTCGTATCTGTTTGTTGTTCGAATCGAAACAATGTAGCAACCTATCAAGAGAGTAGGGAAGACACGTGCTGGATTATTATTTTACAAATAAAATGAAGTAAAAAACATGGAATTAGTAAACATTAAGTAAATTAAAAAAACACTTTTGGTCCTCATTTTGGCGGACTTTGGGAGGTCAGTGTGAAGAGAACTAAAATACATGCTAGTGTAAATTCTTGACCTATAGGAGTTCTTGGTTGGACAAACCAATTTGTGTGATATGAAGGACTTCTACAGTGAATTGAGTTTCATTTAGGCACAGCGCGGATTTGGAGTAAGGGCGATTCTTAAAAAAAACATACCAAATTACTCAGCACGCAATGTTCAGTAATTAATGCAGTTAAGATAATAAGTTTGGCATGTGACATAGAATGTGACAGCCAAAATAAATTGGAGTTACATTGTTGCTCGACAGCGTTTTTGAAAATGTATTACGTCGAGTTAGAGAAAATTAAAAAATGTGATTGAATAACGTTTGTACCGCTAAAGCCTATGTCTAGTTAAAGGTTTTGCCCGTATTCCAAATCCTCGCTGTAGAAGATATCTTGAACTTATTGTGGAATAGTTTAGCAGGTAAGTTAGTTCATTTTAAACATCACCAGTTAAGATTTTACATCGTAATTTTCCATTCAAAACTAAGTTATCCCCTTGACGCCATGCTTTTTAAACTTCGACCAATCTATGGAAAACATTTTACAGATTTGTTCAAATTAACTAACCACCTGCTGATCTATTTCGGATTAATTTTGTGACACAGCGTATTAAAGTAGTAATTTCTTCCATTCTGGTCTGGGAGTAGAGAAAAAACATATAATTTACCAGTTGCTTCTCTTTCCGCGCAGATGGTGAAAGCCCATCGAGGAAATGGGTGAAAGTCTTAGTAATCATGTTATAGGCGATGCGGCTAACAACCCATCACTATTTTGATTTCCCTTTCCAGCTATACGCCCTTAAGGTTTTGTTACCTTAGGCACTGTATAAGGGTTAAAGACGTGATATATGTACGTGTGTATGTAAGTATGTATGCATGTGTATTAATGTAAGAGTACCAATTTACTATCGATCTGTGAAACTCAGGTAATAATCAATACTACAATTTTCGAAGGTAAACATCAAATAAACTCCATAACTTTCGGGGTGGGAACAGAAACCATCGCTTTGTTAGTTCTTATCTATTTGTTATTCGCGTCGACACGACATAACAACCTATCAAGTGGATAGGGAAGAGACATGTGCGCTATTAACGTTACATGCACGGTAATAAAAAACACTCCTGAACTAAATTGTTTTATTTGAATTCTAATTGGCATTTTAACACTTTTAGTGCCCTAATTTGGTGGTTTTTGGGAAGCCTATGTAAAAGGAATAAAATTTTGTAGGTGTCAATATGTTTATAGACGACTCAACAACCTTGTCAAAACACACATTGCAACGGTATAGTTTTAGACGTGAGATGGAATCGTAAAAACACTACTTAGAAAATTGCAGCATTGTGTCTACAATTACATCTGCTATATCTATCACTATATTATATTAAAAGAAAAATACTGATTCACTCATCTACGTTCAGCCCAAACCCAGTCTAGAAACTCAAATGCGGTCCCTTTTATACAATTTTGGCAGGATCGTTGGATGTTGCAACCAGGACAAAGCCATGGATATGTGTAAATTAGTACACTACAAGTAACATAATGTGATACATTAGAGCGTTTTTACTTTTTACCAGGATTTAAATATTTTGGGTTTTGCTTACTCAGAACCGTTTACCCTATCGATTCTCATACAAGACAAAAATGTGTCCCACATTTTACTATGGATTATTTCCTATTCGTCACGTCCCATACGTACCTGTATGAAAAAAGTGACGAACTGGAATGGAAATATTAAAAAAATAAAATATTATGGACTTTTTTTGGAAAACGCTCATTCCACCTGGATTCAGTAATTCACCTACTACATGACGACCGTATTGCTCAGTGGTTAGAAAACCAGACTATGAAGGTTCATCCCCGGTCGGAGCAAATATTATGTGTGAAAAATACGAATGCTTGCTCTCGGGTCTAGGATTTTTAATATATACAAAATTGTCTATGAATGCCACTTTTATTGCCGCAGAGTGTTATATTTAAGTACATTAATCCATTGTCTAGTGCCCGTATTACAAGTTTTGCTTAAGCAGGTCAATTGGTGACAAATACTCCAAAATATTAATTTTTCCATTTTCCTTTTTAATTTTCCATTGTTTACCGTTCTCCATCCCTAGTACAGTCACAAACAGGCGCGTTCGCTCGGCCGTGTCGTCGCTAAGTGATTGAACTGTATGCATCCTGTACTGTCGCGCACAAAGCAAATAAACCTCCCACTTCGGTTGGCAGCCAGAGGCAATTTTAATTTTGTTTCTATAGTAGCTTTTTAAGTGACATACTGGTATTACTGGTGCAGATGGTAAAAGCCCATCGAGGGAATGGGAGTCATGTTATCGGACATGCGGCTAGCAACCCATCACTACATTATATTTCGATTCCCTTTTCCATCTATACACCCACAGGTATGCCAAACGTGGCCTTGTATTGTTACCTAAGGCTCTGTCTATGATGTCTACGTGATTTGTGTATGTATACGAGGTATTTGTTAGTTATAGTCGAGATAGGTACGATTAAACATGTTTTTTAGACTTTAGGCGACGGTAACATAAAATCTCTTACGTCAGTTACTACTAATATAAGCTACTCTTTCCAACGTTGGCGTTGAAACGAGACGGCTGTAGCTACGTGATGGCTGGCTATACCGACTTTTTGAAAAGGTTCTACATGCAAACATTCTCAAATTATCGTACAAATGTGCAGCATGGTACACTGCCTATCTCTGAAATGCATAGATAGTGATACTCAATTATATATAAATCTATCGTACCAGAACTAGTACTTATATATACGATGGCTTATCCTTTATCCCCTTCAAGTTATAGAGCTATTTTAGTTAGAATTATCATTACGTAATTACATTTTTTGGTTACGCGTACAAATCCAGCGGAGCGAGCCCTTGTTCGAAAACACGACTTTCTGCTTGAGAGACCACAAGCCACTAGAGTCTAGACTTGTGTGCAGCAAAACGATTCCGCCCCCGACAGTACCACGCAAGGACGTTCAGAGATGTAAACATTTATGTTTCCTATTGTATTCGGTTAGTTTGAAATTGCATCTCAGTTAAAATAAACTGTTGTTTCTCTGTGATATGAGCAAAATACAGCCGCATTGGATAGTGAGATCTTGAAATTGGTTTCAGCAAGTCCACTGCTCTTTTGTTATTTGGATAGCCAAGCATGTGATCTCTGAATGCTACATTCAGACTTTCAAACGCTTTTTTGGGTCTCACCTTCGCGTGTTTAGGCTTGGCTGGGGTGAAACACAACTCGTTTGCTTACTTGTAACAAAAAGAAAACATCAGCGCCAGAATCATAGTACGAACGGTCTTAAAGTTAGGTGCTGCATAAATGAAACTAATGGTCCCATTGCACTGCTCGATAAAATGACATACATCGTACTGTGTCCATTACTCTAAAGGCGATGGTTTGATATACAGTCTGTGAGAACTCTTAGAAGCGGCATTCGGGTTTCAAGTACCTACCCTCGGATGATTCAAGTATAAACAGTGGCGTAGCTATCGGACGGCTAGACGGGGCAGTGCCCCGGGGCCCCCAAGCTCAGGGGGCCCCTCGGACTCTGACTTACATACTACTAATTGAACTAGCACGTTTCAACAGCACTAAACTTAAATTATCACAAATAAAAAAAAACATGCAAAGGGTTAAATAGTTGAGTTGGGGCCCTAGTTTATTTCTTGCCCCAGGGCCTTTGGTTACCTAGCTACGCCACTGAGTATAAACCTATAAGAGTGAAACAGCAAGACATACCCGAATGTCGCTCTTGGAGCTCACGGGGTGCATTTTAGAATCTCTAGTCGGGAACGAACCGCAACACACACATGCACACATTGCTCGTGTACTTATACCACACTTCTTCGGAAACCATACTTCGTGCTTAATGACTAGGCAAAAAATAGTGTCATAACTCTGTAACATTATATTGCAGCTACGTACCTCAACCAGCAATGACGGTGACGGCCTCACCGCGGCGGAGTGACGCGGCCGCCCAACAGTGGGGCCCCGCGAGGAAGGTGACACTAACGCGGCGGCCGGGGGCCCCGCTCGGCGTCAGCATCGTTGGGGGCAAGGTGAGAGGAGACTAAGCTAGTAGGAGAGTGACTTGGTTGATATGTAGTGAGACCTTGGAAGGTGACGCTGAAGCGGCGGGAGGGCCCTCTCGGCGTAAGTATAGTTGGGAATAAGGTGAGAGGAGACTGAGCTGGTAGTAGGACGGTGGCGTGGTTGGTGTACAGTGGGACCCGCTTGGGAGCTGATGCACAGGGGACTCAGATTATGTGAGTCATGTGCTGAAAGCTACTGGAGTCCAATGCCAGAGACTACTAGACTGAGTTCCGCCTAGCTGAGATTAGGGCCGCAGGTTACGTAGGTTATATATTTTACACCAACTAAATGAGGCCCAATGCCAAAATTTACATGACCAAAGCCACAACGGTACAAGAAAATCATTGATGAATGAAAAGGAGCAACTAATTCTTTAGGATTTTTTCTGAGCTGCTTATTTATTACAGGTCGACATAATTGCGAACAGTGAAGACGAAGGCAGTGACGAGAAGGCAATTTTTGGCATATTTATTAAGAATGTTGTGCCTGGAAGTCCTGCCGGCGACTGTGGAGAATTGCATGTGAGTTTGAATCTGGTTCTTGAGAGAAATTAAACAAAATATGTGGACAAAATCAGACTGACAGTGGAATAGTTATACAATCTGTTGCTAGAGTATAGTTAAGAGCGTTATATTTTGTCTACGTCTGTTTTAAGTCTTTGTGTTCTTGTTATTTCTACTAGCATCTGTAGTATAATATTAATCTGTAAAAAGACGTTCTTTATTTCCATTATGATTGTAATTTCCTCGGGTATTATATATATATATATATATATATATATATATATTATATTTATTGGTTTTCTTTCATTACTACAATTTCTAAGTATAATGCATCTACGTTAAGTTATTTGCCATCTCCTTTTGCCTTAGAACACGAAACTTCAACTCTCCAAAATTTCATAATTTCCCTAGCCTCCTAGAAGTGTCAAGTTAATTTAAATGGGCAGCCTTGGTAATATTTTTACAAGCCTTTTCTTAAGAAGTTCTCTGTTTAAGAACTGGTGATTCTAAATTATAGTCTTCCGTAGACTGGCGACCGTATACTGGAGGTGGACGGCGTCTGTGTGAGGAATGCACAGCATGAGAGAGCAGTGCAGCTTATCAAGGCAGCGGGAGACAAGGTCACTCTTACTGTGCAGAGTCTACCGGCTTGGGTGAGTCTCTTTCCTAGTATTAGGATCCTTGAACGAAGCGTCTGCTTCCTAACTTCATTGTCTGTGGCCTGTCACGGAACTCCCTGCCGCGTTTTAATTCCCTTCGTATCTTTTAGTATTGTATAGTGATTATTGAAGTGACATACTGTTATCATCATCGTTACTTGAAGACGTCCACTATACAACAAAGGCCTCCTTAGAATGCCAGAATAAACTAGAACCTTATCATCTGCATCCATTGGCTTCTTCCATGATTTTTATTTTTAAACTTACTGGTTGCCAGTCTCTACGTAAAAACTTCTCTCATCCACTGAAACCTTTTTGGGGAAAGTCAACGAGGTTTGCTAATAAGTATTGTTATTCGTTATCAGTAGATTTATTTCTGCCTACAGCATACCGACTCTTCAGACGTGGAGCCGACTTCGCCGCCTCCTTCTCCTACCCACTCTGCAGTTTCCACACGACATACTCCGTTGCCTCCTGCTGTTGCTGGCACACCAGAACATGAGATCAAGGTACTGAAGAGCATAACATCAAGGTTGTTGTTGAATCTCTCTTTCTCTTATAGTGCCTCTCCAACTAGTGGCGGTTGGCAGTCAGCTCCGCATATTTCCTCCGATCCTTCGCGAGGTTGAAAAGCTCGGCAGCACTTGCGACTCCGGGGTCTTGGGTTGTTGAATAGAATATAGTTATATCGTTATATCAAGTAATGAGGTGACAGTTACACTAAGAAAAAACAAAGAATGTACCAGTTGCTTCTTTTCCCGCGCAGATGATAAAAACCCATCGAAGGAATAGGCGAAAATCATTGGAATCATCTTAAAGGCGATGCGGCTAGCAACCCATCACTATTTTGATTCCATTTTCCACCTATACGCTCACAATCTTGCTAAACGTGGCTTCTGGGTCTTGTTACCTTAGGCTCTGTCTACTTTGTGAGGGATAAAGACGCGATTTGTGTACGTATGTTACACTAGAGTGACCTCATTTTGTTGTTAAACTGAAACGTACCTGGTTTATTGGCACATAAAAATTATCGTTGTCGTACAGTTTATCGTTATGATGTTATACTTTTGTTCGTAGGAAGTGGTCACATGGATACTACAAAGTAGTTACTTCTCGATAAATGGGTAGCAAGTTGCTCAGAATTAGTATCAATTTTAAAATTATTTACGTATCTATCTACACGTTACGTACGTTATATTTATCTTATATTTGTGTGTCTTGCAAAAAAGAATAAATTTCTTCTTTCTTTCTTTCTTTCTTTCTTTCTTTAACTCCTCTAGCATCAGTAAAACTAAGCACGTACTTAATCGAACACAATTCACAGATAACGGTAACATCGGAACCGGACACGATAGAGAAAGAGTCAGAAGACACAGAGAAAGAAACGGAGAAGCCGACTTCAGAAACGGAAGCTCCATCGAAACCTGTGTATTCTGATTCCGACAGTAGTGATGAAGAAGAAGACGAACGAGAACTTCAAGGAAGAACGTACTCTGAAAAGGGTGTTGAGGTAAGTTTGGGAACTACCCACTAGACCATCGAGTGGTAGTGACCCATACCCGCCACACGCTGTGAGGGACTTTGGTGCATAGATTGAATCCGTCGTATGCAAAAGCTGCTAGAAGTAGTTGACTATAGTTAACTTCTTACAGTCACAAAGATCTAATGATCTTAACGATATCTATAATTTGAAAGACCACTTATTTCATTTAGGAACATCGCGTCGCATCCAACTAGCCATCTAATATCAAGACGCCAAATAATTTAGAGGGTCTAATATATTAGCATTTAATGAAATACCACATGATAATTTCAACACCACTTCTATTGACCCTGTCCTATACCAAGTAAAGGTTACTTGTAATGGAAATAATAGAGATACTGTACATAATTTTTGCCGTAGAGATCTGACACCGTTACTTTTATTCATGCGGGTCCTTTAAAAACGAATAAGTAAGTGCTTGATATCTAAGATAAAGCATCACAGAATATATGCAAGATGGCTGGACATTGGCTACTGTTAAGTTACTAACTGATGAAGATTCTTTTGTTTAGATTGATCGAGCTTCAGCCGCGGCAATCAAGCGCAGCAGAGAAGAGAAGGAAGCAGATCCAGAGGAAGAGGACGACTTCGGATACACGACAAGTGAGTGGAAAGATACATTGTTCACGCTGTTCAACTTCTCTTTCTATTTTATACACGTCTACGTTTACGTGTGCCTTTTGGAGCACAGTCGGTGAGATTTGTCTATTTGATATTTTTTTGATAATACGCGTGACTTAGACAAATTCTAGTTTTATGAAACAAATGTGACAATATAATTTTAAAAATGTGAGCAGTCTTCGCAAAAGTGTCTTTCAAATGATAATATGATAATGCTGTATTCATTCTATGGTACTGTAGAAAACGGTTTAGCCGAACGATCCTTTACAACAATAAAATTTAAAAACCTATGCTTCCATAAACCAAATCAAAAAGATGTGAATAAGAGATGAGTTCGGTTAATGTTTTATAATCTATTTCACGGCACCTCGGACCCATATTAATCCCAGTTTATACAGTAAGAGAGAAATTGTGCAAGTTAGCATTAGATTGCGGGGTTATATGGCTAACGGGTTACAAATGAAGCATCAAATACCGCAATGGAAATGCGGACTTCTCAGGATTTTGTTAGCACGTCTTTATATTATAATACATTGCCTTTGTCGTACTTTAAGGGTATAAAATGAGGCGGCGAGGACTGATTTAATTTCTGTCGGCGATAAAGAATTGTTCGTGATACAATAGAATTTCGTTATGTGAGACTTGGGGTTGGGAAAAGCAGTGGTAGCTTATTGGTTTGACCTACGGCCTTTCAAGCAGAGGATCGTGGGTTCAATGCCGAGCTCGCACCTATGAGTTTTTCTGAATTAATGTGCCAAATTACATTTGAAGTTTACCATCTACGTAGCAATTCGGTGGTGCTTGTAAAGTTCCCAATCCACATTGGGCCCGCGTGGGAACTATAGCCCAAACCCTTATTCTGAGAGGAGGCGTGTGCCTAGCAGTGGGATCCCTATATGCTGAAGACGATGATGAGATGACAACACTTTATTATTTCAGTGTGGGTCATAATTTCGTATGTAATTTTTAGCGTTTGTTACCCGTCTTGAAACAGTTATTTATATTTCCCAATCAATAGAATTATGCTTTTAAATATTTACAAAAAAATATAATCGTCGTCTATGATAACTGTGGCTGCTAATACCTAGTAATTATGGTGGATATAAAAATGAAAACGTAGCAATCACGAGATATTTTTGATAACGTTTTTCTACTGTATATTTTCTGACTAAGATATTTCACGTTGATATTTATTTTAAAGCTACATAGTTAAATCAATACCTAACAGTATCGTGACTGATTGACAATTCCGATTCAAGATTTGGACTTGAGAACTTAAGAAAGGCACTACATAGTATAAAACAAAGTCGCTTTCCGCTGTCTCTCCGTCCCTATGTATGCTTAGATCTTTAAAACTACGTGACGGATTTTGATGCGGTTTTTTTAAATAGATAGAGTGATTCACGAGGAAGGTTTATATGTATAATACATGCATAATATAGTACAGAAACACTGATTGCACCCGTGCGAAGCCGTTGCGGGTCGCTAGTAAGTATTATAAAAATCATGTAACTTTTTGTAAAAAATCACCTTTCACCGAATCCCCTTGAAGCAATAGCGAAGTAACAACAAAACTGGACATCCCGAGGCGCAAACGAGCCGAACTATCGAACTTTCTTACTTACTTGTTTGTTTGCAACAGCTGTTGTGGCGTTTTTCGTAAAGTGTTTTTGTTTGTGCTATTGTTTGCGGATTGCGGTTTTTGTTCATTGCGGATCAAATTAGCTGAAGTGACTTCGGCCGGGCCGTGGGGTCGTTTGTCTTGCTGTCTCCCTCATTCGGCCGATTCAAGTATCTAACCCAGGAGTTCCCAACCAGTGGGGCGCGCCCCCCTTGGGGGGCGTAGGGTAATCCAACGGGGGGCGCGACGCTCTTAGGTATTTATTAAAATTTATTAATAAAGTGCAAGCACAATGTTCTCGCTAATCATTAATAGTATGTTGTAGATCGTTTGTTTCATTTCCATCGTACTTGCGTTGGGACAAGGGGGGCGTAGTATTTTAGCATAAACTTGAGGGAGGCGCATAGGGTAATAGGTTGGGAACCCCTGATCTAACCCATAAGAATTATTTATTTATATTTCATAATTTTGTTTTTTTTTTTCTCTTCGACGTTGGAGATATCTCCAGTTAATTTATTTGACGGTGAACAACAAAGGTCCACAATTAGGTTAGGTAAACACAATAAAAATTTAAAAGTTTGAATTACAAAACAATAGAGGCCCGAAATACATAAGATTATTATCCAAAAATGACGACATTTTTGACATCCGGTTCGATTTCCGTCCATAGTTTACTTTCGGATTTTTCTGCGCTCTAATTTTCAGTGTCATTCAGAAATGTAACTCATATCAATTGAACCAGTATGGCGGTTCTTCAGGGGTCTCCTGTTCTTGAAAACTATTAGGTATTTTTATAAACCTAGTAGTAGTAAAACTGGCAACTCTAATTCAAAAAATGGCAACGTAGAGTTGTAGAGTTACATAGGAGGTATCGTGAACTGCGATGTTGTTAAATTTAACTAAGGAAAGGTATAATTATAAATTCAAAATTGGGAACCTCTGTTTTGATATTTCAAAACCGAAGTGGATGCTTTTGTTATGAATAAAAGCTACAATTTGTATGTTTTTACGCTTCGATGAAACAACGGGAAGCAACAATGAATTTTCGGATTTGGTTACGGTTATGAATAATATTATTCCGGTTTCAGTTACGGCTACGGATATCGGATAATCCGATAGTTTCAAATAGTTTTTTTGCTTAACGCAATCATAGCCTCCGACGCATTTTCTTTTATATATTACTAGCTTCTGCCCGCGACTTCGTCTGCGTAGAATTATACATAAAAACCTTCCTCTTGAATCACTCTATCTATTAAAAAAACTGCATCAAAATCCGTTGTGTAGTTTTGAAGATATAAGCATGCATAGGGACATAGGGACATAGGGACAGAGAAAGCGACTTTGTTTTATACTATGTAGTGATTCTAATAAGGATTTTAAGTGAGTTGGCGGGAAATTTTAATTTGGCTACATTTTTTTCGATACGCGGTTTTTACCAATGCTAGTTAAACGGGTTTTCCCTATGGCTGTTGTGCAGATACGCAGTATTTACCAGTGCTAGTTGCGCGGTATTGCACTATCCCCGACGTTATGTTTCTTACAGAATTTTACAAGGTAACAATAGGCGGCCTTATCGCTACAGAGCGACCTCTTCCAGGCAACCATAATGGACTGGAGAACAGAACAGATCTGAGCAGGTGGTGCAATTTAGAATCCCTGTCCCGTGTGTGTGTCTGTGACTGTCCCGTGATATTTACATTTATTTATTTATTATGTATGTATGTATGTATCCCGATTGCCCGTGCGCAGCGGCGTTCATTGGCTGTAATTCACCTGCGCGTTGTTTACAGAGGCAGGCCTTGACTAAAATAGAACCGAACCGGCTACCTTGCCATCGATTGGGTCGTAAAGCTTTCATAGAATTTGTTAGTAGCCTGGAGCGCTAAGTGTTTTGGAATGACTGTTCGATGTGCGAGAGAGATGGACGATACACTGTAATGGGACACGTGCCGCTTGACGCTTTTGTTTAGTTGAGATAGAGATAAAACAGCATGCTATCAAATTAATCAAGAATTCTGCTTCATAATTTTTATCTTTTCTTGATTCATTTGATAGTAATACACAAATCACGTCTTTATTCCTTACGACAGACAGCCTACCTTACCTTTTTTTCTTGTTTTGATTGTTATATGTGGTGTACAATAAAGAGTTATTGTATTGTATTGCTTCTCTTCCCGCGCAGATGGTAAAAGCGCATCGAGGGAATAGCCGAAAATCATGTTATAGGCAATGAGGCTAGCAACCATCACTATTTTGATTCCACTTTCGACCTTAAGCCCACAGTCTTGCTAAACGTGGCCTGTAGCTCTTGTTAACTTAAGCTCTGTCTACCACGTAAGGGATAACTCTAAAAATTGCTGGTGAATCCATACGTTGTAATAAAATGTCTAAATACATTGTAAGTTAAGCGAATATTCTTCTCTTTACTTAACTGATATCTAGCAATGTCGGGTTTTATGGTCGCTTAAGGCCGGGTATTCCTGCGAAAGTAGGCATTTAGCGCTAGCCCGGCCACTCGTCAAATAATCGCGCGGGCGCCGCGATCGTGACCCCTGAGCGTCACAGTGTAGAAATAAAACTTTATTTTGACTTTAGTAACGCATTTATTATGATCAATCTTTAGTAACTACCTAATTAATATGTCTGTCGCGGATAAAACTGACACAGGTCCGTCGTCCGTAAGCGCCAGCGCGCGACTGATCGGGCCTGCCGAGCCTCCGCGCTAGCGCATTTTGTAGGTATTTAAACATAGTAATTAAGATAATCATTTTATCTATTCAAACCCTGCGAATTTGTCTACAAATATTTAATGGCTTTAGTTAAGTAGAAAAATTTAATTAAAAATGTGAATAGTTTAGTCATAATATTGAAAATGCTTTACGAAAAGAGGTAACTTTGGGATTTTTTTCTATCGAGTCAAGTTCATTAGATCGTGTAACGGAATACGACTTTGTCTATACTAGATCCTTAAGTAATACATATATTTTTTTCAGATTTTTAAACCCTATTTTCTACGTTTGAGATGGTTTTTAAAAACTCTAAAACGCGGCCTCTGTTGGCCTACCTAGCCTTAAGATCAGCATTCCAGATAAGTTCGACAATGTATTTACACGGTGCATTGAAAATTACTGAAATCAGTACCCGATTTTTAACCTTTACGACGCCAACGACACATATCAGCACCGCAGGTTCAACGCCAACGACCTATATATACGTCCATTACTTCAATGCAAAAGCAGCCTTCGTTCAATTGGGTTTAGGTTTAATTTAAGGCATCGCAATAAATACGTGACGTCTCTTGTATTTGATGTGGCGCCGAAAAGGTTAAACTTCACTTTAAAACAAGCTATAAGGTACCATTCGACCTTCCATGCTGGTCTAGAAGCAAAGAAATAACATAATGTACCAGTTGCTTCTTTTCCCGCGCAGATGTTAAAAGCCCATCGAGGGGCGAAAATCTTAGGAATCATAAAGGCGATGCGTTTACCAACCCATCACTATTTTGATTCCCTTTTCCACCTATACGCACACAATCATACTAAACGTGGCCTCTAGCTCTTGTTAGGGGGCACCCATTAATTACGTGAGGCATTTTTAAGGATTTTAGGCTCCCCCTCCCCCCTTGGTGTGATTGTCGTAAGATTTTTCTCGACCCCCTCCCCCCTACTCCAATCTCACGTGAGATTTTTCAAAACTTGTACTTTGGGTATTGGATTTATTAAAAAAATAACATAATTTGTTTAATTATGACAAATATAATTGTGTCAGATTTTGACATATTTTATTCAAAATACGTTTTTTATTTTCATTCAAGTTTAATTTAACTTAATTTTCACGCAGTATTTGCCAAGACCCCCTCTCCCCCAAGTGAGATTTAGTAAGATGCGGCTCGACCCCCTCCCCCCCCCCCTTAAATACCTCACGTAATTAATGGGCGCCCCCTTACTTTTTCATCCGCGCGGGACGAGAAGAAACTAGTACATTCTATGTTTTTTCTTCGCTCCCAGACCAGCATAGAAGTTTTAAATGTAGTGATTGGAAAATAAAATCGCAATATATTCTCCGATAAATCAGTGCAAAAGGAACCGCGCCACTAAATATCATAGCTCATCGCAACACACGGACATAAATATGTTTTATTATATCGTAAAAATGCTCAAAACTACTGTTGCGGACTGGCAACCAACTGAAAAATATAGTAATGTCAGTGTCTAATGAAAATTGGGTTTTGTAAAATGACTTGTAAATGAGGTACTAAATAAACGTATTTTAATCCGAAAAGCCGCGCTGCTTATTTTACATTTGTGGCGACCGTGACAATAAAGACAAGATGGATCGACATCTTCGAGAAAGGAAGCAGTTGCGGCGAAAATTTACACAAGCTGCAAATTCACTCGAGACGAAGCTGTCAGAGGCTCTAACAGGAGTGCTAACTATCGAGCTTAAAACGGATTTCGAGTACCTCAACGATGTGGCTGAAATATTGTTCGTAAACGATAGTGCGATACAGAATCTCGCGCTAGACTCGAAAGAGGCTTTTGACGAAAAGGACTTAGAAAAGCTCTTTGATGAGGCGGAGAATTATAAACGAAGGTGGATGGCATTACGACTACGGTACGAACATATTACGCGAGAGGCCAATCAAGAAGATAAGCAGTCAGAGATAGGGTCAGCAGCAACAGTCCGCAGTTGTCGGAATCTTAAGCTACCCAAACTCGAACTGAGGAAGTTTGATGACGACCTCAAGAACTGGTTGGGCTTTTGGGGACAGTTCAAGAAGATTGACGAGGATACTGAGCTGAGTAATGATGATAAGTACCAGTACCTCGTACAAGCGATGAAAGAGAACTCAAACGCACGTGAGTTGGTGGAGAGTTTCCCGCCGTCCGGCGCGAGCTACCGTAAAGCTTTAGAACATTTGAAGAGCCGTTTTGCCAGGGACGAGATACTTGTGGAGACCTACGTGCGCGAGCTGCTGCGACTAGTGTTGTGTCAAGCCAAGGGCGAATATTTATTGGACACTAGATCGTTGTATGATAAATTAATGACTTATTTACAGGCTTTAGATGCGTTAGGCGTAACAAAAGACAAATATGAGGCTATGTTGTATCCGTTAGTAGAGTCAGCTCTTTCTGAAAATATTTTGCTAGCGTGGAATAGGTCTCAGATACAGAAACCCAAGCGTTCAGATCAACTAAGTCATCTTTTAGAGTTTTTAAGGAACGAGGTTGAAGCTGAAGAACGAATAAGGCTTTCCAGGGCAGAATTCATCTCGGGGCCGTCGAGCTCTGCGTACAACAAACCTCGCGACAGCATGCCTAAGATTACGCCTACAGCAGCCTGCATCGTGTCGACGGAAGCAAAAGAAACTAAAAAGTTCGAAGGTAAGGAGCAAGTTTGCTATTTTTGCGATAAAGGTTCTCATACCACCTTGGAGTGCAACAAGGCGCACAGTATGTCTTTAGATGAGAAGAAAGATGCGTTGAAAAAACACTCCGCCTGTTATAACTGTCTTAAAAAAGGTCACATGTCGAAGTATTGCAAAAGTCGAGTATTTTTGAAATGTCTGTCATGTCAAAAACGTCACATTGTCATCATGTGCCCTGAATTACACAATAAGGCTAAAATTGAAACTCCAAAGCCAAATTCAAACCAATGTTTGTGCCTTAAAAATAAAACCACACTGCTACAGACTTTGTTCGTACGCATAGAAAATAATGGTAAGTCAAAGATGGTTCGCGCGCTACTCGATAGTGGTTCACAGCGCACTTACGTGACGAGCAGTGTTGTCGAGGAGTTGAGACCTAAAGTCGTTGGAACTGAAATGCTGGGGCACGCATTATTTGGTGGGGTGCAAAAACAATGCCAACTACATCGGCGTGTACAGTTAAAAGTTAGTAGCCTCGATAACCCATGCAGTATCTTAGTTACGTGTCTTGAACAAAATAAATTGTGCGGCGAGCTACCTAAATTAGATGATCCTGATTTTTGCCATAAATTACGCGGTATGAACATTCATTTGAGCGATGTAGATTGTGACGAGACAGAGATAGGCCTACTCATTGGGTGTGACTACTTGGGTTCCATTATGACCGATTCACAAACGGTACTTCTTGGTGATAGTCTTTTAGCGCTGAAAACTAAATTAGGCTGGACTCTCCAAGGGCCGTTAGAATCAACTTCAGGAGGAACTAAGACCAATACATTGTTTTGTTATCCGCAGGAAATATGGGATATGGAATCGCTGGGCATAACAGATCCTTACATGCAAAAGGAACGGCAAGTGATTGAAACGGAGCTGTTGAAATCCTTCAACGACGATTTAAAAATAAACAAGGAAGGAAGATACGAAGTTGGTCCTTTGTGGACAGAAAATTCTTCTAAAATCGACACAAACTACGAGCAAGCGATGTCAAGGTTGCATTCGGTGACTAAGAAGTTGAAGAACACAGGCAACCAATACCGTTACATACAGAAGTTGCGGGGCGATTTCAGACAACGATTTAGAAATAAGTATATTTCGTTGTTATTAATTAGTAGAGTTAAGAAGAAAAGTTGTGAACCGCAAGTAGGTGACATTTCCCTTATCAACTTTGGAGAAAAGAATATTGATTGGCCGGTTGATACTATGAGCGAAATGTACTCCGGAGCAGCTGGTTGTACAGGAGTTATGAAGCTGGGAACAGCATCAGGGACAAGATAACACCCAGCCAGAACTTATATCTTCTGGAAATAGCGACAAGTAATATAGGTACCGGAGTTACAGGTGAGTCAAATTAGGACAAGTTGAAACTGAACGCTTGGCTACTCTAGTAATTGAGACCTATTCGAACACATAATATATTACTTTTGTAGCTTGTCTTTTGTTTCGATATGTGTGTTAAAGTAAGTACTTGTCGTCTATTTTTTCTGTCGGTTGGGAGGGTGTTGTTGTTTTTGATTTGTTAAACATAGTTTTATGCAATTTTCTTTCGAGTGGGAGGATGTTGCGGACTGGCAACCAACTGAAAAATATAGTAATGTCAGTGTCTAATGAAAATTGGGTTTTGTAAAATGACTTGTAAATGAGGTACTAAATAAACGTATTTTAATCCGAAAAGCCGCGCTGCTTATTTTACAACTACTGAATGTAAACACTGTTGCTAGCTATTTCGGGTTCGGGGACACACTGTGGTCGCGTTTGACGAATTGAGCAAACGAATCCGAACAATAGTTTTTATATTTAACTAGCTTCTGCCCGCGACTTCGTCTCGTAAAATTATACATAAAAACCTTCCTCGTGAATCACTCTATCTATTAAAAAAAATCGCATCAAAATCCGTTGTGTAGTTTTGAAGATATAAGCACACATAGGGACATAGGGACATAGGGACAGAGAAAGCGACTTTATTTTATACTATGTAGTGATGATGATGATAATGATAATGATGAACTAACTCCATCTTCCATGCTGGTCTGGGAGCAAAGGCCAAACATAGAATGTACCAGTTGCTTCTCTTCCTGCGCAGATAGTAAAAGCCCATCGAGGGAATAGGCGAAATTGTTAGGAATCATGTATTTATAGGCGATGCGGCTACCCATCACTATTTTGATTTCATTTTTGCCATCTATACGTTCACAATTTTGCTAATCGTGGCCTAGGTTATGCCACCTTAGGCTCCGTCTACCCCGTAAGGGATAAAGACGTGATTTGTGTATGTATGTTCACATAATCTCGACCATGCTCATACAAAATGAAATTCAAAAACGCATAGTTCGATGTGTTTATATAAAATACTAGCTTCTGCCCGCGACTTCGTCTGCGTAGAATTATACATAAAAACCTTCCTCTTGAATCACTCTATCTATTAAAAAAAATCGCATCCAAATCCGTTGTGTAGTTTTGAAGATATAAGCATACATAGGGACATAGGGACAAAGGGACAGAGAAAGCGATTTTATTTTATACTATGTAGTGATTCCGCTCCTTATGACCTCAGGAATACACTGTTCAAATCTCTCGCAATGCTCACGCCCACCGTGTATCTCTTCATTCTTCTTATCCGTGTGTGAAGAAAAAAGGAATGCGCGTATAAATGCCACCTGAATGACTTTGACTTTGGAAATACTTCGGTACTACCAAATGAATCTTTATTTTTACTTTTTCGGTTCTACCGTTAGAAATTAAATTTCTAAATGTCGGTGAAAATTAGAACACATAGAAAAATCCGAAAAGTAAAGCTATGGCCGGGAATCGAACCCGGATCCTCGTCATTCCGTGACGCGTGCTATACCCCTACACCACCCATAGCAGGTCACTACTTCGGTACTCTAACAATGGAATTTATTTATTTAATTTCCTACTAGCTTCTGCGCGCGACTTCGTCTGCGTAGAATTATACATAAAAACCTTCCTCTTGAATCACTCTATCTATTAAAAAAAACCGCATCAAAATCCATTGTGTTGTTTTGAAAATATAAGCATACATAGGGACATAGGGACAGAGAAAGCGACTTTATTTTATACTATGTAGTGATGAGAGTGATTATATCTTTTTTATTTCTTTTTCCATGCTCGGATACACCCCGTTCAACTTTGTCTCACTGTCGACTGACATTATTGTGATATCTGAGTGCGGCAATTAATAAATAACAATGCCATTAATTTGCAATGGCTAACTCGGGCGGTGCCGTAACGCTAGCTATAACTGGCTTTATTCGCTCATAACGCTATAAATATTTGCCTCGTAAATAACTTGACTGCAATTATAATGGTTAGAACGGGATTATGATTCAGAATGTTAGGCATTACGTTCTGGAAAATTCTATTTTCACACACACACACAAATCACGTCTTCATCCCTTACGGGGTAGACAGATCCTAAGGCAACAGGTACAGGCAAGATTGTGGGCGTATAGGTGGAAAAACGAATCAAAATAGTGATGGGTTGCTAGCCTCATCGCCTATAACATGATTCCTATTATGATCGCCCATTCCCTTGATGGGCTTTTACCATCTGCGCGGGTAAAGAAGCAACTGGTACATTCTATGTTTTTCCTTTGCTCCCAGACCAGCATCGAAGTAATAATAATTCTATGTTCATTCCTAAATAAGTTATTGTCGCTCTCATAAAACCCCTTTGTTCTACAGTACTTAAGAACTCAGCAAGGTCACCGTAAGTTCAAAACTTCTACTTATATCAGAAATTAAGTGACAAAATACTTGTCCTTGGCGAGCAGTCTCGCTAATCCTGCCGCTAAGTAGCAGTGCTTGCACTGTTGTGTTCCGGTGTGGAGAGTAAGACAGCTGGGGAAATTACGGGCACAAGAGGCATTGCATCTTAGTCCTCTAGGTTGGCATCGCATCTGCAATCCCTCCGGGGTTGCGGGTGTCTATGGGCAGTGGTGATCACTTACCATCAGGTGACCCACTTGCTCGTTTGCCTTCCTATTCATATAAAAAAAAAAAAAAAAAAAAAAAAAAAAAAAAAGTAGATGTTCCACGGGAGTTTGTAATTGTGTCATTCAAACAGATGACGCTTAGCGACACAAATTCGCATAGTAACACGCTCACGTGACAGCTAGTAACAGATAGAAAAATTCGAAGGCTTACCCACCTGCTCTGGGTAGTGTAGGGGTATAGTATAGGTGTTCTAATTATCAGTGTCGTTTTGAAATTTGACATAAACCACAAGACCACTAGTTAAAAGTACTTCTGGAAGGCAAATTCAAATAGCGAATAGAACTTTTTGATTATCATAAATCCATAAAAATGTAGAGCTACTTTATTTTCAACTCACCAGTGCCGTTTCAACACGTAAAACAAAAAGTAGCAACTCCATTAATGATTCAGAAACGAATAATTCCGACGTTCACAAACGACTGTTTTGTCACGTCTCGAACAAACTTCCACAGACAGCTACCTTTATTTGACATGCACGAATATTTTCGCACATCATTACCCGAATAATTTGTCCCTTCAAAAGGCCAACTCAAATATTCGCCCGCAAAACGAAAACAACCGAAGCAAAACAACCCTTAGCCCCACTCGAGTAAGAACCTTCCAGAAAATGCTTTTGCATTTGCCGTGGGAAAATATTACGTTTGTACCATTAAAATCCATGTAGTGTGAACGAGCTCGCGTCTGTTTGCATTCAAAAGCTCGACCAGTAACGAATCCGAAGATTGCCGAACGCTGCCGAATTTCCACGAAGTCAGTTTTCCATATCAGAAAACTGGAGCAGTACCAGATATTTGCAAGTCGTTCCCTGCGTCCCAGTAAATATTATATGGTTGACTGTCATTTGTTTAACGATTCACGTTTGGAATTTTCTCACTTATCATCTGCTTCTCTGTTTAGCACGCTTTGTGGGAAAGGGATGCGCGTATCGACAGCAAGAGTCGCTGAGTAGTGGCAGCCGTTTAGATGCTATTGTGTGTATTTTTTCTTGTAACGCCACGTTTTATTTAAGATCGTGTTTCATTGGCATAAAGCAGGATTTGGATCGTCGCTGAAAAGAGGTTGCGTCTTTATTATACTAGTATCGGTGTATTTTCTACCACGTGGTTTTTCAGTGTCACGGCGGGCATGCTATTGGGCGGTCGTTGAAATGTTTTCCCGCGCTTTGCGATCGCGAATGGAAATTTAAATTTGATATTCGGAATTTGAATTTTGCTTTTTCGAAATGAGCTAGCACGCGTCGCTGGCCATGTGTTTTTATTTTTTTTAACAAAGGTGGATTTGTTTTGTTTAAAAAAGTTATTTTGTAAGTACTAAAAAGTTTACCGAACAACTTTATGTATACAATACATACCTACTGAAGTTAGATAATATAATTTAATCGATATAATTCGACGTTAAATTTGGATTGCTTGAATTCTTTGATGTTTCGGTTTTAATAGGCAACATAAACAGACGAAACTGTCGTAGTTACGAGATCGTTATTCACTAGAAATGTTGATGACAGCTGCTCCTTTATAAACAAACTGATAAAACATTATTTATAAATAATAATCTTTGTAAGAAAATATGAAAACAAAACTGATTGACTCATCAACCCTCCGATCAAAATATTGGACCCAGAAACTTGTTCCCTTTTTACAAGCTTTTATTTAACTTGCATATTATTATGTAAGTATATCACCATCTTATTCGGTAATCCTGCCGCTAAGTAGCAGTGCTTGCACTGCTGTGTTCCGGTGTGGAGAGTAAGACAGCCGGGGAAATTACGGGCACAAGAGGCATTTCATCTTAGTCCTCTAGGTTGGCAACGCATCTGCAATCCCTCCGGGGTTGCGGGTGTCTATGGGCAGTGGTGATCACTTACCATCAGGTGACCCACTTGCTCGTTTGCCTTCCTATTCATATGTAAAAAAAAAAAAGTATGTATGTAAGTATGTATGTTTGTCGGGGTGGAATCTTGCGACTTAATTTTGAAACAGATTTCTTCAACCGATTGAGCTGAAATCCTACTAATATTATAAACGCGAAAGTTTGTAAGTATGGATGGATGGATGTTTGTTACTCTTTCACGCTAGAACGGCTGGACAGATCTGGATGGAATTTGGAACATAGATAGATTATAGTCTGAAATAACACATAGGCTACTTATTATCCCGGAAAATTGCGTAATTCCTGCGGGATAGCGAAAACATGTTTTTTTGCAGATGAAGTAATTATCAAGGGCTAAAATAAATACCTACGTCTTTTATTCTTGTAACTAGCTGTTTCCCGCGACTTCGTCTGTTTATCGCGCCCTCGGGAACTATACGAGCTTCTGAAAACTATCCTATTATTTGATTTGGACTTTAAATGATGTATGCAAAATTTCGGATTGCCTGGAGCTTTATCTGCAAACAACTTTTTAAATAAGTAAATATACCGCTAGAAATAAGCAATTTCCCGGGAGGAATAAAGTCTTTTATCTTATAGATAAATCACGTCTTTATCCCTTACGGGGTAGACAGAGCCCAAGGTAACAAGACCTACAGGCCACGTTTAGCAAGACACTGAGGGCGTAGAGGTGGAAAGTGGAATCAAAACAGTGATCGGTTGCTAGCCGCATCGCCTATAACATGATTCCTGACGATGATTTGATTTGATGATGATGATTGATTGATGAGTTAAAAAAACGCTACGCAGAAACTGCTGAACCGATTTATACCAAACATGGCTAAGTACAAGCAATGAACCTGGCTTGTGAATAAAAAAACCGCATCGAAATCGGTCCATCCGCTTGAGAGTTACGACGCCGCACACAAACACATCGACGTCAAACTTAACATCCCTCTTTTTGAACTGGAGGGTAAAAAGCGATCCGTGGGGATTCCTTATTTTATGTAATTTTTCAGTCGGCCGCCTTCAAAAATTGTTATGGAAATATCTTAGAGTACCTACACAAAATAATGAGTTTTGTGATTAATATCTTTAGTAAAAACGTTGAAAAATATATTTTTATACGACAATTTTTTAATCGAGAGCGAAACGCCAGCGAAGCGTTTCCGCTTCAGCTTATGCACCAATGCTTTTATGTGTTTGTATAGTACTGTATATAGTATAGTTCTCTCTTACTCTACTTTATATTACTATTAGTGTGAGCAGAGCGGCATAAGAAATTTTAATTTCAAATTTCAAAGTATAAATAAAAAAAAGAAACTTTTCTTTTTAATTTAAACTTTATTGTACAAACTGGCCGCCAAGGGCTTTTTTGCATATCGTTTTTTGAAACTCCCAGCGCATTCGGAAATACCATCATTGCCAAAAATGCGCCGCAAGAAACTTGGCAGAAACTCATTTTTTCCACGATAAAATAAAGTTACTACAATACTTAAATTCTACTTAACTTATAATACATTTATAAGAGGGATATATAAGATCCCTAAGTTAAGTAGGTACTTAAATAATATTAGTCTATAGTAGAGATGTAAAATATAAAGCCAACCGGCGTAGATTCTTGTAGAGCTTGTCATTACAAGCTCTCTGTAAGGGGGGCGATTTTTGAAAGCAAATCACTCGACATTGGTAAAAATCTGCTTATATCTACAAAACTACAGTTCGAATCGAATTTTTAAGTACTTCATAAGATTAATGAGAGCTGTAATTTTCTTCCAAGCTTGAAGTATTTCAAAAATATCTTGGGACAAATTACACCAATTGACCCAGCCCCAAAGCTTATACTATGGGCACCAGGCAACGGATAAACATACTTATATAATGTAGATAAATACACACAACATTCATGACTCGGGCACAAACATTCTTATTCATCATACTACATCCTACCGGGATTCGAACCCAGGACCTCTAGCTTGACTAACGTTGTCAATATTATCACTAAACTCGTCTCCGTCACTGTTTGTAAAATAGACGTTAACTGGTACTATGTAAATACTAATAGACCAGTAAAATGTAGATATTTTAGTACGTCGTCAAAAATATAAATAACAGTAGGTAATTACTTCAGTAAATGTACTACCTGCTTTAGTAAATTTGACAAATTTACAAATCGACAATAACTTCTTGACAAACGTTTATTAGCGTTCTAAAGACTCAATTATACAGCCAACGAGTTACGAAACAGTTGCTTGGCAAAAAACGCCTTCAACACAATGAAAATAAAGTTCAGTCTGTTTCGTTTCTCTCTTTGTGAATTTACGCTCGCGTGATAATTTACGTCGCCACATGTCACATGACAATCCAACGTGACTGGCTGGAGTAATTTGTACTGATACTAAGTAAAAATAATAGGTAAAAGTATCTGGTAAAAATACTACGTGAAATACTTGTTTGGTAACAAAAATAATAAAATGTATTCTAATGTTTGGACTCTATAGGGATCAATCACACAAACCTTCATAGGTACCAGTTCGATCATTCAGTCCCACATTTTATAAAGAATGTTTTAGGTATGTGATTTGCCCAACAAACACACGCAAGAGTCTTTGACAAAATGTTATGTTCTACATTTTCGCGATTTTTAATCGTAACGCGTCTTAATTATGCCAATAACATTTTATAGGTACCTACGTTATAAAATCTAATGCATTGCAATATTCTCATTCTATATCAATATAAAGAACCACTTTTAATAAAATAAACACCATTCCCTGTTTCAACAATACTAAGTAAAAAATACTTGAACGAAACAATAACATTACAATTTATTGTTTAAGTTATTCCTTTTATCTACACTAATTAGTACATTCACGGTTGGTACCATTGTTAAAGAACAAACGTATGTTGTCAACGATAAAGAAAGAGTACGTACAGACATTAATTTTAAAGAAATACAAATACAGGCTGTTTCAAAACTATCCTTAAAGCTGGAGTTTAATGTTTTCTTGTAAAAACAAATTGTCAATATATATCATTGGAGTGCAACCCTCTAGGGTCTTTAAGTAAGTGAGTAGTTCACAATATCGTAGTACAGTTTATTACTCCAGTAAGTGGTGTTTTAGTATACATAAAGTCAATTCCTATCGTAAAAAGTATTAACTATCTTTCTCAATTCACAAGACAACTAAGGTTGTTGAATTAAGTGTCAATGTGTGCGAAAATAAAATGCATATCGCTAAAGTGTCCTAAACGTGAATAGTGTTAAGAAGTTTTACTAAAACGTGAACTGTATGAACAAAATAAACACTCGTGTAACATCCCGCTACGTGAATAAGAATGAGCTTATAGCCCGTGAACAAGTGCGGCAAGGTAGCGCTTATCACCCGTGAACCGGTGATAAGCGCGCTTATACCCGGTGAACATAAGCCGGCAAGTTGCACGGCGCGTGTTCGGAGTGCGCGCGGCGCGCGGGGCGCGCGCGCGCGTGCAGTCTCGAGCCATGCGCTGAGACCATGGAGACCATCGCCGAGGATGCTGAGGCGGAACTTGAGCTCGGTAACTTATTCTATTTAATAAAAATGAATCGTCGAAATGTATAGCGCATAACTTTCTAACGACTGCACCGAATTGAATATTTATTGTCCAGCTGTGTTTGTTATTGTTTGGATAAGGTTTATATACAATAAAATTTTGAAAAAGCATACTGAAACAGGGGTGAAGCTGCGGGCAACAGCTGGTTTAATATAAAATTAGTACTATTGCCCAAGCCCTCTCATTATGAGAGTGTGCACAGCCAGTAGAACATATAATAAAGCATGCGCTTATTGCCCCTGAACTTCAAGTGCGTCAACTTTGCACTTATTGCCCGTGAACCGGTGATAAGCATGCGCTTATAGACCGTGAATAAGTGCTTCAACACCCCGCTTATCATCTATGAACTGATGATAAGCAAGCGCTTATAGTCTGTGAACAAGTCCGTCAATACAGCACTTATCACCCGTGAACTGGTGACAAGCGCGCTTATACCGCGTGAACATAAGCCGGCAAGTTGCACTCGTCTCGAGCCATGTGCTGAGACCTTGCAGATCCTCGCCGAGGATAAGGCTTTGTAACTTTTTTTTTAATGTAACTGTTGTGTAGACGACCTTTTTTATCCTCGCCTTTTCCCGCCAGATAAAGTTGGTTTTCCTAATCTTGAGGCACCATTTGTTCGCCGATAAGCGTTGTCATTAGGCCCATGTACTTGATGTTCCTTTGGACATTCATCAGCCAGGTAGTTAGAGGCCTGGCCCTCTCTCTTTTTGGTGCAGTCATAGAAAGGCACTTCTTTGTAATGTGATCTTCAGATCTATGCATCACATGTCCGAAACACCTCGGTAACAGGTGTGAAATAGTTCGTTTCGGACTGAATCTCTAACCGTAAGTCCTAGCCACCGAAGCATACGCATTTCGGTAGTGTGTCGTTGCTTCGTAGCGAGCCTACGTTTAATTACGTAGAGTATAAAGGTGCGACTACACCGGTGCGTAAAAGACGTTGACGGTGCGTTTACGCAACAAAATGTATGGAAGTACTGTGAGAAAACGTGATGTGTACGACACGTCACTCCGTATACGCAGCGGTGTGATCGCTTCTTAACTGTTGCGGAGAGGACCAAGGACACTTTTTTGCATCTTTTACTTTTATCATCTGCGCGGGAAGAGAAGCAGTGGTGCATTCTATGTTTTTTCTTTGCTCCCAGAGCAGCATAGAAGAAAACAATAACTTCTAGGAAACTTATTTAATCGCCACTTAAATTAGTTGTTGGCGGGCTCGCGTCAACTGGCAATATTAATGGCCCATTTAAAGATAACTGCAATTTTATTAACTTAATTTATTGACTCGGTGCATCGATCCTCGAGGGATGTGGTGGCCTTATGTGAAACTGTATAAATAAAGAATATTTTGTTCAGCTTACCGTGTTTAAATTTAGTATGTTTAGCTTTTTCTAGATTAAATCTTGCAAGACAAATATGAACTTATAGATTAAATATAAATATGAGAGAGAAATTCCATACCTGTACCGTTCAGAAATGACGGCATAGCGCTCAGAGTTATTTAATGATATAGTAACAGCCTTCTAAGCGTTATTCGCGCTGGTTCATTTCACATGTTAATTTTTTCCATGGGCTTGTAGTCTATTACGGGGTAGACAGAGCCAGATGAGTAATAAGACCAAGTTTATTCAACACAGTTCCATACCATAGGCCGGCACAGACGTGCTTAAAATAGAATGTTTACCTATATTGTTGGACGGGAATAACGATTGAGTCATTAATACCTCGGATATTGGCACTGGCAGACGCAAATATAATAAATCTATAGGCATGGGCTATAGTTTGTGTCGAGAGTAATCTCCTTTGGATTTATTGCCTGCCGTCTTTTACTCCCAGTTTCGGATGCTTGGAGATAGTCTATCATTAGAGGAAGGCTCTATATGTATCTACTAGCTGTTGCCCGCAAGTTTATCTCTATCCCGCAGGAATTACGGACATTTCTGGGATAAAAAGTAGCCTATGTGTTATTACAGACTATAATCTATCTATGTTCTAAATTTTATCCCGATCTGTCCAGCCGTTCTGGCGTGAAAGAGTAACAAACATCCATTTATGCTTACAAACTTTCGCGTTTATAATATTAGTAGGATATCTATATGAATAAAAATTAATTGTCGAAATGTATGTACGCGCATAGCTTCTAAACGACTGCACCGAATTGGATAATTCTGTTTTTGTTGCGTTCTTTATTGCCAGGACAAGGTATTAAAGTAAAATTAAAAAAAAATTACAACAGCTATACAATAGAAATGAATCGTCGAAAAGTGCTGATTGGGAACTTCACACACACCATTGAATTGCTTCAGAGGCGTGTGAAGGTTTCACGTCTTCCTTCACTGAAAAGCTCATGGGAAATTTCAAATTGTAATTTCGCACATAAATTCCGAAATACTATAGGACACCTAGTACGTAATTAGGTACCTATCGGAAATATGTCGGGAATTATATCTTACTAGCTGTTGCCCGCAACTTCGTCTGCATAGAATTCGTTTATCGCTATCCCGCAGGAATTACGCAATTTTCCGGGATAAAAAGTAGCCTATGTAATATTCCAGACTATAATCTATCTATGGTCCAAATTTCATCCAGATCTATCGAGCCGTTTTGTCGTGAAAGAGTAACAAACATCCAAACATCCATACTCACAAACTTTCACATTTATAATTATTAGTAGGATATTAGTAGGAAGTAGGATGGATTTTATTGCTAGCCACGTTCTTCTCCCAGTTGTATCAAAATAGTGATAGGTTGCTAGCCGCATCGCCTATAACATGATTCCTAAGATTTTTCCCATTCTAAGCTTTTACCATTTGCGCGGGAAGAGAAGCTGCTGGTACATTCCATGTTTTTTTCTCAAACGTTGTAAATGTCGTCATTGTATTCTAAGTAACAGAACACGAAGGGCCGTGTTGCCGAATTTCATTGCAGGCGCGATTTTCTGACCATAAATCGGATTGCTGGACTGTTTTTCATTTGTTTTATTTTTTTTTTAAGTCAAAGAGACTATGGAATAATGATGTCATACAGCCAAGTCGATGGCCGCGGAGGGTGCGTTTTGTTCGAGTCTAACGTTTTATCAATGTCTCAAATAGTTTACGTTGACGTTGATAAAGTGTAAAACAAACTAGTACCTTTTTTTAACGTAATTTTATTATGTTTGCTTAATAAGTACTTGATTTTGTGACTTTTGATATTTCCATTTTTATTGTATTATTATTTCTTTCTTTTTGTGACATCTAGTATTATTTTTTATTAATTTGTCACCGACGTCAATATGAATTCTTTGCTTGTCATTTTATGTAAACCAATGTTTTTTTTAATATTGAATGATCAAAACTAAAATGAACCAAACTATCCATGTAAATGTTTTTCAGGATTTTTGAATCATTGTTTACAAAACCATACATTGTTTGATGTTTTAAGTGGCTAAACTTTAAATGAAAAAATTTTGTAGGGGTGTTCAGGACCAACCCAACCTTGCTGATATATCCCGGAAAAAAATCTGAGACTTTGTATTTTTAACTACTACACAAGATGTCTAAGAATTATCCCGGTATATCACCAGGTTGGTTTAGTAGACGTGAAAAAACATAACCTTCCTTCAGCCAGCCGGTTAAAAACTGAAGCGTTCTGCGTTAAGTCAATAGTCGAGGCGTTATCTCGATTCCATTACCATGTAAAATGGGACAGACGAACACACAAGTTTTAGCAAAATAAATTATGTTTTTTCATTAGAAATATCACACTTCACGGTTTTTGTATTCATGTCTTATTTTGTGACTTATTTGTCTGTTTTACGTCCCTGTTTAAAAAATTACTGGCAAATATAATATTTTATCAATGCAATGCAATCCTCTAGTGTAGCGGGTATCCATGGGTGATGGTGCTTGCTTACCATCATCAAAAAAAGATGATAAGGAAAATACTCAAACAGGTTAAAAATAAGATATATTTGCATATGAAACCTTCTTAAACAACGGGTATTGTTTACTTTGTTCTTTGTTTTTGTATTGTTTTGTACTGATTTGTGGTGTTAATAAAGAGTATTTGTATTGTATTGTATTATTTTTAATCTTCCATGCTGGTCTGGCAAAGAAAAAACATAGAAATTAATACCAGTTGCTTCTCCTCCCGCGCAAATGGTAAAAGCCCATCGAGGGAATGGGCTAAAATCATGTTATAGGCGATGCGGCTAGCAACCCATCACTACTTTGATTCCATTTTCCACCTATACGCCCACAACCTTCCCAAACGTAGCCTTTAGATCTAGTTACCTCAGGGGCTGTCTATCCCGTAAGGGATAAAGACGTGATTTGTGTATGTATGTATGTATTGTTTTTTTTGGGCGTGCTTTTACAAGAAACGGAGCGGAGTCTACAGCGCGATTGATTTACTTTTAAATTTATTATAATTTGTTCCAATTCACGACTACTTACCGAAGAGTTACTATAATATTAGTTTGTACCAAGCCGGAATAAAACTGAAAACCTAATATTTTCCTCTTTATCATTATTTTTTTAATATTGAATTCTTAAAAACAGTTCTTAATAAGGTGTCTGAATGGAACGGAATAGCGTGGGAATAGCTGCCGAAACGCCTGTCAAAGTGGAGGCGTTTTTCCAACTGCACGCATGATTTTTAAGGTTATAAAGGCAACTTGTGTGTTTATACAATTTAAATACATATTGTGGAAATGTCATTCTCTCCTTCGGCTCGTGGCAAGATATCTCGGGACTCGTGTAGTAATGACATACTTTCCGCACTAGCATCGAAATATACTATTTTCTGCCTACCCGCAAATTAAACTTTACGTTCGTTTTTAAACGACAACTATGCGTTAAGACTTCGCCCCAAACCTGTTCTTTAATTTCATAAAGCGTCAAGGCCGTTTAATAATTCCAAGGTATTTTAATCTTGTTTAATCAAAATACCGTGGGTTTTCAAAGCTTTTATTAACGCGCCATTAAAACTTTTTAATGAGGGTACCCTGTAACGGACACCGCGGCAACTGCGGACAACTAAACAATAGCACACAGAGTTTGAACAGTAGCGCATGAAATACTTAAATGACCGAGTAAGCACGAAATGCGAGTGAAACGTTTCTCAGTGTGGGCAAATGTTTTCCTGTGTGTGCCTTTGTCCACTTCAATTCTTTTAAAAATTTGCGAGCCAGTTAGGTAAGATATGTGGCTTTGCGTTATGATGTGAGTCTGTCTTGCTCCGGGTCGTTTTTTAGGGTTCTCTACCCGAAGGGTCCCGTTAAACATGCAAAACTTGCGTTAAGATTGCTGAAACTCACATATGGGGGCTTGTAAGTTTCATTTGCAAGGTTGCAACGTTCTAGCAACGTTTGAGAAACATTGATGCAAAGCTCTAACGGCCGCGCTGTATATATACCCTGCAAGTTTCATAGACCTGATCACTAGAACTTTACACAACTTTCAAATGCAACTTTGCTCAAATGTTTCAATTGTAACTTTCAAGAAAGTTTTCACGAAAACTTTTAATAAATTATAATTTCTATATGTCTACAACGTCACATATGCAACTTGCAGAAAACTTTCATTTAATAAGTTGTGGCAAAGTTACATTTGTAACATAGAGGTAACTTGGGCAATTAATGTTGCTATAATAACGCACATGTAACTTGCAGGAAACTTTCATTCAATAAGTTGTGGCAAAGTTACATTTGTAACATTAACGTAACTTGTGCAGTTAATGTTGCTATAATAACGCACATGTAATTTGTACGAAACTTTCATTCAATTAGTTATGGCAGTTACATTTGTAACATAAAGGTAACTTGTGCAATTAATGTTGCTATAACAACGCACATGTAACTTGCAGGAAACTTTCATTCAATTAGTTATGGCAGTTACATTTGTAACATAAAGGTAACTTGTGCAATTAATGTTGCTATAATAACGCACATGTAACTTGCAGGAAACTTTCATTCAATAAGTTGTGGCAGTTACATTTGTAACATTAACGTAATGTTTATATCCAACTTGCATTTAAATTACTTGTTAAGGTTGCGGTTATGTTTCATATTAACGGTAAAGGCAACTTGCGTGCAAACTTTACATACAAGTTTGTAATGTAACATTATTGTAAGTTGCTGTAGACCGCCAAAAAGTGTCTTAGTATACTGGCCACAGAGAGATGTATAGCTGTGTAGGCAAAGCTCCACGGGTCTCAAATACCAATTTATTTCTTACGCGTCGACTAGGAAGCATTTGGAACTTATGGAAAACCAAAAAACTGACCCTAAAAAAGTACTTTCTTAGGTCCATTAAGTCCAATTCCTACCGAGATGACGCGTGAGAAATAAACTGATATTTGAGACCCTTTGATCTTTGCTCACACTGCTAAAAATCTCTCCGTGGCCAGTATACTAAGAAACTTTTTAACGGTCTACACAGCCACTTACAACAAATTACATTTTCAAACTTATAAAACAATCACACATTTAAACAGTTATAGCCTTTAACTATTAATATTAAAAAGTGAGTGAAATTAAAATATATCTTATCAAAAATTGTATTTATTTTCTATTGTTTAACACTGCATTAACTAGTTAATACAATACCAAGTGATAAAAAGTCCTTGAAACGTTTTTTTTATACAACAATAACTTTCTTTATCAACCAAAAAAATATCCGAATATATATATATAGTTTAGTAAAGAAGGTTATTCCTATCGATAAAAAAGATTCAGGCATTTATATAGGCTGTTGCAGGTTCAAGCTGGACTTAATAAAAAAAAAGAAAAACTTATTTGGACATGTCTAAATAATAAGTATTTTAAGAAAATCATCAAAAAGTAAAAGAGTTTTCTTCGTCCTATCAGCCTATGCTGATACATCACTTAATCTTAAGCCATATACATTGCTAGCAACACCCACATAGTATACTATATACAGACATATTAGTTGTTAGAGTATGTTCAAATTACAGCAAATATTATTTATTATTGACATCAAAACAAGAGGTTTCTATCTTTTAAACTCTATGTTGATACATCTCTTCCACCACTGTCTGATAAGTTACTGATAGTTTCTTAAGTCTCAGACAGCAAAGAAGCCGTATCTGTCCGTTTCGTAGTAATAAATAGACGGAACCATAGATATCTAACAAATAAGCTATTAGGAACTTATCAGACAGTGATGGAACAGGCCCGTATTCAAATCTAAAGCAAATACTATTTTGACAGCACATGCTGGCAACTTTTAAAGAAAGATAAAATTGCGGAGATCATCGGTGTTACACACACCTTAAACTAAGAAGTATTTTTCTATGACTAAAAAAGTTAGTTCTTGTGGCCCCACTGTTATAAAAATCCTCACTAGAGATAATAAAATTAGGTTAGGTTTGTTAGGTATCTTCAAATGCCCGAAGGGCAAACGGAATGGAAAGTGGGGTTCCGTCAACCTGGTGGAGTGTAATTAGACTTTTTTATAACAGTGGGGCTACGAGGATTATATAAAGATAAGAGAAAGATATAATGTGTAGTTTAAGCGTAGTAGTTGCGTGTTGGAACTCTTGGAACCAGCTCATGCCATGCCGTTCAAAACTTTCGTCAGTCATATTCGGGAAACTCTCTTTCACTGCAACTGAAACAAATAACATAAAAATATAGTAATGTAACTAACTAGCTTATACCCCGCAACTTGGCCCCCGTGGAAGAGTGAAAATTTAGTCCAGTTCCCTATCCTGTGGGAATTATGGAAAATCCCTTCAAAATCGAAATCGAAAATCAAATTCAAAATCGAATTCAAAAAAAAAAACAAAAGGCAGTTGGCATGTTTTTTAAATTTGGAATTATTTAAATGCCATTTGCATTTAAATAAGTGGCCAATAATGTTATTTTTGCAACAAAACATTTTGAGTTCTACGCCCGTGATACAAAAAGTAAATCGGGAAAAATGTGGGTGAGCGTGTATTTTTTATTATTATTTTGTCATTTTGAATTTAAATTCAAAAGGTAATTACCATTTTTAAATTGTGAATAAACCGGCATGTTTTTAAGTTTATTGGCAACTAGGCGGTAGTGTATTTTTTTTTCACCGTGAGAGCTGAAAATTCGATCAATGTACGATTGAAAAGGCAAAAATTAAGTTTGCGATTTTTTTTTTTTAAATCCCATGTCTCACAAAAATAGTAATGCCTATCTGAAAATACAAGTACTCAAAAATATTGAGCAAAAATAAAAAATTGAAAAGTTAGCTTAAAATGGTGCTATGATCAAAACATTGAACAAGGGTGTTCATTTTCGAAAAAAACCTAAAAGTCCGAATATCTCGGAAACCGTGCAACTTTTACTGAAGCTATTTTAGCTTTATTATAACGTCCTAAGTGCCCTCTATCCATAGTTCAAGGGTTATCCACTCATTACCTAACACCCTGTATATCTGGTGTGTTGGGTTGCCGGTCACCAATTAAGGGTCTGGTGACGAAAATTTAACGACACCAAAAAACTTACGTTTCAATGTAGCCATTAATTGCAGCGTAGACAATTTGAAGTTCTGTTTCTTTCCAGTCCAGGAACAAAATTGTGCCAGATAATTAGAAAAAATCTTTTCCAAGCTACGATTCATACAATCTCTTTCTCTACTGCCACCAGTGAATGTAAGAAAGTCAAACTGCAAGAAAATTATCATGTATGACTTACAATATACTATAAAATATACTTATCAACATATTAACATTATTAACTCGGTTTTTTAATATTGTCTGCTGCTTAGCGGCAGGATTAGGAATAGTATAGTAATATTATAGTAGGATACAGGCGCGAGAACGGGAACAGGGGTTGCCGGACTCGTATCTAACCTACTCGACCGGTAACCCCTTTCTTCCCGGCCGCAGCAGAAATGTACTATTTTCTGCCACATCAAGCACTGATAATTTTAATTACCCCCCACCATGCACTTCGCAACACAGAAAAAATAAGACGGCGGTGATTGCTTTCCACCAGGTGAGCCGCTGGCTCGTTTGCTCCCTTTCATTTAAAAAAAATAAATAAAATAAAAGTGTTTCTTCATAAAAACACTTACGTTTAACAACGGTTATTAATCTCAAAGACCACAATTTAAAGTTGTTTTTTTCCCCTGTCCATGAGCAATATTGTCACAAGTAATCAGAGATTTTTTTTTCCAGACATCGGTTGACACAGTCTCGTTCCTATAAAAATAAAACAATGTCAGTGGATAAGATGGGTCAGTCAGAACGGTCAATTTATGTAGACAGGCAATAATCAGCATGCCACTTTGCAGTGATAGAAGGGGTAAGCTAAATGAGTGTACTGATTTCGATCATTGAAACGATTCGTTTTTTTATTTATTATTATTTAAAAATCCGGCCAAGTGCGAGTCAGACTCGCGGACAAAGGGTTCCCGTACCATTATCTATAAACAGCGTAAGCAGAGCCCTGCCCTAAAGCAAAATGTACGCAGTGTGGGGTCACTTTATATTGGTCACTGATATATACAGACATACATACATTATCCTGTTATGACTGAATGAGTAGCATATAAAACCTAACTTTGGTGGTAAGTAATTAACATACCAGTTCCGTCCGAATGTTTTCATCACTGAGCATCATCATCATCAAGGTTTAGGTTCCGAGGGAATATTCAATTTTGTAAGAGATATTTCAATCGCTTCTACTTTCCTCCTGACATAATGAATATATGATTTTATCTCCCTCAGCTCTCCCACTATGACTCCTGAAATAACGAAAAATTTATGAAATAAGCTATGTAAATTAAATTATAATTAAGTTAAGTATACACAAAGAGTATAGTAACTATATATAGGTACTTTTCAACACCGAAACGCAGTTTCTTACCGGAGTGTAATTGTGCATGTCGCTCGTACTTCGGTAGGCCTTCTCGAAGCTCTTCATACGTCGGGATGTCGTACTTGCCGCGGCACGTGCCTCTTCTTGTGCCTTCAGCTCCGCCATGTTAAGAGCGAGCTTCTTCTTAATTAGGCTTTCTGAGTCTAACCACCTCGTGTGGGTGGCGTTGTTCCGCGCGCGCGCGGTGCGCTCCGATCCGACGCCGGCGTCCCCACCTCTAACGGTAGTAATTCAAATCCGTGGTCGCCGGTGCGATGCGACCACCTACCGTGACACGTGTTGCAACATGTCGGCGCCCGACGGAGTCTCCAATCCTGAGTCTGTAGCGACCGACTTCGCTAGTTTCGCTCTTGGTGCACTACGTGCTTCTTGTTCTTGTTTACCACTCTTAACACTCATTGTTGTCTATTCACTTTCCGTTCCGAACTCGTAAGGACCAGTTTTGTAACGGAAGGGCGGGATTGACTAATAAATGAAATTATGATTTTGTGGTTGTTATCCAGTTAATTAAACACACAATTTTTGAGATTCGTTTCTATTAAATTTTTACAAATGAGTCAATCAGGAAAGTATGTACTTATAACAAAAACAAAAGCCTACACGGACTTTCACACACCCGGCACTCCAAAGGTTTATTGTTCACTATAAGATTAATTATAAAGTTCACCCGGCACAATCACGTAATAATTCCGGGAGCAGAAATGCGCATGCTCTCGCCGTCAAAGTCTGTTTCACACTGGTCGGGCTCGGGCCGTCGGGCGGGCGGGCCGCGGCGCGCGCGTCGGCATCCCCCGGCTCAAGGTCGACCGGGCGGCACCGTGTATTCACTCGAAGAATATCGTACCGGCGTTTTTCTCTTAGCTGGCCGTCCAATACGCAGTTTGTCCAAATAGAATTGGCATTGTTATTTTTTTTTAGTATGCTCCAATTCGAAAACCATTTCGAGGAAAACCATAATTTATCCGATTTATCTTGTCCGATTTCAAAAATACTTTATGATTGCAGATATTTTTGTAAAAGTACTTTGAACCTTTGTTTGAAATGAAAATGAAAATGAAAATGAAAATTTATTTTTGCAAATTGGCCGCCACCCTAGTAGCATTTTTTGTTGGCATTATGTTGGACCATTGTGGACAGCACTGGTTGGCCAACGGTTAGAATTGGCCGCGAAAAACTTGATGGACCATCACGTATGGGCCCTCGCGGAATTGCCTACAACGGCCCAAATGTCGTAGGGCCGTTGAACATTATTACAACGGTAGCCCAACGTTACGTCGGACATTGTTGGGCCTATGAAGAATTTCCTACGATGGTCTAACGTTACAAAGCCACGTAGGGCCTGTAATACTTATACTACGACCCACTAAGGGTGCTTTTCAACCAGCTAAACTACGCGCTACGTTGCTATGGATGCGTCTGATGTCCACCAATCATGTACATCGGATTTCATTGGTAGATATCAAACGCATCCATAGCAACGTAGCGCGTAGCCACAGCTGGTGGAAATAGGTTGGTAAGAAATATATGGGAACCTACCTACGAATAAATAAAACAGGTAAGTAGGTAGGTAGGTACTTTATTTTTACTAATCACAGACTTTTAAAAGGTCTTAACCTGTAGACATACAAAAATAATATCTAGGTAAGTAAGATTATTTAATAAGTATGTACTTCAGTTTAGGAATCTATCTAAAATAGTTTATGGATGAGTTACAACTTTTGGTATAGTTTGGTAATCGTTATACTTTATGCTATTTTATAAAAAAATCACAATTGTAATAAACTGAAATTATTTGAAATTTTGTAATATTTCTCGTATGTAAAAACTAAAAACCAATCTACAAAAAAGTTAAACAAAATACACGGACCTACCTACTACTAAACAAAAACTAAACCACTAAACTAATAACTACTAAAATTATAAGGAAATTGAATTAACAATGTCACGAGGGTAGGTATTAGTCTGACAATAACGAAAGTTTGTATTTAATTAAAAAAATAAAAAGTGTTCAGGGTGATTTAGAGAGAATGGCACGAGATTCAAATTTTTCGAGGTTTTTTGCTTATTGTGGCTTTCGTGTGCACTTTCTCATTCATATTCTTGAAATAGCGATAATGACAGAGTACCTAGTAATTTATTACATCAAAAGATATCGATAATACGTAGCCAATTTCATAAAAATACGGTATAATGCAATTTTATGGTTATACCGTATTATTATGAAATTGGCTACGTATGAACGTTATCTTTTGGTGTAATAAATTACTAGGTACTCTGTCATTATCGCTATTGTAAGAATATAATTGAGAAAGAGCACACGAAAGCCACAATAAGCAAAAAACATCGAAAAATTTTAATCTCGCGCCAATATCTCTAAATCACCCTTAAAAACATACAAAATAAAAATATTTAAATTAATAATATTTAAAAAATAGTTTGAGTTTTAGAGACAGTCTCGTACATGCACCCACCGTAAATAACTAAAAAAATAGTTTTGTAGTGGAGATGGAGGTGATGCAATAAAACGTAAGTCACTTGCAAGAACTATAATGAAGTATTCAAGTAACGTAAACACACACACACATTAGATTATAACAACATTTAGGTACAATACATAAGTTAATGGCAAAACGTAACCTCGCGTGACGGTGGCGGCAAGCGGACTGGACGCGTGTTATAGCGCGCGCGTCGGGAATGAATGAACGAACGAACGTTAACGAGCGAGAGCGACTGATTCAGTGGGCGCGTGAGAGAGTGAGACGAATGCATGAGCGCGGTGCGCGGGATTTGTCGAAGCTACGTTACCAAGCTAACAGAAATTTACAAGAGCGCGAAAGCGGTGCGCGAATGAGGCGGCCGTTTAGAATACAAACTGTAGCAGCGGGTTTTCTTCCTACAGTTTTAGTTTTACAGACAGTCCCTTACATGCACCGTAAATAACTTAAAAAATAGACAGTCTTGTACCTACATGCACAATAAATATTAACAAAAATAGTTTTAGCTTTGGACGGACATTGTCGTACATACGAAGTAACATACAAATATATAAGGCATTCTGTTACAATTATTAACAATTATTAAAACGGTAACAATAACTATTTAAAATAGTTTTTGGATGAGTTATTCTGGTATAGTATACAACTTTTTATTAGAAATATAATATAATAATATATAATGTTGTTACCTCTTCTACAGTGTGTAATCTGCGTAAGCTCTCATTTTAAAACTTACCTATCCCGTACTTGAAAAGCTAATCTAGAATAAAGTTAAAGAAAATTAATCAAAATACACGTTTACCAACAACGTATACCTACCATAATAATAGTAAACGGAAATATCAATGTCACGAACCATCTAGGGTTTATTTGTTAGATAATCCTTTGTAGTTTACTATCAAAATAAGATGTCTTAATACTTAAATAAACCATAGAGTACCCAAAAATACTATAGGTAAATGGCCTTAATTATTATTCGTAGGATATGGCTATAGCCAATGAGATTTTGGATCGTGTAAGGTCGATGTACATTCTACTTGTTTTGGCCCATTTCTGGCTACTCGTTGGCTATGATAACAATATTTTTGTATCGTTAGGCCACCGTTGGTTTGTTTCTTGAGGTCCTTTGTCTTGTAGCATTCAGAAGTGCCAACGTTGGTCGCCTAATAGTTGGCCAACAGTATATGAACTTGCAGTGGCCTGACGTTGGCAAATTGTTGGGCATTATAACAATATTTTGTTTTGTTGGGCTAACGTTGGTCGCCTAATAGTTGGCCAACAGTATATGAACTTGCAGTGGCCTGACGTTGGCAAATTGTTGGGCATTATAACAATATTTTGTTTTGTTGGGCTAACGTCAGTTTTGAGTTGGCCAACTAACTAACCATATCCCGATGGATCCCCCACCGTTGGCTCGAAGGTGCCAACCGTAAATGCTACTAGGGCAAGGGCTCTTTTACATGTCTTTTTGAAACTACCAGCACATTCGGAAAGACCATCATTGCCAAGAAGAATGCGCCGCAAGAAACTTGGCAGAAAGTCATTTTTTCAAATAAAAATACAGTAAGAATACTTAAATTCTACTTACATTAAATACATTTATATAAGGGATGTATAAGGTCCCCGAGCCTTAAATTATATTAATCTATAAATAGTAGAAGTCTCTACTGGTCAAAAAAATAAAAAAATAAAAAAAATAATAGTAAGTTCAGTGGAGGTGTAAAACGCCTCCACCGTCAAATAAACTAATTGGAGATGTCTCCAATGTCGCAGGAAAAAAAATTATATATAAAACAAAATTATGAAATATACATTTCATGTCAAGTAAGTAACCAATAAGCTTTTGGATTCCGAAGGCAAGCTTACGTCTGCCGCCCCCAATGTTGGCTTTCACGCACTCATGTCCTGCTCTGAAAGCAGAGCGGTACCGAGGGCATGTCTCGCTTCCGTCCCCACAGGCACACTATGGGAACGTTTTAGGAACTTCGACGTCGCTAGCCTGCAACTAAACAGTAAAAGAAAAAAGAAATGAAACCGGAAATCCATAAGCTTAACAATATACCTACCTAATATCTAGTTTAATACACATACGACATAGCAATATTTATGTCATTGTAAAAAATAATCATTATGAAAAATAGAATAAATATTTAAATAAACAATTACCGATTTTTGACCGAACGACCCGGCTTTTAGACAGAATCTAGCATCGAATGTTTGCCACAAAAATGAAAAAAAAAATTTTTAGCTATGGCAACTGTCACGTGTCACTGTCAAATCGACAAAACCATAGACAAAGCCGTTTTTTTTATAGCCAGCCGAACGAAGGCGATTGGGATTCTGTCTAAATTCACAAATTATCAAACAGCGAAAAAATATTTATTATTAATTAACAAAGCAACGTAAAAGCATAATATTCAAATTGGTTGCTTGAAATAGTCCATTTTATCAAATAAAGGTGTTAAAAGCACAGCTTAAAAAAAATGAACAATGCCAATTCAAATTCTCATTTCGTCCAACTTGCAGTTTGTTCAGTAAAACACGTAGGTACAAAAAAAGGGAAAACTTTAAAACAATGAAAACAAAATCTCTCGCCCGCCGGCCGCCGCGGCGGCTCGCTCGAGTCGAGACAGTTGAGTGTGGTTGAGTCGAGGGGCGCATGCGCGCGCACCTCGTACGAGTTCCCGCCCCGCGCCCTTTCCCCGCGTTCGCCCAGGCGCAGCGCAGGCGAGCGCGGCAGAATGAAATACTATTATTATTTTTATAAAACACTTAAAATTATGGTCGTATAGTCGCCCTACTTAACAATAATCATCAAGGGGGTGTTGTACTCAAAGAGGAATAAAATAAAAATAAACTTCGCATTTGTAATGTTTTATTCTTTTTAATTTTAATAATATCTATAAATTTCCCAATAAATTCTTAACAATACTAAATATGACGCGCAATCCCCTTTTGAGCCATTTGTTGGCCGATCGGGTACCTCCCATTTTGTTCTATGGGACTGTGACGTCATAGAACTGTTAACATTTTTCTTTCCCAGCAGTTCCATGGTAGAACAAATTGACACAAAAAATGTGCTATTTGTTCTATAGAACTAAAAGCACCTCAAGTTTCCCATCACAAATTTGAGGTGCTTTTAGTTCTATAGAACAAATAGCACATTTTTTGTTTCAATAGTTCTACCATGGAACTGTTGGGAAAAAAAAATGTTAACAGTCTTATGACGTCACAGTTCCATAGAACAAATGGGAGGTACCCGGACCCGGCCGATCTATTTGAGACTTCGTGTTAAAGTCTGTTCGTGATATAGCCTTTTCGTGGTAAAGTTTTCGTAGAAAAGTTATTCGTGGTTAAGTATTGACACGCAAAATTTAATTCTGCGCGGACGAAGTCGCGGGCAAAAGCTAGTAGGTAAAATATTCCGACCGCAACGCAACGACTTCATACCGACGCTTGAAAGACGAAATGTCATAAGCGACAAAATGGTAATTTTACAGAAGAGCCAAAATACCACGCAAATTTTTGAAAAAGAATCATTACAATTTAATTTGTTATCTGATTTACAAAAATCATCTTTGTAAATGACCATAGTGGTGTTCTCTATATGATGTGTTTAATACATTACCTACCTAAAAAAGTATTATTTCAGGATTTAGTGTCTCTTAAGCAAATCGATCCCAAAAAGTGCAGGAGGTAAAATTAGCTAACCAAATTATGTGACAAAAAATTTATCGAGTAAAAGAATCTAGCCTGAAAAATGATTTAAAAGATTATTAAGGAAAACTATCCTACCGCAAACATTTTAAATTTAATAGCAAGGTCATATTATACAAAAGTCATTATGGGCCACAAATAAAATCAACACAAATAATCTAACTGCAATGAGCATCAATTTTAAATTTACCTTATCTTAAATTTACCCCTCATTTTATTTATTTTCTACATAAATCACCAACACAATGCAAGTCATTAATGAAAAATGCAAATTAACCACCTGTTACGAAAATAAATCTCTACATATAAAATGCTTTGTCCTGAATGACTGACTAACTGACTGACGGATCAACGCACATCCTAAATCGCTGATTGTACAGACCTGAAACTTGGAGGGTGTGTTCTTTGTATGACGTAGGCATCTGATAAGAAAGGATGTTCCGAAATTCTACCTCTAAGGGGGAGAAAAAGGGGGACTAACTTTGTATGGCACAGCGTGATTCCTTGGTCCGATCTACTTCAAATTTTGCATAAATATTCTTGAATTGATTCTTGATTGATCTTGGCTTGTTTCAAATTTTCTTGAAATTCAACTAACGGGGTTATAAAGGGGTAGAAAGTTGTTTTGGGGGTGATATTCTTCAAAGTTGATATCAATACTGCTTATATAGTGCCTTTGATTTAAATTACATTTTATTCTGAAAATTCAATCCGATTTTATTCAAACAGGTTGAACATACTTAAAAGTTTGGTACAAGGCAAAACTCTTTAAAGTTGGAATGTCTCGAACGAAAGTCACTGTATTATATTAGTATCCACCGCATTTTGAAAGTTTGAAAACCTTAGAAAGGTCATGCGATTTTTAGAAATTCCCTCGCGATATGCACAAAGGCACCCTATCTCCGTAACTATAATTACTAGTCTTGATATTTCGCGCACAATTAAGAAATCAAAACTGCTAAAAACTAATTTCAGGACTTTCCGCAATTCCGGCGGGATAGGGAGTAAAAAGGGATTTATATTCTTACTTTGAAATGGTTCCATCTTCGTAACTATTATTACTAGAATCTTTAAACTTAGCATACCAATAGGTAATTGCGGTATCTGAAAACTGATGTCTATACTATATTTTGCAAAAATCCTCTGGGATAAGAAATAAAAAGAACCATTATGATAAATGATTTAGATCCTTGGTCGACATGTTCCTTGATAAGAAAGAACAAGCATTCAGAAGGGATTTTCCTAATTTATCACGAGATAGGAAATATGAAATAATGACTAAATACCACAAAATCTAATCTTAATTTCCATCGTGATCGTGTATGCAGTATTCCAGTGTTTTTCAAGGCCATATACCCCAAAATAACCCCTTTTCTATGCACTATTCGCCAAAAAGTAAGTGTTTACATTAATACACTACGAAAATATTGGAACAAATATTTATACCGTAAATCTTTAGCATTTACGTAAAAAATTACTTACCATGTTATAGTATAGCTCGATCAGTTTGTATGCCTACCTACATGGAAAAAATGTCATACGCGTGCCTTAGATGCATCGCGAAGCGTACCTACTGAATATATTTAGATGGCGTTTGTGTGGTACAGATGTTTCGGCGGAGGTTGCGTAAGCTACACTTACATTTTTAGATGGGTAATAACACACTTTTTAAATTCGCTCTATTGATATAAATACGTTCTGTTTTAGAAACATTTATGTATAGGAAAAAATATCGAACAACCAGCTCTAATATAAATGATGTGTTTTTTAAGACGATCTACTCAACCGCCTAGTTTAGATTTATATTCAGGAAAAACTAAATAAGCGACAGAAGTATTAAAAAAATACTGCAAGTAAAAAAGGATAAGCGACATGTCTCTCGAAACTAATAACAGGTAAAAGGTGATAACCTATAATCGTGCAGATAATTACTTTTAGGTTATTTTATCTAAGCCATGTTTTGTTTTTATGTGGATATAGGTAAAATGATATAATGTAAATAAAATTACGTTGTACAGGGTGTTTGGTAGCTAGATACAAAGCTTTAAGGGGATGATAGCCGAGGTATTTTTGAACATTTTTAGCCATATATGTCTTATGCGAAATTGTTTTTTTTTAAATTTTTATAAATTTGATTTATTAATGTAAAAAAAATTGTAAAATTAATTAATTTAGTATTCAAATCACAACAAACCGAAGATTAATGATTTCATTTAAATCTTTTTTTCATGTAATTTACTAGCTAAGTACCTTTAACGTGAAATTCCAAGACTAGTACATTCTCTTAGCGAGTGCTCCCTGAATTTGGTTTTTACTTTTTATCTCAGATTTAGCAAGCAATGTGAAAGAGTGATACCTTAAAAGAAAGAACAATAAACAGGCATGTTTCAAAAAATGTTTGAACATTTCAAGGATTTAAAAAAAAAATATGGCACAGAAAAATGACTGTTCCAACCTAAGACATTTTTAGTAATTTCGAATGCCTTCGTTTTGTTTTTGTGGCAAGAAAGACACTTAAAATTTATTTAATTTGGTCCAATACACATTAAACTATCCGAAATAAAAGATTTTGTTTCCAAATTAAAGTTCATTTGGGCAATATTGACTCGTGACTATCAACTTCTGGGTATTTTCCTAAAATTTCTGTCTTCAATTAAAAAAAAAAAACAAATTTCGGCTAAGACATATGTGGCTAAAAATGTTCAAAAATACCTCGGCTATCATCCCATTAAAGCTTTGTATCTAGCCACCAAACACCCTGTATGATGAGGTAAAAAAATATAACCGACAAAGGGAAGGAAAGTCGTAAAAAGTCAAACAGTCTAAGTGACATTATCTAAATAAACATTTTATCTAATGTCCAATATACAGAAATTTAAAAAAACGTTTAGTAAAAAAATATATCGGTGTTTCTAAAAATCACCGATGGGATAAGCGACACGAAAGTCGTCGTAGGCACACGAAACCTAGCCCACTCGAGGCAGAAAAATCTGCTGATTTCAATAATATAAATACTTATAACTCAATATCACAAAAAATGTCGCTTATCACCTTTTGCCTTTCAAGCGTCGATACTTTTTACTAAATATTTTAGTTTTTAGTACGTAATAACCCTTTCGTACATGAATTCAACTCGCACTTGGCCGTTTCTTGACGTTTTTATTTTTGATTGATGGAATTTTACTTGAATGTTTTGCCGGTTAATACCTACCTATTTTTTATGTTTAGGAATGTCGTAACAATTACAATAGTTTGTAATGATCTTGTAATCATTACGCATAAGAATATGACACTGTTAAATATATTTAATTGCGTTTTGGATTCTACTCTATATAGAAACAATATCGACTTGTCTTTTGAGCGTTTTAAAAAAAATCATCAAAATCTTCTTATTCTGTGGCGGAAGTGGCCGAAAAGAAGAAGTTAGTGAAATATCAGGGTCTCGGTCCGGCGTACAATTTCACAGCTGTCAGATTTGAGACCCTGGGTCCGTGGGGTCCCGGCGCATATACTATGCACAGATTAGAGATATATAGTATAGGTACTATGCTCATCAAAGATTTACAAAAGCGCGTGACGTCTCTCCCAACGAACAAGTAGGTATAGCGATTGAACGAGGGAATGCTGCCACCGTATTTGGCACTAGGTATGCCACGGGGGCCTTTTTTTTAGATATAACTTAGATTTAAGAAAGTAGGTAGGTAAGTAGTTTTATGTTAGAATTAGTGTGCAGGAATATTGTACGCCTCTATCAGGCAGGATATGGCGCCAAATCTATACCTTAGGTACCTACTATTATCACCCGTTGAGAGGCCCCGCGCGACCTTGACGAAAAATGGTCGCTTGACAACAGACGAGTTTGTGACCTTGGGGTCGCTTTCATTCGGAGTACCTAGTGTGTTGGTAATTGCCGTCCTAATATTAATATTAGAGATGAAACGGATATCCGGCAACTATCCGGTATCCGGCCTATCCGGCCGCCATAATACTATCCGGCCGGATACCGGATAGCTACTATTCGGCCGGATATCTATCCGGCCGAATAAAAAAAAAACAGAATAAAAGAAACATATTTTTGAGTAATTATTTGCTTTGAGTACTCTTAGTGCACTAAGGGCAAATTATGGTGAATAAATATTAATTTATCTGCATTGAGAGGTAGCAGGCGGTTGCGTTTCTCTTCATAAATAAGGCCAGCTTCAGAAAAAAAAGTTTTTCGCTATACACACTACTGCAAGGCGCAGTAAGGTGAATTTTGGCAAACTTTGTTAAATTTGGGTATTTTTTTTTTAATCTATTTTTTTTACGAGGCTTAAGTGCACTTGTGTAAATTTGGGTATTGTTTGGAAATTGTTTGGAATCGAATCGAGTCCATCTGATCGTTCGCGCGCCGCCTACGCAAACGGCTAAGTGTCGCCGGATACCCGGCGGCCGGATATCCGGCTATCCGGCCACATGGTCGGCCGAATATCCGGTATCCGGTATCCGGCCAAACTGCTATCCGTTTCATCTCTAATTAATATTGTTATCTATAAGTACCGTCCAGCTGCGTATCTTCGCCTGGATTTTGACACTTTTTCCAAAATATCTTTCAAATTTGAAAGCATTTTAGTCCATTGTGTTGTGGCAATAAAACGTTTTTTAGTACTCCTGGCTTTGTTTCATTTAGGAGAAGGTTTTGGTATTTTAAGAGACTTCATGAAGATGATGTTCTCAGTTCCATTTTTCAGTTTAGAAAATATACATTCTAAGATGTAATTTAATTCAATGATGATATTGAATGTTTCAATAAGTTCAGTTTGCAAGGTACCTGCAATGTCTATAGTGTTATTTCACAGCAACATTGAAACTGTGACGTTTATGATAATAAGTACCTCAAATTTTATATGTTGCAAAAAGAATATTGCTGCAATAATAACACCATAAGTTTCAGATAACTTTGACTGCAAATTGCCTGTAATGTTTTTTATGAAAGTTTCAACAACGTATAAAATGTGTCGTTGAAGCAACATTAAAATACTTATATTTCAAAATGTAAATTGCTGCAATAATCATATTGAAAGTTACAATAAGTTCTGTTTACGAGGTAACTGCAATGTCTATAATGTTATTTCGTAGCAACATTGAAACTGTGACGTTTTTGGTACTTTTAATTTTATAGGTTGCAAAAAGTATATTGCTGCAATAATATTGTGAAACATTTCAATAAGTTTAGTTTGCAACGTAATAGCAATGTTCCGTGATGCATGTTGTTAAATATAGATTGCTGCAACGTTTCATCTGCAATGTTATAATATAACATTGTAGCAATTTAATAACTGAATATTATAATAAGTTAATACAGCAATGTTGCTTGAAAGTTAAGTAGTAAACTTTCATATGTAATGTTGATATAACATCAATCGCAACATTTTTGAAAGTTTCAATGAACATGTTTAATTAAAATTACAGCAATGTTTACATGACCTTTCTTTAGAAACGTTCAAATGGTAAGTCTGTCAACTTGCTAGAAAGGTCCTGTAAGTTTCATGTTCAGTGGGGTAAAAATGGGACCCTATCATTTAATAGAGACTAAGACTACGCTGTCCGTCTGCCTGTTTGTCTCCGGGTTGTATCATGAACCGTGATAGATAATTGTCATTTTCGTCAAAGATGTATTTGTATGTCTGTCTGTATATGTAAGTAACCAATATAAAATGACCTCGCACTGCCACCATTTTGCTTAGGAGTACTGAGTATTTTGTACGAAATCCTCGGTGCGCGAGTCCGACTCGCACTTGGCTGTTTTTCTTTTTACCAACGCTAGATATTTGGTTAAGCAAACTGATTTTACTATGATCATTGTACCAGGGATTCATAGTGTGGATTCCAATTGTTCTACCCCGAAAGTAAAGCAGTACAAAGCGTGAAACTTTTCGGTTTACGGCGGCGCCACTACTCAACAAACTTTGTTTAGTTGTAAGAAGTAAATTTAGTTCTAAATTAGGCCACCTGCAAAACGAAACTTTGTAGTTGGGAAAGCAAATTTATCTCAACCAAAACAATTGCCGAGCAACTTTAGATCGCTGTATTTTTTAATGCTCTCGCATAGTGTAACCGTTTTTTTCTATGTGTACCGGATTTGCAAAAACAAACGTTCCTCTCTTTCTCTCTCACTTCTGTCCCCGACAGTACACTCGATGCATCAGCCTGCGTCCACAGAGGGCATCCAATGTTACTCAAACTCGTGCGAGGGTTCACTGAACTCTGACGCCATTCTGTGAGCCGACTGCGCAAAGGTGCTTTTTCAGAAACATTTTCATGATACATGGGTTTTTTTTTTAAAATGAAAATGAAAAAAAAAATTAAAAATATTTTTTCGTTATCACTTAAGTGTAGGTAACGGAGGATAGCTCTCTTTAAGTTAAGTAGAAAACCTGTGTTGTAAAACACCGCTCTTCCTAGTAGTATCTTAAATATCTTAGTGTAGACTTACTTAGTGCAAAGATTAAGTTTAGGTTCAAATAGAGTAGACTTAGTAAAAATATCTTGACGCTGAGTATTAACATTTTACAAAGTAAGTGGATCTTGGGATCCAAGATTTGGTTAAAGAAATTATGTGTATACACATTAAGTGTAAGTCACTATGCATAAGTCACTATGCGCGTTTAGAGCCTGTCTCACCACTCTCTGTAAAGTTCTAGTTATCTTAAGTGTCAGTTATCTATGATTCCCTCTCTATTTCTTACTATGAAACGGACAGAGACGACATCACAGATAACCGACACTTAAGATAAGCGGAACTTTATAGAGGGTAGTGAAACTGGCCCTTAATAAATATCCGAGTCTTAAAAGATTTGAAGAAAGGACAAAGAAACCAGAGACGGTACCTGAAGACTTGCACGAATTGTCACATTATAAATTATAAATAGGATACCTACGCTGCTCATTTGTGTGTGTGTGTGCATGTGCATGACACACATAATAGAGGCCACCCAGGGGCACCCGAGATTACCTCCAACTGCCAAAGACAGGAGGAGATTGTACGCGGGGTGCGAGTCGGGTTACCTCGGCGTGTGGTCAAGCGCTGCGGTTCGTTTTTGGATTTCTCCGAGGGAATGAGCAGTGCTTGGTCCGGTGCACCCTGGGCATCGGTTAATGATTTTATACTGGTTTACCCCATCGGTTGTCGGTTCTTCGGATAATGTGGACATACATACACAGTTTTTGACGTGGGACGTTGCCAAATTGCCAGAACGCCGAACCGGATATACTATATATCTAATTAAAACTTCAAACTGGCCTCTTACTGCCAACAGCTACTAATTAGTGAATTATAACATGCTACCTGTTTCCCAGCTTTGTCTGCGAAGAATTTGTTACCATCCGGGGTTATTTTTTTGTGAAAAACAAATAGCAAACGAACTGGTGTCCAGTAGGCTTATTACCTAACTCGCTCGCAATCGCCATCGTGTTCATTTTGACAGTTCTTGTATGAATGTGACATCTAGCTGATTCCGATGCCAATTGTCAGCCCATACATGAACTGTCAAAATGAACACGATGGCGATTGCGAGCGAGTTAGGTAATAAGCCTACTGGTCAAAAGTGAGCACCACCTATGCGGTGCATTGCCAGCCTAAAGACCTGAGATGGACCACCTACCTCATGCGTCAGTAATTTCACCGGTTGTCTTGCCATCCAAGCCGGAACGCTGCAGCGTCAGCTCTGCTGCTTGGCGGCAGCATTAGCAATAATGCAGCGACCCTAGCGCCATCTGGTCGTCCACTACATAACCACGACGCACATCACGCTATCGAAGTTTCTCAACGCGGATGCTCTAATGCAACTTTCAACTGTCTTCCTTCAGACTTCGCTCCCCAAGCATAACATTTGTCTGAAGATAGGTCTGCTGTGGCACTTTCTATGTTGGCACGGAAGAGATCCCTTAAAGGGAAAAGCCTGCCTTTGAGCATGTATCTCAGTGATTGTCAATAAAGAGTTTACATACATACATACACTCCCCACAATTATAACGGTGGTAACGATCCAAGCGGTGCACAAGATTCTGCCAACCGCAAATTAGACAACTGCGTACTAGATACGCAATTTTCAGGGAATACTGTATCTCTGTCAAACTAAGTTATAAAGTGTATGTATGTATAACTCTTTATTGTACATAAAACACATTCAATTTTACAGGTAACGAGAAAAACAGATGTACAAAGGCGAACTTATCCCTTGAAGGGATCTCTTCCAGATAACCTTCGAACAATTGACAGGACAACAGAAACTAAGAAGCTAAGACATAAGACCCCAACTTAACCAAAACAAATAAAGCTTACGGGGTAGACATAGCCTAAGGTAATGACACTTAAAGGCCACGTTTACCATGATTGTGGGCGTATAGGTGGAAGGGGAAATAAAGATAGTGATGGGTTGCTAGCCGCATCGCCTATAACATGATTCCTAATATTTTCGCTATAAAATACGTAGTGAAATACTCATATAATTACAAACTTCCTTTTTGGTACTCTACTTGGATAGTTTTAAAGGAAAGACAAGGTGCTTGGCCACTTCAGTACCGCCAACGCTCAAGAGATTTTATTTATTTCGAGACGGCCACAGTGAAACGTGTAGTATCAGTAATTCAATCAATGACCTTGGTATTGAAGGATAAACATTAGTTTTTTGGTGTATTAGAGAGAGAGAGAGAGAGATATAAACATTTATTTACACACATCCCATACATGTAGACATAGGAAGAAATACAATTACTTAAAAATAGGACCGATATTCTTCGCTGTTCTTCATTGGGACCCAAATAATATTGAAAACCGATACAAAATGATTAATTCTATTCAATTGGAACGGAAGCGTTCAAAGACTTCAAATGTGAATGAAATAGTAGTTGCTGGTGTTATTTGAATAAAAAAAAATTGAAATAATCTTAGGAGTACTTAATTTTATTCTTTACTAGCTTCTGCCCGTGACATCGTCCGCGTAGAATTAGCAATTGACATGTTTACCGCTATCCCACGGAAACTATGCAATTTTCCAGGATAAAAAGTAGTATATGGTTTAATCTAGAGGGTGCCCTATTCCAAAGCTATCAATATTTAATTATTTTATCAAAATTTTATTCAAATCCTTTTGAGCTAGTCGTTTTAGCGTAAAGAAGGAACAAACGTACATACATCACTATTATATTCCATTTTCCACCTATACGCCCACAATATTGCTAAATGTGGCCTATAGATACCTGTTACCTTAAGCTCTGTGTACCCCGTAAGGGATAAAGACGTGATTTGTGTATGTGTATGTAATTAGTTCTAATGATGTTCAAAGTAAACTGCGTCAAGGCGGGACTAAAATTTTAATGAAATATATTTGCATTTGTTTTCAGTCGAATTAATCCAACCAGCTAAAATATTAAGAAAAAAAATCTGAGAAACTTTGTAATTTGACACTGACCGTATGGTAAACGATAAATTGAACTATTGGCGTACTGTTTTTTCAATACCCACTGCGCTTTAAGTGAGGAAGCCCACTTGACCTGCGCATTGTCATCTCACAATAGAGATGAGATGAGACACGAGTCGGAGTCTGTAGACATTACATGTTCCGTTTACTGCTACAGCAATATTCGGTTAGTGCCGCTTTATATGAAATATCTGAGCGCTTGTTATTTTAATTTCATAAAAATTACGGATTAACTTCATACTAAAAATAAAGTAAGTAAAAGAGAGAAGCAATGAAACTTACATACATTATATACATAAATCACGTCTGTATCCCTCACAGTTTTGTGACATTAGGCTCTGTCTACCAGAGCCTAATGTCACAAAACTGTAAGGCAACGTTTAGCATGATTGTATGCGTATATATGTGGAAAGCGAAATCAAAATAGTGAGGTTGCTAGCAGCATCGCCTATAACATGATTCCTAAGATTTTCCGCCATTCCCTCAACGGGCTAAGTAACATAGTAAAAAAAACAACGGTCATCCAGGATGTATCCACGTCTTTATCCCTTACGGGGTAGACAGAGCCAAAAGTAACAAGACCACGCTTAGCATGATGGTGTATAATCGTGTAGTTCTCATATATCCTGTTTGTCATAGTTTCGTGTCAGATAGTTATGTACAGTCGTCATCAGATATATCGTAGCGGGCGATTTCCTTAAATATTTCGGAGCAACATTTAAATTGGCATTGTTCATTTTTTTTAGTATGCTCCAATTCGAAAACCATTTCGAGGAAAACCATCATTTATCCGATTTATCTTGTCCGATTTCAAAAATACTTTATGATTGCAGATATTTTTGTAAAAAGTACTTTGAACCTTTGTTTGACCGAACGACCCGGTTTTTAGACAGAATCCAGCATCGAATGTTTGCCACAAAAATGGAAAAAAAAAGTTTAGCTATGGCAACTGTCACGTGTCACTGTCAAAGTCAAATCGACAAAACCATAGACAAAGCCGTTTTTTTTATAGCCAGCCGAACGAAGGCGATTGGGATTCTGTCTAAATTCACGAATTATCAAACAGCGAAAAAATATTTATTATTAATTAACAAAGCTACGTAAAAGCATAATATTCAAATTAGTTGCTTGAAATAGTCCATTTTATCAAATAAAGGTGTTAAAAGCACAGCTTAAAAAAAATGAACAATGCCAATTCAATAAATTCGTTACACGATAAGGTTAATAACATGAGAACCCGCAATTCGTCATAAATATAAGAGCAGTGACTTTTCAATAAATTCGTTACGTTCAATAAGATAAAAAATATCAGAAGGCACAGATGGTCGAAGGTATCGACGCAGTCAGGCTGATCATAAATATCGGAATATTTCTGGAAAATAAACCTTACGTATATAATAATAGATTCGAATTACAAACAAATGCAAATATCGCTCATACGTCATACACAAATTTAAGGCGTCACCTACCTAACTGGAATGTAAACTCACACTTTGTCGGTCCCTAGTTTAATGCTCCTCTGAACTACTCAAAAGTTTGGTAGAGATCTCTTATAGGGATAAGTTCACCTTTGTGCATTTATTAATGTCATTGTGTCTGTTTCTTTATATTGGTACAATAAAGCATTTACTTACTTACTTATTGTAGTGTACTCGTTTGCATGCATAATTCACTGTAATTTAAACTGTTTGTTACAAAGTTAAGGTATATTTTTCACAAATGCTCCGATCTTTATGATCGGCCTGAATAACATTTGACGATCAGTGACGTCCCGATTTTATTGAAAGGTCGCTGCTCATTTATGACGAAATGGGTGTTCTAATGTTACGAATTTATTGAAATTTAAGGCTGCTCCGAAATATTTGACGACCTCGCCCGCTACCCAACTGCATGTTCCTTCCATGCTGGTCTGGGAGCAAAGAAAAAACATAGAATGTACCAGTAAAAGCTCATCGAGGGAATGGCCTAAAATATTAGGAATCATGTTATAGGCGATGAGGCTAGCAACCCATCACTATTTTGATTCCATTTTTCACCTATACGCCCACAATCATGCTAAACGTGGCCTTTAGGTTCCTGTCACCTTAGGCTCTGTCTACCCCGTAAGGGATAAAGACGTGATTTGTGTATGTATGTCGCCCGCTATTATATATCTGGTGGCGACTGTCCTCTGTAGTTTAATGGACCGTCAAAGGGCCTTAATAGCCACATATCTCCTCTGGCCTTGTTAGCGCTATAAGGCGATGAGGCAATAAGTCATCCCGTCTTATCAGGGGCTGAATTATGTGATCTGGAATTTGTGGTTATGGAGCACCACAGACCTGACGTTGAAGTGGATGATGTAAATGGCATCCGTAAATTACAAGGCGTGTGCGCAATTAGATACTGCTTGCAAGGTCTGGGAGCAAAGAATAAACATAGAATGTACCAGTTGCTTCTTCCCGCGCAGATCGTAAAAGTCCGTCGAGGGAATGAGCGAAAATCTAGGCTATGTGGCTGGCAACCCAACACATTAAAACACACATTTTCCCTGCGTTTATCCTGTCTATTTGTTTCCGCCACCTACTAAAACTATCTCCAACTTATTTCTCTTATTGGTTGTCTGGTAGAGATCGCTATTAGGCGATAAGACCGCCTATAAAACTGTTCTTTGTTTCTGTATTGTTTTGTACTGATTTGTGGTGTTCAATAAAGAGTATTTGTATTGTATTGTTGTATTGTACAAATTATTGAGTACCTATTAAAAGTCTGTCCAAGAGTCAATCAATCTGACCCAACGGGGTCCCAAGTTGAGTCAAACTTGCATTGACCATCTCTTTCTTCCACTCCACTCATGTTCGGAAGTTTGTCGACCTTCGCAAAGCTAATTGCTCTTAGCACCCCCGCATGCACGGCGTATCTTTTCCATCTGCGTTTGCTCAGCGCTCGTATGTCGATGGCACTCGACCCCGATACCACCGAATGTGCTTTAAACGCCCGTGTGCCTACTGTTAGCGAGCGAGGCTATCTATATCGCTTTTAAAATAGGGTGTCACAATAATACCCCTAAAGCTAACATCCTACTAATATTATAAATGTGAAAGTTTGTGAGTATGTTTGGATGTTTGTTACTCTTTCACGCCAGAACGGCTGGACAGATCTGGATGAAACTTAGAACATAGATAGATTATAGTTGGGCATAACACATAGGCTACTTTTTATCCCGGAAAATTGCGTGATTCCCGCGGGATAGCGATAAACGAATTATATCCAGACGAAGTTGCGGGCAACAGCTAGTACATACATAAATCACATATTTTTCCCATACGGGGTAGACAGAGCCCAAGGTAACAAAACCTGAAGGCCACGTTTAGCATAGGTGGAAAGACGAATCAAAATAGTGATGGGTTGCTAACCGCATCGCTTATAACATGATTCCAAAGATTTTTGCCCATTCCCTCGATGGGTTTTCACCATCTGCGCAGACCAGCATGGAAGACCTAAAGCTAAAAGGGGGTTATTCGAAAGGGAAACAGACCAAGGTTTTTGGTGAGCTGCCGATATTTTTGTCGCAGTTGCCTGCATCATAGACTCGTAGAACCTATTCGTGATCAGGATGCGTGCAACTCTGTTAATGTACCTATTTGATCAGTCAGTCAGTGATACTGTTAAAAGGTATAGAAAATATGGATGTAGATTAGATAAAGTTTGATTGATAACGTTCTGTATTTATTTGTAACTCGCTTTTCACTTTACTTTGAACTCGATGTCACTAAAACTGTTTTTCTTCTCAACATCATCATCATCATCATATAAGCCTTACGTACGCTGTTGGACCTAGGCCTCCCCCACATACCTCCAGTTACTTCGGTTAGAAGATTTGTCAAGATTTTTTTTATCTAATATTAACAGTAGAGTAACACAAACAAATGCCAACGGCTAATAAAATTGAGCGGGTCACAGTCTATCTATTATCGCCTCGCCAGCGGTAGAACAGTGGCCTTACGTAAAAATATATGCGCCGAGGTGACGATGAGTGTCGTTCAGAATCGGGCTTTCATTGGAAAGTCGTTGACCCCATTTCTATATAGGCTTCTCTTCTTCTAAGTGGCAAGAGTCAGAGTGCAGACTCCGACCAAAGACCTGCAAATTGCATGTACCAGAGAGTGGACACTCCATACTATACATGCTAATATTACTACTACATGCACACTGCACACGCTGACGTTTGTCCACTCGCCTAGTTCAGTAAGGGTATCCGACCAAAGACCTGCAAATTGCATTTACCAGAGAGTGGACACTCCATACTATACAGGCTATTATTACTACTACATACACACTACACACGTTGACGTTTGTCCACTCGCCTAGTACAGTAAGGGTAAGGTACCCTTTCGCAATAAGGTGACATATTACTCGAGTTTGAGTTATGGTGCTCTGTCAATTGCGACAGGGTTCTACGGTAGTTACTTGAATACATTTCCTTCACTGTATGTATGTACCGCTCACACTTCTACAGTCTCTTAAAATTGTTCCGGAATTTTCGACAATTGTCGGTGACGACAAGTGACATCGAGGGAATGGGCGAAAATAATAAGAATCATGTTATAGGCGATGAGGCTAGCAACCCATCACTATTTTGATTCCATTTTCCACCTATACGCCCACAATCTTGCTAAATGTGGCCTGTGGGTGTGGTATAACTCTACATTCTCCAAAGTAAATGTAGAAACTGGGCACGGGGTATATTAGGTGTTATGTGTATGAAAATTTTACTGGAATTTCGATCACGCTCCCATGTAAGCGCGAACGGAAAATTCTATTATGAAGTAAGTAGGCAAAGTGATACAAAAATGTCACCCTTTCTCGAATAAAGTACTGGTACAAGACACAGAAGGCGCGTGGGGCGCAGACAGAGAAGAGAAAGATATTAGTAGACTTCCATGCTGGTCTGGGAGCACAGAAATAGTTGCTTCTCTTCCCACGCAGACGGTAAATGCCCATCGCGGGAACGGGCAAAAATCTTAAGAATCACGTTATTTTGATTTACCTTTCCACTTATACGCCTACAAACATGCTGAACCTCAAACCTTAGGCTCTGTCTACCCCGTAAAGGATACATACATAAATCACGTCTTCATCTCTTGGGTTGCTACCCACATCGCCTCTATATAACATGATCCCTAAGATTTTCGTCCAATCCCTCGATGGGCTTTTACCGCGCGGGAAGAGAAGCAACTGGTAGATTCTATGTTTTTTCTTTGCTGGGACCAACATGGAAGAAAGGGATAAAGATGTAATTTGTGTATGTGTTTTAAGATTAATCTGGAATGTTTCAGAAGGCTTAGGTTAATAGTGGTCCTGTCAAAGTCTTAAGTAAGAATAAGTGCGTCACTTGGTGGTAAGTGAGCACTGACCACCGCTGCCCCTGGACAACAGACACATCGACAGTATCGATGGCGCTATTTCTTTTTAAAAATTGAATTGAATCACATTAGTTTAGTTGACTGTCGATGGCTTGCCTTCAAGGGCAACCTTGTGCCAGTAATTTCACTAGCTGTCTTACTCTTCACCCCGGGATATAGAAGCGCAAGCACTGCTGCTTGGCGCGAGGTTATCAAGTAGAAATCCGGACAGATCTAACACGAGGTCCAATTACCCGCATAGTGTTTATGTAGAGACAAATTTATTAGGGAAGATTTTTAAAAATTTCGCTGCTATTGACCCTACTACACATCTTGGTGACTTGCTCCCACACTTGGCGTACTGGAAATCGGTGCTTTTTACGTCTCTGTGGATCGTAACTAGGGTAACAATTCATCCGAACGTGTCGGACATTTCCCGCTTTAAAAAATCCAGTCTTCAAAATTTTAGGTTAATGTCGTTTTCTCCCTGCATGCAAGGCTTCCCGTGCCTCGTTACCCCGGAAAAACATGCCCACCGCGCAAGATGTACTATGTCAAATCTGTGTAATGGTAACCCTAGTCGTCTGAAAATCGAGTTAGAGTCAGGAGTGGCGGATAATGCGTCAATTTCCGAGGCTACGGGAATCGAACCCACGAGTGTTGAACGAATTTCATCAGGTTAGGGGGCTATTAGGGGTATATGATTTTAGACACGGACGTAGCTAAAGCTTTCGTAGAGGGGTGGAGGGGGGGATGCGAGAGCCCAATGTGTACAAAACTAGCTTTTGCCCGAGTCTCATGTAGAAAAGAGAGTACCTACAGAAGTACGGTATACGCCCATGAGAGACGAACCCACCAGTAGCCAGTAGGAAAGCAATGTTGAGCGGGGCTGAGAAAATTGGTGGATTTCCTCACAAAACTTTGATGGATGCGGCACCTAAAACAAAAATTTAGGAAACGTTAACATTTTAGTAATAATAATAATAATAATAATAATCTTTATTTGCTTAGAATAAGTACATTACAAGTTGGTTAAATTATTAATTAGAGAGCTTATTCAGCTATATATGTTCGGTATACTTAATTACGAAACACTAGCATGCAAATATTAATTTGAAGTTACATAATCCTCCAACAAAAATGTTTTGACATCGTAGTAATTTTTTTCTTTTAGGAATATACATAACTTTTTTTTGAATGTATGGAATGGCAGTTGTCGCATGTCATTTGGCAATTTATTAAAAAGTTTCATGCACATCGCAAAACAATTGTTTTTGTATAAAGCTGTCTTAGGGGCTCGGCCATAGACCAATCTCCCAGGATTTCTCGTATTTCTTGGGTACATTTGCCTGGCTGTGGTAAACAGGTACATATGCTTCTTAACAAAGGTACACGCTGCTAATATGTACAAACATGGCAATGGTAGAATCCCTAATTTCTGAAAGAACGGTTTACAAGATCTGTCTGCTGCTATACCACACAGAGCTCTTACACATTTTTTTTGAGCTCTAAATGCTCTGATAAAATGACTACCATTGCCCCATAAAAGGAGACCGTATCTTAAATTTGAGCCTGCGTAACCGTGGTATGCGGCAAGCGTCGCAGCTAAAGTGGAAGTTCGTCTTAGCCTACCGAGGACATATACAAACCTATTAATCTTACAGCACAGTTTATCGATATGGGCTTCCCAGTCTATATGCTTGTTAATTGTTATTCCTAAGAAATTAACATTACCCATTTCAGTTATCGGTTCCTGTTTATAATGTATGTGTAATTTTATGTCATTGGCTCTTTTACTGTTGAAGTGTACGAAATTTGTCTTGTTTAGGTTAATTTTTAAATTATGTTTTTCCAGCCATTTAATTATTAAGTTTAATGTGTCGTTTATTTTACTCTCATGTTCGCTACAGGTTTCAGTATTTTTATTTGATGAAACTATAACTGCAATATCATCTGCAAACAAAACAGATTTACATGGTATAGCATCTACTAAATCGTTTATGTAAATGTTAAATAAAATGGGGCCAAGTACACTGCCTTGAGGAACGCCATATTTATTATATTTATAATCCGATTTATATAACGTCTCTTCATTATGATCATTTAACTTTGATATTTCAACGCAGTTTTTTCGGTTTTGTAGATATGTTCTTAGCCAATCAATTGCAGGACCTCTTATTCCATAGCCTTCAAGTTTTTTTAAAAGATAATTATGATCTACGTGGTCAAATGCCTTAGACATATCTAGAAAGATACCTGTAGTATATTTTCCTTCATCAAGACACTTAGTAATATGGTGCACTAAGTTGAAAGAAGCTAAAGTAGTCGATTTATTTTTTTGAAAGCCGTTTTGTTCTGTTTTAATGACATTAAATTTTTCAAAATAATTCATGAGCCTTTTTAGCATACATTTTTCAAATATTTTAGAGAGTACAGGCACCAATGTTATTGGTCGATAATTTTCCATAGACGTTTTGTTATTCTTCTTAAACAAAGGCTTGATAACAGAAATCTTGAGTGATTCTGGAAAGTTCCCACTTTCAAAAGACCGGTTAACCAAATAGGTTAGGATTGGTATCAATTGTTCTCTGCTTTTTTTTATAATCTCAGTATCAATTTCGTCGTACCCTACAGATTTCGTATTATTTAATGACATAATAATCCTATTCATTTCTTTTTCTGACACTGGTGTTATGAAGATGCTATTATTTCGTGCATTACCATGTATGTGCATTTGGGGTGTTCGAGGTTGTTTAACTGAACCTGCTAGTTCTGTGTAGTAAGTATTAAAATTTGATGCTATTTCAAAGGGGTCCGTTATAATTTTATTTTTTATTACTAGTTTATTAATATATTGCGGTGTGTTTATAGTATTATTTGTTTCATTTTTTATTATTTGCCACGAGGCTCTGCATTTATTTTTATTGTTGATCAAATATTTGCTATTATTTAATCTTTGAGCAGTATCTATGCATTTTTTTAACAATTTAGTGTATCTATAATATTCATGTTTATTTTGTTCGGTTCTTTGTTTTTTATAATATCGAAAACGAAGTAATCTTTTTCTTTTGCAGCTAATTTTTACTCCTGTTGTCATCCATTTTGGGGAATTATGGTTTGTATTGTTAATTTTTTTCCGCATAACTGGAAAACATAGCTTATAAAACACTACGACCAAGTCGTGAAACTGATTGAATGCGACATTGAAATCACTTTCTAAATATATATCGGAAAAAGATAGACTTGACAAACATTTCTGAAATTTATTTATATTGTCAATGTTATAATCTCTTTTAAATTTAAAATAATGTCTTAAAACTCTGTCTTTTGTCTTGACTTTAAAACTTAACATTTGTGCTGTGTCATGATCGGAAATGCCGAGAGGCAAAATGGCAGCATAGGCTCTTTTTACATTGCTCAATATATTGTCTATACAGGTTTTATCCCTTGTTGGTTCCTTTAAATGAATTGTTAAATTATAATTATTCGATATGTCTATTAGTCTGTTACAGTCGTTACTAATTGCTAATGTATTAATGTTGAAGTCACCACATACGATTATTTTTTTAAATTTAGATTTAGTGTTCAATTTATGTAGTAAAATATCTAGCTTGTCAAGAAATAAGTTAGCGGATGAATTTGGAATTCTGTACAAGCAAATGACTACAGCATTATGTTTGGGTACCTCAATACCACAGCACTCAAAGATCCTCGATACAGACATTTTCTGCACAAAATCGAGTTCCTTAAAAGTTACCTCTGGCTTTGCCAAGATACAGACTCCGCCTCTATTTTGGTCTCGGGAATAGCTACTGGCCAATGCGTAATTGTGAACTTTTATATTTTTTTCATTTCCAGATTTAATGAAAGTTTCTGTGAGACATATAATATCTGGCTCATTGTTTTTCCTTGCTAGCTCATCCAATGCCGCTTCAAGTACATATTTTTTTGAGAGGACACTGGCTACATTTTGATGCATGATTCTAAAGTACAGGCTTTTGTCTACCGATTGGTCGAAAAATATCACTGTCATGTTGGACTGTGTTGGATTTTAAGTCAACAGCTTTAACAAAGTAGTCAGTTATTTTTTTTTTGGCTCGTGCTTTATCTGCGTGCAACGCAGTAGTGCCGCTTTGTGAAGCCCATCGTATATTATAATCCAAGTTCTCAATAATATTTTTTATACCCGAATTATTAATCCGCCCGGACCTCTTGGAAAACATATCAAAGGTCAGATTTAAGTTGGGCTCATAGACAAAGTAACATGTATCATTATTCATATCTTGTTGTATCAAATAGTTAAATCGTTCAACTCTAGCGTTATATAAAGGTTTGCCGCATATGTAGGTCGGGCAGACCACTATAACATTTGTAAAAGAAGTACATTTTAAAATATCCAGTAAATGCTTCACTAAGGTATTTAGGTCAACTGAATGATGGAAGTCGTCCTCTCCAATCATAACTATACAATAATCCTGCTGAGTCATACAATTAAGCTTTTCCGGTAGGTCCTTAATTAAATCCTTTATTCCGGCTCTTGGTGAAATATGATGACAGTAAGAAAACTTTTTAAAATACATCTTATTAGTAATGGTTTTCACTATGCTATTTTTATTATTACTACTTATAATTAACAGTCTATCCTTTGATGACCTATCTACAATTTTAGAGTCAGAAGATCCTGCTGACGTCGGCTTTAAAGCTGGCTGGTCGCCGCCTGCGGGTGATGATGATGAGCTCAATTGCTCAGGTAGTTTTGTCGATTCGCCCTGATGCACAATTCGGTTTGGAAAACTATCAGGCCACGCAGCCTCCGAGGTCGACTTCTGCAATCCCTTTTCCTTTGCTGCAGACCTGGGTGTTCTAGTAGGTGTGCCAGGTATACGTGTATGTCCTTTTAGTAATAGACTCTTATAAAAGTCACATTTTTTGCGAATCTCGAGTAACGCATAGTTGTCTCGGTTGGAAGCGGCTTGCTTGCACTGTACCCTGGATTTTCACCAGGTCATCCGTCCACCTCGATGGTGGAAGTCCTACGCTGCGCTTGCCGATCGGCAACTGGAGGTTTATGGGAGGCCTATGTCCGACAGTGGACGTCCTATGGCTGATATGATAATAATGATGATGAAACATTATAGCAAAATTAAATTATTTGCTTTGTGCTTTCTTAACAAAAAACTGGAAAAGAACTTTTGAGGACTAATTGTTGAGCCACTATTATAACGCTATCGTATTAACACTGTTAATCCTTTATAAAATGTGTTTTTGAACACTAAAAATCATTTGGTTCACTACGGCAGCATTACATGTATCCTCAACAATTAAAGACATCCCCTTATACATAAACGCTCTATAGGCTTCTACTAACTTAGCAATCGTTTGGCCTTTTATCACTGAAAGGTAAATGTCAAAGTAACAGATAACGACAAACGATTGCTAAGTTAGCAGAAGTCTACAGAGCGTTTATGAATAAGGGGCGGGTTAGACGGCACAGTCAACCAATTTGATTCCAAGGTTGTAAGGTTAGCTACCCAGGATTTTACTGCTATCATTAAAGTCTCCATTTCTTTTCAGACAAGATCCGCAAGAAGTATGCATCCCTCGGCGACTCCGTGGTCGCGGTCAGGCTCGAGCGGTCGCTCAAGGCGGGCCTGGGACTGTCCCTGGCCGGCCACAGGGACCGGAGCCGCATGGCTGTGTTCGTGTGCGGACTGAACCCCGCCGGGGGCGCTGCCAAGGCCAGCCCGCCCGTCAAAGTTGGAGACGAGATTCTGGAGGTAAAGCTTGAATCTATTAACTAAAGCCTCCAAAATCCCACCTTTTTTCGGCGCGGCATGTGGAAGTTTATAATTTTGCCAAGGAATTTCTCCCAATTTAACATTTGATTGTTGTCCATCTATTGAAGACTGTGGAAACTTACATTTACTTGGGAGAATAACCAGACATGGCCCTAAAATAACCTGAGCATTTGCATTTACTATGCAGTTTTGGTCTACTTAATTAGAGATAGTTACTAAGGTAACCGTTTGTAGAGACATGTTTGTCATTTATTCATCCTTTCCTGTATTTTTTTTACATTTTATTGTCTATGGTCGTGGTCAAGTCTTCGACTTCTCCGACAACAGTCTCCAATATCCCACCTTTTCACAGTGAGTCATGCGATGAGAGGTTACGTCGTAATACCTAGATAATAAAACGTGAACGCGCTAAGTGAAATTTAGTTAAAATAAGAGGTTCAAAGGTTAATTGAAAGGAAAAGGCGATGAGAACTCAAGGTTCTTTTTTAGATTAACATCGAGATTCGAGTATCGACAAAAATAGATTCACCAAGGAAGCACTTGACATAGAACACAGATGGAAAGGTCAATGACTCAATGTACTGTAAGAAGTAACTAACTGCAATCTTGACCATGCAATCATACCATACTAGTACCTTATTAACTTTTATTTTATATAGGAGGTTAGATTCAGACCTTGTTATACGAAGACTCATATTAATCAACTCCAAACGTTATAATTACATATAAACGGATAACTCACGTATAAAAGTCACGTGTAAACATGTCGAGCATCACTCGACTTTTATACGTGAGTTATCCGTTTATGTGTAATTATGATTGAGTCTCACGGTAGTTTCATGTTGAAAGAGTCCAAACGTTATCTTGAGGGAAAGGGCGAAAATCATAGGAATCACGTTTAGCATGATTATGGGCGTATAAGTGGAAAGGGAAATTAAAATAGTGATGGGTTGCCAGCCGCATCGCTGACAACATGATTCCTAAGACTTTCGTCAATTCCCTCGATGGGCTTTTACCATCTGCGCGGGAAGAGAAGCAACTGGTAAATTCTATGCTTTTGCTTTACTCCCACCAGCATGGAAGAATGTCAAGAAATGTCAGCCCATAAAAAACTTACCTGGAAAATAAATGTGACGTCTCAATATTTCAGCGAAAGTTAGATTGGTTGAAAGACGCCTGCGAGAAATAGGAACGCACAAATACCTATTGTAATATTTGTTGGTCATGAATCTTGGCCAAGTGGAATGCCGCCAAGTATCGAGCTGTTTGGTAGGATCGCTAACTTCGCGGTGTAAGGGAGGAAGGGAGACGGAATGATGTTTTGACTATAGGAAGTGTTTGGGATTCGTCCTCTGAAAATTTTTAGGCCATTATTTTGTACGCATTTCTACGTTAAGTAGAAAAAAAAGCTTAAAAATTGGTTACGATGATATTATTATTAATACAACGACGTTATTGAGGATTGGTAATAAAGTAGTCCTAGTGCTTTGAGAAAAAAACTCATTAAAAGCCATATCGAATCTTGCAACTCGGTTTTTACCTACTTCCAGAAGATAAAGCTTTGATGTCTATGCAATAATCAACAAGTTTAGTATATCGTCAATAGAAATGTAGGTAATAAAATAATTAACAAAAACTATTTTTATGACAGTAACCTCTCTCTAAAGATTTTTCGAAAGTAATTAACATTGTTATTTATTCTACTGCTTAATTAAAAACTAACTCCTTTTTTAAATAAAATGAAAAGTAATTAAATATTAGACACAGAGTAAGGATGTGCTAAGAATAAGCCTTGTCACTTATGTCGAATTCAAATATAGCACCGAAAATTTATTTAAGAAATAATTTTCTGATCAGTCATCCCTTTTCATGCGAGCACATCGTTTGCGAACACTTCAGCAGTCCGATAAACAAATATATTTAATGTAAAAGGAAACGTAAAGATGGAAAGCAAATGGTAGGGCTGTATGGAACGGCTTGTCGATCCGTAGGCTTTATTACCTAACTCGCTCGCAATCGCCATCGTGTTTTTGACAGTTCACGTATGGGCTGACAATTGGCATCGGAATCAGCTGTCACATTCATACAAGAACTGTCAAAATGAACACGATGGCGATTGCGAGCGAGTTAGGCAATAAGCCTACCGGTCGCGGGCTATTTGTTTGGCTATTTTAGCTCGTTATAGTTTGTAAGCCTGTGTCTCAGATCAACTATGAAGTATTTGAAGATGGCGCCCCGCAAACAACAAAAAATAAGAATTAATTTCTTAGCAATATAACTGTAACCAGCTTTTGCCCGCGACTCCTGCAATGAATTCGCTTATCGCTATCCCGCGGGAACTATGCAATTTTCCGGGATAAAAACTGTCCGATGTCCTTTTCCGGGACTGTAAGTATCACTACACCAAATTTCAATAAAATCGGTTAAGCCGTTTTCCCATGAAAGAGCAACAAACATCCAAACTTACAAACATTCGCCTTTATGGTATTAGTAAGACAACAATTATAACTATTGGCTCTCAAAGTATTCCCCCAGGACTGGGCGCTTAAGGCCTTTAATGATAGAAAATACGGTAAACACACACACACACACACAAATCACGTCTTTATCTCTTACGGAGCAGACGGAGCCTAAGGTAACATGACCTACAGGCCACGTTTACGTGAGCGTATAGGTGGAAAATGGAATCAAAATAGTGATGGGTTGCTAGCCGCATCGCCTATAACATGATTCCTATGATTTTCGCCCATTCCCTCGATGGGCTTTTATATCATCTGCGCGGGAAGAGAAGCAACTGGTACGTTCTATGTTTTTCTTTGCTCCCAGACCAGCATGGAAGTCATAATTTAAGGAATCTGTTTTAAACAATATTATTATGTTCTCCAAATCTTAACCTCGAACTCTTCCCACAAATGGACAAACAAACAACGCTTGTATATAAATTTGGGAATACATTAGACTGATCTCTTGATTTCCGAATTCCGGCTCTGACTGGCTCTTCGCCAACTGGACGGTACGGACGTTACGGGGCGAGCGGAGCGATGAGCGGGGCGATAAGCGGTGCAGTTATTTTTATTTTTCTGTGTTAGGTAGCTAATTTTGAATTTGTCTGTGTTTAAGAATAACTTAAAGAAAAAATAGAACAGACTAGAAGAAAAGTTTATGCCATTTCTACTCAGAAGTTAGACAACTGTAGACCGTATAATATTGTACACGAAACTTCGTCTCAAGAAACCGTTGGTGTGACATAAGACTAGCTTACATCGGTGACATCGCTCCTGTCACAGCATTATCTATCCCACGGAAATTTCGTATAATTGGTGCTTATTCCTTGTCGACTATAAAAAATTAAGTACACTGTAGCGATAGGTACTACACAAAAAAAAACGAGAAAAGAAGCCGTAGGTAACTTAATCTGAATTGTAATCGAATACTCCATTCCTCTCTGCCACATGAAGAAAGATAAACGTAGAAAGAGACAGTGAATACACATGTGGCCCACGCCCATACAATAATCACAAAATGAAATACAGAACAGAAAATGAACTCGAATGTGCCGATATCATTACAACTAATCTTAGCAATTTTAATAGCACGCGGCAACAGGATAAGGTTACAACGCCTCTTTTTAGAACAGCTTTACTTCGAAAAAGTGCTTTTGGAATGATGCCTGTATACTAATTTGCCTAAAACTATAAGAGTTTCAACCAGCCTAAATTAAAAATAAATGTTATTTAACTTTTTAGTCGAATTACTCTATCCAAGATTATTTAGCGGAAAGACTGTAAATTTGCATGTAGAATAACACAATATCCATTATATTGGCTATATGTATGCCCCATGGCGCAACATAGTGGCCCTAAATATACGCATAAGATCTCTGTATAATGTATGTATTTGCCTATGTTTTGACAAATAAATGAATTTGAATTTAGCCTTTAGAGATTTTTTTGACATAGTAATGTCCGTAAACGAGTGGATAAATTAGCAGCAGCAAGAAACAATTCCCATAATATTTGTCAGTGTAACACGCACTAAAACTTACACTGGGCGTACTTTTTCCGCTGTCTCCATTACTAAGCTTCTACCTTTGGACTAGTTTCTGCAAATCGCTTAATAATTTACAGAGAATTTTGATTAAAATGTATCTTCATTGATTCTAGTGTGCATGCTACGAGTAGACCAAAATCTCTAAATATATATAACTCAAAGGTGACTGACTGACTGACTGACATAGTGATCTATCAACGCACAGCCCAAACCACTAGACGGATCGGGCTGAAATTTGGCATGCAGGTAGCTGTTATGACGTAAGCATCCGCTAAGAAAGGATTTTGATCAACTCTACCCCCAAGGGGATAAAATAGGGGATGAAAGTTTGTATGAAACTTTGTCAATTTAAAACCGATCGGGTTGAGACTTTGCATGCATAAAGCTACTATGACGTAGGCATCCTCTGAGAACGGATTGCGTAATTTCTGCGGGATAGCGATAAACGAATTCTATGCAGACGAAGTTGCGGGCAACAGCTAGTCAAATATATAATTAAACTAGATGTAGCTCGCGACTTCGTCTGCGGAGAATTTGTGTGACGCCCGGTTGGAACTATACAATTTTCCGCTATGAAAACTAACGCTATAATGTCCTTTTCAAAGTCTCAAACTATCTCTATAGCACAATAATCAGTAGACTTATTACCTAACTCGCTCACAATCGCCATTGTATTCATTTTGACAGTTCTTGTATGAATGTGACAGCTAGCTGATGCCGGTGCCAATTGTCAGCCCATACATGAACTGTCAAAATGAACACGATGGCGATTGCGAGCGAGTTAGGTAATAAGCCTACAGGTGCTAGGACCTCGTGCAAGGTCCGTCCGGGTCGCTACCGCCGTCTTACTTGCTAATCCTGCCGCCAAGCAGCAGTGCTTGCTCTGCTGTGTGTGCTTGATCTTTTCTACTCCTTAAAAATATATGGCGATCATTGGCAGCAAAATAGATCGAGAGAATTTGATGAGATTTTCGTTGTTCTTAATGTTATCCCTCTCTCGGCATATTGTGATTATTTGCAGCAATCCGGTGACTCTCAAGACATCGCTTTCCCTTAAATCCTTCGCCATCAATCTTGTTGTAGACGCTTTGTTATTTGTTATCTTCGACAGCTTCCGATTTTCTCATTTTTTCACGGTGTTTCTAAACGATAAGTGCATGTATAAAGTTTATTTTGGGCGTTTTATTATCTATGTCCTTGTGGAAGGAGATAATGCGTATAGTTTTGTGAACCGCAATATATTTATTGTTTACTAGCTGTTGCCCGCAACTTCGTCTGCATAGAATTCGTTTATCACTATCCCGCAGGAATTATGCAATTTTTCGGGATAAAAAGTAGCCTTTGTTTTATTTCAGACTATAATCTATCTATGTTCCAAATTTCATATAGATCTGTTGAGCCGTTCTGGCGTGAAAGAGTAACAAACATCCATCCATGCTTACAAACTTTCGCGTTTATAATATTAGTAGGATTATAACATTTATTTTCACTACGGCTACTGTATGATTTTTGTGTAAACAAGATTCTCCTTCTGGCGCCAGTCGGGTAAAAAATGTATTGACAAAAACATTTGTACGAAGGAAAATTTGTGACAGAAAAAAACCTACAACAAGGCTTCTTAGTAGCTAGCTACACATTAAAACTAGCTGTTGCCTGTTTCTAAGTCGTTTATTATCCCGCGGGAACTACGAAATTTCCCAAGATGAAAAGTAACCATGTGCTATTCCAGACTATAGGCTATCTCTGTACCAAATTTCATTGAGATCTTTTCAGCCATTTTCACGTCAAAGACTTACAAACATTCTCACAAACTATTCTAGTGAAAATCTAAACTACGGAAACTTCTTTAGACATATTTCTAAACGAAACTGAAAACTAGAGCTCTAAGAAAAATCAAAATAAAGCTGTGGCTAGGAATCGAACCCGGTTCCTAATCAATCCACGATGCGTGCTCTTACCCCTACATTAACCATAGTAGGTTAGGATCCGGCATAGACTTTGAATAAATGAACACAAAAATCGGGAAGTAAAATTCTCGATTCATTGTTAGTTCTTTATGGATTGCGGCCACAAGATTAACCCCCTTATTCATAAATGCTCTATAGGCTTCTGCTAACTTAGCAATCGTTTGTCCTTATCTGTGAAAGGTAAATTTCAAAGTGACAGAGAAGGACAAACGATTGCTAAGTTAGCAGAAGCCTACAGAGCGTTTATGAATAAGGGGGCTAGTGTCCAACTTCTTGGGTCATTCTAATTTTTCTCTTAAGCAACGCATTAACATACTTCTTATTTTTCCAGGTTAACGGCATTGTCTTACACGGGAGATGTCATCTGAACGCGTCTGCCATCATCAAGGGTCTGGTCGGGCCTGTCTTCAAGATCATACTCTTAAGGTAAAATCATAAGGATATCAACGAGTATCTCTTTCATGCTGGTCTGGGAGCAAAGAAAAAACATAGAATGTACGAGTTGCTTCTCTTCCCGCGGAGATGGTATGGCCCATCGAGGGAATGGGCGGAAATCTTAGGAATCGTGTTATCAGTGATGCGGCTAGCAACCCATCGCTATTTTGATTTCCCTTTCCACTTATACGCCTTTAATCATGCTAAACGTGGCCTTAAGGTTTTGTTACCTTAGGCTCTGTCTACCCCGTAAGGGATAAAGACGTGATAAATGTATGTATATATGTACATACACTCAAGGAATTTCATGGTTGAGCTTATGGAATGCTGTCAAAGTGAAACTCTTGCTTTTTAGTGTTTATATACATTGTATCAAAATATGTATCAAGAATTTTACTTTTTGCTTTTTATGATTACTTTTACGGTTTTACCGGGCAAAAATTTTGAAGCAACTTATACAATATACATTCTATGTTTTTAGGGTTCCGTACCTCAAAAGGAAAAAACGGAACCCTTATAGGATCACTTTGTTGTCCGTCTGTCCGTCCGTCCGTCCGTCTGTCAAGACCCTTTTTCTCAGGAACGCGTGGAGGTATGAAGCTGAAATTTATATCAATTACTCAGGTCTACTGTCCCTTGAAGCTGTGAAAAAATCAAACTTCTAAGCCAACGCAATCAAAAGATACAGCCGTTTATGCCGCAAATTTCCGCAAATTTTCAACTCTCAAGGGAATCAAAACCTACAAGGTAGTTCCCGTGAACGCAGAATCTTGAAATTTGGTATGAAGGTAGGTCTTATAGCACAGATTAAAGAATAATTGCGAAAACCGTAAATGTGTATATATGTCTGTATATAGCAGTGACCAATATAAAGTAACCCCACACTGCGTACATTTTGCTTTGGAACAGGGCTCTGCTTACACTGGTTTTAGATATTTATAGATAATGATACGGAACCCTCGGTGCGCGAGTCCGACTCGCACTTGACCGGTTTTTTTCTTTACTCCCAGACCAGCATGAAAGAAAGAGTGAACCTGTACCTGTGACGCCACCAGTAATGAACATGGACCCAATAATGCACAATAACTCTTATTTAAAAGACACTAAGGCATAGTCATTTATTTTACAACAGTCAATTTTAAACCGTACCATCCTTAAATTAAGAATGAAGTGTCCATTACTGGTGCTTGTCAGCGTAATGTGTCCAACACTGGTGCCGTCACCCTATACCATATTTTAAGCCAATATCCATCCTTAAATTAATTTGCCCCTAAATATAAGCGTCCTATTGGCTCGCGGATCTCAGCTCTCGTCTCAGCTTATTATGACGTCACGGGAAAGTTGATGACGTCACGGCACATAAAAAAGGTATTAAACGGTAGAAAGGGCCGATTTAATAGGAACTCGGGAGGAGAATGATATGATTACTGGATAAGCCCAATTTTTGGTTATATTTTCTCACTACATTGTGCATTATACATACATACATCACGTTAAATCCCATATGAGCTAGAAAGAGCCTTAGGTAACAAGAATTAAAGACCACGCTTAGCATAATTGTGGGCGTATGGATGGAAAAGGGAATCAAAACAGTGATGGGTTGCTAGCCACATTGCCTATATGGCATGATCCCTAAGATTTATGCCCGTTGCATAAGACCTAAGTATAATAAGTATGAATGACTGATAAATGAGAGCGTTAAAAAGTATGAAAGGTGTATCACTGGAAGATATAATAAGGAATAGTGTGATAAGGGAACGTGCTGGTGTGAAAGAGGATATAGTGACTAGGATAGGAAAAAGTATGCTTAGTTGGTTTGGTCACGTAGAGCGGATGGATGAAAGTAGACTAACTGAACAGATCTATATGGGGAGTGTGAATGGTTGGGAGGGGAAGACCTAGACTGACGTTCCGAGACCAAATCGGAGACGTTTTGGAAATGGGCAGGTCAGGACTACCCGAAACCGACGAGTCGTAGCAAGTGGAATAAAGTGGTCTCTGCCTACCCCTGTGGGTAAGAGACGTGACGCTATATATGTAAGTATGTATGTAGAATTTACCAGGTGTCAGGATCACTTCCGTCTGCGTATAGATCTGTGTCGGCCCTTAGCGTCATACAATGCGTTCAAAGCGGTGATACTGCGCTTTGTCGCCAGAGGGCGCATCGTTAGCGGATGAAAAGAGGTAATTTGGAGTCTGACAGACCTTTTTGAGTAATCGCCGTCGCCGTGGCGTGGCCTTAGATAACCTGCCGTGTAGGTAGGAATAACCAGGAGACGAAATGACACGAAGGAGTAGGAGTTACTTTTACAAAAAAAATGGTCAAGTGTGAGTTGGATTCGCGCACAGAGGCTTCCGTAAAATCCTGCCCGGCCTCCTAAGCAAAATGAAGGCATTGTGTTATTTACATAGACAGATAGACATACAAATGTTTTGTTGTTAGAGCGGCAACAGAAATACATCATCTGTAAAAATCTCACGGTTCATGAGATAGGTACAGCCTGGTGACTGTCAGACAGACATACAGACAGACGGATAGCGGAGTCTTAGTAATAAGGTACCCTTTGAGTATGGAACCCTAAAAATATATGTCATTTCAGATAATTATAAGCCTAGTGGGCTAAGATAAAATAAATATATCTTATGTGGCTGTAATTTCTCTGGCTGTTTTATTCTAAACAAGAAAACTAGAATGTACCAGTTGCTACTCTTCCCGCGCAGATGGTAAAAGCTCCTCGAGGGATTGGGCAAAAATCTTAGGCGATGTGGGCAACCCATCACTGTTTTGATTACCCTTTCCATCCATATGCCCACAATCATGCTAAACGTGGTCTTTATGTCTTGTTACCTTAGGCTCTGTCTACCTGGTAAGGGATAAAACGTGATTTACGTATGTATGTTGCGTGGATGACAATGCAAGTATAGTTATCTAAATGTACAGTTAGCTACAAAAGCTGGTATTACAAATGAAATTTCTGAAAATCTTGTTTTTCCAACAGACGGAAGTCGGCCCTAGAAGATGTTGCTGTGAAACCTCTCACACAGTTCCCGATAGCTTTAGAGGAAGAGGTAAGTGTTTTAAACAATTCATTTTTCACCTAGCATCGAGCATGTAACCAATAGAGTGGAAATGTCATTAAGTTTGTTCGAAAAATCTTAATACTGCAGCGAACACTGCACTCAAGCGTGCCATTAGTGTTGGGTAAGCCGATTTTTTTATCTATACCGTGTGTCAATGTTTCTTACGAAAACAAGTTCTAATACGGGGTGCGAGTCGGATAACCTTCGCGTGTGGTCAAGAGCTGCGGTTCGTTTTTGGATCCGTCCGAGGGGAAGAGCAGGGCTTGGTCCGGTGCACCCTGGGCATTGGTTAATAATTTCCTGGCAGATTTTGAGGGACATCATTTGATTATCCATTGGCTAAGAGCCCGACAGGGGGGGAGGGGTCTTTTGAACGTGTTCTACGGTACAACGTTGCCGACATTTTTGTCACAAGATTTTTGAATACTGTATTATTACTTTGACATTGGCGAAATCATCGCATCTATCGATGGGGCCATATCAAAAAAAAAAGAAGAAAAAAAAAGAAAGTTCTAATACTATGATCGTAACTCTAAGAGTACAATGATTTTGTGCTATGTAGGGCATTAAAGAAAGACTAAGGTGAAAGGGCGCTTATTCGTTATTAGCAGAGATCGGACAGATTTGCGTCATCGTTCGCAATAAAGTGGACATGACTCAAAAATTAATCATTTAACTAATTTCTCGAAATAAAATTTGAACTCCCGGAGATAAAAATTTACACATCCATAAAATTATTAGCAAAATGTTAATTAAAGTGGCAGTTGTCGTTCTCGTAAATATTTTTATATAATAAAGAAATCACGATCCTGCTAGATATGATTATTATTTCTGACAAAAAAGTTTTCTAGTTCTATAGGTATAAAACCTCCGTGGATATACTTATTCTTAATTTATATGTATTTTGACATACTTATTTGATTAATTTTGGAGTCATGTCCACATTATTGCGAGCAATGACGCAAATTTGTCCGATCTCTGGTTATTAGTCATAGTCCAGTGTTTTCAAACTTTTTCATGATACGACCCCCTCCCTAGTATGAAAAAAAATCTCGCGACCCCTCCCTTCCTGTTTCATGTGGGTATTTTATTTATGTTACATTAATGTTCAATCAATACGTCACATTTATGCATTTGCATAGTTACCAACGTTGTTTTTTTTAATGAGGTACCTAGTTTTCGCGATCTTTCGCGGTCCGCTTGTAGGGGATTTGCCAACCACAGTTTGAAAAACACTAAGTTATACCAACACGTTTCGAAATGAAATGACTGGTATTTCCACTCTACAGGTTATATGCTCCCGCCTTTTAAAAGACGGATTAGTGGGGGTCATTATCGAGTATTTATAAAACTTTATAAAGTAGGTACTCAAGTGAGTATTTTATTTTTTAATTGTTGTCGATTTAAATCCTGTGTTGAAACGAAAGTAATACATAGTTATTATGAAGCTAGAGAGACGCTGTGACGTTGGTTTTAAAAAAGTACGAGTCCGACTCTCGCACCGAGGGTTTCTTAAAAATTCGTTAAGTCGATGTAACATCCAGTGTTAGCAGAACCCTGTTCCTAAGCAAAACGTATGCAGTGTAAGATCATTTTATATTGGTTGCTTATAGACAGACATAAAAAGATTCTGTTTTTAGTATTTGTTGTTTTAGCGGCAATAAAAATACATCGTCTGTGAATTTCAACTATATCTATCACGGTTCATGAGATACAGCCTGGTGACAGACGGACGGACACCGAAGTCTTAGTAATAGGTTTAGTAATAGGTATCATTGAAATCGGTACAGTCATAGCCAGCGATACAGACTAACATACATTAAAAACCACGTTTTTTTAAGCCGGTTGTAAATAAACTTTCAACTCAGGTTCTTTCCCTGTTCCGTTCATAATCCGTTACCAAACGGCTAATTAAAACCAGTATTTTACGAAAAAAAAGATAGATTACGTTTTATTATTTAAATTATGTTCATTAGAGTTAAAGTTGACCTTGTCTGTGGTGCCCTCTCGCTCGCACACACGGCGTATCGAATGCCAGCATAATCCGTATGATTTTCCTTTGAAAACGAACCATTTCAATAAAAACTCTACTCCTATGATATAGAACTCAAAGTCAATAGCCACGCGATGTTTCAGTGTTTACGTTTTCTAACCACTTTAAAATGACGCAAGCGCCGGTCGCAGCTCAATCGAATTTCGATTTTAGCGCGTACCTTTAAGGTGGGCGTTTGAACGGCGTGTTAGCTAGTTGCGTTTGTATGGGTGCGAAGTTTTTTTCTGTATATGTTATCTTACATAGCAATGTCATATTGCAAACATACTGTGTTTGTAGTTTGGAGATGGTTTAGAGGCGATATAAACGCGTTCCAAATTTAAAAAAATAGTTTTAAAAATATAACCGTGAAAGTGTTCGAAATTCGAGTGCAGTGACGGACCATAGTGTGTGTTTTTTTTTAAGTGTGAAAAAGGTTAGGTTTGCTTAAAACGTTTGGAGTAAAGGTATTTCTGCCTCTTGTCTTGTAAGCCAAATAACATGTAACTATGCATCTTTATGAAAATGCATACATAGGTTTATTTAATGCGAAAATTAGTGGTTCATGAGGATGAATATTATTTATTGTTAGTTACTTGTCAGAATAACAGGGACCGTTAGGTATTTACAGAGAAAAACAAGAGTTTATTTATTAATTCTAATGATCTCAAATTTAACTAACCAATTTAAAGTGAATTCTTTTGGTCTGGGAGTAAAAATAAACATAGAATTACCAGTTGCTTCTCTTCCCGCGCAGGTAAAAGCCCATCGAGGGAATGGGCGAAAGTCTTAGGAATCATGTTATAGGCGATGCGGCTAGCAACCCATCACTATTTTGATTTCCTTTTCCAGCTATAGCTCTTATTGATGCTAAACGTGGCCTTCAGGTTTTGTTACCTTAGGCTCTGTCTACCCCTTGAAGGGTAAAGACGTGATATATGTATGTATTTAAAGTGTACGATTTGCTTTCATTTATTATCACGGTATGTAGAAGTTACTTCAGTTATTTGATTAATTTAAAAGATAAATTTAATTAATTCAGCCGTTGCTTTTATCAGCATCTATGTTCGTCCCAATGCTGGGCACAGGTGTCCTGTCACTACTAGAGGGCTTGGCTGTAAGTTCCATACAGGCCCAATACGGATCGGGAATTCAACACACCACCTAAGTGTGCCATAGGGGTGCAGGTTTCCTCGCGATGTTTAACTTCACCCTCCCTACGATCTACTAATATAAATATGAAAATGAAAATGAATTCGGTGTTTGTCTGTCTGTTACGCTATCACGCCGATAAAGCGATTTTAATGAAATTTGTTACAAAGATAATTTCGATCCCGGGGAAGGACATAGGATAGTTTTTATCCCGGAAAATTGCATGGTTCCCGCGGGATAGCGATAAACGCGGGCAACAGCTAGGTCATGATATATTCCGAATGTGTTTGTGTATAATAAATTCTGAAAAACACAGAGGTCGGGTTCGGGTTAGAACCCAGTGTCTTCTGCTAGTGAGGCCACGGGTCATACTACTAGGCTACCATGGCGTTGTTTCGCGAAGGTCATATCCATGAACTGTTATTTTCAATTTGTACTTCAATGCTGGTCTGGGAGCAAAGGAAAAACATAGAATGTACCAGTTGCTTCTCGTCCCACGCTGATGGTAAAAGGCCATCGAGGGAATGGGCGAAATTCTTAGGAATCACCCATCACTATTTTGATTCCTTTAACACCTATACGCCTATAATCATGCTAAACGTGGCCTTTAGGTTTTGTTACTTCAGGCTCTGTCCACCCCGTAAGGGATATTGACGTGATTTGTGTATGTATGTATGTTGTTTTCAAAACTCCGTAGACATACTTACACACATACATATATTATTAATCACGTATTAGGTACAAGGTAGACAGAGCACAACCCAAAGTACTACGTTTAGCGTTGTGGACGTATAGGTGGAAAACGGAATCAAAATAGTGATGGGTTGCTAACAGCATCGCCTATAACCATGATTCTTAAGATTTTCACCCATTCCCTTGATGGCCTTTTACCATCTGCGCGGGAAGAGAAGCAACTGGTGCATTATATGTTTTTAACAAACACACACCCACACACACACACACACACACACACACACACACACACACACACACACACACACACACACACACACACAAAAATCACGTCTTTATCCCTTACGGGGTAGACAGAGCCTAAGGTAGCAAGACTTAAAGGCTACGTTTGGCAAGATTGCAGGAGTATAGGTGGAAAGGGGAATCAAAATAGTGATGGGTTGCTAGCCGTATCACCTATAACATGATTCCTAAGACTCGCCCAGTCCCTCGATGGGCTTTTACCTGCGCGGGAAGAGAAGCAACTGGTAAATTCTGTTTTTTTTACTAATGACTTGTTTTTACTGGAAGGCTGATTGATATTAGCACTCTATTGGCTAGTTGGTCTATGTGATACGGATATAATATAATACGTAAGTGTTATATGTCACATGTCATAATGGCGTGGGAATAATCGTGGCTACTTTAATTACCTATTTATAAGTTAACTAGTGGTTGCATGCGACTCCGTCTGCACATTTGCTTATCGCTATCCCGCGGGAACTATGAGATTTTCCGGGATAAAAACTGTCTTATATCCTGCCCCGGAACTAAATCTATCTCTATACCATACATAAATCACGTCTTTATCTCTTACGGGATAGACAGAGCCTAAGGTAACAAAACCCTAAGGCCATGTTCAGCATGGTTAAGGGCGTAACATGATTTCTAAGACTTTCGCCCATTCCCTCGATGGGCTTTTACCATCTACCCGGGAAGACAAGCAGCCGGTGATTTCTATGTTTTCTCTTTGCTCCCAGACCAGCTTGGAAGTTACCAAATTTATATACCAAATTTCATTAATATCGGTTCAGTGGTTTAAACGTAAAAGCGTAACAGACAAACAGACAGAGTTACTTTCGCATTTATAATATTGAGTAGCGATGAAATAACTACTTAAATATCTTAATTATACATCTTCATCGTATAAAATAAAACCTTGATAGGTTAATTGCTTTACTAATCCACGATCACACGTGAAAACAACATGTCGTCTGTGTGTCACATATAAATATCTTTATGCTAAACCCACTGTCTTACTAGCACAAAAAAAAATTACGACAAATTGAGAGATATATCACCCATCGCTAAGATCACCATCTATGCTAATATTATAAATATGGAAGTGTCTGTCTATCTGTTACCCCTCACACGCTTTAACCGCTAAACCAGTTACAATTTGGCGTAGAGATGGTTTCAGTCTCGGGGAAGGATATAGGATAGTTTTTATCCCGGAAAAGCATAGTTCCCGCGGGATAGCGCTAAGCGAATTCTCCGCGGACGGAGTCGCGGGCAAAAGCTAGAGTGTATAATATACAATGCCCGGGTCCTAGTGAAAAGCGTATAAGAACAATACAATACAATACAAATACTCTTTATTGAAAACAATACAAAACAATACAAAAACAAAGAACAGTATTGATAGGCGGTTTTATCGCTTAATAGCTAAATCTAATAAGTTGTCTCTAGAATAAGTTAGAGACAATTTAAGTAGGTGGCGGAAACAAATAGACAGGAGAGACTATTTAATTTATACTTCCACTAGCCTCTGCCCGCGACTTCGTCTGCGTAGAACTGTACATATAATAACCTTCCTCTTGAGCCAATCTATCTAAAAAAAACCGCTTCAAAATCCGTTTTTTTTTATGTTAGATAGGCCAGACAAACGAACTAGTGGGTCACCGTTGCGTAGTTTTAAAGATTTAAGCATACATAGGGACGGACAGACAGCGACAGCGACTTTGTTTTATACTATGTAGTGAATGCTGGTCTGGGAGCAAAGAAAAAACATAGAATGTACCAGTTGCTTCTCTTCCCGCGCAAATGGTAAAAACCGGAATGGGCGAAAATCATAGGAATCATGTTATAGGCGATGCGGCTAGCAACCCATCACTATATTGATTCCTCTTTCCACCTCTACGCCCTCAGTGTCTTGCTAAACATTGCCCGTAGGTAGGTCTTGTTACCTTAGGCTCTGTATACCCGGTAAGGGATAAAGACGTAATTTATGTATGTATGGAAAAATACTAAAATATGCATTAACGCCGTATCTAGAAAGACCTTAGTTCTCACGCACGCCTCGTGAAGTTTGGTAACTTCACACAACTAACTGTTTCTCAGGTGTGTGCTAATTTTCATACGATGTTTCCCTTCGAACATAAACACATCTCCGGCATATATAAGTCTCATTGCTGGGCACAGACCTCTTAGAATGAGACGGCTTGGGCCATAGTTCCCACGCGGGCCCAGTGCGGATTGGGAACTTCACACACACCATTGAATTGCTTCGCAGATGCGTACAGTTTCATAATTTCCTTCACCGAAAAGCTCATGGTAAATTTTCAATGTAATAAACATAAATTGCGAAAAAACTTAGAGGTGCGAGCCCGGGCTTGAACGAACGACCCTCTGTTTGAGAGGCCACAGGTCAAACCACTAGGCTACCACGGCTAAAATTGCTTGTTCAAAACGATTATGAATATCTCTCTACAAAAAAAGTGAAGCGTTGCTATACTAATTTATGTAATTGTTAATTTTTCATACAAAACCAATTCGTCTGGCTTCACGGCAAACTTAGATAATTTATGACCGCGCAAAACTGTTAAATAATCGTTCATGATTTGAATAAAACAAGCGAATATAATAATTTATGCCCAAACGTAGTTCTATGCCAATGCCAATGTCGTTTGTCTTTTGTATGCTAATTGCTTCTAATTGTCGAATTGTGATCGAAAAGATTCATACACCTGTAACGAAACAGCATAGCTAACTTTAAATGAACGTTACAGCTTATTTACACTAATTCAGTACCTCCGCGTAGTAACGCAACTAATTTAGTAACTACTGAAACACTTCTTTTTTACATACATAAATCACTTCTTTATCCCTTACGGTGTGAACAGAGCCTTTTTTTGAGATGGGAAAATGCGTTACGCATACGACCGCGCCGTGGGGACGGCGCCGAAGTTATGTGGGACTCCTCCCCGGCCCCCCTTCTGAGTGGAAGGCGGGGGAGGCATACACTAAAAGCCCACCGGTATTCCCTAGCTGTCATCATGCGCCGCGGGAGCATGAGGCCCACCGGCCGCCCCAGCCTATGTGCCGGGGCTCCTGCGCCAAGAGCCCCCCTCTTACAGCGAGAATACTTGGTCTTCTCAAGACTCGTGGGCCTCGAATTGCTAGCAGGGGATCCCCCCCCCGCTAGCAGGTACTACTAGGGTGGGAGGGCGTCAAACTGCCGCTTTCTCCTCCCCGTCCGTCTGCGCCGGAGTGTGGTACGAGGGGGTCGTTCTCGCGCTCCCGCTCCCTCTCCTTCTGCGACGTGAACAGAGCCTAAGGTAACAAGACCTAAAGGCCACGCATAGCATGATTGTGGGTATATAGGTGGAAAGGGGTATCAAAATGCCCTGGGTGTGCTTTTACCATCTGCGCGGGAAGAGAAGCAGCTGGTATATTCTATGTTTTTCTTTGCTCACGGACCAGTAGTCAGAGCATCCATTGACATTACTATACCCGGGTTGGTGACAGGGGTTAGCGGATCAAATAAGTGAAATCGCATGGTTATCAGTACAGTTACACAACTCTCCATACATTCGTAGGTAGTATTTGTTATCTGAACTGATACTGTGAACGTAGTACTGAAAACAGTCCGGATTTCGAGATAAAACCGACATAAAACTCAACTTTGAACCGAACGAATTTGTTTATTTTACGATTTTTTTCAACTCTGCTCTACTATTGCAATGTGCGATGGGGAGTGAGCTTTATTTGTAGTAAGCACGTATCTGTATACGTGTTAAAGTGTGCGTGAGCGTGAAAACGATGGTAAGCATAAAAAGGCAAAGAGAAATCTCGCTCGAAAATCGCTATGTAAGTCACGCACACTTTAACACGTATTATGCATACGTGTTTACAACATATAAAGCTCACTCGCCATAGTGAATTGCAAGAGCTTTACTTTACTATCATATTAATTTCTATCATATTAACAAGACCTAATAAAGTCCACGTTTAGCATGATTGTGGACGTAAAGGTGGAAAGGGGAATCAAAATAGTGAACATAATTCCTAAGATTTTCGCTCTTTCGCTTCATAGGCTTTTACTATCTGCTTGTACATTCTATGTTTTTTCGTTGCTCCGAGACCAGCATGGAGTAAATTGTCGGTATCAGGTTTTTAAGACTTTTAACCCAATTGACTTCGTAAGATTGGCGGGAAACCAATGCAGTGGTAGGTTGTCGTTCATTGTGGCGTTCTTAGTGTAGGCCTTTGTTCAACTGTGGATATAATACAATACAATACAATACAATACAATACAATACAATACAATAACTCTTTATTGAATACCACATATAACAACCAAAACAGAAAAAGGCATTCAGAATATTACAAGGTAACAATAGACACCAACATAGCTTTAAATATGGGTAAAGATTTAGCCCGCCTTATGATAGGCAAGGAGTTCCACAACAGTAAAGCCTGAACAGTATAAGAATATACATAGAATTTGGAATTAGAAAGAGGTAAAGTAAGAAGAAAATATCGATGACGATGATGATGTTCTCAATGTTTCGATACCTAATTAAGTCAACACGTGTAACTTTTGTCTTTGTATTGTTCAAGGAGTGACTGGTATTTAAACAATTATAAGGCAATGACCTTAGTGAGGTCTGCTATGAAGGTTTTTCTGAATTGGAAATAAGTATTTTAGGACACGTTTCATTATCAATAGCTTCGTACCATAGATTTACATTTATAGGTATAGAGCTGCCTTGATGAGGTACTTAAAACTGTACGGGAATCGTGTTAAATGTGTTCCTAAACAAACTGATATAGCGTAAGGCTCAAATTACTATAAGTTAAAAAACAAACATTGAAAAGATACTTTTAACTTTATTTCCGCTTCAATAATTTATTACAATGTATGTTAAGTTTTAGCCCTATCCGGGTCTCGGTCCAAGCTGCTCTGAGAGCCGTTCCAAGTTCCGAAACAAAATATTTTTAAAATATCGAACAAGTGTTCGATATTCGGAACCTGAACTCACAATGCAGCCAGCAACCGAAACCTGCCAGTATCAAACTAGCAGAACCTATTCCTATAGTACCTAGTTAAAATTATACAGAAAATAAAAAGAACGGGTAACACTGCTGAAAACTACTCGCACACTCGCGCAAGCGCCGAACGCCGCTTGAACGACCTAGCAGCAACTCTCGGTGGTCACGTGTCGTGACCGTCAGCATCTGACGCGTCAGAATCTGACGCGAGTTTAACATTTTTTACCCGTCCAAAAGAGCACAACGCTGCTAAAGAAGTTTTCACTTCAAAAAAAAACACAGACGAATTGAGAACCTCCTCCTTTTTTGAAGTTGGTTAAAAATTAATGGATAACTCTAATTTGTTAATCGGCGATATAGTTAGGTAAAGACATGCAAAACAGTCACTCCGGATCAATCAAAAAAATTTGGTAATCAACAAAGAAGTAACTGAAAACAGAATCAAAAACGCCGCAGAAAATACTCCGGACACTTGTTTCAACTCTCTTCGAGGCATCTTCAGAGGATGTTGACACTCCGACGGTCGTTCGAAGAATTCGTTTGTTACGACCTCCGCAAAATAACGTCTGAATTTGTACAGTTTTAAAAATTAAAAACTATTTTACTAGCTTTACTTTAAGTTGCAATGTATGTATGAGGGAAATGTATTTCACGTGCCGCCGCAGAACCCTGACAGGCTTCCCACAATGCTAAACGTGGCTAGGTCTTGTTATTTTATGCCAGTCTACCCCGTACGGGATAAATACGTGATTTATATAACGTCTCCGTCCCGTCCCCATCTCGTCCCAAACACATCAAAGTTTACCATATTACTTTTGCAACAGCACTGTAAACTGACCTTGCGCCTCAAACCAAGTTCTACGCTTCCGTGTAAAAAAAGAAGAGTCTAGAACAAATATATACTTAGGCATATTTCAGGTGAAAATGACGTACTACGGAGCAATGAGCTTACGCTTCACTATCACTACATAGTATAAAACAAAGTCACTTCCCGCCGCCTGTCCGTATTAAAACTACGCAACGGATTTTGATGCGGTTTTTTTAATAGGTATTCAAAAGGAAGGTTTATATGTATAATTCTATGCAGACGAAGTCGCGGGCAGAAGCTAGTTATGTTATATTTTGGCGCAAACAATTAATAAATAAATAAATAAATCAATATTAGTGAACAATTCACACACTGACCTAGTCCCAAAGTAAGCGCTAGTAAGGCTTGTGTTATGGGTACTAGACAACGATATGCATACTTATATAGAGAAATACATACTTAAATAGATAGAAACATCCATGACTCAGGAACAAATATTCGTGCTCAGCACACAAATATATGCCCTTACCAGGATTCGAACCCGGGATGCTCGCTTCGCAGGCAGGTTCACTACCAACTAGGCCAAACGCGTCGTCAAGACAACAATTATCTCTTCTAAGTCGTTATAATCTTGAAAATGTTAAAACCAGTGCACCCAAGCTTATTTGCGTTCAGAGTAAGAGCTAAATCTTAGAATGCCATGCAAGTCTGTCTTGCTGTCACCCTCAATCAACCAATTCAAATATCAAACCCATAACAACGAGTGAGATAACAAGACAAATCCGAATGGAATTTTAAAAACTCACGAACTGTATTTTCTTTGCGCGAATAGTTTAAGAGAAACAACCAACATAGCTATAACCTCTCAGTTATCATTTTAGGATACAATTATTAAGAATATTAGATATTTCAACATCTCAATTGGCTTTAAGTAACGCCAAGCCTCAAATATTCCCTAAAAACTAACTAAGACTGAAAACCTAGTGAAAAGTGATGGCGCCAGTGATGTGATAAAGCGCAGTGATGCTGATGTAACAGTGATCGTGATGACTCAGTGATGACTGTGATGAGCGAGCCTTGCGCGCGCAGAGTCGACGCCGAGTTGTACAAACCGACTGTGCTGTTGCGGTCGATATGGAGACGGACTTTGTCGTTCAAGAGGAAAAAGGTGAGATGGATATTTAAAACTTTACTAAAGGTTCTTTTAATCTAGAATAGGCTTGCGTTTGACCAAACGCCTGATGGTAAGCAAACATGGGACCTATGATGGAGACTGGGAGCCTAATGTCCATTCTCCCTAAATTTTAAGACAGTCAGATTGTAACGTTCGGGGATCGGCACAGGCAGAGAATAGAGACTGATGAAGTGGTGATGATACCGATGTTTGAACACACACCTATGATAACACATCAGATCTATTCTAAATTTATTTTAGTAAAGAAAATGTACTTAAATATAAACATACTTATATACTTATGTTGGATTGGAGCCTCCTTTTAGTTCATAGTTTGTATATTAACTACTTCAACATTGTATATTTCAATTTTAAAATACCTTTCTTTTTAAAATTTGGTGTCACATCTGTACTACTTTATGATTATGATTTCCACCTTTATACTGTAATGTGACTTGCAATAAACGATTCTATTCTATTCTATTCTATTCTTCTGTGTTGACATCCAGTTGCTCTGTCAGGTTGGTAGCATAAACAGCTGTTCCGTATTTAGGCTTCTAGTTACTTTGTTTTTGTGTTAGTTTGTGTTATTAAGCCATGTAACCATAGCACAAACGTTTTTAAATTCCGTCGTCAATATCATTGTATAATAAGTTGAGCGGACACTGTAAGATTCCCATCTACAGCTCATAACACCATACACGGCGAATATTTTCTTGCTAACTGACATGTTTGTGACATGCGATGTTTGAATGTCCATTATTGTAATAGTGTCTTCAAAATTTTTAAATTATCTTTTGGGGTATTGTGTCATTACATTATCCATAAATAATAATATATCTTAGGACAATTCACGCCTATTGACCTAGCCCCAAACTAAGCAAAGCTTGTAATATGGGCACTAGACAACGGATAAACATACTTATATAGATAAATACATATTAAACATCCAAGACCGGGACCTTAAGCTTCATAGTCTGGTTCTCTAACCACTGGGCCATCCGGTCATCAGTCATGAATCACTATGATTCCTCGAAGGGTCGGATAGATTTCAATGGCATAGAACGTACCTACTGCCTAAAAATGTAAATGAACTAAAAAAAATAGTCACATGCGAGAGTCAAGCTTGCGATACCAGTTTAGTGTGCTCAGAAAAAATATTCTCAGAAACTACTGTTCTTAACGAAAACATTATAAATACTTCATCATCATCATCATCATCATTTCAGCCATTACAAGTCCACTGCTGGACATAGGCCTCTCCTTTAGATCCCCAATAAGACCGGTTGGAAGCGGCTTGCATCCAGCGCGATCCTCCGATCTTCATGAGGTCATCGGTCCACCTTGTGGGTGGACGGCCCACGCTGCGCTTGCCGGTGCGTGGTCTCCACTCGAGGACCTTTCGACCCCATCGGTCATCCGTCCTCCGTGCTATGTGCCCTGCCCACCGCCATTTCAACTTGCTAATCCGCTGGGCTATATAAATACTTACTCATAAGTAAAGCATTGTTTCATCGCATATTCCACCATTATTCTTTTTTATCAAATTGTACAGCATTTTGAAAAGCTGCTACCTACATCTAAGCACTGATTATTCTTCACAAATAACCACACGTAAACGTAACTATTTATCTACTTATTTATATCCCACGTCTGTATCTGCTTATGAATTTATAATGCGCTCAGCCTTGGGTATTCTTGAATCTCTTGTCGTCTTCAATAATGCACTGCGTTACTTTCAGTTCAATGTCTCGATTGGCTATGGCTTGTTCTTTGATGACATTCTATTCCCATTGAAGGTTACACCGTAGATCATGCCAGGTGACGTACAATTTTAACAATTAGTAAGTTTCTGCATGAAACTTTGCAAAGAAGTCTCGGAAAATATCTGAAAATTGATAATTGTCAAATTGAAAATGGAGTTTTGTGTACGGTAGACCGAGGACAGTGCCTTGCCGCGTACATAGTGTTGTACAGTCGCCATCAGACACAAATACAATGAATACAAATACATATGTATACTCTTTAGTGAACACCACAAATCAGTACAAATACAGAAACAAAGAACAAGGTAGACATTGTCTACCTTGTGGTGGTGCGTGGTCTTATCGCTTAATATATGATTTTACTAGCTGACCCGGCGAACTTTGTTCCGCCTTAAATTTGAAAAATTCCAGTGGTTTGGGCCGTGCTATCCCGCGGGAACTATGCAAAACTATCCTATGTCCTTTCCCGGGACTCAAACTATCTGTATACCAAATTTCAACTAAATCGGCCCAGCGGTTTAAGCGTAAAAAGGTAACAGACAGACAGACAGACAGACAGAGTTACTTTCGCATTTATTACTTTCGCATTTATAATATTAGTAAGGATGGTGCGGGCGAGATCCTCAAATATTTGAAAGCATAAATGCGTTTCACTAAATAAGGTTCTAAATAAACTTCAGAACACGCAATTCGTCATAAACAAAAGAGCAGCGCCTTTTCAAAAAATTTAGAAAACCAAAATATTTTATTAGGTACTCACCACGTTCGAACTACGGCCGCGGTCATGGTATGATATGATACGGTGTGACCTTTAAAATCCTTCGTCACTTTTAAGGTAAAAGACATGAAGCAATGATCTTACGTCTATTTGCTTTTAGCTATGTTACATCCAATTGTGATTAAATATTTCACTCACCGTTGCGGAGCCAATGGAATCAATGCAAGCCGGTTGACAGTAAATCGGTATTGTCAGTGCCTAAAACAGTTGGTTGAAAAACTAAAGACCCAAGGTGGGTTTGCGTGGAGCAAGGTTAGCTATTCGACTCCATGTTAACCGCTAAGCCAGGAACAAGAAGTGGCAAACTGTACGAACCCTCGTACAGTCAGTTTCTTAACATTGGTAAGATATTAGTAGCCGCCTCCGCGAGTGCGGAAGTTAACGGTGGTGAATGCGAAGATGAAACTGGATGTGGAAAAATAGTAATTTAAATGGTTTATTGAACTCAACTCTCGACTGTATCGTGTGACTTAAATAAATAATTACTTTGTACTAAATCGCTTAAAAGAATGCGTTCTGACAGCGTCGTTGCTCGCGCGTTGTTATTATTCTATTAATATAAGATCTGGGACATAAATAAACTTTTTTTTCTTTTTTTTCTTTTTTTTTATAAAATAGGAAGGCAAACGAGCAAGTGGGTCACCTGATGGTAAGTGATCACCACTGCCCATAGACAGACACCCGCAACCCCGGAGGGATTGCAGATGCGTTGCCAATCTAGAGGACTAAGATGAAATGCCTCTTGTGCCCGTAATTACCCCGGCTGTCTTACTCTCCACACCGGAACACAGCAGTGCTAGCACTGCTACTTAGCGACAGGATAACTCGGCAAAAAATTGCGAAGGTGAAGGTACGATTTCTTGCGGAACTTCTGCGGTAGGATGCGGAGGCGTATATAGTTCCGTTTCAACCATACTTACTACGATAAAGCACCAAAGTGATGCTACTTTTGACGTTGACTATACCACGATTGAGATGAAATCCCACACATTTGCCAAACAGAATGATTCTACTCAATTATGAACACAAACAACGCCGGCACCCGGAACTTGTCGAAATAAACCGCTGTGGATTCAGCGAGAATTCAAGTATTTATAGCGCAGATGTTTCTACAAGCATTTGACCGATGTGTCCGCTTGGCGAAGTTTTGATGCTGATCATGTACAATGCTGATAGTTTCTTACTCCATATTCATAAACGCTCTATAGGCTTCTTCTTCTTCTTCTTCTTCTTCTTATTTGTGGCGTTTCAAGTCGTTACAGCGACGACCACTTCGCCAATGTCAAAGTAACAAAGATATGATTAAAAAATCTTGTGACAAAATGTCGGCAACGTTGTACGGTAATGGTCAAAGACCCCCCTCCCCCCCTGTCGGGCTCTAAGCCAACGGTCAATGATATCCCTCAGAAACTGCCAGGAAATCATTAACCGGTGCCCAGGGTGCACCGGAACAAGCACTACACTTCCCCTCGGACGGATCCAAAAACGAACCGCAGCTCTTGATCACACGCGGAGGTAACCCGACTCGCACCCCTACAATAACGTTTATAGTTGACCTATTCATAAGGGTCTTCAACTTAACTGCGGCGTAACGTATAAGCATGGTATCCTTTAGCAGATAAAAGCATGCGACAGCATACTTTAGCAGCTGAAAACGTGTGTGAAAAATCATCCACGTAAATGCGATTCGATGCTAATTGATGTGACTTCACCCATAGGGGCCTGACTCCATGTCATGTATAAGAGAGGACGAGTCAAGCTAGATTTGTCAGCCAAGCGCAGCGATTACTTCACGGAATAATTTCGTTTAGTTAATTCACTCTTGATATACTAGCTATTGCCCGCAACTTGTCCGCAAAGAATTCATTTATCGCTATCCCGCGGGATTATGCAATTTTTCGGGATTAAAAGTAGCTTATATTTTAATCTAAGGTACCACCTGTCTTCCTTCCTAATTTGATCCAAATCCGACCAAGCGTTTCAGCATGAAGGAGGAACAAACATACCCATCTTTTTTTAAATATATATAACTCAAAGGTGACTGACTGACTGACATAGTGATCTATCAACGCACAGCCCAAACCACTGGACAGATCGGGCTAAAATTTGCCATGCAGGTAGATGTTATCACGTAGGCATCCGCTAAGAAAGGATTTTGATCAATTATACCCCCAAGGGGATAAAATAGGGGATGAAAGTTTTTATGAAACTTTGTCAATTTTAAACCGATCGGGCTGAGACTTTGCATGCAAACTATACTTCTTAACGCAAGCGCAGCCGCGGGCAAAAGCTAGTTTATAATATTAGTACAACAAAGGTATACACAAGATAAAGCAAACATTGGATGGGGGGATCTCAACATGATGATACCGATGATAATAGTCCATTAGATAAGTTATCTCCTGCTAAAATAACCGTATCAGCATAATCCCATGTTGACACGATGTGGCGATCCACTATCATTAGATTTATTTAGTAGATATATTATCTAATATAGAAATGCATCCCTAAGTGAAGTTTTCGCACTGAGCCTGCGTGGAAACCATAGCCCAAGCTTCTCGTTCTGAAACAAGGCCTGTGCCTAACAGTGTAATGAACCATACAAAATACCTACGCGCTTTTACAACTACATGGCGTTATATGTGTAGGTACACAATATACCTATGTGTGGGTGAAAATGGGCAGCGGTTGCGTTTCTTTACACACTCGACTCCCGGCAAAATCGTAACACGGTGAACTCGTTGCGCTCTTGCCTCGCTTTCGACTCCTTCACAAATTGCCAGTGTGATAACCCTCCAAGTCCGAGAAAAAGTCGGTAGGTAGGTCTGCCTGTGGTCACGCTAGCTAATTTTCACCTCTAGCCTTTATAGGACTGCTTGGCATAGGTGTCCTCTCATTCGTGGGGCGTCGCGGCGACACCGAGCGCTCCCGTAACGCCTCACATACGACTGAATAGGGAATCCGTGTGGTTTTTAGTGGGTATGCCTGCCGTCGCGGGAGAGCCCCACATACCCCCGGTAACCCCGTACTGGGCGGATGCATAAGGCGCATTTTCCACACCATAAAAAAGGTGTACTCTCATAGTGCTTAGCTTTGATAAGTCAGTGCAGTGTCAATGCGAGATGTGCTACGACATGTGTACGGAGACGTGTACTTAGGCAGTATCTTCAGATCAGTCACCGGTACCAGAAGTGCACACTGAGTTATTTCTAAATTACTTCTATGCTGGTCTGGGAGCAAAGGAAAAACATTGAATGTTCCAGTGGCGGAACGCCGCGCAGATGGTAAAAGCCCATCGAGGGAACGGGCGAAATTCTTAGGAATCATGTTATAAGCGATGCGGCTAGCAACCCATCACAATTTTTCCTTTTTCCACCTATACGCCTACAGTCGTGCTAAACGTGGCCTTCAGGTCTTGTTACCTCAGGCTCTGTCTACCCCGTAAGGGATATAGACGTGATTTGCGTACTCCGAGCCACTTTCCGTGAGAGCAGTTTTTACAAATTTTTCTGAAAATTAGAACACAGAAAAATCCGAAAAGTAAAGCTATGGCCGGGAATCGAACCCGGATCCTCGTCATTCCGTGACACGTGCTATAACCTGTACACCACCCACAGCAGGTGGATAAGTCTTTTTTTTATTGTAATGTACTTTCATGGTCGACTATACTTCACAATAGTTCCGCCAATAGCTCCAATATCAATAAATCATTCGTTATTTCGGCAACAGCGCTAACCGCGTTAGTGTTGTTAGCGCACGCACTCTTATTGCCGTGCGTACGCGATGATTGTAAACAACGATGGCAAATATATGACCCAATATCACTACTCGCAGAGATGGTAGACACTTTGGAGCATAGATATGCAGGATTTCTTAAAATTGTACCGGAATATTTGATTATAGAGGTTGCTATAAAAAATCCAAGCGGCACCTGCATTGCACAGGTGCCGCAAAGAGGGAACCCCATCCCGGGGTGGTCGTGGGGCGTCGCGGTGACACAGAGTGCTCCCGTAACGCCTCACATACGACTGAATAGGGAATCCGTGTGGTTTTTAGTGGGTATGCCTGCCGTCGCGGGAGAGCCCCACATACCCCCGGTAAACCCGTACCGAGCGGATGCATAAGGCGCATTTTCCACACCATAAAAAGGATCAGTTTGGAAGAGGGAAACGGGCAACCGTTCGGGATGGAGACAGATTGGAGAGGCGTATGCCCAACGATGGGCGTTTACACGCTGAAGAAGAAGAAAATCCCTGCGTGTATCCAGGATTTTTGCATCATAGTTGACAAATGTTCCCATACATTGGTTGTCTGATAGAGGTCGCTATTAAGCGATAAGATCGCCTATTGTCTACTTTGTTCTTTGATTCTGTATTGTTTTGTACTGATTTGTGGTGTTCAATAAAGAGTATTTTGTATTGTATTGTATTGTACATTGGTCAATGGTCAAAGTGAACCGCATCAAGGTGGGACTAAACTATGAACCGAAAATTTAAATGAAGGATAAAATGCCGAGAGACAATAATAATAATGTCGGCTCCGTCGTCTGTATTTCCGGAAAGATACAACCTAGGCCCAACTGAAATGATAACTTAAACTAATCTAAGTTACTAAGAGTATGTCTATCGTACACTAAACACCGAATAGAGAGAGAAGCGTCTGTCTGAAATACGACTAGCGCTGTGGGTTAGAGAAAGCGCGTCAGAGAAAGAGAAGCCAGACCGACTGGCGCCGTAACGCGTTACGTTACGAAGCAGTTTACCCTCCCACAAGAAGGTATTACTTCAAAAACAAAGGTAGTTAGGAAATATTTTGGTATGGAGTGACCGCCCGCCCGTTTCTGCGTCCATTGAAACGTCAGGTATTTTCTCACTCAGTAGGCTTATATTATTAAAAATAACATATTTTTCTGGTAGGAAACAACGCAGCCCGTGCCATTTGAACAAGTGTTGCTTGTTCAAATGTTGATCGGTCTGGCCTGAGTTTGTTCAGTACACAAAAAACACCAACTTAACAAATATCGGCGGAGAAATCAAGATATAACCAGCTGCCGTAGTAATCACACTTTATTTTCACGCGGCAGCAACAATCGCGGCTGCATTGTAAACTTTGCTTTGTGTACACAGAATATTATCATTGTTTTTTTGCTGTTAACCGATTTGACAACTAGTTGGATGACGTTTTTTTCTACTTGTACGGCATACTAGTTGAGGTTTGTTGTTTAACCACTTTTAAAGTACACAGCGGCACAAAATTTTACCCAGTCATACTATGAAATTCGATTGTCGAATTTCGTTTTATGCCGTTCTGCTCATACTAATAACCATTTATTTAAGAGTGAAAAGGACGGCACGACAAGAACTTAAATTAAATGTCGGAGTAACCCCGCTGGCTCCGTACAAAATTACCTACATTGCAGACATAGTATCAGCCACATTTTTTGCCATTGAGTTTGGTTTCAGGCATTACTTCTGTGTGAGTTTGAGCTTGGATGTGGGCCCCAAACCCCATCGAGGAAATGGCCTAAAATCTTGTGGCTAGCAACTCATCACTATTTTGATTTCCCTTTCCACCTACGTCCACTATCATGCTAAAATTTCTTTAAGTGTTGTTTCCCTAGGCTCGGTCTACTCCGTCAGGGATAAAGACGTAATTAATATGTATGAATGTATGTTGTGACAAAGGAAGTCTGTTTTCAGTACATCCTATTCTAAATAACTAAATGTGAAAAGTCACGCTGAGCAATAAGTGGTAATGAAGATTGCTGGTGGGTTATATTTAACCGAAAGGTTAATTTTGTATTTGATCGGTTTCCATTTGACCTTTTAGAATCACTCGAATTAGAAAGGTTTCATATAATTGTTTATTGAAACAATCGACGTATTTGCTGTTACTCTAAGAAGTCGGTCCATCCGTTCACACACACACACACACACACACGCACACACGCACGAACGCACACTCGAGTACACACGGACGCACGCAGTCACGCGCACATGCACGCACACACATAATACTCGTAATACGCCTCTTTTTACGTCAGGGGTCAAAAATGACCCACTACTATTCCTTACGATTGTAGTAACAATTTTTACACTTGGACCAAAATGATTGTATGGGATGGATACTGCAACTAAAATTGGTAGGCTAATGGCGAATGCACAGACGTCATCAGACTATTCTTGGATTGTTCATAGCAAATAATTGGTATTATAATGCAGATGCGTTCAAAACACAAATTAAATAGGTACCTAGCTATGACGAGAGTACACTGCGTGCATTCCCCTTTGCCGATTTTTTTTGAGACAAGGTGACAAACGAGCAAGCGGGGCACTTGATGGTAAGCGAGTGCCAGCATGGACTCTCGCAACATTAGATGGTAAGATTGTACTCTTACAATCAAAGTGGGAAGGTATCGGAAATAATTTCACCTGGCGGGAGCTGTTTCCGAGCGAGGCGTTATTTTTTAATGACAATAGTTTTTAAAATTGTAGATTATAAAAAAGCAAAGGAGTCTATACCACAGACAGACATTTTCAGCTTATAACAAACTCTTTGCGTCGGGGCTTAAAAAAAATGAACTGGTCTGCGATAATAAAGATAAAAACTTGATCCAGTAGCCTTATTTTTGAAAACATACCTGACATATGTGAAAATGCTACTCAAACATGTTAAAAGTTGGTCTACCCTCATAATCTTTTATATAAAATTACTGTTTAGAGTCATTACTCTTCAATTTCGGAGGTAGTTTTATCTCTGTGCTGACAATTAACTTCAAAACTGTGTTCATAATTCGGTCTGATTAAGTGTTTGATATGAAAAAGAAGACCAAATATGTACGGCAATTTATCAATGGTATCGCTTTGACTAGTCTATCTACACTGGCGAGTAGAGATAATGGGTCACTTCCCATTCAAAACTGCATGAAAAGTGACCCGTTATTTTTGCTTGCCAGTATATTATATACTAATGTATAGAAAACAATCGTCGGCATCACGCGTAAACGGCTGGGCCGATCTCGCAAATTCTTCTTTTGTCTTCTTTGTTATTGTCAGGGCGATGTTCACTAAGAAACAATTTTTGAGAATACAAAAGAAATAGACTAGAACGGGTTGAAACCGCGGGCATCACCATACTGAATAGTTGTTTATTTTAAACTGTTTCTTTATATTCTTTTCTTTTCTTTTCCAGTCCGAAGACAAGTATGCGGCTTACAAAGGGGTTCGCGATATCACCATCAAAAAAGTAAGTTCAATAACACTAAGTGTCTCTATAAACTATCTTAATTGCGTATTCGAAAAATTTCTTAAAAACTGAATCGTCAAAAAAAACAATAATCAATGAAACTTCTCACAGCATTTTACGAAAATCTCTTTACAATGTGTATTAAATTAATCTGGAATACTTCAGTAGGTTTTTGGGTTAGATAGATAAGATAGATTTAATAGTCACCTTTTTAAAAATACAATACATTTAAATGACAATTATAAGTTATTCAAAAAAGGATCGTCAATTGAAAAAACTCAAAAACACCTTGTATGTAAATTAACAAAATTTTTCATTTAAAAACAATGTTATAAAATTATAATTGTTGCCTTTTCAGGGTCCATCGGGCTTGGGCATCATGATAATCGAAGGTCGGCACACAGAAGCTGGGCGGGGCATCTTCGTATCAGACCTCCAGGAAGGCAGTGCTGCAGAGCAGGTAATTCTTTATGGGACAGAAGAAGGAGGTTGGAACCTTCTAGGACGTACAGTGTGTGAGAGAAAGAAACATTTTATTTACACACATTCGATACATGTAGATATTTGAGAATTGTACCGGTATGATATAAAATGAGCCCCACTCAGCATAATGTTATGGCAAGCCGCACCGCTGTTCTTCGGTGGGATCCAAATAAAACTAAACCATAAAACCACAGACGTTTCGAGACCAAATAGGAGACGTTTTGGAAAAAGGTCAGGTCAAGAGTACCCGAAACCGACGTGCATGTATGAAGAGATTGATGACTGTGGATGAAGCGAAAGAAGTATGTCGGGATCGTAGCAAGTGGAACAAAGTAGTCTCTGCCTACCCCTGTGGGAAAGAGGCGTGACGGTATGTATGTATGTATGTATGTATAAAACCACAGTGATGACACGAACGCCAGCGGGAAGCACCTTCCAATCACATGTCGCCCGAATTGTACTGCGTCACCACTTTGGTCCCGTGGGACGGCTAGTGGGGGTGCGAGTCAGGTTACCTCCGCGAGTGGTCAGCTGCGGTTCGTTTTTGGATCCGTCCGGGGTCTTCGCAGTGCTTGGTCCGGTACACCCTGGGCATGGGCTAATGATGTCCTGGCAGTTTCTGAGGGACATCATTGACCGTTGGCTAAGCCCGACAAGTGGAGGGGGTTCTTTGACCATTACCGTACAACGTTGCCGACATTTTGTCACAAGATTTTTTAATTATATTTTTGTTACTTTGACATTGGCGAAGTTGTCGTCGCTGTAACGACTTGATACGCCACAAATAAGAAGAAGAAGACGGCTAGTGATGCAGAGGTAGACCATAAAGATGGCGGGATGATTTGGAAACATATCAAATAGTGTGGCAGCATACTCTTGATAAAAGGAGGCCTTGGCCTAGTAGTGGGACTCTACAACGGACTATAAAAAATATCTTTAACTGGTTGTCTTAATGTTTCAGGGCGGTCTTCAAATTGGAGACATGATACTGGCTGTGAACAGAGATTCCCTGCTGAGCTGCAGTTACGATGCGGTAAGTACAATTGCTATGCATTGGAACCTGCAACGTTTTCTTCTTAAAAATGTTGACAAGCTTCTTGGTTTCCCTTGAATAGGAAGCGATTTTTAACAACACTATGAATGCTTTTCTTCTAGAGAACAGCTCATTTATTGTGGTTTAGAAATTTGCGTCTGCCTGCCAACTACCAACTGGGCGGGTACTGTGAGATAGAGACATTGACAACTACGGATAACCCAAGTATCTACCGCTAACCGGGGTGACTTTGATTTAGGGGGTGACTTTAAAAAGTAGTTATAATGACAAATCATTAATTTTTATTTGCGGTTACTGCTTCCAATCGATGTCTTCATCGATCGCCTTTGCGTCTACATGTCAAACATTCACCGAATGTGGACACTATCGATTTTATACCAATTTTAAAACTATCAAAGTAGCCCAAAAATTATCAAAGTCACACGTGCTGGAGCGTTAGCTTCCAATCCTAGAAGAAGGGCTTCATAATTGTCCGAATCATGTGTTATTCTCGATTCATCATCATTATCTCCAGCCTGTATATGTCCCACTGCTGGGCACAGATCTCCTCTCAGAATGAGAGGGCTTGGTCTATAGTTCCCACGCGAGCCCAGTGCGCATTGGGGTCTTCACACACACCATTGAATTGCTTCGCAGATGTTTGCAGGTTTTCTCACGATGTTTTCCTTCACTGAAAAGCTCATGGTAAATTTCAAATGTATTCTCGATTATAATTATGTAAATTATCCGTATTTTATTAACAACGTGAAGTTGAAAGTTCTTTTGGGAGTAAAATACATAGGTACTAAGAAAATTAAAAATTTTGAAGTAAGTACACAACTAATCTAATTACAAAAATAAAAAGGCAAGGAAGACCATAGTCGTGTTGCTTAAAGGCAATCTCTACTAGACAACCATTTACATGAATTTGAACCAGTCACAGTCAAAGTAGAGAAAGACTGAACTGATGTTCAATCTACTTTGATCAAAATGTTTAGGGCTTCATAGTAATTGTAGGAGGATTGATCCAAGCGATGAAGCGCTCAAATATTTGTCCAATAACGACTTATTGTATTGGTTCCAGGCGGCAGCAAAGCTGAAGCATACTGAAGGTGTGGTGATACTGACAGTATGCAGCCCCAACCAGAAGGATGACAAGACTGATGATGCCGGCAGCTCTGCTGCGAGTAAGTCAATACATACATAAATCACGTATTTATCCCTTACGTTACGCGGTATACAAAACCTAAGGTAACAAGACCTAAAGGCCACGTTTAATATGATTGTGGGCAAGGTAGAAAGGGGAATTAAAATAGTGATAAGTTGCTAACCGCATCGCCTATAACATGATTCCTAAGATCCGCGTGGGAAGAAAAACAACTGGTACATTCTATGTTATTCTTTGCTCTCAGATCAGCATGGAAGGGCGTTACTACATTAATGTCCGTCTTGTTCTCCATATAAACGTTCACCTACAAGGACCATTATTGTGTTGCAGCGAATGCGACATCCCGTCCTACCAGTAGGAACCAAACCCCGGACCCAGGCAAAGGCGCCGGTGCCTCGCGGCCGCAGACGCCGCGGCCTGCGCCTTCTCCGGTCAAAGGTAACCTTAGTTCCGTCCTACCAGTAGGAACCAAACCCCGGATCTAGGCTAGAGAACTCCTGCCACGCGGCCGCAGACGCCGCGGCCTGCGCCTTCTTCTATCAAAGGTAACCTTAGTCCCGTCCTACCAGTAGGAACCAAACCCCAAACCCAGGCTAGAGAACTGCCACGCGGCCGAAAACGCCGTGGCCTGCGCCTTCTCCTGTCAAAGGTAACCTTAGTCCCGTCCTACCAGTAGGAACCAAACCCCGGACCCAGGCTAGAGAACTCCTGCCTCGCGGCCGCAGACGCCGCGGCCTGCGCCTTCTCCTGTCAAAGGTAACTTAAGTCTCGTCCTACCAGTAGGAACCAAACCCCGGACCCAGGCTAGAGAACTCCTGCCACGCGGCCGCAGACGCCGTGACCTGCGCCTTCTCCTGTCAAAGGTAACCTTAGTCCCGTCTTACCAGTAGGAACCAAACTCCGGATCCAGGCTAGAGAACTCCTGCCACGCGGCCGCAGACGCCGCGGCCTGCGCCTTCTCCTGTCAAAGGTAACCTTAGTCCAGTCTTACCAGTAGGAACCAAACCCCGGACCCAGGCTAGAGAACTCCTGCCACGCGGCCGCAGACGCCGTGACCTGCGCCTTCTCCTGTCAAAGGTAACCTTAGTTCCGTCTTACCAGTAGGAGCCAAACCCCGGATCCAGGCTAGAGAACTCCTGCCTCGCGGCCGCAGATGCCGTGGCCTGCGCCTTCTCCTGTCAAAGGTAACCTTAACCTTAGTATCGGTTAGAGAACGACTTTTTTATGCTACATTGGTGCCAATCAAGCATACTGCTCGCCTAATGGTAAACGGCTTACGTTTACAAGTCCAGGGAACTCGCATACGTGTTGCCGACCCTTTAAAGACCTTAACACTCCTTTTTGAAAGAACCTCTTAATATAGTCCCCCGGAATAACACCGGCTTCCCAGCCATCGACCATCCCACAGCCGGAGAGTTCGCGGGAGATTTATCCGAAACCGCGCCATGCGTGGCCATTTAGCTTCCAAAGAGTGAGGATGAACTCCCTGCCAGCGGCGAGCGGTACGGCGGTAGAATGCGTGCGCGGACATTGTCTCAAATAATTCCATGGAACACAACCCTTAACAAGCGATAGAACACACACAGGGAGGCAATGACAAAGTCTCCTTAGGCTTAAGGGTTCAATATTGCTTGTTAGTTTTGATCGACTTTTCTACTTGCCTTGCATGGTCTTTTATAAGCAACTCTTCTGTCTCCAGCGGAACCGCCTCCTGACCCAGCGACGTGTCCCGTAACTCCTAACCACGACACAGTCATCGACATCGCCGCCGCCAGCGAGATCTTAGGCGTTGTGCTGCTTGGCGGTAGCGACACTTTGATCAATGTAAGTAACAGGTTGTCTTAGTTTATACACCGTGTCTTAACCTCGTAAGGCCTAACGTCTAATTGTTAGAACTCATCATCTCCAGCCTAAATACATCCCACTGCTGGGCACAGGCCTCCTCTCAGTATGAGAGAGCTTGGGCTATTGTTACCACGGATTGGGAACTCCACACACACACCATTGAATTGCTTCGCAGATGTGTGTGCAGGTTCCTTCTCGATGTTTTCCTTCACCGAACCCACGATCCTCTGCTTGAGAGGCCACAAGTCAAACCACTAGACTACCACGGCGTTTTTTGATCTGCAAAATATGTTTTTTCTGGTCCTAGCTAATATCGAAACTTGTTAATTAGTGGCCCTACGTCCCAAAAGTAGGACAAACACTTTAAGTACGTATCGATCCTTGAACTTGGCGGATATCGGACTGTTTTTTTTATATGCCATTTTTAGATTTTATAGCAATTCATAGGTCTGGGGCACTAGATGTGTCTTTAATTAGAACACTGGGTCGTTATAATTATAATAAACGTCCTAAAAATATCTTGGGCATTACGAGGTTAAAGTTAATCTGAAATACTCTTGCAATTAACACCGAAAATGTTCAGTTCAATGCTTAAAAAAGTTCCACTTGCTTCATGGTTTCATGAAACCAATGTTTTATTTTCTCAGGGTGCGGCGGCAGTGATTCTAGACATCTATAAGAACGGTGCCATAGCGAAAGATGGACGACTGAAGGTCGGAGACCAGATCGTGGAGTGCAATGGCATCCACATCACGAAGGAGATGACCTATGAGAGGATCGCGATGAGCATCAAGCAGAGAGCGCCTAAGGTGAGAGCTTCGACACGCGATTGGCAGTGGGCATAAAGAAAAGTTAATTTAAAAGAAACTTGCATAAAGAGAACTTGCTGATGGTCCGCCATAATCAGAGCGTTTTAAAACCTCGTCTTTTAGTAACTTTAATTCTAGTCTTCAACTTATATTCCAGCTGAAACTGACCGTGTTTCGACCTGATCCCATCCCCTTTACGGAGGTTGAAGTGGAGCTGACCCGCAAGGCTGGCAAGGTCCTGGGGATAACCTGTATAGCACCCATTGAGGGAACAGGAGTCTACCTTGGGGACCTGGTGAGTAACTATATCATTATAATCAGCCTTTAGCGGTTATTACTACTAATGCTGGACATACGCCTCCCCAAAAACGCTTTATTTCGTCGTTTTTGATTTTATACGGTAACTAGCTTCTGCCCGCGACTTCGTGCGCGTAGAATTAGATTTAAGAATAATACATTCTTACATTATAAACCTGGCTCTTGAATCACTCTATGTATTAAAAAAACCGCTTCAAAATTCTTCGCGTAGTTTTAAAGATCTAAGCATACTCAGGGACAGACAGCGGAAAGCGACTTTGTTTTATACTATACTAGCTTCTGCCCGCGACTTCGTCTGCGTAGAATTATGCATAAAAACCTTCCTCTTGAATCACTCTATCTATTAAGAAAACTGCATTAAAATCCGTTGTGTAGTTTTGAAGATATAAGCATACATAGGGACATAGGGACAGAGAAAACGACTTTATTTTATACTATGTAGGTAGTGATAGTGATAATAGTGATAGTGATTTGCTTTGACTTAATTTAGTGTCAATTTTTTACAGTTACCAGGATCACCAGCGGAATTAGACGGACGGTTGCAGAAAGGCGACCTCCTAGTAGCTGTGGATGGTAAAGACGTGTCAAAAGGCGACTACGTGGCCGCAGCGACAGCCCTGAAACTGTGCGGGAACAAAACAAGCATTAAAGTCAAACGGTTTAAGATAGTTAGGTAATAAGTGCACCGGTGTTTAGGATAGTCTAGGAGAGATAGGGTTGCCAAAGTTGCGTGAGTTTGCGTCTGTCAAGCGGCCTGTTTTAGGCCTTCCGTGCAGGATTCTGCTTGCAGAGCCACTGAGAATCGTATTGGAGGGGCAGGAGAAACAAAGAAGACATTTATTCCTTTTTGCAAGACACGCAATTATAAGAGAGTATACACAATTTTATAAAAAAAAAACAACAACATGAAAAATAGATCATCAGCGTTGTGTCTTCGCAAAAGTGAAACGGTCGCTGGCTCAGCATTACGCTGAGGTGTTAGACACCTGCAGCACTTATGTTTTCTTATGTCTTCAAAATTACAGCTCTAATAAAAAATTTGCGTAGTTAACAAGGTCAATGAGAGCTGTAATTTTCTTTCAAGCTTAGTACCACTTTCGAGTGGTACTTTGGAAAAGCGCTCCCCAGGACCGATATTTCAAAATAGAAATAGACGATTGGGAGTGGCATTGCAAGCAGCAGGCTTATTATCTAACTCGCTCGCAATCGCCATCGTGTTCATTCTGACAGTTCATGTATGGGCTGACAATTGGCATCGGAATCAGCTAGCTGTCACATTCATACAAGAACTGTCAAAATGAGCACGATAGCGGTTGCGAGCGAGTTAGGTTATCAGCCCACAGGCCCTGCGTGTAGGTGAATAGGTCGTTTTGCTGAAGTGTCGCTGATTTTTCCCCGCAGATACTCGTAGTGTTACTGTCTAACTGTGTAGTGCCTACGTGGGGTCGAGTTTGGAGATCGAAAAATTACTCGAAATTGTGAACAGTTTTTCAAAATTACCGCATGAATTCGAAGATTTTGGTGCGGTAATTATGAGGCTATGTAAGGTTTAAACGTTTTTTATTTGGACTTCTAAATGCTTGGTTTTGAAAGTTGGACCCAGTTAAGCATTACTAAATCTCGATCTATTCCCCGTTAAGTATGACTATGGTATTTTTTTAAATGATCAGTTTTTGCCCGTTGATTATTGATGAAATAACGAACAAATGACGGTGTAATATAAATATTTTAAGAGTAAAAATCATTGTCTGTCGTTTAAAAAAATATGTCGTGAAAGTTGAGGATGGTGTCGTTGAAAGAGGCAACCCTAAAGCGATCTATCGCTTTAAATTAAATAGCCAATGCAAATATAGATGAGGTTGTTTCAAAATTTATGTAATTTCAAAAAAGTGGATTGACAATACACAGTTTTGATATTAAAGTCTCTTTTCATTTAGGATGTCGCATTGAACGGGTATAACGTTCTAGAATGCGGTCTGAAAGATCACTAGCTAGATCCAAGCTAAGCGTGACTTGCACCAAGGTGACAGACAGACAGACGGATGGACAGCGAAGTCTTAGTAATAAGGTCCTGTTTTTACCCTTTGGGTACGGAACCCTAAAAAAAGACTAACGATAACACACGACCGCATTCAATAGAACAAACCCTTCGGTTCTAGGCAAGATGCCCATTAGCAGTGCTTCGCATCCTGATCTATGCGGTGTAGCAAAGCGGTGTGACTGAAAAATCCGCCAATAGAATCACTTCATTTTACTTAGCTTCGCGAGCCAGCTTTCCTATTGGTTGATTTTCCTCGCACACAGCTTAGCTACTTCGCACAGCTTTATTCTTTAGACAATTCTGCGGGCGGATTTAGTGCTCGAATGACAGACATAACTGGACCCATTTACTCGTAAGCATTACAGGGAATCATGTGTCTTGCAATTCGGTGATACAAAACCGCCGACAAAACAGGAAGACACCTGACTCAAAGTAATATCTCCGAACGAACGGGTCAGATTATAATTGACTGTCAAACGCAACGATTATTCCAAGGAAGTTTTGTTTAGAGAAATCGATGCGTAGAACATCGCAGCGAAATTCTGTCTTTCTCCTACGCTCAAGTTTTAAAAAGTAAGAATGGGACAGAATATCGTTCGTGACGTTTCTTGGTTTTTTGGCGATGGGCATTTCACTACGACTGTTTAGAGTGCAATACGCCAACGTAATTCGTTAACCTCAAAATGCTTTATTAAAACATTGTTTTTATAAATTATTAAGTATTCGCTGGGCGAAAATCTTAGGAATCATATTATAGGCGATGCGGCTAGCGACCCATCACTATTTGGATTCCCCTTTCCATCTATACGCGCCCAATCATGCTAAACGTGGCCTTTAGGTATTGTTACCTTAGGCTCTGTCTGTATGTATTAAGTAAATTATTACGTACTTAGGAAATTGCATTCTAAGCAGTCGAGTGTTTTATTCGTTATCGTTGTAAAACATGTTTTAGGCAAATAAATAAGTACGCATAGTCGTATGAAATTTCAATGTTTTATATAACATTAATTTTATTGATGTACCTAACTAAGTTAAATTACAAAATGCAATTTTTGAGAACAATTTATTTTTTGTTGTTTACATTTATTTAAAAACATGCTTTTAAATCAGGTTCTTTGAAATCCGACTTGAAACATGTTTTAGTTCAATTATGAATTTTGCATTTATTTTTGACGCCCTGAAAAAAAAGCATACATACTAGAAAAAAGTACATTATAATTTTGAAGATAAAATAGAATAATTTTAATGTTAAAATTGCAATTTCTTGGCCTTACTTAATACTTAGTTATTGTATTAATCGTGTTAAGTGCAAGATAAACAGTATTTTGAATGCAGTTAGATCTGATTATAAAATCTAGATTTACTTTTAAGACAGGCCGAATTAACCCTTGGTTGTAGTTTTGTCGCAGTATTAGAATATGTAGATTTATTTGCCGTAATAAATGAAATCCCTTTTAAAATGTGTTTTTGAAAAATTCTCTGTCGAGTAGTCTGGGTTATTCAAAATGATGACCAATAAAGTATCAATAGTCAGTAGTGAATTGCTACGTTGTTTTTATGAAGTACAAAAGTTTTTAAATACATGTTAAATATATTGTTAATTTAACAAAAGAAAACCATTTTGAATACTCCATTAGTCGACTGCTATCAAGGAATAAATAGACCTTTCACATTATTTTGCCCTATGCTTTTTGAATATAATAAAATTGAGTATCTAGTCGACACACGTAGAATATAAATTACACTATGCCTTTACAAATAAGCCATATTTTTATCAGTAGCAGGCTAGATGAAATTGTACATTTAAACTTTTAACTGAAAGCAAAGGTAAAATCTATATTATATAAAGATTATCCGCGTTCATAAAAAATGCAAATCTGCTATAGAATTAAGCCTGGGATTCACTAGGGGACAGCTTAGATGTCGCACGGCATGTACCGTGTCGCAACGACGTCGAGCGAACTGGTGCAACGTTGTCTGACTTCGCTCAACGTGCACTACGCCACGCGAGACTTATTTGCCTACCGTCGCGCGAAGTCTCCAGATACGTCAGCTAAAGTCTCGGTAGTCCGCTCGACTTCGCCTGACGTCGCTGCCAATACATCTCGCGATGTCGCTCGACTTCGCTTGGCATGTCGCTTTGTTGTCGCTGACACGTCGTGAGACGTTTGACTAAAGAATCCCTGGCTTCTTGTATGTTTACTCTGCGTTTGTCAGAACATCATGTTAGAGTTTAATCTGTCAGGTATAGACAAACGAATGTTTAGTTAAAACAAGCTTGGCAAATATGAATAATGCACAGATAGCAGATATAGCACACAGACCTACTACATTACGCAAATATTTAAAAATACGATATTGAAACCAAGCTAGTCGCAAGCGCAGCCGAAATTTAGTGACGGAAAATCCAATCCGATTCAAAAACGCCGATGCTAAAGGTGAAAAACTTAAGTAAATGAGCTGTTGTATGTGTGAGTAATGTGTGCGAATAGAAATATTGACGTTCCAAATTAGAACTTAAGTCCCATATCAGTTCTGTACACTACTACATACAACAGGTCATTCACCTACTTAAGTTTTTCACCTATGCCCCGCTACGATTAAAACCGCCACTACCGCTCTTCAAAATGTCTTCGTATTTTCAAAATGTATGGAACAAACCACGACAGTTGGTCGGGGTTCGGACACGCGAAGTATGGTATATCAGATATCTGTGAAATAGCATCTGCCTTGTTGCAAGTAACCTGTGCCAATGGTATGTTTCCTATGTACAAATTTAATGAATCTTGACCGTCAATATAGCTTGAATGAATATAGGAAGCAGCATTAAAATAAATGTAATAAAAATATCGTTTCATTACGTTGCGAACTGGTCTTTCAAATTCAAAATTTCAATCGTGTCGTCTCGCTTGCACTAATAATGGATAATAATATTAACGTGAGAGGGACGGTTGGATACGAATTTCGAATTTGTAATTGCGAGTTGACTCTTAGGTGTGGTGCAATGAACGTAGCCCGCAGCATGTGTGAACTTCCTAAGGCACGAGACAGCTGTGACAGCTAAGCCAAATTATACGTGGTGTCTCGCAATGTTTGTGACAATGCGCATGCACCGCGCGAACGTATAGCGTCCTTCTCGCACCCGAGACGCTCCAGTGTACTTTTCTCTTAGTCTCGCTCTTATTTCGTTCGGCGCGCGGCGTAAATGCGTACGCGCGCACTCTGCCGAGTCCTTGTATCATTGTTACGGCTGATACAAGTTCACACTTGAAGTAAAATTAACGGCTAAGCGTATCAATAGAAGCACAATTATGCCACAGATTCGCTAGGCGACAAATGTCCTGTGACAAGTGTCGCCAGCGACATCGGGTGAAGTGGCGCGACATCGGTCGCCGTGTCTGGCGACACAAATGTATCATGTGCGTAATATAAGTCGCGCGATGTCGCCAGATATGTCAGGCAAAGGCTTCGCTTGACATGTCGCCGAACATGTGTGGTCGGACATTTCGTACTCTAATGTATCCGTGGCTTAACATTTTAGAATGAGAAGTTTATTACTATCTTAATCTCACAGTCAGCTGCGTGCCTGGTGATACGGGCTGTTTAATCTGTGTGAACTCTCGTTGCGGGCTGTGTTGAATTTGACCGGGCCAATAGAACGCCTAAAAAAACATTACTTAAGAAATAATTTGAACGAGTAAGGTGAAACTGTAAATTTGCGTAGCATAATTCTAAAACGTTGTAAAGTGTAAAAAGTGTTTTCCCGTAATTTAAATATAGTGTAACGAAATAAACAAATAATTATTGGTACGTGAATTCATGACGCAACTGAAAAGATTTTGGAAGCTATCTACCATACAACTCGATTTGCCTTAATTTTAAAAAACCGTTTTTAACTGCAAATCTTGAAGTTGCCATGAATTTACGAACTATTAGAGATATTTGAATTCTAGTAGAGATATAATGGCCTCCACATAGAGCTTTTGTAAAAATAAAAACCTGTGTAAATGTGATATTGTTTCATAATAATGAATTAGGTATAACAAGGCGAATTTACTTTCTTTGCCTTTTCTTACAGATGTGTAAAAATTTATTGTTAAATTATTTGTTACTTACAAATAGTTTTTAGATTTCAAAGTTACTTTTAACTCTTAACAATCTGCTGAGGATGCCTCGTATGGGGCGCGAAACTTGTAGATAGGCCAAGATTTAGAATGGTGGTGGTGAAGTTCTATGTAATTACACTAACTGTTTCAACTTATGTTTATAGTATTATCATTTAGAGAGATTACTAGTTCCTGAAAGAAATGTGAAGGAAAAAGCGTACCTAAATAAAATGTTAAGTCATGTCACAGATGTATAGCTGATTTTAAAAGTTATATTAGAAAAAGTAACAAGAAACAAAGCCTCAGATATCTAATGACGCTACCCTGCTGTTATAAAGTGTTGTATTAAGTTGTAAAACATGGTAAAATCCATCAACACTTCATATTATTTCGCTACTAATTGTTAGGTTAATTGGCAGTTAGTGATAATGTGTTTTATAACGTTATACAACACTTTATAACACCCGTGTAGAAGCGAAATACATGGAGGCAACCTACATTGATATTTTAGTTATCAAAGATAAATAAAGGATCTGTAAAGTGGTCAGATAAAAGTCTCCGAATATCCTCAGTCCCTATGTATATTTCATATAGTTGACGCTTCTATGGGTAAGCGGCCATCTTTGTTTCTGCAGAAAAGCTAGGCGTGAAAAAAACTTAGGTACAGTCATGTGTAATAATATGTATCTAGCCAAAGTTTCAAAAATAAGTACCATACTCTTACACCGTCGTAATAAGGTCGTGGGACATATTTTTGAGAACTTCGTATCGATACTTATTTTTGCACTTGACCGTACATAGATGATTTGTGACAGCTCCTACAATGTAACAGGCTTCAGTTACTGTACTGTGTACTGTTGTGTGTGGTGTTGGTAGTGGGTTAGTGGGGCCGTGTATAGAGGGAATGTGTGAAGGTCCCAGGCCGGAATATTATGATTTTTCTTTTAAATTGATGTACAAAAAGCCCATTACAAAGTTTGAAGCAATATGTTGTACTAGGTCAGTTGCTATTTTATATGTTAGCGTTTGAACAAAAAATAACGAAATTTGCGAAGTTACGAAAAGCATTGTGAATATATTTATATCTAAATTGTAATGTAATTCCTGCAATATTAGTACACGGCGATAATGAATTTAGTCATTTGTGATATAAATGGAAATATGTGAAATGTAGAAATATTTCGCTCTTAGAATTTGATGGAATGATAGAAATGGGAAGAGTAGGGCACGATTATATCCGTGGGCAGTCGGGAGACGTTTCTATCCTCTGAAACATTTTAGTTTTAAGTATTCTAAGTGAATCTTAACTTTCATCGTAGTTGTTTTATCTACCCTCGTTCTAATAAATTATAAAGAAGCCTTGTTCATATTAGTGTAAGTATAATAAATAGAGAATTAGATGAATATAAAGAACAATACATTATTATTAGAAACTTCACTTTTCCAAGTCATTTTAGTGGCTGTAAATTTTAAAACTTACTAAAAAATATTTCTTACAATTTTACCGTTGAACCTTTTAAATATGTACTTAAATAAATAATGTACACAGGAGATTGAATGAAATCTAGTGATTATGTATTAAATAAAAATTGTGCGCTTTTTTCATATGCTTTTTTTATTTTCTCATAGTACATGACCACATTTTTGTCCCCTTTCCCCCCGCAGTTAAAATGCTATTTAAAAATGATGGAAATCTGTGTAATTTTAAAAATTATCAAGTAACTTAAATCCGTCGACAAAACCTTTATTAGGTACTACCTTTTTTTACTACACTTCTTATAGGTATTTCAAACATAGTCCAGATTTCCGCCATTATAAAAATAATAGGTAAATAGTACCTACTATCGTATTTGTATGAAAAATACGAATGTTTGCTGTCAAGTCCTGTATCCGTATCCGTATACATGATATAAGTAGGTATGTTTATCCGTCGTCTAGTACCCATACTACAAGCTTTGATTACTTTGGTACTAGGTCAAAAATGGTGTCAATTTTATTGTCCCGAGATATTTATTTATTTCTATTTGGGATTGGGTGTGACAAGCTTTGACTTAGACAGACCCTGCTGTCAGCTAAATTCCTTGGCCTGAGGTCTACCAACGGCCTCGGCTTCAGCCAGGGTATCAGGCATCTTGGTCCCGCAGGTCTCAGGCTGCGTCAGGACTAGGCAGCCTGATATCAGACCCATAGCACCAAACATGAGGGAAGGGATCCCAGCCCAGTACGCCATCTAGAAAAACACGTTTTTATGAAAATCTGTCAAATTAAAAACGTTTTTGCTGTGACATTATGGTTGAAAACCTAGCGCTGGCTGTACGGCAAACACGTAGTCCATCATCATCAGCCAATAGACGTCCACTGCATAGGCCTTCCCGAAGAGCGCCGTAAAGACCGGTCTTGCACGCCCCTTATCCAGTGGACTCCCGCCCGCTACATTCACCAGATCATCAGGTATACCATAGATTCACTCAAGTTGCGACACGAAGAAATATTTCTCTTTTTTCACCAGTTTTGCATGATTGTCAACGAACGGCTGTACACCTAAACCGCCTTGGATCTTTGGAGATGAAGTCCAACGTCCCATTTTGCGTCTTTCCACACGTTATCCTTTACGCAAGATGGGTCTTTCGAAGCTGTAGCCTGGTCAGCTACATAAGTTACTCGTACGTAGATATAAATTTTGGTGATAACAATTAGCTATTAAACAAGTGCGATCTGAGTGGAGTCGGGGTATGAGGCGGCGAGCAGTGGGCAAGGCGAGGTACCTTTGTCGACAGCGGGGGGCCGCACCTCATCCCTTCATCCCCGACTGTACTCAGATCGTGCGTGTGCTACTATTACAAAAACCTCACCAGTGCAGGGGTTAGGGGCGCAGTGATGGATCCCACTCGACCAATCATGGACGAAAACGCTAGCAGCGTGTGCCGATACTGGGTCGGGTACAACTCGGCGGTGAAGACGTAGAGCGACGTGAAGACTGTCGAGACGCCAAACTTGCCGATCAGGAATAGTATGAGAGCAAGAGTTTCCAGTTCTAGAAGAGACACAATGGACAGATAACACGTGGAAGACCAGGTAACCGATGGTAACAGACCACCACGCTCATGGACACCCACACCATAATATCAGATAATTTAAACTGCACTGCCAACCCTAGGGTTACGCTAGCATATTCCATGTGCAAGTAATATCTAAAATTTATTGGTTATTGTGTTAACTTACCATTTTTGTTGATAAACGCAAACACAATACAGCAAACAGCACTCAAGAAGAATCCACCAGAGATCGTGGCCTTCCTTCCAACGCGATCCAAGAGCAACACTGCCGAATAGAAGCCAGGGATCTCGATAGCACTGATCAGCATGTAGTTGGCGTACATGTTCCCGGCCAAGCCCACTGAATTGATGGAGAGCCCGTAGTAGACGAATGTGGCTGTGATCCACCAGACTGGCGTTGTGAATATACGGCGACGGAGGACTGGTGAGCGCCAAATTGTGCGGAACAGGTCCTTGCTGGGAGTCTGGAAAGTTACATAGTCATCGAAGGAAGGGGTGGAAATCTTAGAAACCATGTCATAGGCGATGCGGCAACCCATTACTTTTTGATTCCCCTTTCCACCTATACGCCCATAATTATTTTAAAAGTTGCCTTTATCTCTTGTTACCTAAGGCTCTGTCTATCCCGTAAGATATAGACGTGATGTGTGTATGTATGTAAGAAACATTTAAATAGAAAATTGTACAGATACCTGATAATTCTGTTCTGATGGTGTCATTAATGCTTCCATTGATTTGTCGCTGATTGTCTTCTTATTAACTCTTGCTACTTTCTCCAGCATCGCTTTTGCCTCCGGAAACTTTTGTTTTGAGAGCAGCCATCTTTTTAAAAACAAAAATGGCGATTGAAGAGTTATGACTATCAAGAGTTGATCGCGTTAAGGGCGGGACTTTTTGGAGCAAATTTTAAATGAAGAATGTGTGGGTACAAAGTACAAAGTAGAGTACAAAGGTAGGGGTATTCAGTCAAACCAACCTAAGATCTGAGAGACTTAGTATAGATTTTCCTGTTCGAATTACCTGACGCTTTCTGTCTGTAGCCAGTAGTAGACCACGATGATAAAGCAGGGTATGTTCAAGACCAGCAGCAGACGGCGCCAGGAGTCCACCAGCCAAGCCGTGCCGCCCAGGACTATGTGGCCCACCGCAAACATGGACGAACAACTCGCCGCGGTCACAACCCTGTATTTCGGGCCGACCAGCTCGCTAGCTGTGAAAGAAGAAAGGAATGGCTGAGATCGATTAATCGGAGAATCGATTTTTTGTGCACACAAATCAATCTTCTGAATCGATTCTCTATACTGTATCGATATATAAACCCTGAAAATCGTATAGGCAAAAAGTTTTTAATTAGTACTTCTTTCGTTAGTTCGTTTTGGTTGCATGGGTTTTGCTCCCTTTGCCTTCGTAATTAAAAGAAAAATCAAGTTAAAAACCTTCATGGAAAGAATCAATGATCGGTTTTCTGATAATCGATCTTTTTGACCTCGATTTTTTAGTAAATCGATTTTTTGGCTAATATAACTTTTTTGGAAAGAATCGCAATCCCTAAAAGAAGATTTTATGAACTTAAAAATACAAAGTTTATTTTTTCCAAATCTCCAATTAGAGGTAGCAAACAGACGGGAAGTGAGACAAACATACTTTCACATTTCATAACATAAGTAAGGATAAAGATCCGTCAACCGATCTTATCAGAGAGAGTAACTTACCAAAAATATAAGCAGCACTCAACGCCCCCGCACCAAAGGTAGTTTGCAGTAACTGGAAAGCCAAGTACATGGGATAGTTGATGGAAAAAGCCCTGATGAGGCCGAAGACACCGATGTTGAAGACACTGATGATCAGGGCAGTACGCCGACCATACTTGTCGGAGATGTAGCCGGTGATCGGAAGGACTAAGAGGGTTCCCAAGCTGTTGAGTGTACCGGCTAGTGCTCGAAGCCATTCTCGACAGCCAAGGTCAAACTGGAAGCAGAAAAATGCCATAAAATCTATATATACAAAAGAAAGTCGTGGTAGTTACACTATTTACAACATAAGAACAGTTGAACCGATTTGACTGAAAATTGGGTAGCTTAGAACCAGGAGATGGTTTTTTTTTTTTTTTTTTTATGTGAATAGGAAGGAAAACGAGCAAGTGGGTCACCTGATGGTAAGTGATCACCACTGCCCATAGATACCCGCAACCCCGGAGGGATTGCAGATGCGTTGCCAACCTAGAGGACTAAAATGAAATGCCTCTTGTGCCCGTAATTTCCCCGGCTGTCTTACTCTCCACACCGGAACACAGCAGTGCAAGCACTGCTACTTAGCGGCAGGATTAGCGAGTAAGATGGTGGTAGCGATCCGGACGGACCTTGCACAAGGCCCTACCACCCGCTATGGTAATAAAATACTCTTTTTTCTAGAATCTTTAAATTTCACAAATCATTTATGATACCTGAAATCTGACTTTTGGACCTTGCGAAATTTGCAGACAGTGGTATTTGGCAGACATATTCCTTAAAGATCAAAGAGCAGCACTCAGACGGGATTTTGCTAATTTTCTTCGGAAAAGGACGGGATAGGAAATTATGACCTAATATTTGAAGAAATGAGTGGATGAAGGTGTTATGTCACTGACGGTATTTGCGCGGCGAAGTCGCGAGCAAAAGCTAGTAATAAATGAATAAATAAATATTATGGGACAACTGACACTAATGGACCTAGTCCACTTCCAAAGTAAGCAAAGCTTGTCCATGAGTACCAGGCAACGGATAGACATACTTATGTAATGTAGATAAATACATACAACATCCATGACGCGGGCAAAAACAAGTTTTCATCATAAAAAATCCTGGGATTCGAACCCGGGATCTCTAGCTTCATAGTGGGTCACTAACCACACTAAGCTATCCGGCCATCAATGATAAAAGAATAAAGATTAATGAATGAAACCGTTATCAGCGTAATTGTTGATTGTTGCTCGGATTAAGAATTGCATTCACCATCCCTTTCAGTCACACGGTCAAGTATGTGAACAGAAAGAGACGAATGAAATTGCAAGCGCACGAGCGTTAAACTATTATGACTTCTCGGGCCTTACCATGACGTCTTAATGCGATTCAATTCAGAACCAAAGTTGGATCGCTCGCTGTCAGATCCATGTTAGAAGTGTCAAAAATGACAGCTGAAATGTAAAATTGAATCGGAATTGAATCGCCTTAAGACGTCATGGTAAGGCCCCTGGTTGGACATGAGTTGGAGCTGTGTGCAACTATGTTTAAGTGATTATTAACTAAACTTTGACAATTCTGTTTTGTTTTGTTTACTAGCGTTAGCGACAGTAGAAAGTGACTTTAACATTATAAAAAGCAAACTGATTGACTTATCATCGTCCAATCCAAAACTTGGCCAAGAGACCTGAAATTTGCGTACAGAATACCTAATATGGTCAAGGAATAAGGACAGCTATTGCAAAATTTCTACGGCGACTTTTCTTAAAATTTTACCCACACAACTGGAAAAAGTTAAAGTATGTGACAAAAAGCTGTGAGGAATATAAGGTACTGAAAAAAATACATAATTCTTTTTCGTTGATTTACGTTATCAAGTAGACATCAATGAACAAAAAATTTACCTTGCTACTCCGCTACTAGCGCTAGTAACGGAGTAGCAAGGTAAATTTTTTGTTCATTGAAATGGACCTCCGCAAAGTAACGCCTGATTCAATAAAATAAGTAGACATCATTTCCGATTTATGGTGATCAAGGTTATCGTAATATTTTCGCACCCTTGACGTGACCCTGAATTAGACAATAACTTATTTAATACTTCGATAGTGTTATCGCGTAACAGCACATAGTCTCTGTACACTCTTATCGGTGTCTCTTGTTGATGATATTTAGGTAGAACACTAGTAATAAAATATTATAGAGAAGAAAAGAATCGTGTATATTCAATATAAAAGGTACAAGATCAAGTGACAGCTAATAGAAGTATTACCATAGAGAAAAATAAATTACGGTTGCGTTCTAATATCTAACACTCCCTACAGAACGCAAACCCATTTTACTAATACAATACAAATGTTTCACAAGCGTGGTTCCTTTAGTTAAGTTATCAGCTACCATGTTACAACCATTCACAAATAAAAACTTAACTTTATTCTTAACAATATTTTCTCTAAGAAAATGTAAACGAATATCTATATGTTTCGTTTTAGGTTTATAACAGTCTGTTGAACCCAGCTTTATCGCACTTTGATTATCAGAGTAGATTAATAACGGCTTGTCAATGCCTTGGCCGAGCTCATCTTGTAGTTGCTGAAGCCACAGGGCCTCCTGAGTCGCCGCTGCCATCGCCATGTACTCAGCTTCTGCCGTACTGAGCGCCACGGTTTGTTGTTTACATGTATTCCAGCTTATACAGCCATTCTGAAACAAAAATGAGTACCCAGTACACGACTTTCTGTCTACAGGGTCACTGGCCCAGTCTGCATCACAATAACCAGTTATTTCTTGCGAGTCTTCTTTGACATAACATAACTTTAGGTTCTTGGTCCCTTGGAGATATCTCATGACCCTTTTAACTCCAAGCCAATGTTCATTTCCTGAACTATTGCAGAACTGACTCAACTTATTTACCGCATATGCAATGTCGGGTCGTGTAACATGTGACAGATATAACAGACATCCCACTGCTTCTCTGTATGGAATTTGATTATTTCTTTCTTCAGAACTCTTTTCAAATTTTGCATTAACCTCTATAGGAGTCTTAACAGGTTTACAATCTGTCATTCCGAAGCGTTCCAAAACTGAATTTATATATTTCTCCTGATCCATCATAATCACTCCTGCCTCACGATTTCTGCTTATATTAATTCCAATGCACTGCTTCAGTTCGCCCAAGTCCTTCATACTAAATTCGTCCTGTAACCTTTGCTTAATTTCTGTTGTTGTGTTTTTGTCATTTGTAAATATCATGAAATCATCTACCCACACAGCAATAAAAATAATTGTTGCTTTATTTACTAAGTAGTAAATACACGGATCAACCTTTGACCTTTCCAATCCAATTTTAAGCAAAGTATTATTTAGTTTTAGATTCCATTGCCGGCTAGCTTGCTTGAGCCCATAGATTGACTTATGTAAATAACACACTTGTGCATTCTCTTTATAGCATTCTGGTTGTGACATGTAAATCTCAGTATCTATATCACCCTGAAGAAATGCACATACAGCATCCATCTGTACCATATCTAAATTATACTTGGCCGCCAATGCAATCAAGAAGCGAACTGACGTATATCTCACTACTGGAGCATATACCTCATCATAATCAGCACCTTTTCTTTGTGCATACCCTTTGATGACCAACCTTGCCTTAAAACGAACAATCTCACCTTTCTCATTTGTTTTAGTTTTAAAGACCCATTTACATGGCAAAACTCTTTTACCATGTGGCAAATCCACTAATGACCAAGTTTTATTTTTGATCAAAGAATCGTATTCCTCTTGCATTGCCTTCTTCCATTGATCTGCATCAGAAGATGACATAGCTTCTTCTAAAGTTTGAGGGTCGCTTAAATTAAGTGAAGGACAAAAATAACTCACGTCATGCTCGTTCGGCTCTGCATAGTTAACAGCTTTCCTCGGACGTAAATCCATCTTACGTGAAAGATTCTCTGCATCGACTGGAGCCTCTGGCAAATAGGTTGGATCCTCATCATCACCAGACTGATATTCATCACTCGAAGAATGATCAGTTGTGTTTTCCGATCCTTCTTTGCTGCAGTCCTCAGGCAACTGGATGGCGGAGTCGCTGTTAGAATCACAAGGTATGTATATATTATGTTCATATTTTTGTACATTTTCCAAAAATACCACATCTCTGCTTTTAATTACTTTATTAGTACCCGGAACCAACAATCTATATCCTTTAGTAGATTCACAATATCCCACTAATATCAATTTTCTGGATTTGGAATCCCATTTTAGACGTTTTTCTTTAGGTATTTGAGACATAACCTCTGATCCAAAAATCTTTATATGTGACAAATTGGGTTTCTTCCCAGACCACATCTCCATGGGTGTTTTACCATCAAGTGACTTTGCGGGCGACCTGTTGATAATATATCCAGCGGTCGCAATAGCCTCTGCCCATAATTGTTTAGGCTGTTGAGCATCAAACAACATGCACTTAGCTCTTTCTACCAGGGTCCTATTCATTCTCTCCGCAAGACCATTCTGCTGGGGTGAGTACGGAGTACTTGTTTGATGTTCAATCCCATGTCTATTCAAGAAGCTTTTAAAATCTTTGTTACAGAATTCTGTACCGTTGTCAGAACGAATGACTTTAATCTTTTTGTCCAGTTCGTTTTCAACTCTACTTTTATAATCGGTAAAAGCTTCCAAGACATTAAGTTTATTTTTCAAAAAATAGACTTTCACATTTCTCGTAAAATCATCAATAAAAGTAATAAAGTATTTCATACCTCCAATTGACTCTTGTTCCATGGGCCCACATAAATCGGAGTGGATTAGCTGTAACGGCTGTGAAGCTCTCGAACCAATACTTTTAAAAGGCAACCTCGTTTGCTTTCCCTGAAGACAGGTTGTACATGTGATGGGACCTTTGTTGTTGTTAGGAGATAGATTCACTCCCTCGGCACACTCTGGCAGCTTGTTTACATCTGTAAAATTCAAATGTCCCATGCGACGATGCCACAGGACAGCATTACTTAGATCATTAGCACAAGTTAGGTTAGACAGAACTTCTCTGTGTGCGTTTAATAAGTATAAGTTGTTTACTAGTGTAGCTGTACACAGAAGTTTCCCATCACAGTTATAAATATCACAGCCTCCGTTTCTAAAATTTACTTTACAGCCATTTTTCACCATGGCACTAACTGACAAGAGGTTAGCGGCAAGTTTAGGTATGTACAGAACTTGTTTTACCTGGATTTTACTTCCTGTATTTTTGTTAATCACCAAATTAACCTTTCCTGCACTTTCCACACGCAACGGTGTCTTACTGGCAACAGTTACAGATGGCACCGGGGGACTTGTCACATCATACATCCAATCACATTGATTGGTCATGTGCATGCTGGCACCTGAGTCCACATACCATTGGTCCGGGTTCATTTTCTGTGAAGAAGCTGAAAAAGCTGCTACAACAAAACTTTTATTATCTTCGACATGAACCGGATTTTCTTTCTTCGGAGCACGACAGTTCTTTGCAAAGTGTCCGTGCTTGTTGCAGTTAAAACATCTGGGTCCTTTGAAGACCTCCTTTTTCCTGAGATTTCCTGAACCAGACTTACTATTCCTCGTGAAGAACACTGAGCTTTCTGTGCTTTGAACTTCCTGCAGGAGCTTAGTCTTGATTGAATCTGCGCTGATCTTGATACCTGAGCTCTCCAAGCCCATTATCATTGGCTTATAAATTTCCGGTAAGCCAGCCAACATCAGTGTCCCGAGCCATTCATCATCTATACTAAAGTTGATGTTTCTGAGCTTGTGAGCGGTCGACATTATTTTATTCACATAATCATCCACACTTCGAGAAGATTCCAACGTAGTTGTGATAAGGTCTCGCAACAAAGCTACTCTTCGGTACAAACCGCTGTCATCAAAAGCTTTCTCTAAATTATCCCAGACTTCTTTACATGTCTTAGCACTCTGAACATGTACATAATTGATCGGATCCAGCAGTAGTATAAGCTTAGACTTTGCTTTGACTTCCCTTTTCGCATCTTCGTTCATGCCGGTGACACATGTCCACAAATCTTCGAGTTCGAAATACGCTTTTACCGCAAACTTCCAGCTTGCGTAATTCTCTCTTCCGATGAGTCGATCAATGTGGAATGGGTTTTGACCCGTGCCCGACATTATCTTTGCGTATTATCAGTGATATGTGACGAAAAATGCCGCTGCAATTTCAATACACGGCAACCTCAGAAATGGCCGGCGGACAAAACACGATCGCCGGTTTTCTCTTTATAATTTTCACTTTTACTGATTTTATTGTTTATATTCTACCACTGAATACTTTAAAGCGTAGCCACGTAACCACGCTCTGCTACCATGATGATATTTAGGTAGAACACTAGTAATAAAATATTATAGAGAAGAAAAGAATCGTGTATATTCAATATAAAAGGTACAAGATCAAGTGACAGCTAATAGAAGTATTACCATAGAGAAAAATAAATTACGGTTGCGTTCTAATATCTAACACTTGTTCTCCACAAGTATAGGTACCTAAGAGACTGCATACTATGTATTTGCTTCATTTTGGTTAATTTTGTGTTTTTGTAGTCATTTTACAGTAGTTTTATAATAGGTACTATAAAGCTGCCTTGGTAGGCATTAAGATCGCCTGTTGTATTTGTTGTTATGCCACTGTTTTTGAGTCTAATCAATCAGTAAATGTTTCAGTTTTTTACTTTTTACTGCATATGTGTGTTGATGCTCTTCATTTGATCGAGTAATAGTTTAGTCGAATGTTATGTTTTCTGTAATGATCTTTTGATCTAAAATTTATCCAGCTGAATCTGCAAATACTTCAGAAAACATTTTCATATCCTACGTAGGTTGGGTTAGGTTTATTTTATATTTTTTCTGAAATATCGATGGTTTCAGTATAGATTCTGCTTAGACTAAATTATCATTTGACCATCCGACTGCAGTGTTATGAGTATCAAACAATTATACTTACTTCATAGACTACAGAGTCTTTTCTGTCATAGATGTATCCATCACATCCTTGAGTAGCGTTCTGGTCGAATATGTTGGCAGGACAATAAGAAAGCGATCCATTGCCGGTTGGCACGTAACGTTCACAACTGGCTGGCAATCCGCTCCTTACTGGCACAGCGTTGAATATCCACTCAGGCATATATTTGTGGTCCGCAATAGTTTCACCACACTCAGGGATTTGACATCTGATTCAAATAACAGATTTAACCGAACAATATTTCCAATTTCCTCGACATAAAACCCTTCCTTGGAATTCGAATGACGATTGAAATAATATTTACGAGACCTTATTAGCCAATTGGTCCAGCTGTTCTCTAGTTTTGTGCTGAACTCCTTGGCAACACGTTTAAATTGTTTGTACGCGATTAGGTCAGGACTAGTTAGAATTATACCACACATTTACAGCCATACACTTCAACATTAATGCATGAATAATTGACTATCAAACACAGCTCTTATTCTTTGGACAAGGTTTAACTAGAAAATGACACAGCTGAAGCTACTAAAGTAAATAAAGCTTACCTATGGGGAATGGCAGCAGCTGAGAAGATGAACTCGCTCATAAATGCTGTCATGCTGATAGGTATTGCTATCAGAAGGAAGTTGAAGAGTTGGAAACGACCGAACTGTCCCAACTCGTGAATTAGTACCCAATCCAGGGTAATATCCTGAATTTCGGAAGGCCCTGTATCGCTCACGATATTATTGCTGCCGGCTTCTGTATCCGAAGTTTCTTTCGCTTCAGTCATTTTCTTGAGGCTTGATTTGAAGAATGTCAAAGCGTCAACACTTGAGAATTATCTATTGTTTATTTCGTTTTGATTGTTGTAAACTTACTAAATGAGTCGCCTAGACTCTTGTAGACTCCTAAAATTTCAATAAAATTTCAATTCATGTAGGTATAGCTTGACTTTTAAAACACCAATGTAGTTAGAAGGTTCAACGCAATCTAAAGTCTATTTCTGCATCTGTTTTACATGATATCATCGTAATAAAATTATGAGTTTCCTGTTACATAGAAAATGTACCTACGTTTTATTTTATTAGTTTTATTACATCACAATGTTAACAAACGCGTTAATATTTCACTGACTACAGCTAAACTCATTTTTGACGTTCGTATTAATTTGCTTATTAAATTTTTTACATAGCATTAAATCGTCTTTTTGTAACTTTATGCTTATTATTTCAACTATCTAATTTATTTTAGACACCTACACTATCTACAGTACCGCACTTTTAACACCTTAGAATTAAGTGAACCGCAGTAAACAACAGTAGGTAACACGCTTTGCAATAAAACTATGATCGAAATCAAGACAGTCAACAGTCTCCCTCAAAATCAGTACGTCAACTGAATAAATAAAGAACGCGTTTGATATTTATGCATGCGGCGATAAACTTTGATCCAAGGGTAAAGATGGGCTTCCATTAAAGCGGAGCTGTTTTCTTAGAGGGGGGGTTACCACCATGTCTTAATACAGTTTAGGTTCGCTCGCTGTTAGAGCCATACTAAAAATGACAAAACCTGAACTGACTCGGAATTGAAACGCAATAAGACGTCATGGTAAGGCCCCTGTAAGTTTTTAGCCGTCGCAAACGTCTCGAACGCTGTTTGAAGTGCCATTATACTATGAAATTAGTTAATTGCCGTTTCGTGCCGCTAGTGGCGCTGCTAATTTATCCATAGTAATCGAGACGTTTTCGTGAGCGCATTTGAGGCGTTTGTGTTGAATTGAATCTTGGAAACGGCTGCAACGATTTTCATGAAATTTGGTATGCAGGGGGTTTTGGGGCGACAAATTGATCTAGCTAGGTTTAATTATTAGAAAACGTACTAAAAAAACTTAAGTACTGAATTCGAGTAAGTAAATAGTGCAAAAAGTACAGTTCCGTGACTATTATCTAAGCAATAATAAATTATGATACCTCATGATAATATTTAATAGCAGGCAATTGTGTCACCTTGATTACTGCGTTTCCACAGGAATTAAAGAAAGTTGTAAATTAATACATAAATACATACCTACACAAAACACGTCTTTATCCGTAGATAGAGCATGACCTAGGTCACGTTTAGCAAGATTGTGGGCGTAAGGTGGAAAATGGAATCAAAATAGTGATGGGCTAGCCGCATCGCCTATAACACGATTTCTATGATTTTTGCCCATTCCCTCGATGGACTTTTACCACCTGCGCGGGAAGAGAAGCAACTGGTACATTCTATGTTTTTCTTTGCTCCCAGACCAGCATGGAAGTTTGTCAAGTAACTTTGATTAATTTTGAGCCATCCATCAATTTTCACACAATTAGGGGGGGGGGGGGGGGGAAGTGTTCACAGCTGCGTGACATCACATATATGTAAGGCCTGAGTGGACGCTCGAGCTCTGGGGGGTTACCATGACGTCTTAAAGCGATTCAATCCCGATTCAGTTTAGATTCGTTCGCTGTCTGATCCATATTAAAAATAACAGTTAAAACCTGACTTGAGTCAGAATTGAATCGCATTAAGACGTCATGGTAAGGCCTCTGTTTAGCGTCGACTCAGGACACCAGTATGAGTTTCATCTGTTTGACATGCACGCCGCCCCGCCGCATGTTACCGTAGACAAACAATCCATATAGAAATGTATTGGCCGTCACTCCCTTAACGACGCTTTGGCGACATCAGGGGCCTTACCACGACGTCTTAGTGCGATTCGATTCCGATTCAGTTTAGGTTCGCTCGCTGTCAGATCCATAACAAAATGACTGCTAAAACTGAACAGAGTTGGAATTGAATCGCATTAAGACGTCATGGTAAGGCCCCTGATATCTATGGGATGCTGCCGTTCTCTCCGTCTAATCACTCCCGATAGAGAATGAAAGGGACAACTGCAGTCTAAGACTCGGTTAAAGTTTTCCTGTAACTGGCCACTAATAAAAAACAAGCACATTTTTCATAATTTTATTAAATTCTTGTAACTACCTAATCGTAATACGAGTACCATAAGTACTTTTCAAAAGGCAGATCCTTCAAACTATGATGAAATACTAGAGTCAAATTATGTCTAAATAAACAGGTCCCTTTTTGTTCCATAATTTTCATTGGTCATTATAATCATTAGTCATATTTTTTTTGGTAAAACCATCCAAATTTAGTAGGTTAGGTTAGTTTAGTAACAATTCTAGAGAAAACTACTAAATTTTTCAGAATTTTATGATTAAGGAGAATTATGGCAAATTATACATTTGGAACTTCAATTTTATGGAACAAAATATCCCTAAGTAAATAATAATATATGTGATGCGAGATGACTAGAAAAACAACATTTATATAAATTACAACGTTGAAATCATTTTTAATTCTGTAACATTATGTTACAGAAAATTGATTTTGAAATATTTGTGGGTATGAAACATTTTGCTAGTAATTATAAAGATACACTTATATTTACAACTAAAGTAATTAAGTATTTATTTCTAAATTTAATTTGTCCCAATCACATTGTATTCATTTTTGAGCAATAAATACTGATTTAAAATCTAATAATACTTAACAATTTTTGGAATCACACCCAATTAAAAAATGGTAGGTACATCTATCTTCGTGACACTGTAAATTTGTTCGAATACTAAAATACTTAATTAAGTAAGTTTTTACTATCACTTATTTGATCTTTACAACGTACTGAAGTTTGGTTCTTTGGACAACACTCGTCCGTGAAATACTCGCCGCACTGGAACAACAAACATAACTTGATCCTTCAGCTCGTAGCCATTATTTGAAACCAGGTAGGTATCTCGTTATCCTCGTCAACGCACGACTACGTCAAGACACCGGACTCTGTTGCCTGCTAGCCAAGTCAAGTTATGTTTGCCTCTCGACACCGTGATCACGTCTCGAACGAGGTTCGCTATGAATAACAACGCTTGACTACTTCTCTCGCTCAGCTTCAACCGTCGCAAGTAAAGCGCGAAGAGAGCGAAGCAACGATGAACGCGCGAGCGAAGCGTCAGTATTTAAATTTGGTCACACGTCAATAAGAACCTGTTTCACTACTCCCAAATTGATAGTTTGGAGTTAAGTACTGCATCGTTAGGATGATTCATTTAGGACCTTTTTCATCACTCTCTGTAAAGTTCTTGTTATCTTAAGTTTCAGTTATCGATGATTACCTCTTTATTTCTTAATACGAAACAGACAGAAACATCAACGTAGATAATAGCTTGTTCCCCGTACATAACCGGCACTGGTAAAACCAATGTAGGATGATTAATTTGGATTAATTTAGGTTTAGGTGCGGCGGGGTGGCCCTTGGGCCGCCCTGAAGCCGCGATTATGTTTGTTTTTATTTAGAAATAGTCTTTATTTTACCTTTGAATGTCTTGGTTATGTAAAATAGTTATGTATAGAGAACAAGCGTAGATAACTGACACTTAATATCAGGAATTTTACAGAGTTGTAAGACAGGCCGCTAACTTACTATATGTCAATGTGTCGGAATAATGACTACTTTCAGACGGAATAATTATACACGATGGGCGGTTAATTGCGCAGAGACTTTAAGTAGGCGCTTATTAAAACTCGCCCATCAACGATCATGTCGAAAAATAGATTTGAACAAATCATTCTAAGGTCAGTTTAGTCGTTTAAAATATGATACGCGTTTCAACATGTTTCTGATACCGACACGGGATAATGTTCAGCCAAATTGTCACAAGTGTGGTCACCTTCACTTATCAGTATAATACCTAATTAATAACTATCTGGAGCCTAAGATATCAGGAACTTATCAGATAGTTGTAAAATAGGCTCCAAAACTTATATGCCTAAGGTACTTTAGAATAACGACCGAAAATACAGAAGATATCTCACGAAGTATGGTTAAAATAATACTTTATACAATTGTTGATATTATCTTATCCGCAAAGAGCATAATGTACGGGTAAATACTAAGACAAAATGGCAAACAACGCAGGTAACTAGCGGATTAACTGGAGTAGGTAAGACTTATATTAACCGTAAGAGCTAATGAATCACAATCCTTAGGTTGTAACTTGAAAATAATTATATTCGCACATTTTCAATGTTAACGCCGCTTTTGTGCACTTTAAATTAATTCGTATTGATGAATATACAATAATTGATAATTCCTACAAAAATTACGCCATCCCATTGCGACAAACTGGAACGAAGCGTACGAATGGCATTGCCGTTCAAAAATTTACTTGACATAAAAAGAATCTCATGACCTGAAGGTCTGAGACGATTAAGTAATCTTTTAAGTACTGTGATATCTGTCATAGATTTGTCAATGATTCCTATGTAATTTTCTGTTGTAAACTCGGGCAATATTACAACTTCTCATCTGAATTCTTCCTTATAACCAAAGGCTTCAACTTGCTCCTCAATTTAACTAATCTCTTGCTTACTTTGCCTGAAGAAACAGCGGGGTATCTCAAATCTGGCATTGACTTGCTTTCATGCACTGGCACGGGGTCCACTGATATTGGGGCTCCGTAGTACCTTGGCATGCTCAAATCTTCCTTCAACATCATAGCAGACTTCATCTGGATGCTTTGAAGACTTGTCTCTCCTTTGTATTCACCCAAAGAAGGACTTTCAGCGAAAAATTTAGGCAGATTATTACTCCTTACAATTGGTGTATCAGGCAACTTACTTAATTTCAGCTCGTTGTCTTCCATAGACGTAACTCCAATAGTTGATTTAGATTTTGTTAGCGGAGGTTTTTCTGGTATCAAATGTTGCGGTAAATTCAGGAAAGAAGCACTTCTATGCGGCACTCTGGATAGAACTCTGTTTATTTTGTTAGGATTCATGTTTTTGAGGCTTTCTACCCTGCTTAAGGTCGGTCTTACCAATTTACTTCCACTATCCACTCTTTCTAATGTCCTAGCACTAAAACTTCTTGGCATACTTTCAGATTTTATTCTTAAAATACCTTTAACACTCTCCACTCTCGGCAAAGTCAAAGATGACGGTAAAGACATATGAGACACAGGATCGTACTTATAAACTAAATTCTGTGTCGTTAGTTTAGATTCGTCTTTAACTGTGACGGTGCTAGGTTTTATGACGTCTTGTTTCATAACGGCTACGTTCATAACGAGTCCTTCTTCAGTATCTTGGCTTTTTCCGTCACTTTCTTCTTCTTCCTCTATATTAAACATATCGTGGCTTGCGAGCAGTTCATCCTTGAACATAATTTCAAAGTCAGTTACGGGTGAGTCTACTTCGTCCTCAAAATAGACTTTGGTCCTATTAGGTTTCTCTGATAAATAATCTGGTTCCGATTTCGTTTCTAGTTCGTCTAAAGTGTCGTTGCTGCCCTTTGATTTAGTATCGAAGTCGTCTCTGAATATCATTGATTTTGAGAATACCTGAAAGTATGAAATTACATTAGGTAATTGGTTTTGCTTGAAAACAGAGCAAATTAATTAAGTTACTATTAATTTTAGTTTAAATATGTAATTTATCTACTTTCCTGTAAATATTGTACCTACTTAATAAAAGTGACTATTAATAATTTAGTTTTTCCTTGATATCTAAATGAATATTAACTACCTATTAATTGTTGATTGGAGATTCCATTACTAATTTTTCTTCATTAACTTCTTAATTAGCACGGCTCAGCACTATAGATAGGTAGGTACATCTGATACAATGAGACGATGTAGATACAATATTTTTAATTGCTGATCGAATCAAGAGCAATGTAGAACCAAATAATGATCACTAGATGGCGTTACCTCATATATTTTATCGGCGTGCATGACCAGGTCGTTCAACTGCCTGCCAGCGCCATCTCTCGGCGGCAAGTGGTTGTTGTTCGTTGGCTGCGCAGTGACTACGCTGTCTAAGCTGGCTCCCATGTTGGCATAGCCGTTGGAGTATACGTCATCGTCCAATCTGAAATTAAAAAAAAACTTTTCAGTATAGGTACTTTTACGTGTGAGGAAACATACATACATACATAAATCACGTCTTTATCCCTTACGGGGTAGACAGAGCCTAAGGTAACAAGACCTAAAGGCCACTTTTAACCACGTGTGGGGAAAAGCTGGAATAAAAGGATTCCCCTTTTCATATATGCCCAAAATCATACTAAACGTGGCCTTTGTTATTTACCTGAGGCTCTGTCTACCCTGTAAGGGACAAAGATGTGATTTATGTATGTATGTATGTATTATTAAAAAAAAATAGATCTGTTCAATCAAAAGAACTAAACCACTTGCTAAAATATTCTGAAAGAATTTTGTTACATCATTGTATTAAGGTGGTGGGAGAGAAAGATGATAAATACGATTATGATGGCGCATGTGTTGACATCCCTACTAATATTATAAATGCGAAAGTTAGTCTGTCTGGTACCTTTTCACGTTTAAAGCGCTGAACCGATTTAGTTGGAATTTGGTATAGTTTCAATTCCGGGGAAAACAGGATAGTTTTTATCGCGGTTGATCGCATCGTTCCCGAGGGATAGCGGTAAGCGAATTCTTAGCGGAGTCGCGGGCAACAGCTAGTAATAAATAAATATGACCCGTAAATATAGGAATCATGTTATAGGCGATGCGGCTAGCAACCCATCACTACTTTGATTCCATTTTCCATCTATACGCCCACAATCTTGCTAAACGTGGCCTGTAGGTCTCACCTTAGGCTCTGTCTACCCCGTAAGGGATATAGATGTGATTTGTGTGTGTGTGTAGAAATATTAACCGACAAGCGACAGAAAGGTGTACTAGCCGGTCAAGGAAAATAGGCGTAATTCCTCATTCGTAATCGTTTTCAACGATACAACGTAGGAATGACGCAATAAGGTTCATCATCTGCGAAATATATCGGAAAATTTATTATATATAGAAATAACGTAAATTTTAATTTTAAATACCCAATTTGAATGATTTAAGGAAAATTATGACTTAAATATAGATACCAATAGGTGTTACCCGCAACTTCGTCTGCATAGAATTCGGTTATCTCTATAAAAAGCCTATGTGTTATTCCCGACTATAATCTATCTATGTTCCAAATTTCATCCAGATCTGTCCAGCCGTTCTGGCGAGAAAGAGTATACATATTTACAACAGAAAGTACATTCAACCTTTGTATTAAAAATTAAATTCTCAACAAAATCTGATTTGACGTGTATGGAACTTAATTTCCCTATGAAAGCCTTTCCATGTAAATTAAATTTAAATCAATCCGGACTGAAAGTGTTCCATAAGATATAAACCAGTTACTTATTGACATACGAACAAAAATAAGCCTGTAAAAACAAAAAACGTCGTCAATTTTGCCGCCAGCATTGCAAACTAATTAAGTAATAAATTGACCATCTCACTCAATTTCTCTACTTTCTAACGTTTAAAATAGTGTCTGCGATAGTCGCAATTTCTCGAAGCTACTAGAACTTTCGACAGGATTGGTGCTGGAAGTGACAGTGGGCTGGCCATATCTGTCTAAGAACGGATAGCCGTTAGTAGACGGGTTCTAGAATGTAAAGAAGGGTATAGACTACAAGCCCATGGACAAAAAAACATGTGAAATGAATCAGCGTGAATGGAGCTTAGAAGGCTGTTACTATATCATAAAATAACTCTGAGCGCTACGCCGTCATTTCCGAGCGGTACAGATTTTTTCATACATTGAAAAAAAAATGCTCTAACTTCCGGCACCACCACTTTAAAGCCGCACTAGGTTTTTCGACATTTATTGTTAATCATCCATAAGCTATAAAAACGCCGTAAATTAATAATTAGTCGTAATTCCTCACGTTTGTACCTGAGAAATTCCATAAATGTACCGCTCAGAAATAAATAAATAATAAAAAATAAAAGAAATTTTTATTTACCAATACACGAAAAACATACATTATCAAAGCATTAGACACATACAAAGTATTAGGTAAATAGGAGAGGAGACTCAGCAGGCATGCTGGTTTTCAGTCTCCAACCTGATTAAAACTAACTTAAAATCTAACTAGAGAAAGGTAAGGAAGGTTCGCTGCCAAAGCGACAGATGACGAAATAACTTCTTTCTGGTCTGACGGCATAGCGCTCAGAGTTATTTTATGATATAGTAACAGCCTTCTAAGCTTCATTCACGCTGGTTCATTTCACATGTTTTTTTTCCATGGGCTCGTAGTAGGTCGCCCTCGAGTATGCTTAGCGTAAGTTTCGGCAGCAACGTCTCGAGTCTCGGCCACGTTTGCGTGTCAAAACGTAACAGTGTCAAGTGTAAGTGTCAGGGGCCTTACCATGACGTCTTAATGCGATTCTATTCCGACTCAGTTCAGTAGGCTTATTGTCTAACTCGCTCACAATGGCCATCGTGTTCATTTTGACAGTTCTTGTATGAATGTGACAGCTAGCCGATTCCGATGCTAATTGTCAGAATGAACACGATGGCGATTGCGAGCGAGTTACGTTACGCCCTTATTCATAAACGCTCTATAGGCTTCTGTTAACTTAGCAATCGTTTGTCCTTATCTGTGAAAGGTAAATGTCGAAGTGACAGATAAGGACAAACGATTGTCAAGTTAGCAGAGGCCTACAGAGCGTTTATGAATGAGAGGGTTAAACAATAAGTCTACAGCAAACATGAGCTGTCAAAATGAACACGATGGCGATTGCGAGCGAGTTAAACAATAAGTCTACTGTACTGATTTGGAATTAAATCGCATTAAAACGTCATGGTAAGGCCCCAGATCATTTCTTCTAGAGAATTACCTAAACATACATACATACATACATACCGCCACGCCTCTTTCCCACAGGGGTAGGCAGAGACTACTTTGTTCCACTTGCTACGATCCTGACATACTTCTTTCGCTTCATCCACATTCATCAATCTCTTCATACATGCTCGTCGGTTTCGGGTACTCCTGACCTGACCTTTTTCCAAAACGTCTCCTATTTGGCCTCAAAACGTCCGTCTAGGCTTTCCCCTCCTAACGTTACCATTCACACTCCCCATATAGATCTGTTTAGTTAATCTACTTTCATCCATCCGCTCTACGTGACCAAACCAACTAAGCATACTTTATTCTATCCTAGCCACTATATCCTCTTTTCACACCAGCACTACCTAAACGTTATGCGTAAACATCTTAATTACTATGGAAAAATTGGCAACAGCCACGTGCGGCCAAATGGCAACAAACTGGTGTCATAGTATTTGATAATTAAACGCAAAAGCGTACGCGACGTATGTAATGTCAGTGTCTAATGAAAATTTGGTTTTGTAAAATGACTTGTAAATGAGGTACTAAATAAACGTATTTTAATCCGAAAAGCCGCGCTGCTTATTTTACAATTACAGTCACGCAGACACTTAAACTAAACAGAACATTGTATAAAAAGGTGCTTTTTCCGTCTTAATACAGAAAAACTTAACCAAAATGTCAGAGCGAATTATAAAAAATCAGGCGCTAAAATTACCTGTAAGTGGCTATTTTCTTATCAAAACAAAATCTTTCTTCGCAGCATTTCCAGTACAAAGTCTCCAGGCAGCTGAAACAATAAAAAAAAGTTGTACCACCTGTGCATAACATTCAAAATGTGAATTATTAATTCGTTTTAATTGTGTGATCTTTAAATGCTCATCGGTGAAATCATCGCTTCCTTTTCATACAAAGTGGGTATTATTTTACATTATGATACTTTTTTTTATATATAAGAGGGGGCAAACGAGCAGACGGGTCACCTGATGGAAAGTAATCACCATCGCCCAGGGACACCTGCAAGACTTAGGGAATCACAGGTGCGTTGCCGGCCCTTTCAGGAACAGGAAGGCTCGCTTTTTAAAGATCCCTAAATTGTACCGCTCAGGGAATGTAGCAGCAGGAAGTTGGTTCCAGATCTTTGTCGTACGAGGAAAGAAATTGCGTTTTAAACGCACGGTACTTGACTGCCAACCATCAAGATGTTGAGGGTGGAAGGACAGACGGTTCCGCGAAGTACCTAGCATGTAGTATACTTTAATACCTAGCAACATTTATTGGCGTTTTATGACAGATCCGTTTAACCGCATTTCCAAGACCTTTATCATCTTTATCGTGCGTTGTTTCGGACATTTCATTGCAAAGGGCAAGATACTTATTTCTGAGTCACACATGACGCACGCCTCGAGATAAAATGACTTCACTGATCCTTTATCGTTGAAACCTTAGCTGTCACTACCAGAAACCTTTGGGAGAACGCTGTCCCATAGCAGTTCTGTCAGCTGTTATTCTCTGTACAGCGACCGCTTAAATGAGTCGCCCGCGCGGTACAGGGGAAAGGAAAGAGGGAGTTCTATGAACTAGAGAGAGGGGCTTTTATGGAGACGTAGAGAAAATTCTGAACTCTACAAGACGGACCAACTTGGGTAAGGTTGGTTAAGGTAAATAGCGGTAGACGCTGAAGGCGGTCTGTGTAAAGCAGAGTCAGCAGAGGAAGTCTCCGAGATGGAAATATGGTGTGTCAAACTCTAACTTAAAATCACACACACAACACACACAAAAATCACGTCTTCATCCCTTACGGGGTAGACAGAGCCTAAGGTGCCTACAGGCAACATTTAGCAAGATTGTGGGAGTATAGGTGGAAAACGGAATCTAAATAGTGATGGGTTGCTAAGCTCATCGCCTATAACTTAATTTCTATTACAATCGCCCATTCCCTCAATGGGCTTTTACCATCTGCGCGGGTAGAGAAGCAACTGGTACATTCTATGTTTTTCTTTGCTCCCAGACCAGCATAGAAGATACTTAAAACTGTCTTGGAGGACTTAAAATCAGACTAAATAAAAGGTAAATAGGGAGTTCTGTGAACAGCTAAGAAGTTAGTACATGAAGTAACCATGTCGTACGCGCGTGAAACCAAACTACGCCACGCATACGGGTTGAACTATGCGCACACGCATGTGCTGTAGTTTAAACCGGCCTCACTTTGTTGGTCACGTTATTCGGCTATCCTATGGTTTGAACTTAGAAGTAGTTTTTATTGGTTTAGAACAATTAAATTTCTAAACGACACTGAAAATTAGAACACATAAAAATCCAAAAAGTTAAGCTATGGCCGGGAATCGAACCCTGATCCTCGTCCCATAGCAGGTGGGTAAACCTTCGATTTTTTCTATCTGTTACTAGCTGTCACGTGACCTTGTTACTATGCGAATTTTTTCGCCAAGCGTCATCTGTTTGAATGATGTTTCTGTACGGCACAATTACAAACAAAAATAATAGAATAATAGGTTAACTTACATAATTGTGATTATTATTATAAATAGTACGAGTAGGAATATTAGGAACTGCATTTAATCGACTCAGATCAATCTTAAAATAATTTACTACAGCAAATTTTTGACAACACTTTTCACGAGATACTAAATTGATTTTAGAACATGATTTATTGATGGCCAGTTCTAATTCTTGTTTGTTTACTTTGTTTAAACACTATTCAACTTTTTTTTCACATTTTTAAGTTCGTTTTTGTTTTTTTTTATCAGACTTGCGAATTTCAAGCCACGCGCGTCGTCCTCGCTTCTACAATGAGGGAAAACCGCCTCATCTTTAAACGCTACCAACTTAAGTCTGCCGTCGGCAAAACTTGGTACTAAACCATTCCCATACAACATAACCTTTAATCATTGGCGACAGAGCTACACTCACATGACAAGTTAACGTGGTACTTTACCGTCACTTTATCTTGACAGTTGACAGTGACAAGTTTATCACGATGACAGGACGGTGGAATTGTATGTAAAATTAATATCGCACTTAGTTATTGTCTTCATGCTGAATAATTTACAAATTATACCCAGTAATTTATGACATGCTTCACAAGGCTTTGGTATCCATTTGCTAGGTACCTTTTTGTTATTTTTACAACACACTTATTGAAGCAGAGACGGATACAATCGAAAAATCATATCACCATTGAAAGAAAGAAAGAAGACATTTATTCCTTTTTGCAAGACACACAAATATACGAGAATATACACAATTTTATAGGAAAAAAAACAAGAAAAAAAAACAGACATGAAAAATAGATTCTCAGCGTTGTGTGTGAAACGGTCGCTGGCTCAGTATTAGGTACGCTGAGGTCTGAGGTGTTGGACACCTGCCGCACTGATTTTCAGCCAGAACCGTCTGTGACTCACGAAACGATACAGATAATTTAAAAAAATACCAAAAAATTACTTTAACTGTCCATACAATTTTTGTATGGCGGTTCAGCGGCCTTACAATTACGTCTTAATTATTCAATTCCGAACCAAAGTTGGATCGTTCGCTGTCAGATACATCCTAGAAGCGACAAAAATGACAGCTAAAACGTAAAATTGAATCAGAGTTGAATTGCATTACAACGTCATGGTAAAGAAAGCCTCTGTGTAAGGTCTTAGAAATTGAATGAAAAAATGACATAAACCAGACAAAGAAAATACAAGTTGATTCTCAAAGAACATGTCTGGCAAATTTCAAGTCTCTGGCTTTAATGGTTTAGGCTGTGCGTTGTCTGTCTGTCAGTCTTACTCTTTTATAGGTAACTAGCGACCCGCCCCGGCTTCGCACGGTATATTATGCATGTATTATACATATAAACCTTCCTCTTGAATCACTCTATCTATTAAAAAAACCGCATCAAAATCCGTTGTGTAGTTTTGAAGATATAAACATACATAGGGACATAGGGACAGAGAAAGCGACTTTATTTTATACTATGTAGTGATGAAGAACGGAAGAAAATCTTGATCTATACTTACTACTGGCATGATTTGCAAATAGTTAGCATCATTGTGACGCGCTGTGTGTTTGCATATCGTGTCTGTCTGTTTGTTCCGCTCGTTATCCCGAACCCTGGAGCTAAGACGCCGGCATTTCTGTAATAAAGAAAATGTTGATTTAAAAAATTGTTCAAATTTAGACGATTAAATTTAACATGCTCCGAATGGTCTGGTTACTTTAACCAAACGGAGGGTCGCTTGGGTCTAAATGAAAAACCACATACACCCTGTATGTACTTAACCTTTTGCCTACAGGCCTCTCTTTCTCCAACGTGACAATTGTCATGACAAGTGACAATTCGAAACGCAACGCGTAGTCAATACGAAGCCAACCGGCGTAGGTTCATGTCGAGTTCGTAATGTCAACAGAATTGTCACTTGTCACTTAAATTGTCGCGTTCGTGAAATAGCCAACTGTTATTAAGGTTCAAAATTATTCTTCCATTATGTCCTTTGCATAATACATTGGAATGGAACCCAAGAGGCTAAAAGAGTTCCGGAGGTCGGTAAAAATAGCCTTGTAAAATGTTTTTCAGGATTAATGTAATTAATTAGATCAAAATTTCCATACATTGACCCATGTTCAGTTCAAAGTAAAACGCATAAAGGGCGGGGCTATATTGTTAAACAAAAATTTAAATGAAAAATCTTTAAGACTGCTTACAACCGAACGACCTGCTGAAACATTTCGGAATAATTTTTCGACACCATTTATAGATGGGTTTTAACCTTTTAGCCACCACTTCAAACACAAGAGACGTCACCCATACGCCTAACTTCTTTATTGCGATGCCGTAAGTTGAACCTAAACCCAATTGAACTGCATTGAAATAATAGACGTATATATAGGTCGTTGGCGTCGAAAGGTTATCTCTTCTTCTTCTTCAGCCTGGTCACCCATTGTTGGGCATACGCCTCTTCATGATCACGCCAAGTCATGCGGTCCAGTGCCATCCGTATCCAGCCGTTTCCCGCTACCTTTGCGATGTCCTTAACCTAGTCAACCAGGCTGTCTTCCGGCCCTGCGTTTTCCACTTCACTCAGCAATCTTAACTGGCTATCAACCATCTGTACAGCGCCTAATGTGGCCGATCCGTCTCCACTTTGACCGGGACACCTTAAAGGCTATGTCGATCATTTTGGTGCGTTTCCGAATGATACTACCTACTTAAACTGTCTCCAACTTATTTCTTTTATTGGTTGTCTGGTATCGCTATTAAGCGATAAGACCGCCTATTGTCAACTTTGTTCTTTGTGTAGTTTTGTACTGATTTATGGTGTTCAATAAAGAGTATTTGTATTGTTTGTATTGTATTAATTAAATTGTGTTAAATTTATCCACCTAAGTATATATTTATTAATCACAAAGATTATATAATAAGTAAATACAACATAATTAAAATCTAAAAGTTAACTAAATATACAAAACTTAAAACTAAATTAATATACCTAATTATAAAAATAAAACACCATCTAAAAGGCCCTCCTACGGCATAGACCCCAACACACTGGCGGCATTACCTCTCTGTACAGCCAGAGAAATTCGCTGGGAGAGGTAAGCGCCAGCTCTGGGGTCTCCTGAGGTCTCTATTAGCCGGGACGACAAGGCTCTCATGAAGGCCCTCATGTCAGCCGACCAGGGACCCATTGTAAGGTCTGATTGAAACACTGGGCTATCAAAAATGGAATAACCGCATGTTTTAATCATTTAAACCTTAATGTCTCAGATTAATTATCAACGAGTTTATAATCTTAATAGCCCTTTTATCATTGCCTTGTCCTTTGCAAAGTAGGTTGACTGTAAGGTTGATATTAGCATACAATGGATGTGGCATACTGCCGGTTAGACCATGGTTAGAAGTGTCACCCATGATCTTGGGGCGATACAGTTCTAAAAATATCAAAATTAAAACGAAGTTAATTCTATAAGGGCGGCTCTTTTAGTATCACTAAGACTTCACTGTCCGTCTGTCTGCCTGACTGTCACCAGGCTGTATCTTATGACAGTTGAAATTTGTCACAGATGATATTTCTGATATTTCTGTTGACGCTATACCTAACACATACTAAAAACAGAATATTTTTATGTCTGTCTGTCTATGTAAGTAACTAATATAAAATATCGTCACACTTGCCACATTTTCCTTAGGACCAGGGTTCTGCTACACTGGTTTATATTTACTTGTCCAATTTGTACGAAACCCTCGGTGCGGGAGTTCGATTCACACTTGACCGGACTTTTTAATTTTACATACATACACAAATCACGTCTGTATCCCTTACGGGGTAGACGGAGCCTAAGGTAACAGGTAGGTACTTACAGGCCACATTTAGCAAGATCGTGGGCGTAAAGGTGGAAAATGGAATCAAAATAGTGATGGGTTGCTAGCCTCATCGCCTATAACATGATTCCTATCATTTTCGCCCATTCCCTTGATGGGCTTTTACCATCTGCGCGGGTAGAGAAGCAACGGGTACACTCTATGTTTTTTCTTTGCTCCCAGACTAGCATGGAAGACTTAATTTAATAAGAAGATTTAATTTAATTTTGATTTTGATGTTAATTGGAATTCATGCATCAAGGTTGACCAACGATAGTTGATTGGCTCTGTTCCAAAAAAGTTACTATGTAACTGAAAATAAAAGGTACTCAAATGAAGTTAACGTCAAACGATGCAATTGTGGAATGTTTAATAATGATAGTAAAGCTAGATTAATATGTTATTATGAAACATTATATCTTATCATCATCAACCCATTGAACGCCATATTGATATTGCATTCTATTTATATCTAATTGCGCATAACGCGGTATAAAATATGTTAACCTAGCAGAGCCCCTAGTGTAAGTTTTTGACACTAAAATCGTCTCGAACGTGTTTGCAAAAACATCTCTATTTCTTTGACAATGAATGGAACCTCTGGAGTAATGCATTCACGGAAACGTTTAAATTACTTTGAAAACTGGCAGCGCCTCTAGCGGCATGTATCGGTAACAAACAAATCAAACTCAAACTCGTTACAGACGTATATTCCTAAAAAACGTTTTCTGTGTCAAAATTTGTACAAAAGGCTCTGGGGACCCGATTTTTGAAAGCACATAATGTGAAAATATCACCCGAAAGTGGCGAAAAATTGTGCTGAATTTGAAATACGAGTAGCTTAGAAGATACTTACCGCTCTCATTAATCTTGTGACCTAGTCGAAAAGCTGTAGTTTGAAGATATAAACAGATTTATACCATTATCGAGTGGTGCTTACGAGTGATGTGAAAAAATCAGGCCCTCTGTTTGTGTTCTCGTAGTATTCGAGTCTCTGATTAATGAAATAAATAAATTATTACCCTAATTATATTTAAAACTAGCTGACCCGGCGAACTTTGTTGCGCCTTAAATTTGAAAAGGTAACAGACAGACAGACAGAGTTACTTTCGCATTTATAATATTAGTAAGGATAGTGGTGGATAGTATACTAATCCATAAGGTTGACAATAACACACTTAGTTAAGATTGTTATTATGATTGCGTTTGTTTCATAAAGTACTCGTAACTTCCTTATATGTAACAATAGATTATCCTTATGCCGTGCCGGTTGCTTTGACATGCTTTTATATAATATGTATACTACAAACACTACACCATCACACGTTCATAAATTGACAATAAAATATAGTGAACATAGAATTTCCTTGTTCTTCTGAAGTCGATTTATAAAGGAGCGACCACACCGCTGCGTATACGCAGTGACTTGTCGCATGCGTCACGCTCACCGTTTCTTCATACATTTTGTTGCGTAAACGCACCATCAACGTCTTTTACGCACTGGTGTGGCCGGGCCGGTACTGAAGACTAGATTGCCATGTTTTATTTTTATTAGTTAACTAAACTAAAACCTTCCTCTTGAATCACTCTATCTATTAAAAAAAACCGCATCAAAATCCGTTGTGTAGTTTTGAAGATATAAGCATACATAGGGACATAGGGACAGAGAAAGCGACTTTATTTTATACTATGTAGTGATGGTCTTCCTCTGTTATGGATATAAAATGCAGTTTTATTTTATAGAAAAATATTAACTGTCTAGCTTAATCTCTCTTATTTACTACTAGCCTTCCGTCCGCAGCTTCGCCCGCGATAAATTAATTTTCCCGTAGGAAAAGGTATTTTCCCGCGGTAAAAAGTAACCTATGTCACTCAGTAATAATGTAGCTTTCTAACGGCAAAAGAATTTTTGAAATCGGTCCAGTAGTTTCGGAGCCTATTCAATTCAAACAAACAAACAATCAAATCTTTCCTGTTTATAATATTAGTATAGATGTATGTGTAGTGAGTTTTGGTTGATTACATTTTTCTCGTCATCATCATCATCCCCAGTCTGTATAGGTATAATACGTCCCACTTCTGGGCAAAGACCTTCATTAATTGGCATTCTTAATACTTGAAAGACCATAAGCCAAACTAGGCTACGACGGCTTTTTCTTCACCTGTATCTTAAATAATTTAGGTGTTTTCAATATCTGATTTTCGGAATACCTACCAATTATTCCAGTAAGTCTAAATTGACTTTAAATTATCCGTTTTATAGTAGGTACAGCAAAATCAAACCCAAAAGCGGTTTCGCAAAAAACCTCACACAAAAACTTGAAGTCATGCATGAAGAACAAGAAAACTTTTTGCGCCAGCTTAATAGTCTCATATAATGACTCGAAGAGAACCGAAGAACTAAAAAACCAATTGTTAAAACAAACCTTGATCTTGGCATTGTTTGTGCAAGGTCCGGTCGCTACCTTCCACCAAAGAAGCAGTACCTGCACAGAGCTCCTAGTGTAAGTTTTAGACACGAAATACGTCTCAATTCCTACGGGAAAATGAACAGCGCCACCGTATTTATAACATTACTAGCGACCCGCCCCGGCTTCGCACGGTATATTGTGCATGTACTATACATATAAACTTTCCTCTTGAATCACTCTATCTATTAAAAAAACCGCATCAAAATCCGTTGTAGTTGTGAAGATATAAGCATACATCAGGACATGGGGACAGAAAAAGTGACTTTGTTTTATAATATGTAGTGATGATAGTGAATAGGAAGTAGTGTTCAATAAGGAATCTTAGCATTTTATTGTTGTATTGCCGTTGTGTTGAAAACACCTGACTTAAGGGATAAAATTGCATTTAATATTGCAAAACGAACTGATAGTGGCCTTGCTGTACTGATAAGACAAGTGATAAGATTAAGGGTGTCGCTAAACTTCCACAGAGATTAGACAGCAGCTCTATAATATCTCAAGATAACATAATAACTCATGCAAATCAAATTCCTCTCAGATATTCGATGTTAACTCGAGTATGTGATTTACTATACGTATATAATAGTAGATTAATGCCGAGGTCTGGGAAGTAGCCAATTGCTGGATGAGTAACAGTTTAAAAACACGAACCGCAGGTAAGTGTTTTTTAAAGTTACGAATCCAGCAATTGCTCTTCCTGCTGAGGCAGATATAATATTTTTCTCAAACATTAAGAGGAAATTAATATAAATTTTGCACTAAAGTTCCTCGCAACTTAGGTGGTTTTCACGTTCCCACCTTTTTCTTATGTTTTTTTATGTCATCTGTCACCGTAAGAGCTATTTGAAACATTGATAAAAACGTTAGACTCGAACAAAACGCGCACTCCTCGGACATCGACTTGGCTGTATGACATTGTTGTTCCATAGTCTTTTTGACTTTAGAAAAAGTTAAAAACAAATGAAAAACAGTCCCGCAATCCGATTTATGGTCAGAAAATCGCGACTGCAATGTAGTTCGGCCGTCAACAAGGCCCTTTGTGTTCTGTTACTTAGAATACAATGACGACAGTTACGACAATGTTTAAGAAAAAGACCTACAGCTGCAGTTTTGGAGATATAATCTGATTTATACCATTTTCGAGTTAAAGCAAGCTCGTACTAGCAAGGAAGTTAAAATTGCGCAACACTATACTCACAATATAAAAGGACTAATATTAGCCGTAAATCTGTTTAGTACAGACACACACACACACACACACACACAATAGAAGCTATTTATGTGTGTGCATAATGATAATGACCATCACAGCATTCGGAAATACCGGTCCGATGAGTATCCCCTAATGACCACTGTTCTGCGGTCTACGTGACTCCCAGCAGCCCATGCACTAGAGTTAAAAATTCCAAGTTCGATCGTGCCGTTCCGCTCCAACTTACAGTAATTATATGTGAGCGAGAGGGACGGTACAATACGAACTTCAAAAGAATGTCGTAGTAGGTCAGGTTTGGTTGTGGCGTAACTCGTTGTTTCTTGGAGGCTCGCCGGGAAGTTTCAATATTGTTTACTTGCTTATTATGTCTGTTGGCGTTGTAAATAGTTCTTTTATATTTATGTTATTGTCTTTTATTCTTTTATTTGAAGTTGCTTTTTTAATAGGTTTTTTTCTTAAGTCCCTGTCTGTTGGTCTGTCTTAATACATTTGTCACGTCAGCTGCTTTGGTTTTACTTCTGCTCCTTTTCTGCTAAATAGCTATCGAATCCTTTATAAACGTGGCCTGTAGGTCTTGTTATCTTAGGCTCTGTCTACCCCGTAAGGGATAAAGACGTGATTTGTGTATGTATCCTTTATAATGTCCACGAATTCGCCCCCAACGCGTATAATAACTTCTTTGTATTGCTTAGTTATGTTATGCTGGTCTGGGAGCAAAAATAAAACATAGAATGCACAGTTGCTTCTCTTTCCGCGCAGGTGGTAAAACCCATCGAGGGATTGGGCGAAAATCTTAGGGATCATGTTATATAGGCGATGTGGTTAGCAACCCATCATTTATCCCCATTTATCTCCTTGGGGGTAGAATTGATCAAAATCCTTTCTTAGCGGATGCCTACGTCATAACATCTACCTGCATGCCAACTTTCAGCCCGATCCATCCAGTGGTTTGGGCTGTGCGTTGATAGATCACTATGTCAGTCAGTCAGTCACCTTTGAGTTATATATATTTAGAAGAGACAGATTTTAAGGCAGCCAATATATAATCAACTATTCGTTTTTTATTAGATTTGTGTTGCGCAGATGTTTATAATTTGTTGAGTAACTAATAAGAATATGCACAGATTTTTTGCTAGGTTTTTCCTGTTTCTTTAGAATCCGCAGTGACAACATAATCACAGATTGTCATTTGTTTTTTTTTTGCCAAAACGTTATGAACTTTTAAAATAATGTGAACGGATTCAATTATCACTATCATCACTAGGTACATAGTATAAAACAAAGTCGCTTTCTCTGTCCCTATGTCCCTGTGTAATATGCTTAAATCTTTAAAACTACGCAACGGATTTTGATGCGGGTTTTTTTAATAGATACAGTGATTCAAGAGGAAGGTTTATATGTATAATACATGCATAATATACCGTGCGAAGCCGGGGCGGGTTGCTACTTGTTTATATAATGTAAATAAAGACTCTCGCTCCTTACGTGACAGAGCCTAAAGTAACAAGAGCTAAAGGCTACGTTTAGCATGATTGTGGGGGTATAGGGGGAAAGGGGATTCAAAATAGTGATAGGTTGCATCGCCTATAACATGATTCCTAAGATCACTATACTTTTAGATTACTCTTATATAACAATTTCACTTCCCAATAAAGTCGCATAATTACGGAAATCGATTTCCTCATTTCAGTATTTAAGGAAGTCCTTAATAGGAACACTCATCGACGCTCTTAAACTCTCAATTTTAGCACTTATTACTCTGTAATAAGGCTCACGAATGCTCAGGTTTTTACAATGACGTAAAACTTGACAATCGCGTCGTAAAAAGTATGATTTGTTTCCTTTTTCGGGTAAAATATGGCAATGTTTCGTAGTTATTTTTTTGTTGTGTTTAATTTTTTGTATGAATACATACCTACATACCTACATAACTCACGTCTTTTTCCTTTTGGAGCCACGTTTAGCATGATTGTGGGCGCTTATAGGTGGAAAGGGGAATCACAATAGTGATGGGTTGCTAGCCGCATCGCCTATAACATGATTCCTAAGATTGTCGCCCATTCCCTCGATCTTCTTCTTATGGTGCCTCTCCAACTAGTGAAGGTTGGCAGTCAGCTCCGCATACTTTACACGGTCCCTGGCCAGGTTGAAAAGCTCCGCTGCACTTGTGATTCCAGTCCATTCCCGGATATTTCGCAGCCAAGATTTCTTCCTGCGCCCAACAGCTCTTTTTCCAGCCACTTTGCCCATGATTATAAGCTGTAAAAGCTCGTATCGTGTGTGCCTAAGCACATGTCCCAGATAAGCAACCTTTCTTCTTTTGATGGTCTGCATCAGTTCACACCCCTTTCCAACCCGACGCAGGACCTCAACATTGGTCACGCGATCCGTCCATCTTATGGCCAACATGCGTCTATATGCCCACATTTCAAATGCTTCTACACGTTTACGGAGTTGCTCTTTAAGGGTCCAGGCTTCACATCCGTATAGAAGTATGGGCCATATATAGCATTGCAGTAAACAGATGCGCAGACGTATTTTGAAACTGCGACTGCAAAATATCTCCCCTCGATGGGCTTTTACAATCTCCGCGGGAAGAGAAGCAACTGGATTATATGTTTTTTCTTTACTCCCAGACCAGCATGGAAGAAAGTAGGTATGGAACCTGACTTTATTTAGCTTAAAGAATGTTTTGTTATTTTTGCAAGGTACGCAGAGACATAATATCAATCCCTCTTTTCGTCTAAGTCAATGGTCGGCATCTGGCGGACCGCGAACGGTTGAACCTCGGACCGCCAAATATTGTAAAGTTCTGATTGAAAGAAGCTCCGATGTCTTTGGCTTCTAGATAAGCATTGCCAGATTATGGAATCGTTCCCCGTTTAGAGGATATCCACGATTTTTTAAATTCCCCCAATTTCGAATTTACCCCAATGCACTAACTATATACCTATAGCTTTCCTGTAATCTAGGTACTCGTAATTCAAATTCAACTCAATTCTTAAATTCACCACTCAGTTCAGGTTTTAGCAGCCATTTTCAGTATGGATCTAATAGCGAGCGAACCGAAACTGAATCGGAATTGAATCACATTAAGACGTCATGGTAAGGCCCCTGAGCCTGCATGACAACTTTCTTGGGAAACTACGAGTGATTAATCCGTGCTTTCTACTCTTCGTCTGCGGATTTTCCGGGATGAAAACTATGCTATCCCCTTCCTAGGGTCTCAAACTATTTCCATTCTAAATTTTAGCACGATTGGTTGAGTATTTCACTTTTGATAGCGTAACAAACAAACTCAAATTCCGATTAATAAATAAAATTAGTTAATTAAAGACGTACCGTAAATTTAATTGTCCATACTGACTGACATCCTATGCATTGACATAAATTACAAACAATAAAACCAACCTGTCACTTTAAAAAAACAAAATGGCTTCCACAATAAACACTACACAAACACAATTCATACACTGAATCCCAAAAATCACTTTTACTAATTCACAAAGTTATCCGCTGGCTCACTTGAGTCACTGGCTCACTCGGTGTCGAGTGACGCGCTTGGAGCGTGATACGAGACTGGCAAAGGCAGTGTTGTGATTCATTGATGAATACATTTGGTGTAGGTTAGGAGAGGGAAGCGGGCTTACTGCTTATTTGCTCGACTGCCTTTTTTATGGTGTGGAAAATGCGCCTTATGCATCCGCTCGGTACGGGTTTACCTGGGGTGTATGGGCCTCTCCTGCGACGGCAGCCACACCCACTAAAAACCACACGGATTCCCTATTCAGTCGTGTGTGAGGCGTCACGGGAGCACTCGGTGTCACCGCGACGCCCCACGACCACCCCGGGATGGGGTTCCCTCTTTGCGGCACCTGTGCAGGTTTGGGAGGACCCGTCCTCCCCCGCTGGTGCCGCTAGGACTTTTTATAGAGCTTGTCTCCTCGTGGCCCCCGACTTGAAAAAGACAGCGGCCCACGTTCCCGGCGAATATTGCTCGACTGCCTGCAGCAAGGAAGGTTAAGCTTTTCAGTGACATTGGAAAACTTTGTATTTGTGTACTACACGTTTCGAAGGCTAATGCGTGTATGCGGCTGTCTTTGAGAAGGGTGGACAACGTGATCGTGATTAATCTGCTGGGGCCTTACCATGACGTCTTAACGCGATTCAATTCCGATTCAGTTTAGGTTCATTCGCTGTCAGTTCCATACTAAAGATGACAGCTAAAACCTTAACTGAGTCCGGATTGAATCGCATTAATACGTCACGGTAAGGCCCCTCATGGCGAGTTTTATTGTTGGGGCGTTATTTGTGTAAAAAAACATACTTGGATATAGCACTTGTGCTGAATTTGAAATACGAGTAGATTAGAAAGAAATTACCTAAGTACAGGTCTAATAATGAATATTGTCGATAGCTTGAAAATTTAATTTATGCTGTACCTAGATAGTTTTGTAGCAATTCACAAATTCCGCTTTCGAATGGTACTTTCGAGTGAAGGCAAGACAGAAATAATGTTTCATCGCACAAAATGATCGTGAAAAATACTGAAAATGTGTTTATACGAGTTTGTGTTTTTCTTTGAAAGTTTTAATTTAGAATTTTACCTCATTCATTTGAATTACAAACGCGAACGCTTATTAAATACACCAAACACCTTGTTTACTATCGCAATTTACTACAACGTAACAAAAAAACATCGGGAGATCCCGAATTAATCACTAATATTATAAATGCGATATTTTGTAAGCGTGTAAAATGATATAAAATATATTAATATATAAATACCAGGTGGTTCCTGTTACTTCGCCAACGGAAATTTAGTAACTTCTATCCTGCGGGAACTATGAAATTTTCTAGAATAAACCATGACATTTAACCTATAATGCTCTGCGCGTCCAGTACAACAACGCCTTCAGGGGATTGTTGGGGCTGCCCCGGCGCTGCAGCGCGTCGGGGATGTTCGCTGCGTGGAGCACGAGCGGCTTCCAGGCCGTGCTGCGCAAGCGCGTGGCGTCTCTGTGGGAGCGCGTGCGCCGCAGCACCAACTCTCTCCTGAAGGTGGTGGCAGCTAGGACCGATAGTCCTATTATCGCTCATTGGATGTCCGTGCATGTCAAATCCAACGAGCATTTCATTTTTTACTAATAACTTAAATTTTAATAACTTGAATATATTGTTACTAACATTAAACATTACATATATGGATAAGGATCACTCAATTGTCTTGTCTGAAATAAATAATTTCATTTCATTTCATTTCATTTCATTTCATTTAGCTGTGCCAAGTTTCGTGAAACCGTGAAAAAGTAACAGACATCCAGATAAACTGATTGATTTAATAAAATCATGGACGATACTTTGCGGAGATATAAATTAACAAAGCTAACTCAGGTTAGCTGGAAGAAATCCCTTCTTAGGGATAAGTTCGCCTTTGTACTATTTTCTGTGTATTTTTGTATTTTTTTTTTTTTAATTTTTATGTGCAATAAAGAGTTTACATACATACATACATACAAACCTTGTTACGTCGTTACCATGGTAAGCTCACAAACACACAAACATTATCACAAAATTTCGTATTTACATATTAATAGGATTATGCGTAAAATAAAGTTATCGCGCATCTTATTTGATAATCTAGTTATTTTTAATCTGTTTATGTTTTGTGATTATGTTGATTGAAATCATTCCAGCGTAGTTACATTTTATAGTTATCTTAAGTTACTGGATTATCCTCCTAGCAGCGGGAATTCCCCAAAGTCCGTCACTATTCCTCGCATAATTCACCTTTCATAAAATTTCAACTTACTTGGTCCAAGGATTGATAAAAGTTTTGATTTTTCTTTGAACTTGGCTGACACGCTCCCGCGTATATGACAGTCAGTCACACAGGGCCTTTTTTTACTAAACCCTTAGGCTATGACGGCCGAAATTATTGCAGTCACAGTGTGAGGTATATAGGAGTACAAATTCCGTTGACACAAATGTGCGTCACTGGCATGGGAGTAGGTACGAATTTCGATGAGACACATAATGTGCCATTGGCATGGGAATAAGGATTTTTCCATCACAGATGTTTCCACTAGAGTTGCCAACCGTGCTATAATATATAGTATGGTACTATATTTCGAGTTGGTACTATATACTGTCGAAGAAATATGTATAGTACGCAAAAATACTATATTTTCAACACCGAACGAAATCTGAAAAACAAATATGTATAGTTTTTTTTAATAAATAAGTAACAAATATATCTTTGTTTATTTTAATTTTTTTCCGTAACATACTATATTTTTTTAAGTGTACTATATTTTTTATAGCTTATTTTGAAAAATACTGCAGGCATTTCGCTGAAAAAATGTTGCCAACCCTAGTCACTGGCACCAAACGTGTTAAAAAGTTTGACTTTTCACTCGTCGACTTCACACACAGATTTGACCTCTTTCTCTGTCTTATAAGATTCAATTTCATATTTATATACGTTGGAAAGAGGCCATCTGATAAAATCGGAATCAAAAAGTCAAATCTCCGTCTACATTTCTCCGAAACGCAAAACAATGGGGTATATCGTTCAATCAAAACTGAACGTTACTTGGTAAGCATAACTTACGTAATAGCAAACGTGGTCGAAAATCGTCCGCGATCCGTTTTGGTAAGTAACTGTCCGCAACGTATCGCGCTACGTTTGTGACAACAGCGTCCATAGGCTGCTCGCAAGCTTATAGTTACTCAACTCAACTCAATATGGGTACCTAATTAAATAACATCCCATGGAGGGAATGGACGAAAATAGGAAAGTGAATGAAAATGTTATAGGCGCCCACAATCATGCTAAACGTGGCGTGACTTATGTATGTATGTATGTATGTATGTATAAGTAATTAAATAACATTACCTATACACCAAATTACAAGTGAATCGGACCAACCCTTGAAAAATTCCTTCCTGTGGAGACATCCCTGGCCGGGCCTCCAGAATTTCACTACCAGATAATTGTATTGTCACGAGACCTACACAAGTCATAACTCAACAACATCATCATCATCATCATGGTCCCACTGTTATAAAAAGGTCGAATGACACTCCATCATAAGGTCGACGGAACTCCGCTTTCGCGGGTGTTTGCTACTGGCTGGTTTTGCTACTGGTACCTTATGATACATGTCAATGTTAATACCTCCAGTCAGTCTGCCTTGTGTCATTGTGTGAAATAGGTACTGTCATTATTTTTGCTTTCAAATAATGAAATACTAATACACTTAGGTGTTTCCATCATGCTCCATTTACTCTCACACAGTACCAGTAGCTATCTGCGGGGCTCCTATTTCTATGCCGCTTGCCCTATAACAGAACCACGAGACCACGGACCACGAGAACTATTGTATGCCCCACTGCTGGGCATAGGCCTCCTCTCAGAATGTGGGCTTGGGCTATAGTTCCCACGCATGCCCACGGCTTGGGAACTTCACACACACCATTGAACTAACACTTACACAAGTGGATCACAATTGACATGCTAGCTTGGTTACAGACAAACAAAAAACATGTAAAGTAAAAAGAAAAAAAAAACAGCCGCTATCTGTAATCAGCCTAATACCGATCGATATCGGCGCAAGGGCATCACTTCGAAATGCGTCGGACACGGTCATCGGCCCCTGGGACTAATTAATTCGAAATTCGACATTCGTGCACCGTCCTTTTCATTCTCTTATTAACAACTAGAAGTGTGAGCGGGAGGGCTAGATTCAAACTGAGTAGGCTTAGTCCCTGTGGATGTTGCGCCATCTAGTCCACGGACGCGAAACTATGGTTGTGTTGACATCTGCCCATTGGCTGTTGCAGTTGTGACAATTAATATTGACGTTCGGCCAATTGACCATCATTGCCTTTGCCTCGAAACTCCTGGGTGATTCTATCTCTAACCATAGACGCTGTGTGCTGGTCTCTTTAATTATATTTAGAATAGTTTTCTTAAGTCTTTAATGCTCGGTGTGATAAGTCGTCTACGCCAAATGAGAAAATTAGATTCATCTTGGGCGTTAACACTTGAAGCCCTGTGGCCCGATTTTTGAAAGCACATGTGTGTGCACTCGAAAGTGGTGAAAAATTGTGCTGAATTTCAAAATACGAGTAGCATAGAAGACAATCACAGCTCTCATTAATCTTGTGAACAAGTCGCTTTGATTAGAGCTGTAGTTTTGGAGATTTAAGCTGATTCACACCACTTTCGAGTGATGTGCTTTCAAAAATCGAGCCCCAGATTATTTTAGAATCCCTGCTATGCGCAAGATTCTATCCCTTCTTGTCCTTCGTTGCATTCTGGGTTCAATGTACCGCCCTCGCCGTAAACTCATCATTTTGCTCCCTAGTGACACAACAATGTTTTAATAACTCGCGTGTAGAATTCGCGCTAAGTGCCTTTTCTAGGACCTGTTTCATATCGCTACCTCGGGGCTCAATTGTCGTATAAGCCAAAAGTCGATTTTTCAGGAGAGCCAAAAAACTAAACAGAAAAACAAAAAAAAATTGTAACTCTTTTGTTTTAACTGTTATAAAGAAGCTTCGTAGGATGAAAGTTCTTAAAATTATGAGTAGAACAATATGAATTCATAATATTTAAGATAGAGCCCATAACAAAGAAAATAGATAGCTTATACGCTTCTTAAAACCAAACAGAATGAAGTTTATGACCCAAAATAATAGTTGATGTACATGCTACTTAGGACGTATAAGTCAGCTATTACGATTTTTGAAAAAATCAAAGGTATTATTCACCGGTTTTCTTTTTTTGGTTAGGTACTTTACTGTAAAAAAATAAATCATGTATATACACCCCAAACTACTATACTGCGATAATGATGATAAGGTAGGTATAAACCAAATCAGTTTGAGAATCGTATTTAACTTTCAAAGTCCATTCATATTAAAAAGGTTTGAGGGTTTGGTAAGTAATAAAAAATTCGTATAGAAAAAATATATATTGCTGAAGGTAAAAAATCAATGCCAACGAAAAAAAAACACAAATTACGTTATTATTATTAAAAAGATTGTTCAAGTAACACATAAAACGATAAAAATGAAAAGTAGCAACAAGAATATAGCATTTAATACTTCTAATCTCTTTCAATTAAAAACAATCTTTTTTATAAAAGTTATGTGTTTAACGCCGTTTTTACTCCAAATTTATTTTTTGTTGGCGTTTATTGCCATGAAATGAAACGCTACTGCAGGCCGTACACCAAGCTTTATTCTGTTATTGGAAATAATTCAGGTCGTATTCACCAAATTGGTTTAATGGTGGCTTATACATCTTAAAAATTAAACGTAATGGCAGGTTGTATAATAAACTTTGTTCAATTTTCAGAAATCGTTAAGGTCGTATACGCCAAGTTTGATAAGCAATGTCATTTATGCCAATTATAAATTTTGATTTAGGGTCAATAATACCTTTGCATTTTTCACACTCTGAGTAGCTGGCTTTTATAGCTCGTTTTTTTTAAATTTCGTGTTTAGAGTTACAGAAAATGGAGGTTGTATTCGATATTTTTTTGGGATTTGGAGAATTTTAAATACACAGATCGATAGAGAAAAAAAAACTGAGTAAGACTGCATTCAAATCTCATTTTCGTCAAAATGGCTTATACGACAATTGAGCCCCGAGGTAGCGATATACAACCTGAACCAGTTGCTTCTCTACCCGCGCAGATGGTAAAAGTCTATCAAGGGAATGGGCGAAAATAATAGGAATCATGTTATAGGCGATGAGGCTAGCAACCTATCACTATTTTGATTCCATTTTCCACCTTACGCCCACAATCTTGCTAAATGTGGCTTGTAAGTACAGTCAAGTGCAATAATATATATTTAGACAAAGATTCAAAAGTAAGTACCATACGCTCTTACACCGGCGTAATAAGGTCGTGGGACATATTTTTGAAAAGTTCCTATCAATACTTATTTTTGCACATGACCGTACCTGTTACCTTAGATAAAGACGTATGTGTATGTGTGTATGTATGAACTGAATATTATGTACTTGATCTTAACGATCAAAACCGCATTATCCACTCGATAATTACCAGTTCAGTGCAAATATACAGTGACATTGATCTTTATTGAGGACAGCTGTGCCGCCTTGACTTTGGCTCATTATTTCCTACGGAAACGGCTTAGCGCTATGATTGTGGTCATAAATATTAGTATCATAAATCGTTAAGAAAGAAGACATTTATTCCTTTTTGCAAGACACACAAATATAAGATAATATACACAATTTTATAGAAAATAAACAAGGTATAACAAAAAAAAATAGACATGAAAAATAGATCATCAGCGTTGTGTGTCTTCGCTAAAGTGAAACGGTCGCTGGCTCAGCATTACGCTGAGGTGTTAGACACCTGCAGCACTGATTTTCAGCCAGAACCGTCTATGACTCACGAAACGATACACAGATAAAATATACTACATAATCCATAAACTTTTACGTAAACAATAAAGAAAGCGGCAGTTGATCACAGCGCGGCTGTACATTTACGATGGACGATTTTTGAAGCATTGTTGTTCTAAATAAACTAAAAGTGGTAAGTTCTTCCATGCTGGTCTGGGAGTAAAGAAAAAACTTATAATTTACCAGTTGCTTCTCTTCCCGCGCAGATGGTATTCCATCGAGGGAGGGAATGTCTTAGGAATCATGTTATAGGCGATGCGGCTAGCAACCCATCACTATTTTAATTCCCTTGCCATCTATATATGTCCACAATCATGCTGAACGTGGCTTGGTCTTGTTACCTAAAATTAGGTTCTGTCCCGTAAGGGATAAACGTGATTTATGTATGTATGTATGTAGTTTATGGATTATGTAGTATATTTTATCTGTGTATCGTTTCGTGAGTCATAGACGGTTCTAGCTGAAAATCAGTGGTGCAGTCTAACACCTCAGCGTAATGCTGAGCCAGCGACCGTTTCACTTTTGCGAAGACACACAACGCTGATGATCTATTTTTATATGTCTTGATTATTTTCTATTTTAAATTGTGTATATTCTCTTATATTTGTGTGTCTTGCAAAAAGGAATAAATGTCTTCTATCTTTCTTTCTTTCTTTACGCACTTTCGACTCTCTTCAGCTTTATTATATGTATATATGTATAGATAAGGCTTAGAACATAGCATTGTTGTCTCGTGTCATTGTTTGCAACTAACACGGCATGTTGAGTCAACATAATAAAATCACCGTTCAGCTATCATTGATAACATTCGTATATTCCCGGTCGTAATTTGCTTAATCTTCAGCAAATGCCACTGGCAACAGAAGAGAGTGATTTTGAATTTTATAGGCGGCAAAGTCTGCAATGGTGAAATCTAGTATTTTTGATGCGGTGACGTAGCATTATAATATTGTGCAATTGATTGGAATCATCCGTTTTCTACACAAATAAGGAAAATCTTAATTATGTACAGTCAAGTGTAATAATATGTATCTAGTCAAAGTTTCAAAAATAAGTATCATACGCTCTTACACCGGTGTAATAAGGTCTTGGGACATATTTTTGACAAGTTCATATCGATACTTATTTTTGCACTTGATCGTACATACATATATACATTTCTTGCATGCTGGTCTGGGAGTAAAGAAAAAACAGAATGTACCAGTTGCTTCTCTACCCGCGCAGATGGTAAAAGCCCATCGAGGGAATGGGTGAAAATTATAGAAATCATGTTATAGGATAGGCGATGAGGTTAGCAACCGATCACTATTTTGATTCCATTTTCCACCTATACGCCCACAATCTTGCTGTATGTGGCCTGACCAAGGGAAATAGGGATTCATTTTTATATATAAAGATTACACTATGTATGTCAAGATATTAATTAAATAGCATAAATGAACGTATAATCAAGACATGAATCTTAATTCATTTGCTAACATGTCACCCTGTATCGCATAAATATACATGGACTATGATAATCTACCATTAAATCATTAAAACTAGGCTAATGTGCTAGTTCTATGCCTTCAACTATATTGCTGTACATTTAATGCATGATTTTGCTCGCACACGTGTGTTTACGTGCTTGTTCATTTTAATAAAGTCAGATAGGTTGCCATAGACTCTACTTGTGAATAGATAACGTATAGAAAATGCATGCAAATCGTCAAAGTCAAAATCTTTATTATTTGTGAGAGATGGATTGGGTCGGGTTAATCGTGAAAGTTAAAATCAGTCAATTTCAACATGAAACTACCGTGAGACTTAATCATAAGTACACATAAACGGATAACTCACGTATAATAAAAACAGTCAGTCAATTGTTCAATTTCATCCCTTTTTTCCTCATCACCTGTCTCCATATTGGCATAGGATACGTTGTCTTAAGAAGCTGCCCACTCTGCGGTCACCCATAGCGTCTATTAGCCTCTTCGAAATACCGTCCGTCTGCGACCGTGCATTTTCTTTCTCCATTTCTACTTGATCATCATCATCATCATCATCATATCCAGCCTATATACGTCCCACTGCGGGGTACAGGCCTCCTCTCAGGGCTTGGGCTATAGTTCCCACGTGGGCCCAGTGCAGATTGGGAACTTCACGCACCATATTGAATTGCTTCGCAGATGATGAGAGAGATGTGCTCATGGTAAATTTTAAATGTGATTTTGCACATAAATTCCGAAAAACTCAGAGGTGTCCAGGCTCGAACCACAGGTCAAGGCCACTGGTCAAAAAACTAGGCTACCAGGACTTTTTTATTTCTAATTGATACACACACACACACACACACCTAAATCATGTCTGTATCCCTTACGGGTAGGGTTGCCAACCGTATTATAACATATAGTATGGTACTATATTTCGGGTGTGCGTACTACTGTATACTGTCGAAGGAATATATAGTAGGTACGCAAAAATACTATATTTTCAACACCGAACGAAATCTGAAAAGCAAAAATATTTTTTATAAAAACAAATAAGTAACAAATATATCTTTGTCTATTTTTAATTTTTTCTATAAAATACTATATTTTTATTCAGCTTATCTTGAAAAATACTGTATTTCGCTGAAAAAATGTTGGCAACCCTACTTACAGGGTAGACAGAGCCCAGGTGACAAGACCTTAAGGCCACGTTTAGCAAGGTTGTGGACGTAAAGGTGGAAGGGGGAACCAAAATAGTGATGTGTAGCTAGCCGCATCGCCTATAACATGATTCCTAAGATTTTCGCCCACTTTCTACGATACTTACATTTAAATATTTGCGTCCTCTACAACTAAGTATGTCTGTGCCAGTTATAGTTAATTGGTGGTCGTTTAAGGATTAATAAGTTAGAGTAGGTTAATGGTGTTCGGTACTGATCACTATGTCAAAGTTTTCTTGTAAACCATTAATTTTATCTTAATTGGCTGATTCAGATGTTACATTGAACACCAGTTACTTTATTACGTGACCATTCCCATTTTCAATTAATAGTTTTATGGATATGAAATTGTGGGGGGTGCCACAATAGAGATCTCTTACTTGATTAATATGGCGGGGGGGGGGGGGGATTTAATGTTTACAATTAAATGTTTGTCTTAAGCTGTCGATTGCTCAAAATTGTTATAATACTAACCTTAACTATAGAGTTCTGCTGGATGGTCATTTGAAAGCTTCTAAAACTACTGTTTGAGAAAAAAAATGAATACTATCAAGTGAATCAAGAATTTTTACTTCATGATTTCTTTTAGGTTTACTTTTACGGTTTTACCGTTAGAAATTAAATTCCTAAACGACACTGAAAATTAGAACACATAGAAAGCTATGGCCGGGAATCGAACCAAGATCCTCGTCATTCCGAGACGCGTGCTAGCACCATCTACCTATAGCAGGTGCACCTGACGAGGATCCGGGTTCGATTCCCGACCGTAGCTTTACTTTCGTATTTTTCTATGTTCTAATTTTCAGTGTCGTTTAGAAATTAAAAAGGAAGAATGGCAAATAATCACTATGGCAAACATTACTTTATGTCATAATTATGAAATACGGTCTACGTAATACGGTAATACTAGCTGTTGCCCACGACTTCGCCCTTCTTCTTCTTCGCTTCTTTTTGAAAATATATAGCCTATACTATAGGCTATATATTTTAATTACTACAAATATTATGACCTTAGCCTATAGGCCCTATAGGCTAAGGTCATAATATTTGTAATACGTACATGTAAGTACTAGATAATTATATATTCTGCTGGTTGGCCTCAGAAACGTTGATGACCGCAAAACGGAATCAAATCCTAGCTGTCACAATTACAATACAATTATGTAAGTATAATTCGGCATTGTTTGCTGAAATGTCATCGCGAGCTCGGAGCAGCATACTAAAGTAGGTATAGAAGGTCACATTTAACATGACAATCAAAACCAGTTCAGAGATTACAGGCATAAGTATTTTTTTTTTATATATGAATAGGAAGGCAAACAAGCAAGTGGGTCACCTGATGGTAAGTGATCACCACTGCCCATAGACACCTGCAACCCCGGAGGGATTGCAGATGCGTTGCCAACCTAGAGGATTAAGATGAAATGCCTCTTGTGCCCGTAATTTCCCCGGCTGTCTTACTCTCCACACCGGAACCGCAGTGCAAGCACTGCTACTTAGCGGCAGGATTAGCGAGTAAGATGGTGGTAGCGATCCGGACGGACCTTGCACAAGGCCCTACCACCCGCCTATACTAAACAATACCAGCTTTTACCGCCAGCCACGCTGAGAATGGTTCCGTAGAGCATGGGTTCCCAATGTTGTCTGGGCTACGACCCATCTAATACAAATTTACAAACTTGGGACCCACCTCGGCTCGGCTCGGTAGAGCGGCGAGCCCGTAGGCTCATTGGTGATGCCTCGTTAATCGAGAACAGGCTGCAGAGTCTCGAACACCGTCGAAGAGTTGCATGTCTGTCTGTTTTTTATCGGATACATTTTGGTGAGTGTGCGCAGGAACTGCACGACCTTATAGTTCCATCTCAGTTTCGCCAACGGACTTCCAGGCGGGGGGAGCGTTTTCACCCATTTGTTGTCAACATACCATTGGCCCGCACGAGGCGGTTTGCTTCATCCTTCCTAATGCGAACTGCTAGGGAATGGAATTCGCTCCCATCGTCTGTATTTCCGGACAGATACAACCTAGGGCTCTTCAAGGCTAGAGTGAATAGGCTATTACTGAACCAGTGAGTTACACCTTTGGCCTCATCTGCACCTTCCACCAAGTGAGATAGAGGTCAATCACTGGTCAGTTTGTAGTAAAAAAAAAAAAAAAAAAAACCTCCAATAGACTACAAGCCCATGGACAAAAAAAACATGTGAAGTGAACCAGCGTGAAACACGCTTAGAAGGCTGTTATTATATCATAAAATAACTGAGCGCTATGCCGTCTTTTCTACCTAATTCAACAAGTCACCAGCATGTCTTTAGACCGTGATCGCGTCAACGTTGAAGACGAGATGACGCCGCTAATGGGATTGTTTACCTCATCCATCTCAAGTTTAAACGAGATAATTAGAAGATAAGCTAAATTGGCTGGAAATTACAGTCACGAAACGTTTGAAACGGTGCAGTTTATCATCGACTTGTCCACGATATGCTCAAGTGAACTCAAACATTTACCTTGCTACTCCGCTACTGCCTTGTTTTTGTCCTTATTGGACCTTCACAAAGTAACGCCTGATTACTGACGCAATCAGTTTAGAGGGTATTTCAGGCCAGAGCAAAGAAAAAACATGGAATGTACCAGTAGCTTCTCTTCCCATCCAGAAGTCCATCGAGGGAAAATCGAGTGAGCGAAAATCTTAGGAATCATGTTATAGGCGATGCGGCTGGCAACCAGTCACTAGTTTGATTCCCCTTTCCACCTATACGCCCACAATCAGGCTAAATGTGGCCTTTAGATCTTGTTACCATTTATTCATAGCATTTTCCGCACGTCAAATAGGACCCGCTATAGGGGATATTATATTTCGCTTCTCATGGCGCTTGAACTGTAATTTCCATATGCTAAACGAATGACATTTTGTGACTAGATTTTGAAAACGTAAGGAGATGTGACTCCGGGAAAGAATCGTCAATCTTTTGCTTTAAAGGCCAATGGCGGCTCTCACAGCTCATTTTAAAGTAGATCATCAACGTGAGAATATAGAGTATAGTTCTCAATAAAGCTATAAATAACACAGCAATAAAGAATCACATTCAGAAACCTCTGTAATTGATCTTGTAAACATTCATTATGAACGAAGTTAAATATCTCACTTATCTGCAGCAAGAACAAGGATTTTCCCCACATAATATGTAATTATGTAATACAATATTATTGTATTAGCTATATTATGTCACGACCACTGTGATATAGCTCCATGGCAATATGTATAGCCTTCGTGGAAATTATGTGGACAATAGTTTCACAATAGGTGCTCATGGTATGTGAATTGGTTATCGAATTGTTGGGGGTCTACTTAATGTACCAAATTTCTAGCCAATCGGAACATCGTGAAGAGCCCATATAACATTGAAATAATCAAGTACGATCGGTTCTAGTTATATGTGTCACAAAGGAGGAAAATCCAGAATGTAGCGAAGCTTTTCACACTGAGCATTAAGAAACTTAAAAAAAATGCAATAAGAGGACTATCATGCTATCAAAGAAAAACGTCGCTGAAGTCGAACTTTCAAGTTGACAATCACGTCTTATCGACATATTTTAATACGTGTAAAGGTCTGTCAGTAAAAAAGTGGCGTATCACATAAATGGTACCACCAAGAGACACGAAACCAAGTTTCACAAAACTTTTTGTTTTTACAATAAAAATAATACCCTGCTGGAGTTAATCAAAATAGTTCTTAATAATAAACTTAGTAGTAATTTCTTGATTCAATTGATAGTACCTGTCATTTGAAAAACACCGCCTTCTCTCGTCCCTGGTGAGCAGTAGATGTTCCACGGGAGTTTGTAATTGTGTCGTACAGACACATCATTCAAACATGACGCTTAGCGACAAAAAATTCGCATAGTAACAACGGTCACGTGGCAGTTAGTAACAGGTAGAAAAATTCGGAGACTACCCACCTGCTATGGGTGGTGTAGGGGTATAGCACGCGTCACGGAATGACGAGGATCCGGGTTCGATTCCCGGCCATAGCTTTACTTTTCGGATTTTTCTGTGTTCTAATTTTCACAGACATTTAGAAATTAAAATAGTTCTTGTTTAAGTAACTTACTGCTTACGCATCGTGTTTTTTTCATGCATTTAATACCACGGTTAAAAAGTTAAAGGGGAGGGCACACAATCTTTACAACTATCTGGGCTTACAGCATCTTGAAAATTTTATTGATATAAAAATTCAGTAATATTATTTGGATGACAGAAAAAGTACATACACACCGTCAACAAAAATGACAGTAGGCAGTTTTTTTAAAATAATACTTATGTGATAGATCTACGGAAGCGAGCAGCGTACCAATCTAGATGCATATTTAATTCTAAAAATGGGTAGTTTCAGTTGAATGTCATTCGGGTAATGACTATAGCTGCGTACGCGCCGGTCATGCGCCGTGTCACGCGATCACTCATGCTGCTGTCATGCGCGCAACATTAAACGCTCTAGATCATTTACAGGCTGAGATGTTGTTTATGACATTTCAGGGAGTTTCACAAAGAATCATTACATAGTATAAACAAAGTGGCTTTCCGCTGTCTGTCCCTATGTATGCTTAGATCTTTAAAACTATAGCCTGGCAGATAGAATACTGCAGTAAAATGACACTTTCAGTGTTGTCAGTTTTTGGTGCATATTAAATAGTGATGTGACTTAGTGAGAGAATGAAAGAATGAACGACCTAAGTCGAACACTAATGAAAATGTGGTATCATTATTTCGTAGTTCAACAAACAAGAAACAGAGGCATATAAACTACTCCTTTTCGCCAATTTTCTTAACATAGTTTGGTAGGGCGAAACTCTTAGGAATCATGGTATAGGCGATCTATTTTGATTCCCCTTTCTACTTCCACCTGGCGCCTACAATCGTGCAAAGCGTGGCCTTTGAGTCTTGTAAGTAAGTAAGTAAGTAAATGCTTTATTGTAGGTACAAATATAAAGAAGCAGAGACAAATCACAAAAAAAGACCTTAAATATACGCACAAAGGCGAACTTATCCCTATAAGGGATCTCTACCAGTTAACCTTTGGGTAAATGAGAGGAGCATTAAGCGAGAGACCGACAAAGAGTGAGTTTAAAATATCCATATAGTGAAAGCCACAATAGAGCGTACATCTCAAAATACAACAAACAATTCATAAATAAACTACTGAATATCATTAAACACATGTATACATACACACTATATACAATATGAGTACACACATACAATATTTAAAGAGATGGTGTGAGCCACATCTTCTTCAACCCTAATCTTTCTTGTTACCCTGGGCTCTACCCCGTAAGAGATAAAGACGTGATTTATGGTATGTATACATGTATACAATGTAGTTTGGTTGTGCTTGTATGCATGCAACTGTACGTATGTATACGCTAAAGCGTACCTGTAACTGACCGTTTCTGAGTTTCCGTACGAAAGTCCGAACTAGATTAATTCGCGATGTTTCACTGCAATTTTAAAAGATAATAGACGGTGAAAGGAACACGCTCTTCCGTGTAACACTCGTTAAACATAGTCCTATGTCGCACTTTAAGCCAGTCCAATAACAACCCTAAACTAATCCAATGAGGAATTATATTACACTGATTTCAGGCGCACAGTGTCATTGCAAAATGGAGGATTCCATTGGAATTTTCCAGTTTATTTGCTTTGAAGTTATACTCTGATTAACGTTACGCTTGCCCACCTTTTAGCCCAGGGGCCTTACCATGACGTCTTAATGCGATTCAATTCCGGTTCAGTTTAGGTTCGCTCGCTGTCATATCTATACCAAAAATCACGCTAAACGTGGCCTTTAGGTAATTGTTACCTTAGACTCTGTCTACCTGTAAGGGATGAAGACGTGATGTATGTATGTATGTTCGTACTAGCGAGCCTCATTGGGGTAGAAAATGAAAAATAGATATTTTTTAGTAGTCAGGGTCGCCGTCATCGAAACCGATGAGGAGGACTACAATAATCGAGATTTCGTCCCAGGTTCGAACCCACGACCGACGGCTCTTGGATAGTTAATGTCGTGTGCATGCCCTTTGCGACCCGAGGTTAAAAAGTTCTATAACAATGTTGTCAATGTTGTCTATCTGTCATCTTGTGCATGAATCTTGTAGCTGGGTTTTTAGGTATGTGTGTATATTTTGTCTATTTATATCTCCATTTATTATAAATGTGTGTTTCATGTATAATATATTATGTATTTCAGTACTTAGTATATTAATATATATTCTAAATTGCACCACCTGCTCAGATCTGTTCTGTTCTCCAGTCCATTAAGAGATCGCTCTGTAGCGATAAGGCCGCCTATTTTTACCTTGTTATATTCTGTATACCTTTTTTCTGTTTTGGTTGTTATATGTGGTGTTCAATAAAGAGTTGTTGTATTGTATTGTATTGTCCATTGCAATTATTCTCATTCATTTAAGTACCTACCGTATCTCGTCGTGTCAAAGTAGGGGATTACAGGCCCAAGTTATGTCGATAACTTGTTCCTTAGATAGCTAAACGGCATTATTTAAATGCAACAGATACAAGGTAATTCAGACGTTGACAGCTGTCACTTTGACGCTAAGCCCCTTGTCAATTTGACAGATTAGTGAAGCACAGGGCTAGTGTGAAATTCGATTTTCGAATTACGTATCATACTGTCCCTGTCACTCTAAGTTAATGACTTAGTGTGAGCAGTACGGCATGAAATGAACTGCGAAAATTGAATTTTGGAGTTTAACGGTGATATTTATTTATTTATTTATAATGAATTTTATTTTAATTTCCCTTTCCACCAATACTACGCCCTTAATCATGCTAAACACGGCCTTAAGATATTCTTACCTTAGGCTCTGTCTACCCCGTAAGTGATAAAGATGTGATATAATGTAAGTATGTAGGTATGTATGTAATGAACAAAGGAATATTTACACTAAACTTAAGAAGCTGGTGCGAGCTACATCTTCAAACCTTCCCTGAACGAGGCTCTAAAAAGTTAATATTTTTGCTTTTATTTACTGCGAATTTACTGCTCTTCCATGCTGGTCTGGGAGCAAAGAAAAACATAGAATGTACCAGTTGCTTCTCTTCCGGCGCAGATGGTAAAAGTCCATCGAGGGATTGGGCGAAAATCTTAGGGATCATGTTATATAGGCGATGTGGCTAGCAACCCATCACTGTTTCTGATTCCCCTTTCCATCCATACGCCCACAATCATGCTAAACGTGGTCTTTCGGTCTTGTCACCTTATGCTCTGTCTACCCCGTAAGGGATAAAGACGTGATTTATATATGTATGTATGTATGTGAAATGATACTCCTCTATCGTGTTGGGTAACTGTAATGATAGAAGTATCTAGCTTGCTTGTTTGTATGTTGTTTTGGGTCAAATATTGCAAGTCAAATTTCACCCACTTCCAGTGGAAAAATTTACTGTATACAAAATTTTGGTATGTAGTACCTGGCCATAAAGATTATCGATCTTCTCGACTAATGTCTGCTTCGTAGAGCGTTGTCTCGCTCTAACTGTCAAGCCAATGGTCTCTTTCCAAAGACTGAAATGTATTCTTTATGGCCGGGCACTGGGGCCCGATTTTTGAAAGCACATTTGTGTGAAAATACCACTCGAAAGTGGTGAAAAATTGTGCTGAATTAGAAATACAAGTAACAGAAGACAATACGGGCAGTGGTGATCACTTACCATCAGGTGACCCACTTGCTCGTTTGCCTTCCTATTCATATAATAAAAAAAAAAAAAAAAAAATCACAGCTCATTAAGTAAGTAAGTAAATGCTTTATTGTACAAATATAAAGAAACAAAAAACGACTTTAAATATAATGCACAAAGGCGTACTTATCCCTATAAATGAGAGGAGCATTAAGCGAGGGACAAAGAGTGAGTTTAAAATATCCATATAGTTAAAGCCACAATAGAAAATTAATCTTGTGAACTAGTCAAAACTTAGTCTTAATACGATTCAGCCCCGAACCAAAGTTGAATCGATCACTGTCAGATTCATACTAGAATTGTCAAAAACGACAGCTCAAGAATCGGAAATTGAATAGCGTTAAGACGTCATGGTAAGGCCCCTGATTTTAATAAACACGTCAAATTCTTCTTAAAACTTCGTCCTTAAGTTAAATACAGACGGTGAAATAGGTACTTACTCGTAATAGTTAGGGAGCTGGCGAGCATTTCGGTATATGATTTGCACACGTTTCACGTTGAGGTGGAGTGCAGTTTAAATCATTACGAATCGATTTGGTTCAATCAATTAAGGTCCTATGTCGCTGCGTTTTCGCGTTACAGCGGATTGAAGTTGCTTAAAAAAATGGGGGTATTAAGTCATTTGCACATGTCTGCCTCTGGAGTTCATTGGTCACAATCATCTTGAAAACGAAGAAAATCGAAGAGGCAGACATTCAGGACTCTGCATTATCATGGGACGGAGTCTTAAAAGTGTAAAAAAAAAAGCTCTACTAAGTCATTTGCACACGGTTCTCATTGCGCCCATTCGATTCACTATGACTCCGTGGATTCGAAAAAAAATGTGGCAGACACTTTGCTCGCTGATTTTCACCTGTGTAACTGTTTGAAATTCACGGAATTAAGGGACAGCAGGCATACAGCAAAGCTATTCGGTAAGCAGGATAGATACGGCGCGAGCGTGCGTAGGTGCTTACCTGATAATATTGCCGTGTTTACCTATTGCATGGGATTATTGTTATTTTTTAGTTTTATTTATACAATTTTGTTTAATTATTATTTTCTAAAAGCACGGTAACGACTAAACTTCTGGAGCTGAAATCTATGCAATCATATTTTTTCTCAATGCCAACCAGAAAAAATCAATTCAATTCAGAAAAAAAATCAAATGGTCTGCCTTTGGAATATCAGAGGCCTAAACGTCTGCCTCATAGATTTTCTTTGTTTTCATAAGGAATTCAAACATCAGTCCAAGAGGCAGACGTGTGCGCATAATATAGCACACCTTTTTTTTTAACATTTTTGAAACGCTGTAAATTAACAACGCAGCACCACCATGATGGCAGACTATTTTTCCGTGGTTCTTCTCATTGTTTTTGATCGAACAATTCAAGTCTGCCAAGTGTGCATTTCATATACATTTTTTTAAATCATAAAAATAAATTAAAAAATTTAATACTACAAAAGTCAGAGCCCTGGATGTCTGCCTTTTCGATTTTTTGTGTTTCTAGGATGACTGTAATCATCAGGCCCAGAGGCAGACGTGTGCACATAATATAGCACACCTTTTTTTTTTACATTTTTGAAACGCTGTAAATTTACAACGCAGCGCCACCATGGTGGCAGACCGGGTCCTTGATGTTCCTTAGGGCATAAATATTACTATTAATAACGTCTGCCTTGTGTGCTAATCATATAGAAATTTTGCTCGCCAGCTCCCTAGCTATAACTAGTTATTCACAACATTGTACCAACAGAATGAACCATAAAATAATTATATTGTTTTCTATTGTGTTCCTTTTTTAATCACTATTTAATTATGTTACAAATATTTATCGACAGCGTGCAATAGTGCAAAGATATATTAACTACTCTAGATTCCACCAATAATTAACCATCAAGAAACAGTGCGATTAAAATCTTGCAAAAAAAACGAACTTTTACCTTATTAGGACATCCAATTTAATTAAAAAACAAAACACAATTTTCTTTGTCTATTCAAATACGACACAATATCACTGGCACGTAAAATGAAAAAAAAACAGAAGCTCAACGAACACCCTCAAATTCCAAACAGAACACACCAACATTCGAAGTTTAAATTTTAATAAAAAATAAAGCAGCTTATACGCGTTCAGTCGCCGCGATCGCGGTCAGCAACTGGATTACGAACAATCGAAAAAAATGTTTGTTTGTTTTTGCGGAAGAGTCGGCGCGTTTTTTAATACTTTCATTGATAGGAAGCGAATTGAGGTCGAGTTTTTATGAATTTCTTGAAAGCGGTCCAATTTACATTAGTTACATTTAAGTAGGCCACTTAGAAGCTTGAAGTGTTTTCTTTGTACCTACCAACTGAATGTTAAAATAGCTTACTAGGTATCACAAAATATTAATGAAAACTCTTTTTTTTTCAAGCCATTAGGTATGTCAAGTCCAATCTTGCAAATAACTTTATTTATTAGAAAACTCAAAAATTTCCCCGCTGTATTGCAATGCTAATTCGCCGTGCGAGGAAGCTGCCAGCTCTGATCTCCGTTGCAGTAGATTGGAAATTAAATTTGATCTACTTTTAGTAATAAACGCCTTAAACTGGACAATACTGCTATACGAAAGAACACCGTGCTACCTGTCAAAACAACGGAGTAATATTGTCACCTCAGTTTTTTTAAATAGATTTATGCATAGCTCAATAATCTCTCAGAAGGTAGTCTTTTATATTCAGTCATTTTTGATCAACGTCTTGCCAGTCATTTCCAATCTTTAGCTACAAGTAGAGCCACTGCGTAACCTTTTCGCAATTACAATCATGACGTCATTACCATTGCGAACTATGCAGAATGGACTAGCATTTTGTCGTGAAAAGGTTCTATCAAAAGAATCAATGATTTTACTTCGTGATTTTATATTTATCTTTAGGAATGAAAATTCTAAACGACACATTTTCCATCTGTTTATTCTATATGTCGTTTAGAATGTGAAAAGTTGCTTCAGTGTAGTCTGTAATCTCAAATCAAGTTGACTGTCGCTAACTCCCGTGACTGTTACGAATTTATTCCAAAAAAAAGTAATGACAGCTATAAATAGGTCTATGCCAGGCTCAAAGTAGTTATGACTAGAGTTGCCCTTAGCCTGTCTTCCGGAAACTTTTCTGGCATGCCTATTCCCATCTAGTGACTTCGTAGCTCTTTGGCTCTTAAAAAGGTCTATTTTCGAGGAAAACGACATGTATACGAACAGCAACAGAGGCTTTATTCTCGTGATCACGTTCACCCTCTCTTTCTACCCTCAAACTTTGCCGTTTGACAGAAAAGAACGGTGAATGCGACGTACTCAGAGATCTTCGTGAATTGTTATCAGTAGTGTGCATTAGGGTTGCCAGATTAAGTAGCGGTAAGGCGACGGTAACTCAATTTGTACAGGCACTGCTTAGGCACCCTGGTAACCCAGATGACACTAGATTCAATCACAATTTGATACTTGAATGAAAAATGCAAAACATGACCAAAGTACAGATCGCCAGAGCTCATGGTCACCTTCCTGTTGAGTCTGTAGGGTTAGCATCTTTGTCGCCGATCGTCTTACGAATTTTCGTTTCCTTTTTGAATTTTTCAACTGTTCTTGTTAAAGCAAGGTGCAAACTTAACTGGGTCGTTGCAGTCATGTACTTTGCCTAAGCCTTGTATTAAGATCAGAGGATCGCGCTGGATGCAAGCCGCTTCCAACAGGTCTTGTTGGAGATCTAAAGGAGAGGCCTATGTCCAGCAGTGGACTTGTAATGGCTGAGATGATGATGATGATGACTTTGCCTGCTCCTGTCATGTTTAAGTGCTTTAAGATGACAGGTGACCTTCACGCTGCCAGCGAGCGTGACGCGCCGCTGGTGTGGACGCGGCTTAAATAGTCGCTAATGAAGATCCATTATGGAACGAATCGTTTTTTTATGTTGGTACAAACATAGGTGGTACTGGCTGGTTTTTATGCGCTAAGTCCGTTCTGCATCTCTAGCGTAATAAATAAATAGCAATTAAACTTCTTCCGTGCTGGTGAGAACAAAGAAAAAACATAAAATGTACCAACTTCTCTTCCCGCGCAGTTAGTAAAAGTCCATAGAGGGAATGGGCGAAACTCTTAGAAATGATGTTATAGCCGATGCGACTAAGCTATCACTATTTAAACGCCCTTAATCATTCTAAACGTAGCCTTAAGGTTTTGTTACCTTAGGCTCTGTCTACCCCTGTGATGTCGCAGAAGGAGGAGAGGGAGCGCGAGCGCAGAACGACCCCCTCGCGCCCCCGCTCCGGCGCAGACGGACGGGGAGGAGAAGGCGGCAGTTTGCCGCTCTCCCCCCTAGTGGTGCCTGCTGGCGGGGGACGGGGATCCCCTGCTAGCAATAAGAGGCCAACGAGTCTAGGAGGGGGACCAAGTATTCCTTCCCTCCTCTTGGCGCAGGAGGCCCGGCACTATAGTTCTCACGCGGGCCCAGTGCGGATTGGGAACTTCACAAACACCCATCCGTAGCGTATTAGCCTCATCCAGATATCTTTGAAAAGCGTTAAGACCCCACGAAACAAAGGGTCTCAACATCGAAAAGGACAAAGTTTTATTCAGCGCTGAGACTTTGAAGCCAATAAATAAAATTCCAACGGAAACTTATGACACATTATTACATAGGTGTTGTAAATACTCTTTGCCAAAAAATATTGTCATTTAGTTAAGTTTCGCGAAGAACCGACAACCGCTGGGGTAAACGTGTTCTTGAGTGGAGACCGCGACTTGGTAAACGTAGTGTAGGACGCCCTCCGGCCAGGTGGGATGACGATCTGCGAAAGACTGCAGGCAGATGCTGGATGCGTCAAGCTAAAGACAGGGCGCTATGGCGCTCATTAGGGGAGGCCTATGACCAGCAGTGGACTAACATAGGCTGATGATGATGATGATGATGATGATGAGTTAAGTCTCAACGAACGATTCCTACAAAATTTCCCAGCACGCTGAATCAATACCTGATAAAAGCAAGATATACAAACATAAATAAGCAAACACGCTTCCCTTGAGATTAAATGTCTTTGTAAATTAAATTTGTTCTGACACACGAATACCGAAGTATTGTTTGTTTCTTTATTTCTTATTTGCTTTGGTATTTTGCGTCATTTCTAAAGAAAATATACATTTCGGGGAATTCTGCCCGTGATTTTACGAACCTATTCGCTCGTTAAAGCATTTTTTTCCAAACCTGGGCGATTCGATTTCGATTCAGTTTGCTCGCTCGCTGTCAGATCTATTCTAATATATATATATGCAAGTAAGCATGCAAGCAAGCAAAAGTAAGTATTTAGTTAGTGCCTCGAACCCTTTATGCGCTTGAGCAACCTTCACGCGACCCCTGCGCGCGCAGTAATGCGACTAGATCCAGAATTATAATGTCACACCTGTCTTTTAAGATTAACGAGTGTCTCTGTTAATGCAAAGTAACGTGTAGCGATATGGGTTGACTATTACGAGTAATTAAATGTAAATGGTGTCGCGTTAGTTTACACTCTCACAAAAATAACATAGTTACTCAAACATTACTACCGCCTATTGTCTACTTTGTTCTTTGTTTCTGTATTGTTTTGTACTGATTTGTGGTGTTCAATAAAGAGTATTTGTATTTGTATTTGTATTTGTATTACTCACGTATAAAGGTCGGGTAATGTTCCACATGTTTCCGACTAATTCATAGTCCTTCATCCTCGAGCGTTCGCCGCGGCCGAACGAACACTGTTTCGCTGCCGCTGGGGAGAGCGCTCCAGGAGGAAGGACTATGAATTAGTCCGAAACATGTCGAGCATTACTTGACTTTTATATGTGATATGTATGTTTGTACATATATACATATATCACGTCTTTATCCCTTACGGAGTAGACAGAGCCCAAGGTAACAAAACTTAAGGCCACGTTTAGCATGATTAAAGGCGTGTAGGTGAAAAGGGAAATGAAAATTGTGATGGGTTGCTAGCCGGGTCGCCTATAACATGAGTCCTAAGACTCGCCCATTCCCTCGATGAGCTTTTACCATCTGCGCGGGAAGAGAAGCAACTGGTAAATTCTATGTTTTTTCTTTACTCCCAGACCAGCATGGGAGACAATGTTTGTGTTGATATTTTTGTGACCTAGTAGGAAATGGGGTAGCATTACTTGGTGGTTTGCCCTGACTACCACGTATCGAACACCGTAATTATCGGCCATTTTCAACCTTAGAATCCTTGAAATTCATACATTAGCTTGAAACTTGTATGGCCATAAAAATTAATGTGTCCACCTGCATAGCAATCGCTATAATTTCATAACCAAAGTCATAATTATCATACGTTATGATACCCTGCCAAGATAAATTTGCTGGCGCTTTTCCTCTTTCTGATCCCTCTGTCGAAGAGATAAAGCTCAAATTCAATGCTTTTGAGTTTTGGCGCCGTCTGTTTAATTTGGTTATCATTTCTAACAACCAATTTAACTTTACTAACGCTTCAGAGATACGTGAACTCTAATCCAAAGCGGTTGAGGTTACAATCGAGGTTGTTTTAGTAACGGAGTAGATTTTATCAGTTGGTAATCCTATGATGTTGATTTTGCTGTTATAATAAGAGAAGTTATTGTTGAAATGTATAAACATTTAGAGCAATAAGTTTGCCATTTTTATTAGTTATGAATTCTAACGTGTTTGTTGATTCAGATAAAGCGGTTTTTCGTTGAAAACTGTGAATGTTCATGATGATAGCTCTTGCCCGCGACTTCGTCCGCGAAGAATCAAATATAGCCTATGACTCTCACAAACTACACTACTTCCATACTGATCTGGGAGCAAAGAAATAATACAGAATGTACCAGTTGCTTCTCTGCCCTGTAAAAGCCCATCGAGGGAATTGGGTGAAAATCTTAAGAATCATGTTATAGGCGATGCGGCAACCCATCACTATTATGATTCCGCTTTCCACCTTTCCATGCTAATCGTGGCCTTTAGGTCTTGTTACCAAAGGCTCTGACTATCCCGTAAGGGATATAGGCGTGATATGTGTATGTGTATGTACACTCACAAACAATGTGGCTCTCTATTGGTCAAATAATTTTCAAAATCGTTTCAGTAGATCAGGAGAATACCCTTTACAACCTCGCAAACTCACAGACTTTAACGCTTTGTAATATTATAGATTGAAGCGATCCTAGCGCCACCTAATCAGACAGAGCCAAAGGTAACAGAACCTTAGGCCAAGTTTAGTTTGATTAAGGAATAAGGATAGAATATACGATTGACGATAGAATATATGAAGTAACCAATACAAAATACCCCGTAAGGGATAAACACGTGATATCGTAAGGGATATAGTAGGTAGAAGTCGTATGTACGTATGTGGGTGAATTTCAAAACCGAGTTTTTTGACTGTCCCACGCTACCAAAAAAAAAACTATGACATATTATGTAGGTACCAAAAAAAAAAAGATCGTATTCTTTGCAATCATTTATGACGAGGCAAAGCCTTGAATAAATGATGATGAGCTACCAATCCCCGAAAAAAAATATTGAAAGTTCGAAAATCCACGATTAGCATAGCTGTGAGGTATGTCACACGCCAAGTTTAGCTCAGAAAAATGAATACAACTTCGTCTATAATTGTCGTAATTTATTTCTGTAAAAAGCATTTTAAAGAGCTCTTCCTGGTCTATATTATAAAACAAAAAACAATGCAAAAATCTCGTAATTTAAAAATACAGGGATAGGAATGTGTTTGTCCCGCGCGAGAGCGTCTTTCGATGACTCGCAAATACCTGCTGGTTACTGATTGGTTGAGCTATGTAACGCCATTTTTAAGTTATTACGTCGAAGACATGCTAGTTCGCGTTCGATTACCGAGCAAAGCGGACGCGTAGTCTGCGCTGTGATTTTTAAAAATAGGTAAGTTTGTGACACGATACTTTTGGTCAGCGGTAATTTGTGTGGCTAGTAAATATTGCAAGTTCAACTACTTTATCGATATGTCTATTTAAGAGTTTTATAGTTTAGAACATCGAGAATGAACAGTCCTATTGTCATTTACCTAAAGCTTATACTTTCGACAGAAAAAAAAAATACACTTTTGCCGTAATTTGTGTGGCGTAATTTGTGTGTCACTTTTGCCCACGCAAATTACAAACACGCCACACAAATTACATTTTATGTCTTATTTCAATAAAATGAGCATTTTATGATGGTTAATAACACTTGCTATCTTTAAAAAAACAACGTAAATACAATTACAATACTTTCTACTATTTTACGTTGTATTTTTTAATTTATTATTTTTGAACAACTTACGTATCTATGATACTGTTTAATTTTGTAATTGACGTTTAGTTTAATTACAACTTGCTTTTAGTTTCTGATTTATACCTTTTCTGTTTAAGGTATTTCAAAATGCGTCAAAAAAAAGAGGATAGACTCGAGAAAAAGAAATTGGCGGAGAGAAAAAGGAGACAGAAAATTAAAAACGATGCAGAAAATTATGAAAAATATAAAAGAAAAAAAAGAGAGAAATATCATCAAATGAAAAGAGAGAGAAAAATTCTTCCGATGTGTGAGCAGTCCCAGAATACTAAGCGTATATTGAGGGAAAGAAATAGAATCAACGTCAGGAACTACAGGCAAAGACAGAAAATAATACAACAGGAAACTGCCCAATCGGAAGAATTGATAAATATTGAACTTGATGTAGAATCACGAGATCCTTTAGGTTCTTCACCGAATTCACTCCCACAGCCTGCATCCTTTCAACATCATACTGACACAGACACTGCTACAGGGTCTAGAAATGTTGCCATTGATGACATCGATTCACATCGACATGAGCCAGGACCTTCTCAACCAACTCAAACAAGTGAAAGGAGCACAGTTAGTCATTTGTCAAGACCACGTGTAAGATTATCAAGAAGATTAAAACATCAAAGAGATTCACCAAGTTTGTCGCTGGCTCATTCGAGTGCATCAAGCGAGCTATCCTATACCAGCTCTATATCAGAAACGCCAACAAGGACCGGAGTTAACAAAGGCACACCTTTAAGAAAATCACCCGTTAAAGCAATGAGAAGACTGAGATATCAAATGACCAAAGAATTTAAAGTGCTACATAGGCGAGTACAAGAACTAACACAGTTGAATAATAAATACAGAAAACAAATTAATAGACTACAAAAAAAATGCGAAAACTATATCAAAACCATTAGCCACCTCGGAATCAGATTCAAGTTGCCGTAATAGTAATGTAACATCCCTGCAGCATTTTTTTTTTATTAACAACCTTAAGACTGATTTGTTTAGAAAGTGTCATTTTCTGGTTTTATGAATAAATCGGAAAATCAAAAAGTTTAGTTTTATTTAGCAAATTGATAGTAAAAAATTAAAAATGTAATTTGCGTGGCAACAATGTAATTTGTGTGGCATGAATTTTTTCGCCATCGAATTTTAGCTAAACTATTCAACACAGAAGAGTGCCTCTTTTTGCGTTTTGTTCATCATTCCAATCTCTACCATAATCTATTATCAAAATATAAAATAAAAGAAAAAAAAAACGCGCCACGAAAATTACCAAAAAACGTCCCGTTCAGAAATTCACCCATGTATACTTCACATTACCTACATTTTACTTAGGAGCTGGGCTCTGCCTGCTAACTCTGGATTTTATTACTCACATGACGAATTTGTACTGAATCCTCGGTGTCCGTTCGACTCGCACTTGGCCGTTTTCTAAGCAGCTGACTGTACAAGAAAAACCAGAGCATAAACACGTTAATAAAGACACCAAATACAGCTAAACATCTGATCTATTTCAACCATAAATCAGCACAAAAGCGATAATAACTATGCCCTTACGCACCATTCCGGGCAACTAGATCAACGGACCAGCCACTAAGACGCCCCTTCAACCAGCGACGCGATGAGCTTGCTATTCATTGCACGCTTGACACGCATGGCGTTACGAAGAACATCAGCAAAAGCCGCAATGCATTCAAAATACGGTTGGCGGTCGCGTATACATAGTTGTAGATCGTTAAGGTGCGCAGGATGCGAGTTTGAGATGCCAACCACTGGCGCAAGCGGCTACGTGTTGGCATTCCTTGCTCGGATTAAGATTGAATTAACTATTGACAAGATAGATCGCTTTAAGCCTCGTTACGTAGGGTTGGCGCATGCCCAGCAGGCGTTCACCACCATTGCTCCTGTGGCGCCCTCCAATGGCGGTGAGGGAATACTGGTGGGTTTTCGTGGATGTGCCTCCCCTTTCGCGAAAGGGGGCAGTGGGGAAGGAGAGTCCCACATAACTCCCATGCCGTTACCACGGCGCGGGAGTATGCTCAAAGTATTTGCCCATCGGAATAAAAAGGGTTAGCTCATGTATAGTCTAGTTTCTAAGATCGTAGCGCCGGTGTAGTCTTATATGATCTTCCGTTATCATGAAGATTTGCCGTTAAATGAAAGGCGACTCGTGTAAACAAAACTGGCAAGTGACAGGCTATGATCCAAAATGTAAATACATACATACTTACATACATACACATATCACGTCTATATCCCTTACGGGGTGACAGAGCCTTTGGTAACAATACCTAAAATGTAAATTGTCGTCATTATTAAAAATTACCGTTGTATTTTTATCTTAATAGGACTGTTTCATAATTACAAATTAATTCTACGTCATATAGACAACACAATATTTACAGGAAAGTCCATGGTTGCATTTGACGACCGGATAGCCTAGTGGTTAGTGACCCTGACTATGAAGCTAGAGGTCCTGGGTTCGAATCCCGGTAGGGGCAGACAGTTGTATGATGAATACGAATGTTTGTGCCCGAGTCATGGATGTTGTATGTATTTAAGTATGTATTTATCTACATTATATAAGTATGTTTATCCGTTGCCTGGTACCCATAGTACAAGCTTTGCTTAGTTTGGGGCCGGGTCAATTGGTGTAATTTATCCCAAGATATTTATTTATTTATTTATTCCACCCGGTATAGCGAAATCCGAAATTCATTTCGTACCATTCCTGTGTTGTCGACAAATAGTCTAAAGGGATCTTGAAGTTTTGCATATCGACCTTAACTAAAGGCCTATGAATGTTAAAGGGCGTCATTTCACGCTTTCTACATGGATGACATAATAATGTACCCAATTCTATCATTGGCTCAATACTTCCTATTACATTATGTTGGACTCATGAAATTATTAGGGCTTTTGCTATTAGATCAGAATAGGCGCTTTAATTGAGATGAAGTAGCTGCAAACTTAAAAAATGCATAATCTTCTACGAATATGTGCAATTGTGCATGTGTCATTAAGTGTCAGTATTTCTCGATGATGCTTTTCTGAGGACAAAGGAATCACTTTTTGATACCAGAAAATAAGTTGAGCTCTTTATTTTCCTCTTACACTTACAAGAAAACATTCTGCAAATCGTCATTCGTCTTTTTCTCCGAATCTGTTCTTACGCTGACGAATCCTTACAGAGATGGATTTGCTAATGCAATTTATTTTTACTGCCGAGGACAGGCCCTTGTGGCACTCCGCCAAGATCTGATGCATCCTTTGACTCATGTTTTTAAAGTAAACAAAGCTTTGTTAGTGCGTTATTCAATGATTTACGGGCTTTGGCTATATATCTGCGAAGAAGCAGTTAATCTTTCCACATGTGGAGAACTTCATCATCATCATCGTCTAATAGTATGCTAGGCGTCTTAAAATTGTTCTGCAATATTCCAGTAATTAGTTTAGGTTCAAAATAATACATACCTACATGCATAAATCACGTCTTTATCCCTTACATGACAGAGCCTAAGGTGACAAGACCTAAAGACCACGTTTAGCATGATTGTGGGCGTATGGATGGAAAGGGGAATCAAAACAGTGATGGGTCGCTAGCCACATCGCCTATATAACACGATCCCTAAGATTTTCACCCAATCCATTCGATGCGCTTATACCATCTGCGCGGGAAGATAAGCAACTGGTACATTCTATGTTTTTTCTTTGCTCCCAGCATGTAATAAATTCAAAATTAAGTTAACCCTTATTAGCTATTCAGAGAGGAAATGCTGGTAGCATTTACAGCACCATACCCAAGTACCTCTTTTAGTACCTACCTAATCTATTTTAGTCTTAGTTCATTTTTATTTTATTTACATTTCTCTTCTCTTCTTCTTTTTAGCCTTTCTCTACCAAGTTCTTCGTCCTTCAACCGCTTCCATTCCGATCTATTTTGGGCAATGCGAGTCCAGTTGCTGCCCGATACTATTTTAATGTCGTCTTTCCATCTCATTTATGGTCTACCGACTGGTCTTTTAAATTCCCATGGCCTCCAATCCTGAACAGCTCTGCACCACGAATCAGTTTTTCTGGCTATGTACGCCCATTGCCACTTCAGCTTCTCTATCCTTCTGCTGATGTCGGGGACTCTGCTGTTTCCTGAACCATTTATTGGTTTTCCTGTCCCTCCTTGTGACTCCACTTGAGTTTAGTTTATGACAATACTTCACTCAGTATTGAGCTGTTTTACAGATTTGTGTAGGTTTCCTCATGATATTTTACTTCAGCAAAAGATTTTGAGCTCGGGTCCGAACCCATAAACGCTGCTCACTATGCATGCATACCTATCTATGAAGTCTTTTGACATATAATATGTAGGAATCTTCTCAAATAAACAAACACCATGTAAGTAATAACAACCTTTTATTTAATATTATAAATATAGGTTTTTTTATTTTGCATCACCCACAGTTTAGGTATTTTATAAACTTTATTTGTATTAACATAAAAACAATCTTAACCTACATTTTATTTTCCTACTTACGATAAATTGTACACGAAGGCACAAGTACTTTTATATAAAAATATATTTACATTTTGTGTACCGTTATTTGTACAAAGTTATGTAACAGGAATGTTTTCTATTTTAACAAAGTATTTGCCGAAAAGGTGACAAATGGCTTCAACTTATGGCCTCGTCATACGCTATGACGAAACCGACGTACGTCAACTAAAGTCGTCGCAAAATAAAAGGCCCGTTTTGACATTTGTCTTCGCGACGTAACTAGTGATGTAACCATACGACTCGGTACTCGATACTCACGATAAATCGATTCCAGTTTGTATGAGTACTTGATCGATTTGAATATATATTGTAAAGTGCATTGGATTAAAGTTCTGTTTAGAAAATTTAACTTACACTGATGTTGTAGATTTTGAAATGATACAATGTTACAAGCTCATAATTTTCAGTAAAGATCACTACACAGCTGGTGAAAGTCAGTAATTAATTGATTGATGAACACTAGTATTTAATTAAATAAAACCGGCCTAGTGCGAGTCGGCCTTAAAAAAACATCTTGATCGATTTATTTTTTTCTTTAACCGATTATTATTAGTCTGTGGACAATATGAAAAAATCGTTATGCACAGCACTTAGCCGAGTGGGCGGTACCCATCAATGAAAAATATAATTACCTTCAGAACATTTCGTTCGGTAAAAAATAGAGAACTTCATAGGCGTGAACTGTCAAAACGGGCCTTTTATTTTGCGACGAGTTTAAGGCTAAGCGCGCACTGCGGTGCGGTTAGTTGCGGTTTGCTCCCGCAAAATTCTGTGATGTATGAACCATAGTGGAGGTTCGCACACTGCGGTTGCAGTTGTTCAACCGCATGCGGCTAAAAAATCTGTGACTTGCTACAGATTTGTTGTGGTGCAAACCACAACCGCAACTCGCCGCACCGCATTGCGCGCTTAGCCTTATAGTTCCGTCATAAGCTACAACGATCGCCTTTATAGTTGATGCTAGTCGTCATCTTTTCGTCAGTAGGTACTTACGTGGCGGTAAATTACAAATAATTACCGATAAGTAAATATTTTTCACAGAAACATTAAAGCTTATCTATTGATAAATTATGTGACTAGCTTTTACCAAACCATTTAGTATTACGTCCTCTTGTAAAACAAATTTAAATTGGCAAAAGTACACAGGCTAGGTTTTATGTAAAATGCAGATATTTGTTATTATACTTGTCTTTGAAATTCAAAAAGTAAAACAATAGAAGTAATTTTACTATTGCTCTTATTTGATTCTGATTGTGATTTGTTTTGAGCAGTGTGGAAACATGTATAAAAAATATTACACAGGCCTTAAAAACATAACCTTTTTTACCATTTTTGTGGTAAATGACTTTGGCACTCTAGTATCACAAGGCATAATATATACATTAAAATAAAGGTTGCTGTAGATATATATGAATGAAATGTAAAATATGTTTCTCTATTACTGACCAGCAGTACTTTTCATTTATTACAAGAATAATACTGCAATCGAAGTACAAGCATGCAATAAGAAAGAGTAAATTCCAGATTTACTGAATAAAAATGCATGCAAATAATTAAATTAAATCAAGCAACGGAATGTAACCTTCGAGGTTATCTTCAAATCGAAAATACCTTCAAAGATAATTAATAATAATATTGCACCTCTAAAATTGATCGCATGATATAACATCGGAATAGACATCATAAGATACCGCTATCTTAAAAAGTGACGCTCTAAAACGTTTTCAAAAACAACGTTCTAAAACGTTCGATGCCGTTTTCTTGAACATCTCATGACGCGGCGACTTGTACTGACGTTCTTCGCGTTTCGGACGTGACGGTGATGACCGTGGAGGGTGACTCGTTTGCGACGTTGGCGTTACTTGTGACGTTACTTGTGACGTTACTTGTGACGTTATCGCTGCTGGTGCTCTGGGCCATAGCGGTTGCTATGGGTTGAGTGATGGGCTGGACTTGGTACTGAGGGTAGTGGATACCCACCACCTCTTCGTAACTCGGGGGCGCTAAGCATTCTGAAATTGAGAGAAATAAATGGTTTAGCAATGCATGTAATTATACATTGATTTTTTAACCAGGTATTTTTTATATGATAGGGGGCAAACGAGCACGCGGGTCACCTGTTGTAGTTAATAAAAGTTTTAGGTTATTTAATGATTCGAAACAATATACATTAACGGAACTAGTTAAAGCTGAGACCGTTTAATTGGTAGCTATTTATGTTTATCAAAATCCATTTATAGCTAATGCCTTAAATTTTTATTTCAGGGCTCTTGCACTTGCATATTTTTTTTCTGCACAAAGATAACTTTCGATAAATAATCAAGTCGCAAGGTTAATTGATAACACTGTTACTTAACTGAACACAATATCGTTGTATCTTTTTATAATATAGCTATCACGATGAATGTGAAGAAATATAAAAAAAACCGGTCAAGTGCGAGTCGGACTCGCGCACCGAGGGTTCCGTATCATTATCTATAAATATATAAAACCAGTGTAAGCAGAGCCCTGCTCCAAAGCAAAATGTACGCAGTGTGGGGTTACTTTATATTGGTCACTGCTATATACAGACATACATACACATTTACGGTTTTCGCAATTATTCTTTAATCTGTGCTATTAGTATAGTCGAATTACGGAAAAGTATGGAAGTAATTCGTGTAGTCGTGTTTTTTTGTGGAATCGTTAGAGGGCACGACTAGATGGTTTCCCTCGGTTTGCACCTTTCTATCATGTACGGAACACTTTAAAATATTAGGTATAAACTTCAAATGCCGTTATTTTGGAGTATGATAAAAGGTATTAGGCGCAAGTTTAGCCACGTGAAGGGTCCCCTTTGGTACATAATGTATGTTAATTAAAAAGGTGTACGATGTATAGAATCTTGGTAAAATATTTTTTTCTGATTGCGGCTCGAGGATAATTCAGACGGTTGGTGCAAACTTAGATTAAGCTTTTCAAAGTATTATAAACACTCAGGTAACTTTGCACCCCCGTGCAAAGTATGGAACATGTTTTTTTTCACTCTTTTGTAGATTGTACTTCGGGGGAAATTAAGATAGTCGTGAAAATTTATAAATAACACATATTTAAAAGATACTACATTCGCACTCAATAAAAAAAAGAAAATTTTAACCGGAAGTTTGGTAAACATAGTTCTATCTAAACGCAAGGAAAAGCAGCGAACGCTAGGTAGCGGGTAGTATTACAGAACCGCATGTTCCGTGTAGAAATGTCAATTTTTTATGGGGTGCGAATGTAAATCAAACCAAGTTAAGACGATTGTGACGATTTTTATTAATTCCAAAATTTCCCCCGAAGTACAAAGACAGTAAAACATAGAAAACTACTTTCCGGGTGTCGCACCCTGGTGCAAATTTGGTATTGTGTTTTGATATATATTCTCATCATTTCCTCAATTTGCACCGCGTTCTGTATTTTTCCCGGGGCCGCAATGCCAAAAAGTATATTTTTAGTTATATGATTTTTTTTTTGTATGTTCCGTAGCTTGAATTGAGCTAAATAACGGGTGCAAATATAGATTAAGATGTAATAAAACGTATGGCAAATTGCACAGACTACACCTATTTTTTCTTCTTAGTTATTACTATTACACCATTTTCAACCAATTCCACCCCTTTCCGGGGGGGTGAATATATCAAGTGATGTATTAAATTCCATTTCTAACCCATACAAATCAAAAACAATTGTTTTTATCAGTTCTTAGAATTATTTCCTGACTTAAGGGAAATTTCACGTATTTTGCCTCCACTATATAAGACCTACCTTCATACCAAATTTCAAAATTCTGCGTTCACGGGAACTACCTTGTAGGTTTTGATTCCCTTGAGAGTTGAAAATTTGCGGAAATTTGCGGCATAAACGGCTGTATCTTTTGATTGCGTTGGCTTAGAAGTTTGATTTTTTCACAGCTTCAAGGGACAGTAGACCTGAGTAATTGATATAAATTTCAGCTTCATACCTCCACGCGTTCCTGAGAAAAAGGGTCTTGACAGACGGACGGACGGACAGACGGACAACAAAGTGATCCTATAAGGGTTCCGTTTTTTCCTTTTGAGGTACGGAACCCTAAAAATGGTTTGTTTTTTACCAAACCAAAAAAAAAATTTCGATTCAGAATAAGCAGTCAAAAAAAACGACAACTATATCCCTTATTATTATTGATTATTCGTGATTCATGCATAGCATTTAGTAAGACTTAAAGTTAACTATTAGCGTGAAACTTTCAATGCCGTCTCTCACTAAAAACATACGAACGTCCTAACGCTAGGAACCCCAACACAATGACAGCTATATTTTTACGATAGCGGGTCTGTGATTCTCTGGGTACTTAACCTTTTCGACGGCAACAACACATAATCAGCACCGCAGGTTCAACGCCACCGACCTATATATACGTCCATTACTTGTAAGTAAGTAAGTAAATGGTTTATTGTACAAATATAAAGAAGCAGAGACAAATCACAAAAAAATACCTTAAGTATATGCACAAAGGCGAACTTATCCCTATAAGGGATCTCTACCAGTTAGTTTGAGTAATTGAGAGGAGCATTAAGCGAGAGACCGACAAAGAGTGAGTTTAAAATATCCATATAGTGAAAGCCACAATAGAGCGTACATCTCAAAATACAACAAACAATTCATAAATAAACTAATAACTATCATTAAACACATGCATACATACACACTACATACAATAATGGTACACACATACAATATTTAAGGAGATGGTGTGGATTACTTCAATGTTAAAGCAATCTTCGTTCAATTGGGTTTAGGTTCAACTTAAAGCATCGCAATAAAGAAGTCTAACGTATGGCCGACGTCACTTGTATTTGACGGGACGGCGAAAACGTTAACGGCTTTAGTGAACAATTTTAACAAACGAACGTCTAGCGACGTCCTGAAACGTTAGCTTGAACTTACCATATTTGGGAGGCGGGGGCAAATTGGAGGGGCTGACGTATATAGTGGGTTCGGTTTGTGAAAGCGACGGTCGTGCCCGGGACGCCGCGTACATTCTCCTCTGTGCTGGCGTTCGCGTTTTCTGCCCTGGAAATAGAAAAAGAATTTGTTAAATAACTTGTAAAGAGCAACAAAATAGGGATATCTCTCTCTCTCTAGACGGATGTTCCTGGGGAACGAAGCCCCAAATAAAATGGAAGTTGTATTTATGCATTCGGCGTTAAGAAACTCCGATACAGTGAAGCAGAACACTGGCGCCAGCTATTCGTTCGTCATCGTCATCATCATCATCATCATCATCATCATCATCATCATTATCATCATCATCATCGTCGTCACCCTGCTATCTCCGGGGGTGAGTCGTAGTAGTTATGCAGTCGATGACTACTATGGCACTGTTGTCAATACACACTAGACATGACATACAGTCATGGTAGGAAATGTTTTGGCAAAATATACCAGTCGATAATAACTGGGTGGTATCTTGATACGTTATCGAAATCGCTTAGGTTAGAAACCATTCTGATGCAGATGTTTGCACACAATAGAAAATAGCACATTGTAAAGCAAATTGTACCTAAATGAAAACAAAAAGTAGTGAAATTTGGTCCTTGTTCTTTAGACCTCACGAATTAAAGACTCATTCAGTCGATTATTTAAAAATAAAAACGATATAGGTAAGGGTATTTACATAAATATAAAAAGGTTAGTTTCAGACGGAAGCCACATTGTCTAAAGAACTTTGAATCACATTTGCATTCGCAATACTATACTGTCAAACGATTAAGACGAAGGGTAGGAAGAGATAGATGCTACATTTCCTTATGCGCGGGCCCTCGCCATCGCTTTCCCCGTCTCTTTCTACGCTCATCCACCGTCTGACAAGACAGGAACAGTGAATTAGATTGCGATGCAGTGCATCAGACAATAAGGCCTCTGCAATTGCTTAAATTGATTGATTGATTTGGAGTGAGGCAGGGGGGGCTAACCTCGCCCACACTTTTCAATCTGTATGTCAACGAGTTGATAGAGATACTCAGCAGCACCCATGTCGGCTGCCATATTGATGGCATTTGCGTCAACAACATAAGCTACGCGGATGACATGGTGCTGCTGAGTGCATCTATCTGTGGATTAAGAAAACTTGTGACAACCTGTGAGAATTACGCTAGGGACCACGGGTTACTTTATAATTCGAAGAAGAGTGAAATCATGGTCTTTGGGGCCGGTGGCAAAATTCCAGATGGTTTGCCCCCAGTTAAGTTAGACGGTACATGTCTGAAGAGGGTAAATCAGTTTAAATATCTGGGACACATAGTTGCGACCGACCTCAAAGACAATGAAGACGTTGAAAGGGAAAGGAGGGCTTTGTCGCGAAGAGCAAATATGATTGCTCGCAGGTTTGCGCGGTGTTCCATTGAGGTAAAACTCACGCTCTTTAGAGCATATTGTACAAGCCTCTATACATGCAGCCTGTGGGCCAGGTACTCGGAGGCTGCGTACAACACCCTCCGAGTACAGTATAATAATGCTTTTAGGGTACTGCTGGGTCTGCCTCGATGCTGTAGTGCATCAGGGATGTTCGCCGAAGCACACATTGATTGCTTTTATGCAACAATGCGCAAAAGATGCGCCTCTCTGGTGCGAAGGGCGAGGGACAGCACCAACAGTATCCTAAAAATGATCTCGGATAGGCTAGACTGTCCGTTCATGACCCACTGCCGTGCACTTTCGAACGGTCACGTGCAGTAGTGATTTGTGTATGTCTTTTATACTTACTAACACTAGCAATAAGCAATTATGTAACTAACAAAGTGTGGGTCCCAGTTACCCGAATAAAGAAATTTATTATTATTATTATTAAATACTTAGAATTCATGGGATAAAAATATGAAAGTAAATCGTTACCTATTTGCACAACACGAATAATAACCGTGATAAAAACAACTATAATTGTCATTAGCACTGAGTAAATTATGTATTTAACAAATTCGTTAAGTGCCACAGTTATGGTTTCACTTTCATCGTAAATGTCTACTCCTGTCACTTCCTGAACATCCATTTTTAAAGGCCAAAGAAATGTCAACTTAACGCGTTCATTTAAACCGTCAATCGGAAAAAGCGTTCATCAGAACGTCAACTCGAAAACACTATCACAAAAACGTCTATTTAAAAAAGGAACATTTCAATAAAAACGTTTGTTCAAATACACATCTCGATACTCAATAATCTAAAAACTGATTATAGATATATACTTTGCTAAGCGTGGGGCATTTATCTTTGAGATTAACTGCCTTAAAACTTATCTAATTTTAATAATATGTGCAAAAGAACGACGATGTGATACCGTCAAGCGATTTTCACCTTTATTCCAACGCTGTAGTACTCAAAGTGTTATCGTGGGAAAAGGACAAGAGGGTCATAAAACTTGTCACTAGCTTATGCCTCTCAGAGGTAATCCATTTGCGGTTTTTATAATGTTTTTATCTTCATTGTGCGTACGAATGACGTGCATAATTCGATTAAAAAAAAACATCTGAACCATAACTTCAAGATATGGTATGGATAAGATATCGTATATTAAATTATGCATGATTCATAAGACACGGCTGATTCTATAAATTTCGTGAAACATTACAAGAAAAGACGGGATACTTTATAATTTGTTAATGAAGATTAAGATGATGATTTGTTAGATAAGATAAAAGAGATATTCTTGAACTATAATACCTGCGGTTTCATTTGCATTTAGAAGTACAAAAGAAGGAACACTGTACCGACTGTTATTTACTTTAGTTTCCATTATTACTGATATTTTTAAGAGCGTTTGTTCATACTGAGCTGGCAACGTCGTATTTTTGGTGATTTTTGACAATTACGTCACAGAAATTGAATAAAAGTTGAAAATGTAGTTTATACAAGTACCTACTTCGTTTTCAATGTATCAATATGTCCAATGCTGTAATTAGTCATGATTGACTTTTACTTTCGTATTAAAGGGAATTAAAAGTCCATTAGGATTTATTATTGCATTGGACACATTAGTACTTTGCAAACGAAGAACACAACAGACGCACATTTCAAACTTTCATTTTATTTCTGTGAAATGATCGTAAAAAAACTCCGTAGGAATAAACACTCTTAAACCATGGTAAGAACGACCAATACTCGGCCATCAAGCATAGTGATTGGAGATACGTCACTGTCACTGCTGTCAATATAATGTCACTTACAAAGTCTGTCACGTCTGTTGAACAGAATACAACTCAAATATTTCCGAATAAGCGTCCAATTCATAGGGAATGTAAAGGTCTAAAGATGTACTTGTAAGTATATAGAAAGTTAGATGACGTGTAAATACTTAGTGCTATGATCCTGAGGCAGAAGAAGACCAAAAGCCAGATGAGGAATATCAGCACCAGCATGACCATATACCAGAACGCCATCTCTCTCAGCCCGTCTTTATCAACAATATCCTCGTACTCTTCAGAACTTGAATTCGTTTCGTCAGTCAAATCCTCGTTTGACCAGAAATAATTCGGTTCTCCAAACATAGGCGCCATTATTTCAATAAATAATTGGCCAGCCTCTTACACATCTCCAACTACAGCCGTTTCTTCAAAAACGGTTGAGTTTTCAACTGTTCTATCACTCTCGATAATTTGACTTAACAAATTATCAGAATGTTCACCAATATCTAATTAACAGTTCACTGCTTTAGCCACCATCATTTTATTTCATTTTTCCCGAAACGCACTGATACATGGCACATTGGAGTAAAAACTTCGAGATAATGTGAGATTGGTTGAGTTTTCTGGTGATATCTTTATCAGTTTGATGAGTTGACACCATCTATCGCCAGATTACGAGGTACCTACTTTTTACAATCGGTTTCCTAATACACGTAACACGAGAACAAACGAATCTTAACACATTTATAATCATTATTTAGCAAATAAACTAGCTCAGATCAAATTAATTTATTGTCTAAACTTGATTTTGATAATGTAGTAATAATATAATTAATTTATCATTTATTTTATCACCTTGGGATGACTTATCTATTCAAACGATAATAAAGATTATATGAAACGGTAATATTCTGTGTATACTTCCTCATTTCAATATACATACTCATAATGCACACGTAATACTAGAACTAGAGCAAAGTGGGGATGGGGCACGTTACAAACCATTGAACTGCTTCGCAGGTATGTGTAGTTTTCCTCACAAAGTTTCGCTTTACCCAAAAAGCTAATGGTAAATTTCAAACATACCTATAATTTCACATACAAATCCCGAGGAACTATCTAACGATTATTTAAATGACCCATATGAAGCAATGGACTTAGAACATCGTTAATCATGAATACACAAATGATACACTGTTATAAGTAAATATTAAACACACTTTACCTAAGTATGATATTCTTATGCACATGATCACGAAGGACATGATCAATAAAGTAAAGAACATGGATAAATACACTGCAGCACCCAAAGATATAGCTGACGCTGGTCCAATATTGTCAGGGTCGTTGGATTGATCTACAATGTTAACCATCTCTGCCAGTTCAGCTTCAAATTCTGATCGAGGAACCATTTTGGACCTCTGTTCACTTTTGTTAAAACTTGGGTCTTTATTCTTCAAAACTGATTCAACTGTTTCAAATGAAACAGTGTCAATTTTGTCTTCTTCTGTTTCTTTAACTTTAGTAACTGTTTTGTTACAAACAATTGCAAGTTTTGATGATTTTAGAACACAGAAATACTTAATAAATTCAAGTATGTCGTATTTAACAGTTGCATTTAATTTCAATGTGATTAAATTAAACACTTTATTCGCAACATTGTTTCAATATGATTCGTTAGTTTTTCGACGAACCTTAATACGTACTGGTGAATGTTTAATACCTCGTCTTTCTGTTTTATCCTCGATATTTAGAAAGTTTATTCAATTCGAAACTCTAAGTTCATTGTTGACTTATTATATTGCAAATCTTTTCCTTTGCACAATGCGATCTAAAATTATCTTAAAGTGGATTTTATCATTGACATGTATAGATTTATAAGAATGATCATGTACTGATATAGTTAATATCAGTAAATATAATGTTGCTTAGACAACAATAAAGAAAGAAAGAAAGAAAGAAACAATACATGACATGATTCTTCTTTGTCGTTATTGGGTCAGATTGTGTGTCTGTGTTTAAGTTTAATTCATAATGCTTTCTGTTCATGTAACTAAGAAACTGGTCATGTAAGAAAGCTGCATAAAAATATGTCAATACTAAAATTAGATGCAATTATGCAGTTTTCTTTAAAAAAAACGCATTCTTAATACAACTTTATGTTTAAACTAAAACCTGTGAAACCCCTTTTTTACATACATACATTTATCATGTCTTTATCCCTTAAGGGGTAGACAGAGCCTAAGGTAACAAAACCTTAAGGCCACGTTTAGCATGATTAAGGGCGTAACTATATTTAGTTACTATAACTTATAGTTTCACAACATTCATTGCTATATTTTTCCCGTGGCTTTATCGTGAATTGAGTGGGTGATGTTACTGTATCTGTTATATTTTTATCTGCAAATATTATTTATACATTATCATTTTGTCTATCTATTTCGTCACAACTGATAAAATGAGTGTTTTAATTAAGTTGTTAATTAAAATAAATTCCTTGAAATTTATCTACATACATACATATATCACGTATTTAGACAAAGCCCAAGGTAACAAAACCTTAAGGCACGTTTAGCATGATTAAGGGCGTATAGCTGGAAAGGGAAGTCAAAATATTGATGGGTTGCTAGCCACATCGCCTATATAACATGATCCCTAAGATTTTCACCCATTCCCTCGATGGGCTTTCACCATCTGCGCGGGAAGAGAAGCAACTGCTAAATTCTATGTTTTTTCTTTACTTCCAGACCAGCATGGAAATTTACCTATTTTACGAAATACCTATAAGAACTGATGGATCAATAAAAAGCTACAAACAATTATAGGTAAAAGAAATTACGAGAAGTAATCGCGATTAAAATGCAGATTCAATATAAATAATCTTAATACGTGGCCAAAGACTAGATTAAAAAATGACAGCTGTCAAATTCTTCGCGCACTTCCATAATCTGATTGGTAGCACAGCATGATGTGTCGATTTCTTATCGATCAATGCGTCTCTTTCCTACTCTCTAGTTAAAAAGAGACGCGCTGAAAAACAAAGGGTGTCCCAAACAAGCGCCATATGAGTGTTAGAAATAAGACTGTATAAGGGCTCTTGCTGTAGCGGAAATCTAAATGTATACTTTAGTAGGATTTCTAGATCATTCCCTTCTGATTTGATTGCAGCACATCCGTATGATTAAAGTTTAATTTTAATTGAATTAAAAATACCGCTGATAAAATGACGTGGACATCGAAAGACCCGAATGCGACGCTCTGATTGGTCAACTTATTTCTGTTTATTATAATTACTTTGTTCGACCAATAGGCGATGTGGCTACCCATCACTATTTAATTCCCCTTTCCACCTATATGCCCATAATAATGAGAAGAGTGGCCTTTGGGTCTTATTACCCTAGACTTTTCAACCCTGTCAGGGATAAAGACGTGATTTATATGTATGTATGTTCGTCCACTAATCCAGGAGACACTCCTCAAACTAGGCGTTTAGTTATCTTAACAATGATAGAAGAGTCATAAACATACATACGCAAATCACCTTTATCCCTTACGGGGTAGACAGCCTAAGGTGAAAAGACGTAAATTGTGGGCGTCAATATAGAAAATTTTATAGAATATTTTAATGACACTAGCATGCCTAAATAAATAAGTAATTACTGCCACTGTAAGACATCATTTTTTTCTTTTTTAATTTATTGTATTGTAATGTTTGGCATAATGTATTATCATGATTATCCATAATTATTGTATTTCAATGTTTGACATAATTTATTATCTTATTATTGTTTGACATAATTATTCCTGTATTCAGCTTAGCATTACATTGTACCTAATTTGATTTTCGTATGCCTAATGGGCTCATCATGGTCTTCGTACTGAAAACCCCACTTTTACAATCTGTTATTATTATTACCTGTGATGACGAAATAAACGTATTTGTATTTGTATTTGTATTTGTAGAAATAGGTATAACTTTATCAATCATAACATAGAATCTAAATTATATAAATATGTTTATCCGTTGCCTGGTACCCAACCCATAGTACAAGCTTTGCTTAGTTTGGGGCAGGGTCAATTGGTGTAACTTGTCTCAAGTTATTTATTTATTTAGATAGCTAACATTTGTTTTCCATTCAGTTATTAATTAAACAACTAAGTAAAAACTTTAATGAATCTCTTAACCACGTGAAATCCCATCATAATAATGACCTAATCCGTTTTGCAGTTCAGTTCGAGGGGGGTACTTCGGGGGGCAAAATTCGATTTTCCTTAGATCGTACCATTCGTATCATACCATCCTGCTCACTCTCAAATTAATAACTGTTAGTGAGAGCGGAACAGCAAAAACGAACTTCAAAAATTTGGAAGTCTGTATAAGGGCTCTTGCTGTAGCGGAAATCTAAATGTATACTTTAGTAGGATTTCTAGATCATTCCCTTCTGATTTGATTGCAGCACATCCGTATGATTAAAGTTTAATTTTAATTGAATTAAAAATACCGCTGATAAAATGACGTGGACATCGAAAGACCCGAATGCGACGCTCTGATTGGTCAACTTATTTCTGTTTATTATAATTACTTTGTTCGACCAATAGGCGATGTGGCTACCCATCACTATTTAATTCCCCTTTCCACCTATATGCCCATAATAATGAGAAGAGTGGCCTTTGGGTCTTATTACCCTAGACTTTTCAACCCTGTCAGGGATAAAGACGTGATTTATATGTATGTATGTTCGTCCACTAATCCAGGAGACACTCCTCAAACTAGGCGTTTAGTTATCTTAACAATGATAGAAGAGTCATAAACATACATACGCAAATCACCTTTATCCCTTACGGGGTAGACAGCCTAAGGTGAAAAGACGTAAATTGTGGGCGTCAATATAGTAAATTTTATATGATCATCATAGAATCATAAACAATACAACAATGAAATGAAATGCAAAGTAGTAAAGACATCCATTTCCAAATCGGTCACAAGGGGCGACGATACCGTCTTTATCCTGAGATGAACACTATCCTTTTCAAACTGGACACCTACTATACAGAAAACGTACGATTAGGAAAGAGTATGAGAAGAAAATGATAACAACAAGAAAACAAAAAACGTGCAGCAAAAACAAATGAATATTAAAACAAAGAACTTACTGAATCTGGCCAAGGAAATGGCCATCATGAGGAGAATGAAGAACACAATCCAGAAAAATAAACTCGGAGACATGTAATACATTTTAACGCACAAACAGGTGCGCAGCTGGTTTAAGCCTTAATAATTAATGAAAAGGCATTCTATAAATCCCTATTCGAAGCGTTTTTATCACTGAATGTCGCCTATCACAGTTTTTTTAGATAAACGCCTAATTATCTGATAAAAGGCTCGCAATTTCAGCAAACCGTAATTTTTTCCACTGAGCTTTATTGGAAAGAAACCACGTGATGTATCGATTTTTGGAACAAAAGATCATCCAATTAACAATTTGTGTCTTTGTTCATATTTAAATAGAATTTTTGCACACTATCGTTTTTTTGCTCACCAGTTGGCGCCACTGTTGACTAAGGCTCAGAGGTATAGCTGTCAAAGTCACTAGATCAGCGCCGAAACAAATTTTTAAATCTTGAATCTCACTAAGTAAACTATCATCATATCGAGTAGGTAGCTATGCCGCAATGTTGTGCAGTTCTGTTTAGTTCGGAAAATAAAACCGCTTTCAAAGCGTTCGCATTTTCACGAAGGAGATCACTTTTCAACAGGTAAATGAAAGTAACTATAATTTTTTAGCCCGCCAAAACCAGTGAAAAGTGGATGTTATTGGACCTCACGCGACACTAGCGCCTCTAGTGGCAAATCCACGAACGATAGCCCCCATTGTGTTGATTGTGCCTCCATCAGATATACCAACGCTACACGGATAGGAAACTACCGTCGTCACTAAAACTGACATATTAATAATCATATAACAGCCCTTTTATTCCGAATTCACTACAATCATTATTTTCAGTACATGTTGTCGTCCAGTGTTTTTTTCCAGCCTAGGCTTCCTCCAGTAGAATTAGAGAGAGAGAGAGAAACATTTATTTACACACATTCGATACACGTAGATATATAATAGGAAGAAATACAATATACTTAGGAATAGTACCGTTATGGAATTGGAGGTTGTGGGTTATTTCCACGCAAGCCCAGTGCGGATTGGGAACTTCACACACACCATTGAATTTCTTCGCTACAAGGTTTTTTCACGATGTTTTCCGTCACCAAAATATGATATCATCATTATCTCCAGCCTATATACGTCCCACTACTGGGCACAGGCCTCCTCTCAAGATGAGAGAAATATGACATAAGAATGATTAAATCTAGAGCAGATATATTGTAAGTGGGGGGCGCGCCACCCCAGGGGGTCGCAGAGACCCGTAAAGGGGGCGTGGGCCACTACTAGCTAACCAACTTGTTAGGATCAAGAATCAATTTGTTAGATAGTACTCAGTAGTATTTCAGACTAATGTTTACATGAATAGTTTTTACGTTTTCCCGGGCTGTAAGTAGTAATTTATACACACATTTTAACACACCTCGGGCGGTGATAAAGAAAGCCTCAGGTTGCATGTTTATCACCCTCGCTTTTAGCTCGTGCGACAAGTTCCTTCGATCCGAGACATTCTTTATTTCACCACTCAGTGTAACGTACTATTATTACTCACACTGCAACATTATAATATGACAAAGCTATACACCGACCTCTTGACTGAGTACTCGCCCCCGCGGCACAGGGGCGCGAGGTAGGCGACAAAGGGGGCCCAGAGAGGTTCGGGTCACTACCCGCCCGCACCTCTCTCGGCCCCTTTTGTCCCCTACCCCGTGCCCCTGTGCCGCGCGCACCTCTCTCGGTCCCCTTTGTCGTCCTACCCTGCGCCCCTGTGCTGCGCGGGCGAGGACTCAGTTAAGCGGTGTGTCTATAGCAGCAAAAACGTCCCCTGGCCGAGCGGTTCCTATTTGCAATCTGATAAGTTTATTGACTGTCTATAATCCTTATCGCGCGTTTGATTGTCCCACTGTTGTTTGCGCAGTTTATAAAATTGATATGTCGCTACAGGGCATACGACTAGATTTCTAAACGACACTTTAAATTTGAACACAGAAAAATCCACGATAAATAAAATAAATTAAATAACGATAAAAAAAAATACAAAATAGCCCTCAAATGTAGCCTATTTCCACCTACAGATTTCATGATAAAATAAATTAATTATGCTACTGTAGAAATTTCAAATCAAAATGTATTTCGGTGTGCGTTACCTACTTATATGTATGAAGTTTGTGCCTCGGGGTGATAAAAAAAGCCTCAGGTCGCTTGTTTATAGCCCTCGCTTTTGATTCGTGCGACTAGTTCCTGCAATCTGAGACATTCTTTATATCACCACCTGGTGTACCGCCTTCAAATGTAGCCAATATCTAAGTCAATCCCGACTCAGTTCAGGTTGAGCTGTCATTTTTAGTAAGGATCTGACAGCGAGCGAACCTAAACTGAGTCGTAGTTGAATCGCATTAAGACGTCATGGTACCTAAGGCCCCAGAAGGACACAGAGATTGATTTCTGTAAGTCAGTCAGGGCTTTTACGTTTGTGTATAGATTTCATAAGAACATTGTGTTTTTACCGTGTGACGTATTAATAAAACAATTATCTTTTATTTATTAGCCAAAGCTTGTAGATAAAATGGGTAGATAGTAAATATTTAATTATCTGTACTTTAATATCGTTATTTATCAAATGGCTTATAGTGACGATTTGTGGAAATACAGATCGGATGGATAATTGGTTAATTAGCATGGAAAAACAAATAAGTAATTATAGACCGACCGCTTAACTGAGTCCTCGCCCGCGCAGGTACAGGGGCGCAGGGTAGGACGGCAAAGGGGACCGAGAGGGGTGCGGGCGGGGACTCCGTTAAGCGGTCGGTATATACTATTACGGTTTAAACAGATGTTATTATAAATGCGAAAGTAACTCTGTATATCTGTCTGTCTGTCTGTTAGTTAGTTACCGTTTCAGACATGAACCGTTTAAGCCCCGGGGAAAGACAGGATAGTTTTTATCCCGGAAAATAGTTCGAACACGTGAAGTGGATGCATTTGCGTAATCTATGGTACATACATACATACCGTCACGCCTCTTTCCCACAGGGGTAGGCAGAGACTAAGTTCCACTTGCTACGATCCTGACATACTTCTTTCGCTTCATCCACATTCATCAATCCTGACCTACTCCTGACCTGGGGCTCGATTTTTGAAAGCACATCACTCGAAAGTACCACTCGAAAGTGGTATAAATCAGCGTATTTCTCCAAAACTACAGCTCTAATCAAAGTTTTGACTAGTTCACAAGATTAATGAGACCTGTGATTGTCTTCTAAGCTACTCGTATTTCAAATTCAGCACAATTTTTTACCACTTTCGAGTGGTATTTTCACTTTCAAAAATCGGGCCCCTGATCTTTTTACAAAACGTCCCAAATCTATGGTAAGTATATCTAATATTTGTATTCATAGTAACTATTGCTTCTGGTGCTGCTACCTTGCTATCCCCTGTTCTTTGTTAATCAACAACGACTCTAGAAAAAAAAAACTCACCAAAGTACCGCACCATGACACCATAAATGATCCAGAACAGCAAAATGTTCAACCCCATAAAAATTAACACTCCCGTAATCTCGTTCATTTTCGCCACAGATAAAAAAGACTAGCGTCTAATATCACACCGAACAGACTGGGTGTTTTATCGATTAATAATTGATATTGGCAACATTAATACAAGATTGTGCTTATCTGTGATTCGCGACGCTGCAATCCATTTTGGACTTTATTCGGATTGCTCAGTGCTCTGTTTGGAGTATTCCCTGTGGTTGAGATAAGCTTTTGATTAAAGAACGAATTCCGCTTTCTTATCGTGGTTCCGTTGTTTTCAGGGGAGAACATGTCTGCTCCTGATAGTTAAGTGCCTATATGAAAACTACAATGTCATCTTGGCGGTAACACAAAAGGCACGCTTCCACCTGAAGATTTTTGTTACTTTGACATTGGCGAAGTTGTCGTCGCTACAACGACTTGAAACGCCACAAATAAGAAGAAGAAGAAGAAGATTTGTGTCAAGTGCGAGATAGATTACCTGTCTCTTTCTACACCGAATAGTAATAAAATACGGGTAGTATATCACTTGCGCTAGCCGTGAAGAAAAGTGCGAGGAAGGAAATGGTATGAGACAAAAAACCGGCCTAATGCTCCCCGAAGCTTCCATTCAAACTCGAAAAGTGAATTTTGATTAAGTAGGTTAGGTTACCAAAGACGTGGTATAAAAAATGGAGAGTTAGCAGAGCCCTGTTCTTAGACAAAATGCACGCAGTGTGGGGTCAATAAATATTGGTTTTTAACATAGACCAAACTTTAATTTTTTCACAATTTTTTCATTGGTTGATATAAGACCTAAACTTGTTAAGTTTTTAGGACACCTGGAAGTATAGAAGTAACTTTTTAATGACTGTATTTTGTTGCTTTTTCCACTGCTCAATGAAAAGCTGGCTTGAGTAAATGCTCAGCTAACTTCAACTTTATACCTACGCGTTAAATGCTACTAGGTACTACGCGAAAATGAAGCGGACAAACGCAAGGATTTTTCCATTAAATACCTACCTATATTGTAAACAAAACATAAAGGGACTGTTAAATGTGGCATTGTCTCATTGTTAACGAAATAACAGCTAATCAAATACAGCTCAACTACAATTCCCGTGTCAAAGTTAGCTCTTACTCACTCTCAAACTAAATTATTACACCCTCATTCATAAACGCAAGGCTTCTGCTAACTCAGCAATCGTTTGTCCTTATCTGTCAAAGGTAAATGTCAAAATGACAACGACAAACGGTTGCGAAGTTAGCAGAAGCCTACAGGGTCAAGAGATGTTCGTATTTGGATCCGTCCGGGGGGAAGAGCAGTGTCCGGTGCACCCTGGGCTTTGGCTAATGATTTCCTGTGAGTGAGGGATTATGAATAAGGGGGTTAGTGTGAGTGGTATGGCAAGAAACGATCTTTGAAAATCGAATTTTGTAGTAAGCCCCGCCCCGGCTTTATTACCTCCTTTATCGTGGTGTCCCGCTCTCAACAATAGTTCAATGGGAGAGTGAAAGGGATGGTATGCTACGAATGCTATCACCATCGTCATCATCATCTCTAGCCTATCTATATACGTTGCATTCCTGGGCACATGCCTCCTCACAGAACGAGAGGTGTTGGGCTATAGTTCCCACGCCGGCCCAGTGCGGATTGGGAACGCCATGGTAGCAGCAAGCAGAGGGTCGTGGGTACGATCCCGGGTCACACCTTTTCAGTTATTAGAAATTTATGTGCGATAATTACATTTGAAATTTACCATGACCTGTTCATGAAGAATTAGGTAGGTATAATATCAAGTCGTTATAATTTTAGAACTGTTTTGGTAGGTACGACAATTCACTATCTGGCATTACGTCATTAGGATTCTATAATGACATTTAAATCTAGTTTCCTTTTATTATTATAATGATATTGTCCTAGAGTAAAGCCAACTGTGTCTACAACCTAATTACAATAATGTATTTCGACCCCACTATATGAACTCACCAACAACTCGCAAGCATCGGTAACGGTAGTGTAGATAAATACCGGTATTGTAGATAAATACCGGTATTGTAAAGTATAACCAGTATCAGATAGTTTCAACATGAAACTACCGTGAGACTTAATCATTACACATAAACGGATAACTCACGTATAAAAAGTCGAGTGATGCTCGACATGTTTCGGACTATTTCGTAGTCCTTCTTCCTAGAGCGCTAGCCCCGGCGGCAGCGAAACGAACACATCAGATATCAGACAGTATCAGATAGTATAGATGCTTGGTTAAAGTCTGGGCATTATAGCATAACTATTTTCTAATCAAGAATGCTTGTATTTTACGACTATTTCTTTGGATGTTAAAGTCTAGTAAATAGAATGAATGTTTAGCTAACTTATTCAAAATTATGACCCCTCACAAATATCTATCTAATCAGAACTAAATTCATACGTCAATAGCTGAAATGGATCAATCTGCAAAACTAACCTTGCTTTTACTTTTTTTTGCTTTTTTTTTGCTTTATTTTGCTTTTTGCTTGCTTTTTTTCGGTACTATCCCTTAGTATATTGTATTTCTCCTTGTTTTATATCTACGTGTATCGAATGTGTGTAAATAAATGTTTCTCTTCTTCTTTCTTTCTTTCTTTTTTTAGGCTATTTTTCACAAGGCTCAGGTTGATTTAAAATTTGGTTAAGATACTTAACTTGGAGACTTTGTACATCCCAGAAAATAGATTACAAATTATTTGTAGGTATGTATTTGTTTTCAAATAGACTTTCTGCCAAATTTCTAGCGGGCTAGCGGAGCATTTTTCTTGGCAACAATGGTATTTCAAAATGCGCTGGTAGTTTAAAAAATCACGTACTTAAATAAACCCTTGTATGAAAATCAGCTGGTACATTCTTTGTTTTTTCTTTGCTGCTAAACATGGAAGCTCACATTAAAGTTGACACAAGTTCACAATAATGTTTTCTAGGTGTTAGTACGATATCTTAACTCGCTTTTGACATGAAGTGAATATGAAGTGACTATTCCAAATTGATGAATGAAGTGAGAAAGCTGTGAGTTATGATAGTACCGTACTTTTATCACAGATAATGTAATGGAATGTACTTAATAGTTATCAGCATATTTTATTGATTGCAATGTGGACCTTTAAACTCTGTTCTTAGGATGTATTTTTCTTTATGCCCGTTTCAACACTCCTAGTTTTTAATAGCTAAAGACAAGTATCAGATTATAACACTGCACACTGTCTCTGTCTATTCTCGAAAAATAAAAAGGGATGCAGAAAAGATATAGGTCCCCTGCTGGGCACAGGCCTCCATGCTGTAGATGGTGACCAAAATACACCCATGTCAAAGCAAAACCACGTGATGTTAGTAAAAAAATATACATAATGTATACTAGTTGTACTAAACTAGTCTTAATTTTTTTTGTATTAATTTGTACCTATTTATAGTCACACATACCCTTATACAAATTTCATCGAAACAAAAAAGGAGGAGATTCCAAGAACAAAAACAAACATTAAAAATATATTCATTCAGTTAGTCTTTCCTCATAGTTATCGCTGTTAACGTTTCGAAACGGTACGTCTTTAATAAAGGGAGAGATTTTCAAAAACACTTTAAAAATTCACGGGTCGCGTTATGAAAAAAAAATTGGTGAAATAACTGTTATGAAGAGTGATTATGTGAATAAATCACACACACACAAATCACTTCTGTATCCCTTATACAGGCCACGTTTAGCAAGAATCAAAATAGTGATGGGTTTTTACCATCTGCGCGGGAAGAGAAGCAACAAAATCACAAAATCACCATTCGTTTAAATCACTACATAGTATAAAACAAAGTCCCTTTCCGCTGTCTATCCCCATGTATACTTAGACCTTTAAAACTACGCAACGGATTTTGATGCGGTTTTTTAATAGATGGGCATTTTCAAAAAAACATGTACCCTTGACCTTTTTTTTCCAAAATGATGACATTTTGGGTTTTTCTGAATCAGAATTATTAGCACTATTTATTTTTGTAAAGAAAAAAAGTGACCATTATTTTTGTCAGTTTTGTGACACTATTCGATTTATATGGGGCGTCACAAAACTGACACGAAATAGTTGCATGGGAAATTAAGGTATTGTTGGAAAAAGGGTACACGTCTTTTTGAAAACGCCCAGATAGTTCAGACGAAGCTAGTATTATTATAAAAAAAAACTTACGTCTCTTCACACAACTGCCGAAACAGAACCAGAACCAAAACAAATAAAGGCACATAAACATGAACACGCCAATCAAAATGATCGCTACTAGGTCCATCTTGTGACTCGCGCGAGGCACTAATACCACTCGGCACAAGACTTATCTTATCACAAATTATCTTGACTTCTACATTTTAAAAATGATATTCGTAATTTAAAATGGGTGGCGACTGACCGGCTGGCGGAGACAGAGTGGTAACCGCTTAAATGGTAGCGTTTGTCCAGTGGGGATTTTTGTGTCGGAAAGTACCTCTAACGCTAGCGTAGTGTGGTTTTACTTAAAATCAACTCTATGTTGTAAATAATAAATTTTATCTCGTATTTCCGTTCATTTTAAACTGAGAAATTATGCACTTAGAATACAATGGCTTTTTTCAAAAGGTCTGTTAACGAGATCGGGACATTAAAAAAAACAATTATCCAGTCTGTGAGCTCTTAGAATGGCCTTCGGGTTTGTCTTGCTGTCTCTCTCACTCGGCCGATTCAAGTATCAAACCCATAAAAGTGAGTGAGACAGCGAACCCAAATGGGAATCTAAGAGCTCACAGACTCGTGTTTTGTAAATGCGCATTGTCACCACTAAGCGAGTGCACTAAGTTACTTTAACGAATAACTAGAACCAGACATTTTGAGATAATATTTCATAGATTTTCACTCAAGTTTACGTCTAAACCATCGGTTATAGTTATCGTTCAAATTGGTGTAATTCACACTAAAACTAGATTGAGCTGTTTGGCTCGCGAGTGTGTCTTTGATTATTTTTGGAATGGTTGAAATTAGGTGGTTTCCGTTTTAACCTAGTTCCAAAATTTGAATAAAAAAACATAATATATAAATATCGAACCTGTTTACAAAATTTCACAAGAATCAGTTGACAAATGCGTGGTAACTACAAGAGAACAGACTGCCAAACATACGAAAACATTTGTGATGAGCTTCAATCTTTGTTCGCTTGGTCAATAAAGACAAGGGGCCCGATTTTTGAAAGCACATGACTCGAAAGTACCACTTGAAAGTGGTATAAATCAGCTTATATCTCCAAAACTACAGTTCTAATCAATCAGTGGACCGATTTTGAAAGCACATGATGTGTGAAAATACCACTCGAGTGTGAATTCAAAGTGGTGAAGAATTGTGCTGAATTTGAAATACGAGTAGCATAGTAGACAATCACAGCTCTCATTTGTCTTGTGAACTAGTCAAAACTTTGATTAGAGCTGTAGTTTTGGAGATATAAGCTGATTTATACCACTTTCGAGCGGTACTTTCCGAGTGATTTGCTTTCAAAAACGAGCCCCTGTTCATACATTACCGTAGTTTAAATAACATTTATACGAGTAAGATCAAGAAGACAACACTACGCTTTGAAAAATTTACCAATGTTGCTAGCTAACATAGTTTTTTTTATTATGTAAAGGTTCATGGCACTTACGTCGATGATAGATCATACAGGAGCATAGTATTGTTATTAGAACAAACAAACACACAGCAGGAGTAACAGTTGCTATAGTCAAAGACCTCTTAGTATGCCAAGTCACTGCCATTGTTCACTGTCACATCAATGTCACTCTGATATGTTAACACGTTTTACACTATTAAAGGCAGTCAAAATACTTATAGACATTCTTAAGAAGGCAAATCAAAAACTTGAACAGCAAATCTATATGCTACACAATTTGAGTAATTTTAATAAGGGGTATAATTTTGTTTGTATCACTTGAAACGAAGTGAGAACCAAATGGGATACGACTATCTCGCTCTCACATGAAGCTTCAGAGGAAGATGCAGGATCCGATAATGTTGCGATAGTGTTTGTGGTAATCTTTTATTTGTGATTAATGTTAACAAACATTTTAAATTGCCTTTGAGAAACTATCACTGATTTTACGAATAGTTTGAAGAGCGACTTTATTCCAACTTAGTGTCTCTTTCCCACCTACAAATGCGTGGGGGTGTCCGAGTTGCAACTAGATAATGGCACCTACTAATACGTAGTAGATAACAATTATCACTTATCTACAGTCACGATGAATAGTACTATTGCAGTAAAAGTCACTTCTCACTCGATTGTGAAATTACGCTATCTCTATAGCTCGATTCCTATCGAGTTAAGACTTTCGTACTACGATAAAGTTGATAATTTTTGTACGATTAAAGGAACTATTTATGATCTCTTAAAACATTTTCCTAAGAAAATATAATTATTGTGATACCAACATAACAACGATGGATAATAAACAATATTTTAGGCTTATATGCACACTCAATTTTGACTTTTATTAGTACGAATTAGTGGCTTATATGCTTCAAGTTTAATAGTAGGGGTTTACCCACTCGAGATAGTGGTTCAATTAGATACTTCAACTGATACACTTACAAAAGAAAGCTACAGTATTTCAAAATACACAACCTAAATGAATAAACTAGATTTCCTCAATCAGATGAATTTAAACGAATTAGCTATATTACATGTAATGCTATTGCAGTGACATTCTGTCATTTATAGTATTCAGAACTGAAGAAGAGGTTCTCGGAGTATCGGTCTTGGCTATTGTTAATCAGACGCGATGTTGATGGTCAAAAGAGGTTGTAACATAAAGTTTTGGACGATTGGCAGTGAAATCATTAAATGTTCATTAGGCTCATACAAGCCTCCCACCTAGCAAGGGCAGCGAGGTTATCAGAGAGATCTTTGGGGAAAACCTATGATCAGTAATGGACGTCTTCCGGCTTAAGTATATGACAGTCAAATAACGTTATTCAATGAAGTTTAAGCTTTTTATGCCGGCTCTGATATCAACCTCAACTGCACGCGTTGCCGTCGATAGTTTGTACGAATAGTGGTGATGGTACCCCTCAACAACAAGCGAGGTTCTGACGAACGAGCGCTGGCGAGATATCTAATAGACGTCAGACTTTAATGTCTAATGCGCGGACGCTGGCAGATGCATTCAACGTCTCTTTCTACCCTCCTACTTTACAGTTCGAAAGAAAGGAATGTTGAAAGCCATTGTGATTCCGAATGCATCATAGAGTTGTGGCTTATAGGGATAAAAAGCCAAAGCCAAAGATCCTATGCCCGTGCCATCAAGCAACGCAAAACTAATGACTTTTGTCAACTTTAAAGGGAAGTTAGAAAGAACTGACTGCTGACATTCAATACTGAAGATACACTCGAAAATACACTCAAATATAAGCATCAACGGCGTATGAACGCCATAACAAACTAAACAAAGACTGCAAGAACATTTAGTATCTGTACATTTAACGTTGCTTACTATGTATTACAATTAAAATGTACTCACCAAAATAAAAGTAGAGAGACACCACGGCCATAACCAAGAGAAATATTAACAAAATCATAACTGCTGGTACAGTCGTAATTAACAATAAGTAAAAAGTTTCATTCATGCCGCAGAATTATAATTTATTACATTATATATACAATATTCACTCGTTTTGTCCACAGCTACAATAACAATTAAAATTATCGGTTGCAAAATAGACATTTATCTTTCTCCGTTTTTTATCTTCAAGAATGTCCGACTGAATTAAAATGATTAGATTAGGCGAGTTGGTTAAAAATGGGACAAATATAAGTTCCGGGTTAATTTGTAAACGTCACCAGCTATTTGACGGTACATTTTAATGGTTATTTTGATTTGAAAGATACTCCTAGACTAATAGAACCATAGAAAAAAAAGACACGTTTAAATACGTATTTTCCTAGACGACGGTAAAAGTTTGTTGACCTTCGTGACCTATACGAAAAAAAGTATTTCTTTGCATATATTTTTCGCTTACAACTGAGTATTTGAAACACTTTAAAATTCAATGATGAAAGCCTATTTTCAATTTGAACGAAATTGTGTCGACATTCGACACTTCTAGCTACAGTGGAGAACTACAATATATTAACAGAAGCATCAATGTCGTTAGAGAGAGGGTCAAGTGCCTTCATTTTAGCAAACACATTTGCGAGGGTAAAATTAATTGAAGGTTAATACTGGAGAAATAATAAACTGTGAACAAAATTAAATGTGAAGTCAAGCGAATTAGCTCGTTAAAGTGGGGGCCGATTTTTGAAAGCACATGTGTGAAAATACCACTCGAAAGTGGTGAAAAATTGCGCTGAATTTGAAATAAGAGTAGCAAAACTTTGATGAGAGCTTTAGTTTTGGGCTGATTTATACCACTTTCGAGTGATGTGCTTTCAAAAATCGGGCCCCAGATGGTCGTTGGGGCCGAAAGGTTCTCGAGTGGAGATTTATATTTCATATTTAAATATATTAAATAATCAAATAGGTCAGTAATCTTCAGGGAGTACCGCTCCATCGATTTCAGTGACATTTTTCAAATTGTATTAGGTCTAGCCTGAAAAACAGTATAGGTTTGGAACCGACAGATGGCGCTGTTGTCAAGCAAGACGCAGCCAAAGTCGCGGGTAACAGCATAAACCAAGTCTTTAACCCTTACGGGGTAAACAAAACCTAAGGTAACAATATTATTACCCGACATTATGGACATTCACAGCAAATTGACACCCCCCCCCCCCCCTACGGTACAACGGGAAGCATTAACCAATTGACTTCTGACTCGAGTGGGACGCATTGCATCACGAGACTGTTTATCAAATCTGACAATAGTCACCGTAAAAACACTCCTTAACAGCGTTTAATGCTACTGCGCTAGCAACGTCGCATTTTTGGTGTAATTTTACGATTATTTCACAGAAATTGAATGAAAGTTTAATACGTGGGCTATACAAGTTCTCCGTTTTTATTGTATTGTGTCCAATGCAATTAATACGTATTAAAGGGATATAAGAATGTAACTCGTTTAATAAGAAAACAACAAGGATAAGACAAGTAGTCTTAGGGATAAGTTCGCCTTTGTGCATGTGTCCTGTATTCCTCTTTTTCTTGTGTTTTATGTACAATAAAGAGTTATACATACATACATACATACAAAAGTCCATCGCGATTAATTATCGCATTATACACATTGATACACAAGTCTTCGCCACTTTGAATGGTATTATCACACATGTGCTTTCAAAAATCGGGCCCCAGGGCTCCGAAACTCGAAAGTGGTATAAATCAGTTTATATCTCCAAAACTACAGCTCTAATCAAAGTTTTGACTAGTTCACGAGATTAATGAGAGCTGTGATTGTCTTCTATGCTACTCGTATTTCGAATGCAGCACAATTTATCACCACTTTCGAGTGGTATTTTCACACATTTTTGACGACCGGATAGCCTAGTGGTTAGTGACCATGACTATGAAGCTAGAGGTCCTGGGTTCGAATCCCGGTAGGGGCAGACAGTTGTATGATGAATACGAATGTTTGTGCCCGAGTCATGGATGTTGTATGTATTTAAGTATGTATTTATCTACATTATATAAGTATGTTTATCCGTTGCCTGGTACCCATAGCACAAGCTTTGCTTAGTTTGGGGCTGGGTCAATTGGTGTAATTTGTCCCAAGATATTTATTTATTATTTATTTATTACATGTGCTTTCAAAAATCGGGGCCCTGAACTCTAAAATGTATCTCTTCCATCATGTAATTGCTCCGCTGAGGAAAATTATAACTTGATCCCTTCGCTCAAAGACATGACACGGAGTCAGGTGTCTTCCGTATCTTGCCATCGATCGTGCGTCACCAAATAGCAAGACACCTGATTCTGAGTAATGCCTGCGAGGGAGCAGGTCAAGTTATGATGATCACTTCTCTCTCTTCAATAAGTCGAAATAATTGATATGAAAAAATAACACTGTGTAAATGTATCTTTAATTTCAAAATTCCTATGGAATGTTAAGTTGACTTTCTGGCTTTGACCACGAAACCCTTGGGGGCCTATTTTTGAAATCACACCTGTGGACAATTGTGCATTGCTGTACAATTAGTGTGATTTCGAAAATAGGCCCACAAAAGCCTTTGTCAACGAGGTTACTGTAGGTAAAAAAAAACTTACTTCCACAGAAAAGGCAACATCGAAGTAATACGCAGATAAAAAGAATCCCAGCAAACACTCCGGGAAAAAATAATAGTGCCCCCGGCTCCATAATTAAAACCGACAGACACACAACAAACACTGCCGCAGTTTCGGAAAATGTCAATCAACAAAATGTCTTTAACACTATTAAGAAAACATTAACCATTTTCAATCACTAGCAACCTTCGCAAACGTTACTTGAAACGTCAAAAAAAACAAAAGAACACCGCGCATCACTGGAACAGTTTTAAATTGCGGTGTCACATTCTAAATTCGAAAAGAATGCTTTTTCAGCCCATAGACAAAGCGTTTCAGACGTTGTTATATCAAAAGAGAATCACATTTTACTGGTCGATATTTGTGATCCACTTTTGATAAGTTTTATCTTATCTGCTATCCGTAGAGCTTATTATGCGAGCTTGAATACAAAGTGGTTTGTGTTATGACGTCAATGCTGACCCACCCATAATGTACAGTAGGCCCATGAAAATATTGAGTGACATGACATGAAAATATCTACGTACGTACGTACAATCTTGTCTTCTGAAATTGTATAATCAATCTTGTAACTTAAGAACTAACCATTTTGATGTGTAGTAAGCCACTGTGTATTGTGACAAAGTACTAAAATATTCAACACTTTCTAAAGCCCATTGTACATGAACAAGGAAAAGTTGAAGCTTTTCAAAACCATGATAAAGTTTAACTTAGCAGAAACTTGTTAAGTAAGTAACGTCTTAGTATCATGCTAGCATTAAAATTTTAGCAAGCTATGTTTTCCGAAATACGCTAAAAAATGCATGACAACGCCATCTAGTAAGAGCTGCAGTAACGAAGCCAAAGCGCTGGCTGATCGCCCGTCTTATCGCGTGCAACATAACTACGAACTAGTTCAACTACTCGTCGATAGATGGCGTTACTGCACTAGACATTTTTTTTACTACAGAGATTTTATGAAAAATGCCGACTTTCTTATTATTAAAATTAAAAACAAAGCAAATAGTTCAGTAGACAAGTCAAATAATAGCACAAATAGGTAGGTACTAAAAATTGCAACGTTCGAGTAGAATCTTGATAAGTACCAATCATTCGTGTTACAAACAAATTGTTTACTTACTTGTTACAATACATCGTGATAAATAAAGAATTCCAAACAGCGTCAAATACAACAAATATGTGAACACAGGTATGAGTATAACACACAAAATTTCTATAAACTCCACGGACATTTTTAAAAAACTAAACGAAAACTAAATCGCGACGCCTATTCCAAGTTTAAATAGAACGAGCGCGAAACGAAACGTAGATTGAAGCGACGAACCGTTCGGAGTTGGTTCGGAGTCGCAGTTAGGTGTTATCTAAGAAAGTAAATTTGTGACGTAACACGGTATTAGGCGTTTTACTATGTATAAAAGAATTAACTTGTCTTTCGGTGTTTATTTAATTACTAAACATTAATTACCGTGTCAAAGCTAAAAATAATTTCTAGACACCCGTCGATTACTAAACTTACGCGACGACGGTGTCCTCCAATTTTTTTTTTCTAATTATTTAAGTAACATGGCAATGGAAGTATCATAGACAGTCTCACCCCTTCATTGAGGCTGTTAAATCCGTCTATCTTTATCTGCCCACTTTAACATCCTCTTTTGTCAACAAAGACACAACACAACCAATTTTATGTTTTAACGGTCTGCAGCATTTTATGAATGCGGGTAGCACATCAGTACCAGCCCTAGAGTAGAGCGAGAGGAGCGCTACAACCATCTAACTCACTCCTGCCAAGAGCAGTGCTTACGCGGCTGTGCTCTAGCGTGGAGAGATGATAGCCGGTGAAATAATTGGAACATAAGGTATATTTTATCAGGCGTTACGTTTGATTCCTCTAATACTGGCCACACACTATCCTTCATATTGTCCAATTAGCATGACGCTGCCGATTGGACAATAGGAAGGACGGTGTATGGCCAGCATAAGTCGTTAATTAAATACGAAACGGACGCATTCCAGAGTCATTCGCCATTGCATCTAAAAACTATAGTCGGTCGTTATAAGGTTTCAAATGCAACAGTGTCCGATTTTGAAATGTGTCGCTTTTGTATTTAAGCAGCGAAGTGTAAGCGTCCGGGGATGGTGCTCACTTGCCATCGGATGAGTCGCTTACTTTTGCCTTTTGTCGTATAAAAATGTTGAATGCGGAACCCTAAATATCAGAGTCAGAATTTATTGCATGGCTTTATAAGAAATTCCTAACAAAGTGCGCTTCGTATGAAAGTCCAAAACATTCACAATTGTAACTTGTAACTGGGTTGGGTGTGTTTAAAGAACAATCTGGAATACATTAATACATACCGTCACGCCCTTTTCCCATGGGAGTAGACTCTCTACTTTCAACGAACTTATTCCAAAAGGAATCTCTGTACCCTGATTTTAGAAAGAAAAATAACTCAACAAAGGTAAGCAAATAGTCTTAATAGTTTTGTGTGTGGCGCAGGGTTAAAAATGTTAAAATAGTTCTTTTTAAAATTGACAATTGTAAAAAAAATATCTTATTTTCTTAATGAGGGCTACCGCGTGTGAATTTGCCACTAGAGGCGCCAGTGTCGCGTGAGGTTAACATTCACTTTTCACTGGTTTTGGCGAGCTTCGTGACATAAATTATAATTTCTTTCATTTACCTACATATTGAAAAGCGATCTCCTTCGTGAAATTATTACAAATATGGATTATTTGGCAATAAATGTGAACGCTTTGAAAGCGATTTTTTTCCGAATAAAACGGAACTGCACCACATTGCTGCATAGTTACTCGATAATTATGATGATAGTTCCACATGAAACTACCGTGAGACTTATAATCATCATTACACATAAACTCACTCGACTTTTTATACGTGAGTTATCCGTTTATGTATAATGATGATGATAGTTATTATAATTAATAAACTTAATGAAATTCAACATTTAAAACTTCGTTTCGGCGCCGATCTTATAATTAGTCACCTTTGACAGCTATATTATGTACCTGACCTTAGTCAACAGTGGCGCCAACTGGTGACCAAAGAAAATATAGTCCCCATTGTAAACAAATAGACCGCGATTACTTTTTACAAGCACTCGATCCGATATTTTATAGCAGTGGCTGCAACACAATTGCAAAATTATCTTGTCATGGCCATGATCATGATTGATGGCTAGATAATTAGAAAAATAACGCGTCCCTATAAATTAACAACCATTTATAACTGATGTGAACAATAAAGAAAAAAAAACATGTGATAAACATAAATAACAAAATAATAAACCTATCACTTTCTATTGTTGTAACAAGATCGAAACGACAACAAGAAACTTAACTTAGAATAAGTAAGTACACAAAGATTTTTATTGAAAGCGTGTGCAAAAGTAAAAAACTTTATTTATATCTAGTTTCAAAACAATCTAAGAGTAATTAAGAACAAACATAGTTATTTCTTCTTGGTTTAGTGGCATGCGATTGAAAATCCTGGCCACTAAAACTGAACACCAGAAATGCAAATAAAAAAAGTGAAATCGCGCTAAACAAACAGTATGCGAAATAATTACCTTTTAAGGCTTTGCTTTATCGCTCATGCGGATGATGTGTAAATCCAACAAGCCGTTTTAACCTCTATTTATACTGCGTTTAGGACTAAATGTTTAATCTCTTTAAAATAATCGGATTAGCAATGCCTTGAGAGTTTTCCCGGGGTTTTTTTTTTTAACTATGTCACAGTGTGTAAACCTTCGAGTCATCCTAATAATACGACGTCACCCTGCCATTAACGTTTTCTCAAAATATCTTCAAGTATTGTATTTAATACTTATTTATTCAATGGAAATAATGTAATCAATAAGTAATCATGTACTTAATGAATAATTCAGGCAGGCCATATTTGACAGTTAATTAGATAATTAATTACTGACCTGATCTTGAACGACTTCTAATTTGGGAATAAATAATTGAGGAACAAGGATCTTCGCGACCTGATCTCCATAATTCTGTTTCGCGCCTAAACACGCAACCCAGTTGGTGTTGCTAATTTATTTTGCTAGGCGCTTAGTTGGTTTACCGTCAACTTACAATTACTCAATACGAGTTAAGCTAAATTTAATTATGCATGCATTAAAAAAAAACTTAAGTTTAATACCTTTTAAAACTTGTAAGTAAGTGTTTTTTTTGTTTATTACCGTGGCACAACAAAGAGGAAAGTCTAGGTCTTAGCCAAATAGGAAAAAAAGGGACACTGACAGTGACAGTGACAGTTCGAATCAAAACAAAAATAAATTCCAAAAATGGCCGGGCTGAGAAAAGAACGATTTGTTATTGTTTTTGTTTACATTAGAGAAGAAAGTTAAAATTAACTTTACGTATAAAAATTTGCATTGACTTAAAATGAGTGTCCTTGGAAATAACTACGTCTCTAATAATAGTTTAAAAATCGATATAGCCCAGTGAGATCCGAGTTTGCGTACTAGGTAGATCCTAGGTTCCATAATTTTTCGTTTTCTCTCATACTGTCCTAGGACTCATAGGCTTGTGGATGCGGACAAGTGAGCGCAGGCATGAATAATAATAATAACCAATTACTTATCAAAATGTAAACTACAACAGACGTGACATTCCAAAGTGTACCGTATTCTATTTTCATTTGTGCTATAATTAAATCCCTTAACCAGTGCATTTTAATGAGTAAATAATGAGCTCTGCGCTTCTGAATCATTAAATATACCAAATACAAGTTTCCTGGAGCAGTATTGTCTGGTTTGGTCGCTTGGTAAGTTGTTTTTATCTAAATGCATGCAGTAGGTGCAGTTATTTTAAGACTCTGGAATTGACGACCTATTAAGCTAAGACCTAATTATTTGTAACCTTAGTTTGATTCCTATACAGTACACAAATATTGACCGGTGGAGCATTAATAGTTTGCCTATTCCAGACCAGAGATAAAGCAAATGTTTCCACTAGATATTTCCGACTAGTTTTTTCTAAATCTCTAAATTACCAGTGTATAATATTAAAAATTATTAATAAGCATAGCTTTTCAATACATCTATGTACAGTTAAGGTCATGCAAAGCGTAGGTAATAAAATATTTGAGAAAACTTTGAAATATGCTCTTGAATCTTGGGGTTGTAAAAATAGACATTTCTGGACCATTATTTGAATAAAAAAAACACTAGATATTCTAATCTCTGTTCCACATCCTCTTCAGGAAACTAAATCACTTCTAGGAACAGATGTTTAAATTAATTTTAGAGCATACATGACCAATGATTAAAAATATTCTTAGAAAAAAAAAATGGTGATACCAGATTTCTTGTGTCAAGATTGTCATATTAATTTGATCACCTTTTAAAAGGTTAAATTAAGGTTTGACTAAAATAAAAGCAGTAGTCACTTGTGGAACAGTTAACAACTTGTTCATCATCAACGATTAAAGTGATGTGGATCATATTTAGAGATCAAGACTTTAAGTTTAGTTCATTCTTTTGTACTTAGGTATGCTCATTTCGTATTTGCACATTATTGATGATTAATCATCTTAATCTTCATCCATTAATTTCAAATTTCAGCGTGTTATCAAAACATGAATGTGCAAAACCCATTTTGTTTACAGATTGTGAGGCCGATTTTGGGTGAGCGGAGAAGAAAGAAACTAAAACAAAAGTCATTTTGTAGTTTCACAATTGAATCACATTGATGAAACATCATAAGTAAAAAGGAGTCTAACATTGACATTAGTGACTCTACATAGTAAAAATCTTGATTACAAGTGCTACATCTAAACTCTAGGCAACAAACTTGAGGTGGAAATCAGTTCTACATATATCTTTGAAAAGTGTTTGTATAGTATAAGTTAAAATAACTGCGCAGAAATATTAAATATTAAATGTTAAAAATAATAACTAGCTGAGCTCTCACAAATTCTGAATTAAAATTATTAAACATAAAAAACAAAAAAAAGTTGTCAGAGATAAATGTTCTTTACCATTATTAGGTTAAAGAAACTTTGACTGTTAAATATTGTTTAAGAATCTATTTAATATTTAGAAATCTATGTTCTTAACAATATTTTAGTGAATTGTAGCAGTAGCGTTTGAAAGCATTTGTAGTTTGTAACAAGTAAAAATTTATTCAGAGCTTAAAAAAAATATCAAATAAAGAGTAAAATAATAATCAATATTAAATTATTAAAAGTATTTTAAGGATTCAGTATTGATTCAGAAATATTTACCCAGCGATTATTAGAATTGAAAGAAATTAAAAAGGCCTAATTATTGTTATTAAATTAACGGCCTAATCTAAGTGTACTTTGAACTGTATTACATAGAAATCGGCCTTGAGGAATATTTACTTGTTTTTCTTAATACTTTGAAGATTTGTAAACAATTCCACGTCATATTGTTACTATCATAAAAAAATATTCAAAATGATGTTCAATATAAACGTTACTAGTCATTCCTCTGATACCACAGTAGAAATGGTGGCAACCAGCACAGACTCTATCGCAATATGGTGTCTTTGCTTCTGTGTCTTCAATCTTCTTTTACTATTGGGCACTCTAATCTTTATAGCTGTATCCTGGTACAAAATAACATCATGGCGCCAGTTCAAAAACTACATCTTTCTCAATATAATCATTACTTTAACTATGCTGGACGTATCAAAAATAGTTTACGCAGTGTTGCCAACACCGAATATAGTCGTTGTCGATTTAATGTACAAGTTGTCTATGGTATCTTTTTCGAACTGGCTGTTAATAATGTGCATTGTGATCTACACGAAAATAGTAAAGGTTTTCAGTGGGGCCGTGCAGCATCGTTATTTGAAAGTCAACGCTTTCGCTTGGGGCATTTCTATATTTGAAAGCGTCATTTCAACCTACGTTTTATGCCCGACTGTCATTTATATTTTGCACATCATGTCGTACGTCATTCTGGGTTTCTATCTCAGCATCATCTATGCTTTGGTGAAACTGACTTTGGTCAGGATGGTGACCAGTGACAACTCCTGTCAAATCGTCCGCATTTTCGTGTACGTGACAAGCGGTTTCGCTATGTTGGTCATCCTGCAAGTTATTGAATATTTCCCTGAAATATCTGACATATTGTTTATCGTCGTACTGTTCGTCCAAGTGTTTTTTGTCGCTGCATTCTTATCTATGAAATCTCACAGAGAGCTATGGGATGAACACTTGAAGCGCAACCATAGAGATGTTCTGTATATCATGACTTGAGCTCAATAAATCTTTAAGAATTTATTGTCTTTATCTTAATGCCTCTACTGGATAAGTTTCACGAGTCCTTGTGATGCGACTATCACGCTATGATTGTCTTCGAAGGAGAGTTATCACTTCACAGACATGCTCTCACGCCGCCTTTCACTGTGGCGTAAAAATAAAAGAGGTCTAACGTTGACTTTAGTGACTCTACATAGTAAAAACCTTGATTACATATATTTTTGAAAAGTGTTTGTATAGTATAAGTTAAAATAATTCCACAGAAATATTAAATATTAAATGTTAAAAAATAATACGTGTCTGAGCTCTCACAAAATCGGAATTAAAATCATTAAACATAAAAAGGATAAAATAAAAAAAGAACAAAAAAAGTAAAAGCTGTAGAGATAAATCTACTTTACCATTATTAGGTTAAAGAAACTATTATGACTGTTAAATATTGTTTCAGAATCTATTTAATATTTTAGAAATCTATGTTCTTAAAAACATTTTAGTGAATTGTAACAGTAGGGTTTGAAAGCACTCGTAGTTTGTAACAAGTTAAAATCTATTCAGTGCTTAAAGAATTTTATCAAATATTGAGTAACATAATAATCTATTTTAAATTATTAAAAGTATTTAAAGATTCAGTATTGTTTCAGCAATATTTACCTAGTGATTATTAGAATTGAAAGAAATTAAAAAGGCATAATTATTGTTAGAGGAAATTAAATTAACGGCTTAATCTAAGTGTACTTTGAATTGTATTACATAGAAATCGGCCTTGAGGAATATTAAATTGTTTTTCTTAATACTTTGAAGATTTGTAAATAATTCCACGTCATATCGTTACTATCATAAAAAAATATTTAAAATGATGTTCAATGTAAACGTTATTAGTCATTCCTCTGATAACACTGTAGAAATTGTGGCAACCGACCCACTCTATCGCAATATGGTGTCTATGCTTCTGTGTCTTCAATCTTCTTTTACTATTGGCCACTCTAATCTTTATAGCTGTATCCTGGTACAAAATAACATCATGGCGCCAGTTCAAAAACTACATTTTTCTCAATATATAATCATTACTGTTAGTATGCTGGACATATCAAAAATAGTTTACGCAGTGTTGCCAACACCGAATATACTCGTTGTCGATTTAATGTACAAGTTGTCTATGGTATCTTTTTCGAACTGGCTTCTATCTCAGCATCATCTATGCCTTGGTGAAACTGACTTTGGTCAGGATGGTGACCAATGACAACTCCTGTCAAATCGTCCGCATTTTCGTGTACGTGACAAGCGGTTTCGCTATGTTGGTCATCCTGCAAGTTATTGAATATTTCCCTGAAATATCTGACATATTGTGTATCGTCGTACTGTTCGTCCAAGTGTTTTTTGTCACAGAGAGCTATGGGATGAACACTAGGAGCGCAACCATAGAGATGTTCTGTATATCATGACTTGAGCTCAATAAATATTTAAGAACTTATTGTCTTTATCTTAATGCATCTACTAGATAAGTTTCACGAGTCCTCGTGATGCGACCATCACGCTATGGTTGTCTTCGAAGGAGAGTTATCACTTCACAGACATGCTCTCACGGAGCCTTTCACTGTAGAGTAGAGATTATAATGCAATCGGCTATCTCGACGCTGGTATTTTTTTAATGCGAAATAGGCATGCGATGCGTTTGATCACAGTGTAAGCATAGATGTGATCTAGGGTGGAACGCGCATGTCTAGTAAATGGCCATTGACCCTTGATTTGAAGACGCCCAGATTGTGGCGTTCAGGAATTGTCAATGTCAATATTCAAACTCAGTATTTATTCATAAACGGTCTATAAGCTTCTCTAATTTAGCAATCTGTGAAAGGTAAATTTCAAAATGACAGATACGGACAGACGATTGCTAAGTTACCAGAAGCCTATAGATCAGGGATGGCGAACCAATGCCACGCGTGCCAGTGTTGGCACACTTCAAAATAATTCGGGCACGCCAATAATGGCAATATGGTCATAATGATGGTAATTATAACAACACACTCAAGACAACAAGGTCTGATGATAGGTCAGAGCCAAAAATATTATGTACATTATTTGTGAAAAAATGGCACGTCCACCGAAAAAGATTCGCCACCCCTGCTATAGATGAAAAACTCAAGTAAATGACCTGTTGTAGGTATGTGTGAGTAATGTGTGCGAATAGACAAATTGACGTTCCAAATTAGATAAATGACTTAAGTTTCATCTTAGTCCTCTAGGTTGGCAACGCATCTGCAATCCCTCCGGGGTTGCGGGTGTCTATGGGCAGTGGTGATCACTTACCATCAGGTGACTCACTTGCTCGTTTGCCTTCCTATTCAGATAAAAAAAAAAGTCCCATATCAGTTCTGTACACTACTACATACAACAGGTCATTGACTTGAGTTTTTCACCTATAGGTTGGTACAGAGCGTTTATGAATAAGGGGGTAAGTCTATGCTCGAAGGGGTCTAGTTATTGTCGATCGATCCTAGCGCTGAAATCGTGGACAGTGATTTTTAGAGAGACTAAATAACCGCCAAGCAATAATTCCAATGGGCACCTCTAATAAAACTGGCTACGACTCGAATATATATGTATATTAGCGCCAGTACAATAAGGATGGTAACCTAGTTCATCAGTATTTCTATATAAAATATAGTTATTTCTGGCAAAAGGTCAAGCCAGGAGTACCTACACGAAACCGGCGAGTATGTATAAAGAGATTGATGAAAGTGGATGAAGCGAAAGAGGTTGTCAGGATCGTAGCAAGTGTAACAAAGTAGTCTCTGTCTACCACTATTGGCAAAGAGGCGTGACGGTATGTATGTATTTCTCGCAGATCAGTGATTTTCGTACTTTTTAAGCTTTTAACCTCTTGGATGCCGTGACGCGGATCACGCCAAATATAAGGCTATCTTTTCCATTTTCATTTTAATCTGTGAAATTGGTTTTACTTGAAACAAATGAGACTAGAAAGTCGTTCTAATTTTTAAATAAAAGTGGTTAAAAATTTGTTATTCATGGTTTCGTATGGGAATGACAATCGCGTGAACTCCAAAACTATTTTTTTTTACAGTTTAACAGACCACAGCCCTTAGCGCTTCGAGTCCGGATTCAACTGAAACATTCGATCAAAAATAGATTTAATCACATCGATCATTGATCAATAATCGTGCGGAAATGCGCGTGACATAATCACGAACATGATCACTCTTCTGATATAGCAACTCGATCGATATAAATAAACATAAAGATCATATCAGTAAGCTATCTCGGTACCAACCTATGCAGTTTCTTTTCATCTTTGATTTGGTCATTTCCGGCACCTTAAATAATCTGAAATCACGCTTTCGTACCAATGTATGTACTGTACATACATACATAAATCACATCTTTATCCCTTACGGGGTAGACAGAGCCTAAGGTGACAAGACCTAAAGACCACGTTTAGCATGATTGTGGGCGTATGGATGGAAAGGGGAATCAAAACAGTGATGGGTTGCTAGCCACTTCGCCTATTTAACATGATCCCTAAGATTTTCGCCCAATCTCTCGATGGGCTTTTACCATCTGCGCGGGAAGAGAAGCAACTGGTACCTACATTCTATGTTTTTTCTTTGCTCCCAGACCAGCATGAAAATTTATTATTACGAAACAGACAGACTACATCATTAAAAAAATAAAAATATATAAATATTAGGGAACATACATACCTACATACATAATATCATGTCTTTATCCCTTACGATGTAGACAGAGCCTAAAGTAACCAAACCTTAAGGCTACGTTTTGCATGATTAAGGACGTATAGGTGAAAAAGGAAATCAAAATAATGATGGGTTGCTAGCCGCATCGCCTGTAACATGATTCCTAAGACTTTCACCCATTCCCTCGATGGGCTTTTACCATCTGCGCGGGAAGAGAAGCAACTGGTACATTCTATGTTTTTCTTTGCTCCCAGACCAGCATGGAAGAATATTAGAGGAATATTAGGGACTAATTGACACAAATTGACCTAGTTCCTAAGTAAGCGCTAGTAAGGCTTGCATTATGGGTACTAGACAACGATATACATACTTATATAGAGAAATACATATTTAAATATAGTAACATCCATAACTCGGGAACAAAATTATTCGTGCTCTTTACATACAAATATATTATTATGCCCTTACCAGAATTCGAACCTGGGACGCTTGCTTCGCAGCTAGGATCACAACCAACCAAGCCAACCATCTCGTCAATTAGTCAATTAACTGAGTGGTGAAACAGGCCCTTAGATATTATAATAAATACCTTTGCCTACAATAAATACTGAAGATACAAACTTTATTACCTGTAATTAACCGATATAATTCTGCGCACTCATAGTGAGAAACAAAATGCGATCGGGAATTACGTGTTTAGATATTTTTTATGACACTGATATTAATCACGCTATCTGTTTGCGAAGAAAGACGTGAGTAGGTATAATGCGTCATTAATAAGTCATTATAAAGAGTGTAGCGACCCTAGCGCCATCTAGGCAGTACTACATCAACTGCTAAGATGCACTGGTAGCTCGCGCCAGTGACTTAAATCGCGCTATCGAAAATTCTCAACGCAGGCAGAGAGATAAATACCACTGCCAACTTTTTTACTTTTAATTAAAAACACATGCTATTATAATTACTTAACTACTTATCCCTTCTTCTTTTTAATATGGCCCCATCGATCGATGCCATGATTTCGCCAATGTCAAAGTAATGAATACAGTATTCAAAAATCTTGTGACAAAAATGTCGGCAACGTTGTACGGTAGAACACGGTCAAAAGTCCCCCCCCCCCCCTCCGTCGGACTCTTAGCCAGCGTATAACGACATCCCCCAGAATCTGGAAATCATTAGGTAACCGATGCCCAGGGTCCACCGGACCAAGCACTGCTCCCCGCGGACGGATCCAAAAATGAACCGCAGCTCTTGACCACACGCGGAGGCAACCCGACTCGCACCCCTACTTTTCCCTTATTTATAGGATTACCCACTATGTATTTTCATTCATAATGCATTATATACTTTACAAGCGACCCGCCCCGGCTTCGCACGGTATATTATGCATGTATCATACATATAAACCTTCCCCTTGAATCACTCTATCTATTAAAAAAACCGCATCAAAATCCGTTGCGTAGTTTTGAAGATAAAAGCCTACATAGGGATATTATAGGGACATAGGGACAGAGAAAGCGACTTTATTTTATACTAGCCTTCTGTCCGCAGCTTCGCCCGCGATAAATTAATTTTCCCGTAGGAAAAGTTATTTTCCCGTGGTAAAAAGTAGCCTATGTCATTCAGTGATAATGTAGCTTTCTAACGGCAAAAGAATTTTTGAAATCGGTCTAGTACTTTTGGAGCCTATTCAATGTAAACAAAAAAATAAAATTTTTCCTCTTTATAATATTATTATTAGTATAGACTATTAGTGATTGTATTTGATTATGTTACTAAATACTCACATTCTTTTATTACTCTTGTAGCAATTCCAAACTAAGCAGAGCAGTAAAAATATAGTTATGACCGCTGGTGTTAGAACAATTTTAAACCACATGTTCAGAATTATATTAGTATCTTCGTTTGCACACTCCTTATCATCCGGCGCACAGGACGAACTCATAACTACACAAATACTTATTTTATTTCAGTAATACAACGTTAATACTGGATATATGATCGTTAGGTTCGAGTCTAGGACAAAATGCCGTGTAATTGGTATCATATTTTTATCTCTCGGATTATCTCGATGTATCATCATAGAGCTACAAGCTTTTAGCCTTTGCAACTTGATTAAGCTCTTATTTGGGGAAATGAGCCATTCTTTACCAAGAATAATAATGTAACATACACCAATCACGTCTATCCCTTACAGGGTAGACAGAGCCTAGGGAAACAAGACCTAAAGGACAAGCTTCTGCCCGCGACTTCGTCTGCGTAGAATCCTTATCCTTACTAATTCCTTACTATATTATATATTATTATATTATGTATTATATATTATATTATATATTATATATTATACTGTCTGTCTGTCTGTCTGTCTGTCTGTCTGTTACCTTTTCACGCTTAAACCGCTGGACCGATTTAGTTGAAATTTGGTATACAGATAGTTTGAGTCCCACGAAAGGATATAGGATAGTTTTTATCCCGGAAAATTGCATAGCTCCCGCGGGATAGCACAGCCCAAACCACTGGATTTTTTTCAAATTTAAGGCGGAACAAAGTTCGCCGGGTCAGCTAGTTATACATAAAACCTTCCCCTTGAATCACTCTATCTATTAAAAATACCGCATCAAAATCCGTTGTGTAGTTTTGAAGATATAAGCATACAGGGACATAGGGACATAGGGGTAGTGATATACATACACATATCACGTCTATATCCATAAAGGCCACGGTTAACATAATTGTAGGCAGGTGGAAAGGGGAATCATAATTGTTGTGGGTTGCTAGCCGCATCGCTTATAACACGATTCAAGCTTTTCACCCTATTCCCTCGATGGGCTTTTACCAACCAACTGGTACATTCTATGTTTTGTGTCCAGACCAGTATGGAAGCATGATTGACTATATTTTTGTCCCGATTTTCCCACAAAATCGGGACTTACGCTACTAACTTCCTAAATCTCAACGGCTTAAACTAAAGTTATTTTCCATGAACTTTCTTCAAGACAGATATACATATAAAATATGCTTAGTATTTGGACGGACAACACAACAATTTGTGCCATATCGTTCTTGTATATATTATCTTGTTTTACGGTTAAAAGATAAACCATGTTTCGTTTTATCGCAACCTTTACATTGTTCCGTTGTCGTGTGCAAATATTTTCATTGTTACTGGGTGACTAGAACCATTTTTGTGCAACTCTACATGCGCTAAACGTGGCCTTTAGGTATTATTGTTACCTTAGGCGTATAAGTGGAAAGGGAAATCAAAATAGTGATGGGCTACTAGCCGCATCGCCTATAACATGACTCCTAAGACTTTCGCCCATTCCCTCGATGGGATTTTACCATGCGCGGGAAGAGAAGCAACTGGTAAATTCTATGGTTTTTCGTTACTCCCAGACCCAGTATGGCCCTTAATCATGCTAAACGTGGCTTTAAGGTTACCTCAGGCTCTGTCTACCCCATTTGGGATAAAGACGTGACGTCAAAGTAGTGATGGGTTGCTAGCCGCAACGCCTAAAATATGATTCCTAGGATTGGCGCCCATTCCGTCGAGGGATTTTTTCTGCGCGGGAAGAGAAGCAACTGGTACATTATATTATTATGTTTTTTTTATTCCCAGACCAGCATGGAAGAAAATAGATTGGAATGGGGAAGATACGGCCTACTTTTCTTCACATATTTGGATCATTCAGAGGAGCTTTTTAATTCTCCCGATCACATCACCCATCAGTTTAATTGGCATTGTTCATTTTTTTTAGTATGCTCCAGTTCGAAAACCATTTCGAGGAAAACCATCAATTATCCGATTTATCTTGTCCGATTTAAAAAATACGTTATGATTGCAGATATTTTTGTAAAAGTACTTTGAACCTTTGTTTGACCGAACGACCGGGTTTTTAGACAGAATCCAGCATCGAATGTTTGCCACAAAAATGAAAAAAAAAAGTTTGGCTACGGCAACTGTCACGTGTCACTGTCAAATCTACAAAACCATAGACAAACCGTTTTTTTTTATAGCCAGCCGAACGAAGGCGATTGAGATTCTGTCTAAATTCACGAATTATCAAACAGCGAAAAAATATTTATTATTAATTAACAAAGCTACGTAAAAGCATAATATTCAAATTAGTTGCTTGAAATAGTCCATTTTATCAAATAAAGGTGTTAAAAGGACAGCTTAAAAAAAATGAACAATGCCAATTACCCAACTAAATACTCACATTCGCCTGTTACTCCTATAGCAGCACCACAAAAGGCAAGCCAGGAATATTATCATTATAACAACTGGTAAAATCACAGTTACTTTTAACCAAATACTTCTTACTGACTGGCCCTTGCAGTCCAAGTACTCCACATCTTCAGGGTCACACTTTGAAGAGCGCATAATTAAATACTGGATTACAAAAACACGCCTCAGTGCAATCAGTGCTGCAAGTGTCTAACACTAACACCTCAGCGTAGTGCTGAGCCAGCGACCGTTTCACTTTTGCGAAGACACACACAACGCTGATGATCTATTTTTCATGTCTGTGTTTTTTTTTCTTGTTTTTTTCTATAGAATTGTGTATTCTCTTATATTTGTGTGTCTTGCAAAAAGGAATGAATGTCTTCTTTCTTTCTTTATGTTGGATCTTGATTTTTTATACACTTTTTGTTGTTGATGTACAAAATAAATGTATGAGTCGTCAGATCAAAAAGCAACAGTGTAATTATTGTAGGTTATTTTCTTATCGCGTATTATCGCATACTATAAGTTCATCGCGCTACTTTTGTAGAGACTAAAAATAAGTGAACATCGTTTTGCACCTCAATAATTAGGTAGGTATGTACTAGGTATAGATAGTCGACCAAGAAATTAAAATAAAGTGAAATTTATTTTTCAAATTAGAAACAAATTACAATATTAGGAATTCAATGACTTCACACTGCACAGCCTGTATCGTGGCAGCTTTTTTTGGAAAACACCCATCTAGCACGAAATCCTTCCCGTGTTACCTCCATGGCGATGTGGCGATTAAAGTGACAGTTTATATGTAATTCCATAAAAATAATTGAATGTCTGCGGCTAGTGAGATAACAGCTAAGAGTTTGTAATAAAATTTGCCTTTAAACGACACTAAAATTAAATCAGTGGGATTCATAATACGCCTTTGGCTAACTATTTTCAGACCAGCCTTTAGCGTAGGTTTTTGAGTTAGCTTTTGTTAGTTGAAATAAGCATAGAACAAGCGTTATTACTTAGGTATAGGTATAGGAAATAAAATATACTGTTACTTATTTGAAAACAAGAGTTCTGTGGGTTGGTCAAAGGAATAAAAAGAACTCTGAAGGAATTGGCGGTGGAAGGCAGAAAGTGGTTAAAATCGAATATTCCCGTATGAACAAACTGAACTATAATTATCCTATAATTCTGGATTGGAAGAAACTGGAGACAGAAGACAAACAGACAAACAACGTAGTTTCCATGATAGTGTAACTAACACAAAAAACGTGTACAGTTTTATCACTATCTCTATTGAAGAGGTTTCCTTGTAATCAGCAAAAAGCCTAACAATTAATCTGAGGTCGTTTGTCAGAAATAGCCATTGCGTTCTTTGAGAGGACTACAACTCTGCCGTGCAGATTTTAAAACGCAGTAAGTGCAAAAATGCTGTTTCGAGATAAACGCAAAAAACTACTTCAAACTTCGTTTTTTTCGTTATTTCGAAGAATTTTGCTAAATTTCCACTTTAACTATAGCGTAAATGTTACAAGGATTTTTTACAAAAAAAAAGAACATCCTGAGACTTATATTACGCATGAGAGGAGGTTTTTAAGAAAATCTGAGCTGTTACTGCAGACATATTTTTACTAAAAATCTTTTAGAATACCAAATAATATGCAGTATAAAAGCTTGATACTGCAATAGTTGAATCGTGTTTGCAGAGTAAAGTACAGTATGGTCATCATGTTTACTGCATGTTTGTTAGAATGTAGCACTCGTTTGAAATGCTACGAGTTATTTTACTGCTTATTGTAAGAAAATTGAACGTAAAAATGTATCAAATGACTGAGTAAATTTCACATTCTATAATATTTATTTATCGGTATCATTAGTCACCATCATTGTGTAATAATACAACTAATTGTATAACATTTTATTTGTGGCTAATAATGAATGATTACCATTAAAAACTTTAAATTACTTTCAGTCTTAATTGAGAATAAAGTCAAAATAATACATAACGTTTCATTGTTTCTATTACTTTTTATTCACGTATAATTAAACCTGCCGTACTGAGATCAATGATAGGTACATTGGTTTAAAATAATAGTGCTTACTTACATAAAAAAAAAAAACAATTGTGACCTAAATAAAACAAGGAACTTAGTTCTGAGATCAGACTTAATTAATAACATAATTATTCATTCATATTTGTTTTTTTAAATATATGTACCATACCTATGATATTCTGATAATATTTCCACATTTTGTGGTTTTATATTTTTATTATTTGACATTTTAAGTACCCATGACGATCTTTTTGTGAATTTACATTGGCATTTCATTAAGCTTTATTTTTGTTTGTTGTTATTTTGTTTTTTATTTAATTTAAGTTATTTTAATTATATCCTTTTGTGAATTACTTATGTTTGTCATTTAATTGTATTTTTAAAAGGGTGATAAATAAATATATCTATCTATCTATATATTTCTTTTAGAAGTATAGGTAAAAAAAACTTAAGTAAATTTCCACTTGCAAATAGTTGATATAAAAAAGGAATTTACAGCAAATCAAATGCAGAATTTCGAAAGGGTACAGCATTAATTACTTAAGTTTTTTACCTATCATTCTAAAAGATACAAAAAATCTACATGATCTTGTAAAAACAAACATCACAATTAGAAAAATTAAGCTTTAGCTTATTAAAACTTCACATATAAAATCAAATAAAAAACATTCTCATAAAAAAAATTGTGACCGGGACTCCGGCTGCACGTCGTGCTATGTGGTGACAGTTGATTATATTTCGTAGATTTAGATTTTTGATCTCATGGTACATATATTTTTTAAGATTTTAAAAGAATGAATAATTATGTTATTAATTAAGTCTGATCTCAGAACTAAGTTCCTTGTTTTATTTGGGTCACAATTGTTTTGTTTTTTTTTATATAAGTAAACACTATTATTTTAAAACAATGCACCTAGCTCAGATTTTCTTAAAAACCTCCTCTCATGCGTAATATAAGTCTGAGGATGTTTTTTTTTTGTAAATAATCCTTGTAACATTTACGCTATAGTTAGTGTAAATTTAGCAAAATTCTTCGAAATAACGAAAAAAACGAAGTTTGAAATAGTTTTTTGCGTTTATCTCGGAACAGCATTTTTGCACCTACTGCGTTTTAAATCTGCACGGCAGAATTGCTGAATAATATGCAGTAAGTAAGGCCGAAACGCAATATAAAATTTAAACATATTGATTTTGAACGTATACTGCGATTTAGATTGTAGACTTTTATATTCGTACGATTAGCAAATACCGATCAAAGAGCAGTTAAACTTTTATCCGCCGTGAAAATCGCAGTACAAAGTAAAAAAAAACTTTCATTTACAAAGTAATACGCAGTAAATTTGACGCATACTGCGATTTAAATAGAATATATAATTTTTATTTTTCAATAATTACTGACTAACTAAGAGTAAGTTGCCTAATTACTGCATTTTAAATGGTCCTTACAGATACGCGTAAATTGTATCTTTACAGTTCCAATAAAGTAAGTTGTTTCTTACTGCATTTTGGTTAGTGCTACGGTGCATTATTTACTGAGCACTTTGACATACTGCTCGTAGAGGCTTCGAAGGAGGCTCCGGACCAAAAAGCCGATTACATACATGTGTGCGTTTCGATGCACTGATTCTGAATCACTAATAAACAGAAATCACTCAAAATGCCACTTACTGCGTTTTAAAATCTGCACGGCAGAACTAGGACTTCCATCTCGGGAATGGAGACTCGGTTTTCAGAAAGTACGGCAGGTACGGCGGGTAGTGCGGATGGTAGGGCCTTGTGCAAGGTCCGTCTGGATTGCTACCACCATCTTACTCGCTAATCCTGCCGCTAAGTAGCAGTGCTTGCACTGCTGTGTTCCGGTGTGGAGAGTAAGACAGCCGGGGAAATTACGGGCACAAGAGGCATTTCATCTTAGTCCTCTAGGTTGGCAACGCATCTGCAATCCCTCCGGGGTTGCGGGTGTCTATGGGCAGTGGTGATCACTTACCATCAGGTGACCCACTTGCTCGTTTTCCTTCCTATTGATATAAAAAGAAAAAAAAAGAAAAAGAAGTCTCGACTCGAACAATTTTAAGTCCCGAGACTCTGAAGTTGGAGCAACAAGACAGTGGATCACAACGTTGCCCGCGACTTAGTCTGCGAATAAACAACCGATATAAAATGATCTGGCACTGCATACATTTTGCTTGAGAAATTGTATTTTGCTCGAAATTTCGAGACTCTCGGGACTGACGACAAGGTCTCGTCTCAGTCCAGAGACTTAAAATTATTTCCGAGACTGGACGCTCCAATAACAACAACACAATTCTGGATCACAAGCTGTTGCCCGCGACTTCGTCTGCTAAGAATAAATACAAGGTTTTTTGCTTTTGCAATTCCGAAATATCACGTAGTTGGGTTAGTTTGTACGAGCATCCCGTACACACACGCATACACAAATCACGTCTTTATCCCTTACAGGGTAGACAGAGCCTAAGGTAACAAGACCTACAGGCCACGTTGAGCAAGATTAAGGGTGTATTAGGTGGAAAATGGAATCAAAATAGTGATGGATTGCTAGCCACATCGCCTATTGTCATGTCACGGAACATTAAACTGCGCTATTTGATGTGAACTCGCTCTTCACAATTGCATACACCTAACTACATATTGTGCATATCTACAACATTGCATTCAGGCGGGTGACCTAGATTTCTGAACACGAGTATTGATTTACCCTCCATCCTACGTTATATCTAGATCTGTATTTGGACACGTTGCAGATGCAGCTACGGTATTCACAGGTACGTGAACGCTGTACATTAATGTCATCGTCACCATAACTTTAAATGAATCCGAAATACTTTAGCAAATAAGTAAACCCATCCCTCCATGCTGGTCTGGGAGTAAAGAAAAAACATGGAATGTACCAGTTGCTTCTCTTCCCGCGGAGAAGGTAAAAGCCCATCGAGGGAATGGGTGAAAATCTTAGGAATCATGTTATAGGCGATGCCGGCTAGCAACCCATCGCTATTTTGATTCCCAATTCCATTTATACGCCCACAATCGTGCCAAACGTTGCCTTTAGGTCTTGTTACCTAGGCTCTGTCTACTCCGTAAGGTATAAAGACGGTGATTTATGTTTTTATTTATTTGTGTAAACCCACCCCATTTGCAAAAAACTTTACAGCGTCAAAGGGACGATTAAATTTTTAATAAAAAATTGCGATGAAAAACTATAACGTGATTTTGTAAGACAATGTAGGTACGATTACAAAGACTCGCAGTTGCGATACCACGCGGAAATGCTGCCTGCGTGATGGGGACCCTATCTAAGGGTCCAAATTTATGTTTCTCAAACATTATCATAAATATCGTCATTGTATTTTAAGTAACAGAACTTACAGAACACGAAGGGCCTTGTTGACGGCCGAACTACATTGCAGGCGCGATTATACTCTTCTCCTTGTCCGAGACGATTTACATGTAGTAACGCTGATTGTACAGCGCTTCAGGTCACTATCTTTAAAGCTAAAAAAAAAAAACAAAAGAACCTGTCTTTTTGACAGATGTGACAATGTCCATTACGCTTTGAGTGCGCGCCAAGGTCGCTTTATAATCTCTCATTAATAATAAAAATACAGCAGTTTTATTGATAGTTCACTATATTAACTATATTCAACATAATTACGGGTTTACAGTGATGTTTGGTGTTAAATCAGCGGAATTGAGGATGGTTGAAAACTTCATACATTCCTGTAGATTTTTTCGAATACCTACCTAAGGTTTGTTTGGATAATTCGTAAGGTATGTATGCGGCAATATTATTCAAATAGAATAAGTACAAGTGCCTAGAGAATTCACATTGAACAGGTATTGAGGTAATGTGCTTTCGTTAATAGGCGGTACGAAATTGCGTCGCAATTTACTATTTTATTATTATCTTATCACTGACTACAGAAAGGTAGGTTCAAATTCAACGTCTACGTTCTGTAGTTTACATATATGCGGTTAAAATATACAATCTGGTGCGGAAAACTTGTTTATTTTATTCGTTCCGTGACCGACGTTCTGATTTCGCGGTCGTAGATCAACTCGTGTTAATGTGAATTTAAGAAGAATTAGGAAGATACAATCAAGAATAAAGACATTCAACTCAGCCCTCATTGTGGGCACTTGGATGAAGATTCAGAAAAGATGCAATAACACAGGATGAAGACATACTGCGGAGCTGACTGCCAACCTCCACTAGTTGGAGAGGCACTATGAGAGAGAGAGAAGACATACTGGAGAAGTTAGATATGTTCCTAAGTATAACCAGTTGAACTAAAATAAGTAAATATAATATTCAATCCTTAAAAGATGTCATCAATGCTACGGTACTCCTAATGAATCCGGAGATACATACAGAGCACTGTTTCAGACAGTAATGTGTAACATTTTATTGATAAATAAAGAAATAAATAATCAGAACTGTAAGTGAATTTCTAGAGATCAATAAGTAAAAAATTAACTTGAACAGTAAGTAAAACAAACTCTTTACTGTGCAAAATAAACTCCTACATAATTATTATTTACCCACAGGTATGAAATAATTGAATAAATAATAAAATTAATATCAGGGCACAATACAGGTCAATAAAATTGACCTCATGCCCCAAATTTAGCAAAGCTTGTACTGAGCCACATACACATACATAATACATTACCCTCGATTTGGGTATACACATCCATATTCTTTGGAAGTGGTTAACCTGTTCAGATTACTGGCATCTTAGCCGGGTACCTTAAAATGGGTCTACCCGGACATCAAGTCATAGTGAAACTTGTATCCGACTAAACATTTTTTTTTTCAGATCTGTGCTTTCTTATGAATGTTATTTCCTTGTCTTTTACAAGAACATATACAATATTTGGGTAGTAACTTTCCGAGAGAACAGGAGGCTATATCATTGGTGTCTCGTAGTTACCATTATAAAAAAGAAAATAAGATCACCATACTACTAAGAAAATTTTATCACAAGTCACCGGGAAGAGAAAAATATTTAGCATTATTGTAAGATAATAACAATTTTGATGTAAAATGATCCTGCCACAAAAAATACATTTGATATTGTTTGGTGGTGCAAAACAATTGACAAGTACATTTTGACAGGTTTTAGACAAATCCAGAGTATTTTGTTAAGGAATACATTTCTAGGCAGCAGAAAATATAACATATAAACATAGAGAGTTATATCCTTCTTAATTTGCAGTGTAGGATTGTATGGCTGGATTCTTGCAACTCAATTTTGAGCACATCTTCAACCATTTGAGCTGAAATTTTGCATTGTTGTGTAAGACAGTAACAAGAAAGTTGATACAGTCAACAAAAAGGTTATAAGTATTAAAGAGGTAATTTTTGATAGAAACCTTAAGATGGAACACTATTGGGCATATATTTATAACATTTGAAAGCTGCATATACTTGTTCTATACATGTTGAAGGAGGTGTAGACTGATATTAAGAATAGATTAGCCAAAGTGGAATTTTGACAATGGTGTCAACTGAAAACATTAATTGCTAGTATCTTACAAAAATACTCTGCTTATTTAAATATTATTGATTTTAATGGACTTCAAGGGAACTCACTAAATATGCATATTTTTTCTATACTTCCATGCTGGTCTGGGAGCAAAGAAAATACATAGAATGTACCAGTTGCTTCTCTTCCCGCGCAGATGGTAAAAGCCCATCAGGGAATGGGCGAAAATAGGAATAATGTTATAGGCGATGCGGCTAGCAACCCATCACTATTTTGATTCCATTTTCCATCTATACAATCACAATCTCGATAAACGGGGCCGGTAGGTCTTGGTACCTTAGGCTCTGTCTACCCCGTTGGGGATAAAGACGTGAATTGTGTGTGTGTGTGATATTAATGGACCTCAAGGAAAGTCATTCGAGTAATCGATATCAGCAATATCAAAAAGGGAACAAATAAGGCCATTCAAAGACAGGCAGGAGTGGCATAGATATTCGTTTTTAAGCTGAGATTTGATTAGTTATATAAATCAGAATCGATTAAGAGCTATTACTCTGAGAATAGACAAAGAATTATGAACCAACACTTGGTTGATATACATATACAGGGTTTAGAGCTATCACACTGAGGATAGACAGTGGCCTGTTATTGATACAAGAGTTGAGCTATGACAGCAAATAGACCATGATTCAAAAGTTATCAATAATCTATTTTCGAGTGCACATGCCTTAGCCTGTCTTTTTTATTAACATTAGCAATAAGCAATTATGTTACTTACAAATTTTGGGTCCCAGTTATCCGAATAAAGAAATTTATTATTATTATTATTATTAGCGCCATCACATAGTGGATGGACAGGCATACATAAACATACCTTAGAGCCAGCACCGAGAGGCTGGACAGGTAACGTTATATATGACCCATCACTGCAGGTCCGAAAAATTATCATAAAGAAATTTATTATTATTATTATTATTAGCGCCATCACATAGTGGATGGACAGACATACATAAACATACCTTAGAGCGAGCACAGAGAGGCTGGACAGGTAACGTTATATATGACCCATCACTGCAGGTCCGAAAAATTATCAATCAACCATTTTTGGGTAATACAGGCCTTAGCCCATCACATAGCGATTGGACAGGTAATTTATAAAATATGACCCACAGATCAAAAGGACCAAGAAAATAACACTCAAGAATTTATTTGTAGACAAGGCTTAGAGCTACCACAAGTTGCGGGTAGACGGCCGTTTCGTACATAGTTGAGCTAAATATAGTTGCGCATGACACATTGTCCAGGCCCTCCCGTACTGAAGGGAGGCCTGTGCACAACTGTTGAACATAATTATTCATCCCGGAGAAGTGGAGATGGAAGAGCTATGATTTAGTTAACGATAGGACACAAAAAATAATCATTTAACAATTGCTTCATATAATAAAATATTAATATAATACATTACATACTGGTCCATTTCTGTTACAGCGTCTGCTAACAATTGAACGAAGGCTTCGATTGAACGTCCTTTCATGTGATCCTAATTAACCCAATCGTTTCCCCAGAAATATTATTTCATTATTGGAGAACATAGAACATATATAAAGACGCAAACTATACTAAACATAGCTCAGTTGTACAAAATTGAAGATCAACTTCAATGCAGAAAACCATTATGATATGAAATAACCATCAGTGAATGGGAGCACTCATTAGGCTCGTATAAAAATTTTGAACGGTGTTCTCACTCGGGATCTGTTTGCTTCTAAATCTAATTGAAATTAAGGATTGGGCCTGAAGATTAATGCCTTCATACTTCACTGGGCTAACTTGTTTTTTATTTTTACTGATACCTATCATTCTCTGTGGCAAGGCAACCTTAAGGAATCTGGTTTCATGGTTATTACCTTATTTTTTTCTCTTACCGTTCTGAGTTTCTGGTCGTTATCACTAACATTTGTTGAAATATTCCTATTAGTATTCCCCAGGCAGGGAAAGTGAATATCCCACCAGCTTAAACTGGGCTGCAGCAAGGCTTTTGTCAGCATGACTTATTTGGGGCGAGATAGCCATAGCAGTCGATGTAATGTTACCACAAACTCAGTTACCAGAGTAGTCTACCGGGAACTGGTTGATTATTAACATTATTTAAGATTTTCTGTATGCTCTTACGTTGACCTATATCAGGAATCAATAAGTATTCTAAAAGTAAAGACTAAAGGGTTGTTACTCGGTTTTATCAAGGAAGTGGACGTCAGCAAAGTAACGTCTGTCGATAACGAATTCTAAAGAAGTTTCTAATCAATATTTTTGGAGTAGAGTTCAATTATATGACTCTTAAGGGATTTATATTCAGGTGATAAACCTCTATTGCTGTACTTAACAGATATTTGCCCTTTACTTTATAAAAAAATTATATGATGTAAACAAGATAAAATTATCATCTTTTATAATATCTTGATCGAACATTTAAAATCTTAAAGTGGAAGTGGTTGATGATGATATAATGAGAAATAAAGAGGATTAGGTATAGCATTTATACCTAACATACCATTGTAATCAAGAAGGAGTCGACGGAGCCCCGTTTCACGGGGCCCCTATTTTCGAGTTAGGATTACAAGATAACCTAACCTAACCTATAACCTAAGAATCCAGTTCTTTTAATGTCTGTGTGGTGTTTTGTTATGGCGGGGGCTGCGCCCCCGAGCCCCCCATGTGGGGGGCTCTGCCCCCCACGGCCCCCCTTTTCTCCTTCGTGGTTTACGACATTTGCTCGACAATATAAAAAGCTGTTATTAGAGATACATCAACTTCTGTGATGGCACATCACATGCCTTAGTGCAGTAATTTATCATCACTTAAGTAACGATAGTTTATGGTAATCTGGTATACTATGATGTTTAGTACATCACTATTATTGTTTTTATTAATATTGTTGGAAGGAGGGCTAAGCTGTAAAAAGAGATATTTTCCATTTCTATCGATAAGGTTACTTTCTGTCTAACCTGAGGTTGTAATAAATCATGTTTATTTGAAACCCATATTATTATTATTCACAACCCTGCCTTTAAACATCTACATGTAAATCGTCTCGGACAAGGAGAAGAGTATAATTGTATGATTAAACGAACTTACCTGAAGTGAAGTTCTATCATAATTATACGTAGCTCCTTGTCCGAGACGACGGTCCCAACCCTTCCCACTAATACTAAAGCATTATCCCAATTATAGGGTTGTTCATACCATACATCTTCAAACGTAATGACATTGTCACATCTGTCAAAAAGACAGGTTCTTTTGTTTTTTTTTTTTAGCTTTAAAGATAGTGACCTGAAGCGCTGTACAATCAGCGTTACTACATGTAAATCGTCTCGGACAAGGAGCTACGTATAATTATGATAGAACTTCACTTCAGGTAAGTTCGTTTAATCATACAATTTTCAGCCCGTAAATCGGATTGCTGGACTGTTTTTCGTTTGTTTTGAACTTTTTAAAAATTAAAGAGACCAAAACAAACGAAAAACAGTCCAGCAATCCGATTTTATTATTAATTAAAGAGACTATAGAATAATGAACAACAATGTCATACAGCCAAGCCGAGGAGTGCGCGTTTTGTTCGAGTCGAACGTTTTATCATTGTCTCAAAAAGCTTACAGTGACAGATGCCATAAAAAAAAACTAAAGAAAAAAGGCGGGAACGTGAAAGCCACCTAAGCGGCGAGGAAGTTTAGTGCAAAATGTATTTTTATTTCCTCAGTGTTTGAGAAAAACATTATATCTGCCTCAGGTCGATGAGTACTTTACTTGATTAAAAACACGAACCGCAGGTGAGTGTTTTTTAATGTTGCGAATCCAGGAATTGGCTACTTCCCAGGCCTCGGCATTAATCTCCTATTAATTATTAGCATAAGTTTTATTATTATTAAGCAATTTTTAAGGTAACTTTATCAATGCTTTTGTAATCATTTTCAAAGCAAATTAAAGCATTCTGTTGATTTATTACATAGTTTAATGATGGAAAGATGTCCATAGCAATGTCAGTAGGCCATTTAGCCGGTTCTTCGGACTCTAGGCCAAGGTTGATTGAGTCATTCGGTACACACGTGTAAGTGAAACTGAGCACGTGACTTTCGGTACAACCTTTTGTAATATTAATATGTCACGTTGACCTGTGACTTTGCACTATGAGCATCTAATTGAATGCAAGTCTCGACCGTATGGTGGTATGCATACAAAGTATTTTAGAGTTACTAATCATGCTAAACGTGGCCTTAAGGTTTTGTTACATTAGAGCAGGGGATGGCGAACCTTTTTTGTTGGACGTGCCATTTTTTCACAAATAAAGTAATTGGCTCTGACCTGTCATCAAAGACCCTGTTGTCTTAAGAGTTTGTTGTTATTTTACCGTCATATGACCAGATTGCCCGTTTTCCGCCCTATTTCATAATAAAAGAATCATAAGTTGGCGATTTAATGGACAAAAATAAACCTTTTTTATTATTGGCCTCCCAAAATTATTTTGAAGCGTGCCAACAGTGGCACGCGTGCCATTGGTTCGCCATCCCTGCATTAGAGATTACCCTTTCAGGACCCCTTCGACTTTCGTCTGTCAGTCAAAACCCTTTTCCTTGGAAACTAACGCGTCAAGTTGGAAGTTAATTAATACGAAACAAGTACTAATAAAGTAACCAACTATATTTGCATGACCAATTTGTTTTGGTATTATGCAGAACAAAATAATCATCCGAAATCGCTGATATATCAGTGAAAACTGCATTGTCGTCAGATTAAACTCAAGTGGTGATACAGACCGTCACATGACTTTGTTTCACGCAATGAACTAAATTATAAGCATGTGAGATGAGAGACTGATCGCGATAAACGCATGCGCACTCTTTGATGATAAAAATAAATCCTTTACAAGTGCTATTTGTGAATGTCGAGTACAGAAATAAATTTTTGGATTACAGTATTGAGAAAGCATGTGATCTCTTTTGTTGTTCGTGTTTGGAGATCGATGATTAGATTATTAAATGATTCACGGAAACAGAAGAAGTTTATTCTACGGGATGGATCTGATGACCTTTAACAAGCTCGCAATATTTCGACGCAGGGATTATAATTATCTTATCCTATTGGTTAAGTAAATATTTTTTTCTCAAAGATGCAATGAAATGTTAACCTTACGTTCCAAATAATAGGCCGGGACGTATCACGTCGCGGGCGCGGTTAGACAAGGTGGTATGTAATGGATTTTCATACAAAATGGCAGGCCTAGGCCTGCAAAGCGATCGTCTATTGTTTCATGTGCCACAGCATCATGACGTTTAGTTTATAGGTCATTTTTATTATTATTCATCCCTTTTGGGGTAGGCAAAGGAAACAGGGTCCATACAGCCAAGTCTTTATAGGTCAATGGCATCATGATATTCAGCTTTAAAAAAAACATAAGCAATATTTGCTTTCTTTGCAATTTTAATTACATAAAATCAAAAATTACATAAAAACGATACATAATTAACACATAAGATTAATTTTAAATTGAAACCTAACTAGGTACGGAAATATTTAAATCTCATTTCATTGTCATCTTAATATCAGCGGTGTAAACGTCAGCACAATCAGCGTAAAACGAAACGTACATTTAAAAAAAAAACACATTTTGGTGGGAAAATAAAAAAACACTAATCTTTTGTTCATTGTTGATTTTGATAAATTTTAAATATGAGTTCCGACGAAAATAGTGACAGAGAAATGTATCAAATGTAAACAGGGTAGGTCTCAGTCGTCACAATTGACAAGTGTCGTTTTTTTATTTAATTATTGTAATTATAAAGCATTGCCTACAATGCCATGAAATCTTGTTTTACTAGTTTAGATTTTAGTTGCCTTACAAATAAATACTGTTTTTTTGAAGTTTTTTTATTTATTTCATTGCATGTTTGAGAAAAGCACTATACAAGCCTCGGCCGGGACAGGGGTTGCCGGCCTCGTACCATGCCGGCCTCGTGTACCACTCGGCCGTCAAACTTACTCGGCCTGCAACCCCTTACTTCCCGGCCTTTGCAGTAATGTACTATTTCTCAAAGATGCAATGAAATGTTAACCTTACGTTCCAAATAATAGGCCGGGACGTATCACGTCGCGGGCGCGGTTAGACAAGTGGTATGTAATGGATTTTCATACAAAATGGCAGGCCTAGGCCTGCAAAGCGATCGTCTATTGTTTCATGTGCCACAGCATCATGACGTTTAGTTTATAGGTCATTTTTATTATTATTCATCCCTTTTGGGGTAGGCAAAGGAAACAGGGTCCATACAGCCAAGTCTTTATAGGTCAATGGCATCATGATATTCAGCTTTAAAAAAAACATAAGCAATATTTGCTTTCTTTGCAATTTTAATTACATAAAATCAAAAATTACATAAAAACGATACATAATTAACACATAAGATTAATTTTAAATTGAAACCTAACTAGGTACAGAAATATTTAAATCTCATTTCATTGTCATCTTAATATCAGCGGTGTAAACGTCAGCACAATCAGCGTAAAACGAAACGTACATTTAAAAAAAAAACACATTTTGGTGGGAAAATAAAAAAACACTAATCTTTTGTTCATTGTTGATTTTGATAAATTTTAAATATGAGTTCCGACGAAAATAGTGACAGAGAAATGTATCAGATGTAAACAGGGTAGGTCTCAGTCGTCACAATTGACAAGTGTCGTTTTTTTTTTTAATTATTGTAATTATAAAGCATTGCCTACAATGCCATTAAATTTTGTTTTACTAGGTAGTTTAGATTTTAGTTGCCTTACAAATAAATACTGTTTTTTTGAAGTTTTTTTATTTATTTCATTGCATGTTTGAGAAAAGCACTATACAAGCCTCGGCCGGGACAGGGGTTGCCGGCCTCGTACCATGCCGGCCTCGTGTACCACTCGGCCGTCAAACTTACTCGGCCTGCAACCCCTTACTTTGCAGTAATGTACTATTTAAAAGGTATAAAGGCGTTTTAATTACTGATATTTATGCAATTACTTCTTAAATAGAATGAGTATTATGCGTCTGAAATATTATTCATAACAAACACCCCGTACGATAATTCACTGGAATATAAAAACATAGCTATTGAAGTTAATAAAAATGTAAAAAAAAAATAGTTTTCACATAACACTCACAAAAAATAATAAATTATTCCTATGTTTCTGAAAAGGTTCTGCGCCTCTGGTTTCAGCGATCGACTCGGCTAGAACAAGTGTGTGTGAAGTTCCCAATCCGCACTGGGCCCGCGTGGGAACTATAGCCCAAGCCCTCTTATTGTGAGACGAGGCCTGTGGGACGCTTATAGGCTGGAGATGAGATGAGACAGACTGTAATATAGATTTTGTTACGATTTTCCTGTTCCTTTTGGCTTATGTGAATCATGATAGAACTAATCTGGTAAGATTGACAAGAATATATTGCACTTATTATGTCCATTTTATCTATTTAAATACTTCTGAGTAAAAGGTTTAGTCATTTTGTGATCAGATTGTTACTGAGTTATATTTTAAAAAAACAACGAGAAACATGAAAGGCGCTGCTCATCATCACTACATAGTATAAAATAAAGTCGTTTTCTCTGTCCCTATGTCCCTATGTATGCTTATATCTTCAAAACTTACACATCGGATTTTGATGCGGTTTTTTTAATAGATAGAGTGATTCAAGAGGAAGGTTTTTATGTATAATTCTACGCAGACGAAGTCGCGGACAGAAGCTAGTTTCTATATAAAATTAAAAGTAATTTGTCCTTTCATTTTACGTCTTTCCATCCACAAGAACTTTGTCTCAAACATTACCGCATGATTTAAAAAAAAAACGGACGGGTTGCACTCCGGGAGTACCTACCAGCACAAGTGAAAACTACACACACGCACACTCGAGCAAAAAAAACACCAAAAAAGTACACAACGCACTTCAAAAAAAAAGAAAAAACTTTTTGTAGATGAGATTTGAACCGCGGTCACCGGAGGGAACGCACTGTTCCACGCCTTATGCCACTTGCGTTGCGTAGTTTTAAAGATCTAAGCATACGGACAGACAGACCGACAGACTTTGTTTTATACTATGTAGTGAAAGTGACACCTTTAAACAAGCAATTCTTTATATTATTGTAATCTGAATCTCGGAAACGGGTCCACGATTTTCATGAAATTTTGTATGCAGGGGGTTTGGTTGGAGGGCAATAAATAAATCTAGTTACGTTTTATTTATAGAAAACGTACCAAATAAAATACCAAGCAATTAAAGCTCGGTTATCCAGGTACGTACTGATATACTCGTATTATATGAGGTGTTAATAAGAATAAGAAAAGAATGAGAAAACTTTATTTCACCACAGAAGTTACAAAGTGCATAACAAGGACACACTGTTACACAGAGTGTTGACTAGATGACTGATATTGAAGATACTTTAGAGAAACACCTCATCAACCCATAAAATAAATGTAATTCATGTTCTTCATGCAGAATTGGTAGGTACATTGACACAAGGAAAATTAGAAAAATAAAAAATATATGACAAGTCATTCAAAATTTGAAGGTTTCGCGCCAGCCAGTATGGTCCTACGTCCGGCGCTTCATCTAGGTTGTAACACAGAGATAGCTAGATGACATTTTAGCGGTAAGTGAAGCAGCGGCCTTCGCACTAGGCTCTGGCTCTGTATCGCGAGTGCCAAGTGAAGTAAGTTAAGTGAAGTTAAGTTTAAGGGCGGGGTAGAAATGTCACATAATATAAGCAAAACAAATAAATTGTAGGTGGTGTCCCACTGAAGATAATATGGGCGTTATTACTTCTGATTGTCTCTTTATCTCCGAAATTCATTCCGAAGCATTACGTATTCTATGACAAGAAATGATAATAAAAAAAACAGTGAATATTTTGTTCGAAATTTGTGGATGTCTTCTATTTAAGTGTCCGTGCTTTGTTTTGTGTGTTTGATATCGTAAAAGACAAAAATTTCATTATGTTTTGACAGACATTACCTAAAGTCATAAGATTAACAAAATCAGACATTGACATCAAATTCTTTATCTGTTAATTGTGTGAATTTATCAGATTAATCTGATGTTAGTACCTATCATAATTTCGAATTGGAAAACAAAACTTAAATTGTTAAACGACACTGAAAATTAGAACACAGAAAAATCCGAAAAGTAAAGCTATGTCATTGCGTGACGCCTGCCCCTACACCGCCCATAGCTGGTGGGTAAGCCTTCGAATGTACTTTAGCTATCACGTCACCTTGTTACTATGCGATTTTTTGTCACCAAGCGTCATCTGTTTGAATGATGTCTGTACGACACAATTACAAACTCCCGTGGAACATTTACTTTACTGCTCACCACGGACAAGAGACGCTGTTTTTCAAATGATAGGTACCTACTATCAAATGAGTCAAGTATATTTACTTCTTGATTTTTTTATATTTACTTTTACAACAAAACTTATTCTCCGATCGACTCTGTTATGTGTCTATTTATATCTCCATTTATTATAAATGTGTGTTTAATGTATAATATATTATGTATTTCAGTACTTAGTATATTAATATATATTCTAAATTGCACCACCTGCTCAGATCTGTTCTGTTCTCGAGTCCATTATGGTTGCCTGGAAGAGATCGCTCTGTAGCGATAAGGCTGCCTATTGTTACCTTGTAATATTCTGTATACCTTTTTTCTGTTTTGGTTGTTATATGTGGTGTTCAATAAAGAGTTATTGTATTGTATTGTATTGTATTGTAAAGAGCTCACGAGCCTACCGTTACTGGATTTTAATTACTGTAAAGTAAAACACTTGCGTTTACACGGTACCCGGCTTGCCGCGAGCGGAACGCCACGCCACACTAGGGTTTCTGGTTGGCCAGTGGGCGTCGCGGTGACACCATAGTGCTCCCGTAACGCCCACAGTTCATGCCCAGGAGGGAACGTGTGTGTTTTTAGACGGTAGGCCTCTCCCCTCCTTCCATAGGGAAGGCAGCGGCGAGCTGGAGAGCCCGGCATACCCCCGTTGCTGCCCCGAGCGCGGGAATGCATAAGGCGCATTTTCCACACGTAAAAAAAAGGGTTTATGGTTACTGTAACGTGCAACTGTTACGGTTACAGCGCGCAAATGTGTACCCGGCTTTAGATTTTACAGCGACCTCAGAGACAGGGGATATAATCTCACGTCGTAAGTTAGTCATTTCCTCTTTGAAATTGGTGTGGATAAAACGTTTGAGACTGCCATCATCTCTTGTGTAATTGTGTACATTGACGACTGTATCATTTGTTGTGTACTTACAGATAGTATCGGAGTTGGGACGAATTTCAACTACAAGCGGGAGGGGAGGGGAGGGGTTTACGACAATTGCTTAGTGCGTGCCAAACTCTATTCAGCGGAAAGGACAGAGCTGAGCTATATAGCTGCCTAACTGTGTCCCTTCCCTTGCGCTGAATAGAACCTGAAGCCCTATTTTTGAAAGCACAGCACTCGAAAGTGGTATAAATCAGCTTATATCTCCAAAACTACAGCTCTAATCAAAGTTTTGACTAGTTCACAAGATTAATGAGAGCTGTGATTGTCTTCTATTCTACTCGTATTTCAAATTCAGCGCAATTTTTTACCACTTCCGAGTGGTATTTGTACCTAAAAATGCGCCTTTTGTATTGACTCTCTGTTGACATTTGCATACACCTAATCTATTAATTAAATATTGTGTAAATCTACAATGATGTATCTTAATTAATGTACTTCCATTCTGGTCTGGGAGCTAAGAAAAAACATAGAATGTAACAGTTGCTTCTCTTCCCGCGCACTTGGTAAAAGCCCATCGAGGAAATAGGCGAAAATCTTAAGAACCAAATAAGGCGATGTGGCTAGCAACCCATCACTATTTTCATTCTTCCCCGTAAGGGATAAAGATGTGATTTTAACTTTTTTTTTTTTTAAACTCCTGGTTTATTCACTTTTATTTTAATCATGAAGAATTTGAGAGGGGAATTCCGTTTAATTTATCAAGCACTACACTTGTTATGAGCAACGTGACTGACTGGTAGTCAGGTGACTGACTGACAGGCTGGTCATTGACTGATAGACGTCGCAGGTAAAGCGTGAACTACTGGAGCATTAGACTTGAAACTTGACTGTCTTGAGGATCACATGTCATAGAGACGAATAAAGGATTTCTGTTTTTGTATCGAAGTGGTTTTATTTCTATTGGACACAGTGGCGTAACTATAACGTCTGGGGCTCCTTCCTCAATATAAAGAAGTGCATCAGCGTCCCTTCTGTGCTCTAAGCCAAGCCAGTTCGGGGGCCGTAGAGCTAGGGGCCGTGGCATTTTGCCACTCCTGCCACCCTATAGTTACGCCACGGATTGGACACGTCATAAGCATTCAAGTATGTAATTTTAGCGATATCGTTTCACAAAAATAGACATAATTTCATGATTTGGTGTTTTTTTTATCTGCCACTTTTTTTTTATCTGCCACTTTTTTTTTATCTGCCATTTAGCTTTTTGTATTTATAAAACAGAGCTAACCAAACTTAACGTATGTAAGCCAAGTTACTCAGTAAATGTTTGCCAAATTATAACCATATCCCCGATACTATTTTATAACTAAAACTAGCTTCTGCCCGCGACTTCGTCTGCGTAGAATTATACATAAAAGCCTTCCACTTGAATCACTCTATCTATTAAAAAAATCCGCATCAAAATCCGTTGTGTAGTTTTGAAGATATAAGCATACATGGGGACATAGAGTAGTGCTAAAACATTTCTTAATAATCTTAGATGGATTATCAAACGGAATGAACAAAATTTTACATGTACTCACATTTACAGGAAAAAACCTACCTCTAGATCTACGTCGTAGCAATAAAACGGTACATCTGTGTATACAACAGAATTATTGACTTAAGTTCTAGGCAAAAGCAATTTTAAGGAATGAAATCACGAATTTCCCACTTAATGTTTGCATAGCACACAACGGCGATATAAATATTTTTGATTGTAGAAGATAAGAAGGCAAACATCCCTCTTCATGTACTGGTGGATGTAAACACTGTCCTCTGGCTGGGTACGTCTCAGAATGAAAGGAGCTTGCCTATAGTTCGTCCAATCATTTATTTTCTCGATGACAGATGTAGTTTGATAGTTATAGTGTTGTGACCTAATAAGTAAGTAGTTGAGAAGTATTTAGCTATGGAGTGAATAAAACAACCTACTTACTTGAATGCTAATTTATTACTAAGCGTGCAAAATGGCCGAATGACAATTGCGCGCGTTTGTTTTGGTATTCGAAACAAATACACATCATTTCTCCACCGTTAATTTTAAGACCTGACAAGAAAAACACAAAATAAACATCTCGCAGCATATTTAATAATTACACTATACCTTATAATCAATTTTTTATCGATACAATATCGATATTTCAATCATAACATCACTATTTGTAATCCCATAGAATGTAACTTTATGAAAACGTTTATTGTTTATGCACTTTAAAAAGATATCACTGCATATATGGACTCAATTTGTTTTAGATGAATATTATATGAGATCAAGGAACAAAATTAGGCAGTTGTCATATTTTTTATACCTCGCATTTAAAAGTTAATTTTTGCGTAAAAAGCGCAGTTACATTCTACGGGAGCTTTCATCGAGAAAATAAATTATTCTTATCTATTCTATGCCTTTTTTTTTAACGGAGAGGAAATCTTTATGGATGCCCTAGGCACGGGGACGCCTAGGGTTATGTGGGACTCCCCCCCGAAGGGGTATACCCGAACTAAAAACTCTCCGGCGTTGCCTCAATCCGGTGCGATGGGGACAACAACAACCACAAACGATGCGAAGACGATCCTGGCTGGGTCACCAGAACTCCACTACCAGTTTATTGTATTGTCATCTGACTTCCACATGTATGCAAAATTTCAGGTCAATTGGATGAGGATCTGCTTCAAATTTGAGTCGCAAGATTCCACCCGGACAAACATACATACATACATAGGTTGCAAGTTAATATAAAGCTTGTATGAGAATTAGTGTCATGTAGGTTGCGTCGTCGGTTCAATGAATTGTTAAGTCTAATTTATGAAACGATCATTAATACATTTATGTCTAGTATATGATAATCTTACTCTGGTTTATTTTCACAATCTTATCAGTGTTTTGAATCGGAATATGTGTATTAAATCTAAATTGTTATGTTGTTTTCTTGGAAACAATTAACTGTGAATTAGATTCTTCTAGTGATTGTATTTTTAACTCTTTATTGTACCTACATAAAACAATGTTGGGCCATGTTATTTAGTTTGTGTCAAATCTCATATTTCGATTAAACGAAACGCTCAAAGCTCTGGGGCCCAATTTTTGAAAACACGAGTGAAAATACTACTCGAAAGTGGTGAATTGAAAATACGAGTAGCATAGAAGACAATCACAGCTCTCATTAATCTTGTGAACTAGTCAAAACTTCGATTAGAGCTGTAGTTTTGGTGATATAAGTTGATTTAAACCACTTTCGAGTGGTAGGTACTCTCGAGTAATGTTCTTTCAAAAATCGGGCCCCTGCATTGGCCTAAGGGCATTTTTGATACACTAGAAAGTGGAAAAAATTGTGTATTGCTAAAAACTACATACGTACACAAATCACGTCTTTATCCCTCACGGGGTAGACAGAGCCTAAGGTAGCAAGCACCTACAGGCTACACTTAGCAAGATTGTCGGCGTATAGGTGGAAAATGGAATCAAAATAATGATGGGTTGCTAGCCTCATCGCCTATAACATGATTCCTATGAACTTCGCCCATTCCCTCGATGGGCTTTTATCCGGCGCGGATAGAGAAGAAACTGGTGCATTCTCTGTGTTTCTTTGCTCTCAGACCAGCATGGAAGAACTTGTTTGTAATAGACCTAATCAAATTACAATTTGATTTGTGTTTGTAACAATTACAAGTGCATTTGGAGCAGACGTACGTGTATTGAAAAGCAAATATGAGGTAACAGATAAAGTCCGAAACCAAACAAAGATGGCGGCGTTATGACTTGTCAAACACAACATGTTGCATAACACCGTCATTAGAAATCTACCATTCAAAATGGAACTGTAAATACATCACTACAAGACACAAAGTGGTCGTCGATTCGCAAAGTGTACTTAAGGCTTATTGAGTAGGAAACGATATTTTTTCAGAGAATTAGTGACATTATTTACTAAGTACAAATATTCTAACCATCCAATATCCATGCTGGTCTGGGAGCAAAGAAAAAACATAGAATGTACCAGTTGCTTCTCTTCCCGCGCTGATGGTAAAAGCCCATCGAGGGAATGGGCGAATATCATATGAATCATGTCAGGCGATGTGGCTAGCAACCCATCACTATATTAATTTCCCTTTCCCCCTATACGCTCTTAATCATGCTAAACGTGGCCTTAAGGTAACAAACAACCTTAGGCTCTGTCTACCCCATAGGGGATAAAGAGGTGATATATGTATGTATTTTCGAGTGTGTTTTCAAAAATCTGCCGCTATCGTCTCATTTGAATATTCTCATTATCTCGTTAGGTACTTTATTATAATTATTTTCAACCTACGCTTAACTTAAACTATTTTTAACCTCAACCCGTTTAACATAACCAGATTGTTAATTAATATTCGATAGTTGAAGAATGTCGAATCACTACGTTGCCAATGATGCAGTTTCAAAAATAAGTATCTCTTTATCTGTCTGGCGAGATGGTTCAGCCATTAGCCAAGAGATGGCGGTGCAAATTATGAGTGAAATATTTAAGTATTTATCATAACGACTTGGCTGAGTGACTATAAAGCTTGAGGTCCCGGATTCAATCCCCGGCCAGGGCAGATAATTGTTTAAAAAATACGAATGGTCGTCCTCGAGTCTTGTATGCTTAACATGTTATTTAAGTATGTATGTTTATCCGTTGTCTAGTACGCATATTACAAGCTCTGCTTTTTGTATTGGGACTAGGTCAATTATTATTGTCCTAAAGTTTTTTTTTCTCTCTTAGTTAAGACCCCGCTAGAGTTATATATCGCTGCAAAAAACTCTGTGTAACAAATTACACGAAATTTGGGCGCCGGAAAGCAGTTGCTTTAGTTTGTCCAAATCTGAACACATAAAATCAGTTTCATAAATTATTCTTGTAACTACGTAGTTTGTTTTTTTAAATATAAAAAGCATTTATTGAGAAAATAAAAGACCCAATGCCATGAAATTTGTAATTATATAAAACCTACCTACCTTCTATTTTAAATTTATTTTATTAGCCATTACAGATAGATAATTGAGGATAAAGTCTGTCAGCGAGGTGGGTAAGGTCTTTATTATAATATGCAATGCCGGTCGGTTAATAGGTGGTCATTAGAAAAAAAAACAAATTATGAAAAAAAACAATATGAAATTGTATTAATTGCGGCCTCCCTTCCTATACTAATCTGAGAAAAAGTAAATGAAAAAAACTTACCGTAGCTTTTGCACAAAATAAACGTGACTCGCACAAAAATTATAACAACTAGAACACAAATAGGAATAAGTCCCAAATAATGAGGGTCCGTTCTAGAATCTTCTATTTTAATATCAATCGAATTGTGATCGTCCATTTTGAAGCACTTATAAAAAATCCTGGCAACTTCGGAGATTCGATTAAAAAAACATTTGAATTAATAAATTCACTCGCGTTCTGTTTTTAAATTTGACACTTATTAAGGCGTCTTACTGCGTTCGAGCTGACCGTTTTTATGTCTAATACTCAGTATCAAAAGGACTTATTTATTTATTGATAAAGCTATCGCAAATTACCGTTTATTTGGCGGCTTGAATGGAGCGTTCAAGTAACGAAACTAATCTGTAGAGATGTCTGTGAGTGACGGCGTGATTCTTTCATTGATAAAAACCTTCGCGGGTTAGTCTCCTTGGTGGCTAAGGTCAAGCGTGATCGGTTTTTACCGCTCGTTTTTTTTCTATGCGGCCAGTGCTGTTACAAGTTTTGAATAGTTTTTGTTTATAATAATTCTACATTTACTATTATACACTTCCTTGCTGGTCTGGGAGCAAAGAATTAACATAGAATGTACCAGCTGCTTCTTTTCCCTCGCAGATGGTAAAATCCCATTGAAAATCTTAGGAATCATGTTATAGGCGACGCGGCTAGCAACCCATCACTATTTAGATGCAGATAATTAATACTTAGTACCTAACTATAACAATTTCTATAATTTTAAGGGTAACTAAAGCCACCAAAATTAGATTTTTTTAATTTTGCATAATGTCGCACTTGAAACATTTTTGTAATTATAATTTTATTTCATTTCATTTAGTTTTTCCATTCTACATAAAATATTTTTGTTTTTAAAGTGACAACTTCTTTAGCGACATTGTGCATTTTTTGGGATGGGTAAAAAATGTTAAACTCGCGTCAGGGCATTTGACTGATCGAAAATTCGTTAGACGGAGGGAGAGTAGACCGCCGTCGCGGCGTAGGAGAGGAAGTAATATCCCCCTCTCTTTCTACCGCGCTTGCGCAAGTGTGTGTGTGTAGTTATTTTGCATCGAATGTCGCAACTGAATTATGACTCACTTCAAATGGTGTAATTGACTTGAAATTTAGTCCCAAATGACATGTACAGAGCTCCGATGACAACGCAAAAATCAAGTATCGTCAGCAAAAAATACATCTATAAATACATTAGATGCGCACCATGGACGACCTCAACATCATGTATTACGGACACGTTGCCAGCCTAGAGAGCTGAGGCCTCGCGTGCCAGTGATTTCACTGACTGTCCTTACTCTCCACGTCGAAACACAGCAGCGCAAGGACTGCTGCTGCTTAGGGTCACGATTAATGAGTAAGCTAGCAGTACCGGATAGACCTTACACAAGACTTCCCATAAAATTATTATGTATGTTAGTTAAACAGTATAATAATATAATATGTATGTAAAAGCCCATCGAGGGAATGGGCGAGTCTTAGGAATCATGAAAATTAAAATTAAAATTATTTTTGCAAATTGGCCGCCAAGGAATCTTTTACATGTCTTTTTGAAAATACCAGCGCATTCGGAAATACCATGATTGCTAAGAAGAACGCGCCGCAAGCAACTTGGCAGAAAGTCATTTTTTCAAAATAAAATTTATGTTATAGGCGATGCGGCTAGCAACCCATCACTATTTTGATTTCCCTTTCCACCTATACACCCTTAATCATGCTAAACGTGGCCTTAAGGTTTTGTTACCTTAGGTTCTGTCTACCCCGTAAGGGATAACTACGTGATGTATGTATGTATGTATGTCCATGTGGAAATCGGGATAAAAAGCAGCCTATGTGTTATTCTGCCCATGTGCTATAAGAGCCCGACAGGGGAAGAGGGGTCATATGACCGTGTTCTACCGTACAACGTTGCCGACATTTTTGTTACAAGATTTTTGAATGCGTGTTTATTACTTTGACTGTAGGTACATTTATCTAAATTCATCCAGCCGTTTTGCACGAAGGAGTAATAAACTCACAAACATTAAGGATTTAGTCACTGGTTCATGTTTTACTTCCACATCCATTTTTCCATTGTGTCTGTGAAATATGTACTTAAGTGTATTATTTGTACATTATTTGTTCACCGCACGATGCCCCGAGTTCAAGGAGACTGAACCACTTAGTACTAAACACCAAGTTATTGCGTGAATTGCGTTCTTTTGTTAGAGTTAGATCCTACACACATATATCACGTCTTTATCCCTTACGGGGTAGACAGAGCATAAGGTAACAAAACCTTAAGGCATTTAGCATGATTAAGGGCGTATAGCGTAGCTGGAAAGGGAAATTAAAATAGTGATGGGTTGCTAGCCGCATCGCCTATAACATGATTCTAAGACTTTCGCCCATTCCCTCAATGGGCTTACTAGACTGCTGGACTAGGTTAGTACATAGATAAATAGTGTAAACTACGATATTAGATCGACGCTAAAATAAATGAGATGAGGCCAAAATTTTTTGCAGCTTTCTGCGTGTGATAAAAAAAAAAATCTCCTGCCTATATAAACACTGGGGGACTGGGACTACGAGGGAATGGGCGAAACTTTTAGAATCATGTTATAGGCGATGCGGCTAGCAACCCATCACTATTGTGATTTCCCTTTCCAGCTATACGCCCTTAATCATGCTAAACGTGGCCTTAAGGTTTTGTTATCTTAGGCCCTGTCTACCCCGTAAGGGACGAAGACGTGAAATGTGTATGTATGTATTTATCTCATTACCTGTAAAATTTATGTACAAAAAGAATTATACATACATACATACAAGTTTAGTGAGAACTCGAATTGCGATGCGTGGCCAATATGAAGCCAATCGGCGTAGATTCTTGTCGAGTTTGAAATGTAAACAGAATTGTCACCTGTCAAAGACTATTGTCGAGATGACGGAAAAGGGGCCAGGGTCGACTACATAAATACATACACATACATTTTGTGTTTTTAATGCTGACAACATTATTTTTTTCTCTAATTATTGTTATCCTTATTGATTAGCGTCACCATTAAAAGCTAAAGCTGCCTTGATCATGGACTGATGAAGGTTTTGATTGATTACAATTACGAGGATTCTAAATAATAACAAAGATGCGTCATACAGCGACATCTGTGTTTAATGTTTCAAACTACAGATCGGACTGGAAACCAGCTTTGTGTAATTTTTAGTTCCCCTACTCGCCCCTAGATAGCGTTAAAATAAATTACAATATCACGATTGGATAGCATTATTGTTTTACAAATTTTGATGCAAAAGTAGAGACAGTGTTACAAAATGAGTTTTAGCTCATCACCAAATATTGCTAGAACTGTAGACGTAGATCAATTATGTTGTTGTCTGGATAAAAATCTTCGGCGCTATTTCTACTTTTTTAATCAGGGAAAAAATACTTATTCATTGACAATTAAAAATACTATGTAATGCCGTAGATTAAAGCGAGCTCATAATACAAGACTAGTCCTTAGAAAGTTTGTCTATCTGCCTTTTGTTCAACGGCTTCTGCTCCTCCCCTGATAAGTTATTTTCGCGCGAGCCATCTTGCTTTACCGGAACATTGGAGCAGGGATGTTGCGAATATTCGCATCCGCATCCGCACATGCGGAACATCCGCATCAATTTCGACATGCGCATCTGCATCCGCATCCGCATAAATTGATGCGGAGCTGAAGCGGATGCGGATGTGTAGCAGGTCGCGACATGAAATAAAGGGGAGGGAGCGAGTGGCACGTGTCGACCGCGCGTGCTGATTGACCAATAGGAAAGCGGTAATTTTGTTTCGGACTTTGGTGAATCGGTGACGGTGACGGTGACGCGGCTCGCTACTGTTTTGTTGTGACAACTGACAAGATCTGACTCGCGCTACTGTGTTTTTTTAACTCTACCAACCCAACACTAAATTTTTTTATACAGATCCGCATCCGCATCCGCATCCACGGATGTGAGCCTCTTAAAATCCGCATCCGCATCCGCATCCGCGGATGTGGAAAAAAGTAAATCCGCAACATCCCTCCCTGCATTGGAGCTACGCCAAAATCCGAAATTCGAAAGTGCGTATCGCATAGCTTGTGGGGTGTGTTTTTGAGGTCAAAATGATGCGATGTGTGACGGTCCGTCACTAGTATGTCAAAATTATAGGTACTTAGTACATTTTTCATTATTGTCTCAAAAAATATCAAAGGCGTTGCCGGCCGATAATCAAGGGGGGGGGGGGTGAAGGGGGCCCAGGAGAAGTATAGTATAGCGTCTATCGGTAGGTCACAGTATGGCTACACACTACAACTTTCGATTCTCTAGGGGGCTGCCTGGGGGGCTGCCCTCCCCCTGCCTCCCCTTGGCGACGCCCTTGGAAATTATTGTTAGCAATTTTTTTTTACAAAATGAATACAGTCCTGATTTTGTTTGATAAAAGTTCTTTCGGCTTATCTCTCTGTTGTGATAGTAATCGAGGATAACACTTGACCAGATCGGTCACAACGCTCGAATATACATCCGCCTTTCTTTTTCTCTTTTAGAAATTGCTCGTTAATGTGCAGCGGACTTAAAAAGGTGCTGGTAGGTACTTTGCACAAAACGACCTCGCGGTTCAAAAAAAAAACTTACCGAACAATTCGAAGCATCTCAAACACACACAAGTGAGAGAATAGAGCACCACAATCATGAAAAACGGTAGAAAAAGCACAAGAGACTCCATGGTCGTACGTCGCGAATTGGACTAGTGAAAGAATATTATCGAAAATAGGTACTGACAAATTGATACGACCTATCTGATTCGATAGGTATTAATTACGGGTGATAAGAATGGGGAAGTCAAGTCACTCCGATAAATGCTTGGGTATAATGAAATTAGAAGTAGCTTGAGATTTCACAAATAAATACCTCAATTAATAAGCTTCTGTCAACATTTTTATTTATGAATACAAGCTTTTTTGGCTGCCTGTACTTGCATTGTCATCCGTCCTAAATAAGTGTACCAAATTTCAAGTTAATCGGGCCAACCGTTGAAGAGTTCCGTCCTGCGGAGACGGTCCTGGATGGCTCACCAGAACTCATCTAACAGATTATTGTATTGCATGTGACTTACATAAGTTTGCAAAATTTCAGCTCAATCGGTTGAAGATATCAGCTTCGAAATTGAGTCGCAATATTCCACCCGGACGAACGTATCTACTTTTTTTTTGCAAGCTTGTAATAATAAAAACAGATTAATGTGTGTTTGCTAAGGTACACACAGCAAAATAATGCGGTTAGCACAGCCACGCACACGTCTATGCGTGTTGAGTATCGACATGAACGTTAAGTAGAATCTATGACATGTGAATGTGTGAGTGAGTTCGATCATAAAATCTACCCCCTAAGTACAGATTTTTTAGCAACAAGATGAATGAGCAATGTCACTGTAAATTACCTGTTTATTGAATAAACAACAACTAACTATAAAATAACAATGAAGAAAGTTACAACTATTTAAGTTAGTTTATAATAAATTAAGTAAAAAATAATTACAAATTAAATGAAAATAATCCCCGCCGGTATCGTGTCACACTCAAAGGCTGAAAATGCAATATCTCCGGTTTCAGTTACTTCTACAAAAATAATGTAAAAGTATTTTTTTTATTTAGACTGTCCTAAAAATATTTTACCTAATCTTACATTGGATATTGTCATCCCCAGTGTAAGCGAGAGAACCGAATCGAAGCTTCCTTCGACCTTGAATCTTCAAATTTATGCAATCCCACGCATTGAACTATTATTACTAGCGAAGAGTAGTTACCATCTCACTGATGCGACGATGTTATATTATTATTTCTCAACAAGTCTGCAAAAAGCAATATTCCTCACAACCAGCACGGCCATCGAAATAACATCCAAAAATGTCATTTTATTATTACTATTTTATATCCCGTTTTCTTCGGATACGAACCCGGTTCACTAAAGCAGAAGTCAAATCTTCGACCTGTCTTTGACCGCTAGGCCACCGAGGTATGCAAGTTACATGGTGAATGTATGAATTATGTTCAATCTGCGACTACTGTATTGCAATTTGTGTAAATAGCTGTTTTATGAGCTTTGAAATAAGGTTGAAATTATAATTTATTTTTTTCCGTAACTATTTAATTTTATGGTGGTTGCAGTCTATTGTATGTTTAATTTTACTCTTATATAATATGTTAAAAACGCAAACGCATTGTGTTTTCTTTTAATATAATTATTAATAGGTATGACTCTTTTTACTGGAGTTTAAAAGTTGCTAGCTGATGGCTATTTTGGTCGTTATCGTCTTAAACAATATAAAGTGTTTTCTACCCTCAAATTTCTAATAATATGATTTTGTGAACAAACAACAACTGTCACCGCTGGCAGCCATTATTAGCTGCGGGATGAACCGTGTGTTATACTTACGAACTGTTTAATTTTGCCTTTCGAATACCTTGTGATTTGCAAAACATGGATTTAAATTTATCTTTGTTGAAAAGAGCAAAACAATATAACTATTTATATAAGGAATCGCTAGGCGTTTTTTGATATGGGTAAGTAGACAAACGGTGTTAAAAACAATGACTTATTATTTTATCGGTAATGTTTTAAACAACTTTCTTTGACGAAAAATGTTTTTATTTAAACTTCATTTATTTTGCAGCGGAAGACTGTGCCATTATGGATTCACCCTTACGCAGACTTCGGACACGATAAAAATATTCGTTCTGGGCCTAAACCTGAAGCCTCATCTCCTGCCATTTGATTTGGACATTATGTAGTTGCCGCACCCGCTAGTGACCCATTTCACAGCAACAAGACACAATGCTACGTTGCAACCTGTGCGAAACCATCTGCATGCTGCAGGATTGCATTGCCGTAGACCAGCAAAAAACATGCTTTAACGGACCAGCATAGAAGAAACCTTTGCTCGTGAATATCTTGACTTTGATTATTACATCAATCAAAGTCAAATGTAGTGATTTTTAGTGATGAAGACGAAATATATTAACTTAATTAAATATATAAACACAGTAATGTTTTACAGTGCAGAACGAGTGGCAGTGTTACTTTAGGCTATGGGGTTGGATCTCATCGATGGGCCCTGGTGTCCAAATCCAAACCAAATCGAGATAGGTAGCTTAGTCGCTTCAAAGTGGAGATTATAACCCAGTGTGAAATGATGTTATTGTTAATGGCTGTCATTTAACATGTCTATTCATTTCACCACTGACTTACACGTCCGCAAATAAAACGTTTCGTTCATCTTTATCAGACTTAAACCTAATAAACCAGAATTTAAGATATTAATTATGTGTCATCTTAAAAATAGCCCTATTATGGTTGTGTATTCAATTTGCAAGATAATTATTATGTTAGTGACATAAGACTTTTTAGTAAACATAAAATCATACTGGCCTCTAAAGTGTGTGTTATTTTATGAATATTATTCTATAAGGAAAAGTGTGCAGTTTTATTTAGCTAATTTAATTACTTTTGGTAATAATAATAATAACACAAATAGAGGCTAATACAATAAAAATTAAATGTTGCAATAAACAATTTGAACCAATAATTGCATTTTATTGTTTTATTCTTTTACGTCCTTTTTTTCTTGTTTTAGGTAAACATGAGTTTATTTTGAGATTAGTAATTTAAAATTGAAAACAAAAAAGATACACTTGTGCAGGATTCGAACCCGGTTATTTAGGTTTCATAACCCTAGGTCAATACACCTGAGCCACCGCGCTTATAATACTGGTGGCAAAATTATGCTTCCATTGAACAAAATACCAGCAGGTTTGAATAACTATGCGTGAAGGTAGTCAGAAAACACAATTAGCACAGATAGGGCATTTTGTTGTGTGCGTAATAAGGCAGCGGATAAGTGCGGATGTGTGTATAGAATGACACACGTGGATAACTAGGGTGCCCACCGATTCGCTTTGCTGTGTGTACATTGCTTAACCAGGTTGAAGGATAGGATATGCTTATAATAATAATAATACGTGAACCTCGTGAAGGCCGAGAAGGACAAAGTCAGCGAGTACCTTGACTTGGCTCACGAGGTTACCGCCTTGGTGGCCTGTTGATTCCACGATCACTGTCCGATAGTCGTTTCGGCGAACGGTCTAATAGCGAAGAGCCTTGACCATCACATTAAAAGGCTCTCGCTAGGTGGTTGGGTCAAGGGCCAGATACAGAAGGCGGTACTCCTGGACACGGCTCGGATAGTCAGGAGGTTCCTCTCTCTGTCTCTGATCACCGGTAGCTTAGGCCTGGCCTCGCTGCCGGCGGCACCCTAGGTTAGGTTTCTATGTTTTGTATTATGTATTAATATTGTTTCATTACTTTTTATAAATATTTTGTAAAAACCTAACTACAAACAAAAAGAAATATACATACACAATACAATACAAATACTCTTTATTGAACACCACAAATCAGTACAAAACAATACAGAAACAAAGAACAAAGTAGACAATAGGCGGTCTTATCGCTTAATAGCGATCTCTTCCAGACAACCAATGCAAGAAATAAGTTGGAGACATAATAATAATAATAAGTTATTTATTTAGACAACAAACATCCATTGTTTAATTCAATTCAATTCAATTTTTGGGATAATATGGCCCCATCGATCAGTGCGATGATTCCGCCAATGTCGAGGTTGGATAAGACACTGCCAGGTGACTTCTCTGGTCTTGTGCGGTAAAGTTGTCCGTGTTCGGTAGAATACCAGCCACCACCAGACTAAAGCCAAAACAAACTACTACCACTACTACCACTACGAAACAACTAGCTACTAGGTTATAATACTATTTGACGTTTAGTGACGAATAGACAAAATAAATGAGAATGCTGACATTACGAACTATTGGAGGGACTTTTAAAATTAATCTACAATCTGATGTTATTTTTGGATAAGAATGAATCTAATATACAGCAAAAACGGGAGAAAACCAGGGTTAGTAGGTAATTAATATTAATAGGTCTACTAATATTAGGCGGCAGTATGTCGTATATAGGAACAGATATTTTGGGACATTCCAAAAATATAATGTTCCAAGGTGCCTTCGGCCATTCCGCATTCACATATTGAGTTATCTCTAATTCTTAATTTTGCTAGGAATACAGGAGAGCAGAAGTGACCAAGTCGTAGCCTTATTATTGTAGAAGTGTTTACTTTATTGAAATTTCTATTTTTAAAAAACCATGGTCTTGAAGGGAGGTCGGGTTGCAAGCAACCGTAGTGTCTACCCTTGGTCTGTTGGGAGGTGTGCCATAGGGAACTCCACTTTTCGTTTAGCTGTGGACGGACAACAGATTTTAAATCCCTACTGAAACATTTATGGTAGGCGTCGGTTCCCAGTTGAATAGCATCCTTCGCGTATTGGTCGACTGCTTCGTTGCCCGTTATGCCGCAATGACTAGGTATCTGTTATAATCAGTTAAATAAAACTAAAGATACATTTCCAGCATTCGCCATGTTTTTTATTATCTCCCTCTGCCACAGATACAACATCTCTCCCCTCTTGATTTATACAATACTTTAAGTAATAATTAAACATTCTACAAGGCACTTAATTAACCCGTACCAAATTTTAACAAACAAAATGAAGTTGGTACTTAAACCATAAAACAAAAGTCAACATAAACCTAGCCTACTAAATTAATTCAGTACTAATGCTTCACAGTACTAGTACTTAAAATGTTGTTATATAATCATCCAAAAATTTAGGTCTCCTTACAAGTCTCTTAGGTAATCTGTCCTCTTGACCCTCAGTCATTAACTCATGCTCACTGTCACCTGTAATGTCACTACCATTTCTTATTTCTTCGTCATTCAGATTATCTAAAGGACTTGTAGGTTCAATAACAGAATCATCAAGAAAATTCCCTTTTAACCGTGAATTTTCTTCCCCTGGTGAAATGTGCACTGGAACTCTTACTAAATGCCACCGGTTTCGTCTAAACTTTCCTCTATTGGTGTTAATCACGTATGAACGCGGTTCCTCGCATTTTTTTTCAATGGTACCATAGATCTTGAGATCAATTATCCAGACTTTATCATTAGGTTTCAGCTCTTCCAAATTTGATGCCCTGTGCCTTTTATTATAATAGTATGCATCTTTATTTTTCTTTTTTGTCATGCACTTTTGTATATCCTGCTTAATTTTTACTGGTTTGTTAAGCTTTCTAGGCAAGATAGGCAAGTTATCTCTTAATTTACGATTAAATAACATTTCAGCTGGACTGTACCCTGTTTCTATAGGTGTATTCCTATAAATCAACAATGCTAAATATATATCTTCATTTTTAGACAGTAACGATTTGGCTATTTTAACTCCAGATTCTGCTAATCCGTTACTTTGCGCAAAATATGGACTACTTGTAATAGATTTGAATCCATATTCTTTTGCAAATTCATTAAATTTGGACTTGAACTGCGTGCCACAATCAGATCTCACTATTTCAGGAATACCGAACCTCGCGAACACATTTTTACATTGAATTATTACACTATTTTCCGTTAGATCTTTTAATTTAGAGATTTCTAAGAACCTAGAGTAGTAGTCTATTATTACTAGATACCAGGTATTATCAAACTTAAATAAATCCAAACCTACTTTTTGCCAAGGCCTGTCAGGGATTTTCTCTACAACCATCTCCTCTTTGTGATTTTTGCTTGTTTCTATACACTTTAGACATGACTTCACTTGCTCCTCAATTTGCCGAGACAAGCCTAACCACCAAACCGATTGCCTTGCTCTTTCTCGACATTTTGAGATACCCAAGTGGCCTTCATGAATTCTTTTCAATATATCTTTGTGCATGTTTTCTGGTATAACTATTCTTGAATTATAAAGAAGTAGATCTCTTTCAATCGAGAAACAATTTTTATACTGATAGTAATTCTTGAAAATTCCTAACTGATTTTTATTCGGCCATCCATTTGCAGTAAATGATTTTAAACCAATACATACATTACATTTACCCTGTTCCATATATATTTTATTTAACATTTCGTTAGGTATTGTATCTGAGACTAACATGTTGATGTTGCCATCCTCCTCCTGCTCAACTGAATCTCCACAATCAGGCAGCGGCTGTCGCGACAACGCGTCGGCCACTACCTGCTCCTTGCCTGGTATGTATTTGACCTCATAACTGAATCTACTCAATTTAAGTCTAAATCTTAAAAGCCGAGGGCTTAAATCGTCTAGTGGTTTAGTATGTAATATTTGCAGGAGGGGTTTATGGTCAGTTTCTAATATTACATGTATGCCCAAAACATAGTCTCTGAATTTCTCTATAGCCCATACCAACGCTAAGCCTTCCTTCTCTATTTGTGCATAATGCTTTTCAGCATCTGAGAGACTTCTACTAGCATAAGTGACAATTGACCGGTTACCTGTCCTATCTTCTTGCATCAGAGCTGCTCCTAATCCAAATGAACTGCTATCTGCTGAGATTATTATTACTTTTTCCGCATCATAATGTGCTAGAGTGGGGGCTTTTAGCAGTTTTTCTTTAATTTCCCTGAATGCTTTAGTCTGAACAGGGCCCCACACAAACATTTGATCTTCTTTTAGCAGAATGTGCAATGGCTGCAGAATGTGTGACTTATTTGGGATATATCTACCTACGAAATTGACCATTCCTAAAAACTGAAGTAACTCTTTTTTGTTACTAGGTTCTTTAAAGTTACTGATGGCTTTTGTTCGCTCAGGATCAATTTTTATTCCACTAGCATTGATCACATGACCTAGGTAACAAATCTCCTCAACTCCAAATAAACACTTGTTTTTATTTATGGTAATACCGGCATTGTGAAGTCTTTTAAGCACTTCATGAAGAACTACGTCATGATCTTCCTTAGTTGCTTCATAAATGAGAATGTCATCCATATGGATGGCTAGCTTCATGTCTTTAAATAGATTTGAAAACTTCATACTAAAGTATTCTGGCGCGCAATTCAGTCCAAATGGAAGTCTGTTATATATATACCTGCCAAAAGGTGTGATTATAGTAGTCAACTTTTTTGATATATCGTCAAGTTTAATCTGATGAAATCCTGAGGTAGCGTCAATTTTAGAAAAATATCTAGCTCCTTTCAGTTTAGCTAATGTATGCTCTATTTTAGGGATTGGATAGACCGGGCGCTTTATATTTTTATTAACCTGAGTATAATCACCACAGATCCTGACTTTGTCATTCTTTAAAACAACTACGATTGGTGATACAAAATCAGTTGCTTCTTCAATTGGACTGACTATACCCAACTGCTCTAGTCTATCCAATTCTTGTTTTACTTTGGGAAGTAAAGGAATTGAAACATTACGAGGTGAAGCCTGTATGAAAGACTTTGGATTATCTACCAAGTCAATGTGAAACTCATCTTTGAAAACTCCTAACTCACTAAAAATACTAGGAAATTTTTTCTCAATATTTTGTGACCCATTTATCTCAACATCTGGTCCAGCTACGGCACAGATTTTTATCAAATTCATACTGTCTATAGAAGTTCGTCCTAGTAGAGCTGTTTTTAACCCTTTGATTACATATACTTTACCTTGATAGGTATTATTTTTGTATTTTAACTCAAGTTCTATGGTACCAGTGACATCCAAGCGTGATCCATCAGGTCCTTTCACTGTGTCTGCACATTTCACCAGCGGTAGTTGAAAAGAACTTGCCCAGTTTTCTGAGACTGCACTTATGTCTGCACCTGTATCGATTAAAAAGTTCAATTGATCTATTAATAAGTTATTTCTATAAACCTGTACATCAATCATGAAATCTTGTTTCTTTTCACACAAACTAACCTCATAAGTGGCCCCACTATTTACCTCCTCCTCCACCCTTCTGACTCCCTTTGACCTGCACACTTTTGCAAAGTGTCCAATTCTCTTGCAGTTGTGACATGTTGACTTATTGGCCGGACACATTTCTTTTCGATGACGCTCCAAACCGCAGAACCAGCATCTATTTTCTTCTCTTTTCTTGTCTCGTTTAACTCTATTAACTTCAATTTCCTCTTTGCCCATCATCCTGCTTTCTTCTTTTTGAATTTCTGCCTGCCTACATATTAAAGTTGCATCTTTTAATGTGAGATCACTTTTTAACAAAAGCCGCTCACTCACTGACTTGTCACTGATTCCAATTACTATTTTGTCTCTTATTAGATCTTCCTTCAGAGCACCATATTCACATTTCAGTGCTAGCTTGTGTATGTCTGTCAAGAATTCTTCTAGCTTTTCACCCTCCTTTTGTGTTCTTGCATTAAATTTGTACCTCTCATATATAATGTTTTTCTTAGGTGAAAAAAAATCGTCAAACTTGGTGAGTAAATCTGTGTATCTAAATTTAGTTCCGAACTGAATTATTATGTCTTCAGCCTTCTCGCCCATGCAATACAGCAGGCAATTTACCTTATCTTTGTCGCCTAGTTTGTCATTGCCCGACAAACTCATATATCTCTCGAATCTCGCCTTATACTTTTCCCAATCTTCTGGCTCGAAGCTATAGTTTCCGGGGGGTGAAATACGAAGGCCTTTTGATTCTCGATCCTCTTCCTTGGCGCCATCGTCTGTTTTTTCCATGTTGTCGTTAACTGATTATTTACTTACTGAATATAACTGAATATAGTTGAATTATGTACTGAATATACGTTATAACGTTTTAACCGCTGCCACCATGTTATAATCAGTTAAATAAAACTAAAGATACATTTCCAGCATTCGCCATGTTTTTTATTATCTCCCTCTGCCACAGATACAACAGTATCCAAGCAAGAGCTACTTGTATGTTGTTCCGATGACAGTCTCTTAATTTTTCCTTAATCTTCAGCGTGAGATAAAAGTTGTCTTTGGAGTGAAAAGGCAATTTCTCCAGGTCCAGCAAGCAGCTCAGAGAGTCAGATAAAATGATGGACTTATTGAGTTGGTGGGATCTTACATAGGATACCGCTTCATACAAAGCCACTGCCTCCCCAGTAAACACAGAATACTGAGCTGGGCACTTGAAACTTAAAATGGTTTGTCGAGTAGGGATCCAGACCGCGGCCCCAACATTTAGATCCTTGGAGGTTTTAGAAGCGTCAGTATATATTTTGATCCATCCATTCCATTTACTATCCATGATTGCATTGAACTCAGCGTTTGCGTTAGGAGATTTTTTTTGTATTCCCAAGTTAAAGACTATGTTAGGTTGATAAATTAAGGTTTCATAATCAAAACAAAAAATGGGACTCTTACTGAAATGGAAAAGGGGAATCGATTTGAATTTATTAAAAGCTGCAATAAGAGGGGGCAGATCTTTGTGTGACCAGTAGTTAGAGGTAGTTGAGAGGACAGATAAAGCTTTGCATTTTTTGTTGATAGGGTGGGAAGGGAATTGGGAGACATTTAGCAAGAATCTGTCTGCAAGATATTGTCTTCGAAGAAATAATGGGGGATCTAAGCATTCCACTTGTAGAGCATTTATCGGGGAGGATTTCATGGCGCCGGTTATAATTCGTAAACCTCTGGCTTGAATTCTGTCCAGTTTAACAAGAGCAAGTTTGCTGCAAGGCTCCAAGATAAAGCTGCCATAATCAAAATGACTCCGTACTATGGCATTATATAGCATTTTTTGGCTATATGGGTGGCTTCCCCATCTAACACCGGAAAGGGACCGCATTACATTTAGACTTTTCTCACATTTACTTATTATGTAATTCAAGTGATGTGTTCCTGTCATTTTTGAGTCGAGATAAATGCCAAGAAATTTGACTTTGTCTAGAGTAGTGATATGTTGGTTATCGACGGTGATAGACAAAGGCGGGATAAATCTTTTACGAGAGAAAACAACTGCATTAAACTTAGGGACTGACAGAGTAAGGTTATGATTGTTTAACCATTCATTTAGATATGTAAGGGCTGAATTTAAACTGGAAGAGCAGACTTCCAGTGAAGGGGATTTACTGTAAAGGACTATATCGTCCGCATACTGTAGAACATCACAGAAACTATTAACCGAAAGCTCTAGATCATACGTATAAAGGTTGTACAGCAGCGGGGAAAGAACCGAGCCCTGGGGCAGGCCCTTCCAAACCTGTCGAGCAGGGGACAAGGTGTTATTTGCTCGGACACATAAATCGAGCCATGTATAAGTTACATACGATGTTTGTCAGTCTCATCGGAATACTCAGATGGAGCATTTTCTGCCTGAGTATGGAGAGACTGACGTTATCGTATGCGGACGATACGTCTAGAAATACACCTACTAAATTTTCGTTATTGCTAAAAGCAATACGTATGTCCGTTGTCAATATGCTAAGGCTATCTATAGTTCCCATTCCCCTACGGAAACCAAACTGTGATCTTCCCAGGATGCCACGATTTTCCAAAATCCACTCTAGGCGATTTTTAATTAAATGTTCCATGACCTTTGAAAGGACTGAAGAAAGCGCTATTGGACGATAAGAGGACGGATCACTAGGATCTTTACCTGGTTTCAGGATGGGGATAACTATCTGTGTTTTCCAGGAATCAGGAACTGCACCCGTAATGAAGATCTGGTTAATTAGTTTAAGGAAGAACACTTTAATAGCCGGAGAAGAATTAATTAAAAAGGAATAAGGGATACCGTCGATCCCCGGAGAAGAATCTTTAAGGTGATCCAAGGCGCACAAAAGCTCACAGAAAGAGAAAGGTTCGTCCATTCTGTCCATAGAAGGAAGAGATGGAGGAGTTGGAGTGGGAAATAGGTCTTGAGCTGGAACGAAGGGAGGAGACAACTTGTCAATAAACTCTGGTAACCATGAGTCTGTGTTATTGGATGTTAGAACAGTATCCAAGGTCGTACCTCGTCGAAAAGCTTTCACTCTTCTCCAAACTAGGGCTACCGGAGATCTGGGAGACAATGATTCACAGAACTTTGACCAGCCTTGAGTTTTTTTTTTTTGAAGTAGCCTTTTCGATTTTGCCAAGGTCTTTTTGAAAGAAATATAGTTGTCCATGGTAAGATTAGCTGAGTATATTGATTCAGCACGATTTCGCTCATGTATGATCTTAGTGCATTCTGAATCCCACCAGGGAGGCGAAGGAATTTTTTGGCAGGCAGTATTTTTATGGGGGATGGCTGAATCAGCCGCTTTAATAATCATATTAACGAATTTTGGGTATAATTCCAGGAAATTATCTCTACAAGGCTCCTCTAGACTGCTAATCTCAACGTCCAGATTATATGAGAATTTACCACAGTTCGCCTGAGCCGTTCTATATTTTAAAAGGGGAGGGGAAATTGAAGGAGTAGGGGAGGAGTTTAGTAAGATGGAGAGGATAGGGAAATGATCACTACCATAAGAATGGTCTATCACTTTCCAATTAAAAGAGGCTACTAAGTTTGATGAGACAAGGGTCAGGTCTAATGCGCTTGGACTTTGAAGTGGGGACACCCTTCTCGTGGGAGAGCCGTCATTAAGTACACATAAGTTTAAGTCATCAAGGATATCCAACAATGCAGAAGAGTTGGAATCGCAAGTGGGAGAGCCCCATAAGGTATGTTTACAGTTAAAGTCGCCTAATATTATGTAGGGACCTGGAATATTAGAAAGGATAGAGTTTAATTCTGAAAGTAATACCAAATTTGGATGAGGAATGTATATTGAGACAAATGAAAAATTCAATAACTTTACTGCGACAATATTGAAATCAGGGCTATGGTTAGGAATGGGAATGAGATCGTATACAAAGGCTCGATTAACGAGAAGGGCGCAACCTGCATACCCATCGTCTCTATCATCCCGAAGGCATGAATAACCCGGGATCCTAAAAGAGGAACCAGGTTTTAACCACGTCTCAGCGATGGCAAAGGCGACAGGTTTAAATTTATTCACAAGGTGAATAAGGTCCGATTTCTTATTTCTAGCACTCTGTGTGTTCCATTGAAGGATACTCTGGTCCATTATGTCTGGTAATAAGGGGAAGAATTGATTGTAGTTGAGATAGTACATTGTTCGGTAGTGCATCGCTGAATTTACAAATCATATTTACCAAAAGACCGGTAAGAAGCTCTAATAAATTATCGTTTGGCGAAACAGGGCTAGCAGGGTTGATGTTAAGAGCAGATCCGTTAGGCAAAGAAGGTGGAGGGTCTCTGACAATTTGTTGATGAGCATATTTATCATACATTTTCCCAGGAGAGTGGGGTTGACGGGTTTGTCTTCGTCCAGATTGGACAATTTTCTTATAAGACCTCTGTGTGGGGTGGGAGGCTTCTTCAATGTAGTTTGGAGGGGGGGTTGCATAACTTTGGTGGGGAGAGGAGAGGTAAGCAGAGGGGGATGATGAGGGAGGAAGGGTCTCAAAGAGTTTTTGAGAGATCTCAGCATAACTGGTCCTAACTGGGCGGAATCGTTGAGCCGCCTCAAGATATCCTATATTTTCCTCGGACATAACTAATTTAATAGCTTTTTGACGGCTATGCTCAGGGCACTTTTGATCAGTCGCTTTGTGTGGTCCAGAACAGAATACGCAGCTTATTTTGTCGAGAGGTACTGAACATGATTCGCCTGTGTGTTGCTGGGAACACATATAGCAGCATGGCTTAGACCTGCATCTTACTGCTATATGACCGAATTTGCAGCAGTTCCTGCACTGAATAGTCGGGAGTTCATATACTGACACAGGTATGGAAGTGTTGTAAATGTAAATCTTCTCAGGAAGAGACTGCGAGTGGAACGTGAGAACTACTGTGTTTGAGGGTATCCATTCCGGAGCCTGACCTTCCCTGCGAGCCTTTCTAAACAATCTACGAGCTTTTATAATTTGGCCAACCGATTTACCATGGCTTGCAGGGAATTCAACCCCAGAAACCAACTCCTCCAAAGACCACTCAGTCGGGATGTTCCTTACAACACCCATTCTAGACACCTGATATCTCGGAATAGATGCAACTAATTTGTTTGTTTCTAACACCTCTGAACCGTTGAAGTTGTTTGCTTCTTTTGCGGATTTGAAACAAATAGAAATTTTATTCCGCCCTAAAGATTTTATCGAGCCTTCCAAAATGCCTTTGACATTATGCTTATGAAGCATTTGAGCTACCTTTAAGACCCGCAACGTTAAGCCGGCAGATGGGTCTGGTTCAACTCGGCTAACGTGAACTACAAAGGGACCGTTATCGGCGTCAGAATATTTCAAATCCGGGTCGTCCGCGCCATAACCAGGAGCGACATACATATTTTGGATTGACTCTCCAGGAGATCGAGTTTTTTTATTTTGCGAAGGCTCATTATTGTTATCAATAACAATTTCAGGCGGGAATGTTCGCTTTTTAGATGAATATTGTGGATCAATACACATTTGAGAATCTTGGGAGAAGGGTAGAAACGAACAATCCGACGCGGCTGAATTTTGCGTAGACATACCCTCACTTATAATAGCATTCGACAACGACCCTCCCCTATCGGGAGGATCTTTGTCACCCATGTTTAAAGTTATAAAAACTTACCAGCCACTTCTCTACCTAGCAGTTACCTAGTATAAATCTAAACTACCACCAATGTTAGCAAATACTACCAAGGTATTGAACAGAACGCAATTCTTTGAAGGCAATTACTCCGGGGCACGTGTGTACACCAACACAACGGCGAGCGGAATCCAATCCATTGTTTAGAGAGTGACTATCCGCGCAACCCTATCCGCCCTCGACGGTTAGTGTTATCAAACGTATTCGTTACGTCATCAAATACTAGTCGTGACAGCATAGCAAATCACTATCAACGCTATTTATTTCAAGGTGGTGCAATGACAGCGTTAGACTTAAATGTGTGTCTAAATATATATAACTCAAAGGTGACTGACTGACTGACTGACATAGTGATCTATCAACGCACAGCCCAAACCACTGGACGGATCGGGCTGGAATTTGGCATGCAGGTAGATGTTATGACGTAGGCATCCCCTAAGAAAGGATTTTGATTAATTCTATCCCCAAGGGGATAAAATAGGGGATGATAGTTTGTATGAAACTTTTTCAATTTTAAACCGATCGGGCTGAGACTTTGCATGAGACTAGCGGGATAGCGTAGCGATAAGCGAATTCTGCGCGGACGGAGTCGCGGGGAACAGCTAGTTAATGTATAAATTCAAACACCTGTCATGGGATCCCTTGGCATGGTTCAGAAGATGCTGGCAGCATTCCCTCTATGAATAGCTAAGCTTAAGATTGATCTCGGGGTCTACTCCTAAATCCGAAATTTAAAATTTGCAACATACTCCAGCCCCAAAGAATGTGAGCAGTGGCCTGATTTTTGAAAGCACATCACTCGAAAGTGGTATAAATCAACTTACATTCCAAAAACTACAGCTCTAATCAAAGTTTTCACTAAATCATAAGATTAATGAGAACTGTGATTGTCTTCTATGCTACTCGTATTTCAAATTCAGGGGCCCGATTTTTGAAAGCACATGTGTGAAACTACCACTCGAAAGTCGTGAAAAATTGTGCTGAATTTGAAATACGAGTAGCTTAGAAGATACTTACGGCTCTCATTAATCTTGTGAACTAGTAAAAAATTTGATTAGAGCTGTAGTTTTAAAGATATAAACACATTTATACCACTTTCGAGTGGTACTTTCGAGCGACGTGCTTTCAAAAATCGGGCCCCTGCACAATTTTTCACCACTTTCGAGTGGTATTTTCACACAAATGTGCTTTCAAAAATCGGTTCCCTGAATGAACGGCTCGAAACGAACTTCGAATTTTGAGATTAGGTGTTTAAACCTGATGGAACGAGAACACAAAGTGTTCACGGAGCTTGCTAAACACTAACATTCAACTCGTTGAACAGCAGCGCCATCTACCGGTGAATAGCGGAAATATAATACTCTGATAGCCATAGCATGTCACATCTGACATGATTGGCTGGACAAGCCAAAAATCCCAAGTCCGATCGAATTTTTTTTAACGCGACGTTTCCCAGGTACTCATGAATCACATAACACATTAGTAGAACTCGTATTCGCACTAATTCCCTTTGAGATAGTGATAATTGTTGATAAACAGTGATAGTAGGATGTAATGTACTCGTAGATTGTGCAAGGAATTAGTGTTTGATAAGCTATGGTATTTGTTCTAGGCTGCACCGAACTCGCACCAAACGCGAATTTTGACGTTGTCACCGCCACCAATTTTGATGCGGTTTTCTTAATAGAGTGATTTAAGAGGAAGGTTTATAGGCTGGTCTGGGAGCAAGGAAAAAACATAGAATGTACCAGTTGCTTGTCTACCCGTGCAGATGGTAAAAGCCCATCGAGGGAATGGGCGAAAATCATAGGAATCATGTTTTAGGCGATGAGGCTAGCAACCGATCACTATTTTGATTCCATTTTCCACCTATACGCCCACAACCTTGCTAAATGTGGCCTGCAGGTACCTGTTACGTTAGGCTCTGTCTACCCCGTAAGGGATAAAGACGTGATCTGTGCATGTGCATGTGCATGTGCACCGCCGCCAATTTTTAATCCCTGATGCAACAGGTGTTATAACTTTGACCTCGATCTCTCTCTCTCTCTCTTTCTCTCTTTCTGTCTGTGTGTGTGTATGGTATCTACTAGGCGGTCTTATTGCTACAGAGCAATCTCTACCAGGTCAGAACAGATCTGAGCAGATAGTTCAATTTAGAACAAAATGAGAATGAAAATTTATTTTTTTAAATTGGCCGCGAAGGGCTCTTTTACATGTCTTTTTGAAACTACCAGCGCATTCGGAAAGACCATCATTGCCAAGAAGAATGCGCCGCAAGAAACTTGACAGAAAGACATTTTTTCAAAATGACTGACAGCACGATATTTTTGCCCAGCCTTCATACAAACTTACCTAAATTTTGCATACATGTGTGTATGTCATGTTCATATTATTACATTTGCGACTGTACATATCCGTGCATGGCGGGAAGAACTTGATAACTAGACTTACATGATTTTTTTTTACCGTCGCAATGGCTTCCTACAGCATTGGTTTTGTAGGAAAAAAATTGACAACTCGATATCTACGATACTTTTAGAGATATTGCCTCGTGAGTATTTGAATATATCCATACACTGCGTATTTTATTTAACGAAATGAGATATATACGCGATGAGTCACAATAAAAAATATAATATCGTAATATATCCTTACATCAACTTATGCTCAAAAACCGATCTAACGTACGTAAATTGACAAAACAAGATATCAAATAAAAGTCGACTAATACACTATTACGTTAACAAATAAATATATCGTTTTATCTACTTACATTCAACTACTGATAAAACGAACGTAACTTGATATGTCAATTTATACTTACACTATACCAATTCTATGGTGAATAAGTTAACATGTTCGGTGATCATGATCGGTGAACATGTTGATAAGTCAATTATTATGAATAATAAGATAGTAAGAAAGATAAACATAACCATATTTGAAAAACCATCTAAAATTACTCTTAAATCAATTTAGACATTTCAATTACACTGAAAAACTGATTTTTAGGAATTAAATTAAATAATGTTTTCACTGGTTTGAGCACTAATGTATGGGTAATAAGTTGATAAGTCTCTGGGTAGTATGTTGATAGTCTAATATCTTACAAAATAAGCAGAATTTACGAGAATACGTAACATAATTTGAAAGATTACATAAAATTATCCATAAATCAAGCTATAGAGATGAGTTCGAGATAAAAACGGATTTTGGAGAAAATGACAAACTTTAAAATCGCTGCCCTGTAAAATTGCCATTTTGGAGTTATCAAGTTCTTCCCGCCATGCACGGATATATTTATACCTCTTTCGAATGGTACTTCCGAGTGATTTGCTTTAAAACAATCGGGCCCTCGGTCATGTACATCGGTGTATCTCTTTTAATAATTATAATAGTTTCGAAAAACACAGTAAATAAAAAACACATAGTACCCATATTATAAATAAGTAAGCGCCTTTGACTAAGATATATATGATGCAAATGTACGTCCCTTGCAGTATATTATATAGTCTACCCGCCCCGGCTTCGCGCGGGTGCAATCAGTGTTTGTCAACTATATTAAGCATGAATATATACATACATACATATATCACGTCTTTATCCCTTTAGGGTAGACAGGGCCTAAGGTAACAAAATCTTAAGGCCACGTTTAGCATGATTAAGAACGTATATGTGGAAAGGGAAATCAAAATAGTGATAGGTTGCTAGCCGCATCGCCTGTAACATGATTCCTAAGACTTTAACCCATTCCCTCGATGGGCTTTTACCATCTGCGCGGGAAGAGAAGCAACTGGTAAATTCTATGTTTTTTCTTTACTCCCAGACCAGCTTAAAAACCTCCCTCTTGAATCACCCTATTAAGAAAACCGCATCAAAATCCGTTGCGTAGTTTTAAAGATCTAAGCATACATAGGGACAGACAGCGGAAAGCAACTTTGTTTAATACTAACTACCTAAAAACTAGGGTTAGGTTCGTAAGGACTAGATTGCATAACGACTCTATAAGCAAAACGTCTTAGTTGCATAAGGTCTTGGTAAGCACAATGTCTTTTTTGCAGAATGCCCTAGTGAGTAAAATGTCTTAGTTGTTCGATCGACCACTATAGCATAACGCCCGAAGTTGCAAAATGACTAATAGAGTTTACGTCCAAGTTATTAATTAGTCTTGATTGTAAAACGACGCATAAGGAAAAGTGTCTGGATAGCATATGGTCTTGGTAGCAAAACGTCATGATTGCATACGGGCTAGGTAATATTAGATGAATTTGATCTCTGTAGGGACGACTAGTTATTGTCTAGGTCTCGGACGAAGTCGCCGGCAGAAACTAGTGTTTAAATAATACAATAAGTACATTATCTTTGATTTTAAGTGGCCAGCAACTCGACTTTGAAGTTTCTTTATCAAAGAGTTCCTTCACAAACTACGTTTGAGTTTTTCTTGTCATTCAACCATCTAGTCGTTATGCCATTTAGACGTTATTAATGTTTGACGATATGCCTACCTAGTCGTTTTGCTATTACAACATTTTGATATTAGGGCGTTATACAAACAAGACGTAATAGAACTAAGTCCAATCTTAAACCCGGGCATTCTACTATTAAGACGTTTGTACAATTAGACATTTAGCTACCAAGACCTTATGCAACTAAGACGTTTTGCTTATAGAGTCGTTATGCAATCTAGTCCTTACGAACCTAACCCAAAAACTAATCTAACTACCTAAAAAATAATGATCAAAATCGGACTAAAACTAAAAAGTTATGTGTAACAAAAAATCAATGTACGCGTTTTGTCGGTAAAAAATTAGGTTAACTTTTAGCATCTAACAAACAAAAGGTACTCACTAAAGACTTTGAAGACATATCTCCCGATGAACAAATCGCACACTTGGAGATACAAGAAAACCAGAAACAAGACAACGATAAAGAATAACAGAAACACTGTTTCTTTCCCGTTTAGAAACATATTTGGAACTATTGTTTGGTAAGCTTAACTTTGATGGTTACTCGGTGCAAAGCCGCAGAGTTACGAAGTCGGTAATACATACGGGAGATATAGGAATTTGGTGGAGTTTTTCGTTGGCCGGATAAAAGTTTTCAATATGGTGGATTAATCACATGTTTGGGAGATAAAGATGTTATTTTATAGATAGCGCTTGCTGTACACCTGAGGGTAGTGCTGGTTTCTAGGCTAGTTTATTTAAAATTTTAGTATTTAGTTCTCATCAATAAGCTACTGTAAAATTTTCAATAGGAATAAATATCAATAACTATTACACATAAACGGATAACTCACGTATAAAAAGTCGAGTGATGCTCGACATGTTTCGGACTAATAGTCCTTTCCAAGAGCGCTCGCCCCGGCGGCGCGACACGAACACTCTGCTCGCGCGGCTGTTCGACGCAACTGACAGCGGCGCTCAACTACCCTCGTTTTCATCGTCATTTTTATTATTGTCAAATGTCCGAAACATGTCGAGCATCACTCGACTTTGTATACGCGAGTTATCCGTTTATGTGTAATGACGATTAAGTCTCACGGTAGTTTCATGTTGAAAATATCAATAACATTTGAAAGTGGTATAAAACTTACGGCTTTCATTAATCAAGTTAACTCGAGTAATTAATTTGAGCTGTAACATACAACATAAATGTTCCTCGTTGAACACAACGAAACAGGGGTCAGATTTTTGAAAGCACATCACTCGTAAGTGGTATAAATCAGCTTATATCTCCAAAACTACAGCTCTAATCAAAGTTTTGACTAGTTCACAAGATTAATGAGAGCTGTGATTATCTTCTATGCTACTCGTATTTCAAATTCAGCAGAATTATTTACCACTATCGAGTAACATATTCACACATAATAATGCTTTCAAAAATCAGGCCGCAGATTTTTGAAAGCACATATGTGGAACCACTCGAAAGTGGTGAAACACCTAGATTCCTTAAGTAATTTCGAAACTTATGAATAAATTGTCTAGTCGCAGCAAACATATCTTTTATTCCTATATATGGTGAGTGAGGGCGCCACGTACAAGATCTAACTTTAACGCACCTACTCAAAACAGTAGTAGTAGAGTTGTAATTTTGCTACTTTACACAGATTTTTTTTATGTCGTAAACACTCAAGTGTTGTGGGGCCCGATTTTTGAAAGCACATGTGTGAACACCACTCGAAAGTGGTGAAAAATTGTGCTGAATTTGAAATACGAGTAGTTTAGAAGATACTTACGGCTCTCATTAATCTTGTGAACTAGCCAAAAATTTGAGTAGAGCTGTAGTTTTGCAGATATAAATAGATTTTTATACCACTTTCGAGTGATGTGCTTTCAAAAATCGGGCCCGTGATTTCAAAAATCGGTCTCCTAATGACAACGCTGCTGTTGCCTGTACATCTGTTACACACACTGCACACGGTGTTCTTCTTTCTTCAGTTGGAAAGCAACGCGTTTTTATCATGATTATCAAAATCCTCCTCTCACACTAACGAACAAATTTCAACCTAATTATGGGAGTTATAGAACTCTGTTTCACTTTACGCCGTTTTCTTTACTTTATAGATAACATAGTCATCATCTCCAGCCTGTATACATATACGTCCTATATATAGATAACATACATATTAATAAGGTTATTTAATTTTTATGATAATGGTTTTGACCTTATTGGCAATTTGTAGCAAGATTTTTATTTTAACACATATCACGTCTATATCACTTACGGGATAGATAGAGCCAATAGTAACAAGACCTAAAGACCACAGTTATCATAATTGTGACCATAATAGGTGGAAAGGGGAATCATAATAGTGATGGGTTGCTAGCCACATCGCCTATATAACATGATCCCTAAGATTTTCGCTAACATTTTTTTTTCTTGTATATTGACGAGCAAAAATAGCGGGTCACTTTTCATACAACTTTGCATTGCAAATCACCTGTTATTTTTGCTCGTCAGTGTATTGGCTTACAAAACAGAGCTTGGCTCAGTAATTAGCCAAGTAAACTAAAAATAACTAACCTAAGAAAGACAATTGTCAGTAACTCAGCCCTGTATTCATTAACATTGCTTTTTACGCGGTACCGACAGCAGAAAAAAAGAGATTAGTCGTAACTAGCGACCCGCCCCGGCATCGCACGGGTGCAATCAGTGTTTATCTACTATATTATGCATGTAGTATACATATAAACCTACCTCATGAATCACTCTATCTATTTTAAAAAACCTCATCAAAATCCGTTGCGTAGTTATAAAGATCTAAGCATACATAGGGACGGACAGACAGCGGAAAGCGACTTTGTTTTATACTATGTAGTGACGAAGCGGAGGTCCTTTACGAATTCTCAAGCATACCTCGCCTACAGATAACTGGCTGATCCAACTATTTTATATAATAACTAGCCTTCCGCCCGCGATAAATTAATTTTCCCACAGAAAAGGTATTTTCCCGCGGTAAAAAGTAGCCTATGTCACTCAGTGATAATGTAGCTTTCTAACGGCAAAAGAATTTTTGAAATCGGTAAAGTAGTTTCGGAGCCTATTCAATGCAAACCAACAAACAAACAAATTTTTCCTCTTTATAATATTAGTATAGACTAGCGATTCACATCTCATCCAGATTTTTTTAAAAGGAAAGACCAGGTGTGTCATTTCAATACAAGATACCCAAATAAGTTAATTTATCCTAAAACGAACACGCTTTTGTATCGCAGAAGCTGCCCCTAAGTAAATTCAGATTTAATTACAAAGTATTTTATTCAGTCAAAGAATGCTTAAAATAAATAATTGCATTACTAATAATTTATAGTAAAATTCTAAAAACTACTTTAGAAAATAAGTTAATCTTTGCAGGCCCAATTTATTTGGTTAGACGACACGTGTCGCTGGACATCAATACTAAATACTAGATCACTTTTTTACCATATATCTAATGCAAAATAAATTATTTTATTTCATATTTAATTTAATTTAATTTCCACCTTTGTACGGGTTATTAAACCATACGCATGGACTCTCCTCTTGAATTACTCTATCTGTCTAATCTAATCTATCTACCTTTAAACGACCAATTCTTGTCTTGTGCTTATATATCTTTATATAGGTATATGGAAGACTTTAAAAATGTGTCGTAAAAAGAAATTGTTATTTTATTTACCTGTTTTTCTGTCGCTACAGCTTCTGCAGAACCCGGCCCTTGCCGTAGGTGTTCGAACATTCGTCATTAGCACAAAAAAAGCAATCAGGCTCGCTGTACTGATTTAGGGTCCCCTAGTGGTTCCTTCCATGCTGGTCTGGGAGCAAAGAAAAAACAGAATGTACCAGTTGCTCCTCTTCCCGCGCAGATGGTAAAAGCCCATGGGCGAAAATCTTAGGAATCATGTTTACCTTTAGGCGATGTTCAAAATGGCCGAACACATAACACAAGCTTAGAGATATGTTTTCGTAGTTTTTTACAAGCAACGTGGGTAAACCCGTATTGATGATCCATAACATAACACTCTTTCTCTTTCTTTTGTTGCGCATGCGCGACCCACGAATTGTTACGCGATTCCCGCTTAACGTTTTAAAATATAATTAAGACTGAATTTCTGTGGACGCGGTTTCGTCATGGAATCGGGGGGCCTCAAAAGGAGCTTAAAAATGCCTTCAGAAACACCAAAATTGATGTAGTTAATTATAATTCCAACATCAATGCAGCGTGGCTAATATGAGTGCGAGCGAGATAGACTACCCATCTCTTTCTAATACTTACAAACGGGCGAGTAATTTCTAAAGGTACGCGTACGGGGTGCGAGTCGGGTTACCTCCGCGTGTGATCAAGAGCTGCGGTTCATTTTTGGATCCGTCCGGGGGGAAGAGCAGTGCTTGGGCCGGTGCACCCTGGGCAATGGCAAATTTCCTGGCAGTTTCTGAGGGATATCATTGACCGTTGGCTAAGAGCCCGATAGGGCGGAGGGGGTCTTTGACCATTACCGTACAACGTTGCCGACATTTCGTCACTAGATTTTTTTAAATATACTATTGTTACTTTGACAGTGGTACTACTCTATCAGATGAATGAAGAATTTTTACTTTTTGTTTTTTTTTCTTAGCTACAAAAAATCGCATAGTAACTTGATACTAACAAGGTCACGTGACAGCTAGTAACAGATAGAAAAATTCGAAGGCTTACCCACCTGCTATGGGTGGTGTAGGGGTATAGCACGCGTCACGGAATGACGAAGATCCGGGTTCGATTCCCGGCCATAGCTTTACTTTTCGGATTTTTCTGTGTTCTAATTTTCAGTGTCGTTTAGAATTTTGTTCTTTTTCCTTAAGTACTAGTAATTGAGACGGTTACGTGAACGCGATCGAGACGTTATTTGAGTGAAATTATTATTTTTATAATTTTTTAAATCGATTTGAAAAATTTGACAAACGATGCATTTGTAAAAAGTTTTTTGGCAATTCATGATAAACGAAAACAGAAGTCATCTTTTGCCTGCAACAGCGTAACAAGGGAATGAATAATCCAAACCTGTCAACGGCTAACGAAACAGAATATTCATAAAAACATTACAATTACAAAACTGAAGATTTAGATACTTCCCACTGCCGACACAGTACCCCACGCGCCAACGAATACTAATGCTGCAGATGTTAATGGAAATGTATGACCAAAAACTTACTTACAAACTTATGCCAGAAACAGAGCTTCTCATCATCATCATCATCATCAGCCTATGTTAGTCCACTGCTGGACATAGGCCTCCCCTAATGAGCGCCATAGCGCCCTGTCTTTAGCTTGACGCATCCAGCATCTGCCTGCAGTCTTTCGCAGAGCTTCTACTGAATGTTTTTCACACTATACTAGTAAGGTTTAGGTCAGGGTTTCCCAAACTATGGGTCGCGACCCACTGGTGGAGAGATCCCTTTTAGGGATAAGTTCGCCTTTGTGCATGTGTGTTGTCCTGTATTCATCTTTTTCTTGTGTTTTATGTATGTAGGTACAATAAAGAGTTATACATGCATACATACAATAGACGTGTCGAACGAGTTTGCCTTAAAATGCCAAATACTACGAGAACAGTTTGCCGTTTCGATCCGCAAGTGGCGCTGCCAATTATTCTATAGCAATTGAGGCGTTTACGTGAACGCGTTCGAGACGTTTTTATATGCGAAAACTTACACTAGAGGCTCTCCCCCTTATTCATAAACGATCTATAGGCTTCTGCTAACTTAGCAATCGTTTGTCCTTGTCTGTGAAAGGTAAATGTCAAAGTGATAGATAAGGACAAACGATTGCTAAGTTAGCAGAAGCCTACAGAGCGTTTATGAATAAGGGGGTTAGTCTTCACTTCATTTAACAGACTTTAACAGCTATGATGGTGACTGTATCCAGTTCATAATAAATAACTTGTCGACAACTGTTCCCACATGTTAACGCGGCCTGTAACGACCATGTCGTAATAAACTATACAGGTCGTTTTACATTCATTGAAATATCAATAGCTACGTCGTCACCTGGCCAGTAGACAGAGTGAAAACAGTGTGACAGACTTACATTTACGAAGTCTGTCAGTCCGTGTCTGTCTGGGTGAAAATCTAAGGAATCATGTTATAGTGTTATACTGTTCAGGCTTTGCGGTTGTGGAATTCCTTGCCTATAATCATAAGGCGCGCTAAATCCTTACCCATATTTAAATCTATGTTGAAGGAGCACTATCTGTCATCTCGTGCATGAATCTTGTAGCTGGCTTTTTTAGGGTATGTGTGTATGTGTCTATTTATATCTCCATTTACTATAAATGTGTGTTTCATGTATAATATTATGTATTTCGGTACTTAGTATATTAATATATATTCTAAATTGCACCACCTGCTCAGATCTGTTCCGTTCTCCAGTCCATTACGGTTGCCTGGTAGAGATCGCTCTGTAGCGATAAGGCCGCCTATTGTTACCTTGTAATATTCTGTACACCTTTTTTCTGTTTTGGTTGTTATATGTGGTGTTCATTAAAGAGTTATTGTATTGTATTGTATTGTATCTGTGTACTGTGCCTTTAGCTCAAAGCGATGGAATATTTAGTCTGTATAGCAGCATCTTAATATAATTAACACCTTCAAAGAGACACAAACAAAAAGGCGAAATCATTTTGTACCAAGGCCCCTTTGCATATTAAACAAATTTGTTGCACTCTTGTTAAGTACATCGATTTTGACCCGAAATAATACGAATCGCTTGTGTACTAATTTAGACTATTTTATCGAATCAGGCGTTTGCGGAAGTTCAATAAAACTCCCCTATGTGAGTTATCAGCCCTCGAAAGTGTGAGATTACAAGTCATTATTTTTAATCCCTGGTTCAAAAAGAGGAGTGTTGTAAGTTCGACATCAATGTCTCTCTCTTTCTCTCTATCTCTCTCTCTCTTTATGTGTGTGTGTGTTTGTCTGTGGCATCGTAGCTCTCAAGCGGATGAACCGATTTAGAAGCAGTTTTTTCATTCGAAAGCCTTGCGGCAATTCTTATCCATGTTTGGTTAAAATCGGTCCATAGGGATGTACCACAATCGCTGAATGCCTGCCAAGTTCTATTCAACGTATTCTGTGTATGGCTGCATAAAATGTGTCCCTTACGCTGAAGAACTTGGCACGCATGAAGCAGCTGTGGTAACCCGCCAGCAGTTTGAAGAGTGTCTATTAGCTCTTTTCTAAAATAATGTATAGCATTTTTGGCATAAAATTTAATATATTTTTATTTTTAAGGTTTATTTCTTATATATCGTATCTATTTTAACCCATTATACATTTTAAATTTTATGTATTTTAAAACTTACCGGTAAGGGATAATGACGTGATTTATGTATGTTGATGAGGCGTCAATATCGATGCAAGGGTGCGTGGTGGAGATATGGAGATAATTAAAAATGACTCGAACTTTGGAACTATATATAATAAAAAAAAATGCATATAGATACGTGTGGTTATAACCGCGTCGTAAAGCCGAGTGAGGGCGCTCGGAACGCTTCGTGTCCCGAAGATGTGTCGGGTCTATCCGGCGTTAACAATTATGTATAAGTCTTTTTTGCGTGGGAGTTTTTAAATTTTTATAAATTATATCTTGTCTTTACTTTAGGTAGTTTTATATTAGTTCATGGTAGCGAACGTGGTGGCCTCAACGAGAATGGTTAAGTGTCGAAGATGTATATTGCACGCCTTGGGGGCAAAATTTCTCGTTCGACGTCGGGTGACGTTAAACGTCGCCGCGAACGTTCCGGAGATATTTTAATCAAACGTCGTTAGTATGCATTCGAAAACTATTTATAGACGTTCTTGTAACTTGACGGGACAACTGCAGGCCGTTCTGCTCACACTTACTGTTTGTTTAGGCAACTGAGAGAGACGAAATGATACGAGCATAGGATTTCGAAGTTCCGAGTGATCTGGGTCTACATAAAAACGTAAGTTATCTTTTTCCTACTTAGAAATAATGTTAAATACATGGTTTTAATTTTTTAAAGGTTTTTTTTAAGAATTAAATCACGACTAATATTATAAATGCGAAAGCAACTCTTTCTTGTAATGAGGCAACAATAGCCTATTACAATCTTCAACCTATTTTCAGTTTTACTATACAAACAATACAAAAAAGAACAAAGTATAGAATAGGCGGTTTATCGCTTAATAGCGATCTCTACCAGACAACCAATAAGATAGAGAAATAAGTTGGAGACAGTTTAAGTAGGTGTCAAGTTTTACTTCTTTGTTTAAATTTAGAATTCATAATTGATCGTCTCATTCAATCCTATGACGTTGCCAAACGAGATCTCAGATATAAAAATATTCAAACCAAACATTTCATCTGTTTTTCTCATTACCTGTAAAAATGAATGTGTTTTATGTACAATAAAGAGTTTATACATACATACATTTGTAGGTACTAGGTAATAATAGGAATGCAAAATAATAATTTTATATGAATCAAATATTTCTCAACACAGCTGTCTCCGACCATTTCAATCAAACAGAAACAATTAGATTCTTTTAATGTCAGCAAGTATACTTTATTAAATTCATCTAATACCAGCGAGTACAAAATACTACAGTAATGATTATCAGATACAGACCATGCAATTTTGCAAGATCACATACATTATTTATATTCCCGCCATACTCTTCGTCGTTAACCACAAAAACTTCAACGCTGTTGTCATTGTCTGCCCTTCTGAGTTCTGCCTTTTTAGTAGTAGTCGTAGTAGTAGTAGTTCCAGTTGTCTTACTTCCAGTTGTACTACTTCCAGTTGTACTTGTTTCATTTGGAGCTTTATAACGGGTTCGTGTGGTTCTTGGCTCACGCGTAGTTGACAGCGAGGGTGGTACTACTTGCGACCATACCTCCACCTTTAATTCAGCTTCCAAATGGAAGTCAAACTCGAGTTTCAAGTTAATGAATGGACGGTACGCGAACCGGTGCGGAATGTCAGTTATATAATCTATTTCCATATACTTATGAGGTGTAAAACCAGTTGTTGTAGATGTGCTCGTTGAGGGATCTGTATGATCCTCTGAACCTTCACCTGCGTCTGTTGGTACTGTAGATTCTTGGGTTGTAGTGGTACTGCCGGTAGTAGTGGTTGTAGTTGTAGTTGTAGTTATTCTCCTCATAATTGGAAAGTATTTTGACATTTTTTTTAATTTGCGTATAGCATAACGGGCTTGAACGAGCGCATTATCCCCCGTGATACTATCTTTAAATACATCTATAATATGTTCTAAGTTATCTTTAATAAGTTGGAAATCTGGTCCGGGTAGGGCTTGTTTTCCTTTTATCTCCTTTAATTTCTCCAATATTGGTTCCAGTTGTTTCCTTACTTTTATCAATGGCTGTGCGTCTACTTTTACATTATCTGCTGCAGTTCCACTTTTTATAGCAGCATTAACAGCCTCAGTTGCATTCTTTAAAAAGAATACAAGGCGTTTTGTTGCATTATCGATGTCGTCTCTTACATCTTCTGGAATAAAGATGTCTGTTTCTGGTTCTGTTGTTGTTGTTGTTGCTGCTGTTGTTGTTGTTGTGGTGGTTGTTGTTGTTGTTGTTGTTGTTGCTGTCGTTGTACTGCTGGAAGTGCTGTTAGTGCTATTATTTTGAATCCCCTCCCCCTCAGTCGTCGTCTCTTCCGGGCGTTCGGGTTTCGGATATCTTTTCAGTAGCTCTTTTGGAGTTTGATCATCGTCTAGAGGTTCAACATAAGTACCCCAAGTGAATTTGAGAAGAGGGGCTGATTTGTTTGCAGCGTCCACCTAAACAAGAGGATTGATGAAAGTAGATTAACCAAACAGTAGGCTTATTACCTAACTCGCTCGCAATCGCCATCGTGTTCATTTTGACAGTTCATGTATGAGCTGACAATTGGCATCGGAATCAGCTAGCTGTCACATTCGTACATGAACTGTCAAAATGAACGCGATGGCGATTGCGAGCGAGATAGGTAATAAGCCTACAGTTCTACATGGGGAGTGTGAATGGATGCGTTGGGAGGGACCGGCCAGAAAAACGTTCCGGGACTGAATAGGAGACATTTTGAACAAGGGCGTGTATGAAGAGATTGATGAATGTAGATGAAGCGAAAGCGGTGTATGTCAACTATGTCAGGATCGTTGCAGGTGGAACAAAGTAGTCTCTGCCTACCCCTGTGGGAAAGCGCCGTGACGATGTGTGTGTAAGTCCACCTAAACTTTGAGACTGGAAAAGGTAAACTAACTCTCGAAATTATTCACCTTGATGTTCACAAATTTAATGTTGGCTAGTTTTAGGTTCATCATCATCATCATCAGCCAAAAGACGTCCACTGTTGAACAAAGGCTTTCCCCTTAGAACGCCACAAGGAACGGCAACTCGCCACCTGCATCCACCGGTTTCCCGCAACTCTCACGATGTCGGTCCACCGTCCTGCCAACACTGCTGACATACATACATACAGTCACGCGTCTTTCTCACAGGGGTAGGCAGCGACTACATTGTTCCACTTGCTACGATCCTGACATACTTCTTTCGCTTCATCCACATTCATCAATCTTCATACATGCTCGGTTTCGGGTACTCCTGAACACTGCTGAGTTTTAGGATATTCTAATATTAATAAATAATAATAATAATAATATCCTGGGACAATTGACACCAATTGACCTAGCCCCAAACTAAGCAAAGCTTGTAATATGGGCACTAGACAACGGATAAACATACTTATATAGATAAATACATACTTAAATACATATTAAACATCCAAGACTCGAAAACAAACACTCGTATTTTCATACAAATATCTGCCCCGACCGGGGATCGAACCCGGGACCTCAAGCTTCATAGTCAGGTTCTCTAACCACTGGGCCATTCGGTCGTCTACTGTTTGTGTATGTGTAAATAATAATATAAGCAGAATTAACTTACTCTCACAATAACACAAGTGAAATTTCTCACGGACAGTTCCATTACCGACAGCTGTAAGCGAAATAGAAAATTAGAACAGGGGCTACCATGGTGTCTTAATGCGATTCAATACCGAACCAAAGATGGATCGTTCACTGTCAGATCCATACTAGAAGTGTCAAAAATGACAGCTAAAACGCTAAATCGGAATTGAATAGCATTAACCTTTTCGACGTCAACGACACATATCAGCACCGCAGGTTCAACGCCGACGACCTATATATACGTCCATTACTTCAATGCAAAAGCAACCATCGTTCAATTGGGTTTAGGTTCAACTTATGGCATCGCACTAAAGAAGTCTGGCGTACGTCTCTTCTATTTGACACACAACGCTGATGATCTATTTTTCATGTCTATGTTTTGTTTTACCTTGTTTATTTTCTATAAAATTGTGTATATTATCTTATATTTGTGTGTCTTGCAAAAAGGAATAAATTTCTTCTTCCTTTCTATTTGACGTGGCGGCGAAAAGGTTAACACGTCATGTTAAGGCCCCAAGTATGAATGCCACTAATTCTAATTATGAATCAGCTTGTTCCCCGAACATAACCAAGTTACATAACCGGCACTGGTAAAACAAATGTAGGATTAATTTGGATTGATTTAGGTTTAGGTGCGGCGGCGGCCCTTGGCCTCCCCTAAGCCGCGAACACGTTTGTTTTAATTTAGAAATAGTCTTTATTTTACCTTAGAACTTCCTGGTAATGTAAAATAGTTATGTTCGGGGAACAAGCGATTGAAACTAGGAAATACCTCATAAGTAGCATAGCCCATGGTTCTAGAGTCCGCGGTAACTTTGGTAGATTCACGATAAATGAGTTTACTTTCTTTCAAACAATCGTTATTATTCTCTTCGTACTTGAAATTTTCTGCAACAAACATTCTATATCAATAACACGATAAACACAAATAACCATAAACCATATTTAGGGCTTGTTTCATCACTCTCTATTGAGTCCCTGATATCTTTTATACTGTGTTGATATGAAAATGAAATGAATGAAAATGAAAATTTATTATTGCAAATTGGCCGCCAAGGGCTCTTTTACATGTCTTTTTGAAACTACCAGCGCATTTGGAAAGACCATCATTGCCAAGAATAATGCGCCGCAAGAAACTTGGCAGAAAGTCAATTTTTCAAAATGAAATACCTACAGTAAGAATACTTAAATTCTACTTAAATTAAATAGATTTATAAAAGGATGTATAAGGTCCCCGAGCCTTAAAATTATATTAATCTATAGTAGAGATGTATAAACCCTCTACTAGTCATAACAAAAAAAAAAGTTCAGTGGAGGTGTAAAACGCCTCAACCGTCAAATAAATTAATTGGAGATGTCTCCAATGTCGAAGGAAAAAGAAATTATGAAATATACATTTCATGTCAAGTAAGTAACCAATAAGCTTTTGGATTCCGAAGGCAAGCTTAAGCTAAATCAGACAAAGACGACATCATAGATAACTAACACATAAAATATCTGGGTCTTAATTAGGAGTTGTAAAACAGGCCCTTATTATCATAAAAATGGGTTCCGATCGGAACGTATAAGTTTGAAACTTACTGAGTAAAATAGCATTTCTGTCAATCCGGTCGACACCATATTCTCCAAGTCCCAAATCATACCAATTAAAGTTGTAGGGCTTGACATTAATAACCTGGTTCACATCGTCTTCCCCACCTCTGAAGAAGTGGTGGACGGGAACGTCTAATATTTTCGACTTTTTTCTATAAGCACCCTTCCTAAGGCCTGGTTGCCTGTTGAAATTTTCTCCATAATCAAGGTTGGAAGTGGATCTGTCAATCCAGCGGTGGTACTGGTGCATTTCTATGAAACGGCCAGGAGCGGCGCAACCAGGACCACGAATCCCAAATCCGAGCTAAAAATAGACATCATCAGACAAAAGGCTCACTGCTAAATATAGGCCTCCCCAACGAGCACCATGAAGATCGCTCCTGCCCGACCCAGGGGGCTTCCTCTCTCCCAATCCTGCATTGCACAGGTGTCGCAGGGAGGTAGCCCCATCCCGGGGTGGGCTCGCGGGGGTGTTGCGGTTCACGAAAGTTCTCCCGCAGCCCCCTGCAACAGTGCCAAATGAGGGAATCCGTGTGTTTTTTACTGGGTATGCCTGACGCCTCGGGAGAGCCCCAGATACCCTCGGTAACCCCGTACCGGGCCGGATGCATAAGGCGCATTTTCCACACCATAAAAAAAAAGGGGGCTTCCTCTCGAGCCTTCCGTGGGCAGAACGCCACGCCTAATAGACTACAAGCCCATGGAAAAATATAACCTGTGAAATGAATCAGCATGAACAACGCTTAGAAGGCTGTTACTATATCATAAAATAACGCTGAGCTGCCGTCATTTCTGAGCGGTACAGGTGACTACTTGAGTAATGGAAAAAAATTGCACTAACTTCCGGCACCACCACTTTAGTACGGCACTAGGTTTTTCGACATTTATTTTTAATCATCTATTAGCTATACAAAAGCCGTACATTAATAATTAGTCGTAATTCCTCACTTGTACCTGAGAAATTCCGTACCTGTACCTAACTTAAGAAGATGGTGCGAGCCTCATCTTCAAACCTTCCCTGAACTGCTACGGAGCGATATTGCCTGATGGAGGTTGGTAACCGATTCCACAGCCTAGTCGAGTGCACAGTAAAGGATTAGGAATAAGTTTTGGAAGAGGAAGAAGGACAGGCCAAAAGGAGATTAGAGTTGGATCGCAATCGATGTTGGCTGCCAACAGACAAGTAACTAAAACGTTCGGAAAGGTAGATCAGAGCGAAGGATTAAAGAGAGAATTGAAAAGCAATGACAGAACGTGGATTTTCCAGCCATCCCTGATAGGCCATTTCAGCTGACATTGATTTTGAAAATGGTAACAAAGACACAGACACTGACAGCAACAGATATCGAGATTCCGGCATTGACGTACAATAAACAACTAGACTCCCAATCACGCTCAAAAACTGTCCGAAGCAAAAGTCTGAACACGCGTCTATTGTTCAGAGTTTTGGTTCAGTTGTGTTTCGACCGCGCTTTGATAACAATGTATATGTCTCTTTCGCACCGTAATCTTACTATTGAGAACAAAAGAGACAGGCAGGTTTCCAGCGCTTGGCGTCGTCTCATTACTTCTCACGATCCTACGCCATTGATATTAAATATTACTGCCACGAAATAAGGTGTCAATTTGAACGAATATGTTAATGTTATCTGTCTAAGTCGATGTGTTGACACACACAACACATAGACAAAGCAACTCGGACGTTTCTTGAGGAACCTTTGTTAGCGACTGAGAGTCTAGTTGTTTATTGTAAGTCAATGGATTCCGGTGATGATATGAAATGTGTTGTTAATACAGATGATAATGATGATTACCAGGACCCATGTGCCCGTAGCGTTGGAGGCTAGTACCATGCCGGTTTCCCAGATGCAATTATATTTGCTGTTCAACGCGTATGCGCACTGATAATCCCTCGCCAGGTCGTCCATATTGTTTAACTACAACAGAATTTGAGTGTATCAATTGTCTTTACTGAGATACAAAATGTAACAATAGTTATTTACGATACAAGTGCGGAAAGCAAGAAATTCTCAACGAGTTTTTAAACCGGCATGAGTGAGGAATTACCTACTTTCCGGACGTATGTCGTACAATGCGAGAAAAAGTCGAGGCTCAACCCATTGTGCTGTGGCAATGATGTTAATAAATTAATAAATATTCACTTTGTTGCGTCAAGTGGCTTGTTTTGTAGAAAGCAAATGGTTTGTTTTTTTACAAATTTTCTCTATGAAAACTGGATCAGTTTATATTATGCTTACCCCAGCTTTGTTGTAAAAAACTACACAGTTATATTGTTGTACGTATTGAACTTTGTAGACTTCTTTCTCTAGAATATCGTTTGCTGTAACATAACATTAAGTAAGTACATAGTATTACTACAGAAAATAAAAAAAAAACAGATTTATATGGCGATTGTGAATAGTTGGCGTTGGGAGGAGGAATTGGGGACGTTTTGACAAAAGGGTCTAAAGTACCCTAACCGACGCATGTACGAAGAGCTTGATGAATATGGATAAAGCGAAAGAGGCATGTTAGGATTGTAGCAAGTGTAACAAAGTCCTCCTGCCCACCCTCATGGGAAAGAGGCGTGACAGTATTTATGTAGAAAATTTAATTGGTCAACAGCTTTTTGACATTCTAAAGCTATTTTTGGCGCGTTTTAGATAACGTCCTGTGCACTCAAGCGTTGGTATATTAATACATACATACACATACATAAATCACGTCTTTATCCCTTACGGGGTAGACAGTACCTAAGATACCAAGACCTAAAGGCCGCGTTTAGCATGATTGTGGGCATGTGCGCGGGAAGAGAACCAACTGGTACATCCTAGACCGGCATGGAAGTTATTAAAAATGAATACTTTATTAGAAAAGGTTTCTTACCATCAGTTATACCCAACGCGTATAGTTGGTCTGATGCATTGTAATAGGAAGGAGGCCAGCATATTGGAATCAGACGTACTGTAAAAAAAAATGCGTGGAAAGAAAATCAATTGTAGCTCAGACTTTTTTTCTAAACGTCTGTGAAAATTAGAACACATAGAAAAATCCGAAAAGTAAAGCTATGGCCGGGAATCGAACCCGGATCCTCGTCATTCCGTGACGCGTGCTATACCCCTACACCACCCATAGCAGGTGGGTAGTCTCCGAATTTTTCTACCTGTTACTAACTGTCACGTGACCTTTGTTACTATGCGAATTTATTGTCGCTAAGCGTCATCTGTTTGAATGATGTGTCTGTACGACACAATTACAAACTCCCGTAGAACATCTACTGCTCACCAGGGACGAGAGAAGGCGCTGTTTTTCAAATGATAGGTACTATCAAATGAATCAAGAAATTTTTATTTCTTGATTTTTATGTTTACTTTTACGGTTTCACCGTTAGAAATTTAATTTCTAAACGTCTGTGAAAATTAGAACACATAGAAAAATCCGAAAAGTAAAGCTATGGCCGGGAATCGAACCCGGATCCTCGTCATTCCGTGACGCGTGCTATACCCCTACACCACCCATAGCAGGTGGGTAGTCTCCGAATTTTTCTACCTGTTACTAACTGTCACGTGACCTTTGTTACTATGCGAATTTATTGTCGCTAAGCGTCATCTGTTTGAATGATGTGTCTGTACGACACAATTACAAACTCCCGTAGAACATCTACTGCTCACCAGGGACGAGAGAAGGCGCTGTTTTTCAAATGATAGGTACTATCAAATGAATCAAGAAATTTTTATTTCTTGATTTTTATGTTTACTTTTACGGTTTCACCGTTAGAAATTTAATTTCTAAACGTCTGTGAAAATTAGAACACATAGAAAAATCCGAAAAGTAAAGCTATGGCCGGGAATCGAACCCGGATCCTCGTCATTCCGTGACGCGTGCTATACCCCTACACCACCCATAGCAGGTGGGTAGTCTCCGAATTTTTCTACCTGTTACTAACTGTCACGTGACCTTTGTTACTATGCGAATTTATTGTCGCTAAGCGTCATCTGTTTGAATGATGTGTCTGTACGACACAATTACAAACTCCCGTAGAACATCTACTGCTCACCAGGGACGAGAGAAGGCGCTGTTTTTCAAATGATAGGTACTATCTCTCACTCACTATCACTATCACTAGCTCAGACTATTTAGTTTTAATGCACTGATTATTTATCAATGAAAAGGCCTTTTAGACGTTAAATGGTTTTTAATTAGATAGTGTACAGAGAGCTAGAGCACGGTAAAAGTAAGGAGGAAGAGGGCGCTAGTGTTGCCGCTCTTACATTTTGTTGGTGTTGCCAACAGCAATCACCGCCGCCCAAAAACACTCACAGCAAAAGGAGTTTAGCGTGTTGCCGGCCCTTTAAGAAAATAATAGGCCGGTTTTCTAAAGATCCTTAAGTTGCGTAATGCTGAGCTAGCGACCGTTTCACTTTTGAAGAGACACAACGCTGATGATCTATTTTTCATGTCCGTGTTTTTTTTTCTTGTTTTTTTTTCTATAAAATTTAGTTTTGCAAAAAGAAACAAATGTCTTCTTTCTTTCTATCTTTCCTTCTTTCTTACCGGTCCGGAAAATGGTGCCGCTAGCTGATTACAGAGTTTAACGTAGTCGTGGACTGCCATGTTGAGGTGAGGATGGAAGAAAGGCGGTTACGAGTGGTACGATAGAGAAACTTAAGCCGAACAATTCTCGGAGATGATAAATATGGTGTAAGACGCATAGAGACGCATCCTCCCGCAAAGACAGGGTCCAGCCGGCCAGAGAGTCTCCGGTTATTGATACTGTGGGGAGTGCCACAATAGAGAGATCTCTCTCCAGGCAGATGCTATGCCTGGGGACCGAAGTCCGAAGGAAGAGAGTTGAAATTTATGCATCCGTGTTGAGATACTTCGTTAGCGGGATGTAGAACGATGTGACAGCTGTCACTAGAGCTGGAGCTAGCTACTCGTGCGTCGTATTAATTATGACGTCGACAACTAGGTGGTGCTAGGGTCGCTGCATTAGCCCCCCTTTTTAGACCGGAGGTCGGTGCGGAATGGAAAAGGCAATTTTGGGACACTATTTTCTCCTATCAAGATTAGTGCACATAATTCTGAGTAGGAAACCGAATAAAACTAAATAGCCAGGCTTAAAAAGTTGTACAGCACGTGAAATTGCATGGAAAAACTTACCAGGCCCGTCTCCATCGAGTTCCAATTTTATGATGGCTATAGAATTCTTGACCGTAGGATATTCTGGATGCGTCAAGTATTCCCTGAGGCTGAAGAGCCAGGGTTCCCCGTCGTGGGGGATGAACATCGCTTTCGTTTTACTTCTGAAATATAAAAGCTTGTCAGTTCTTTGGCAGAGTAGACCTAGGACTGTGTCTTATAGTCCCAAACCTGCATTTCACAGGTGCCGCGAAGACTGAACCCCATCCCGGGGTGGTCGTGGGGCGTCGCGGTGACACCGAGTGCTCCCGTAACGCCTCACATACGACTGAATAGGCAATCCGTGTGGTTTTAGTGGGTATGCCTGCCGTCGCGGGAGAGCCCCACATACCCCCGGTAAACCCGTACCGGGCGGATGCATAAGGCGCATTTTCCACACCATAAAAGAAAAAAAAGGACTGTGTCTTATGGATTACTAGCTGTTGCCCGCGATTTAGTCTACGCTCTGAAACTACATAAATACACGCACATAGGTGGAAAAGGGGATAAAACTAGTGAGAGCTCTTTAATCCGGCCTTGTCACTGTTGCCTTATATTATCATACTAGCTTCTGCCCGCGACTTCGTCTGCGTAGAATTAGCAATTGACTTGTCTATCGCTATCCCACGGGAAGCTATGCAATTTTCCGGGATAAAAAGTAGTCTATGTGTTAATCTAGGGTTCATTTCAGTGTGAAGAAGGAACAAACATACATACATCGTCACATTCATCCATCGCCATAAACTTTCGCTTTTATAATATGAGTAGGATAGAAGATTCCCATATCAGTTCATCGGTTTAAGCGTGAAGAGGTAACAGACAGACGCACTTTCACGTTTATAATATTGGTAGGCATGGATGAGGAAGGACTGAAAACTTACCGAAATATCCTCCGCGGTATTCGAGCTATTTCATCAGCCTGCGCTAGCGCATAGCTGCGTTTTATTAAAATCGCTCCAGTTAAAGCAATCCTAATCCTAACGCCTTCGTCTAAAAAAAATTTTTTTTTATTTCATTTTTTTTTTTTGCGCAAAAATTCGTTGTTTGTTGAATTCATACGCTATTTGTTTTTTAATAAAGCTTTATGTAATTATGAATATCAACATTATATTCATTGCTGCTCCAAAACAAACAATGTTCCTTAATTTTATTATTATTTTTACTAAAAGCCTATTGTGTCCCACTGCTGAGCAAAGGCCTCCCCCCAACGCTTCCACTACCTACCCTCGGTGTCCTTCAAGAAAGCGTCCAACAGAGAGAGAGAGAGAGACAGAGAGAGAGAGAGAGAGAGAGAGAGAGAGAGAGAGAGAGAGAGACACACAGAGAGAGAGAGAGAGAGAGAGAGAGAGAGAGAGAGACATTTTATTGACACTCATTCGATACACGTTACACGTAGATATATAAATGAAGAAATACTTAAGAATAGTACCAATACGTGTAAAATGGGCCCCGCTCAGCATAATGTTACGGCAAGCTGCAACGCTGTTTTTCGGTGGGCCCCAAGACTCCAATACACAATAGATCCACGAGGGTTGAAATGTATCCGTAAGGCCCCCTTTTTAGGGTTCCGTACCTCAAAAGGAAAAAACGGAACCCTTATAGGATCACTTTGTTGTCCGTCTGTCCGTCCGTCCGTCCGTCCGTCCGTCTGTCAAGACCCTTTTTCTCAGGAACGCGTGGAGGTATGAAGCTGAAATTTATATCAATTACTCAGGTCTACTGTCCCTTGAAGCTGTGAAAAAATCAAACTTCTAAGCCAACGCAATCAAAAGATACAGCCGTTTATGCCGCAAATTTCCGCAAATTTTCAACTCTCAAGGGAATCAAAACCTACAAGGTAGTTCCCGTGAACGCAGAATCTTGAAATTTGGTATGAAGGTAGGTCTTATAGCACAGATTAAAGAATAATTGCGAAAACCGTAAATGTGTATGTATGTCTGTATATAGCAGTGACCAATATAAAGTAACCCCACACTGCGTACATTTTGCTTTGGAACAGGGCTCTGCTTACACTGGTTTTAGATATTTATAGATAATGATACGGAACCCTCGGTGCGCGAGTCCGACTCGCACTTGACCGGTTTTTTTAACGTAGTGAAACTCATTTACGAGTATCCCCGGGGCCCGAGTGGTTATGTGGGGCTCTCTCCTCCGTCCTCTTTCCCTGCGGAAAGGGGAGGGGGGAACATACCCACTAAAACACTACGGCGTTGCCCGCTTGCCGGGTTTAGGAAGGCGCCGTGGGATACCGAAGGTTCGAGCCGACGACGCCCCCCGGATCCGTAAGGACCCCTAGCTTTAGTGGGACTTCAGTTGGTAGTGGTGAAAAAATTGATAAAGGAATATCAGTTTCAAAGATAAAAAGAAAGAAGGAAGAGAGAGAGAGAGAGAGAGAAAGAAGAGTTTTCGAGGCCCCTTAACTTACACAACTCCACGCGTATGACGCCAAGCCACGGGAACATGCCGACTTGGCCGAGTATACCTTCACGGAACCAGGCGTTCAAGCTTGAGTCGCAGGTCTCAGGTTTCAGGCATCTCCCTGGGCAGGAAGACACGTTAGAACGTGTTTTATCCAAGAGCATACAATACAGTAAGCAGTGGCGTAACTATAACGTCTGGGGCCCGTGGCAAATTCGTCAGATGGGACTCCTTCCTCAATATAAAGAAGTGCATCAGCATCCCTTCTGTGCTCTAAACCAAGCCACTTCGGGGCCCCAGAGCTAGGGGCCCCTGGCATTTTGCCACCCCTGCCACCCTATAGTTTCGCCACTGACAGTAAGACTGAGACGTGGTCTCTTACCTACTAGGGCTGGCAAGAAGGTTCAAGGTTATTCCAAAGCCTTATTGATCGTACCTTAAACTCGAGATACTAATGAGGGCTTTGTACTGATTTATTAAATAAATAATAATTTTATGAGAAACAATATAAAAAACAAATAACTACGTATATTTGAACGCATCTTCAAATAGCCATTTGAGAAATTGAATTATAGTTTTAGTTTTGACTGTTTTTTATTGTTTTTTTTTTTTCAATAAACTACAAACAGTATTAGGTACACATTTAATAGGATTTAACGTACTAAAATCTGTACTAAATTTAGTTTGTCGTTAACTTTCGATAGTGGTGGCACATCACTATTCTAATTTCATTTTAGTTTCCGAGACTAAAGAATAGGTACCTAGACTTCAGAAAATATTTTTTTACTTACCTTGAAAAATAACTAGTAAAATATAAAATCCATAATTTAGAAACATGACTAGAGCACTCGAACACTTTCCGTAGAACAAACTAGACTCTTTTTTCCTAACTGTTCGATAGGTTGTAAACAACACAAGAATGTTTATAAAGATAAACAAAGGAAAATGTCTGAAAACATGGCGTTTGACGCGAACAATATTTGTCGTTTGAAGGGAAACAGACTTTGTTTAGTATTTCGTTTTGAGTTATAAATGTAAAGTGCTTGTCTTTGTTTAAAATTGTGATAACTGTTAGGCAATAGAGCGTTTATGAATAAGGACGTTACAGTCCGCTGTGATCTAAGAATTAATTATGAAAATGTATGATAAAATGTGAAATTCAGATTTTATGTAGTTTAGCTACGACAAATACATCATCTTTAATTTGTCCAAATTTCATTGAAATCGGATGAATCAATCATTGAAACCACGGTTTTAGGACCAAATTATTTAAAAAACAGTTTGTTGCGATTTCTGGAAATTAGCCGTTTTCAAGATACAGTGTTTTGTCATAGCACAGCAGTGAGATGGACGGAACGATGTAGATGTATTGGAGACGTATGTTATGAAGTTCGAATTTGAAACATCTTTTTTTTTTAATTTGTCGAAATTAAATGTTTATTTATCATCTTTTACCTAAAAGGTTATTGAAAAAGAAAAAGAAAACAAAGAAAAAACATCTTTTTGGGTATCTAATCTACCCATGTATAATCGACTGAGTAAGTCGATTACCATTTTTATGTCCGTTTTAAAAGATTTTTACGATTGATTAATATCACATCAATTACTACATTATATAGTAGCAGTATAATAGTAGTATCTGTCTGTCTATGTGTATGCTTAGATCTTTAAAACTGCGCAACGGATTTTGATGCGAATTTTTCAATAGATAGTGATTCTACGGAGACGAAGTTGCGGGCAGAAGTTAGTAGAAATAATAAAAATCAGTTTAAACGAATAACCATTTATTTGAGAATAAATTAAAAAGTAATAAGTTTCTGATAACAATTAAATTTTTAAAACTATTGTGCTAATTGTACTTTTTGCTGATTGTACTCACATTGTCATTCGACTTTTATATACATAGAAAGTTCTAAGTTCAACTTGTAAGACTTAACCTAGACACAGTATTGCAAATCAAACAAATGCTTTTAAATAAAATCAATTACCCAAAAGTAAACAAAAAACTACGGCAACGACACACAACTTCCCAGAGCTGACAATATCGCTATCATCTGTCAGTTCGTCATATAAGTCTATCCCACGGATCTTGATAACTTCGAAGTCATTATATTCTGCTCGCTTCAGTTCAGAGTATGTTCTAAATTTAGCATCCTTTCTTAAAAAAGTTAAAAAAAAATTGTCGTGTGACGGAAATCTTTTTCGACTGTCTTTTGGATTGCTGTCACCGCCATCCGCTTCAGAGGCATCACCGCCTTTCGCTTTACGGGTATCACCGTCATCCGCTTTAGAGGTTGTTGTAGAAGTATCACCTTCATCCGCTTTAGAGGTTGTTGTAGAGGTATCACCGTCATCCGCTTTAGAGGTTGTTGTAGAGGTATCACCGTCATCCGCTTTAGAGGTTGTTTTAGAGGTATGACCGTCATCCACATAAGAGGTTGTTTTAGAGGTATGACCGTCATCCACTTTATCACTTTTTTCATTTTCCTTAGTAGTCGTTTGGGTTCGAGTTTTAGTAGTATGGACTTCAGGCCTAGGCGTTGGCTTAGTTGGTTTAGGATACGCCCATATTTCAATCTTAAGCTCTGCTTCTGAATTAAAAAGAAAGTCCAGTTCTAAATTTAGATGTTTTTTGGTCAACCACCACCCGGGCCTGTCAGTTATGTATTGTGGCTCCAGTAATTTATGAGGCTTCCATGTTTCTTTCTTCGTGGCTCCTTGTCGGCCTTTAGCTTTTCTTTTTTTATTAGCTTGTACTTTTTTTGCTGGTTTATCTGTCGTTGTTTTTATTTCGATAGTTTCTGGTAATTCTCCAAATTTCTTTAGTAAATCTATCGACTTTTGTACTTCTGCTTTTCTCGCGTCCATAAGCTTTCCTTGGTAATATATTAGTCCAGCCCGTAATTCGCTTGCTGCTTTATCCAAAATACTAATCGAGTCTTTTAGACTATCCGGGGCAGGGATACCTAGATCGTCCCTTACATCTTTTAGTTTTCGTTTTATTGCAAACATTTTTTTGGATATCTTGCTGATATCGGCTTTTCCTGAAGCATTTAATTCTTTTCTTGTGGTTTCTAGTTTATTCTTTATTGCCTGCAGTTCATTTATAACGGAATTTGAAATCAACTTTTTGTATCTTCTAATGTTATTAATTACACGCCTTTGCACTCTATTTAGTTTCGCCGCTGTTGTTGTTGTTGCTGACGATGATGAAGATGTTGTTGTCGTTGAAGATGATGACGATGACGATGATGTTGTTGGTGTTGTTTCTGTTGTTGTCGAAGATGATGACGATGATGTTATTGGTGTTGTTTCTGTTGTTGTCGAAGATGATGACGATGACGACGATGATGTTGTTGGTGTTGTTGATGTTGTTGTTGTTGAAGATGATGACAATGATGTTGATCGTGTTATTGGTGTTGTTGCTGTAGTTGTTGAAGATGATGACGATGACGATGATGACGATGACGTAATTGGTGTTGTTGGTGTTGTTATTGTTGTTGTTGAAGATGATGACGTTGACCGTGATGTTGTTGTTGGTATTGTTGTTGTTGAAGATGATGACGATGATGACGATGATGTTGTTGGTGTTGTTGATGTTGTTGGTGTTGTTGATGTTGTTGTTGTTGTTGTTGAAGATGATGACGATGATGTTGTAGATGTTGTTGTATTCTGTGTTTTGGTAGTGTTGTGCCATTCCGGTAATAGGTACTTCTTCAGGAACTCTTTAGGAGTTTCCTCTCGCATATCGAGAGGTTCGATATAATTGCCGTAATTGTACCACAGCCGGGTTCTCGATCTCTGTTCAGCGTCCAACTAAAATTAAATTGGAATCGCAATGAAGTAGTTACATACATACATACAAAAGGGTGCGTAACGATGTATATAAAAATTTTTGGTATAATATTAGTAGCAATAACGCTCATTTGATATAATTATTAAATCATATAACAACACTTAATATATTTACATATGACATAATTATCATTTCTTATAATGATCATTTGATATAATATCATTTAATATAACATTCTTTAAGTATAATGCTTATTTCCTATAATGAACTTATGGTATAACGTTATTTTTATAAAAAGTAGGTTAGGTTAGGTTTGAACTGCGTCCCCCAACAAAAACGAACTGCTATTATATATTATGATTTGTATATAAAATGAGCGTTATACCATATAATCGTTATAAGAAATAAGCGTTATACCGAACGATAAATATACGAAATAAATTTATATATTTTAAAATTATACCAAACGTTTATTATACACAATGAGTGATTATACCCTTTGAAATTATATCAAATGTTGATATATCGATAGAAAATATATTAAATATTTTTATATCAATCATTACACACCCCATACAAAAATCACGTCTTTGTCCCTTACGGGGTGGACAGAGCTTAAGGTAACAAGGCCTAAAGGCCAAGCTTAGCATGTTTGTGGGCGTATAGGTGGAAAGGGGAATCAAAAATAGTGATATTTCCTAAGATTTTCGCCCATTCCCTCGATGGGCTTTTACCATCTGCGGGGGAAGAAAAGCAACTGGTACATTACATAAATAGTATATTACTATAGAGGCCGGGAGGTAACGGGTTGCTGACTTAAAACGTACAGAAGGCCGAGCGCAAGTGAGGCTGCATTTTTTTTTTTTATGTTAGGCCAGACAAAGGAACTAGTGGGTCACCTGATGGTAAATGATCACCACTGTCTATAGACACCCGCAGCGCTTTACGCGATGCCAGTGCGTTGTCGGCCCTGATTTGATGCTGGCATCCCTATTTCCCGCCGAGGTATGAAGTTTTTTTCAAACATGCAATGTAATAAATTAGAAACCTCCAAGAAGTTAAGATTTTCTTTATAGGGAAACTGAAAGTACGAAAACAAGTATATTATCATCATCATCATCTTCAGTCTATATACGTCCCGCTGGGCACAGGCCTCCTCTCAGAATGAGAGGGCTTGGGCTATAATTCCCACGCGGGCCCAGTGGGGATTGGAAACTTCACACACATCATTGAATTACTTCGCAAATATTTATATGTGAAACAGAAGTTAGAGAAAAGCAAATTGACAGCCTTGGCTTGCAATGTTGTATGGAATCCCATTAAAGACCTCTAGTCTCGTCTAGTCACACCTGAAACGTGACTCTTTGCAGCCTAATATAAGGAACATGATCATTAGTATTTTATTGCATGTTTGAGAAAGTTATTTCGGGGTGCGAGTCGGGTACCACGTGTGGTCAAGAGCTGCGGTTCCTTTTTGGATCCGCCCGGGGGGAAGAGCAGTGCTTGATCCGCACCCTGGGCTTCGGCTAATGATTTCCTCGCAGTTTCTGAGGGATATCATTGACCGTTGGCTAAGAGCCCGACAGGAGGGGGGTCTTTGACCATTACCGTACAACGTTGCCGACATTTTGTCACAAGATTTTTTAATCATATTTTTGTTACTTTGACATTGGCGAAGTTGTCGTCGCTATAACGACTTGAAACGCCAGAAATAAGAAGAAGAAGAAGAAGAAAGTTATTTCCTACTAAGTACCCTCGAATTTTCTGACTAGTATGTAAAAAGAAACAAAAATAACTTACTCGCACCAGGACACATCCATTAGTGTAGTTCAACACAGACGTATCCATTAGTGACAACTGTAAAAAAATAACTGCGTGAAAATAATTAATGATTAATGATGAAGCGAAGCGTATCTCTGGTCTTAACCTTCGTTTGTTAGGTTTTATGACAAATATTTATAATTGACCGTTCAAAAAAAGTAAATTTGAGTTCCAAATATTCTTAGTCGTGCAGCGTGCTATTATCAATAAGAAAATTATAAAATGTCTGTTATGAGTTCTGTTCATTATGAATAAGAAAATTATGACAAATATTTGTTATGAGTTCCGATGATAGAAATAACAATTTATGAACAATAAAATATGAGGAAAAAAATTATGAAGAATGATTATTATGAATACAAATCGGCAATAGAAAAAAATAGGCCTAAGAATTTTATGAGAGCCAAAAGACTTGACTTATAGACCGACCGCTTAAATGAGTCCTCGCCCGCGCGGCACAGACGACAAAGGGGTCAGAGAGCGGTGCGGGGGGGGGGGGTAGTGCGCCTGCCGCCCGCACCTCTCTCGGCCCCCTTTGTCGTCCTACCTCGCGCTCCTGTGCCGCGCGGGCGAAGACTCATTTTTAAACGGTCGGTCTATAAGTGTATGTATTTGTTTGCAAAAGGTACCTTGTAGTTGGCCTTCCCCGTTTGCTGATCAGCATAAATCTTAATAGAATCACTATAAACCAGCTTCGATTTATGGAAACAGTCTCGGGGGTTCAACTCGAACTGGGAAGTGACTGCAACAAAAAATATTATGTATGTACTTGTGGAGAGTACCACAATAGAGAGATCTCTCTCCAGGCAGATGTTATGCCTGGGGACCGAAGCACAGTATATTATAAACTAGCTTCTGCCCGCGACTTCGTCTGCGTAGAATTATACATAAAAACCTTCCTCTTGAATCACTCTATCTATTAAAAAAACCCGCATCAAAAACCGTTGTGTAGTTTTCAAGATTTGAGCATACATAGGGACATAGGGACATAGGGACATAGGGACAGAGAAAGCGACTTTATTTTTATACTATGTAGTGATATTTTTGAATAGATAGACTCTATCTCTATCTATCTGATAGAGTGATTCAAGAGGAAGGTTTATATGTATAATACATGCATAATATACCGTGCGAAGCCGGGGCGGGTCACTAGTTATATATAAAATACAATATAAAATAGATGATAACTTACAAATGACGATGGCATCTTTATCTAGCCGAACAACTTCGGTGCCCAATCCGCTCTCATACCATTGGAAATAATATGGATCAACATTTTTACTGTACAAAAGATGCGCGGGAGTATCGTCTTCACTCCCATCCCTTAGAGCGTTTGCAAGGCCATTCTGGACGTTGGAAATCGTTGACTCTATCCAGGGTATGTATTTGTAAATTTGTATGAACCGGGATGGCGCGGAGCAGCCTGGACCGTGGAGGCCAAAGCCATGCTGAAAACATTTAACATCATCATCATCATTACACATAAACGGATAACTCACGTGTAAAAAGTCGAGTGATGGTAGTTTCCATGTTGATCATTATCATCGTCCAAAAGACTTTCAATTGAACATAGGACTCTCGAAAAAGCGCCATAGAATATATAAATCATAGAATTCACACAGAAAATAGTATACGCGATATTAATATTTAGTTTGTAAGAAATCCAGAGTATAAAAGATGCTGTTACAATCTCAGAATTAGACGACCGGATAGCCTAGTGGTTAGTGACCCTGACTATGAAGCTAGACGTCCGGGGTTCGAATCCCGTTAGGGGCAGACAGTTGTATGATGAATACGAATGTTTGTGCCGGAGTCACGGATGTTGTATGTATTTATCTACATTATATAAGTATGTTTATCCGTTGCCTGGTACCCATAGTACAAGCTTTGCTTAGTTTGGGGCTGGGTCAATTGGTGTAATTTGTCCCAAGATATTTATTTATTTATTTAGAATCAAACTTAAGCACAATGTGTGAAAATACCACTCGAAAGTGGTGAAGTGCTAAATTTGAAATACGAGTAGCATAGAAGACAATCACAGCTCTCATTAATCTCCTGAACTAGTCAAAGCTTTGATTAGAGCTGTAGTTTTGGAGATATAATCTGATTTATACAAGTTTCGAGTGATGTGCTTTCAAAAATCGGGCCTGTTCCTCGCGCTAATTAAATTCCATAAAAGTTACCAAAGAATTGTCATTATTATTCATACAACAAATCGAAATAAATGACATTTTAGAACTAAGGGAGATACTTAATGACGATGTTAATAATGAATGTAATGAAGAAGATGACGGTTATGATCGTAAAGAATTCAATGTTACCAAAGTCCATGTTCCTGTAGCGTTTGAGGCCAATATCATCCCTGTTTCATAAACGCACTGCTTTTTGTTGTTCTCCGTGGCCACGCATTGGTAATCTCTCCATGAATCGCCCTCCTTTTCGAGCTAGAATAGAAACATCGTTAGCTAACTTGAACGTGAACGGGCATTTTCAAAAAAACATGTATCGTTGACTTTTTTTTCCAAAATGATGACATTTCGGGATTTTCTGAATCAGAATTATTAGCACTATTTATTTTTGTAAAGAAAAAGTGTCCATTGGTTTTTTGTCAGTTTTGTAACACTACGATTTATATGGGGCGTCACAAAACTGACACGAAAAAGTTGTATGGGAAATTAAGGTAATCTTGTTGGAAAAAGGGTACCTACACGTTTTTTTGAAAATGCCCGAACTCGTGAAGAACCAAGATTGAAAAATGTCACTAGCCTTTAGAAAGGCGCGTTTGTTGATAAAAGCTCTAACAGCTAATAAGATCAGGTTTAGATTGAAGATAAATAAAAAGTAATAGTATCTATAGGACAATATAATTTGTAAATTTCAGAGAGTGAGCAAAACTCGATTTTGCTTCGAGCGAGAGACAAAGTAATTTTTTAATTCTTATTTTTAAACTCGCTACGCTCATGATTCAATTCTAGAATTCTTGCTCGGGATTCAAAATCAATACTCGCACCAAAAATCAACTTTGCTCTCTTGTTGCACAAATAACTATTTTCCAAAGGCACAGGCTGAGACTACTTTATTCCACTTGCTCTGATCCTCACATACTCAATAACAATAAACAATATGCTAAATAACAATGGTTATTTTAATTTGAACTCACCCCCTCTCTTCTATACCATTGTATACATTTTGATAGTGGCACGTGTTGAACTTTGTACACTTCTTTTTCCAGGACATCATTTGCTGGAACAAATACAGCAAAATTAACTATAAACAGACGACAATACATACAAACATAAATCACGTCTTTATCCCTTAGGGGGTAGACAGAGCCTAAGGTAACAAGACCTAAAGACCACGCTTAGCATGATCGTGAGCGTATGAATGGAAAGGAGACTCAAAACAGTGATGGGTTGCTAGCCACATCGCCTACATAACATGAGTCCTAAGATTTTCGCCGAATCCCACGAAGGGCTTTTACCATCTGCCAAGAGAAGCAACTGGTAAATCTATGTTTTTTCTTTGTTCCCAGACCAGAGTGGAAGAACGACGACAATTCTATCTTTGACGGTTACCGAAACAGATTTAAGGATGTTGGAAGCAAAGCAAAACGTGGAGATGGGTGGGACGCAAGATTAGGTCTAAGATCGCTGGACAGAACACCAGCTTGGTCGGATGGCATTTGGCATTTGGAAAGCTATGGATGAGACTGGCAAGGACCGGGCAACGTGGGGTGAAAATAAATAACTGAGGAAGCCTTTATAAGTATGCCATGTAGGTGAAATAGCTTTCGAGTTGTGAAGGGGTCAAAAGTAGCTCGAAACGGTTCGTGTGGATACACACAGCTGCATCGCCAGTTTATTTTACCTTGGCTTACGCTGCCGCGTGTCTAGATTGAGCTATAGGTGGCAGTGGCGTAGCTAGGTAACCAAGGGCCCTGGTGCAAATAAAAAAATGGGGCCCTACTACTATCTAAACTTTTTTTTTTTTTTTTTATTATAGCCCATTTATTCCGAATTCGCTACAATTTCAGTAAGTATGTTGTTGTCGTTTTTTTTTATTATTATTATTAGATTTGTCGCGTAATTCGGCGTGCCTCATGGCATAGGCCTCCTCCGTGTATTGGAGGGTTTGGGCTATAGTTCCCACGCGCGCCCAGTGCGGATTGGGAACTTAACACACACCATTGAATTTCTTCGCAGATGTGTGCAGGTTTCCTCACGATGTTTTCCTTCACCGAAAAGCTCATGGCAAATTGCAAATGTAATTTGCGCACATAAATTCCGAAAAACTCAAAGGTGCGCGCCCGGGATTTGAACCCACGACGCTCTGCTTGAGAGGCCACAAGTCAAACCACTAGGCTACCACGGCTTTTACTATCTAAACTAATTACGTTTTAATAATAATAGTTCGATCGTGATTTTCTGGTAAGGATTCGAGGGCCCTCTGAGCTTGAGGGCCCCGGGGCACTGTCCCGCCTAGTCCCTAGGTGGCTACACCACTGACGGGAGGTTAATGTGATGTTTTCTTTCATGGCACGATTTGGAAGTTTGTATAAAATGTTGAGCAAAACGGTTTGAATTGACAGAAGGATGAACTTTTAAAGGTTCCTTTGTAGCCCTTTCTGTAATATCAAAGCTGTTCTCACCATCAGTTATACCAAAGACGTGGAGTTGACTTGAAGCACTGTATGTGTAAGGGTGCGTCGGCCAGCATATAGGCACCAGAGGCACTGGAAACAGTAAGGGAATAGGTATTTTATTGAATTGGCATTGATCATTTTTGTTAAGCTGTGCTTTTAACACCTTTATTTGATAAAATAGACTATTTCAAGCAACTAATTTGAATATTATGCTTTTACGTAGCTTTGTTAATTAATAATAAATATTTTTTCGCTGTTTGATAATTCGTGAATTTAGACAGAATCCCAGTCGCCTTCGTTCGGCTGGCTATAAAAAAAACGGCTTTGTCTATGGTTTTGTTGATTTGACAGTGACACGTGACAGTTGCCATAGCTAAACTTTTTTTTTCATTTTTGTGGCAAACATTCGATGCTGGATTCTGTCTAAAAACCGGGTCGTTCGGTCAAACAAAGGTTCAAAGTACTTTTACAAAAATATCTGCAATCATAAAGTATTTTTGAAATCGGACAAGATAAATCGGATAAATGATGGTTTTCCTCGAAATGGTTTTCGAATTGGAGCATACTAAAAAAAATGAACAATGCCAATTAGGCGTTACTTTGCGGAGGTCAATTTAATGAACAAAAAATTTACCTTGGTACTCCGCTACTCACGTGCAAGATAACCAAGCCTGTGTGAAATATATATGTTTTTCATCTACTACTACATTAGTGGCGTATGGTGCCGTCTATTGTACCTCTATCATATCACCATGTAATACTAACCAGGCCCTTTGTTCTCGAGCTCCAACTCTACAAGAGCTATGGTGTTCTTATTAATAGAGTACTCTGGGTGCGTCGTGTATTTCTTCAGCTTGCAGAGCCAGGGTTGGCCGTCAGTTGGTATAAACAAAGCTTTGGAGTCTCGTCTGAAAAACGGTGAACAAAGTATTATGAATGATAATATTTTTTAACGTTCAAACTTTTTGGCTGTTGTTGGCTGACTGGCGCTGGTCCATTGCCACGCGCGCATCGTAGAAAAATGAGAATTAGGCGGCTGTCAATTGTTTTTTGAAATTGTCGATGGCGATGGCCTTGATAAATACCAAATAAGACTTTGTTAACAAAAGACTTGGCTTCGGCCTTTTACTACAAAATTGAAGAATGAAAATATACAAAAGACTTGGCTGTATGGACCCTGTTTCCTTTGCCTATCCCAAAAGGGATGAATAATAATAAAAAAAATGAAATTTTCGGTCTTTTATGCGGTTTTATGTTTAACCGGTTGTAATTATTAATTAATGTGTGTAGTGCTTGGTGCAATAAATAGTGTATATAACGTTATGGATATTTTTTCTCGGGTGGCTAAAAGACAGCGATGGTCTGTGAGACGCTTGGTGTTTCACTTTCAATTGCGACACCTGTCTTTTGCTTGTTGTCCGTTCTAGAAAAAGACAGGTAGTGTAGTCTGTCTTCTTTCTTCGTCTTTGTCGTGCTAGCGGTGCAGGTTGAATAAAGGGTATTTATTATAGCTTACTGAAAAATCTTCCGCGGTATTCGAGCTATGTCGTCAGCGATAGTCAACGCAAAATTTTCATTTATCAGAATAGCTCCAGTTAGGGCTATCCTTACTTTCACGCCTTCATCTGTAAAACAAATTTTTGCACCAAAATTACAAGTAGGTATTTATATACACAAATCACGTCTTTATCCCTTACGGGGTAGACAGAGCCGAAGGTAAATTTTTTGAAGGTAGTTGTTTGTGTACAATAAAAATCATAAATAAAAGGTTAATTTGGGAAAATCTATGAATGTACATTATGCGAATTTATACGGTTTCGAATCAGTACGACGTTGCATGGTTTGCATGTGTAACAGTTGTGCTCATTAAACTTTGATAATGATCCCGTAGAGGGATCGAAACGCGTCTGTGTTTGTGTGGTGTAAGGGATAATTAAGTTTGTGGGATTTATATGTTTTATTGGCACTAGTGGAGGGAGGGTTGTATGAAAAACATATATATTGCACACAGGCTTGGTTATCTTGCACGTGAGTAGCGGAGTAGAAAGGTAAAAAATTTTGTTCAGTGTTTGGAGTCATTGGGAAATTAGTTTTGAACCCAAATTGCAATGAAAAACCCAGCTAGGTACCTTAGATTTCAGAATAATTTTAAGATACTTTGTATAGAGGAATATATATTCCAACATGAAACTACCATGAAACTTAAACATAATTACACATAAACGGATAACGCACGTATAAAAAGTCGAGTGCGCAGTGTTCGTTTCGCTGCAGCCGGGGCGAGCGCTCCAAGAAGGACTACGAAATAGTCCGAAACATGTCGCATCACTCGACTTTTTATACGGGAGTTATCCGTTTATGTGTAATTATGAGGAATATATACTTTTATGTGCAATACGTACACAACTGCACGCGTATGACACCAAGCCACGGGAACATGCCGACTTGGCCGAGTATGCCTTCACGGAACCATGAGTTCAGGCTCGAGTCGCAGCCTTCTGGTTTCAGACATCTCACTAGAAAAGTTAAAGTCACAGAATATTTCAGAATAAAAAAAAACACACACACAAATCACGTTTTTATCCCTTACGAGGTAGACAGAGCCTAAGGTTTTTTTTAAGGCACCACTTTCGACGGCTATTTTCAGATGCGCTTTCAAAAATCGGGCCCAGGAACCTTACCATGACGTCTTAATGGAATTCAATTCCAAATCAAAGTTGGATCAATCGCTGTCAGAACCATATTAGAAGTGTCAAAAATGACAGCTCAAAAATCGGAATTTAATAGCATTGAGACGTCATAGTATACCGCACACCTGTCATTTAAACTGACATTGGCCCAAGCCTTACGGCCGCCATTAAGGGAGAATAGAATATACGTCATTGTAAGACCCCACAGGTACCTGAATCTACCTCTTTGCTTACAGGATTTAAAACTGGCATAAAAAAGTTGATTCTATTTTCGAACTGACTGATCACTTACCCTGAAAAGCCAACATGGCCGCTAACAATCCGCAACGTAAAATCATCACTTTCAAACTGCAAAATTATGTACGTTATTCTGCTGCAGATCTCGCGATATGAATAATTATAGTTTTTATATAGCACGGCTAGCCATTCGTATTATTATAAACAACAATATGCTGTTTACATTGTGGAGTTTTGTAACCGAAAACCATTTAAAAACAAATCGCTTAATATCATAATAAATATTTATTAGTATGATGAATAGGAATGTTTGAACTGCAGTCTAGTGTTCATCAAATTAATGAATGTGTATATATTTCGAATGTATTAAAAGTATCCTGAGCGTTGATATGCCAATTTCCTTTGATTTTTGTAATTTTTTTCGTAGGGTAATGTGTAATAAGTACTTGTATTATAAGCACACACACAAATCACGTCTTAATCCCTTACGAGACAGAATCTAAAGTGACAAGACCTAAAGGTCATATGTTTAGCATGATTGTGGGGGTAGGTGGAAAGGGGAAATAAAATAGTGATGGGTCGCCTATAAAAGTCATGACTCTTATGCCCATTCTCTCTTTGGGCTTTTACCGTCTGCGCGGGAAGAGAAGCAACTGGTACATTCTATGTTTTTACATTCTATGTAGTTACATAGGGATATAGGGACAGAGAAAGCGACTTTGTTTTATACTATGTAGTGATTCTCGTTAATTTATGTATTCGCAACAAGTTTAACATTTCTACTTAAAAAAATCCACTAAAAACTATTTATTCCAAAAAAACTGTAACATACAAAAAATCAAGAAGATCATCAACCTTTAAACCTAAAATATAAATAAATTACACAAAAATACACAGAAAACTAAGACATCGACACACAACCTCTCCGAACTTCCATTTGTTTCTTCATCATCATATAAGTCTATTCCACGAATGTGGACGACTTCTTGGTCGTCATTCTTGGCCCGTCTAAGTTCTGAGTATGGCTTGAATTTATCATCCTTTCTTAAAGAAACATCATTAGGTGGATGAGGCCTATTTGCACCAGTTCCAGGGGTATCTTCTGGAGGGTTATCAAGTCTCCGCGCTGATTGATCCTCTTCAGGTGTATTATCATCCGGTTGACTTAGCTCCTCTCTCGCTACGGTAGCGGTAGTCATATTTCGAGTTCTAGTAGTTCCCATTTTGGACCCACGTGTTGGCGGTACAATTTTAAGGTACGACCATACCTCAACCTTCAACTCAGCTTCATCTTCAAAATAGAAGTCTATTTCTAAGTTGAGATGTGGATGGTACAACCACCACCCAGGCTTGTCAGTTATGTATTCCGGCTCCAGTAATTTATGAGGAATCCATGGCTTTTTTCCGCCTTGCCTACCTTGAGCTTTTGATTTTTTCATTGTTTTCTTCTCCTTCTTTTTTTTATTATCACTCGCTGTCTCTATTACGATGGTTTCTGGTTGCTCTTGAAGTGTTTTCATCAAATCTATCGACTTTTCAACTTCTGCTTTTCTTACATCCATAAGCTTTCCATGGTAATATATTAACCCAGCCCGCAATTCACTAGCCGCATTATCTAAAATATTGATTGATTCTTTTAAACTCTCTGGGGTAGAGATTCCTAGCTTGTCACTTACATCTTTCAGTTTTTGTTTCACAGCAAACATTTTCTTGGATGTCTTGCTTATATCGGCCTTTCCTGTTCTATTTAATTCTTTTCTTGTTGATTCTAGATCAGTTTTTATTGCCTGCAGTTCATTTATTACGGAATCTGAAATCAACTTTTTGTAGCGTCTGTTATTATTAATTACACGCCTTCCTTTTCTTATCGGTTGTGTTGTAGTCGTTTCTGTTGCCTCGGTCTTATATTCTGGTGGTAGGTATTTCTTTACTAACTGTTTAGGAGTTTCGTCAACACCTTCAAGAGGATCTATGAAATTACCATAATTGTACCACAGCTTAGCTTTTGATTTTCTTTTGGCATCCACCTGAAATTTCATAATACTGTAAGGCGAGATTTATATGTGGAATGGAACACAAGAGGGTGTAGGTGACGGACGATACTATGAGTGAGACGACGAATATTCGATTTGAAAAATGAGGTGACGTATGTAAGATGTTAGGTAGTTTAGATTCAGTCTGCGGTACGATTTTGATACGATATAACGTAAAAATACAAAATACATATTTTTCTGTGGCTAAATAAGCTTTCCTTTAGTAATTTAGTCCCACATATATTTTGCCTAATACATAATTACTTTACGCTGCACTAGCGGTTAAAAAAAATTGAAAAATGATAGGTACATTAGAAATTTTAGTATGTGTTGCCGAACAACTTAAATTTAATACCTATTGTCATACTTTTTCATACATGGGCGTCAAATAGGTACCTACACTTTTTTTGAGAACGCTCATTTGCTGCATACATAACTGGATAGGTAGTTAAAAGGGGAAATTGACTGCAAATAATTAAACAAAAGCATTTTTCTGCAAAACAAACTTACTCTCACAAGGACACACGTGAAGTTCAGGACAGATAGATCCATGAGTGATAACTGTAAAGTAAATAAAGTAATTTTAATAATTTTTTTTTTAAATGAATAGGAAGGCAAACGAGCAAGTGGGTCATCTGATGGTACGTGATCACCACTGCCCATAGACACCCGCAACCCCGGAGGGATTGCAGATGCGTTGCCAACCTAGAGGACTAAGATGAAATGCCTCTTGTACCCGTAATTTCCCCGGCTGTCTTACTCTCCACACCGGAACACAGCAGTGCAAGCACTGCTACTTAGCGGCAGGATTAGCGAGTAAGATGGTGGTAGCGATCCGGACGGACCTTGCACAAGGCCCTACCACTCGCACATCAATCATTCGCATTCAGATCGCAAAGAAGACGGCGTAGATCTATTTTTGAATGTGTAACTTGTGGTTCAACTATGAGTAGCCTAGTTGAAGGGAAATCAAGATTTTTCTACCGAATGGTCCAAAATTTCCCTTGTATCACATGTTTTTTAGCTGACTGTACTTTGTGCTAACTGTGCTTACATTATCATCCACCCAACATAACATTATGTCTTACATATCTTGAATAAGGTGGCTGAAAAGACTGACTTGTTCTCATGTCCGCTGTGTGAATTCACTAAAGTGACGTTTTATGTTTTGTTATAGTAATTTATAAATTCTTTTTGGTTCTTTTTTAAGTAAGTTAAGCAGATATAATTTAATTAAGTTGGCACACTATTGCATTGGGTTTCCTGTAATGATAGTGTTATGTTCTTTCATAAATAAATAAATAAATGTGTACCAAATTTCAAAGCATTTCCACCACTAAAAGTGGTTCAAAGATTTGCAAGACTTGACACAAAATCAACAAACAGGGGCCTTACCATGACGTCTTGATGCGATTCAATGCCGATCCAGAGCCATACTAAAAATGACAGCTAAAACCGGAACCGAGTCGGAGTTGTATCGCATTAAGACGTCATGGTAAAGCCCCAGGTCAAGTTAAATAAAAGCTTTTAAAAAACAATGGTAACTTATCTCTAGAAGGAATCTCCTCCAGTCAATCTGACCGACAGAAAGACACAGATGCATCTGGCTCTGTGTGAATTCTGGAGGAAAAAAGAAGAGGCCTGTTCGCAGCAGTGGGACAATAATAGGTCGAAAAAAGAGTATCTACTTGTCTAATTTGACGAGTTTGTAAATTCACTCTAAGGGGGCGTCCATTAATTACGTGAGGTATTTAGGGTGGGGGGGGGGGGTCTTGGCAAATATCACGTAATTTTTTTTTGCAGAAAATGGTGTAAAACTGCGTGAGAAGTTAAAGTTGAATGGAAATAAAAAACGTATAACTTGAATAAAATAATGACAAAATCTGACACAATTATATTTATTTATTTATTAAAGGGGGAGGGGGGGGGGTCAAAAAATCCTTAAAAATGCCTCACGTAACTAACGGACGCCCCCTAAGGATTTGTGCTGTTCAATAAAAAAAAAGAATATTTGTTGTGTTTTTGTACCTGATAATACGCTTTCCCTCCTAGTCTATCTGCGTGCATCTTAAAAGAATCCGAATAAATCAGACTCGAAGACTGGAAGCAATCGCCCTTGGACCTCTCGTAAGTGGAATCGACTGCAAAAGTAAAAATGACAATCCTACTAATATCATAAAAACGAAAGTTTGTGTGTGAGTTTGTTACTTCTTCACGACGAAACGGCTGGATTGTCATGAAATTTCGAATGGAGATCATTGACGTACAATAAACAACTAGACTCCCAATCACGCTCAAAAACTGTCCGAAGCAAAAGTCTGAACGACGCGTCTATTGTTCAGAGTTTTGGTTCAGTTGTGTTTCGACCGCGCTTTGATAACAATGTATATGTCTCTTTCGCACCGTAATCTTACTAATGAGAACAAAAGAGACAGGCAGGTTTCCAGCGCGTGGCGTCGTGTCATTACTTCTCACGATCCTACGCCATTGATATTAAACATTACTGCCACGAAATAAGGTGTCAATTTGAACGAATATGTCAATGTTATCTGTCTAAGTCGATGTGTTGACACACACAACACATAGACAAAGCAACTCGGACGTTTCTTGAGGAACCTTTGTTAGCGACTGGGAGTCTAGTTGTTTATTGTAAGTCAATGATGGAGATCCTATTTTTATAATTCGGTTGTATGTGAGGCGTTACGGGAGCACTCGGTGGCACCGGGACGCCCCACGATCCCGGGATGGGGTGGGCTCTTCGCGGCACCTGTGCAATGCTGGTTTGGGAATTCGTATAGTTTATAACCCTAACTTAACATAGATACCACATAGGCTACTTTTTATCCCGATATTCCCACCAGATCCTGCAGTTAAAGAATTCCAAAATTACCATTAAGTGTATGTAGTCGAACCAATATTGATACTACGAGTAGGTATTTATTTCAAAAATTAAGCCTAGTTTCCATACTTCTCTATTTATTTACTGTGGCCGCGCGCAGAAAGGATCGAGCATCACGTAACCTCGCGTTTTGTAAATAATTATTGTAAAAAGCTAATCTGCGATATGTTAAGTAGATATATCAAAATACTAATAATTGATGGATGACGTACAAATAGCGATGGCGTTTTGATCAAGCCGAACGATTTCTGGCACCAACCCGCTCTCGTATCTGTCAAAGATCCAAGGAGTAATCTTCAAACGGGGATCCTCCGGAACTTCAGGGTTTTGATCACTCCTATACAATTGGTGAATGGGTATGTCTGGTTCGCTTCTCAGGGCTGACTTTATGACGGTGGAAGTCGTTGCGTCAATCCAGGGTATGTATTTGTATATATCTATAAAACGAGCAGGCGAGACGCAGCCTGGGCCGTGGATACCAAAACCGAGCTGGAAAATAAAGGAATAAAACAAAATCTTAATTTAGGAACTGTAAAGTTTTTGAAACCATGTTCTTAAGCCTTCTTCTTCTTTCGCCCTTAGGATTTGTCTACCCTGTAAGGGATAAAGACATGATTTATGTATGTATGTATGTATGTATTCTTAGTAGGATTTTAATAAGATAATCAGCCCTAACAATAGCCTGTGGGCACTTAATAATAATATGTTCCCATTAATCTTCACTACGTCACTACTTAGTATAAAACAAAGTCGCTTTCCGCTGTCTGTCTGTCTGTCCCTATGTATGCTTAGACCTTTAAAACTATGCAACAGATTTTGGGCTTTTTTAAACAGATAAAGTGATTCGAAAGGATCGAAGAAAGGTAAATCCAGGCAAGGTTTAAATGGTGATAAAATATTTAAATTTAGAAGAAAACAAAACGGGAGCGAAACCGCGGGCAACAACTAGTCTATACCTAATAATAATAATTATAAAGAGGAAAAATTTGAATGTTTGTTTGTTTGCATTGAATAGGCTCCGAAACTAATCTGAATTTAATTTTTTGAGAGCATTCCTTTAGAAAATTTTGCAACTTTGGTACCCCTTTGGCGCATTACTAATCATAACTATTACGAATAAGATGACAAAAAACAGTTCAATAACATACATACATCACGTCTATATCCCTTACGGGGTAGACAGAGCCTCAGTTAACAAGACCTAAAGGCCATGTTTATCATGATTGTAGACGTTATAGCTGGAAAGGGGAATGAAAATAGTGATGGGTTAGGGCTAGCCGCATCGCTTATAACATGATTCCTAAGAATTTCGCCCATTCCCTCGATGGACTTTTACCATCTGCGCGGGACGAGAAGCAACTAGTACATTCTATGTTTTTCCTGTGCTCAGACCAGCATGGAAGTAACGATATTGTCGATATTACCAATCCAGCTTAATAACGATATTACCAAAGTCCATGTTCCCGTAGCATTGGAGGCCAATACCATCCCTGTTTCATAGATACACTGCTTTGTGCTGTTCTCCGCGGTCGAGCACAGATAGTCCCTCTGCAGATCGTCCCTGGAGATTAACTATAACAGAAAAGAACCTTACTTAGGAAAATTAAGCAATCATCTATGTATACAGTCTACAGTGCCTTATCCAAAATACTTCATCAACTGATTTGGTAGGATTATCCAATTGTGGTTTCCAAATGTTTCCATTGATTGATGAAACTAACCCATCATCATCGTCATGGTCCTCCTTAAAGTATTCGTCAACGGCGAACCTTGCTAACTCTGGAGGTGAGCGAGAATGACTGGCGAAACCTGTTGGCTTATTGTTTAACTCGCTCGCAATCGCCATCGTGTTCATTTTGACAGTTCACGTATGGCATCGGAATCAGCTAGCTGACACATTCATACTAGAACTGTCAAAATGAACACGATGGCGATTGCGAGCGAGTTAGGCAATAAGCCTACTGGTTTTAGATGCGGTTGCACGGCAAAAAGAACCGCCCCAACCCTTCCTACACGTACCTACAGCTACACCTAAACAAATCCAACCAACAGGTGGAATATTCGAGAATAACACTGAGATACCTTGCATAAAGCTACCGTCAAAATCACGCAAATCAAAATATTAAGTAAGTAAGTAAATGCTTTATTGTACAAATATAAAGAAGCAGAGACAAATCACAAAAAAATACCTTAAATATATGCACAAAGGCAAATATTGTTTGGAACAACTGGCTAGTATTAGATATGTACGCTCTATTGTGGCTTTTACTATCTGGAATTTTAAACTTACACTCTGTCGGTCCCTCGTTTAATGCTCCTCTAATCTACTCAAAGGTTAACTGGTAGAGATCCATTATAGGGGCAAGTTCGCCTTTGTGCATTATATTAATGTTATTTTTATTTTTTTGTGAATTGTACCTGTTTCTTTATATTTGTACAATAAAGCATTTACTTACTTACTTACTATCGTACTCGCAGTGATATTCTCAACATACATAATACTATGTACTAGCTTGTTGTGTTGAAAATACGTCCTTATGTTCGGCAGGAAGACACGAAGATTTGAGGAGAGTTGTTGTGTGGGAGCGCTGCTGGGACAGTAACCGGCGGCTCCAGCCAAGGGGAACTGGGCTGAATGATCGCCACAGCGGATCGAGAGCCTGCCTGATCCAGCCAGGCGTCCCCACAACAACATCAACATCAATGTTCTAGCTTTTGCCCGCAGATTCGCTCACGTGAATAAAATTGGGATGAGTAGCTTGCGAGTTATTCTAGACAACCAGCTATCTTCATATCAAGTTCCATCCAAATCTGGGTCTTTATAATTGAATGAAGCGTTGCTTTGCGGAGGTCCATTTCGATAAAAAAAAATGTTTACCTTGCTACTCCGCTATTTACGTGCAAGATAATTGGTCTTACACGTGGTATCTTACACGTGAGTAGCGGAGTTGTAGCAAGGTAAATATTTTTTGTTCATTGTTCTTTCACATTTAGTAGGGTTACGCTTCTCAATATTGATAATTAGTTTTCATTTGGACTCACCCTTTCCTGCTTATACCATTGTGCGCATTCTGCTTGTTTCACGAATTGAGCTTTGTAGCCTTCTTTCTCTAAGATATCGTTAACTGAAACGTAAACGATGACAGTTTGTCTAACATCAATGGGTGATAAAACAACTTAAAGATAAACAGAAAACTTTCATGACCACCTACAAAAATGACAAAATCAAATTCAGTCAATTAATAGTAGCTACCATTAACAATAGTGTCATTAATGTCAGTATTTTTCACGTCGGCCCGGGCCGTAAGTAGCAATTTACTGCCCGCTACGCGAACGTAAATTTCCACTTCCTGTAAAGAGCGGAGAAGTAAAATTGTCGAATGTTTATCGGCCTCGCCTTTGGCTCGTGCGACAAGTTCCTTCGATCTGAGACGATATTTATTTCACCAACCTCGGGGTGTAATATGCTAATGCTCCTGTCTACATAATAAAAATTGGCCAGAAAACATTTGACAGTTGACTACAAAGCTACTAATGAGACTGGCACAAAACAGCGGCCCGATTTTTGAAAGCACATCGCTCGAAAGTACCACTCGAAAGAAGTATAAATCTGTTTATATCTTCAAAACTACAGCTCTAATCAAATTTTTGACTAGTTCACAAGATTAATGAGAGCCATAAGTATCTTCTAAGCTCGTATTCCAAATTAGTAGTAGTAGGATGTAGTAAGCTTAAGTTATTGAAAGATTGCCGATTAGACGCGCATCATCAGAATCAGGGATTATTTTAAGTTTTTTATGCAAAAAATAGGCAATACAAGGCCTTCCAGATTCTTCGGATTTATTTATTATTGAGTTTTTCTTACCATCAGTTACACCCAAGACGTATAGTTGACTTGAATCGTTGAATGAATGAGAGTATGTCGGCCAGCACATGGGTACCAGAGGCACTGTGAAAGGACAATATGGTAATAAAAGGGAAATGGTTTTTTTTTACATTTACACATAGTGAGCATAGTGCGCCTGAAACTAATTAACAGAACATAATATTAAGTTTCATAATTAAACGAAATATACTCCTAATTTTAGCATGAAGGCAAATTCAACTAGCCTACTCACGCTACATTTCGTGTCCATTTACGAACCATTTTGTGACGATTTATTTACGCGTTGTTTTTAATTATGTTTTAATGTTTCTAACTACTTTTGTGCTTTTTTTGTCTGTACCCAAAACTAAACCAAAAAGGGCGTTCTTTAAAGGTGAATATTGAATCAACAACTCACATTACAGTTTCAAATTAAAATAAAAATTCCTAAACTACTTATACATTCCACGTCGGACAAACGATAGCGCGATTCAGCATTCGCGTCGGATGGTACAGCGCAATCTCTCGGTAGATGAGTAAACTAAACTTACATGTAAATTAAGCCTAGTTAGGAGGTTAAGACGCAAACAATTGTCATAAATAAACTGTTTCTTTCTTTCTTTTCTACGTGTATGTGTGTCCCACTAACTCAAAGCGGCGTGGAGATCTAGACGGCGATGGAGGGACGAGTTGGACGCCTTCTTATGGGACTGGACACATGCATTCCTAATCACAATCAGCTTCGCTTTCCCCACAATGAAATGAAATGGGGAAAACCCCACAGATTGGCAACCCTGCCTAAAGCGGCCATGCCGGCCAATCACGTAGGAAGGCATTATCTCACCAGGCCCTTGGTCTTCGAGATCCAACTCCACGAGAGCTAATGTGTTTTTGGTGTCAGAATACTCTGGATGCGTCGTATAGTTCTTGAGCCTGCAGAGCCAGGGTTCACCGTCTTTCGGGATGAACAAAGCTTTGGAGTCTCGTCTGAAACATCGTCAGTCATAAATGTGAGGGTGTTACGACACTAATCGACCATCGATCGACGACATCGACCAACATCGATCGATTACGATCGATTAGTGTGGCTGATCGATGGATAAACCAATCGATCGACGTTGTTCGATACCATCGATTGACATCAATCGATTGGTGAGCGTTGGTGTAGTAGAAACTATCGATCGACGTCGACTGTTCCATTCTACCATCGATCGATTACCGGTCGATCGGTGAGGTAGCACCCTGAGTGAACGCTCGAGCGGAGCGTGCAGCGGAACGACGGCGATACTTAAGATGAAGTCTGGTCACCGTGAATTTAATAAGTTGGTATTTGATTAAAGTTTTACTGTTCCCCCCGGAAATAGCATTGTAGACTATAGAAACTAATAAATAAAACAAAATTAAATTATAGTAAAAATTCAACACGCACTGCTGACAAGAGCAATGGACACGACTGTCTTTTGTTTTTGTTTTCTTTTAGCGCTGCGTGCAATTAACTTTATTTGTGGCCAGTGCCAAAATGTAATAGTTTAATGAAAAGGTGGCTCCCTAAATAGGTGCGTTGCCTACAAGCATGAAAGGGACAACTGCAGCCCAGACTGATAATACCCACAGAAAACTGACGAAGTAGGAATCAGTAGGGTAAAAGAGCTTACTCAAAGATCCTCCGCGGTATTCGAGCTATGTCGTCAGCGATGGTTAGCGCAAACTTTTCTTTTATTAAAACTGCACCAGTTAGAGCTACCCTTACTTTTACGCCTTCATCTGGAAACCATATTATTAAGACCCGTATTAATATTGTCATAATACCTTATTTTTCTAAAAAGCCTAGCTTTAGTTCTAGTCATCATTATCACCTTGGCCTGTCATATGCTAATTTTATAGTCCTTTCTAATATATCTCATCTACGTTATAAAGGGAATGCAAAGAAAATAAAAAGTAAGAAAAGAAAAGCAAGTCATCAATGTATAGCAAAATTGTACAGCATTTACTGACTCTGTTGATTACTTTATCTATGCTATGGATATAGAAGAAGTAGCACATAGAATAGATTAGCAACGTACACAACTGCACGCGTATGACACCGAGCCACGGGAACATGCCGACTTGGCCGAGTATGCCTTCACGGAACCAGGCGTTCAAGCTCGGGTCGCAACTTTCAGGTTGGAGGCATCTCACTGGCAAAGTAAAATAAATTATTTCCACTTTTAATAGACTACATATTTTTTTAATGTTTGAGAGGCCAGACAAACGAACTAGTGGGTTTTGCGGGTGGTAGGGCCTTGTGCAAGGTCCGTCCGGATCGCTACCACCATCTTACTCGCTAATCCTGCCGCTAAGTAGCAGTGCTTGCACTGCTGTGTTCCGGTGTGGAGAGTAAGACAGCCGGGGAAATTACGGGCACAAGAGGCATTTCATCTTAGTCCTCTAGGTTGGCAACGCATCTGCAATCCCTCCGGGGTGGCGGGTGTCTATGGGCAGTGGTGATCACTTACCATCAGGTGACCCACTTGCTCGTTTGTCTTCCTATTCATATATAAAAAAAAAAAAACCTGATGTTAAATGATCACCACTGTCCATAGACCCGCAGCGCTTTACGCGATGCCAGTGCGTCGTCGGCCCTGCAGAAAATTGTACACTCGCCACTTAAAGGCACCCAGGTCGTAGCAACAAGCAAGCAAAAAAAAACATTCCCAAAAGCTGGCCGCTTCTCGAGGCACGCCGCGCTGAACGACATCCGCCAGCCACTTGCCTCTGCCAATGTCCCTGCTTTGTTGGAACCAACGGGCATCGCTAGGGACGACGGCAAGAGACTGGACGGTATGTCTATGATTCCGTGGAGTGTGGGACGTGTGCTGGTGTGGGATGCAACGTGCGTAGAATCACTAGCCTCGTCTCACCTTCGCGGAACCACGAGTAGAGCAGGAATCAGGAAAGATAAATAAATATAGGGGTCTCAGCGACACAGCGTATTAGTATCGCTGTCCAAAGGGGGAATGCTGCCAGCGTCTGTGGAACTATGCTTAGTTTATGATTAGTTTTAGTTTAGTTTTTAATGTAATACCTAGTTTAATTTGTTTTAATTGGCAAATGTTTCAAATGGCCAAATACTTTTTTTTCTGAAACTGTATTTTTTTCAGGATTTTTATAAAATAAACCTAACCTACCTTATAGGTAAGGTTCTACAGGATAGTTCTGAAATAAATCTGGCATTTGCCCATATGAAACAGTTGGGAAATTAATCATTTGAGCCCCACTGTTGCTGCACACGGCTGAGCTACGCTTTTGGATACAAATTCGCCAATCAAATGTAGGTGGTTGTTTCAATAGCTGCACACGCTACGCACGAAATGACGTCACTGACACACGTGTGGCATGTTCCGTGTGCGTGCAGCGTGTGCGCTGTAGTAGAGCGTCAGCTTTAAGCTTCATTTATAAGGCATGGTCGCCTAGTAGTTTGATCTATTGTCTCTCAAGCAGAGGTTTGCAGATTCGAATCCAGGTTCCTCTGTTTTTTTGTACCATCAACCGGGGTGACTTTGATAATTTTAAGGCTACTTTGATCGTTTTAAAATTGCTATAAAATCGATATAGTCCATACGCGGTGAATGTTTGACATGTAGACGCAAAGGCGATCGAGGAAGACATCGATTGGAAGTAGAAAACACAAATTAAAAATATATGATTTCAGCATTAAAACTTCTTTTTAAAGTCATCACCTACCCCGTAAATCAAGGTCACCCCGGTTTATGGTATTTTATTTGCACAATCTCATTTGAAGTTAAATTAATAAAATTGAATAAATTTGTAGAGACATAGCTTTCCAAACAAAAATATAATATATAGAATATTTTGAAAATTTTTCGTGTCTTCGTTTCGAGTGTGCTTATAGTTCGCGGGTGTAATTGATCATTACACTCCACTTGAACACTCTACTTTGCATCACAAATGTGAGGAAATAAAAAATACGCAATTTGTAATAGAGCGGAAGAAAATTTATCGCGCCAAACCGTCTTTTGTTTTTTTTTTAATTGCCTCGCGCTCTTTGGCTTTGGCACATTCAGCCAGCAGTGGGCAGCAGCATTATGCCAGCATGGAGGTTTACAACTCGGATTTCAAGTTAAATACAACCTACTTTCAGAGCATGAGTGATTAAAAATTAATTTTGACTGTTTCAGAGCTTAGTATTTAAAACTGGAATGAATTCAAATTTCGAACTGGGCCCACTCACCTTGAGATATAAAAATGGCCGTCAAAAATCCGTAGCGCAAAATCATCACAAACAGCAATCACACGCGTTGTTCAACTACACAGGTCGGAATTGAAATAATTATAGTTTTTATAGAGCTCGGCTAGTCATACGTGTAAACAACAACACGGATAACACATTGTTTATATTGTGGAGTTTATGTAACCGAAAACCATTTAAAACAAATCGCTTAATATCATAATAAATATTTATTAGTATGATGAATAGGAATGTTTTACCTGCAGTCTAATTGTGTGTTCCGGTGTGACAGGGTGTTGGTGCGGAGGCCTAGTTTTTTTTTAAAGTGGGACGCTGTTTACGAGAGCGTGGCCTGTAGGCTTATTACCTAACTCGCTCGCAATCACCATCGTGTTCATTTTGACAGTTCATGTATGGGCTGGCAATTGACATCGGAATCAGCTAGCTGTCACACTCATACAAGAACTGTCAAAATGAACACGATGGCGATTGCGAGCGAGTTAGGTAATAAGCCTACTTGGACTTTCGTTCGGGATCATTCCTGGCGCAGAGATTGTTCATCGCCGTTAAACGCGGCAGACGACCAGCTTTATTCACCGTTGACCAGTCTTATTCGCACTTGACCGGTTTTTTTTTTTTTAATTTATTTCGGCTGCAGGAAAAAACTCAGCGTGCCGCTTGTTTGTCATGCCTAATGTAGAGGGTTACCCAACACCCGCAAAGCGAAGACTGTTCATGTTCGGAGTAGATGACCAGATACCGAAGATTTAGTCTACTTTTAACTGCGTAACGTAATCTTGACATCCAAAGTCTGCGTCTGCGCAGGGCATGAGCCACCGTTCTTACTAATCCAGCCAAGCAGCAGTGGTTGCGATGCTATGTTCCGACGTGAAGAGTCATCATCTCATCTCATAATCTCCAGCTTATATACGTCCCACTGCTGGGCACAGGCCTCTCAGAATGAGAGGGCTTGGGCTATAGTTCCCACGCAGCCCAGTGCGGAATGGGAACTTCACACACCATTAGATTGCTCCGCAGATGTGTGCAGCTTTCCTCGCGGTGTTCTCCATCACGAAAAATTCATGGTAAGTTTCAAATGTAATGTCGCACATAAATTCCGAAAACACAGATGCGAGTCCGGGACTTGAACCCACGATCCTCTTGAGAGGCCACAGGTCAAACCACTAGGCCACCACCGCTTGGTTTACACTTGAACATTTACCCTTCACAAAATAACGTAGATAGGTCTCAAGTAGAGTACTGGTGGTCTGACACGGACAGTTACTCACCCGCCGTATCGCCCGCAGTTTGTACCTGTCACTGCTGATTACTGAACCACTTGTCGGCCCCCAGGGCCTCTAACCAGCGCTGTACCGGCGCTCGACTGCCTTCGCTCGGTTGTCGTTCGTCCGGGAACACGCAAACTCTCTGCCTTCTTTCGGCAATCGCTCTGCTCTATGCCAGTCGAATATTTTATGCCCCTAAATATCGGGAAGATCGTTTTATTTAATGGCGACACTACTGAATAAGCTTTTGTTGGTCCGTTTAGTAAATAAAAGCTGTTTTGTTTCGAAAATGGTGGTGGTGAATTAAAAAAGCAACAGAGTTAAAATTTTTGTAAAGTTAATTTTTGCCGCGGGGGAGTACGTTTTTAAATTTATTTTAGTTTTAGTTTAATTAATTTATCTTGTATACATTTATATTTTACATTTTAGTAATTACACATTAAGTTCTATACATCGCTATTAAGTGATAAGACCGTCTATTGTCTACTTTGTTCTTTGTTTCTGTATTGTTTTGTACTGATCTGTGGTGTTCAATAAAGAGTATTAATGTTTTAAATTTAGCTGTTGCCCGAGGTAGACAATAGGGGGCCGCCTAAAAAAAGTAGTTCCTCATTATTAAAGCCTGCACCTGCGTTTTCAGTCATGCCTTCAAAATTTACTGCTTGGGAAATGGACCCATGCACTAGTACAAGCTGTATAGACAGGCCTCGGATATGCATTAAGGAAATTGTCTCGGAACACACACTGAGCAAACCGAGTAAGGTTGGCACACAAAGCGATTGATTGCCAAACAATGCTTGGTATACAAGCATAACAATTACTTGTTAAGTGCTATTATATAGTGGCATTTATCCATGCTGGTCTGGGAGTAAAGAAAAACAGAATTTGCCAGTTGCTTCTCTTCCCGCGCAGGTAAAAGCCCATCGAGGGAATGGGCGAAAGTCTTAGAAATCATGTTACAGGCGATGAGGCTAGCAGCAACCTATCACTATTTTGATTTCCTTTTCCACCTATACGCCCTTAATCATGCTAAACGTGGCCTTATGGTTTTGTTACTTTAGTCTCTGTCTAAAGACGTGATATATGTATTTATGTATGTATGTGGTATTATACACTCGCTTTATAAAGAAAATAGTTGAAATTTCTCAAGGGTAATTGATAGACGTACCTACTCGTATTGTTTCCGTTTGTGGAATGAATAACATAACCTAACCTAAAAAAAACATTTTCGATACCTACAAGCTTTTTTTGGTGACTGTACTTTTCGTCGACTACAAGTACAGTCGACCAAAAGTACATACATAGATACATATATCACGTCTTTATCCCTTGCGAGGTAACAAAACCTTAAGTTCACGTTTAGCATGATTAAGAGCGTATGGGTAGAAAGGGAAATTAAAATAGTGATGGGTTACTAGCCGCATCGCCTATACTCGTAACCATAATTTCTAAGATTTTCGCCAATTCCTTCGATGGGCTTTAACCATCTGCGCGGGAAGAGAAGCAACTGGTAAATTTTATTTTTTTCTTTGCTCCCAGACCAGCATGGAAGTTTTAATTTTTTTTTATTGATGATATTTATTTTAAGCATTCGACGGGGCATTTAATTTTCTAAAAGTATTTCAGAACAATAACAAGATACTGCAACGCTGTAATCACATAACCCTCCTTTTGAACTTCATCGCAATTAGGTAAAGAGACAATTAGGTCCGATGCGGCCCCGTGGGCGTCGTTCTCACATAAAGCCTAGATAAATGGCCGATGACGCCTTAATGCGTCCTAACGACCGGCGGAAGTGAACGCGCGTGATCACCACGATCACCGTGATCACGTGATGATTAAGTGCTTATCGGGATATTAATGGTAAATTGTAATTGCTTATGATTAATGTTTTCCTTCATCGAAAACTTCGTGAGGAAACCTGCACACATCTGCGAAGAAACTCAATCAAAATCCGTTCAAAATCCGTTGTGTAGTTTTAAAGATATAAGCATACATAGGGACATAGAGGGACATAAGGACAGTGAAAGCGACTTTATTTTATACTATGTAGTGATTTAATCAGTAGTCATTTTACACTATACAATAATTTACTAACATTATAAAATTCGTCTAGGTTATAAGGACATAATTCAATCCGGTGCTTTTTCTAAGCAACCACAAATTTGGGATATGTCAAGGACTTTATTTTGTTTGGTAAGGCATTATAAGCTTTAGTTGCAACAACCTTAATACATCTCCTGAACCCAGAAGTAAGTAAAAAATTATCAAAAACTAACCTAAAAAATCCCCTCCCCCTGTTTCGTGGCTGGTTCGAAGGTTCGCATTATGCTGTTCATGGTAGTTTTTGTAAGGCCAAGCCAAGTCTGGCGCCATGGATGCGTTCACAACATAATAGAGGTTAAATTTAACTCAATATCTGACCCATAGATCATCAGTCACTGTCCTTAATGTCCAAGCTCATTACAATCTGCGCATGCGATCTATCCCATCGATCCTAGATCCTAAATGGCACATTGTTCGGTATCGGCTGCGATCAGCGGTTGTCATTTGAACTTTATATATATATTTTTTTATATGAATAGGAAGGTAAACGAGCAAGTGAGTCACCTGATGGTAAGAGATCACCACTGCCCATAGACACCCGCGACCAAGGAGGGATTGCAGATGCGTTGCCAACCTAGAGGACTAAGATGAAATGCCTCTTGTGCCCGTAATTTCCCCGGCTGTCTTACTCTTCACACCGGAACACAGCAGTGCAAGCACTGCTACTTAACGGCAGGATTAGCGAGTAAGATGGTGGTAGCGATCCGGACGGACCTTGCACAAGGCCCTACTACCATCCGCAAAAAAATTATATTCGTTCAAGAAGCCGTGGTAGCCTAGTGGTTTGACTTGTGGCCTGTGAAGAGGGTCGCGGGTTCGAGCCCGGGCTAGCACCTCTGAGTTTTTCGGAATTTATGTGTGAAATTACATTTACGAGCTTTTCCGTGAAGGTAAACATCGAGGAACACATCTGCGAAGTGATTCAATGTTGTGTGTGAAGTTCCCATGGATTTTGATGCGGTTTTTTTTATAGATAGAGTGATTCAAGAGGAAGGTTTATATGTATAATACATGCATAATATACCGTGCGAAGCCAGAGCGGGTCGCCAGTAGGTAAATAATGAAATATAATAACGGGTTAATTTAATATAATGTCAAAATTAGTCGAATAAACAATGCAATTAAGTAAATAAATATCCAGAGAGACAAGTCTACAGAATAAAATGTTTTATTTAACTAAAGGACTTTCAATACTGGAAAGCTAGTAATTTGGCATGGGAGTACATTATTAATTACGCCAACAAAGTGGTTAAGTAAAATCTAGAATACATTTTTATAGACTACTTCTCCTACACGTAAGACAAGTGGAGACGATTTTTTTCTCGTGTGTCCTATTCCATCCATCCATCCATGCACGCTGGTCTGGGAGTAAAGAAAAAACATAGAATCTACTAGTTGCTTCTCTACCCGCGCAGATGGTAAAAGCCCATCGAGGGAACGGGCGAAAATCTTAGCAATCATGTTGTCGGCGATGCGGCTAGCGACCCATCACTATTTTGATTCCTTCCACCTATACGCCCTTAATTATGCTAAACGTTGCCTTAAGGTTGTGTTACCTTAGGCTCTGTCTACCCTGTAAGGGATAAAGACGTGATATATGTATGTATGTATGTGTCCCATAGCGTGGGGTGTCATTGGAAAGGTCGTTCAACAACTTGGCCGATTTTACACAACAAAATACTTGCTTTGTGCCATGTTAATTTCCTGTGTTTCGTGTGCAAATACACACATACTTACTATGCTTCATCCAAATTTATAAAAACAATTTTAAAAGGGCCAGCTAACAAGCAGTTTCGGTCTCAATTTTATGAAACAAAAAGGTTATAATTCTCTATTAAAATGCGACAGCTTGTTAAAAATGTCGTATAAGGAAGACGCACGGACAAACATTACAGACTTCAAAACGTGACTCGAATAAGATTTAGACCGGTTGGTAACATTTCACCAAATAAATTTTAATGAATCATAAAATTATTTTCGTTTGATTTTTGCTTCAAAATTGATAAAAACCTCAAACATAAATATAACCAGTAATAATAATATAGAGTGATTGCGCCAGTGTTAGACACATAAAGCTCACAAGCACCAGTAATGGACACGAAAGTAACTCTGTCTGCATGTCTGTCTATCTAACTGTCTAGGTGTCTGTTACCGTTTCACACTTAAACCGTTCAACCGATTTAGTTTAAATTTGGTATACAGATAGTTTGAGTCCCAGTTAAGGACATAGGATAGTTTTTATCCTAGAAAATTACATAGTTCCCGCGGGATAGCGACAAGCGAATTCTATGCAGACGGAGTCGCGGGCGACAGCTAGTATGTTTATAAAATGACTATTGTAATCTAAATTAGGTAGGTATATATCTTCCATGCTAGATGCGCAGATGGTAAAATAAAGAAATGGTAGAAAAATCTTAGGAATCAGGTTATAGGCGATGCGGCTAGCCACCCATCACTATTTTAGATTCCCCTTTTTTTTACCTATACGCCCACAATCATGCTAAACGCGGTCTTTAGGTCTTGTTACCTTAGGCTCTGTCTATCCCGTAAGGGATAAAAACGTGATTTGTGTGTGTGAGGTGCTATACCATCGTTTTTTTTAAATAAGAGTTATTGTCCATTATTGGGTCCTAGGTCCATTACTGGTCCCGTCACCCAAACGATCCCAAAAACCTTTGAACCGATTAATTATGATATCATACATCAACCCTCGTATTAAAATCACATTAAAAGAACCCATTACTGACCCATTTCCATACAAAACAAAAACAATCCAAACTAAACCTTAAACTTTATACGCTAACGTAGATTTTCGAGTGACCACTAAAGTACAGTCAACAAAAAACGCTTGAATAAACACAGCCTCAATAAGTCAAACAAATGGGTCATATTATATTGTTGTTATTCAAAATCTCAACCCTCAGGAAGTATTATGTGTCACATGTATTAGTTTACGATAGTAGGGTGGTGCGTTTCCATTCCCGCACGGGATTTGATCAAACGAATGACCAACGTGAAAAATATTTTGACCAAGAAATCATTTAAACAAAACACCGCGTAATAAAAGCAAAACTCGCTGTTTGTCGGTCCCTCGTTTTGCTCCTCTCATCTACTCAAAGGTTAACTGGTAGTGATCCCTTTGTGCATATATTTAATGCTTTTTTTGTGAATTGTGTCTGCTTCTTCATATTTGCACAATTGGCATTGTTCATTTTTTTTAAGCTGTGCTTTTAACACCTTTATTTGATAAAATGGACTATTTCAAGCAACTAATTTGAATATTATGCTTTTACGTAGCTTTGTCAATTAATAATAAATATTTTTTCGCTGTTTGACAATTCGTGAATTTAGACAGAATCCCAATCGCCTTCGTTCGGCTGGCTATAAAAAAAACGGCTTTGTCTATGGTTTTGTCGATTTGACAGTGACACGTGACAGTTGCCATAGCTAAACTTTTTTTTTTTCATTTTTGTGGCAAACATTCGATGCTGGATTCTGTCTAAAAACCAGGTCTTTCGGTCAAACAAAGGTTCAAAGTACTTTTACAAAAATATCTGCAATCATAAAGTATTTTTGAAATCGGACAAGATAAATCGGATAATTGATGGTTTTCCTCGAAATGGTTTTCGAATTGGAGCATACTAAAAAAAATGAACAATGCCAATTAAGCATTTACTTACTTCATAAAACTAGAAAAAGTAGAACTTCCTTATTAACCATCGGGTTTGTTTTGTGACTTCCCCACTTCGACTTTAGATCGCTGAGATAATTGACACTTATAAATCAATCCAAGACACAACTGTAACAAAAAAACTTTATAAAGGCTTTAAAATAAATAAAGAGTGAGTCAATTGAGTTGATAAATAAGTGAGATCACAATTACAGTACCCGCCCATAAATATTGCCCACCTTCTCGACTAATTTCGGCTTCGTAGAGCGTTGTCTCGCTCTAACTTACGTGACGCCAACTGTCTCTTTCCAAAGACTAGTACTGTAAAAAGTTTTGCCAATGAAATTCACGTGTCCGTTTCTTTTGAGTAGTATATTTATTCAAACGTCTTTTAATTACTTCCATGCAGAAAAAACACAGAATGTACCAGTTGCTTCTCTTCCCGCCCACAGTGTCTTGCTAAACGTGGCCTGTTGCTCTTGTTACCTTAGGCTCTGTCAACCCCGTAAGGGATAAAGACGTGATTTGTGTATGTTTGTATTAATTCCCTTCCCGTCGCTACAAACAACGCGCCCGCGTACTTCTAACAATGGTCCATACAAACAAGGATCATAGGACCACGCGGTACAAAAACCACTATAACGGCACACATTACTGATCACTACAGCCGCAGTAATAAAGTCGACTTTGCCGTTATTTTGATGATTTGCCTTTTGGTTTTGTGACTCCAATACAAACCAGGCAATTTAAGTGAGTTAGCCTAATTCTTATAATGGTTTACTGTAGTATTAATGCGTTTTTAAACGAACGAAGAAAAGCCGGTAAGTTTTAAGTCGTTTCATTACAAAGAAAGTTTATTTTTATTTGTTACAAACGTTCTGTATGCTTAGTGTAAGTTTTCAGTCCCAAAATACGTCTCGCACGCGTTTGCGTTAAAATAGCAATTACTATGAAAACGTGAACAGCGCCACCAGCGGAAAGTTTGCACAACAAAGACTGCGAGTATAAGTTTTCGTGAACGCGCTCACCTTCGAATACGTTAACGCGGAACTCATCGAGCGCGTTTGCCGTACGGTCTATGTTAAGTTCCAATCAGTGTTGCCAATTCTAAAGCAATTACCGTGATTTCATAATTAGAAATAAGAAACGTTTTGTACGGGACAATGCTCTCGTACACACTTTTTAGATGATAATTGATACTGATAGAAGTGATACACTGCAGATTTTACTGTACTGATGATTTATTTGATAACTAAGTAAATGATACACTGGTGCACTCTGCGGGCGTTGAGCGTGGTACATTCTATGTTTTCTCTTTGCTGCCAAATCAGCATGGATGTTTTTATACAATATATTTTTTGTTGAGTAAATAAATAAATCCTACTATCCTACTAATATTATAAATGTGAAAGTTTGGAAGTATGTTTGGATGTTTGTTACTCTTTCACGCCAGAACGGCTGGACAGATCTGGACGAAATTTGGAACATAGATAGATTATAGTCTTGAATAACACATAGGCTACTTTTTATCCCGGAAAATTGCGTAATTCCTGCGGGATAGCGATAAACGAATTCTATGCAGACGAAGTTGCGGGCAACAGCTAGTCTAATATAAATCTATACTGAGCCAATAGCAATTAAAAGCTATTAGTAGGTAAGCGATAATGTACACCGTAATATTGGAACTTTAAATCTTTCAAGAAAGATCTTCATTGAACTCGGCAATTGAAAGATGGGCGCTGGCAACACTATTGATATCTTTTGAAGTTTTGACGTTTGACGTTTGACTTTTTCCTAAATTTGAATTGAATTGAATTATTTGTTGTACTTATTAAAGTGAGAATTGTTTTGTTGTACTTGGAAAAATAGTACAATAAAAGGAAGCATAACAAACAGAATAAAGATGACGATCGTTCAGAGTTGAACATACGAATTAAGAAGAACTGGCTAGGCTGCATCGTTGCAGAACTAACCTCAAAGAAAAGGTTTGTGTGTTGGCCTGATGCCTTATTTTCTTTAAAACAACAGAACTTGGTCTAACATATGTTACATACATACGTACATAAATCACGTCTATACATCTATCAATATCTTTTCTTTACAAACAACTCAAAAAACGTACCTATGAGTTGTAAGTTGCATATTAATGAACATTTCCGAGAATGGCTGCAAGTTGTACAAGAGAGATTTTCATTGAACTAATTATTTTATGGATTTTGTTTCAGATTATTTTAGACATTCAGATGTTCATCAAATCGTTCAGATCGAAGTTGGCATAAAAAATTGCAATAACATTTCATAACTATGACTGAGGCCCATTCTATATTCATCAGGTGGAGAGTTGAGAGTTGAGGACCAATGGCAGTTTGCCCATCCTGCAACCCCATTTATTTTTATATGCCACTACACTAAATTAGCAATATTAAAATAATACCTACACCAAAATAAATGTTGCCTATTTTTATTTAACCGTGTGCTTATTAAGTTTTGTTTGTTTTGCTCTTCTCTGTGTACTAGGAACCAATTCTTGACTCACTGTGAAACGTTTTTACAGTAAATATCATAGTGATGGTTCATTTAATTTAAAAGGACAATCATTATGACTTTTGGGGCTTGATTCACCACACTATGTTAAGTTTCTGTTATCTTATTAGATTCCATCTCTATTTATTTGTCACGAAACAGACAAGAGCCAATTTTGTATGGGAAGTCCGGGATTTCTGTCTTATTGGTTGTCTGATAGTGATTGCTATTAAGCGATAAGACCACATATTGTCTACTGTGCACTTTATATTCCAGACAGCTATACATACATGCATGGAAATATTGAATAACATTTAGTTATTGCTTTCATGGTGCTTGATATATTTAGAAATTTTAGAATACTAACTGCTGTGAGATCTTGCATTGACAATCTAGTACTATATTTTAAATCCCGGCGACATAAAATATAGAAAAATTAAAAGAATTGAACTAAAAACAAAATCCTTTTTATTCAGACCAAAGTCAGCATTTCCCTGATAACACAAAGAACTTAAATACAAATACATTGTATTTATGTCAATAATATAATTAGCCATCAAGACCTAGAAACCAAAACAGGACTGCAATGATTGGAAGTTCCTACTTCAAATCCTTCAATAACCTTGCTGTGGGACCTCAGGATATCATCATCATCATCATCAGATGATGTTACACTTCTTGCTGGTGTTGTTTTCATGCAGCCTTCTCATAAAAAAAAAAACACTAGTAGAGTAGCGGAGTAGCAAGGTAAATGTTTTTCGGTGATTGAAACAGACCTCTGCAAGGTTATTTCTCAGCACTTAACAACTTGAAAATTGATAGAAGGTAATGCTTGGAAAACCTATTGGGTATTCAATAAATTAATTAAAATGAAACTTCAATTTATAATTACCTATTTCTATTAAACTAATGGTCAAGAGTGGCTGCTTGCAAGTGGGAACAGGGACAACTTACAGGGGCCCTTTGCCAACTGCCAACCAGATGCAGAAATATAATTTTAACATAAATTGAAAAAAAAGGGGAATAACTCCAGTAATCAAAAAGTCTCACCAGTTTTAGCTATTAAACCCGTATTTAGAGCTGTTTGCCAGCCTGATCTCCGATTCTAAGACTCCTAGTAGGTACCTAGCACTACAGGGTTACGAAATCCATTTCATGTCACATTTCCGCACATATCCTTGCTATTGCTGTCAGCTTCGCATCTAGCGGAGACTAGTACTGAATGGAAGAAGATCTTAAGCATCCTTGGCGTAATCCCTGTTCGTCCGTAAGAACGCCATAGTTAGAAATGAAACAGTTCTGGTATTTCGCCCGATGAATTTGATAATTTTTTCGTACTTTTTAGATTACTAATAGATTTCCGCGGCGTAGAATGGCGTAGAGCAGGAAGGCTCAATCATAATATCACTTTTCACTGTATTTCTCCAACAATTGAATTCTTTAGTCTGTTTGCTTTGACAGCTGTAGCGGCAGCCATTTTGAATTACAAAATACCTTAAAAACGTAACGTTAATCGATGTGAGCAAACGCATTCGCAAAAGTTTTTCGAAACGCACTGAGTATAACGGTTTTGTGAACATACGATCGTCGCATTCGACAGCTCCCTGCGACAATAGTAAAGTTGGACGCTGTTATGCAATACTATACCAACCCTCAAGATGTCCATTTTAAGAAAATCGTGTTTAAATATGACATCAACATATTTCTCAAAATGGGGCCTCTGATAATAATAGGAATCTACGATTTCATAATGTATTATAATAGTCAAGTGATCTGGGAAGATGTAAAGCATCTGTAAATATTAGAAATAAATACAATTACCTATTTAATAAATCGCATACCTATTCGGTTTTAGAAAAATGTCGAATCAGCAATATTATATGATATAATGATTTGTTTCATGACACATTATTGCAAAATTCTTGATAGGTACAGTATTGTAGATTATCCCGTAGAGGATTTTGGTTATGCGTCAACAGTTTTTTTGAATTATTCAGTACAAAATTTATTTGAGTCACTTAAAACATTTTTGAATGATTTAGTTTATTACCTAAGGAAGCGGATGGTATCAATACGGAAGCGAATGGTATCAATATCTCGATGTTTGACATTTTGCGGGTTGACACAGTATTGCATAACAGCGTCCAGTTAACGTTCAAATGGATCGAAACGTCAAACCTAGCAACTGTCAGCCAGACAAACGTCACTCATGCAATGTCGCAATGCAACAATGCCGGAAAGAACAAGAACCATATTTTGGAGGTATTAGAGCGAAAGTAACAAGAAAAAGTGGGTAAAGAATACAAAACAATATGCTCAAATACAGGAGACAGTTACACATTATGAAATACTCGAAAGGACATGAAGAAAAATGTGACAATTATTTGTGAAGTGAAGTGTAACATAATTATGCCGCGGCCTTCCTGCCTCTCTTGGGCCGCTTCCGCTGCACAGCAATACGCTAGTACTCTTTATTATACAGTGTTAGCAGCCTCTGCAGGCATGACCGACGAGCCCACTGCCCCGGGCATGACATTCGGAATCCCGTGTAGCTTGGCGAGTGATACGATGCGATGCTTCTCGCCGCCACTATCCAGTACTAGCACAATGACGACACCATCTCTCATCCAACACTTGTCCACTTCGAACGTTTTCCTCGCAGCCATGAATGCGTAGTAACGGGATGGGTCAGAAACTTACTGCTACACCCAAACCAGGAGTGTGACATCTTTGAAGTGGACCAAGATGGGCCGCTTCTTGCCGGTCTGAGGACGCCCAGTTCAGAAGCTCCTGCTCACATCGGTATCAGACACATGGCACTTCACCAGGCACTTGGAAATATCCACTGCCAGCACAACAGTTTTCTCAAATATCAGCGAGAGCCTCAGGAATGATCCATGAATCAGCAACATTTTCCGCCTCAACCTCACCTCTTGTTGGTCCACCTACCGAGATAAGCAGCCCACCTTTTGGTGCAGCACTCAAGAGCCTTCGAAACAAAGTTCTTCAAGGCATTGAAGTCTGCAGCAATCAAAGATACTGATGGATTCCTCATATCTGCATTATCAAAATTACCTTGGAATTCAGCCATCTTAGTTCTCAAGAAGAGCCTAGCCAGGTTGTTCAAAGGTTGCTGCGAATTCTTGTTAGGCATATAGGGTGAAAATATTATTCCGTTCAATTAAGAAGTAACTCTGTATGGCACTGATGAAGAGTACTAAGTGTAGAATTAAAGTAAAACTTGCATGAATTATGAAAATAACTGCCTGTAGGTAAATTGCTTTAAACAAGCATTAATTCAAAACTAAAAAAGGCTGAGAAAAAAGTAGGTAAATTTTTATTTTTAATAAATAATTAAACAAATATTATGTGACTTTAACTTTCAAAGCCTGCCCACCCTTTAAAACGAATAAATATAATTAATTTTACAAGTGAAAAATAATAATCTATGTGTTGTTGCATTTATTGAAGTAGCATTAGGTAATATAAAAACAGTAAATGTGTCAATATTTGTAAGGGCCTATTATTATTAATAATTTTTTTTTTGTTTCACACGCATTAAGCTGAGCTGCCTACAAAATGTAAAACATAATGTAGGTAGGCAAGTAGTTTGTATAAATCTCTTAAAATAAATGTTCAAAAAAGTGCCTTCTTCCTTATTAACCTCCTAACTACTTGTAGATCATTTTGGTTCGTCGTTTTTAGACTACAAGTCCATAGCGCAGCATCGTTAATAAATTTGCTAAAGAAACTTGAACCCTATTTTTACTTAATTATGAGAAGGGAGAGCCTTCTCACTAGTTCTGAGACGACTGAGTTAAGTATGTACGTAAACTTTATCATAATCATCATTCACATTTGACGCCTTATTTCAATAGCAGTAGGGTCGATACTAATATCTGCTACCGTACAGCGCTGTTACTACACATATTTTTTAGTATAAATATATTCTATTCTCCCTTAGTGGCGGCCGTAAGGCTTGGGCCAATGTCAGTTTAAATGACAAGTGTGCGGTTGATTCTGTCCACGTCAACGAGTAGGCAGCAGCAAGGAAATAATTTTGCAATTAAACCCCTTTTCGGCTGAGTGATGATGTGGAGTCACCCTAGGACAAACGCAAAATTGATATGAATACACAAATGGAGGATACAGGTTGAATTAAAACCTTAAATTATTAGAGCTAATAAAATCACACAATATGATAATGAAAGGAGAAAAGACATAACGAAGAAGAGATTTAAAGTTAATAGGACGGGGAATGAAGGGAGGGAGAAGATCATACAAGGAGGAAGACAATTTAGGACATTCAAAGAATATGTGATCGGGGAAACCTTCATCCAAGCCACATTCACACAAAGAGTTGTCTCTGACACGAATTTTATTCAGGAAGACAGGAGTACTACAGTGGCCTAGTCTAAGTCTGCAGATCGTAGACGTAGTTACCTTGCTCGCCTCACGAAATTTAAAAAACCAAGGTTTTACAGGAACCCTATCCTGTATATCAGCGTAATGGAGGCCCTTCACTTGACTCGTTCTAACCCAATGTACAAGCCAGTCAGAGTCTAAGCGGACCTTAGCCAGGGCAATCAGGTCGTGCGAATAGCATCCGAAGTGAGTGTCGCAGCCAGAACGGGTCGCCTCCTTAGCAAGCTGATCCGCCATCTCGTTACCCTGGATGCCAACATGAGCCGGTATCCAGGCCAACGAGACCCTAGAATTTTTCACAAAGAGGCGATGAAGGACTTGCTTTATGTTAAGGATCACCGGGAATTTGGTTTTGGCGCGCAATTGGTTCGATAAAATCGCCTGTAAAGAACTTTTGGAGTCTGTGAAGATAACGCAATTATCAAGATTGTGAGATTCAATATAATTCAAAGCCTCAAAGATTGCCAACGCCTCTCCAGTGAAAACCGACGAGAGTGACGGCAACCTGAAACTGAGAATAATTTTGAACTTGGGAATCCAAACAGCAGAACCCACGCAACCCTGGTCAGAGACCTGAGAGGCATCCGTATAGAAAGCAGTCCAGCCAGGCCAGTATTTGTCGATAGCACGTCTTACATCAATATTGGCAGAGGAGGGAACTCTATCGATGTTTAGGTCGAGTCGAATATCAGGACGGTACATGATTGCATCGAAAGGGGTTTCAAAGACGGGGTTTAACCTACACTGAAAAATAGGACAGGGAAGGCGAGTAATTTTGATATAGCTTTTAACCAAACAGGGGATATCCTTGTGAGACCAGTAAGGAGAGGAAGATACTAAAGCAGAAAGAGAGTATAGTTTAGGTAACAAGGGATGAGAAGAGAATTGCATGATCCTAAACACAAATCTATCCGAGAGGAACTGTCTCCTTATAGAGAGAGGAGGGTCAACGCATTCAGTCTGGAGGGCATTAGTTGGAGAAGACCTCATAGCTCCAATGACGATACGAAGACTCTTGAATTGGATTTTGTCAAGTGAGTTTAAACCCATTTTGTTGCAAGGCTCTAAAAGGAAAGACCCATAATCTAGATGGCTACGAATGAGAGCGTTATACACGAGCTTTTGAGTGTACGGATGAGAACCCCACCATACACCAGACAGGGACCGGATGATGTTCACATTGCTCTCACATTTCCGGATCACCTGGTTGATGTGGTGAACGCCTGACAACTTGGAATCTAATGTGACACCGAGAAATTTAGCTTTATCTAGAACGGGAATCCGAAGGCCATCACAGCAAACAGCGAGGTCAGGAATAGATCTTTTACGAGTAAAAGACACCACCGCGCATTTCGGGATAGAAAGGGACAGGCCATGATCACTTAACCATATATTTAAATAATGGAGAGCTGAGGAAAGGGGGGATTCAGCGTCGGAGATATTAGGAACGACAGAGTACAGACAGAGATCGTCCGCATACTGAAGGACGTTACAGAACGAATTCACCGACAGATCCAAATCATGAGTATATAGACTATAAAGAAGAGGACTAAGGACAGAGCCCTGCGGAAGACCTTTGAAAACCAACCTCGGAGGGAGAGAAACAGTACTATGAGATATAAGGACTGACCTAGTTAGAAGGAAGTTAATAGTGAAATTCACTAATCTCTCCGGTAAATTTAAATGGAGCAGCTTTTGTCTGAGTAAAGGGAGAAGAACATTATCATATGCCGAAGAAATATCTAAAAAAACCCCAACCACAGATTCGCCTCTGGAAAACGCGAGTCTGATGTCAGCTGTAAAAATCGAAAGACTATCCATCGTACTAAATCCCTTACGAAAACCAAACTGACTTTTAGCTAGAAGGCCTCTACTTTCCACAATCCATTCCAGCCTATTTTTAATGAGGTGTTCTAGAATTTTTGCCAGAGCGGACGATAGGGCAATAGGTCGATAACCAGAAGGGTCATTAAATAATTTCCCCGCCTTTAGAATGGGAACAACTATCTGAGACTTCCAGTCCTGAGGAGGAGTACCGAAGAGAAAAATACTGTTTACCAAATTGAGGAAATATTGTTTAGAAAAGGAACTGGAATTGACAATAAATGAATAAGGAATTCCATCGATACCAGGAGACGAATCTTTAAGATGGTTTGTAGCAATCAGGAACTCCTCCATAGAGAAGGGGGCATCAAAAGAGTCGAGAGAAGGAGAAGAGTAGGGAGGCCAAACTGGAGAGATTTCTTCAGCAGTAGGGACGGAAGGGGGAGCTAACCTAAGAGCGAAAGCTTCAACCCACTCTGATGGGTCGTTGGATAGAAGATTACCTTGCGGGGAAAAAGCACCGCGAAATCGTTTTATACCCTCCCAAACCAAGGAAGGGGGAGATTTAGGAGAGAGGCACTCGCAAAACTTTTGCCAACCCAGTCTTTTTTTGTTTTGCAGGTATTTTGAGGTTTCTTCAGCCACTTTCTGATAATTATAATAATTTTCCCTCGACAAATTAGATGAAAGAAGGGCTTCCGCCTCTCTCCTCTTTTTGACTGCTACCGTGCATTCAGCATCCCACCAGGGGGGGAACCGAATTTTCCTGGATGGTTTTCGTTTCACAGGGATTGATTTATCGGCCGCAGACAGGAGGGCGTTTTTAAAACCTTCGTAAGCCACAGATATATTATTAGCATTGGGGGAGGGAAGAAGAGAAATTTCCTCGTCTAGGAAAGAGTTATACTTAGTCCAGTCTGCCTTTTTCATCTGAAATTTAAGACGAGGAGGAGAAGAGAAAGAAGGAACCGGGTCAGGAAACGAGATTTGGATAGGGAAGTGATCACTACCCAATGAAAAAGGAAGCACTTGCCAAAAAAGTCTGGATGACATTGAAGGGGAACATAATGAGAGATCCACAGCACTTTTTGGGTTTTGTGTGGGCAAAACCCGCCTAGTGGGGGAGCCGTCATTAAGGACACACAGATTAAAGGAATCGAAGAGGTCCAAAAATTTAGAGGAAACTACATCGCAGGAGTGAGAACCCCAGGATGTATGGTGAACATTCAAGTCACCTAAGATGATGAGAGGGGGAGGGATAGAGGAGAAAACAGATGACAACTCAGGAATCATACCAGGGTGAGGGTCAGGTAAGTACAGGGATAGAAAGGAAATATTATTCACCCTAACAGCGACCACACTAATGAAGTCGCTGTGAGGAGGAATGGGAATTTGAGAAAAAATAATAGAGCGGGCAACTAATACAGCTGCACCACCATAACCATCCCTCCTGTCATCCCGGATACAGGCAAAGCCGGGAACCCTAAAAATAGAGCCAGGCTTCAGCCATGTCTCCTGGACGGCAAGGAGAATGGGTTGATATTTATTGATTAAATAGAGTAATTCAGTTTTTTTATTACATATACTACGACAATTCCACTGCAGAATGGCTTGGGCCATTATATAAGGAGGCAAGAGAAAGAAGTTCAGTAAATTTTTGTTGCATGTTGTTCGGTAAACCAGCTTCAGAAAAGCGAGACAAGATGTTAATTAAAGTATTGAGCAACAGCTCAATCAGATTGTTGTTAGGGGAAATAGGGTCCTGATTTAGACCACATCCGTTTGGTTGAGAGGGAGGAGGTTCACGAATAATATTTTGATGAGCATGCTTGTCATAGCCAGAATTGGGAGGAGGAACATAAGTTTTACGGGGAATAAAGACAGTTTTGCGGTAGGATTGAGAAGCAGATTGGGATTGGGAATGAGACTGGGGTGGAGCATGAGGAGGCAAGGAATTATTATGTAATGGGAGAGGAATAAAAGAATTTGTAGATTCAGAATAAGACTTTCTTACTTGAGGGAAGCGGGCAGAGGACTCGGAGTAAGAAAGATTTTCCTGGGACATGACCATTTTAATGTCTCGTTGCCTCTGTTGCTCAGGACAGGAGACATCATTAGCACAATGCTTGCCGGTACAGAAAATGCATGAAAAATCTGACACATTACAGGAATCACCGGGGTGCTCTTGAGCACACTTATAACATCTAGGCTTCGATCTGCACTGGGCTTTGATGTGTCCAAATCGACAACAATTGTTACATTGGATGGTGGGAAGGACATAACATTCGACAGGCAGGCTGTTATAGAAACAGAAAATCCGAGGAGGAAGAGTTCGACCACTGAAGGTCAACACTACCGACCAAGTAGGTGTCCATATAGGAGAATTATTCTCGCTGATGGTTTTTTTGCATAGCCGGCGAGCTTTGATCACACGACCAAAACCTGATGGCACTGTCGCATTCTGAACAATCTCCTCCATAGAATATTCAGGAGACACTTCACGAATTATGCCCATGCGGGTTACATGGAAAGTTGGGATAACAGCTGTATAATTTGATGACACAAGGGCTGGATGGGACAAACAGCTGTTTGCATGTTCTGCCGAGTCAAATTCAACCGAGAAACGGTTACGACCAATACGTTTTACGCCATCCCTGACAATACCGAGAATATTGTTCTTATACAGGAAATGCCCGAAACCAATTGCGCGCAAGGAAATACCCGATGCTGGGTCACTTTCTGACTTCTGAACATTAATAATGAAAGGCCCAAAATCTTCCTTTGCATACAATGACTTTAATTTTTCAAAGTCAGGGTGTGTGAATGTAGTTTGGATACTATCTGCGGGGGGATCGGTTTTTTTATTAGACGGGAAATCGGTAATATTATTTTGATGCAGAGGTCTCTTGCGGGATTGGGAGACTGGAGGATCATTACATGAGATTTGGGAACAATCAGGACTACTCAGCCCACCACCAGGGTCGTCCGGTTCCATATTAGTACAAAAATTATACAATTACCAACACTGACGCATACACAATCCAACACAAACACTACGTGACTACGGGGTCACAACAGCCTAATTGGCAAAAAAATAACCCCAAAAACAAATGCCAAAAACCAACGCTTGCTACCACCATGAACGATGACAACAGAATCCAGTATAAATATATATACCCAGTTGTAAGTATAGAAGGTGTCATTCACAGCAACGACCAACGTGGCTCTTATTATTATGTTATTAAAGGGTAATTTTGATAAATGTCAAAAGATGACACTAGAGTAGCGGATACCAATTAACAAATTCAATTAGCCTGCCAAAGTAGCCGTGGTCCAACGGATGGCCTGATGGTCTAAATCGAGTACGCAACTCTTCAATTTCGCGTTCGAACCCCGGGATTGGGAGGCGTCATTATTGCTTTTTGTTTTTTTTTCCTTTTTACATACACACACATAAACATATCACGTCTATATCCCTTATGGAGTAGACAGAGCCCTTCCTTTTTCCTTTTTGCTTTTTATTTAATTGTAATTAAGAACGTTTACGCTTTATTTTTAAGGAGTTAGCACGGTAAGTCGTTTTTTAGTTCACACGTATTCGTGTGCGCGCATAATGTAAAATATGTAAGTAACTAGGTAGTTTGTAAAAAGAACTTAAAATATATGTTCAAAAAGTGCTTAATTCCTTAATTAACCTCCCTTACGTATTTGCGAGACATCACAATGTGTAAGAAAGAGATACAAGATCGCAAGCACTTTGGTGCGCCGCGTTTAGACCGTTAATAAATTTGCTAAAGAAACTTGAACCTTATTTTTGCTGAATATGAGGAGTGAGAGCGTTCTCACTAGGTAAAAACATAGTGACACACTTAACTACTGCGTTCACGAACGTTAACTGTCACCAAAGTGACAGTTGGAACTTATACTCGCGAGGAACTTACGGAGTCGAAGTGAACAGTGACATCTGTGAGAAACGCAACGCGAAGTGAAACGAACTCACCGAATTTGTATGGAATACGCGCCGCGACGTGACAACGCAACAGCGTTCGAGCGCATACGATTGTGACGGTGAAAAGAAACGTATCGTTATGAGTTAGCTCGTTTAACTATTTCGAAAAGTAAACGAAAATTTATTGCAAAACTTACACTAGACGTACTGGTTCCCTTCAAGGGACAAGATGGCGCTTCGTTCATTTTTTTTTGTACAGTAATTTTTTTACATACTTGTATAAGGGAGGCTATCGCGTGTGAATTTGCCACTAGAGGCGCTAGTGTCGCGTGAGGTCCAATAACATTCGCTTTTCACTGGTTTTGGCGGGCTTGTGAATGCATTATTTGGCGATGAATGAACGCTTTGAAAGCGGTTTTTTTTCGAACAAAACGGAACTGCACTACATTGCCGCATCACTACATCGTATAAAACAAAGCCCCTTTCTCTGTCCCTATATCCCTATGTATGCTTAAATCTTTAAAACTACGCAACGGATTTTGATGCGGTTTTTTTTAAATAGATAGAGTGATTCAAGAGGAAGGTTTATATGTATAATACATGCATAGTATACCGTGCGAAGCCGGGGCGGGTCGCTAGTTACCTATACTATTCCTTTTCCTATATTTAGTTCAATACTTGAAATAAAGCTTGCCGTCCACGCTGCGCGCGTAAATCAAACTAAAATGGCTTTTAGAACTAACCCGTGAGACGCCGCGCGCCTAGCATGTGTTGTTCGCCTATTCAGACTGCGTGTTATTTAATACAGCGTGCATTTGGTATAGGAAACCTTTAACTAGACATAAGCTTTAGCTATTTACTTTAGTTTTTTGCTTTCTTCCATGATGGTCTGGGAGCAAAGAAAAAACATAGAATGTACCAGTTGCATCTCTTCCCGCGCAGATGGTAAAAGCCCATCGAGGGATTGGGTGAAAATCTTAGGCATCATCATGTTATATAGGTGATGTGGCTAACAACCCATCACTGTTTTGATTCCCCTTTCCATCCATACTCCCACAATCATGCTAAACGTGGTCTTTAGGTCTTGTCACCTTAGGCTCTGTTTATCCCGTAAGGGATAAAGACGTGATTTATGTATGTATGTATGTATTTCTTTCATAACTGTATTAAATAATATTAGGCATTGCCATACAACGAGGAAATGCAGCCAGCATTATGGGCACCCTCCCATTTTGCAACGATCTGAGCGTCGTATGTAAATATAGGCATTATATAAATTAAGATAGTAAGTTATTAAGTAAAGTATAATAAAACGTAACGTCACTACATAGTATAAAACAAAGTCGCTTTCCGCTATCCGTTTGTCTGTCGCGGCTAGAAACCTCACTATTTTGATTCCTTTTTTCACCTATACGCCTACAATCATAATAAACGTGGCCTTGAGCTTTTGATACCTCAGGCTCTATCAGGATCTATTTTTAATGTCTGTTTTTTTTTCCTTTTTTTTTGCTATAAAATTGTGTATATTCTCTTATACTTGTGTGTCTTGCAAAAAGGAATAAATGTCTTCTTTCTTTCTTTCTCTATCTACCCCGTAAGGGATATAGACGTGATTTGTGTATGTGTACGTATGAATAAATATATTAGTCCCTCTTGCGCATGCTAGCCTCCTCGCTAGAGTCAAAGGAGCCCGTCACAGCGCCACAATCGTCCGCTGACATGTTTATGGGCCCGTGACCGTGAACCTTTATAATGGAGACAGATAAAAAATAAACTGACCAGGATTCGTTTTATGATTATTCGATTCCTGTTAAATAGTTTACTGGTTTTGGTTGAACAAGAAATTTGTTGTAGCTATTTTTACAATCTTTTTCCGCGTTCCGTAGTAAAAAACAAAACCTTTTCCAGACGAAAATGGTTTCCGCTAAAAATCTAGCTAACTAATAAAATAACAACTAGGTACAAGCCGCCATAGAGCCCTTATCTAATTTTACACCAAATTTTAGATCAACTAATTGAACGTGTTCTTAATTAATACTAACTTTCATTTTTTCAATAATTAAACTTGTTTATTATCCTCAAGCGAATCTATTAAAGAGTAATACAGTTGCGCAAAAAGTGCCCTTTTTTGGCTGTTTTGCGTGCGCAAAGTTCGTTTTTGCGCACGAGTGCGATTTACTTTTCTATTTTTCAAAATTTGTACTTATTCCAATTCACGACTACTTGCCCAAGAGTTATAATAATGTTAGTTTGTACCAAGACGTAATAGAACTAAAAACCTATTAATGTAAAAATGTCAAATATTGACATTTTATATTTTATTCCCAGCCTCTTCATCATTATTTTTTAAATATTGAATGAACAGTTCTTATTAAGGTGTCTGAATGGAATGGAATAGCGTGGGAATAGCTGCCGAGGGGTTTTTCCAACTGCAAGCATGGTTTGTACAGAACAACGCATGTATACTTCTTTAAAAAAATGTATTTGAAGAAATATTTCATTGAGTTGACTTTAATAACAAAAGCCATTGCCTTATGAAATATGAAAGCTAACAAAAACGCCTTTAATCAAAAATTTTACTGCCAAAGTTAGAACTTACTGTATTCTGTGTTGTATTTTTTTTCGCAACCTTAAAAAACGTCATTTGATACACGCGCGGAAATGTCATTCTTCACTCGTCCCGAGTCTTGTTACTCGCCTTCGGCTCGTGGCAAGATATCTCGCGACTCGTAAAGTAATGACATCCTTTCCGCACTAGCATCGAAATGTACTATTATCTTGCCATATTTTTTGCGTGGATCTAGTTACCAGTTCAAGGTCCGACCACACCGCTGCGTATACGCAGTTTTCTCACCGTTTCTTCATACATTTTGTAGCGTAAACGCACCGTCAACGTCTTTTACGACGTTTTATACAACATTTTTTGGTCGCATCTTTAGTCTGTTATAGATTTTGGCACTGCGTAATAAATTTACTGAGCATTTCCTTTTTTATAATATTCCTAGCGACCCGCCCCGGTTTCGCACGGTATATTATGCATGTATTATACATATAAACCTTCCTCTTGAACATCAAAATCCGGCGAGTAGTTTTGAAGATGTAAGCATACATAGGGATATAGGGACAGAAACTTTGTTTTAACTATACTATGTAGTGATAGTCGGTCTCGCTAAATTTGATTTTTTTTTTACAATATTTTTTCTGTACCGTCAAACACTCCAACTTTGCCACCAGGGTATACTTTGCCCAGAACACAATTTCTAAGGAAATCTACTAATAATAAAAAAAGTTACAGAATTATGGCAACATTCATGACATTGGTAGATAATAAACTATACCTGTGGCAACACAGAGTAGCGCGTGCGCTCCTGACTTCATCCAGTAACCTGTTGGCGCTTGTCGAGTACGGAGTATATTTTTGCGGGCCAATTACTGACGAAATTTAGTAGTCAATTGTGCGTCATGGGGAATACACAAGTCGATTTTATCGATTGTTTGTAATGCAAAACGATGTGCCGAGTATTTTGATGATTGTTTCGTTACTGTAACTCGTATATAACAAAAGTTATCATGATGGGCAAAATTACCCAGTGAAGTTTAGCTGTATGTTTGTCAACATTGCCCGCCAGCAAAAAACGCTTAGGGTTGGCACCTTTTCTTTTTTTTTAACCGACTTCAAAAAAAGGAGGAGGTTCTCAAGACAAAGTATGTTTTTTTTTAAAGTTTCAAGTAGGTAGTTTGGTAAGTAGAAAAAAAAACATTTTATCCCGAGAAAAATGTGAAGTTTCCTAGCAAAAGGGACCTAATGCCTGGTTCACATTAGTCCAGTAAAATTGTTCCAGTAGCATTACATCGCGAGGCTAACGATGTCAACTGATCCACCGCACGCCGCAATGTAATAAACAAATTTGCGTCTTAGAAACTGTTTTAATACTTACCTACTTACCGACTATGTGCTAATTAATTTTTTTTTTTTTTAAATCCAAATTTGACAACCCTAACACTTTTAAATCGTTACATGCCGTTTGTATGGAGAAGAGGAAAAATGACAGGCTAACATTGCCCACACATTTTATTAGGAAAGTATGAATGATATTGAATTATTTTTTAGGTCGATCGCCTTCATTGCCAAAATACTTTCATTGGTGTTGATGTCATCTGTATAAGGTCCATAATTCGCTAAAAATCTACGTGGGCAATGTTGGCTAAAAGTCCAGATTATTTTGCCCGCCCTCTTGATTGGTGATATGATAAAGAAAACTTCTACTAATTTTAGATTTTGATAAATCAGTGCATACACACGATCTCAGAGTTGCCACAGATACAGAAACGTGTCCGGGGTTTCATACAAAAAACTTGAAAAAATTCAGTTTTTGTCTAAAAAGTGGGCAAAGTTGGAGTGTTTGACGGTAAATGATTTCTTCGACTAAAACTTACTGGACACAAACAAGTTTCAATCCGCATTGTCAGACTAAGCTCATGTCAAAACATAGCAAACGTAATGAAACCATTTTGCATAATTTCTTAGAATCAGGAATGAAATACGCGACGTCCCAAGGTAATCGATAAATCAATGCAAAAACGACCAACTCTAGTTCGATTCACTGTAGGGGAGACGCGGGCGAGAACGACACACTAAGTTAATGCAAAAAAAGAAAATAAACATTTGAAACTTTATAAATAGTGTTTGATTTCGATCATATCTTTTATATGATTAGGTACCTATTTATTTGTTCATTTTTCAGAAAAAAAATACAACATAGTAACGGAAAAAAAATCTAAACTACACTGAAAAGTAGAACACAGAAAAATACGAAAAGTTAGGTATGGTACTTTTCGGATTTCTCTGTGTTCTAATTTTCAGTGTCGTTTAGAAATGTAATTTCTAACGTTAAAACCGTAAAAGTAAACATGCGGACGAAGTCGTGGGCAGAAGCTAGTAATATTATAAAGAAGAAAGATTTGCCTGTCTGTTTGTTTGTTCCAAACAAAACTAATGAACCGATTTGTAAAGTTCTTTCACCATTCTAATTACATTATCCCTGATAATGAGTGATGCTCGACATGTTTCGGACTATTTCGTAGTCCTTTTTCCAAGAGCGCCCGCCCCCGCGGCAGCGACACGAACACTGCGCGCCAGCGCTCTGCTCGCGCGGCTGTTCGACGCAACTGACAGCGGCGCACAACTACCCTCGTTTTCATCGCATCACTCGACTTTTTATACGTGAGTTATCCGTTTATGTGTAATAAGGCTATATTTAATTATATTTAATTCGGGTTACAACCTGTCCAATGTACCCCTAATATGGCTATGTTCATGAGTTACGCTCTGTAACAGCAAAGCGCCCCAATACAAGCTAGTAAGATAATTTACTAGACAAATACTCAATACTGAACAACACTGTAAATAGTACACTCAAGGGCATAAATATATGTACAGTCAAGGAATTTCATTCGCAATGCATTAAGGTCGAAAATTCTATTTGAGTAGTATTCAAATGTCAATTATGTATCTGTCGCATAGTGTGATAAGGGAACGTGCTGGTGTGAAAGAGGATATAGTGACTAGGATAGAAAAAAGTATGCTTAGTTGGTTTGGTCATGTAGAGCGGATGGATGAAAGTAGACTAACTAAACAGATCTATATGGGGAATGTGAATGGTTACGTTGGGAGGGGAAGGCCTGGACGGACGTTCCGAGACCAAATAGGAGACGTTTTGGAAAACGGTCAGGTCAGGAGTACCCGAAACCGACGGGCATGTATGAGATTGATGAATGTGGATGAAGCGAAAGAAGTATGTCGGGATCGTAGCAAGTGGAACAAAGTAGTCTCTGCCCCTGTGGGAAAGAGGCGTGACGGTATGTATGTATGTATGTCGCTTCACATTACAGACAACCTCTTTGCGAAAAGTTATCAATTTCCTTCTTCCCATTTTCATATGGCCCCATCAATAGATGCGATGATTTCGCCAATATAAAGTAACAATAAGGTTCGTGATACATAATAATAATAATAATATCTTGGGACAATGACGCCTATTGACCTAGCCCCAAACTAAGCAAAGCTTGTAATATGGGCACTAGACAACGGGTAAACATACTTATATAGATAAATACAAACTTCAATACATATTAAACATCCAAGACTCGAGAACAAACATTCGTATTTTTCATACTAATCTGCCCCGACCGTGGATCGAACCCGGGATCTCAAGCTCTAACTACTGGGCCATCCGGTCGTCGACATGATACTGTACCTATCGATATTTATGCCCCCAACTGTACATAGTTAAAACCCCTGTCATAGAAAGCCGCAATCTTAGTATTCTTAGTCCTGGCATTCTTAGAAAGGAAATTATATGGTTATATATCTGTCAATCTATAAAACAATACCTTAACTGACTGATTGACTGTGACAACGTACAGCCTAAACCACTTGAGCTAAGGTTTTTTTTATATGAGCAGACAAACGGGCATGCGGTCTACCTGATGTTAATTGATCACTGCCGCTCATAGACACCTAGAGTGCCATAGGACTGCTGGTGCGTTGCTGATTTTAAAATTTGCCAAAATACTGCCTTGAGAATCATAGAGGTGCACTGAGAAGGAATGACGAATAAAACTTTGTTTTATATGACAAGGAAGGAAAACGTCTCCTGGTGATAAGTGTGCACCACCAACCATTGACACCTAGCCTAGAGGACTAAGATAGAACATTTCATGTGCCAGTAATTTCAAACTTTTATAAATACACGCTTTGCTTTTCCATGCTGGTCTGGGAGGGTAGAATGCACCAGTTGCTTCTCTTCCCGCGCAGGTGGTAAAAACCCATCGAGAAAATGGGCGAAAATCATAGGAATCGTGTTATAGGCGATACGGCTAGCAACCCATCACTATTTTGATTCCATTTTCCATCTATACGCCCATAATCTTGCTAAACGTGGCTACCCCGTAAGGGATAAAAACGTGATTTGTGTGTGTGTGTGTGTGTGTGTGTGTATTTTTTGTCTGCAATGCAATAATTGTTAATAATACATTTTACTTCCTAGCTTTTAGATGAGCACAAACAGATAAGTAATATTAAATTACAACTTAAAATAATCGAAAGCAATTTATTTACTTAGCCTACCTTAAAACAAGATTAAATCAAGCATTAGTCTGACTCGCATGGCACCGCGATTTATAACGCAGGACGGTAGTCAAGCGTGTAAATCATAAACGTCAACTGACAGATAAGAAAGCAAAAGCACCCCGTGTGGACCGCGGTCGCGCGCGCTCGCGCGCAGAAACCTGTCCACTTTTCAAGCCAGCATCTCTAGGCGCAGCACCACACTACACGCATTTCACACCAACCCACATAATTGATTTGGCTCGCTCACCGGTTATTATATTATTCAAATCGGTGATAACTCATGATAAATGATGACTGTAATTGCGTATAATGCTTACAGGCTTCGCATGGTGCGTTGAATTGTGGAATATAGACTTATATACCGATATTTATGGTCTTAAACTCAATAAACGGGTACGTTGCATTGGTTGGGGAATACATTATTGTTGTGAATGGTGGTCTATTTACGTGTTTGTTGAAAGTGGTTTTCCGACACTGTTCACACTATGCCTTTTTAGTACGTGTTGCAAAGTTATCGTTGCCGTCTACCCCGTAAGTGATAAAGACTTGATTTATGTATGTATGTAAAAAACCTTACGTAATACAAAGCAATTTTTAATCAATTATCAGCTTTGACCAATTTGTTAGGTGCTTACATTATTGCCCTTCTAGCTAATGAACGAAATATAACTATACAATATAATTAGAATAATAGACTTTGTACACATACACACATACACAAATCACGTCTTTAACCCTTACGGGGTAGACAGAGCCTAAGGTAACAAAACCTACAGGCCACGGTTTAGCAAGACACTCGAGGGCGTAGAGGTGGAAAGTGGAATCAAAATAGTGATGGGTTGCTAGCCGCATCGCCTATAACAGGATTCCTATGATTTTCGCCCATTCCCTCGATGGGTTTTTACCATCTGCGCGGGAAGAGAAGCCACTGGTACATTCTATGTTTTTTCTTTGCTCCCAGACCAGCATGGAAGACTTTGTAAGTTTAGTAAAATATCGTTTTATGTAATCACGAGCACCACTATAAGAACACTCATAATAAGACTTTGGTTAATTCTATATTGTCTATTCCCTCTAAAAGCACTTGTTGGCTTATGTCGCTCTAAAAGTGCTTCATCGTTACTCTGCCAGCCATAGACTGCCAGACCTAGATAAAACTTTTACGCGATCAACATTAAATTTACGATGAAAATGCATGACTACCATCTTAGCAAATTATTTCATTCATATGGTTTTTTGTAGATCTAAAACTTTCTGAACTAAATGTATAGCTGCCAACATAACAAACAAGATTAATAACGTCGCTGGCAAGTTGGTAAACGCTTTGGCTAAATGCGCCAAGAACGCAAGGCTATAAAAAAAGTAAACGTTAATTAAAAACAAAGAAACTATAAACAAACTTCCAATTATGTCGTTTGTCGTGTTAATGTTTCCCGCTCGTGTCTTGTTTGACTTGTTTATTGTTTGATTGCAATAGTTTTAACGAAGTTTTGTAACGTATCATAAAAAAGCATGGATGAAAACGAAATATCCGCGGCGGCCCAGGAAGTGATAGAAAATTGATTGCCTAGAAAATCTCGGCAATGATAAAGCCCACGAGAATTTCATGGCGTGGAGACTGGAACACCGGACTTCTTCATTTTCGGAGAACGTATTACTTTAATTTATTAAGTACCTACTTAGTCCTAGAAAGAGTATTGTATGCAACGTTGTATTATAAGCAAGTCAAAAAAAGCTTGTGGCGTATTTCTGACGCGCCACTCGCCTTTTTTGACCCCTCCAATACAACTGTTGCATAAAGTACTATTATAGACAAACATTAAGAAAATAACTTAATATCGCTTAATGCTCCTCTTGTGTTAGCTCAAAGGTAAACTGGTAGAGATCCCATATATGTTTAATGGTATTTTTGTGAATTGTGTTAGTCTCTTTATATTTGTATAGTAAAGCATTTACTTACTTACTTACATCCCTTTATTCCATCCAGTCCTACTAGTAGTTCGATAGTCGAACTGTTTGGACTTTTTTTCCAAATAGACTGGCGGATCGAACTATCTGGAAGCACGGATTTTATTCCAAATAGAACTACTGTTTCCGATGTACAAGACATAAACAAACTTAGTTCCTGAACTACCAGTTTGAGAGGAAAATTAATTAGTATTAAATACTTCTGCTAAGTAGACACACGAGACATAATAAATCTATCTGGTTCAAAGCCTGTTTACACGAGCTGTTTACGATGGAGCATAAAGCTTTGCATGTATCAAAGTAATTAAGACCAGATTAAAACTAGCATAGACTTAAAATTTCTTCTTGTCTCGAATTAATGTTGTATTATTATTATTGTAGTAACCTAGCCTTTTTTTTAACGTGTGGAAAATGCACGTTATGCATTCCCGCGCTCGGGGCAGCAACGGGAGTATGACGGGCTCTCCAGCTCGCCGCTGCCTTCCCTATGGAAGGAGGGGAGAGGCCTACCGTCTAAAAACACACAAGTTCCCTCCTGGCCATGGACTGTGAGCGTTACGGGAGCACTAGGTGTCACCGCGGTTATTGTAGTAGCCTAGATGGGGTTCCCACGGCTGGGCAAAGGCCTCCGCCATCTTTTCCAATCGCCCCGATCTCGAGAGGAAGGCCAGTTGTCAAGGAACGAATCCATATACACACACACATAAATCATGTCTTTATCCTTTACGGGGTAGACAGAGCCTAAGCTAACAAGACCTAAAGGCCACGAAAGGGGAATAAAAAATAGTGATGGTTTGCTAGCCGCATCGCCTATACTATAACATGATTCCTATGACAACTAAAACAGACTAGACGGTATAAAATTACGCCTACAATAATGCTAAATGTGGCGTTTGGTTTTACCTTAGGCTCTGTCTACCTCAAGGGGCACCAGCGGGGGAGGGCGGGCCTTCCCAAACCTGCATTGCACAGGTGCCGCAAAGAGGGAACCCCATCCCGGGGTGGTCGTGGGGCGTCGCGGTGACACCGAGTGCTCCCGTAACGCCTCACATACGACTCCGTGTGATTTTTAGTGGGTATGCGTGCCGTTGCGTGAGAGCCCCACATACCCCCGGTAAACCCGTACCGGGCGGATGCATAAGGCGCATTTTCCACACCATAAAAAAGGGCTGGGCTACCTCTGGGATAAAAACGTGACTTGTGTAGGTAGGTATGTATAAAATTGAAAGCTATAGTGTTCATTTTTTACGCTCTTTCAAGTTGTAACGGTCTCATGATCCTGATATACCATCAGTCCGGGCTAACGGAGCCAGACAAACTATCAGATAACTAACGTAGTCAAGTCTTACATACTTAGATAGACGCAGAAAATAGATGCGGCATATTACGTACACAAAATTAAATTACGTCTTTATCCCTTACGGGGTAGAAGACTAAAGTAACAAGACAACAGGCCACGTTTAGCAAGATTGTGGACGTATAGGTGGATATAGCAATCAAAATAGTGATGGGTTGCTCGCCGGATCGCCTATAACATGACTCCTATTTCGCCCATTCCCTCGATGGGCTTTTATATCCATTTCTACATACATACATATATCACGTCTTTATCCCTTACAGGGTAGACAGAGCCTAGGGTAACAAAACCTTAAGGCCACGTTTGGCATGATTAAGGGCGTATAGGTGGGAAGGGAAATCAAAATATTCCGTAACCCATAGCAGGTGGGTAGTCTTCGAATTTTTCTACCTGTTACTAGCTGTCACGTGACCTTTGTTACTGTGCGATTTTTTGTCGCTAAGCGTCATCTGTTTGAATGATGTGTCTGTTACAATTACAAACTCCCGTGGAACTTCTACTGCTCACCAGTACGTCTAGCACGAAAGCGTACAAAAGTCGCATCGCGCGCGAGTCAGATTGCCCGTCTTTTTCTTACTATTCGTTTTAGAAAGAGATGGGTAATCTATCTCGCGCGCGACGCGACTTTCGTATGCTTTCGTGCTAGGCATACAGGGACGAGAGAAGGCGCTGTTTTGTACTATATGCCATCTTCATCCCATCTCTACCAATGTAATACATCTAAGGTCAAAAGCTCAGGCGTATGTAAATATTGCAAATCACAGAATAATGTTAAGTAATGGTGAAGTTATTATTATTTCTCCGTGAAGCTCCCTTGTTAAGCTGGCTCGGTCTGACGGCCTTCTTCACATAGCTCGTATGCGGACATGTAGGGTCTGCAAAAGCATCCATACATATAACAAAGACAATGCATATTTCATAATTTTGTTTTATTTTTTTTTCTCTTCGACATTAGAGACATCTCCAATTAATTTATTTGACGATGGAGGCGTTTTACACCTCCACTGAACTTATTTTTTTTTGTTTTGACTAGTAGAGACTTTATACATATCTTCTATAGATTAATATAATTTAAGGCCCAGGGATCTTATACATCCCTTTTATAAATGTATTTAATTTAAGTAGAATTTAAGTATTCTTACTGTATTTTATTTTGAAAAAAATGACTTTCTGCCAAGTTTTATGCGGCGCATTCTTCTTGGCAATGATGGTCCTTCCGAATGCGCTGGTAGTTTCAAAAAGACATGTAAAAGAGCCCTTGGCGGCCAATTTGCAAAAATAAATTTTGATTTTCATTCATTTTCAACGCTGAAGAGGGTCGAAAGCCTGTACATGGATATATATAAAAAAAAATTGGCTGGAGATACTTACAACAGTTTTTAGATTTTTTCTGTGTATATTTGCGAGCGCATCACGTGGAAACGGCTGAACGGATTTTGATGCAAACTTTACTAATCTGCTGAGAAAATCACCGGCCAGGTTATAGGCTACTTTTTATCCCGGAAAGTTCCATAGGATAGCGATAAACATGTCAATTGTTAATTCTACGCGAAGTCGTGGGCAGAAGCTAGTTGAAAATAAACGGTGACTTTTAATTAGTATCTCCATAATCTCCAGCATATAAACGTTCCACTGGGCACAAGCCTCCTCTCAGAATAAGAGGGCTTGGGCTATAGTTCCCACGCGGCCTCAGTGTGGACTGGGAACTTCACACACACCATTGAATTTCTTGAGTAGAGGTTCGATGCAGCTGTTGCACTGGCTCTCGATCTTAACATTATCTTTCATTCATGTCTATTTAGAACATGGCAACTGTCAAATACATTAAGAAACTAGAGACGGGAGTCTCGGGACGCCCGACAGAAGTGATAATTTTACTAACAGCATATGTCTATCGCTAACTAAACACGGAATAGAGAGAGAGAGAGAGAGAAGCGTCTGTCCGAAATACGACTAGCGCTGTGGGTTAGAGTGAGAGAGGAAGAGCCTGCCTGCCGCTGCCGAATGCGTCAGCAAGGGAAGCCAGAAAGACTGCCGCCGTAACGCGTTACGTTACGAAGCCGTTTATCCTCCCATAAGAAGTTGTCACTTTAAAAAGTTACTTTATAATGAATACGAATAACAATAATTCGTGATTAAAAAAGTTGTTTTTTTGCCGTCCGTAGGTACCTATTAGTCACCAATACATTACTGTCCTATTGTTTGCGTCTCGAAATTCTTCGAAACTATTTTGCTATCGGTACCATCTGAATGTCATGGGTCCGGCGGGTCGTGCGCTATCTTTTTTTGTACACCGTACTCACAAACGTTGTCATAATATTGAGTTAATTTACTTTGATACGAGATTAATGCCATTATGTTTATTTGTAGTAAGGAAGTACAGTCCGTGAGCTCTTACAATGTCAGTCGGTTTGTCTTGCTGCCTCTCTCACTCTAATGGGTTTGATACTTGAATCGGCCAAATGAGGGAGACAGCAAGACAAATCTAAATTGTATTCTAAGAGCAAACGGACTGTATTTGATACCTTTAAGCAGAAAAAAAATCCATACCTGTATTCTATATTTTTAGATATCAATTTCTTTGGCATGTAATTTATAGATTAACTTGGTTGTAATTTTCATTATTATTATTTTTCTATAATTGTTCTTTGCCAGAACAAATATTTTATATATACCTATTAAGTAGATACGTGACTGACTGAAAGATAAAGCATAGACAAACTACTAGTCTTTTAATTTTACTGCACACTTTGATGACTCTCATGAACATAATAGTAAAATTATATAATTTCGACATGCGATCGAAGCCAAGGGATACATAGTACATACATACATAGATCACGTCTTTATCCCTTACGGGGTAGCCATAGCGTAACCTAAATGCCACGTTTAGGATGATTGTGGGCGTAAGGGTGGAAAAGCATCAAAATAGTGATGTGTCGCTAGCCGCATCGCCTATCATGATTCCTATTTTCGCCCATTCGCTCGATGGGCTTTTACCAGCGCGGGAAGAGAAGCAACTGTTCCATTCTATGCTTTTTCTTTGCTCCCATACCAGCATGGAAGCAAGGAATAAATTAAGCACTTTAAATGGTCCGAATCACATGAATTCACATGGTGTTTTTTAAAGCCGGTATTTTATTGTACACTAGCTTTTGCCTGCGACTTCGTCCGCGCAGATAATGTCAGAATGACGACATAAAAAATATATTATTTTTAATATAAAGTATCCTATGTTAATTCTAATACCTCCAAGAACATGTGTACAAAATTTCATGATGATCGGTTGAGTAGTTTTCACGTGAAACCGTAACAAACAAACTTACATTCTCATTTATAATATTAGTAGGGATGTACCTACGCATACGAATCAAGTAATAATTAATTAAAAATAACTCTAAATAGTTTAAAAGACGGCAAAAAGTGACATTCAAAATGCGACAGTAGTCTCATTAATGTAAGCGCCATTAATTTTTAAGTGCTTCATTAATATTGCATTAATTGCATCATTGTAAGTCAGTAGACATATTTATTTGATTCGGTAAGATTCTTGTTTTCTGCCACCAAGAATATTTCTTCCTTCTTTGCAAATCTATACTTTAACTTTGATTAAATACACACAGGTTACCTTTAAAAAGGATCATGGATTAGTTCAAAACATGTCGTACATATTTCGACTACAAATACGTAAGTGACCCATGTACCTACTTTGTTTTATAATTGCGTCCGTGTCTCACTGTAGTTTTATTTAGTAAGTTATCAAGTTTACAATGTAGTCCCGTATTATTTATTATAGTGTAATTACTTAAATATAAAAATATAAATTTATAACAAGATAAATTAATTAAACGAAAAATCTAATTCTTCCATGCTGGTCTGGGAGCAAAGAAAAAACATAGAATGTACAAGTTGGTTCTCTACCCGCGCAGATGGTAAAAGCCCATCGAGGGAATAGGCGAAAATCATAGGCGTCATGTTATAGGCGATGAGGCTAGCAACCCATCACTATTTTGATTCCATTTTCCACCTGTACGCCCACAATCTTGCTAAATGTGGCCTGTAGGTACCTGTTACCTTAGGCTCTGTCTATCCCGTAAGGGATAAAGACGTGATTTGTGTATGTGTATGTATGTAAAAATCTAAAATCCTTCCCCGCGGCATTGAGCCAAAGATACTGGCAGCATTTCCCCGCATTGCAATACTAATTCGCCGTGCGAGGAAGCCAGCTCTTTGCTATAGTTGAAGTCTAATAACTATGACTATGACACTTACCCTAATAACACACAAAAAATACCACCACGTCATCCGTTTGATCTCTGGCCTGCCATGTTTAAAAAAGTTAAAAAGTTAAAAAACTTTTTCACTCTTCCGTCGTATCCTCGATTAAAAAAAAGTAATGGCGAATTAGTCAGTCGCGTCAGAAGCGATAAAAGCGTCACTTCCCGTATCTAAATCAATAAAACTGGAGACAGATCGCTACCGCCCGACACAATGGGAGCACAGCATCTTAGGGTCCAAATAGGGTCCATACAAATCACATAATAGTCTAAGATCCGAATATAATGTCGACCTGCACCGAGCTGATAATAGAATGAAACATAGTTTATAATAATAATAATAATAATATAATAATAATAATAATAATAATTTATTTATTGTCCAGAACTGTGTACAATGGTTGTTACATAGAATATTTAGTTTCAACAGCTTAGGTACCCATTTCGGGTGTACAATATTTAACTTAACTTAAATACATTTACTCGCGTGCATTAAAATATTCACTTAGATTATAAAAACATTTACATAGCAGCCACTCTTTTAATTTTCTTTTAAACTGTAGACCTTCCAGTGATTTGATGCAATCCGGTAAGTGATTATATATTTTGATTCCATTTACATATGTGCTTTTTTTAAGGATATAGCTAGTCGCCGGAACTGTACACATGTTATATTTATACTGCGATCGTACATTTTTCTTTGAATTACTTATATTACTGAAATAATCATTACGGTCTCTAACAAATAAACTAATTTCTAGTATATAGATACAAGCTAAGGTTAAAATTGATTTGTTTTTAAAGACATTTCTTAATGATTCCATATTTTTTACATTATACATAATTCGTAAACATTTCTTTTGTAAGATAAACGTGGATTGGATATTTACAGAGTTACCCCAGAAAATTAGACCGTAAGTCAACAATGGATAAACATTTCCATAATAAGACTTTTTTATTGCCTCTTCAGAAGTTATATTGGCCAGTATAGATAAAGCATAACAACTTTTGGAAATTTTCTTGTTTATTTTCTCAATGTGTTTTTTCCAGTTTAAGTTACCATCTATAGTTATTCCAAGAAAATTTGTGTTACTAACTTGTTCAATATTTACATTGTTGATATTTATGTTAATAAGTTGAGGAGCCTGCTTATAATTGAGGAATTGTACAATTTTAGTCTTTTCCAGATTTACTCTTAAGTTTAAGCCTGATAACCAGTCAGTTACGGTATTTATTGTTTTGTACAGTTCTGCAGTAATATTACAGTCGTTTAGTTTGTCATCAGATATAAGGATAGTTGCGTCATCAGCAAACATAACACAAAGGTGGCCAGCTATTTTAGGAAGCTCGTTTACGTATAACAAAAATAACAAAGGTCCAAGGACACTACCTTGCGGGACTCCTTGTGAAATTTTTGCATAGCTAGATTGGACCCCTGCCACGGTTTTCGTAGTTTTATCATATGTGTCTAGTATTGTAGCTTGAAGTCGATCTGTAAGGTAGGTTTGAATTAATTTTAAAGCTGTTCCGCGAATTCCAACATGTTCTAACTGACTAAATAATAATTTGTGTGATACACAGTCAAATGCCTTTGAAAGGTCTATAAAAAGCCCAACAGTAGTTTTTTTCTTGTTAATGTCCGTCCATATTTGTTTTAAAATTTTAAATATAGCTAATGTCGTATTTTTGCCCTTTTGAAATCCAAACTGATTTTTACTTAGTACATTATTTTTGTTTAAAAACGAAATGATGCGATTTGAAATAGCTTTTTCAAATATTTTCGAGAAGTTAGGTAATAAAGCTATTGGTCTATGGTTGTCTATCTCATATTTAGGACCTTTTTTATGTATTGGTTTAACCAATGCCTTTTTCAGGTCATCTGGAAAAATTCCACTTTCTAGGGTTAAATTAATAATATGTGCTAGTGGTTCTGCTATATAATCAATACTTACTTTAATTAATTTAATCGGTATTTTGTCGTGTCCACAACTTTTTTTAGTCTTGAGTTCTTTCACAATATTTTTAACCTCTTGATGGGTTACCGGAGTCATAAATATACTACTACCATTTGATTGAGTCACTGATTTAAATGCCTTGTCATTTTCAGTCTTGTTTGTATTTATAAAGTATTCATTTATTTTATTAGCCATGTCAATAGGATTATCAATTCTAACATTATCTTTCTTAATATACTCTATTGTTTGTTTAATTGTGTTATTTTGTGATGTATTTTGTTTTATTACTTGCCATGTTGCCTTACTTTTATTACTACTCTGATTTATAAAGTTTGTATTTGAATTGCGTTTAGATAGTTTCAATACTGATTTAAATATCTTGCAAAATGTTTGGTATCGTTTTTTAGTAATTACATTGTTTGATTTTATGCTTTGCAGATATAATTGCCTTTTATTCTTACTTGCTACTATGATACCTTTCGTTTTCCAGTTTGGTTTCTTTTTAAGTGTGACTTTGACTTTTTTAATAGGAACACAAATATCAAAGATCATGCCAAAAACATCAATGAAGTTCTCATATGCCTGATTAGGATCACGTGAAGAATATACATCTGAGAAATTCACATGCGCTATGTATTTTAGAAAAATTTCAATAGATGGGTCAGGATTTCTACTGAAGACGTACCAAAATCCTTCTCTAAAACTTACATCAGTCGGAATTGAGATGACCTGGCAAGTATGATCAGATAGGCCTAGGTCCAATACTTCCACGCCATATTGCTTTAGATTTGTGAAAATGTTATCTATGCATGTTTGGGAGTGAGTGGTTATCCTAGTTGGTACTGTTATTGCGTGATGTAATTTATAAGAACGAAACGTGTTCAATAAAATCTCAGCTTTACTTGTTTTTTCGAGTATGTTTACATTGTAATCGCCAAGTACGAAAATATTTTTGTAGGAGTTCCTTGTCCTGGCTACCAACTTACGAAGTAAAAACTCTATATTAACAATAAACACATCTAGATTACTACTAGGGGTTCTGTAAACGCATATGATTAGATAATTTAACCCACTTATTTCAACTGCACAGCATTCAAAGTGACCCTCTATCGACATATCTGCTACCCACTGCATTTTACGAGAATCAATTTCCTTCCTGACGTAAATTGCGACACCACCTCCCTTTTTTCTTTTGCGACAGAAGTGTGCCACATTTTTAAAACCCTCAATCTGGAGAATCTCTGCTTCCCCGTCTTTTAAGAACGTCTCGCTAAAACAACAGATATCAATATTTTTCTGCTGCAATGTTATTTCTAATTGTCCCACTTTTGATTTGATACTTTGGGTGTTTAGGTGCATGACAACTAGATTATTTAGCCCATTTTTAATTACGTTATTATTCACGAAAAAACTGTTCCTGACTCAGATGTTCAGCCGGTGTAGTGTCGGAGTTGCTGTTCAGTACTGTTTTAGATTGTTTCTCTTTTATTTTTTTAAATAAGTATGGTATAGTACTCTGCGTTTTAGCTTTTGTCATGGGAGTGTCTTTAATTTGTTCCTTACATTCATTGCGTTTATTAATATAATCCTTGGAAATAATTTTTGGTTCATTGTGCCGTATATTTAGTAAATTAGGCTTTAAATTTATAATATGTTTATCCTTTTTTATATTATAATCAATGCGCAATATTTCCCTCAGTAATAGACCACATAATCTTCTATTTCGAGTTGAATAGCTTGTATCAATTTGCAAGTACCTGACATTGGAGAATTGAGAACAAACCAAACGTAGTAGTTTATTTTGCTTGTGCAAATTTAGGAATTTATTAAATGGTACTTCACCGATTATGACATTGGTATTTCTAAGCAACGAAAAGTAATAGTACAGAAAACACTGAAAACTTTGTGGGTTCTTGTCATTGGAACCACCCATAATTACTACATAATCAGAAAATGTAAGGTTCTTACACAAGCTGTCACAAGATAATAAAATTTGTTCTATGGTAGCATTTGGTTTAACCCAAGCTATTACTGTGTACTTAGTACCCAACAAATTCTGAACCGTCGCACGAACTCCCTTACCATATTCATCGCTAAAAATAATCACCCTATGTCGTGGAATAATACTGTCCTGTTGTTGATCACTAATGTTGTATCCTCCACAATTTCGGTCGCCGCTTACATCATCTTTATGAGATTGATTGTTAGTTTCTGCACCTGGATTTTTACCAAGTTTAGTACTCTGATCTGTGCAATTTGGAATAATTTGTGGTTGTTGCTGTATTTGTAGTGGTTGTTGTGTTTCGCTTTCCATGCCTAAATTACTCTTTTGTACTAAACTTTCTGATGAGTCTTCGGTTTTGCTTATTTCATGTTCTATGGGCGTAAAGTTATGGCTTGTTTTATTTAAGCTCTTAGATCCTTTTTTATTTAGAGTCGGCGTCGATTTACAAATAAGAGTAAGCTTTTCAGTTTTTTTCTCATAGGTCAGGATTTGTTTTTTGAGGTAACTGTTTTCTATTATTAAATTATCAATTTCATTCTCTGCCGTTTGAAGTTTAATCTCTAGATTGCTTATTTTTAAGTTTAGTTCATCTAAATGTTCTTTCACGCTATACCCAGTAGTGGGGCAACTTCTATTTAACATAGTCGAGCACTCGTCGTCACTGTTTTCATCAGTTGAAAGTGGTTCGGATGAGTTTTCGGTACAACTATTCGGTATGCTTCGTATACGATTGGTAATATAGTTAGTAGGTGTATGTTTATTTATTAAAATTTCCGTTGATGATGTTGCTGTAGGTGTTGAGGCTTTGGATGTTGACGCCTTAGGCGTGCTGCACCTTTCTAATACTGGTGAGCATTTTTCACACGTCCATTTGTTGCTTTGTTTTGCTTTCCTTAATTGAAATAATTTCTCGGATACTTTTGTGCATTCAAGATGTAGTGATTTGTGGCATCGGGAACATGTTAAAACTCTTCTATCCACAATTGCCCGCTTACATTTTGCACACATCGCCATTTTTCCTTTATGTCCGATGCTCCTGTGTTGACGTCCGCTATTCTCGTAAGTCAGTGTCCGCTCACGATTTCAATACTTGCGACGGCGTGCGGGATTCATCATCGGCGAAACACGGTCGCGCGAGAAAAAAATTATACCCGTTTAATTAATGCGTTTAAAATGTTTTTTGCTATAACTTTAAAACTAATAGATATTCTTTAAAACTGTTTTTTGCACTATATACCTTATTTCACTGCCTTTGTAACGATATATATTTTGGCTCTGGTTATTAGTTTTTTCCGCAATTTTAGATTAAAATATCTTGTAGCAAAGATTTGTGCGACTGCCTTGCGCTAGCAATTTACACTGCATGATAATGAATAAATTTAGTATATTAGAAAATATAATAAAAATGGGTTGGCTAAAAAAAACACTAAACACTATAGGCTATGCGGTCGTCATATTATACATATAGAAACAAAGTAATTGTTTAATTTTCACTCTTGAATTATAAACTAGTTTTATTAATTTAGTAATGTAAAACACAGATCGATAAAAAAATACTAAATCTAAAGTTACGTAATTGGTCTAGTACAGGGGTGGCCAACTTGATTAGACCCAAGATCTCCTGTTTACTAACGAAACCTTGTGCGATCTACCAATTACATACTTCATGAAACCTTAAATCAGCAGTTGGTGATTACGTTGCGCAGTCTGGTCCACATATTTAAATTTTGCCTTGCCACGATCGACTGGACTAACAGGCGCGATCGACCGGTCGATCGCGATCGACCTGTTGGCCACCCCTGGTCTAGTAACTTTAGGTTAATTTAATTTATTTTTAGTAACAAAACACTTATTAACCTAATGTGTAATTACTTAAATAAATATTAAAATATAAATGTATAACAAGATAAATTAATGAAACTAAAACTAAAACAAATCTAAAAACCTACTCCGCGGCATTGAACAAAAGATGCTGGCAGCATTTGCCCGCTTAATTTTCACTCTTAAATCACAACACAAGAATGAACTGATCGTAAAATCAGAAGTCAAATAAAGTTAAACACAAAACATTACACTGAAAAGAAAAAAAAGATCGAAGAAATTCCTGCAACAGAAATTCGTTTCAATTAAAATAGTAAGAATCAAATAATATTAGAACAGGCGGGGACTGAAAAGTATAAATGACTCGAAAACAAAAAAAAATTGGAACACATTATCGTCTTTCTTTTCTTTCCTTATTAATTTGGCGATACTTACTCGCAAAATTATAGCAAATCGATTGACATTGGTTTGCAGAGTGCTAACACAAAAGATTGTGATTTGGTCGTAATATCAGTGCAATGCAGTTTTATTCTCACGGAACCCTCCGCCTTTTTACACCTTATCAGCTCCTTTTAGGTGTGAAACTTTTTCTACCGTCCGTCCTTTCCGTTTTTTGTTTCTGGGAACTATTTGTTTACGAAATTGATATCTAATTGGGATCGACTGTACTTTTTTTACTAAAAGTTGGTGAGAACAAGAAACGTTTTTTTTTCGGTCGTTACTAGTTTGGAGAGTTTGTTTGTTTGTCTTTGATAAGTGCCAAAATTGGTAAATGAATATCGATTTTTTGCGTTTATCGACATCCCGTGGGAACTTTGCAATTAAAAAAAACCAATGTGTTAATACGGTTTATAAGCTGTCTGTGTACCAAACTAGACACAAATTAGTTTAGTAGTTTTTGCGTCAAAGACTAACAAACATCTATATATCCATGCTCATAAACTTGCTCACATCTACTAAGCAAATTTATGTCAAAAAACTTTACTTTGCTATCTTCGCGGTAGTGAAGTTAAGTCATAAAAAGTTAAGTTTAGTTAAGTTTAGTTAATCTGTTAAGTTAAGTTAATCTGTTAAGTTAAGTTAAGTTAATCTGTTAAGTTATGACTAGCTTTTGCGACTTCCTTTTCTTCTCGTGTTTTAAGGCCCTATAAAAGTTGCATAAATTACTGTGGGAAGAAGCCACGACAGAGCGACCAACAATTGGCAAACTGTTAATGTAATTTATGTATTTGTGTGAATCGACAATAAAATTAATCAAGTCAAGTTAAATAATTAATATCAATTAAATACACAATTAATGTAAATCATTTTGGCAAGGATGTTTGTCTTTATGTATATTTCAACACATTAGTGTCGCATAATTTTATTAAGTAGGTATACCTAACTTAATTATAATTTTATCCAGATTGCATTTATGCATTACTAACTTCTGCCCGCGACTTCGTCCACAAACATACGTACATATATCACGTCTTTACCCCTTACGGGGTAGACAGAGCCTAAGGCCACGTTTAGTATGATTGTGGGCGTATAGGTGGAAAGGTGAATCACAGTAGTGATGGCTTGCTACACACATGATTCCTAAGATTGTCGCCCATTTCGATAGGCTTTTACCATCTGCGCGGGAAGAGATGCAACTGGTACATTCTATGTTTTATTCTTTACTCCCAGAACAGCATGGAAGAATCATCCACAGCTCTGCTTAATCTAGTGAACTACATAATTTCTTTCGATTGGCGTTATTAAGGAACATGTATTCAATCTTTCGCATTTACAAGTACATACAAGTAGTAAGATTATGGTTGGAATAGAATAACTTAAATACATACGTCCCGCCGCGCAGCGAGCCAGCGAATCGTGCGCACGCCCCGCGATGATCTACGCGCGCCCCATCCATCCGTGTCAACGCGCAGCTCCGCTATCAGTGATCTAGCGCCGAGTGAACCCGCAATCATCTGCTTTATGATCTTCTAAATTACTTACGGATTTTTCTATGTGTTCTAGTTTTGAGTATTGTTTAGAAAATTAATTTGTAACGGGTACAACCGTATCACTATCACTATCACTACATAGTATAAAACAAAGTCGCTTTTTCTGTCCCTATATCCCTATGTATGCTTAAATCTTTTAAAATACGCAACGGATTTTGATGCGGTTTTTTTTTAATAGATAAAGTGATTCAAGAGCAAGGTTTATATGTATAATGCATGCATTAATATACCGTGCGAAGCCGGGGCGGGTCGCTAGTAAATACATATAAGAAACTGTGGCGTAGCTAGGTAACCAAGGGCCCAGGTGCAAATAAAAAAATGGGGCCCCACTACTATCTAAACTGTTTACATTTTAATAATAATAGTTCGATCGCGATTTTCTGGTAAGGATTCGAGGGCCCTCTGAGCTTGAGGGCCCCGTGGCACTGTCCCGCCTAGTCCCTAGGTAGCTACGCCACTGATAAGAAATCATGAAGTAAAATTCTTGGTTCGTTTGATACCACCTATCATTTGTAAACAGCGCCTTCTTTCGTCCCTGGTGAGCAGCAGATGTTCCACGGGAGTTTGTAATGGGGGCTATCGCGTGCGAATTTGCCACTAGAGGCGCTAGTGTCGGTTTTGGCGGGCTTCGTGTTGAAAAGTGATCACCTTCGGGAAATTATCGCAAATATGGATTATTTGGCGATGAATGTAAACGCTTTGACAGGGGATTTTTTCCGAACAAAACGGAACTGCACAACATTACGGCATAGCTACTCGATATGATGAAAGTTATTTATAATTAATAAACTTAATGAGATTCAAGATTTAATACTTTGTTTCGGCGCCGATCTTATATAGTCGCCTTTGACAGCTGTACCTTTGGACCTTAGACAACAACCTTTGAGTAGATGAAAGGAGCATTAACACGTTCGCTGCGGCTCAAAATGTTGCTTACTTTCAACTAGTGCTGTAAGAGGTCTTTATGCCTTCACTGTACGATTTTACCGGTGCGGTTAGGGGCCTTAAGACCACTCACGGAACCGAATACTTAGAATCCATATATTTCTGCGAATTTCACAAAAAATTATATTAAACATACTCATGAGCATTTCTAAAGGACTATTCTGTCTAATTTTGGCTTCGCCCAGAGTTTCGATGTAAGGAGAAGACAGAATGACAGAAAATAATTAGGAGGCATTTAGACCTCTTACAGCACTGAATTCACGGTACGCTTGTAGCTAGTGCTAGGGATGTGGTCAATAAAAAAGCAATCATATCGATGAATTGAAAATAATTATTATAATCTATTACTTTAATTACATATATTATGATTGTCATGGAAACATTTAAGACGTAGTGGTTTGTTATAATCGCGGCAGTATGATTTTTTTTGCTTTTTATTAGCTTCTCGACTGGTTAGAGTAGTGCGCAGATTTTCATAACAGCCCGCAAATTTTCTTCGTTTGTCACCATTTTTTTCAAACATTATATGATTTTCCGTTAGTGTCGCAGTAGGTAGGTACGTGGATTCTTTTGTGCTAATTGTAGCATTCTTCTACACCTTTTATTTACACGGACCATGATTGCCGCCCACGAATGACCAAATTACTCGGGTATTTAGATATTAGTTTATGTCACTGATCAACACTAAACACAATTCACACTTATTAGTATGTGGGTGAAGACCAAAAAGTTGCAAACCATTGGGGCTGCGTGAGTAGGTAGTTAAAATTACCACTACTTTTTTCCATTGTGACACAAAAGTTATCCATACAAATGTATGACTAACTTACGTGGGAACTATAGCCCAAGCCCTCTCACTCTGTGAGGAGGCCTGTGCCCAGCAGTGTAACGTATACAGGCTTGAGATGATGATGATGATGTTGATGATGAATTTTAACTACGTAATAACGCAGCTTTAACGGTGTGTTACTTTTTGGTCTTCTCTTATGTACGTACTTTGATTCACTGGCAAATTCAATAAATCACGTGCATTGCTCATCGACGAGTGCACATCACTGTGTTATAGTTTTATTATCATAGACACAAACAGGTGCGGGAGGGGGCTAAAAGACCCGTACTATCGACATGAGGTCTTTAGACCCCCTCTCCGCACTGAACGTTCACTTTTCACTCTCAGTGCGATGAGGGGCCTAAAAACCTCTCGTGTTTTTTAAGGTTTTACCGAATTCTACGTTTGAATATAAATCGAACCATATAACGGTCTCTTTTATACCTATGAAAATGTACAAGTTATGAGCTCCGCACCAGAGCGAAACCGCAATATTTTTAACCGCACAGCCCGGGAGTACAGGCAGGAGGTCTTTAGACCTCTTATCGCAGCGAACGTGTTAAACGAGTTAGGAATATAAAGCTTGTAATAATAATAAAATAATAATAAAAAAATCTTGCTATTTTATTCCACTATCTAGTCGGCACATCTAGTTAATGTTGAAGATGAAATTTCTCCAATAAGCATTAGTTCTTATATGAATGTGGTAGGAGACACCCATAAAACGCTACTAAAGTACACAAGTGCTTTAATCAATACTACCTAGAATAATTTTATTATAAAACCGTAAAAGTCAACATAAAAAATCAAGAAGTGAAAGTCCCTGGTGAGCAGTAGATGTTCAAACAGATGACGCTTGGCGACAAAAAATCTCAAAGTAACAAGGTCACGTGACAGCTAGTACCAGATAATGCGAAGGCTTACCCACCTGCTGTGGGTGGTGTAGGGGTATAGCACGCATCACGGAATGACGAGGATCCGGGTTCGATCTCCGGTCATAGCTTTACTTTTCAGATTTTTACAAGTCTTCGTTGACAGTTGACAGAATACTAAAACTGTGTATCCGAATCGAGGGGTCTCGTAACGAACAATATATCAGTAATACTATTACCCCCTTATTCATAAACGCTCCATAGGCTTCTGCTAACTTAGCAATCGTTTGTCCTTATCTGTGATAGGAAAAGTCAAAGTGACAGATCACATATATATCCATCGCGGGGTAGACAGGGCCTGAGGTTACAAGACATAAAGGCCTCGTTTAGCATGATTGTAGGCATAGGTGGAAAGGGGAATCAAAATGGTGATGGGTTGCTAACCGCATCGCGTATAACAAGATTCCTTCGCGCGGGACGAGAAGCAATTGGTACATCTATGTTTTTCCTTTGCTCCCAGACCAGCATGGAATACCGCCCGAAATTATCTGAAAAGCGTGATTTAGAATTGTGTACCACACGGTACAGCGACATCTAGTGGCCGATAGAAATAACAAAAAACAAAACTTTGATTCGAGTCTCTATAAGACATGTATGCTTCACTACATAGTATAAAATAAAGTCGCTTTCTCTGTCCCCGTGTCCCGATGTATGCTTATATCTTCAAAACTACACAACGGATTTTAATGCGGTTTTTTTTAATAGATAGAGTGATTCAAGAGGAAGGTTTATATGTATAATTCATGCATAATATACCGTGCGAAGCCGGGGCGGGTCGCTAGTTAATTATAATGAGTAACGAATTCTAGGAATGTGCGTATTTCGTAAGCTGTCGCGTGTGAACCTGCGCCTGCGGCCAAAGCTAGACAAAGTGAGCGGCGGTGTTGTGTTACGCGGTTGACGATTAGGTAGCGTCCGCACGACACGACAAAAAACCGATGAGTAGATTATCAAAAAACAAAATGGTGCCATTTATTAAAAAAAAAAAAAAATTAAAACCTATGCATATCCTATTCTACTAATATTATAAATTTGAAAGTTTGTGAGTATGTTTGGATGTCTGTTACTCTTTCACGCTAGAACGGTTGGACAGATAGACAGGTGAATTTGGAACATAGATAGGTTATAGTCTGGAACAACACATAGGCTACTTTTTATCCCGGAAAATTGCGTTATTCCTACGGGATAGCGATAAACGAATTCTATGCAGACGAAGTTGCGGGTTACAGCAGAGCTAGTAAATCATAATTAAATCCAGTATGATTTCAGACACTAATATAGTGCATTGGGGTAAATTCGCAATTGGGGGAATTCCGAAACTCCTGGATATCCATTTAACGGGGAACAATTACATAATCTAGCAACACTTACCTCGAAGCTTCAATGTCTTTGGCGTTAATAAGCGTTGCCAGATCATGAAATTGTTCCCCGTTTACTGGATATCCACGATTTTGGAAATTACCCCAATTCCGAATTTACCCCAATGCACCTTAATCCTACAAATATTATAAATGTGAAAGTTTGTGAGTATAGATGTTTGGATGTTTCTTACTCTTTCACGCCAGAACGGCTGGACAGATCTAGATGAAATTCAAAACATACATAGATTATCCTCTGGAATAACACATAGGCTACTTTTTATCCCGGAAAATTGCATAATTCCTGCGGAATAGCGATAAAAGAATTTTAAACAGACGTAGTTGCGGGCTACTTTCTTATATTTATGTCGATAGGTGTTTTAAATGCTCTCCAAAAATATTCTTGTTTTGCTGATGCTACCCCTCCAGATATTAGGGAAAGCTGCGGTCTGCGGCTGAAACAGATCCCGGTCGGTTATAGGCTGCTAACGGTACCTACGATGAATGCATTCATGAACGGGCATCGGCCAAATTAATGTGATAACTCTACCAGAGTTAGGAAGGCTCCAGAAATGGCAACAACATTTTATAGTTTTTACATATATTACGTATTTATCCTTTACGTGGTAGACAGAGCCTTTTTTTAACGGAGAGGAAATCTAAACGTGGCCTTTAGGTCTTCTCTTCTCACCTTGGACTCTGTCTATCCCCGTAAGGTAAAAAGACGTAATTGAAATGAGTATGTATGTAATGAACAATAAATATTTACCTACTACCTACTCCGCTACTCATGTGCAAGATAACCAAGCTATCCCTCCACTACTGCCACATAAAACACATAAATCCCACAAACTTAATTATCCTTTACACCGCACAAACACTGACGCGTTTCGATCGAAAGTTTAATGAGCACAACTGTTACACATGCACACCAACGTCGTATGTATGTAGTTGGTCCCTATTCTATAAGTTCCTAGGTCTAAATTCAGGCTTTGAATTTTAGATTTTGCGATATGCTATCAAAGGTTTAGCATACAAACACTATCTACATACTAGTTAACGCCTAACTTAATTGGGGAAATGTATATCTATTGAATTTAAATATACAGTGATTCCATCACAATATAAAGGAAGTACCTAAGTAAGTACACTTCCATGCTGGTCTGGGAGCAAAGAAAAACATAGAATGTACCGGTTGCTTCTCCCGCGCAGATGGTAAAAGCTCATCGAGGGAATGGGCGAAAATCATAGGAATTAGGTTATAGGCGATGCGGCTAGCAACCCGTCACTATTTTGATTACCCTTTCCACCTATACGCCCACAGTCTTGCCAAACGTTTACACGATTAAAGTTACATTAAATTTATTTAAAGCTTGAACTTGTCGCCCGTTTAAGTCTTTACAAGACGTTTTGGTAACTTGGACGTAACATATTTTAACAAGACCTGGGGCCCGATTTTTGAAAGCACATGTGTGAAAATACCACTCGAAAGTGGTGAAAAATTGTACTGAATTTTAAATACGAGTAGCTTAGAAGATACTTACGGCTCTTATTAATTTTGTGACTAGTCAAAAATTTTATTAGAGCTGTAGTTTTGAAGATATAAACAGATTTGTACCACTTTCGAGTGATGTGCTTTCAAAAACCGGGCCCCAGCAAGACATATCTGTGGAACCGTTTCACAGACTATTCAAAAATTTGTTCATTGGCAAGTGCATGGCATGTCGATACTTCATCACTACATATTATAAAATAAAGTCGCTTTTTCTGTCCTCATGTCCCGATGTATGCTTATATCTTCAAAACTACGCAACGGATTTTCATGCGGTTTTTTTTAATAGATAGAGTGATTCAAGAGGAAGGTTTATATGTATAATATGTACATGCATAATATACCGTGCGAAGCCGGAGCGGGTCGCTAGTAGTTTATAATGAAAAGGTTCCATAGTAAGCGGTTCAGATTTTTAACCCCATATTTTTTGATCAGCCGTAGGGAGCTCTTTCAAAAAATAATATTAAAACAGTAAATCATCTTACTTTTATACTTAAATGCCTTATAGGAATAAATTTGCCTGTGTTTATTCTATGTTTAGTTCTTACGAGACTCGCGATTATTGAAAATTCCCACGAGAATTTCGCAAAACTCCCGGTATTTCAAAATATCGAAACGCCTGCGAGCAAAGCTGCCGGAAAAGCTAGTGTCTTTAAAAAATAAGCAGTCAAGTCTCAACTTAAGCGGGACAAGTCTAGAAAAGGTAACGTAAAAGCTGATTCGAGAAAGAGACTTATTTAGACGGATTTTCTTAGCTGCATTCTTTATTTATGAGCCGATGGAAATCTTTAGTAATGCTTATATAGCGGGTGTTGGCTAAGTGACATATTATACTTTTTTTAGAAAATATAAAAAAAAACAAATTCGTCTTTGTAGATGAAACTATTTGTAACCGCGCATTCAAAACATTAAACACTTAGGGCCTGTCTCACAACTCTCTAAAGCTCCTGATATCTTAAGTGTTAGTTACCTACAATTCCCTCTAGTTCTTACTACGAAACAGACAGAGATTCTCTCATAATTTATATTTTTCTTAATTTAACTTATTAGAAGTATTTTGAAACTAGTAGGTATATGAGTGTGGGCTAAATAATAACCAATTTAAAGTCCACTTAAATAACTTTATTATATTTCCATTATGATATTTCCAACCTGCCATTTAGAATTCCAATATTTTATTTCTAGCTATAACGGCAACGGATCCAGAAAAACAATGTTCTAACAGTAAAAAATTACAACCTGCCAGTTATGTTTCCCAGTTTTTTCTCATCGATACAGAAAAAGAAAATTTAAGAACAACTTATTTTTTTTACCAGCCAGTTATTTTGTTAAATTGACTTTTTGGCATCCAGAAAAATAATAAAGCCGCCTTGCATGCTAGAGTACAATTTTTCCAGCCAGCCTGTGTCGGTTCGCCAGTTGCTACATTCAGTGGATGCTGTGTTAGCGACTGGCACGCACGCGTTCGCCTGCGCGATTTAAAAAGTTTCGAAAAAGTTGCTCGAGAAAAAATTGTTCAAGTGACTTATTGTGAGTGTGTGTGTTGGCTGAAGTTTGTGTTTGTGTCGAGGAATTTGGAATTTGTAAGTTTTAGTTCTGCTTGTTTTTGGATTCGCTGGCTCGGAAAATTTTGAGAAAATAGTTTAATCGTTAAATTCCGCGTTGCGCGGTTGTTTTACGACAGTTTCGGGCGAGTTTGTTTATTTTAATACGCTTAATTTGCGCACTAAAAAATTTTTGAAAAAATGATCGCGTAATTCGGAAAAAACCTTTTTAAAATCCCATTTGTACCTTTTTAAAATTAGCCGACAACGATTGAACTGGTCGAAGCTTTTTGCAAAACTTTATTCGTCAAAACTCTTTCGATGACTTACTACTCTTCAAATCCTAAACAGAGGTGTCAAAAATGCATTGATCTTATTAATTCAATATTTACCTAAGAATAATATGATTGATATGATTTTCTAGAGCAGATTTAGGTAGTAGGTGAAAGTCACGAGAACCCATCAAAATCAAGTTAGATTTATTCCATTTCTAATTTTCCTTTGACTGCCCAAAATACACGTAAAAAAACATTTTGAAAACTTCTATGGCAAATTTCGAGACTTTTCGCTTGATCTTAATAATGGCAATTGTGCAGTGACCCAGAATGCTTCGAAAGCGAGTCCGACTCGCGCTTGACCGGATTTTGAACGATTCTGATACTGACAATAAAGTATACGATTATTTAATTAAATTTAAATAATTCGAAAAGTTAAGTATGAGTCTTGCAACACATTTTCCTCACGTCTTATCAAAAGATCCGCTATCAAAATAAGTGCATGGAAATAAACGAAATTCTTATCGTCTCATAAATATTTATAAAATAACATAAATTTAGAATAGATTAGAGGCTGTGTACGAGGTGCCACTAATTCTTTTATTCAACAAACTTACTTAGTACCGGTGGCGAAAAAACGAACTAACTATTTTCCGTACTGATTTGACGTTGCTCTTAAGCGGTGGCGCTACTGTGGACTGCATATTATAACTTTGTAGCTGTACAGTGGTTGTAAAGAAGCTGCATATTGACATTAATCGCGTTTTCGTCTCGTTTTTTAATTAATTGGATGAAGTTAACAAATATTTACTTTTTGTATCATTATGCATTCGAATCTGACGTCGCAGGTGTCGAACTGGGGCCGATTTTTGAAAGCACATGTGTGAAAATACCACTCGGAAGTGGTGAAAAATTTCAAATTTCAAATTCAGCTTTGATTAGAGCTGTAGTTTTGGAGATATAAGCCGATTTATACCACTTTCGAGCGATGTGCTTTAAAAAATCGGACCCCTGATCTCAATTCTGACAAGTCCAATGAAGTCTTTATTTCTTACGGGGTAGACACAGCCTAAGTAACGACACCTAAAGTTTTAGCTATCATTTTTAGTATGGATCTGACAGCGAGCGAAGCTAAACTGAATCGGAATTGAATCGCATTAAGACGTCATGGTAAGGCCCCAGAACAGAAAGATAACCCTTCTGTCTTCACTCTTGCGGTTTTTCTCGAAATCTGATTGTACAAAATGTCTGGTAAAGAATGACTCATGTTCATGACTCACCAACTTGTTAGAACTTGGAGCATTTCACTCCAATATAAAATGGCAGACCATCCTAATACTAACTCACTGAAAGATAGAATAAAGAACAGTGTGATAAGAGAACGTGCTGGTGTGAAAGAGGATATAGTGACTAGGATAGAAAAAAGTATTCTGAGTTGGTTTGGGCATGTAGAGCGGATGGATGAAAGTAGACTAACTAAACAGATCTATATGGGGAGTGTGATTGGTTACGTTGGGAGGGGAAGGCCTAGACGGACGTTCCAAGACCAAATAGGAGACGTTTTGGAAAAAGGTCAGGTCAGGAGTACCCGAAACCGACGAGCATGTATGAAGAGATTGATGACTGTGAATGAAGCGAAAGAAATATGTCAGGATCGTAGCAAGTGGAACAAAGTAGTCTCTGCCTACCCCTGCGGGAAAGAGGTGTGACTGTATGTATGTATGTATGTATCCTAATGCTACAAATGCGAATGTGATTTTGTTTGTTACGCTTTCACGTGTAAACTACTCAACTGATCATGGTAAAATTTGGCAGAGCTAGATAGACTAGCTTGGATAGAGCAGGTAATTGGAGTTTTTACAAATTACTTAGGTACTCGTTACACACGTATATCTTGAGGTACCTACATGTAAGAATTTTTAATTATTAATTATGAATATTAAGATAGGTATTAACAATATAAATATTGTACCAATTGTAATTAGCTTTGTAATTGTTTATGTAAATTTTTATTTTTCATAATTGTTATTGTTTACAATGACATAAATATTGCTGTCGTATGTGTATTAAACTAGGTATTAGGTAGGTATATTGTTAAGCTTATGGATTTCCGGTTTCATTTTTTTTCAAAAATAAATTTTCATGTTCATTTACATCTAAAAACATTATTATGGACCATTTCGCACTGGTTTTTTATTGCATACTTAAAAACAAAATGTAAGTAAGTAAATTAAAGTAGCACACAGGTCCAATACGAGCTCCTATCTTTTTTCTTTACAACGAATTTTGCAACGATTTACGTGACAACGTTTAGAAGATTTTTAAGCAATTTTTAGTCCATCCTGTAACTTTGTTGTGGATAAAGCAAGAAATTGAAGTTTTTAACAAATTTTAACCTAAATACTTGTTACAAACGTATATCTTAAGATACATGTAGGGATTTTACATCTAACCACATTATTATGGACTATTTTGGCACTGGAATTTTTATCCCACTAATATTATAAACGCAAAAGTTTGTAAGCATGGATGAATGGATGAATGTTTGTTACTCTTTCACGCCAGAACGGCTGGACAAATCTGAATGAAATTTGGAACACAGATAGATTATAGTCTGGAATAACACGTAGGTTATTTTTATCCCGGAAAATTGCGTAATATCTGCGGGATAGCGATAAACGAATTATCTGCAGACGAAGTTGCGGGCAACAGCCAGTTATTTATAACTGCATACTTATAATAATCTGGTCAATAAAACAGTTGTAAATTAATTGGCATGATTTTATGGGTTATAAAACGTAACTTAGTCATATTAGCATTTTATAGTGGCTACTCATAATTTTGTTATTTATTACTATTGCCGATGCGATCGTGGGCTTGAATATTGCTGATTTGATCAAGTTTTCAATATAATTTAGTTATTTTTATAGGTACATTCAATCATACATAAATCACGTCTTTAACCCTTTAGACCTCTGTCTATACCTTGGGTAACAATAACTAAAAGCCACGTTTAGGGTGTTCAAAATAGTGATAGGTTGCTAGGTGCATCGCCTTTAACATGATTCCTATTTTCGCCGATTCCTTAGGCTTTTACCATACAAACATACACAAATCAAAACAATACTTTGGTTAAGTAAATTATAAAATGCCTACGCCTAGGCCCTAGGATGTGGCCATTACCTACCTGCATTGCACGGTCTCATTGTCTAAGGGAAGATGGGCCCAGCGTACGAGCCCTTCTTGGCGCGGTCCTGGCGGAAGCCGGGGCCACCGAGGGGGCGTTTGAGGTGAAATCCTAGTGGCATCCCATAGCGTCCCCATCACACCGGATTGAAGCAACGCCGGAGAGTTTTTAGTTCAGGTATACCCCTTCGTGGGGAAGTCCCACATAACCCTAGGCATCCCCGTGCCTAGGGCATCCATGAAGATTTCCTCTCCGTTAAAAAAAAGGCCCCAGGATGTGGTGCTAGAGGAGAATGCTCGGAGTATCGCACCAGCGAGTCTATGCTTCGAGAACTCGGCATCAAGTAGCGTTTTTCAACTTTGGTACGGTCTCGTATCCTTACCTTTTTTGGTCACGTATGTCGCCGAAGGGAGGTAGCTATTGAGCGAGTTGTGGTACAAGGAAAGGTTGGCGGCACCAGGTCACGAGGAAGATCCCCTAAGAGGTGGACTGACCAGATAAAAGTGGCAGTAAATGGCTCGTCATCACTACATGAATGCACGAGGAAGGCCATCAGAGAAGAGTGGCGGCGTGTTGTGAAGCTTGCCAGCCAAGTGATGACCACGACCACTGTCAAGAGTGATACCGACAACGAAGAAGACGCCTAGGCCCTTAAGTTTCAAGAGGGTAGACAACGTCGCAGTACCAGTAGCTTGAGGTCAGTGGTCGTTCTCAACGATGCAGTTGCCATCTGCCCCATCCCTGCCAGTGGGCATCGCGGTGACACCATAGTGCTCCCGCAACGCCCACAGTTCATGGCCAGGAGGAAACGTGTGTGTTTTTAGACGGTAGGCCTCTCCCCTCCTTCCATAGGGAAGGCAGCGGCGAGCTGGAGAGCCCGTCATACCGTTGCTACCCCGAGCGCGGGAATGCATAAGGTGCATTTTCCACACGTTAAAAAAAAAAGGTCAGTGGTCGTCAAGACGCCACAGGCTAGCCAGCCGGTGCCGTGCCGGAGGGTCTTCTTGAGCTCACCTTAGGGCTTTCGGCCCTGGGGGGCTACTCCGAAATTCGATTTTCGAAGTTCGTTTCGTGTTGTTCCGCCTATACTGATAGTCAATAATTTGAGTACGAAAGGGACGGTATGCTACGAACTTCAAAAATCGAATCTCGGAGTAGCCCCCCTGATGTCCCTCCCTGATGTGCAACACCTCCGCGTCCTTGCAGCTGAACAGCTGGTCAGATAGTCACGATAACCATAACGATAACTAGGGTTAGACATCTAGCTCCGTATCAATTGCTAGACGGTGTTACTAGGTCATTCGGATAAACCTGGGAGTCTAGATCATTCTGTCTGGATAGGATAATTGGTTGTCAATGATTTAAATTGCTATTTCACCCATAAATTAGAATTGAGCAAGTTTATTCAGAAGTTGATTAAACACACACAAATCACGTCTTTATCCCTTACGGGGTAGACAGAGCTTTAAGTAACAAGACGTACAGGCCAAGTTTAGGTTTCGGTTTTACGTAAATCATAAATTAAAGTAGAGGCTAGATTTGTTTAATCTAAAACTGAATTCAAAAATGTAGATTTGTTTAATCTAAAACTGAATTCAAAAATGTATACGCAAGATAATGAAAAGAATGTATGTGAGAGAGAGAGAGAAAATAAATAAATATGTATTCGCACACACTCGATACGCAAGGAGGAAAAAAGAAACAATAAGTACATAGAAAAAGTTCCTGGTTGAACTAAGCATTAACATTTATTGTAGTAAACAAAAATTGCATTAAAACAGTACATTAAAAATAAAAAAATTAACTAAATACTATGTACAAAATTAACCTAAAACCTAGCCTAACTTAAACTACAAATAAAATACCCCTTCCAGGTCACAATCACAGATAAAAAAGAAAAAGTTTAAAATGTTTTACCAAAAAAAAATTCTAATATTGAACGTCATCATTTTTTTAACCTGTCAAAAAACATTTTGCATGGCTTTAATAAAAAGGATGAAAACAGAAGCAAATATATAACTCCTTTGTAATAATTGCTATTACTCATCATAATATTCAGTAGGTACACTCAGCCACGATTCGTCGTATCATCTACCTAATAGACGCGTGTCTCCCATCTTGTTTTGCTAAATCACGTAGGCGTGCAAATAACATATAATGAGACGGTTTAGTTTTCGAGATGCAGCGACAGACGAGACGAACATTGCGCAGATGCATTTGTAACTGAAATTTTAAATATTTCGTTCAAAATTTTTCATTTTTAGAAAGGTTTTTCACTACTGTACGTGAATTTACGCATCTATAACAAATTTCTAATCGATTCTGCTGCCAGAACTATGTTAGATTCAACTTACAACATTGAATAAAAGCTTTTAAAAAACATTTTTTTGGTGCTGCATGAAAAAGAAAAAATCGGCCAAGTGCGAGCCGGACCCGTCTGCTAAGGGTTTCCGTACTACCATGCCATTATCATTAAAAAGAAAAAATCTTGTATTTTTTAGGACCTTGTTATATTATTATATTTTTAACTTTTTATTTTCAATTGAGTGTAGCTTTGTGACAGGCAAACTGATAGCAAAGCGTTAATAAAAGGGTTCTAAAATGGAGTAATGTTATTTTGTTCTAACGGCAATCCCTATTTTTTTTTAATTGCGTTAAAATGAGTCACGATATCATAAAGTCTATCTTCCTTTTAAAAAATAACTAGAAACCTTTAACTTCACATCACACATTGTTTTGTAATGGATAAAAAAAATTATCTGCTTCTACAATAAAAAAAAACTTCAAAATCCACCACAGTCTACTCTGTGGCAAAACAGAAGCGCCCATTTTCGTCTAATTGGCCATAAACCCTAACCTATCTTCCGCGAACGTTTAATTATGCCCAAAAACGATTTTAACGGTTAACAATATAATTTATTGTCAAGTTTAATTAATTTTACGACCAAAGTTACAACACTAACGCTGTCATTGGGTTTTAATGAGCCTTCAAATGGCGCCGATTAATTATTTTTAGTTAATTATGAAGGATTTGATAAACGCTATAATTATTAAGCTAACATTTACAATTTTACAAGATTTACTTATTTAGTTTAGGACCTATTAATTGTTGTTAATTGCACCAAGATATTTATTGTTATTCACATATTTTTTAGGATATTCAAATATTCAGTTTTTAAATTTCGTACGGGCATAATATTTTATCCAGGCGCTCGATTTTTCGACAGTTGGCCGAAAATGGTGAAAAATTGTGCTGAATTTGAAATACGAGTAGCTTAGAAGACAATCACAGCTCTCATTAATCTTGTGAACTAGTCAAAACTTTGATTAGAGCTGTAGTTTTGGAGATATAAGCTGATTTATATCACTTTCGAGTGATGTGCTTTCAAAAATCGAGCCCCAGATGTTAGTTAACCGTCATACAAATTATGTCAGAATGATATTTTGTTTAATTAATATTTTAGTTTTAGTTTAGTTACAATTTCTAGTTTAGTTACAAGTAAATTATTAAATTATTAAAATATTGTAAAATAAAAATAAAACTATTATTGATTCCAAATATTTTCATTAATAAATAGTCCAGTCACTTTATCTTAAAAAAACGTACTTTACTCACTCGATGAAGATTACAAACACAAAGCACGAAAGATGTAAACAGCCTTAAGAAATGTTTTTTTACCCAAATTCTCACAAAAAATGTTACTCAACCTTCAGTAAAAAGCAGCCGGAACGAATTTCATGTTTTTTGCCGTACTAATAACGGGACCTACAACGTTCTCAGGCCTGCCAATGACGTAAAAACATTTGAGTATCTAAAGAACATAGTAAAATTTACATTTTTTATTTTATTACATCACAACAAAATTATCCTTACAGGCTACCCTAATTCGATATTGTGGCACATAACTACTATTGATACTATAACAAGTCCTAGGTGGCATAAACAAGCAATCCCTATAACTACCAAGACACTACCTATACATTATTGGCATAACATAAGGCATGTAGGGTCACCTTTGTGAATTCATTCAGAGTACAAGAAAAAAGATCCAACACTATGGCTACTCGATTAAGTTTAGTGCACGCAGTGCCCTAGTAAACGGCGCCCGACGAAGCAGCTGCGTCCGAGCGCGCGGCTCCGCCAGCAGGCTCGGCCTCCGCCGCCGCCACACGCACCGATCCGGCACGTTCAGACGCACCTCCGCCAGCACCCCAGGATTAAACGATTTTCCTCGAAACAACTTAAATATTGTAATAAGGTAGTATTTTAATCATTAAATGTAATGAGAATTACCCATTATCTAATGTTTATAGGTTATGGTCACAAAAATTGAACTTTTGAAAATAAATAGCCGTACGGTCAAACACACTGAATCACGTACCTCTGTGGAACCTTTTCTGATACAATTTAGCAATCATTTCTTTGGCAGGTGTATAGTAAGTCATAATGACATTGGCAGTCAAAAGGTCCTACAGTGATCCGCAATTCAGTTTCTTTCACTGTGTCTTTAATTTGACAATGAATCCCCCCGAGACCGCAGTCCCTTCAATGCTCTTGCGTTCCATTCTAACACAGATTAATAACAAAAAGAGTTAAATAAAAAATATAGTCCTTTTTTTCATCATTGTATTGCACAGTTTTTAAACACATTTCAGTAAAAGAAGTTACAATAATTTGCGAGATAAAAAAACGTGTGTGTAATAAGGAAAAGTGTTTATTGGCATACCTACTTCCGTGTAGCACGAAACAGTTAGTAAAACAGAGTTCTTTACAGCCTACGTGGCTCATAAGTCAGGAAGCCTGCATATTTACAGCCCTTATGCAAACTTTATACAGCCATTAACACGTCAACATTCAATAACAGACGAGCCAATAGATCACTAGTCTTTATAGTCCGGTCAACAAAGATTTGTTCTTTGTATAGACCCTGACAATAATTTTCTAAATAGTGTTGTGTTGTAAAATTAATTTTAAGATGATTGTCTGAATACCAGAACGCGATTGAAAACGATTTTCTTTTGTACACTAATTATCTACAATATTTTGTAAACCTAAGTTCTTCACGACATTTGCGCTACATAACAGTTACATAACTGATAACAAATGGTATCGTAGGACAACATTTTTTGTCTCGGAACTGTAAGCCCACTGAATGAATTTTTCATTTAACCTTTTCAATCATATTCATTTCTTTTTCATTCGTCACAATTTCACGAGCGAGTGAATTATCGTCATGGTCCAACACCTCGTCGACTAGTCTACGAGGCTGTATAATGGTCATAGATCAAACAACGTCGTAAACTCTTCCGCGTCAAGCTGTATAGTAGCCAGTTTTACAGCCAGTTGTGTTGCTTGATTTGTAGGTTGTAAAAATGTTGTATTGGTGTTACTTCTCGTTATCATAATTGGACAAATGGACTAGTTTCGAATTTCACACGTAAATAAAACATGGACAATTTGTGTGGGTGCATTTCTAATACTTATTTACACGTTTTGTGCTTAAAGATGCGTCTCAATATTTTTATAACCCATAAAGATTCACATCGTTCTTCTCGGCTAATTTCGGCTTTGTAAAGCGTTGTCTCGCTCTAACTTACGTGACGCCAATTGTCCCTTTCCAAAGGCCGAAGTACAATATTTGTGGCCGAGTACTGTATTCTTTATTGCAGCAGCATGACCAATTTAAAAGGACTGAATTATTTCAAGCTACTCTATATAATTTTATAAAAAGCGTTAGGTACTTTAGTTAATCAAGACTACCCTAAGGGTTGCCCATATAAAAACCCCGTTGAATCACGAAATATATTGATGTACATAATCCTACTAATATTATAAATGTGAAAGTTTGTGAGTTTGGATGTTTGTTACTCTTTCACGCCAGAACGGCTGGACAGATCTGGATGAAATTTGGAACATACATAGATTATCGTCTGGAATAACACATAGGCTACTTTTATCCCGGATAATTGCGTAATTCCTGCGGGATAGCGATAAACGAATTCTATGCAGACGAAGTTGAGGGCAACAGCTAGTAACCCATAAAAGTAATAGCTAATTCATAAATTAAGATAAGATTGTCCATCGCTGTGCAACCCGACAACGCGGCGAGCGTGATGGCCACCTCTGCGCCCGGAATGACGCGCGGCGGGTTGTTTAGTTAGGTAGGTGCGGGTGGTAGGGCCTTGTGCAAGGTCCGTCCGGATCGCTACCACCAATCCTGCCGCTAAGTAGCAGTGCTTGCACTGCTGTGTTCCGGTGTGGAGAGTAAGACAGCCGGGGAAATTACGGGCACAAGAGGCATTGCATCTTAGTCCTCTAGGTTGGCAACGCATCTGCAATCCCTCCGGGGTTGCGGGTGTCTATGGGCAGTGGTGATCACTTACCATCAGGTGACCCACTTGCTCGTTTGCCTTCCTATTCATATAAAAAAAAAAGGTAATGTAAGGTAGTTGATAGGTCATTTAAAATTGTGCTTGTATTTGTTTGAGTTTTCTGTTGTCTGTTTATTAAATGAATCATACTTCCATGCTGGTCTGGGAGCAAAGAAAATCATAGAATGTACCAGAACAGTTGCTTCTCTTCCCGCGCAAATGGTAAAAACCCATCGAGGGAATGGGCGAAAATCATAGGAACCATGTTATAGGCGATGCGGCTAGCAACCCATCACTATTTTGATTCTATTTTCCACCTCTACGCTCTCAGTGTCTTGCTAAACGTGGCCTGTAAGTCATGTTACTTTAGGTTCTGTCTACCCCGTAAGGGATAAAGTTATTTGTATATGTGTATGTATCATTTAATTCATAATCAATCAAAGAATCTGGCCGTTCATAATATTTTTTGCAAAAATGTTAACTGATTATACATTTTAAACCAAATAGGTAACACAATTTAAGAATCGATTAGGCTGACAAAAAACGTATTAACGTGACAACTAATTAATATCAAATCAGTATTAAAATAATTAATGTAATTCAAATGTCATTTTTTGCCCTGACTACTTTATGAAAGGCTAAGTTTTTTACTGGACTGCGTCAGAGACCAAAAGGAGGGTTATGTTTTTATTAATGATTTGATGTTGCCTTCTTAGACAAATAGGTAGATTTATACTAGTATTTAAGTTATACGAAAATTTTTGTTTGTTTCCCTATTGCATTTTTACTATTATAGAAATCAGAAAAATAAAAATTATTTATGCTGGTCTAGGAGTAAAGAAAAAAAATACAATGTACCAGTTGCTATAGAATTTAAGGCTCGGGGACCTTATACATCTCTTTTATAAATGTATTTAATTTAAGTAGAATTTACGTATTGTAGTAGCTTAATGTATTTTATTTTGAAAAAAAGAACTTTCTGCCAAGTTTCTTGCGGCGCATTCTTCTTGCCAATGATGGTCTTTCCAAATGCGCTGGTAGTTTTAAAAAGTATTTTTTTGAATTTTATACACTAAGAAGAAATGTCATTCAAGTATTCTTGGGTTGAAAAGTAAGCCTTAAAAAGTACACTAGTGGATCTGTTTTGGGTACAAGTAGACCCTGAGGTCTTCCCACCTCCTGTTCACTTCAAGATATACTCAGCGGCTTATTTAGCGGAACACAAAAAAAGTTAGCAAACGCATACTTAATGCTTGGCCAAAAAAAAAAACAAAAATAGTTACTTTCACTTTTTTTGTGTCCCGCTAAATTTGCCGCTGAGTGTACTTATACAATGCTCTAGCGCGAGTTCTAGATAATACCAAAGTAGTTTTAGTCAATTAAAAACTCAAACAGCGGAAACTAAGAATTCATTCATCAAAAGTCTATTTTAGTCACGCTAAAACTGCAAACGGCACCCGACGTACCTTGTCGCAATAAACAGCTTTATGAGCTCACAAACTAATGAATGGAACACTTTACACCGATATAGTTGTATTTGTATCTTAACGGTGTTCGGGCAATGCGAAACCATTTGGGTCAATCGTTTGTGCAATTTTAGCCAATTCCTTAGTTAATTAAATAATTGAAGTCGACTTGAAGGAACGGGATTCGGATGTGGATTCGCCATTTTGTTACTCTCATACGCATAATAAATACAGACATGAAAGAAACCGCAAAAAAGTCAAAATTAAAAATGTTTTATTGAATCAGGCGTTACTTTGCGGAGGTCCATTTCAATGAACAAAACAATTACCTTGCTACTCCGCTACTTACGTGCAAGATAACCAAGCCTGTGTGAATTAAATATGTTTTTCAAGCAAACGCGTCAGTGTTTGTGTAGTGTAAGGGATAATTAAGTTTGTGGGATTTATGTGTGTTTTATTGGCAGAAGTGGAGGTAGGGATTGCATGAAAAACATATATATTTCACACAGGCTTGGTTATCTTGCACGTGAGTAGCGGAGTAGCGAGGTAAATTTTTGTTCAATTAAAATTTTGCTAGAAGTTATATACAATAAAACAGTAGGCTTATTACTAACTCGCTCGCAATCGCCATCGTGTTCATTTTGACAGTTCTTGTATGAATGTGACAGCTAGCCGATTCCAATGCCAATTGCCAGTCCATACATGAACTGTCAAAATGACACGATGGCGATTGCGAGCGAGTTAGGTAATAAGCCTACAGGTTAATTTAATTTTAGTTTTAATTCGAAGGCTTACCCACCTACTATGGGTGGTGGAGGGGTATAGCACGCGTCACGGAATGACGAGGATCCGGGTTTGATTCCCGGCCATAGCTTTACATTTCGGATTTTTCTGTGTCCTAATTTTCAGTGTCGTTCAGAAAGCTAGAAGCTGTTTTTAAGTCTTGAATATTTTTGTAGGTAATTATTTGTTTTTATTTTTCAGTATAACAGCTTTATACTTTCCAAATTCTCGAGCGATCAAACAAAAGCTAACCTCTATCGGCTATAGATAAATCATTCGAGATTTACGCACGTGTCAATTTTTACAACCGACTGACGTGGCGTGAAACATAATTAAATACAAACTTTTTTATTACAAACTTTTATTTTGTTTCACCTGTCCCGATGTTTGTTTGTCTGTAACAAAATCTTGCAAACTCCACTTCCTGGTTTCCCATTGAGCTGAAATTTTGCACACTTAATGTATTGTAGAAATAGGTTCGGCTAGTTTATGCTGGCAGGTTTTGGGTGCTGGCTGGTCTGAAATAGTTCAAGTTCCGAATATCGAACACCCGTTCGATATTTTAAAAGTGTTTTGTTTTGGAACTTGGGACGGCTCTCAGAACAGCTCGAACCGAAAGCCGCATAGGCGGAAAGCATGAATATTTTGTAATGATAATTTAAAATTGAAATAAAAACAAGAATTAATAAAGTTCGTGTTTTAACTTGAAATAGCTTGGCCTTCTGCTACAACAGTTTGGTTAGGAACTTTATATCTCGATTCCCGTACAGTTTGAAGTGCCTCATCAGGGCAGCTCCACAGTACCTAAGTTTCATCCATGCTGTTCTGGGAGTAAAGAAAAAACATAGAATGTACCAGTTGCTTCTCTTCCCGCGCAGTAAAAGCCCTTCGAGGGAATGGTCATAGGAATCATGTTATAGACGATGCGGCTTGCAACCCATCACTATTTCGATTCCATTTTCCACCTCTACGCCCTCAGTGTCTTGCTAAACGTGGCCTGTAGGTTTGTCACCTTAGGCTCTGTCTACCCCGTAAGGTATAAAGTTATTTGTGTATATGTATGTATGTATGTATGTATGTATCATCTAATTCATAAATCAATCAAAGAATCTGGGCGTTCATAATATTTTTTGCAACATGAACACGATGGCGATTGCGAGCGAGTTAGGTAATAAGCCTACAGGTCTTGTTACCTTAGGCTCCGTCTACTCGCAAGGGATAAAGACGTAATTTATGTGTGTGTGTATGTGTAATTAAAACCAGTTCCACATGTGGGGCCGCCGTGTGGGCAAAGCAAACAAAATTAAGGTTAAATGCCGTAAAATTTCAATAATTAGCTTACGACGAGTAAATATTTGGCCGAATCTTATGGACAGTGCGATTGTTAAGGCGAGTACCTACTATAAAAAATATTCGTCTGCATAGAACACGTTTATCGCTCCCGCAGGAATTACGCAATTTTCCGGGATAAAATAGCCTATGTGTTATTCCAGACTATAATCGATCTAAGTTCCCATTTTCATCGAGATCTGGCTGGCCGTTCTGTCGTGAAAGAGTAACAAACATCCATCCACCCATACTTGCAAACTTTCGCGTTTATAATATTAGTAGGATTAATAGGATGGGATATTTTTTATAAGTGGCTGTATAAGTGTAAAATATATATATATTTTATATGTATAGATGAACAACGTTATATCGTTTAGCAGGGGAAAATATATTACTTAAAAACATGTGAATTTTAATGTAAAAAATGAACTTATGATAATGTGACAAAAATGAAAAAGAATAAAAAACTTTTCAAAAACGTTTTTGTACACAAAAAAAACTAATATCGCCTTAACATTGTTTACACTAAAGGCGGAGTCTGTAAGACATTAATTACAAGCGGTCGAACCGCTCGGTAATCGAAAATGGGTGTAAGACCTGCGCAAGAGTCGAGGAAGTACATAGAGTTGATATTACACCTGTCTCCAACTGAGATATAAACAAAACCATTATTATTGCATGGATTTCATTTCACAGCTTATTTATTTAGGTGTAATAATTAAATTAAATTATATTTGAAATTTACCATGAGCTTATCGCTCAAGGAAAACATCGTGAGGAAAGCTGCGCACATCTGCGAAGCAATTCAATTGCGTGTGAAGTTCCCATTCCGCCCTGGGCCCGCGTGGGAACTATAGCCCAAGCCCTCTTGTTCTGAGAGGAGGCCTGTGCCTAGCAGTGGGACGTATGCAGGCTGGAAGTGATGATAAATAATTAAATTAAAACAAGGCAAACGGGCAAACGGGTTACCTAATGGTAAGAGCACTTCCATGCTGGTCTGGGAGCAAAGAAAAAACAGAATGTACCAGTTGCTTCTCTTCCCATGCAGATGGTAAAAGCCCATCGAGGGAATGGGCGAAAATCATTGGAATCATGTTATAGGCGATGTGGCTAGCAACCCATCACTATTTTGATTCCTCTTTCTATGCATACACCCACAATAATGGTTTTTAGGTATTGTTACCTTAGGCTCTCTCTACCCCGTAAGAGATAAAGACGTGATTTATGTTTGTATGTAAAACATTTGAAAAAGTTTTCTTATTCATAACCAGAGGTTGTATCAGCTCTATACGATTCCCGACAAGCCATAACTCTAGGTTCACCCATCAATAAATACCAGGGCAGCGCAGAACTACTATGCATAAAGTTAAATTTAGTTTATGCACCCGCCTTAGTTTAGCACAGGTAAGAATACTATCCGGAAGTCTAATAGTACATTACATTCCGAGGGTGATGAAATAAAGAATGTCTCTGATCGGATGAACTTGTCGCACGAGCTACAGGCGAGGGCGATAAAAATGTGGATTTCTGATCCCAGGGGGCCGTCCATTAGTCACGTGAGGCTCCGAAAGGGGGGGGAGGGGTTCGGCAAAAATCACGAAATATCACAAGAGGGGCGGGGGGTATAGTAAGATGTCACGTGTATTATTTATTCGTCAAACGCGCGATTTTTAAACTTCCTTTACCACCGCCCGAGGTTTGTACACAATTCACGTCTTCCCCTGGCCGGGAAGTGGAAATTTCCGCTTGCGCAGCGGGCGGTAAATTGCTACTTACAGCCCGGGCGACGTAAAATACATAGTACAGAATTTCTAAACGACACTGAAAAATCCGAAAATTGAAGCTGTGGCCCGGAATCCTCGGATCCTCGTCATTCCGTGACGCGTGCTATACCCCTACACCACCCATAGCAAGTGGGTAAGCCTTCGAATCTTTCTATATGTTACTAACTGTCACGTGACCTTGTTACTACGCGAACTTTTGTCGCACACAATAGTACACAATGTCAATCGCAGATCTCCGTCTCCACTTTTTATTTGGTCTGGTTTTACATACATACATACCGTAACTCCTCTTTCCCACAGGGGTAGGCAGAGACTACTTCGTTCCACTTGCTACGATCCTAACATACTTCTTTCGCTCAACAATCTCTTCATACATGCTCGTCGGTTTCGCGTACTCCCGACCTGACCTTTTTCCAAACCGTCTCCTTTTGGTCTCGGAACGTCCGGTTCGGTTGGTATGGTTTTAAGAGGCACTTAATCCAGTTTCCTCAGCTGTACCTTGCATTCCCGATTCGCATTTACTAAGCCAATACACTCCACACCTAAATGGTAATTCGGAGTCCGACATTATCGTAAAACGGTCATAAAAGTACTCTTATTCGATTGCGATCCAAAGCGCACTTTATTACCGTTTCGAGAGCAACAAGAAAAGCGAGAGGTTAATTAAAAAATCAGCTAAGTGCACGTCGGATTTGCGCACCGAGGGTCCCGTACGGTGCACCCTGGGCAACGGCTAATGATTTCCTGGCAGTTTCTGAGGGATATCATTGACCGTAGGCTAAGAGCCCAGGGGGGAGGGGGTCTTTGACCATTACCGTACAACGTTGCCGACATTTTGTCACAAGATTTTTTAATCATATTTTTGTTACTTTGACATTGGCGAAGTTGTCGTCGCTATAACGACTTAAAATGCCACAAATAAGAAGAAGAAGAAGAAGAATATAAAATCTTGTGTTATCAAAGCAAAATGTACGCCCCGGGCCGTAAGTAGCATTTGCCGCCCGCTGTGACCAGGGAAAGACGTAAAACTGTGTAGGTACACACGTCGGGGATGATAAAGGAAGCCTCACATACATACACATAAATCACGTCTTTATCCCTTACGGGGTAACTAAGCTAGGACAGAGCCTAAGGTAACGTAAACGTTTTTAAATTCTGTTGTCAACGTAAATTTAATTTTTGAGTGTCTGCAAGAATGACTTATTTTTGGAATGTTAAATCTAATATAGTCTGTAACTAATAAATTGGTTGCAGTAACCTCAAAGCGACCGCAAACGCAGTACTTATGCATTTTACGATGCGCAAACGCAGCTCGGTACACAATGTTCGCTTCCGTATGCCCTTCAATGGATCACAAAAACATTTAGTCGTACATACATACACTCGAAAAACATAACCCTCCTTCTGACGCAGTTGAGTAAAAACAAGCGTTTAAAAAGACTGACACATACATACATACATCATGTCTTTGTCCCTAGCGGGGCAGACAGAGCTTAAAGCGACTAGACTTAAACGCACACACGGACACAAAAAACACACACACTGATAAAACCACATTGAACCTTAAAAGGAACCGTCAAACACATAATTCTTTTTAACAGCTTTACCATGTACCAAAAGACACTTATATGCCTTATAGCACCTTTATAACCCCAAACACGTAGCTTATACAGCCTGTGCTCTTTAAAAAGCTTTATAAGCTAGCCGTCGTGTACAGATAAGGATTACATGAGAATCTTTTAAAGAAATACCAGTCAACGTGGGTCGGTGATTGGTTCTGACATTTGGCTTGGCTAAAACAAGTTTAAAGGTCAAGTTACACTTGACATAACCCTCCCATTGTATTGGACATACTGACAATACTTAAATCGAAAAATCAAAAACGTTTATGTTGCTTCTCTTCCCGCGCAATAAAAGCCTGTCGAGGGAATGGGCGAAAATCTTAGGAATCATGTTACAGGCGATGCGGCTAGCAACCATCACTATTTTGATTCTCCTTTCCCACGGCCACAATCATGTTAAACGTGGCCTTTAGGTCTTGTTACCTTAGCCTCTGTCTACTCCGTAAGGAATATAGACGTGATTTATGGTTTTAAAGGGGTAAAGGTGCTTGTCGGTTTCGGGTAGGTCTTACTCTTGACCCGGCCTTTTTCATCTTTCTAATGACACTTTAAAAAGCTATAAAGTTACAGATTAAACATACTCAGCTAATCCACTCCGCTCCACAAACGCCCGCTAATCGAAAATATGACGTAATAATATATTCACTGAGCAACCAACGTCTTAATATCCAGAACCATTATAATAATCACTATATTTACGTGGTTAAGTTAACAAACTGTGGTGAATTATCTTAACTATCGAAACGCCCAAGGCTTGGTAGAATGTTGTATACAAATAGCCTCGTTACCGCGTAAATAATGATAAAGCATTTTGACAGCACAATAATTTCGCAGAGTATAAGTTACATTTGGTCATTTATACAGACTAAAAATACAACCACAACAACGACAAAACAGACTCACAAAATTCTGCTTACACTTCTGCTTCTGGTGTCATCTTGTATCGATGGTTGGCGTGCATTACGGCGACTTGAACCTTCGTCACAACAGCTCTGAACAAAGGTCGGGTGTTTTATTGAACTACTGGCGTAGATTTTTAAGCCAAGATCTTCTTCCTGGGCTTCTTGCAGTGAGTGAGTGGTTGTCGTAAATGTCGTCATTGTATTCTAAGTAACAGAACACGAAGGGCCTTGTTGACGGCCGAATTACAATGCAGGCGCGATTTTCTGACCATAAATCGGATTACTGGACTGTTTTTCATTTGTTTTTAACTTTTTAAAGTCATGGAATAATGAACAACATATATGTCATACAGCCAATTCGATGGCCGAGGAGTGCGCGTTTTGTTCGAGGCTAACGTTTTTATCAATGTCTCAAATAGCTTACGGTGACAGATGACATAGTAAAGACTTCAGAAAAAAGACGAGAACGTGAAAACGACCTAAGTTGCGAGGAAGTTTAGTGCAAAATTTATTTTCATTTCCTCTCAATGTTTGAGAAAAACATTATATCTGCCTCAGCTACAACAGCAATTTCTGGATGAGTAACTTGTTTAAAAACACGAACCGCAAGCCTTGGCATTAATCTACTATTATTTAAATATTAGTCAGCGAGAACTAACTAAAAACACGTTAATCTATACCGCGGTAGACACAAAACAAACGAATGACATTCAACATTTCCGCAAATCTTCGCGAACGCGTTAGAAGCGTTTATAAATACACCAGCACTAACTTCCTCAGTGCGCTGCGCCAGTTTCGATACAATGCGTTTCAGGACGCATCGTGTCCATTTCGACATTGCTTAAGTGTGGGAATTGCGAAATAACTCGCATAGGGTTGCCAGATGCTCGGATTTGGCGGGATTCTCCCGTATTTTTGTATGTGCTCCCGACTCCCGGCAAAGTAGTGTGGTAGCTGTAAAAACAGCGCTGGAGTGTCGTCTTGTGAGCCACTGGCAGCATTGGCTGACGCCGAACCATTTGCCACTACAAGAATTTTTAGTTTTAAAAACTTTTTTTTTAATTGATTAGTAGTAATGAACAATATTTTCTTTCTTTCTTTCAAAGTTAAAAATCTCCCAAAAAATAGCTTCATATTAAAACCATAAGTATAAATTCCAAATGTTTGTCAAGCGAAACGTTGCTGGGGCCCGATTTTTGAAAACACATCACTGGAAAATGCTATAAATCAGCTTATATCTCCAAAACTATAGCTCTAAAGTTTTGACTGGTTCACAAGATCAATAAGAGCTGTGATTGTCTTCTATATGTTAGGTACTCGTATTTCAAATTCAGCACAATTATTCCCCAGTTTCGAGTGGTATTTTCACACATGTGCTTTCTCAAATGGGGCCCTGCTCGTTTCGAGCGCGCGGGGTTTTTGATTTTATTTTTTGTTTCGCCCGACCAAAGTCCCGAGATCCCGAAAAATAATTCTACCTTCATTAGGGTCGTTCGATGCAACCGTCGTGTGCGCATGCACGATCCACGCAAATTATCTGGGAGAGCCTACTTCTCTATATTTTGTTGAATTAGGCGTTACTTTGTGGAGGCCCATTTCAATAAACAAAAAACATTTTTTTTTTATGTTAGATAGGCGAGACAAACGAACTAGTGGGTCACCTGATGTTAAATGATCACCACTGTCCATAGACACCCGCAGCGCTTTACGCGATGCCAGTGCGTTGTCGGCCCTTGCAAGTTCGCTACTCCGCTACTTACTAAGATAGCCAAGCCTGTGCAAAATATAAATATACGCGGCAGCGTGCCAGCCAAGTTCAAAGTGAAGGGAACTGGTGACACACCAGTTCCGTTTGGCTGACTACATACGCAGACGTTTCTGACTACCATTATATGCTAGCACAATATATCAGCATAGTATTACATATCTTTTTTTGCCTCGCACAATACATCTCTGAATGTCACATCATTCCGCATCGGTCTGGTGAACATAAACCAACTTAATTAGACCAGTCTGCAGTCACATATTTATTATACATTAGATAGGTAGTCACACATATAGGTAGTTTCATGCTGGTCTGGGAGCAAAGGAAAAACATAGGATGTACCAGTTGCTTCTCGTCCCACGCAGATGGTAAAAGCCCATCGAGGGAATGGGCGAGATTCTAGGGAATCATGTTATAGGCGATGCGGCTAGCAACCCATCACTTTTTTGATTCCACTTTCCACCTCTACGCCCTCAGTATCTTGCTAAACGTGGCCTGTAGGTCTTGTTACCTTAGGTTGCGTCTATCCCGTAATGGATAAAGACGTGATTTGTGTATGTATGTGTATGTATAGTTTCTTGCGGCGCATTCTTCTTGGCAATGATGGTCTTTCCGAATGTGCTGGTAGTTTCAAAAAGACATTGTAAAAGAGCCCTTAGCGGCCAATTTGCAAAAATAAATTTTCATTCATTCATTCATTCATATATGTGTATAAAAATGACATGTAATAACTATAATTATTATGAATAAAGGTGCGATCACACCGGTGCGTAAAAGATGTTGACGGTTTACGCAACAAAATGTATGAAAAAACGGTGAGAGCACCTACGACACGTCACTGCGTATACGCGGCGTGGTCGCTCCTTACAGGAATATGAGTATGAGTATATTTGTCGCGCTAATTAGAACATCTTCTTTTCGCACAAAGACTCGCAATTGCGATACAACGCGGGAATGCTGCCTGCGTGATGGGGACCCTACTTAAGGGTCCAAATTTATTTTAATTTTTAACATAAGTTTTATTTTACTAAGTTATTTTAAGGTAGCCTAAGTTTATATTTTAATTATGTTGTATTTACCAATAAAATTTATTTTCTTCTTTTCAGGATAAAACAGCGACTTCCCGACAATGTAACACCCGAGTACACACCGAGAGCTGCAATCGTCTCCGGCGCAGGCGTCAGTACCATGTGTGTGAGATAGCGCAACTGAGTAGGATGTGAAGCATGTCGGGATGCGCGCGCGCAGGCACGGCGCTGCTGCTTCTGCTGCTCTGTGTGCGGTAAGTCATTACCAGAGATCGGACAAATTTGCGTCATTGCTCGCAATAATGTGGATATGACTCCAAAATTAATCAATTATGTCAAAATACATATATTAAGAATAAGTATATCCACGGAGGTTTTATACCTATAGAACTAGAAAACTTTTTTGTCAGAAATAATAATCATATCTAGCAGGATCGTGATTTCTTTATTATATAAAAATATTTACGAGAACGACAACTGCCACTTTAATTAACGTTTTGCTAATAATTTTATGCATGTGTAAATTTTTATCTCCGGGAGTTCAAATTTTATTTCGAGAAATTAATTAAATGATTAATTATTTGATTAATTTTTGAGTCATGTCCACTTTATTGCGAACGATGACGCAAATCTGTCCGATCTCTGGTCATCACTAAGAATACCTCTCTATACTCCGTTCTGTTGTACTATTTTGTTTCCTTTTTAATCAAGCGTTGCAAAAAGGAATAAATGTCTTCTTTCTTTCTTTCTTCTTCTTTCTTTCTTCCTCCACTAATACCACATAAAACATATATAAATCCCACAAATGCTGGTCTGGGAGTAAAGAAAAAACAGAATGTACCAGTTGCTTCTCCTCCCACGTATGGTAAAAGCCCATCGAGGGAATGGGTATAGGAATCATGGTTATAAGCGATGCGGCTAGCAACCCATCACTATATTGATTCCCGTTTCCAACTATACGCCTACAATCATGCTAAATGCGGCCTTTAGGTTTTGTTACCTCAGGCTCTGTCTATCCCGTAAGGGATATAGACGTGATTTGTGTATGATTGTATGTGTAGGTATGTATCAATCGTTCGAAGGTTAGCTGGAAGAGATCCCTTTCAGGGATAGGTTTTTATACATCTGTTTTTCTTGTTACCTGTAAAATTTTGTGTGTTTTAACAAGAGTTATACATACAAAACCTGCCAAGAGCGAGTCGGTTCCGAGATTCCGTACAAAGTCGGCAAATCAATATAAGACCAGTGTTAGCGGAGCCCTACTTTTAAGCAAAATGTATACAGTGTGACGTCATTTTATATTGGTTATTTAGACAGACAAACAGGCGTAAAAAACGTAGAGTTTTAGTATTTATTGTTATAGCGGCAAAAGAAATACATCATCTGTGAAAAATTCATATGTCTAGCTATCGCGGTTCATGAGATACAGCCTTGTGACAGACAGACATACGGACAGTAGAGTCTTAGTTACGTCTTTGGGTACGGAACCTTAAAAAAGCCCACAAATGTACTCAATAATTACTTTATCATACCTAATTCAAAATTCTACATTATCATACCCATTATGATCTGTTTATGCAAAATGCTACCACCATCTCATTACCAAAATTGCACAAAGTTTCGGTAGCTAACAAGAACCTCAGTAATAAATTACTCCAATATGTCAAATTATCAGAAGATAATATACCTGATACATCTACATCATTAACCTTTATAGGGTTCTGTGGAACAATGTCAACCGCCAATGTTTGTGTGGTAGACAGAGCCTATGGTAACAAGAGCTAAAAGCCACGTTTAGCATGATTGTGGGCTTAGGTGGAAAGGGGAATCAAAATAGTGATGGGTTGCTAGCCGCATCGCCTAGAACATGATTCATATGGCCCCTCGATGGGATTTATATGTGTTTTTTGTGGTAGTAGTGGAGGCACGCTTGATTATCTTAGACAGCGGGAGTAGCAAATATTTTTTTGTTACTATGAACAATTTTTAGGAAAAAAATAAAATAGTGTCATTTTTTTAAAAAAAAAGCTCGACTGTTAACTTGAAAATTTGACTTTAGTGAACAACTTATTTAAGAGGACGTTGGATGATACACCACTTATTTGGCCAACCGTACAGCGTTTTGAAAAACCCAGTGGGCACGGAACTCTGAACTGAAGGGACTAAAACAGCATTTATCCGCACACTATAATTACTTCCAATAAATCCGAAATGGGCAAAAAACACAATACACACGCAAAAAAAACCGCCACGCCCTATTACATTTTTAAATGGGGTATGAATAGAATTGGCTTAAATGGAACATGGATTTTCGTTTTGCAATTTGAACACTTTTTGCAGGTTGGTGTTTAATATGTTTTGAGGCAAACCGGTGCACACGAGCGAATACAGATATTTACAAACAAGAATGTTAAATAATTTGCGGAGTGCACAAAAATAGAGAAATAATTAATTTTTCGAAAATTTGTACGCTAAGTTTTGAAAAAGAAAATTACACTGAGATAGAAGCAAACAAAACGCGAAATTGAAAATGCTCACAAATAACTACAAAACATTCTTTATGTAAATGACTTGTGGACACTAATATTTTAATTTTACTGTCATCCTACTTTTGTATAAATTGTATTCTATTTTTTGTAACTGACTATGGGTGTACACCTGCAAATAAAAAATTATTATTATTATTATTATTTATTAAGCATTACTTAAGTGATAAGTACCTACTACAATTACTTACTAATTTCAGTCTAAAAAAATAATAAAGCGTTAAGTACCTTTTACAATTATATCACAAAAAATACTATTTTATGCTGAACAATAAAACCGTAAAAAAACTCGTGCAGCTTTTTGTTATCTCAATAATTCCATAGCTATTTGTATGAGAACGTAACGTTAACGCGTGCGTTGAATAAAACCCCGCTTACGGACTCGGTGCACGCCCACCGGGCCAATTATAATTTTTGAGGATATAATAGCTTGTTTGAAGTTCTAAGAATTGAAAATTTTGCTGTGAACAATTTTTTATTGGAATCGAATAACCTAACTAGCTGGGTAGTTTCCGTTTGTTTTTTGTATGATGTTCACATTGTAAATGGGATATAGTTTAATAATAGGTTATAATTTAAATCGCAAACTTATATAAAAAAGATTATTGTTAACAGTAGGTACTTATTAAATAAGTTTTTAATAATTCTTGATTTCATAACTTTTACTTAATTATGTGTTTGTATTAAGTGTGATTATAAACAAACAAGAGCATAAACCGATTTTGATCCTAGCTTGTTTTTACTTCACTATCACTACATAGTATAAAATAAAGTCGCTTTCTCTGTCCCTATGTCCCTATGTATGCTTATATCTTCCAAACTACACAACGGATTTTGATGCGGTTTTTTCAATAGATAGACTGATTCAAGAGGAAGGTTTGTATGTTTAATACATGCATGATATAGTAGAGAAACACTGATTGCACCCGTGCGAAGCCGGAGCGGGTCGCTAGTATTATCATAAAAAATTAAAAGCTAATTTTTTATTGTAATGTAAATGTCATCAGTAAAATTCAATCAAATTTTTACAACCGTTAATCTCCCACTGGCACATAAAGCCGCGCTCGAACCATAATACCTTTTAAATAGTTCAATCTAATCTTCGTAAAACTTCGGCAACCTTCGGAGACCGTTAATAGCTTCGTTTTACGACCCACAAAACGCTTTACATGATTCCGGACCGCTTAAACCCATCATTACCGCCAATCCTTTCAACGTACTATAACTTGAAAGACAGTGTGAAATCACCTTTATCTATAACTCTCACAAATAAAACTAAACCGAAAAACCACAGCACAATAAGGTTCAAACTTGTATAAAGAGCCACGGGGTTATGACAGCCGATCATTTTGAATTTGGATCGCGGCAGCTCCGCCTACTCGCCCTTCGATTCCGTAAACGTCTTCGGTGTTTACGCAAAAGTTAACGTTACCTTTTTATTGCGTCTCGTTGGCCGGGGGAACGTAAACGCGAATGTGTGCGTTACCGGCCGAATGGGTGTATGATTAGTGCTGTCAGTCAATTTCCGTCGGTTTCGATTGCGTGAGTGATGTTGTAAAGATGTGGAGTCACGACAGTTGTGTTATGGTGGTCGATTAGTATGGAGTCAGGAAGTAACGCAAAGCTACTATAGTAAAACCGTAGAGAAAATGGAAGTTTCAACATGAAACAACCGTGAGAATGAATCATAATTACACATAAACGGATAACTCACGTATAAACTGCCGCTGCTGCTGCTGCTGCTGGCGCACAGTGTTAGTTTCGCTGCCGCCGGGGCGAGCGCTCCGAGAGGAAGGACTACGAAATAGTCCGAAACATGTCGAGCATCACTCGACTTTTTATACGTGAGTTATCCGTTTATGTGTATTTATGAGCAAATGGAAGCCTTGTGAGCCACCGAAGTACAGTGCGATAGTATTTGAAAATAGCTTCAGTCTTGCTGTCTCATTCACTCTTGAGAGACACGTGAATCGGCCGATGGTATCCGAATCCCTGTAGTAGTTTAGCAGAAAACTATAATATTATATTGTAGCTTTGCTCCCGTTAAATAATAAAATATATTATAGGAGTTTTGAAAAAACTTGAAAACAATTTTGATTTTGATCTGATTTATTTATAATGGTGTATTAATTTTCCATATATTTTAAGCTGTTATAATTACTTCCATGCTGGTCTGGGAGCAAGAAAAAAACATAGAATGTACCAGTTGCTTGTCTACCCGCGCAGATGGTAAAAGCCCATCGAGGGAATGGGCGAAAATCATAGGAATCATGTTTCAAATGCAACAGTATCGGATTTTGAAATGTGTCGCTTTTGTATTTGATCAGCGATTTGTAAAAGGGATGTATAAGGTTCCTGAGCCTTAAATTATGTTAATCTAAAGTAGAGATGTATAAACAACAATGTAGTGACATGAAGAGTGCTTCATATAGTCACAAGGCAATGAATAAACTAAAAACTGCGCCCCATATAAGTCACCTGGCGAAGTGTAAATGGAGGCAATCGCTATTAATCTTGCGTCTTGTTAATTTCAGTACTGACAGCTTGGTATTTCGCACGTTGGACCAGAATTTATCATAAATGCCACAACATATCGAAATAAAATGTAACTTGACTGAGGGATTACTTCTACGGAGCTAGTAGAGACTAGTAGAGACTTTATGCACCTCTACTATAGACTAATATAATTTAAGGCTCGGGGACTTTTATAAATGTATTTAATTTAAGTATTTTGAAAAAATGACTTTCTGCCAAGTTTCTTGCGGCGCATTCTTCTTGATGCAATGATGGTATTTCCGAATGCGCTGGTAGTTTCAAAAAGACATGTAAAAGAGCCCTTGGTGGCCAATTTGCAATTTTGAATTTTGAGATGGCAACATCGCATTAACGCGGTTTTTTACGATTATTTCACAGAAATAAATAAATAAATAACTTGGGACAAATTACACCAATTGACCCAGCCCCAAACTAAGCAAAGCTTGTACTACGGGCACCCGGCAACGGATAAACATACTTATATAATGTAGATAAATACATACTTAAATACATACAACATCCATGACTCGGGCACAAGCATTCGTATTCATCATACAACTGTCTGCCCCTACCGTGATTCGAACCCAGGACCTCTAGCTTCATAGTCAGGGTCACTAACCACTAGCCTAGTGACTTGTCAGCGACAATTGTCGCCTTGGTGAAATATGGGCCTGAAACTCACAAAACATCTGACGACACTAACTTAGTTGTTAATAAGTAACATAAGTAACTGTAAGTGTAGTATTATCAAATCGTGCGATACTTTATCGCATGATTCATGATCGTATTTATTTACATAGAGTCGAGGGCGGGGGGACATTCGTTACAAGATTACGGGCTGTTACTGTGAAATAATGGGAAGATACGTTTTGTTTGAGACTACCTTCTGCCCGCGTCTTCGTCCGCGTAGAATAATCAATTGACATGTTTATTGCTATCCCGCGGGAACTAAGCAATTTTCCGGGATAAAAATTACCTACCCTATGTTGTAATTTAGGGTACCAGCTATCTCCGTTCCAAATTTGATCCAAATCCATTTAGTCGTTTCAGCAACAAACATACTAACTCACATTCTCACAAACTTTCGCATTTATAATATTAATTGGATTATGTATTGTACCAGTTAAGTTGCTTCTCTTCCCGCGCAGATGGTAAAAGCCCATCGAGGGATTGGGCGAAAGCCTTAGGAATCATGTTATAGGTCATGCAGCCCTTTCCGACGCCTCCAATCATGCTAAACGTGGCCTTTGGGTCTTGTTACCTCAGGCTCTGTCTTCCCAGTAGGGATATAGACGTGATTTGTGTATGTATTGATGAAATGAAGACCACATGAAAATCGATTCAATAGTTTTGAATTTGTCACGCAAGGCATGTAATTGACATAAAATTATTGTCAGTCTAGTCGATTCGACACAAGGTTTATCATAATTTACAAATGACAATGTTTTATACCTTATTTTACAATTGACACAATTATTGTCCCACTTTGACAGTGCGCGATAATTTTATGTAAAGCCGAGCTTTTTACGGCGCACTAATGTACTTGGCGCATTAGTTTTGCAATTTTTGACATTAAACAATGACATTTACGGCGCGCTTGTACGTTTTCTGCGTTGCGTCTATAAAAATGACACTTTATTTGTTTACATTATGAAATTGTTGATGACGGGTTAATGGCGGTTCTGTATTTGCAGGAATTTGTATGAAGTATAGAATAGAAGGTTTACTAAGCAAGATGTGTTTAGTTATGTTATTTTAAAATTCTTCTGAGAAAATGAAAAAAATGAAAAATATTATTGTAATGAACAAATAGTACATTTCGATGCTACTGCGGAAAGTATGTCATTACTACATGACATTTCCGCGCGTGTATCGAACGACGTTTTTTAAGTTGCGAAAAAAAAATACAAGACAGAGCCAACTCAATGAAAGATTTTACAATACTTATTACTATGGGCTTTTACCATCTAGTATATTGTATGTTTTTTCTTCCATACTGGTCTGGGAGCAAAGAAAATACATAGAATGCACCAGTTGCTTCTCTTCCGGCGCAGATAGTAAAATCCCATCGAGTCATGTTATAGACGATGCGACTAGCAACCCATTACTATTTTCATTCCATCTTCCACATGGCCCACAATCATGCTAAGCGTGCCCTTTGGGTCCTGTTACTTTAGGCTCTGTCTACCCCGTATAGTATAAAGACGTGATTTATGTATGTACTAGCTGTTGCCCGCAACTTCGTCTGCATAGAATTCGTTTATCGCTATCCCGCAGGAATTACGCAATTTTCCGGGATAAAAAGTAGCCTATGTGTTATTCCACACTGTAATCTATCTATGTTCCAAATTTCATCCAGATCTGTCCAGCCGTTCCGGCGTGAAAGAGTAACAAACATCCAAACATCCATACTCACAAACTTTCACATTTATAATATTAGTAGGATGTAAATATTTTCGCTAGCTTGCTGCTATTTAAGACCCTAGAGCTTAAGCTGCTGCTTTCAAATCAACTTCCGTGACGAGACTAAGATGACCCTTTGCAGATATCTGGCAGAGTGCATAGGTCAGACGAGGTCACGAGACCAGTGCAAAGGCTTACCAAATTAGGCCAGGAAATAACCGTAGTAAGAATGTAAATACGGTCACAATAACAAACCTGTATTTAAGAAAACTTGTTTACAGTTAAAATTTATAGTGTAATGGGCTACTATTTGTACATTAAAAATGTAATATTTTGTCTGGGAGCAAAGAAAAACAGAATGTACCAGTTGCTTCTCTACCCGCGCAGATGGTAAAATCCCATCGAGGGAGTGGGCGAAAGTCATAGGAATCATGTTATAGGCGATGAGGCTAGCAACCCATCACTATTTTAATTCCATTTTCCATCTATTCGCCCGCAATCATGCTAAACGTGGTCTTTAGGTCTTGTCACCTTAGGTTCTGTCTACCCCGTAAGGGATAAAGACGTGATTTATGTATGTATGTATGTAATATTTGCAGTGCGCCTACAGGGTCTGATCTTGTATCTTGTATCAAAGCAAATAAAAGTTTGAGTTTGAGTTTGTTACCTTTAGGTCTTGCTACCTGAGCCTCTAGTGTAAGTTTTCGCATATAAAAACGTCTCGAACGCGTTCACGTAAACGTCTCAATTACTATGGAATAATTGGCAGCGCCACTTGCGGATCGAAACGGCAACAAACTGTTCTCATACTATTTTACATTTTAACGCAAACGCGTTCGAGACGTATTTTGTGACCGAAAACTTACACTAAGCATACTGTATGCTTAGTGTAAGTTTTCGGCCAGAAAATACGTCTCGAAAGCGTTTGCGTTAAAATAGCAATTACTATGAAAACGTGAACAGCGCCACCAGCGGAAAGTTTGCACAACAAAGACTGCGAGTATAAGTTTTCGTGAACGCGCTCACCTTCGAATACGTTAACGCGGAACTCATCGAGCGCGTTTGCCGTACGGTCTATGTTAAGTTCCAATCAGTGTTGCCAATTCTAAAGCAATTACTGTGATTTCATAATTAGAAATAAGAAACGTTTTGTACGGGACAATGCTCTCGTACACACTTTAGATGATAATTGATACTGATAGAAGTGATACACTGCAGATTTTACTGTACTGATGATAACTAAGTAAATGATACACCGGTGCACTCTGCGGGCGTTGAGCGTGGTACATTCTATGTTTTCTCTTTGCTGCCAAATCAGCATGGATGTTTTTATACAATATATTTTTTGTTGAGTAAATAAATAAATCCTACTATCCTACTAATATTATAAATGTGAAAGTTTGGAAGTATGTTTGGATGTTTGTTACTCTTTCACGCCAGAACGGCTGGACAGATCTGGACGAAATTTGGAACATAGATAGATTATAGTCTTGAATAACACATAGGCTACTTTTTATCCCGGAAAATTGCGTAATTCCTGCGGGATAGCGATAAACGAATTCTATGCAGACGAAGTTGCGGGCAACAGCTAGTCTAATATAAATCTATACTGAGCCAATAGCAATTAAAAGCTATTAGTAGGTAAGCGATAATGTACACCGTAATATTGGAACTTTAAATCTTTCAAGAAAGATCTTCATTGAACTCGGCAATTGAAAGATGGGCGCTGGCAACACTATTGATATCTTTTGAAGTTTTGACGTTTGACGTTTGACTTTTTCCTAAATTTGAATTGAATTGAATTATTATTTGTTGTACTTATTAAAGTGAGAATTGTTTTGTTGTACTTGGAAAAATAGTACAATAAAAGGAAGCATAACAAACAGAATAAAGATGACGATCGTTCAGAGTTGAACATACGAATTAAGAAGAACTGGCTAGGCTGCATCGTTGCAGAACTAACCTCAAAGAAAAGGTTTGTGTGTTGGCCTGATGCCTTATTTTCTTTAAAACAACAGAACTTGGTCTAACATATTTTACATACATACGTACATAAATCACGTCTATACATCTATCAATATCTTTTCTTTACAAACAACTCAAAAAAGGTATGAGTTGTAAGTTGCATATTAATGAACATTTCCGAGAATGGCTGCAAGTTGTACAAAAGAGATTTTCATTGAACTAATTATTTTATGGATTTTGTTTCAGATTATTTTAGACATTCAGATGTTCATCAAATCGTTCAGATCGAAGTTGGCATAAAAAATTGCAATAACATTTCATAACTATGACTGAGGCCCATTCTATATTCATCAGGTGGAGAGTTGAGAGTTGAGGACCAATGGCATTTTGCCCATCCTGCAACCCCATTTATTTTTATATGCCACTATACTAAATTAGCAATATTAAAATAATACCTACACCAAAATAAATGTTGCCTATTTTTATTTAACCGTGTGCTTATTAAGTTTTGTTTGTTTTGCTCTTCTCTGTGTACTAGGAACCAATTCTTGACTCACTGTGAAACGTTTTTACAGTAAATATCATAGTGATGGTTCATTTAATTTAAAAGGACAATCATTATGACTTTTGGGGCTTGATTCACCACACTATGTTAAGTTTCTGTTATCTTATTAGATTCCATCTCTATTTATTTGCCACGAAACAGACAAGAGCCAATTTTGTATGGGAAGTCCGGGATTTCTGTCTTATTGGTTGTCTGATAGTGATTGCTATTAAGCGATAAGACCACATATTGTCTACTGTGCACTTTATATTCCAGACAGCTATACATACATGCATGGATATATTGAATAACATTTAGTTATTGCTTTCATGGTGCTTGATATATTTAGAAATTTTAGAATACTAACTGCTGTGAGATCTTGCATTGACAATCTAGTACTATATTTTAAATCCCTGCGACATAAAATATAGAAAAATTAAAAGAATTGAACTAAAAACAAAATCCTTTTTATTCAGACCAAAGTCAGCATCCATTATGATTTGTTAGTTACAATGTCTTACCCTTACTATTAAAATGGGTTGAGTTTACATAATATTCCTATGAAAAAAAACGAAATTAAAGTAGCTTACACTTGAGTTATATACCTGTCATACATTTATGCCATGTTGCCATGTGCCTCATCCAAATCTATAAGGAATAATAATAATGACATAATACACATTACAACACAGTAGGTACTCGTGTCATGCCAATAAATACATTCATCATTTTTTATTAGGTACAACCACACACATAAATCACGTCTTTATCCCTTATGTCGTAGACAGCCTAACGTAACAAGACTAAAAGGCCACGTTTAGCATGATTGGGGGTGGACTGGGAATAGGCACAAGTTTTTAATTAATTTGCAATATATGTATGTATGGTTGTATGGGTGGAATCTTGCAACTCAATTTTCAATTGAAGCAGATGTCTTCAAGCAATTCAGCTGAAATTTTCTAAACCAGGACCGCCTCCACAAGAGGGAAATCTTCAACATTTGGTACACACGCTTAGGATAAAAATGCAAGTACTACAGTCAAGAATGAGTAAAAAAGCTTGCATTAAAAATGTTTTTCTTTTTAACAAATCATAATATGTATATCTATCCTAACTTATTGGAGGGTTCTACTGTAGTGTTGTTTATTTCCAGTTAAAATGTAAAAATAATTTGAGGCGACCCATAATTAATTTCCTCATGACATGACATTTATTTCTTACAACACAACATATCTAACTTTATACCTATAGGGCCGGATTATCTATTAGTCGAGCAAAGCAGGCCACTTGCTAAGGGATTGAAAAATGGAAATGTCAATTTTATCTGATTGATATCATAATTGTAAATGTTATTTAAGTAGGTAGTATAAATATAAACAAAATTACAATGTGCCAGAAATAGTATGTGGTTAGGTTACAATGATAAAACATTGCTGTTTAAAAATTTTCACCCCATTGAAACCATATTAAACCCGTATTTAGAGCTGTTTGCCAGCCTGATCTCCGATTCTAAGACTCCTAGTACCTAACACTACAGGGTTACGAAATCCATTTCATGTCACATTTCCGCACATATCCATGCTATTGCTGTCAGCTTCGCATCTAGCGGAGACTAGTACTGAATGGAAGAAGATCTTAAGCATCCTTGGCGTAATCCCTGTTCGTCCGTAAGAACGCCATAGTTAGAAATGAAACAAAGTTCTGGTATTTCGCCCGAAGAATTTGATAATTTTTTCGTACTTTTTAGATTACTAATAGATTTCCGCGGCGTAGAATGGCGTAGAGCAGGAAGGCTCAATCATAATATCACTTTTCACTGTATTTCTCCAACAATTGAATTATTTAGTCTGTTTGCTTTGACAGCTGTAGCGGCAGCCATTTTGAATTACAAAAAACCTTAAAAACGTAACGTTAATCGATGTGAGCAAACGCATTCGCAAAAGTTTTTCGAAACGCACTGAGTATAACGGTTTTGTGAACATACGATCGTCGCATTCGACAGCTCCCTGCGACAATAGTAAAGTTGGACGCTGTTATGCAATACTATACCAACCCTCAAGATGTCCATTTTAAGAAAATCGTGTTTAAATATGACATCAACATATTTCTCAAAATGGGGCCTCTGATAATATAGGAATCGACGATTTCATAAATGTATTATAATAGTCAAGTGATCTGGGAAGATGTAAAGCATCTGTAAATATTGGAAATAAATACAATTACCTATTTAATAAATCGCATATTCGGTTTTAGAAAAATGTCGAATCAGCAATATTATTATGAAAAAGTGACGAAACGGATTCAGTTTAAGAAAACGTGTATTAGATTTTCTCCATTCCATCAAATTCTAAAACATATTTTTTCTAACAACCGTCGCCAAGCAACTTAAGCCGAACACACATTCACGACAGTCCCCGGCAAAAGTAACCGGAAGGTTAGAATATAAATTAAGAACATAAGTAACAATAACATCACACAATATCAATATTAACAATAAACTAGTTAAACAATCGTGTTAAGTTATAAAAAGAAAACAAATGAAATAATTCAACGTATAAAATATTGTATAGTTAATTCCTAAAGTCCTTCAACCTATTTGGCGGTCTAATGACTCGCCCAGACCGTGTAGTAGTTGAAGTCCCTAGAACCTTGTCAAAATTAAATAATACGTCAATTGTTTCTTTGTCGCGTCTAGTCGAAGTCATAAGTCGTTCAAGCCTAGCCTCCTTTAATACAGAGTGGTGCGGCATATAATGACCCTTAATGCCTTGGTCTAGAGCCGCTTCAATAAATTCTAACTTTAACCTCTGTTTGCACACTTCATCGTACTGTGAAATCTTACCTAGTTGGTTCAGCCGCTGCGTAGTAGAGGTTGGCCTCTTATTTGCCACATAATAATTCGTTTGCGGGCGCGGCACGGCGCGCCACGGCAGTGATACCTCATAACGTCCTTCCTCGTTTACCGATATAGTTTTTTCGAAGCTTTCGAGTACCTCGGCGCCATGCAAGCTCTGCGAATTTTGCTCAGCGGGATCCTTTATGCCTACGGATTCTAAGTTCCGTAGATCTGAAATGTTAATGCGAGAAAGACAACGAAGCGCAGTTGTTGTGTTAACTATCGAGCTATAAAATCCCGTTATAGGACCTTGAATTGTCCAGCCCACTTTGGTTTTTATTGCGGTTAAAGTACTACTTATATGAACAAATTCACCAGTCAAAAGTAAACTCGAAAAGTCAGCACCTATTAACAGTTGTACGTCGTCAGGTGAGTCAGTAGTCTCAGTCAGTATAATTTTACTTTTTTGAAGCTGTTGAATTATTTCGTTAGACCTAATTTTCGGCAAAAAACCACAAATATTGTTCTGTTGTACTGTTGTTAATTTAATTTCAAAGTCATTTGTCAGACTTCTGACAGAAATGTCGTAAATTTGACGTTCTTCGGTTTTTTCTTCTTTTCCGCCAAACAAACAGTGTGTTATGAACTCTTTTCTCGCCGGTTTTAAGTTTAACTTTTCAACAAGATCCTTGCGTACGTACGACCTCTGTGCACCACTATCTATGAGAGCACGCGCGCGAACTACCTTCTTGCCGTCGTTAGATACCACATTCACGACTACAGTTTGCAGTAAGGTGGTCGACTTCAACTCGCAGTGTAGATTGTTGGACTTTTCATATTCTGTCTTGTACTTGCTGGTGCTTTGTCCGTTCATGTCCGAGCACATTAAAACCGAATGACGTTTTTTACAAAACAGGCACATAGGGAAGCTCTTGCATCGTTTTGCAGAATGATTTGGCTTCAAACAGATTAAACACGCTTTCTTAGCTTTAATAAATTCTGTTCTCTGTTCGAGCGTCATCTTCGCTGCTTTATGACACTCTGCTGTCCAGTGCGTGTCTTTGTCGCACCAGATACATGCTGAAGATGTATTCTTGTGGTTATCTGGCTTCGTTCCGGCGACAAAACAGCATGTAGGTACTTTAGGATTAGCCATGGAGTTATGAGTAGTACCTTGATGAGCCAACTGTATCCTTTCTTCAGATTCTACTTCTAGTCTGAGGAAATCGACGAGTCTTGACAAATCATTGTTGATTCGGCTATCAGCAGCTCGGTACCTGTTCCAGGCTCTAAGTACCTCATCAGGTAAGGCAGACTCTACCATCGGAAACAGAATCGACGCATATTTATCCTTAGTGACACCTAAAGTTTCGAGCGCTTGTAAATGCGTTTGTAGGCTGTCATATAACGCCGGTAGCTCCTTGGTATTTGATGGTCGTTGCCCTTTTTCTTGCATCAATGCTAGCAGTCCTCTCACATAAGTCTCTATCAAGATATCATCACGCGCAAATCTAGATTTGAGAGCATCTAAAGCTTTCTTGTAGTTCTTACCACTGGGTGGGTAGCTCTCCACAAGCTGCCTGGCACTAGAATGAGCTTCCATTGATTGAAGTAAGTACTGGAACTTGTCGGAATCGTTAATGTCTGGGTCCTCATCTATTTTCATGAACTGACCCCAGAAAAGTAACCATTTCTTCACTTCTCCGTTAAACTTCGTAATTTCTAGTTTGGGCATTTTCACTTTGCGCTCTTGCGGATGTTTCATTGTGGACTTGGCAGACTTTAATGAGCTAGCATCGTCGGAATCTTTCTTGGGTTCGCTCAAGTTTTGGTAGTTGGCCTTCAACTCTGACCATCGAGCTTTATAGGGTGCGGCTCTATCCTGGTCGTGTTCATAAGCTGCTTCATTGAAGACCTCACTTTCGCACCAAAGATCCCTTACATTTATTTCGCATGCAAACAATTCTTCTGCGCAATCAGAGAGTCTGCAAAATTTACCCGCCACATAGGTAATCGGCTCCAGCCCGTCCTTGTGCTTCTTGAAAGCTTCTTCAAGGCAGTCAGCTGCCCGAGTAAAATCCTTGCGGAATTGGGTTCTCTTGCGTTTTAATGCCTCCATTATTTATATATTGCGCGTCAGTGTAAATTCTGTTTACTACGTATTTATTTTTATTAATTTTGCACGGTCGCCATATGAAAAAGTGACGAAACGGATTCAGTTTAAGAAAACGTGTATTAGATTTTCTCCATTCCATCAAATTCTAAAACATATTTTTTCTAACAACCGTCGCCAAGCAACTTAAGCCGAACACACATTCACGACAATTATAATGATATAATGATTTGTCTCATGACACATTATTGCAAAATTCTTGATAGGTACAGTATTGTAGATTATCCCGTAGAGGATTTTGGTTATGCGTCAACTGTTTTTTTGAATTATTCAGTACAAAATTGATTTGAGTCACTTAAAACATTTTTGAATGATTTAGTTTATTACCTAAGGAAGCGGATGGTATCAATACGGAAGCGAATGGTATCAATATCTCGATGTTTGACATTTTGTGGGTTGACACAGTATTGCATAACAGCGTCCAGTTAACGTTCAAAATGGATCGAAACGTCAAACCTAGCAACTGTCAGCCAGACAAACGTCACTCATGCCATGTCGCAATGCAACAATGCCGGCAAGAACAAGAACCATATTTTGGAGGTATTAGAGCGAAAGTAACAAGAAAAAGTGGGTAAAGAATACAATACAATATGCTCAAATACAGGAGACAGTTACACATTATGAAATACTCGAAAGGACATGAAGAAAAATGTGACAAATAAGTGAAGTGTAACATAATTATGCCGCGGCCTTCCTGCCTCTCTTGGGCCGCTTCCGCTGCACAGCAATACGCTAGTACTCTTTATTATACAGTGTTAGCAGCCTCTGCAGGCATGACCGACGAGCCCACTGCCCCGAGCATGACATTCGGAATCCCGTGTAGCTTGGCGATTGATACGATGCGATGCTTCTCGCCGCCACTATCCAGTACTAGCACAATGACGACACCATCTCTCATCCAACACTTGTCCACTTCGAACGTTTACCTCGCAGCCATGAATGCGTAGTAACGGGATGGGTCAGAAACTTACTGCTACACCCAAACCAGGAGTGTGACATCTTTGAAGTGGACCAAGATGGGCCGCTTTTTGCCGGTCTGAGGACGCCCAGTTCAGAAGCTCCTGCTCACATCGGTATCAGACACATGGCACTTCACCAGGCACTTGGAAATATCCACTGCCAGCACAACAGTTTTCTCATATATCAGCGAGAGCCTCAGGAATGATCCATGAATCAGCAACATTTTCCGCCTCAACCTCACCTCTTGATGGTCCACCTACCGAGATAAACAGCCCACCTGTTGGTGCAGCACTCAAGAGCCTTTGAAACAAAGTTCTTAAAGGCATTGAAGTCCGCAGCAATCAAAAATACTGATATTATTATCTGCATTATCAAGATTACCTTGGAATTCAGCCATCTTAGTTCTCAAGAGCCTAACCAGGTTGTCCAAATGTTGCTGCAAATTCTACTAAATATAAAATATAATGTAGGTAGGCAAGTACTTAGTTTGTATAAAGCTCTTAAAATAAATGTTCAAAAAAGTGCCTTCTTCCTTACTAACCTCCTACTTGTACATCATTTTGTTGCGTCGCTTTTAGACTATACTATAAGTCCACAGCGCAACATTCTATACTAATATCTATACTAATATTATAAAGAGGAAAGATTTGTACCTATTTTTGTATGTTTGTATGTTTGTAATGAATAGGCTCAAAAAGTACTGGGCCGATCTGGATGAAATTTGGAACATAGATAGATTATAGTCTGGAATAACACATAGGCTACTTTTTATCCCGGAAAATTGCGTGATTCCCGCGGGATAGCGATAAACGAATTCTACGCAGACGAAGTTGCGGGCAACTGCTAGTGTATTATAAAGAGGAAAAATTTGTTTGTTTGTTTGTTTGTTTGAATTGAATAGGCTCCGAAACTAATGGACGGATTTCAAAAATTCTTTTGCCGTTAGAAAGCTACATTATCACTGAGTGACATAGGCTACTTTTTACCGCGGGAAAATACCTTTTCCTACGGGAAAATTAATTTATCGCGGGCGAAGCTGCGGACGGAAGGCCATGCGTTAATAAATTTGCCAAAGAAACTTGAACCTTATTTTTACTAAATTATGAGGCGGGAGAGCCAGCCTTCTCACTAGTTCTGAGACGGTACGTAAACTTTGTCATAATCATCATTCACATTTGACGCCTTATTTCAATAGCAGTAGGGTCGATACTAATATCTAGTTTTTTAGTATAAATATTATATACCCAGTTGTAAGAAGGTGTCATTCACAGCAACGGCCAACGTGGCTCTTATTATTATGTTTTTAAAAGGTAATTTTGATAAAATGTCCAAGGATGACACTAGAGTAGCGGATACCAATTAACAAATTCAATTGTACTTGCAAAGTAGCTGTGGCCCAACGGATGGCCTGGTGGTCGATATTGTACACGCATCTCTTGAATTTCGCGTTCGAACCCCAGGATCGGGAGGAGTCATTTTTGCTTTTTTGTTTTTTTTTCCTTTTTACATACATACACATATCACGTCTATATCCCTTATGGGGTAGACAGAGCCCTTCCTTTTTTGCTTTTTATTTAATTGTAATTAAGAACGTTTGCGCGTTATTTTTAAGGAGTTAGCACGGTAAGGTCGTTTTTAATTTTTAGTTCACACGTATTCGTGTGCGCGCAAGACGCCTCCTACATGTAAAATATATAAGTAACTAGGTAGTTTGTAAAAAACAATTAAAATAAATGTTCAAAAACGTGCTTTATTCCTTAATTAACCTCCCATACTTATTTGCGAGCCATCACAATGTGTAAGAAAGAGATACAAGATCGCAAGCACTTTGTTGCGTCGCGCTTACCACATGTCCACAACGCAACATCGTTAATAAATTTGCTAAAGAAACTTAAACCTTATTTTTGCTGGATATGAGGAGTGAGAGCGTTCTCACTAGGTAAAAACGTAGTGACAACTTAACTACTGCGTTCACGAACTTTAACTGTTACGAAAGTGACAATTGGAACTTATACTCGCGAGGGACTTACGCAGTCGAAGTGAGCAGTGACATCTGTGAGAAACGCAACGCGAAGTGAAACGAACTCACTGAATTTGTATGGAATACTCGCCGCGACGTGACAACGCAACAGCGTTCGAGCGCATACGATTGTGACGGTGAAAAGAAACGTATCGTTATGAGTTAGCTCGTTTAACTATTTCGAATAGTAAACGAAAATTTGTTGCAAAACTTACACTAGACGTACTGAACCCGAGGCTCTGTCTTCCCTGTAAGGGATAAAGTAAAATATCTATGTATTCTTTGCTCCCAGAACAGCATAGAAGTAACGGAGCGCTACGCCTACACTAAAGTTTTCGGTTATTGTAACGCGCTAAAGTTACCCGGTTAGTTAAGTGCACGAGAGGCTTAACAGGGATTCTATGTAACTCTAACCACACTTATAATATCGTATTTCTCATGCGAATCTAAGCTGTAACAATTGTAACACTGCTGCCATAGTTAAAAATGTAATTACAAAAAACTTGAGTAATTTAATACTGTTATAGTAAGTAAATACTTTATTGTACAAATATAAAGAAACAAAGACAAATCACAAAAGAAGACATTAACTTATCCCTAAAAGGTAGTGTTTATCAAACTGTGGGTCGCGACCCCCTGGGGGTTGCAAAGCCTCTACAGGGGGGTCGCGAGAGGTCTCAGAAACTACCTCATAAAAAAAACCTTGCTAACTATGCAAATGCATAAATGCGTATTGATTGAATATTTGTAACATAAATAAAATACTTATATGAAAAAAAGAAGGGGGGTCGCGAAATATTTTTTTGATACGAGGGAAAACACCGTTATAAGGGATCTCTACCAGTTAACCTATGACTAGCTGAGAAGAACATTAAGCGAGGGACCGACAGAGTGAGTTTAAAATATCCATATAGTGAAAGCCACAATAGAGCGTACATCTCAAAATACAACAAACAATTCATAGAGTAAGTTGCGCCATAATAATATAACGAAATAACTATTTGACCAGAGGGCTGGTTTCTTTTTAGCACAAAGGGTAAGCATTGCCATCCAACGCGGCAATGCTGCCAGCCTTCTAGGCACCATGCCACCGGGCAGCGATTTAGGGCAACTTTTTTATTTATAGTTTTATGACTTTGTATTTGTACAGGGTGTTACAGACGTCCCGTATGATAATTCACTGGGGTATATAACCATAGCTATAGAAGCTAAGAAATATATTTTGAAAAAAATTGGAGTTAAAAAAATAACCTTCATAAAAAAATAATTAATATTTTTTGTATTTCTCAAAAGGTTGTGCGCTTGTGGTTGATTAAAATGTACATTAAATTTTGCAATATAATAAAGTCATCGAATGCCACCAATGTAAACAAAAAAAAACATTGCGCAATTGGGATTGTCTAAAAAAAAATACCTATCCTTTTTATATTTTTTTTGTGCAGAATAGTCAATTATAAGAAACCAATTTCAATATTTTCTCATATAACTCGGTATTTTTTTTACTATTAATTATTGAAAGTATTTTGGTTGATGACGTCAGAGTTTCCACTGCCGGTGGTACACATCTGCTTATTGGATAAATTGGTCATAAAACGTATGTGAAGCGCCGCCATTAACGTCTTTTCTATCTGTGGTGAAGTTGGCAAACTGTCATCAGTATCAATGTCAACATGATTCAACAATAACACAGGAAGATTCACGCAATCTTCTCCTATGAATTTTATATTTTCACAACCGTTACACATACCATAACATTCTGCGCGAAGCAGAAAGGTCCATAAACACATACCAGGTATGATCGAGACAAAACAGGACCCGGAAATAAGTCAGTAAACTCAGTAGGCGAAAGTAAACTGAAAACGTAATATTTTCGCTCTTCATTAAAATATTTAGCGGAAAATCTTTCATGTGAGCGAAGCACATCGCTGTGTGGTTACACTCTTGCCTAATTATCTACCGAAAGTGCTTCTAAATCTAAACTATAATACAACAATATGAAAGTAAACAGTGGAAAAAACAAGAATGACAGTAACAAGATTGCCCATTTGCTTGTCGTCTGTCATAAGATGAATGAAATGTCAGATTGCGGGTCCAAATTGAACTCCGTAGTATAATCCACGCGTAAATAGCATAGAATTTGTAACCTTTGCAAATAAAGTACATTTTGGACCGTCTACATCATGTCTGGGAATGTCAAATGAAGGTCATTGCTTATTTTTCATGTAATAAATTAATTATAGTAAAATAAAATAAAGTAAATACAGAAAACGATTTAAAAAGCATTTATCTCGAAATGGTTTTTGATTTACTATACATTGTAAAAAAATAGACAATCCCAATTAAACGATCACATCCCTATTTTAACAATAACTTTGACCGACGATTTTGACATTATGAGTTGCTATTTCGAATACAGCACACTTTTTCAACACTGTTTTACATTATGTACATACACATACATACACAAATCACGTCTTTATCCCTTACGGGGTAGACAGAGCCTAAGGTAACAGGTGCCTACAGGCCACATTTAGCAAGATTGTGGGCGTATAGGTGGAAATGGAATCATAATAGTGATGGGTTGCTAGCCTCATCGCCTATAACATGATTCCTAATATTTTCGCCCATTCCCTCGATGGGCTTTTACCATCTGCGCGGGTAGAGAAGCAACTGGTACATTCTATGTTTTTCTATATTATGTGCTTTCCAAAAAATTGGGACCCCAACCAATGTTTTACTTTTTTTTTAATTGCTATTGTCGACGTGAAATAAATGTGTTTTCGGTATCTTTCAAAATGGCGTATACATTCCTGTCGTTAGTATATCCCAATTAATAAGTAGGTACCGTGGTTCGCGGAATGGAAACCTCTAGTTAGCCACCGGACGCGCAGACAATGCGACACGGTCTGCGCACGCGCACCGAGTACGCCGTATAGCGCATACAGGGCTGCCTACTTTTAAATATTGTTTTTTTTAATTCCAAGCTTATTTGTGGCGTATCAAGTCATAGCGACGACAACTTCACCAATGTCAGTAAGAAAAATATAATTAAAAAATCTTGTGACAAAATGTCGGCAACGTTGTACGGTAATGGTCAAAGACCCCCCAACGAACCTACTAAAATAAATTAAAGTATGTGAAAACAATGCATTTTATTCATTTTAGACATCATGTTTCATAGAGCCATTTACTGCTCAAGACCTACACAATCGATATTTAAATAGAAATAGTGTAAGTTTATTTTTTTTTTCAAGACAACCGGGTTCGATTCCCGAGCTGAGTACAGGGTTTTTTTTTAATGCAGTTTTTCTTGTTATTAAAATCGATGATGAGAAATATCTGCTGCAGCCCAGGCTCAGGGTTAAGGAGCAGTAAAACACGTCCGTTGTTTCTAGATTATATTACAGAACAAAGAATAATAAAGTACCCTCATTGTATGACACATAAAACATATTATGCTTACAAACTACCCGTATATAACAGATGGCATGGCTCCTAAGAACAGATCTTCGTATGTCTTATAGTTTCAGACTTTCCCATACTGACCGATTTCAATGAGACACCCTGTATATACCTTATGTTCGTTGAAAATTCTAATAAGATTGAGTGTTTCGGTTTACCTTATTATTTTATTAAGATAGAAGAATATCTTATTAAGAAGGTAAGATTTATCTTATTATCATGTACAAGCTTTTCATTAACTTGCATGTATGTTTGAATCTTGCAACTAAATTTTGAAGCAGATATCTTCAACCGATTGAACTGAAATTTTGCAAACTTGTGGAAATCGGATGCCAATACAATAATCTGATAGCAGGAGGGAACTCTTCAACGGTTGGTCCGATTGACTTGAAATTTGGTACACATATGTAGAACAGATAGCAATGCAAGTACAGTCAAGAAGTACAGTCAGAAAAAAAGTTGGTTTAAAAAATGTAATTTTTAGGTTAGGTTATTTACCGAGCTGGTAACCCTACTGGCTCGTATATAGTGCGAGCAGTTCCCGATTGTTGGTTTTGTAAAATGACCACGATTATCTTAATGGCATTTTGCATGGTTTTGACAATGGTCGCGCTGACAATGCGCTTGCGACGACGTGAAACGGGTAGCCCGAGGCTATTGAACTACATACACATATAAAACATTAAACACGTATTTATACATACATACATACATACCGTCGCTTAATGCTCTCATTTACTCAAAGGTTAACTAGTAGAGATCCCTTATAGGGATAAGTTCGCCTTTGTGCATATATTTAATGTTTTTTTGTGATTTGTCTCTGTTTCTTTATATTTGTACAATAAAGCATTTACTTACTTACCGTCACGCCTATAGTCCATAGGGGTAGGTAGAGACTAGAGAGGGGTAGGTGGTAATGGGCGAAAATCATTATAAATCATGTTATAGGCAATGTGGCTAGAAACCCATCACTATTTAGATTCCATTTTCCACTTCTTCGCCCACAATCTTGCTAAATGTGCCCTGTAGGTACCTTTTACCTTAGGCTCTGTCTACCCCGTAAGGGATAAAGACGTGATTTGTGTATGTATGTGTATGTATGCTATCCTACAAAATTACTGTTCTTTACTCTACAAAATAACTTAATAGAGCAATTTATGAACCAAATGTAATCAAGTTAAACGGTTTAATAAAAAACATAATTTATTTCATCTCATTACAACTAATAATAATTGAAGACGTCAAGTAGAACACATTCCATAACGATGCCGTGTTCTAATCAAAATTTATAAGACATAATTTCTTTTGACATAATCCGCCGTTGCCAGGATTTTGTTATAATCCATTCCAGCAAAGGATACACTTTGTTGAAGACATGCAGAGGTGTGATTTTCTAAACCAACCTCATCCATGAATTCACACGGAGACAGTGACTTGACATACCGTGTATTGACGTTATCAACAGATCAGCCTGACTTTCTGTAAGAACTGAAACCAGTGGCGTAGCTACCAAGGGACCAGGCGGGGCAGTGCCCCGGGGCCCTCAAGCTCAGAGGGCCCTCGAATCCTTACCAGAAAATCACGATCGAACTATTATTATTAAAACGTAACCAGTTTAGATAGTAATGGGGCCCTATTTTTTTATTTGCACCAGGGCCCTTGGTTACCTAGCTACGCCGCTAAGTGAAACGGTGAAGTTTAGATTGTATTAATGACTAACGATTGCCCGCGACTCCGTCTGCCTGTCTACAAATAGGTTAAACGCACCAGAATCAGCCCGAAACCAATAGTCAGCCTTACAAGGAAAGCTTTGAGTTCAAACTCCTATGATATTTTTATTCAAGGATCAATAATAATTAAAGGTGCGACCACACCGCTGCGTATTCGCAGTGACGAGTTTCTTCATACATTTTGTTGCGTAAACGCACCGTCAACGTCTTTTACGCACTGGTGTAACAAAAACAACACGAAACCTCAACCACAAACCTGTTTTTTGCTAGTTACTATAATCGTTCCTTTATATAATTATAACGAATAAAAGGCTCAAAAAGGTGCCTTTGCCCTACTAACTTTCCTCAACCTTTTGGCCGTACACCATAGAAAATATGTCTACACAAAGCATGCTTGTGTAAAGCGTGTCTATTCTTATCTGGAATTAAGTATCTTGAATTATCACATCATTACACAGCACCGTATCATTATAATTTGTAGATGATTATTGCGCCCGAATAAATCACGGACGGTATTTTAATGATACTATTTGGAATATCGACTAATGATAATATATCGAATATCGAACAGGAATATTCTTAGACAGTTACGTAATGCTTAGGAATTCTGTTTCGGGTCGTAGGGATGTGAAAATTTGGTCGATAAAATATTAAAGGAGCGCCCTCACTGAGCATTCGCGTGTAATGTGTCGGCATCGAATATTCGAGTGGTGTGGACGTTGAGCTGAGCGTTACAAAGCTACATTGGTTGCTCGTTTACATGCTCGGGTTAATATAAAACATTATAGCCCTCTCATTCTGAGAGGAGGCCTGTGCTCAGCAGTGGGACGTATATAGGCTGGGGATGACGAGATGATGATTATACCCGAAGGATTTCTTCCTTAATAATTTTCTGGTATTTATCACTTCATAGTCATAGTATAAAATAAAGCCGCGCTCTGTCTGTCTGTCCCTATGTACGCTTAAGTCTTTAAAACTACGCAACGGATTTTGATACGGTTTTTTTAATAGGTAGAGTGATTCAAGAGGAAGGTTTACATGTATAATTCTACGCAGACGAAGCCGCGGGCAGAAGCTAGTATATTATTAAAATAAAATAATTCCGTTTTTTTTAGATGTTAACATTATTGTGACATTAGCGTTACTAAGATTGATTTTCACGTGATATCATTTTGGAATCAAAAGCAAAGATCGGGCAAATGGATCGATTAATCGATAATCGATTTTGAAGCTCAATGTTACAACCCTAGATGCTCGTCTAGTTTCAAGACCACCTGGCATCTTTTGTTTTTTCTTCTTTTTAATTGTTCGGAAACTGTTGTGGTTTTTATTTATTGTCAACTGTATTTCTACTAATTATGTGAAGATAATTTTTTGTAACTTACCTACAAAAAATATTTCAATAATTAGCCTTTGTCTTATTGGAACTTCAAAACGACATCGGGCCAAATTAATTAGAGGATGTCAAATACCCACGATTCTAAAAATTCGTAGCAGTATCCTATCACACAATAGCCTATCACAAAGAGGATCACAGGTTTGAATCCGGCTTCGCGTCTCTGAGTATTTTGAAAAAAAATGAAAAATTATCCCGAGTTGATAAAGGATAACGCAATTGCGAGTCAGTTTATTGGCGTGCGTGGTTCCTAATCCGCACTAAGTGTGACAATTAAAGTCCAAGCCCTCTCAATGTGAGCGGAAGCCTATGACAAGTCACGGGACATGTACACAAATTTTTAAAATTTTACTTTAAAAATTGTTGAAAAAAAAATCTTAAAGTTTATATTAATATTTTTAAATTGAAACATTACCAGCCAAAATAATGTGTAGTCTCATTAAGATTTTATGATTACATCATTATTATACATTTCGAACACTAAATAAAAATAATTATGACAAGTGAATTTATAACTTAATCGGACTTTTAGTAGACATAAATTTCGTCGCAGTCGTAATCATCTATTATACCAATCGAAATTAGGTCAACCTTTAAGGTCAAGGACCTCAAGCCACCATTATGGCCCCCTGCTATTTTGTTAATAACATGGAGGCATAGTAGAAAGTATTATGATTAAAGAAATTGAGAGAAAGGCAGCTTTAATTAGTCAATTGATATAAACTAAGCTGGTCTGTTAGCAAAGAAAAAACATAAAATATACCAGTTGTTGCTCTTCCCGCACAGTACCATACAAATACTCTTCATTGAACACCACAAATCAGTACAAAACAATACAAAAACAAAGAACAAGGTAGACAATACGCGGTCTTAACGCTTAATAGCGAACTCTACCAGACACCCAACAAAAGAATGAAATAAGTCAGAGACATTTTTAACAGACATAGTAAGAGGGAATGGGCGAAAATCTTAGGAATCGTGTTATAGGCGATGCGGCTAGCAACCCATCACTATTTTGATTCCCCTTTCCACCTATACGCTGGAAGAAATCCCTTCTTAGGGATAAGTTCGCCTTTGTACTATTTTCTGTGTATTTTTGTATTTTTTAATTTTTATGTGCAATAAAGAGTTTACATACATACATACATACATACGCCTACAATCATAACGTGGTTTTTAGGTGTTGTTATTTATATGATATGGACGTGTCTCGTGTGCGTGTGTGTGTGTGTGTGTGTGTGTGTGTGTGTGTGTGTGTGTGTGTGTGTGTGTGTATGTGTGTAGAGGCGGGTATTATCAAACTGCTGTCGGCTTGATTTCGAGTCTTTATCCGAAGACTAAATATAACTCCATGGTCAGATAAGTGCCTCCTTTTATGGCAATAAAATTATTTTACTACTGTAAACACAAAGTAAAATAAACAGGGAGTAAAAGCTTTGAATCGCACTTTGGGATATATTTTATTAGCTGATTAGTTTTACGGGTCGTAAAATTGTAATCGATTAGATTTGTAAGTGAACGTTTTAAAAAAAAGTGTTCTTGAACAATTTTTTCCACAATTTGATTATTTTGGGCTTTTCTTACTCAGAATCGTTTACCCTATCGATTAGGACCTTCACACAGAATCGATTCTTAGTAAGAAAATACTTTTTTCAAAACGCTCAAAATAAGATACTTTATTACAATAAGTCTGCCTTAGAAGTGATCACAATGTCGATTGCGATTAGTTTAGCAGCATTTTATGAACTTCTAGGTCCGTTCCGGTAGGCTTATTGTCTAACTCGCTCGCAATCTACATCGTATTCATTTAGACAATTCTTGTATGAATGTGACAGCTAGCTGATTCCAGCCCATACAATGTATGGGCTGGAATGTATGGCATACATGAACCTGTCAAAATGAACACGATGGCGATTGCGAGCGAGTTAGGTAATAAGCCTAAGGGTCTCAAACTATCTCCATATCAAATTTTAACAGGATAGGTTGAGTAGTTTGCGTGTGAAAGCGTAACAAACTCACGTTCGCGCTTAAAGTATTAGTTAGGATGAAATTCCTGTACTTTAAGTTGCCTTTACTAGTTTTTACAGTCGTACATTTTAAATCATTTCAACCATTGGAAGACTTGGTCCAAAACCGGTATGTTCATCAAAATCTTTCATCCGGATAGACAAAATGGCGAAGTTTGCGGGTGGTAGGGCCATGTGCAAGGTCCGTCCGGATCGCTACCACCATCTTACTCGCTAATCCTGCCGCTAAGTAGCAGCAGGTTTGCTGTGTTCCAGTGTGGAGAGTAAGACAGCCGGGGAAATTACGGGCACAAGAGGCATTTCATCTTAGTCTTCTAGGTTGGCAACGCATCTGCAATCCCTCCGGGGTTGCGGGTGTCTATGGGCAGTGGTGATCACTTACCATCAGGTGACCCACTTGCTCGTTTGCCTTCCTATTCATATAAAAAAATAAAAATAAAGTCGGGATCTTTAGAGTTTCTTGTCTGGCCTGTCTTATTACTGAACTAGCTTCCGCCCGAGTACATATAAAACTTCCTCTGGAATCACTCTATCTATTTAAAAAAAACCGCATCAAAATCCTGTGCGCAGTTTAAAAGATCTAAGCATACATAGGGACAGACAGCGGGAAGCGACTTTGTTCCATACTATGTAGTTATCAAAGACTTATTCAATAACTAGCTTCTGCCCGCGACTTCGTCTGCGTGGAATTATACATAAAAACCTTCCTCTTGAATCACTCTATCTATTAAAAAAATCGCATCAAAATCCGTTGTGTAGTTTTGAAGATATAAGCAGAGAAAGCGACTTTGTTTTATACTATGTAGTGATAGTGATTATTTAAGAGGCACCTTTCTAGCTAACCTTAGTGATTGTAAAAGATAAGATAAAATTATAAGGAAATACTTGATCATTGCGGGTAAATTATTGACCGTGAAATATCTAAATTATCCAGTACGGTCCTACTTTGAATAATCGACGTTATTAGTAGTAATATGGTACTCTGTTATTTCTTACGATAATGCAAATGGCGTTAAGAGGCCTTGTTTCTTTATGTTTTACTCAAAATAATAGTACTTATTTATTTTTCTGGGAGCAAAGAATAAACATAGAATGTACCAGCTGCTTCTCTTCCCGCGCAGATGGTAAAAGCTCATCAAGGGAATAGGTGAAAATTTTAGGAATCATGTTACTGACGATGTGGCGAGCAACCCGTCACGCGCCCTCAATCACGTCAAACGTGGCTCTTAGGTCTTGCTACTTTAAGTTCTGTCTACCCCGTATGGGATAAAGACGTGATTTGTGTATGTAAGTTGTTTATCATATTTTAGCGTCCAGATGAAGATAGTATAATAATGTTTAATAGCTCGTCGCGATTCACCAGTTTTGTAATTTAAGAGATGATTTCAGCATATTATGATATCGTCCGCAATTAATGTCATAAATCATGTTTTTAGTGGTTTTTGCAGGAATTTTAAATTTTACTATTTTTATAAAAAAAAAACTTTAAAATATCTTTGAACCCATAGAGTTTATATCAACATGTGCTATTATACTTACGTCAGTTGAGACTTTTGAATCCTTTTATTGATATTTTAACTTCCCCATAATTCGTTAAACAGAACCGACAGAGCCCTCTTAAGTTTATCTCATTCTAGATAAGACTAAACCAAAAGTGGTATAACGCATGTAGTTACTTACAAGCGACAGATAAGAGAATGGGAATCACTTGACAGCGGGCTGGGCCTTAGAGCATTTAACCGACTGGAGATGACAACTGGCCCTGTCAAAAATACAATGGCCAGAGCGGTCATACCTTGTGTAACTACGTTGTTTGCGTGAAGCTTACGTTTAGTTTTTTTTTCATTTCTACTAAGATGAGAACGCATAGAAAACTACAGTAAAAAAAGCATGGGGTGGGTGAAAACTAAAGGTGCGAACTGGGTTCAAACCCACGGGCCTCTGCTTGACAGGCTCTCAAAAATACCTAATTTTAGAAAAATACAGCTGTCAAACCTGAATTTATAGTTACCTTAATTTAATTCCGATTTAGTTAACGTTCGCTTTATGTCAGATCCATACTAAATATGGCAGCTAAAACCTGAACTGGGTCGGGATTGAATCGCATTAAGACGTCATGGTAAGGCCCCAATACGCTAAGCGTAAGTTTTCAATCACAAAACACATGTCCATCGCGATTGCGTTAAAATGTCAAATACTAACCCCCTTATTCATAAACGCCCTGTAGGCTTCTGCTAACTTAGCAATCGTTTGTCCTTATCTGTCACTTTGACATTTCCTTTTCACAGATAAGGACAAACGATTGCTAAGTTAGCAGAAGCCTATAGAGCGTGTATGAATAAGGAGGTAAGAAACCAGTTTGTGGACGTTTCGTTTTGCTAGTGTCGCTGCCAATTCGCCCACAATAATGGACATGTTTACGCGAATTCGTTCGAGACTTTTACTGTGTGAAAACTTACACTAGAGGCTCAAGTAAGCTTCTGCCCTCGATGAGGGTGTGTATCAGTGGCGTGGCGTCCATAGAACTCTATGCCTACCGGCTTGCCTATTTTAGGGGGTCCGTTGTCCCATAGGAAGTCAGTATCTGTCAGGCTGACCTGAATTGATAGACAATCCGATGACTTCTGATCGAAGTAAAGACAAAGATACACAAGAATACACAAGAATTTAAGGCAGTTGAGCGATTTTATTGTGGAGAATTAGAGGAAAGGCTAGGTAAATGCCCTTTGGCTTGCCTTCTGATATACTTGAGGCCACGCCACTGGCGTGTATGTATAATGTGCTCTGTGGGTGTTTTTTACTATATGACACAAATTCAGTGCGCATGACACCTCCGGTGGGTTTGATGCTCTAAGGACTAGAGTAACAGGTTTAGTATAAAGGGCATTTAGACTCCATAATGAAAGATCAGAAAATGGACTTTTGAATAATTTTATTATTTTACTTGCTGATTCGATATAGTTACTTATCTGTACAGTCCTCGTCATATAATCAGAGAGCGTGGAATGTGGCGACATTGTATCAATGTTAAAATAGAAAATGGGAAATTGACAGCAAATGGAAATTGTAGACAATGTAAGTACCTAAACATACCAGTGGTCTGCAGAAGCCAAAATATGGTCCGCGAATGATTTCCTATTAAGTTTTTCTTTAAAAACTTCCGTTGTATTATAACATATTTTTATTATACCTACGGTTCCTGTTAACAAGAATAATAGAAAAGTAATCACCGATCAAGAAAAGTTTGAGCTGACTGTAGTTTCTATTGAATGTACTTCATTGTTATTTATCTTGCATAAGCATACCAATTTTCAAGTCAATCGGACAAACCTTTGAAGAGTTCCCTTCTGCGGAGACGGTCCTGGCTGGACCACCAGAATTCATTACAAGATTATTATATTGTCATTGCGCGCATCTCTTACGGGATCTTTCCTTTTCACATGACTATTCTTTTGGTTGGAATTATTCTTGTTCCTATTCTTATATTCAAAAGTCTATACCGAATAAATTCCTCTTCAATAAAAAAATAAAAAAATACGAAAGTGTGCCAAATTTCACGTTAATCCGACCTCTGAAAGGGGGTCAAATTTCAATTACTTGATTTGACCAAAACAAATAAATAAAAACCTGTTACCTTAGGCTCTGTCTACCCCGTTAGGGATAAAGACGTGATTTGTGTATGTATGTATGTATGTATGTAATAAAAAAACAGGGTAAGCGTACTTTTTGACAAGCTTTTATTTAACAGGTTAATGTTGGATAAATCTAGTTGATCTAAACAGGACCAGACCTTTATCACTAAAACTAAGCCCATTATCTTTGTATCTATTTCAAAACATGAAGTTATCAACGACCAGGAAACATAATTTCACTGTAATCGTTTAAGTAAATCTTTCAATATAGCAACCGGTGTTACCCACTCGTCTGTCTGCTCTATAATTATTTGATTTATTGTAGATAGAGACGCCACTGCAGGGTTGACGATCTATGCAAAAAAGTCAGCTAATCGATTGAAATTAGATACCTACTGTAAAAATTGTGAGATCCCCGTAATACCAAGTCAGCTAAGTTATTCGGTTCCTACTTAAGGGAGCTTCTGTCTTAAGTTATTACGTAATTAGCTAACCTAACAACGTCGTATTGTAACCATAGCAATATTAAAAATATTTTATGTTTTAAATAAGCAGAATGACTTGGCCATCGCATGAAAAACAAAGTATCTCACAAGTAATACATATAATATACGAGTTATAGTCGGTCGAAAATGGCCAGAACTGGCTTTGAGAGAAGGATAGTACGGCCGTGCCGCTTTTTTGCTCGACTTAGCGGTTACACTACCGTGCCCCCAGATAAAGGGACGTCGTGATTGGATGGTGGTTGACAAGGAGTTCTCATTGGTAGAAATTTGACGCGAGCGCATCATTTGCTAAATAGCTTTTCACAAACTCATCGATTGACAAACCTTTACTATCTGCTTATTATCAACGTCAGTTAAAGCCGAGTACTCATTTGCGAGCTGTAACTGTAACCGAAGTAGCCAAAAACCCTAGTGTGGTGAGGCTCGTGACCCTGCCGGGAGCGAAAGGCCAAGTTGACACTAGAAAGAAAGAAAGAAGATATTTATTCCTTTTTGCAGACACAAAAATAACAAAAAACACAGACATGAAAATTTAAATTTACAGTGTCGAGTGTCCTCTCAAAAGTGAAGCGGTCGCTGGCTCAGCATTACGCTGAGGTGTTACACTGCAGCACTGATTTTCAGCCAGAACCGTCAGTGACTCATGAAATGATACACAAATAAAATAGAAAATAAATTAATTAATTAAATAGTTTACAATATACAAAAAATAAAAAGGAGGCAAAACTAAATTGTTTGAAAACAACAGGCTGTCATATCAATGTGCAAGTGCTGGAGGATTATTGTAAGGATTGTTAGAGCTTCAATAAGTGATCCTTCAGCTTGCACTTGACGCTTGATGCTTGGTTAGGGGGAGGAATATCATTCCAGCAAGCATATAGATATTTCCACACTAGGCTTTTTGATTACTGTAACGTGCAACAGTTACTGTTACAATTCGTAGGTCAGTTCCCGGCTTTATGTGCCGGTAGTGCCTCGCCTGAATCCACGCCAATTTTATCAATTATCCGCCTCATTTGTTAGAACAGTAAATATATATAGCACCTCACGGTTGGCAATAAATCAGAATTTAATAGGCCCCTCGACGCGAGTGGGCGGCTCGGCGCAATTCATCGCGTTTTCAATATTATTCTAACTCATTAATTCATTCTCAGTGTTGTCAATTTAGCTCCAAGGGCCCGATTTTTGAAAGCAGTTTTGTGAAAATACCACTCGAAAGTGGTGAAAAATTGTGCCTTGAAAAACGAGTAGCTTAGAAGACACAGCTCTCATTGATCTTGTGAACTAGTCAAAACTTTGATAAGAGCTGTAGTTTAGAAGATACTAGCGACCCGCCCCGGCTTCGCACGGTATATTATGCATGTGTTATACATATAAACCTTCCTCTTGAATCACTCTATCTATCAAAAAAACCGCATCAAAATCCGTTGTGTAGTTTTGAAGATATAAGCATACATAGGGACATAGGGACACAGGGACAGAGAAAGCGACTTTATTTTATACTATGTAGGGATGATGATGATAACCTGATTTATGTCACTTTCGAGTGGTATTTTCACATTATGTAATTTCAAAATGGGCCCCATTTGTGGAAATCGATTATCTTTTACCGTTCTGTTTATTTACTGCCACATGCATGCGGTCTATTTGAGGGTCTGAAACGCGTCGGTGATTTTATATGGTGTTTACACTTAGTCGGGTATAGTTAGGTATGTTTAATTATATGAATATAATATATGTTTTATGTGGAACTCGTAACTTCTAGCTTCATAACCACTACTTCGTTAGGTTATCCGATAGGGACAGTCGAGTTCTTCAATATCGTAGAAAAATATAATTATTATAAACTCGCGCTGAAAATAAGGTATGTGTAGATATTTTTGAACAGTTGGCTGTATAGATGGGCGAGGACCAAAAAGCTGCGTTGTAAAGACTCCTTCTTTACCTACTCTTTATCGAATTCGAATCTTAAATTTAAAACATTAAAAAATAAACTAGAATTCGAAACAAGAGTTACGTCAGAGCTGCTTAGGGCTTCCTTGGAAGCAGATGTATTGTTTTAAATAATCAAAAAAGTTAAATAAAATACCGATCCTATATTCAAAGTTTGTTTAATTAGATTTGTGAGCCATCTGAGCTACATCATCCCGTCTTGGAGTCAGTGCCTCATCAAGGCAGCTCCACAGTAGTTAAAATTCGCTAACTCTTTCCATTGTGATTGTGACACAAAAGTTATCCATACAAATGTATGACTAATTTTCGTGTCACAATGGAAAAAGTTAGCGAATTTTACCAACCTTACTTACTAACGCAACTTTAACGGTGTGTAACTTTTTTGTCCGCGCCCAGATATTGAGAATCGCATATATAAATGTTTAGGTTAATACAATGATAGTTTAAGATTTTACTATTTAATTTTAATTCATTTTGCACGTGTCTGTGTTTTAAGAAACAAAATGAAACTAAAATGTGCATAATTACCACAAAATATCAAGTTTTTAAAGAAGTAAAAGTTATGTAGGTCCGCTGTGAATGGCAATTGTTAATTTGGCCGGTAAAAACCTATTAAAACACTTCCGTCTGTCTGTCTGTATAAGGCGATGGTTAATTTGTAACATATATATGAATGTATTAAGGCTATTAGCGACTCGCTCTTTCACCGAAACACGACTTTGTCTTTTGTCGCTGACTTATTCTGGTTCGTACTTGGCTTGTGTTTTGTAAATACAAAAAAATACGGGTACATTTTTATGCGATTTTCTATGGACCCCTTAGGGGTCCGTAAGATGTGTGCCAGGGGTCCAGGTTTTGTTTTCTTTTGCTATTATAAGATTATACGACAAATACTAAGAACAGAATAAAATACATATTTCAGTGGAGCCTCCATACAACAAACTTGTTTTTTTCCCGCTTTCTGTTCGATAATAGAGATGAAACAAAAACAAATGTTATAATATAATTATCGTGTCTTAAGGTTGTAATCACTACATAGTATAAAACAAAGTCGCTTTCTCTGTCCCTATGTTCCTATGTATGCTTAAATCTTTAAAACTACGCAACGGATTTTGATGCGGTTTTTTTTAATAGATACATAGAGTGATTCAAGAGGAAGGTTTATATGTATAATACATGCATAATATACCGTGCGAAGCCGGGGCGGGTCGCTAGTTATCTATATAATGGTACGCTTGCTTCGTGCGAGAGTTCGACTCACACTTGGCCCCGAATTTGTTCTGAATTCCAACTAATCCAAAAGAAACTATCACTTTCTTTTAACTGGCAATATTTCTTGTCGGAAACGCCAGAATAAAGCCTTCTTTAATACAAACTTGTTAATGACGGACCAATTAACAGGACGCTGTCAGCGCCCACACGCGCGAAATGCGGCTCTGTCAACCTGCAGGGCGAAAGCCAGCAAACAGTATAAAGGCAACGCCCCATTACCACGTACGCTCTGCCGTGCAGATTTTAAAACGCAGTAAGTGCAAAAATGCTGTTTCGAGATAAACGCAAAAAACTACTTCAAACTTCGTTTTTTTCGTTATTTCGAAGAATTTTGCTAAATTTCCACTTTAACTATAGCGTAAATGTTACAAGGATTTTTTACAAAAAAAAAAGAACATCCTGAGACTTATATTACGCATGAGAGGAGGTTTTTAAGAAAATCTGAGCTGTTACTGCAGACATATTTTTACTAAAAATCTTTTAGAATACCAAATAATATGCAGTATAAAAGCTTGATACTGCAATAGTTGAATCGTGTTTGCAGAGTAAAGTACAGTATGGTCATCATGTTTACTGCATTTTTGTTAGAATGTAGCACTCGTTTGAAGTGCTACGAGTTATTTTACTGCTTATTGTAAGAAAATTGAACGTAAAAATGTATAAAATGACTGAGTAAATTTCACATTCTATAATATTTATTTATCGGTATCATTAGTCACCATCATTATGTAATAATACAACTAATTGTATAACGTTTTATTTGTGGCTAATAATGAATGATTACCATTAAAAACTTTAAATTACTTTCAGTCTTAATTGAGAATAAAGTCAAAATAATACATAACGTTTCATTGTTTCTATAACTTTTTATTTACGTATAATTAAATCTGCCTTACTGAGATCAATGATAGGTACATTGGTTTAAAATAATAGTGCTTACTTACATAAAAAAAACAAAACAATTGTGACCTAAATAAAACAAGGAACTTAGTTCTGAGATCAGACTTAATTAATAACATAATTATTCATTCATATTTGTTTTTTTTTAAATATATGTACCATACCTATAATATTCTGATAATATTTCCACATTTTGTGGTTTTATATTTTTATTATTTGACATTTTAAGTACCCATGGCGATCTTTTTGTGAATTTACATTGGCATTTCATTAAGCTTTATTTTTGTTTGTTGTTATTTTGTTTTTTATTTAATTTAAGTTATTATAATTATATCCTTTTGTGAATTACTTAATGTTTGTCATTTAATTGTCTTTTTAAAAGGGCGATTAATAAATCTATCTATCTATCTATATATTTCTTTTAGAAGTATAGGTAACATAAAACTTAAGTAAATTTCCACTTGCAAATAGTTGTGATATAAAAAAGGAATTTACAGCAAATCAAATGCAGAATTTCGAAAGGGTACAGCATTAATTGCTTAAGTTTTTTACCTGTCATTCTAAAAGATACAAAAAATCTACATGATCTTGTAAAAACAAACATCACAATTAGAAAAATTAAGCTTTAGCTTATTAAAACTTCACATATAAAATCAAATAAAAAACATTCTCATAAAAAAAATTGTGACCGGGACTCCGGCTGCACGTCGTGCTATGTGGTGACAGTTGATTATATTTCGTAGATTTAGATTTTTGATCTCATGGTACATTGTATTTTTTAAGATTTTAAAAGAATGAATAATTATGTTATTAATTAAGTCTGATCTCAGAACTAAGTTCCTTGTTTTATTTGGGTCACAATTGTTTTTTTTTTTATATAATAAGTAAACACTATTATTTTAAAACAATGCACCTAGCTCAGATTTTCTTAAAAACCTCCTCTCATGCGTAATATAAGTCTGAGGATGTTTTTTTTTTTGTAAATAATCCTTGTAACATTTACGCTATAGTTAGTGTAAATTTAGCAAAATTGCACGGCGTTTTAAATCTGCACGGCAGAATTGCTGAATAATATGCAGTAAGTAAGGCCGAAACGCAATATAAAAATTAAAAAATATTGATTTTGAGCGTATACTGCGATTTAGATTGTAGACTTTTATATTCGTACGATTAGCAAATACCGATCCAAGAGCAGTTAAACTTTTATCCGCCGTGAAAATCGCAGTACAAAGTAAAAAAAAACTTTCATTTACAAAGTAATACGCAGTAAATTTGACGCATACTGCGATTTAAATAGAATATATTATTTTTATTTTTCAATAATTACTGACTAACTAAGAGTAAGTTGCCGAATCACTGCATTTTAAATGGTCCTCACAGATACGCGTAAATTGTATCTTTACAGTTCCAATAAAGTAAGTTGTTTCTTACTGCATTTTGGTTAGTGCTACGGTGCATTATTTACTGAGCACTTTGACATACTGCTCGTAGAGGCTTCGAAGGAGGCTCCGGACCAAAAAACCGATTACATACATGTGTGCGTTTCGATGCACTGATTCTGAATCACTAATAAACAGAAATCACTCAAAATGCCACTTACTGCGTTTTAAAATCTGCACGGCAGCGCTGCGCACGGACACGCTGTACACGTTACCCACGGCCACTGCTCATTTCGTGCGTAGCGTGTGCGTGTACTATAGACCGACCGCTTAAATGAGTTCTCGCGCGCGCGGCGCGGGGTAGGACGACAAAGGGGATCGAGAGAGGTGCGGGCGGGTAGTGCGCCTGCCGCCCGCACCTTTCCGAAAAGTCATCGCAATTGCCATCGTGTTCATTTTGACGGTTCATGTATGGGCTGACAATTGACATCGGAATCAGCTAGCTGTCACATTTATACAAGAACTGTCTAAATGAACGCGATGGCGATTGCGAGCGAGTTAGACAATAAGCCTACGCCCCCGGCTATGGGTGGTCTAGGGGTATGTACAGCACGCGTCATGGAATGACGAGGATCCCGGGTTTGATTCCCGGCCATAGCTTTACTTTTCGGGTTTTTTATATGTTTTAATTTTCAGAGTCGTTTAGTATATATAGTTATATTTTTTTATTTTTTTTGATTCAAAATTTAGTTCCGCCCTTGATGCCACAATAAAATTATTCATAAATTAAAAGCTTAAATTGTGGTTAAGATGGAAAATCCCTACTAATATTATAAATGCGAAAGCAACAACTCTGTCTGCCTGTGTCACCCTTTCACGCCTAAACCTCTGAACCGATTTTAATTAACTCTGGTACATAGATAGTTTTAGTCGAAGGGATGAACTTAGGATAGTTTTTATCCCGGAAAATTCGTTCCCACGGGATAGCGATACCAGTTCTGTGCGAACGGAGTCGCGGCCAACCGCTAGTTACACATATCATCATCATCATCATCATCATCAGCCTATGTTAGTCCACTGCTGGACATAGGCCTCCCCTAATGAGCGCCATAGCGCCCTGTCTTCAGCTTGACGCATCCAGCATCTGCCTGCAGTCTTTCGCAGATCGTCATCCCACCTGGCCGGAGGGCGTCCTACACTACGTTTGCCAAGTCGCGGTCTCCACTCAAGAACACGTTTACCCCAGCGGTTGTCGGTTCTTCGCGGTTACACATATAACTCACTCTAATCTCTATAAAATAACTTTTATTTGACCACAATAAAAACGCCGGTAGCAAAACGTATTAAAAACATAACAAGCCCGCTATCAGTTTTATTACATGTTTCGAAAGTATGATTGGTTAATTAAAACAAGAAATATTGTGGGTGGGACTTAATAATTACCTATGTATTTTAATATTAATAATCACAGCGTTATTGGCTTTTAATATACGTGGGTGTTGTTGATTGTAGAGAAAGTATGGTAATTAATATAATGAAACGTATAAATATTTGTATTTTTTTTAAATTAGTTTCTAGTAATTTGCCCTCCAGCTTTGCATATTTTCCCATGATTTTTTCAAGTGAATCCTACACAAATACACACACACAAATCACGTCTTTATCCCTTACGGGGTAGACAGAGCCTAAGGTGGCAAGACCTAGGCCACATTTAGCAAGATTGTGGACGTACCTATAAATGGTAAAAAATGGAATCAAGATAGTGATGGGTTGCTAGCCGCATCGTCTATAACATGATTCCTATTATTTTCGCCTATTCCCTCCATGGGCTTTTACCATTTGCGCGAGAAGAGAAGCAATTGGTACATTCTATGTTTTTTCTTTGCTCCCAGACCAGCATGGAAGTGAATCCTACTTAAGTTATAAACGCGAAAGTTTGTAAGTATGGATGGATGGATGGATGTTTGTTACACTTTCACGCCAGAACGGCTTAACAGATCTGTATGAAATTTGGAACACAGATATATTATAGTCTGGAATAGCACATAGACAGCTGCTCTTGCATGTTTGCGACCATGGCGCCACCTAGTTGTCGACGACATAACTACTACGACGCACGAGTAGCTAGCGCCAGCTCTGGTGACAGCTGACAGCTCAAGTGACATTGTTCTACATCACGCCAACGAAGTTTCTCAACGCGGATGCATAAATACAACTTCCAACTCTCTTCCTTCACATCTGCCTGGAGAGAGATTTCTATTGTGGCGCGCCCCACACAATGATTCGTGGCACAGGAAAGCCGTTAACCGCAGTTGTCAACGTTTGACACCTTGAACGTGTGTTTACATTCTTTATCTTGTATCCTTGGCCTTATTTTAGTGTTGTTTGTCCACAGCAGCACTAGAAGTGGCGTGTCTCTGGGCGCGCACCTGGTGTGCGCGCGCGTCGCCGGGCTGACCGACAAGCAGCGCGCGATGTGCCGCGCCGCGCCCGCCGCCATCGCCGCCGTCGGCGACGGACTCAGGTACTACAATATTCCAGATTTGGGAATAGACAAATCCCAGGAGTTAGGAAAAAAGGTAGGTAGGTATTCCCAAAACAAACATGGCTGCGATCTGTTGAAAGGGAATCGAAATGCCTGGGCACGAGCTGGCAAGAGCTGGAGGTCGCGACGCGAGATCGTCCCAAATGAAAAGATATGCTGATAGCCCTGTTCCTGATCAGATATCAGGGTTACACGATGATAAAACCCCCAGAACAGATCTCCGAGAATCAGGAAATGACGATCGGTTTAACGATCCACTATGCGAAAAACAGGAACGAGCAGAAAGATATTCTCAGCATTGGAAGACCGACTGAAAAGAGTCTGCCATAAATTTCCATTGCGCTCAACTCAGGGGCTGATTTTCAAGGGTCAAGTTATGATTGTCTCCCGAGTTCAGCGATCGCTGATCGGACGAACTATCTTTGCCAATGTTTGTCCCTCTCAAAACCAACTCCTGTGGAATATGTACTGCTCACAGAGGACGAGAGATGGCGCTGTTTTCAACCACATAGATAAGGTTAACGTTTTTTTTTAACAGAATGGCGTATGCCGAGTGCCGACATCAGCTTTCGGACCACAGGTGGAACTGCTCCGGCGTGGGTGACGGCAACGACTTCGGACACATCATGCCTTTAGGTTGGTATCTTTTTCTCACACTGGCCACAAACAAGACTGGAACTGGCCACAGATTCATCGGACGGTCGCGATGTTCACTTTTTAAAAAGTTTTTTGAAAAGGTAAAGTAACAAGGCTTTTCAACCACCTCGTATTCTGCGTCATTACATACATACACACATACTAGTGTCCGACCGAAACACGAATTTTAGCCGAAACCGAAACCGAAACCGAATATTCGTTTTTTTTCTGATTTTGGCCGAAACCGAAACCGAAACCGAAACTTCGGTCGGACACTAACACATACACATATCACGTGTCCATCCCCTACGGGGTAGACAGAGCCCAAGGTAACAAGACCCAAAGGGCACGCTTAGCATGATTGTGGGCGCATAGGTGGAAAAGGGAATCAAAACAGTGATGGGTTGCCAGCGACATCGCCTATAACATGATTCCTACTTTCGTCCATTCCCTTGATGGGCTTTTACCATCCGCACGGGAAAAAAAACAACTGGCACATTCTACGCTTTTTTGCACGGGTCTAGCATGGAAGACTCCTGCGTCGTTAACTAAAACTAATTATCTTGCTAGGCAGGCCTTGAGCTCCCAAATTTAAAATTCGAATCGTGCCATCTCACTTACACTAATAGCGTTTAATATTAGACTACCATAAACAGTATCCAGCCATAAAGGTTGCACTTGCTCGTTTGCCTTCCTATTCATATAAAAAAAAAAACATCGGTCTTCTCGGGTAAATTCAACGTCGTAGAGCGTTATCTCCCTCTAAATTACGTGACGCCATTGTCTCTTTCCAAAGACCGAAGTGCAATCTTTGTGCTGTACTCCCGTAAGAGTAGCAAGGTAATTGATAGTATAAATTTCCCGTATATTTTCGTAGAAGGTAAAAGGAATGTGTGATGAAATCAAGCTTTACGATATGTCAATTACCTGCATATGACAATAACAGGTTATCGGTTATAATAACGCTGTTAAGTTATTTTATTATTGAACAGTAAAAGATTGCAATCGTGACCGCAACCTCCCATCTGATTGGTGCAAGGCTTAAACCTATGGCTTGAACTTGTGTAGTGTGACAGCCAAGTTCGCACAACAAAGGGGCAACACACCACTAACAGTGGATTTTATAAATATTGCATATAAACTCACTAACGGGGTGAGAAGAGATTGTGGGGGGAGAAGGGATAGAATTAATATGTTTGTAAAAATTCTAGCTCAACTTGATTTAAGCAGTTTAGTTATATTTTTAGACTTCTTTTTCTGGTCATTTGTTATCGACACTTTTTTAATTTGTTCCTATCCCTTCTGACCCCACTACGGGATGAGCTGGGATTTGTCTATATTTTAGTGTTAATTGTTTAAACTATGAAACTAAACAACAGGTAATCATTGCAGCTAGTTGACAGTTCAAATGCAGTCCGTCTGTCATAGACTTTGCCACTGCAAAACGTCGTACCCTTTTACATACCACTACTTTTCATGACAAGAGAACTTGGCCTAAATTTTATATAAGTTTATTTTTAGAGCATAAACTTATTAAAATTCTAAAATACCGTCGCCTTTGACTTGCACCAAACAATTACGAGATCGTGATTGAGAATTAATAATATTATTAAGTTATATATCGTAACTTAACACAGACACATTGTTACTAGTATTTTATAGCCAGAGGTCATTGACCCAATGATCTCTGCTAAAAATACAAAAACTCGTTAGTAGCTCTGAAATTAAATATTAAATTAACAGTCGTCAGTATTTATTGTGTAACAAATCAAGGAAGGTAGCGTTTGTTTTTAATTAAAATTTTGTCAGTGCTACATTGAGAACTGATCGCAGTGTGTTAAATCAAATAAAGAGTTTATTCATTATAAGTGACAGAAAATACAAAAGGGGAATTAAAAACTAATCTTAAAATAAAATAATTAAAAAAGAAGGGCCCCCGCGGCATAGTACCACAGACGCTGGCAGCATCTGTGGTACTAGCAGCGATACTAATACGCTGTCCAAGGAAGCTGCCAGCTCTGCGGTCACCCGTAGCTTCTATTAGCCTCTTTAAAAAGTTGTGTTTAGTACGTGAAATTATGATTAATACAACATTTTTTCAAAACATTTTCAACTGAGCGTATCCTATTAGCTTTCCACTCACTTATTCATATTTATGGTCGATCAATTTCCATTACCAATATAGAACAAAAACGTTAAAAAATATCCAATATTCCTGTTATCAAGTTCTTGCGGCGCATCTCCAAATTGTCCCTAAAATTTGTCCCATACAACAATACAATACAAGCAGTGGCGTAGCTACCTAAGTGCTAGGCGGTGCATTACTCCGGGGCCCTCAAGCTCAGGGGCCCCTCGAAACCTTACCAAAAAATTTCGACTGAACTGAACTTTCGAAAACCTGATCCGTTTAGATAGTAGTGGGGCCCATTTGTTTATTTGCACCAGGGCCCTTGGTTACCTTACTCCATTGCATACAAGTGACGCTAAATCCAGACTTGTTGCGTAGCATTTACGCAGCCTCGTAACTTTCCTGTAATCTGTGCACGATAAATCTCCATTTTTGCCTAGACGATAATCTTGTTTGCAGACATAACTCTCCAGAGCCGATCGATTACTGCTTATTTATTAAACTGGTTGATCGGAACCGCTGGCTCGTACAAATCTATATAAATAAAAATGAATTGCTGTTCGTTAGTCTCGCTAAAACTCGAGAACGGCTGAACCGACTTGTCTAATTTAAGTCATGAAATATTCGCGGAAGCCCAGGGAAGGTTTAAACGCTGAACAAATACTGAAACTTAGAAGAAGAAAAAAAACGGGGGCGAAGCCGCGGGCAGCAGCTAGTTTTAAATAAAATTTTGATCCTCTTCAGCTTTATTACAAGTATAGATTGAACCAGCGTAACAATAGGGTGGCAGGGCTGGCATAATGCTACGGGCCCCCGACCCAAGAGGGCCCCCGACCCAAGAGGGCCCCCGACCCAAGAGGGCCCCCGACCCAAGAGGGCCCCCGACCCAAGAGGGCCCCCGACCCAAGAGGGCCCCCGACCCAAGAGGGCCCCCGACCCAAGAGGGCCCCCGACCCAAGAGGGCCCCGACCCAAGAGGGCCCCGACCCAAGAGGGCCCCCGACCTAAGAGGGCCCCGGACCAAGAGGCCGCGAGTTCAAAAATATTAAAATTAAACTGAGTACAACGTGACGATTTTTACTGATAGCCATCAAAAGAATTTGCCACGGGCCCCAGATGGTATAGTTACGCCACTGGATTGAACTTCCTCTTTCAAATAAAATTCACACACAAACGAAAATATTTGAGTCATTTGGATCATAGTTGGGTTCTTGAGTAATTTTACGGTAGGTATTTTTCTTTGTCCGTATTATTGACCCGGTTACTCATATTTGTATCCGTAACTGTTGCGAATCATACATACGTACATTCATAAATCACGTCTTTATCCCTTACAGGGTAAACACAGCCTAAGGTAACAAAACCTTAAGGCCACATTTAGCATGATTAAGGGCGTATAGCTGGAAAGGGAAATCATAATAGTGATGGGTTGCTAGCTAGATAACATGATTAAGACTATCGCCCATTCCCTCGATGGGCTTTTACCATCTCCGCGGGAAGAAAAGTAACTGGTAAATTCGATGTTTTTTCTTTACTCCCCGACCTGCATGGAAGAAGCAAGTTGCAAATTAAATCAAATTAAATTAAATTAATTCACAAAGAATATGGCAGACAGTAAGATTTTATCATGTCATATCAGGTTGTCATTTAAACTGACATTGGCCCAAGCCTTACGGCCGCCATTAAGGGAGAATAGAATAGAATAGAAGATTTTATGACATGAATGTACGTACTTCCATCGTTCTGCCATCTATACGCCCCTAATCTTGCTAATCGTGCCCTAGGTCTTGCCACCTTAGGCCCTGTCTACCCTGTAAGGAATAAAGACGTATTTTTGTATGTGTATATAATGTATGTATCACATATTCTACCGTTATTACGGCGCGTTAATATTCTAGCTAGAAAATTATATTTAAAAAATCCACAAATACTAATATATGGTCACATCTCCTTAAATCTTCTGAAATGAATTTAAAGTCAGTTTTTTTAGAAGTTAAAGATTAGATTAGATTAGATTTATTTATCACCCTTTTAAATGTACATTAAAATGTCAAACATAAGTAATTCACAAAGGGATCGTCAATTGTAATAAAATAGTAAAAATAATAATAGAGCCTTGACCATCACCTTAAAAGGCTCTCGCTAGGTGGTTGGGTCAAGGGCCAGATACAGAAGGCGGTACTCCTGGACACGGCTCGGATAGTCAGGAGGTTCCTCTCTCTGTCGCCCTGACCACCGGTAGCTTAGGCCTCGCCTTGCTGCCGGCGGCACCCTAGGTTAGGTTTTTATAACGTTTTTATATTTTGTATCAATATTGTTTTATTACTTTTTATATGAATATTGTAAAAACCTAACTTAAGATAAAAATAAATATACAGGATAATAATAATAATAACTGAAATCAAATTAGAACAAAATAACAACAAACAAAAATAAAGCTTAATGAAATGTCAATGTAGATTTTGAAACCCTTTGTATGGCTACCGGCGTCAGTCATACATTTTAAATAAAAAGCTGAAGTGACCACAAATAAACCACAGCATCACGCCCACAACGTGATTTATACGCCGGAGCTAATTGACTGTTGGTTCAGGCGATGCGACGCAAACAAACGAACGTATCTACATTCGAGAAGCAAGCTAGACGTCTACATGTTGGTGACCCAGGAGGGATCTGGTACTTGACATGCCGTGGTAATTTTTTAATCTTCCATGCTGGTCTGGGAGTAAAGAAAAAACATAGAATGTACCAGTGGCTTTTCTTCCCGCGCAGATGGTAAAAGTCCATCGAGGTAATGGGCAAAAATCTTAGGATTCATGTTATAGACGATGCAGCTAGCAACCCAAAACTATTTTTGATTCCCCTTTCACCTATACGAAAATCATGCTAAACTTGGCCTTTAGGTCTTGTTACCTTAGGCTCTGTCTGTCTGTCTGTCCGTGAGGGATAAAGACGTGATTTGTGTGTGTGTGTGTGTGTGTGTGTACATTTTTTTTTTTGTTTTTTTTTTTTTCAAAGTCAAAGTTTTTATTTGCTCGAATCATGGTACAAAGCTGTTAGGCATAAATCAATGTGGACCAACACAATTCACCATACACTGGCATGCAAAATTTTATAGTTAAATTATATTTTAAATAATAGTAATAACAATAATCATAATATGCACATTTCATCATTAATTAATTAAGCAAAAATAATGTCAGAATAATAGGAAAAATAAGGAACTTCGTTCCAATAATACAAATTAATCCAATAAAAAAAAAACAATTACAAATTATAATCATAAGCTATATTACCTATCATTATTTTCTTTTTCATTTCAACTTGACGATCCTTTTGTGAATTACTCACATATTTTATTACTATGAAACAGACAGAGACGTCATCATAGATAACTGACAGTCAAGATAACTGAAACTTAACAGAGAGCTGTGGCACAGGCCCTTAATAGCGTCTGCGTTACAAAGATACAAATGACGAAATAAAACTCCAAATTTACACGACCAAAACTTTACGACCTCGGTTTGTCGGCTGTCACGTCATATAAACACAAACACTCAATTAGCGGGCCGGAGATAAATAAACAAAATCTTAATTGACATGACTTGAAGCTTCTGGGAATGGGCTTCCGCAGAAAGATTGATTAAATAAATAAATATAATACTTACAAAGCTAGTACAGTCGAGGGCATTTATTGATACAGCCAAACACGTCAAATATATTACCGACCTTATTGTTTGTGGCATAAAGGTGTCTAGATGTTTTTGACGTCTTGATGTACGGTCAAGTGCAAAAATAAGTATCGATAGGAACTTCTCAAAATATGTCCCACAACCTTATTACGCTGGTGTAAGAACGCATGGTAGGTACTTAAATATTTTTGATACTTTGTCTAGATACATATTATTACACTTGACTGTACCTACATATATTTATGCCCTTGACTATATACTATGTTTATTTTTGCAAATTGGCTGCCAAGGGCCCTTTAACATGTCTTTTTTGAAACTACCAGCGCATTTGGAAAGACCATCAAATTTGGAAGAGTCATTTTTTCAGAATAAAATACATTAAGCTACTACAATAGTTGAATTCTACTTAAATTAAATACATCTATAAAAGGGATGTATAAGGTCCCCGAGCCTTAAATTATATTAGTCTATATAGTAGAGACGAATAAAGTCTCTACTAGTCAAAGTAAAACAAAATATGCAAAGAAATGAAGACAAAAAAACGAATAAAAATAATTAAGTTCACCGGAGGAGTAAAACGCCTCCACCATCAAATAAATTAATTGGAGATATCTCCAAACGGATAAATAAACTTATAAACAAAAATACATCATCTTATAAAACTATAAACCGTAGGACGTCCACTGTTGGACATAGGCCTCCCCCATAGACCTCCAGTTGCCGCGGTTGGAAGCGGCTTGCATCCACCGTGGACCCGACTTTAACCAGGTCACCCGTCCTCGTTGGTGGACGTCCTACGCTGCTGCCGATCCGCGACCTACTCGAGAACCTTTCGGCCCCAACGACCATTTTGTTCTCCGTTCTATATGGTGCCTAAATAAATACATATTTAAATACAAATAACATCCATGACTCAGGTACAAACATCCATAACAGACTATTTAGATTTACATACACATACACAAATCACGTCTTTATCCCTTACGGGGTAGACAGAGCCTAAGGTAACAGGTACCTACAGGCCACATTTAGCTTGAGGGCGTATAGATGGAAAATGGAATATTTAGATTTGATTTATTTAAATATCACATTTTGAAAGAATGCATTAGATTTAAGTGAGCATGTGTGTGATGATATTTTAAGTGATTTATTTTATGAATTGTTTATTGTATTTAAAAAGGTATATAAGCTCTATTGTGGCTTGCACTATTTTAATTTTAAACTCACTCTGTCGGTCCCTGGTTTAATGCTTCTCTCGTCTGCTCAAAGGTTAACTGCTAGAGATCCCTTAATTTTTAATTTAATGTTTCATTGTTAATTGTGTGTTTCTTTATATTTATACAATAAAGCATTTACATAGAGGTACTCGCTTACAGTGACGAACAAAAATAACGGGTCAGTTCCCATAGAAAGTTGAATGAGAAGTGAACCGATATTTTTCCTCGTGATAATAGTCTTGCAAGTAAGCTTCATCGTGCATTTAAAATGCTAGAAATCATCACACCAGACTAGCACAACTTACCTTTTAAATCAAACATGGTGGACAGCGAACGGGTCTATCTGTACAGCTGACGTATTAGGCTAGCCACGCGACTTGTCAGAGATAGGCGGTTAAGGTTACCGTCCACAAGTTTCCAACAGTTTGATATACCTTGTGTCTACTCGTAGAAATAGTTGATAGAGCTTTGTTTGTAAAAAACGGACGGATTGCACTCCGGGAGTGCCGGTAGAAGTGAAAACTACACGCACACGCAAGAAAAACATACCAAAAAAGTTTTTTTTTTTATATGAATAGGAAGGCAAACGAGCAAGTGGGTCACCTGATGGTAAGTGATCACCACTACCCATAGACACCCGCAACCCCGGAGGGATTGCAGATTTTTTCAGTTCACCCCCTTGTGCCTCCTCCAGTGGCGTAGCTAGGTACCCAGGGGCCCTGGTGCAAATAAAAAAATGGGGCCTCACTACGATCTAAACTGGTTAGGTTTGCCAAGTAAAAATATTAAACATTACTTCTGGTAAGGATTCGAGGGCCTCTGAGCTTGAGGACACCGAGTCCTTAGGTAGCTACGCCACTGGCCCCCTCCCGAAAAAAATCCCGGATCCGCCCTTGATTCTTGTCTAAAGCTTACCAAAAGCTTAGCTCGAGTATACTCGTAGCTAATCCAATGCACAATCGCCCTAAGAATTAGCTATTCATACATTCAGGGGCTACATTTCAATCAGCTGTCGCTGCGGCTTGCGAATGTAAATATTATTGTGAAATTATACCATCGCCGCGCAATTAGATCAAATTAAAACAAACATTACATTACCGCAACCTTTTTTACATTTGGGCGGAGACAGCTTCACGTGATTTTCTCCTGCTTTTTAAGATTAGCAGCCTGTGATGTTCTTTTTAAGTGTCATTGTTTATTTTTGTTTTTTTTTGATCCATTGAAATGGATCAGTTTTGAACCGAATGGTTTTGTGTGTAAAGGAGCAACAACACCGCCGCGTATACGCAGTGTCGTGTCGTAGGCGTCACGTTTTCTCAACGTCTTTTACACACCGGTGTGGTTGCACCTTTACACACAAAACTATCAGATTAACTACTTACCTACGCCGAAATATACATAACTTATCTAAATATCTCTCGGGCTTAGTATTGTGAGGATGAGCCTCAGATGGCACTATAGAAATGATCTACTACAGAAAATGCACTTTAGATTGTAACTTTAGTCATTTTATGTTTTTTTAAATTCATGATTTAATACAATTGTTTCCAGCGGAAACCCTAAGCCGACTGCCCCCTTTCTGTTTTTTTTTAATATTACTTTAACTTTATTTTTTAATATTTAAATTAAGAATTCAATGAGGAGTAAAGGATTAATTATAGGAGTATTTACAGTAGGTACCTACTTATGTCTCTAGGGCCCACTCAGCTCCATTTCATCGCAATAGCACCCGTATCATAATTACTGTCAATAAATGTATTTCTTCTTCTTCATATGGCTCTATTTTGTCGCCCTTTAATTTAATCGTTCATCCCCCAGCGACCCGCGAAGCCGCTTTCACGTACGCGATCACGTCAGCGGGCGTCACGCATGCGCTGTCGACGGCCTGCGCGCGCGGCGACCTGCCCGCCTGCGGCTGCGCCGGCAACAGGTTAGTATGATACCAAAGTCTGTCACAGGAGCCCCCCCCCCCCTATTTTTGATAGCACACAAGTGAAAATACCACTCAAGTGGTGAAAAATCGTGCTGAAGCGTACAGTCAAGTGTAATAATATGTGTATGTACACAAAGTTTCAAAAATAAGTACCATATGTTCTTACGCCAGCGTACAATACAATACAATAACTCTTTATTGAACACCACATACAACAACCAAAAAAGAAAAAAGGTATACAGAATATTACAAGGTAACAATAGGCGGCATTATCGCTACAGAGCGATCTCTACCAGGCAACCATAATAAGCAGCGTAATAAGGGATATATTTCTGAAAAGTTATTTTTGCACTTGACCGTACCTACTAGAAAATTACAGCTCTCATTAATCTTGTGATCTAGTTAAAAATTTTATTTGAGCTGTAATTTCGAAGACAAACGGAATTTTACCACTTTCAAGATTGTTTCAAAAATCAAGCCCCAGGACTTGGTTCCCAATAGCTTTGAAAAAACTTTCTGTCACGTTTCCTGCAGCGCATTCTTCTTGGCGATAATGGTCTTTCCGAAAGCGATGGTAGTCCTAAAAAAGATTTGCGGGCTATTTGCAAAATCCTTCGATTTTGGTTCGGAGACCATAAAATGAGGTGGATACGCGTCTCGACAAGTTTCCGCTTAAGTATAAGAAGCAGTAGTCCAGACGTTTGAGGCGCTTCTTTCGACTTATTTGTCTTGTTTATTTCTGAAAGAGACTGCCTGGCCTAAATTCAAGGGCGTCGCCAAGTGGGGCAGGGGTTTCCTCCCCTGGACAAAGTTTCACTTGACTTGCTTCATAAGCTCTCGACTGTACACACTTTACCCCATTCCCATCCTCTATACTTCTGCTACCTCCCCCCTTAATTGCCCTTGGATATACTCTTCAACATATTGCATTACCTGCCCATTTACCAATAGGTACCCTATATTTCGTGCTGTGTTCATTTCATTCAGTATTCTTTTTTTAAAGGGTCACAAGCATAAGTTGTAATCATTGAAAGCGCTAGATTAACCGTGTACGATACCAGCATCGCACATTTCACGCGTCAGCTCTATTCATAATCCATTCAATTCTTTATTGCATTGTAATTTTACTCAGTCTACGTTAATACGTGCTCCTAGCTATATATATATAGCTACCTTATAAGTGTTTATATCAAGCATCAATCATCAGATCAGAGTTGTTGTACGTATCCCGTACATCAAATGGTCCTTCGAACCGGAGGGATTTAATTAATTCTTTAATGCACCTATATAATATACATATTTCTAACATATCCAGAAGGCGGTCAACCACGGATCAGTTTCAATGGGGAGGCTGCGGCGAGGCGGCGTACGGCGCGCGATTCGCGCGGCGGTTTCTAGACGCGCGGGAGTTGGATGCGGACGCGAGGGGCCTGATGAACCTGCATAATAACCGTGTTGGGAGGAAGGTGAGCGAGGTATGACGGCAGGTGGGTGGCTTGGATCAAACCTTCGGGTTGCTTAAGACGGTTGCAGACGCACCCAAACAACTGTTTGTTAAATGGCTCGTATGGCGTTGGGAGGTGACCGAGATGTGAATGACTGATGTGCTATGGGGCCTGATGAACCTGCATAACAACCGTGTTGGGAGAAAGGTGAGCAAGGTATGAAGGCAGGTGGCTTGGATCAAACCTTCGGGTTGCTTAAGACGGTTGCGGACGCGTGTGTCATTAGCAGACGCAACCAAACAACTGTTTGTTAAATGGCTCGAGGTGAGCGGGATATGAATATGGGTGGGTGGCATGGATCAAGACTTTGGGTTGCTTAAGACGGTTGCGGACGCGTGTGTTAGTTGCAGACGCACCCAAACAACTGTTTGTTAAGAGGCTCGTATGGCGTTGGGAGGTGACCGAGATATGAATGCCTGATATGCTATGGGGCCTGATGAACCTTCATAATAACGGTGTTGGGAGGAAGGTGAGCGAGGTATGAAGGCAGGTGGGTGGCTTGGATCAAACCTTCGGGTTGCTAAAGGCGGTTGCGGACGCTTGTGCCAGTTGGAGACGCACACAAACAACTGTTTGTTAAATGGCTCATATGGCGTTGGGAGGTGACCGAGATATGAATATGGGTGGGTGGCATGGATCAAGACTTTGGGTTGTTAAAGGCGGTTGCGGATGTGTGGGTTGGTTGCAGACGCAGTTTAAATCAGTCTGTGAGGTGGCTCTTATGATGTTGGGAGGTAGGTGAGCGAGGCATGAAGGCAGGTGGGTGGCATGGATCAAACCTCGGGTTACTTAAGGCGGTTGCGGATGCGTGTGTCGGTTGCAGATGCAGCCAAACAATAGTTTATTATGTGGCTCGTATGGTGTTTAGAGGTGGGTGGTATGGATCAAACCTTCGGGTTGCTTAAAGCGGTTGCAGACGTATGTCAGTTCTCAGTCAGTCTCTTATGGCGTTCAAAAGAAGGTGACCGAAATTCAGGCAAGAATGAAAAATGAATGCACGCGACTTTTATGGATTCGAAGTCACGGCGGTTGCGAACTTATCCACTTACACAATGCTAGGAAGGTAGATTAAAACTCTACTCGTAGATATTCAAATTCAGGGGTTACCATGACGTCTTAATGCGATTGAATTCACACTCAGTTCAGGTTGTAGCTGTCATTTTTAGTATGAACCTGACAGCGAGTGAACTTTTTTTTTTGCGGTGGGAAAATGCGTTACGCATACGACCGCGCCGTTGGGACGGCGCGGAAGTTATGTGGGACTCCTCCCCGGCTCCCCTCCTGAGTGGAACAGTGAGCGAACCTAAACTGAATTGGAATTGAATCGTATTAAGACACGGTAACACCCAGTACAGTTTTTCAGCATTTTCACATTCAAATTTGTAATAAAAATATGCATTGCAACTTAATTGAAAACTTGTAATAACAACACTGCTACTTAAGTGCAAAATTTATATTGTTATTAGGTATGTTCAATAATTACAACAATAAATTACAAGTCTATAAACTCTCGATTGCGAATATGGCGTCTCATAACCACAGACAAAAAAATCATAAAACAAAGACATCATTAAGTGTGTTTAAAAATACGTAATGATCGTTGCATGCGAGCGCGCGATTAAAAAAGTTGAAAACAAAATGGTGGCATCAAAATGGCGGGTAAAAATATGTGTCGATGGTTATAACTAGTTCTGGAAGCGTTAATATCTCTCTTTAAGCACTGGCTCACTTGTTTTGAATTACACGTTTGTTGTGACTGTAGAGAATGTAAATGGCAATGGGTTCCGTATAAACATTTTTGACCAGCATAAGATTTAACTAAAACAGATTTTTTTTCATAGATTGGACCCCTAGGGTCTTACCATGATATCTTAATGCGATTCAGTTCTTCTTCTTTTTTTAATATGACCCCATTGTTCGATGCGATGATTTTGCCAATGTCAAAGTAATCAAAAATCAAATCAAAATCAAAATTTTATTTTTGCAAATTGTCCGCTAAGGGCTCTTTTAAATGTCTTTTTTAAACTACCAGCGCATTCGGAAAGACCATCATTGCCAAGAAGAATGCGCCACAAGAAACTTGGCAGAAAGTCATTTTTTCCAAATAAAATACAGTAAGAATACTTAAATTAAATAAATCCAGTATTCAAAAATGTTGTGACAAAAATGTCGGCAACGTTGTGCTGTAGAACACGGTCAAAAGACCCCTCTCCCTGTCGGACTCTTAGCCAACGGATAATGATATCCCTCAGAATCTGCACCAGATCAAGCACTGTTCTTCCCCTCAGACGGACCAAAAAACGAACCGCAGCTTTGACCACACGTGGAGGTAACCCGACTGGCACCCCGCGATTCAATTCCGAACAAAAGTAGGATCGCTCGCTGTCAGATCCATACTAGAAGTGTCAAAAATGACAGCTAAAACGTAAAATTGAATCGGAATTGGGGGTGCGAGTCGGGTTACCTCCACGTGTGGTCAAGAGCTGCGGTTCCTTTTTGGATCCGTCCGGGGGGAAGAGCAGTGCTTGATCCGGTGCACCCTGGGCTTCGGCTAATGATTTCCTGGCAGTTTCTGAGGGATATCATTGACCGTTGGCTAAGAGCCCGACAGGGGGGGAGGGGGGTCTTTGACCATTACCGTACAACGTTGCCGACATTTTGTCACAAGATTTTTTAATCATATTTTTGTTACTTTGACATTGGCGAAGTTGTCGTCGCTATAACGACTTGAAACGCCACAAATAAGAAGAAGAAGAAGAAGAAGAAGAATCGGAATTGAATCGCATTTTAAACTGACATTGGCCCAAGCCTTACGGCCGCCATTAAGGGAGAATAGAATAGAATCGCATTAAGACGTCATTGTAAGCCCCCTGTTGTCTAATATCAATATCACAGGGTTCATCACATTCCCACGGGCCCCTGCACACGCTCAAAAACACCGAATCACGAACGCTGTAGGCATAATTGCCTGCAACCGGTCGTTTCGCACAATACCGTAATTGGGCCCCGCGGTGCTCGAGAAAATGTCGAACGCATTAGCAACAAAATTACCGTGTTCGCTGATCATTTCATTGAATCTATTCAGTTATTTGCGCTTTTCTTGGCTTAATGCGAGGTATCAATGGCGATCAGTGTCAACTGAGGTGGTCTATTACAGTGCAACCTGTTTCGAGTTGTGTTTCCGTTCTCGGGGATAAATATCGACTGCGTACTGTATCGGATTATAGAGGAGATGATTGGCCGGTTTGATGTGGTTCTTTATTTGTAGCTACTTACTTATTTGTGGCTACTTTATGTATTGAAAAAAATAGAGATGGCGTTTGGTCGTATGGTGCTTCAAACAGTGTTTCTTAAACTTCTTGTCATCACGGACTTTTAAAATGTATAAAGGTCCATGGACCCCTGTCAAAGCTTATTACAGACAAGAACACGAAGCCTAATATTAAAGTATGACCTTAAGAACTTAATTATGTTAAGGGTTAACTGAGTTGCTGCGGACCCCTGGCTCACATGTTACGGACCACTAAGAGGTCCATGGACCCTTTAAGAAGCCCTGGGAGCCTTACCATGACGTCTTAATGCTATTAAATTCTGTTTCAGTTTAGGTTCGCTCGCTGTCAGATCCAAACTAAAAATGACAGCTAAAACCTGAACTGAGTCGGAATTAACTCGCATTATGACGTGTAACCCCTGATCTAGAGGAAATCTGAGATTGACCACGCTTGTCTAGTAATGATAGCACCAAACTTTAGGTAGGTTTCCGCGGACTATGGGCCTGTAATATTTAATAGCACAGAACTCGAAAGTTGCACTCGAACGTGGTATAAATTTGTGTACTGGCACAAAATACACTGGTTGACTAGCTGAATTACGAGTAGAGCTGATATTTTCTTTTAATCTATTCGTATTTCAAGTTCAGCACGATTTTCCACCACTTCCGGATACTATTGTCAAACATGACTGTGCTTTCAAAAATCGGGCATGTACCGCAATCTAATGCGACTTTTTTTTATGTTAGATAGGCCAGACAAACGAACTAGTGGGTCACCTGATGGTAAATGATCACCACTGTCCATAGACACCCGCAGCGCTTTACGCGATGCCAGTGCATTGTCGGCCCTGCAGAAAATTGTACACTCGCCTCTTAAGGGCACCCAGGTCGAAACTCGATGGGAAGACCTCAGCGGGAAGCTCAGAATTTCTCTTGCAAGTCTATTCTGGGCTGTAGATAAACTCTGATCCCTCTCATCCTGACCCATGGTTCTCTTCTGCAGATGGTGAAAGACATGGTGCGTCGCGAGTGCAAATGCCATGGCGTCTCCGGGTCCTGTGCGCTGAGGACCTGCTGGCGAGCTCTGCCGCAGTACAAGGCTGTAGCAGCGGCGCTGAGGGACAAGTATCGCCGTGCGAAACTGGTCGCACCACAGCCGCAGCCGCTGCTTGTTATACGCAGGTTGCTACTTCGTTATTATCGTCGTTTTCGTCAATGCCATCATTTGCATCTTCGTGATCACATCTGAATACATGTTATCATCAATAACTACTACCTACAGTATCGTCATTATCTCTACTACCATCATCATCATAACTTCGACCACCAGCATCAATGTCATTATCATATTGTTGGTATCATTTTGTTTTTCTATCTTAGCATGCCAAAGGCTGCTACTGAGCTAACCTCGAACTTTAGACGCTAAGGGAGACGTAATTATCGTCACCATCATGCATGATATTCAGATTTCCTTCCTTAACATCATCTTCTTCATTATCATCATCACAATCAACATTGTCATCAGCATCACTACTATAATTGTCATCACTGTCGTCTTCGATTCTTTATCATCCATCCGTCTTCGTCTTAGCCATCTTCTCCTCAACCTTCAAACTACCAGATGTATTTAGCTTCATTGTACCACACATTGAAACTTAACCTATTGTCCTCAGAAACAAGCCGACGACGGCTGTGGGCCGACAGCCCCGTAAGTCGGAGCTGGTGTTTCTGGAGCCTTCGCCCTCGTACTGCGAGCCGGACCCTGCTTCTGGGTCCCTTGGGACCCACGGGCGGACCTGCAATAGGACTTCTAGAGGTGAGAAGACTTCTTACATCATCCATAACAACAGGAAATAGACGAAAATAGCGTTTAGCCTTGAAGCTGGGTCTCCCGTCTGACACTTGAAAAATGTCTTCGTTTATTTGAAAACTAGGTGTTACCCGCGACTTCGTCCGCGTGGAATTAATTATACTCCATGTTCATCAGGAATAAAGTAGGATTCTAACGGTAAAAGAATTTTTCAAATCGGTCCAGTAGTTTTGGAGCCTATTCAATGCAAACAAAAAAACAATCAAACTTTCCCTGAACAAAACATAAATGAAAATCATAGAAGAAGCGACACCAATTGAAAGAATTGAAACGGATTAACGTAATAATACTCGGTGTCGTAAGATATATCCTAAATATACTTCTTCTTCTTCTTCTTTTCTAATATGGCCCCATCGAACCTCAGCAAGGGACTGGGATAATTTGACAGAACATCGCTGTCAATGTTTCAAAGACTTTTTAATTGTGGCTGACAAATGTCATACACTGGTCGATGGTCGAAGTGTACAGCGTCAAAACGGCGTCTTCATTTTGAATCAAAAATTACGATAAAAAAACCTTTATATAATAATAAGCTCATATAACCCAATCTACTCAAATATTCCAGAATTACATACGTCAATTGGGAATGGATGATTATTTTAAAAGTGCTTGGTGATTTTTCTATTGATAGGAATAACCATCCTTAGCTACGGAAAAAAGTTTCAGATTTTTCCGTCGAGCCATATATGTTATAAAAATAAAAACATTTTACTCAGTCACTCGGCGGCCCCTATACGGAAGTAAGCAGTACGCCAATGACATAATCAAATTAAAAAAAAAAAATGCTGCTTGAATCTGTGGTACACAATGACATTTGTCACTGACATTGATTGATAGCACCGCACTCGGAAGCTAAAACAAGCAAAAGAAACGGTTAAGTGGCGCCGTCTGTAGATTGTTGTTGGTACTAAACCACCTATTAGGGATTTCTTTAAAATTACCATACATTTCTCATATAATTTTCAGTAGTGTTTTTGATTCGGAGTAGAAATAACCCAATAATTCCAAAATCTGAGAAAAAAATGTATATTATGGTCATTTTTATTGAAATTCCCCATGTTTGGTTAGTAACACGAACAATCTATAGACGGCGCCACTTAGCCGTTGCTTTTCTTAGCTACAAATGCCATAGATTCAAGCAGCATTTTTTTTTTTAAATTTGATTATGTCATTGGCGTACTGCTTACTTCCGTATAGGGGCCGCCGAGTGACTGAGTAAAATGTTTTTATTTTTATAAAATATATGGCTCGACGGAAAAATCTGAAACTTTTTTCCGTAGCTAAGGATGGTTATTCCTATCAATAGAAAAATCACCAAGCACTTTCAAAATAATCATCCATTCCCAATTCACGAATTCATCATAAATATTGATTTCAGGCGAGAACGGCTGTGAGACCCTTTGCTGCGGCCGTGGCTATAACACAGTACGCGCTGCGCAGGCGACGCAGTGTCGCTGCCGCTTCCACTGGTGCTGCCGCGTCAGCTGCGACACTTGCGTAGTCCGCACTGAGACTCATGTCTGCAAGTAGGCCGCCGTTACCTGAGTGATCATAACAAGTGATTTAGGACACTGTTAAACAAGCAATGCTAATGCCGCTGCTTTCATTGGAGCTGCTCTATCAGCTGAGACATCTACGTTGTGCGCACTGAGACTCATGTCTGCAAGAAGACCAGCGTTAGCTAAGTGACCCGCAACTAGTGATTTAGGACACTGTTGAACAAACGATGAGACTCTTTCAGCCGCGGCTATAGCAGACTTCGACTGGTGGTACCGCGTCAGCTGCAAATCCTGTGTAGTCCGCACTAAGACTCATGCCTGCAGGTAGACCAGCGTTAGCTAAGTGACCGGCAACGAGTGATTTAGGACACTGTTGAACAAACGATGAGACTCTTTCAGCCGGCGCTATAACACACGCGGTGCCGCTCCTTTACTGGTGCTGCTGCGTCAGCTGAGACATCTACGTTGTGACTGAGACTCACGTCTCCAAGTAGACCAAAGTTACCTGAGTGACCCGCAACAAGTGATTTAGGGCACTGTTGAACAAATGATGAGAATCTTTCAGCCGCCGCTATAACACACTTCGACTGGTGGTACCGCGTCAGCTGCAAACCTGTGTAGTCCGCACTGAGACTCAAGCCTGCAAGTAGACCGCCGTTACATAAATGACCAAGAACGAGTGATTTAGGTCACTTTTAAACAATCGATGTGAGATTCTATGCTATAGCCACTACTACAACACTAGTTCTGCCACATCAGCTGAGACAGGTTGTCGTGGTGTGCACTGAGACCATGTCTGCAAGTTGGCCGCTGTTACCCAAGTCGCCATGACGAGATTTAGAACACTGATGAACAAGCAATTTGAGAGGCTGCTGCAGCCACGGCTATAACCAACCGCCAACCACCACGCCAACCATAACCAGCCGCGTCAACTATTTCGTTTGCATCGAGACTCATGACGAGATTGAGGACACTGTTGAATAAGCGATGTGAGACCCTTGGCTATAAACGCTACAGTAACAGCTAAAATACTGGTGCTGCCGCGTCAGCTGCGACACCTGTGTAGTCCGCACTGAGACTCATGTCTGCAAGAAGACCGCCGTTTCCTGAGTCACCATGTCGAGATTTAAGACACTGTCGACGAAGGAAGCCAAAAGGAAACTAGACAATTGTGATCCACGAGCATATTCTTACATACCAAGTTTATTAAATACTCTTGCGCTAGACTCTAATACTAATATGACCTGACCTGTTCGATTTTTGGACATTATACGATGTCAGATGTCAAAATGTGGTCTAATATACGGTGTGTTACGAGCGAACTGGTGGAACATAGTACTGGTACTAAACGCAACCACGCCGTCTAGTGTCAATAGGCAACGTTTCAGTGACGTCACTAGCGCTCAACAGGTGGCGGCGACAGCCTTTGAGCATGACGCTTGTGAGTTAGAGAGAGAAAGAATTTGGAATTTCCTTATTTTAAAGGAGAACATTATCATAAATTGTAACGCCATCGATTATGAAATGTTACTAAGACCACTGATGTGTATTTTTAGCACCTTATTATGTAGGTATTCACTTGTTCATGTGTTATTAAAATGTTCTGGATTTTCTAAGGGAAGATTCAAAAGTTGTATCCAGTAAATCTAAAACTTTGAAATTATACTGCATTACAGGTAACATTAGACAAACATACTTTGTATAACTTTGTACAGCTTCAACCCTAGCCCTTGAGCAGAGTAGAGCGATGATGTCGAGGGATTCTCCTCCCCCCGCTAAGTTGCTTGCCGGCCCTTGGGGGGCGGTCAAGTATTACGTAAGCGCTTGAGGGGGGCGGGGGTCTTTGCTTTGCTTATTTTTGATGACATGGTGGGTGGGAGGGTCGATATGGTAATTACGTCAGCAGTTTCGATTCGAACTGCTCTGCTCACGAATCAATAAAAAACAGAATCCACTAAAAGAAAAATGCATATAGGTACCAATGATTACGTAAGTATGGGAGGGGGGGTAAGAGATTTGCTTAATTTTGCTGACAAGGGGTAGGGGGGTGTAAATAATTGTAAAAAATCTGCTTACGTAATACTTGAATGGCCCCTTGTCATCAGACGCGTTCATCCCTTACAGGCATATAAGCAGTGCTTGTAAGCATACGTAAATGTGCCCGACACGCTTCGTACCAATACGGGTTTTGTTGTCAATATGCCTACCCTCTGTCAGAACCCACTGCACGCCCCTGCTTGTCATCTGGCACCAAAGCAGCCGCACCACTTTGCTTCCCTAGGTCCAGTGGTCCTAGCTTTCAATACAATCAGAGTATCACGTATAGTAAAGATCAATGCTAAAGCCCTATACAGCTGTCATTTCCATGCAATTTTTGACGAAACACGAAATTCGAAATGACAGCTTAAGCTATATTGAATCTACCATGAGTGATATAATCTTTTGCTATTCTAGACGATATTCCTTTTTGAAATTGTTAACACTTAAATTGACATGGTTTTGGAGTCCTAAAATTCTATGTCAAAAAAATACAAATAATTAAGAAGCCTTGGACCATGTGCCCATTGTCAATTTAAGCATATACTGTTGTTATTTTTAAGACCGACACTTCATTCATTCATTCCCTACAAGACAAAACATTAGACTGTCTTTGTGTAATGTTATCTGGAATTAAGTATACCTCACTTTATTCTTAACATTATAAAATGTAAATATAACCACATCAACTTATAAATATCCACGTTTGCATTTGATATAAGACTCGACGGCTTTAAAATAGTATTTTTAAGTGTTTCTTAAATTATCCGAGTACTTAACTCGTCTTAAGACATTCCACATAATTTAAGCTTAACTTATTCACTTAACAATGCGATTTCGAATATAAAACTTTGACACATTTTAAATTGTATTTTTATTGCTCTTAATCCCTAGTTCTAAAGCAGGATTAATTTAAATGAAATTTTCGTGTTAACAGAGCCTCTAGTCACTAGAGTCTAGTGTATTTATAAGTCCTTAGACCTTAGCCTTCTCTATTGTCTTCTACAAGCCGTGCTATTACGTTTGGCAACGTCGCATTTTTACGCTTAGGTTCACAAGCGACGTTGCCAAACCGCTATAGCCATGTCGTAGCGGTTTGGCAACGTCGTAGTTTTACGCTTAGGTTCACAAGCGACGTTGCCAAACCGCTACAACACGGCTATAGCGGTTTGGCAACGTCGCTCGTGAACCTAAGCGTAAAAATGCGACGTTGCCAAACCTATAGCACGGCTTCTAGAAGACAATAGAAAGGGCTATCCTAGAACGCGTTCACGTAAACGTCTTAATTTCTATGAAAAAGTTGACAGCGCCATTTGCGGGTAGAGACAACAACGAATTATTTTTTTATGTGAAAAGTTACGCTGAGAGGGCGACAATATCGCTAAGTAAAATAACGTGACAGCTGGTTACAGATGGAAAAATCAAACTGCTGCTGCTATGAGTGGTGAAGGGGTAAAAGCACGCATCACGGTTTGATGAGGAACCAGGTTCGATTCCCGACCATAGCTTTAATTAATTTCCCCCTTAATGGCGGTCAGGTTTGGGCCAATGTCAGTTTAAATGGCAAGTGTGCCATTGATTCTGTCCACGCCAACGAGTAAGCAGCAGCAAGGAAATAATTTGGTAATTAAACCCCTTTTCAGCTGAACATACATGGAGACCATAGCATTACTTTTAAGAGAGATAGAGATCGCAGTAAAGTGACTTAACACTCGAGTTTAGTGACGATGGCTTGTCAAGAGCGAAAGGGTTCTTCTGTGGTACGTGACAAAGAGAATGCAACCACTACGTTTGTACATGAATCTGCCTCACTGTAAGTACATGAAAAATACTATTTATTTTGAAAACAAATTTGAGCCGTGGATTGCAAGACAATAACCGAAAACCTAAACACTTCCAAGTGGCATTTTCACATAATATCTGTTCGGGGACTTCCTTTTATCTTTTAAAACGACCTGCCACTATTTATGATAATAATTTAAATACATTTCTTCTTCTTTTTTAATTTGGCCCCATCGATCGATGCGATGATTTCAACAATATCAAAGTACAAAAATACAGTATTCAAAAATCTTGTGACAAAAATGTCGGCAACGTTGTACGGTAGAACACGGTCAAAAGACTCCTCCCCCTGTCGAGCTCTTAGCCAACGGATAACGATATCCCTCAGAATCTGCCAGGAAATCATTAACCGATGCCCAGGGTGCACCGGACCAAGCACTGCTCTTCCCCTCGGACGGATCCAAAAACGAACCGCAGCTCTTGACCACACGCGGAGGTAACCCGACTTGCACCCCATAAATGGATTTAAAGGAAAGGCTTTAGAAGTGAAAACACCATATTTGCTTGCAGAATCAAGTTTATTGAAACAAATATTTTGTGTTACCACATACAAAAAAATAAGGGCGGATATATAGAAGTCGCTTCCCGAAGAATATCTGCGTTTAAAAATTCTGGTCCTCGATCATTCCATTTTCTGAACAATGAAGAGTTATAACTTCCATGCTGGTCTGGGAGCAAAGGAAAAACATAGAATGTATCAAGTGCTTCACGTCCCGCGCAGGTGGTAAAAGCCCATCGAGGGAATGGGCGAAATTCTTAGGAATCATGTTATAGGCGATGCGGCTAGCCAACTCAATTTTGATTCCCCTTTCCACCTATGCGCCTACAATCGTGCTAAACGTGGCCTTTAGGTCCTGTTACCTCAGGCTCTGTCTACCTCGTAAAGGAGATAGACGTGATTTGTGTAAGTATGTAAAGAGTTACACACACGTACATTATGTGCCAGGAAAGTACGTAGGTTCAAAGTTACACACGAATTAACTTCACTAACTAACGTATCGAGTTCTGTCAAAAGGACAGAATGGCGTACTTTGAACGGATTTGACTCGTTAAAAGTTGCCGCCAAAGAGTTCGATCTGTCGAACCATTTGCATGGATTTAAACTTATAATTGGGTAGAAGTTGCCTTCCGCTTTGAATGACTAGCTACCTACTCTCGTAAGCACCTACATAAATAAAAATGAATCTTCGAAATGTATGTACGCGCATAAATTCCGAACGACTGCACCAAGTTGGGTTATGGTTATTGGGTTGGGTTGGGTTGGGGTTGGGGTGGGTTGGGTTGGGTTGGGTGTTTATCGTTAGGACAAGGTTTGCTACTCATCTATTTAAGCGTAGCCAAGTAGATATTAAGTTCCTAAATTTATATGTACATAAATTAAATCATGTATTTATTCCCTTACCTACGGGGTAGACAGCCATGGTAACAAGATCTAAAGGCCACGTTTAGCATGATTTGGAGTTGGAAAGGGGAATCAAAATAGTGATGGATTGGTAGCCGCATATCCTTGATGAGTTTTTACCATGCGCGGGAGGAGGTACATTCTGTTTTCCCTAAATTTACAAAAATTAAAAAGTCACAATGTTTGCTCGAATAAAATAACCAAATATAATAAATCATGAAAATTCAAAGGCAACCGAATCTCGCGTCGTAAATCAAGTTAAACAAATTGCTGTAAACGTTTGTAATGTGGAGCGTGTGAATTTGCATGAAAACCTCGTTTGCCGCTATCGAATGGCTTGTTTGTTTTAAACGGCATTTACTACGTCGGAATTGTCCGTTTGATGCATTCTGTTAACTTAAATTGTTGTTTTAAATGCATGAAATTGTGTCGTTTATGAAAACTGGGGTAATACAAAATTGTATTCTGGAAGTTCGTGTCGTGGTATCCCTTTCATTCTCGAATTAATGACTATTAGTAAGAGTGGGGCGCCACCTAACGAATTTAGAAAATCGTATTTCACAGTATAAGGGCTAACGAGGTTCGAATACGACGTGGATAGGCTTGCAGGAACCTTTGAAAATTTTCGTCGGTAATTTAAAAAGCAAAAATTATTAAAAAAAAATTAAATGACGTCCCTCAAAATGCTATTAATTTTTGAAAAGGTATTTGACCAGATTTGTTTTAAGAATTAATTATTTTTTCTAGGTTTCGAGTATTTCAAACTGAGGGGCCAGATTTTTGAAATCAGGTCAATCAAAAGTACCTTTTGAAAGTGATCAAAAATTTGTGCTGCTAGCAACCTACCTACTTAGATTCCATTTTCCATCTATACGCCCACAATCTTGCTAAACGTAGCCTGTAAGTCGTCACCTTGGGCTCTGTCTACCCCGTAAGGGATAAAGAAGTGATTTGTGTAATAGTGTGGAAGAAAATTACTTACCGCTTTAATACAACTCAATTTGGTCAAAATCTGACTTGTACCCCTTTCCATTATCATAGAGCCACAATCTTGTCAACTGATCAAACTTTCTTAGCAATACAGTTTTTCACTACTTGGAATATTTTTTTATTACTAGCGACATCTATTATCGAAGAGCCAGCGTGGACAAAACGATGTAATTTCACAAGTTTTGCTACTCGTCGATAGAGAGCAGTCAAAGCAAAGTGCTTAATGAAACTGACAGTTCGTATGCGCTCCGTTCCATTGAACACAAACATAATCGAATTGAAAATTGAAAACAGACTTGCATATTTTTATATTTTTAACTGTTCAAAACGTTTGTAAATTGCTCTTAAATATTATAAATTTCAATATTGTATTCGGTTGCTACAGAATTCGCAATGTAACATTTTTTTAAATAATTTTACAGTAGATTCTGAACAATCTAGTGTACCCTGTTGCGTGAATCGGAACTCTACTGTCTGTTGTGGCGTCTAGTTTCGAGTTATAATCGTATTATGTTTAAGTATTAAATAAGCCTACAAACTAAAATTGACTGACGAAAACTCGTCGAAAATGCCGAAACCTACATGTATACAATGCAAAACTGACGACTCCCTCCTCTGGCGAAGCGCGGAAAATGGCCAAATCTGCAATGAATGTCACCTAACCAAAACAGCTCTCAAGGAAGGTAGCCCGACTTTTACATTCAAAACTGAGGTGGAAGTGACTCGGGAGGATGAGAAAGAGCCAGAGGTTAAGACAGAGAAGGCTGAGGGTGAAACTACGCCAGCTAAGGCCACAGGGAAGGGCACTAGAAAGAGTACGAGGTCCACTAGATACAAACCTAAGACTCCCGCTTCTGTAGCCCCAAAAAATACAGCTCCTCGTGGAAGAGGAAGGCGAAGCATCTTTAAAAGGCAGCCATTGAAGGCTCCTACAGCTACTGCTACAGTTGTGACAAGTGATTCCGTGTTTTATAAGGTTGGTGTAAGATGTTTTGTTTCTTTAATGATAATTGTTTGTAACAATGGTTAACCTACGCAACGTTTGTTTCGTGGTCAAATATCGAGGCAGTTGAGAAAAAAGATTGTAAGTTTCTTAAATTGTTTAAGAACAGTTAACAAGCTAATTTAATTTAGAAATTTCAAACTTGTTTGGTGTTTAACTAAAAATGCGAGTGTTTTGTTCATTAAATGTATTATTTAGCTGCCGGAATGAATCATTATAGGGTACCAGTCTGTCAGTGAGTCCTATGGCTCTCTTACTAATTAATTATCGCAATTTACGATGCAACATATAAATATGTCTAACACACAAATTTCCATTTCCAGGGTAACTACATGCAAGTTGGTGACATAGTGTCCATGATTGACCTTGACGGGGGGACGTACTACGCACAAATCAGGGGCTTTATGACGGACCAGTATTGCGAGAAGAGCGCCGTGGTCACGTGGCTGCTACCGACTAAAGCCAGCCCTCCACCGGAGAGCGGGTTCGATCCCGCTACCTATATTATTGGTAAGTATAAGACACTCAATATTTTAGTACTGTCTATGTGTACAAGAGATTATGTGTGTGTAAAAGTAAAAATGCTTTTTCTGTCATAGCTGCTAATTGCTATGACTTAACATAATTGTTAATACAACTTGTATTTGTCGTAAAATATCTTGATAATAGTACCTAGGCTTCAGTGGCGTAGCTTGGTAACCAAGAGCCCTGGTGCAAATAAAAAAATGGGGCCCCACTACTATCTAAACTGGTGATGTTTTAATAATAATAGTTCGATCGAGCCTTTCTGGTAAGGATTCGAGGGCCCTCTGAGCTTGAGGGCCCCGGGGCACTGCCTCGCCTAGTCCCTAGGTGGCTACGCCACTGCTAGGCTTAATCTAGTTAATTTTGAGATAAGTATATTCAGGTTATAATTAGTTTTAGGAATCAAACAAAGAACCACAGATAGTTTTGAAACTTGACTACAAATACATGAGCAATCTGGACATCCTATTTTAATAAATATAATAACTATGTTGATAGGTATTTCATAAGAGTTTTGTATCAAAAATTATTAATAGGTACTTTGTTACAGGACCAGAGGAAGAACTAGCCAGAAAATTAGAAGTAATGGAATTTGTGATGCATGCTCCTTCTGACTACTACAAAGCTAGCAACAGCCCCTACCCGCTGACTGACAATGAAGTTAACAATTATAACGGATACATTTGGACCTCACTTGAACCTAAGGATAGGTCATAGGTTAATTATAATAAAATTTAAGCTTTTAATATATGTTTTATTTCATTACAAAGAACCAGTGAGGACAGTGTAATGTATTGGATCATTTGGATCTAGCATGGGGACATTTATATCCATAATTATTTACATGTCCAAGTAATAGTAGTCGTATAGGTCTAAGTTATAAAAAATAATCTGCTGACAAACCGCTAGCATAATATGGGCAATATGGGCATGACGATCTTCGTTCGACCCTATCAAACAAAGGAAAAAAATGCATTTTGATTTATGTTGTCACATATTCTTTAAACATTTTAATTGTAGAGATAAATAACAAAAAAATTAGTATTCCAAAGTTTTACAATGCGTGTTTAGTGCTACTACAAATTAATCAAGCAGAAAAATTTTGGGGCTAAAATAAAAGTAACTAAACGCAACTGACATTGACAGTTAAAAAAACTGTTCTGCCTGCTTGCTATTGCTTGCTATTGTTGTACGCGGCGCCGCTATTCCCAAATTTGTGAAAACCTCAGAAGCAATACGAAAAACAGCATTTTCTATAAAAGTGCATTCACAAATATCTCAAAATGAGTCGCAAGGAAGCACTATCATCTTTTATCCAACAAATCCACGGGCGCCCTGTTGTTGTGAAACTAAACAGCGGTGTTGATTACAGAGGTATTGGGCTTTATTACTAATATTTGACTATATTTACCGCCTTAATTGGGTTTTCTTTACATACTTTTAATGAATTACATACTTAATAGAAAATACTGCCGAGTTTTTTACCCTTACTGCACAAAAAATTTCGACAATGAATACCGTTGTTTTCCTATTTTTTTTAATAAATTTGTTTTTTTTAGGTTAAATAAAACATGAAAATTAAATAGAGACTTGTCTCTTCATACCTGTAGCTATAATCAACTAGCAAATACGACATTACTAAAGATATATTATATTTTTTTGAGGTTATAATTGACATTGAACAAAAAAAATCTTTTTCTGCGATGCTAATAGCTTTTTAACTCAATTTTCAGGTGTGTTGGCTTGTCTAGATGGCTACATGAACATAGCGTTAGAACAAACAGAGGAATATGTCAACGGTCAACTGAAAAACAAGTATGGAGATGCTTTCATCCGAGGCAATAATGTTCTGTATATAAGCACTCAGAAACGAAGAATATAGTCGTAAGCTACAGATAAGCTAGTGTTTAAGGGTAAAATAAAGCAAAGTTTTAATAGATCTGTTTGTTTATTATATTACAAGCTGCTGTCTGTGATGTCGTTCGCGCAGCATTCAATATAGCCTATAACACAAATAATGTGGCTTTGTATCGGTAAAAGTATTTGCAAATCGGTTCAGTAGATTACCCCCTACAACCTCACAAACTCACAAACATTACCTCTTTATAATATTAATTATAGATTAATATCTCAAGTAGTAATCATTTAATTGCTCTATGCCGACCGTAACTAGGTACTCAAAATGAAACCATTGTTAATAAAATAAATATAATTTAATTCCGTCTTCAAACATCATCTGCATCAGTGCCATAAGTATAGTAAAACTTCACATCATTGTAAATCTGCAACAAAGGAATATATACTTAAAAAATTAAAAAAAAATGTTGCAAACTTCTTTTTGGCTGACTGTACATTGATTGTGTTATACTTACTTACTTACTTACTTACTGATTGTGTTATCAACAAAGTTCTATACCTATTCATGTACACTCAAAGCATTTGATTCCTGACCCACCATACAAAATTCTCACAGGAAATGTTGCATGATTAAGCTTGTGCTTGCATAAATCATCCATATATACACAATCATTCACTGGAACGCGCAGGTAAAGCTAATTACATATACTTAAATTACAAACAAAGCATATACATATATAGCTTTGTGTCTTACCTTATCCTTAGGATATCCTTTGGGCGCTCTCCCTTTACCCAAGACATCTATTAACTTCTCCCCTCTGTACCCAAACTGCCTCTCATACTCCCCCCTATTACCCCTCCCCCCATCGGGGTCAAACGTCACATCCACCTTATAATTCAAGATCCTAGGGTTAAAAAGGGGCGCCCAAAAACTAGAATACAGCACACTTTCACAAATCACTAGGGTTGTCAAAAATTGTACTTTCATCAACATATTTTATCACTTTCTTTTAAAATTACGAGACAAGCTAGAAACTCGACAATTTAAAAAAACACGGAAAGACTGAGGCACGATTTTTTCAGCGCATCACTCGAAATAAAAATTGATAAAATAAAATTTTGGACTGATAATAATTATTTAACAATAATAAATTGGAGCTGTAATTTTCTTCTGCCCTACACGCATTTCTAAGCGTAATTTTTCACCTTTTTCGAACAGTACTTTCGAGCGATATCTATGTTTCAAAAATTGGGCCCCTAAAACAATATGGCAGCGCCTTAAAATCTTAGCGCTTGTGTAAGACTGAGTTCTCTAAACTGATGATTACGAATGATGGGATGTGTTTATGATCGCGAGTCGGTACATAAGACTGTTTGATGAGTTAACATGATTCAAGGTTCTGTCATGGCTCAGTTGTATTTAAGGTGCATATTGGTTTTACAGAATACACACATTAGCTAAACGTTCGGTCGGCGAAAAGGTTAAACGTCTTAATTATTATTATCTAATTGGCAGCGCCACTTGCCCATATCGCCAGCTAAATGTTTTCATTATAGATATCGAAATAGACAGGTAGGTAGGTAGAATCGACAACGTAAAAGAGAAAACTTAGGGACACTAAGACTTCTGAGATATGCCCCTTAACATACATTTTTATACCATTCCTTGCTAGGTTGAGGCTGTTTAGCTATATATTATGTTTATAAATTGCAAACACAGGTTAAGGACAACTATGTTGCGCCACCAAGTGGAGTAGGCATTCAATAAAACACAAGTTTCTTAATAAAATAAAATGTTTATTGAATCACAATAACTGGTTACTTAATTATAAAAAGATGCGGCTATGATTTTGTGATTGTTTGATGGAAAAAGGCAAAGGAGTCGATGAAATTTTAACAAGCCCTTCATTTAGCTGTACCTACTGTAACAGTTTTGTAGAACTACCTACTTACAGATTTTTTCTGAAATATTTTAGCTGGGGCCCAATTTTTGAATGGACATGTTCATCAAAGTTTTGACTAGTTCACAAGATTAATGAGAGCTGTGATTGTCTTCTATGCTACTCGTATTTCAAATTCAGCGCAATTTGTCACCACTTTCGAGTGGTATTTTAATTTTCATACATGTGCTTCCAAAAATCGGGCCCCATATTCCGGATCAATTTTAAGAGTCCCTTTATAATTAATGGGATACTTTAAAATATTCAGCGGCAAAAGATTTGGCCCACGCGTCATTTAGGCAATTTTGTATGGACATACATGCATAAATCACTTTATCTCTTACGGGGTAGACAGTACCTAAGGTAACGAGACCTAATTGCCACATTTAGCATGATTGTGGGCGTATTGGTGGAAAGGGGAATCAAGTGATGGGTTGCTAGCCGCATCGCCTGTAACACGATTCCTGAGATTTTCGCCCTTTCCCTCTATTGCCTTTTACCATGTGCGCGGGAAGAGAAGCAACTGGTACATTCTATGATTTTACTTCGCTCCTGTATGGAGACTAGGCCAAATTTTGTGCTGCTGAATAGGTATAGAATAGGTTCATATATTCTATAGGCAACTGATCACCTTTACCCCTATATATTATAATCCGCAACGATATTTAAATGTCATTTCCCAACATAAGTAAGAGTGAGAGCGAGTGTGACACGAACTACGAATTTTGGAATAACCCCCAAGTGTTGCCAAGCCAGAATACTAAGGTTGTGATGCAACAGTCTCATTAGTGAAAATCCAGCCTAAAATAATAATTGTTTCACCTAAAAATTTACAATAATCAGTGGATCCCTTCCAAGGGCGAGTAAGACTTGTATTGATATAACTCTGGTCCTCCGTAGCCGTATAGCAATTTCCCTTTGCCATTTTCATCGTAGTACGGGTATCGGTATTTTGGTCTGGAAAAAAAAGTGTGACGCTTTTTAAATGTTCAATAATTGTTTCGGTCTTTAACCGTTTCTGAGTTGAATTAGGTAAAGTCAAGCCAATGAGGGGTCTATCATGAAGTCTACCCAGTGGCCACCGCGGTCGTTACTTTATTAATCCGTGACTTCCCTCTATGACCAGAAGGGACGCGTGTGACACTTAGTAGACAACGTATACATCTTGGGAGGCTTGGGAGAACCCGATAATAACCCCCTGTTGCCTCGAACTCGGGGATACAAAAAGCACTGACTACAAGTAAAAAGGTACAGTAGGTTTTTTTTTTTTTTTTATATGAATAGGAAGGCAAACGAGCAAGTGGGTCACCTGATGGTAAGTGATCACCACTGCCCATAGACACCCGCAACCCCGGAGGGATTGCATATGCGTTGCCAACCTAGAGGACTAAGATGCAATGCCTCTTGTGCCCGTAATTTCCCCGGCTGTCTTGTCTTACTCTCCATACTGGAACACAGCAGTGCAAGCACTGCTACTTAGCGGCAGGATTAGCGAGTAAGATGGTGGTAGCGATCCTGACGGACCTTGCACAAGGCCCTACCACCCGCAAAATTTTGTGAAATCCCATTGGGTTTACTTTTCTTACAAAAAAAAATTTATATTGTAGTTACTTAGTATCGGGTATACTGACCTTTCAAAATACTGGAAATTGGGTGCCCTCGGCTGAGGTACTGTGGAATCCGCAGTAATTAATATACTTAGTACAACCACCAACTGAAAACAAGAAAACAATTTGGTATAAACTTTTTTTTTTCTATTTTAAAAAATTCCCACAATTTTCTCTCAATATGTTTTTTTACCACAAACGAATATCGCAGGCGCAAAAGGCTCCGTCGAAGGTATATCGCAGTCAATAATAAAAATATTTCATAAATTTCGCGAATGGGTAATTTTTCGTCTAGTAAAAAATAACCTTACCTACAGAAAATTTACATGTTGATAAAAAAATATTGGGAAATTTTGCGAATGGAAAAATCTATCGCCACATTCTCCCAGAATGGGGTAAATTATGTTTTTTAGTGGGTACAGATGGAACAGAGAAGTCATTTCCTCCTTTAAGATATCCATTGCGTGCTATGACTTTGCTCTTCCCTAATAAGCTACCCCTAACAATGCAAAAACACGCAATCGAGTGCGAAATAGACTTGCGAGCTTGATTTTTACCTTGGTAGCCTTTTCAGGGTTTAATCTTGTATCAAAACAAATCAATGTTTTAGTTTGAAACATTCGTATTGCATTTTTTATTGCTTGAGATAAATCGCGTCGCACGAATTAGCATCGCATCACGAATTCCTGCACGCTGCCTTGCGATTTTTTGCATCACGAAACAGTGCCATCTATTGTTGAGTAGTTGAACCATAAAATATAATATCACCAAAAAACTACAGATGGTGTTTTGATTGATATCAACGAGAAAGTTGTTTAACCTACTTTAAGAATAACAGCGCCGAGATAACAACGATGACCTCGAGTGTGTTACAAAACTTTATTCTAGTAAAGGAACATTGAAAAAAAAATTGACATACACATGACCGTTTTATTACCATAACAGCAGAAAAGAAGACACGATCTATGTGTAGACGTGAATATCGATCGATATGCTGGGTCCATGAAGCGTTAAAAGTACCTACTTAGCCGAAAATAAAATACTTTTATTAACGACAAGTTTCAAATTAGATGAAATAATATTTATATTTCTTATTCTGTATGCCAAACACATTTTTACAAGCTTTAGTTTAACTATTTTAACTTGTCGTCCCTTAGTTAAGTATTTGCGAAATGAATCTTGTACTTAAATAAAATTTGGTCCTCACACATAAAAAAATCGACAACTTGAAGTTGCGCAAATCGATTCAAATATTTTTTATCATCGAACTTTAGAATATAAACTTAAACGTTGTGTTGACCTTCATTATCTAGGTAGGTCCATCATATGATGATATGACCCCAAAACTTATTTCATAACACAATCAACTGAAACATTTACTTAAAAACTAATAATTAAAAAAAAAACAACTTACCACAAACAATAAAGTCTTTAGGCACTCCATGTTTTCTTCTATAAAACTCCCGCCTAATCACTTGTCAAAATTGAAAAAATAAAAACAGACCACGGCACAATGCATACAGCCAGCGTACGTGCGATGTCCAACGTAGCGTTTACAAAACTGAGGGGAGAGGGTAATGGGCTCTAGAAAGAATGGTGGTCACCTACTTAGTAAACCTGTCGCGTAAAATTCTACAATAGCATTGGATTTGTCCGTTACTTGCGAAATAATTACGAAAATGTCATAAGTATTAATGAAATTGGTTAACAAAATTACTTTATTAATTACGCACCGCATTTTCACTAGGTAACAACTATTTTTAATTTTTATTTAATTATGTATCAGGCTGGAAACATTCAGCCTATGCAGTCTAATTTTTTCATACAAAAATTGAATTGTCTAGGTGAGAATGTAATTTTATCAAACTGCAGAAAATGAACAAGAACAAGAAGTGAAAGTATGCAGTACCGTAATACACTCTGCGCTGCTCACTCTTAAACTATTCATTTTCTATCTCCGTCACTCTTAATAGCTATGCATCGTTACACAGCCATGACATAACTTTGGTATAGTGATGCAAGTACGGTCAAAGAAAACTATACTGTACAGTCGTAATTAATTCAAGAGGATCGCGTTACGATTTAATTATTGTAAAATTCATGCGATGATCATTATATTCCTTTGTTATGTTAATGAGGCTAAGTCTATAAAACATAATTCAATATAAGTATAATATGTTTAACGTCTAATAACAAAAAAAAATTAAAATTAATTAATTTAAGCAATTAACGCTCATTGGGGCAATATTGACTCGTGACTATCAAATTCTGGGTATTTTCCTAAAATTTCTAAGTCTTCAATTTTAAAAAAAAATATCACATTTCGGCTAAGACATACATATATGGATAAAAATGTTCAAAAATACCTCGGCTATCATCCCCTTAAAGCTTTGTATCTAGCTACCAAACACCCTGTATAATGTTTAATCTTGTTATAGAACGTAAATAGGAATCATGTTATAGGCGATGCGGCTAGCAACCCATCACTATTCTGATTCCCCTTTCCACTTATACATATAAAGACGTCCACTGTTGAACAATTTTTTTTCTGGATAAGGCCAGTAACATAAAAACAAACGAGCGTTAAGTTACAAGCTTAATAACCTTTTGTAGATGGTTTAGGATTATAAAAGGTTAAAATTGCATTCAATAAATACATAGACATTCATTTCACATTTCATTTATTTATCACATTTTGTAAAAGTAACAAATATGTAAACGCTATTGCTATTTTACATCAACAACTACCTTCTAACTTACAATAATGAGGCGTACTAAATGACAAAATATTTCACCTCTAAGATGAATATTACACATATTTAACCAAAATAAATATCGAGATAGGATAATGAAAAGAAGTTAGTTCATAAAATAGGTATCAGTTTTATTTCGATTAGATAGTATCAGAAGTATTTGGTTATTTGCTCTTGAAAAGACATACTGGGCTCTCATTGGCCGTTACATGCAAACACTGCGCCGTTATTGGCTGAAGCCAAGATTCGAATTAACCAATAAGCAACGTCAGTCTCGTCAAGTTGTTGATTTTAAGTTTGTAATAAAAATTGCTGCCACAGCTTTAAGTGACTAGATATCACACGTAGAAAATTAAGCAACATCATCCAATTTTACCTAAAGGTAAATAACGCTAAGAAATAATATACAAATACTACATTAAATAACTAATTAAGTTTGTAAAAATGCAATATACTGTTAACAGTAACTAACTACTTAAAAAGTAAATGGACTTCATGTAGAAACTATTAATATGTAACAATATTGCTAAATTAATGAAGCAAAAAGTTTAAAGTAACAGGTACATTTTAATTTTATTTTTTTTATTGCTAAGATTTTCGCCCATTTTTTTTTTATTTTTGATTTTTACTTTTATATAAATTTCAACCCCATAATGAGCATTATAATATCTTCAGTTAACTGGATTCTTAACCTATTTAAAAAAAATCGAATGTTATGAAAGTATTTGGGCGTTTTTCAAAAAAACTCCGCATGAGGAAAAAATGTTTTCCAGAATTTAAATATTTTGGGTTCTTCTTAATCAGAATCGTTTACCCTATCAAATCTCATACAAGAAAAAATATGTCCTAGATTTTGCAATTGTTTTTTTTCCTGTTCGTCACGTTCCATACATACCTATATGAAAAAAAGTGACGAACTGCAATGGAATTTTTGGGACACATTTTTTCATGCATAAGGATCGATAGGGTAAACGATTCTGAGTAAGAAAAATCAAAAATAGTTAAATTCTGGAAGAAATGATCATGTGGTTTTTTTTTTGGAAAACGCTCGTTTACTCGTCGTAGTTTCTTAACCTAGACTAACCTGGGGCCTGGGGACGTCATAATGCGATTCAATTCCGATTCAGTTTAGGTTTACTCGTCAGATACATACTAAAAATGACAGCTAAAACCTGAACTGAGTCGCCATTGAATCGCATTAAGACGTCATGGTAAAGCCCCTGTACTTATGTTTAACCATTTAAACAAGCACAGGAGAAATAGTTGGAATCAGAAACGTACACGGTTCATGAGGGCAAGTTTAAAATTCTAATCAAATTATTAAAATTTGACCAATATTTGAATTTAAGTCACAAATATATTTATTTAGTAATAGACCGTTCAATTAGTCTAAAAGTAAGTAGCGTCAAAGCATTTCATACTCGAAGCTTTTTCAATTATAATTGTATAGTAAAAGTTTAAAGTCAATTCGCAAAAGGTTAAATTCATCCCTAGCTTCTACAATCCACGGAGTCATTATTTGCTAAAAAGTATGTTCCAAGTTAAATAAATAGAGTAACTACTAGTTACAATATTTTCAACACACATCAGCACTTTGTAATGTTTTATAGTGAAACAGTAGAAATAAAATAAATACACTACATAGTATAATTTCAAAATTTTTGTAACAAAAAGCGCCTCCATGGCAGCTCAAGTCTACTTCAACTTTTTAAAAGGTTAAAACACATTTAACCTTTCATCAAATTCATAAAATTTATATGTTATATTTAACATGACAGCTCGCTATAACTTCTCAGCACTACAGATACCGTCGGCCCAATAAGTGGCCCATCAATTTTCATCCCACTTCCTACCAAACAAAAACTTAAGTCGAACTGTCAAAGCACGTCTGCGACATTATATTTTATGACGTACAAAGGATTCAACCTTAAGGTGGCTGACCGCATATTTGCCCGATGGTACAACTCTTTAGAACTATACGTAGGTAACTAAAGTTCTGATTTAGTTAAGTGGCGCACTGACAGTAGTGTCCGACAATGGCACACAGCAAAGCTATTCGGTAAGCAGGATAGATACGGCGCGAGTGTGCGTAGGTGCTTACCTAATTATATTGCCGTGTGTACCAAATTCAACAGTTTCAACACTCATTCATTCAGCAAGCACTCAAATCCTGCTGAGAGGCCAAACGTCATTTGCTCTGAACAACACCCATGATCTGGCTTTGGTAATCGACAAAATCCATTACCTTCTGTGCAATGCTCCGTTTTCTAACCAACATGGCTGCCGCTTGTTCGAATTTGTGCTGGTTCCTTCTTATATAAGCTTGGGTGTCGATTACTAGGTTGTTCAGTTTCTGGGGGTCGATCTCGTCCATTGCGCATTCGTCCATGAGGGGAGGGTTGAAACGGTAGTAGCTGCCTGGCGGTAGCAAATCGTTGAGGACTAAATGTGTACCTGTAAAGGAAACATCCCCATAAAATAGGCGTTTTTACCGAATAATTTGTGTACATAATTATTTAATAAGTATTTTTTACATGTATTAGAGGTTTAGTAGAAATCCTGTGTATTTCGTTTGAAAAAAAAAATAAGAAAAAAAGTTTCTTGGCACCGATGGCCTTTCGGAAAACGTTGGAATTAGACTTAATAGAAAGTGACATGCAATGTAAAATACACCTTCATCTAACAAAACAATGAAAGTGGCTAAAAGGTTAAGACACCGAAGCCGCTTGGCGGTTAAAAGGTTAAGATTACGTCACAGTGTAAGTATAACAAAAACAAACCTTCAGTGTCTGTAGCAGAGTCCAAAATCTTGTTAAACTTGTCCTTCCAACTTGTACCGGGGGCTTCTTTCTGCAGGCCTCTGCTTAATAAGTGATAGTCCATATGCTTGTTCAAGGCCTTGCCTGTGCCTACAGAGATTACGGTGCCATTTTTAAGTGCTTTCGCACCAAATAGCAGTTTAGCTTCGTGCAAGCCGACGCCTGTTGGATTGTTTACCATTATACCGCCATCCTGTGGACAACGGGTTCAAGTTATAGAGTAGTCTTTGAACGTTTAGAGAGAGAACGAGAGTAGCTTTCTTGATAAAATTTTGGCATTAAAAGTTTATTTTATTAATGTTAGTTTTATTTTTATTTGCCCAATGAATTTTTAAATGTAATTTTAAATGTGGTAATCGGTTAAAAATTCAATTTTACTCAAAAACGAGTTCATACATACATTAATATTCGTACCGTCACACTTCTTTCCCACAGGCGTAGGCAGACATTACTTTGTTCACTTGCTACGATCCTGACGTACAGTTCAGTTAACCTTCCACCCATCTTTTTTACGTGACCAAACCAACTAAGTAAATCATTTTTTTATGCGCTACTGCCAGCAGGCAGTGGCATAACTATAGGGTGGCAAGGGTCCCGAACTGGCTCGGTTTAGAGCACAGAAGGAACGCTGATGCACTTCTTCATATTGAGGAAGGAGTCTGACGAATTTGCCGCGGGCCCCAGACGTTGTAGTTACGCCACTGCCAGCAGGATTATTAAGGACCTGATGCAGAAGGTTGTTGTGCCGGAACTCGTCGAAGTACGTGGGCGCGGCCGCGGAGGCTCGCACGGCGTGCCACAGCGGCGCGCGCGCCGTGCCCGGGAACGCGCTGCGCACGCGGAACCCGCACTCGTACGAGCGGAACAGGAACGGGGAGAGGCGCGAGCCCGCGTTCACCACGCACGACACCAGCGCCATCTGGACATATACACTAATCACGTCTTCATCCCCACAGAACAAGGAGACAATAGGAGTGCAATAAGTCGCATTCGCAAGGGAAACGGGTTGCGGGTTGGTCGGGTTGCGGGTGGTAGGGCCTTGTGCAAGGTCCGTCCGGATCGCTACCACCATCTTACTCGCTAATCCTGCCGCTAAGTAGCAGTGCTTGCACTGCTGTGTTCCGGTGTGGAGAGTAAGACAGCCGGGGAAATTACGGGCACAAGAGGCATTTCATCTTAGTCCTCTAGGTTGGCAACGCATCTGCAATCCCTCCGAGGTTGCGGGTGTCTATGGGCAGTGGTGATCACTAACCATCAGGTGACCCACTTGCTCGTTTGCCTTCCTATTCATATAAAAAAAAAAAAAAAACCGGTGTCGCCAAACTCTCACATCGACAGTTTACTCCTACCTTAAAATCTTGGCAATTATTGGTCGTAGCTTTTCTGTTATAAAAATGTATAATTTGAACTATTTCTACTACCCACATAACATTGCTTAAAGTCCATTGTACAGGTATATAAATACCATCTAGCGGAAAGTAGCCAAAATATAAGTCTGAAAATGTCAGTTGTCTAAATAATAGTTTAGACATGACAGATTTCATTTTTGCACGTTCGTAATTGGTATAAACTTAACGTGACAAAAATATTTAACCTTTTCGCCGCCGTATAGGCTTGATATACCATTGCATACCAGTGCATTGTAAAATGCACCTTCCTTTGACTATTATATAAGTTGAGTTACGAGTATCACAAGATCTGCTTGGTGGCGAAAAGGTTAAAAAAAATAAAAAATGTAAATGTTTTTTCTTAGCATTGAAACTTATCAAGTGGCGACCGGATTCAGGTTACAAAACTATTTACTTGGTGTTGCCAGCCTAGAGGGCTAAGATAGAATACTTCATGTGCCAGTAACTTCACCGGCTGTCTTACTCTCCACGCCTGAACACAGCATCGCAAGCACTACTGCCGATCCAAACGAACCTTGCACGAGTTCCTAGCAACCGCAATAACACCCAATTCAAATAAAATTATTAAAAAAAAACTACTATGTTATTAAATAACTTACCTTAGGTGTATCATGCCTATTGCATTCGGACAGCGTGCAGCCACCGAGATTTTTCTGTAGAAGTTTCTCCCATGCATCTGTGTCATAGTATGAATGTGACCATACCAATCTAGAAGTACCTGAAAGGTACAACAACAAAATATAAATAATTTTCTTAGCCAGCCCAAAAGGTGGCACAATGTGTCTTAGAATATTTCTGGAATATTTTAGCAAGGATGGAGTCGTTTTAAAAAAAATGTACATAGCTAAGGACTTAATCACAACAAAAATTAATTGATTTATTTGTGTTACGACCGTTTCACCTTTATTACATTGAACAAGGGTGAAAAAGTCGTAACACAAAGGTGCTAATGGTTGCGAAAAGGTTAAGAGATAAGTTCGCCTATGTACATCTGTTTATCTCATTACCTGTAACATTAATGTGCTTTATACATGTACAATAAAGAGTTATACATACATGCCTACACACATAATATTATTTCTTATACATACATACACAAATCACGTCTTTATCCCTTACGGGGTAGACAGAGCCTAAGGCAACAGGTACCTACAGGCCACATATAGTATGATTGTGGGCGTATAGGTGGAAAATGGAATCAAAATAGTGATGGGTTGCTAGCCGCATCGCCTAAACATGATTCCTATTATTTTCGCCCATTCCCTCGATGGGCTTTTACCATCTGCGCGAGTAGGGAACCAACTGGTACATTCTATGTTTTTCCTTTGCTCCCAGACCAGCATGGAAGACATTAATATTATTTCTTAACTTTAAAAAACTACTAGTTAAAAAGTGTGACCGATTTGACGCTAAATGACTTACCACCAATGATAGAAGTGTTCCCGAACATTTCTTTGGAGAGAGTCATATACATCTGATTGGCAGTCTCCAGCGTGCCAACGCCGCCACCTAACAAATAAACATATTATTATTTAATGAGGGATTTCTTTCAAAATATCGCTAGATAGCGTACTACGTGTACACACGGCAATATAATCAGGTAAGCACCTACGCACGCTCGCGCCGTAACTATCCTGCTTACCGAATAGCTTTGCTGTGTGTACATATGTGCACCAAAATTTCAAGTCAATTATGTTATACTCTTTTTGACATTTAAAAAAAGGTAAATCTTGACGTGACTTTTTATAGAAAAATACTTCTTTTAAATAAATAACGGCAAGTTACAATTTTAAACCTCTGAAACGTCGTGATTTGCTTTGTTGTGGTTTTGTATGTTTCAGTTACCGATTTATAAAAAGTGTTTTTCAGAAAAAAGACATTTCAAGATGGTTTGTTTTGTTTTTAAATGTCAAAAAACGAAGTCATAGCAGTGGATCAAATTGAACTCGCAAGATTTGACCCAAAAAAGTTTGTAAATATCAGTTATTTATTCAGACAAAGATCCATTTATTATTAGTTAGTTACTTACGACTAGTGTCCGACCGAAACACGATTTTTAGCCGAAACCGAAACCGAAACCGAATATTCGGTTTTTTTCTGATTTCGGCCGAAACCGAAACCGAAACCGAAATTTTTGAAGACGTATCAAAATATTCAAAATTACTGTACAAATCGTAAGGAAAAGGTTATTGCAAGGATTTCTTATTTGAGAACGTTTCTTTTGTTGTTAAACAAAATAAAAAACGTTTATTTTTAATGAAAATAGATATAGGTACATGAAACTACCGTGAGACTTGAATCATAATTACACAAACGGATAACTCACGTATAAAAAGTCGTGTGATGCTCGACATGTTTCGGACTATTTTGTAGTCCTTCCTGGAGCTTAGAGTACATTTTTCAATTTGTACTTTTACTTTACGCGCCCGAATTAAGCCGAATGCTCCCGATGCGACAGCCGCGAGAGGCCGCGAAGTAATTTCGGCCCGGCCGAAGGTTTCGGCCGGATTCTGGCCGAAACCGAAACTTCGGCCGAAATCACTTTTTTGGCCGAAATTGGCCGAAACCGAAACCGAAACCGAAACTTCGGTCGGACACTACTTACGACTATGTTACTAATCATATTTTGAATTGAAATTTGCATCATGGAGCACTCATTTCTTTCGGCTATCGTCTCCAGAAGGCCGTTAGTGCTGCCACGTATTCTCGTCAGAAGCGATGCCATTTTTTTGCGCAGTACAGCATTAAAACTGTCCACGCGAGCTTCGGCAAACATGGCCGACGCACCGCAGTACCGCGGCAGCCCTAACGGCGCCCTGGGGCCCAATTTCTGAAAGCACATGTGTAAAAATACCACACAAAAGTGGTGAAAAATTGTGCTGAATTTGAAATACGAGTAGCTTAGAAGACAGTCACAGCTCTCGTTAATCTTGTGAACTAGTCAAAACTTTGATTAGATCTGTAGTTTTGGAGATATAAGCTGATTTATACCACTTTCGAGTGGTACTTTGTAGTCATGTGCTTTTAAAAATCGGACCCCAGAAGCCGTTGTTGTATTGTATTGTAAATGAAACTTACCTATAACGGCAGCAATGATGGCCCCAGTACTGACACCGATGATATAATCGAACATATCCTGCACTCTCCTTCCGGTCAAACGTTCCAAGTGTCTCAGCACTTCGATGGCGATCAGGCCCCTTATGCCGCCGCCGTCTATGGATAGGATGTTGGGGCCGGGGCCCTTCGTGGGGCCCGTGTAGCCCATCAGGGCTAGAGCCTGGAGGAAAGGGGCTTTTAGAGCGGTTTCGTATGACAAGTATACAAGATACTATGTGATATGACCGTAGGTATACAGGGTGTCTAAGAATTTTTCAGGGATATTTCAACAGGTGGTGGGGCTCCTTTTGACTACTTAATACCAGACCTTTAATTACCGTTATTTTTGCGTAACGCTATTTTTCATAACGTTAGATTATCGAATAGCATTTTTCAATAAAACGTTTTTAGGTAGCGCTATTTTTCAGTACGTTATATTACCGAATAGCGTTTTTTAATAAAACATTATTTATTCTGTAGCGGTATTCATTATAACGTTATTAATAGCGATATATATCGATACTTCGGCAAGTGATATAATAACGTTATAGACCATCTCTTTCTTACACTCTATAACACCCGCTCTATATAACGTGCGACAAACATATGCAATGACAAATCTGTACTGTTTTCGTGAATTGTCAAAACATACTTTACAAATTTGTTTCGTGGGACTAGGCCGTAAAGTTGATATCATAGTAGTAGTTCATAATCAGTTTCATAGCGTTATTATACCTAACGCTATTTCATATCGTTATGGTTTTCTTTAAACACAAACGACATATACCGGTATTATATCGTTTTTTTCATAACGTTTTAAAGGTCTATAACGCTATTTCGTAAAGTTACGGTTTTCTTTTCGTTATGATATGATATAACGTTAGGAAGGAATATAGAATTTGTTTGAACGAAATTTTAAACACAAACGATATATACCGCTATTATATCGTTTTTTTTTATAACGTTATAAAGGTCTGCTTAATACTCAATTTAGGAATTTTCATCGTAATGTTTGATTAAGTCCCCTTTTAAATAAATAAATAAATATCTTGGGACAAATTACACCAATTGACCCAGCCCCAAACTAAGCAAACCTTGTACTATGGGAACCAGGCAACGGATAAACATACTTATATAATGTAGATAAACACATACAACATCCATGACTCGGGCACAAACATTCGTATTCATCATGCAACTGTTTGCCTCAACCGGGATTCGAACCCAGGACCTCTAGCTTCATAGTCAAGGTCACTAACCACTAGGCTATGCGGTTGTCAAAATCTTTTTGACGCCATACACTTTATTTTTCACAGTAAAGCAGCTTTACTGTCACTTGCAACTGTCAACTTTATCTTGTCAAACAAAGGCGCATTTGCGCCTGTACTGACTTCATATCAAGTCATTGGTGGTGAAAAGGTTAAACATCAAACGATGTTATAGAAATTTTGACAACAATTTTTTTTTTATTTAAGAGGGGGCAAACGAGCAGACGGGTCACCTGATGGAAAGTAATCACCATCGCCCAGCGACACCTGCAAGACTTGGAGAATCACAGGTGCGTTGCCGGCCCTTTCAAGAACAGGAAGGCTCGTTTTTTAAAGATCCCTAAATTGTACCGCTGTATGTCGGCGAAAAGGTTAAATAATCTAGATTAACTTTAAGACACCCTGTTTTTGCTATTTTTTATTCCAACATTTTTTTTTCAGCGAGTTAAGATAAATTTTATTATTTTACCTCCTTGACGATGCCGGCTGTCTCTTTGGCGACCGGTTCCTCGTTATTCAGTCTTCTTTGCACCCTCAGAAGTGCTCGCACTGCACCTTCCTGCGAAAAGGATTTAATTTTTTACGAACAAAGGTAAAGGGGAAGGTTCCCTCCAACGCGTAAATTTTATAAAATTTGTTTGAAAATGAAGACGCAGCGGAAGAAGGCTCCCCATAAGATCGCCTGATGACATGGTGAAGGTCAGAATCCGCTAGACGAGAGCCGCGCAACACCGGACTTTATGGCTCTTTGGGGGAGACCTATGTTCAGCAGTGAACGTCTTTTGGCTAATGATAATAATGATGTTGATAATTACGCTCCCGTATTGAAGGATCCCGTATTGGAGGACGAAGGACGGATGACCGATGGGGTCGAAAGGTCCTCCCACAAGGTGGACCAATGACCTCATTAAGATCGGAGGATCGCGCTGGATGCAAGCCGCTTCCAACCGGTCTTATTGGAGGTCTAAAGGAGAGTCCTATGTCCAGCAGTGGGCTTGTAATGGCTGAGATGATGATGATGATGATGATTGAAGGATCTACATACTTTGATAGCATAATCCCTGGATTCTGGGTATTGTTTCAGATGGTCGATGAAATGCTCTGTCCTTTTCATCAGGCATTCAGTTGTTTCCGCAGTCACAAGCGCCGATATCACGTATGCCGTCCGGGAGTGGATTGAGGTCTGAAAATTTAATATTGCTTGTGATTTCTAAATGTCTATGAAAATTAGAACACATAGAAAAATCCGAAAGTAAAGCTATGGCCGGGAATCGAACCCGGATCCTCGTCATTCCGTGACGCGTGCTATACCCCTACACCACCCATAGCAGGTGGATAGTCTCCGAATTGTTCTACCTGTTACTAACTGTCACGTGACCTTTGTTACTATGCGAATTTTTGTCGCTAAGCGTCATCTGTTTGAATGATGTGTCTGTACGACACAATTACAAACTCCCGTGGAACATCTACTGCTCACCAGGCATATATTGCTTGTGATATTCATCTAGTTTTCTGAGATGAAGTCTCTTTTGTGTTTGCAATTTATAAACATACAGCTAAACAGACTCAACCTAGCAAGGAACGGTATAAAATGTATGTTAAGGGACGTAGGCTCAGAAGTCTTAGTGTCCCTAAGTTACCTGTCTATTTCGATATCTAATAATGAAAAAACATTTAGCTGTCGATATGGGCAAGTGGCGCTGCCAATTAGATCATCACAATTGAGACGTTTAACCTTTTCGCTACCACGTCAAATACAGACGTCACCCATACGCCAGACTTCTTTATTGCGATGCCTTAAGTTGAACCTAAACCCAATTGAACGAAGGTTGTTTTTGCATTGAAGTAATGGACGTATATAGGTCGTTGGCGTCGAACCTGCGGTGCTGATATGTCGTTGGCGTCGAAAAGGCTAAGTGACTATGTGACTGCCCGATTTTGACACCTAATCATCATACTCTTTCCGTTTACTTAATTTTTTAAGAATATTTAGATGAAAATTAAATAAATACACGCATATAATTAATACCACAGAATGCTGATTTTTTTCGAATGTTAATAGGTACGTACGCAGAGGGCTATACTAAAGTGTATTAAGTATAAATGTTATAGTTTTAACAACATAATGTTTTCATTGTTTCATATAGAAATAGAAAGCTGTGCGTCATTGTTTTACAGTGTAAATGTCATGTGTCAGATAACAAATCAAAATCATGAAGCCATTGAATGCATCGTGATAATCATGTCGCTATTTTATTAGGTGACAAAAAGTGGCATGCACATAAATGCGCAGACGAACAAGAAGACATACATACATAAATCACGCCTTTATCCCTTACGGGGTAGACAGAGCCTAAGGTGACAAGACCGACAGGCCACGTTTAGCAAGATTGTGGGGCTAGGTATAGATGGAAAATGGAATCAAAATAGTAATGGGTTGCTAGCCGCATCGCCTATAACATGATTCCCATGATTTTCGCCCATTCCCTCGATGGGCTTTGACCATCCGCGGGAAGAGAAGCAACTGCTACATTCTATGTTCTTTCTTTGCTCCCAGACCAGCATGGAAGTACATTGTTACGATCCTACTAATATTATAAATGTGAAAGTTTGTGAGTATGTTTGGATGTTTGTTACTCTTTCACGCCCGAACGGTTGGACAGATCTGGATGAAATTTGGAACATAGATAGATTATGGTCTGGAATAACACATAGGCTACTTTTTATCCCGAAAAATTGCGTAATTCCCGCGGTATAGCGATAAACGAATTCTATGCAGACGAAGTTGCGGGCAACAGCTAGTAAATATATAAAACTAGATTTTGCCCGCGACTTCGTCCGCGCATAATGAAATAGCCTATGCTATGACACTCATAAATAGCGTGACTTTCTATTGTTAAATACATACATAACATACGTACAGAAATCACGTCTTTATACCTTACGGGGTAGACAGAGCCTAAGGTAAACGAACGAAAAAAAATGAAAGGAATGTGTGCAACTGAATCCTGTGAGTAATGAGATTGTTAAAAGTATACATACATACATACATACATAAATCACGTTAAAAGTATCATCTATGTATTTACTTCCATGCTGGTCTGGGAGTAAAGAAAAAACATAGAATGTACCAGTTGCTTCTCTTCCCGCGCAGATGGTATAAGCCCATTGAGGGAACAGGCGAACGTCTTAAGAATCATGTTATAGGCGATGCGGCTAGCAACCATCACCATTTTGATTTCCCTTACCACCTGTACACCCTTAATCATGCTAAACGTGGCCTTAAGGTTTTGTTACCTTAGGTTCTGTCTACCCCGTAAGGGATAAAGACATGATTTGTGTATGTATATGTTATTAGAGTTAAAAGAGATAAGTATAAATAATTTGTTAGTCAACTTAGCATTTACTTATCTATAGTTAAAAGTTAAAAAAAGTCATGAGCAAAACAAGGAAATCGTAAGAAGCTTTATCTGTTATTATTTCAAGGAAATATAAGCCAAATAAATAAGGCCATCAAACTCTATCTTAAGTATTAGATAAGTGTTGACCCCCTAGTAAATATAAGCATAGATAAGCTTATCTGTTATCAGCTGATTTTAATTTATTGGGGCAGACTTTCTTTGTTTGGAAAGTGTTACATTCTAGAACATGTGCACAACATACACAAATCACGTCTATATACCTTACGGGGTAGACAGAGCATGAGGTAATAAGACCTAAAAGCCACAATTAGCATGATTGGAGGCGTTTAGGTGGAAAAATAGTGATGGGTTGCTAGTTGCATCGCCTATAATGTGATTGCTAAGATTTTCGCCCATTCCCTCGATAAGCTTTTACCATCTGCGCGGGACGAGAAGCAACTGGTACATTCTATGTTTTATCTTTGGTCCCCGACCAGCATGGAAGTAAATTTTATATATGTATGTAATGAATTGACTCCATAACTATTTTCATTATCATAATATGTTAACCCTGAGTAATATAAGCTATATTTAATTTTGCCCGAACTAGTATGCAGGCTTCCCCACAATGTTTTCAAATGTGATTTCGCATTTAAATTCCAAAACACTTGTTTGCTCACCCGGGCTTGAACCCACAACCGTCTGCTTGAGAGGTCACTGGTCCAACCACAGGGCTACTGCGACTTACTACTATATTACTACATACTATACCTATGTATGACTACTATACTGTTACAATAATAATAAACAATTACACAAGCATATTCTAAGCCAAAATTGGCACCAATATGTTTTAAATTGTTTGTGTTTGTTACAATACAGTAACAACAATAATATTTATTTATTTCTAAGTTGTCAACTTGCCAGTATTTTACACTAGTTCTTTTTATGCAACAAGGAAGGCAAACAAGCAAGTGTGTCACCTGTAAGTAAGCAAAGCACCAACACTCATAGACACCTATGCTAGAGGATTTCAGATGCTTTACCAGCCTAGAGAGCTAAGACAGGACATAATCATCAGGTATCATTGTCATTCTTCGATGCTGGTCTGGGAGCAAAGAAAAAACATAGAATGTACCAATTGCTTCTCTACCCACGCAGATGGTAAAAGCCCATCGAGGGAATGGGCGAAAATCATAGAGATCATGTTATAGGCGATGAGGCTAGCAACCCATCACTATTGTTTCCATTTTCCACCTATACGCCCACAATCTTGCTAAATGTGGCCTGTATGTACCTGTTACCTTAGGCTCTGTCTACCACGTAAGGGATAAAGACATGATTTGTGTATGTATATATCATTGTCAGTAATTTCACATGTCTTACTCTCCATGCCACAACATGCAGCACTGCTGCTTCGCTCAATGGCACGATAAGGGAGTAAGATAGTGGTTAACATTCCAGACAGACCTTGCACAAGGTCTTACCCATAAAAACAATGTGGCCTTCCCTAGGGTAACTAAAACAGGTAACTAGTAAAAAAAAACTTCCAAATGTCACTAAAAATTAGGACACAAAAATCCGAAAAGTAAAGCTATGGCCGGGAATCTAAATGGATCCTCGTCATTCTGTGACGCGTGCTATATCCCTACACCACCCATAGCAGTTGGGTAGTCTTCGAATTTTTCTACCTGTTACCAGCTGTCAAATGACCTTGTTACTATGCAAATTTTAACTAGTAAAAAATTATGATGACGGTTAATGAATATTTGCACATTTTTACTTGACATTCTACAGTATTTTTATGTAAAACTAGTTTTTATTAAATTTAGGTATATTTCTTGCTGTTGATGATCAGTAATTTTTCTAATTTATTTCAGTATCTTTATAACATTGACAACCTTAATTGTATTATTTTTTGCAATTTTTATTTATTTCCTGTCTTTATTAATTAAATAGATTAAGTATTGTTTTGTATTCGACATTGACGATCTCAACATAAATCATTGTATCAAACTCGTTTATACAGTAATTTTGTGCTGAGAGAATAAATAAACTAAACTAAACTAAATTAAAAAGTATCTACCTTAGTAACAACAGGCTTGTTTGACTTCCAGCTGCTTTCGGATATTTTTCCAAAGTGTGTATCCTTTTTCAGCTTTAAGCCCTGCCATAGACCTTCCATTGTTATTTCTTTGGCGTCCAAACCGACCGACAAACCTTCTTGGTTAACCTTCTCATCTTGTGCCGATGGTTTTATGATTTCTTTTTCTGCCGTCTTTTCTGTGGTTATATTGTTGCCAGTTATTGCTTTTGCATCTGTTGTTTCAATATCTTTGGCTGTTGTGGATAGTCGAGCAGTGACAGCTTTTTCAAACTTTCTTATTAGATCTGTAATTTTAACAAAATACTTTAAGTGATTAAATAACTTTTAGATAGGTAATAACTTAGTCCACAAAAAAAATGATGTCTCTAAATAGTAATTTCAAGAAAACACTGCAAAATTTTAACAAAAGGCTAATTTAAGTCAAGCTTCGGAACAGACTTGTAAAGACTAAACACAGTCAAAGTCATTGCCCTCTTTGGAGGCTGAAAAAATCATTTACACAATAAACACTGCCCAAATGACATCAATTTAAAATAATTGACGACATACTTCTGATAAAGATGATGAAAATAACCTTTAAATTGTAATAACACGTACAAAAATTGATTGGAAATGTATTTAAATTGTATGTTACTTACTGTCCCACTGTTCGGGAGAAGCGGGCTTCATTTTCTGAACCAATTTCTCAACTTCGGTATTCAAGTTTGTCATAGACAGGTAGTGTCTTATGATCCTCCATTGACTGCCCAGCGAAGACATTTTCAACGCTTTATGAAGTTCAATGCACTCGAAATAATGTCTTGTTTCTTTATTTAATCACGTAAACATTTGATTCTGTGTTTTATTTGAAGATACAAAGCAAAATCTTGAGCGAGTAAAAATTCGCTCGCGTCCGCCGTTCACTGTTCGAACAATCGTTATGTTACACTTTTTCACAGTACAAAGAACTATCTCGACGATTGGGAATCACGTTTGCATCAGCAGCTTCGTATCACGGCCAAAGCAAATGTATATATTATTCGCGTAAAACCTTGGTGAAAATATAAATAAATCAATGACAGATGTTCTCGCGAATGACGTAAAATCGGACGATAACAGTCCTGCCAATCGGCAGCGACCGCACCAAAACAAATCCGCTCACTCACTTCACTTTCGTTCAGTCACTTTCCTTTTCCACTTTATTCAAAAGTTTCTAAATCAAATTGTTTTGTTTAAACGTTGCTTTAGCAAATCGAGTACCTTCGTCCGCAAGTTTTGAGTAAGTACTGAGGAACCGGTTAGTTATCAACAAGTTTTATACGTTTATCAAAACATGTTTGCTAACACCGAACCTACTGCGCTACGTGACGCTTTTGGCCACACCTCCTGAACGACTCAATGAAAACGCGCCACTCTGTAAACAAAATATCGTATGATCGAGTTTTGTAACCGTTCCAAGATTTTATTTCCGCATCACTGCGATGACTAGACTGGGGCGACGGCTTCGAAAGAATTATTTATCACCCTCAATAATAGCAAGCATTCCTACTATAAATTATGCAAAAGCTGTAACATCCTTAAAACAAAAACGACCTTTTACCCATTTAAAAAGCTTGAAGTTGTGCGTGTCGATTTGCAGGTAGACCCCTAGATGGGTTTGCACGAGGTCAATATTTTATGTATGGATACCTATGTATAAATCTTGGAATTTATACATTGGATTTTTTTTAATCACCGAACTACAGTTAGGTACTTCATCCTAACGCTGTTAATGCCGAACTGCTACGATTAGAGCTATTTTTATTGTGACCTATTTTCTCGCGGTACAGTGTATTTTTAAAATTATTTACGTCAAAAATTACGCCACTCGCCACACCTCTTGTATTTACTTCTCTAAATACCTACCTAATCTTTACCTTTAGAACATTTTTCAGAGCTGTAACAACTAGGTAGGAAAAACTTAAATATTGTCGTTAAATAATATTATGCACTTCCTAAGTACGAACGTATTATTTTGGATAAAAAGTTCCACAAAAACCTAGTTAGGTTATTATTATAATTTGTAAACCACGTACCTAACCGCCGCAGGTCAGATTCAACCTGAGATTTTAACATTCAGCTTTAAGCATAGGTCATGGGACGTATATTTGACATCAAGCGACAGAAAACATGCTATAGGTACGAACTTGTTTTTTATTATAAGTCTTGTTTGTGTGCAATTTTAGTGGATCTAATTGCCAGAGTGAAATTTCTAGTGGGTCAATTGGCAAAGAAAACGAAACGACATTAGGTGAAGGTCTTTGCATTCCAGGTTATTTTTCAAAACACTAACAGTTATTTTGAATCATGCACCGCCTATTTTGAGCACTATTAGAGCAATAACAAAAACAACAAACAAACGAGTACTCAAAACAGGTGCTCACGTGCACTGAAATGAGAGTGCTTAGCTTTCGCCAATCATCTTGTGCGTTGTATAACTGACAATGTTATCATCTCATGTGAAATTTAATCTACTTAGCATGATGATGACGCCTTGTTTTTCTTAAATGCTAGACAAGTGTTTTACTAGAAATACGTTAGCATTGCATTGAACTTTAGTTTCTCCCAATGGCACAGTCCGTGAGCTCGTAATTAACTCTGGTTTGTCTTGCTATCTCACTCACTCGGCCGATTCAAGCATCAATCCTATAAGAATGAGTCAGTCCGCCGGAATCCTTCCTGGGTAGTAATATGAACGCAATATCTCTGTTAAGTGCTAGTTATCTATGATGACGTCTCTGTCTGTTTCGTAGTAATAAATAGAGACGGAGTCATAGATAACGGACACTTAAGATAACTGGAACTTAACAGAGAGTGGTGAATCAGGTCCTAAAAGTAATAATTTACTATAGTTTTTTTTTTTGCTTAGCATTGTATAATTATTTTGTTGTGAGTTTTACATAGACATTTAAGGCAATGTAGTTTATGACGAAGCGTCCAAAGGGGATTTTAACTAAGTAAGTCATTCCATATGGTAAAAGCTTAAAATTAGATGTGGTGGATTCCATTCAATTATGTTTTTCATCAATAAAAAAGAAGTTCCATAACTTCAGGAATGTGAACAGAAGCCCGTGTGGCCAGTGTTTAATATTTTATATATTATATACAGGGTGTCCCAGAAAGTAGAGTCAAGCGAAAGTCCTGACGTAGAGCAACTCAAGGGGCATCCGAATCACCCCCATGTATGTTCCGCGATTTTTCGTAGTTTAGGAGTTATGGCCTTTTTTCACATTTTCTATTAATCTCCGACCACGGAGACAGTTTTGCTCATTTTGATTGCAATAATTGAGGTAATTGGCTGTTTGTTTTTTTAACGAGTAGCTGAATAGTACGTGCATGTATTTCATTTAAAAACAAAACAACATCGTTGACCGTTTGGGCAAAAAAAAATATCGAATCACAAAAAGTGACTAAATTTTGACTGTAGTTCAGACTTTGAAGGCCGATTACAAAAAAAACTAACATAACTTTTTTTTTTCAAACCATGTTTAAAAACTGCCTTATTGAATTGACTTTCTGCCCTATTAATTTCATTGATCTATCATTAAGGGATCATGCCAAAAAAAAAAAATCAAAACGTACTTCATCCTTAATTTTCACTTTTTCTAGTAAGGCCAAGTACAAATCTGAAATCTTTTTTAATTTTCATTTAATAGCCTCAGAAAATCAGTGGCCAGTATTATTGTTTTGCATCAAGATGTTTTTCATGCTAAATCCGGAGCACAAACCCAATTTCAGATTTGTACTTGGCCTTACTAGAAAAAGTGAAAATTACTGATGAAGTACGTTTTGATATTTTTTTTTGGCATGATCCCTTAATGATAGATCAATAAAATTAAAAGGGTAGAAAGTCAATTAAATAGGGCAGTTTTTAAACATGGTTTGAAAAAAAAAAGTTATGTTAGTTTTTTTTGTAATCGGCCTTCAAAGTCTGAACTACAGTCAAAATTTAGTCACTTTTTGTGATTCGATATTTTTTTTTGCCCAAACGGTCAACGATGTTGTTTTGTTTTTAAATGAAATATATGCACGTACTATTCAGCTACTCGTTAAAAAAACAAACAGCCAATTATCTCAATTATTGCAGTCAGAGTGAGCAAAACTGTCTCCGTGGTCGTAGATTAATAGAAAATGTGAAAAAAGGCCATAACTCCTAAACTACGAAAAATCGCGGAACATACATGGGGGTGATTCGGATGCCCCTTGAGTTGCTCTACGTCAGGACTTTCGCTTGACTCTACTTTCTGGGACACCCTGTATATAAGGGGTACAACGTAACATATTGGAGCCAAACTGGAAATGCGTTAACGTACCTACCTACGTTTACCTTTGGCCGGTTGGACAAGTTCCTAAGGCCTGGCATAAATGTACGAACGTCTGTGAAAAATATACCTAGCTAGTTGGAACAATATTACCATTACGTTATCTCACAACTAGTCCCAAAGCCTCATGCCAATTCGTCCAGACGGTATTGTTTTATGACACATAAGATACCATCTCTATAATTAGAAACGCAATGGCGAGGTCACTACTGTTTGGAATCAATTACGGAGAAACATAAGCATTAATAAAAATGTATGTTGACGTGTTAATAGTTATAGCCAATATTTTTTTTTTTTTTTATATGAATAGGAAGGCAAACGAGCAAGTGGGTCACCTGATGGTAAGTGATCACCACTGCCCATAGACACCCGCAACCCCGGAGGGATTGCAGATGCGTTGCCAACCTAGAGGACTATATAAGATGTAATGCCTCTTGTGCCCGTAATTTCCCCGGCTATCTTACTCTCCACACCGGAACACAGCAGTGCAAGCACTGCTACTTAGCGGCAGGATCAGCGAGTAAGAGATATGACAAAATGATAAGTTATCTTATGACGTATTTTGAGTAAATTAGCTATGATTACGGTCTGCGAGGAGTTAATCAGTATCTATAATCCTAAATGACGAGGAGTGTTGTCATAAGTACCTATAAGGCTAACAATACCTAAAGGTATGGACGACTAAATAACTGAACTATGCAATTTTCCGGTATAAAAGCTATCCTATGTCCTTCTCCGGGACTCGACTATCTACCATACCATACCATATACCAAATTTCAAATAAATCGGTCCAACGGTTAAGCGTGAAAATGTAACAGCTAGACAGACAGCCAGAGCTACTTTCGCATTTTATTTTTATAATAATATAAGTAGGGATTATGACGTGCAAAGGATTTTTTAAGGTGGCAGACCATATATTTGGCTGATGGTGACCTTTATAATACCATAAAAATCTCCGCTGTAGACTACAAAGACATCCCCCATTAAAATTATAAAATCAGACAACCAAAGTATGCACATGCAATAATTTTCAGTTACGCAGTTTTTCAATAAAAAGTCGTTTAAAAACAATAATGTTATAGAAAAAATACAATGCGCAGTTCCTACGTATCTGCATAGCTGTAGAATTACATAACAGCGCCAAGGTCAGGCGAACGTAAACAGAAACTTGTTTTTAACGTAACTGCATGTTGATATTGTTGATTGCTTGGATCAACAGTGCTCTCGCACGTAGAAAAGAAATCCAACTGTAAAAAGGACTATACGTAGTTAAGTAAATTTGCTGTTCTTTTCTAATTTTTAAACAACGCTTCAATAGTTTCCAACTGTCAAAGGAATAAGGTGTGACATGGATAGTGGGTAGGGTAACATATTCACCCGGAAGAGGAATCCATTTTGATTCGTTTTTATAAGTTGGCATTATAAAATTAAATCATTCATTCACTCGTTCATCAAGGACATTGGGGTCAAAGGCAAAGATCGAAGGGACATTCGTCTCTTGTCAGTCTTGTCACCTGTCATGCCAGTATTTTTTTAGAATGATCTCAGAAAGTTAAAGGAAGATAGTAGATAGTGTCCGAGCGGTGTTTTAACTTTCAATATCGTGTAGGGCTGTTAGGGCCAGAGTGCAGAGCGTATTTCTGTCGAATTTGTAAAAAGAAAAAATTGTAGCCATATTAACGTAGAGCTTATTTCAACGCCAAAGATGTGACCGAGTTACAAAAAAAAGATGTTCCCTTTTTTATTAAATTTATTTTTTGCTGTCGACCCAACTCTGTACCGTGTGCTGTAACGTGGACTTAGGCCGAATAGTATTGGATTTCTTTGGAAAAAAGTAGTAGCTTTTTTATCCGAAATAGGGAGCAATGGTCTCATAATCTGAAATTAGAATTTCATTTCGTCCACACTAAGTGTTCAGTAAAAGAGAGAGAGAGGGAGAGGGGAGAGAGAGAGAGAGAGGAGTGAAAGAGAGAGAGAGGCGGAGTGATATGAACGTCAAATTTGGGAGTAGGCCCCTTGCAGGCCTACTCTATAATTCAATTTTCGAAGTTCGTATCATACCGTCCCTCTCACTCGTGAATGACTCGGTATGAGCGGAACGAAACGAACTTGCAAAATCTAATTTCGCACTATGAGGCCTGGGCCCTATTTCACCAAAACCGAAGCGACAATAGTCGCTGACAAGTGATAATTCTGTTAACATTACAAACTCGGCGATAATCTACGCCGATTGGCTTCGTATTGACACAGTATTTATTTACTGTGGTATTGACCACGCATTACCGAATTGTCACTTGTCACCGACAATTATTGTCGCATTGCTGAAATAGCTGGCCTTAGGTATACTGCGAAGTTAGAAATTCGCAGTTCGTATAGTGTTGTTCCCTCACACCGTGTGGTGGCGCCAGTGTGTTAAAAAGAAACAAACAATACAAAACAGCTGAATATATTTCTTACGAAATTAAACGTAACAATATCATACCAAGGACAGTATATTATAGATTATAGCAAAGCTAATTTTACGAGCTACATTGTACATTCGAGAACATTTCATCTACTTTTCCTACCCTAGGGGGCCGTCCAATAATCATGTGATGTTTTTTAACACTTAATCCCCCCCTCCTCCCCCTTGGTGATACGTGGTGGAGTTTAAAACTACCCCCCCTTCCCCATCTAAAATCACGTGTATTTTTAGTACCTACAAAGAATTTTAAAATTTTCAGAATATTATCTTTAAATACAGATTTAACAGTATAATTTAATTTTATTCTAGAAAATTAAGGAACATAATAAAAATTTCTAGACAGAAAGGTTGCAGGTTGACAACGGCGAGTCAAGGTCGCACTACACGCCGCTTTTCGATTTAAAAATCGCGTTTGACTAATAAATAAATACATGTGATATCTTACTACACCCCCTCGTGATATTTCGTGATCTTTGCCGCCCCCCCCTTTCGGAGCCTCACATGATTAATAGACGACCCCTAGGGAGGAAAAATACATAGTTGTCAGTTAAAGCTACAGATGGCAGCACTATCATTGTGAATGATTTTACTATTCAAAATTTCAGAAGTGGGATATTTTATTAATTTTTCAATCAATCACAAATTAGTGCTGAAAATTTGTTCATTTAGCTAAATAGTATACATATTATTGTATCATTATTAACGTAACGTTCATAGGCAAGCATTATAAGACAAGTTTCGTGGCTTTAAGTATTTCAAATAAGAAAACAATGATGATTAGCCTACAACTGTTTCTCTACAATAAAAAAATATATAACCCTAAGTTATTTCAACGTCCTTAAGCTTTTGTTTCAACCAATGAGATCGCTGTGTTGTGCGAGACCGGCCATTGAAAAGATATCATTAGTCAATTCTTGCCCTTTCAAGCGAATGTCACATTCAAGTTAAAAAAAAAAGTATTAGATGACTAGGTCCTATTTAACCAATACGACAATTGTCGGTGACAAGTGGCAATTCGAATCGCGATGCGTGGTCAATACGAAGCCAACCGGCGTAGATTCTCGTCGGGTTTGTAATGTAAACAGAATTGTCACTGTCACCGACAATTGTCGCTTTAGTGAAATAGGGGCCTGGTTACATTTCTTTACTTCAAATATTTTAGTAGTGTACAGATTCATGGCCAATTCGTTCATAACTCACAATTAAATTCATTAAACTTAATCACTAGGTATAGTAAAATTTAGATTACAATAAAAAAAAAAAAAAAATTACCACAAAAAGGAAGCGAATAAGCGACTTAACGCAAGAGGTGTAGAGTAAAGCAAGAAGCATAAATTTATAATTTTTGTATTTCATAGATTTTCCCCTTTTTGACACGTCGCTTAGGATTTTTTTACTTTCTAGTAGACATTTTCTACCATTACAATTTCCTTTGTGATTTTCCTTTTAACAGTCTGATTATTTACATTTTATACAACGAATTCTGTCAATTTCACCATATGATTGGTTATAAGAAACTTTATTACATACCTACATACGCATAATTTTTCTGCTTTTATCTAGTAATTTTCTTGTATTTGACAAACTCAAACGTAGTGTTGACTATATAGCTATTACATAAGTCTAAGCAGAGCCTTGCGCAGTAATCAGCCAGTGAGGTGACAGGCTCGGCCGGCAACGCGCGCGTTGTTGCCGGCGACCCTAAGGTTGATGTATGGATGCAGGTCCGTGACTTGTGTGGAACTCTGTTGGCCAGTCTACCCACTCAGTTTACATACAAGCCTCGAACTAATTGGAGTAAAAACAGGCGCTAACGCTCATTTTGCGTGACACCAGTGGCGTAATATAGGGTGGCAGGGGTGGCAAAATGCCCCTAGCTCCTACGGGGCCCCGAACTGGCTTGGTTTAGAGCACAGAAGGTACGCTGATGCACTTGTGGGGAGTGCCACAATAGAGATCTCTCTCCAGGCAGATGTTATGCCTGGGGACCGAAGTCCGAAGGAGAGTTGAAAGTTGTATTTATGCAGCCGCATTGAGAAACTTCGCTAGCGGCATGTAGAACGATGTGACAGCTGTCATTAGAACTGGTGCTAGTTGTGCGTCGTAGTAGTTATGTAGAGGCCAACTAGGTGGCGCTAGGGTCGCTACACACTTCTTTATATTGAGGAAGGAGCGACGAATTTGCCGCGGGCCCCAGACGTTATAGTTACGCCATTGAGTGCACACTTTTCGTTACCCCCATATTTTTCTGCTCACTATGTTCGACTTCCCATGCTTGCTTGCTGTCCGCCACGTAACTTTGACGGCTGGCGCTGTTTTTTTGTGACTCCCATTTCCTTCAGGTTACCAATTTGACATTGCATTTCCATTTCAATTGGCATTGTTCATTTTTTTTTAACCTGTGCTTTTAAACACCTTTATTTGATAAAATGGACTATTTCAAGCAACTAATTTGAATATTATGCTTTTACGTAGCTTTGTTAATTAATAATAAATATTTTTTCGCTGTTTGATAATTCGTGAATTTAGACAGAATCCCAAACGCCTTCGTTCGGCTGGCTATAAAAAAACGGCTTTGTCTATGGTTTTGTAGATTTGACAGTGACACGTGACAGTTGCCATAGCTAAACTTTTTTTTTTCATTTTTGTGGCACATATTCGATGCTGGATTTTGTCTAAAAACCGGGTCGTTCGGTCAAACAAAGGATCAAAGTACTTTTACAAAAATATCTGCAATCATAAAGTATTTTTGAAATCGGACAAGATGAATCGGATAAATGATGGTTTTCCTCGAAATGGTTTTCGAATTGGAGCTTACTAAAAAAATGAACAATGCCAATTTTCGCAATCTACGAACGAAGCAAGTTGATTGATGGTTAGCACTCTTTTGTGACAAGTATTACTTAAGTCTAAGCAGAGAGCCTCGCGCAGTAGTCAGCCAGCGAGGTGACACCGGCTCGGCCGGCAACGCGCGCGTTGTTGCCGTCGACCCTAGGGTTGATGTACGGGTTGTGTAGCTCCGTAATTTGTGTGGAGCATGCGGCAGCCGGATCCCCGGATCCGGTTAGAGAGCCTAGCCTGAAAACGGAAGATATATATATATTTTTTTAATCTAAAATTTTTCTCTCATGCTGGTCTGGGAGCAAAGAAAAAACATAGAATGTACCAGTTACATTAGGGCCGACAACGCACTGGCATCGCGTAAAGCGCTGCGGGTGTCTATGGACAGTGGTGATCATTTACCATCAGGTGACCCATTAGTTCGTTTGCCATAGCAGGTGGGTAAGCCTTCGAATTTTTTCTATCTGTTACTAGCTGTCACGTGACTTTGTTACTATTCACCATTCGTCATCGGTTTGAATGATGTGTCTGTACACAATTACAAACTCCCGTGGAACATCTACTGCTCAACAGGGACGAGAGAAGGCGCTGTTTTTCAAATGATAGGTACTATCAAACGAATCAAGAATTTTTACTTCTTGATTTTTAAATCTATTAGACGCAATAAATAGAATTTACATTTCTTCACCTAGTTATCCCTATTCGCACTGCATTGCCATATAACTAAAAAGAAAACTCACCAGAATTCGTTCCCGGGGAAAGCATTGCCGTCCCAAGGATAAGTCAGCACTAGTAGTTTTCCCGCGTGTTCGCCCGTCAGCTTCGCGGAAGGCTCTCGGTTCTCTAGCTGCACGTTTATGCCGCCTGAAATCATCGTGTGCACTTCGGTGTTTGGAAAGAGACAATTGGCGCACCCAAGTTAGAGCGAGACAACGCTCTACGAAGCCGAAATGAGCCGAGCAGTCCAATCTTTAGGCTGGGTAATGTACTTTGTTACATCACTAGCTGTGGGGCCATTCAAGTATTACGTAAGCAGATTTTTTTACAATTATTTACCCATTTACATTATTAGTAGGATTTCAAACAATTTACACAAATCTATGACAAATTATATACCTAAAGTTACCTACCGAATCATTCTTTGAAAACTGCATGAAAATTTGTTCAGCAGTTTTTGAGTTTATCGCTAACAGACATACAGATATACGGACTTTGTTTTACGATATCTAGTGAGTAGATCAGCCGGAAAACGTCTATTATTGAACGAAAGCTTCAGTTTTCCATCAAAATACTCAGTCTTCAAAATATCCAGATGTAGTTAACGACCATACAAATTATGTGCTAAACCAAGCCTGTGCGAAAAATGTTTTTCATGGAATCCCTCCTCTAGTGCCACATAACACACATATAAATCCCACAAACTTAATCATCCCTTACACCACACAAACACTGACGCGTTTCGATCCCTCTCCGGGATCATTATCAAAGTAAGGTGAGCACAACCTATTACACATGCAAACCAACGTCTTACCCCCTTATTCATAAACGCTCTGTAGGCTTCTGCTAACTTAGCAATCGTATGTATGTATGTATGTATGTAAACTCTTTATTGCACATAAAAAATATAAAAATACAGTAATACAGAGAAAATAGTACAAAGGCGAACTTATCCCTAAGAAGGGATCTCTTCCAGCTAACCTGCCACAGAAAGGAAAAGTTACAACAAAAGGCAAGCAGTCATTATTATGCGCAAATAAAGTAGTATTAATCGTTTGTCCTTATCTGTGAAAGGTAAATGTCAAAGTGACAGATAAGGACAAACAATTGCTAAGTTAGCAGAAGCCTACAGAGCGTTTATGAATAAGGGGGTTACTAATTACGTCGTTATTATCAGATGTTAAAACTATGCCTGTATGAAATGTACAGAATGTAGGTAGCTAACAATAAGAACCAATGCTTTACCTTTTGGATGCCTCTTGCTTTCAAAGAATATCCTCTTCTCAGTACTGTCTGTACCTTCCGTGTCGTCAGTTCTATTTGTAAATAAACCTGCAAACAAGTTTCGGATAAAAAAAAACATTTTTTCTTTTTTTGTCGTAAATGTCGTCATTGTATTCTAAGTAACAGAACACGAAGGGCCTTGTTGACGGCCGAATTACGTTGCAGGCGTTATTCTCTGACCATAAATAGAATTGCTGGACTATTTTTCTTTTGTTTTTAACTTTTAAAAAAGTCAAAGAGACTATGGAATAATGAACAACAATGTCATACAGCCAGTCGATGGCCGAGGAGTGCGCGTTTTGTTCGAGTCTAACGTTTTTATCAATGTCTGAAATAGCTTACGGGGACAGATGCCATAAAAAAAACTTAACAAAAAAGGAACGTGAAAACCACCAAAGTTGCGAGGAAGTTTAGTGCAGAGCAGTGCTAGGTCCGGTGCATCCTGGGCTATCACTGAAGGGATATCATTGACCGTTGGCTAAGAGCCATATTTTTGTTAGGTATTTTATCATTGGCGAAGTTGTCGCTGTAAGACTTGATACGCCACAAATAAGAAGAAATTTTGTGCAAAATTTATTTTCATTTCCTCTTAATGTTTGTGAAGAACATTAAATCTGCCTCAGCTGGAAGAGCAATTGCTGTATTCGTAATTGGTGAGCCTATCACACCTGATTCACTTTACAGTGTACAATAGATCGTAATATGAGTCTAGACTAGCGTGGAAGCTAAACTTAAGGGGGTGTTCATTAATTACGTGAGGCATTTTTAAGGATTTTTTGACCCCCCTCCCCCTTGGTGAGATGTCGTAAGATTTTTCTCTACCCCCTCCCCCCTTCCTCAATCTCACGTGAGATTTTTCAAAACTTGTACTTTGGGTATAAAAGCATTGGATTTATTAAAGAACATAACACAATTTGTTTAATTACTTCTATTTTTATTTGTCAGATTTTGTCATGTTTTATTCAAGATATGTTTTTTATTTTCATTCAACTTTAATTTAACTTAATTTTCACGCAGTTTTACACCATTTTTTACTAAAAAAAAAATTGCGTGATATTTGCCAAGTCCCCCCTCTCCCCCAAGTGAGATTTAGTAAGATTCGGCTCGACCCCCTCCCCCCTTAATACCTCACGTAATTAATGGACGCCCACTAAACTCACCTAAAATACTGGCACCGGGTCTTATGTACGCGAAATTGACATCAGTCACATGGTTCAACACGCCCATCTTGAGAAAGGACCGTATCCTCTCTAGGAACGTCAGGATGTATATGTCGGCTTGGTGAGCCGATATCTTCCATACACCCAGACCTGAGAAAGAAAGTGGATTGTACAACAAGTGCACAAAAGGTTCAGTCGACGTCAAAGATTATATTTATATACTTCGTCTGCGTATTTCACCATCACTACATAGTATAAAACAAAGTCGCTTTCTCTGTCCCTATATCCCTATGTATGCTTATATCTTCAAAACTACACAACGGATTTTGATGCGTTTTTTTTAATAAATAGAGTGATTAAAGAGGAGGGTTTTTATGTATAATTCTACGCAGACGAAGTCGCGGGCAGAAGCTAGTTACATATAAACCTTCCTCTCGAATCACTAAAAAAACCGCATCAAAATCCGTTGCGTAGTTTCAAAGATCTAAGCATACAGACAGACAGAGAGACAGCGGAAAGCGACTTTATTTTGTACTATGTAGTGATGAAACTATCGTAAAAAAGATGACAAATAGTGAAATTAAACGTAATATCGGTCAAGAAATACGACAAAGAGTTTTAAACTGCTAATTAATCAGCGATTAGAAAGAGAGGTCCGATATGAGATGTGACGTCATTTGTCACAACGCCCATGTCCTGTCACGGTCGCCACTTGTTCAAATTAAAATGCACTTTTTCCTTGCGAGAGATGTTCTTTATTAGACCGACTGACAATGACACTAAATTGATACGAAGTTATAAAAATATGTTAAAAGTAAATCTGATATAAAACCTCAACAGCCCATATAAACTCCATATTAAAATTCCGTTTTTCTAGAAAGAGATGTTGTTTATTACATAAATGTGCTTTTAATGAAAGGCATGAAAAAAATCGTGAATATTCCCTACAGAGAGATCTCTCTCCAGAGAGATGTTATGCCTGGGGACCGAAGTCTAAAGGAAGAGAGTTGAAAGTTGTACTTATGCAGCCGCATTGAGAAACTTCGTTAGCGTGATGAAGAACAATGTGACAGCTGTCACTAGAGCTGGCGCTAGCTACTCGTGCGTCATAGTTATGTAGTGGACAACTAGGTTTTTTTTTATACAAATAGGAAGGCAAACAAGCAACTGGGTCACTTGATGGTAAGTGATCACCACTGCCCATAGACACCCGCAACCCCGGAGGGATTGCAGATGCGTTGCCAACCTAGAGGACTAAGATGAAATGCCTCTTGTGCCCGTAATTTCCCCGGCTGTCTTACTCTCCACACCGGAACACAGCAGTGCAAGCACTGCTACTTAGCGGCAGGATTAGCGAGTAAGATGGTGGTAGCGATCCGGACGGACCTTGGCCCTACCACCCGCGTGGCGCTAGGGTCGCTACACTTATTACGTAGAAGCGGTATCTAACTTACCAGCGCCTATAACGTTGATGAATACATCCCTCCCGCTCTGCCGGCCTCTCTCTTCTCCCTCTAACAGCACACACTCGGCCGTAACGCTGATCCTCTTGTAATACACTTCGTTGTCGAATACCTCGTCGACGTTCGATTTGACATAGCGATCGATGTAACGTTTGTCTTCAGGTTTCTCTTGTATATTTACATAAGATGTTAGTTCTTCGTATGTGTAACTGTGTACCTGTAAATATGGACATAAAAACTAAACCTGCTATGGGTGGTGTAGGGGTATAGCACACGTCACGGAATGACGAGGATCCGGGTTCGATTCCCGGCCATAGGTTTACTTTTCGTTTTTTTTCATGTGTTCTAATTTTCAGAGACATTTAGAAACATAAAAACTATATTTTTTTCGGTTAGATGGTAGGGATCGGTATTAAGTGATAAGGCAGCCTATTGTCTACTTTATTCTTTGTTTTTGTATTGTTTTGTACTGATTTGTACTGTACAATAAAGAGTATTTGTATTGTATTGTATCTTTAGACAATCAGCACCAACTAAGCAAAACAAAGTTTTTACTAGGCAACGGATAAACATACATAGATAAATATATATTAAACACAGCTCGAGAACAACATACATACAATCACGTCTTTATCCCTTACGGGGTAAACATAGCTTAAATAACAAAAGCTAAAGGCCACGTTTAGCATTATTGTGGGCGTATAGTGGTAAGAGGAATCAAAATAGTGACCGTTTGCTAGCATCGCCTATAGCATATCTAATATTTTCACCCGTACCCTCGATGGCCTTTTACCATCTGCGCGGGAAGAAAAGCAACTAGCACATTTTACGTTTTTTCTTTGCTCAGAGGTGTGTGAGAAAACTGACCAAACAACATTTCTTCTGAAATACAAAGAGTTTTTTAATTATTCAGCAGATGCTTAGGTTTCTTTGATATAACATTCCTGTACGTTTTTCATCGTCTTTAGGTCTTGTTACCTTAGGCTCTATCTACCCCGTAAGGGATCCGTGATTAATATGTATTGTTACCTGATTGTTACCGTATTGCTTCCACTCTGGTCAGGGAGCAAAGAAAAAACATAGAATGTACCAGTTGCTTCTCTATCCGCGCAGATGGTAAAAGCCCATCGAGGGAATGGGCGATTATAATAGGAACCATGTTATAGGCGATGAGGCTAGCAACCCATCACTATTTTGATTCCTTTTTCCACCTTTACACCCGCAATCTTGCTAAATGTGGCCTGTAGGTACCTGTTACCTTAGGCTCTGTCTACCCCGTAAGGGATGAAGACTTGCGGGTGGTAGGGCCTTGTGCAAGGTCCGTCCGGATCGCTACCACCATCTTACTCGCTAATCCTGCCGCTAAGTAGCAGTGCTTGCACTGCTGTGTTCCGGTGTGGAGAGTAAGACAGCCGGGGAAATTACGGGCACAAGAGGCATTGCATCTTAGTCCTCTAGGTTGGCAACGCATCTGCAATCCCTCCGGGGTTGCGGGTGTCTATGGGCAGTGGTGATCACTTACCATCAGGTGACCCACTTGCTCGTTTGCCTTCCTATTCATATATAAAAAAAAAAAAAAAAAAGACGTGATTTGTGTGTGTGTGGGTGTGTTACCTGATAAAACTCGGACCACATCTGCCGCCACATGTGCCGCGCCGACTGGTTGTTCCGCACGTAAGTGGTCTTGAGCACGTGCAGGCACGTCGTCGGCGTCACCTCCTCGCCGTACCCGTTCTCCAGGCAGTTCTGCTGCTCTGTCACCAGTATGTCTTCGTACTCCATTCGGAACTTGCGTTCGAATCTGGGGCCGATTATACCTGAAATGTATTATTATTATCTGTATATTTGAGAGAGAGAGAGAGAGAGATAGAAACATTTATTTACACACATTTGATACACGTAGAAATATAGTAGGAAGAAATACAATATACTTAGCTTCGTCTGCGTAGAATTATACATAAAAACCTTCCTCTTGAATCACTCTATCTATTAAAAAAAAACCACATCGAAATCCATTGTGTAGTTTTGAAGATATAAGCATACATAGGGACATAGGGACAGAGAAAGCGACTTTATTTTATACTATGTAGTGCAGGGGTTCCCAAACTTATTCATTACGCGCCCCCTCTCTAAAAAGATAAAACTCTGTGCCCCCCCCCCTATAGTTCAGCCGTAGACTGTTAAGCATAAACACAAAGAATTTGTTAATAAGGTTCTATAAGGTCCTGTATCGTAGCCCATGCCCATTTGCAGGTCACTGCGCCCCTCTAGGGGGGCGCGCCCCCCACTTTGAAAATCACTGATGTAGTGATAGTGATACCTATAATGACAGCATCAGTCTCTATATCCTCCTCGGAGACCTGCCCCGAGTTGTATCTGTTGCCATCGTTGATGCACTCCGTGCGGCCGCTGACGTAGACCATGGAGGACAGCTTGAGCTCGTCGTAGCTGAGGCAGTTGTCCAGGGTCAGGGGGGGCTTCTGCTGCAGCGAGCCGACCGCCTCCCAGCCGCCTTCACTGTGGATTAACCAGATAATTAGCCACCCTGTAACGTTGTGACAACAACAGACACACAAACAACAACAAGACATAAGAGAGAGATAATGATAATGATAATGATAATGATAATTTATTAATTTACAAAGGGAGAGAGAGAGAAACATTTATTTACACACATTCGATACACGTAGATATATAATAGGAAGAAATACAATATACTTAGGAATAGTACCGATATGGTGTAAAATGGGCTCCACTCAGCATAATGTTGCGGCAAACCGCAACGCTGTTTTTCAGTAGGACCCAGAAGATCACCTATTGTCTACTTTGTTCTTGGTTTCTGTATTGTTTTTGTACTGATTTGTGGTGTTCAATAAAGAATATTTGTATTGTATTGTTGTGACCTGAGTTACATAATTTATTTCGTATGTTAATAAAATCCACGCTGGTCTGGGACTAAAGAAAAAACATGGAATTTACCAGTAGCTTCTCTTCCCGCGCAGGTAAAAACCCATCGAGGGAATGGGCGAAAATAGGAATCATGTTATAGGCGATGCGGCTAGCAACCCATCATTATTTCGATTTCCCTTCCCGAGAACATCATCCAAACAGATGACGCTTGGGGACAAAAATTCGCATAGTAACAAGGTCACGTGACACCTGCTATGGGTGTTGCAGGGGTAGGTATAGCACGCGTCACGGAATGTCAAGGATCCAGGTTCGATTCCCGGCCATAGCTTTACTTTTCGGATTTTTCTATTCTTGCAAAAATTCTTGATTGATTTGATAATGTGCAGTGGCGTAGCTAGATTACATAACCAAGGCCCCTGGTGCAAATAAAAAAATGGGGCCCCACTACTATCTAAACTGGTTACGTTTTAATAATAATAGTTCGATCGAGATTTTCTGGTAAGGATTCAAGGCCCCTCTGAGCTTGAGAGCCCCGGGGCACTGCCCCGCCTAGTCCATAGGCACGCCACCATTATTCATGTGCTGTTGTATCTAAGTTAAATTCTTCAATGAACTTACTCTTCTTCGCCAGTCAGCAGCTTGTACCGGTCTTGACTGTCCATGAACGTGACAGCCCGTTTCCTCAGTATCCTGTCGATCAGCTCTGGAACTGTCATCACTCTGTACAACGCCTTTTCAATGGCAGACCCGAACTCTCTAGGAACATAAAAATTACTTGTTACACTCATTATTCCTATAGCACAAACAATAAAATAAATAAGTAGGGAAGTTAGTTTTGACCCACGGCTTCGTTTGCGCGAACCTTTATAATAATACTAGCTTCTGCCCGCGACTTCATTCGCGTAGAGTACATGTTAGAGTAGTAAATTTTGAGGTCTTAGGAGTTTTCGAAAATTCAGAGTTAAAAAAAAATACATTGCAGTCTTGCTCTTTTTTAGTAAGCTATTACTTGCCCATACTGCCGCTAAGCAGCAAAATATATACTGCGGTGTTAAATAGCCCTCTAGGAGTCTAGGTAGATAACGCATCGGCGACCTCTGTCGTTGCAGCGGCGGTGATTATACGGAATTAAATTAAGATAAATAACATATAAGCAATCTTAAAGAAGCAATATTTTTCCTCAATTTACAGTGATTAAAATAAGGAAAATTAAACTCGTCTTTACGGGAAACCAGCTTAAACTCGACTTTAAAGATACAATTAAAATAAGTGGTGTAAATTTACAACTTATTATAATGATTACAATCTTCCCCATAGGAAACCCTATTATGTGACATTGTTGCACCATTTTAAATAATGAAAAAAGCAGCTCAGAGCTTGTATTATTATTTTTTTTTTTTTTTTTTTACATTTTACATTAACTTGCGATCTGTCTCTTTGGGACATTCAGCAAGAGGTTGATATGTATGGTTTTTGGTCTTGCAAGGTGCGTGTCCAGTGACACGCCCGTCTATAGGCTGTTATCTATTCTAGTAGATCTTGGGGGGCTCGCCTCTTCAGTCGATTAAAAGTGACACATTCCTTCATTAGGTCATTTGCCAATTTGTTGGGGTGGTTCTGTATTCTCATCTTGTATCTGCGCATGCATGACTGGATTTCTTCTTTTATTGTTGGAATGCCTAAATCATGGTGTATTCTAGCGTTTCTAACGTACCAAGGTGCCTTGACAATCATACGCAGTATTTTGGATTGGTATCGCTGGATGATTTCGACGTTTGATTTGGCAGATGTTCCCCATAATTGTAGGCCGTATGTCCAGATTGGTTTAAGGATGCACTTGTATAAAAGTATTTTATTTTCCATGCTGAGTTGGGATTTGTTGTTCATGAGCCAATATATCTTGCGCATTTGTTGGCTCAGAGCCTTGCGTTTTGTAAATATGTGGGTTCTCCATGTCAAACGTCTGTCCAGGTAAAGACCTAAGTATCTGGCTACATCAGCCTGAGGTATTTGAGTACCATTAAGCTTCACAGGTGGGCATGTCTTCCTTCTGGTAGTAAAGGTTACTTGTGTAGACTTGGTTTCGTTAGCCCTTATCCTCCAGTCTCTTAACCATGTAGATATTTCATTTAGGCTAATTTGTAGTTTATGCGAAGCAGTATCTGGGCATGCATCGACTGCCAACACTGCTGTGTCATCTGCAAAAGTTCCAGTGACTACATTTTGGTCTATTGGGAGGTCTGCTGTGTATAATAGGTACAAAACTGGGCCCATCACACTACCTTGTGGTACCCCGGCCTGTATTTTGTGAAGACATGTGACTTCATCTCCCTGCTTTACGAAGAAATGTCTGTTGCTTAGATATGATTTTATAAATAGGTAGAAATTAGTTGGAAGTGACTTTTTGACTTTGAAAAGGAGGCCCTCATGCCAAACACGATCAAATGCTTGAGATATATCTAAGAATACTGCAGAACAGTATTGTTTCTCTTCAAATGCAGTATTTATTCTTTCTACCAGCCTATGGATTTGTTCAGTCGTCCCGTGTCTCTGCCGGAAGCCAAATTGATGATCTGGTATCAATTTCTGTTCATTAATTATTGGTAGGAGTCTTCCTAGGAAGAGAGTTTCCATTAGCTTTGAGAGGATCGGCAGTAGGCTTATTGGGCGGTAAGACTTTACATCATCAGGATTTTTGCCAGGTTTAGGAATCATTATTATTTGAGCTACTTTCCATTGTGGTGGTACAAATCCCCTCCATAGTACAGCATTGTATAAGTGTGTTAGAAATGTAAGGCCTTCTTCGGGCAATCTTTTCAGAATCGTAGCTGTGATGAGATCGTATCCAGGTGCTTTGCCTTGTTGTAGTTTGCCTATAGCGGCACAGACTTCATTCCGAGTTATTTTACGGATTGGCGTATCTAGCTGGTAAGATTGTTGTAGATAATTGCTAATTTCTTCAATTTTTGAAGACCCTTCATTAGGATTTGGTGTGAACACGTCTTCTAAATGTTTTGCAAATTCTTGTGCTTTTTCAGCATCACTATTAGTCCATGTTCCATTTCGTTTACGTATCGGAGGTTGATGAATTATAGGTCTCTTCAATCTCTTTGTGGCCTTCCAGAGCGAGTAATCTGTGGATGCCGTTGCATCCAAGTTTTTTAGGTAATTCTGTAATTTTCCATCTCTTTCGTCACTAAGGAGACGTTTTAATTGCGCTATTATTGCATTGAGTCTTGTCTTGTCGCGTGGATGTCGAGTCCTCTGCCATTTTCTTCTGACTTTGCGTTTTTCGGCCAGTGTATCTCTTATTGTTATGTTACACCATGGGACGACTGCGTTGTACAGTTCTGGCGTTGCTGACCACGCCGCTTCTTGAATACATTTGTTAAAATGCTCAACTGCATACTCAATATCATTTTCACTTCTAAGCGGTAGGTCTGTACTGAGTGAAGTAGTGACAATATTTTGGAAGAGCTCCCAATCCGTTTTTCGATTGTGTAGCCAGCATTCTTGTGTCTTTTGTTTGATTTTTCTGCTTAGTGTGACGATTATCGGAGAGTGATCTGATGATAGTTCTGAGCAAGATTCACATTTAATGTATGCATCTGAGAAACCCTTTGTAACACAAAAATCTATTAGGTCAGGTTTTTTAGTAATATCCGTAGGCCAGTAAGTGGGGTTACCACTAGAATATACGTTAAGTTTCAGCTCTTCAATGGATGACATCAACTGCCGTCCCTTTGTCGTTGTAACTCTAGATCCCCAGAGGCTGTGTTTCGCGTTATAGTCTCCACCTGCCAGAAATCGATTGCCTAGTGAGGAGAAGAAGTGACAGTACTTTTCTTTTTTAATTTTATGTTTTGGGGGACTGTAGACAGCTGAGATTGTTATAGGTCCCGCCCAGTCCACTACAACGATGTTGGTTGCTTGTATCTCCGCAGTTTGATAAGAGATTGATTCATAATGTTTTATATTTCTTCTAATCAGTATAGCGCTTCCACCATGGGCTGTTCCATCTGGGTGCATAGTATGGTAGAATTCGTATTTGGGGATGTTAATGTGACTCTTCTTGGTAAAGTGGGTTTCAGAAATTAATAAGATGTCGATTTGGTGTAAGTTGAGGAACGTTTTTACCTCTAGTGTGTGTTGTGACAGCCCATTGGCATTCCATATAGCAAGTTTTAGGGTATCGAACTTGTAAGTTTGGCGATTACGGTCATAAGTAGGTTTGTCATTGATGTCATTTGTTGCATGACTTCTTTTAGCATATGCATCAGTTCTTTCATTTCAGATGGAGCATCTGATGGGTTATTCACATCGTTGTTATCTTTTTTGGTGTTATATGGTTGTTGGAATGTTGTTTTTGTTCTTCGTGTGGCTTCGGCATAGCTGAATTCGGTATTCGTTGATGGTTGACGGTTTTCATTATGTAGCATGTTATGGGTTGGTGGCGGCTTGGTTAGAAATTTATTGTTTGCTAAGGGAAGTTTTGATTTTTGCAAGTCCTTGTAAACTTTACATCCTTTATAATTGGCGGGGTGGTTTCCATCACAGAGGACGCATTTAACGTCATTACTCTTGTGTTTTCTTATACAGTCTGTCGATAAATGATCGCCTGCGCATTTAACACATTTTGGACTTCTGCGACAATATGCTTTTGTGTGTCCATACTTTTGGCATCTAGCGCATTGCGGTATCTCGCGTTTCGGTCTAGGTGGTTCGAAGAAAATGCGGCAGTGTAACAAGCTCTTTATATCATATATAAGTTTATTATTTTCATTTTGTGCTAATTCTATAATGAACATAGGCAAGGGTTTTTTAGTGCCTCTTTGTTTGATGTTCCAAATATTGGTAGTCTTGTGACCCAGCTCAGATAAAGCCTGTTTTATTTCATCTATGTCTGTTGATGGATGCATATTTTTTAACACAACCTTGAAACTTCTATCTCGCTTAGGCTTGTATGTGTAGAATTCTGTTCCCTTGAGTTCCAGCTGTTTATCAATTTCACTGTACAGCTCAGGAGTTTTTAATTGGATTTTGACTTCTTCATTGTGTAGTACTTTTAGTTGATATCCATCTTTTGCATATAGATTTAGCAGATCAATGAGGGGATTTATATTGCTGACGTTATCTATGTAGATTGGCGGAGGCTTTGTTTCTTTTTCAACCGTGAGGTTCGGGTTTTGTTTTTGCTCATTATCGAGCGCTGAAAAGCGGTTGGATGTTTCTATGGGTTTACTTAGCCAGTATGCATTCAGTTTGGACTGCTTCGGTATTCTTGATGATGTTTCAGGACTAGGTAGAGGTCTTTTTCTTTTATCCCTTTGCTCTTGCCAGCCTGTGTCATCATCCGAGCTCTCAACGACATCATCTGTATGGACATGCTGGTTGTTGTTTGGGTTTATTTGATGTTGTGGTTCCGAGATAGCTGGTGACTTCGTTTTGTTTTCAAAGAGGCTTTTATGGAAGATTTGTTGCGTATAGATCTTGGTACGCTGATTCTGTTCCCTACTGGTCTCTATCGGTTTTTTTCCAGAGGCGTTTATTGTCGCGGTAGCCTGGTCACCCACTGTCGCGACGTCATTTTGAGGGGAACTTATTTTTAGATCACTGGCAACATTATTTCAGAAAGATGCAGGAGGGTAGTTTTTGACAGTTGTCACTTGTCAGATGTTGTTGTTGGGTAGAGTGAAAAGTGGGTAGTAGTGGAAATAGTGATTGATCTTCTAGAACAGTATCAAGTTCACTCAGGTATTTCGGCTATAATCTATAACACATTGTAGAGATAATAAGCACACTGAGTTCACTCCGCACTAGCTTCAGTTTGGTAGCGATTTCAAACACTTTCTAGCACTTTACACTGAATATGGCGTATATTTTTACGAGCACAATAGTTTGACGCGGATGACAGATGACCATGATCTTTCTAAAAATAATAATAATATCGCAACATAAGATAAAAATAACCATACAATCGCTTACACCAGGGGTGGCCAACTTGATTAGACCCAAGATCTCCTATTTACTAACGAAACCCTGTGCGATCTACCAATTACATACTCCATGAAACTTAAACCTCAGTTGGTGATTACGTTGCGCAGTCTGGTCTACGTATTTATATTTTTTGCCTTGCCACGATCGACTGGACTAACAGTCGCGATCGACCTGTTGGCCACCCCTGACTTACACTCATTCTTTCTGTGTACTTACCTTTTGTAAATAAGAAAATGTGTCATCAAGAGCAGTACCCTCTCGTGTATGAGTGGATAGGTTGAGGCTATGTTTGTCTTCAATTTGTCCACGGGCCTATGGGTTTTTAACGATTTTAATCTGTAATAGAAATTCAAAGTCAAATGTATGTAGTACTATGTATACTTATTATTATGAACATCATAAAAATGACCACCAGTAAATTTTTTTTAAATTATATTAATGAATTTGTGAGGAGTGCAACAATAGAGAGATTTCTCCAGGCAGATGTTATGCCTGGGGACCGAAGTCTGAATGAAGAGAGTTCTTCTTCTTTTTTTGATATGACCCCATCCGATGCAATGATTTCGCCAATGACAAAGCAATAAATACAGTACACAAAAATCTTATGACAAAAATGTCAGCAACGTTGTACGGTAGAACACGGTCAAAGAGTCCTCCCCCCTGTCGGGCTCTTAGCCAATGGATAATGATATCACTCAGAATCTGCCAGGAAATCTTTAACTGATGCAGCTTGTTGAATCGGGGCAGCAGCATCGGTGATTGACCTTCAATACTAGTCTAGAACTTAAAAAAGCGGTTGGTGTACCTCATAGTATGTATTGGGAACTCTATGGGGAAAGCCTCACTCCTCTTGATAGCCTCCTCCACATCGTCAGAGTACTCCAGTCGGGGCAGGCCGATGCACTGCTGCAGCAGCTCGTTAGTCTCCTTACTCATGGAGGGGAAGCACCAGTCTGGTTTACACCTGTACCGGTTTATTAACGTAAAGTATAGTCATAAAATATATATGGGTCATTGTCGACCAAGCTGAATTATAATCAATCATAGCATCCGGATCCAGTTACCTTTCACGGATGTCTTTATTATGGTCACATTCCAAAAGAAAATGAAAAAGGTCTTCAGTTTTATTACAGTGAGCACACAAGTGTGATTGTCTGACTCTCATTAAATACAAAAATGGGCCTTAATTAAAACAAAAGTTAATTGATTCCTTTGTGTTACGACATTTTCACCCTTATTGCAACAGAATAAAGGTGAAACGGTTATAACACAAAGGAATCAATTAATTTTTGTTGTGATTAAGCCTTTGCTACATACATTTTAATTTAAAATGACTCATTAAGTCAATTGAAGGTAAACAATTTAAAACGTAAAAAGTTGGCTCACTGATTCACTGGTTGGCTCTTCTAATTGTAGAATTAATTAATTGTACATATTGATGTATGAGTATAATAATTATGAGAATAGATCATGCCTGTATATATATACTTTTATTATTTAAATGAATACTAATCTCTACAGCGTCATGGGGACTCTGCCGCAGCCAGTGGGATTGGACGGGGTTTTCTTTTTATAACTTTTTTTTTATTTGTAAATATAGGTATTTTATAGTTATCTTTAAGTTTTAGTTTAATTAATTTGTCTTGTACATTTATATTTATCAATAGTCATTTAATATAAATTATTTCTGCCTGTATTAACTTTATTGCATAGAATTCATTTATTGCTATCCCGCAGGAATTACGCAATTTTCCAGGATAAAAAGTAGCCTATGTGTTATTCCAGACTATAATCTATCTATGTTCCAAATTTCATCCAGATCTGTCCAGCCGTTTTGGCGTGAAAGAGTAACAAACATCCATCCATACTTACAACCTTTCGCGTTTATAATATTAGGATAAGTGCCTCATATATTGTATGTCCGCGATGGATAAACACGGTTAAACAATAAACACTATTCTTATTCTTATTCTTAATATTTCGGAATAATTCTACAAGACCTTGTGCATGCAGAAAATTCCTTCATTTTAGGTTCAGTAGTAACTCCAGAGATTTTCCCTACACACAAACCTAAATAAACAAAGTTTACTTCTTCAATATCATTCAAAGGTAGAGTGAGTTTTATTACGTACTATAGTCAACCAGTAACAATACTGATTCCTTTATAGTTTAAAATATCATTATCGATCATCAATGATTTACAAAGTTTAAAGGATGCTATTAAGACAGCGTAAATTGCGACGTCGATTTAGGATTTTTTGAAGCTTTGTATAAGTAAATAAGAAATGTTCACATACCAAGCAATACTCTGAAATTGCCGTAAGATATCCATGTTTTGCGGCTTTCCCTGCAAGTAATACATAATAGATTTAACAGTACTCTAATAACGGCATAAAACAAAATTATGTAAATTCTTGAAATAACTGTAGCACTTACCGACACTTGTCGAACTAAAGTCACAGTCAGAGAAAGAATTTTGAACCAAATCATAAACTTATCCAATAATAACATTTATTTATCATCTGTCTTACTTATCACGACGAAAATAAATATTTTTCTCACAAATTATAGAGCACAGCACAGTACGCATCGCAGTGCATTGCAGGCAGAATTAGCAGTGATTTTTTTTGTATAAATTTTCTGTGAAATGTTACGTTTTGACGTTTAAAACAGTACGTCAAATAAACCAAAATGTTGCCACCACTGATTACCTACAATTTTCTGGTAAATATAGAAATATTAATGTTTTGGTATTTTTGGCTTTATGGGAAAAGTTGATAAAAACTACATTCAAACGTTCAAATCTAAATATCCCTTTCATTTAGAGTTTTCTGAATTTATTTTTTGTTCTAATTATGGATAAACACCAAATTGGTTTGAAATTAGACTTTTGAGTTTGGGGGAATAAGACGAGGCCCTTGTTTAATTATGGGTTTTTCAAACTTTGCAGTAGAAACATTGGAATTTAAATGTCACGTTGACATTTTGATGATTTACACTGACACTTAAATATTTTGGCGCGACCGTGTGTGTTTAGCTTAGTAAAAAATGTTTGTATATTAGTTTACATTGTTTTAAATCATGGGTGATCTACAGCAAATACGTTTAGAAGTCAACAATGCGTTCAAGCTTAGCGGCTTCACGATTCGTCGCGAGGCAAGCACGTTTGTCGCAGAACAGTTATCGTCCCTCACCTCGCATCAAAGACAGAAGATGATAGACAAAATAACAGCTCATTTACTGCATCAGTGTATTTCCCAGCCTATTCTAGAGAAAGAGCACCTGGAAGTTGCTTATAGAGAGTGTTTGTCGTCAGGTCTTGAAGAGACCGAAACAGTTTTGAGCGTCATTGACGCGTTTAGTATTCCTAAGTTATGTTACGATAATGAAAGGAAAAGGTTCACTAAAAGCGTGAGTACTGATCGCCATTTGTATCCAGAGCCTAAATGGAAGGCGCAGTACTTAATTGACAGGTATATGGTGATCTGGCAAAGGACTGTGCGCCACAAATTATTCGCCCAAGATGCTCTGCCATCCTTGGAAACTGAAAAACGATTTCCGCTGCGGAAAGTCGAAGATTTACTAAGTTCTTCCAGCAGGATTGATGAGGTTATATGCTTGGGGATGCTAACACAGCTCACTGAAGGAAAGTATTACCTGGAAGACCCAACAGGAAGTGTGGTTTTAGACATAACTGACACTACTTACCACTCTGGCTTGTTTACGGAGAGTAGTTTTGTGCTAGCAGAAGGATATTACGATGATAAAGTTTTCCATGTTATGGGCTTTGTTCTACCTCCATCAGAGGCTAGAGCAACCTCGTTGGAATATTTCGGAAATTTAAATACTTTTGGGGGTAAATCTAAAAACTTATTGAAGAACTCAAAGAATTTGCTAAAAATTGAACAAGACAATGAAGACGGGACGATTGTCTTTCTCTCTGATGTTTGGTTTGATAACCTCAAAGTTATGATCAAATTGAAATCCTTCTTTACAGCCTACAATGAGTGTCCCCCAATTGCAATTGTTTTTATGGGAGAATTCCTCTCTTGTCCGTATGGTTACGAACACAGCTCACAGCTTAAAGCAGCCCTAATAAACTTGGCCGATATGTTGCATCTGTTCACGAAACTACGAGAAACCTGCAAGTTTATCTTCGTACCTGGTGGAGGGGATCCGGTGGCAGCCAATATTTTACCGAGACCTGCCATCCCTAACTCGATAACACAAGAAATAAGAGACAAGATGGGTGATTCAGTCATTTTCACCACAAACCCGTGTCGCCTGCAGTATTGCACTCAAGAAATCATTCTAATAAGACAGGATTTAGTTACAAAAATGTGCAGAAACTCCATACATTTTCCTGAGACCGGCAACATACCAGATCATTTAACGAAAACCTTGCTGAGTCAGTGTACACTCTCTCCACTATCTTTAGGGGTCCAACCAGTTTATTGGAGACATGCGGATGCATTAAGTTTGTATCCGATGCCGGATCTTGTTGTAGTGGCTGACCATTTTCAACCGTACACAAGGTCTTTTCAGGATTGTCAAGTGATGAACCCGGGGTCGTTCCCAAGGACAGAGTTCTCGTTTAAAGTGTATGTGCCTGCATCTAGGACTGTTGAAGAATCGCAAATACCGAAAGAAGATATGTGACTTAGTTTTAAAGGATGTTAAGTGTTGCAAGTAATTTTGAAAATAAAATTATTGATGAAATATATTGTTTTACTTATTTTCAAATTTTATGTTCTTCATTCAATTAAAATTTTACTTTGCAAATTGGCTGCCAAGGGCTCTTTTACATGTCTTTTAAACTACCAGCGCATTCGGAAAGACCATCATCACCAAGAAGAATGCGCGACAAGAAACTTGGCAGAAAATCATTGTTGTCAGTCTATGTTGAGTTATCTCAATTTGTATTTTTTATGAACTGTAATTATCATAAGATAATTTGTAGCTGTTAAGTTTTCCATGTGATTTAATTAAATAATGCGACTCAATTAGTTTGTAGTTTTCATTTTAATTTCAATACATTTAATCTATATTTACATAATGATCAAATCTTAATAATAAATTGACATTTAGAAATAAAATGAATGTTAATGGCAGTGTCTACATTATGCGCCAGCTTTACATATTGTATTACCTTTTCAATTAAGTATGTAGTCGGTAACTATCATACTCAGAGACATAAATTAAGTGATGTCATGTAGGGCTTGTTGACATTACAAAAAAAATTAAAATAATGTTATTAACCGGTACTTTCATAAAATTACTTTGGTAACAGTATCAATTTTACCATAGAGTACACGTAACCTTTTCATTAACATTAAAAATAACAAAAAACATGTTGATATTGTCATTGTTAACTGTTGAGCAGTAGGTAATGTTATCAAATTTTTTTTTATCTAAAATTTATCGAGGCTTAAGTGCACTTGTGTGACTATGCCAGCCTCATTGGATTTCTCTTGGGTCAGATTCATCAAGCACTCCCCTGCCCGCTACCAGATTCTCTGGCAGCAAAGGAGTATTTCACGAACCTGTACATTGTACTGCGTTTTCTGATGCCGGAAAACTGTTGTGTTAACTGCTCCATTAAACTCACTTACCAAAGTTAAAATGTTAATTAAGCCCTCTGACAAACATTACTTGATTAGGTACTTAGTTCTAGAGATTCAAATGCATGACAAGATGAAATCTATAAATACTGTATCTAAATTAACATTCAAACATTATTGTTATTGTAACACTAACATAGAAACATCTATTAAAATCGAGGTGGATTTAACAATGTATAATTGTGCTTAAATATTAAATTTACTGACTTAAGTACTGTAGAATTACTTGCTGATTTTTATTCTATCACAAATAAGTTATATTATGCTGTTGATTTTACTTTTCGAAAGAGACGCGAATATTAAATACGGTCCCACTTGATACATCCATCCCTTTCGGAAGTAGAACAAAATTATCTGATTTCTTTGACTTAAAAGAAAAAAATGACAAAGGAAGGCCACCCACAGTGATTGTCACAACAGTTTAAGAATGCTTAGAAAATGTGGCTACTCTTTTCTCAAAGGGCCGGCAACGCACCCGTTATACCTTTCGGGTTATGGGTGTCCATGGGGGACGGTCACTGCTTTCCATGAGGTCACCCTCCTGCTTCTTTCTCACCATGATTAAGAAACACAACCCTAAGAATCCTGGCCATTGCCAAGGCAACAACTCTACTGTCTAAGATGTGTTTTAACTTGTGGTTAAATGTTTTTTCTTACTAAACCCTTATCTCACTAACTTCCTAGTCACTTGAGCACGACATTTATTGCGACAGGGTTCCACAGTGACTTGTTTTAAATGTGCGCCCGTGCTGTTGCAGTCCGGTTTTATACGCCGAAATTCGATGTTCGAAGTACATTTCGGCGTATTAATTTGAGTAAATTGCAATTGTAGTAGGTACCTATCATTTGAAAAATAGCGCCTTCTCTCGTCCCTGGTGCAATGCTTTGCATTACACGTCCAGTCCGTAAGCTCTTAGAATGCCATTCGTGTTTGTCTTGCTGTCTCACTCACTCTTATGAGTTTGATACTTGAATCGGCTACCCGAAATTTGAATGCCATTCTAAGAGGTCACTGACTGTACGTAACACGTTATTTAACTAGAGGGGCAATAAATTCCTTATCCTACTGAATTAACTTCAAGCACCCATAATAGTATTGTAGGTTTCTCCGATCGGCGCCAGCGCAACGAGGCAAATCATGGCGACCACGAAAATGAGGACGATTGGGGCGTATATACCCAGCAGCAGCCTTCTGAAGCTGGAGAACTGAAAAAAAAGAAAGTTACAATTGATGTATAGAGCAGCGCCACCTGTAATCAAGTGGCTGTTACTAATGTACTCGTAGTTTATCTACTCGCTGATAGATGGCGCACTTAGTTGACATTACATATGAACAAAAAATTTTTACCTTGCTACTCCGCTACTCACGTGCAAAATAACCAAGCCTGTGTGAAATATATATGTTTTTCATGCAATCCCTCCCTCCACTGCTGCCAATAAAACACATATAAATCCCACAAACTTAATTATCCCTTACACCACACAAACACTGACGCGTTTCGATCCCTCTACGGGATCATTATCAAAGTTTCAGGGATAATTAAGTTTGTGGGATTTATATGTGTTTTATTGGCAGCAGTGGAGGGAGGGATTGCATGAAAAACATATATATTTCACACAGGCTTGGTTATTTTGCACGTGAGTAGCGGAGTAGCAAGGTAAAAATTTTTTGTTCATTGAAATGGACCTCCGCAAAGTAACGCCTGATTCAATAAAAGACATTACATATAGTTCGGATACTCGGCAAAAGGTGACGCCACCAAAAAGTGCGCGCAATTTTTTTAACCTAAAATACTCGCTTTACAATGTCCAACACAAAAATTGCTCCGTTAATCTAGTAATAGATTATGATAGGATTAAGAAAAGTCCAGGGGCCCCATATTTGAAAGCAAATTACTCGGAAGTACCACTTGAAAGTGGAGAAAAATTTTAAGTAAGTACCTAAGTCGGAGATCATTTACAGTTCTGAATTCAATGAGTATTCAATATGAAGCCAACCGGTGTAGATTCACGTCGTAAAGAGAATTGTCACTTGTCACCGATAATAAAATTGTCGTGTTGGTGAAACAGGGGCCAGAGAACCATTTTATTTGAGCTGTAGCGATGCAAAAAAAATCTACTTTCGAGTAATGTGCGTTCAAAACACCGGTCTCTGGCTGACTGACTATTAACGCCCATCTCCAACCCTTTGATTAAAAAAAAATAAAAAAGAACAAGCGTTCAAAACATCATAATTATAACCAGTTAGTGTTAACAGTGTGGGGAGTGCCACAATAGAGAGATCTCTCTCCAGACAGATGTCATGCCTGGGGACCGAAGTCCGAAAGAAAGTTGAAAGTTGTATTTATGCAGCCGCATTGAGAAACTTCGTTAGCGGCATGTAAAACGATGTGACAGCTGTCATTAGAACTGGCGCTAGCTACTCGTGTATCGTAGTAGTTATGTAGAGGCCAACTAGGTGGCGCTAGGGTCGCTACACACTTCTTTATATTGAGGAAGGAGCGACGAATTTGCCGCGGGCCCCAGACGTTATACTTACGCCACTGCGTGCTAGTGTCCGACCGAAACACGATTTTTAGCCGAAACCGAAACCGAAACCGAATATTCGGTTTTTTTCTGATTTCGGCCGAAACCGAAACCGAAACCGAAATTTTTGAAGACATCAAAATATTCAAAATTACTGTACAAATCGTAAGGAAAAGGTTATTGCAAGGATTTCTTATTTGAGAACGTTTCTTTTTTGTTAAATAAAATAAAAAACGTTTATTTTTAATGAAAATAGATAATTATAGGTACATGAAACTACCGTGAGACTTTAATCATAATTACACAAACGGATAACTCACGTATAAAAAGTCGAGTGATGCTCGACATGTTTCGGACTATTTTGTAGTCCTTCCTGGAGCTTAGAGTACATATTTCAATTTGTACTTTTACTTTACGCGCCCGAATTAAGCCGAATGCTCCCGATGCGAGAGCCGCGAGAGGCCGCGAAGTAATTTCGGCCCGGCCGAAGGTTTCGGCCGGATCCTGGCCGAAACCGAAACTTCGGCCGAAATCACTTTTTTGGCCGAAATTGGCCGAAACCGAAACCGAAACCGAAACTTCGGTCGGACACTACTGCGTGCACACTTTTCGTTACCCCCATTTTTTTCTGCTCACTATGTTCGACTTCCCATGCTGCTGTCACTGTCATTAGAACTGGCGCTAGCTACTCGCGCGTCGTAGTAGTTATGTAGATACCAAGTAGGTGGCGTTAGGCTCGCTACAACAGTATAACCAGCTGTGCCTTACCGGCGCGTCGATGCTGCGATCGAGCTGCGTGGCTTGGCGCGGCTGCCCGAGCATGTCCTTCATGGGGAACACGTTCACAGGGCTGCGGCTGATCTTGCCTTCTGCCACGCACACGGTCAGCTGTAAAAGAGATTTTTTTAATTGATTCTCATGCTGGTCGTTAAACTTTTTAAGAATTGTTTTTTTTTTACGACAAGGGAGGCAAAGGATTGGATCATCTGGTGGTAGCGAGCACCACCACCTACAGACACCCCGCAAGATAGAATACATACGCACACACACAAACATAAATCAAATCAAAATAGTGATGGGATTTTCGTCGATTCCCTCGATGAGCTTTTACCATTTGCACGGGAAGAGCTGGAACGTTGTTTTACTTTGCTTCCAGACCAGCATGGAAGAAGAAGGATAGAATACCATAGATTGTTAAAATAGATAACAAAATACCCTCATAACTATACCAGTGGCGCCATCTCTTGAGCGCTGTTGTTTGTACTAATTGTCAGTATTTAAAATAAACGTCATTCAGCTCCGAACAACTAGAAGTTTCATTATAGATTAGGTGGCATGGAAGACTGACCGAGAGCACGAGGTGCACGACGACGTGCACGGCCACGAAGGCCGCCAGCACGAACACGCTCCACGCCGGCAGCTCCGCCTTCTGCAGGTACACCGCCAGGAACACCGTCGCGACTGGAAGCAGCATCACGTTACGTCCTATACTAAAATTAGTGTCCGACCGAAACACGATTTTTAGCCGAAACCGAAACCGAAACCGAGTATTCGGTTTTTTCTGATTTCGGCCGAAACCGAAACCGAAACCGAAATTTTTGAAGACGTATCAAAATATTCAAAATTACTGTACAAATCGCAAGGATTTCTTATTTGAGAACGTTTCTTTTTTTGTTAAACAAAATAAAAAACGTTTATTTTTAATGAAAATAGATATAGGTACATGAAACTACCGTGAGACTTTAATCATAATTACACTAACGGATAACTCACGTATAAAAAGTCGAGTGATGCTCGACATGTTTCGGACTATTTTGTAGTCCTTCTTCCTGGAGCTTAGAGTACATATTTCAATTTGTACTTTTACTTTACGCGCCCGAATTAAGCCGAATGCTCCCGATGCGAGAGCCGCGAGAGGCCGCGAAGTAATTTCGGCCCGGCCGAAGGTTTCGGCCGGATTCTGGCCGAAACCGAAACTTCGGCCGAAATCACTTTTTTGGCCGAAATTGGCCGAAACCGAAACCGAAACTTCGGTCGGACACTAACTAAAATACTGTTGTAGCGCGGGCTTAACCACGTTTCTGAACGCAACCCGCCGACCTTCTCGCTCGCTCGGTATCTCTCGCTCGCGCTACCGGCATCCGATCGAGCCGCACGCGCGCCGAACCGCGGGGCTCAGATTATTGAACTTTTAGTTGTAAAACTATTTCTTGTACCGAACCCTATATGTTACTAATTGTACTGGATAAATAAACACCTTTCATCCTACACTGTGAATTGTGTTAAATTTGAATACAAGTAGATTAAAAGAAATTATAGCTCTAATGCAGACTTGTCGAAAATTTTATGAAAGGCGTATAGGTGACAAACTTAAGTAACCAGGCGTCCGATTTTTGAAAGCACATCACTCGAAAGTGGTATAAATCAGCTTATATCTCCAAAACTACAGATCTAACCAAAGTTTTGTCTAGTTCACAAGATTAATGAGAGCTGTGATTGTTTTCTATGCTACTCGTATTTCAAATTCAGCACATTCCGAGTGGTATTTTCAAAAGTCGTATGTAGTGTACAGATGGCAGCAGTGGACTAGTATAGGCTGATGATGATGAAGTCGTCTGAAACTTACTGCCGAGTATATGCGCCGAGTTGCCGACCAGCCAATGCAGCCAGTTGAACACAGGCCGCTGCTTAGTGCCGGGGTGTGGTCTGAAGTAGGCTCCTGTAACATAATAAATTCATCAATATTTATCTAACTAAAATCTACAAATTTTAAATCTCATTAAATGTACAGGTGGTTCAGAACTCTACGAGACTGGTGGTCTTGCACTGATATTATCTAAAGGCTTATATGCTTATCCACTAGAGACAGCCTCGGGTCGAGCGGCTGCCTCGCGCCCCTCGCGGCGAGACCGTGCAAGTGGACACGCTGCCTCAACGTCTTAAGCAGCGTCTCCACTTGCGCGGGCTCGGAGCGAGGCTACAGCTCGACCCGAGGCTGCTTCTAGTGGATAAGCACCTTAAAGTGTTGTATAGCGTTATAAAACCACGATAAAATTCACACACTTCGCAACATAATGTTATAACTTGTAACGTATTTTAACGTTCTACAACACTTTATAATGCCACTGTTAGAACATTAACTTTACTGTAAGACAGCCGGGGAAATTACGGGCACAAGAGGCATTTCATCTTAGTCCTCTAGGTTGGCAACGCATCTGCAATTCCTCCGGAGTTGCGGGTGTCTATGGGCAGTGGTGATCACTTACCATCACGTGACTCACTTGCTCGTTTGCCTTCCAATACATATAAAAAAAAATTATAGTCCATTATGAAATTTTATAGTTTAGTCGGTTCATTAACCTTTTCACCGTCAAGCAGCCCTGGTGTCACTCGCAACTGTCAACTTTATCTTGTCAAATGAAGGTCCTTTTTAGGGTTCTGTACCCAAAGGGTAAAAACGGGACCCTATTACTAACACTCCACTGTGTCTGTCACCTCATGAACCGTGATAGCTACACAGTTGACATTTTTACAGATAAAATTCTGTTGCCGCTATAACAACAAAAACAATCAAATTTTTTCATGTCTGTCTATTTATCCAATGTAAAATGACCTCACACTGCCTACATTTTACTTAAGACTACGGGTCTGCCAACACTGGATTTTATATTCACTTGCCTAATCTTTACGGAACATCCGTGCGCGAGTCCAACCAGCACTTGGCCAGTTTTTACACTGCATGTACTGACTTATCAAGTAAATGGCGGTTTTTTTTTTTTACTACAAACTGACCAGTGATTGACCTCTATCTCACTTGGTGGAAGGTGCAGATGAGGCCAAAGGTGTAACTCACTGGTTCAGTAATAGCCTATTCACTCTAGCCTTGAAGAGTCCTAGGTTGTAGCTGTCCGGAAATACAGACGATGGGAGCGAATAATAAAGCGTAAAGGGACTCACCGATGGGCTGTATGAAGCACAGGATGACGGTGACGATGCCGGTGATGGCGTGCGGGTTGTCGCCCGTGGTGCTCCAGCCGCCCACCTCCACCGCGATCAGGACGAAGCCGGCCACCGTCAGCAGCCACGTCAGCACCATCAGCATGCGGTGGTACTGTCATACGGTTACTTCATTAGCCAGCTTGTCTTAAGGTCTTCGCACATTAGACCAACTTCACGCCAATCCGACACCAACTCAACTCACACTCTCGATGAGTAGTCAACTAGTTGATCCACCCAATGGTCACTAGTGGGCAATGCGTTGTCAACGAGTGGACAACGCGGTGTCAACGAGTGGACGAACGCAGTCAACGAACGCATAGTCGTTGCGTGGACAACGTGTGGTCGTTGCGTGGACGACGTGTGGTCATTGCGTGACAAACGTGTCGGGGTTGACCTTTAGTGTACGATGCGTAGGCCACTCGTTAGCATAGAGTCGAGTCGCCGTTAAGTTGTTTTAATGTGCGAAGACCTTTACAATGCTGTCGTTCTTGGCGGAGAGCCAGATAGGTAGAGGAGAAAGAGAGTATAAGAGATACAGAAAGAGAAAGTGTGAGAGAGGGAGAGCAAGGAGTAACGACAAAGAAAAACTTACAGCAAACCAAATGTCCTTCCCTCCGAGCTGCTTGCCAACCCACGTTTGTCGGAAGTACCTTTAATAGAGAATTACAAAAGTTCAGTATACCTACCTATTTCCAAATTCTTCAGAGAGGGGGATGTGAAAAAACTTGCTGACAGCTTTATCTAAGACTAAGGCGTCTACTCCCAAATTCGAAATTTGATTCAAATTCGTTATTCCTATCTACATCTTGTTCTACGATTGTCTAATGCCACCTTCATGTCTCTGAAACCTAAAAACTGGGATCTAGTCTGATCATATCTGCTCTCCGCCAGCTTCTAGACTCTTTCCCTGTTTATATTCTCTTTGGTCTGGTACTGCTTTATCAGTGGCAGCATCTTATTCTCATACGTCTAGTGAACAGCTCGGTTCCATTCCTAGACACCTTGATTGAGCTAGATTAATTGTGTTTAGTACCTTAGTGCCGGATCAAGCCAGCTCGGGTCTGTAGTTAAATCTATCAATGGGCTCTTGGTTTGCTTTGGGTTATCAAGAATTAAATGTCTACATTGGCGCTACAAAGCGTTGGTGTGCGAGGCCCGTAGCATTTGCTGCTCTTGCTACGTGGCCAATCTGTCACTAGTAACTTAAACTTACCTAGCCAGTACTATTCCCAGGGAAGCACTGCCCAGCCAGGCAGCTATCATGAAGCTGCCGTGCAACTTGACCAGTAGCTTAGAAGCACCAGCAGCTACACCGACTGATGACAGAGCCAGTGGCTCGCCCGTAGAATCGTACGCAAGGCTGTGGAATCCCACTCGGTCGGGGTCTAGAATCAGATCAATGGTTATGATTTCGTAAGCAAAAACAAAACAAAACCTAATCAGACCCGGCCATCAAAGATTGCACTTCGGTCTTTGGAAAGAGACAATTGTCGTTAAGTTAGAGCGAGACAACGCTCTACGACGCCGAAATTAGCCGAGATGACCGATGTGCCATCTTTATGGCCTGGTACCTACTGTAAGACAGTTACGAATCCTGATCAAACACATAATAGACACAAAATAGTCTCAGTAATATCACGGGTTATGGTGTGACGTAGATATATTTAGATAGGTTAAGTAAAAGCTGAAAGAATAAAATGCGATAACTTATTAATAAAAATAATGATAAGAAGTTTGGTAACTAGAACCTAATAAAGAAAATCTATACCTCGAAGTGGCTTTTGAAATAGCATACATTGTAAAAAAAGTACACCTCAATTATGTAGGTGTAAGTACAGTCAAGAGCTAAAGTAACTTTACTTTGCGAATTTTTCTATGTGCTCTAATTTACAGTGTCGTTTAGAAAAGCAGCAGTAATACTAAATGTTTGAATTTACCTTTCATGCTGTCTCCAGACACCACCATCAAGTTGTATTTATTACGCATCAAATCAAAGGTCTGGCCCATAACTGTGGATACCGCATCCCTCGTAAACTTGCAGTACAGTTTCCCATCAATAAATGAAGACTCCAGCAGCTGAACTATATCTTGGGGCGAGTCAGCTCTCTGTACGTACGGCTCTACCTTCGGGTAAGTCCAGGAAGTGAACAGATTCACTCTTCCATTGTCATTTCTGACGCACTCCATGGCACTATCGTCTCCCATCTTATTGTCCATACTCAAAGCTGTTGCGATGTACTTAGGGTTGTCGGTGCCTTGGATCTCGAAGGTGTACTTGTCGCCAGCGACGAAGATGGCTACGATGGCTTTGCAGTTGCTGGATTGGATGCAGTTCGAAGGGAAGCCGTAGCAGAGCTTCGTGTCGGCGCAACCCTGGTAGATTGAGTCCAGTTGACGCGGTATGGGTTTTGGCTGAAAAGTATGTTAATGCTATTTGATGATAGTGGTTTTGATGTTCTCCGAGTGTAAGTACTGCTAGTGGGTTGGATGTCTTTTGACTTTGTGACCAAATAGTTACTAACAAGAGCTTGGGCAAGTTAAGGCTAGTTGGGTAGTTTAATGAACCATAGAGGAGTAAACGATAATACCGCCTAACCGCCTATTGTCTACCTTGTTCTTGGTTTCTGTATTGTTTTGTACTGAGTTGTGATGTTCAATTAAGAGTATTTGTACTGTATTGCATATTGTGGTAAAGCTAAAGATACACGTGAATAGCTGCCAAATGTTTGGTCTCACGTCGATCTAATCTAAGGTCAGTTCATTTCTTACATCTATTGGGTTACAAGAGCAAGCACATTCAATGAGCAGTTCAATCATCATATTAATTAATCATCACGATAAGTTTCCAAACGAAGTAAACTTAATAAAAATGTAAGTAGCTGTTGATAATGTATCTGTGGCCGGTTTCTCGAAGCCACACGTTACAATTTTATTAGTCTAAACTGGCAACATTGATTAAATCCTAACCAGTGTCTAGCTGTTAGGGCCAATGTTACTAGTTTAGACTTGTAAAATTGCTCGGGGTGCGAGTCGAGCTAACTCCGCGTGTGACCAAGAGCTGCGGTTCGTTTTTGGATCCCGGGGGGAAGAGTAGTGCTAGGTCCGGTGCACTCTGGGCATCGGTTAATGATTTCCTGGCAGTTCTTGATGGATATCATTGACCGTTGGCTAAGAGCCCGACGGGGGGAAGCGGGTCTTTTGACCGTTTTACCGTAACGTTGCCGACATTCAGTTACAAGAATTTTGAATATATTTTTTTTACTTTGACATTGGCGAAGTTGTCGTCGCAATGACGACTTGATACGCCAAACGTAAGAAGAAGAAGAAGAACTTGTAGCTCCGAGAAACGGGCCACAGATACAACATTTTCAACAATTACATTTTCATTTCGAATTTAGATATTTACTTCGTTTGCAAAATTTAATCTATGGAAATTCTACATAATTTGTGTATTTACCTTGGACTCCATGACGACAGGTGGCGCTATGGTCTGACTCTGCGTGGTTGGCGGAGGCTGCGTGGTGGTCACCACTGTGTCAGGCGTCACCACCTCGACCACTCGTGATTCTACGTTCTTCCAGAACATCGAGTAGCTTTGTGCTACAGTTGCTCTAAAAAAAGCAATATTTATTTATCAAAACAAAAGTAGTGCTACCACGAAAACTTAGGCAATCGTTAAATTTCAACTTGGACCTTGTAGAAAATATTAGTTAAATGGTATTTCAGTTAAAAATGTCTTCAGATAGAATAAAAAGTTGGGAGGGAAAGGCGTAGACGGACGTTCCGAGACCAAATAGGAGATGTTTTGGGAAAAGGTCAGGCCAGGAGTACCCGAAACCGACGAGCATGTTTGTAGAGATTGATGAGTGTGCAGGATGAAGCGAAAGAAGTATGTCAGGATCGTAGCTAGTGGAACAAAGTAGTCTCTGCCTACCCCTGTGGGAAAGAGGCGTGACAGTATGTATGTATGTATAAAAAGTCAATATCATAAAATTAAAATCATTTAATTTACGTTAATCTTTGCCTCATCGTCTCTTTTTCTTCCTAACACAGATTGCTTGCAAAATAAACAAATTTGCACAATTATCTGTTGACTGGTTTTGAGGTGATAACGTCTTATAAATCGACGAATACCGGCTGCACGCACAAAAAAGTATGACGTTCCGCGTGACGTCAGAGCTAGCAGATTTCATCAATGTTTCTTTATGGCGTTATCACGTAGAACTATCGTCGGTAAGCCGACTTTACTGCCACTATTTATTCATGTTACTTTTTATTTGCTTAATCTATTTAAGTTTGCCAGCGCTTTGGTTTTGTAACTTTTAACTGTAAAAAGTTTAGCTGAAAAAATAAATAACCTTTCCAAAAACCGCCCAAACACGGAACCACTGAGTTCCGTAACAAGAATTCGCAATAAAATTCAAGGTCAAAGGCCTTTCTTGACCTTGAAGCCGTCCAATGGAGTGATATAACTAAGTATGGACCATACAATTACACGCCTCTTACTTCCAGTGACTCAGCAGTGACCAGTGAAATGAGCGGCCGAAATATTCACCAATCATTAAGGTGGCAGCGACGATATAGTGGTAAAAGTCATTAATTACTACGTTCTACAATGTGGTGGTTTTAATGAATGCCATTTTTAACCCACGACGCATAAAGAAGGGCGTTATAAGCTTCACGTCGATGCCTCTCTCTGTGTGTCTTTTTATTCGTTCGCCAGTTTCCTTGCGGCATTTCTTAGCCATGTTTTGTAAAAATCGGTAGAGCAGTTGGAAGAGTATTGGCTCTTTTTGAAAACGATGCAAGGTTTTTAATATTTAAATTAAATGTTGTTATATTTACACCGTGTCTCAAAATTAATCTGAGATACCTTTAGTGAATTTGGGTTCAGAATTAAGTCAGCCCTTCAACGCCTTACGCTTAAACTAAAAAAACATTAACATGAGTGGAGCAAAACTAAACCAACCACTTGCTGTAATATTCCAGATTTATTTCAACTCATTGTATATTGTTATTGTTGTTAAAGAAGAAAATGCGCAAGAAGACCACGACCCCAGATATAAATGGGATTAAGAGTGGTAAGAAGATAGAAGAGTGAGCAAGAGAATGGAGAAACCGAGATTTGGAGGTCATAACATCTGTGACACCTGCTTTCCTAAGATCACGTTTTGTAATAATTAATATAGTGAGGAAGTTACCTGAACTCGATACCTCCAAGGAAGTCAGTGGGCGCCTGCCAGAGGAAGGTCAGGGCCGGCTTGTCCTCGGGATTGGAGTGCGTCACGGAGTCGTTGTCGCCGCGGCAGCTGATAATCTGCGTACTGGCGGGGTCAGGGACCGAGAGGAACTTGCCGACGATCGTATCAGGGTTCTGGAATAAAACGATTTTCCACTATAAACCTCATAAGGCCCAATATATTTTAGGACGTTTATTATAACGACCCAGTGTACTCATTAAGGCATAATATACTGGCGGCCCAGACCTTTGAATGCCATTAAATCTGAAAGTTGCATATTTAGAGATAGAGTCTGTTCCAATACCCGCCAAATTCAAGGATTGGTACATGCTTAAAATCATTAGGTGTTAAATAACTCTTGACATACTCGTTTCCTTCTTGTGCTGTCGTCAAACTGCTGCAACATTCCCTGAGCGGTACAATTTAGGGACCTTTAAAAAGCGAGCCTTCCTGTTCTTGAAAGGGCCCTCAACGCACCTGTGATACCCCAAGTCTTGCAGGTGTCCCTGGGCGATGGTGATTACTTTCCATCAGGTGACCCGTCTGCTCTTTTGCCCCCTCTTATATATATAAAAAAAAAATCTTAGACCTCCAGGCTGACAACATATCAGTAATACTCCGGTGGTGCCTGACCATGACGTGTTCGTTTCCCCTCCATACCACACTAAAAAAACATGTCGTCTTTTGGTCCTCACCTGCACTTGTCTAGCCTGCAGTATGAAGCCACCGATGGGCGTGGGAGCGCCGACTTGGCTGCCGACGGTCACGTTGAGGGTGTCCCCCTGGCGGACCTGGGAGGACGACGTCACCACCAGGTACGGGGGGACTGTAGTCTGGGGCTCCACCTCGGGATGACGGGGAAGCTGGTCAACGCAGGACTGTGGAAAAAACACGATTTCATTAACACAAAAAAGTCGAGTTATCATTTCCAGATAATTAGGGCTTGGGTCAAGGTTCCCACGCGGGCCCAGTGCGAATTGGGAACTTCACAAAACATTTAATAGCTTCGCATGCTTGTACAGGTTTTTTATGATGTTTTCCTGCACCAAATAGCTCAAAGCTGGTAGCTCGAGATTCGAACCCACGACCCTCTGCTTGAGAGGTCATAGTTAAAGCCACTATGCTACCACAGTTTTTTTCATCTGCGGTTTTCTTTATGCTCTCCTACATGTTAAGTAGCGTGATTATTTTCTCTGTGGCGACGGATCGTTTAACAATGGCAAAATGTGTTTGTAACATTTGATACAACGTGGAAATAGGTAGTAGACAAACTTATAAACTGTGATGGGCAGTCGATACTACATATATTACGATCTCAAGTGCCTAAGGCAACAAGACCTAAAGGCCACGTTTAACATGATTGTGGCCGTATAGGTGGAAAGGTGAATAAAAATATGATGGGTTGCTAGCCACGTCACCTATAACACGATTTGTTGGGCTTTTACCATCTGCGCGGGAAAATAAGCGGCTGGTACATTCTATGTTCTTTCTTTGCTCGCAGACCAGGATAGAAGATTCTAATTCACCTTGTAGTCATTGTATTGTATCTTACCCCAGGAGGTGCTCCTGTACTGTGCTGTTCCGAAGGCTGGATGATCAGCATCACAGCTAGCGCCAGCAGACACCTGTTTCTTTTCCTTGGCAACATGTTTATCTGCAAAAAAAGGAATTCCTTTAGGTCTTCAGAGCACTTAAAGCAAGGGATAAAGACGTGATATATGTATGTATGTCTAGGACATTGACAGTGCCATGAGCGGATTGAAACGACAACAAAACATAGGTGCACTAAGCATACTGTACGGTACGTCCCCGCTCATTCCTATGGCTTAAGGTGCTTATCCCCTAGAAGCAGCCTCGGGTCGAGCGGCTGCCTCAACACTGCCTCAACGTCTTAGGCAGCGTCTCCACTTGCGCGGCCTCGGTGCGAGGCAGACGCTCGACCCGAGGCTACTTTTAGTGGATAAGTGTCTTTATAAGTATAACCCGCGTATGTTCTTAAGAGAATAAATGTCTAACCGATACCATGACATGTGACCAGCTATTCTAGTGTGTCCTTGCGTGCTTTATAAATAACAAATAAATAAAAAGAATGCCAAATGTACTGTACAAAGAACAAATTGTTCAATCAATAATTAACTTTAGAATGGGCGCAAAAACCTCGGCGCCGGGAGTAGAAAGCATCGACCAAAAAGCGCTGAAAGACAACTTCTCTCTAAGTAAGCAATATCTAACAGCAGACCTTTTCAAAACGTCCCCTATTTGGTCCCGGGATGTCCGTCTAGGCCTTCCCTTCCCAACGCACCATTCACACTAGCCTCATAAATTTGTTTAGTTAATCTTCTTTCATTCTCTCCACGAAAAGGTCAGTTCAAGAGTACCTTAAACCGACGAGTATGTATGAAGATTGATAAACGTGGATGAAGCAAAAGAGGTATGTCAGGATCGTAGCAAGTGGAATAAAGTTTCTGCCTAATGCGTAACCCTATAGGAAAGTGGCGTGACGGAACTTTATGTATTTATGAATGTATTTAACAGATTACAACAATACGCTACTTTAAAGTTCTGAGCCACACCATATTTCGTAAAGTCTACATTTTATCACAGAAATACAAAGGTTGGTCGTGCGCGACGTGACCGCAGCCATTATCGCCAACGAGACGTGAAAATCTTAATGGCTTAACCTAAAAGAGTGAAGGTAACAAAATAAATGTTTTTGAGTCATAGACCGCCCGCCTAAATAAGTCCTCGCTAGCAAGGCACAGAGGCGCGGGGTAGGACGACAAAGGGGACCGAGAGAGGTGCGGACGGGTAGTGCGCCCGCCGCCCGCACCACTCTCGACCCCAGCGGTAGGCTGCGGCTCCATTGAGGCGGAGACGAGCGGAGCGGAGAGGAGACGTGTGGGGATCGACCAATCATATTACAGAGCGGAGACGGGATGTGGATTTCATGTAATATGATTGGTCGATCCCCACACGTCTCCTCTCCGCTCCGCTCGTCTCCGCCTCAGCGGAGCCGCAGCCGTAGTCCCTCCCCGAGCTCCTCCATCGCGCGGGTGAGGACTCATTTAAGCGGTCGTAAGTAGATAATGGGTGGAATCACATTAATAAGAATCGCATTTTTTAATGGAACATCGGTACCGTAAAGTCAGGTTACTTTGACCAAACAGACGCTAACCGAACGACGTTAACCGAAGTGGTACAACACGGCAACCTTCATGTTGACAGGTAACCGATGTTTATTGCTATCGGTATCGCACCATCGTCAAGGCATCACGTTTTGTTTATCAAAGGCCATTGAACCTTAAGCTATTCTACGTGTGTAAAGCATTCTCCTAAGTCATGAACTCTGACACCAATTAGAAATGCAACTAAGTATATAATTGATTGCTTTTGCTTTTGTTATTGTGTATTGCGAAACCGTTGCATAATGTGACGTCGTACTTAATGTAGTCATCTGTTCATAGGCATACTCGCAGCTTCGCAAGCTAAAATAATAATAGTAGTAATAGTAGTAGTAGTAGTAGTAGTAGTAGTAGTAGTAGTAGTAGTAGTAGTAGTAATAGTAGATGTTGCTGACTTCGTAAGTCTAGTAAATGAGATCTATTCAAACACGTCATGTATTACTTTTGTAGCTTGTATTTTGTTTCGATATTGTGTGTTAAAGTAGGTACTTATTGTTTTTTCTGTCCGTTGGAAGGGTGTTGTTGTTTTTGGTATGTTACACATAGTTTTATGCACATTTCTTTTTAAAATGAATGATTTTTGAAATGAATTTTGTTTTATAAAATGAATTGTAAATGAGGTACTAAATAAACGTATTTTTAATCCGAAAAGCAGCGCTGTTTATTTTAAAGTAGTAGTAGTAGTGGTATAAGTAGTGGTAGTAGTAGTAATATTTATAGTTATAGTAGTAGTAGTGACTCATTATTGCACAAAAGCAAGTAAAAAAATACAGAGGGTAGTAAAAAGGCGAACTTATCCCGTTCTATACGCAGTAAAAGGAACCGTGGCACTCTATCCCAGGGTTAGATAGTCAGAACGTAACCGCCAACCTTTTTTAAAAAATCTGTGTTCTGTAAGCTTGGATCACTTCAAAATGAACATGTCAGCTCTGGAAAGCCACCGTCAACCTTAATTCAGCAGGCTTTTAACCCAACTCGCTCGCAATCGCCATCGTGTTCATTTTGACAGTTCTTGTATGAATGTGTCAGCTAGCTGATTCCGACGTCAATTGTCAGCCCATACATGAACTGTCAAAATGAACACGATGGCGATTGCGAGCGAGTTAGGTAATAAGCCTATTGGTTTAACGATTTACTTTTTAAAGTGTAGAACGTAACGCAAGCCTTAAGAAAAGTCAGCTTGCTATTAATAAGTCGCCCGAGCTAATGTAAAATGCAGTAGCCGCCCAAGCGGAACGATTTCTTGACACGCGTGGCTTGCCTACGTCAGGCAGTGACAGGTGAAAGGATATGACTCACGAATGTTTCATTAATAGGGGGTAGCTAAGAGCGTACTCAGTTTTGTCAATAGCTTCTTAGTTCAATGACCTTGTACTCATCGACATAATCAGATTCTAAATAACCTAAGCTAAAAATTAAATTTTTGATACGAGATTTTTTGCTGACTGTACTTTTTGTTGGCTGTATTTGCATTGCCACGCGTCCTGCATATGTGTACCGAATTTCAAGTCAATCGGATCAACCGTTGAAGAGTTTCATCCTCCGGAGAAGGTCCTGACCAGGCCACCAGAATTCTACTACCAGATTATTGTGATTTAATTAGACTTCCACAAGTATGCAAAATTTCAGCTCAATTGGTTGGAGATATCTGCTTCAAAATTGAGTTGCATTTCGACCCGGACAAACATACTCTTTGAACCATCATCTCATCTCCAGCATCAAGGTCCCACTACTGGGTAGCCTCTTACAATGAGATGTCTTGGGCTATACTTCCAATGGCCCGGTGAGGATTAAAATCTTCACGTACCTCGCAGGTATGCAGGTTTCCTGCGATAATGTTTACCTTCTGAATTATACTATTTCTTCATTAAGAAATCTGCATCCAATATGCATCTGCTTGCTTGTCTTGTTACTGCTCTTCCCGGGCAGATGGTAAAAGCCCATTGAAGGAATGGACGACAATCATAGGAGTCATTTTATAGGCGATGCGGCTTGCAACCCATTACTATTTTGATTCCATTTTCCATCTATACTCTTGCTAAACGTGGCCTGTACGTATTGTCTCCTTAGGCTCTGTCTACCCCGTAACGGATAAAGACGTGATTTGTGTATTGTATTGTGTGTATTCATTAAGAACTAAAATTCATCTCTAAATGTGACAGCACACACTTTAAACTACCTTAATCTAGCTCTGAAAACCTTCATTTGCATAACAAAAGAAAATCCCGCCTAAACCCACTCACTGGCAGGGTCCCCATGACAGTTGCGGCGTACCCCTTTGGGCCGCAAGTGCGATCCGCTAGGACAAGTACAAGCCAGCTCTAAAATACTGGCCCATAGTTCAAAAGCTGTACGTTCTGAGGTCACGGTTCAAAGTGAAGGGACTTCCGCGTCGGGCGGATGGTGACTCGCTTAAGGTCGCTAGCGACAGCATGTGGCATGCAGTCGTTTTAAGCAACATCCGTTTACCCAATGCGTTAAAAGGGAATTTGGGTAGAAAATTAGCACTGACACAATAAAGAGGACAGCAATATAAGTATTTTTTTAGAACTTAACTAAGTTAACTTCCATGCTGGTCTGGGAGCAAAGAAAAAACATAGAATGTACTGGTTGTAGCAACTGGTTGCTTCTCTTCCCGCGCAGATGGTAAAAGCCCATCGAGGGAATGGGCGAAAATAGGAATCATGTTATAGACGATGCGGCTAGCAACCCATCACTATTTTGGTTCCATTTTCCACATACGCCCACAATCTTGCTAAACGTGGCCCTTAGGTCTTGTTGCCTTAGGCTTTATCTACCCCGTAAGGGATAAAGACGTGATTTGTGTGTGTGTGTGTGTGTGTGTGTTTCTTAGAATTATTCTGGAATATTTAAGTAGGTGGGTTAGCTTAATATCTATGTTTGTATGTATACAAAATTAAGTCACCCTATTGACACCGCACACTCAGAAAATCGACATTTTGCCAACGCACAGCTACTTTTCATGCTGAGAAACAAAAGATAGCGACTCTGGCGCCACCTAGTCATCGACTGCATTAACTGCTACGAATAACTTGCGCCAGTGACGTCACACGTTCTAAGTCGCGCTAACGAAGTTTCTTGACGCAGATGCATGCTTCATCATTTCCAGCCTACATACGTCCCACTGCTGGGGACAGCCTCCTCTCACAATGAGAGGGCTTGGGCTATAGTTCCCACGCGAGCCCGGTGCGGATTGGGAACTTCACACACACCATTGAATCGCTTCGCAGGTGTGTGCTAGTGGTTTAACCTGTGGCCTCTCAACCATAGGGTCGTTAGTTCGAATCCCGGGCACTTCTGAGTTTTACGGAATTTATGCGCGAAATTACATTTGAAATTTACCATGAGCTTTTCGGTGACGGAAAACATAGTGAGGATACATAAACACTTCCATCCAACTCTCTTTCTTCGGACTTCAGTACCCAGGCATAACATCTGCCTGGAGAGAGATCTCTCTATTGTGGCCTCCCACTATATCTTCACGCAAGAACGCACAGATTAAAGTTTACAATAGTATATCTTACGACACAGCTGCATTCTATCGGGTGAGCGGAGGTCGTAGTATTTTGTCAACCTTGCAGCTCCAGTTCGGGGTTACAGCTCGGTTACGACCACACGCGAGGCGGCGAGCGTTTCATCTGTAATGCGTACATTGCGTGTGCTGCCAGGCTAGTACACTGCTGCAGGTATCTTCGCCACGCAATGAACAGAGAACACGCTGGCTCACCGTCGGTAGCGCGTAGTAGTGGTCGTCAAATTGTGTCCCTCCTGCTTAGTGCTTATGCATGTCCACTGTTTTGTAAAGCTTCAAAGATCAGCTTCAGAGATATATATGGGGAGTGTGAATGGTTACGTTGGGAGGGGAAGGCCTAGACGGACGTTCCGAGATCAAATAGGAGACGTTTTGGAAAAAGGTCAGGTCAGGAGTACCCGAAACCGACGAGCATGTATGAAGAGATTGATGACTGTGGATGAAGCGAAAGAAATATGTCAGGACCGTAGCAAGTGGAATAAAGTAGTCTCTGCCTACCCCTGTGGGAAAGAGGCGTGACGGTGTATGTATGTATGTCAAAGTCTACTGTTATCTGATCGTCAAACTTGATCGCGTGATCTGTGTGAACATTAGAGTGTCATTCCGTCCGACGACGAAATCGTAAACGACAACTATAATTCTAGCGACATATCGGTTAGAATGAGCATTAGTTTAAGCGACTTTGGCAGCGACTACCTTGGAGTTGAGGGTCCCATGGGTGGCGTTGGTTGCTTACTATCAGGTTTTTCTTGCTCGTTTTCCTCGATCTATCAATAAAAGTTTGACAGTCGTTACCACAGACGCCAACGCCAAAACGATAGCGTATGTAGATGTAGAATCAAAACGCGAAGCGTAACGTCACAAGAAATAAACGAAATCATTCGACTAGAATGGAGGAAAACACAGTTTTTATTTCGGAATCGTTCCCCTTAACCGGTTATGGCGGAAGCGGAAGAAGGCAGGTGGTTAAAGTCGTTGGTCATACCTTGACAATGACGAATGACTTTGTCAGATAAGGATATAATGGTGGCAAGTCAATGGTGTTATTAATGATTTAAATATCGATAAGATCGCGACATGCGACACCAATTCACAAGCTTTTTAAACCTGCAAAGTTTGTATGCACTGTGACAAAATTAATCTGGTATAATTCAGTAACTGGTTTGGTTTTGCTGACTGAACGTCTTTATCTATACGGGGAAAAGAGCGTATGGAAACAAGACCTAGAGGCCACGTTTAGCATGATTGAGGGCATAAGGTATCGTGGCCTACAGAGGCCACGCCACTTAAGGTGGAAAGGGGAATCAAAATAGCGATGGTTTGCTAGCCGATTCGCCTAAAACAGGGGTGGCCAACTTGATTAGACCCAAGATCTCCTATTCACTAACGAAACCCTGTGCAATCTACCAATTACATACTTCATGAAACCTTAAATCAGCAGTTAGTGATTAGGTACGTTGGGCAGTCTGGTCTACGTATTTATATTTTTTGCCTTGCCACGATCGACTGGACTCACGTTTAGCTTGATTGTGGGCGTAAGGTATCGTGGCGTACAGAGGCCACGCGACTTAAGGTGGAAGGGGGAATCAGAATAGTGATGGTTTACTAGCCATACATATGATTCGTAGTCCTACAAGTTTCACCCATTCAGAAGAGAAGCAACTGTTACATTCTACGTTTTTTTTGCCAGACCAGCGTGGAAGCAGCTCTGATTTTTAGCATTTTTAGGTTCACAAATGTTTTCAACAAATGTGGACACTCGAGTCAGTGTTAGGTGTTACAGGCTGTACAACAACACTATACAAATACTACACCTCCCAAGTGCCTATTACGACTACAATGATTCATTTTCGTATGAAAAGGCGTCAAATTTTCTTTCTTAAAGGTGAAAATCGAAAGTCATTCTTCCAAAGGTCCTTTATCGTCACGCGAGGTTTAACCCGAATAAAATAGCTTAATTTATTCATTACTCAAGTGTTAAGAATGTGGGTTACAGAGGAGAGAAGTGAGCGGAGCTGCCTAAGATATCGATTAGGCAGAATTACTACTTTGACGTTAGTTACTCAAGACATCAGTCGAATGTTTTCACCTGTTTTGTTAGTTAATTGTTTGCAAATTGTTTCGTGATTGTTCTGGGTAGGTATTTTCCTTTCCTACCATGGTTGAAGCATTATGTTTCCAAAATAAGTCTCATGTAGTCATGTATTTTAAAGAATTAGCGATGTCCTGTGTGTAGTGTCCTGTTTACATCTTTAAGGTAAATAATATTAATTATATTTACCTGTTTTCTGTATTGTAGTGTTGTTCAATTAAGAGTCACTATATTGTATTTCTAATCGTAATACAATACTTATATTGTTTTCGAATAAACACAATGACTATTACTAATGTGAGCTTTTGAGGCTGACTGTACTGATAGTGCTTCAGCGGCCAATGACAAATGTAAAACGTTTGTCATTTGTTTTCCGCAAGGAAGTGACGCCAAAACAGATAAGTGCTGGGATTGTGGGGAGTTACCAACGAAATAAATTAAGAGTTGAGTCATCGATTGCAAATTAAATTGGGTGTAATTTCCGAACCATTTGACGTATTACATAACAGCCTAATCGTCTGAGACGATGGAAATCGAAACGCATCAAAATAAATAAACATTTTGTCTTTCTTAAGAATGAAATCGCTTTCATTTCCAAAACACGCACCTAAATATTAAAGATGGAACGAAAACAAATTGTCTGTAATCAGAGATGAATGACAAATTAATTAAAATACTTCTTCCCTTTGTAACACTTACAATTATATCTATCTTAGTAGGTACATTTAATTGCCAGCTCTGGACATCTTCGGTTAAACTTAAACCTAACTACATAAATCACGTCTTTATCCCTTACGGAGTAGACAGAGCCTAAGCTAACATCACGTTTAGCATTTATGTGGGCGTATAGGTGGAAAAGGGAACTCAAACCTTCTCTTCAAAGTTGCACCTCCATGGCTGAGTTAACCAGTCGATTACGATCTAGGGCGCGACTGAACCTTCCACTAAGACGTTAAAGCTAAACCGGGTCACGACATTTCGATCCATCCATGTACATAGCTATGTAAACCAGTTACATAGATTTAATTGGCCATATAACCTACAATGTGTTTTAACTATCAAATTCTAAAGTCTGGTACGGTCAACGTCAAAGATATCTTTACACTACCTAGTGACTTTTCGTTGTAACCTCCAGCAGTGCCGGCGTTACGACCACTTACACCCCGGGCAAGAATATTGTGGCGCCCGCATGAAACCAATCGAATACCAGTTTGCCGGAGGAAGCATCGCCCCCTGAAATTTGGGCGCCCTGGGCCGTCGCCCCATCTCGCCCCCCCCCCCCCTAACACCGGCACTGACCTCCAGTTTGAAGTTTCATAATTATAATGTTGTTTGAGGGTTCTCGAATGGTGTCCGCGGACCGGGAAGACGAGCTGTCGGTGAGCCTCCAACAAGATGGAGCGACGACCTGATTAAGATCGCAGGATCGCGGTGGATGCGGAAAGCACAAGACTGGTCTGAGTGGAGAGCCTTGGGGGATGCCTATGTCCAGCAGTAGACATCTTTCGGCTGACATGATGAAAGAAAGAAATAAAGAATACATTTATTCCTTTTTGCAAGACACACAAATATAAGTGAATATACACAATTTTATAGAAAAAAAAACACAGGATGAAAAATAGATCATCAGCGTTGTGTGTCTTCGCAAAAGTGAAACGGTCGCTGGCTCAGCATTACGCTGAGATGTTAGACACCTGCAGCACTGATTTTCAGCCAGAACCGTTTGTGACTCACGAAACGATACGCTACACATAGGTACTCCATAAACTTGATGATGATGAGGATAATGTTGTCAAAGTGCTTGGAGCGACAAGGTACTAAAGTGTAAGACATCTTCACGTCAACTGTGCATGCCTTCGAGCTGTAACTATTGCCGTGAGCGAAACGTCTTCAGAAAGAACCAAAGAAGTGATGGGTTGATCGCATAGCTTATAACGTGATCCCTAAGAGTTTCGCCCATTTCGATTGGCTTTCCGCGTCTGCGCGGGAAGAGAAGCAATTGGTTACATTCTATGTTCTTTCTTTGCTCCTAGACCATGCATGAAAGAACTGTCTACGCATCGCCTGGCCGTGCCGGCTACGGGTGGCAACACTGGCGCGAGAAGCGCCAGCGCCCTCTACAGTTTTTTCTTCTGAACTCGGCTTACGCACGCGACGCTTTTGCTGCATTAATTTATTAATGACTTGCATGTTTTAAAGTCAATAAAACCAGTACCTAAATGTACACTTTAGTACATTTAGTTATTAGTAGTATTTAGTTAGTAGTAGTAGTAGTAGTGTATTAATCGCTGCATTAGGGCTAGAACCTACAGAACGCATGCTCTACCACATGGCTGTTACGGTTACAGTAATCGTAAGTTACGATATACTATATAACTTGGTATTGTATAACAAATCGTTTATCTCGGAGACCTAGTTTAAACAGTTACCTGTTAGTAACGCTTGGTTCGTTAATTTTTTAGAATCGGTTGTGTTATTAAATTGAGTTAATGACCGTGAAGAAGGCAATTTAACGTACATTGAATTACGTTGCACGATAGTTGTAGATAAAGTTAAAACCAATTATAGTCAACCAAGGAGTTTCTTTACCTTGTCACCTGCCACTGAAATTCCCACGGTATGTCCTATGCATTTGCGATTAATCACGTTTGACAAAACGCGTAGACTTAATATAAAATGGGAAAACCTCTAACTTTTAGAAACCCATTACCCGCTACCCACTTTCAACTCGTCTTCATGTTGCTTTAAAAAACACCGCGTGGGGAATCTCAGTATTTTCCCAAGTATTGGTCGTATCTCCGTTTAACCTAAAGCAATCAAATGTTTCTTTCATGCTGTAGAATGGTATTTTCTGTGTAACTATTAGCTAGATGAACTTTTGGCTTTTACCACGAACGATGGGCTTTTACCATCTGCGCGGGAAGAGAAGCAACTAGTAAATTCTATGTTTTTCTTTACTCCCAGACCAGTAGGCTTATTCCCTAACTCGCTCGCAATCGCCATCGTGTTCGTTTAGACAGTTCTTGTATGAATGTGACAGCTAGCTGATTCCGATGCCAATTGTCAGCTCATACAAGAACTGTCAAAATCAACACGATGACGATTGCGAGCGAGTTTAGGTAATAAGCCTACTGGTCTGGGAGTAAAGAAAAACATAGAATTTATCAGTTGCTTCTCTTCCCGCGCATGGTAAAACCGTTCGTGGTAAAAGCCATAAGTTCATCTAGCTAATAGTTGCACAGAAAATACCATTATGTATTTTAACCCATTATACATTTTAAGCTTTATGTATTCTGCGCGCCCGAAGCCAACCGGCGCAGATTCTCGTCGAGTTCGTAATGTAAACAGAATTGTCACTTGTCACAGACAATTGTCGCTTTGGTGGAATAGGGGCCAGTTCTAGTCATGTGTCAGTGCTTTGTGATCTTCCCTGACCTACTACAATGCCCCATGATTGCACAACAAACAATGGCGTGAGTAATCATTTATTAATCTGACGCCATGCAGCGATTACAAATATATGCGGCAATCGACATGCCATGTATTTTGTTCATGGCTTTAATATTTCATTAAATCATTTTTGATACAAAGATTTTTTTGCTGGCTGTACATTTTGTGAGGAGATCCGTAGAAGAACCAAGGTTACCGACATAGCCCAGCGGATTAGCAAGTTGAAATGGCAGTGGGCAGGGCACCATAGCACGGAGGACGGATGACCGATGGGGTCGAAAGGTCCTCGAGTGGAGACCACGCACCGGCAAGCGCAGCGTGGGACGTCCACCCACAAGGTGGACCGATGACCTCATTAAGATCGGAGGATCGCGCTGGATGCAAGCCGCTTCCAACCGGTCTTATTGGAGATCTAAAGGAGAGGCCTATGTCCAGCAGTGGACTTGTAATGGCTGAGATTATGATGATGATGATGACTTTTTGTTGACTGTACTTACATTGCCATGCGACCTACATATGTATACCAAATTTCAAGTCAATCGGATCGGCCGTTGAAGAGTTCCCTCTTGACGATCCTGACCGGGCCACCAGAATTTTACTACCATACATACATACATACACAAATCACGTCTTTATCCCTTACGGGGTAGACGAGCCTAAGATAACAATACCTAAAGACCACGTTTAGCATGATTGTGGGCGTATTGTTGGAAAGGGGAATCAAAATAGTGATGGGTTGCCAGCCTCATCGCCTATAATGATCCCTAAGATTTTTGCCCATTCCCTCGATAGGCTTTTACCATCTGACTTTACCGAAACCGGCTTTCGAATGAAAAAATCCGCATCGTTATCGGTCCATCATCTTGAGAGCTACGACGCCGATGCCAGACAGACAGAGACACACACACACACACGATGACATCGATGTCAAACTTACTTCTTTCTGCGTCAGAGGTTAAAAATACACGCAATTGAAATCACTTACTTAATTTAAAATAGTTAGTGATGAAAAGACACAATAGTATTGGCGTTTTTATTAATTATTCTAACTGTCATCGTCTGGCTGTTGTAGCGATTGGCGATGGTTTCACTAATGGCGGCAAGGCAATTTCTTTTATTCGCTTACGGATATTAGTTTTACGTATCGATTGGTTGTGGTACTTGCGGTATTGCTTTGCGTTACATCAAGTCGTAGCTTCTGTTGGGCATTAAATAACGCTTAGTTGTTTGACTGCTAGCTGAGGAGGGGAATACGACGTTTGCATGTGTAACAGTGCTCTCTCTTCATCATGCTCGTCGGTTTCGGGTACTCCTGACCTGACCTTTTTCCAAAACGTCTCCTATTTGGTCTCGGAACGTCCGTCTAGGCCTTCCTCTCCCAACGTCACCATTCACACTCCCTATCTAGTACTACTAATTAACTTTTTTATTTTACTGTTACACTATATACATTAGATTAAGACACTGTATTATTATATCTGCATGCATTTTGTACTTAAGCAAATAAATGAATGATAATGATTTTTATGATTAATAGTTACGGAAAATAGTAAATAGGTAAATTTCTAAATGTTTCAATGACATTCAAAAATCCGAATAGTAAAGCTAAGGCCGGGAATCGAACCCGGATCCCGTCATTCCGTGACACGGGCTATACCCCTACACCACCCATAGCAGGTGGGCAGTCTTCGAATTTTTCTACCTGTTACTAGCTGTCACGTGACCTTGATACTATGCGAATTTTTGTCGCTAAGCGTCATCTGAATTACAAACTCCCGTGGAACATCTACTGCTCACCAGGGACGAGAGAAGGCGCTATTTTTTCAAATGATAGGTACCTAGGTACTATCAAATGAATCAAGAATTTTTATTTCTTGATTTTTTTTAATGTTTCCTTTTACGGTTTTACCGTTAGAAATTAAATTTCTAAATGTCACTGAAAATTAACACAGAAAAATCCGAAAAGTAAAGCTATGGCCGGGAATCGGACCCGGATCCTCGTCATTCCTCGTACATAGGTAATTAATTTTACGTGAACAAATCGTGGGCGGAAGCCAGTTTATAGTAACAACAATAAAAATATGACGCGTCTCTCCCGCTATCGCTACCTCTTACTCACGTCTGGTGTGGTTTTCCCTGTCTCAGAGACCATGGGTTTTACCCACCGGCCAATTAATGACAATTAGAGTGAGATAAGCGTCTGTTGACCTTTTCTGTTTTCCTTAGTATCGATTTTTATGGATATTAAACCAGTTATAACAGGAAAGATCGTCATCGTCATTTAAAGTCTGTACGAGGCATCTAAAAAGCCGTGGTGTAGTGGTTTGACCAGTTGCCTTTCAAGCAGAGGGTCCTGGGTTCGAATCCCGGGCTCGCATCTCCGAGTTTTTCGGAATTTGTGTGCGATATCTCATTTAAAATTTACCATGAGCTTTTCGGTGAAGGAAAACGTTAGCAAACCTGCACACAACTGCGAAGCAATTCAATGGTGTGTGTGATGTTTCCAATCTGCAATGGGCCCGCGTGGGACTCATAGCCCAAGCCCTATCATTGTGAGAGGCCTGTGCCCAACAGTGGGACGTATGTAGGCTGGTGATGATGATGATGACAACATACATACATCACGTCTTTATCCCTTACAGGGTAGACAGAGCCTAAGGTAACAAAACCACGAAAAAACAGGTAAGGACACGTTTCGCATGATTAAGGGCGTATAGGTGGAAAGGGAAGTGAAAATAGTGATGGGTTGCTAGCCGCATCGCCTATAACATGATTCCTAAGACTTTCGCCCTATAATATATTTTATTATAGTATAATATAGGCGATGTGGCTAGCAACCCATACTATTTTGATTCCCGTTTCCATCCATACACCCACGATAATGCTAAACTTGGTCTTTTGGTCCTGTTACCGGCTCTGTCTAACTTGTAAGGGATAAAGACGTGATTATATGTATGTATGTTAGATTTAGAAATAACAATACATCAAGTAAAGTTTGTCCGTAAAATTATTCGTGTTTAAACTCTTCAGTCCAAGACATGATGTAGCTCTTGTTGTGTATGGAATAAAGTCTATCTTGCCGCGGCTTAAGAAGTCAACTTTCTAGTCAGTTATTTAACGTATTCTCTGGTTGTGTGTGTACCTCCTTGGCACAAATAAGGCGCTAATGTTGGTTTACCTCTACCTATAGGTAAGGAAATTGAGATTTCTTCTTTTTAGGGTAGGTGTTGCGGGTGGTAGGGCCTTGTGCAAGGTCTGTCCGGATCGCTACCACCATCTTACTCGCTAATCTTGCCGCTAAGTAGCAGTGCTTGCACTGCTGTGTTCCGGTGTGGAGAGTAAGACAGCCGGGGAAATTACGGGCACTTCATCTTTTGAGGCAGGAAGAGGCATTTCATCTTAATCCTCTAGGTTGGCAACGCATCTGCAATCCCTCCGGGGTTGCGGGTGTCTATGGGCAGTGGTAATCACTTACCATCAGGTGACTCACTTGCTCGTTTGCCTTCCTATTCATATAAAAAAAAAGGTAGCCAAAATGACAAAAACGGAGAAACTATAACTCAACTTTTTAAAGTCTTAATAATCGCTACAGCTACATATTTCTGTATTTATTTCACAGGGTAAATATGTTGTGACTGATAACATCTTTAGATAAATATAAGTCTTGGACCATCATTAAGGCGTTTTCAATTAACTTTTTTTTATGAAGCGAGCTCTAAACATACCTACATACATAAATCACGTATTTATCCCTTACGGGGTGGACAGAGCCTAAGGTAACAAGACTTAATCAATTTAGTGATGGGTTGCTGGCCGCATCGCCTATAACATTCCTAAGATTGTCGCATTCCCTCGAGAAGCAACTGGTACATTCTATGTTTTTCTTTACTCCCAGACCAGCATGGAAGACTAAACTATAAACTACGGAATCTTTAAAATTTGTGTCCCCCGCACCTCTCACAAATCTTTTCATCGCTATATACTGTGGTATTAAAAGATACTATGTACATCCTACCAATATTATAAACGCGAAAGTTTGTAAGTATGAATGGATGTTTGTCACTCTTTCACGTAAAAACTGCTGATTGGATTTGGATAACATTTGGAACGGAGATAGCTGATAGAGATATTTTTTATCCCGGAAAATTGCATAATTCCCGCAGGATAGCGAAAAACTATTTTATTGCAGACGAAGTCGCGGGCAGCAGCTAGCAATAAATAAAAGTAAGAACATGTCCGGTGTCAGTGGAGTAATGTGATGCCTAACTAACTTTCTCTGTCACGCATCAAGTGCTGCGCTCGCGCCGATGGCGAATTTATCACTCTTTCATGTCTGTGTGCGCATCAGCATGCATAATTACTATAATTTCATGTAAAGAACATCCTAGAGCCCGATTTTTGAAAGCACATGTGTGATAAACAAAAATTTTAACAAAAAAAAACCGACTTCACAAAAGGAAACTATTCCAAAACAAACTAATACGCACTAAAAAGAAAAAAATAATTGCATATTCTTCTAAAACTTAATAATCAACTTACTTTTTCTACTTATCAATATGTAGGTACGATCTATCTAATGTTGTTACAATTATTGTTATTTCTGGAGTCGGTGTCAGCCAACGTAGGCTTGTAACTACACACATAGTTATAGGTGAGATGTGCTTGTGTATAAAAGTTAATTTGTAAAAAAATATTTATTAAAGTATTCTCGTATTATTATTGCTAGGCATATTGTAGTGTTTCCTTGGCTGACACCGACTACGAATACGAGTAGCTTAGAAGATACTTACGGCTCTCATTAATCTTATGAACTAGTCAAAAATTTGATTAGAGCTGTAGTTTTAAGATATAAACAGATTTATACCACTTTCGAGTGGTACTTTCGAATGATATGCTTTCAAAAGTCGGGGCCCTGTGCCTTTGAAGAACAAATTTTGTATGTATCTATTGTGATCTCAAATACAACTACAATACCGGCCAAAAATAAAAAGGGACCCTTTATTTTTGCTCGTCAGTATAATGACAGTATATGAATAGTACGGATAACACTGTGGTGTAATGTAACAGTATAGAAAAAAAAAATCTTATTAAAAACCGACTTAAAATAAAGGAAGTTCGCGTTGCGTTACTGCGTGTTTCTTAAACGTTTGCTATTAAATCTTGAGGAAGAAAAAAATGAGCTAGTTCCCTTTAAGTACCTATTAAACTATGCAAAGGCCCCATTAAATTATTATTCGAGCGATCACAAGGAACTCCGGTCGTGGAGGCTTGGTTACCTTGAACTAGCGATTTGTTGTGGGATGTAGGGTTGTCACTAGGCAATGCAAACAGGTTTTACTACGTATATATAACATGAGGAAGAAGTAAGTAAAAAAGAAACAATCCTGGATTGCAGTGGCGTAGCTAGGTAACCAAGCGCCCTGGTGCAAATAAGAAAATGGGGGCCCCCTACTATCTAAACTGGTTACGTTTTAAACATAAAAGTTCGATTGAGATTTTCTGGTAAGGATTCGAGGGCCCTCTGAGCTTGAGGGCCCCGGGGCACTGCCCCGCCTAGTCCCTAGGTAGCTTCGCCACTGCTGGATTGTGTGCCAAACGAGTTCTGAACCCGCAGCTACGCGTTAGGGATCTGTATCGTGTTACAGGACCTTTCTCCAAGACACTGTGTAACAGACATAGTTTCATTATGTCTGCGAAAATTTATAACGAAGTTCCAGTGGACATATAAGATCGCTGACATATAAAATATTCTTAGCCCAACTTCGATTCTGGCTCAAGGAAAAATGTTTTTACACCATGTCAGAACAAAAAAAATTACCTTGCTACTCCGCTACTCACGTGCAAGATAACCAAGCCTGATTCAATAAAATACCTCGTCAGAATTTTTTTAATGTAAATAAATAACTCATGATTATAACTTGTGATTTTTTTTCTCCCCCCCTAGTGATGTCTTACTAGCGGGGGTGGGGATCGCCTGTTAGCAATTAGAGGCGCACGAGTCTAGGGGGACCAAGTATTCCCCCTCCTCTCGGCGCAGGAGCCCCAGTCCCAGTACCTACATAGGCTCTGTCTACCCTGTAAGGGATAAAGATGTGATTTGTGTATGTGACGTCATTTTCAACAATATATTGAGGTAAATTATCACACAAGTTGCTAGTGCCAGCCCTACCCGCGACCTATCGCTGGCCTACGCATTGCTGTGAGACGATTTAGCTAAATTATTCATTGTTTCTTTTTTAACGTTACTATAACTATGATAATTAACGTTTTTCTGCAATTTTTAACAATAACAATAATAACGATCGGATCTCGGAATCAAGTCATGACACGAGTATAAACTACTACGCTGAGATTGGTACCCGTTGCTAAACTTGTGTAGATTCAAATCAATTCCAAAAGTTATAAGCAAATTCACTTTAAAACAATAACGAAAACAAAACATTTTATTTGTTTTGGTCTCGACTCTCGGCAGATAAGATAGGTGACATCGTACTGTTACTTTTAAGTGTATAGCATGTCATTTTTGTTTCTATATGTACCTTGTCATTAGCAATAAAGATTTTTATTATTGTTGTTATTATTATTACTAGGGTAAGATCTGAATTGCGTAGGTATCTCAGTGGCCTTGCCATGACGTCTTACTGCGATTCAATTCCGGCGCAGTTCAGGTTTTAGCTGCCATTTTAAGTATGGATCTGACAGCGAGCGAACCTAAACTGAATCGTAATTGAATCGCATGAAGACGTCACGGTAACCCCCCTGTAGAACTAAGGCATCTGCCTACCTTTTTAGTTTTTAGACCCTTTTTATTAAATAATTAAATCAAGCCATCACCATTAAACCCCCTCTCATCTACTCAAAGGTTAACTGGTAAAGATCCCTTATAGGGATCTGTACCTTTATATTTGTACAATAAAGCATTTACTTACTTACTTAAACCATCTATATATAAAATGCTAGCACTCACAACCTTGCTAAACGTAGGTACAATCTTGTTAAACGTGGCTTGTAGGTCTTGTCACTGTAGGCTCTGTCTACCCCGTCAGGGATAAAGACGTGATTTGTGTATTGTATTGTGTACCACAACTCACTGACTGATTGATAGTTCAAACCACTGAACGGATTGCGCTAGAATGCCAAGTAGATAGACAGTTAGTTATGCTCAAAGAAAGGATTTGAAAGAAAAGAAAGAAAGAGAAACATTTTCAACATGAAACTACCGTGAGACTTAATCATCATTACACATAAACGGATAACTCACGTATAAAAGGTCGAGTGATGCTCGACATGCTTCGGACTATTTCGTAGTCCTTCTTCCTGGAGCGCTCGCCCCACTCACCTTCACTCGACCTATCCGTTTATGTGTAATAAAGAGAAACATTTATTTACACACATTCGATACACGTAGATTTGGTGACAGGGCCGGAATAGTTTCTTTATAAAACATTTTAGACAACAGTCAACTTGGCTTCATAGCTTTCAATGCAAACCTATGCATCGGATCTTCGTTTTTTAAGTCTGTACGCGCTCTGCTATTACGTGTACGGCAACGCAAACGCATGGGAAGTATCATAACAAGACAATGACTTGCTATTGTTTTGCCGTAACGGTGTACGCGTCGTACGACCGGTTGTAGGAAAGGATGTGTGGCGTACGCGCCAGCATGCAATACTATGACGTCTTAATGCGAATCAATTCCGATTCAGTTTAGGTTCGCTCCAGTGGCGTAGCTACCAAGGGACTAGGCGGGGCAGTGCCCCGGGGCCCTCAAGCTCAGGGGGCCCTCGAATCCTTACCCGAATATCTCCATCGAACTATTATTATTAAAACGTAACCAGTTTCCAGAGCCTTCCTGTTCCTGAAAGGACCGGCAACGCACCTGTCATTCCCCAAGTTTTGCAGGTATCTCAGGGCGATGGTGATAACTTTCCACCAGGTGGCCCGTCTGCTCGTTTGCCCCATTCTTATATATAAAAAAAAAAGTTTAGATAGAACTAGGGCCCCATTTTTTTATTTACACCAGGGCCCTTGGTTACCTAGCTACGCCACTGGTTCGCTCGCTCTCAGATCCATACTATTTTATTCTCCCTTAATGGCGGCCGTAAGGCTTGGGCCAATGTCAGTTTAAATGACAAGTGTGCGGTTGATTCTGTCCACGCCAACGAGTGAGCAGCAGCAAGGAAATAATTTTGCAACTAAACCCCTTTTCGGTTGAGTGCTGATGTGGAGTCACCCTATATAGGACAAACACAAAATTAGTACTAAAAATGACTGCTAAACCTTCTTATTTGTAGCGTATCAAGTCGTTATAACCCCCCTGGCCTAATACTGTGAAATTCGGTTTTCGAAGTTCGTTTGGTGCCTTTCCGCTCATTCATTCATTATTCAGAGAGTGAGAGAGATGGCACGACATAAACTTCAACGATTTTCGGAGTACACCCCGAATGACAGAGAAGTCTTTCCAGAATAAATTCTGATTTGATCCTAAGCCTAACAATATCCGTACTAATTATAAATGTTAATGTGAGTTTGTAGGTTCGTTTGTTACTTGTAAACTACTCAACTAATCGTATAAGATTTGATATGGACATAGATTCAAACCCTGGGAAGGACATAGATCCGTCGTAGTTTACATGGAAAATTCTATAGGTATCTACCTAAGTAGTTCTCACGGAAGGTAAATAATAAATATCTAATATCATACATACGAACGTGTGTGTGTCTGTCTACTGTCTCTTCACGCTTTAACCGCTGAACCGATTTTGTTGGAGTTTGTTATGGCGACAGTTTGGTTCTCGGAGAAGTTATGTACTATTGCACAGTTCCCGCAGGAAAGTGATAAACGAATTCTTTCCAGACGAAGTCGTGGGCAAGGGTAAGCCATTTATATATACACACGAGCAAAAATAAAGGGTCGCTTCCCATTGAAAGTTGCATGAAAAGTGACCTGTTATTTTTGCTCGTCATTGTATTTTGCCATAAAACTTGCTAATTTACATACGAATCTAACCAAACTAAATTGTATGTTTTGCATGTCATTGTGATTATTTTTTGTACCAATATTATTGCACTCAAAACTAATACGCCACATATTTTAAGTATGTACAGTCAACGGCATAAATATATGTACATCGCCAAAACGTCAAAAACATACGCCTTTATGCCCCAAACAACAAGGTCGGTGATACATGACTTTCTGCCAAGTTTCTTGCGGCGCATTCTTCTTGGCAATGATGGTCTTTCCGAATGTGCTGGTAGTTTCAAAAAGACATGTAAAAGATCCCTTGGCGGCCAATTTGCAAAAATAAATTTTCATTTTCGTTTTCATTTTCACATATATTTTATACTAGCTGACCCGGCGAACTTTGTTCCGCCTTAAATTTGAAATATTCCAGTGGTTTGGGCTGTGCTATCCCGCGGGAACTATGCAATTTTCTGGGATAAAAACTATCCTATGTCCTTTCCCGGGACTCAAACTATCTGTATACCAAATTTAAACTAAATCGGCCCAGCGGTTTAAGCGTGAAAAGGTAACAGACAGACAGACAGACAATTGGAGTTGGTGGATGACAAAGAAGCAGAACACGCTTTTAAAATCAAATATAATAATTAAACACAAATTCAAATACAAACAGATCAGTCACGTAATTTTTCTCTTGACAGAATCAACAACAGAACACTAGGTCAGTTGCTGGGAAACCAAAAACCATAGAGTTTAATATCTCCTCTCAGCAAAGACCTATGAGCTTCGATATCTTGAGGATTCTTGCTCTTGTGAGTGGCTTTGTAAATATGTCAGCTAGCTGCTCCTCACTAGCTACCTTGCTGATATTTAGCGCACCGCTAGTTACTAACTCTGACGAAGAAATGCCGTACCCGAATATGCTTCGTCCGTCGATGGAATTCGGGGTTTTCTGCTAGCCTTATTGCAGCTTCATTGTCCACTCTCAAGCATGGAATATTTTTAAGAACAACGATATTGCTCAAAAGCCGTGACAGCCATACAGTTTCTCTGGCTGCCTCACTTGCGGCTACAATTTCAGCCTCTGTTGTTGAAATTGCAACACTTGCCTGTCTTTGGCTTAGCCATGAGATCGCTCCTCCCGCGTACATGCATAGCACTCCGCTAGTCGATCTTCCAGTGCTAACATCTCCTGCATGGTCGGCATCGCTGTAGCATTCCAAAATGCCTTCCTTATAATGCTTTTTATAAGTGATACCTAGATCTGGTGTATATTGTAAATATCGCAATATGCGCTTCAGTCGGATACAGTCTGCTTCTTCTGGTTTCTCCAGACTTCGTGAGACTATGCTTACAGCATATGCGATGTCAGGTCTAGTGCATACCATCAAATAAGCTAAGGCTCCAACGATTTTTCTGTAGTTATTTTGCATATAACTCATATCCACTTTCTCGCTTGATGTACCATCTTTTACAATAGGCGTAGAAACTGGTTTACAGGTATCCATGCCGAATCTCTGCAGGATTTTCTTTACATAAGATGTCTGGAATATCTTTATTCCATCTCCTCTGCTTTCTATCTCAATTCCGAGAAAGTATGACGCCGGTTTCGTGGTAATCTTGAACCGACCATTAAGCTCCTTAATGAACTCTTCTATCAGCTGTTGATTGGAGCCAGCGACGAGGCCGTCATCGACATATAAAGCAACGATGACTTTACCATGTCCTTTCTCCCTAATCAAGAGACAAGGATCTGCTTCACTTGTCTTGAAGCCAATATTTTTGAAGAAGTCTAAAATGCACCGGTTCCAGCACCGAGGTGCTTGTTTCAACCCATAAAGACTCTTGCGCAAAAGACAAACTCGACCGGATCCATCATCGTAACCTTCCGGTTGTTTCATAAAAATTTCTTCATCTAAAGAGCCATACAAAAAGGCAGTCGAGACATCAAACTGCAACATCGCCATTCCTTCGTTAGCTGCTACACTTAGCACAGAACGAACTGTACTCATTCTGGTAACCGGGCTAAATGTTTGCTCATAGTCAAGTCCCTTTTTCTGATGAAAGCCTTTTATGACTAGTCTTGCCTTATATTTGTCTATGGATCCATCAGCGTTCATCTTTACTCGAAATACCCACTTACATGGTATAGCTTTTCTTCCCTTTGGTAGACTTACAAGCTTCCACGTGTCATTTTCCTGTAAAGAGTTCATCTCATTGTCCATGGCTTCTTCCCATAGATCTTTCTCCTGGCTTCTTATCGCATCCTTATGTGACGTTGGCTCATTGTATCCCATCATTGCATTCATGATAAAATCTTTGAATCTATCTGGTGGGCGTAGTGAAGAACGATCACGAAGTACCATTCGTTCCGGGAACTCATCTTCATGATCATCATCATCATGACTTTCATGTAGATCGTCAACAATATCATCTTCTTCGACAAAATCCTCCCCCGATTCAATAGATTGTTCTATTACAATGTTTTCAGCATCGTGGAACTCTTCGTGGATGCTTACATGTCCTTCATCGACGCCAATATCAGGATTGTCCATATCATCTACCCTTTCTCTATCGTGCGCGACAGGAGCACTTTGTTCATTATTTATTGTTAAGCTATTTCTCACCGGAACAATTTCGATCTCATTATGTGACTGACAGACTATCTCTGTGTCCAGTTCATCCATTGAAGAGTCTAGGACTTTTTCATCAAAGATGACATCCCTGGACCTTACCAGCGAATTTTCCTTTCTGTTCCATAGTCTGTAGCCATCATCATTGTCGTACCCAATTAAGATGCAACGGGTAGCCTTTTTCTGCAATTTTCTTCTCCTCTGCTTTGGTACATGCGCATAACAAGGTGATCCGATTATTCTCAAGTGCTTAATTTGAGGCTTTTTCTGTAACCATAATTCATAAGGCGATTTGTGTTCAACTAAAGTTGGTCCTGTCCTGTTCAATATGTACACAGCAGTGTTGACCATTTCAGCCCACAAACTCTGAGAAATCTCCTCATGCGCGTGCATCATAGCTCTTGCAGATTCGACCAGGGTGCGATTTTCTCTCTCGCTACATCCGTTCTGCTCCGGGGTGTACGGCATAATGAGTCTTTGCTTAATTCCCGTCTTTCCAAGTAGCTCTCGTACTTTATTGTTGTCGTACTCGCCTCCGTTGTCGCTCAGAAGCTCTTTTATATTATGTCCAGCATTACTAGCCTCAGACAACATTAGCTTCAGCTTGTCATAAACTTCAGATTTATTTTTCAGGAAATACACATATCTGAATCGTGTATACTCATCCTTAAATAAGACAAAGTACCGATAACCCGAGATACTTGCCGGGAAAGGACCACAAACGTCCGAGTGTATGCGCTCTCCTGGTTCTGTAGCTTTCTCGCGAACACCAAATGGTTGCCTGTGCGCTTTTCCAAAGATACAACCTTCGCATAACTCGCCACTGTTTGATGTCTTCACTCCTAGTTCCTTCTCTATCAAACGTTTGATATGTTTTTTGTCTTGATGCCCCATACGCTCGTGGTACAGTTGCAGCATATCTCCATGTTCAATAAGGTTTACTGAAACAGCAGGGCGTATGACTTTACAATCAATCTTGTACAGACCGCCATATTGTTGCCTTGAGCCTGTCAGAACCATCCTACCATTGATCTTCATGGAACAGTTTGTAACCCTGGACTCAAACACGCTCGTAGGGTTTCTGTCCTGTGAGCTGAGCACAGAGAAAAGATTTTTACTAATCTGGGGAACATACCAAACATCTCTCAAAAAGAGGTCCTCAATCCGTCCTTTTACATTGGCTTCGAGATGGACTGTGCCTTTTCCAACAGCCTTAATCACGTTTCCATCAGCCGTAGTTACTGTATGAGCTTCGCCAAAATGTTCAAAATCTTGGAACAGATCTCCTCGCATAGTGACATGGTGAGTAGCCCCGTTGTCCACATACCAATCATCACGATCATTGCCAGAATCCTTCGAATTCACATTTAGTAACATCATGTTAGAACTTTGACCTTTGTTTTCTTTCTCTTTCATCCCACTTCTAGAGCAATCCTTTTTGAGATGACCAGGCTCCTTGCAAATAAAACATTTGTACTTTTTCTTAGTTCCTTGGTCTCTTTGGTCATATCCCTTAGCAATCTTTTTATTTGCCTTCACATAAAGCGCTGCCTCGCTTGATTCAGCGTCAGCCATCTTGGCATTAAGCGCCTTCTCATGTGCACACAATTGGCCCGTAATGTTTTCTACTGTCCTGTCCTTCTTTGACATTAACAGCCAACTCGACTTGAACGAGAAATAAGCTTCCGGCAGTGTGTCAAGGATCTTACAAATCAAGAGCACTTCAGGTAAATCTACCTTTTCTTCTTTCAGTAATTCCTCCTTCAGACTGTGCCACAAATTCTTCAATTTCGATACATGAGTCGACATGTCATTTGACGGATCCCTTTTAAGCTTGAAGAAGTCCAAACATATATCATAGAGTCGGCCCTCGTTAGGTCCCTCATATAATCTGTGGAGTTCGTCCCAAACTTCTTTTGGAGTAGACAGTCGTATTACTTTGCCAAGCGTCTCATCTGTCACATTATTAGTTATCAAGAGTAGGGCTGTACTCTCTAACTTCACAAAATCACGCAAACTTCTATTGTACAATTCTATGACAGCGTCACCGCTCCCTTCTGAGGGTCTAGCTGGCTTTTGTGTTTTACCTTCCACAATATCCATGAGTCCGTCCATACCTCTCAACAAGGCTACCATACGGTACTTCCATGACGTCCAGTTGTGGCCATCAAGTTTTACAATTTGAATTTTTGAAAGCTCCATTCTACTTAATCTTCTAGGTCTGGGTTTGGGGCTGGGCCCATAACCAATTGGAGTTGGTGGATGACAAAGAAGCAGAACACGCTTTTAAAATCAAATATAATAATTAAACACAAATTCAAATACAAACAGATCAGTCACGTAATTTTTCTCTTGACAGAATCAACAACAGAACACTAGGTCAGTTGCTGGGAAACCAAAAACCATAGAGTTTAATACAGACAGACAGAGTTACTTTCGCATTTATATTATTAGTAAGGATAATGGCTTAATTAATGCCCTCGACTAAATTAAATATGTATGTGTCACAGACCTTCTTGTTTGTGGCATAAAGATGTATAGATGTTTTTGTCTTGGCAACGTACACATATTTATGCCATATTTACGCTTAGGTAGTGCACAAAACTACAGAAGGCCGACAACACGTGCTAATTTCTCAATAACTTGAACTACTTACAACATTAAGTGAACAAGGACACTATATACTCTGTAAAATTAACACTACTGTCATAAAATCTGCACCAACTTATGCTAGCGGTCGCTCGAAGCGCAACTGGCTACGGCTTGTTCCGTAACTTCCGTTTTTGGTGTGCATAAATAAGTTGGCAATAGGAGTTGTGATAAGTATAGTGTTCTTAAGTATTGTAAGGGTCATTTTAGACGTTAAGCTGTAAGTACCGAGTGGCTTGCAAGGTTGAGAACGTATTTTTATATTTATAATCATGCGCACTACTAATCTTGCTTTTATCCTTGAATGAATCAAAAATATTCACCTTGCTACTCAGCTACCCACGTGCAAGATGACCAAGCCTGTGCGAAATATTTATAAAAAAATTAAACGTCATTGAAAATTAGAGCATTTAGAAAAAATCTAAAAGTAAAGCTATGCCCGGGAATCCCTCCCTCCATTACTGCTACATAAAAAACATATAAATCACACAAACTTAATTATCCCTTACACAAACACTGACGCGTTTCGATCCCTCTACGGGATCATTATCAAAGTTCAGTGAGCACAACTGTTACACATACCAATGTACCTTATGAATCCTATCAGAGTTTTTACTGGTAACTCTTTTGTCCCAACAAACGACATAAACGCGCTTACCAAATTATCAAAATATGCAAAGTATCTTGATTTTTAATAAACATTTAAATTCCAGGAAGTGTTAGGGTTACATTAAGTGTTGAGTTAAGGTCCGGCCACACCAGTGCGTAAAAGACGTCGACGGTGCGTTTACGCAACAATATGTACCAAGAAACGGTGAGAAAACGTGACGTATGCGACATGTCACTGCGTATAAGCGGGGTGATACGATTTGTGTGTTATTTAAAGCACCAATTATAACTTCCACGCTGGTCTGGGAGCAAAGAATAAACATAGAATGTACCAGTTGCTTCTCTTCCCGCGCAAATGGTAAAAATCCATCGAGGGAATGGCGAAAATCATAGGAATCATGTTATAGGCGATGTGGCTAGCAACCCATCACTATTTTGATTCCACTTTCCACCTCTACGCCCTCAGTGTCTTGCTAAACGTGGCCTGTAGGTCTTGTTACCTTAGGCTCTGTCTACCCCGTAGGGGATGTCGACGTGATTTGTGTGTTATTTAAAGCACCATCGACAAGCTAGCGGTCGTTATAAACCAGTTATAAACTAAATGGCTTGTAAAGTACCGGATTACGTTATCTATGGTTGTTATGGCGTTGCGGCATTCGTCACGATCAACACGGAAGCCACCCACGCGGCGCTCGCAAAAACTCAATGTTATAGTAAACCATGGGAGATTAAATATCAGTGGCGTAACTATAACGTCTGGGGCCCGCGGCAAATTCGTCAGATGGGGCTCCTTCCTCAATATAAAGAAGTGCATCAGCGTCCCTTCTGTGCTCTAAACCAAGCCGGTTCGGGGCCCCGTAGAGTTAGGGGCCCCTGGCATTTTGCCTCCCCTGCCACCTATAGTTACGCCTTTGAAATACAAGCAATGACCACTTGGACTGTGTTTAGGATTTCCGATAGTTGAGTTTAAAGCAGGTGCCATGTTTTTGGTTTTTCTAGTTTTTTTTTTCAAATAAGTACAAACGTATTTATTCCATGGTCATGACTCATCACTACATAGTATAAAATGAAGTCGCTTTCTCTGTCCCTATGCCCCTATGTCCCTATGTATGCTTATATCTTCTAAACTATACAACGGATTTTGATGCGGTTTTTTTAATAGATAAAGTGATTCAAGAGGAAGGTTTTTATGTATAATTCTACGCAGACGAAGTCGCGGGCAGAAGCTAGTGAGTAATATAGGCTTATTGTCTATCGCTCGCAATCGCCATCGTGTTCAATTGACAGTTCATGTATGGCCTGACAGTTGGCACCGGAATCAGCTAGCTGTCACATTCATACAAGAACTGTCATTTCAATCAGATGCCGAGTGTCAAAATAGTTACACAATTACCCTGCGTCTTAATAAGTTTGATTACAACTCGTCATGTCCTGTCTCTGTGAGACGTACAATATTTAAGCTTAATTCTATCTATCCCATCAAAACAAAACTTGTAAAAAAACCAAGTCTCGCAACTCAGTTCTTCTACCGTAAAAAGTTGTGAGATCCATGTAATACCAAGTCGGTTAATTTATTCAGTCCCTACTAAAGAGACCTCATGTCTTAAGTTATTACGTAATTAGCTAGCCTAACAATATATAATGCCCATATCAAAATTAAAAATCGTCTATGTTATAAATAAATAAATTGACTTGGCATTCGCATTAACTCATCAATTTAACTAATATAATCTGTATTACTTGTAAGAAAAATTGTGTTTTATTCATATCATTTCAAAGGAGGAGAAAATATATTACTCTGTCAATTAAAATACACACGATTTATATATTACTACAGATTAGAGTTAGGTACCTTTTACCTTATAAATAATTTTCAATCAAGTCGTGTTAAGTTAAGCTGGTGAAGATAATAATTTAACATATAAAATTAAGTTAAGGCTCGGTCTACCCTGTAAGAGATAAAGACGTGATTTATGTATGTATTTATGTTATGTATGTATCTGATGAATTTGGCACGGCCCCAGAGGTTATACGCCACAGCGAAAATAGACCAAAGTAGAGTAACTATGAGCGTTTTTCAAAGATTCTGGGCATTTACCTTGTCACAGTAAGGATATTGTAACACCTTGTGATAGCCTAGTCATAGTCAGTCATAGCTTAAAACCAGCAAGTCATCACTGACTCAGTCATGACGGAAACAACGTAAATAAAAAAGCAAATAAGTCGTCAAAGAACAAGAAATATTTACGTTGCTACTCCGCTACTTACGTGCAAGATAAACAAGTCATTTCATGCAACCCTCCCTCCACTAATGCCACATAATACATACATGCATAAATCACGTCTTTATCCCTTACTTAAATCCGCATTCAAAGAGTTCACATTCATCGCCAAATAATCCATATTTGCGGTAATTTCACGAAGATCACTTTTCAACAGGTAAATGAAAGAAATTATAATATGTCACGAAGACCGCCAAAACCAGTGAAAAGTGAATTTTATTGGACCTCACGCGACAGCGCCTCTAGTGGCAAATTCCAATGCGTAGCCCCCATTGGTGATGTAACCGCAACATACCTACTAACGTTTATTCAAAACATTAATTCATTGCCATACCCGTATCGAAAATATTTGTCCGTCTGTTTATTGATTCAAAGATGTTTTTCTTAAATGCATGACTTGTAAAACACGATAATTTTGGAGCGCGCTAATAAATATCCTAATACGTTGACGACTTATTCACGTGTTTGACGCAGAATCGAAACGCGTCAATGTTTAAAGGGTAATTCTTCCATGCTGGTCTGGGAGCAAAGAAAAAACATACAATGTACCAGTTTCTTCTCTTCCCGCGCACATGGTAAAAGCCCATCGAGGGAAAATCGAGTGAGCAATCTTAGGAATCATGTTACAGGCGATGCGGCTGGCAACCCATCACTCTTTTAATTCCCTTTTCCACCTATACGCCCACAATCATCAAACGTGGCCTTTAGGTCTTGTTACCTTAGGCTCTGTCCACCCCGTAAGGGATATAGACGTGATTTAAGTATGTATGTAAAAAAAAAGTATATTAGCTGACTGTTTGAGGGCTCACACGACCATTGTTTCCTTGCTCCGCTAGATGTTTGAATGCACAATGTATTAACAAAAACGTAATAGCGCCAGGTGACGAGTGCGGTCGTGCGGCAAATGCGCGGGAGCACGAAGGCTGTCCGCCGATCTCAGGGTTGCCCAGTTAATAAAAGGTTGGCACAAAGTTTTGTTTTTAATATAGATACGATGGGGGGCAAAGGAGCATGCGGGTCGCGAGCGAATTAGACTACCCGTCTCTTTCTAATAAGAATAGTAAGAAAAAGGGGTGTGTAGCATTATTTCAAAATATTCTATTTACGAAATTGCTAAAGACAGATTATCGAAAATTTAAATTTCTAATGTACGAAATTCTTAAAGATGTCCTAACACACTTTTAATCGAACGATCTCATTTTTAAAAAACAATATATTTTGTACATAATGGGTAATGACAATACTTTGAAAGTCAGTATGTCTAGTGCTCAAAATAGCTAAGTTTAAAAAGCCTAATGACAATTGTTCGAAGATATTTTCCATATTTCATAAGAAAACAGCTACCGACCCGTGGTCCAACTAATTTATCCAACCCAAAAGAATATGCCATATTACTTTGAATCAATAACATTTAAAAACAACAATAGGTAAGGTTAGTGATGTACCTTCAGTTGCCCGAATGGCAAAATACCCAGAAAATGGCGCTCTGACCCTGGGCAGAGCCCCGTCGAAAACCAGTTGGACAAACCGTAGTTGGACCACGGGTCGGAGCGAAAAAACCGTTTCAGAATGTAACTAATCACTTGGCAAATTTCCTTTTTTTCTGAAACTTTACATATTTCAGGATTTTTATAAAACAAACGTCGTTCGAAATTTCGCAATTTATACATTTTAAACTTAGGTCAACCGGCCGTAGGAAAAATGTCGATAGTATTTTCGTGCACTAGCAGTATTGTAGTTTAGACATTTTAAAAATAGGTTAATTAACAGTGAATTTCGTGTATTAGAAATTTTGTTTTGCGATATTCTGTCTTTATAAATTTCGTACTTAAGATATTTGATTTTAGAAATAATGCTACTTAACCTTTCTGGCGACCCTGTCACGCCACAATCGACACGTCAACGTCAATGACATAGTTTTGGGAACAATACTGCCAACTGCACCGAAACATTTCCAATGTATTCTTTGTCGGAATGTGATCATAACACGCCATTCCCAATCATAATAAACATAATATTCTTGTATAGCAAACCGGTTGACCACCTGCTTAATTATGTTGATATGTTTAGATGTGAACAAATTTTAGGTAGATATTTTTTTAAATGTATCCTTGTTTAGAACAGTACTTTTTTAAACTGCTATATTTTGCGGCAGTATTGCTGATGGTGTTTCCAAAAGTACTGGCCGTATACAAAGCCCTTTGCTTCTTTAAAAAAAGTATTAAGTTGTTTTTTTTAATTTTAGTTTAACATTTACCTGCACTGCGGCGGTTATTAATTTGAGTTAAAGAAATCGAGTGATAAATAAAATAATCGTAAGTTAGCTGACGTAATCCTGTTATTATTCAAAAGTTAATGAATCATTAGGCAATATTTATTTAAGAAATGACATTCTTACTATTGTGACCCGAATTCGCAACTGGTCAAACAACTTTAATATTTAATCATGCAATAATTAATAGCACTGCGCTACAACTGGGATTGTGATTAAGAAATCTAGAAAGCAGGCACATTAATAAAGTTATGAACGCAATATCAATGATTCCGTAATACATACATACATACATATATCACGTCTTTATCCCTTACGGGGTAGACAGAGCTTAAGATAACAAAACCTTAAGGCCACATTTAGCATGATTAAAGGCGTATAGCTGGAAAGGGAAATCAAAATAGTGACGGGTTGCTAGCAGCATCGCCTTTAACATGATCCCTAAGACTTTCGCCCATTCCCTCGACGCGGGAAGAGAAGCAACTGGTAAATTATATGTTTTTTCTTTGCTCCCAGACCAGCATGGAAGAAAACCTTAACAAAAGTCAACTAGGTAATGTCTCAGTAAATAATAATTAAGTAGTTAAGTAAATAATTATTACAAACTCCAAGCGGAATGCGCACATAGCTTGCTTTATTATAAGCAAAAATAATTACTGGTTTACTAAGTTAATTTTAATAAATTTAATGTTGTGAATATTTAAACAAGAAAATTAAAATGAACCTTGAGACATGAATAAAATAACTGGCCTTAATTAAAAAACAAATTGCACAAAATCATTCATTCACAGCATTTCATTCACTCAAAAACGCGCACACTTAGAAATTTCGGTGAAGGTTAAAAGTAATTCAAATGCATGCACAATGTTGGCTGCATAATTTTATTTGCAACAGTTATATTTAACTGTTTCAATTATAAGTAGAACACGTAAAAATAATGATGTTTTTATTGTAATATGACCGCAACTGGCTGATCATAAAGGTACGCCGCCTCTCGCACAAAATGTAAACTTACTTTCTATGAGGTACTTACGGAAACCGGTCGGGTAAGGCTCGCTTAGTATTCAATTCACTCGTAGTACGCGACCAAACACTAAACAGTAAATTTCAACACTGTTCGTGAACCAAATAACTGATACAGCACAAAACTTTTCACACGGAACACTGGATATCCGAACTTTTTGTTATGTTTTAACAAAAAACTGCAACCAATAGGACTCTTGTTAGAATTGGAACACGTTCGAAATTCCAAGCTAGGGAATACATTCACTGCGAAATAGGCCTGGCTTGAAACAATTAAAAAACAAAACACGATTGTTCGAAAGTTTGAATTACGAATTTAACTTTTTAAAAGAAGACAAACAGCCAACCTGTATGGACGGCTTTACGATACTGAGTGAATGGATGGTGTGGTATTGCGATTGCGCTGCTGAGACCGGTCTGACCGGTGTCAAGTGAATGATGAACGAGTGAACGTGAACGGCGAAGGTTATTGTTTGCGGTTTGTTTTGCAAGTATGACACATTTGAGTGGAACGTGGAAGTCAATTTTGTTAATATTTTCGGAAGTTTAAGTTGCGTCCGTTAAGTTTAAGACCTGTTATTAAGCGTACTTGTGTTTTAATTTTTAAGCACTAGTTACTAGTACTGATGTACAACTAAGAAAAAAGCCTTGGTAGCCTTGTGGTTTGATCTGTGGCCTCTCAAGCCAAGGGTCGTGGGTTCGAATCTTGGGCTCGCGCCTCTGAATTTTTTGGAATATTTAAAAGCCATGAGTTTTTCGGTAAGGAAAACATCGCGAGGAAACCTGCACACATCTGCGAAGCACAACGGCGTGTGTGAAGTTCCCAATCCGCAATGGGCCCGCGTTGGAATTATGTCCCAAACCCTCTCGTTCTGAGAGGAGACTCCAAAGTAAAAATACAAGTGTTTTGTGTACCCCGATGACTTCATTCGAGTCATGCTAGAGTTCCTCGGTTAGTTGGAGTAATTCGAATGCGTTAACGGCACCGAAACGAACAAAACAGCGAGCGCTCCAAGAGGAAGGACTACGAACTAGTCTGAAACATGTCGAGCAACACTCGACTTTTATACGCGAGTTATCGTTTGTGTATCACAGCAGTTTCATTAAGCTTATTACCTATAACTCGCTCGCAATCGTCGTCGTGTTCATTTTGACAATTCATGTATGGGCTGACAATTGGCATCGGAATTAACTAGCTGTCACATTCATACTAGAACTGTCAAAATGAACGCGATGGCGATTGCGAGCGAGTTAGGTAATAAGCCTAAATGTTGAAATAAATCAATCTCTTGTAAAGCATTGAGCCTTGGTAGGCTAGTACGACATTCGATTTTCGAAGTTCGTCTCTTGCCCTCGCACTCTCAAATTAATGATAAGAGTGAGCGGAACGGCACGAAGAACTTTGAAAATCGAATTTCGGCGTATAAGACTTATGTTGTAAAGACGGAACTATCCACAAGATAGACGCCAACCAAAGTCCGGTATGACCACATTGACCACAGATATTATAATATGTCTTCCTATTAAAGTTAAAAGCCAAGGCCTCGGTGGAGCAATTTCCATGTGGTTTTTCCAGTGCCTTTTCTGTGCATTAGGTAGTACTTAACCTTTTTGCCGCCAACAATACAAGAGACGTCACCCATACGCTAGACATCTTTATTGCGATGCCTTAAGTTGAACCTAAACCCAATTACTAAAGGTTGCTTTTGCATTGAAGTAATGGACGTGTATAGGTCGTTGGCGTTGAACGTGCGGTGCCGATATATGTGTCGTTGGTGTCGAAAAGGTTAAGAGGTAAATTACGAATTAAAAAGATTTATTTCACATTTTTATTATATTTTATTGATATAATTTTGTACAAATAACGGCGTATAATACATCGGACAGGTCTCACATACAAAACTAATTCTAATCAAGCTATTTGTAATATGTCACAAGTAGGACTACGTTATAGTTTTAGTTAAAATTAACTTTAACTGGTACAAAACATTGGTAAAAGCAGTCGTTATTCTGGTAGGTACAATCATCCACAATTTTTTTTAGGAAAGTTATTTTCATTTGTCAGCTTCGTTTGTTTTGTGATACTTAAAATTAAATACATACATGGCACACGCTACAAAAAAACGATATAAAAAAGGTTACACTTATTTTTTTATATGGTAATCATTTCAATACAATGACAATAATTGATATGCAGTCAAATTATTGTGCAGTCACACAAAAAATAAAGACAATGACAAAAACGTCAAAGTAAACGAGACCATAATTAAAGATATGTATTTGTAAATAATTTTTCACACCCTGTGAAATATATAATTGACTGAACCTATTCGTGAAAGGGTAAAAATAGATAGCTCTTTGATTACATCGTGACGCAAGATAATTGTAGATTCAAATATGACGCATGTGTAACAAACATAGTTGTCTCGGTAGGGTCGAGGAATAAGTTGGTTCTAGTTCATCGGTACCAACCTTCACGAGACAACGCCTGAATTAATAAATTAAAAAAAACAAGTCGGCAGAAGAGTCGCGTGCTATAATAAAAAATAATGGCAGCCAACAAACTGAAATGTTAACGTAACTATTCAAAAATTGACACACTGTTCTTAAAAAAATTAACAGGCTTTATGTCAATCACCTCAATGATAGGACCGTAGCTTTTGCCTCATAGGTTTCTTAGGCGCTTTGGACTCGTGGTGTCCTTATATAAAAAGTTACAAACTTGTTACAGCAATGTATGTTTTGTCCTTGTCTGGCAAAGGCAAATGTGAAAGTGATAAATAAAGACTAACAAATTTAATGTTAAGCGTGATTAATTATGAATAAGGGGTAAATGCTTTTGTTGTTGTGCATTTACTTAATGTCATAAAAAAGAATGCGTCAATGAACGTTCTTGCGTCAGAAGATAATCTTTAATAAAACTTTTTGTAAAGCGCATTTAAAGTTATACTACACAATATATTAATCTATGCTATTTACTAGAGCGGTGCTACAGGGACCAACGGAAGCAAAGCAAAGTGTTACCGCGAAACAAAACACGCTCGCCAAATCGCCAATTGAATGAAACAAAGCTACAGGGAACTGTCACTTTAGTTCCAATTTACTGAGAAATTGCTCGGTGGCGCTAGTGTAGAATCTCGTTGGAACTACGACAGTAGCGCCACTGGCGGCATTTCCTAGCAACATTCCCTACATGTATATCGATAACTCCTGGCTTTGACTACTTACATTTTCTCTAAAACCACGCCCATATGAAAATTTTCCGATATACAAACGCTATGTATACTTATTTATCTATTTATAAAATACACGCACATCGTAACAAATTTTTGTGATTGGCTAGTTGAACAGATTATTAAAAATGTGTAAAAGAAATTTAAAAAAATGCGTGCAAACCACTCGTACGACTAGAATTTTATTTAGTTTAACATTACAAATAGTTTTTTTTTTATATCTACTAGATAGTAAAGCACTTTGAAAAGTTACCCCATTTACACATGGAGAAATAAAAATTGAAGAATGAACGAAAGAAAAATAGTATTTTTTCGAAAGTATACAGTGGAAGGACATGTTTATCCGTAACTCAGTATCCGTCTTACTCTAAATTGACTATTCAGTATTTATAAATATCCACTCGTGTCAAAAACAGACATTTCGCTATAATAATGGCAATGAATTAGAAAAAACGCTGGTACAAATTGTTATTTATTGCCTCCGAAAATTATTTTTACATTGATATGTGAGGAGTTAACTTTAAAGTGTATTGGTCATTCATTGAACAGTTACTTTTGAGATAGGTTACAATTACTGTATGTCTGATCAAAATATGCAAAAAACTAAACACACCTATATCCTAAAGGATGGCAAAATGAAACAGTTCATTTACATTAAAAAATCTAATCCATACGTGATTACTGTTATATAAAAGCAATATAATGCTTGCACTAAAATGTATACATGATTAGGATTTGTTAGCAATTCTAGACACTTAAACCAAACATTCCAAAACGAAAGGAACTGTTTCACTTCACCCCAAATGAACAAATTACCTATTTTTAATTGAACGAGTCTCCGACCGAGCGAACGGACGCTCAAACTGAGCCTCTAGTGTAAGTTTTCGCATATAAAAACGTCTCGAACGCGTTCACGTATACGTCTCAATTACTATGGAAAATAGCGCCACTTGCGGACCGAATCGGCTACAAACTATTCGCATAATATTTGACATTTGAACGCAAACGCGTTCGAGACGTATTATGTGACCGAAAACCTACACAAAGCATACTGAGCACCATTCGTTCAACCGAATCCATTCACTCAACCGAATGGGACCAAACGGCGTGAACGAAGGGAGCGGTGTTATGGCGTGCAGCGGCCCACGTTGTTGGTGATCGTGTGGGGCAATTTGGACAACGAGAGCGGGATGTCGAAGTCGCCGCTTAGAGATATTTGGGAGACGCAACCCACAAGGCCGCTCTTGTACTTGCCCATCGAGTTCATCTCTATCGACGGGAGACCACCTGGAAACAAACAAATTTAATTAAGGTTCTGTAGAGATGCCTTGAGGAGGCACTTTTAACTGTACGGGGCTCGTTGTAAGTTTCCTAACCAAGCTGTGGTGACAGAGGGTCTATTATTAAACACTTTACTTTCTTTTGTTCAGTTTTTAAATTAAACCTTTAATAATACATGGGAAACTGGTTGGCTCCCGGTCCAAGCTAGTCTGAGGCCCGTCCCCGAGTTCTTGAAAAACAATCAAACGTCAAATGGAACTAATGTTCGATTTATGAACTTCGAGATTAGCCTCTTACCAGCCAGCTCGCAGAGCTAAACTACCTACCCTACAGTACCTACCAACAATAGCTATAGAGTCTCAAGAATGATATCGAATTCTCAAAACTCTATCTCGTTTATCCAAGGGCACTCTTAGCACACTATTGTTCTATCAGCACCAAAATGACTGTAGCCAAGTCTGCAGTCGATATTAACTTTCTGAGTTTTCTAGTACTAACTGGTGGGGTGCTACAGATGCTACAAGGAAACAAGGCACTCTACGATAAAATATATAACTGTAAATTAAGAAGGAAACACTGAAGAATCCTTACTTACTAATATTATAAATGCGAAAGTAACTCTGTCTGTCTGTCAGTCTGTCTGTCTGTCAGTCTGTCTGTCTGTCAGTCTGTCTGTCTGTCTGTCTGTTACCTTTTCACGCTTAAACCGCTGGGCCGATTTAGTTGAAATTTGGTATACAGATAGTTTGAGTCCCGGGAAAGGACATAGGATAGTTTTTATCCCGGGAAAGGACATAGGATAGTTTTTATCCCGGAAAATTGCATAGTTCCCGCGGGATAGCACAGCCCAAACCACTGGAATTTTTCAAATTTAAGGCGCAACAAAGTTCGCCGGGTCAGCTAGTAATAGCGGCTTTGTCAATGAAAATAGTTTCGAGTAAAAAGTCTAGCTAACCAATAAAATAATAAGTTGCTATGTACAGTCGCCACAAAATCGTTGTCTTGGACGAGTATAGTTACCTATATAGAGTCCATTCTCAGTGTTAAGCTGCTTGAGCTTCCCTGGCGAGATCTTGCCGACGGACCCCAGCCCGTCCACCTCCAGCACACCTGCTTGTCTGTTCCTAGGAAACAGAAGGGCATACGTTTTTTTTTTTTTTTTTTTTTTTTTATATGAATAGGAAGGCAAACGAGCAAGTGGGTCACCTGATGGTAAGTGATCACCACGGCCCATAGACACCCGCAACCCCGCAGGGATTGCAGATGCGTTGCCAACCTAGAGGACTAAGATACAATACAAATATTACATACACATACACAAATCACGTTATCCATTACGGGCAGACAGAATCCCTGGTAACAAGACCTAAAGGCCATATATAGGTAGAAAGGGGAATAATTATAACATGACTCCTAAGATTTTCGCCGTTTCCCTCTATAGGTTTTTACCATGTTCGGTTATTTCTTTGCTCCCAGACCAACTGGATGTATACAAATATTCTTTATAAAAATCACAATACAGTACAGTGAGCGTACAAATAAATTCAAATACATACATACATACCGTCACGCCACTTTCCCGTAGGGGTTGGCAGATACTACTTTGTTCCACTTCCTACGATCTTGACATACCTCTTTCGCTTCATCCACATTCATCAATCTTTTCATACATGCTCGCCAGTTCCGGGTACTCCTGACCTGACCTTTTCCCAAAACGTCTTCTATTTGGTGCCGAAACGTCCGTCTAGGGGCCGTCCATTAATAACGTGATCTTTTTTAAGCATTTTTAACCCCCCCTTGGTGATACATGGTGAGGTTTAAGACTACCCCCCCACCCCCCATCCAACATCACGTGTATTTTTCGTATCTACAAAATACACGTGATATCTTACTACACCCCCCCCCCCTCCCCCCTTGTGACATTTCGTGATTTTTGTCAAACCCCTCCACCCCCTTTCAAGCCTCACGTGATTAATGGACGGCCTCCTAGGTCTTCCCCTCCCAACGCAACCATTCACACTCCTATAGATCTGTTTAGTTAGTCTACTTTGATCCATCCAAAATTTATACGTTAAAATGGAGTCAATCTTTCCAATTGTAAATCAGCGTCTAGTACTCTGTCCAGTATTAGTGTCTATGTTGATTCTATGTTTCCATTGAAAATATAGACTAGGAGAGCCAGTGGCGTAACTATAACGTCTGGGGCCCGCGGCAAATTCGTCAGATGCTCCTTCCTCAATATAAAGAAGTGCATCAGCGTCCCTTCTGCGCTCTAAACCAAGCCAGTTCTGGGCCCCGTAGAGCTAGGGGCCCCTGGTTTTTTTTTTTTTTTTACTACGAACTGACCAATGACTGACCTCTATCCCACTTGGTGGAAGGTGCAGATGAGGCCAAAGGTGTAACTGACTGGTTCAGTAATAGCCTATTCACTCTAGCCTTGAAGAGCCCTAGGTTGTATCTGTCCGGAAATACAGACGATGGGAGCGAATTCCATTCCCTAGCAGTTCGCATTAGGAAGGATGAAGCAAACCGCCTCGCCACCTCTGCCACCCTATAGTTACGCCACTGAGGAGCTATTTCTTTCCTTAACAATTTTGAAGTTAATGGTGAAGTAAATGTGATTGTTACCTCGTAGCCCGCGCTCTGTGCCACAAGCCATCATCCACCTTGGTGTGGTTGGCGATGATCACCACTTCTCCACTGCCCAAGTCGTACCTGGAAATAGAGAAGAGCAGTTTTAATCGTACTGTTAAAACTAACGTGCTAACGATCAGGGAAGAGCAATAGAACACAAAATAGTAGATTATATGGATGTGTTCATTAATGTTTGTATTTCAACATGACACTACCGTGAGACTTAATCATTATTACATATAAACGGAACTACTACGAAATTGTCCGAAACATGTCGAGCATCACTCGACTTTTTATACGTGAGTTATCCGTTTAAGTGTAATAATGTCTGTATTCGCTAATCTCCAAAACTACGCAACGGATTTTATTGCGGTTTTCACAAATAGCTAAAACTTATATCAGGGCGTATATTGCTTTATTGAAATCTAAGCAGCCAGTCAGCAAAAAAAGTTTGACGATAACGATTAAAGTTTAAAGTATTGAGCGCCAGTCTAAATATGCATAGCGACATGTTATTTCCAGTACCATTTGATCTTTTGAACAGCAGTTGAATGCTTATATAAATTACGTCTTTATCCCTTAGGTAGTAAGTCCATTACAAATTGATGATGGCAATTATTCTTATATACTTACAATACAGTGCGAGTTAAGTAAGTACGTCGAGGCATATCCATTGTTTTCGAAGAAAAGTGAAGAAGTCGCTCGATCATTTGTTGATAATTTTATTCTCAGACACGGTATTCCGAAACGAATAGCAACAGACAGAGGAACGGAGTTCCTGTCATCGACTTTCAAAGAGGTAAGTAAGCTCTTGAATATAAATCAGTTAAACTCTACAGCCTACTACCACCAGAGTTTAGGCGCGTTGGAGAACACGCACAAGCATTTGGCTGCTTTTTTACGCATTCAAACAGAAAAACACCCCGAGACATGGAGCTCTTGGCTACCATTCTGGAGTTTTTCGTTTAACACCTCAGTTCATACTGAAACAAAATTCACCCCGTTTGAACTTGTGTATGGTAGGAAATGTAACCTACCTAGTAATTTAAAAGGGAATACTGTACAACCATTGTATAATCATGAGAGCTATCCCAAAGAATTAAAATATAGATTACAACTAAGCCAAAAAGAAGCCCGAGACAATTTGATTAAATCTAAAAATATAAGAAAAGCTAATTATGACTTAAAAACTAATACTATGGCGTATAATGTCAATGATAAAATCTTAATAAAAAATGAAGTAGGTAATAAGCTAGATAGTGTTTATTTGGGCCCATATAAAGTCATAAAAGACGAGTCACCTAATGTGATGGTGGAAATTGATGGGAAACCAGTTTTAGTACATAAGAATAGAACTAAGATGTATTATTTACCTACATAAGAAAAAAAAAATGTAAAAACGATCTTTTTTTTCCATTCTCCGTGGGAGATGTAAGGAGTTAAGCAATCTTGCTATTTTATGTAATATAATAATAAGTTACTTTTAAATAAAGTTAGTCTTTTGTCGGCAATCAAGGTGTTTACTTGCTCCTCCAACGCCCCACCTTACAAAGTTACCCATAGTACTAATTCCTCGCAGACGAGCGGGCAAAGGCTTGTAAGAATGGTGGGCTGACCTGAGCACGAGCACCGAGTGCTCGATGGCGAGCGAGAGGAAGTCCCCCGGCGGCCGCTCCGCGCGCCCCGACCACACCAGCAGCCCGCTCGCCGCCTCCGAGCGGAAGCGGATGTTGATGTCCAGCGTGTAGCTCAGCAGCCTGCAACCAACGCCCGACCCGGTCATAAGGAGCTGGATGTCACGAAGAACACTCCTTAATGACGTCGATGCCGAAGAAATATACTCGGGAGCAAAAAAAAACCGGGTCACATTTCATACAACTTTCTACGCGAAGTGGGCTATTGTTCGAGTCATTGTTGCCGGCCCAAAACATTTTTTTATAAATATCCATTGTGTATTTCACAGTTTTTTTACTTTAAATTTGCTTTTATTTCTAACGTTCGTAGATTAAGTAGAAATGTAAATTAAGATGTAGATGTGACTGTGACACAGCCTGACAGTTTACCGTAGTTTAACTTTTTTTTCATTTTTGTGGCTAACATTTGATACTTTATTCTGTCAAATTTCAGGTCGTTAGGTCAAACAAAGGTCAAAAATACTTTTACAGAAACTTCTGCAATCGTAAAGTATTTTTGAAATCGTACAAGATAAATCGTACCTATAATTGGTTGTTTTCCTCCAAATGGTTTTCGAATGGGAGCAACGAAAAGTGAACAGTGCCAATTACGAGGAAAACATCTCCGTTAAGCGGATTCCCTTCACTTATCTAAGAGTACGTACCTCTTCATAGTTTCCTCATCATCTATATGTATGAAGCTGTCCTTCCCGCTAAAACTTGGGTACGTGTTAGTATCACCCCAGTTGATCTCGCTCGCATCCAAATACTTCACCTGCATGTACGTCTGTCCATCATACAGAGGCTCCCCTGTGACCACGTCATTGCTTTTCTCTTTCAAATACTCGTGTTTCTTAAAATACTTCTTCTTCTTCAGCTGTTCACTGTGCGTGTGCTTCTTTGATTTTATTTTGTGGAATTTTGGTTTGAGCCCTTTCTTGGGCACTATTGTGTGGTGGATTTCGTTCTCTGACACGTTCTTTGGATAGGGTACGTGGACGATTGTTTCTTTGCAGATTTTGTCTCTGGAACAAGTAAATGTTTTAAATTATAATAGGTTACACGCAACGTCATAAGCGCTTATAATCTCACATCACAAAATAAACACCAAAACATACGCTTTGAGTATAAGAAAGTAGGTTTGATAGGGTACGTCTAATTGAAATTATGCTGAAATCATCGTTTTCATTAAAGACAAAAACAAACCTAACTTATACTAAGAGACTCATACAAAACATTTTCCGGAACATCTAGAGCAGGGCTGGCGAACCAATGGCACGCGTGCCACTGTTAGCACGCTTCAAAATAATTTGGGCACGCCAATAATAAAAAAGGTTTATTTTTGTCCATTAAATCACCAACTTAAGATTATTTTATTACGAAATAGGGCGGAAAACGGGCAATGTGGTCATATGATGGTAAAAATAACAACACGCTCTTAAGACAACAGGGTTTTTGATGACAGGTCAGAGCCAAATATTACTTTAGTTGTGAAAAAATGGCACGTCCACCAAAAAAGGTTCGCCACCCCTGATCTAAAGTTTCGATTATTCGAGTTACAAAAATTACATTAAACGAGCATTCGACCAAAATTACATAAGAACAAAAAGTATTCGACGATACAAAGGAGACCGCTTTGGTACGTACCTAATTAGAAATTAGGGGGTCTACTTCAAATCCATATCATACCATCTCTCTCACATTATATGCTATTAGTGTGAGCGAGACGCCACGATTCAGCCTATAAATTTGTTAAGAACTCACGCGCATGTTTCGTTGCGCGGCTCTTCGCAGTTGTCGACGTTGACGCCGCCCAGCGCTGCTGCCACCACTGACAGCTCCTCGTCGTTTATCACCAGCTGGAAGAAGAACAAGAGCTTGAAAGACCGGCCAAGTGCGAGTCGGACTCCGTACAAATTTGACAAGTTTTTTTTTATGTTAGAGAGGCCAGACAAACGAACTAGTGGGTCACCTGATGGTAAATGATCACCACTGTCCATAGACACCCGCAGCGCTTTACGCGATGCCAGTGCGTTGTCGGCCCTAAAGTGAATAAAAAAAAAATGAACCTAAGTGAATGTAAAATCCAGTGTTATCAGAGCCGTCTTAAGCAAACCCTTTAGGTGTCGAAACCTAAAATGAAGCGTGAACGGGTCAGCTATATGAGGATACCACCACCCTTGGACTCCCGTTGCATCATCAGAATGATTAAATTTAGTGAATGGATTTTTGGGGAGTTTGGGGAGTATTCCTCCATGCTGGTCTGGGAGCAAAGAAAAAACATAGAATGTACCAGTTGCTACTCAAGAGATGGTAAAAGCCCATCGAGGGAATAGGCGAAACTCATCATGTTATAGGCGATGCGGCTAACAACCCATCACTATTTTGATTCCATTTTCCACCTATACGCCCTTAATCATGCTAAACGTGGCCTTAAGGTTTTGTTACCTTAGGATCTACCCCGTAAGGGATAAAGACGTGACATATGTATGTAAGTGAATAGATTTTTTTTTATATATTGGCCTTGGGCTTTTGGTGATAGCCTTACCCAAGTCAAAGTGAATAGGTAGATGAGTGAACTAACGAATGAGGACTGGAGGAGTCAGAATTAACGAATGAGTAGCTTTGTGAAGGAATAGAAGAGTGAATTCGTGGGTAGAACAGTGAATTATGGAATGAGGAATGGAGAGATGAGTGAATGAGTGAGCGGTTAGATGAGTGAATGTACCTGTCGGACGCAGCCGCTGAAGCTGTTCCGCAGCGCGAGCCGCGGCGGCAGGGGGTGCGGGGCGCCGCCAAGCAGCAGCGGCTGCCGCAGCGTCAGCCGCCGCGCCACGCCGTGCGACGTCACTGACCTGACAACCGAATGAATGAATGAATGTGTGACTAATGTTGAGGTTGCGAACCTTCATGGTAGATTTATACTGGCCACAAACATTTTGTCTTCTTTTATTAGGGGTGTGAATGGTTACGTTGGGAGGGGAAGGCCTAGACGGACGTTCCGAGACCAAATAGGAGACGTTTTGGAAAAAGGTCAGGTCAGGAGTACCCGAAACCGACGAGCATGTATGAAGAGATTGATGACTGTGGATGAAGCGAAAGAAATATGTCAGGATCGTAGCAAGTGGAACAAAGTAGTCTCTGCCTACCCCTATGGGAAAGAGGCGTGACGGTATATATGTATGTATGTATTAGGTGATGTGTCATGTCACTGTCTGTGATATTTTTTTTGAAGTTAAATAATTGCGTGGTATTAATAAAATGTGATTTAACAAGTAATCTCTCGCTTTCTTCGCGATTCTAAACAATTTTTTGTATTTCTTTCGTAAATGCTTCGTAAGGAATTGAAGAAGTCTTCTGACCCGTTTCTTTGTCATCTTTCTCTTTCCTACTTAACCGTTCCGTTTCCCATATGGATGAATGACGCAGTACTACTTGGTATTTATCAATACATTTAATTACGGTCTCCTGTGAGTAGAATTTTCATCATACTTTTGAAATCAAAACTATAAAAAAATTACACCCAAAATAATTGAAAAAAAATACTTGAAAAACATTTGCAAGAGCGTACAGTGTTAACCAAATGTCCTGATGTCAACCGGATTCATTTTAAAACTCAGTGAATAAATAAGAGAATAGAAGTACGTTGACAAGATCCTAATCCAACCAATAGGGCCACTGGGGCTCCTGACCAACTCACCAAAAGACTATGGTATTATAGACCGATCGCTTAAAGGAGTTCTCGCCTGCGCGGGTACAGGGGCGCAGGGTAGGACGACAAAGGGGACCGTGGTGCGGGCGGGTAGTGCGCCTGCCGCCCGCACCTCTCTCCCTTTGTCGCCTGCCCCGCGCCTCTCTGCAGCGGGCGAGAACTCGTTTAAGCAGTTGATCTGTAGTGGTGTACCTGGTGGCGTCGGTGACGTCACGCGGCGAGGTGGCGCGCACGCGCAGCGCTGCCCTCCTCCCCGAGCGGCTAACCGACACGCGGTGCCAGCTGTCCGGCGACAAGGGGTATGCTGACCTGCAAGTGAAAACAATAGCCTTCCATACACTCTTTAAGAGACTCGACACGCAGGGTACGTAATGGTAGATGATAGGATTGATAGGTAATGTTAAAATTAAATAAGTTAAAACCCAAGTCGAGGAATCATACGCAAGAAATTAATTTTATCCCAAAAATGCTAAAATGGTAAAGTTGGGAGGGGAAGGCCTAGACGGACGTTTCGAGACCAAAGAGGAGACGTTTAGGAAAAAGGTCAGGTCAGGAGTACCCGAAACCGACGAGCATGTATGAAGAGATTGATGAATGTGGATGAAGCGAAAGAAGTATGTCAGGATCGTAGCAAGTGGAACAAAGTAGTCTCTGCCTACCCCTGTGAGAAAGAGGCGTGACGGTATGTATGTATGTATGTAAAAATGCCTTGCATCATTTAAACCGCTGAACCGATTTGTACCAGACATGGCTAAGAACCACCGCAGGGAAACTGGCTTTCGAATGAAGGTCCTTCCGCTGAAGACGTCGACGTCAAACTTTATAACAACCCTCTTTTAGCGAAGGGGGTTAAAAAACAACAGCCCTCAAAAAGCTGCACAGTCGTATCGGGGATGTTTGCATTAGCTCGCACCGACGATAATGCTAAATAAAGCGAAATAAAATAAAAAAAATCACAACTTGAAACAGACTTTCCCTTGAGTTAAATACAACAGGCGGGTACCAACCTAAATTAAATAAATCACCCAACAAAGTTGTCCCCATCTGCTGTTTTGATATAAGACTTACATCGGTGTTTCTTCCTTTAGACAACATACTTCTTTATTTGGCTCTACATTTCCTCTTTTTAACCTTTTCGACGCCAACGACTCATATAATCATATCAGCACCGCAGGTTGAACGCCAACGACCTATTATACACGTCCATTACTTCAATGCAAAAGCAACCTTCGTCCAATCGGGTTTAGATAGTAGTTTAGAACTTATTAAGGCATCGCAATAAAGAAGTCTAGCGTATGGGTGACGTCTCTTGTATTAAAGATATGGCGGCGACAAGGTTAACCGATGAAAAAAAAGGAGGTTCTCAATTCGAGCCGTATTTATTTTTTCCACGCTAAATGCCTAAAAAATCGGGTATTGTACCTCACAAGTGCAATTCCGGATCCCAGGTCAAAGGCGAATTCGACGTAGTAGTCTCTTAGGTGTAAGGAGAAGAAGTCACCGTCGCCGCTGGCATGCTCAGAGTTGTACAGCAGGAGGCCATCGCCACTCGAAGGCTTCAGGGTTATCTGGAAAGGAAAGAATATACTTAGATAATCATCTCCAGCTCCAATCAAGTACTAAGTCAAGTGCTAAGTAGCAGTGCTTGCACTGCTGTGTTGCGGTGTGGAGAGTAAGACAGCCGGGGAAATTACGGGCACAAGAGGCATTTCATCTTAGTCCTCAAGGTTGGCAACGCATCTGCAATCCCTCCGGGGTTGCGGGTGTCTATGGGCAGTGGTGATCACTTACCATCAGGTGACCCACTTGCTCGTTTGCCTTCCTATTCATATAAAAAAAAAAAAAAAAAAATCGGTCCCGTTGGTAAAATGACATCTGACATCAGTGGCGTAGCTAGGTATCCAGGGGCCCTAGTGCAAATAAAAGAATGGGGCCTCACTACTATCTAAACTGATTAGGTTTACCAAGTAAAAATATTAAATATTACTTCTGGTAAGGATTCGAGGGCCCCCGAGCTTGAGGGCCCCGGGGCACTGCACCGCCTAGTCCTTAGGTAGCTACGCCATTGTCTGTCATTCGATGCTGGGTGAGACTGGCACGGGACCGGCAGTGGCGTGAGAATGAAGATGCCTTTACTCAGCAGTGGATGTGGGCTGATTAGACATATCGTTTCCAACAGATGACGCTTAGCGACAAAAAAAAAAAATCGCATAGTAACAAAGGTCACGTGACAGTTAGTAACAGATAGAAAAATTCGGAGACTACCCACCTGCTATGGGTGGTGTAGGGGTATAGCACGCGTCACGGAATGACGAGGATCCGGGATCGATTCCCGGCCATAGCTTTACTTTTCGGATTTTTCTATGTGTTCTAATTTTCATAGACATTTAGAAATTAGATCGTTTCCAGCCGATATACATCCCACAGCGAGGCACAGTGGCAGCCTGGTTTGACCTGTGGAGGAACTCCAGGCTCGCATTTTTGAGTTATTCGAAAATTTTCTGCGAAACAGTTCCATTCTGCACTGGCCCGCTTGGGAACTACAACCCAAGTCCTCTCATCGCGAGAGGCCTGTACTCAGCAGACACGTATGTATGTATAGACTGGAGATAAGATAATAAATGAGCGTATTTTTCACTCAAGTATGAAAGCCAACATTGTTTGTTCATTGATTCCAACTCGAGAATAGGCCCGTGTAAATATCCATTAGGGCGGAGTGCAAATTAAAATGGATGCTGATTCCCCGTAAATTATTGAAGGCCCGAGATATTTATCACGCTAGGGGAAACAGGATACACACCCAACTTTCGTACTCGTTCATTTATGCAGTTTGTTTCGTTTATTATCAAATAGTGTCTGACATTGATTCATTTTGGGAACTTGAAATACGACGTGTTTACGAGAAAAGAGAGTCAAGTGTGTCTTTGACTCAAACTTTTCAAACTCAAACTTTTATTTGCTTTGATATAAGGTACATATACAAGATCGAACCCTGTAGGGGCACTGCAAATATTACATTTTTAATGTACAAATAGTAGTACATTACATTATAAATTTTAACTGTAAGCAAGTTTGCTTAATTTCTAAAACATGTCTGCTTATCATCAAAGAATTCCTGAAGGGTGTAGTAGGATTTCTCCAGCAAGTATTTTATGTAGTGTATTTTTAAAAGGTTTAATGTCTTATTTCTACCTTCCATGCTGGTCTGGGAGCAAAGAAAAACATAGAATGTACCAGATGCTTCTCTACCCGCCAGATGGTAAAACCCCATCGAGGGAATGGGCGGAAATATTAGGAATCATGTTATAGGCGATGAGGCTAGCAACCCATCACTAGTTTGATTTCCCTTTCCAGCTATACGCCCTTAATCATGCTAAACGTGACCTTGAGGTTTTCTTACCTTAGGCTCTGTCTAACCCGTAAGGGATAAAGACGTGATATATGTATGTGTGTATGTATGTACATTTTTTACCCGACTCCAAAAAAAGGATTCTCAATTCAGCTCTGAGTTTATTTGTATGTCTGTATATATCTTCGTCGCCTGTGATCTCACCAGATTATTAAGTTTGCTATCTTCAATAGTCCAAGGAGTATCAGCAAACTTTAAACTTCGCAATGTTTCGATCAAACTTATCCAGCGTTTCAATAATAATCACCCATTATGTCGTAAACTTGAACCTGAAGTACAAAGAACTATAGCCCCTAATTCTCTTTTCAATAGAGTCGTAATTTCTATGTCCCAGTCCTGACAGTTATTTTAATAAAGTACCTACTTTTAGTTTAATTTTCAGTAGGTACAGTTGATATTTTGTTTCCAAGTTTTTGTTTTATGAAACTCATTATGCCTCCGGCTGATTGTAAAGAAATATCAAAGTGGAATACCTAGGTTTAAAATAAGTTGAAATTAAGATTAAGTTGTATTACAATATTTTACTGCTGAATAAAGCGCTGTTTTAATTATTAAAATTGAGATACACGGGTCACTCACGTATTTGGAGTCGAGATATCGCTCTACAAGAGCGCTATTTAACACGACAGTTCCCGGTTGTCTTTCCGTTCAAGTTCACCTTGAGAAAGAACCACAGGTTGGCTCGAAACATGTCGGCCACAACTCGACTACAAACAACCTGAGTGACCGGCGTATTGGTTCACTGTACAGTCAAGTGTAATAATATGTATCTAGACAAAGTTTCAAAAATAAGTACCATACGTTCTTACACCAGCGTAATAAGCTCGTGGGACATATTTTTGGGAAGTACCTATCGATACTTATTTTTGCACTTGACCGTACCCTTACTCTACCAAACCTACCTATACCCTGCATTTAAGCACAGTTTAATTTAAATTTTGTGTGACGGCGCTCCTTCACTATTAGTTTCAAGTATCAAAAAGTGTCATCCTACTCACCCCACCTCCTCTTTTACCTCTGAAACGTAATATTTTGATACTTGAAGCTTGTAGTGGTGTGGGAGCGGGGTAAGGCCTGATTGGCTCGTATCCAACAGTGTTTGACGGAGCGGAAAACGTAGCGGGCAGCGTAGCGGACAGCGTAGCGAGCAGCGTAGCGGGCAGCGGCAAAGAGCTCTGTGCAGCGCGCTATCAGGACGCTCATGTACGCTTGTGTTTGGGCGTTTTCCAAAAAAAAGTCGACATGTTTTTTTTTCCAGAATTTAATTATTTTGGCTTCTTCTTAGGTACTCAGAATCGTTTACCCTATCGATCCTTATACAAGAAATGTGTCCCAAAATTTCTGTTTCAGTTCGTCACTTTTTTTAATTTATGTATGTATGGAACGTGACGAACAGGAAAATGAATTCCACAGTTAAATCTGGGGCACACTCTTTCCTGTATGAGAATCGATAAAGTAAATGATTCAGTAACAAAAACCTAAAGTATTTAAATTCTGGAAAATATGTTCATGTGAGCTTTTTTGGAAAACGCTCGTTTAACATGATTGCCGCAAGCCCCGCCCCGCTGCACGCTCCGCTCGAGCGTGCACTCAGGCCGTACCTCACATTTCGTATATTTCCTACTCTAAAATTTAATAAACTGGAACTAACATAACTTCTACGTTATTTACACGCTAAAAGTTAAAATTGAATGAGTTCCGTTCGACGCTGTTTGATTTGATAAATGTTTGAACTATAAAGTTGGTGTTATAAGGAGACTGTTAAGGTGCTCCCACACTGGTGTTATAAAATGATTTATAACGTTATAAAATAAGATAAAAGTCACAAACACTCCACTACATTTGTTGCAACTAGTAAAGCTATAAGGCTATTTGTGATAAAATGTTTTATAACGTTTTACAACACTTTATAACATCATTAGGAAATTACTTTAGATTTTAGAGTTCGTACTCAAAGAGTCCCAATGGAATTCTTATTCTTATTCTTTCTACCAAGTTTCTTGTTGGCATTCTTCTTGGCAACGATGGTCTTTCCGAATGCACTCCTAGTTTAAAAAAAATACATGTGAAAGAGCCCTTTGCGGCCATGGCCAATTTGCATTTTTTTAAATTATTATTATTAGGCTCCGCCGTCTATCTGTCCGTTTGTCACACACTGACTCCTTTGAACCGTATTAGGTAGACATCCTTTATTTCGAAAGCTCTTTAAGTTTTTTTAATATTGAAGCAATCAAATTAGTGACATGATAAAATTATATGTTAATGTTAGCGTTCTGAAGTATCTTCAGTATTAAAATAGGAAAAACTACCTTTGAAATGTTAGAATTAAACGAGTTACGAACAATGTATACATACATACCTGCCTAAAATAGTACCCTATGCCTGTCTCAGACCGAACTTTATTAATTTACACCTGCCAAAGAGATTCCGTCGAGGAGCGTAAACTTTATTTCTCCGAGCTTCTTTTTATACTATTCCTTCCAGTTTTTAAATAACAAGTAGGTCGGTACTTTGTAGACTTGTAAACATGGGAACTTAAATTCCCTTTCGTTGTCAAATTATGCGTAAAAAGGTTTTAAAAGTTTACTAGTAACGAAACTTCCAGACTTGAAATCCAACTTTTGTTACTTAGATTTTCATTTGGAGCTATAATCTTCGCAAGGTGCCAGCATGTGCTTGGAGAGGCTTTGTCCTTTGGACTAGAGCTGATGATTTTTAGTTTATAGGCATAGTCGCCCAAATAAGTGTTTAATATATCTCTCTAGCAGGCAGAAGAGCCGTCGGCCGTAGGAAGAAGTGGTTGCGCAATATCCGGGAGTGGACCGGAGTCGCAAGTGCTGCCGAACTTTTCAACCTCGCGAAGGATCGGAGGAAATATGCGGAGCTGACTGCCAACCTCCACTAGTTGGAGAGGCACTATAAGAGAGAGAGAGAGAGAGAGATATCTCTCAAAGATACCCTTTGAGCCACCTTATGTAAGTATGAAAATCCATTTACGGCCGCGATGTTAACTTGTTAAATCTGAAAAAAAAAGCGCAACTAACCTGAATATCCAGCCAGGACTGTGCCGAGTTGCCAAGCCCCGGCAACCGAAGGTACGAGGATCCGTTAAAACGGGGGACCTGCAAACAAAATATCACCGTCATTTGTCATTCATCTCTACTATATAAAAATAAGTCGGGTTTTCCTTCCTGACGCTATAACTCCAGAACGCACGAACCGATTTCCACGGTTTTGCATTCGTTGGAAAGGTCTCGGGCTCCGTGAGGTTTATAGCAAAGAAAATTCAGGAAAAATTTCAACAGAAAAGCGGGAAAATCTTTTTTCACATACAGCGCCATCTCTGATACATAGGATAAGCGAATTCTGCGCGGACGGAGTCGCGGGCAACAGCTAGTTTGTAGTAAATATTGGGGGCTATTCTGAAATTTGAAATTCGAAGTTCGTGTTATGCTGTCCCTCTCACTTTCATATTAATCACTGATAGTGTGAGCGGGACGGCACGAAACGAACTTCGAAGGTAAAAAAAAACTTAAAAAATTCATTAACTCAACACAAAAATCTAGAAGAGAAGAAAATAACAAACTAACACACTCAATACACGTGAACGTGACTTTGTCGGTTTAACACTTCTTCACTCCTAATCAACTGAATCGATTTAGATGAAATTTGGTATGGAGATAGTTTCAGTCCCGGAGAAGGACAAAGGACATTTTTTTTGAAACTTGTACAGGATACGAATAAACGAATTCTTCGCAGACGAAGTCGCGGTCATGTATTTTTTCTTTGTCAGACTAAACATAGTACCTAAGAAAATATTAAAATATTCTTTACAAACTTTAATATCTAGACAAACATCGAACAGAACATCTCATTTGTGAAAATAATGTTCATCTTTTTCACTCCGTATTATCGTAAAACCTCACGTGATTATTTTAATATTTTCACGTCAAAACTTTTCAGACGGCACGTCGACAACCCCACTTTTTATCGCAATATCACCCCTAGTACATTTGCAGAAGGTCGCGTATTTCGCCACCACTTTACATAGGACCTTGTGGGAACGTGTGTGAAGCCACAAGCCCTTAGGAAATGAGCGGTGCATAGTATATGTGGGGTATTACTATGTCGGGAACATAATGGAGGGACGAAAGTACACGCTTTGTTTTTAATAAGCTACGCCCATAAACTGTCTGGGAGATGTTACACATTTGATTTTTACTGTGACTGATTTTTGTATGCCTATCGGCGAAACATAGTGCTTGCCAAACTTATCTACCACTGTATCTAGACACTTATTACCTAACTCGCTCGCAATCACCATCGTGTTCATTTTGACAGTTCATGTATGGGCTGACAATTGGCATCGGAATAAGCTAGCTGTCACACTCATACAAGAACTGTCAAAATGAACACGATGGCGATTGCGAGCGATTTAGGTAATAATAATAAGCCTACTGTTGTACCTGTGTTTACAATTAAATCGCTTTGACTTTTTAGGTTCAAAAGGTCCGGTTTTATCACTGCGGTACAAGCCCACACCGGGGTGGAAATACCGACCCGTTTCATGTACATTACGCAAAATATAATTCAATTAAAAGTGACCGCTAAACGTGGCCTTAAGGTTTTGTTAACTTTGGCTCTATCTACCCCGTAAGGGATTAAGACGTGAACCGCGTCAAGGGCGGGACATACCCCCTTATTCATAAACGCTCTGTAGGCTTCTGCTAACTTAGCAATAGTTTGTCCTTATCTGTCACTTTGACATTTACCTTGCACAGATAAGGACAAACGATTGCTAAGTTAGCAGAAGCCTATAGAGCGTTTATGAATAAGGGAGTTAATGTTCTGTCAAACTAAACCTGCTGAAATATTTCGGAAAAATCTGAAAGACCTTTTGTACACGTACCTTCAAATCCAGCGTGATCTCACACCTGACCCCGGCGTAGCCCAGGGGGCACAGGCACACTCCACCCACGCACCCGCCGCCATGCTGGCACTCGCAGCTCTTCTCAAAACCTTTGAAGTCTACGGTCTTCGCGTCCCGCAAGTCTAACGTATTCGACTTGAAGACCAGCTGGTCTTTCGCGCCGTCAGATTTGAACTCTATAGAGTTGTCGAGTTGGTTGTGGTCTTTGGCTTTGGAGTCTCGCATGACGAGGTCATTGTCCTCGAAGTGGACTATGTCGTTTATGTCGTAGATGGCGTGGTCGTGGGACTCGTGGGCTGCTTCGCTGGTCGTCTCGCTTGGGAGCCACGGAGCTAGGGTAGGCGCGCACTCCGCTGTTGGCAAAAGAAAAAATTACGGTTATAAATAAAATAATAAGTACACAGCCTTTTTGGTCAAAATTTGCATTAGTGGCCCTGGCGCTCTGTCACTGCGTCGCTCGTGCGGCTGTGTCGTATAACTTAACTTAAAAACCTGACACTATTTAGCTTTGTGTCGCTCGAAATGTTAGTGCCTGCCCTGCCGCCCTTAAAAGTCCACAGTAAAGTTCCATACATCTTAAGTGTCAGTTATGTATGATTCCCTCTCTATTTCTTACTAGGAAACAGACAGAGACAAAATCGAAATATCAGGAAGTTTACAGAGTGGTGAAACACGAGTATTATAACAACGGAGGCCTTGTTGTTACACACTCTCGGAATCACTATCGTGTTCGCCATGTCTTTTTGTAAAACTGTCTAGGACGAGGGAAGAAAGAGACATACTACGAGTACTCGACACTTTGGTGTATACATTCAATCAGACACTCGAGTGTCTGTGTCTGAACGTCACTGTATGCGGTTGCGACATCTTGTTAAAGTATCGCGCTTTACATTTGACCAGACATTAGTGTCTGATTCTAGTGATTCTTGTGTCACATGTTGTGTCGTAGTCTATTCGGGCCTTTAAACATGGCCTCGGGTGTCGTAGTAAATTATTATTTTTTATGTGCTATTTTGATCATAAAACAAATCCTCCTAACATTATAAACGCGAAAGTTTATGAATGGATGTTTGTTACTCTTTCACGTAAAAACTACTTAATGGATTTGGATAAAATTTGTAACGGAGATAGCTGATACACTAGATTAACACATAGACTATTTTCTATCCCAAAAAATTGCATAGTTCCCGCGGGATAGCGGAAGTGGCGGGCAGCAGCTAGTCTATACTAATATTATAAAGAGGAAAGATTTGTACCTATTTTTGTATGTTTGTATGTTTGTAATGAATAGGCTCAAAAAGTACTGGGCCGATCTGGATGAAATTTGGAACATAGATAGATTATAGTCTGGAATAACACATAGGCTACTTTTTATCCCGGAAAATTGCGTGATTCCCGCGGGATAGCGATAAACGAATTCTATGCAAACGAAGTTGCGGGCAACGGCTAGTATCAAATAAAATTAGTCCACTCCCCTTTGTTTCTTCAACTGCTACTAAAGCCGAAGATTTTCGCTTTGAAATATCTAACTCCCGTTTTTACACTCAACTTCAACTTTTACAGGATTTATTTTCAAAGTCCTTTCGTTTAATACCTTAAGCTGATCGGGACTCCAATCCGGGAGTCTATTGGAATCTGGCGAGCTGTACCCGGGTTGCGATTGAGCGGAAAAAGCCTTTCAGATTACGAGAAAGTTTATCGAGTTGGTTTTAATAAAGGCTTATTATTCACAAACAGCATTCCATATTACTAAGTTCAAAGGTTATTCAGTGTGAAGTGGGATGTTTCAATGTTGTTTAACATACACAAAACAGGCACACTCACGTACACACAGCAAAGCTATTCGGTAAGCAGGATAGATACGGCGCGAGCGTGCGTAGGTGCTTACCTGATTATTTTGCCGTGTGTACATGCACACACACGCACACACACATCCGCGCGTGCGGTCAGCGCGCTCGCACACTAGTTAAGTTAGTGATAGAATTGGTTTGGTTCTCTTGGTTTTTGTTAACCGTCTAGTTAAGAAAGAGCGGAACATTCCGATACAAGCATTTCTCATGCATAAACCCTTCAGTGAACAGTTTTAAAAATAGACTAGACATTCATTTAAAAAGTCAGAGACAAGTGCAGTGATAGATATACACGTATCAGCTCAAAGCGCTCCTAGTGTATTATTTTAAATAATAATAATAAAGGAAGGTTCCAAACTATATGACTGTAAACTACAAAAGTAAAAAGCCAAATAAACATTTTTTTTATTTTTTTTATTTATGCCGTATTCCTAAGATATTTCTTCACGCTTTGAATATTTTTTTTTAAATATATTCATGATTGATAATATATCCTATAATTTCGAATGTTCTTAATTTGACGATTTTTCTTTTTGACATGTATTGATTTCTGTTTCTGTTTTTGTGTCGTGCTTTCGTGTAGGTGCTTTGGTGTTATCATGTATTGTGCTGTAAGCTTACATGTATCTAAATGAAATAAATAAATAAAAAGGGGCAAATACCTTTGAATTGACCTGAACCAAATCCAATTGAATTACGACTTTCAGAACTCTCTTCTAATAACTCTAACCATACTGACATCTATCGACGTCCCCCCAGAGTCAGTAAACACTCATTACCGACGAACTCCGACATGACAGCCGTATAAAAACAAACCACTTTTTCTGGCATCTAAGTGAATGAAAGAACGATAAATCTCCGGCCTCCGTCCTCGTCGAAGTTCGTAAATCGAAAGAAATCGCATTTATCAAACGATATCTTTTAACTCGCTTATGTCGCAGATGGTCACTTGTTGGTTTGTTTGTCACTAAATAATAGTACTAAGAGATTGAAAAGATTCACGGTTAATTACATTTTAGACTTGATTAGTTGTGATATAAGAGGTACCTCTATTAAGCGATAAGACCGCCTATTGTCTACTTTGTTCTTTGTTTCTGTATTGTTTTGTACTGATTTGTGGTGTTCAATAAAGAGTATTTGTATTGTATTGTTGTATTGTACCTCCACACCAAATTTCAAATTTCTAGGACATAGACAGAGCCTAAGGTGACAAGACCCACAGACCGCGTTTAGCTAGATTGTGGGCGTATGGATGGAAAGGGGAATCAAAACAGTGATGGGTTGCTAGCCACATCGCCTATATAACATGATCCCTAACATTTTCGCCAATCTCTCGATGGGCTTTTACCATGCGCGGGAAGAGAAGCAACGGCACATTCTATGTTTTTTCTTTGCTCCCAGACCAGCGTGGAAGAGCACCAGTGCTAAGAAGTCCTTTGCTCTAATATCAACATCGGATGACAGACGTTCTCGTATAACAATGTAATGACAAAGTAAATGTGAAATGTTTACGTAACTGAATGTGGGGCGCTACTGTTAGCGAGAAGCGGTTAAACATTGTATATTTATACATACAATATACATACATACATACATAAATCACGTATTTCTCCCTTACGGGGTAGACAGAGCCTAAGGTGACAAGACCTAAAGGCCACGCTTAGCATGATTGTGGGCGTATAGGTGGAAAGGGGAATCAAAATAGTGATGGGTAGCTAGCCGCATCGCCTATATGATTCCTATGTCCATTCCCTCGATGGACTTTTACCATCTGCGCGGGAGGAGAAGCAACTGGTACATTCTATGTTTTTTCTTTACTCCCAGACCAGCATGGAAGTTTATTTATTGTTGTTAAATTTATTTAACGAATAACTCAAGTGGCGCCATCTAGGTCTATCCTGATGGCACCACTTCACACGTATAGATCATATATAAGCTTTCATGTAACTACAATTTGTTTTGATTCATTAGTAATATCAGAGATGGCTCTGTAAAACTAGTATATAAGATTAGTTTGCATAGAAAGCCCTTCTTTTTTCGATATCACCGACAGCATCGGTCGGCCCACTAATCTGGCTCTTATTTATTTTCCCAGCAAATACTCCATTTTCAATTTAACAATGTACTTTATTTATTAATATACAAACCACTAAAAACTAAACAATAATAAGGATAACTAAAACTACGGAAGTTGATTAAAAGTAAATTATGTTAAAAATTATTAAAAATTAGCCTAAAAATTGTCCCCCTGTTTCGTGCCTGGTTCAAAGGTTCCCATAATGCTGGCCGCGTTGCCTCTTTGCACTGCAATGGCAACCCTTTGAACCAGCCACGAACCAGAGCGGGGATCGCAGCCCCTGTCTTTTAGTCTGCGGCCCAGCTCCCTGAAAAGCTCCTTAGCCTCCGAGCCCCAGGGACCCGCTGTCTCGACGGCGACCGGTACAAACTCGTACACTGACTCTAAGGCGGAATATTTAGAGTGCTTTAGCCTCGCGGCAGCTTCAGCTGCGGAGCCAGCTAACCGCGAGGTCTGTCTCAAGTGGGACATAGCGAAAGTGCTTACACACGTCGCGTCCCACAGAAGACAACGACCCTTCCGCCAAGGAACCAGTGTAAGGCCATCCGGTCGCTTACCGTCGATTCTGCTGAGGCCCGGAGGTTCGAGCACGCAAGGCACATTGACCGACACCATTGCCCGCCGCACAATGTCGTTAATGGCGTGGTGTCTTGGAAAACGCCCCGCACACCGCCGCGCAAAAAAATTTAACAATTGTATATTGTATTTCTGTGGTCATATGTCATTACCCGAAACCGACGAGCATGTATGAAAAGATTGATGAATGTGGATGAAGCGAAAGAAGTATGGCAGGATCGTAGCAAGTGGATCAAAGTAGTCTCTGCCTACTCCTGTGGGAAAGAGGCGTGATGGTATGTATGTATGTATGTAACAGTATTCAGTCAATTTTACCGTTAGTTGCTAGAGAATATAAAAATATACAAAATGTACTCAAAGTTTGGTATAAGCGGATTGCCCGCCCGAACTGCGCCCTGTCCCACCCAATATGCCCCTCGTCCCGCTCAGCATACATAATGATTTGTCATCCGCGCGCGTAATGATATGGGCTTTCGCATTGTTCGTCGGCAGATAAGAAAATTCTCAAATTCTGCCGGAATCGAACAAGACTTTGGCCTTCATAATACGTGTCTGGGCGAGGTCAAAGTAACTGAAGAACTCCAAGAACTCAAGTTCAAGTGAATAATTACACATTATCTGTCAAATTTATGTCAAAACCAGCTGCGCCCTCGGGACCGGCACCAGCAGCTTATGCTGACGCCGACACCTTTTGTCACAATAGTCACCGTTTGAGTATTTTTACTTAATTTGTTTTTTGTAAACCTTTTTATTGTGGCAATAAATTGTTTTTTCTTTTCTTTCTTTCTTTCTTTCAAAATCGACGGTTACGTTTGAATACACTTACATAAACATAGGTTAACTCAAATCTTCTAACACAATCTAGTCGTAAATTTTATCTGTTAGCGTGTAGTAAACGTAAAACACTGTTAGTTTTGAACTTAAATAAGTTGCAGAGCAATAAGGTAAATTAATGTTGGAAGTTAGTTATCTGCACCAACAATCTTCGCTCAAGACGAACTTACTAAGTTGTAGAGCTTTCAAAGCTTTTACTTAAGTAATACTCTGCGTATGTGCGCTTTAACAACATTGTAAGCTCGAATATAAGTTATAATGCTGTCTTGACTTCGAAAGATGAAAGGTTATCGCTTCATTTGTCAAGTCTACAGATTTATTACATACATACATACCGTCACGCCTCTTTCCCATAGGGGTAGGCATTGACTACTTTGTTCCACTTGCTACGATCCTGACATATTTCTTTCGCTTCATCCACGGTCATCAATCTCTTCATACATGCTCGTCGGTTTCGGGTACTCCTGACCTGACTTGACCTTTTTCCAAAACGTCTCCTATTTGGTCTCGGAACGTCCGTCCTAGACTCTAGGCCTTCCCCTCCCAACGTAACCATTCACACTCCCCATATAGATCTGTTTTGTTAGTCTACTTTCATCCATCCGCTCTACATGCCCAAACCAACTAAGCATACTTTTTTCTATCCTAGTCACTATATCCTCTTTCACACCAGCACGTTCTCTTATCACACTGTTCCTTATTCTATCTTTCAGTGATACACCTTCCATAATACTCCTTAACGCTCTCATTTCTACTGCATTTATTCTACTTTCATGCTTAAATTACCATTTGAATATCTATGACACTAGTTTACAAAAGGTCACTGACTCTAATTATAAGTTAAGAAGTTTTGCGAACTACGAACGAGTTTTGGGTGCGTGTTGTCGCACGACACCGAAGACTTCCGTTTGGTCTCAAGTCTGAGGTGTTTTCTCATCACCAGAGAGCGGAATATCGGTGTTCTAGAGGTTTTTAAGGTTTCGTATCTCTAAAGACGGAACATTTATAGGATGACAATACAAAACAATACAAAAACAAAGAACAAGGTAGACACTAGGCGGTCTTATCGCTTAATAGCGATCTCTACCAGACAACCAATGAAAGGAAGCAATAAGTCGGAGACAGTTTAAGTAGGTGGCGGAAACAAACAGGAGAAACGCGAGGATAATAAAAACAACACTAACTAATGGATAACTTTGTGGTGCGTCCCTCTAACAAGAGCCTTTTCTCAGTAACAGAGGTATAAACTTGAAATCAAAACCAAATTATTAATAAAAATATTACCCGCTTACCATCAGGTGGACCGTATGCTTGTTTGCTAGCGACGTGGTATAAAAAAGGTTGACCTAAATATAGTAAGACCTTTACGCGTTACGAGACGTACAACAAAGTCTTCCGATAATGGAGCCGCTTTTTTCTCTCTAGGTACAGCATCCTAAAAACAATAAAAGCACTCTATGTGCCGCTTGATCCTGTAAGATAGAGGCTCTGCATAATTATCTGTCTATGGCGAACTAATCAACCAGTAATCCAGTTTGACTTGCGACTACGCTCGCGCGAGTTTAATCTTCGCGAGTTGTCGAAAGTTTTAGCTTCATCGCCTTAATGAAGTACGGGTTGTTTAAAATAAAAAGTGGCGTTTGCGCATAACTTGAGAGAATTTCATAGATAACTAAATTGGCAGAATAAAATTAATTTAGTTCAGTATTCAGCAGGAATATTCAAGCTACAAATACCGCAAAAGTTCACGTGTTTAGTTCTGGCGAGGTCATGGTTATCTAGAAGCGAATCCTTTCATTTGCCTGAATTTCATTTGCGATAATGGCCATAATGGTCTTGTTACTTTAGGCTCTGTCTACCATCAGCATCATCATCAGACTGACGACGTCCACTGTTGAACCTCAACGTACATACTCTTCAAGCTATGTCGGCGACTCTAGTTCTTCGGCGAATCTCCGTATGCCGGATTCTGTCGCGCAAAGAAACTCCGAACATAGCTCTCTTCAAAGGCCAGCAGCTCTGTCTACCCCGAAAGTATAAACCATAGAGAACGGTTTTTATCTGAAAACACACTTTCAAAATGGTGTATCTATGGATCTTATGTACTGAAGGGCTTAAAATATAGGAACGTCAACTTTATGCCACAAACGACTGTACTTAGAAACTTTTTTTTAACACTTGTTCTAACCAACGGCCTTGAGAGAATTATGCACAAACAGACGGCCACGAAGTGACCTTAGAAGGGTTCCTTCTCTTCACGATACCCTAAAACGGCTTCGAACGTAATGTCAGCCGTTAAACAACGAATTATCTTTACAACGCGTTGGACTCGAACCACAATTCAATTGTTTCCGGCAACGAAGTATATGTTTCGTTCACCTCGACGGCGCGGCCGCATTCCGCACACGTCTCCGACTAATAACGGGGAAATGTGGGGGTTCAATCGTGGCGACAAGCGATAGACGACGAGCGGACAATTTTTACAGTATCTTATTAGTTTTCAAGACCTCTCAAGCAAGGTCGTGGGTTCGAGCCCAGGCACCTCTGAGTTTTTCGGAAATTATGTGCGAAATTTTAAATTTATCACGAGCTTTTCGGTGAAGGAAAACATCGCGAGGAAGCCTGCACACATCTACGAAGCAATTGTGTGTTAAGGACCCAGTCTCCACAGCCTATAGCCCAAGTACTCTCATTTTGTGAGGAGGCCTGTGCCCAGCAGTGGGACGCATATACGTTGGAGATGAGACGAGATGATTAGCTTTCTACACCGGGTCACTTTTCATACAACTTTCTATGGGAAGTGGTCCGGTTTTTTTGGTTCCGAGTATATTTATATAGATCACAAGGTAAACAATGTGTTACGCCATGTACTGAAAATATCTGGTCTGGGAGTAAAGAAAAAACATAGAATGTACCAGTTGCTTCTCTTCCCGCGCAGATGGTAAAAACCTAGGTATCATGCTATAGGCGATGGGGCTTGCAACCCATCACTATTTTGATTCCCCCTTTCCATCTAAATGCCCACAGTCATGCTAAACGTGGCCTTTACGTCTTGTTACTTCAGGCTCTGTCCATTGGAGATAAATACGTGATTTATGTATGTATTTTGAATATTAGTCTATATTTTTTTTAATCCGTCTATTATTGCCAAAGATATTAATGTGTTACGTTGCATATGTTACATTCAAACTGGGTATGACAAAAAAAGGAAACAAAAAAAAACAACCTACATTAAAATATAGTGTAATAGATTGCACTCTTAATTCTGAAAAAAACCTAGTTCAGGTTTTCAGTGAAGGTGTTTAAATTAGTGTTCGAGTAGGTACAACTCTTGCAATGCACGATGGCGAATGAGCTTTATTTGTGTTAAACACGTATGCTTGCATACGTGTCCAAGTGTGCGTATATTAGGGAGCGATTTTCGAGCGAGACCTAGATCTCTAGCACGAGTGTGCACAAGAACGCGTCGCACGCGAGACAAATTGCCTGTCTATTTCTTACTGCTCATTCCAGAAAGAGACGGGTAGACTTTTCTCACGCACACTGCCGCGTATGCAGATACGTATCTGCTTTTATCTGCGTTTACTACAAGTAAAGCTGACGCACCATCGCGAATTGCAAAGAGCTATAACTATACTTCATTTATTTTAGGATGAGAAACCACAATAACATTAAATTGCGTCTGGTCAACTATTTCTTACCTAGCAAATAGTACAGTGCAATAGTCTCGGAGCCGCAAAATAAATTTGTTTTAATGCCACTTTATTTTCGTGAAGTTTACAATTACTCTAGTACAAATTGCAAAGAGAGCACACTTCACGAGCCGCAATATAATGTTGTTGTGGTTTCTCATCCTAAATTAAATGAAGTATACAAACTGCGGCCACTCGTGCGTTGCACCACAGAGCGCGCAAGAAAGATGGCGGGGTGTAAATCAAAAGGGTCGTCGGCAGCCGCGAATATTAAGCCGGCGCCGGATTTATACCAACCTGGGGGACGATGGGCCCCGTGCCCCACTTCTAGTGCTTTTAGCTGGAACGGTGGGCCCCGTGCCCCACTTCTAGTGCTTTTAGCTGGAACGGTGGGCCCCGTGCCCCACTTCTAGTGCTTTTAGCTGGAACGGTGGGCCCCGTGCCCCACTTCTAGTGCTTTTAGCTGGAACGGTGGGCCCCGTGCCCCACTTCTAGTGCTTTTAGCTGGAACGGTGGGCCCCGTGCCCCACTTCTAGTGCTTTTAGCTGGAACGGTGGGCCCCGTGCCCCACTTCTAGTGCTTTTAGCTGGAACGGTGGGCCCCGTGCCCCACTTCTAGTGCTTTTAGCTGGAACGGTGGGCCCCGTGCCCCACTTCTAGTGCTTTTAGCTGGAACGGTGGGCCCCGTGCCCCACTTCTAGTGCTTTTAGCTGGAACGGTGGGCCCCGTGCCCCACTTCTAGTGCTTTTAGCTGGAACGGTGGGCCCCGTGCCCCACTCCTAGTGCTTTTAGCTGGAACGGTGGGCCCCGAGCCCCACTTCCAGTACTTTAAGCTATGCGCCTTATCGCTAGGCACGATAGATCCAAAGCCTAAAAGCCTGTATTCTCTATTCCAATCCATTTTAACGCATTTGTAAACGAACCAATAATAAAAACTGTTTTTTGTTTCCCCCCTTTTAAACGGCAGACCTAGACGGCGATGGCAGGTCGAGTTGGACACCTTCTTAAGGGACTGGACACGTACCGCAGCAGACCGAGAGCAGTGGAAGCGTTGGGGGAAGGCCTTTGCTCAGCAGTGGGACACAATAGGCTCATCATTATAATAACAATGTTTCAGTCAAAAAAACATTTTTAATAACTACAAGCTTCTTTTGATGACTGTACTTGCATGAGTACCAAATTTCAAGTCAACCGTTGAAGAGTCCCCCCTTGCGGAGACGACCCTGGCTAGGTCATCAGAACTCCACTACCGGATTATACATCGTCATCCGACTTGCTTAAGTACCTATGCAAAATTTCAGCTCAATCAGTTGAAGATATCTGCGTCAAAATTGAGTCGCAAGATTCCACCAGGACATATATAGGTACTTACATGCACAGAGCCGTCTTAAACTAGGCTGGGGGCCCTTGGGCACACAAGAATTTGGGGCCCTTTTAGAAAGTAAAAAAGAAGAAAAAAGTGTAATGTTGTCCGACAAAAACGTTTTGAGAATAAATGTGTGAGAGAAATTGTCGGTCCTTCGGGGCCCTTTGAGAATGGGGGCCCTGGGCACGGGCCCCGTGTGCCCTTATGGTGAAGACGGCATTGTACATGCATAAATTGCAAGTTAAATAAAATCTCGTAATAATAAACAGAGTTCCATCAAGTGCTATGACATTCAAATGTTAATGTGACCTTAATATTTCACGGTCTTCGAAGGACGTCTCCCCCAGGACAGCTGCCATATATTTTCATTTAAAATTGCCCTTAAACTATGATCACGTCTGCTAACTTATATTAATGGTTATACGAACTATAAATAAACTTTTGCAATAGTCACGAAACTGTCTGTTATATTTCAGGGTTCACCCTCTCGGAGCAACGAAAAATAAGCTACTGCCTTATCCCGTGGGAATTTCGAAAAATCTCTTTTCTCAAACATTGTCGTAAATGTCGTCATTGTATTATAAGTAACAGAACACGAAAGGCCTTGTTGACGGCCGAATTACATCACCGGTGCGATTTTCTGACCATAAATAGGATTGCTGGACTGTTTTTCATTTGTTTTTAACTTTTTAAAAAGTCAAAGAGACTATGGAATAATGAACAACAATGTCATACAGTCAAGTCGATGGCCGAGGAGTGCGCGTTTTGTTCGAGTCTAACGTATTTATCAATGTCTCAAATAGCTTATTGTGACAGATGACATAAAAAAAAATTTAGAAAAAAGGCGGGAAAGTGAAAACCACCTAAGTTGTGAGAAAATTTAGTGCAAAATTTATTTTCATCAATCTCAGTCTCAATGTTGGAGAAAAACATTATATTTGCCTCAGCTGGCAGAGCAATTGCTGGATTTGTAACTTTAAAAACACTCGCCTGTGGTTCGTGTTTTTAAACAAGTTACCCATCCAGCAATTCGCTACTTTTTTATGTTAGAGATGCCAGACAAACGAACTAGTGGGTCACCTGATGGTAAATGATCACCACTGTCCATAGACACCCGCAGCGCTTTACGCGATGCCAGTGCGTTGTCGGCCCTAGACTTACTTCTCAGGCCTCGGCATTAATCTACTATTGTAGTGCACCTCTATGACACTCCATTCAAATTTAGGAAGAAGTGGCTCCATCAACTTTTTGATGATTCTGCCAATGTCGAGGTTGGATAAGACACGGCAAGTAGGTGAACGTCTTGTTCAATAATCTGCCAGTTTTCGGTGGGAATAACTACCAGTTACTATCTGCAATCAGGATACACATGGTTTCAACAACAGCTAATCGACATACAATATCACTACTAAAAACGACTCCTCCCGATCCTGGGGTCTATGACACTCAAGGCTCTCTATTTTCAGTTGGCTGTATGTTATCTTATTATCTAGTTTTCTGTCAGTCAAAGTTAGAATTCTAAAAAAAACAAAACGGAAGAACTTTCAAACGAGGCAGTAAGTAGATACAAAATCGAATCAAAAAGATTCAAACAAAAATGCGATATTTCTAATAGAAACGGGCACCGAGAGCCCATTTCCCGCTCTATCGCTTCGTATAAAATAACAATATTTCTCATACAAATTTGCCAATTCAAAGCCATATTCATCCTTCTAAACTAGCTTCATAACCACAAATTTATCCTTGCGAGTGGACAAAACGAGAACTAACCAACTCTACATAGTAATTTTACGTCCCCAGTTCGACAGTAGCGCCGCGGCTGTCTGCATAAAATAAGCTTGTAAATAAAATAGTAGCCATTTTCTACAAAAACCACGGAAATAGAGGACTCAACCTAACTCTTTTGCCGTTGAAATAAAGTTCGATTTTGCTCGATTCCTGGAGTTACATCGTGGTTTCTCTGTACGTTTGCATCCATCAAGTGCGAGTGGCCCGGATTTTGCTGAAAGGAAAATTATGTAGAATTTGTCTTGAATTGGATTGTACGAGTAAGAATTCCGTTCTATTATTTTAGAGAAATGATAACATTATTGGGAGTTTTTGGACGGATTGTTTGGTAAGAAATGGCTCAATCGTAGCTCTAAGATCGTTCAGAAATATGTTATAATAGTAAAGTGTGATCATTAACTATCGGAATAAAGAATACAAAAAGCGAAATTTGAAGGCCACGACAAAAGTACCTACCTTCACAAAGATTGAGTGATAGGTAAGTAGGTATCACCCATTTTAAAGTAACAATACTAGCTACAACAAATTATAAAAGCTTTCTAAAAAGTAAACGACAATATATGTATAACTAGCTGTTGCCCGCAACTTCGTCTGCATAGAATTCGTTTATCGCTATCTCGCAGGAATTACGCAATTTTCCGGGATAAAAAATAGCCTATGTGTTATTCCAGGCTATAATTTATCTATGTTCCAAATTTTATCCAGATACGTCCAGCCGTTCTGGCGTGAAAGAGTAACAAACATTCATCCATCAATACTTACGAACTTTCGCGTTTATAATATTAGTAGGATATTCCAGGATATTCCATAAGCAAACAACACTTGAACTCTGTCAATTGGAACTATATGTATAGGTACGTTTAACACGTAACTCCCATACACCCTGAGCGGCTTGAGTTGTTAAAAATTCAAGTCAATTCAATCGAACACAACAACAAACGGTTTTACTAGTGACGTAACTATTTGTTTGTCGTGCCCAATGGAACGGCTTGAATTCAAACAACGTTCGATTCAGTTTTAAATCGACAATACCGTTCGCGCGGACGATTTAGATTTGGAACTGTTTATCGGTTGACAGTTTGCGTTGTACGTTTTAAATTAGATTTTCTTTACACTTTTAAGGATTAGAGTCTCAGTTATTTTAATACCAATCTTATCTAATCCTATTAATCCCTTAATAACTAGGTTATTATGTTTTTTATAAATTTTTGAGCATAAGATTTCATTCGGAATTAACTACAGGGTGGAGACTGTTTTGGCTGATGCGTTAACTGAATTTGTCTATATCTTAAGTTTTAATTTTAAGCTGTTTGTTTTCCAATAGTAATAAATAAAAAATAAATAAAAAAAATTAACGGGTATTCCTGCGAAAGTAGGCATTTAGCTCTGTCCCGACCGCGCGTATTATAAACGCGAAAGTTTGTGAGTATGGATGTATGGATGTTTGTAACTCTTTCACGCGAGAACGGTTGGACAGCTCTGGATGAAATTTGGACCATAGATAGATTATAGTCTGGAATAACACATAGGCTATATTTCGAATTATCTCGAGTTCACGGCTAAATATCTACGAATGACGTACAAATTAGTCGCTGTGACATGGATATTGCGACTGGAATATTTCCCCGGATGCTAATTAGCTCAAACCTCAGAGTTACTGAAGTTTACCGAATTAATTATGTAGCGCAACGCCTGAATTTGTTAGACTATGTTCGCGAACCGAATTTGATATTCAGGTTGTTCTACAAAATAGGAGTAAAAGCATTTTAAAAATGCGGTCTATGATGACGTCTCTGTCGGTTTCGGAATCATAAATAACTGATGCTAAAAATAACTGGCACTTAACAGAGAGTGGCGAAACAGGCCCTGAATCAATTGGACTTTCTGTTGAATAATTTCATACAACGACAAGTAAATTTAGGTCACATTTTAAGTAAAACAGCGATCCCAAACAGCCAAAAGTCCGAACAAGTCGCCGTTTGCGAAGTTTCAATGCAAACAAGAGCTTACTCGGTCCGGCCGAAACTGGTTGGAACTGGAATAAACCGGACCCCGACCAGTTTGGACGGATTAACTTGTCAAACAAAATGCTTCATTAATAAGAATGAATTAGGGGTTATTCAGGCTAGCCTATTGTTTGACTGTGATTGGCAGTTAATTTGGAAAATTTAATTATAATTGTCAATTGGTGCGAATGACAAGATTAGACTAAGAGATGGATGGAGGTATTTCTCAAACCTAACCTCGTCTCTCATGTTACAGCGAGGTTACGTTTATCAGTTAGCAATGTCGAGTACGGGCTCATGGTCACACTGTTATAAAAATGTCGATACACTCCACCATATGGTGGAAGGAAACCTCGTCAATTTTCTATTCGGTTTGTCCTTCAGGCATAATGACCTAGGCATTTAAATTTAAAGTTAAATAAAAAAAGTTAAATCTCTAATGACTATATAAAAATACATACAAGAATAGGAACAAGAATAAAGCAAACAAAAGAATAGTCATGTGAAAAAGAAAGATCCCTCGGAGTACGCACCAGTAACTTCCACAGCCATAGCGAAAGGAACCAGTTGAGCGGACCACTGTGACAACTTCATCTTCTCTCTGAAGACATGCAAGATGTACCCGAATAACATGCCGATGATGAAGTATCTCTCTAGTGAAGATTTTTATAAGTGGGACCACGAGTAATACGCTACAAATGTGATGAATTCTGTATGCCTAGCACGAAAGCATACGAAAGTCGCGTCGCGCGCGAGATAGATTACCCATCTCTTTCTAAAATGAATAGTAAGAAAAAGCCGGGCAATCTGACTCGCGCGCGACGCGACTTTTGTACGCTTTTGTGCTAGACGTACTGGCGGCCGGCAGAATGTACATCTTTTCGATTGAAATGCGTCATTACAACAGGGCAACAGTTGATTCATTTTATTCCAGAAGTCTGTTTTATCCGGCGATATTTTGTCAACGGCGTCTGGACATTAGTAGTTAGCGAACTAGAGGTAAACCGAGAGATTAAGGAGCGACCACACCGCTGCGTATACCCAGTGACGTGTACATGCGTCACGTTCGCTCACCGTTTCTTCATACATTTTGTTGCGTAAACGCGCCGACAACGTCTTTTACGCACTGGCGTGGCCGAACCTTATACAGTACCCGTAATTGTACAATTGACGTCACGTAAGTGAGAGCGAGACAACGCTCAACGAAGCCAAAATTAGCCGAGAAGATCGACGTGCAATCTTTGTGGCCGGTACTGTACAGTCAAGTGTAATAATATGTATTTAGACAAAGATTCAAAAATAAGTACCATACGCTCTTACACCGGCGTAATAAGGTCGTGGGACATATTTTTGAGAAGTTCCTATCAATAGTTTATTTTTGCACTTGACCGTACATACCTAGATGTAGATGGCGAGAATGTTTGCCCCATTGGAGGTGCGGGAGCTGTGCAAAAGAGTGCCTCTTGCCGAAAGATGGCACACAGAATAGGTTATTTACTACTACATCCCTCCGATCATCCCAGAAACCTTTCCCAACGGTATATTTTGATCTCACATCATTCTATATTTGGCCAGTGTAACAAATTCACTGACCGGTTAATATTTGCCGGGTAAACACGGTTCATACCCTGATTAGGGTTAATCCAGGTTAACCCGGGAACGGTTAACAACCTCCGTTTAATAGTATTTTCATTATTTGATTTGCGTCGATTACTTATTTATGGAGGCAGAGGCGGGGAGAGAAAGAACAGCGCGGGAACAACGTGCCCCAAAACGATTTTAAATTCAAATTGTAACGAATATTTACCATCGATCAATTAGGAGAATAGTGTAAAGCCGCATTCACATTTGTCTGTCGTGTTGTGTTGTGACGCATCAGAACTGTATCGGTTTCATACATTTAATACGGTTGCGTTGCGTTCACATTTTTTTGCAGCCTGCGTCTCATAAATGTATATGTTTGCGATCTTGTTTCTCTTTTCTCTTTAATTCTCTCTCTTTTCCCAAGCTTTTATTTATTTTCACCTATTTTGACTTTAAATTTGGCATAAATAGGGCATAGACAATTAGCTATTTGTCCGGCGATTTCTTAGCGATTTTGCTGGCAGCGAGATCGAAAGAAAGAAAGAAAGAAGAAATTTATTCCTTTTTGCAAGACACACAAATATAAGATAATATACACAATTTTACAGAAAATAAACATAGACATAAAAAATAGATCATCAGTTTCGCCTTTCTAATATTAGTAAGATAAGATAAGTAAGGCTTTTGATGATGATGATGATACTGTGTGTACACGCATACAATACAGTACCAAAACAGAAAAATGGTATACAGAATATTACAAGGACGCACGCATAAGTGGATGGACATTTAATTCACGATTGGGGTTCTAAGATCACAAAACTTTAGCCATTCGGAAACGTTCGGGAACACGAAGATAACCGAAGCGCAATTTCTATGGCACTGCAATTTGTATTCCGAAACGGTATGATATTGTTTGAAAGTGCATCGCAGCTGCCCCGGGTAGGATGCAACCAATTGCATTCCGTATTGAACTTCGACCGCCGAATAAATGATACCAGATGCGGCGATCGAATATCAAATAGTTTAAGTTGCAATGAAAGGATTTGTGGTATTCGTTCTTTTGTAAGTGAGGTTAGAATAGAATAGAATAGAATAGAATCGTTTATTGCAAGTCACATTACAGTACTTCGGTTCTTTGTGTTTTAATATAACTTGGTGAAACACGGGCAAAGACAACTTTAATTTATTTGGAAAGATTTGCGCCTCTAGCGACGCGTAATGGCTGCCAAACTAATATCATCACCGATGTGCGTATAGCGATCTACAGAGGTTTACAAACTTTTAAAACAAAACTATTAAAATAAAAAAACCCTCACGCAAACAGTTATAGTTTAAAAAAAAGCATAAAAAGTAATCTTCCATGCTGGTCTGTAGTAAAGAAAAAACATAGAATTTACCAGTAGCTTCTCTTCCCGCGCTGGTAAAAGCCCATCGAGGGAATGGGCGAAAGTCTTAGGAATCGTGTTATAGGCGATGCGGCTAGCAACCCATCACTATTATGATTTCCCTTTCCAGCTATACGCCCTAAATCATGCTGAACGTAGCCTTAAGGTTTTGTAACTTAGGCTCTGTCTACCCCGTAAGGGATAAAGACGTGATATATGTAGGTATGCATGTTGTAACGGATCAGGCTTGAGTAAGCATGAACTCGCAAGATCATGAATATATTTCATACATTGAGAGCTAGTATAATTTAAGAATATTAATTATAATGCCATCTTACGGGAAGTCGTGAACAACTAGAAGTACTTAGGCCGGCTAATTTTATGATGGGTACTGAAACAAAAGTCATAGTTTTCTATAGTTTCAATTTTCGCCACTAGATGACGCTAATAAAATTATTTCAGGTATTTTAATTAAATTTAGGTTAATTATTGGATAATGAGGTGTAGGAATGATTTAAATATTTTACTAAGTATGTAGTGTTAGTTTCAGGAATTTTCAGTGGGTGAAATTGATTAAAAAGTAGAGAAGCAATATATGTACTGGGAATATGGTTTTTACCAGAGAAAATCTCAAAATGCAAGGAAAATGCTTATTGGAATAAGATGTATGATTCATTAGATTTATAGTGTCCAAGTTTCACTAACTTTGGTGTAGTAAATAAGTCATAATATGATTACAAAGTTTTCGGGGTTTGCTTATGTCAAAAATATGAGAAAAGTACAAGTTTATTATTATTATAAGATGAATGATTAAAATGCAAGGAATTAGATTATATGACAAGAAACTCTATGTTATAAGGGTCTGTTTGTCTAAGTTTCATCAGATTCCGGTTAGTAGTTCAGTAGAAAAGAGAGATTAAAAATGGCTTGGGAAAATTAGTTGCATACAAAATGGCGATGAAAATTTTATAGAGGAAAATTTAAGCTTTTTAAATACGCATATATAAATTAAAAGAAAGTTATCGTTTAGAGCTAAATTTAGAGATATGTTTGGTTATATTCTTAGAAATAGTAAATAAGCTATCTAAGAATTAAGTAAAATAAAAAGTTATAAAATTGTATATTGTTACTGTAGCTATCGTGACGGATATGGACATTGTGGAAGTTATAGCCAGTATGGGCGAAACGGCCGTTAAGGATGGTAGCGTCGTTGTGTCACTCTCTATATAAGGAGAGGCATTACGTGAATATGGGTCTTTTGTTTACGTCAGCGGATTCGTGAAGTTCTCCTGAGATTATTTAATTTTGGGTTCGTTGCTTGTGGAGATCGATGTGTTATTTCTTGGCCTTGCGTATGCTAGTGTTTATAATGCTAGTATATTCTTTGCTCAGGATATGATGCTTTGATTTTTGGAAGTAAATAATGAGAACTGTATCGAGTTTCAGCTAGTAAAAGCTGATATCTGTGGATTGATACCCGGGTTACCTCAACGGTGTCAACTGACAGGGTAGCTTTCCTCAGATACGCAATTTTTATTAAGAAAATAACCACTTATGGAGTAAAAGTGGGGTCTTGTATTATACCAGAAGAGACAGACCAATTTCTCCCAGGATTGTGTAGGGTTTGTTATGCCTATTGGTGTTTCAAATTCAACATCGTTCTGTCACCTTATTTATCTATTTATTTATTCACACGGCTTATTCGTCACAGCGATACTTGACAATCCCAGTCCAAATCGTCTTTATCGCTGAGCACACGGGTCTTATGGATAGTTCTTGGAGACTGACCCTCTCACTTAGGGGTAATTTAGTTCAGGACTCATTCATTGCATTATGAATGGGAACACGAGTAATTTAAATAAGAAAACCGGGTTTTTCTAGCTTGTTGTTACGTGCAGTTTAGTTGGTAGAGCAGCTAGGTTTAATAGGATTAAATAAACTTCAGTATAGTTCAGTGATAGATATTGGGGTAGCTAGTATCTAAATGAATACTTTTTAAGTTTTAATCTCAAGAGAAATATTTCATAAAGCACTTCATTTCAATTCAAATATTTATTTAATCAAAATAATTAAAACTAAAGCAGTTTACAAATTTAATGAACAATAAAGTTCAGAATGAGATTTAAGGGGGTTTTCTGAGTAAATAATGCTCATCTTCTATCCTAAAAGATAAAGGATAATCGAAGGAAATATCAACCTTTTGTATCATTCAATAATATGTTAAATAATATTATACTTCGTCATGTTAAAACTACTTTTTCTTTGATACCAGAATCTTGGCTTTTAATTAAAGTGTTTGAAAGTTTTATTTCTTAAAGATGGAAGTAATTAGTATTCATGAAATTTTATATTAATTAATAAATATAAAAACGTAATAAGTAAATGAAATTAGTAGTCTCAGAAGTTGACTAAAAGTAGTGAAAGTAAAGCTTTGTATTTGTACTAAAGATCTTTTAATAGCATCAAAGTTAATGCTTAATTTTCTAACTATATGCAGCCTTAAGGGGATGTTTATAGTTATAGGGTGGCGTAAGTAGAATCCGAAGGGGAAGGTGGTAGCGGATTCACCCCATTTTGGGGGTTCACATATCTGAAGTACAATTATAAATTTACTAGAAACTATATCGTGTTTTCAAACTCTCTTTTATCATTATTTCCTTAAGTATTTATTACATAACTAATTTGCTAATTTTCTACATTATTTTTAAGTAATTATTGATTGGGTAGACATTCTTATTTTCCATGCAAAGATTCTCGGGTTACTACAATAATCACAATGTTGGTCCATCAGTTTTAGACGAATCACGCTGCCATTAACTTTTTATATTAGGTAGGTAGAGTTGTTAAGAGCTAGGTTAGTATATACGTTAGTCTTTAGTTAGTTTATTAGGGAGGGCAGTTACAATGTATAAAAAGTAAAATAAAAAATAATTTGAATTAATGCCAAAAACGCCTGCATAATTTTGGAACAAACACGGCTAAGAACCAGCGACCGCAAGGAAACTGGCTTTCGAATGAAAAAAAACTGCATCGAATTCGGTCAATCCGCTTGAGAGCTACGATGCCACAAACAGACAGACACTAACTTATAACACCCCTATTTTTGCGTCGGGGGTTAAAAATGACAATTGGAGTAACTTAAAATATTAATTAAGTCAAAAATTACCATGAAACATATTTGGTAAAAAAAGTAATTACATGAGTGTTCTGTAAACCTGCTGCAGGGTACCTGCTATGGGTTGTAGGGGCACGCATCACGGTATGACGAGGATGCGGGTTCGATTCCCGGCCATAGCTTTACTTTTTGGATTTTTCTGTTCTAATTTTCAGTGACGTTTCGATTTTTTGTGTTCAGAAAAAATAACCCTATTGACATATTGTTCAATTTTAAAGACAAGTAGGTAACGATTAAAAATTTGTGACTTGAACCAAAAGGCTTCGCATGGCTTTAGCATGTAAGCACGATTCCGCGAATCAGAAATGAGATAATCATCCAAACTAATCCATCCCGAAAGAGATTCCAAATCAAAAGGACTCTCTCAAAGGCTTTTCAAATTAAGGAAATAACCTATTTTAAATCGAGCAAGCGAAACTCGCGTTTGTAGTTGGAAGGGGACGGTCGTAATTCGGTTTTGCGTTAAATAAATGAATGAGATCACGGGTATAGATAAGATTTGGGAGTTTTAGGGACTGGTAAGGCTGGCTGCAGAAGGGAGCTGAGCGGGAAGTTAACAATTTAAAATTATCGCCTCTTTTGATAACAGACTTAGAGCGTGTTTCACCACTTTCTGTTAAGTTCCAGGTTCTGTGTCTATTTCGTATTAATAAATAGAGACGCCACCATAAATACACACAAGCTAATCAGGACCTTAACGGAGGAGGTGAAAATATGGCTACGTCTTTTGGAGAACTTTGCCAGTGTCGATGTAGGTAACCGATATTAGCATTGACTGAACACTCTCGTTGGAGAGAACGGTGACTTGAGAGATGCCAAAGTCATGCTTGGCGTGAAACGCTTGAGAAAAGAGGCATAGTTTGTTTATTAATTCACAAAATTTCTGGAAGTAGGTGGGATGCAAGATTTGGTCTAAGTCTAACAAATTAACATAAAACACTGTAAGTTAAGTGAAACCAAGCGTGACCCGGCCTTTGATATATTGCTCTCTTATCTTACGCCTCCGATGTGGCCACGGCCTTAGAAATTCGCTTACTTGACCTATTTACTCGTAATTAGGTCATATTTTTGTTTAAGACATTCCAAACGTTGGAAACGTGGCTCACTGTGGAACCCTTTCCCATTCAATTTGAGACACGCCAACGCTTCTGGTGTCAAATAAAACGTTACTTTATTTCCTTTTATTTCCTTTATCTTCCATGCTTAATATGTTTAATGTATTTTTTTTGTAATTTGTGTCTGTTTCTTTATATTTGTACAATAAAGCATATCCTTACTTTCTTAACATCACTTTGTTCGTCCGTCCGTCTAACCGATCCCAGTTAGTTATACTTAATTATACCAATTGGCTTATTACCTAACTCGCTCGCAATCGCCATCGTGTTCATTTTGACAGTTCTTCTATGAATGTGACAGCTAGCTGATTCCGATACAAATTGTCAGCCCATACACGAACTGTCAAAATGAACACGATGGCGATTGCGAGCGAGGTAGGTAATAAGCCTACAGGTCTACATATAGGTATATGAAGCAACGGTTGCACGCAACTATGTATTTACTTCGTAATACACTTTACGACGACCCATTTAGTATCATAGCCGCAATATAAGCGACCCCGCCAGGGCTACTAACCGTCCGGCTAACGTCAGAACAATCATGGCCGCCACAGCCCTAAACCAATAGCGATATTGGCTAACGGGGCCTGATTGGATAATGTAATCATTCGTGGTTAGTGGGATATCGGACCAAATCTATACATATAAAATTCAAAGTCCTGACTGACTGACTGACTGACTGACTGACTTAACTATATATCAACGCACAGCCCAAACCACTGGACTTAGAGACTTGAAATTTTGCACATAGATACCTTATACAATGTAGGCATCCACTAAGGAAGGATTTTTGGAAACTCCCACGGGATAAGGAAAAAACGGGAATTATATATTCGATTCTTTGTAATGGCTGAGATGATGATGATGATGATGATGATGATATATTCGATTCCGAGTGACGCTATCTCAGTAACTATTATAACTAGACTCTTCAAATTTGATACAAAAGTATGTGATTACAAAACTAAGAAACTAATTTCAGGATTTTTGGAAATTTCCACGGGATAAGGAAAAAAACGGGATTTATATATTCAGTTCTACGGGATCGATTTTTCGTTTTACTGGTCGTATAAAACTGAAATTTGGCCTTCAAGTTCCTTTGGGGAGTGTAGGGGAGCACTACAAAAGGATTTCCCGAAATTCCCACGGGAACGGAAACACCTTGACTTTTCGTTTTACTGGTTGCAGAAAGCTGAAATTTGGCATGTAGGTTGCTTCGGGAGTGTAGAGAAGCATTAAGAGAGTACTTTCCAAAATTCCCACGGAAACGGGAAAAAACAGGATTTTTCGTTTTACTGGTCGTAGAAAGCTGAAATTTTGCAAGTGGGTTCCTTGGGGAGTGTAGGGGAGCATTATGAGATAATTTCCCAAAATTCTTCTTCTTTGTTACCGTAAGAATTTCGGGAAATGCTCTATTTGGCGAAATTCTTACGGGGACGGGAAAAACGGGAAGCAGGGGAAAGTTGAAATTTGTCACGTAGGTTTATTCGGGAGTGTAGAGGCCCACAGGGACGGGAAAAAACGGGATTTTACGTTTCCAGACGAAACAGCGGAAGAAAGAGACTTAACATTTAATACGTGTGTTTCTTTAAAGGCTTTAAGTGTACTCCGAAAGCACTCCCCAAAATTTCCACGGGAACGGGAAAAAACGTATTTTTTCGTTTTACATCTTAGCGCATACGAAGTCGCGGGAAAAAGCTATTTAGGGTATATTTTAGGACAGCCCTATAGGTTAGGTTAGGTTTGTTTTATAAAAATCCTGCAATATTTACAGTTTTAGAAAAATCAAGGTAGCGGGGCAATGCGGGGGCTTGCTTGAGTCCTTGCTTTGCATGCTTGATTGCATGCTTGCTTTCATGCATGCTTGCATGCTTGCTTGCATGCATGCATGCTTGCGTGCTTACTTGCATGCATGCTTACTTGCACGCTTGCTTGCATGCCTGCTTGCATACTTACATGCTTGCATGCAAGCTTGAAAGCTTGCAGGTTTGGTTGTTCGCTTGCTTGATTGCTAGCTTCTTTGAAATACTCATGGTTCACGCGTGCGAAGCCGCGGGCAAAAGCTAGTGATGTATGAACACGCTAAGCGTGCCATGTTTTTAAAGAAAGAAAGAAAAAAGTTTATTTATGACAATCACAAAACATCAAATAAAATAACTTAAACAAAATAAATTATTACAAAAAAATTAATTGTCACAAAATGGTCCCAACTCAGCATTTGCTGGCCTTACAGCCAGCGCTGGTCTTCCGTTGGGACCATAGGGTGATTAGATTAAATAAATAAACGGTGAGAAATAGACACTAAACATTAAACATAATAAAATATAATTGGATGTGGTTGCCCGGGCACAAAGCCCTTTGCCTTTAAAAAGGAAAAAAAATAAACAATGAGCATAGATAACCACATCACAGACAATAGAAAAATAGAATAGAAGCTTTTACTAGCTGGAAGGGGTGTGAGTCGGGTTACCTCCGCGTGTGATCAAGAACTGCGTTTTTGGATCCGTCCGAGGGGAAGTGCAGTGCTTGTTCCGGTGCACCCTGGCCAACGGTTAATGATTTCCTGGCAGTTTCCGAGGGATATCATTATCCGTTGGCTAAGAGCCCGACAGGGCGAGTCTTTTGACCGTGTTCTACCGTACACGTTGCCGACATTTGTGTCACAAGATTTTTGAATACTGTATTTCATTACTTTGACATTGGCGAAATCATCGCATCGATCGATAGGGCAACATTAAAAAAGAAGAAGAAGTAGTACTAGCTGGAAAACAAAAATAATCGAAATACTCCTTTGGGCGTAAATGTTAGGAATAGGTAATGCGGCGAGTCATCACTATTTTGGTTTCCCTTTGCACCTATACGCCCATCATGCTAAACGTAGGCTACCCCGTGAGAGATAAAGGCGTGATTTGTGTATGCATGAACCGATTTCTATACGGTTTTTTTAAATTGAAAGCTGGTTTCCTTGTCGTAGTTCTAGCCTTATTTTGGTAAAAAACAGTCTAGCAGTTTGAAGAGTAGTAGCTCTTTTCCAAAATTAGATAAAGCGTTTTTGGCATTAAATTGTTTTTTTTATTTACGCATGATTGCTCGGTTAATACGAGGGGGTTAAAAGATTGTTTTGCTAAGTAACTCCATGCTTCCATGTTTCTTCCATGCTGGTCTGGGAGTAAACAAAAAACGTAGAATTTACCAGTTGCTTCTCTTCCCGCGCAGATGGTAAAAGCCCATCGAGGGAATGGGCTAGTCTTAGGAATCATGTTATGTGGCGACCCATCACTATTTGGATTTCCCTTTCCACCTACGAGTATACGCCCTTAATCATGCTAAACGTGGCCTTAAGGTTTTGTTACCTTAGGCTCTGACCCGATCAGGGGCGTGCAGTGGATTTTGACAGAGGGTAGGCGTATTGCCAACAAAATCCGTATTGGTACGAAGCGTGTCGGGCACATTTACGTATGAGAGAGAGAGGGAGAGAGAGAGAGAGAAACATTTATTTACACACATTCGATACACGTACAATTATAATAGGAAGAATGCTTACAAGCACTGCTTATATGCCTGTAAGGGATGAACGCGTCTGGACGCGATATATGTATGTATGTGTGCTAAGTAACGTAGACTTACCAATGTCCAGGGTTGCCACGGCATCCTTCACCAGCCTGTAGGTGTCCCCGTTGATCCTGAGGAAGTCCACGCAGCCGAGCAGCCCGTCCGAGAGCCCCAGCTTGCTCTGCAGGCCGGTGGTGTTGCCCCCGCCCCCCACCCACACGGGCTCCCTGAACGTCATGCGGGAGAACAGGCCCTGGGGAAGAAAGGGATAGTCAATCAGCTGTGAATCATTAACGTGGTGTTCGACAATCAGGTATGTATTACTGGTTTTTCGCCGAAAAATGTTCCTCAAAGTATGTTCCCAAACCATTTGCGCAAATCATCGTTTGAGCAAATAAACATTTGGAGCCAATAAAAGTCATAAGAATTCTAACATTTGTGTAACATAACCTATTAACAGTTTATTGTTACATTAATCATATAGGTACTTTTATAACTGGTCTGTACATTTTATCTAAACTTTGCTAACATCCTACTTATATTATACTTGCGAAAGTTTGTGAGGATGTGACGATGCGAGTGAGTGAGTGAGTGTGTAGTGAGTAAGTGAGTGTCTTCACGACGTTTTATCCAGGAAAATTGCATAGTTCCCACGGGATAGCGATAAACATGTCAATTGCTAATTCTACGCAGACGAAGTTGTTCATATTACTTTTATGTAGGGTACTACTAACAAAACAATGAAATAAAAATATCCTTCTGGAGCCATACTAGATTCGCCGAAGCAATAGCCGTTCAAATAAAATAAGTGCCGGTCCCTTAAGCAATTAAATGGAGAGATGAAACTTAAAAGCAATCCAAACAAGAGTTTGACTGACGCGCTATCGGAAAAAGTTGGACTTAATGAGGCGAGATGGGGCCGCCTGGTCCCCCCTCGGGACCCTACCCCACCCACACCCGTTATGTAAAGCACGGAATACCTTATAGTACTATTATAGTACTATGTAGATAATAGGATGGTCACTAGGTCCTCATAGGCATTGCGTTCTGGGGCCCGATTTTTGCACATCACTCGAAAGTGGTATAAATCAGCTTATATCTCCAAAACTACAGATCAAATCAAAGTTTTGACTAGTTCGCAAGATTAATGAGAGCCGTAGGTATCTTCTAAGCTAGAATTTAAAATTTCGTGAACGTGATTTCTGAATGTGTGAGTACATATAGAAAAAAATCGGTATCCGACAAGACCGCCAACGTTTTTTTTTTTATATTAATAGGAAGGCAAACGAGCAAGTGGGTCACCTGATGGTAAGTGATCACCACTGCCCATAGACACCCGCAACCCCGGAGGGCTTGCAGATGCGTTGCCAACCTAGAGTCTGCTGATAAAATTAACTGCGATCGCCGTGATGGATGTGGCGGCGTCACGGCGCATTCCCTAATTCCTTGTTGTTTGACTTCGGAGCCATTTACGTCGGCAATGTGTTAGGGGAAGAAGTTGTTTAATTAATTCCAGTTGCAAAAGAACTATTCTTATGGATGAACAAAAAATATTTACCTTGCCACTCCGCTACACACACACACACACACACACACACACACACACACACACACACACACACACACACACACACACACACACGCACACGCGCACGCACACTCACACACACACACACACAGATACACTCACACTCACACACGCACACGCACGCACGCACGCACGCACGCACACTCACACACACACACACAAATCACGTCTTTATCCCTTACGGGGTAGACAGAGCCTAAGGTAACAAGACCTACAGGCCACGGTTAGCAAGATTGTGGGCGTATAGGAAAAAGGAATCAAAATAGTGATGGGTTGCTAGCCGCATCGCCAATAACATAATTCCTAAGAATCACGCCCGCACCGCTACTCACGTGCAAGATAACCAAGCCGGTGTGAAATATATACGTTTTTCATGCACCCTCCCTCCACTACTGCCAATAAAACACATAAATCCCACAAACTTAATTATCCCTTACACCACACAAACACTGACGCGTTTCGATCCCTCTACGGGGTCATTATCAAAGTTTAATGAGCACAACTGTTTTACTTGCTGAACTTGCTACATCATCCAAACAGATAGCGCTTGGCGACAAAAGATCGCGTAGTAACAAGGTCTCCGGTCCTCGGTCGGTCGGTCTGAGTCCTCTCACGAGGCTGACATAGTCACCCCTGTGCCTCTTTAAAAAATGATTAAAAAAAACAAGGTCTCGTGACAGCTGATACAGATAAAAAAAATCTAAGGCTTATTCACCTGCTATAGTTGGTGCAGCAGTATAGCGCGCATCACGGAATGATGCGGATCCGGATTCGATTCCCGGCCATAGATTTACTTTTCGAATTTTTCTATGTACTAAATATCGGCCGATTCAAGTATCAAAACTATAAGTGTGAGTGAGATAGCAAGAGAAATCCGAATGACATTCTAAGATCCCTCGGACTGTAGTAACCTTCCTCTTGAATCATTCTTACTATTTATTTATGAAAACCACGTTAAAAATCTTCGGATGGATACAGAAGGCGTGGAGCGACTTTGTTATTATATTGTGTACTGGCTCCGCATGATATAATATATTATCCATGTATTATACATATAAACCTTCCTCTTGAATCACTCTATCTATTAAAAAACCGCATTAAAATCCGTTGCGTTGTTCTAAAGATCTAAGTATATTATAGGGACAGACAGCGAAAAGCGAGTTTGTTTTATACTCTCTAGTGGTCTTGTGTAACGCTGTGTCAAAATGCTCATTTGTTTCTTCATCCCTCAGGGATAGGCAAAGGGAACAGAGTCCATACAGCCATGTCTGTTGTAATTAAAACGCTTAAGGCCTCAATCCATTTTTTTTTCAAAGCCGCGATAATGGCATGGGCTCAGCGCAAACAGTCGAGGTGGAATAAAAAGAAACACCGGTTTAACTCTTCACATAATGTGCTGATCCCACACAAGCGCTTAATTACGGCGGAGGACGAAATGGCTTTTTATATCGCCCTTAACCCTTCAGCGCGCTGGGGGTTGATTCTTCTGAAGGTTAGGGGATTTTCCTTTATCTTTACCTTTCCTTAACTCTTGAGCCTTTTTTGTAATACTTCGAAAATTCAATTAAAATGTATCAGCTCATCATTATTTTGATTTTCCTTTCCACTTCCACCTATCATGCTAAGCGTATTGGGTCTTGTGACTGTATGTGTATGTTATTCATAAATTTACTACAACCATGCATATATAATTATTATACACTGACGAGCAAAAATAACGGGTCACTTCCGATAGAATGTTGTATTAAAAGTGACCTGTTATTTTTGCTCGTGAGTATATTTGGGACTTCAACATTGCTTATTTAGTTCAAAGCCTACAGTGTAAGTTTTCCCACAAAAAACATCTGCGTTCACATAAACGTCTCAATTGCTATAGAAAATGTATGGCAAATGAAATAAATTAGATTTATTCAATAGTTTATCTATGCACATAATAACATTACAGTACAAAAATCTGTACTTTAATGTTATTACAGTACAGATTCTACCATAACCTTGCAAAAATCTATAGTGTAATAACATTAAAGTACACATTTTACCTTCTACCACAGACAAGAAAGTACTTACATAACGACGGGGAAGAACTAAGATCTCCTATCTTACAAATTTTAATTATTGTAGTTTGAATTAAATGAGATTATGTGGAAATGAGCCGCCAGATTTTACAGTAAATAATGTATTTTAAAGCAAAATTATAAAAACAGGCCTCGACGTGTGTACGCACGTCAGTCTCTGAATCATCAAACAATATTATTTGTCATGTCTTAAGTACAACATTCTGTGTCGCTTAGACAACCGTTTAAACACTAACATACATGTAAATAGATTAAATTATCAGCCAGTATATTATCAGGCGCTATACAGCCTCTAATAGAATTCTTTTGAGAGAACCAATAGCTCCTATCTTACATTAACCCGAAATTACAAGATAGGAGGTCTTGGGTCTTCACCGTCGATAAATCACGTCTTTATCCTTTAAGAGCTGACAGAACCTAGTATAGTTGGTTGTAATAATGCTCGTTCCCGACTGCTTCTGAAACCACCTTAGAGTACTTATGATTTGTGTGTAGATAAAGTAGTGTATGCAACTGTACAAAATTAGGCCTTAAAACATGTAATGGTTGCATAAAATACTATTGTTAACAGTTTCAAAAGTACAAACAATATGAACACACTTTCAACATTAACTGTATTCATAACTAGCTGTTGCCCGCCACTACGTTTGCATAGAATTTGTTTATCGATATCCCGCAGGAATTACGCAATTTTCCCGGGTAAAAAGTAGCCTATGTGTTATTCCAGACTATAATCTATCTATGTTCGAAATTTCGTCCAGATCTGTCCAGCCGTTCTGGCGTGAAAGAGAAATAAACATACATCCATCCATCCATACTTACAAACTTTCGCGTTTATAATATTAGTAGGATTATAATAGATTCTCTGTCTAAATAATATTTGTCCAAAAATGTAAAAAAACGAAACCAGTTTTTTTTGGAGATCCGTCCTTTTGAACTAGGACGGCGGCATAGGGTAGATACAGTCAGCGTCAAATAGTTGGTGACACCCAAAAAGTTAGCAACCTTATTTCAACTGTAACAACGACACGTTGCGAACTATTTGACGTTGACTGTACATCTGAAACGTTAATACAAACTGCGTTCATATCAGAATATTGACATTCCATATTATTGATTCGGCTATAAATAGCTCGCTCGTTATTAAAGTCCGGCCCACGTAATCTGACCCTCTGTTGTTGACAACTTGTCCAAACTTTGTAACAATCGTTACAAATGCCAATAACCGACTGGTTTTGCTTTCGTTTTTGATTGAGGCAAACCCACACTAAGCCTACGCTTCTGCGTAATTGTGATACATGATATACTTATATAAATAGTCGACATAATACTTCGACACCTTTGAGCAAAGCTTGTATAGGCTTCTTTTTTTAATATGGCCCCATCGATCGATGCGATGATTTCGCCAATGTCAAAGTAATAAATACAGTATTCAAAAATCTTGTGACAAAAATGTCGGCAACGTTGTACGGGTTTTTTTTTATATGAATAGGAAGGCAAACGAGCAAGTGGCTCACCTGATGGTAAGTGATCACCACTGCCCATAGACGCCCGGGACCCCGGAGGAATTGTAGATGCGTTGCCAACCTAGAGGACTAAGATGAAATGCCTCTTGTGCCTGTAATTTCCCCGGCTGTCTTACTCTCCACACCGGAACACAGCAGTGCAAGCACTGCTACTTAGCGGCAGGATTAGCGAGTAAGATGGTGGTAGCAATCCGGACGGACCTTGCACAAGGCCCTCTAAACTAAGCGCTAATGCGCTAAGGCGCTAGATAAACTAAATTTATGATGATGAAGTATAACTACTGTACCCAAGCCATTTCAATTTGCTGACTTGAACAATGTCGAGTAAGCTACTATCGTCGAACACATTACCCTTTTTACTACCTCGTAGTCGGGTAATGTGTAACGTTCAAAGTTTTCCCATCGCGTACCAGTTGGCCTAAATAGGACCTTGACGTATCCGCTTAATGTTCGTTCTGGCGATGTTTGACACAAAAAACGAAGGGGTCGCCGGGCCCTTTACTTTCAACTCTAAAAACTGGGTCGGAATGTAACATTTGGTTTTTCTGAATTAATTTAATTACAAATAGACAAAAGCCGGCCGCGTGCGAGTTTCTTCGATTTTTTGTATAAGGTATGGGTATCGGAAGTGGTGATTTCGTAAACCAGTATGAACTGGGATGTGTGCCTGGTGACAGACACCTCCGTAACTCTGTAACTGGCGTCACTGAAAATCAGCGTCACAACAATATCCTGGATATTATCGTGACACATAGCTGAGTGGCGGCCATTTGGCTGGTTAGAATAATTATCCATAATATTCTGTGTGTATCTGTATCAGTCAATAAAGTTTTCTTATTCTTATTCTAGTTGGAATCGCGCACCGAGACTTAAGTACACATTCGACAAGTGATCATAAAAATACAGTACCTGTTGCTAGCAGAGCCCTGCTATAGTTTTATCTACGTTTTATCAATCTTTAATTACAAACTAAAGTTGAAATTGAGTTGTGCCCAGCAGCGGGACATATATATAAGTTAATGTAAGGTAATGTATGAAGAGATTGATGAATGTGGATGAAGCGAAAGAAGTATGTCAGGATTGTAGCAAGTGGAACAAAGTAGTCTCTGCCTACCCCTATGGGAAAGAGGCGTGACGGTATGTATGTATGTGTATGTAAAAAAAAGTAGCTACTTTCTGGCTATTTTTGACATTGGGCTGACTGGGGCATTTATGCCGCTGACTATACAATTCTCGATTTTAAGGGATAGACGGGAGATAGTGAAACAAATGATTGGGTCATTTGTACCAGTATGGCGGTTCTTCAGGGGTCTTAGTACGCAATGACAAAAAGAAAAATGATGGTCATAGCGCTGGTACCGGCGGCCCAATCGCGTGGGCGTTAGTCGATTTCGTCGGATATCACTATCTGTTGGCTAAGAGCCCGACAGGGTCTTTTGACCGTGTTCTACCGTACAACGCTGCCGACATTTTTGTCACAAGATTTTTGAATACTGTATTTATTACTTTGACATTCGCGAAATCATCGCATCGATCGATGAGGCCATATTAAAAAAGAAGATGGAAGAAGAAGACCGTATTTTTCTACTTACACTGTTTCAAAGGATCCCACACAAACCCTTCTCGATTTAACATTTTGTACAGAGCTTTAAAGTTCTATCAACACTAACCAGTTTAAGCCCTTTCCCTTCAAAAGCCCAAGATAACATGGACATCAAAGTTACCGGAATAGCCCTTGAGATTTCAATCCGCACTCGATTCCTCTTGATCGGTGAAATTTAATATCAACGAATAAATATTCATTTTGCAAGGTGCTTCGGTTCGCCGTTTTATTAGCGGCGCGTTCAAATTTACAGTTGTAATTAATTTTAAGCAATTAGTCTTTTACACTCCTATACTTTAACACAGTATCGTAATGGCAGTCTTTTCGTTACTGATCCAAAAATGTACAGTCAATGGCACTCCAATGGCATGGATGGTAGTCAACGGTTTCTTCCATGCTGGTCTGGCCAAAGAAAAAACATAGAATGTACCAGTTGCTTCTCTTCCCGCGCAGATGGTAAAAGCCCATTGAGGGATTGGGCGAAAATTTTAGGGATCATTTTATATAGGCGATGTGGCTAACAACCCATCACTATTTTGATTCCCCTTTCCTCCTATACGCCTACAATCATGCTAAACGTGGCCTTTAGGTCTTGTTCTACCCCGTAAGGGATGTAGACGTGATTTGTGTCTGTGTGTGTGTGTGTGTGTGTGTGTGTGTGTGTGACGCAAAGTTACGAAGTTCCCGGCAGATGGAAGTTAAATGTGCTCCGGGTATCCGGGAGTTGGTGAATTCCCGATGAGTTACCGCAGCGCCGATGTCATGTTCGAAGTTTTCTGACAAGTTATCTGAATAATAAGGAACGAAACCACAGTGCAAACACAGTGGGTACCACGGGGCCCACTGTGTCTGGGTCCACCCGAATGCTTTCCACTGACTGAAGGCCTTTTGCTAAACGACACAATTTCACAATGTGCAAAATTAATCGGCCTATTAGAATACGAATCAAATTAAACTAAAACAATGGAAGGCAGGATGATTCCTAATTCCACCAAATTATGATCATTTACAACACCGCCTTGGTTGCAGGGTGACCATTCGCGTGGATATATCCGGACAAGACACTTAATACAATTTAAAACTAAAACATTATCGAATGTCCTAAGAAACGGATGATTTTGGAATCGGCTCTTTTATGGCGAAACTGTTCGAAAGAAAAGTAGAGTCACGATGACAATGTTTTAAAATCCTTTTTTAATATGGCCCCATGGATCGATGCGATGATTTCGCCAATGTCAAAGTAATAAGTAACTGTATAGTATTCAAAAATCTTGTGATAAAAATGTCGGGCTCTTCGCAAACGGATAGTGATATCCCTCAAATCGCTGAGTGCGCTGGTCACGTTTTAAATTTATGATCCAATTCGAAAAAATCTTAGAGCCTAAGTAAATTCTTCTTCTTCTTCTTATTTGTGGCGTATCAAGTCTTTATAGCGATGACAACTTCGCCAACGTCAAAGTAACAGAAATATAATTAAGGCCACGTTTAGCATGATAAACGGCGTATAGGTGGAAAGGGAAATGAAAATAGTAATGGGTTGCCAGCCGCATCGCCTATAACATTCCTAAGACTTTCGCACATTCCCTCGATGGGCTTTTACCATGCGCGGCAAGAGAAACAACTGGTATTTTTTTTTTTCACAACACTTTAATTTTTTTTTTGGTAGGACTTTTTAATATTACAATTGGCAACCCTACCTGGACACCGAAGCTTGCGAACTCCTTCCCTCCTTATAAACTTAATTACTTACGAAATATCTAATTCATCGCCATTGAAACTTGCGCCGAAAATTGCGGGAATTCGGCGAAACTAATTTGGCCACAATTTCGTGAAAGAAATGTGGGACAAAGGGTTTTTTGGTTCACTGAATGGTGTAAGCGCGGAACGCTTTTGGCGAGAAGCAATCAAACCTGCATTTTTCCTGTCTTTGTGCTCGTCTAAAAATAACAGGCAACCTCAATTTAACCAGAAAAACGCCGCCTGACTTTTTTTACCACTCGAAAGTGGAATAAAACTGTTTATATCTTCAAAACTACAGCTCCAATCAAAATTTTGACTAATTCACGGGATTAATGAAAGCCGTAAGTATCTTATATGCTACTCGTATTTCAAATTCACCTTTGGCCTCATCTGCACCTTCTACCAAGTGAGATAGAGGTCAATCACTGGTCAGTTTCTAGTAAAAAAAAAAAAAAAAAATTCAGCACAAATTTTCACCACTTTTAGTGATATTGGTGACAGGCAAAAGTGGTGAAAATTGTGCTGAATTTAAAATACGAGTAGTGTAGAACCCTATCGAGGGAATGGGTATAGGAAAATGATATTTATAATCATGAGTAAGACAGCCGGGGAAATTACGGGCACAAGAGGCATTGCATCTTAGTCCTCTAGGTTGGCAACGCATCTGCAATCCCTCTGGGGTTGCGGGTGTCTATGGGCAGTGGTGATCACTTACCATCAGGTGACCCACTTGCTCGTTTGCCTTCCTATTCATATAAAAAAAATAAAATAAAAATGATAAACGCGATGCGGCTAGTAACCCATCACTATTTTGATTCCCCTTTCCACATACGCCCACGATCATGCTAAACGTGGCTTTTATGTCATGTAACCTTAGGTTCTGTCTATCCCGTAAGGGATATAGACGTGATTTGTATATGTACGTACCTACTTATGTATTTAATAAATCACAAAAATGCCAGACACAATTAAAAACGATGTGCCACATAATTGCTTCATCTGGATGTATAATATTGTTAAGGAAAGTAACACACTACATCGCCACTCATAAACAATTATATCTCCCGCTTTTTACTCGACTGTTATTAAATAAAATTTGCGCGAACTGTCAAAGCCACTCCATCACAACCGGCGCAGTAAATAACCCGAAAACTCATTTAATTATGCAAAAGCTTTAAATCCCGTTCCCGGTGCCAAACGGCCAAAAGAATTACCTTTATTGTTTAAAACTCAAACAACGTGACTGTACCGAATTTATTTCTCGTTGTGGATGAAAAATGAACGCAAAAAACTCTTATTTAACCTGTAGTTAAATAAAACTGTAGCTTGCTACTTATAGGGTTGGCATAAATTAAAGTTATAATCTTCGTTTTGTAAGTAAGCTGAAGGGGACTCTTAAAGGTGCGACTATACCGGTGCGTAAAAGACGATGAGAAAACGTGACGCCTACGACCCGTCACTGCGTATACGCGGTGTGGTCGCTTCTTTATGCTTGTCTTTTTCATTCCATCAGCAAATTTGCCAAGAAGAATGCGCCTCAAGAAACTTGGTAGAAATTTGTTGGTTGAAAAATTAAACGTGACAATTATCAATGCATAAACCACGTACCTATGCCTTAAAACAAAAGTATCAAAATAGAAAAAAACATTTTAGGTTTGGGGCCGTCCATTACGTGAGGCTCCGAAAGGAGTTGGCCAAAAATCACGAAATATCACAAGGGCTGTAGTAAGATATCACGTGTATTAAAAGTGCTAAAAAACATCACACATGGCCCCTTAAAAAGGAAAGACTGAGTTCTACAAACAAATAAGCGAGGCGGTTTTAAACTACGCTTCGCCGCGTATAGTCCGCCGACTCATAATCGTATGCAGTTCATTGACAACCCTGTTGCTAGCTGTACGTACGCCAGCTTTTATGCTCCCAATTCAATTTAATATTTGGCCCACTTTCAACGAAATAACGGCTATAAAATTTGCTATAAATTACTAACTGGCTGCGAATTCTTCAAAGGAAAATGTGGGATCGGGAAACGTTTGTTATAACCCCTTGAGCAATTTGAATATCAGCTTCTCTAGTTTTTGCTGTGAAGGAATTTCAGTGGTATTTTTAACTGTTCCTTCATTTGTTTAAACTCGTGTTCAGTGTACATGTGTATGTGTGTATCAAGAAAGTCCTTTTCTCAAACATTCTCGGAAATTTTCTCTTTCCCTTAGAAAATAGAACACTTGCACTTTGCTTTACGAAATTAAAAAACGAAACTTAATGTACCACAGTTTTCCTTCTGTTCTTCTGCTTCTAGTGGTGCCTCGCCTATCTTAAATGAGCTATTACACTGACCTTAGAGCGGCCTCGCACCCGCTTGCCGTTGTTGAGCCGCAGCCAGGCGTCCCACCGGTGCCGGTACACCGAGATGACGTTCCACCGGCCGAGCCGCACCGGCTCTGGCGACCGCAGCACGCCCGCGCCGCTGCCGCAGTCGAATCTGAAACATATTACTGTATTAGAACAACGTCTTTACCCCTTAGGTACGGGGTAGACAGAGTATAATAGAAAGAAAGAAAGAAAAAATATCTATGGTGGGGCAGGAATGAATTTGTTAGATAGTACTTCATTTAGAGATTTTAGAGGACGACCCCCCCTATACCTATTAATACTACTAATAAGTATTAATACTACTTTATTTGCGCATAATAATGACTGCTTGCCTTTTTGTTGTAACTTTTCCTTTCTGTATCAGGATAGCTGGAAGAGATCCCTTCTTAGGAATAAGTTCGCCTTTGTACTATTTTCTCTGTATTTCTGTATTTTTATTTTTTTTATGTGCAATAAAGAGTTTACATACATACATACTAATATAACCTTGGCCATCGTAGCCTAAACAAACGATTTGCAAATTAGCTCGATGAAAAAATGCTCCAGACGAAAATTATTAACATAGTAACTAGATCACTAGAGCCTAATCCATTACCAATTCCCTCAGAGCTTTTAAAATTCGTATTTCAACCTCAATTTTTCAATTTGAGAGTGTAATTTAAAACTTTCGATACGTCAATTAGGGTTGCCAGGACAAAATATTCATATTTTTTCATATTGTTTTCATTAATTTTTCAATAATATAAGTCTAACCTTATTTATCAAGAATAAAAAATAGGAACTGTTCAATATTTTTCAAAAGTTTTGCTTTACTAATTCTGGAGGTGAAAGAATGATTATTTGTTTCAAGTAGGTTTAAAAATCAAGCATGTGAAGCAATGAGTAACTTGATTTAACATAAATTCCTAAAAATAAATGGTATCATTCATTCATTAATCGCGCGGTACAGCCGATACGGCATACATGAAAAACTTAATGAAAAGCGCTTTTTTAATTTACTAGCTGTTGCCCACCACTAATGAAAAGCGCTTTTTTAATTTACTAGCCCGCGAGTTCGTTTTTGCACTTGCAATTTTCCGGGGTAAAAAGCACCCTATATAAATTTTTAAACGCCACAATAAATAAGAACACAGAAAAATCCGAAAAGTAAAGCTATTTAATTTCTAACGGGTAAAAATTCTTGATTCGTTTGATAGTAGAAACCTAGGTGTTATTTCAAACTATAATCTGTCTCTATGGCAACTTTCATCCAGATATGTGTTGTCGTTCTGACGTGAAAGAGTAACAAACATCCAATTATCTATGCATTCATACAATACATGTTCACAAACTTTATAATATTAGTAGAAATTATCCTGTCCGAAAAAAATGCATAATTTTTACTAAAAAAACATTTCATGATATTCTGGCAACCCTGAAAAACGTTCCGTTCTCATCTCAGTTCGTTATGTTAAACGGACTCCGCAAATATCGAAGCCTCCGAATTCCAAATTAAAAGCTCGATTCAATGAGAAATCCAACATGGCCGACAAAGCTAACCGTTAATTAGTGCACGTGGCTTATCTGACTCGTAGATGGCTTTTTGTGTTATAATTGGTTACGTTATGTTTGAATGTTTTGAACGAGTAATGGGAAAAGGAACCCTTCGGATAAGATCACATTGTCTGTCTGTCCGCCTTTCCGTCTAGACCCTTTCTCTCAGGAAGGCGTAGAGGTAAAAAAAATAAATTAATACCAAATACAAGTACTAAGGTCTGCAAAAAAACCAACCCTATAAGTCTACAGTCTGCTGGTCTGGGAGCAAAGAAAAAACATGAATGTACCAGTTGCTTCTCTTCCCGCGCAGATGGCAAAAACCCATCGAGGGAATAGGCAAAAATCTTGGGAATCATGTTATAGGCGATGCGGCTAGCAACCCATCACTATTTTGATTACCCTTACCACCTATAGGTACTCTTACAATCATGCTAAACGTGGCCTTTAGGTCTTGGTACTTAGGCTCTGTCTACACTGTAAGGGATAAAGACGTGATTTATGTATGTTTCCGAATTTACACGTAACTCTTGGTGCGCAAGGCTGACACGTACTTAGCTAGTTTACTATAGGAAAGAAAATATTGAAAATGAACGACCGACTTCATCACCACACCACACACACACATATCACACACACACACATGCACCAGTGACTGCTTCTACGCAATCAAATCCAACTAAACCTTATAGTCGTAGCGGTCGTAGCAGCATGTGCTACGCCGTAGCCACGTGCTACGGAAACGTGTACGTGCAACGGTTGTTAGCCGTTTCTTTCTAACTCGTTCGAAGTCCTACGTTTTGCGCTTTTGTTCCAAATTTAAATAATAACGGTCTAACTTTAGGCGTAGAAGGGTATCATTTTAAAAAGTATTACGTAACTTTTTGTTAAATACGAATAATTTGAGAAAGGAACCCCTTTTTTAAACGTTTGCTAAATTTCTGTTATATAAATATTCATTTGTATTTATTATCTGTCACTTTACACTTGTAAAAATGTGACTGAGAAACGGGCCACTGGTGTGTTACTTTTTATGAAGAAGGGTTTTCAAAAAAATGAAGCCAATTAATTTTTTGGTTTTCTACCAATTCCATATATGTACCTAATTTCCATTCGGATTCACGAACTCTTTCCATCCCTATAGGAAAAATAATCCCAAAATTTGGATATTTTCTTTTTTTCTTTCGTAATCGTTCTATATTAAATTTACGTAGAATATCAAAATTACAAACCTTTTTTATTATTTTTTTTGTAATATTCAATTGATTTGTATTATTTAATTTTATTTTATTTACCTACTCTTGAAGATTTCAATCTAAATTCTCCTAACTTGACAATGTACTATTTACGGTGTAATTTTTATACATACATACATAAATCACGTCTTTATCCCTTACGGGGTAGACAGAGCCTAAGGTAACAACACCTAAAGGCCACGTTTCGCACGATTGTGGGCGTATAGGTGGAATGGGGAATCAAAATAGTGATGGGTTGCTAGCCGGATCGCCTATATCATGATTCCTAAGGTTTTAAAGATTTTTATATTTTTATTAAATAATTAAATAATGTAAATCTAACTCTAAGGCCTTATATTATACTTTTTTTCAAACAAAATGTGACAGATAATTATCACGATAATTTTCCGAAGTAAAAACTCTTACTAATTTTATTTAATCTTTCTTCCCAAATTACGATTGTTCCTACTTTTCAGATTTAATAACGACCATTATGAGATACTTTGGGATGAGGTCGCTTGTTGTTTTTAATTTTCCGCAAATGCTTCACACACGAACAAAGAAAGACAGTAAGCCCAGATAAATAAAGTTATGCCAAAAAAAAAATTTTCAAAATCTGACAACTGAAGACGAAAAAGAATAAAGCGGTCACCTACCTATTCTTGAACCGTTTCGTTGGATTTTACCAATTTTCTGAACGACACACTTTATACGGAACTACTTATCTAAGTATGACAGTCTGTAACAATTGTTGAAACGAGGCAACAACATTAACAAGACACATTGCAACACCTACTTACTTTATTCTACATTTACATTAAGTTGGTAAAGACACTGTTGTAAAACAAAAAAATGATCAACTCCCCTTAATTTTTGATTTGTCCCAACATATTTTGAATATTTCCATGCTGGTCTGGGAGCAAAGAAAAAACATAGAATATACCAGTTGCTTCCCGTGCCCATCGAGGGAATGGGCGAAAATCATAGGAATCATGTTATAACATGATTCCTATGCGATGCAACTAACAACCCATCACTATTTTGATTCCATTTTCCATTTATACCTAGCCCCACAATCTTGCTAAACGTGGCCTGTAGTTGTCACCTTAGGCTCTGTTTACCCCGTAAAAGATAAAGACGTGATTTGTGTGTGTATTGTGTATTTTGAAGAAAGTTTTTGATGGAAGCCGTTTTCAGCACGTATATGACAGCTAGCTCATCCAAACTTTCCGTGTATACTTTGTAGCCTAAGAGCGCTTGTAGACGTCCGTTTTTTTCTTACACCGGACCGGTGTCCGTCGCGCCGAGAGGAAGCGGTGGTGCATCCGGCGTAAATTGTTCGCCGGACCGATGTCCGGTGCATGTACACACATTCATTATAATTCATACACCACCGTGAATCCGGCAAAAAAACATCGGACGGTGAAAAAAACGGACGTTTACAAGTGCTCTGAGGGTAAATTAAATGTGCAACTCGCCTACTGTACTCCTCTCGCTCCTGTGTTTAAGCAGTGTTTTTTATAGGCCGTTTCTGGTCAGTAATTGGATCAGCTTTACGCCGCAGTTTATGTTCGTTACTCGACTCGAATAACAGAGTCTGCAGCGATCGTTGTTTGTTGTGAAGTTACAATCGAGTTAGAATTTGAGGGATAGCGGTCATAGTTGGGTAACTGCGTGGAAACTATTCACGTGATGGCGGAAAATGGGCGTAAGTTTAAAAGCGGTGATGGTGCTTAAAACCTTTTTGTTTGGTGGTTTGGAATGGGCTTGGGAAATGATTCGTTTTCGACGAAATGTATAGTGAAAGCGAATATGCTATAGCCTGTTTCTAGGGCAGGAGAAAAAACGGACAATGACACAGAGTATTATGTTAGCATCTATACAAAACGACACGTATAGGTATTGTGTCCACGTAGTATACTGCTTTTCGTGGTATGCGGGGCCAGCGTGGAGGTTAGAGAGAGATAACAAGCCTTTGTAATTTCCTTTTATGTCATGCATTGTAATTTTTAAACCTCACCAAAAGGTTGGTGATCTCTGCGGTAAGCACAAAGGTCAATGTCCGTTTTCTCGCCTACCCTGGACACAGCTTGAGATAAAATGGGGATTTCACACGCTCTCCTCCTGTTTAACCGGCTTCAAGGTTCGTCGAGATCTTTCTTATATTTTTTATGTATGTTCACCGACTACTCAATTTGTATTCAATTTTTTTTTAGGTTATGGTAGGTTCTCGGGTCTTCATTTTGTACCATAAAATTGAAGTCCCGAATGTACAGTTCGACATAATTTTTGTTTTAATTTATAGTAAACTAGCTTCTGCCCGCGAATTCGTCTGCGTAGAATTATACATAAAAACCTTTCTCTTGAATCACTCTATCTATTAAAAAAAACCGCATCAAAATCCGTTGTGTAATTTTGAAGATATAAGCATACATAGGCACATAGGGTCATAGGGACATGGGGACAGATAAATCGAATTTGTTTTATACTATGTAGTGATGACTATCCTATCCTACTACATTCTGATGACATCTGAAATACACGACTATCAAGTGTTAGGAAAAAAAATACTAACCAATATAATAACCGATGAAAATCGTGGGACAAAACCCATAGTTTCTCACCTCATCTCGACGTGGCCGTTCCTCAGCAGCAGCGCCCCCCGGAGGTCGTCGTGCTTCCCCGTAAGGAGTAGCACGCGTCACCCACGATTCGCACGAGAAACAGGGCGTCTAGATCAGGGATGTTGCGAATATTCGCATCCGCATCCGCACATGCGGAACATCCGCATTAATTTCGACATCCGCATCCGCATAAATTGATGCGGACCTGAAGCGGATGCGGATATGTAGCAGGTCGCGACATGAAAGAAAGGGGAGGGCCCGGCGAGTGGCACGTGTCGACCGCGCGTGCTGATTGACCAATAGGAAAGCGGTAATTTTGTTTCGGACTTCGGTGAATCGGTGACGGTGACGCGGCTCGCTACTGTTTTGTTGTGACAACTGACAAGATCTGACTCGCGCTACTGTGTTTTTTTAACTCTACCAACCCAACACTTAAGTTTTTTATACAGATCCGCATCCGCATCCGCGGATGTGGAAAAAAGTCGCATCATCCCTGGTCTAGATCCGCGCGTCTGGACACTACTCACCTCATCTCGACGTGGCCGTTCCTCAGCAGCAGCGCAAGGTAGTCCCCCGACAGGTCGTCGTGCTCCCCCGTAAGCAGCAGCACGCCGCGCGCGCGCGCCGGCCGCACGCGCAGCCGCAGGCGCACGCGCTTGTACGCGCCGCGGAGCGCGCGCAGCGCCAGCCACGACCCGCCCGAGAAGCGGGGCGTCGAGATACGCGCGTCTGCAAAGAAGTAAAAGAAGTTGAAACAATTTTCTACTATCTAGTAACAGGGTGTTGAACTTTAAACTGACTAGCACCAGTAATGGACACTTCATTCTTAACTAGCTGTTGCCCGCAACTTCGTCTGCATCGAATTCGTTTATCGCTATCCCGCAGGAATTACGCAATTTTTCCGGGTTACAATACAATACAATAACTCTTTATTGAACACCACATATAATAACCAAAACAGAAAAAAGGTATACAGAATATTACAAAGTAACAATAGGCGGCCTTATCAAAAAAAAAGCCTATAAAAAGTAATAGTAGGATAAAAAGTAGCCTATGTGTTATTCCAGACTATAATCTATATATGTTCCAAATTTCATCCAGATCTGTCCAGCCGTTCTGGCGTGAAAGAGTAATAAACATCCAAACATCCATACTCACAAACTTTCATATTTATAATATTAGTAGGATTAGGTATTTATAATAATACTAGTAGGATTTAAAGGTAAGACGGTTATAAACTGACAGTTGTAAAATAAATTACGCCCCCTTGCAAAAAAAATCGGGCACCTATGGTTTTTCAAATTTTTAGGCATTAAAGCTTGGAAAGTAAGCTTTTACGCACATAAAATACAAAAACCACGGGTGCCCGTTTTTTTGCAAGGGGGTGTATTATCCGAACTACCTTCATACCGAATTAAAAATTACTAGGACCACTGAAAGTATCGTAAAGATTTTAATTCCACGGATTTTTTTAAGTCTAGTCTAAATTTGCATTCCAAAATGTAAGAATACAGAAACCCTTTGGGTTTTCTTTTGAACTTTGTTAGGCAAGCTCCCAATTCTGTAGAAACCCTACAGCGATCATTTATCCACGTTCGCTAGAGGATAAATCCGCGTCAGAGTGCCACTCTGCCCGGCACAGAGTAAACAACTAATAGAGTGGAAATGTCAATGCAATTTATATTCTAGCCTTCCGTCCGCAGCTTCGCCCGCGATAAATTAATTTTCCCATTGGAAAAGGTATTTTCCCGCGGTAAAAAGTAGCCTATGTCACTCAGTGATAATGTGGCTTTCTAACGGCAAAAGAATTTTTGAAATCGGTCCATTAGTTTCGGAGCCTATTCAATTCAAACAAACAATCAAATCTTTCCTCTTTATAATATTATTAGTGTAGATGAAAAAAATTCACCAAGCTGTAGCTGTTTCCGTACCCTGATCCAATACGTCACTAGAGTTGGGCAAGCAGGTATTATGATCATATGGATAGGTCTAAATTTAAATAATTTAAATGGATTTGTTCCATGTAAGTGCCTTTAAGAGGCGAGTGTACAATTTTCTGCAGGGCCGACAACGCACTGGCATCGCGTAAAGCGCTGCGGGTGTCTATGGACAGTGGTGATCATTTACCATCAGGTGACCCACTAGTTCGTTTGTCTGGCCTCTCTAACATAAAAAAAAAAAAATGTAAGTGCCTACATAGCAGATAAAGGAAAATCAATCGCGAAAGATTTCTGCTAAGTATAGTAAAATGGTGTGTGTGGGAACTACAGCCTAAACCCTCTCATTCTGAGAAGCCTGTGCACAGTAGTGGGACGTTTAATTGCCCGTATTACCACTCTATTTGGCTATTCATCGGTGGTGCCCGGCGAGGAATACCGAACAAAGCACAAGGACGAGTCGACGTCACTGGAAACGGACTTGTGTAGAAATTGCGTCTGAAAATGGTTGCCCTCAGAAATATTAGGTTATGGAAAGAATTAACTGAAGTTCGTGCTCTTTTTTTAGCCCCTGACGCAAAAAGAGGCGCATTATCAGCTTGACGTCAATGTCTCTCTCTCTCTTTCTATCTCTATCTGTATGTGTGTGTGTGTGTGCGCGTTAAACCCCCCCCCCCCCCCTCCACGCATCGTCACTTCACTATCATCACTTCACTATCACTATTCACTACATAGTATAAAACAGTCGCTTTCTCTGTCCCTATATCCCTATGTACATGCTTAAATCTTTAAAACTATGCAACGGATTTTGATGCGGTTTTTTTAATAGATAGAGTGATTCAAGAGGAAGGTTTATATGTATAATACATGCATAATATACCGTGCGAAGGCGGGCCGCTAGTTGAAAATATAAATCAATTTTATGACAAAAATGCCTTAGGTACGGTCAAGTGCAAAAATAAGTATCGATACGAACGTCTCAAAAATATGTCCCAGGACCTTATTACGCCGGTGTAAGAGCGTATGGTATTTTTGAAACCTTGACTAGATACATATTATATTATAACACTTGACTGTACATCATCTTGGAAAAGATCTGATAATACTCTTCAAACTGCTAGACCGATGTTTACCGAACGTAAATAAGAACCACAGCGTAGGCTCTGCTAGGTGATCTTCCAGATCTTTCCACCCAGGCATATTGTTAACGTAATTCATCATTAAGTCTTCGTACAAAGTGCTATCGTCTTGCAAAATTGCATTAGAGTTGACTTCCAACGTTAAAATTAAATATTGCACTGGAATGCACTTAACGCAGAATCGAATCAGAATCCCAATGTAATTATAATACAATACGACGCCTGAGAGGGATTGTTGCGAGGGCTCTTTTACGTCGGGCGTTGTACAGTCGGCGAGGGAAAAAACGCTAAGCTAATCGTGTCATATAGGTATTTTTAGGATTTTCCCGAAATGTTCTACCAATAAAGCTACATTACATTTGGCACCTACACAATATTCCTTGATTAGTATAACGGTGCACTACAAAGGAATTTTTCGAATTTCCGACGGGAAAAAAACACGAAGTAAATAATGAATACTATAATTACTAGACTAGATAATATTCCTAGAGGATCACGTAGGTGCTCTCAGAAGGGATGTTCCGAATTTCCCACGGGATAGGAAATAAAAACCTTATACTTGGAGATATGAGTGGATGTATGGAGTATGTCGGCACTCTGACGTTATCTGCGCGGACGAAGTCACGGGAAAAAGCTAGTTATGCATAAAAAACGAACTTAGAATGGAATCTTTTACCTGTGTGCCAATTGCGTCCAAATCTGTCCAGTTGATGTTTGGAAAAGTAATACTTAAATGCAGTTCTGGTAACGAAGTTAAAATCAAAATAAACTGAAATAAACGAACTAGTTGCTTCCGAATGAACGCAGCTAGTAAAAATGTTATTATAATAATAATAATGACTGTACTTAAAACACGGTATCATGCGTCACTTCAGACGCCCTTGATTCTGCTTCTGTCGCACACCATATACTTAAATGAGTACGAAAGAGAGGGCCGACTTCTAAAGGCTTAGGGGTTAAATGGGAAGATTGTGTTCCTTATTTGGCACAGTGCTTTTAAAGTATCAACAAGTGAATTAGCTGGAGGTGATGGAAATGTTAATTAATGTATTAGAATATGCTTTAGCTTGCTTTTTAAACGTTGAAAGCAATGATATTACTACTCGTACACTACCTATTTGTCTCACCTTTAGTCGCTATTAAGTAAAAGTAAGTCTGTTCAGACAAATTATCAATAAATCAAATTAAATTACCTACAACTAATTGTAACAAAAAGTGTTTCTTTACAGTTTTCAAAATATGTATTCAAAAGAAGTGACTTTTCGTTCGCTTCTATCCGAATTATACGTCTTGATTATCTTGAGGCCAGCCCCACGCTTTACCCCAATCTATTACATCTATCCATAGCACCGCGGTCATTCCCGAGACACCTGCCGACCCTTACCCCCTACCCTCTCAGGACCCTGAAATCCCCGAATTCTTTTTGAGATGCCGATTAGACATTGCTCTATTGCATCGTTCATCGACGTTTGTTTATGGTGCGTATGATGGGCAATATTTTCTTATGTAAACGATTAATTTCACGCATATTTTTTAATGTGAATGTTTGTCTCTCTATGTATAAACTATTTAATGGATTGCTACAACAGAATACTTAGATCTATCCCGGTAAATTGTGTAGTTCTAACGACATAGCCGACGTATTCCTTGTAGACAAGATCCCGAGCAACAGGCTTTTCTTCCAGATTTTCTTTAACTTGTTGTGTATTGTATGGATCTAATATTGCAAGTCAAATGTGATTCAATTTTAGTGATCGGATAGACTTTAAGTTTGATACACCTAAATGTAAGTAGATGGCAATGCAAGCATAATCCACCAAGATTACATTCCGAAAAAAGCTTGTACTCAATATGGCGTACGCACGCGCGTGACCACGCATCTGGTCTGGCATCTATCTCATAGTTCCATACATTACGCAGCACGCATTTGGTGTGCGCCGGCCTTAAGGCTTGTTCTGGTTTTTCTAACAGAATTCTGATTAAAATTTTCAAATCGCTGAATGCGCTATGGTCACGTTTTAAATTTACGATCCAATTCGAAAAAATCTTAGACAAAGCCTAAGTAAGTTAACAAGGCCTAAAGGCCACGTTTACCATGACTGTAGGCGTATAAGTGGAAAAGGGAATTAGCGGCATACTAGATGACAGTTATTCAACCTTTTCTGAGACCTAAATTAAAGAACGGGACCTGTACCTACTAGCGTTGGCGTGTAAGTAATACCTATAAAATGTTCCCCTCAATCTATATCCATTGCATGGCGGCCACTACATAGACACCTGCCGATCCCTACCCTCAAGGACCCCAAATTCTTACCGAGGCGCCGATTAGGTCACTGTCCTGTGGCAGCGTTCCCCGAAGTTGGTTTACGGTGTATATTACGTTGTGATACGGTGTGCTCATTATAAGTTAAGGCAATTTTTGTAGGTTAGGTAAAAACTTACCCCCTTATTCATAAACGCTCTATAGGCTTCTGCTAACTTAGCAATCGTTTGTCCTTATCTGTGATAGGTAAATGTCAAAGTGACAGATAAGGACAAACGATTGCTAAGTTAGCAGAAGCCTACAGAGCGTTTATGAATAAGGGGGTTAATCTATACCTAAACAAAAGTTGCTTTTAACACAATTTCGCCTGTGATTGTATTGGCTGTAGAATTTCGACGTGTCTTCAAATAAAAAGCAATTAAACCGAATTGCGAATCCATAACAAACTTATTCCTACACCATCAAGTAAAACCTTATACATTTTTCATTCTAATGAGCTAAACTTTATTATTTTCTTCCATGCTGGTCTGGGAGCAAAGAAAAAACATATAATGTACCAGTTGCTTCTCTTCCCGCGCTGGTAAAAGCCCATCGAGGGAATGGGCGAAAGTCTTAGGAATCATGTTACAGGCGAAGCTAGCTACCTATCACTATTTTGATTCCCCTTCCCACGCCCTTAATCATGCTAAACGTGGTATTTAGGTCTTGTTGCCCAAGGCTCTGTCTACCCCGTAAGGGATAAAGACGTGATTTATGTATGTATGTATGCGAGTAGGCAAGATCACGATTTGTACAAATTTTGCAACCAACAGGGCACAAAAACTATTCAACTTCTTACTAACATTATACTCTAAACAAACAGAAGCTACCCTTTGGTATAATTATAATGTCGAAGGGTATATAACGGAAATATCTATCCCAAAGTTTGAGCGCCATCGCATTCGCTTATCCTACATCTTCGATCTCACCTCAACTTTATAATTCGCTCCGTATGCCGAAGTTAGACGGGGAGAGACGTGCGGGGGATTGCATTCCCGATTTACATTTTATTACGTTTTGTGCGTCGAATTAAATTCTGTTAATGCTTGAGATGGTTTTACGGGGGTGAGAGAAAAATGCGTTTTTTGCTGGCTAACAAAAGAACGTAATTTTAATACGGGATCGAACTGGTTACTGGAAATTAATTTACAAAATACAAAATAAAGAAGGTACGGAGTTTTCTTTTTTAAACTTTTTTCTAGGAAAATCTTCTTTTTATTATACACTAGCGACCCTCCCCGGCTTCTCACGGTATATTATGCATGTATTATACATATAAACCTTCCTCTTGAATCACTCTATCTATTAAAAAAACCGCATCAAAATCCGTTGTGTAGTTTTGAAGATATAAGCATACATAGGGACACAGGGGCAGAGAAAGCGACTTTATTTTATACTATGGCGTGATGATATAGGTTTCTAGATATATCGTTTTTTTAGGATTTGATTATTTATTAATAATTGTGTACATAATTAACTAAATGTTGCTCCTGTATTTTTAGTGTATCTAATATTTTTTTACGAATAAATTAAGTTAAATAAAGAATGATTTTGGCACAGTTCGTTTATTACAATCGTCTGTTTTCAAAACACGGGAAAATACTACAAGTTTGAATTTCTTATGTTAGGTGTCCCTACACATATTTATTAATCTAATCCTAAATACCTATACTTACAGATCGTTGCCATGGGGCAAGGTGCCCATAATGCTGGCTACGTTTCCTCGTTGGATAGCAATGTCTATGCGTTGCCCGAGGAAAGAGCCAGCTCTATGGTCAAGTAAGTAACAGGTGACAAATACAAGTACAAGTGAGTAAGTGTACAATTGGCATTGTTCATTTTTTTTAAGCATAGACATACCTAGACATAGACAGTATTTATTCAAAAAAACAATACAGGGATTGTGTTTGAAATACAGATAAAAAAAAACTTAATTAAAAAAGAATATTAAACTAAACAATAAAAACACTACAACAGAACTACGATTATCAAAATAATAACTAGAAATACATAATACCTAACCTACACCCAATTCATCATCAAATATTTCCTCTACACTATAAAAGCAACCTCTTAACAAAAAACTTTTTAGTTTCCTCTGAAACAATGAGTAATTCGTAATCGTTTTCAGATCAGTAGGCAGCCTGTTGTACAGTTTTACAGCTTGGTGAGCACCGGAATGTGATACGACCTTCAGTCTTGGGCAAAAATTAAATTTCCGATTTTTTGTGCGCGTAAGTAGGCGCTCATTTTGTTCTTCATAGGACTCATACTTTAGGAACTTTGTGAGCAGCACTGAAACATATAAACTGGGCACAGTTAGGATTCCTAGTTCTCTAAAAAGCTGTGCTTTTAACACCTTTATTTGATAAAATGGACTATATTTCAAGCAACTAATTTGAATATTATGCTTTTACGTAGCTTTGTTAATTAATAATAAATATTTTTTCGCTGTTTGATAATTCTTGAATTTAGACAGAATCCCAATCGCCTTCGTTCGGCTGGCTATAAAAAAAAACGGCTTTGTCTATGGTTTTGTCGATTTGACAGTGACACGTGACAGTTGCCGTAGCGAAACTTTTTTTTTTCATTTTTGTGGCAAACATTCGATGCTGGATTCTGTCTAAAAACCCGGTCGTTCGGTCGAACAAAGGTTCAAAATACTTTTACAAAAATATCTGCAATCATAAAGTATTTTTGAAATTGGACAAGATAAATCGGATAATTGATGATTTTCCTAGAAATGGTTTTCGAATTGGAGCATACTAAAAAAAATGAACAATGCAAATAAGTAGATCCATTATAATGTGCATACCTACAAATAGCTATTAGGCATTATAAGAAATGCTTATCTCATTATGACTATCTATTATATTATTGTATCTGTTTCTTTATATTTGTACAATAAAGCATTTACTTACTTACTTACTTACTATCTAATCTGATATTATTCAAACCTTCGTTCATCTATTTCAGGGATCTTGGAAATGGATTGATGATAATAGTGATCGGTTGCAAGCCGCATCTCCTTTAAAATGATTCCTAAGACTTTTCTTTATTAAAAACTAGCGACCCACCCCGGCTTTGCACGGTATATTATGCATGTATTATACATACAAACCTTCCTCTTGAATCACTCTATGTATTAAAAAAAACCGCATTAAAACCCGTTGTGTAGTTTTGAAGATATAAGCATACATCGGGACACGGGGACAGAGAAAGCGACTTTATTTTATACTATGTAGTGATAGCCATCCGTCCGCAGCTTCGCCCGCGGTAAATTAATTTTCCCGTAGGAAAGGGTATTTTCCCGCGGAAAAAGTAGCCTACGTCACTCAGTGATAATGTAGCTTTCTAACGGCAAAATAATTTTTGAAATCTGTCCAGTAGTTTCGGAGTCTATTCAATTCAAACAAACAAACAAACAATCAAATTTTTCCTCTTAATAATATTAGTCTAGATAAAAATAATGCCATTTTTAATAAATCTTAAACTGATGCCAGTTTCCTAAGAACAGATTCTCTTATCTCCTACAGTTTTCGACTTCCTACTGACCCATTTGGATGGATCATCCTGTATAATTGTAGCTACTTCACCCCAACCCCAAACAGCGTACTCGTACGAACTCCTAACCTTTTCAAAGCGACCCAAAACCTCTGATTCCGTTTTCAAACAGCCCCCCACTTTATCTGTGGCAGATCCCAACTCAATAACAACTGTCAGACGCAAGTTATCTGCACAACTTCCGGTCCGCCTCGGAAGTGGTTCCCGTAATGGCGGCCGTGTACTTCCGCCGTAATAAAATCGAATCGGGAACATTGTTATACGGATGCGCTCGGGCTGGCCGCTAAAATAGGTTATCTGTGGGAAGGCCGAATAAAAACGATATCGAATTAATGGTTTTTTCAAGTTGATCTCGTATTTGGTTTAGATTTGCTCTTAGAAATTAAATCGGAATTTTTATGTCCGAACATGTGTATCCATCCTTTTTTTTAAAGTTGGGATCGTGGTTCTAACCTAAAATTTCACTTTTCGATGGTTTTAGTAATCAAAGTTTTTTGCATTCAAAAAAAACATTTCGTAAGTTACTTTGTTTAAAAAAGATACTCCTAAATATACAACTAATAAGCAATCGGCATTGTTTTTACTTCTTTGGATAATTACCTTGTTTACATTTAGACGGCGTGAAAGGGCAAGAGCATCGCGCTCCGTCGCACGGCGCGCAGTTGCAGCTTTCCACCGCTGCCGTCCATGGCGGCGACACTGTCGCTTCGGGAACCTGGCAACACCACAACCTTCTAGTACCACAATCTATGATGAGCACAGAGGGGCTACTCCTAAATTCGAAATTCCAAGTTTGTATCATACCGTCTCTCTCAGCCTTCTTAATTGACTAACGTGTGAGCGGAACAAGACGAAACGAACTTCTAAATAGGCTTTCAGGCCTAGGTTATTTATAAATTCGAAGTTCATTTCGTGCTATTCCGCTTACACTAATAGCCAGCAATAAGAGAGTGAGAGGGAGGGTGTAATACGAACTTCAAATTTCGAATTTAAGAGGACGGCAACTCAAATATTTCACCTTTCTGGTGGTTGCTTTTAATTTTAAATAAAGGTCAGTAAGTAAAATAATGCTTCTTTCAACATGAAACTACCGTGAGACTTAATCATAATTACACATAAACGGATAACTCACGTATAAAAAGTCGAGTGATGCTCGACATGTTGTGTGAGCGAACCTTTACGGAGTGACGTGATCAGTGTTGTGTGCTGCCCTACATTTGACAGTAATAAAAATGACGATGAAAACGAGGGGACTACGAAATAGTCCGAAACATGTCGAGCATCACTCGACTTTTATACGTGAGTTATCCATTATCAGTTAGCTACCACCATCTTACTCGCTAATCCTGCCGCTAAGTAGCAGTGCTTGCACTGCTGTGTTCCGGTGTGGAGAGTAAGACAGCCGGGGAAATTACGGGCACAAGAGGCATTTCATCTTAGTCCTCTAGGTTGGCAACGCATCTGCAATCCCACCGGGGTTGCGGGTGTCTATGGGCAGTGGTGATCACTTACCATCAGGTGACCCACTTGCTCGTTTGCCTTCCTATTTACATTAAAAAAAAAAAAAAAAAAAAAAAAAATAGTGAAATGGATGGTCTTCGGTACTCACTTTCTGTTCCAAGCTTGGCCCTTGCGTAGTCACCCCCTGACTAGCTTCCAGCAGCCCATTCTTAATATTATCATCAGCTATGATCGTCAAATCATTCTTGCTGACACCATCCTCAATCAGACTCTTCAATCCATCAACTTCTTTGGATCTTTCCGCTGTGTATTTATTATTTCTTTTCCTTAACTCTTCAGCCTGCAGCGTGGTTCTGTCGATTGGTCTTAATGTAGATTTAACTCTAGTACTGGACGGCGCTACTTCTAGCTCTGCTGAAAAAGATACGTCTTTCTGGTAGAGGACATCTTCCTCTGTATCCACCGAGTATTCTGACGGCTTCGTTGAGTTTAATTCTGGGAAAGAGAAAAATGGCTTTGAAAAAAGATCAAAAGAGGCGTTAAGTCTCAAATTTCTAACGACACTGAAAATTAGATCCAGAAAGTAAAGCTATGGCCGATAATCGAACCCGGATGCTTGTGATTCCGTGACGCGTGCTATACCCCTACACTACCAGGTGGGTAAGCCTTTGAATTTTTCTTTCCGTTACTAGCTGTCACGTGACCTTGTTACTATGCGATTTTTTGTCGCTAAGCGTCATCTGTTTGAATGATGTGTCTATCCGACTCAATTACAAACTCCCGTGGAACATCTACTGCTCACCAGGGACGAGATTACATAAACTATTGATAATTTAGTCTGGGAGCAAAGAAAACACATAGAATGTACCAGTTGCTTCTCTTCCCGCGCTGATGGTAAAGCACATCGAGGGAATGGGCGAAAATCATAGGAATCATGTTATAGGCGTGGGGCTAGCAACCCATCACTATTCTGGTTCCATTTTTGCCATCTATACGCCCACAATCTTGCTAATCGTGGCCTAGGTCTTGCCACCTTAGGCTCTGTCTACCCCATCTCTAATACAAAAATGGACCGCTGAATGTGTTGCTAAGCGCAAATCTCGAGAGCAGCTAAACCGATTATGCTAATTCTTTTTTTAGAATAGTCCTTGAAGTACGAGGATGGTTCTTACGGAGAGAAAATTTTAAAAAATAAAAAAAAATACAGAATCGACTGTTAGGCGGTACGAAGTTTGCCGGGTCAGCTTGTAACGAATAAAGACGTGATTTATGTATATATTTTTTCTTTTCATATACAAGGGGGCAAACGAGCAGACGGGTCACCTGATGGAAAGTAATCACCATCGCCCAGGGACACCTGCAAGACTGCAAGGACTGAAAACTGAAGACTGTAAGGAAACTATCGATTTTGCGGCAACACCCTACCCTCAACAGCAGGGCTTACCGAGGCACCCGTAGCCGTCGACGTGCAGGACGAAGCCGGGTGCGCAGCCGCATTCGAAGGTGCCGTCGTGGAGCTCGCGGCACAGCTGCTCGCATGGGCTTCCCGAACCACAACGACCTGCGCAAAAGGGCAAAGTTAGCATAGTGTTTGAACCAAGCCGAAAATAATGCGGACTATGTGCCAGTTAGGTATGTGTGCAACCAAAGCCAAGAATTTTTTATTTTTTATAAAATTCATCCCTTGCGGGATAAGTAAAGGAGTTATTGTCCATTCAGCCAGTAATAAAGGTTGTAATGTCGGTTCATCAATGTTTTTTTAATATGTGCTAACAGTAGCACTTGATGGTCCCATCGGAAGACCAGCGCTGGCTGCAAGGCCAGCATTATGCTGAGATGGGACCATTTCGTGATGTATGTCCTTATGTTTTTTATTTACTTCTTTTTTTGTTTTATAGGTATGTCACGAATAAATGTTTTCTTATTTCTTTCCGTTCAGTGACCATAACCATCTTACTCGCTATAGACCGACCGCTTAAATGAGTCCTGCGGGGCCGAGAGAGGAGCGGGCGGCAGGCGCACTACCCCCCCGCACCTCTCTCGGTCTCCTTTGTCGTCCCACCCCGCGCTCCTGTGCCGCGCGGACTCATTTAAGGTCGGTCTATAGTCGTACCGCCAAAACTGATGTACAAGGCGATATCATTTATACAAGCATACATACATAAATCACGTCTTTAACCTTTACAGGGCCAGAGCCTAAGGTAACACGACTTAAAGGCCACGTTTAGCATGATTGTGGGCGTATTGGTGGAAAGGGGAATCAAAATAGTGATGGATTGCTAGCCGCATCGCTTATAATGTAATTCCTAAGATTGTCGCCCATTCCCTCGATGGGCTTTTACCATCTGCGCAAGAGAAGCAACTGGTACATTTTTTCTTTACTCCCAGACCAGCATAGAAGAGCACAATAAATAATAAAGAGGGATGAATATTTTGCAATCACAGATAAAAAGGTTCTGAAAAACATTCTGTGATGTTCAATCAAACTACCTAACTACATTGTAGAATAAGTTATTTTACGTCACCCCTGGCCGTAAGTGGGATATTACGCGCTTCACGGGCAGAAAATCTCACTTCCTGGCCAAGGCAAGACGTAAAACTTTATACAAACCACGGGCGGTAATTCGTACAGCCCCAGATCGCATATTTATGGCCCTCACTTTCGTTTCGTTCGGGCCACCAACACTTGCGATCTGGGACAATTACGAGTTCACCGCCCTAGGTCTGTAATGTGCTATAACAGCTGAAATTGCAGATAGGTACATGAGGTATGTCAGTCTATTTTATGTCGCCCGGGGCCGTAAGTAGCAATTCACGCGAGCGAATATTTCCACTTCCTGGAGTACCTGACCAGTAGGCTTATTACCTAACTCGCTCGCAATCGCCATCGTGTTCATTTTGACAGTTCTTGTATGAATGTGACAGCTAGCTGATTCCGACGCCTATTGTCAGCCCATGCATGAACTGTCAAAATTAACACGATGCCGATTGCGAGCGAGTTAGGTAATAAGCCTACAGGGGAAGACGTGAAATTGTGTAGACCAATCGGGCGGTGATAAAGAAAGCTCAGGTCGCATGTTTATTGCCCCCGCCTCGTGGGGCCTTGGTCAGCCGACATGAAAGTCTTTGTAAAGGCTCTGTCGTCTCAGGGGACCCAAGAGCTGGCGTGTATTTATACCAGCGGATCGCACTTGCGGTCCAAAGGGGCAATGCCGCCAGCGACATGGGAACCCTGCCGCAGCCAGTAAGGTTTTCTTTTTATGACTGTTCTTATTTGCAAATATATGTTCCACCGCTATGCTGGCGGCTTGGTCGAGTTGCCACATTGTTCCCGGGAGCTGACGGTGTCTCTAGAGTGGCGGACATAAACACCGTAAGAGGATGCGTACGGCGACCTCTTGTTCGCTTATCCTTTACCAACATCAGAAGATCTGCAGAGTTGAACGAGGGATCGTTCAACGAGGCGGGAAGATGTCTCGGCTCTGCGGAGCCTATGATGTTCCTGAAGTCAGCAAGAGTTTGTGCTAATGTGCTATTTTATCTAAGCAGGCGTTCGTACAAATAGTACAGCGCCGCCATGTCAATTGTCATTACCCTTTTATCTTTACTACTGTCATGTACTTTCGTATACAGTAAACTTATTTTTTCTAAACATCTAGGTTTTATTTAATATTTAAAGCCACGTTGTGTACGCCAATACAGATTTTTATCATTATTTTTAGCATAGATATGAAGGTTTTCAGGATTAGTGTTTGTATAATTTGTTTCAAAACATTTGCCAAATAAAGTTTTCACTTCAGTATAAGCATAAAATAATTCCTAGTACCATGATATTATCACAAACTCAGATATTTCATTTATCCCATTGCCCTCTAATTTAATTAATACAACCGCACTGTAGTGATATTGCTTAATTAATTGAACTATTTACGAGTATGTATCCTATTTATCAACAGCCATAGGGACATTAGCTGTTGTTTAACGTGGCCGTATTTCCACTGATAATTAATCCGATGTCAAAAGCAAAAACAGTAACAAAGAAGAAAATAATTCAAAAAGGAAAATGTTTAACGAAACCAATTCAACTGGTAACTTTGACCGGGGAAATGGAACACCAAGTGATGATACCGAACTTAACATTCACAATCCTTATCAAATGGCTAGCGAAGAAATATATCCAGAAGATATAGTACTACTGTTTGTGCTAGCGTTGTGGATACTAGTTGTGCTATTGTGCTATGTGACTGTAATTTTCGGGATAGTGTCATGGACAATACTTGTGAAGTGGAGACAGTTTCGTAACTACGTATTCGTGAACGTGTGTTTAGCTGGTGGCTTGACACTCACAGCTCCCCTGTTAGCTCCTTTTTCGCATTACCTTTGCGTGTATATCATGATAATGAGCCTGGTCTCTTTTGTTTTCTGGTTGTTTACCACCTCAATTACCTTCTACGTTGATGTTGTCAAAGTATTCAGCTACCAACACGAGCATATCTATTTGAAGAGCACCGTTTTCGCGTGGGGACTGCCTGCGGTGGCCGTTTTCGTGGACAGTTGGCTAGAGCATAGTATTTTGGTGTTTTTAGTGCGCGGTGCCTCTTTATTCAACATTATCTTGTACTTTCGAGTGCTGTACACTTTGATGCAAAGAGTAAAAGTGAGTGGAAGCTCTCAAATGAGCATATGGCAGAAAATCCGGGTTGCTACGTTTATTTTTTTTGTGAGCGGAGCCACCATGACTCTGCCAATATATCTGGCTACTGCAGTGAAATCATTAGTTATATCTGGGTCTCTTGTTATAATTACGTTTCTCTTGCAGCTCATGACGACCAACGTGTTGTTTCTAATGATGAAATCGCATAGGAATCTTTGGAAAGAGTATCTGAAACGGAGAGAGCTTAGAAATAAGGCTAGGACTAGTTGTGCCTCGCGGCTTCAACCACCATGCAATGAGGAAAAAATGGAATCAGGCTCGTTGCCTAAATAAATATAGCCTTAACTCAATAACTGGATTATCCAATGCAAATATTTTCAGTTGTTATCGGAGGATACATAGTTACTGTATATATATTTTTGTATAAATAGACATTATTATGATATAGAAATGTGTACTCCTGATGTTGTATTTGAATAAAATGTGCTTGTTAACACGTAAATTTGTATACGAATATGTTTAAAATTAAATTTTATTTTTGAATGAATCTGTTGTCTTTTAAAGGACATATACGAGAGATTTCTTTTGAAATAGTTTATGAATAATAATGATCTGTAAATATTACAAAAGTTAATTGAGAAAGAAGTGTACTTTATTACTATTACATACATACATACCGTCACGCCTCTTTCCCACGGGGGTAGAGACTATTTAATTTGTTCCACTTGCTACGATCCTGACATACCTACTTCTTTCACTTCATCCACATTCATCAATATCTCCATCGCCCGTCTATCCGCTCTACGTGACCAAACCAACTAAGCATACTCTTTCTATCCCAGTCACTATATCCTCTACCTTACTCTACATAATTTATTTTACTTTTTTTTCTAATTTATTAATGTTTTTAATAAGCATCGCTATTTAAAACTAGCATGTCTTTGAGTTCCATCTTCATTATCCTTATTGAACTGTCTATGCAGACTAGTTGATGCTTTACTTGTGCTCCGATATTCTAATTCTATGAAGACACAGTTTACATTGACATGGTATCAAGGTGTGAGATCAGTGAGCCGAGTGATGGTCCCGACGAGCGCGTTGATTTCATTACACCTCGCCGGTACAAGCTAGGAGTAGCAGCGGTTTGCGAGTCCCCGGTTCAATGAACTTAAGACGTTGGACCACAGACATAATATATACTATAGACTTCGCAAATGTCACGATTTCCATTTGAAACCAAGTGTGACATTTATCATCTTCAAATCAAATAAAAATCGCGTGAAATAAAAATAAGATGCAACATCCTACTATTATTATAAACCTGAAAGTTTGTGAGTATGGACGTTTGTTGCTCTTTCACGCCAGAACTGCTGGATAGATCTGAGTGAAATTTGGAACATAGATAGATTATAGTCTGGAATAACACATAGGCTACTTTTTATCCCGGAAAATTGCGTAATCCCTGCGGGATAGCGATAAACGAATTCTATGTAGACGAAGTTGCGGGCAACAGCTGGTAAGATATACTTTAGACTTCGCAAATATCACGATATTCATTTGAAACCAAGTGTGACGACATTTATTAGGTACTCAAATCAAATGAAAATCGCCTGAAATAAAAATAAGATGCATTAAATTTATGTTTTCGCATTTACTTCTGTTTAATGCTCAGTATCTCCGTGTTTGTCTTTTGTTTATTTTGCACAATAAAGAGTTTAATCAATTTTTTTTTGAGACAAGCACTATACAAAACTCAGGCACAACGTCTATTGCTGAACTCGCACAATAGACGGACTCGCTAGCGCTCGGCCTTCTAACACTACTCGACTAAAACCTGCTTTGTTCCGATCTTAGCAATAAAGTAACATTCAATAGAACGAACATCATTTGAAATGACGCCGCGGGCGCTCCCGTCGGAAAGCAGGCCTTCCATAAATGTTTTAATATAGGCCTTTGATGTCCGCTCGACTGCTTGCAATATGGTGCATCGTTCTGTATCAGCGAGCTTTCCTGGAGCAGCAGTTATGTAACAACTAGCTGTTGCCCGCGACTCCGTCCGAGTAATACATTTATCACGCGGCAGCGGGAACTGTACAATTTTCTGATATGAAAACCTATTCTGGACTTCTAATATGATGCACGCAAAATTTCATCGCAATCGGTTCTGTAGTTAAACCGTGAAAGCGGAACAAACAAACTCACTTTCAAATATTTTATTACTAGGTTGCCCGCAATTTCGTCTGAGAATTCGTTTATCGCTAATCCGCAGGAATTACGCAATTTTCCGGGATGAAAAGTAGCTTCTGTGTTATTCCAGACTATAAACTATCTATGTTCCAAATTTCGTCCAGATCTCTCCAGCCGTTCTGGCGTGAAAGAGTAACCATCCACACTTACAAACTTACGCGTTTATAATTTTAGTAGGATATCAGGCGTTACTTTGCGGAGGTCCTCATTTCATTTGCTCATTGAAACCCACTTTCGCATTTATAGTATTACTAGCTTCTACCCGCGACTTCGTCTGCGTAGAATTATACATAAAAACCTTCCTCTTGAATCACTCTATCTATTAAAAAAACCCGCATCAAAATCCGTTATGTAGTTTTGAAGATATAAGCATACATAGGGGCATAGGGACATAGGGACAGAGAAAGCGACTTTGTTTTATTCTATGTAGTGATGTCAAAATTGAGGCTGCAAAGAATATTCAAGGTGCAATATTGACCTTCTTTATAATGTAAAAAAACGATGTGCAGTACAAGTCACTTACCAATTGTCTTGAGATAGTCTTCTATGAAGAAAGCAGCGATGATGAAGGCATTCATGAGGCAGCCCAAGCGGCAGAAACGTCTACCCCGCACCGGGGGTACAGAGTACAGAGTGGAGCAGTCGTTCCTGCTTGGGCCAACCATGGTCGAGGCTGATGAGGCAGGTGTGTCCGGTTTCATTACTGGCCTTAAGCATCTTGATGGGTATCTTGCACAAAGATACAATTGCCTTGACTTCTTTGCGAAGATTTGATTTAGTTTAGTTAGTTTCAGTCACAAAATATGTCTCGAAGCGCTTGCGTTAAAATGACAATTAGGTACTATGAAAAAGTAAACAGCCATTTCTTCCACGCTGGTCTGGGAGTAAAGGAAAACCTAGAATTTACGAGCTCTTCCCGCGCAGATGGTAAAAGCCCATCGAGGGAATGGGGAATGTCTTAAACTGGGCATTGACCAACGTTACGAGGTGTAATGTAACATGTTACACAGCGAGCATTCATGCTGTCAGTACGTAGTTGCTCGCTGGTTTATCTATTAAAAAAAACCGCATCAAAATCCATTATGTAGTTTTGAAGATATAAGCATACATAGGGACATAGGGACAGAGAAAGCGACTTTATTTTATATGCGTAGAACTATGTAGTGATGATAGTGACTATGTAGTGGTTTAGTAAGAATGAACGAACGAGAATTTAGTTCAGTAATTTATTTATACAAAAAAAACTATACTTACAAGTCATAAACATAGGTTTAAGAAAAAAGCCTGAACTACCTTAATCTCTTAATCTCTTAGATCTGGAACCAACTTCCTGCTGCAGCATTCCCTGAGCGGTACAATTTAGGGATCTTTAAAAAGCGAGCCTTCCTGTTCCTCAAAGGGCCGGCAACGCACTTGTGATCCCCCGGGTCTTGCAGGTGTCCCTGGGCGACGGTGATTGCTTTCCATCAGGCGACCCGTCTGCTCGTTTGCCCCCTCTTATATAAAAAAAAAAACGAATCCTAAAACTTAATATTTAAAAATATTGGGCAGGGTGGCCATAAGGCTGGTTGCGTTTCCTCGTTAGATATAGTAGGTATAGCAATCCCTATAGGTACGTTGTCCGAGGAAAGAGCCCGCTCTATGGTCCACACACGTGATTTTCCGAATAAGGGTGCCTGTACACTGTTTGAAATAAACATTTGAACGCTAAAAAAAAAATCGTTAATTAACTAGAACTAAGCTAATTATTATTAGTTCACTTTTTAATAAATCGTTACAACACTGATACGATAACTAACCATGTAATTATAACCTATTTGACATTGTGTTTAACTGTGAGTGAACAACAAACTTTATTGGTAAATACAACATAATTAAAATATAAACTTTGGCTACCTTAAAATAACTTAGAAAAATAAAACTTATGTTAAAAATTAAAATAAATTTGGACCCTTAGGTAGGGTCCCCATCACGCAGGCAGCATTCCCGCGTTGTATCGCAATTGCGAGTCTTTGTGCGAGAAAGCTGCCCGCGCGAGGGTCGTCTGTTGCCTCCAACAACATGTACCTATTTTATTTCAATCACTGATAAAGATTAAAAGGAAATATTGTGAATATTTTATTGAATCAGGCGTTACTTTGCGGAGGTCCATTTCAATGAACAAAAAATTTTACCTTGCTACTCCGCTACTCACAAGTAGCAAAGTAAAATTTTTTGTTCATGGAAATGGAAGTCCCCGTTTTTTTCTTACTGTTCGTTCTAGAAAGAGACGGGTAGTCTATCTCGCGCGCTCTTATGCTAATCGTGCAGTAGTTAATTAATTAGTCACATTTTTACCGTTAAATCCTCGAACATGGCGACAATGTTGTGGGTCATAGTTATCTATCAAATTAAAAAAATACAGGGCGATTAGCATTCGTTAGTTAGTTATAACTTAATTTATTGTTGAATCACTGATAACATTCCATGTTTGTATTTATTTAGTCTTATTTTAACCACTGCTGAAAGTTGTCGCAGAAAAAATACTGTACTAGCAGAAGAAAATCACCGAACCAGAATCACAATTGGATCATTTAAATCTGAAAGCAGGAATCGCAAGTACCCAACATATTTGAGGACCTATCTTGCGAAAAAAGATGGAAGCAACGTCCGAAACATCAATTGATCTTGCAAATAACGCGTCCAAAATTTGCGTAGATATAGAAAATGACACAGAAGCCTACAGAGAGTGCTACTTAGAAGACAACTTATTCTATATCATCGTCTTCTACATGTGGGACGTCATGGTCATATTGTGCTTCACCACCGTCCTCTTTGGAGCTGTCTCGTGGACCTTTCTACCAAAATGGAGACAATTTAGGAACTACGTGTTCCTTAACACTTCTTTAGTCATCGGACTATTTCATGTTTTGAGAGGCGGATACTTCGAAACTGATCACAAGATTTTGGAATACATCATTGACGTTTGTGGTAATGCCTTCGCGTACTGGCTCTTGGTTGGTGCGTATTCCCTCTACATGAGCGTGGTAAAGATATTCAGCTCCCATCCAAACCATGTGTACTTGTACGCCAATATCTTTGGTTGGGGGATCCCCATGTTGGTCTGTATCAGCGGTATTCAATACGAGGTAACCGGCTACACCGATGCCGCGTCAAGTATTTTGAACATTCTGTTGTATATAAAGGTGTTGTGTGTTCTGAGGGCATCAGGAAACATCCGACGCAGTTCCACAGTCTCTAGTTGGCAGAGATTACGATTAGCTACAGCAATATTTTTGATCAGTGGAGTTACGATACTTGTACCTCTTACGATTTCCGCTAGAATGGAGGTAAAACCTGAGTTATATTTCTTGCCAGATTTATTTGTTATGATCCAACTGTGTCTGATGCATTTGGCGTTTTTGTTGTTGAAGTATCACAGGACTCTGTGGATGGAATTCATATACAAGTGTAGGAGGAATTGTTTTAAACAAGGAACGGCCGTGACAAGAAACAACGCTAATATAGGAAAAGAAGTCATGACAAGCTATGGAGATTCGCCAGAAGAGATAGTGATATAAAGGAGAATAAGATTGAATTGAGAGTAATTAAATGATCTAGAACATTATTCGTTTTCTTCTTCTTCTTTTTTTAATATGGCGCCATCGATCGACGCGATGATTTAAAGTCAAAGTAATAAATACTGTATTCAAAAAATCTTGTGACAAAAATGTCGGCAACGTTGTACGATACAACACGGCCAAAAGACCCCTCCCTGTCGGGCTCTTAGCCAACGGATAATGATATCCCTCAGAATCTGCCAGGAAATCATTAGCCGATGCCCAGGGCGCACCGGACCAAGCACTGCTCTTCCTTTCGGACGGATCCAAAAACGAACCGCAGCTCTTGACCATAGGCGGAGGTCACGCGACTCGCACGCCTATTCCCCTATTCGTTTTCTTGTTTCGGTTTAATGTTACGGTCGTGTCGGTTGACTGGAAGAACTTTTAAGCAGTAAGACATAGGTGGCCTTGTCTAATCTAGTTTCTTAGTCACAGGAGTCATAAACAACAAGTCCTAAACACCCAGTTTTGTGGAACCAATAAGACGAAGATACAATACTCGTAATGCAATACTTGTACTTGATATTTAGTAGTTTATTTATGAATTGTTTGTTGTATTTTGAGATGTACGCTCTATTGTGGCTTTCACTATATGGATATTTTAAAGTCACTCTTTGTCGGTCTCTCGCTTAATGCTCCTCTCATTTACTCAAAGGTTAACTGGTAGAGATTCCTTATAGGGATAAGTTCGCCTTTGTGCAGATATTTAAGGTCTTTTTTGTGATTTGTCTCTACTTCTCTATATTTGTACAATAAAGCAATTACTTACTTACTTACTTACTTGTATTGTAACATAATACACATATGTATGTACAGAGGCGAATTTATCCCTACAAGGAAACTCCAGTTAACCTGTGACATTTTTGAATCTTTTTGAAATCACACGCAATCTTCCGGTCATAACGTAACAATGTCTTCTGAACACATTGGACAAAAAGTCCATTTTGTACCAAGAGCCAAGGCTTAAAGAACTTTTTGTACATCAAGAGTAGATAATTATTGAACAGATAAAGCTCTCGAAGACGTCCTAACCAAACAACTACCTGCAAATAAAGACTGCAAAGTGCAAATAAAGAATTATTCAACAATTCCGCCCGCCTGGTTTTCCTGTGTGTAACGAAAAGCCAAACCCGAGACAAAAAAGTTCCAATGTGTAGCGTTCGGTATTAATTAATCCCCGAGCCTTGGGCCGATTAAAAATGTTCAGTGGTGTTGGTACTTTGTTTGCTGTGAAGGACTCAATTAAATAAGGATTATTCGGCCGTGCCTCGCGCAGGCTTAGTAGTCACTAACACTGATTATTAGGATTTTTGTAAATCTTACTAGCTTTGCTTTGTTTTTAGAAGGTCAAGCTCGAGCCCTTATACAGGATTACGCTTAAGGACGCCATTTTATGGCTAATGTTTATTTTTAACAAGAGGGGTGTTATAAGTTTGATGTCAATGTGTGTGTGTGTATAAAGGTGTTTATCCAGTGGATAAGCACCTTATGTGTGTGTGGCGGCGTAGATCTCAAGCGGATGGACCGATTCCAATGTGTTTAGTCCTTGCGGTGGTTCTTAACCATGTTTGGTAGAAAACGGTTCAGTAGTTTCTGCGTGGGGGGGGGGGGGGGGGTGGGTTATGATTTTTTAAAATTTGCGGTTATTTACTGTAAAAGAGGTTTCTGAGTTAATGTTAAATATTCCTCTAAATTTCGCGTCTAAATTATGACCCCATGTAGCAAATTGTACTGGAATTACTAACTTGAATATTTATAAATATAGACGTATATTTTGAAAGCAGTAAGTATTACCTAAGTACTTATATACATTCTTTATCTTACAAGGCGTACATCTGTTATGAAGACACGCAGCATCAATCCTACACGTGTACACCTGAAACATACGAGTGATATAGCTCTGTCTTTTTCACACCGTCTCCCTTATTGAGCGCAGTACACATATTTAAACCAGTTTGTAAAATTAACATAACAGATTTAAATGACTCACGGATAATTAGGTAGGGTAGACTGGGTACGGTTGTGCCAGGGTACGGTAGTGACAGTCGTCATAACAGCAAAACTATACGGAATATGGGAAAGGGTGCAAAGGGAGAAAGAAGCGGCATGGGTGCCTAAATGCGTGTCCCCAGATTGCGTTAGCCAGCGCGCGACGCTAACGTAATCAGGAGCCTACATTGCTTTTTAACAGTCAAAAGTATTTTTTTTTGTTTATTCTTTTTTAATATTTCCTATTATTTGTATACAGATAGATTATATCATATATTTTTTTGTTATAAGTTGAATATTAGTAGTTAATTACGAGTAATTCGTTTTTACGTAGATTACTTGGCCTAGTCATGGCGATTGTTTGTTTTCGAAAGTATGCGTTGGGTACGGTTGTGACAAATGTTGTGGGTACGGTTGTGACATATATTTTTTATGTCCGAACTATCCGATTTTTTCTAAGTATATCTATAAGCTCCCATTGAGGTGGTTTCTTCATTTCCTACCCCCTTCGCTCCTATCAACCTATATTTCTACGTAATCTTGGAATTCTTCACGTAATTTTCTCCGAGATATAGCTTACATATATTGTATTCATACTTTCCCGCTTTACAGTGTTTAAATTTAAAAGATTTTTTAAAATTTAAATGCTGTAAAGCGGGAAAGTATGAATACAATATATGTAAGCTATACCTCGGAGAAAATTACGTGAATCATTTAAATAAATGGGTCTGTCACTACTGACCCCGGCCACTGTCACAACTGTCCTTGGGATGTGGTCGGTTGTGACACTTTCTCTTTTTTTTTAAATTTGATGCTATAATTAATACAGCGTATTTAAGGACAAAAGTTTGGTATTTTTACGTAGACAAAAGTACAAATTAAGATTTAAATTACTTTTCTAGCAGCTAACTAGTAAATTAACAAAATTATTGGCGATCAAACCAAAATTGTCACAACCGTACCCAGTCTACCCTACACTTTCAAAATTTCTACTGGAATGAAAACTAGTTACCAAGATTTGAACCATACAAAGTTACTGCTTATCACGGCAAATTAAATTAAGCTCGTATGTATGTATGTATGTAAACTCTTTATTGTGCAAAATAAACACGACAAAATACAATTGACAAACACTGAGATACATGCACAAAGGCGGACTTATCCCTTTAAGGGATCTCTTCCAGTCAACCTTTGAGTGGATGAAAGGAATATTATATTAGGGATGGACGAGTGAGTTTAAAAATTGCAAACACTGAGAGCCACAATACATAACTCGCTCGTAAATGTCAAACATAAAAACCTACACTATAGTCTCCGTAATTTTAAGTAAACGTTATCGTAACAATTAAAGACACTGGTATGTTTAGTTTATAATGCCACAACATCAAAAATATTATAAATTGATTACTCTTTTCTCCGCAGTGTTGATTATAATCAATATATATTATGTACCTACTTTAAGATCGTCTTTTTATTTTACTATTTAAATAGTTTTGCTAGTTTTACAAGCACCTAATGAGGCTTGAATTGAGTACACTTGCTCCGACTTGTGAACAAAAGGGTTTAAGCTTATGCTATATTAACATTATTTTGTCTTTCTTCTTTTGTCATTTGTTATATTTACTTATTTATAAATGTACTAAGATCACATCTTTTGGAGCAATTTAATTAGACTTTAAAGCTACGACATTCACATAGTATGTATGTATGTATGTAAACTCTTTATTGTGCAAAATAAACAAGACAAATACAATTGACAAACACTGAGACATAGTTTACACAAATCACGTCTTTATCCCTTACTGGGTAGACAGAGCCTAAGATAACAAGACCTAAAGGCCACGTTTAGCATGATAGTGGGCGTATGGATGGAAAAAGGGAATCACATAGTTTACTTTAGTTTAATTATGGATTCAGTGACATCTGTTACTACTGCAAAAATCTGTGTACTCTGCCGCTCATTCTCGAGTCTCTTCATTGCTACAAGTGCCGCATCGGATATCAAGGAACTGTTTACCCGGGGTAATGTTGCCTTTACCTTCGATATGAGGATTCCAGGTAATGAAATAATGTAACTTTCCGTAAGGAGCACACAGGTAAATGAGGGTGGAGTTTGTTCAGGAGAGGCTGACATCTTGTTTTTACTCTTGTCAGAATTATGCTTCTTCTGGCCCTTTTTCTGTCCGTATTAGAAAGTGCTGACAAGTAAAGTAAGTAGTTATTTCAAGTAAAGCCGTGATTTAATGCCGTGTGAAAAAAAAGAAACGAACGTGGCACTTTTTCGAAAAATTTTGGACTTAATTTGCAAACTTTTGCTTAATTTACTCGCTAATCCTGCCGCTAAGTAGCAGTGCTTGCTACTTGCTGTGTTCCGGTGTGGAGAGTACGACAGCCGGGGAAATTACGGGCACAAAAGGCATTTCATCTTAGTCCTCTAGGTTGGCAACGCATCTGCAATCCCTTCGGGGTTGCGGGTGTCTATGTCAGTGGTGATCACTTACCATCAGGTGACCCACTTGCTCGTTTGCCTACCTATTCATATAAAAAAAAAAGTCAAGAATTAGATTTTAATAAATTTATGAGTAAAAGCCACGCAGTGTAAACTGAAAACCATTACTGATTTCATGTTTATCTCAAGTTACATAATTACAATGGAAAACGTTACTCAAAGGAATCATAATTTGGCAGTATCGTGCTGGAATGCAATTTTTAGAGTGATTACAGTCACGTGAAAGACTAATACATAAAACATTTCGCCGAGTTGACGGTTAATTTATCTTCAAGCAAGACGTCATATCGACTAAAATAAACTGTTAGTTTTGTCTTTGTTAGCGTTATTTTTTCCTGTGTGTTTATTTTCTATTCACAGTATGTGTATTCACAGTATCTCATCATTTTGGACTTAATAATAGTTTTATTATTTGTTCCTTTAGTTTCTTTCCCTGTTATTTATTGTAATGCATTTCTTATTGCAGTGAAGTAGCAGTAAGTGCAGTGGGTTTGTGAAAAAACAAAAGCAGATACCCAATAACAGCAACTAGCTTATGGAGACAAAAATATACCCATCATTCTTAATGTGTGCGAGACTACCTTTTACATATAAGCAAACATAAAGTATGGAACTAATAATAATATGTCAACGATCGTAATCTCCAGGTAAATTTTTGGTAATTTTCTACGCAATTGAAATCAGTAATCCCTCTTTATGACATCCTTTAGCATGAGTAAATAGAGGGCAAGGGAGGCTTTGGGCAAACAAACGGCCAAAATAGAGTAAGCGGTATTTTACTCGGAATATTCGAATACTCCGTCACACAGAGGAAATATAAGACATAGGTATTCATATTCAATCATACTGAACGTGGTCTTTGGGTCGTCTTGCCTTGGGCTCTGTCTACTCCGTTCCGTAAGGGATAAAGACGTGGTTTATATGTATGTATGTATTTATATTCCATTGGGTAACGATTTTCATGCCAGTTATAGAATGTTAACATTAAATTAAACTAACGAGATCCAGATTTTTGTAGGCTTGGTCGGTAGACATCGGTCAATAAATAATATTAGGTAGTAAAACGAAATTAAATTGAATATAGAATTAGAGGTAAATCTCCACGAGACAAATAATCGGAGGCCACGTCAAAGCCAATCCAGTAATTGAAGCTAGCACGACTTCATTTACTTACTAATTTCATTTGAAATATTATAAAAACTTAAAACCGAAGACCGCTTCAGCATTTAGCCATTAGCTTCGCGTGATACAACGATTTCTACTCAACTAGGAAACCAGACCATACTCCAACGCCACTATGTAAATGCAATGGATGACTAAGCAAACCGAGCCGGTTAGATACCCCCCTCCCCTCTACAATCCCAGTGTTGCCAACTACCTATAGATGAACCATGATAGCCGAACAGCTTATTTTATAGAATCCATTGGACTAGAACCTAGTATTTAGAAAATTATTTTATAGTTGCTACTGCTTAGCTAATGAGTCGTCTTGACTGATAATGTGCTTTGTTTAAAAATGCGTTTTAAAGTATGTGATTTATAGCTTGATCACTTTAATCCGGATAGCTAGGTAATTTGAATTTGCCAATGATTTACAGGGGGATCGTAAAGCGCATTAAACTCTATGTCCTGTGTGTAACGAAAATCAACGCATACTGAGATCAATTACTTTGACACTTACGACACACCACAATACACGCGCTCGCAGAGTAGCTAAATCGTTACTGGTTTTGGTTCATGGGCATAATTCGTTACACACAGGATATGGCAGCTCACCTTGTGGTCTTACCCTAATGTTGTACCTTCAAGAAATAGCTATTTTAAACATAAACAGGAATCTATCTGAGTCGTTTTAAAAAAAATGTACCTACATAGTTAAGGGCTTAATCACAACAAAAATTAATTGATTCTTTTGTTTTACAACCGCTTCACCTTTATTTACAACTTACAACTAGCTGTTGCCCGCAACTTCGTCTGCATAGAATTCGTTTATCGCTATCCCGCAGGAATTACGCAATTACGCAGGATAAAAAGTGGCCTATGTGTTATTCCAGACTATAATCTATCTATGTTCCAAATTTCATCCAGATCTGTCCACCCATTCTGGCGTGAAAGAGTAACAAACATCCAAACATACTCACAAACTTTCACATTTATAATATTAGTAGGATAAAGGTGAAAAAGTCGTAACACAAAGGAATCAATTAACTTTTGTTTTAATTAAGGCCCTTAACTATGTACATGTGTTTTGAAAACGAAGCATCTGTCTATGTCATCTAATACCTTTAAACGAGCAATTCTCTGAATCTCGGGAACGGCTCCATGTTCATGAAATATATTTGGTACGCAGGGGGATTTGGGGGCGACAAATCTATCTAGCTAGGTTTCATTTCTAGAGAACGTACCAAAAACTGCTGGTAACACATCTCCCATCCTTTGGAGTTGCGGGATCCAAGGGTGGTGCTCACTTACTCAGGTGGCTCGTTGCTACTTCGCAACCTAATTTTTATACCGCTCCTTAACTACTTCATAAATTCATCCCCGCCTACCTCATCTCCCCCTTTCCTCACCAAACCAAGCGGGTGGGAGGGCCTTGTGCAAGGTCCATCCGGATCGCTACCACCATCTTACTCGCTAATCCTGCCGCTAAAGTGCTTGCACTGCTGTGTTCCGGTGTGGAGAGTAACAGCCGGGGAAATTACGGGCACAATAGGCATTTCATCTTAGTCCTCTAGGTTGGCAACGCATCTGCAATTCCTCCGGGGTTGCGGGTGTCTGTGGGCAGTGGTGATCACTTACCATCAGGTGACCCACTTGCTCGTTTGCCTTCTCATATAAAAAAAAAAACTTTTTGTTACTTGAAACTTGAAGTAATGTAGACACGGCAATAAAATAAAAAAGGAATATTAAGTACACAGAATGTTACCTTGCCTTGTGTGGGACGCCTTGCGACGCGTTGGACGGATGACCTTAGGACAGCTGGCAGTGGCTGGATGAGGGAAGCCCAGGATCGCGAAAGTTGGCGCAATAATGAAGGAGGCCTACGTCCAGCGGTGGACGGACAATGGCTGTTTTTTTTTTTTTTTTTTTTTTTTATTATATTAATAGGAAGGCAAACGAGCAAGTGGGTCACCTGATGGTAAGTGATCACCACTGCCCATAGACACCCGCAACCCCGGAGGGATTGCAGATGCGTTGCCAACCTAGAGGACTAAGATGAAATGCCTCTTGTAGATAGATAGATAGGATGTTACCTTGAAAAGCCGCCTCGAACAACACGGGCTCTTGCGTGGGCAAAGCGCCGGCCGCCGCGAGCAGTGCCAGCAGCGCGAGCGGCCACCGCCTCATCTCGCTACATGCCATCACCGCCCATCGCCTTCGACACTGGAACAAGGAGGCTCGATTAAAAAAAAGGCAAAGGGACGCCCCGCCACCATGACATGCGGCCAGCGGATCGTCTGCCTACACACACACACCCCCTTATTCATAAACGCTCTATAGGCTTCTGCTAACATAGCAATCGTTTGTCCTTATCTGTGAAAGGTAAATGTCAAAGTGACAGATAAGGACAAACGATTGCTAAGTTAACAGTGGCTAACAGAGCGTTTATGAATAAGGGGGTCTTTTATAGGAAAGTAAGAAGAACGATTATGAATGATACGAACTTCAAATTTATAATTTCGGAGTAGACGCGGCTTAGTGTAAGCTGTATGTCAACACTTTGCATGAAGGCTTATAATTTAACCTACACACTTTAATGTCAATGGTTGTTTATCTAAGCCAGAGCACAGCAGCGCAAGCACTGCAGCTTGGCGGTAGGATGTGCAAGTGAAATGATGGTAGCAATCCCGGTGGACCATGCACAAAGTCCCTATGACCCTCAAAAACAATGCACTTGATAGCATTAACAGAAATGCTGAAAGATAAAGTTCGGATGAAAATGAGTAGGTAAATCTTTTTTTTATAATCAAAGCGTCAAAGGAAAAGGATAATCAGAACCCAGGCTCCACTAATAGGACATCCTGTTCACTCATTACCGTGATGAATCTAGAATTTTCCCTTTATCTCTGATTCACTGAATTTTATCATTAAACTTTTCCATTCCGTTTCGAAGTGTGACAAGAGCAAGGAGCCGGCAGAATTTTTACTCTGAAAATGGCATCAAAAGAATTTTATTGTAATTTAATAGAATTATTTGCGAGAAGCTTTTATATTGTTATTATTATGTAGGTATTCCATGTTGTGGCTTCCATAATACGTACTTACAGCAACTTAATTGCGTCTATGCATAAGTACAAAATAAACAGAAACAAGTGCTGCCTTTCAACGTTGACATAATAGGGTCACTAATTGGAACAGATTTATTTATTTTCGTACTTCTTTTACGTGCATCGAAGAGTTTACTCAGGAACTTACTTACCAAGGTGTGTAAATAAAAACATCTGTCCCTTATACACGCCTAATTGCTAGAAAAAGATAGTAAACTAAAACGAAATCTAGTCGTATACTGAGCCCATACCAATGGTCCAACCAGATAAACCAAATACTTATCGCGCCCGGCTACATGGAGAGTCAATTTATTTTCGTCTGAAGTTTAAATTGATTGTTAAAGAAAATCCAATCTTTCTTGCACTAAAAGCAACATTGAAATTGAGAAAAATACGGCCTTGAATAGCCAAGGTCGGTCGGGTTCGTCCGATTTAGGTACAGCATAAATATAAATCTCTGAGTTTTAAAGTCCTCCCTTTTCCTTGCTAAAACGGAATCATGGATGGAAATATTCTTTTTGATGCTGGCTAACTGAATCACAAAAAAACACTCGTCAACTTTCTACCTACTCTGGTAGCTTTTTTCTGCGAAATTTAAATACGAAATCTGTTTGCTTTTGAAATCCTTCTCCTACAAGTCAAATATTTACTGTAATGCTCTTAAATCGTACGGCAAACGAAAGAAACCTTTTTGCTTTTATACTAGTCGCAAGGTTTATTTTCTTAACCTTTTCGAGTTTTTCCGATACAGGGTCACAAAGAACGCTATAACACGCAGGCACGGTTCGCCCGACCCTTTACTTAAATCGTCTGGCTCGACTATACTTACTTTTTATTTCGTATAGCAATGGTTCGATCGTACGTGACGACTTGCGTTTGATGTGTCAACGGGGCCTAATAGCATCTACAAGAAGATTTTACGGCTAGATTCCCTACCCTGCGAAGAAATATGAGGGTGAGTGATACAATGAAAGTTTGAGTAGTGCTGACTTTAGTGGAACTTGTGTTGACAACGTTTATCGCGTAGATTGAAACGTAGAGTGGTATTTTTTCTACCTTAGATAACTTTTTTCTAAAAGTGAAGTAGCTCAAATTCAAATTCAAAGTTTCTGTGCTTAGTTCAAAAAGGCAGTGTAAATCGGACTTGAATAAAATCGGACTTGGATAAAATCGGACTTGGTTTGGCTGCATGAGGGTAGTTTCCTTTGTCTTTTCTATCAAGGAACCCTAAAAAATGTTGCGTGACTGACAGTGACAGTGACACTTAAACTTGCTAAGTTTTACAGGCTCTGTAAAAACACTAAAGGTTCATTTAATTGTACTTAAACATTTAATAAAAAATGACCTGATCATTAACATCCTCTTAAGTTTGCTGTGCAAAAAACCAACTACACGTTCGATAACTCTCCATAACAACAAATATCGTATTCGAACATGGCATACGTCGCCGTGATTTTTCTGTGTATAGCGGCGATGTGTCTTGATTTTGTGCAGCTTTTGAACAACGGACTGGCCCTGACGCCTCCCATGGGATGGATGTCTTGGGGATACTACATGTGCGGCGTGGACTGCGAAACAAAACCCGAGAAGTGTCTCAAGTAAGTACCAACCGGCGTTATTGTTTACAAACAAATTGGTTACGTGTACGTTAATACAATGGACTGAATTTGCAAAAGTTTTAATATTCATAGATTAATAGAACATAGCAATTTTCTAAATTTTTCCCTTGTTTTATATAGTATTAAGATAAATAAATTAGGAAAAAATTATGCCGTACATTTTAATGCAGACCATTTTTTTCATACATTTCGTTCTATGGGTTCGTTCCTTGAGTGTTTTTTCCCTACAAACCTTTGGACCAACGAAAATGTACGGCATGTAAAAAAATATTATCTGTGCATAAAATACTTCCAAAATAAATTAATTTTATGTTGTGTCAAATCACCCCCCGGACCACGGAAAGAGAGGGGGTTGCAACCCTCGACTTTGTCCCCTTGTCGCACAATTTTTGTACGGCGTTGCGGAATAATGGATTAGAAGCTGTATTGAAACAGTATGAAACTGATGCCGTACAGAATCAAATGACCAAATTTACCCTGGAAATTGTCAGAAAATCAAAAGAAAATATCGACTTTGTGGCTCACCATTTTTTTACGGCACTGCGCGCTTTCTTATTATTTTTCATGGATCTATCGATGGTAAAAATGCCGTACATAATCATATGACCAAAATGTACTCACTCTACCTGCACTTTTGAATTCTCACCAGCACCCAGTTGGACAGCTTACAAGTGACGGCATAGTGTTGAATCTTATTATTTTATGCTCTTATATCGTCCTATATACGTCACCTGGTGGTTCATATGACCCACATTTTTTGTACGTGGGCCTGTAGTCTATTAGTCTAGTCATAAGGATTTCAGAAATAAGTTTTTATTGTTTCTAATGCGCTAATAATATAATAATAATGCTAATAATGCTAATAATAATAATAATAATTTTTTCTAAACAACTTTTAATCAAGCAAAGCAATTTGTCTGATAAACATTACTTAAAATCAAGATGAATTGGATATTATTTTTGAACAGGTTGAGGCATGTTTCCTGTAAATATCCATTTTACTTGCTTATCATTGAATACAATCAAATTATCAAAGACATGTCTACAGCATGCTGGTTTTAATGGAATATTGTACTGTAATCAGCATCAATTAAATTTCATTAGGCCTTGCCCCTTATTTCTCTTTAAAAAAATTTACTAGTAAAACTAGTAATTTGAATTTTGTTTTAAAATGCAGTAATGTCATAATTTTGTCGTTTTTTGTTGCCAAATGTGGGCTTTAGGTGTTGTTACCATAAGCTCTGTTTACTCTGTAAGGGATAAAGATGTGATTTTAGTATAATTTCTAAATGTCTGTGAAAATTAGAACACATAGAAAAATCCGAAAAGTAAAGCTATGGCCGGGAATCGAACCCGGATCCTCGTCATTCCGTGACGCGTGCTATACCACTACACCACCCATAGCAGGTACACATTTACATTTAGGTAGACATTTAGAAATTAAATTTCTAACGGTAAAACCGTAAAAGTAAAACATAAAATTCAAGAAATAAAAATTTCTTGATTCATTTGATAGTACTTATGATTTTAGTATGTTTATTCGGGCATAAACGGTATTATAGGAAATAGAGGCAATACAGAACAAATATTTAGTTAAGAAAAATATACAGCGTTTGTGTATTTATGATTGCGTCTCACGGTAATTTCATGGTGACACTGTAAATGTAGTTGACATTTTCCAAGGTCTCCCAGATTTTACCATGTATATATATGTATCTTTGTCTACTTCTTCTTCCATTGGCACTACAATCCTTTATGGTTCCTGGCCTCCTCCACAATCTACCTCCAAATCTTAGTCTACATAATTTGTTTATCCTTTACCAGTGAACAGCTAATCCTGTCCGTGGCTGACAAATTCTACCGTGAAGGCTACCAGGAAGCAGGCTTTGAGTACATCGTCATTGATGACTGCTGGTCGGAGAGGTACCGGGGCAAAGACGGGCGGCTGAAGCCTGATCGCAAAAGGTTTCCGAGAGGCATGAAGTTCCTTGCTGATTATGTGAGTGCATTGTACTGTGTGGCACAAAAAGCATCACACCAAAAACATTTCACGTAAAATAGCGGCCAAGACTCACAGGCCCATACGCTTTTGCTGTAAAAAGTTGTGAGATTCAAGGAAAAGCCAAACCCCTTAACCCTGGCTTTACTAACCCTACATCAGGGTTTCAACGATAGGCTTTATTTTTCGATGATCAGTACTTTTGTGGAAAATATACCTTAAATTTGTTACAAACAGTTTAAATTACAGTGAATTATGCATGCAAACGAGTACACGGTGACAACTTTCATTTTGGCATGACGTATGAGCCATATTTGTATTAGTTTAAAATTCTAATCTATTATTATATAATAATAATAATAAATAATATAGCCTTCTTATTCCGAATTCGCTACAATTTCAGTATGTTGTTGTTTTTTTTTTATTTTTAAACTAGCTGACCCGGCGAACTTTGTTCCGCCTTAAATTTGAAAAATTCCAGTGGTTTGGGCTGTGCTATCCCGCGGGAACTATGCAATTTTTCGGGATAAAAACTATCCTATGTCCTTTCCCGGGACTCAAACTATCTATACCAAATTTCAACTAAATCGGCCCAGCGGTTTAAGCGTGAAAAGGTAACATACAGACAGACAGACAGAGTTACTTTCGCATTTATAATATTAGTAAGGATTGTCGCGTAATTCGGCGTGCCTCATGGCATAGGCCTCTTCCGTATATTGGAGGGTTTGGGCTATAGTTCCCACGCGCGCCCAGTGCGGATTGGGAACTTAACATACACCATTGAATTTCTTCGCAGATGTGTGCAGGTTGCCTCACGATGTTTTCCTTCACCGAAAAGCTCATGGCAAATTTCAAATGTAATTTTCGCACATAAATTCCGAAAAACTCAGAGGTGCGCGCCCAGGATTTGAACGCACGACGCTCTGCTTGAAAGGCCACAGGTCAAACCACTAGGCTACCACGGCTTTTTTTGGGGGCTATATAATGTTTTTTTTTTAAGATCCACGCCCGCGGCCTGAAGTTCGGCATGTACACCAACATAGCCAAAGACACGTGCATGCGGTACCCGGGGTCGAGGGGGCACTTCTACACGGACGCCAAGTCGTTCGCCGAGTGGGGCGTCGACTACCTGAAGGTCGACGGGTGCTTCGTCGAGCACGAGTACCTTGACACCGGTAAGAGAAGAGAGGCAGGAGAGAGAGGGAGAGAGAGGGAGGGAAAGAGAGAGAGATATTTTTATTACTGCATAGCATAAAACAAAGTCGCTTTCCGCTGGCTGTCCCTATGTATGCTTAAATCGTTAAAACCATCCAACGGATTTTGATGTGGTTTTTTTAATAGATAAAGTGATTCAAGAGGAATACATACATACATACACATATCACGTCTTTATCGCTTACGGGGTAGACAGAGCCTGAGGTAACAAGACCTAGAGGCCACGTTTAGCATGATTGGAGGCGTATAGGTGGAAAGGGGAATCAAAATAGTGATGGGTTGCTAGCCGCATCGCCTGCATCGTGATTCCTAAGACTTTGGCCTATTCCCTCGATGAGCTTTCATATTAGCGCGGGAAGAGAAGCAACTGGTAAATTCTATATGTCTTGTTACCTCAGGCTCTGTCTACCCCGTAAGTGATATCGACGAGATTTGTGTATATGTATATTTATTTGCAAAGAATAACTAGATAACAATGTCATTGGGTGGCACAGAGACAATAGGTTGCTTATTTTGCTATCGATACTATTGTCTATGCTCGAACTATCGATAAGGTGGAGTTAGACCAAACGAGCAAATGCTTATTCTATCCCCACTGCCAAATTTATTGTGTCCAGCAAAAATAACTGGTCGCTTTTCATACAAATTTGTACACAATAAATAGAATGCAATGAGTTTAGTCTAACCCCACCTTTAGACTATCGAAACACTATCGAGCGAACACAAGCGCAACACAACTGCCAAGGAAACAGACATGCGTACGCGCAGGCGTAGTTTAGACCGGACTCACTTTGCTGTTCGCAGAACTGTTTGACCTTTTGTTAGGTCTGAGTTTTCTCTATTTATTTCTTTCCAGCTTACATTAAACTGGGCCACCATCTCAACAGGACAGGGCGGCCGATGGTTTTTTCATGCAGTTGGCCTTACTACAAAAAGTTCATTCATAAAACTAATGTAAGTGACTTTGAACTGAATATAAACGCTTCCAACCGCCGCCATAGCAACTAAATTGCCTGTCACTGTTAATTAATACTATTATATTAATACATAACACACACACACAATCACGTCTATATCCCTTACCGGGTAGACAGAGCCTGAGGTAACAAAACCTAAAGGCCACGTTTGGCATGATTGTACCTAGGAGTGCGAGTCCGGTTACCTCCACGTGTGGTCAAGAGCTGCGGTTCCTTTTTGGATCCGTCCGGGGGGAAGAGCAGTGCTTGATCCGGTGCACCCTGGGCTCGGCTAATGATTTCCTGGCAGTTTCTGAGGGATATCATTGACCGTTGGCTAAGAGCCCGACAGGGGGGGAGGGGGGTCTTTGACCATTACCGTACAACGTTGCCGACATTTTGTCACAAGATTTTTTAATCATATTTTTGTTACTTTGACATTGGCGAAGTTGTCGTCGCTATAACGACTTGAAACGCCACAAACAAGAAGAAGAAGATTGTACCTCTACCTATTTCAAAAAATTTACAGCCTGACTACGAACAAGTCGCCCACTACTGCAACTTGTGGCGCAACTATCATGATGTGGTGACAAATTGGCCCGCTATCGTGGCCATAATGGAGTACTTCAAGGCGGAAAACAAAGAGATCAGCCATTTTCACAAACCGGGGCAATGGAATGACCCAGATATGGTATGTATCTTCTACATAGTATAGAACAAAGTAGCTTTCCCCTGTCTGTCCGTCCCTATGCATGCTCAGATCTTTTAAACTACGCAACTACTTTTAAACTACTCAGCATACTGATGAGAACTCGATGAGTTCCATGAACGGGTAAATAGCAGTGGCGTGGCGTCCATAGAACTTGATTCCCACCGGCTTGCCTATTTTAAGGCAGTTGGGCACTTTTATTACGCAGAATTAGAGGAAAAGGATAATTAAATGCCCTTCGGCTTGCCTTCTGATATACTTGACGCCACGCCACTGGTAGATGAATATATATAGATTATATAGAGTGGTTTAGGTTAGGTATATAATTTGTCAAGGTTTTTTGTAAATTGGTCGAATATGAAGATAATTTATTACATACATACATATCACAACTTTATCTCTTACGGGATAGATCGAGCCTAAGGTAGCAAGACCTAAATGCCACGTTTAGCATGATTGTGGACGTATAGCTGGAAAGGGGAATCAAAATAGTTATGGGTTACTAGCCGCATCGCCTATAACATGATCCGTAAGACCCATTACCTAGATGGGCTTTACCATTTGCGCGGGAAGTGATGCAACTGGTATAATCTATGTTCTTTGCTCCCAGACCAGCATGGAAGGACTTTGTAATATAGAGATAGATGAGAAACAAAACTTTGGTGTCAGCAAACGTCATTACGTCTCAAATGTACGTCCATCATCGCAGTATCTCCTATAACATGATTTCTAAGATTTCGCTCGACACACTACCTACACTATACACACACCACGCACGCATACTCACGCTGCCATCGCTTTTCATATTTCAAGTAGCCGTGTACACACAGCAAAGCTATTCGGTAAGCAGGATAGATACGGCGCGAGCGTGCGTTAGGTGCTTACCTGATTATATTGCCGTGTGTACGTTCACAGTAATCTGAGCGAGTATAAGAGGCGCGTAGATGTGACAACCCACTCGCTGCGGGATCCGCAGAGGCGCCGTGCAGTAAAACGGCGACTTGCGAAGTCGGGCAAGGTGACCCGCGTGATGGGCCCGGCAGTTTATAACCAGCTGCCTGATACGATCATTTCGGCCTCGTCGTTAAAATGTTTTAAAATTAAACTCAGGAATTGGCTTCTCGAGCACACATTCTATACATTCGACGAACTCTTTTCCTGGCAGTCAAATAATAATAATAATAATAATATATTTATTTCAGATAATTTTACAATCATCTATATTTTGGTTAGTAGGTACAATTAGTGCTTAACTACTATGTTAGTAATTACTTAAAATTAGTGACACCTATAGCAATTTTCACCATATGCCTTAGGAGAGAGCTGTCATAACGGCTCCCGAGCGTCCTCAGGATGCCGTTGCTGCTCCCGCGCACACGATGGAGAAGCGAGGCGGCTTTCTTCCGCATGATAGCGTGGAAGCCATCCGTGCGCTCGGCAGCAAACATTCCAGACGCGCTGCAGTGGCGCGGTAGCCCCAACAGCATCCTGAAGGCATTGTTATACTGCCTACAGCCTACAAAGCCTACAGCTTTATGATTTTAAAAAAATGATTTATTATTTTATTGGTGCTCCAGTTTATTAAAATTGTAAATTAAAAATTACATGTAATTACTATAAGTATTACGAATAAACGAGTATGAGTATGAGTATAGGCTCTGTGTATTTTTTTTTTTACAGTTGATTTTAGGCACAAACTCCCTCACAGAGAGCCAGAGCCGCGTGCAAATGGCTGTATACGCGATGTGGTCGGCGCCCCTGCTGCTCAGTTGCGACATGATGAAAATAAAGCCCTTTGAGAAGAGGCTGCTGCAGAATTTGGACCTCATCGCTATTGGACAAGACGCCTTGGGGATCATGGCCACGCCTTATACGGTATGTTCAGGAAAACCTACGTACAGTCTAAAGAAAAACAATAATTATAAACAACTAGCTTTTGCCCGCGACTTCGTACGCGCAGATTACGTTAGTGACGACATACCCCATACATCCACTCATGTCTCCAAGTACAAGGTTTTGATTTCCTATTCCGTGGGAAATTCGGAATAACCCTTCTTAGAGCACCTACGTGATCCTCTCGGAATATTATCTGCTAATTATAGTCTTAATTATTTACCTCGTATTTTTATCCCGTGGGAAATTTGAAAAAATCCTTTGTAGTGCATTGTTATACTAATCAAGGAATATTATGTAGGTGTCAAATGTTATGTAGCTTTATTGGTACAACATTTCGCGATTTTCCAATTCCGCAGGAAATTCGGGATAAAAAGTATCCTAATATATATACAGATATAATTTCCAGCCAAATCGGTTCAGCCGTTCTTGAGTTATAAATAGTGTAACTAACACGACTTTCTTTTATATAGATATTATATATATAGATTAGGTACAATTAAATTAATCCTCCGCAACGGATCGTCACTGTTTACAAACAATAAAATAATAATCAAGAAATCATTAATACAATAGTAAATATTTCCTTGCTACTCCGCTACTCACGTGCACGACAGCAAAGCCTGTGCGAAATGTATTTGCTTTTACATGCAAGCTTACCACTTTACAAAAACAATATATTTCGCACAGGCTTGGCTGTCTTACACGTGAGTAGTTTAGTAGCAGGGTTTATTTTTTATTGTTCATTCACTTAAGCGATATTTTCATTTGAAAATTTTCAGTTAGAGGAATCCCTGACGCTTTGGGTGAAGCGCCGTCTACCGGCGAAAGGCAACAAGTATCATACCTTCTCTTTCGCACTCGTGAACGTGGGCCAAGAGGAGGTGGTCGCCTCTTTCACTCCCTCCGAATTCGGGGCCGATTCCACAGACATGTACACTGTTATGGTGAGTTCTTATCTTAGACTAGCGACCCGCCCCGGCTTCGCACGGTATATTATGCATGTATTATACATATAAACCTTCCTCTTGAATCACTCTAGCTATTAAAAAAAACCGCATCAAAATCCGTTGTGTGGTTTTGAAGATATAAGCATACAAAGGGACATAGGACATAGGGACACAGGGACAGAGTAAGCGACTTTATTTTATACTAGCTTCTGCCCGCGACTTCGTCTGCGTAGAATTATACATAAAAACCTTCCTTTTGAATCACTCTATCTATTAAAAAAAACCGCATCAAAATCCGTTGTGTAGTTTTGAAGATATAAGCATACATAGGGACATAGGGGCAGAGAAAGCGACTTTATTTTATACTATGTAGTGAAGTGACTATGTAGTGATTAGCTTTAAACATCATCATCATCACCTTGAAGACATTCCACTGTTGAACAAAGGCCTCCCCCTTAGCACACCATAATGAACGACAACTCGCCACCTGCATCCACCGGTTTTTTTTTTTTTTTCAATAAGAGGGGGAAAACGAGCAGACGGGTCACCTGATGGAAAGCAATCACCGTCGCCCAGGGACACCTGCAAGACCTGGGGAATCACAAGTGCGTTGCTGGCCCTTTGAGGAACAGGAAGGCTCGCTTTTTAAAGATCCTTAAATTGTACCGCTCAGGGAATGTTGCAGCAGGAAGTTGGTTCCAGATGTTCGTACGAACCCGCAACTTTCACGATGTCGGTCCACCTAGTGGGAGGCCTGCCAACACTGCGTCACAGTATATATATAAGCTAAAGCAGTAAGGAACCTACGAACTAATCGGTTGAAACGAAACACGCACACAGGCGCGCGCTTTACACGGCCCCTAAGCGAACCTCGTCCACTCCGCTCAGGCTCAGGTCCGCTTAGGGGCCGTGTAAAGCGCGCGCCTGTGTGCGTGTTTCGTTTCAACCGATTAGTTCGTAGGTTCCTTACTGCTTTAGCTTATATATATACTGTGACTGCGTCTTCCGGTTCGTGGTCGGCACTCTAGAACTTTCCCCCAACGGTTGTCTGTTCTAAGAGCGATGTAGTCTGCTTGCCACTTCAACGTACGTCTTCGAGCTATGTCGGTGACTCTAGTTCTTCGGCGAGGTCTCCGTATTCCGGATTCTGTCGCGTAAAGACATTCTGAGCATAGCTCTTTCCATAGCCACTCTGAGCCTGTCCGAAAGGCCAGCAGTCAAGGACCACGTGTCAGAGCCATAAGTCATGACTGGCAAGGTCCGGAATAGCCTCCCCCCCCCCCCCCCCCCATCTCATTCCGTTGGGTGTCGTAGGAGAAGGGAAATCTAGAAGACGGGTAGCAGCCTCTTCTGCGTACATTACCAAGCGTGGGGATTAAGGCAAGCCCCCCTCCCCTCATAATGACTTTTTTATTATTAGTTTTTAAATACAGATTGTGCTTTTCAGGACGTATTTTCTGGTTTATACCTGAAAAATATAACAAGGAAGGCAGTTTTGGATGTTACTATACCACCAGAAGGTTAGTTTTTTTTAACTATGCTATGAATGAAATTGTGTGTTGTGGACCAATATTTATATGAGGCGATAATTTAGAGAATTGGCATTGTTCATTTTTTTTAAGCTGTGCTTTTAACACCTTTATTTGATAAAATGGACTATTTCAAGCAACTAATTTGAATATTATGCTTTTACGTAGCTTTGTTAATAAATAATAAATATTTTTCGCTGTTTGATAATTCGTGAATTTAGACAGAATCCCAATCGCCTTCGTTCGGCTGGCTATAAAAAAAAACGGCTTTGTCTATGGTTTTGTAGATTTGACAGTGACACGTGACAGTTGCCGTAGCGAAACTTTTTTTTTTTCATTTTTGTGGCAAACATTCGATGCTGGATTCTGTCTAAAAACCCGGTCGTTCGGTCAAACAAAGGTTCAAAGTACTTTTACAAAAATATCTGCAATCATAAAGTATTTTTAAAATCGGACAAGATAAATCGGATAATTGATGGTTTTCCTCGAAATGGTTTTCGAATTGGAGCATACTAAAAAAAATGAACAATGCCAATTCAGAGAAATATGTTACTGAATCAGGCAAGTCAGTACCTATTAAATATTGCCAACAAGCCCGCAACTTTAGGAATGTCGCGCCACGCACACACACACACACACACACGCACACACACACACACACACACACACACACACACACACACACACACACACGCACACACACACACACACACACGCGCACACGCACGCACGCACCCACACATTATAGTGAGCTTCGCAGATGAAGAAATGTGTTGAGGTTACCTCGCAAAGTTTTCTTTTACTTACTGACATAATCATCATTGTTTCACAGTAATTTCGCAAACTAATTCCGACAAACTCAGAGGTGCAAGCTCGAATTCGAATATTAATTGAACCATTTGTTTCAGATGTGGTTTTGTATACGCTATACCCCTTATGAAGGAAAAAGTGATCTTCAAAATAATACTTACCACTTGATTTTCCCAATCTCGTTATTAAGGTATGATCTCCAGGCGTTTCGCTTAAATAGTTCCTATGGTTGCCTGGCATAGATCGCTTTTTATAACTTACTTGAAGGCGCTGATTTTTTAATGGTCTTTTATGATGTGCTGTAGATTATTTATTATTATTTTATTTTTCTGTGCTGTTGTTTTTGTTATTTTTAATTTAGGAGACGATGAATGAGATTACTAATTAGTATTATTTATGTTATATGATGTTATGTATTTGAAGGCATTTTTATTGACTGTCGCTGTTAAAAGTCATTGGATAAGCATTGTCATCTCTTTATCATAGATAAATAAAGTTATTTACGACGATAAGGTTCTATGGTGCACCAAGAATCTGATTGGTTGAATATACCTAATAACAGATATCATACTGATCCCCATAGGTCTTCACAGGGTACTTAGGTGTATAAGGCTTTCTCAGATTTTATCCTTGTCTCGCGAAAATTAGACGAAACGACATTTGACCAATCTATATTAGGATTAAGAGTTTTATGCGCGACCCGTACCGCCATGTTGGGAATAATTATATTATTTATTTGAATCTCTGTTATAAAAACGTTCTGTACTTAAATTATGCTCAAATTGTTTTGTTATAAGCATTAGGGTATTATTAAATTATTTATCTACCTGGAGTCCGATTTTTCTTACAAAATTGATTCTTTGATAATCATAACATTTGTCAGAAGGAAGAGCATCAATCCTTCATCAGATTCGAAAACTACATACCTACATACATACAAACATAAATCACGTCTTTATTCTAAGATGGTCTGGGAGGAAAGAATAAAACATAGAATTTACCAGTTGCTTCTTTTCCCGTGCAGATGGTAAAAGCCCATCGAGGAAATGGGCGAAAGTGTTGGGAATCATGTCATAGGACCTATACGCCCTTAATCATGCTAAACGTGGCCTTAAGGTTTTCTTACCTTAGGCTCTGTCTACCCCGTAATGATATTATGTATGTATTTGTTTACAAAAACTTTAAAATAGATCTGAATTGTCTATACATACAAATATGCCAGCCCTCCTTTAGGGTTCTGCCTCAGTAAAAAAAGTTAGGTTATAATTTCTACAACAAACGTTAACAAACAAACTTCTGCATAGTTCTTCAACAAACTTCACGCAATTCGGCTTTCCAAGATGGCGGATAGCAGCTACTAATTGTGCTATTCTTTGGGCCGGCGTTTAATTACCGCGTTTATTATGCGGAAAACTTTATGCGATACTTTACGGAAGGGTACCGCGATTTACAGCACGTTCAAAGTGTTGAAACACGAGACATTTATTAATTCTCTACATAGACTAATTCTCCCATTCACTAAGTCTTGATTGTGTAATAGAACACCCCTTCATGCACACCTACACGTTACACGATAATACACTTGAAATAGTATTTCATCCATTCTCGTATCATATTGGGTAATTAATATAACTTTGAAGTAATGTAGTCGATGAAAATTAGGCTTTATCATACTTTTTTTTTATATAAGAGGGGGAAAACGAGCAGACGGGTCACCTGATGGAACGTTATCACCATCGCCCAGTAGTGGAGGCAAAATACGTGAAATTTCCCTTAAGTCAGGAAATAATTCTAAGAACTGATAAAAACAATTGTTTTTGATTTGTATGGGTTAGAAATGGAATTTAATACATCACTTGATATATTCACCCCCCCGGAAAGGGGTGGAATTGGTTGAAAATGGTGTAATAGTAATAACTAAGAAGAAAAAATAGGTGTAGTCTGTGCAATTTGCCATACGTTTTATTACATCTTAATCTATATTTGCACCCGTTATTTAGCTCAATTCAAGCTACGGAACATACAAAAAAAAAATCATATAACTAAAAATATACTTTTTGGCATTGCGGCCCCGGGAAAAATACAGAACGCGGTGCAAATTGAGGAAATGATGAGAATATATATCAAAACACAATACCAAATTTGCACCAGGGTGCGGCACCCGGAAAGTAGTTTTCTATGTTTTACTGTCTTTGTACTTCGGGGGAAATTTTAGAATTAATAAAAATCGTCACAATCGTCTTAACTTGGTTTGATTTACATTCGCACCCCATAAAAAATTGACATTTCTACACGGAACATGCGGTTCTGTAATACTACCCGCTACCTAGCGTTCGCTGCTATTCCTTGCGTTTAGATAGAACTATGTTTACCAAACTTCCGGTTAAAATTTTCTTTTTTTTATTGAGTGCGAATGTAGTATCTTTTAAATATGTGTTATTTATAAATTTTCACGACTATCTTAATTTCCCCCGAAGTACAATCTACAAAAGAGTGAAAAAAAACATGTTCCATACTTTGCACGGGGGTGCAAAGTTACCTGGGTGTTTATAATACTTTGAAAAGCTTAATCTAAGTTTGCACCAACCGTCTGAATTATCCTCGAGCCGCAATCAGAAAAAAATATTTTACCAAGATTCTATACATCGTACACCTTTTTAATTAACATACATTATGTACCAAAGGGGACCCTTCACGTGGCTAAACTTGCGCCTAATACCTTTTATCATACTCCAAAATAACGGCATTTGAAGTTTATACCTAATATTTTAAAGTGTTCCGTACATGATAGAAAGGTGCAAACCGAAGGAAACCATCTAGTCGTGCCCTCTAACGATTCCACAAAAAAACACGACTACACGAATTACTTCCATACTTTTCGGTAATTCGACTATACTACAGGGACACCTGCAAGACTTGGGGAATCATAGGTGCGTTGCCGGCCCTTTCAAGAACAGGAAGGCTCGCTTTTTAATGATCCCTCAATTGTACCGCTCAGGGAATGTTGCAGCAGGAAGTTGGTTCCAGATCTTTGTTGTACGATGAATATTTTCACGCATGCCTCACATTTTTACAGTCGGCCGAGAAATAAATCATAAAAACTAGTCGATACCCGTAAAAGAGTATCATGTATGACTGTCACACAGCGTACTGACTACAGATTTGAAATTAGGCAGACATATTCCTTGAGGATCAAAGACATTCTACGGAAAGATTATTTAAAATTCCCACGGGGGCAAAAGCTAGTATTTTTTCTATTATTCTATACGTAGTAGGTACCTAGTAACAGACATGAGTATCGTTAAACTAATAATTCAATAGTTTATTTTGCAAATTGGCCGCCAAGGGCTCTTTTACTTATATGTCTTTTTTGCCATCATTGCCAAGGAGAATCCGCCGCAAGAAACGTGGCAGAAACTATTATTTTCAGAATAAAATAAATTTACAACAATACTTAAATTCTACTTAACTTATAATACATTTATAAAAGGGATGCATAAGATCCCCAAGTTAAGTAGGTAGGTACCTTAAATGATATATGTATAGTCTATATAGTAGAGATGTATAAAGTCTCTACTGGTCTAATACAATCATACATAAACCACGTCTTTTCATCTCTTACGGGGTAGAAAGTATTTAAGATAACAAGACCTAAACTAAAGGCCACGTTTACCATGATTGTGGGCGTATTGGTGGCAAAGGAAAACTAATAAGACCCTATTTCACGTCGAGAGTTCAAAAAGCGGTCGCGGCGAAAGCTGTATCTGTCCCCTAATTCTATCCTACCAAAAGTGACAGATGTGTCATGAAATAAAAACATCCCCGATATAACGATCCATCATGTTTGATTTATCGAACATTGGAACTGCTACCGAACATGTTTGAGGACGTAATGGTCGGATATTACCTTTAATTAACGGAGGGTATCTGGTTTATTTATTTTAGTTATTACACGGTATTGGTATTGTCGTTTGTACTGTATTTATTTCAGAACAAGGAAGGTAAAAGTGGGTAGTCTGATGGGAAATGCTAAGTGAGATTTCGCGTCTAGAGCAGGGATGGCGAACCAATGGCACGCGTGCCACTGTTGGCACGCTTCAAAATAATTTGGGCACGCCAATAATAAAAAAGTTTTATTTTTGTCCATTAAATCATCAACTTAAGATTCTTTTATTATGAAATAGGGCGGAAAACGGGCAATGTGGTCATATGATGGTAAAATAACAACACACTCTTTAGACAACACGGTCTTTGATGACAGGTCAGAGCCAAATCCTACTAATATTATAAATGTGAAAGTTTGTGAGTATGTTTGGATGTTTGTTACTCTTTCACGCCAGAACGGCTGGACAGATCCGGATGAAATTTGGAACATAGATAGATTATAGTCGGGAATAACACATAGGCTACTTTTTATCCCGGAAAATTGCGTAATTCCCGCGGGATAGCGATAAACGAATTCTATGCAGATGAAGTTGCGGGCAACAGCTAGTATTACTTTATTTGTGAAAAAATGGCACGTCCACCAAAAAAGGTTCGCCACCCCTGGTCTAGAGGATTGTAGTTGCGTTACCAGCCTAGAGTGCTAAGAATGCCTCATGCGCCTACGGCTCTTCAAAGCTAGATTGTTTAGGCTGTAAGGTGTGCGCAGACATAGCAACTTACTAACTAGCTGTTTAGTGTTTATATTTAATTTAATGAGCAGACATATCCAAGTTGCCAGTTTTAATGATCAACAATAGAGCTGCTGCAATCTATGACAAAGTTTCGAATCGGCACACCCGGAAGAGGCCACATTAGAGAAATTTCACTCCAGGCCGATGTTGTCTGAAGACCGAAGACCAAAGGAAAAGTAGGTAGTTGTTTTTATGCATTAAGAAACTTCAACGGCGCGATGTAGACTATTGTGACGTCACAGGCGCTAACTACTCGTGCGTCGTAGCAGTTTATGTAGTCGTGGTCTAGATGGCGCTAGGGTCGCTACACACCTTTGTCCCGACTTCGGGACTCCAGGATAGCATCATCATAACGTAATCATCATGATCAGTACTCATGAGTGTTCTTTAAATGTACCTTACTCGCTATTTGTTTATTTTTATGGAAAGTTACTTTTGTTCCGTTTCCGTTATTTATTTTTGTCCCTTAATGCCAAATTAAAGAACAATAAATAAGTGTAAATTGATTACAATAATGAATTTTACCGCACAAATAATGTGTAAAATTTTAGTTAGTTAAAGAATAGCCTACCTTTATAAAGTCGACCATTCCAAATTCACCTTCATCTCCAAGCACTGAAGTCTAAAACTATTTTCATCCTCGGTATAAATAAAGCACTCCACACGCTTAATTGAATGGCGGGTGGACCGGACGCGTCGTGAATAGCCCTTCATAAAACCTGGTAATTAGTGCTTCGGGCGTGTACGCAGCGACTTTTAATTTTATTCTATGCTCATTAACATTTTGTAAAGCTGGGTACTCATCTACGAGCTGTACCTAACCGTAACTATTTCACGTTAAAGTAACCACCGACCCTATTAAAACATTACCTTTGTTATTAAAACATTATATTTGGCACTGGCCACAAATAAAGTCAATTGCACGCAGCGCTTAAAAGAAAACAAAAACAAAAGACAGTCGTGACATTGCTCTGGCCAGCGCTGCGTGTTGAATTTTTACTGAAATTTAAATTGTTTTATTTATTAGTTTCTACAGTCTACAGCGGCGTTCTTTGATATTGTGACGAATTACGCGTCATTTGACAAAATCATCCAAGCCATTCACGCTGAAGAAGGGAACATAAAACTTGACATGCATGACGGTAAAAAACAGCTCTCCTTTCGGATTCCGCCGTAGTCGGATAAAAGTTGCTGAATATCAAGTAGATAAAGAAGTCATTGACTTTAGTTTAATAGCTTTGGAAGGCTGGAAACCTAGGGTAGCATTATGTTTTAATATTTAACTAGGAATAGCATCGCGTGCTGTTGCCTAATTGGTCTAGTCTAGACTTAAAACTGTTTAAAGCTAGGTTTTTATGCTCATAATCAATACATAATATCTAGTTTTTATAAACGACTAGCTAATGCCCGCGGCTTCGCCCCCGTCACACATAGGTTCGAAAGTGGTATCAATCTGTTTATACCTTCTAAACTACAACTGTAACCAAATTTTCCATACTGCTCTGGGAGCAAAGAAATAACAGAATGTACCAGTTGCTTCTCTGCCCGCGCAGATGGTAAAAGCCCATCGTGGGATTGGGCGAAAATCTTAGGAATCATGTTATAGGCGATGCCGCTAGCAACCCAACACTATTATGATTCCCCTTTCCACCTATATGCCCACAATTATGCTAACCGTGGCCTTTAGGTCTTGTTACTATAGGCTCTGTCTACCCCGTAAGGGATAAAGACGTGATATGTGTATGTATGTATGTATGTAACCAATTTTTTAACTAGTTCATGAGATTTTTTTTTTTTTTTTTTATATGAATAGGAAGGCAAACGAGCAAGTGGGTCACCTGATGGTAAGTGATCACCACTGCCCATAGACACCCGCAACCCCGGAGGGATTGCAGATGCGTTGCCAACCTAGAGGACTAAGATGCAATGCCTCTTGTGCCCGTAATTTCCCCGGCTGAAGATTAATGTGAGAGTAATGTTGTCTTCTTAATGCTACTCGTATTTCAAATTCATTACAATTTTTCACAACTTTGGAGTGATATTTTTCACTAATCCAATTTTCAAGAACACCTCCAAAACACATAAAACTAGTAGTTTATACCTCTTGTCATAGAGAACCCCGCGGAATAGTAAATTCCAAACTTTATAGAGGGAAGCCGGGGCACGTAGCATTGGTGATTTTCAACATTTTCCCGATTGCCTTTCGCAATCTGTTGAGCGGCGAAAAGGTGAAGTTTCAGGGGGGGGGGGGGGGGGGGGTTACACAGTATTGGCTTTGGGCGCAAGACAGTTATTTTGTTTATACAAGGGTGTAGGGTCTCATACAGAAATTGGTAATAACCGTGGTCAATCTTGCACCTAAATGAAACTTTAAGCCATTCAATTATTTAAGGGTTTTAGCAGAATAATGAACAAAAAATATTTCTGCTACTCCGCTACTCATGTGCAAGATGACCAAGCCTATGTTGTTTCGATCCCTCTACACGCGTCAGTGTCTGTGTGGTGTAAGGGATTAAGTTTGTGGGATTTATGTGTTTTATGTGTCGGTAGTGGAGGGATTGCATGAAAAACATATATATTTCGCACAGGCATGGTTATCTTGCACGTGAGTAGCGGAGTAGCAAGGTAAATATTTTTTGTACATTAAAATAGACCTACGCAAAGTAACGCCTGATTCAATAGGTTTTAGCAGAGTTTATTTCCATATAAAAGCCACGGTTTCTCGGTTCTTTTCATTTTATCTTTTTACCCTATGCTTCTATATTATTTTAACTCTTGATAATTGATTTCTTCAAAACACTAATTACTAGAAGTGTTCAAAATCGATCCTTTCCGACCGCAAAGTAACTATAAATGCCGTCGACCCATTTATAAAGAAAGAAAGAAAGAAGACATTTAAGCCTTTTTGCAAGACACACAAATATAAAAGAATATACACTATTTTATAGAAAAGAAAAAGAGAGAGAGAGAGAGAGAGAGAAACATTTATTTACACACATTCGATACACGTAGAATGAAACACAGACATAAAAAATAGATCATCAGCGTTGTGTGTGTCTTCGCTAAAGTGAAACGGTCGCTGGCTCAGCATTACGCTGAGGTGTTAGACTGCAGCACTGATTTTCAGCCAGAACCGTCTGTGACGCACGAAACGATACACAGATAAAATATACTGCGTATAATCCATAAACTTTTACGTAAATAAAGTAATAAATAGATAGAACCCGACTCATGTGTAACTAAAAAAAATACATAAATTAATTAAGTAGTATACAATAAACAAAAAATAAAAAGGAGGGAAAACCAAATTGTTCAAAAACAACATTTCAATCACAGTTCGCGTGCAGTTTAACCGCCTGCAATATAACTGCAACATAAATTAGATTAACTAGATAACTGGCTTTAGGGCCTTTAGAGACCGACTGCAACGTAACTGCCGTCTGCCAATATACTTTCTGTCGCCGGTACAAATGCACGCTAACTGCGATTGAAATGGGCAGACGACCGTCGCAGTTACTCTGCAGTTAGAATGCAGTGCGTCTGTGAAGCCCCTAAAACCTCAGTCCTCCAGTCAGATACTGAGGATCTCCTTGCAGGCACTTACTAATGGTAAAGTGTAGCCACACACACACACGCACACATGCACGCACACACTTTCTAATTATTCTTGTGTTTTAATTACTTCACTTGGCACTCGCGATACAGACCCTGAATCTAGTGCGAAGGCCGCTGTTTCATTTACCGCATAAAATGTCATCTACCTATCTCTATGCTAATCCTGCCGCTAAGTAGCAGTGCTTGCACTGCTGTGTTCCGGTGTGGAGAGTAAGACAGCCTGGGAAATTACGGGCACAAGAGGCATTTCATCTTAGTCCTCTATAGGTTGGCAACGCATCTGCAATCCCTCCGAGGTTGCGGGTGTCTATGGGCAGTGGTGATCACTTACCATCAGGTGACCCACTTGCTCGTTTCCCTTCCTATTCATATTTAAAAAAAAAATGTAACAATGTGTTCTTGTTATGCACTTTGTAACTTCTGTGGTGAAAAAAAATTTTTTTCTTATTCTTATTCAGTTAAGCCACACTCCGTATAAATTTGTAACCTTCGAGTCTGCCTTTGTACTTATAGGGGTAGGATAGGATCCGAGCGGAAGGGCCGGTGTCAATGCGGTTTTATTAATCGAAATGCGAAAGTTTAGGGCTGTTTTAAGCCACGTTTGAAATTAAATCTATCGGACCGCTGTCAGGATTTAGACATTATAATTCTGTGTTGAAATGAAGTCTCACGGCCATCTTTTTGACCTCAAAAAAAACATCATTCTTTTTTAATTGTTAAATAAATGAAGATAGTTATTTAAAAACTGACTAATACTAAAACTACTGCTAATTATAAAACTTTAAGTAAATATGTCGTCAAAATATTCCGCCACAGGTAGCCGTTGCCTCTCTGAACTATTCCTAGCCTTTGAGAGAGGTATGCGCCAGTTTGTATTTTTAGGCCGCATCGAAAACCGCTGATTTAATTAAAGATGACACATAACACACACAAATCATCTCTATGTCCCTTGTGGGCTAGACAGAGCCTAAGGTAACAAGACCTAAAGGCCACGTTTAGCATGATTGTGGGCGTATCTGTAAGTGGAAAGGGTAATCAAAGCTTGTAAGTAGCAACTAATGATGGAGAGTTTCAGAAATATACACGATACATCAAAATATGAAGAATAACGAGATTGCAAACTTACAAGCAGAAGGATTGTACCATACAATACGCAAATTGCAAAACCAAATTTCATTCGCGATCAAAAGCCTGCTAATAGCAGTCCCATCTACATCTAAACCTACTTTAAAACGTTCTTTCTTACCTGTCGTTACCAGGCGTTTTTCCACAGCCATTTAGATACATTAGCTACTAAAACTCTCCAGGAAGATACCTAGTCAAAGAAACTTACGGACTAAAAACCTCGTAACGAGACGACTCGAACTCGACTCGAGCATCCTTCACCGACGAACGCAAGCGACTACTTTTAAACTACTACCCTGTTTGCTAGATTTAAGGTTGAATGTTCTGCGGATGAAGTCTGGGTTTTAACAGGATTTTCTGGAATGGCGAGGCGTAAGTGGTTTTATTCAGATAGATGTGGGGATGTTGGGAAGGTTCCTCTACGTATAAGAGCCATAGACGGATGGCTTGTCGATTGTACTGGACATTTCTACTTTTAAGTGCATGTAGGGGTGCGAGTCGGGTTACCTCCGCGTGTGGTCAAGAGCTGCGGTTCGTTTTTGGATCCGTCCGAGGGGAGGAGCAGTGCTTGGTCCGGTGCACCCTGGGCATCGGTTAATGATTTTCTGGCAGATTCTGAGGGATATCATTATCCGTTAGCTAAGAGCCCGACAGGGGGGGAGAGCTCTTATGACCGTGTTCTACCGTATAACTTTGCCGATATTTTTGTCACAAGATTTTTGAATACTGTATTTATTACTTTGACATTAGCGAAATCATCGCATCGATCGATGGGGTCGTAATAAAAAAGAAGAAGAAGAAGTGGACGTAAGAAACTAAGGATAACAAATAGGTAAGTACTTGCCTGTTTAATGCAGTAAACACGATATTGAGTTGTCCTGTATCAGACGAAGCAATACCTATGATATACAGTACCTGGCCATACAGATTGCACTTCGGTCTTTGGAAAGAGACAATTGGCGTCATGTAAGTTAGAGTGAGACTTGTACCTACCCGTGCCGGGTAATGTATTCGCCTTATACTTCGGAATTCGATTTTCGAAGCTCGTTTCCTGCTATCCCGCTCACATTAATAGTCATTAGTTGGAGCGAGAGGGACGGTACGATCTTCTAAAATGGAATTTTGATGTAGCTCCCCAAGTTCGTAAATACTCTTTTGTCGGAGAATATGGCATAAGTCTGGGAAGTGTGAATTGACCAATGAAGCTCGTATAGTCACAAATTCTCGAAAAAAATATGCATAGAGCAAAAAGGTGTATTTTACATTTTAAGAATGTATAATTTTGTGTTTTTCTTACCCAGAATCGCGGTCATATAGGATGAGCCTAGCCTGTAAAATCACTGAAACTGTTTTTGCGTAAATCTAATCATTTTTCCAATAAATTTGTTTTATTTTAACAAAAAAGTGTCCTAATCTTACTAAAACGAGTTTTATGACTTTTATACTCTACTCGCGGGTGGTAGGGCCTTGTGCAAGGTCCGTCCGGATCGCTACCACCATCTTACTCGCTAATCCTGCCGCTAAGTAGCAGTGCTTGCACTGCTGTGTTCCGGTGTGGAGAGTAAGACAGCCGGGGAAGTTACGGGCACAAGAGGCATTGCATCTTAGTCCTCTAGGTTGGCAACGCATCTGCAATCCCTCCGGGGTTGCGGGTGTCTATGGGCAGTGGTGATCACCACTTGCTCGTTTGCCTTCCTATTCATATAAAAAAAAAACTAAGTATCGTCACAAGTCAACTAAAACCTGTAAGGGAAATTGACTCACTTGGCCGTTCCCAGAAAACTATCTTTACTTTAAATTGGACCTGAGATCTTACCGATATTATTTCAGCTATCTAAACCTTTGCATACATTCAATGCCAACATACTTATGTACAGTTTAAACTCAAACCGCAGCTATGTCACTAATTCACATAGGTATTCAGATTTCGCCGCGAATCCGAACCATCTTGGGCCATGGGTACTCAGACGCCAAGCCACCACAGATGGAATTGTGGACAATACATACATACATACATACACATATCACGTCTTCATCCCTTACAGGGTAGACAGAGCCTGAGGCAACAAGTACCTACAGGCCACATTTAGCAAGATTGTGGGCAATACAAATTTGAAACCCGTTACCTTCAGTAAAACGGGATGAGAAGGGATAGCGCGGATAGAACTAATATTTTGTGTTTTCAGTTGCTACTTAATTTCTGGTTCAGCTTGCTCTTAAGCTATTGCAAAAGTAGCTTAAGAATATTTTAAACTAGCTTCATCCCGCGACTTCGTCTGCGTAGAATTATACATAAAAACCTTCCTCTTGAATCACTCTATCTATTAAAAAAACCGCATCAAAATCCGTTGCGTAGTTTTGAAGATGTAAGCATACATAGGGATATAGGGACTGAGAAAGCGACTTTGTTTTATACTATGTAGTGAAGTGACGTATTATGTTTCCTTTTTGCTGGTAATTAGTTATGGTACCTAATTATTTTATTTATTCCCTTCTGACCCCACTACGGGGTGAGCTGGGAGTTGCCAATATTTTAGTGTTTATTGTTTAAACTACGAAACTAAACGACAGAAAATAATTATTAAACTAAAATTCATTCCACCGGATCATTTTTTGTGTACAAAAATCAACTTGCCACGTTTGAAAATATTTTTTATCCAGGTTTGAACTTCAATAACGTGTCCCTACTCATCCCGTTATCGGTACCCGATATTTATCCGTGAATAAAATTGTCACACTCTTTTAAAGTGGAGTCCTTTGTACAGTCGAATAATTGTTTCGTCTAACGCAATGTTTGATCGAATTCCCAATAACTCTTATTTATTTCTTCCATGCTGGTCTGGGAGCAAAGGAAAAACATAGAATGTACCAGTTGCTTCTCTTCCCGTGCAGATGGTAAAAGCCCATCGAGGAAATAGGCGGAAATCATAGGAATCATGTTATAGGCGATGCGGCTAGCAACCCATCACTATTTTGATTCCATTTTCCATCTATACGCCCTCAATCTTGCTAAATGTGGCCTATAGGTACCTGTTACCTTAGGCTCTGTCTACCTCGTAAGGGATAAAGACGTGATATATGTACCTATGTATGTAACTCTTATTTAAAAGATAATAATTTATTTTATCAGTCTATTTATGACCATAATTATTTTTAATTTAGAATGAAGTGTCCATTACTAGTGCTTGTCAGCTTAGTGTCCAACACTGGTACCATCACCCCGCAAGCAGAAATTCTACCATTCCTACCACACGAATTAGCCCAGCCCAAACCTCACCGTGCCTTATACCCACTGCGAACCAACTTGCCCCAGCTCTATTACCTCGGCTCATAACTTTGATTGAAAATCCATAACCGTACGTCGAGCAGGTTGAACTGTTTCTGAAACACCCTTTGTTATAATCATGACCTAAGTATGGCAATATTCTAACACCGTTGAGTTGAATGAGAAGTTATATAAACTAGTTCTTGGCCGTAACTAAAGAGAAATTGTGAATAGAGTTACCCATGCGTTGATTTTGATATATTTCGGATGTTTTCTATCAAATACTCGTCAAAATCGTCGGTTATTGTTAATGTTATATGCGGGACTAAATTACTAGTAAGAGCTTAATTATCCACCAAACTATATTTATTTAACGTAAAGAACAAGAAGAGTGCGGGTGTGAAAGAGAAAGAGGATATAGTGACTACGATAGAAAAAAGTATGCTTAATTGGTTTGGTCACGTAGAGCGGCTGGATGAAAGTAGACTAACTAAACAGATCTATATGGGGAGTGTGAATGGGTGCGTTGGGAGGGGAAGGCCTAGACGGAAGTTCCGAGACCGAATGGGAGACGTTTTGGAAAAAGGCCAGGTCAGGTCAGGAGTACCCGAAACCGACGAGCATGTATGAAGATATTGATGAATGTGGATGAAGCGAAAGAAGTATGTCAGGATCGTAGCAAGTGGAACAAATTAGTCTCTGCCTACCCCTGTGGGAAAGAGGCGTGATGGTATGTATGTATGTATGTATGTAAAGTATAAGTACATATTTACATATCGAAATCGTACCGCAGACTGAATTACGTTCCATTCCTTAATTATTTTACTCCTTCATGGAAAACTATTTAGGTTTTATAACACTGCGTGTAGATAACTTAAATAATATCTTTGTCAATAAATTAGTATTGAAACGGAATTTAATTTTAATTAAATACATACGAAAATCACGTCTTTATTCCTTACGGGGTAGACAGAGCCTAAGGTAACCAAACCTATAGGCAACGTTTAGCATGACGAATTTTAATTAAAAATAAATAATTACCAACTTTAAACGGCAATGCACGTCGGTCTTAAACTTCGCTAAGTATTCGTAAATGCGTAAGAAAGAGAGAATAATGTATTACCACGCAAGAAAGAGATGCAGTGACGGCAAAAACCCTATTCCACTCCACGCAAAAGAATAAATTGGACTTTATTATGTCATCGCTACGACTCATATCCCACTGTAGCTTATCCTAACCGCTTTATAGCTTAGCCTAGACTAAATGGAGTTTTACGTTCTAAGAATAAAGGGTGTTCTTTATTTGCGCCGCGTTATTCTTAGGATAAAGGATGTTCTTATTTTGCGCCGTTTCACAAAGTCACCGCACGTACTAGGTGTCCAAGACTGGTTAACATGAGATGAGCATTATTAGATGATAGGATTACGCCGCGGCTTTGTCTGCAGCGTGATATGTTTGCGGAAAAACTTGTCTAGCCTAGTGTTAACTTAAACTAACGTGAGATATCAATTGGTAAGTATATACGAATAACGCAATATTCTGGGATGAAAAGTAACCTATGTGATCTTCTGGACCATAATCTATGCCTGATCTGTTTGACTGTTTTCGCGTGAAAGATTTTGATCGTCTATCTATTACTTTATACATCTCTACTATAGATTAATATAATTTAAGGATCGGGGACCTTACACATGCCTTGTATAAATGTATTTAAATTCAGTAGAATTTAAGTAACTTACTGTATTTTATTTTGAAAAAATGACTCCGCCAAATTTCTTGCGGCGCATTCTTCTTGGCAATCATGGTCTTTCCGAAATCGCTGGTAGTTTCAAAAAGACGTAAAAGAGCCCTTGGCGGCCAATTTGCAAAAATAAATTTTCATTTTCACTACTGCTGAACATAGGCCTCCTCTCGGAATAAGAGGGCTTGGGTTATTTACACACACCAAAGAATTGCTTTGCAAGTGTCGGCCATTCTATGCTTTAAGATGTAGTTTTTGTTTTTTAGGGCTCCGTAACCAAAGGGTAAAAACGTAATCTATTACTAAAACTTCGCTGACCGTCTGTCACCAGAACCTCATGAACCGTTATAGCTAGACAGTTGAAATTTTAACAGAGACGTATTTCTGTTACCGCTATAACAAAAAATACTATAAAAGAAGAAAATATTTTGTATAATGTTATAATATAATTAACCAATATAAAATGATCTCACACAGCCTACATTTTGCTTATTAGGTAGGGCTCTACTAACACTGGAATTTATATTCACTTGCCCAATTTGTACTGAACCCTCGATGCGCGAGGCCGACTCGCACTTGGCCGGTTTTTTTGCCTTAGCCTGAGAGAAATCTTCACGACACACCACTGGTTTAATAACCTCGTCGGTAGGGATTGCTCCCGGGAATTACCGGTACTGAAATTCCCGGGAATTTCATAGTACCGGGAATCAAAACTCATTTCCCGGTATTACAAAAATAATTTTAGTATTTTTAACTTTTCAAGCTGTAAATGCTGCTTTAGTCGCCAGTGATTTGAAACAACGTTTTATTTAAGGTTGCTCTTCCATACAAACCTTCCGTGCAGCTGCATTTCGTCCACAGGCTTAATTTCAATGCGGTTTTTTGAGGATAGTTAGCTATGGATATATTGTCTGCGCAAATTTATCATATCATACCTAAATATTGCAGTATGATGCAGTAAATTTCGATGCATTTTGCAATTGTGTGAGCTAGTGTCAAATAAAACATGTTGTAAAAACCAATCGGCTATTTCGAGCAGTCACGTGACTCTGTGGCTCTGTGGTCGTGACTCAAAGAATTAAACAGAAAAAACCACCCACGTGAATGTGACCAGTGGCGTCGGCGTCAGAAATATGACAACTGGCAACCCCACATTGTCATGTGTTCGAGTAGACCGCGGGGAAGCGACAGCCCATATTGCCGGGAGATGCGTGAAGGGTGGCGGTGATGTATGACCGTGTAATATACTGCCCTGCGCAGTGGGACAGCTCCAGTAGGCTTGGAGGTTTAAGTTGCATCTCGAGAAAGTTAATTAACTATGTGAATAAATGTGGTCGCAGTTGCTCGAAATTATAATTCTACTAATATGTACTATGTAGCACGGCAACCCCGTTTCAATGACGACACCGGAGCGAGCGAATCCCACGCCGCCGTATTAACGCGACCAATCACGGCTCAGGAAAGCGCCCAGCGCGTGGACGCACCTATAATACGATCCCGCCGGTCCCGCGCAGTCCGACCTACGCCGCGATACGAGCTCTAAGCAAGCTCACAGATATTTTGTTCCAATTGTTGTTAAAATTCTTATAAGTGTCTAGTAAGACTGTTAATAATCGTAATTAAACTGTTTTCTTAACGTACGTCTTGCATTTTTACTCAAAGTCACCACAGGCCTTCGCGCACGAACGGGAAACCTCTATAGCAAGCTAGCCGGTGCTACAAAATGGCTGCCCAAGTGTGAGGCATAAAAACTGTGAAAAAGTGACTTTGTTTCATTGTGTTGTGACTTGTCGGACTCATAATCATGCCGCCGCGAAAGAATCGTGCAAAGGGGAATCGTGAGATGTCGCAGGAGCGCGATGCTCATGCTGACGAAGCTTCGTTCTCGAGAGAGGACATCGCCACGCTGGTCGAATCGCTGCAACGGTCGCAGACCGACGCCTTCAAGGAGCTACTTGAAAGCGTTATGACCAGACAAGCTACGTCCACATCTACGCCGTTTCCATCTGAGGGAGGAAATTTTTCTCGCTGTAAAGCTCGATTTGCCGGCACGCCCGAAGAATCCATTGAAGGTTTTATTGACGCCATAGAGGCATACAAAGACTGTTCCAGTATTACTGATGAGAACGCCATAAGAGGTTTATCGATGTTACTAACCCATTCCGCTGCAGATTGGTGGCAAGGTATAAAATCTGAAACCAATTCATGGGCCGACGTAATAAATAACCTACGATATACCTACGGTGACAGTCGTGCGCCGCCGCGTATTTACCGCGATTTATTCGCCACGCCTCAAGGTGAAGAAAACACACATGTTTATGTTGCTAAATGTCGAGCCTTGCTGTCGAAATTGCCGTCAAACGACTTGTCGGAGAAGGTACAGTTAGACATGGTGTACGGTTTGTTGCACAAACGTATTCGGAAGCGAGTAAAACGCGATGAATGCACAACACTTAGAATACTACTGCAGAAAGCACGTAGTATCGAGGACTCGCTTAAAGAAAGCACAGAAATGCCTTCAAAAGGCGCCGCCGACATGAAAAGCGCGAAACATGTTGCGCCGACTCATCCCGCCGCGACGAGGCCGCCGCGCGCCGCCTCGGGCGCTCCGCCGCCCCGCGAGCCGCGCGCGCCGCCGCCGCCGAAGCGATCAGCTGACGATAACAATACGAACAACAGTGCGAGTGCCGCGAAATCCCAAAGTGATAAATCGTATTCGTATAGTAAGAAGTGCGCGTATTGTAAGCGTTTCGGTCACGTAAAAGACGAGTGCCGTAAATTGTCTTCTAAAGACTCTAGTACATCTAATGACAATAATAATACTAATACGTTTGATGTTAATGTATTACATTGTTATGGTTGCGGTCAAAAAGGAGTGTTACGTCCAAATTGCGATAAATGCAACGCTGCTTTCTGTTCGGTCAGCTGCAGTCAGGATTCGTTCGCTCCGGGGTCGATGACCTCTGGTAAGCCGTGTTCCCCGGTGAGTAATTCTATTAATTCAGTACTTAACTGTCAAAATGAAACATTTCTAGACGATGCTTTGTCTCTCATTGATTTTCGGTATGCGCTTCCTGTAAATTTTTTTGGTGACGGTTTTACGACAACGTCGGCGACGTCCCGCGTCGCCGGCGCCGCCTGCGACGACCCGTATGTCGTTCACAATCCGGTCATACAGTTTGCAAAGCCTTCTGCTACCGTTAATTGTTCTTTAAATGTGTCTAAAACAGTGGATACATTATTTTGCACTGAGTTTGTTAGCAACAGTATAGATACAGACAGTAGAGTAACCATGCTGCCAGAACAGGTCATTGACACTGATCCTTGTATGACACCTGATGTTCATCTTCATAATACTGCAAACAGTACCATAACTAGGTGTCACAGTATAAATAAAAACAGTACCACACCTGCGTGTCATAGTATGAATAAAAACAGTAACTTAACCGTGCCTTGTGAGGAAATTATTTTTTCATCGGTGGATTTTTTAGGATCTGGCCAGGAAGTCAAGAGCCCATTACATGGAACAATAAACCATGAAAATTCACCCAATTTCCCCACAGACTACATCAGCTGTTTAGAGGCTACTGTCGAAGAGTATGCCTTGGAACCAGACATTTCCACCAAACATCAGCGTCCTATTTTAGGAATTGAAATTCTCAACATGCGTGGAAGAGCATTGATTGATACAGCTGCTAAGAAGAGCATTGCTGGACAAAAGCTCTATTCATTGTTAATACAGCACAATCAACAATTTAATGAGCATCAAATGAGGATTAAATTAGCTGATGGTTCCTGTAAAGTTGGAAAGGTTCTTACAATCACCTTAGATGTCAAGGTTGATCAGAAAATTATACCTACAGAGTTTTTGATTTTACCCGAAGCCGAAGATAATGAAACTTTATTGGGCATAGATTTTTTGAAAGCATCCCGACTCAGTTTGGACTTTGCAACTTCAACATGGTGCTTTCCTGGTGGTGAGAAACAACCGCTGCAATTTGAATCTGGTTCTCCGACCCAATTAGCCCTCGCTGCTACAAGCATACTTCGTGCTGAAGAAGGTTCCATGCTCTGTGAAGAAGAAAGTATGAAATTAGCCGATATTTTAATGAGGAATAGCGCAGTCTTCAGTCTAGGGGGAGCCCCGACTCCAATTGTGGAACATCACATTGATACTGGAGACCATGCACCAATATCTGTCCCTCCATACCGGCTCACACCTGCGAAGAAGGAAATAATGAAAGCAGAAATTGAGAAGATGCTCCAGGAAGGGATTATAGAGGAATGTGAGTCTGCGTGGACCTCACCAGCAGTCCTCGTGCCTAAAAAGGATAACAAAGTTAGATTTTGTGCTGATTACAGAAAATTGAATAGCGTAACAAAAACAGATAACTATCCCTTACCTTTAATAGATGAGTTACTTCAGTCGACCGGAAAACACTGCTACATAAGTACAATTGATTTAAGATCTGGTTATTGGCAAGTCAGCGTGAATCCAGGTGATCGCGATAAAACCGCCTTCATAACACCTTTTGGGACTTACCGATTCACCCGCATGCCATTTGGGCTGAAAAACGCTCCTGCTACATTCCAGAGGCTGATGGATAAATTCAAGTCAGGTGCCGCCTTGCAAAACACTACCATCCTCGCATACCTGGATGATCTTCTGGTGATTTCAGACAGCTTCGAAAAACACCTGGAAGACCTGCAGCTGGTCTTTGATAGACTTCAGCAGTTTGGGTTGCGGGCCAATCGTGACAAGTGTGTTTTTGCCTGCAAAGAGGTCAAGTATCTTGGTCACCTCATAACACCTGAAGGTATCAAGCCAGATAACAGCAAGATAGAAGCCATCTTAGCCATGAAGGAGCCGACCAATCTTAAACATCTGAGAACATTTCTCCAAACCTGCGCTTGGTTCAGGAAGTTCGTGCCAAACTTCTCAGCGATTGCTCAGCCGCTTACCAAGCTCACCAGGAAAAACGAACCTTGGAGTTGGAAAGAAGACCAACAACAAGCTTTTAACAACCTTAAAGAAAGATTGACTTCTGCTCCCATATTAGTGCAATCTGATTACAGCAAACCATTTTTGCTGCGAACCGATGCCAGCGGCTATGCCTTGGGATGTGTCCTGATGCAAGGAGAAGGACACAATGAGCACCCTATTGAGTACGCCAGCCGGTTGCTCACTCCAGCTGAGCGCCGCTACAGCACAACCGAAAGGGAGGCATTGGCTGTAATCTGGGCAGTTGAGAAGTTTCGCCCCTATATTGACGGTCATCCCGTTGTTGTTAAAAGTGATCACCAACCCTTGAAGTGGTTATTGACGCATAAATCGCCTAGTGGCCGCCTTATCAGGTGGGCACTTAAACTGCAAGCGTTTGACATCAAGTATGAATATACACCTGGAAAGGTCAATGTCATAGCTGACACACTAAGTCGTCCAGTGTGCGACGAGAACTCCAAAAATGACTGTGGAGTCTGTTCAGTTATAGTTGATGTCCCTCAAGTAAGCCCGACGGAACTCCGTACTGCACAGCTGGAAGATCCAGAAGTGGCCAAAATTATTCAAGACCTGGAAAGCACAGATCCTCTTACCTCAACTAGATGGCTAGAGAGAGGCTACCTTATGGCCCAAGGGGTTCTTTATTGCTTCAACCCCAACTCGGATTCTGAAGAAGCACAGCTTGTAGTACCTCATTCCATGAAAGAGTCCGTTCTTCAAGAATTTCATGATGCTCCCACTGCTGGACATCAGGGTATAGAGAGAACTATCGCACAAATAAGTCAAAAGTACTACTTCACTGGAATGCGTAAATTCGTGACTGATTATCTCAAAAGATGTGAAGATTGTCAACGATATAAAATAACCAATCAGAAGCCTGCTGGATTACTGCAGACGCCAATTCTAAACCAACGAGGGGAGGTTCTAGCTATAGATCTTTTTGGCCCTCTCCCTGAAGGGGATAATGGGGAAAAGTGGATACTTCTGATTGAAGATACTGCTACGCGTTGGGTGGAACTGATACCACTCAAAGAAGCTACTGCAGAGATTTGCGCACCAGCCCTTATTGAACAGTATTTTTTACGATATGGTTTTCCAAGAAGAATCATCTCCGACAACGGAGTTCAGTTTGTCTCTGCTGTCATGCAACAAACAATGTTCTTGCTGGGGATCAAGCAAAATTTGATTCCTCTGTTTCATCCAGCTGCAAATCCAGCGGAGCGCAAGAACAGAGACCTCAAGACTCAACTCTCCATCCTAGTAAAGAAAAACCATCGGTCCTGGCCTAAGTTCCTTCCAGAGATCAGATTCTCCATGAATAGCGCCATGTGTGCCACTACTGGATGCACTCCAGCTTATATGATGTTTGCTAGAGAGATGAGGACCCCATTTGAGGCTCAACGGGATCTACGAGCTATCCTGTCTAAAGAAAACTTTCTGCCGCAAATTACTCCTTACTTAGAGAAGTTTATAGACAACTTAGAGGCGGTAAGAGAGAAGTCTGATAAACAACAAGATCAGAAGAAAGATGGTGCTGATAAACATCGACGTCCGTCACCTCGGTACAGTGTTAATGACTTAGTTCTGGTAGCCACTCATTTACTTAGTAATGCTGCTAAAGGTATAACCAGGAAGTTCCTACCGAAAAGAGATGGTCCTTATCGTATAAGTAAAGTCGTTAGCCCCACTTCTTACGTCATTGCTGACGTTCAAACCAATACTGATCTTGGTACAATGCATTGCTCTGATTTGACTCTATTCAAGCCAGGCCAGAGTGTTGACTCTGGACCTATTCATCCACGGCGACTTCGTGGTCGCCCTCGTGTTGTTCCAAGACCCGTGCAACCTGATAGTGTTGCCAAGTCCCCAACGGGTCGTTCTGGGAACTTGGAGGGGGAGTGTGTAGCACGGCAACCCCGTTTCAATGACGACACCGGAGCGAGCGAATCCCACGCCGCCGTATTAACGCGACCAATCACGGCTCAGGAAAGCGCCCAGCGCGTGGACGCACCTATAATACGATCCCGCCGGTCCCGCGCAGTCCGACCTACGCCGCGATACGAGCTCTAAGCAAGCTCACAGATATTTTGTTCCAATTGTTGTTAAAATTCTTATAAGTGTCTAGTAAGACTGTTAATAATCGTAATTAAACTGTTTTCTTAACGTACGTCTTGCATTTTTACTCAAAGTCACCACAGGCCTTCGCGCACGAACGGGAAACCTCTATAGCAAGCTAGCCGGTGCTACAAAAATCAAATGAATCAAGAATTTTTATTTCTTGATATTTATGTTTTACTTTTTCGGTTTTACCGTTAGAAATTAAATTTCTAAATGTCAGTGAAAATTAGAACACATATAAAAATCCGAAAAGTAAAGCTATGGCCGGGAATTGAACCCGGATCCTCGTCATTCCGTGACGCGTGCTATACCTACCCCTACACCACCCATAGCAGGTGGGTAGATAGTCTCCGAATTTTTCTACCTGTTAGTGTCACGTGACCTTTTTTTTTTTGTTACTATGCGAATTTTTGTCGCTAAGCGTCATCTGTTTGAATGATGTGTCTGTACGATACATTACTAAGATTCGCCCATTCCCTCGATGGGATAGATAATTTGACTGGACTAAGTAGCAAAGTAAACTTGAGTTTGTTGACAAAGTGTCCGTAAGTCCTTCAGCTGCGGTGGCCCTCAATTATACTTCATTTATATTAGGATGAGAAACCACAACAACATTATATTGCGTCTGGTCAACTATTTCTTACCTAGCAAATAGTACAGTGCAATAGTCGGGGAGCCGCAAAATAAAATTGTTTTAATGCCACTTTATTTTCGTGTCGTTTACAATTACTCTAGTACAAATTGTAAAGAGAGTACACTTCACGAGCCGCAATATAATGTTGTTGTGGTTTCTCATCCCAAATTAAATGAAGTATATGTAGGTCCTGTGTCCGGCGTGATTGCGGTCGATATAATTGATGAGGCGTTCTGTGGCCGATTTAAAGTGTTACAAAGCGTTTTAAACACTTGAAATAGTACATTTCGATGCTAGCGCGGAAAGTATGTCATTACTTCACGAGTCCCGAGATATACGGGACGAGTGGAGAATGACATTCCGCGCAGGTATCGAACCACGTTTGCAACAGTTGCGAAAAAAAATACAACGCTGAAAATTTTTACCAAAGTAATGGCATCTCTTTTTAGCTTTAATATTTGATAAGGCAATTGGCTTAAAAAAATAGGAAACTAAATCGCTCTAGTGCGCAAAAACGAACTTTGCGCACGCAAACCAGCCAAATAAAGGGCACTTTTTGAGCAACTGTATTGAAAAGTATTTAGTTAACTTAGTGGTCATATTTAAATAGCAGACGACTATAAACTGAAATCGAACAATGTCAAACGAATCTGAAAACCTGAAGACTTCAAAATCAAAAGTAGAATCGATTGAATTCGAGGTTTTATATTTTTAATTTCTTTTACGTACCCAGTCTAAGGGCCTGTTTCACCGCTCTCTGATAAGTTCCAGTGATCTTAAGTGTCAGTTATCTGTGGTGACCGTCTCCGCACGGTTAAATGCTCTAAGAGGTACACCGGGACTTTTAAACACAGTCTGCAAACGACGACCATCGAGGGAATGGGCGACACTTATAGGAATCATGTTATAGGCGATGAGGCTAGCAACCCATCACTATTTTGATTCCATTTTCTACTTATACACCCTCAATCTTGCTATAATTGTGGCCTGTAGGTACCTGTTACCTTAGGCTCTGTCTACCCCGTAAGGGATAAAGGCGTGATTTGTGTGTATGTATGTATGCAAATGACGTTAGCCGCTATTGTGGGAAATGACATTTTGCGGGATAAAAAGTATGATGCAAATATACTAAGGGCCTGTTTCACAGCTCTCTGTTAAGTTCCAGTTATCTAATAACCGTCTCTGTCTGTTTCGTAGTAACAAATAGGGACCGAATCATAGATAACAGACAAACATACTTTCGTATTTATAACATAATAATGGATAAATGTAACGGCAACGTGTGGACCTACTGTATCTTTGCTTGCTGACATTCTGCCCCGGAATAAGAAACAGGGAACAGAGGTAGGCTGGGTCTTGCGAAATAATTGCCAGCCCCGTAATGGCCGACCATTCGTTACTTACTACTGTTTATTATTTAAACGCGGGGTGAGCTTCGGAGGTAAAGGGAACATTTGCCACCGAGGTATTTACCGTGGATGGGAAGTTTGGAGCAAAAAGTTGTGACATATTTTTCTAAATTTGACTTTCGGAGATATAGTTAGTAGCAGCGATCTCTTGAATTATATGAGTCCAATTTGAGGCGTTTCAAAAAATATTTTAGTGACCGAAAACTACCTACCTGATTATCGTAGGCTACTTATCCCGGGAAGCCCAAAGCTCCCGTAAGACAAATTCATTTTGCGGGCAACACCTAAGTACACTCGCGAGCAAAGAAACCGGGTCAAATTTTATACAACTTTCTACGGGAATTCTTCCATGATGATCTGGGAGTAAAGAAAGAACATAGAGTTTACGAAATGCTTCTCATCCCGCGCAGATGATAAAATCCCATCGATGGAATGGGTGAAAGTTTTAACGGCTGGCAACCCATAACTATTTTGATTTCCCTTTCCGCCTACCCTTAATCATGCTAAACGTGGCCTTAAGTTTTTGTTGCCTTAGGCTCTGTCTACCCCGTAAGGGATAAAGACGTGATATATAATTATGTATGTGTATGTACACACGGCAATATAATCAGGTAAGCACCTACGCACGCTCGCGCCGTATCTATCCTGCTTACCGAATAGCTTTGCTGTGTGTACGTATGTACCTATTCTACGGAAAGTGACCCGGATTTTCTGCTCAACAAAATATGTTTGGATTTACATTTATAGGTACTACTTACCTCGCGTGTTAGAAAATTGATATATTTTATTCTGAACCGTAGCAATCACAATTCAATGGCACATACGTTTAATAGAAACCCTTAAATATTACATTCCTTTAACTCGAGCAAACCCTCTCCTCGCGACGTAACCGCCCCACGGGGTTCTGAAATTTCCTTAATATTTCAAAAAACAAAGTCCCCCAAATCAATTTGTACAGGCACGTATTACAGAACCCTCCAATTCTGGCGTCCCTTGGGCAGTTCCTGCATTAGTATGTAATGGTTTATTAATGTTTAAATTGCCTTTTATATTGAAGCTTTTGTTTCATATTTTCGTTGGGAATCCTCCTATCATTTGGAATTCTACAACGTTAATTGTCTTTCTATCGTGTCTTAGAAGTCTTAGGAATCATGTTATAGGCGATGCGGCTAGCAACTCATCACTAAATTTTGATTTCCCTTTCCAGCTATACGCCCTTAATCATGCTAAACGTGGCCTTAAGGTCCTTGGGCTCTGTCTACCCCGTAAGGGATAAAGACGTGATATATGTATGTATGTAATTGTGTTTCCTACAACTAATTCTACAACTCACACTCGCGTAATTTATCTTTTTTTTTAATCTAAAATTTTTACGAGGCTTAGTGCACCTGTGCGACTATGCCAGCCTCATTGGATGTCTCTTGGACATTTATCTTTCAAAATAGTTTTATCCATACACACCGACAGATTAGTCGTTAATATTAAGGAGATACAATTACCTATTAGTAGTTATTATTTCACAGTTTACTAAACTTAACTGCCAAAATGCGTAAAGTTAAAACACCTCATTGACGCCAGACACTTTGTACAGCCGAGTGTATAAATATCGATACGAATGATTCCTATGATTTTCGCCCATTCCCTCAATGGGTTTGTACCATCTGCCCGGGAAAAGAAGCAACTGGTACATTCTATGCTTTTTCTTTGCTCCCAGACCAGCATGGAAGTTTTGCCAATCACAATTAGATAATCCGATAATGAGGATGTTGGGTCAATGTAACTCAAACCTAATCTACACCCCCTTGCAAAAAAAACGGGCACCCATGGTTTTTGTATTCTATGTGCATAAAAGCTTACTTTCTAAGCTTTAATGCCTAAAAATCTGAAAAACCATAGGTGCCCGATTTTTTTGCAAGGGGGTATATTTTAGATTAATTTTAAGATCATGCTAAACGTGGTCTTTAGTTCTTGTCACCTTAGACTCTGTCTACCCCGTAAGGGATAAAGACGTGATTTATGTATGTATGTATGTAATTTTGTATGTATGTAAATGTATGTAAACTCTTTATTGTGCAAAATAAACAAGACAAAATACAATTGACAAACACTGAGATACATGCGCAAAGGCGTACTTATCCCTTTAAGGGATCTTAAGATACTATATTTTAAGATACTATATCGAAAAATCTCGAAAGAGTTAAACTTAGTTCGTTCTCTGAACTATATTCGCACAGATATAGACATAATTCTTCATTGCCACCCTCACTGAGGCAGCCAATCACCCCTCGAAGCCCCACGGCCGGGGTGAACGCACTGCATTCATGACACAATGCGCCTCTTAGAGAGCTTGTAAAATCAATCATGGGTCAAGAGGAGTGTTTGCAGGGTTCCGTGCCTCTAAAGGAAAAGAATAACCTTTATAAGATCTCTTCCTTGTCCTTGTCCTTATGGCTGTCTGTCTGCCGTTTTCTCAGGAACACTTTACGCGTATAGGTGGAAAGAGATATCAAAACAGTGATGGGTTGCTAGCCGCATCGCCTATAACACGATTCCTAAGACTCGCCCATTCCCTCGATGAGCTTTTACCATCTGCACGGGAAGAGAAGCAACTGGTAAATTCTATGTTTTTTCTTCACTCCCAGACCAGCGTGGAAGAACATAGTTTTGATATAAACAGTACATAGTTTTAATATATAAACACCAATGCTGTATCTAAGGTATCGTACACGTACAGTCAAGTGTAATAATATGTATCTAGACAAATTTTCAAATATAAGTATACCATACGCTCTTACACTGACGTAATAAGGTCGTGGGACATATTTTTGAGAAGTTCATATAGATACTTATTTTTGCACTTGACCGTACATGTAACTTCTGTTTATTCTACATAGGTATTATTTCCGCACGTTTTGAGCAGGTTTGAGTACTTTGAACAATGCTTCAACCTCCTAACTTATATATAGCCAGGGTAAGGTCTGGATTACGTAGCAATGTTGGCTCAAGGGTCCTATTGAGGGCTTTACGACTGTCGACTTATTTCGCATGTTTATATGTCGTTCGCGACTGTTAAGGATGTTTACGCACATCCTTCATTTGAATAAAGGATTAGAATCATTTGCTGTTAACAAGAGCATCGCTAAGGAGGGGTAGGCGGCAGGGAAGAGTATCCGAGTGGGAGTATCGAAAAAGTGTAGGCTTTTTTGTCAACGTTGTCATTCATGTGCCGCCATACTGTTAGACCTACCGATACAGGCTAGACTTCTATTAGCCCCCCTCCCCCACCATAATCATCGGCTGGAGACCCCCGTGGCTATGAACAAGAATTGCTTTGCAAGTGTTCCGTTTCTAAAATGGCCGCATACAAATGTTTTTGGAGGTAGTTAGGAACTTATGCACGGTCCGGCTAGTACCATCTCGCTCGCTAATCCTGTCGCCAAGCAGCAGTGACAGCTGGTGAAATTACTGGCACATGAGGTACATCTTAGCCCTCTGCTGGCAACGCATCGGAAATGCTTAGTGTAAATGAGCTGTGGTAATTGCGTGTCTTTAGGCAACACACTTGCTCGTTTGCCTGCCTTGTTGTAGTCAAAATCAAAAGTTTTGCAAACAGTTCAACGACGAGATGGCTGAGACGCGTTTAATCAAGAAACTTTGAAACAAGAAATTCTGTAGTGATAAATGTGTTGACGCCCTAATGCTATTCAACTCCGAACCAAAGTTGAATCGATCGCTGTCAGATCCATACTAGAACTGTCAAAAATTACAACTAAAACGTACCTAGAATCGGAATGGGGACTATCGTTTCTTTGCTCACCAGTTGGCGCCACTGTTGACTAAGGTCCAGAGGTATAGGCAAAGGCTTATAAGATCGGCGTCAAAACAAAGTCTTAAATCTTGAATCTCATTAAGTTTATTCATTATAAATATTATCATTATATCGAGTAGCTATGCCGCTACGTTGTGCAGTTCCGTTTTATTCGAAAAAAACCGCTTTCAAAGCCACATTCATCGCCAAATAATCCATATTTGCGATAATTCCACGAAGATCACTTCTTCTTCTTCTTCTACTTCTTATTTGTGGCGTTTCAAGTCGTTATAGCGACGACAACTTCGCCAATGTCAAAGTAACAAAAATATGATTAAAAAATCTTGTGACAAAATGTCGGCAACGTTGTACGGTAATGAATGGTCAAAGACCCCCCTCCCCCCAGTCGGGCTCTTAGCCAACGGTCAATGATATCCCTCAGAAACTGCCAGGAAATCATTAGCCGTTGCCCAGGGTGCACCGGATCAATTACTGCTCTTCCCCTCGGACGGATCCAAAAAGGAATCACATGCTCTTGACCACACGTGAAGGTAACCCGACTCGCACCCCCACGAAGATCACTTTCCAACAGGTAAATGAAAGAAATTATAATTTATGACACAAAGCCCGCCAAAACCAGTGAAAAGTGCATGTTGGACCTCACGCGACACTAGCGCCTCTAGTGGCAAATGAACGCGATAGCCCCCAATTTCAATTCAATTTTTGGGATAATATGGCCCCATCGATCAGTGCGATGATTCCGCCACTGTCGAGGTTGGATAAGACACTGCCAGGTGACTTCTTTGGTCTTGTGCGATAGCCACATTGAATAGCATTAAGACGTCATGATATTTTATGGCCCCTAGTGACAGATGCGCTGGAAACAAAAGTGCCGGCATCATCTGAAATACGCAGTTCCTCGAGCATAAAAGCAACTGAAGCAATCCGGTGCGTAATCAGTTCCTAATAAAAAGGGTTCGGTCGATTGGGCGCACGCGGCGCACCGAGCCGGCGGCGGGCGCGCGTTTGTGTAATGTTGTGCCCGTGGCTTGTGAGATTATTTTTGACGATAGCCGTAAATAAATCTTCCATGCTGGTCTGGGAGCAAAGAAAAAACATAGAATGTACCAGTTGCTTCTCTACCCGCGCAGATGGTAAAAGCCCATCGAGGGAATGGGCGATTATAGTAGGAATCATGTTATAGGCGATGAGGCTAGCAACCCATCACTATTTTGATTCCACTTTCCACCTATACGCCCACAATCTTGCTAAATGTGGCCTGTAGGTACCGGTTACCTTAGGCTCTGTCTACCCCGTAAGGGATAAAGACGTGATTTGTGTGTGTGTGTGTGTGTGTAAATAAATTGAATCAAGCGTTTGAGGAGAGGAGGATTTTAGAGTCAGTGCCGTAAATAGCCTTTTCTGCGCTCTGTGCGAGCTTCTATAACTGCGCCCTTACACAAATACGCTCGTGCGCTGCCAAAAAAATAGCGCGATATTTTGTCTAATTGAATAGACGTTTTTGATGATACTGGCATGTAGGTACGTGTGTTGGAATCGAGCACTAGGGGCGCAGCAACTTTTCAGGAGCAAACCGAAAAATTAATAGTCCAGCCTGGTCTAGCCATTTAATTCTTGCGCCCCCCAGAGTCTACGCTCTGCTGTGGCTGGGCACCGGTGGCACCGCCCTATTTACGGCACTGTTTAGAGTGCCCTAGACTGAACATAGGTCCCGATTTTTGAAAGCACATGTGTGAAAATACCACTCGAAAGTAAGTAAGTAAATGCTTCATTGTACAAATGTACCTTGAGTAGATGAGAGGAGCATTAAACGATGGACCGACAAACTGTTAGTTTAGAATTCCAGATAATGAAAGCCACAAGAGAGCGTACACAAGTAAAGTGATATAAATCTGTTTATATCTTCAAAACTACAGCTCTAATATTTTTTTTTACTAGGTCACATGTTTAAGGAGAGCTATCTTCTAAGCTACTCGTATTTAAAATTCAGCACAATTTTTACCAATTTCGAGTGGTTTTTTTACACATATGCTTTTAAAAATCGGGCTCCTAGGCCTTTATTTGGCTTGAGGATTTCGACGGAGCTCTGCCCAAGGGCCCAAGGGCGGAGCTCCTTTTTCTGAATAACTGAAGATTCCTATTTTTGCATTATAATATACTAAGCTTCTGCCCTTAACTCCGTCTGTGTAGAATTATACATATAAACCTTCCTCTTGAATCACACTATCTATTAAAAAAAACCGCATCAAAATCCGTTGCGCAGTTTAAAGATATAAGCATACATATGGACAGATACACAGATAGCGGAAAGCGACTTTGTTTTATACTATGTAGTTATTATTTAGTGATTCAAAATAATGGCAGCATAATAAAAAGTCAAGATGGAGACAGCGAACCGCTAAGTGAGGCCGGTTTAAACTATGCCTTGGCGTGCGCGTACACATGCACGCCCACTGCAACTAAACTTTGTCAAACAAGCTGTTAGAGGCACGCACACGCGCACACGGCAAGGCGTAGTTCAAACCGGCGCAGAACTCCGTCTAGAGTTTTTATTAAGTCTGAGGACTAGCACAAGAATACCCGGGCAATTTATCTCGTACAATTAGCGGACAGTCAAAGTTTGCAGCTTCCCAAATTAACTCTCAGATTTATGCGCCCTTTTCTTACGATACTCGCTTGAATTATAATCTGCTACGGGGAAAATGTAAAGTGTTTGTAACTGCTTTTACTTAAGGTACCTACTGATTAAAAAATCCTATGCAAAGGGCTCAAACTATCTCCGTGCTAAATTCTATTTAAATTAGTTCAGTGGTTAAGAGTGTAGAGGCAACGATTAGACCAGACAGAGTCATTTACTACCGCATAAACGATGAAAATTTACTCCTTTACTCCGAAATTTTTTTAGTCTTAAAATTCTCGTAGTCGTTTTTAATTCATCATTATCTCATCAATTTATCATTCAATTATTTATTTATAAATTTAGTATTTTATTGAATCAGGCGTTACTTTGCGGAGGTCCATTTCAATGAACAAAAAATGTTGTGGGTCTGCATGTGTAACAGTTGTGCTCATTAAACTTTGATAATGATCCCGTAGAGGGATCGAAACGTATCAGTGTTTGTGTGGTAGGTATAAGGGATAATTAAGTTTGTGGGATTTATTATGTATTTTATTGGCAGTAGTGGAGGGAGGGATTGCATGAAAAACATATATATTTCACACAGGCTTGGTTATCTTGCACGTGAGTAGCGGAGTAGCAAAGTAAAAGATTTTTTGTTCATATAAATTTAGTATTTAGTTCTAAGCCTGATCTAAACTTAATTATCAATTTTTATATCATTCTTTGTATTTTCGAGTCCAACAGATGTACCCACAAATAATGTGAAACGGGGCCCATCAAAAACCACTTCTTTCGACAAAATAATTTCCCTTTAATTTCCAGATAATGAAGGCGAAATATGCATTGCTTTCCGCGCGGAATATTCCATGGATATTAATGTTTTCTTTTGTTCGAGTTAATTTGCATTTTAATTAAAAAAACAGGTAATGGCCATGTGTCCCTTAATTGTACTTTGTGGGTTTTTATTTTGTTTCGGCTCCTGTTTCGAAGGTTATAAAACATCAGTAGGCTTATTGCCTAATTCGCTCGCAATCGCTATCGTGTTCATTTTGACAGTTCTTGTATGAATGTGACAGCTAGCTGATACCGATGCCAATTGTCAGCCCATACATGAACTGTCAAAATGAACACGATGGCGATTGCGAGCGAGTTAGGTAAGCCCACCGTACTGTGCAGAGTCTTTTGAGCGTCATATCTAGTGTGCTATGTATATCTCCATGAACCAAAGCCAACATCAATAACTACTATGCGAGCGCGTATGTAGATTCTGCATTATAGTTAGATTCTAAAAAAGTTATATATTTTTTATAAAAAAACAAGCTTCTGCCCGTGACTTCGTCTGCGTAGAATTATACATTCAAACCTTCCTCTTGAATCACTTTATCTATAAAAAAACCGCAGAAAAATCCGTTGCTTAAATTTAAAGATCTAAGCATAAATAGGGATAGACAGACAGCGGAAAGTGACTTTGTTTTATACTATGTAGTGATTGGCTTAGTCTATTGGACAATTCGAGCCAGTGTTCGATTTTATAGACTGCACAACAACACAAGACACATTGGAATAACTTAATTATAATTATCATTAATTCCTGCCCACTGTGGTGTATTAAAAATAACCAACATTTTCAACTCAAAATATATTGTAAACCTTTTATGAACACAAAAATTTCCATCCACATTTTCCATGAAAACAGTACAAAATCGCATAAATCTTGGAACATGAACCATTTCCGGTCCCACCGAGAACCGGAAGTAGTCACGGCACCGGATATGACGCCAGCAGCGACTGTTCATATCCTGCTATGCTCACAATCTAAAACAAACCTTAAGTGTAACGCTATAAAGTTTTAAACAGCTTGCAGTTATATTTGACATACGACTTTTAGTTACTAAGGTTATAAATTCCGGCGTATAACGTCTATAGCTGCAATCGATAACTTACTTTATCTCCGTCGAGATTGTGTTGTATTTAGTTTGCATAAGTGTTTGTTTCATCATGAGATTAGGACTAGTAGTTAGTAGTTCACAAGGGCTCAGAATTATTCCAGAATATTTCAGCAGGAGGTTGGGTTAGTTTGACTGAACTAGTTAGAAGAGTAACTTGTTTACAAACACGAACGGCAGGTGAGTGTTTTTTAAAGTTACGAATCTAGCAATTGCTCTTCCAGCTGAGGCAGATATAATATTTTTTTCAGACATTGAGAGGAAATGAAAATAAATTTTGGACTTAACTTCCTCGCGACTTAGGTGGTTTTCTCGTTCCCGCCTTTTTTAAGAAGGTATGGCGTCAAGAGACCGACTTTTGAATCCAAAACTATGATGAACAATTTGAACAGGAGTACGGGTATGTTCCATCAACCACATTTATTATTACTATGTGTTTATGTTATGCTTAGACGACGTGGCGACGACATTCTCACATTTCTGTGATTTTATATTAATTATTTGACACTAGCTGACCCGGCGAACTTTGTTCCGCCTTAAATTTGAAAAATTCCAGTGGTTTGGGCTGTGCTATCCCGCGGGAACTATGCAATTTTCCGGGATAAAAACTATCCTATGTCCTTTCCTGGGACTCAAACTACCTGTATACCAAATTTCAACTAAATCGGCCCAGCGGTTTAAGCGTGAAAAGGTAACAGACAGACAGACAGAGTTACTTTCGCATTTATAATATTAGTAAGGAAGTAAGGATATTAGTAAGGAAGGATTTGACATTAAACATTGTTTTTAAAACAGGAAATTTAAAGTTCAGATGGAAAGGGAAATCAGAATAGTGATGGTTTGTTAGGCGCATCGCCTTAACATGATTCCTAAGAAGTTCACCCACTCCCTCGATGGGCTTACCTTCGATCAACAAAACACAGGACAGAAACCAAATAAAAACATGTGGACACCCGCTTCTATGCCTAACTGTTTGTCTATCTATAGGTATCGGTTGAAGGTAAACAATGACTCACGTAGGGCGAGCCCGCATCGCGAATTAGGACACAAACAGTAACGTAACTGTAGCTATAACTATAACTATAATTTTGATTCCCCTTTCCACCTATACGCCTACAATCACGCTAAACGTGGCTTTTAGATCTTACTAGCTGACCCGGCGAACTTTGTTCCGCCTTAAATTTGAAAAATTCCAGTGGTTTGGGCTGTGCTATCCCGCGGGAACTATGCAATTTTCCGGGATAAAAACTATCCTATGTCTTTTCCCGGGACTCAAACTATCTGTATACCACATTTCAACTAAATCGGCCCAGCGTTTTAAGCGTGAAAAGGTAACAGACAGACAGACAGACAGAGTTACTTTCGCATTTATAATGTTAGTAAGGATAAGGATTACACTGGGCCTTGACAACCCCGTAAAGGATAAAATATGTAAACATGTATCATTAACCATTTATGTGGTCTAATGCCTTTAAATGCCTTCTGCCATGCTGGTCTGGGAGCAAAGAAAAAACATAGAATGTATTATACCAGTTGCTTCTCTTCCCGCGCTGATGGTAAAAGCCCATCGAGGGATTAGGCGAAAATCTTAGGGAGCATGTTGTGGCTAGCAACCCAGTTTTGATTCCCATTTCCATACATAGGTACGCCCGCAATCATGCTAAACGTGGTCTTTAGGTCTTGTCACCTTAGCCTCTGTCTACCCGGAGGGCGGGGAATCCGGAACCCGCACTCACCGGTGCCGTTGCCATCTGCCCCATCCCGGGGCGGCCAGTGGGCATCGCGGTGACACATAGTGCTCCCGCAATGCCCACAGTTCATGGCCAGGAGGGAACGTGTGTGTTTTTAGACGGTAGGCCTCTCTCCTTCTTCCATTAGGGAAGGCAGCGGCGAGCTGGAGAGCCCGTCATACTCCCGTTGCTGCCCCGAACGCGGGAATGCATAAGGTGCATTTTCCACACGTTAAAAAAAAAGGCTGTCAACCCCGTACGGGATAAAGACATGATTTATGTAGGTATGTATGTATGCCTTTTCTCCAGTACATTATGGTTGCCTGGTAGAGATCGCTCTGTAGCGATAAGGCCGCCTGTTACCTTGTAATATTCTGTATACCTTTTTCTGTTTTGATTGTTACATGTGCTGTTCAATAAAGAGTTATATTGTGTATGCCTTTGAAAATCCTTTGGTAGGATTTGTCTATTTACGGAATTCCAAAAGTTTATTTTGCCGCTTAATCCGCTCGCGTCAAATAGTCCGGATAATCGGGTTCCAATCGTAATGGATCCCGAGCCTAAATATTGGAAAAGCCAATACAAATAAACAAATAACTGTCAATTGATCGTATTTGTTCTTGTGCTGCCTGAAAAAATGTTTTTGTTTTGATATTGCGCTGTAGATGACATGTCGTGGATAAATGATGTTATCTGTGGAATGAAATAAATAGGCTGAATTCACAGTCATTTATTTGAAAATGAAAATGAAAATTAATTTTTGCAAATTGGCCGCCAAGGGCTCCTTTTCATATCTTTTTGAAACTACCAGCGCATTCGGAAAGACCATCATTGCCAAGAAGAATGCGCCGCAAGAAACATGGCAAAAAGTCATTTTCTCAAAATAAAATACAGAAAGAATACTTAAATTCTACTTAATCTAAATACATTTATAAAAGGGACGTATAAGGTCCCCGAGCGTTAAATTATATTATTGACATTTAAGTTTTTATAATGGTGTAAAATGAGCAAATGACCGAGTAATTTTTGATTCTAAATTGGGTCGCTGGTTTAACGCTGTACTTTGAATTGAACATCGATCTGCAACGAATGAAAACATTTGACGACCGGATAGCCTAGTGGTTAGTGACCCTGACTATGAAGCTAGAGTTCCTGGGTTCGAATCCCGGTAGAGGCAGACATTTGTATGATGAATACTAATGTTTGTGCCCGAGTCATGGATGTTGTATGTAGGTATTTATCTTTTTTCAAGATAAGAAAAACTTTATTTCACCACAGAAATTACAAAGTGCATAACAAGGACGCATTGTTACATAGAGATAGGTAGATGAAATTTTATGCGGTAAGTGAAACAGCTTTGCACTAGACTCTGGCGCTGTATCGCGAGTGCCAAGCGGAGTACTCAAAACACAAGAATAATTAGAAAGTGTGTGTGCGTGTGTGTGTGTGTGTGTGTGTGGCTACACATTATATAAGTATGTTTATCCGTTGCCTGGTACCCATAGTACAAGCTTGGCTTAGTTTTTTTATTTTATTTATGTATTTGTCGAGCTCAATTGAAAAATCACACGTTTACAGGGTGTTTATTGAACCCAACATAATCTGCTGGACTATTCCGGAATAATTCTGTGAGAATGTTTATCGCAGCAAATGCAGCTTAGTGGATATTTCACACTGAAATGCAATTAACCAAAACAAACATTGGAAAACTTGGACACCGCCGCGCGCCTTATTTGCATGGCCACTCGGCCACCGGCGATACGGCCGTAATAAATTCCACCGTAAAACATATTTATTATTATTATGTTGAATATGGTAATTGTGTTGTGGTCTCGTTTGTAGTTTTGGAACGTATTTGCTTGCAAATGTGTTGTGTGAATGGTAAATGAGTGTTCGCTGGTGTGGAAGAAATCGCTGTTTTTCGTTATCATTTGTTTTATAAAATTTACATACCAACGTACATAAATCTTTTTTCAACCTACGGGGTAGACAGAGCTTAGGGTAACGAGGCCCAATGACCACGCTTAGCATGACTGTAGGCGTACCTATAGGTGGAAAGGGGAATCAAAATAGTGATGGCTAAGGTTTTCGCCCATTTTGATCTACCATCTGCGCGATAAGAAAACCAACTGGTACATTCTATGTTTTTTCTTCACTCCCAGACCAGTAGGCTTAATTATGTAACTCGCTCGCAATCGCCATCGTGTTCATTTTGACAGTTCATGTATGGGTTGACAATTGGCATCGGAATCAGCTAGCTGTCACATTCATACAAGAACTGTCAAAATGAACGATGGCGATTGCGAGCGAGTTACATAATAAGCCTACAGCATGAAAGAACCTAGCTAAGGATTTATTAATGCTAGTTTATTAAAATAGTTGGCAACTCGTGTCCGATTGCCAACGTTTGGTCAGTAAAGCGGTTAACATGGGCGCACAATGAACCCGATCAATCAAAGTTATTATGGAAAGTGAGTCTGTAATATGGCACGGATCGGAGCGATCCCTGAAAAGGTCGTTCGTATTTTCCATGGCTCTATTTTTTTTTAGAGTGATCTGCTGGCTGGATGACTCTGAAGCTTTTTTGATTGCCATATTTTAAGTTTCGAAAAAAAAGTAGGTACAGACGACGAATACGACTATCTGAAAAAGAAAACTCGACTCATATTGTCATGGCAACGCTCATTGAGATGCGGTTAATTTTCGGTTTTCTTTCAACTTTTCGATTCGTTCGACATATCCTAACGTTAGTAAGATTAACATTGTACCTACATAACACATTCTTTAACCTTAGTAGAAAGTAAGGTACGCATTTATAATGTACATAAAATATATTGTTGAAAATTAACTAAAGATATACGTTTCCTTCCGCGCTAAGCCCTTTGGTCCGTGGGGACTAATGACCACAGATCTTAATTAAAAAGACAAATGACCCCACAAAATTACCAACGCTTTGTTTGGTTAACGTCACAAAATACTCCCTAAACGCGCTTCGCAAACAAAAACACGCCCGTGAAACGTCAAATTTGGCGCCAAAGTAAAGCCGCGGACAAGCCTAATTGCGCTTCACAATTCACTGCAATGAAGCGCGGTAAAGCTCTGATTGGCTGTAAATTTGTAGCGGCCGGCGCTGATTGGATGCTACGTTTTGTCATGGTTTTTAAATTCTATTTTGACAATGTGTAGCGTTTTGTGTGCCAATGTTGTTTAGGTTTAGGTAGATTAGATAAAAAAAGGTTTGACTTTATAGGTTGAAATAAATAAAAAAATATCGAAATCCGCATTTTACGGCTGTCATTTCTGTACTTGTCCTAATCTAAAACCACAGAACTGTATGGAAATGATTATGTTCAAATGGCTGTAATAAACATAATGGACTAAATCAGTTTACGAGACCCAAACAACTGAACAACCACCAACAGAAGTTAACAATATTTTCTTAGCTGAATTAAATTTAAATTAAATTTTGCCCATAAAAACAAGGCCGGAAGGAAACTTAACTAAAACACGGATCAACAAAAACAGGCCTCGGGTTGATTAAACCCGAAAGTTAATACAAAAATACGCCCCGTGACTTTCAAATTTGGAACGCGGCGCGCGGTGACTGGCTGCTTTTAGTTTTCAATCTGCATTGTCCCGGATGCGAGATATTTTGCCGATGGAATACGTGTCTCAAAGGCTTTGCAGTTAAATTTAAATGACATGACATTTCGTGTAATGTGGAAAAGCATTGTTCGACATTTTTATAATCAAAACTACCGACTACAAGACAGCTTTGTTATCTTATTCATACATCGAATGAAGTTAAGACTTTGCTTCGACATGACATTAAAAAATACAAGAAAAGAGGTGTCGGTATTTTGAGACAGTAGCATTTTCCACGCATATTAAGCAGGAAGGCAACTGGATTTAGTTCTTCTTCTTATTTGTGGCGTATCAAGTTGTTATAGCGACGACAACTTCGCCAATGTCAAAGTAACAAAAATATAATTAAAAAATCTTGTGACAAAATGTCGGCAACGTTGTACGGTAATGGACAATGACCCCTCCCCGCCTGTCGGGCTCTTAGCCTCCCTCAGAAACTGCCAGGACATCATTAGCCGATGCCCAGGGTGCACCGGACCAAGCACTGCTCTTCACCCCGGACGGATCCAAAAACGAACAGCAACTCTTGACCACACGTGGAGGTAACCCGACTCGCACCCCTGGATTTAGTTTATTGATTAACTAAAGCATTTTCTTTAATTTTGTTTACTGGCAACTCTCCTTTCCAATCTATTTCACAAACATGACACGCCCCTAATCTCCAAAGTGTCACCTGTTAGCGATGCTGACTCGGCGATATTGAATCGTACCGATATCGATGTATCGACGGGCGCCCCTGGGGATCTGTGTCGATGTTAACGGACCTGCTGCCAATATTTATTCAGTTTACTTATGTATTTTTATTTATGTATGAGTTGAGATGATATACATGATGTCCCGTAAGTAGTCCGACAGACTTAAAGGGGAGGTAAGTGGGCAAGTCAATGTGCCAAATAAAATAAAATAAATAAATGTCTTGGAACAATTGACACCAAATTGGCCTAGTCCCAAACTAAGCAAAGCTTGTGATACGGGTACTAGACAACAGATGAACATACTTATATAGATAGATATACTATAAATATAAATATACTTAAATACATATTAAACAAAAACTCAAGAACTCTCAAGAACAAACTCAAGAACAAACATTCGTATTTTTCATACAAATATCTGCCCCGGCCTGGGATCGAACCCGGGACCTCAAGCTTCAGTCAGGTGCTCTAACCACTAGGCCATCCGGTCATCAAAATACAAGGTATTTTAAAACTGTGCCGGATTATTTCAGCAGGTGGTTCGGTTAATTTGACTGAAACATATTTACAAAGACGTTTCATTTAAATTTTTGACTCAGTCGCGGTTCACTTTTGACATTGATCTAATGTACCTATGGAAATTAATTATGCTTCATCGCTACATAGTCACTACATAGTATAATACAAAGTCGCTTTCTCTGTCCCTATGTCCCTATGTATGCTTATATCATCAAAACTACATAACGGATTTTGATGAGGTTTTTTTAATAGATAGAGTGATTCAAGAGGAATGTTTATGTATAATTCTACGCAGACGAAGTCGCGGGCAGAAGCTAGTCCTCTTATAATTCCGCACCGCTTGCCGCCGGTAGGGCGTTGATCCTCACACCTTGGAACCCAAATAAAATACTGAATAGTCATCCATGGTGCGGTATCGGAGAAATTTTCTCCCTCGAACTCTCCGGCTGCGGAATGAACTCCCAGCCGATGTTTTTCCGGGGCACTAGGGGTTCTTTAAAAAAGAAGTGTTGAAATTTTTAAAGGGTTGATTACACGCATACTACAATTTGTTGATGCCCTGGTACTTTTTCTCCGCGACTAAATGAAAAAACGCTTCAAAAATCGAACGCGACTCTAACTTCATTCGTATTTCAAAATAAGCACTTAGAGGGATCTGCGATCCTAGTCCTTTAACTCTCCCTCCGTCCTATCTGACGCGAGCTTAACACTTTTTACCCATCCCAAAAAAAGCGCACAAGTCTAAAGAAGTTTTCACTTCAAAAAAGTCTATTCAACCTTTAACCTCTTTTGGGGAAACTTTGGTGTGACTTTTACTAAAATATTTTTTCTTAATCGGTAGATGACCTAACCTAACCTAACTCGCTCGCAATCGCCGTCGTGTTCATTTTGACAGTTCTTGTATGAATGTGACAGCTAGCTGATTCCGATGCCAATTGTCAGCCCATACACGAACTGTCAAAATGAACAAGATGGCGATTGCGAGCGAGTTAGAATAAGCTTAACCACCTTTAAAGCGGCTGAGGAAGAAGTGCCGACAAACGCTGAAATATCGCACTGACAGCTAGCCCAAGCGTCAACAACGGAAGATAGAGCGCTGTACCGTAGAATCGTAAAGCCGGTTTAAATTCTGTTAAAGTTTCCCGTTTTCCAACGAGTGATTTGTCACGCTGTCGCGACGCGGGCACAATTTAGAGCGGTCGTGGAGCACGCTTCGGACGCGTATTGCGGATAGAAAATGCTGGGAAGTGAGGACTGAAGTGTATTCTGAAATGATTTGGTAACCATATTCACCTAGTCTTCTTGAACGAATTATTTGGTAAAAAATAAATGCAATTTCTAAACGACACTGATAATTAGCAGCGTGGGACGTCCACCCACAAGGTGGACCGATGACCTCATTAAGATCGGATCGCGCTGGATGCAAGCCGCTTCCAACCGGTCTTATTGGAGGTCTAAAGGAGAGGCCTATGTCCAGCAGTGGACTTGTAATGGCTGAGATGATGATGGTGATGATGACTGAAAATTAGAACACCAGTTAACCTTTGAGTAAATGAGAGGAGCATTAAGCGAGGGACCGTCAACAAGTGCGTTTAAAATATCCATATAGTTAAAGCCACAATAGAGCGTACATCTCAAAATACAACAAACAATATCAAAATGTTATACAATGTTAAATTTCATTTAACATCAAAATAAGCCCGTAAGGGATAAAGACGTGATTTGTGTATGTGTATGTATGTATAAGCTTGGATACTATCTTCTTAGGGCCTGTCTCACCACTCTCTGTTAAGTCGCAGTTATCTTAAGTGTCACTTAATGATTCAGTCTCTACTTATTACTACGAAACAGACAGAGACGTCTTCTAACTTAACAGAGAGTAGTGAAACAGTTACCTAAATACTAGAGGGTTTTAAGCGCGGGAATGTTTTAGTAGCGTGCTGCTAAAACATTCCCGTAACTCTATACAGAAATCGCGTTTGAATCTCAGAGGAGGACAGGACATAAACAACGAGTCTGTTACATGATTTAAAGTTAGACAAGCACTAAAATAATCTGGTAAATGGCAAAGCTAGCCCGGAACAGGTGGAGTGAAATAATGGCTGCCCTGGCTAGGGTTGCCAGATCTAAAAATCGAAATATCTGGATAACATTTTGGGGTTGTTGTCTGGAGAAATGAAAATTTATGAGTCAAGTTTTTAACTATATTTTTAAGATGAACAGCTCTTTAAAAAACGATTAAAATGAAATTTACATTATTTTTTTACGGTTTGTTTGCCACAAGTATTTGGCATTGCTTTTTATCGAGTCCACCAATTTGGATCCCTTCGGGGTAGATAGAATATGATGATAAAATACGTATATTTGTCGGGAGATTTTGTTATTTGTCGGGAGTCTGGACATCACATGAAATTTCGAGAGAATCCAGACGATTCCCGACCATCTGGCAACCCTAGCCGTGGCTACAGTAAATATGTTACAGCTCGCAGAGCTTCGTATAGTTTTAGAGATGTCAAAACGCCTTTGCAATTTATCGTTCTATTTTAACAGATATACTGCAGTTACACAAAAGATTCACAGTTCTTTTCAAGGATTTCGGTATATTTATCAACTTACGCCGTTACGAAGCGAGGAAGCGAGGGATTGCGGGTGGTAGGGCCTTGTGCAAGGTCCGTCCGGATCGCTACCACCATCTTACTCGCTAATCCTGCCGCTAAGTAGCAGTGCTTGCACTGCTGTGTTCCGGTGTGGAGAGTAAGACAGCCGGGGAAATTACGGGCACAGGAGGCATTTCGCCTTAGTCCTCTACGTTGGCAACGCATCTGCAATCCCTCCGGGGTTGCGGGTGTTTATGGGCAGTGGTGATCATTTACCATCAGGTGACCCACTTGCTCGTTTGCCTTCCTACTCATATAAAAAAAAAAAGGCAGGCTAGATTTCAGAATAAGAGGGCAATTTAATGTTTATATTTCATTCATTATTGTTACCATTCTCGGCGGAATAAGTAATTCTCTTCTCTTTTTATTCAAACAAAAAACAACAAAATGTGCCACCAAACTTAGAAACAATGAATTCTTGAAATTCACTCAATAGATTCGACGGTCACTGTCCCAATAGTCGTTTCGGCGAACGGTCTTATAGCGAAGATCCTTCATCACCTTAAAAAGCTAGGTGGTTGGGTCAAGGGTCAGATACAGAAGGTGGTAGTCCTGGGCAAGGCTCAAATAGTCAGGAGGTTCCTCTCTCTGTCACCCTGACCACCGGTAGCTTAACCCCGCCTCGCTGCCGGCGGCACCCTAGGTTAGGTATTTAGGAATATTGTAAACCCCTAACTTGTGTTCAAAATAAATATACAGAATAATAGAATAACTTAAATACAACAGAACCTTAGATAGGCTCAGTTCGTTAGAATCTATTGTGAAAATTCAAACAAAATGGAGTTTCTGGCTTGTTTTTCTTCTTCACAGTTCAATGTTTTTGGAGTCGGGTTTGTTGTTTTTGAATAATTTGGTTTTAGTTTTAACAGTTTAAGCTAGCGTCTCCCAGCACCCGCAGCTCCCCTTTACATATTACACCCACAAGTTACGTATTCCTTACGGGGTAGACAGAGCCTAAGCTAACAAGACCTACCAAGACCACGTTTATCATGGCATGACTGTGGGCGTATAGGTGGAAATAATCAAAATAGTAAATAAATAAATATCTTGGGATAAATTACACCAATTAACCCAGCCCCAAACTAAGCAAAGCTTGTGCTATGGGTACCAGGCAACGGATAAATATACTTATATAATGTAGATAAACACATAGTTAAATACATACAACATCCATGACTCGGGCACAAACATTCGTATTCATCATACAACTGTCTGCCCCTACTAGGATCCGAACCCGGGACCTCTAGCTTCATAGTCAGGGTCACTAACCACTAGGCTATCCGGTTGCAGATCGCCTATAACATGATGCCTAAAAAGGCATGGCATTTACAAATGGCGTGGGATGCCAACGTCCGAGTTTTAAAACTTGGCAAATCAATGCAAATTCCGCCGGAAACACTTTTACTTTCCAGAAGCATCTGTATCCTGTTTGAGCTCCAAAATCCGGGATCCCGAACTCTTTGCCAGGTTGAATGCTTTATTTTTAGACAGCCGGTGAAATATACGGATTTAGAAGTTATGCAAACTGTAATGGCGGAAATTATTTAGGAAAATCGTAGCTGACTTTCTTTTTAATACTTACTAGCGACGCGCCCCGGCTTCGCACGGTATATTATGCATGTATTATACATACAAACCTTCCTCTTGATTCACTCTATCTATTAAAAAAAACCGCATCACAATCCGTTGTGTAGTTTTGAAGATTTAAGCATACATACGGACACGGGGACAGAAAAAGCGACTTTATTTTATACTATGTAGTGATGTAGTGATAGTGATAGTGATGATATCATGTACGCGCTCTACACTTAAATAATTTAATCGCTGAACCTGAGTTGGGTAGTGAGCGTTTTCCAAAAAAACGTTCACATAAACATTTTTTCCAGGATTGAACTATTTTGTATTGTTCTTACTCAGAATCGTTTAACCTATCGATCTTTATACAAGAAAAAGTGTGTCCCAAAAATTCCATTCCAGTTCGTCCCTTGTTTTTTAACCGACTTCAAAAAAGGAGGAGGTTCTCAATTCGTCTGTATGTTTTTTTTTAATATAGGTAAGTACGGAACGTGACGTACCTACAGGAAAATAAATTCCATAGTTAAATCTAGGACACAATTCATATCATATACTTACTTCAAAATCGCAGATTATGGTTAAAGTTATCGTTAAACTAACATCGTCGTACTGATTCAAACCGTATAAATAACATACATTCATACATAAAATGTAAAGTGTGTAGTGTGTGTGTGTAGTTATAAATGTCTTCTTTCTTTCTTTCTTTTCTTTCTTTATACATTACACATACATTACATACATATACATTACATTATGCTTATTTATACGGTTTCGAATCAGTACGACGTTGGTTTGCATGTGTAACAGTTGTGCTCATTAAACTTTGATAATGATCCCGTAGAGGGATCGAAAAAAGAAATCGTGTTTGTGTGGTGTAAGGGATAATTTAGTTAAGTAGAGGGAGGATTGCATGAAAAACATATATACTTCACACAGGCTTGGTTATCTTGCACGTGAGTAGCGGAGTAGCAAGGTAAATTTTTTGTTCATTGAAATGAACCTCCGCAAAGTAACGCCTGACTCAATAAAACAACTCACGCTTAGCCAAATCATGTTCTAACGTCGCATCGTGCTATTAAATACTCCTAACCACATAATTATTAACTCCAAGTGTTAGGATTAAACCCCGAGGCTCCTAATTCGTATTTATCGCGGTCGGGTTCCGTCGTTTAGCCGGCCCTAATAAACACTGACATATGCTGTCATAAAGCTGGCGAATATCAACCGAGTTTACTGTCAAGTTTGTCGGATGCTCAACGTAATGGTGAAATGCTGAGGTCCTATTAGTCTTCATAATAATATGTACATCACTACATAGTTTAAAATAAAGTCGCTTTTCGCTGTCTGGCCCTATGTATGCTTAGATCTTTAAAACTACGCAACGGATTTTGTTGCGGTTTTTTTTTTTTATAGATAGTGTTTCGAGAGGAAGGCTTATTTCTATAATACGCGGAGCTAGTACGTACATCAATCGCGTCTTTTTCCCGTAATGTGTGGATATAGCCTTTTTTTTTGTAACGTGTGGAAAATGCGCCTTATGCATCTCCGCACTCGGGGCAGCATACGAACGGTGGTATGACGGGCTCTCCAGCTCGCCGCTGCCTTCCCCATGGAAGGAGGGGAGAGGCCTACCGTCTAAAAACACACACGTTCCCTCCAGGCCTTGAACTGCGGGCTATGCGGGCGCACTACGGTGACCAATGGGTGGATATAGCCTAAGGTAACAAGCGTTAAGCCACACTTAGCATGATTGTGGACGTATTGGTGAAAAGAGGAATGCTAGGAATGTGATGGATTGCTAGCCGCACAGCAAAACAGACCCGAAGCATACAGTAGGCTTATTACCTAACTCGCTAGCAAACGCCATCGTGTTCATTTTGACAGTTCATGTATGGGCTGACAATTGGCATCGGAATCAGCTAGCTGTCACATTCATACAGGAACTGTCAAAATGAGCACGATGGCGATTGCGAGCGAGTTAGATAACAAGCCTAGTGGACGAGTTGGTTTGAAATCCGAGCCGTAGGCGAATTGTTCTGTATTATTAACTTACTGGTAACTTTTTAATAATGTAATGGCGACTTTACGTAATAAAATACTATCGCATTGTATAGGCTTTTGAACACATTATCCTATTGCGCGTCGTGAAAACGGATAAAAATGAAAATACATCAAAATACGACTCCCTATAAAATCAAACTGTCGCCATTTTTAAAAAGATAATTCCCATTTGTCATACGTCAACGGCGAGCAATACCGCGCGCGTTCGAGTGACAGCGATGACGCACCGTGATTGGTTGCGGCGGCCCCGTGCGGCTACTGGCGCCTGCCCATTGGCCAGAGCTGTCGGCACTCGACGCTGATTGGTTGATATAGCGTTCGCGGTAATGTTACAATTACGATTATTGGTGCAAAAAGTTTGCTATAAATTTTAATGGGAATTCGATAGGCTTTATAGAGTAAGATCCCAGAGCGATCAGACATAACTTATTTTCTGACGAATGAAACCTTAAGTTTTCAGTAGCGCCTCGTGTGCCTTGAATACCTACGCGCTTGTGAAAACTTGCCGAGTGACACCTGGGCAGGTACACACAGCAAAGCTATTCGGTAAGCAGGATAGATACGGCGCGAGCGTGCGTAGGTGCTTACCTGATTATTTTGCCGTGTACATGTCTGATTTTTGAATATGTTATTGAAATATTTATTTAAAACTTATATTCAATCAGTCAGACAAATCAGAGTGACCAAACATCCCCTAAGACAAAAATTATTCAGCCAGAAGTATACATAGTGCTCTCGCCCTCATACTTCTGACTGAATATTTTTTGTCTTAGGCGATGTTTGGTCACTCTGATTTGTCTGACTGATTGAATATAAGTTTTAAATAAATATTTCAATAACATATTCAAAAATCAGACATGTACACGGCAAAATAATCAGGTAAGCACCTACGCACGCTCGCGCCGTATCTATCCTGCTTACCGAATAGCTTTGCTGTGTGTACCTGCCCAGGTGTCACTCGGCAAGTTTTCACAAGCGCGTAGGTATTCAAGGCACACGAGACGCTACTGAAAACTTAAGGTTTCATTCGTCAGAAAATAAGTTATGTCTGATCGCTCTGGGATCTTGGACTATTAATAACCCAACAATTTGCCGAAACATTCCAAATTCAGTTTAGTTCAATTTAATTTTATGTTGAGTAAATAGAATTACACATACATACATAAATCAAGTCTTTATCCCTTACGGGGTAGACAGAGCCTTTTTTTAATGGAGAGGAAATCTTTATTGATGCCCAGCCTGGGACTTGTATTGACCGGAGATGGATATAGCTATAAGCCAGGATATTAATATAAAAGCTTATAACTCTGATTAAAATACCAAATGTAAATTGTTGAATTTCCAAACTTGGACGTTCTCATTAATTTACTGTTGGTCATTCTGATGGATCACTGTTTAAAGCCAGTTTAAAGCCTGTTCAATTATTCAGAGGTTATTCACAGCATTTGTTATTCGGATTGATATTTCAGTGATCTGCCTGACCAACCTGTTTTACGTTAATTTGCACATGATTTTACTGGGTGAAGTCAACACTTAAACCCAAATCTATCTATCTAACCATGCTGGTCTGGGAGCAAAGGAAAAACATAGAATGTACCAGTTGCTTCTCGTCCCGCGCAGACGGTAAAAGCCCATCGAGGGAATGGGGGAAAATCTTAGGAATCACGTTATAGGCGATGCGGCTAGCAACCCATCACTATTTTGATTCCCTTTTCCACCTATACGCCTCCATTAATGCTAAACGTGGCCTTTAGGTCTTGTTACCTCAGGCTCTGTCTACCCCGTAAGGGATATAGACGTGATTTGTGTGTGTGTGTATGTGTGTGTATCTATCTAATCAGCCCACATCACCCACTGCTGAGTAAAGGCCTCTTCATTTTCACGCCACTTTCCCCAGTCCTCTACGGGATCGTTATCAAAGTTTAATGAGCACGACTGTTACACATGCAGACCAACCAAACCAATCTAGCAACCAATTGGACGATGAAGATTTTTATTATGTTGGAACCGCTTTACTATCCAATAAACATGGCGAAGTACATATTTCAGTCACTATAGTATCATGAATCAAAACAAAACACGGCTTCATGAAAAACTCTATACCAAGGCTGTTCGTCTGCTTTGAATCGATCGCCGTAGCTCCTAGCTACGAACGCGTAGCACGACTACGAGTCGTCTACGTAGATGTGCTACGAAAATTATTTCAGTCCAACTTTGTCGGATTTTCATCACTACATAGTACAAAACAAAGTCGCTTTCCGCTGTCGGTCTCTCCTATGAATGCTTAGATCACTAAAAGTACGCAACGGATTTTGATGCGGTTCTTTTTAATAGATAGAGTGATCGAGAGGAAGGTATGTATAGTTCCACGCAGACGAAATTGCGGGTAGAAGCTAGTTTTATATAAATCTTTTCACCTCCACCACAACCTGTGGCTTTAATCTAAACCTTGTCAAGAAGGGTTTAAGTTAGTTTTTACTTGTGTGATGTATGTAGGGGTTAGAGTCCGTACCTACATATAAATTGTATGTATAGAATAGTCTTGAGACCGCTGTTTAAACAAAGGCCGTGGTGAAAGGGGAAGAATATTTATTTTAAGGAAATAAGAGAAGGTAATTTCGGTGAATAATCGTTAGGGCTGGTTGTTGGGGAATGTTTTGGTTGTCTATGCATTTTTATGTTTATACTAGCTGACCCGGCGGACTTTGTTCCGCCTTAAATTTGAAAAATTCCTAAGTGCATCTTTATACTAATCAAGGAATAATGTGTAGGCATGCTAAATTTAATGTCTGTAGCTATATTAGTACAACATTTCGGAATTTTCCAATCCCGTTGGAAAATCGGGATAAAAAGTATCCTATGTCCGTCTCCTGGTTCTAAGCTACCTCCCTACCAATTTTCAGGCAAATCGGTTCAGCCGTTCTCGAGTTATAAATAGTGTAACTGACACGACTTTCTTCTATATATATACTAGCTGTTGCCCGCGGCTTCGCTCCCTTTTTTTCTAAATTTCACTATTTTCTCACCGTCTAAACCTTCCCTGGGTTTCCACGAATATTTCAAGACTAAAATTCTCCAGCCGTTCTCGAGTGTTAGCGAGACTAACGAACAGCAATTCATTTTTATTTATATAGAAGATTAATTTAAACCTAGTTACATGCATATCGTCACGCCTCTTTCCCATAAGGGTAGACGGAAACTACTTTGTTCCACTTGCTACGATCCTAACATAGCTTTCGCTTCATCCACATGCATCAATCTCTTCATACGTTGCTCGTCGCTTTTGGGTACTTTTGACCTGTACCTTCAAAAAGGTTAAATTTATCATACAACTCAATACAAATACTCTTTATTGATCATAATTATCTTTTGATCACGGTCATCAATTTAAAAACCATTTTTGGCTGCTGTAAGAGCTAAGTATTTTGTATTAACACAACATACATACACATACAGAAATCACATCTATATCTCCTATAGACAGAGCCTAAGGTAACAAAATCTAGAGGCCACGTTTAGCACGATTGTGGGCGTATAGATGGAAAGGGGTATCAAAATAGTGATAGGTTGCCCCATCGTCTGTAATATACATGATTCCCAAGATTTTCACCCATTCCCTCGATGGGCTTTTACCATCTGCGCGGGCGGAGAAGCAACTGATAGGTATATTCTATGTTATTTATTTGCTCCCAGACCAGTATGAAAAGTTAGTTGTATTTGATATAGAAATAATCTTGACAGAAATGGACAATGAAGTGACCCTATAAGCTTTCTGCGTACAGAATCCTAAAAACAGAGGAACTAGAATATTTTTTTACGAACCCGTACAAAATTCCCTCTCAAAAGCTCCCTGCTTCAAGCTTAGCCACAGGGGAGAGCTTTCTTAAAGCGCAGGAGGAAGTAGCGGAACGAATGTTGCAACCCCATCCGAGGGGGGAAAGGGCTGATTTAAGGAAAACTGTAGACATTGAATAATATTTGGGTGTACACGTTAGACGGTTGAATATCGGGTGATCTTGAAACATGTTTTAAATCCGGTATTTTTTTCATCCACGCTGGTCTGGGAGTAAAGAAAAAACATAGAATTTACCAGTTGCTTCTCTTCCCGCGCGGGTAAAAACTCATCGAGCAAATAGGCGAGTCTTAGGAATCACGTTATAGGCGATACGGCTAACAACCCATCACTATTTTGATTACCTATACGCCCTTAATCATGCTAAACGTGGCCTTAAGGTTTTGTTACCTTAGGCTCAGTCTACCTCGTAAGGGATAAAGACGTGATATATGTAGGTATGTGGTTTGTATTTATTAGATTTATTACCACTCTGTTAAGTTCTCTGCTTGTCTTACGTGCCAGATATTGATGACGTCATCTCTGTTTCTTGTCACGAGATACGAGATGTCACGATAGATATCTGACACTTATGATCTGGGGGGCTACCATGACGTCTTAATGCGAGTCAATTCCGATTCAGATTAGGTTCGCTCACTGTACTAAAATGTCCAGAATACTTCATTAAGTGCCTTGAATTGATCGAACATGTTTGAACAATGTTTATCAGACCTTTTTTTATTGTGGATTAAATTTGGTACAGATATAGCTTTAGTCCCGGGGTACATAGGATAGTTTTTATCCCGGAAAGTCGCATAGTTCGCGCGGGATAGCGGCAAACGGATTCTGCGCGTGTTTCCATAAATTCGACGTTCAAAGAGTACGGCGTCAAAGAGGCGACTTCCCTTCATTAAAAACATACTGACGCGCAAAAGTAACGGGTCACTTTCATACAAATTTGTATGGAAATTATACATGCATACACAAATCACGTCTTAATCCCTTACGGGGTAGACATAGCCTAAGGTAACAGGTACCTACAGGCCACATTTAGCAAGATTGGCGTATTGGTGGAAAATGGAATCAAAATAGTGATGGGTTGCTAGCCTCGTCACCTATAACATGGTTCCTATGATTTTCGCCCGTTCCCTCGATGGGATTTTACCATCAGCTCGGGTAGAGAAGCAACTATATATATGTTTACATATTCTATGTATATTCTATGTATAGGTATATTCTATGTTTTTTCTTTGCTTCCAGCCCAGCATGGAAGAAAATTGGACTGGAAATTATTTTTATTATTATTATTTTTGCTCAGTCGGTGTATGTTGGAACCGGTAGGTGCTCCTGCTTGAGTTGAGAGTAATTAAAAGACGACTGGTGGTACAGCTCATCACGATGTTTGCTATATTATTTCTCACGATTGCTGTTTCTGCTGTCGGATTCTTTGTAAATGTGCGCAGGTAACTAGAGAGCAGGCGGAGACCTCCGCAAACAAAGGGCTGATTGCCGGCGGGCCCCTAATTTGGCGCTTAGCCAGCTTTCGTTGCACGTGGCTTTAGTACTACGCTTTCGTAATTTTCCTTCTAATCTGCCTATCCAGTCAGTTAGAATCTATATCCCGAAACATTTAGGCTGCGCGTCTTACAGAGTAAAGCTTCTGCAAACCTAGCGCGAGCACGAGAAAGAGATAAATTGCCTGTCTTTTTCTTACTGTTCGTTTTAAAAAGAGACAGGTAGTCTGCGCATGCGACGCGAATCTTATTTATTAAAGTATTAAATAATTTCGGACACTGGAGGATTAAAAGTTTTTATTTAAATTCCTTTTTGAATACAAGCTTTTTTGCTGACTGCAAATTCCAAGTCAATCCGACCATCCGTTGAAGAGTTCCCTTCTGCGCAGCCGGTCCTGGCTGAGCTGAGAATAATACCAGATTATTATATTGCCATCCGAATTGCACAACAATACAAAATTTCAGCTGTATTGGTTGAAGATACATACATACATACACATACACAAATCACGTCTTTATCCCTTACGTATAGACAGAGCCTAAGGTAACAGATACCTACAGGCCACATTTAGCAAGATTGTGGGCGTATAGGTGAAAAAATGAAATCAAAATCAGGGTTGCTAGCCTCATCGCCTACAACATTGACTCCTATGATTTTCGCCCGTTCCCTCGATGGGCTTTTACCTGCGCGGGTAGAGAAGCAACTGGTATATTCTATGTTTTTTCATTGCTTCCACAGCATGGAAGAAATCTGCTTCAAAATTGAGTTGCAAGCCACCCGGAAAACATTGGTAACATACAACATAGCAAGTTTTTTTTATATGAATAGGAAGGCAAACGAGCAAGTGGGTCACCTGATGGTAAGTGATCACCACTGCCCATAGACAACCGCAACCCCGGAGGGATTGCAGATGCGTTGCCAACCTGGAGGACTAAGATGAAATGCCTCTTGTGCCCGTAATTCCCCCGGTTGTCTTACTCTCCACACCGGAACACAGCAGTGCATGCACTGCTACTTAGCGGCAGGATTAGCGAGTAAAAAAGCTTGTAAAAAAATCTGGTTCATCTGTAAACCCAAGAAATGTGTTAGCGTTGCTCAGGTGATTGTCCTGGATAGACGGTTATAATCGGGAGAACGGCGCGAACGGCGTAAAGGGCAATATAGGGCGTAATAGTTACGCGGCACTACGGGCCCCGTAATCATGGCACGGTACACAGAAGTACATCAGTCAGTCAACAGACATAAGCACGGACATGGCCGCTTTTCTTGAAACGAACTTAGACCCGCCAGTTGTCTTTGGGTAACCGAGCGCGGCAGACGTTTCCCTTAGTTTTTTTTAAATCCATACGTGGTGTCAGCTTTTGATTTTGACAAATTAAAACGCTTTTTCGCGAGTTCTACATACATACCGCCTCTTTCCCACAGGAGTAGGCAGAGACTACTTTGTTCCACATGCTACGATCCCGACGTACCTACTTCTTTCGCTTCATCCACACTCATCAATCTCTTCATACATGCTCGTCGGTTTCGGCTACTCCTGACCGGACCTTTTTCCAAAACGTCTCCTATGCCTTCCCCTCCCAACGTAACCATTCACACTCCCCCTATAGATCTGTTTAGTTAGTCTACTTTCATCCATCCGCTCTACGTGACCAAACCAACTAAGCAGACTTTTTTCTATCCTAGTCACTATATCCTCTTTCACACCAGCACCCCTTATCACATTATTCCTTATTCTATCCTTCAGTGATACACCTTCCATACTTCATAACGCTCTCATTTCTACTGCATTTATTCTACTTTCATGCTTCTTTTGCCATACCCAAGTTTTGCTGCACATTAATGTTGGAACAAGCACCCCTCTGTGGACAGTCTACGCCTTTTAACGGAACATCCTACACGGGGAGTATGCAGGTTCTACCGCTAACCTACTGTTCTTAACGCCGTTACTGTTTCCAAGAATTACCGTTTAATAGTAGATGACAGGCGTAATTGTGTCGTTACGGTATATTGTGCCTCAATGAGGAGTGACAACGGCAGGCATTGTCATCTAACGTTTGACTGCTGTCTGTGGTAATACGGTGAGACATATTGTAAGATTAAATTTACTGTAACATATAGGAGCAAATTGTAGTTTGTTTACATATAGAACTTCCATAGTATATGTATGCGTTTAACTCAAAAACGCCTAAGCTGCGCTCCCTCTCGCACAGGGCGCGTTCTCGCTCTCTCTCTTAAAATGGTGCAAAAATCAAGTCTTTATCCCTTACGGGGTAGACAGAGCCTAAGTTAACAGGTACCTACAGGCCACATTTAGCAAGATTGTGGGCGTATAGGTGGAAAATGGAATCAAAATAGTGATGAGTTGCTAGCCTCATCGCCTGTAACATGATTCCTAATATTTTCGCCCATTCCCTCGATGGGCTTTTACCATCTGCGCGGGTAGAGAAGCAACTGGTACATTGTATGTTTTTTCTGTTTGATCTATGTTTTAATCTATTATTTTAATAAACCTCATAACAGTGCAAAAAAAGAACTACGAAACCGACAGAGACGTCATCATAGATAACTGACACTTAAGATAACAGGAAGTTAACAGAGAGCGGTGAAACAGGCCCTTAGTATGTTTTCATCATTCTTTTTATCCCGCAAAATGTCATTTCCCACATTCGAATAGCGGCTAACGTCATTTGCCGACTGTGTTTAAAAGTCCCGGTTTACCTCTTAGAGCATTTAACCGTGCGGAGGCGTCATATACTCACTATATATAGAAGAAACTCATGAGAGAGAGAGAGCGTATGCAAACGAGGTACCACTAATGTATGTAATGTAATGCATCCTCTGTAGACCGAGGTGGCGCGCAGTGCGCCTGCCGCCGCGCGGGCGAAGACTCATTTAAGCGGTAGGTCTATAACTAGTGTGTTTTTGAACCTACCCACATATTTGCACAAAGATAAAATAAATTAAATCAACGATTATAAAAACGGGATACACTATTGCTGTGTCGATATTTATGGCCTATGTACAATGATTTTAATGGGATATAAGTAGAATTTCACTAGATGTATTTATTTAGAAAAAAAACTTTCTGCCTAGTTTCTTGCGGCGCGTTAGTTACTTTTTTAATAAGAATAACTTCATTTTACCACAGAAGTTACAAAGTGCATAACATTTTACAAAGGACCCATTGTTACATAGAGATAGGTAGATGACATTTTATGCGGTAAGTGAAAGCGGCCTTCGCACTAGACTCTGGCTCTGTATCGCGAGTGCCAAGTGAAGTACTCAAAACACAAGAATAATTAGAAAGTGTGTGTGTGTTATCTTGACAATGATGGTCTGTGCTTAGTTTCAAAAAAAGACCATGTAAAAGTGGCCTATTTGCAAAATAAGTTTTAATTTTTATTTTCATTTTATAGGAGCCTCGTTGGCGACTCCGTAAAGTTTGATTCTCTAAGCTTTTTCCTGGAACTCATTCCTTGTTATTCCTCTTCGGTGTTATTCGTATTCGCTGCGAACAATTGACCTGCTAAGGATTCCCTAAACCGATTTTTCGGTGCTTATACTCCCCGCATTTACATGTGTGGCGACATGTGGATTAAATTATATGGTATTCTGTGTAAGGGTACGCTTCCATTGGCGCGGAGAACGTGTAGAATCGAAGTCGCATTAATGTATTTGTAGATCCCACTAATATTATAACTGTAAAAGTTTGTGACGACCTGAGTGAGTGTGTATTTGTGTTGTAAATTAGTTAGATTACTGTTGTTTTGAGACCTTAGGTCCGTGGGGTCCCAGCGCGCATTATGTTAATTAAGGAATTATCTGAGAGGCTGATCGACTGCAACGGAGACCAAAGAGCTGGCAGCTTCCTCGCACAGCGAATTAGCATTGCAATACAGCGGGGAAATGCTGCCAGCATCTTTGGCTCAATGCCGCGGGGGAATACATACATACATACATACATATATCACGTCTTTATCCCTTGCGGGGTAGACAGAACCTAAGGTAACAAGACCTAAAGACCACGTTTAGCATGATTGTGGAAGTATGGATGGAAAGGGGAATCAAAACAGTGATGGATTGCTCGCCACATCGCCTATATAACATGATCCCTAAGATTTTCGCCCAATCCCTCGACGGGCTTTTACTATTTGCACGGGGAAAGAAGCAACTGGTAAAAACATAGAATGTACCAGTTGCTTTTCTTCCCGCGCTGATGGTAAAAGCCCATCGAGGGAATGGGACATAGGAATCATGACTTATAGGCGATGCCGCTAGCAACCCATCACTGTTTTGATTCTCCTTTCCAGCTATACGTGATGTGGTCTTTAGGTCTTGTTACCTTAGGCTCTGTCTACACCGTAACGGATAAAGACGTGATTTGTGTGTGTGTGTATTAAAAAAAGTATGTATAAAAAATATATAAAAAACAATATGGTACAAAGTACAAATGAATCATTGAATGTCAGGAAAAAAACATCCAAAAGAGGTATTTTTAATCGGCGCCCAAATGTCTCGTCCGACATTCATTTTTCAAATTAGTTAATAGAGAGATTTTACAAGGATAATCTTTGTGTCCACACTAATATTATAAAGAGGAAAGATTTGATTATTTGTTTGTTGGTTTCATTAAATAGGCTCCAAAAGTACTGGACCGATTTGAAAAAATATTTCGCCATTACAAACCTACGCTATCCCTGATGAACGTAGGCTAGATTCGATTAATAAAATTCTAGAATATCGAGCGTCATATTAAAGGTTCTCGCTAAGGCTTCTTTTAAAGTCAAAGCTAGTTTTTTTAATAAAACTTGAATGCAACTATAACCAAACAAGCCGCCATATTGCGATCTCGACTTCGGCAAACTTACAGGGTGTCCCGACGCTAAGCCCAGCAGCCCTTTTGTATACAGAATAAGGGATAACTCTGTCAAGGTAATCTTCACTAAAACAGTAAGTCAGCCTTGGTATAAGTACGTTGCCTGATGAATAAATCCAAATACTTGCAAGATTCGGAATTTGTTTTAAAAATGTTAGGGCTCGAACCCGGATCCTCGTCATTCCGTGACGCGTGCTATACCCCTACACCATCCATAGCAGCTGGTTAAGCCTTCGAACTTTTCTATCTGTTACTAACTGTCACGTGACCTTGTTACTAAGCGATTTTTTGTCGCTAAACGTCCTGTTTGAATGATGTGTTTATACAACACAATTACAAACTCCCGTGGAACATCTACTGCTCACCAGGGACGAGAGAAGGCGCGGTTTTTCAAATGATAGGTACTATAAAATGAATCAAGAATTTTTACGTCTTGATTTCCTGGCCGTAACTTTACTTTTCGGATTTTTCTGTGTCGTTTAGAAATTTAATTTCTCAGTAAAACCGTAATAGTAAACACAAAAAATCAAGAAGTAAAAATTCTTGATTCATTTGATAGTACTATAATAGATGTTAGTATACTGTTCTCCGTCTTGGCTGTACGAGACGGCTTACAGGGCATCATACGGAACAGAAACAACACATAAATATGTATGCGCTATCACGATTTACCGCCTTCAACAACTTTATACATCATGTATGTTGCTCGACGGCTAAACGCGTAAGTGCTAGTTAGTTCTTGTATGTATATACCTAATTATATGTTTCTATAGATTATTAAGGACTATAATAGGTTGGTAGCCGCATCGCCTATAACATGATTCCTAAAACTTTCGCCCATTCCCTCATGGGCTTTTACCATCTGCGTGGGAAGAGAAGCAACTTGTAAATTCTGTTTTTTTCTTTACTCCCAGACCATGGCAGAAACACTTTGATGCTTCCAGGCAAGGCGTTGTACACTCTTATGCACATATTATGTATCTGCTTATAGCAGTGGCGTAACTATAGGGTGGCAGGGGTGGCAAAATGCCACGGGCCCCTAGCTCTACGGGGCCCTGAACTGGCTTGGTTTAGAGCACAGAAGGGACGCTGATGCACTTCTTTATATTGAGGAAGGAGCCCCATCGGACGAATTTGCCGCGGGCCCCAGACGTTTTAGTTACTCCACTGGCTTATAGTAATTTTCCATGGAACACAAGATAAAGACGGCAATTGTTAACCTCTATAAGAGTGAAGAGTTTAGAGCTAAAACTAAACCGCTAAGAATAAAACTAAAAGTAAACTAGGACGGCGGGAGCGTAGATCTTCTTATCGGAACATCAGTGAATTATGGCTTAGTTTCTCGCTACTAAGTCCTAGCAGCTTAAAAAGGAAGATTGTCGACATTATGTAAAATACTAACGGTTGCCCGCGACGCTGTCTACGCGGAACTCGTCGTCGCTATCCCGAGGGTACTATGCGATTTTCCGGGACAAAAACCAACCCCATGTCCTTCACTTAGCGGAAACTATGTCTATATAAACTCAATTCACCAAGTTTATACAACATTTTGGGATTTTCCAATGCCGTAGCAAAATCGGGATAAAAAGTAGTCTAGTGTTATTCCAGACCACTTAGCGATATGCATACCAAATCTCATGCAAAACAGTTTAGCATGATGGAGTAACATACACACAAACTTTCACATAATATTAGTAGGTATAGTTGGGACCGCGACTTCATCTGTGCAGAATTATGATTTGACATTAATAAAACCCACAGAAATTAATTCATTCAGGAGTTTTATTACATTAATACGAATAGTGTGATAAGGGCACTTGCTGGTGTGAAAGACAATATAGTGACTAGGATAGAAACAAAAGTACGCTTAGTTGGTTTGGTCACGTTGGACGAAAGAAGATTAAGTAAACAAATTGAAATGGGGAGTTAAACGGGTGTAATGGGAGGGGAAGGCCTAGACCAGGGATGGCGAACCAATGGCACGCGTGCCACTGTTGGCACGCTTCAATATAATTTTGGCACGCCAATAATAAAAAAGATTTATTTTTGTCCATTAAATCACCAATTTAAGATTATTTTATTATGAAATAGGGCGGAAAACCGGCAATGTGGTCATATGATGGTAAAATAACAACACACTCTAAAGACAACAGGGTCTTTGATGACAGGTTAGAGCCAAATATTACTTTGTGAAAAAATGGCACGTCCACCAAAAAAGGTTCGCCATCCCTGGCCTAGACGGAAGTTCCGTAACCAATTCGGGACGCTTTGAAAAAAGATTAGGTCAAGAGTACTCTAAACCGACGGGTAAGTGCTGAAGAGATTGATGAATGCGGATAAAGCGAAAGAGGTATGTCGGGATCGTAGCAAGTGGAACCAAGTCTGCCTACCCCTATGGGAAAGAGGCGTGACGGTATGTAATTCATAAATACAAGAGACAGGAGGGGGAAAGGAGCGACCGACCGCTTAAATGAGTCCTCGCCCGCGCGGCCTAGGGGCGACAAAGGGGGCCGAGAGAGGTGCGGGCGGGTAGTGCGCCTGCCGCCCGCACCTCTCTCGGTCCCCTTTGTCGTCCCACCCCGCACCCCTTCAGCGCACGGGCGAGGACTTTTTGCTTCAGGTCTCTACTAGAAAAAACCAAAGACTTAAAACTTTTTAAAACTAAATCAAACTGCAGGTGAAAATATGTCTGAGCTCGAGTTATTTTTCAATATCACATTGATATCTCCAATATTAAAAGCATGGTCGAGATAAATATAAAAATAAAGCCTTAGAATTCCAATAAGTGCACCCTTCCACAGTTTATTCAATACCGCGTGAGAAGTCATCATAGAGGAAATAACCAATAGACTGGAAATATCGTACAATAAATATGAAAAACAAGCCAAGCCAGTATTATATATTACAAGCTTCTGCCCGCGACTCGTCTGCGTAGAATAATACCCAAACCTTCCACTTGAATCACTCTATCTATTAAAAAAACCGCATCAAAATCCGTTGCGTAGTTTTAAAGATCTAAGCATACATAGGGACGGATACTGCAAAGCCAGAACAAGTGCGCGCGAGATAGACTACCCGTCTTTTTCTTACTGATCGATCTCGAAAGAGACAGGTAGCGAAACTGCTCGTGCTGTGGTTGGCTGACCGAATGTCAAGCAGGTCACTACAATGTGACATGCATTTATTACGATCGAACTATCCATAGTTCATTTTTAGTCATTGTGTAACGTACACACAGCAAAGCCATTCGGTAAGCAGGATAGATACGGCGCGAGCGTGCGTAGGTGCTTACCTGATTATACTGCCGTGGTACCTAGGGAATGAATCTGACTTAATATTATTAATGAGAAAAGTAAGTATGTCATCAAAATTATAACAATTTAAATATTTTTTTTTCCGAGTAAAGTAAAGGAAAAACATTCGCGGAAAATTAGTCTTACTTTTTTTTGTATATATAAGAGGGTGACCTGATGGAAAGTGAACACCATCGCCCAGGGACACCTAAGACGTGGGGAATGACAGGTACAGCACGTGCGTGCACGTGTGCGGGGGGGTGGGGGCAGGTGCAGCCGGTTCAGTACGGCGTAAGTGAAAAATCACTGATGTGTTACAGAATTGACAGTCCGTTACCACTCTATTCGGTTATTTACTCTTTGGCAGGCGCGGACGGCATTTCATACCGTCTTTGTGCGTAAAAACGTCGCGCGGGGAAAACACACCTCGTACGGTCCCATAATGCTTTGTGTTTTTTAAAAAATGAGGAGTCTTTTGTTTTTAAAGATGGCTGACGACACTAAGTTGCAGTGAGTATTTCATATTTAGAGTTCCGACATATACTTATTGATTTTTATATTTTGTTTTCACGGTTTTACCCGTTACAAATTAAATTTGTAAACGACACTGAAATTAGAACACAGAAAAACCCGAAAAGTAAAGTTATGGCTGGGGATCGAACCCGGATCCTCATCATTATGATGCGTGATATACCACTACATAGCAGGTAACTTGCTATGCTGTGGTAGAAATTTTAGTTCTGAAATAGTTTTTGTTATTTGCATCTGTCTTTATTTTTAACCGACTTCAAAAAAGGAGGAGGTTTCAATTCAGTTGTTTATTTGTGCCTGTCCTTTTTCAGTAGCTAGTGGCGCTGTCTGCTCCTCTTAGTAATTGAGACGTTAACACTAACACGTTTTGTCGTATCACAAACTTACACCAAAAACTCTATTAAGGTGCGATCACACCGCCGCGTACACGCAGTGACTCCCCGTTTTTTCATACATTTTGTTGCGTAAACACACCGTCAACGTCTGTTACGCACCGGTATGGTCGCAACTTTAGTTCATTCTTCGGCTAAAAACGTACTCCTTTATCAACTCTTTTAGGTTTATCTCATTTCAATCTGTCGCTTTTTCATTTACCATGGACGATTCCGCGAAATAAATCCCTGTACAAGCAAAGAAAATATGCAGCTCAAAAGCTTGTTTAAATCAAGCTAGACTGTTTACCTTGCACAAGAAAAACAACTTCAATGAGAACCTTGGGAAGCGAGCTTTAGCGAAAACTGCTTTATTTCTATCTATCTGGGGAGAGTGAATGGTTGCGTTGGGATGGCGAGGCCTAGACGGACGTTCCGAGACCAAATAGGAGACGTTTTGAAAAAGGTCAGGTCAAGAGTACCCGAAACCGGCGAGCATGTATGAAGAGATTGATGAATGTGGATGAAGCGAAAGAAGTATTGCAGGATCGTAGCAAGTGGAATAAAGTAGTCTCAGCCTACCCCTGTGGGAAAGAGGCGTGACGGTATGTATGTTTTTTTTTACAATAAACAATTGACAGTCAGCTTCGTACGTCTTCTGGTTCGTGATCGCTCGAGAATTTCTCCCCCAACGGCTATCTGTTCTACGAGCGATGTGGCCTGCCCATTGTCACGTAAACTCTCACATTCTTCAAAGCTAACATACATACATAAATCACTTGTTTATCCCTTACAGCAGTGACTTTGAACGGGGCCCTGAGACCTGCAAAGGGGGGCATAGGCTACGATCTAGGACCTTATAGAACCTTATTAACAAGTTACCTGTGTTTCCACCCTACGGCCTACGGAGCTACGGCCCACGGGCTGGGCTATGGGGGTGTAGAATTTTTTCTTGGGAATGGGGCGCGTAGTTTATAAGTTTGGGAGCCCTGCTTTACGGGGTAAACAGAGCCTAAGGTAACAAGACCTAAAAGACACGTTTAGCATGATTGTGGGCGTATAGGTGGACAGGGGAATCAAAATAGTAAGTAAGTAAGTAAATGCTTTATTGTACAAATATAAAGAAACAGATACAATTCACAAAAAAATGAAAATAACATTAGTATAATTATGCACAAACAGCGTTGCGGCTTGCCGCAACATTATGCTGAGTGGGGCCCATTTTACACCATATCGGTACTATTCCTAAGTATTTTGTATTTCTTCCTGTTATATATCTACGTGTATCGAATGCGTGTAAATAAATGTTTCTCTCTCTCTCTCTCTCAAAAGCGAACATATCCATATAAGGGATCTCTACCAGTTAACCTTTGAGTAGATGAGAGGAGCATTAAACGAGGGACTGACAGTGTGAGTTTAAAATTCCAGATAGTGAAAGCCACAATAGAGCGTACATAGTACAATAGTGTTGGTAATAGTAATAGGTTGGTAATAGTAATAGTAAGTAAGTAAGTAAGTAAGTAAATGCTTTATTGTACAAATATAGAGAAGTAGAGACAAATCACAAAAAAAGACCTTAAATATATGCACAAAGGCGAATAGTGTTGGTATCCTATAGAATGATTCCTAATTTTCGTCCATCCTGCCCGAGAAAAGAACAGTGTTACATCCTATGTATGTTTTTTCTTTGCTCCCAGACCAGCAAGCATACACGCAACCTTCGTGTTTTGTTTCCTCCTTCAACATCAAACGTTACTTAATATTATCATTACATAATAATGGAAGCCTTCTTTTACCCTAAGCAATGGTTCTTCAAAAAACTCTGTGTTGTTTTTAAGAGCTCATGTAATTCTAACACCCCATGACCTTTTGGTGCGTTATTTGGAGAGTTTGAGTGGGAATATAAAACCGGCAAAGTGCGAATTGAATCACGCCTGGAGTGTTCCGGACTCGGAGTTTCAAAATTCAGAACCTTTATTTGCAAATAGGTCGCCAAGGGATCTTTTACGTGTCTTTTTTTTTAACTACCAGCGCATTCGGAGAGATCATCGTTGGCAAGAAGAATGCGCCGCAAGAAACTTGGCAGAGAGTCCTTGTTTCAAAATAAAATAAATTTACTACAATACTTAAATATCTACTTAACTTATAATCAGAGATCGGACAAATTTGCGTCATTGCTCGCAATAATTGTGGACATGACTCAAAAATTAATCATTTAATTAATTTCTCGAAATAAAATTTGAACTCCCGGAGATAAAAATTTACACATGCATAAAATTATTAGCAAAATGTTAATTAAAGTGGCAGTTGTCGTTCTCGTAAATCTTTTTATATAATAAAGAAATCACGATCCTGCTAGATATGATTATAATTTCTGACAAAAAAGTTTTCTAGTTCTATAGGTATAAAACCTCCGTGGATATACTTATTCTTAATATATGTATTTTGACATATTTGATTAATTTTGGAGTCATGTCCACATTATTGCGAGCAATGACGCAAATTTTTCCGATCTCTGCTTATAATACATTTATAAGAGGGATGTATAACGTTACTTAACTTAGTTAGTTACCTACTTAGGACCTTAAATGATATTAGTCTAATGTAGAGATGTATTAGTTTGTACAGCTTAAAATATCTGTACCTATATAACTTTTTTCTTCCATACTGGTCTGGAAGTAAAGAAAAAACATAGAATGTACCAGTTGCTTTTCTACCCGCGCAGATGGTAAAATACCATCGAGGAAATGGGCGAAACTTATAGGAATCATGTTATAGGCGGTGCGGCTAGCAATCTATCACTATTTTGATTCCCGTTTCCACCTATACGCCCGCAATCATGCTAAACGTGGCCTTAAGGTCTTGTTACCTTAGGCTCTGTCTGAAATTATAAAAATCTGTACACATGATTATTCATATTATGGCTGAAAGTTTCTTACTCGTATTTCAAATACATCACAAAATTTACGTCGCTTTCAAGTAGTGTGCTTCCAAAATTTAGACCCCAATAGTTTTACTCTCAAAAGCCTGATTAACGAACGAAACTATACCGGGGGCTACTCCGAAATTCGATTTTCGAAGTTGTGACTATTAGTATGAATGGAACGGTACCAGACGAACTTCGAAATTCGAATTTCACAGTATGAGGCCTGGCCTTTATTTCCCCAACGTGACAATTGTCGGCGACATGTGACAGGTCGAAACGCAAGGCGTAGTTAATGAAGCCCATCGGCGTATATTCTGGTCGAGTTTGCCATTTAAACAGAACTGTCACCTACTGTCACCGACAGTTCTCGCGTTCGTGAAAAAGGGCCAGGGTGTTTCAGCTATTTTGCCTGCGGTACCCTAAAACCGTTATCCAAACGTTTCCGTAGCCCACAAAGCCTCAGTTCGTTGCATATTCGGTTTTTTTGGTTATTCGGAAAATTTATTCATTGGTTCGTCGCTGGTAGAGTAAGGGACGTTCGAACTTAGTACTTCAACAAAACTACAGAAGGGGAACTATGGGATCGTATTCAGCTTATTTTTATTTGACAACTAGCTTCTGCCCGCGACTTCGTCTGCGTTGAATCCTACTAATATTATAAATGTGAAAGTTTGTGAGTATGTTTGGATGTTTGTTACTCTTTCACGCCAGAACGGCTGGACAGATCTGGATGAAATTTGGAACATAGATAGATTATAGTCTGGAATAACACATAGGCTACTTTTTATCCCGGAAAATTGCGTAATTCCTGCGGGATAGCGTTAACGAATTCTATGCAGACAGTTGCGGGCAACAGCTAGTTATACATATAAACCTTCCTTTTGAATCACTCTATCTATTAAAAAAACCCGCATCAAAATCTTTTGCGTAATTTTACAGATCTAAGCATACATAGGGACAGACAGTGAAGGTGGCAAACGAGCAAGAGGGTCACCTGATGGTAAGTGAGCGCCAACACCCGGAAAATTACAGATGTATTGCAAGCCTAGGGCTATAAGATAAATCTTATGTACCAGTTCACCGGCTGTCTTACTCTCCAGGCTGGAACACAGCATAGCAAGCACTGCTGCTTGGCGGCAGAATTAGCGAGTAAGGATCAGTTCTAGTTAGTTCTAGTTGTTTTTAAAAAATATACATGTTTATGTTATGCTGCATGACGCAGAACATATTTCTTTATATTTCTTTCAGGTTTTTCGTTTTGCTGTTTATCAGTACGGGAAATATAGCATTCTAAGACGAGGCCTGTGTCAGAAGTGGACATATAAGTAACAAACATAGTTCACAAAAAAGGTGAGGTATATGAAATTTCTAAACGTCACTGAAAATTAGAACACAGAAAAAATCCGAAAAGTATAACTATGGCCGGGAATCAAACTCGGGTCCTCGTGATTCCGTGACGCGTGCTATACCCCTACACCACCCATTGGGTAAGCCTTCGATTGTTTCTATCTGTTACTATCACGTGACCTTGTCACTATGCGATTTTTTGTCGCTAAGCGTCATCTGTTTGAATGTGTGTACGACAAATTGGCATTGTTCATTTTTTTTAGTATGCTCCAATTCGAAAACCATTCCGAGGAAAACCATCATTTATCCGATTTATCTTGTCCGATTTCAAAAATACTTTATGATTGCAGATATTTTTGTAATAGTATATTTTTTATCGAGGGACTAAACTAAGCCAATATATACCCGAGGTGGTTAGCCACCCGAGCGTCAGCGAGGGTGTCTATTTATCCGAGGGTTTATATTGGCTTTTAGTCTCGAGGTGAAAACTCTATTTTTCACTTCAATTGCGAGAAAAAATAGTCAGTTTAGTACAAAAAGATTTAATAAAAAATAAATTATCAATTATGTATTTTGCTCTTTGCTCGACATCATAATTTTCACTATCACTTGACGACATTGTGAGAATAATCAATTTATTTTAATCGTTTACGATTTACGCTCTACAACAATTCCAAAGTTTTCGCGGTATTTTTTTTTCCAACCAGACGCATCGGCGAAATGGTCCATACACAAACTGAAAAAAATAGAATGGCGCCACCTTCTATGCGGAAAAAGCATAGAACTAAGTCCACGTAGACTAAGAACGTAACATTTCCGTCATGAAAATGGTCCACACACAAGCATACTTTTTTTATTTTGTTTCCGCATTACAACGATCTGTAAGTTTATTTATTGTGATTGTTAAATTATTTTTATCATCGTTTCGTGTGATAATTTTTAAATGTGGTTTAAAGAGTGGTAATGAAATTCCTTCACTTATTGAAAATTTACTTTATGCCAAAAACTAAGCAAGTACTGGCTGTTTGAGTTTATCTAAGTCACTCAAAGTAAATTAAAAAAAATATTACTTTTACTCCCTAGGGACTAAGTACTCACTTTAGCCCCGCCTCGTAAGGCTATATTGACCTAGGGGAGACTGGGGTCAATAGAAACACGGGTCAATAGAAACAAGTGCAATAACTACGAAACAAAAAGCGATAGCGGGGCGGTCCCTGAGGGGAGATGGATCTGCGTTCGTGTCGGAACCTGTGGAACAGTGCTAGCCGCGGCTCTGTGACCGTCGGAATTTATTACGTGAGTGTATTGCTTTTCCTGCACCAAAAGTAAGTATTTTTGATGTTTTTGTTTTGTATATTAGTCAAGATCCATTGGTAGTACTTTAATACTACTTAACTTTCTGTTTGTATGGTTATTGTTGTTGAATTTGTAGTGGTTTATGTATACCTATCGTCTACCGTTATTTTTCTACGATTTTAAATATTCACCATGACGTTGCTGGGTCAATTGAAACAAAATTTACCGGGTCAATTGAAACATTTTTTTTTTGCAGTAATATTTCTTTTTTGTTTTTAGAAGGTAGGTGTACGGTGCAACACCGCACATTATTTTCATAACGCTGACATAGCATTAGCACCATTTCCACGTTCTATGTAAAACGCGTCAGTTGCGCATTATCAGCCGCCGCGGACTCACCTCATCAAACTCATTATTAGTAATACTATCAGTTCAGTATAAATAAATCAATTTCTATCAATTTACTCTTTCAATTCTACAAACATTCAAAGGTGTAAGGTGCGAACCATACATCTTTTTGGTCCTTCGAACCGCCGAAGGTGGGACCTACTTCGCGGGTGTGAACCACGTGGATTGCACATGGAATTGCAGTGAAGTAAGTGTACCAGGATACTTCGGTGAGTCATCAATCTTTTATCACTATCTTGCATCTAATCTGGCATAATGGAAGATCTTCTGGCAAATCAAACGTTAATCCAAGATTCTATGAAACAGCTCCTAACCAATTTTAAAAAAGATGGCACCGACCGGAAGACAACGGCACACATCAAGAGACGCTTGAGCACCTTAGATTCTTATTGGCAACAATATCAGAGCAATAATATCAAGTTGTGCGAGTTTGACGATAAATCAGACGAGTATTTTGTAAGTGATTACAAGCAAACATCAGAGTTTTACACCGAAGCAGGAGCATATATCATGAATCAGTTGTCTGAAGAGGATAAAGGGCAGACACATCATCAAGACACAGCATCATCTTCTCATCCACCATTTCAAAGAAACCCGGCTCCGCGGGAGTGGGGCACTAGCAGCAAGTTAGAAGAGATGTTGCGTAAACAGAAAAGCAATTTCAAGGCATTTGAAAGAACTATCAGTATCATCAACCTCGACGCTGTCTCTGAAAAATGGGAGTTCGAAGACATTTTAAAGTCCATTCAAGTGCGTTGGTCTGTTATCGATGCTCTCCATTGGGAGATCGATAGCGAGCTCTTAGTAGAAGATTTAGAATACGAAGAAACATTCTTTAAGCACGAGAAAAAATATCATGACGTCAAAAAAGCCATCAATAGCAAAATGTGGTCTCAAACTCATAGAGAGAAAGCTACACCTCAAATGGATATCCCAACATTCGGCGGCAACTATCATCAATGGGTATCCTTTAAGGATTTATTTATAGAATCCATTCATAACAATAGGTCGCTCTCAAACGGTCAAAAAATGCAGTTTTTAAAAAGTAAACTAAAAGGTGAAGCCGAAAAATTAATACAGCACCTACATATTAGCTCCGATAACTACGAAATCAGTTGGGACATTCTTAACCACCGTTACAACAACGATAAGCTAATATTCAATTCGCACCTCAGCATTTTGATGAATTTACCAACACTCCAGTATCAATCAGCAGCAGCAATCAAGAAGATGCATGATGTGACCAACGAGTGTCTCAATGCCATTAAGGCCTTGGGCGTCGAAATAAGCTCCTGGGACCCGATGCTTGTTTACATCATCTCTAACAAGCTAGACGCAGATACGCATAACGACTACATTGAATCGTTAAAAAACCCCAGGGATTTACCATCTTTTCAGGAACTACTAGAATTTCTGGAGAGTAAGTTCACATCATTAGAGTCATCAAAGCGCAAACCAGACTCTGCGAAGGCATATCATAACCAAGAAACATCAAATTCGACTGTAAGAAAATCCCATTATTACAAGTCATTTACAAGCAATCAAAATTACTCGGCTAATAAATCAAGTTCGTTCAAACCAGCTCATAACAGTCAACAAAGTTGCCCGGTTTGTAACAAAAATCACGGAATTTTCCATTGCGACACGTTTCTAGAATTACAACCTAACATGAAACTAACAACAATTACGAAACTGTCGCTTTGCAAAAATTGTCTTTACAATCATCATGGCAAAGAGTGCCGCTCTATCAAGAAGTGCCGCCTGTGTAAAGAGGATCATAATACATTGTTACATGAAGCGCTCGGTAAAATAACAAAGAACATGCCGTCTGCTAATGACGCAAGCAAACAACCGACTGTACACAAAAATAATGTATTGCAAGAAGAAGCCGGCGAAGTACTTTTAGCAACAGCACTGGTCCACGTGCAATCAGCTGATGGATCTTATCAAACATTGCGAGCTCTTATTGATCAAGGCTCACAAACATCAATTATCAGCGAAAACGCCGCCCAGCAATTAGGGTTGCAACGTAAACGTTGCAAAGGAGTCATTTTTGGCGTAGGAGCAAAAGAGAGCAACTGCAAAGGAGTAATGTCCATAACTATATCATCACTTTACAATGATTACTCCTTAAATGCAGACGTCTTCATCATGAAACAGTTAATCAACAACTTGCCAAATAATTCATTTGCAAAACCATCATGGCCTTTTATAGATCATATTCAGTTAGCTGACCCCGAGTTTTACGTGAGCCGGCCAGTCGATTTGTTACTAGGCGCCGACATTTATTCAACAATTATATTGAGTGGTATTGTTAAAGAAAACGATTGCCTACCAATAGCACAGCAGACACGCTTTGGCTGGATCCTTTGTGGGAACGCCAATGGAGCAAAATCATATCATTGCAACGTTATCATGATCAATGAGCTCGATTTCCAAAGATTCTGGAAGATCGAAGATATATCAGAGAGCAACGAAATAAGCGCCGAAGATCAACATTGTTTACAATTTTATAAATCAACAACAAAAAGACAGGCTGACGGAAGATATGTCGTACGTCTCCCTCTGCATCCCGACGTAAATGAAAAATTGGGTCAATCAAAACACAAGGCCATAGCACAATTTTATCAATTGGAGAAAAAATTCCAAACACAGAAAGACGTGGCAGAGGGCTACATATCGTTCATAAATGAATATATCACGCTAGGACACATGCATCCAGCAGACAGCAACAACACTTTGGGTTACTACTTACCACACCATTGCGTGAAACGTGCGGAGTCCACGACTACGTCTTTACGCGTGGTATTCAACGCATCAGGATCGTCATCATCAGGATACAGTTTAAATGACCTCATGTACAAAGGACCCAATTTGCAGCAAGATTTGCTATCATTAATCCTTAATTGGAGACAGTATAAGCATGCATTCACTGCCGACATCGAGAAGATGTTCAGGCAAATTCTGGTTCATGAAGATGACCAGATATATCAAAAAATCATTTGGCGTGCATCAGCTAATCAGCAATTACAAGATTATCAACTAGCAACCGTCACGTACGGAACAAAAGCTGCCCCTTTCTTAGCTATGATGACGCTTAAACAGCTAGCAGAAGATGAATCTGAGACCTTCCCAGCAGCATCACAGGTCTTAAAAAATCAGTTCTATATGGATGATTTGCTGAGTGGAAGTCATACCATAGAATCAGCAAAACAACTACAAGTTGACCTTATTGACCTTCTGCGGTCAGGAGGCTTTAATCTCCGCAAATGGTGTTCGAATAAACCAGCATTATTGGAAAGCATGAAAAACAGTTCAGAAAGTCAAGCTAATTTTGACTTTCGCCATCAAGAATCAACAAAGGCTTTGGGTTTGACATGGATTGCCGAAGATGATACATTTACATTCCAGTGCAAAATGACAGAAGATCCATTATCTAAGCCTACAAAGAGAAACCTATGGTTACAAAAGCTGTGCATTTCGAACTGGTGTCTGACCTGACATCATCAGCATTTTTAGCCGCTCTACGAAGACTTTCAGCAAGAAGAGGTACCCCTGGTCACATATACAGTGACAATGGAACCAATTTCGTAGGAGCAAACAAGATATTAGAGAGGGAATATCTAGATTTGAAATCAATTTGCACAGAAGAGTTCCTTACAGAAATCAGTGAAATGCAGATCAAGTGGCATTTCAACGCACCTGCCTGGCCTAGTGCTGGAGGATTATGGGAATCCAGCGTCAAAAAGCTTAAGCACCATCTACGCAGAGTAGTAGGCGAGCAGAAATTAACATATGAAGAGTACGCTACGCTGCTTGCGCAGCTAGAAGCATGCCTAAATGCCCGTCCACTCTGTGCGATAACTGAAGATCCAAATGATATTGATTATTTGACACCCTCGCACTTTTTAGCAAGCGGGCCCGCATTAACTATCATTGAAACAGAGCGGGACGAGAGAACAAGATGGCGACTAACTCAAAAGATATTTCAGGATCTCTGGAAGAGATGGCAATCCGAATATTTAACCCAGCTATCAATCAGAAGCAAATGGCAACAAACTTATCCGAACATCAATCTAGATGACATTGTGATTATTCATGATGCGAATCTACCATCAGGCAAATGGGCGTTGGCCCGAGTAGTAGAACTTCACCCCGGAAAGGATGGTCTCGTCCGAGTTGTCAGTTTAAAAACCAAAAATGGTATCATAAAACGTCCCATCGTTAAATTATCAATTCTACCAACTAGCAAAGAAACACAAGATGCACAATCAGAACAAATCAACAAACAAAATCAAAAAACTGAAGCGTCGACAAACCGAAATACAAAGCAAGGAAAGGTAAAATCATTTAAAACATCATGTATCAATTTCATGACCACGATCTTCCTATTGTTTATGTTGGTCGCTACATCAGAAGTTTACGGAGCATATAACGTAACGCCATTGCAATCAAACAACAGCATTTATTTCGACAAACTATCAAACATGCGACTAATACAAGACAAATGGAAATTAGTAGTATATTATGATATGGAGCCCTACTGGTACGGCAACAGGCTTCTGGGTGACTATTGTAAACATTTAGACCGTTTATGCTCAAGTTTAGGCGGGAAATCCCGTTGTGAAATCATAACATTCCAGTTACGACACGGACTCGAAGATATGAAACACTACGACCGCATGTTGCAGAGTCAGGCATTTGATAGGCAGCCGCGAGTACGTCGCGGGCTCATTGACGGTGTCGGTTACATCGCAAATAGTTTGTTCGGAGTATTAGACGAACGATTCGCGGAACAGTACCACCGAGATATCACGATGATAAGAACAAATCAAAAACAATTAACCCAGTTTTGGAGGAATCAGACATCAATAATTGAAGCAGAACACAATCTTCTCAAACGCATTCAAGACAACATTGAACAACAGCACAAGGTATTTAACCAGCACTTAAACAGTTTAGGAAAAGCAGTAACAACTATGGGAAATGAAGTAGTAAGCATGGAAATCATGGAAGAATTTACAGTATCAAGTATCATAGCAAACAACGTCCTTAGCAATTTGAAGGCTATTCAAGATAACTTAATAGACACCATCACCAACGTGCGTCACTTCAACTTCCATCTCTTGACGCCCGCACAACTTCAAGAAGAGCTGAGTATCATATCAGGACAGTTGGCGAAAGACTTATCATTACCTGTAGACAACATTCAAACGGACCTTGCAAAAATTTACAAAATACTCAAAGTCAGAGCTCGCATGACTTCGCAATACTTCATATTTGAAATGCAAATTCCACTTATCAACAGAGACAACTACGATATTTACAAGCTATTACCAGTCCCCCGTCGAGACGAGCGGGAAATGGTTAGCGTCACACCAATATCAAACTATATGGCCATTGATATAAAGAAAGATACTTACATAGCAATTGCTGAAAATGATCTTCAGAACTGCATGAACTTAGACCCAGATACAAAGTTGTGCGAATTTCAGAAACCGGTTTATCAAAGACAAGCAGATCATAATTTATGCATCAAAGGTCAATATCAAGATAAATGCAAAACAATCTCGAGCACGTGTCAAGAAGTCTGGAACGAGCTGAGTAAACAAAACACATTCATGCTCACTTGTTGTGGTCAATGCACTCTACGGATCATATGTGAGAATCAAGTTGCAACGGAACAATTACACGGAGTAAGCTTGATCGCACTAGGAAACGACTGCGTCATCAAGGGCGAGTCATTTACGATCACATCGCACAAACAGCATTCTAACGATATTCATATCAAGCCAGATATCGTCACTGTAAAAATAGCACCGGTCAATTATCTCATCAACTTATCATTACCAATCAATCAGATGACAGAAACTTCTTCTAACTTTACCGAATCTTTTGCCAATATTCAAAAACAGATTAAACAAATGAAAACAGTGCCAGAGCCAACAGACGACGACAACAATGACATTTCATTTCATGATGTACATCACTACGTAGCCATCTACGTGGTTGCAGCAGCAGGGCTAGTATACGCCGCGTACGCATATGCAAAAACGCGTCGCGCTGCCGCGCGGGGCCGGGAGGCACCCGCGCCGCGGGTGGAGCCAGCAGTGTCCGAGGTCAGTGATCAGTGTGTTAGTGTAAAAGCAGAACACAGTGAAGTGCAGTGTTCAAGTGGCCTTAAGCATAATGCTACAAGCGGTAGCATGTTTTCAGTGAACGCTGCGTCCTCACCCATTTTCACGAGATGTAGTTTTAAGAGAATCAATCGTGAATAAATGTCGGGCATCATTTGTTGAATCATCTAGTATTAAGCAAATATTGTTTATCATCTTTGTAACACATCTTTTTCATCCCTTCATTTTCATCTCCGCGCCCCGGAGCATGTACGGTGCAACACCGCACATTATTTTCATAACGCTGACATAGCATTAGCACCATTTCCACGTTCTATGTAAAACGCGTCAGTTGCGCATTATCAGCCGCCGCGGACTCACCTCATCAAACTCATTATTAGTAATACTATCAGTTCAGTATAAATAAATCAATTTCTATCAATTTACTCTTTCAATTCTACAAACATTCAAAGGTGTAAGGTGCGAACCATACAGTAGGAGAAAGAGGAAGTCGACCATCTACACGGACACTCCCGAAAAAGAAGAATTTAGGAAAGAATCAGAACAGAAAAATCAGAAAAAACAGGCAAAGAACGTGAAAAAGAACTTGAGTAAAAAAATAAAGGAAAGGGTAAAAAATCTAAGAAAACTAAAGAATGGACTTCTTCTGAAGATCTTTTTTTTTTCGTTAAATTAATGGTAAAAATAGTGTTCTATGTGTGGTGGGCACATTTGGGATTTTACAAAGAGTTAATTACGTCAATCACCTTAACCCTAGTTAAGATGTATAATTATGGTTGCTCTTCCTTTATTAATTGTTGATTACATTTCTAGATTAGTAATAGTTGATCTTATTGCTTATAAATATTTAAATATTCTAAATGATTAAGCAAGAAGGACCATATGAAAATTTTGTTAAGTCAATAGCAATAAATGTTAGCTTTTTTCGTTGAGTTGATGGTAGAAACTACCTCTTACTGTGTTCTAATCAAAGACTGAGATTATGTAATTTAATTGTGACTAAAAAAATAAATTTAAATGATTATTACATTAAATAAATATTTTATTTCTAGGTGTTTCAATAGACCCCATTCATTGTTTCAATTGACCCGCAACCAGGGTCAAATGAAACAATTTTCGAGGATTTCTAAAACACTTGTGATTCCGTATCTGATACCTATGGATAAAAATCAACGTAGCAACTTTAAAGCCAGATAACCTAGCTATAGTCGAAATCTTTCACAACCCAGTATTGATAGGAAATGTAGGCACTATGACCGTTTTTTCGGAAAACGTTTCAATTGACCCCGGTCTCCCCTACTTTTAGAGCATGAGAAGTGAAAAAGTACTTTGAACCTTTGTTTGACCGAACGACCTGGTTTTTAGACAGAATCCAGCATCGAATGTTTGCCACAAAAATGAAAAAAAAAGTTTAGCTATGGCAACTGACACGTGTCACTGTCAAATCGACAAAACCATAGACAAAGCCGTTTTTTTATAGCCAGCCGAACGAAGGCGATTGGGATTCTGTCTAAATTCACGAATTATCAAACAGCGAAAAATATTTATTATTAATTAACAAAGCTACGTAAAAGTATAATATTCAAATTAGTCGCTTGAAATAGTCCATTTTATCAAATAAAGGTGTTAAAAGCACAGCTTAAAAAAATGAACAATGCCAATTACAAAGGTAGTAGGTATGCACAAAGAACACGTATTTAGGCTCGAGATGATGATGATTCATCGGCTTCACGCCAAGTGACGAAGTTTATCAATTTTAATTTGTTAATGGCACGTGACTGATTTAATCCCCAAGATCCGATCCGCATTGGTCCGCGCGGGGATTATGGACCAGTCCATAATCCCCGTCATGATACTTCCCTTGATTATCTCATGACTAAGGTACTGTGACATGAGTTTGTATATACAAAAGTTTGTATACCTATACAAATCAACTCGCTGGCAGGTAATGCAAATATATATAACAAGCTGTTGCCCGCAACTTCGTCTGAGCTTAAATTACGCTATCCGTTCTTAGAGGATGCCTACGTCATAGTAGCTATATGCATGCAAAGTCTCAGCACGATCGGTTTAAAATTGACAAAGTTTCATACAAACTTTCATCCCCTATTTTATCCCCTTGGGGGTAGAATTGATCAAAATCCTTTCTTAGCGGATGCCTACGTCATAACATCTACCTGCATGCCAAATTTCAGCCCGATCCGTCCAGTGGTTTGGGCTGTGCGTTGATAGATCACTATGTCAGTCAGTCACCTTTGAGTTTTATACAGGGTGTTAGGTAATGAGTGGATAATCCTTGAACTATGGATAGAGGGCACTTAGGACGTTATAATAAAGCTAAAATAGGTTTAGTAAAAGTGGCACGGTTTCCGAGATATTCGGACTTTTAGGTTTTTTTCGAAAATGAACACCCTTGTTCAATGTTTTGATCATAGCACCATTTTAAGCTAACTTTTTCAATTTTTTATTTTTGCTCAATATTCTTGAGTACTTGTATTTTCAGATAGGCATTACTATTTTTGTGAGACTACATGGGATTTTTTTTTAAAAAATCGCAAACTTAATTTTTGCCTTTTCAATCGTACATTGATCGAATTTTCAGCTCTCACGGTGAAAAAAAAATACACTACAGCCTAGTTGCCAATAAGCTTAAAAACATGCCGGTTTATTGACAATTTAAAAATGGTAATTACCTTATGAATTTAAATTCAAAATGACAAAATAATAAAAAAAAATACACGCTCACCCACATTTTTCCCGATTTACTTTTTGTATCACGGGCGTAGAACTCAATTTTTTTTATTGCAAAAATAACATTATTGGCCACTTATTTAAATGCAAATGGCATTTAAATAATTCCAAATTTAAAAAACACGCTGACTGGCTTTTGTTTTTTTTTCTACTTCGATTTTGAATTTCGCTATTATTGCATAATGAATGGTGAAATTGTGCCTTGGAACTCACCATAAATGTAATGCATTTGGGCATATTCTATCAGTGTGTATTATGTTCGAAGCAGTATTAAAGTAAAAAACTTCAACACAACGATCTAAACGCAAAATTAACCATTCATTACGCAATAATAATTAGCGAAATTCAAAATCGAAGTAGAAAAAAAAACAAAAGGCAGTTGGCATGTATTTTAATTTTGGAATAATTTAAATGCCATTTGCATTTAAATAAGTGGCCAATAATGTTATTTTTGCTACAAATTTTTTTTGAGTTCTACGCCCGTGATACAAAAAGTAAATCGGGAAAAATGTGGGTGAGCGTGTATTTTTTTTTATTATTTTATCATTTTGAATTTAAATTCAAAAGGTAATTACCATTTTTAAATTGTCAATAAACCGGCATGTTTTTAAGCTTATTGGCAACTAGGCGGTAGTGTATTTTTTTTTCACCGTGAGAGCTGAAAATTCGATCAATGTACGATTGAAAAGGCAAAAATTAAGTTTGCGATTTTTTTTAAAAAAATCCCATGTAGTCTCACAAAAATAGTAATGCCTATCTGAAAATACAAGCACTCAAGAATATTGAGCAAAAATAAAAAAAAATTAAAAGTTAGCTTAAAATGGTGCTATGATCAAAACATTGAACAAGGGTGTTCATTTTCGAAAAAAACCTAAAAGTCCGAATATCTCGGAAACCGTGCCACTTTTACTAAACCTATTTTAGCTTTATTATAACGTCCTAAGTGCCCTCTATCCACAGTTCAAGGATTATCCACTCATTACCTAACACCCTGTATATACCTATAGATTTGGTCCCTTATCACACTGTTCCTTATTCTGTCTCAGTTACGGATTAATAAAAGTCTCAGCTGAAGTGAGACTCGGTTGTACCGTATGCCGTCAAAATAACCATCAAGCATAGTCTCACAGGCTTGAAAAAACTCTGCATCGACTAAGTTGTGTGTTGTTGATTTCTTGTGTCGTCTTGTGTGTTTTCCAAACGTGTAAAGCCGGCTTTATAGGATCCGGAATATTGCTCTGCACTCCATAACTCAAGTCAAAGATGTCGATTGAAAGAAGTCTCAGCCGAAGTGAGACTGGGCTGGTCAGTTTATCCGTATCGTCAATATAACCACCGACTGGTCTCCTAAACTTAAATATACCTTATTGAAAAGGCTTACTGTTATACCTACTAAGGGCCTGTTTCACCACTCTCAGTAAATTTCCTGTTATATTAAGTGTCAGTTACTTATGATTCCCTTTCTACGAAACAGACAGAGACGACATCATACATAACTGACACATAAGATAACAGGAACTTAACAGAGAGTGGTAAAACAGGTCCTAAGTCTCGTTGATATTTAATTATGTAGTTCATCTAGCCAGTGTATGTTAAAAGGGGCACAAAGTAATGTAATCGTTATACATTACCAAGTGACCATAGTTAATTTTGTTACATAACTAGCTGCTGCCCGCGACTTCGTCTGCAAAAAATTTGTTTTTCGCTATCCCGCGGGAAATATGCAATTTTCCGGGATAAAAAATAGCCTATGTGTTAATCTAGGATATCAGCTATCTCCGTTCCAAATTTTTTTTAAATCCATTCAGTAGTTTTTACGTGAAAGAGTAACAAACATCCATCCATCTATCTATCCATCCATACTTGCAAACTTTCGCGTTTATAACATTTTGTAGGATATTTAGTAATTTTATTATAGGCGTAATTCTTAGGAATTATGTTATAGGCGATGCGGCTAGCAACCCATCACTATTTTGATTCCTTTTTCCACCTATACGCCCACAATCTTGCTAAACGTGGCCTGTAGGTCTTGTTATCTTAGGCTCTGTCTACCCCGTAAGGGATAAAGAAGTGATTTGTGTATGTATTATAAGCGCCTACGGCTCTTGGCCTATTTTAAACAAATTCAAAGACATTTTGATGACTCTACATCGTTTACCTTTATGCCCACAGGAAAGACGACTTTTATTTTTTAATATATGCGTTTGACGTTTTAGGAAGTGAGCTCTATTAGATGCAGGGTGTTGTTTTTTTTTAAATATAATACGTACCATTTCTTTACGCCTATAACTCTGTGTTTCATACTGCTTATTGTACCTTCTTTATTTATTTATGAAGACGTTTCTTTTCAAAGGGTAACAAACGTAACTTAATTGACCAATCATCTGTTTCCTAAGTTAAAATATTCCGTTTTAACGTAACGCGGCACGGGTATTAAGAAATTGGTAATTTTCCAGAAACATCTAAACAAAAAGAATTCATTAAACTGAATCACCGGCCCGCCAATTAGGCGAAGCCAAACAAAGTTCAGAATAAAATGAAAAGACATTGATCAATAAAATTAATTAAACACTTTCCCTTGCGCCCCCGTAAAATACGCACGAAAACTTTCCAAAATCAATAAACTCTATAAACATTAGCAGACACTAATGCTGCTTTCAACTCACAAACACAGTTAAAGACGTACAGCGACGTCTACACAGAAAAATACACGTAGCCAACGCATCTCTACCAATAACGAGTATTTCCCGAAAACATTCGACTAGGTACTCACGGTTCGTTGCAAGCACCTTTTCCGTGAAAAAAGAACTCCAAATTCAAATCGCACAGCACTAGGATAACTGTCACTGAAACACTGGCACAATCGAAACTGTCTATGGCAGTTTTTTTTTTCGAAAATTTGATAAAGGAGTCGAGACAACGCTCGGCGTGCGGCGTCGATACGCGTACTGAGGAGCGGCCATGACAGTTTTAGCTGGGGTGGTGTACGCATGCGTACTGGCCGCCACCTTAAGGTCATTCCCCATTGTTCCCCTGATGAGGGTAGAAAATTGATGCCAACTCAAATTGGAAGCGAAGAAAACCTTTTTAAGTCACCGTAGATGTGTAGGTAACAACGTTAATTTGAATAACTGACGTTTTGATCCCGCGCTCTGACGTTTTGTAAAGTCGCCTCTTCGCGTAAATTAAAACAAAAAATGTGCGTAGTATTAATAAGGATTATTTTTTAAAATGGAACACGCGATGACGGTGTGAGCTAACAAATTTATGGGTTTCTTTATAACGCTTTTTCATTATGCCTGGCTGAAATTAAAAACAAAACGAGACTGAAAATTGTTATTGATAAAAAAAGAAGCGTAGAGAAAAATTGTTAGGTACAGTACAGCAAAGGTTGTGTTCACACGGCACGAACTATTGTTAAATTTTAAAGTGGATTAAAAGCACGACGTTGTGCGTTGTTGGAATAAATGACTATGTTATTTTTCCATTGTCATTTACCATACCGTTTCCGATTTAAAATCGTTTGTATCGTTTAACCGTTACTTAGGAGTGGCATCTCAAACTTGGTCCTATATATATTTTTATACAGAATGATTCGGGAGATGCGAGCAGATTCAACCTTACACACACAATAAATGATAAAGGATCGTTCACCGTCATATTATTTAAGTGAAACTCTCTCAACTTTTTCTTTTGTTTTTAGTTTTTAGCTCACCTAATTATTTACTAATGATCACTCTACTACACTTTATTTGATTCAGATAAAACCTTTAAAAAAAGATCAAAAATTTATTTTACAAATTGGCAGCCAAGGACTCTTTTAATGTACCTATTTTTTGAAACTACCAGCGCATTCGGAAAGACCATCATTGCCAAGAAGAATACGCCGCAAAAAACTTGGCATAATGTCATTTTTTCAGAATAAAATAAATAGATAGAGCTCTTTCTAACCGTTACCCTTTGAAATTGTCTGCTATAATATCGCTAATACCGGGGCGCGAGTCGGGTTACCTCCACGTGTGGTCAAGAGCTGCAGTTCCTTTTTGGATCCGTCCGGGGGGAAGAGCAGTGCTTGATCCGGTGCACCAGGGTGTCCAGGGGCTTCGGCTAACGATTTCCTGGCAGTTTCTGAGGGATATCATTGACCGTTGGCTAAGAGCCCGACAGGGGGGAGGGGGGTCTTTGACCATTCATTACCGTACAACGTTGCCGACATTTTGTCACAAGATTTTTTAATCATATTTTTGTTACTTTGACATTGGCGAAGTTGTCGTCGCTATAACGACTTGAAACGCCACAAACAAGAAGAAGAAGAAGTATCGCTAATACCAGTATGAAACAGTAGGCTATAATGTAGTAGCCTGTTTCTGGTAGGGTTGGTCCTGGTGATCTCCCGCATCGCCCTGTATATCAAGTCTTATAATGTTCATTTTTAAGACAGCATTACAACATAACGCGTCCGTGTAGACGAATCCTTACCTCACAACCTACGCCTACCGCCCGTAGACAATGATCTAGACATATACCCCCTAATTCATAAACGCTCTATAGGCTTCTGCTTTAGCAATCGTTTGTCCTTATCTGTGAAAGGTAAATGTCAAAGTGAAAGATAAGGACAAACGATTACTAAGTTAGTTAGCCTACAGGGTCAAGAGCTGCGGTTCGTTTTTGCATCCTTCCGGGGGGAAGAGCAGTGCTTGGTCCGGTGCACCCTGGGCATCGGCTAATAATTTTCTGGCAGTTTCTGAGGGATATCATTGACCGTTGGCTGAGAGTCCGACAGGGGGGAGGGGGTCTTTGACCGTGTTACCGTACAACGTTGCCGACATTTTGTCACAAGATTTTAGAATTAAAGCCCATCGAGGGAATGGACGAAAATCTTTGGAATCATGTTATAGGCGATGTGGCTAGCAACCCATCACTATTTTGATTCCCCTTTCCATCCATACATACATACACACATCACGTCTATATCCCGTACGGGGTAGACAGAGCCTGAGGTAACAAAACCTAAAGGCCACGTTTAGCATGATTTAGGCGTATAGGTGGAAAAAGGAATCAAAATATTGATGGGTTGCTAGCCGCATCGCTTCCATCCATACACCCACAATAATGCTAAGCGTGGTCTTTAGCTTTTGTTACCTTAGGCTCTGTCTACCCCGTAAGGGATAAAGACGTGATTAATGTACGTATGTATGTATGTTTTAGAACTATATTTTTGTTACTTTGAAATATGGCGGTAACTGTGGCTGCCCGTGTTAGTTGGCACGTGCACCCGCGTAAAGCCGGGGCGGGTCGCTAATGTATGTATATTGTATATGTGTGTATGTAGGATAGATAAGGTACTTTTCTGGCGCCCTTCCCCAGTTACATACATTTCAGTCGCCAAAAACCTTAGGCTTATTACCTAACTCGCTCGCAATCGCCATCTTGTTAATTTTGACAGTTCATGTATGGGCTGACAATTGGCATCGAAATCAGCTAGCTGTCACATTCATACAAGAACTGTCAAAATGAACACGATGGCGATTGCGAGTGAGTTAGGTAATGAGCCTACAGTTTTGGACAGACTTATCCTTTCTTTGATGATATGAGCGAAGATGTCAATAATTGGGAGAGCGCCAATAAGGGTACCCTTTGTATCGCCGGTTATGTTAGGTCAATGAACTTAGAGGTTATTGAACTTTTTTTAACCTACAACCCTAGATCCCGGTACGTTGCTCGTAGAACAGATAACTGTCCAAACATAGAAAAAGCATAAAATGTACGTTTAGCACGATTGTGGGCGTATGGATGGAAAGGGGAATCAAAACAGTGATGGTAGCTAGCCACATCGCCTATATAACATGATCCCTAAGATTTTCGCCCAATCCCTCGATGGGCTTTTATCACCTGCGCGGGAAGAGAAGCAACTGGTACATTCTATGTTTTTTCATTACTCCCAGACCAGCATGGAAGGAATCATGCAAAACGTGGTCTTTAGGACTTGTTACCTTAGGCTCTGTCTACCCCGTAAGGGATAAAGACGTGATTTATGTTTGTATGTACGTATAAAATGTACCAGTTGCTTCTCTTTCCACGCAGATGGGAAAAGCCCATCAAGATAACGGGCGAAAATCTTAGAAATCGTGTACCTATAGATGATGCGGCTAGCAACTCATCACTATTTTGATTCCCCTTTCCACCTATACGCCCACAATCATGCTAAATGTGGCTTTAAATAAAAAGTTACTAGCACTCACACAAACACTTCGTTTCGCTGCCGCCGGGGCGAGCGCTCTAAGAGGAAGGACTACAACTAGTCCGAAACATATAGAGCATCACTCGACTTATAAATATCCGTTTGTGTAATTATAATTGATACTCATAACATAATACTATTTCGCGTAGTCAATTGATATCCTAGTCAAGCCGCGTAATAGAGTTACATAGACGTGATAGAAGAGCGAGACGCCTCTAATTTGTTTATCTGTGACAACCTATGACAACATCAAAGACAAGAATTTTATTTGGTTATCGATTTTCGGGACAGAAAATTACTTAATTGGCATTGTTAATTTTTTTTAGTATGCTCCAATTCGAAAACCATTTCGAGGAAAACCATCATTTATCCGATTTATCTTGTCCGATTTCAAAAATACTTTATGATTGCAGATATTTTTGTAAAAGTACTTTGAACCTTTGTTTGACCGAACGACCCGGTTTTAAGACAGAATCCAGCATCGAATGTTTGCCACAAAAATGAAAAAAAAAAGTTTAGCTATGGCAACTGCCACGTGTCACTGTCAAATCGACAAAACCATAGACAAAGCCGTTTTTTTTTATAGCCAGCCGAACGAAGGCGATTGGGATTCTGTCTAAATTCACGAATTATCAAACAGCGAAAAAATATTTATTATTAATTAACAAAGCTACGTAAAAGCATATCTAATATTCAAATTAGTTGCTTGAAATAGTCCATTTTATCAAATAAAGGTGTTAAAATCACAGCTTAAAATAAATTAACAATGCCAATTGAACCAGGCGTTACTTAGTTACGTTGCGTTAGTGTTCCACCACTCCGGTGATACACTTACTCGTTTGCCTTCCTTGTGGTATAAAAAAATTGCACCATAAACAATAAGATACAAAATATCTAGTTAAATCTCGAGCTACCTCATTGAGACATCTACTAAGAATGTTAAAACAGACAGACGGGCGAGTAAGTTCGCGTACTTACGGCTCGATGTCTTTACTCGCCTGTACTTTAATATAGTACGCGTACTCAGACTGACACACAGGCGAGTAAAGTCTTCTTCTTCTTCTTTTTTAATATGGCCCCATCGATCGATGCGATGATTTCGCCAATGTCAAAGTAATAAATACTTCAAAAATCTTGTGACAAAAATGTCGGCAACGTTGTACGGTAGAACACGGTCAAAAGACCCCTCCCCCCTGTCATGCTCTTAGCCAACGGATAATGATATCCCTCGGAGACCGCCTGGAAATCATTAACCGGTGCCCAGGGTGCACCGGAACAAGCACTGCACTTCCCCTCGGACGGATCCAAAAACGAACCGCAGCTCTTGATCACACGCGGAGGTAACCCGACTCGCACCCCGCGAGTAAAGTCGTCGAGCCGTAAGTACGAGAACTTACTCGCCCGTCTATCACCCACTTAAAGTAGAAATGTCATACAATTTGCTTGATCATCACTACATTTCTGCTGTCTGTCTGTCCCTATGGTATGCTTTAAAACTACGCAACGGATTTTGATGCGGTTTTTTTTTTAATAAATAGAGTGAGCGACATGACCTGCCCAATCCCATTTCAGCTTAGCGGTCTCTAACAATCATACTACGAAAATTATATTTAAATTTTATATGAACTTGGGGATTTGTTTGTTTACAAAAGCGTTAAAATGGGTTGGAATGGACTATAGTCATTCTTAGTTTTTGCGTAGCCAGCGGCGTAACTGGGTGGCAGGAGTGGCAAAATGCCACGGGCCCCTAGTTCTACGGGGCCCCGAACTGGCTTGGTTTAGAGCACAGAAGGGACGCTGATGCATTTCTTTATAATTGAGGAAGGAGCCCCATCTAACGAATTTGCCGCGGGCCCCAGATGTTATAGTTACGCCAATGTGCGTAGCATAGTGAACAAAACATGCTCGTAAAATCATAATCTGTAGATGTGTCCCCACCTCTACAAAACAATTGAAACCTCGTTACTGTTCTGAAACAATGTGCTATAACTAAACGCTGCAAGCCTGCGAGGAGCAGTTGTGTCCACAATAAAACAGAGGCGCTGCCAAAGCGGTTTGAGAATTATTCCAGAACTTGGCCCGCGTCCACCGATATGACACCGAAGCATAAGGTACTAGCCGGTTAAAACCGGTTTGATACGACATTAATGCTTTACAAATGACAAATTAAAAGTTTTTGGTGGGTAGTTCAAATCACAACCACAACTAATAGTTATTTCCCACGCTGGTCTGGGAGTGAAGAAAAAACATAGAATTTACCAGTTGCTTCTCTTCCCGCGCAGATGGTAAAAGCCCATCGAGGGAATAGGCGAGTCTTAGAATCATGTTATAGGCGATGCGGCTAGCAACCCATCACTATTTTGATTTCTGTTTCCAGCTATACGCCCTTAATCATGCTAAACGTGGCCTTAAGGTTTTGTTAACTTAGGCTCTGTCTACCCCGTAAGGGATAAAGACGTGATCTATGTATGTATGTTCCAATTTGATTAAATGTAATACAAAACTATGATGTAAAAGGTAAGTCAAAGAGGTTACGCGATTTTATCAACGCCTGGTAAAAAATATTAGCAACAATGTATCGCTCAGCAACAGCAAAAAGCTTTTGCACCTCTTACTTTCCAGGCGTTTCTTTAAAATTATCTTTATTTGTGGAACTAGATGAAGACGACAGAACGCAAACCTCTAAGTATTACTTAAGAATCTCATTTGAACAGAGAACTTGCCTGAGTTTAGTAGCATCCGTAAATATAAAAATTTCATTACGAAAGTGAAGCGCCCACTTACTTGAGACACTCCGTTTTAAAACACAATATCGCTTAATCTGTTCCAGACGTATTGACTTGAGTTCTGCCCAGACATTCTTATTCGGCTTTGTTTTTATAGCCAGCTTGAAAGGCTAAGAATCAAACGCATAATAATACGAGTCTGAGTCGAGGTTTCTTGCATCGGCCAGCCGGCATTTGGAGTCAATAGTGACACCGAGCTCAATAAATGTATAACAAAGATATTTAGTTTATAAGTTCTATGTATTCATTCTGTTTAACCACATTCGCACATTTATTAATTATACCAGTTTGTTATTACTTTAAGTTACTTGAAATCTCTCAACAGATACTGTATGCAGAGCTAGTGTATGTAATTTTAGTTTAAATGTTTTCCGATAGATGTCACTTTCAAGTTCAGTCCCCATCCTGCATCGCGCTGTTGAGATTTTTCTTAATTAATAGGCATGACAGAAGGCGGTCATCTTTATGTATCCTTCCTACATGTACTGTGACTATATAATTTAGCATCATTATATCAGTTCAGTTAAAGTTGTAGTTTTATTTCTTGAGATCAAAGATCAATTATGGCGTAAACACATTCTCTTTTCTTGTTGTATATTTAGCATGTGTGGCTTGTCTGTAAGTGTTAATTATGAGATTAAATAAATAAATAAACTTCATCCTGTAGATCCATTTGGTTGCCATGTTGTAACTTTTATATACGTACTTCAAAATAGTATCCTATCCTACTAATATTATAAATGTGAAAGTTTGTGAGTATGGATGTTTGGAGGTTTTTTACTCTTTCACGCCAGAACGGCTGGACAGATCTGGATGAAATTTGGAACACAGATAGATTATAGTCAGGAATAACACATAGGCTACTTTTTATTCAGGAAAATTGCGTAATTCCTGCGGGATAGCGTTAACGAATTCTATGCAGACGAAGTTGCGGGCAACAGCTAGTAGTTAAATAAACTTTGACCGAATCGGTTTTTATTGGATAGTTAGACCGACAATATTATTAACTAGCTGTTGCCCACGACTCCGATTAATTCTCTTATCGCTATCCCGTGGGAACTATGCGATTTTTCGGGATAAAAACTATCCTATGTCCTTTTCCGGGACTGTAACTATCACTGTACCAAATTTCAATAAAATCGGTTAAGCCGTTTTCCCATGAAAGAGCGACAAACATCGAAACTAACAAACTTTCGCCTTTATAATATTAGTAAGGTTTACTATGGAAAAAAATGTTATAACATAGCGCTGTAAAAATAATCCAATGATGCACAGTGCGATGAAACCCCGATCTAGGTGGACAATATTATTTAAGCCTCAAAACCGACTCTAGTAGGTCATATTATGATGTCAAAATAGAAATGAAATGAAAGAAATTACAAAATCACATTAAAATTAAAAACCAGTATAAGCTGACCTATTGGTACTAAGAATTACTACACGCGTGAAGGCCAATTTATATTGGTCATTGTTTTAGGCAGTATAAATGTAGTTTTTGACACACATTTTATAGTATTCATATTATTTTTCACAGCACTATGAAGTAGGTAAATAAAACAACACTAATAATTTATGCGGTTTATTAGGTAAGTACCTTACTCTGAATCGCTAAAACTAGTCAACGAGCTATATTTCTCTTGAAATTTCTTAGTGAATCTGGCGTGACTCTGCTGAAATCAAATTTAATTGAAAAATAATCGAAAAGACGGTTATTTTTATCCTTTTTAGCGTGTTTTAACCATTCTTCACAAAACTCCCTCCTAGGTACGGATAGTTCGATTTCTAAAAAAAAGTCAAAGACTCGCATCAGATCGCAGTTTCTAACATGCATCAAACGAAAGAACATTAAAAACTCTATCATAAAAAAAAAATCCAGCCCGGGGGCAAGGGAGGGCATCCTTTTCCTTGTCTATGAAACACGAAACTCATGCAAAAAAATTGGAATTTTTTACGTTACAGTTGATTTTTATTGGCAAAGGAATATCCGTTTTTAACAATTAATATTTTAAAATGTAGTCCTTACCATTTACTTCACGATCCATGACTAGAAGTAGCACAATCTGATTGATAATTATTATAAAATATTGATAAGCGAAGAGCAGTAAAACGCACGATTTCACTATCGATGACAGTGTTTCGGTTCGCTTCGACATTATTTATTAATTTTATGAGGGTAGTAGGACAAAACTATTACAGGAATCATTCCTTCTAGGATGTTGGCTATCGCTATAGCCACCACAGATAATGAAATAGCGTGACCCTTTTTGTCCACCTAGATCGGGGTTTCATCGCACAGTGTGATGTGTGTAATCTTTGAACATCGTCCCAGCTGTTTAGGATGTAGCAGGAAACATTAAACGTGCTGGACGTACATACACAAAAAAACAGATTTATTCTGTAGTTTGTTTACGCAGCTTTTATATTATGTGTACAAAAATATGAACAAAGTAACAAAAAGTAACACACCGTCAAAAAAGTAAGTAAACTACTCAGCATACCTATGCCTGTGCCTCACAGACATGACATGACATGACGGTAAAAGACATAACCCTCTTTTTGTCTCCGCCGCAGTTCACTACTTTTATCTTTATACGTAAAATAACTTTTTCAAAGAATAATATATGTCATTATACATATTACTCGGTCATGGGAAGAGCATGGATATAAATAAAACCACCAGAGCAAGTTTTCAGACGGCAGCGAAATTTTATTTAATCATATAATTATGCTACTTATTTATTAATAAACACAGGTTACTATACATCTTCGCTAACACAAACCTCACCCCCACAGTGTAGCTTAGTAACTGGTTATTTCCTTTCATTGGTAATGGACCATCAAAAATTAACGCCTGCACCAGCGAATCATTACTTATTCAACAGTAAAACTATTAACAGTTTCATTCCTCACGCGTCTACGTTGTAAATACTCTTGCCAAAGAATCCTATGCGATTTCAACATGAGAAACAACACGTTGATCGCAATGAGTTGCAACAAGAACATAAAAACTATAACCCTTAACGAAATGCCTTCTATTGCCATTTGACTGGCCAGATGCACAGGCAGCATCATAGCACATCCACTCACTAAGAAAATAAACGTGGCCACCTTAATCTTCTTCCAAACGGTCAAATGAGAACTGCCTCTGACTTTCGCCCTTCGCATCAAAGTATACAAAACTCTAAGATATAATACAAAGCTGGCAGCAGACACCCCAAACATTGTCCACTCAATCAGATAGATGTGAAACAGACGGTCGACCGTGAGAATCAACGTGGGTACACCCCACGCAAGCCCATTACTCTTCAAGTACACGTGCTCATAATCGTAGCTAAATATTCTGACCACGTCCACGTAGAATATGACAGAGGTGATGAACAGCCAGAAGACGAAAGAAGAAATGCCCAGCATTGTGATGAATTCCAAGAAGTCGATGCTCGGTATGAAAGTCAGCATGTTGGTCGTAGTGAAGACTCCTCCAGCAAAACACACCATGATGAAAACGTAGTTCCGGAACAGTCTCCACTTGGTAATAAACGTCCATGACACAATTCCGAAAGAGACTGTTGCTATGCACAATGTTATGGCAAACATCCAAGTAATCCGCAGAACTATGCCCAAGGAATAATTATCCATGCGATCTTCTACTCCGTATGTCGCGTTTCCTGTTACATTCGCGTCAATAGCATACGTCTTTGTGTCGTTTTCTATGTCCATACTGGTTAAATAGTCGTCGTACATATTTTATGCCGGTTCAGTAATTTCTCCTTGTCCTTGCAACTTTCCTGATTTATTTACCATCTATGCAACTGGCTCCTATTTTTCTTTCTTTTCTGTGTTAGAAGGGCTCGAGGTATAGTTAGAAGTTATGTTTTCCACGGTAAAAATAGTTCATTATGAGCGTTCACCTATAGATGTCGAGCGCTGTCGAAGAGATGAACAAAGTATGAAACGCCAGTATGTTAAAAGCAACAAAATAATATATGTTTTAGCACCTCACCTGTTCAAAATTTCTGACGGAGACTGCACTTTATAACTGAACACAACACCACTGCAAAATAATGCAACTAAACAAAGCACTGATCAAAGCAGCACTAGCAACTTAATTAATGAGTTTACGTTGTTACAATCATTTTCTATTGATAAAAATGGAATAATTGAATTCATGTAACGAGCCCTTGTTAGTAATTTTATGGTACAATTTTAATGTGTAAATTCTTTTAAATACGCGGCAACGGCGCGGCGTGTTTTTGTTGTCTCGCCAAAAATCTATTTAGGTTTCGTCCGTAATTCTCCGGCGACCGGATACTCGTAATTATGACGTTCACAGTCTATAAAATAGCTCTTTGCTCAATTTACTGTCTGTCAATTAGTACCTATGTAGAGAACTAAACGTGTAATGTAAAGTAATAAAAATATATTATACGAAATTTTTATCTTTCATTACTTGGATCTCAAAATAAGACAGTTAACGTATGATACGAAGTGGCATTTTATGATATCGTCCACGGTTTCAATGTAGGTACCAAGTAGGTAGTAACGCCCAGTTTTAGAATAGGATGGGTCCGTCTTTTCCCGTGAGTATCAGTACAATACAATACCAATACTCTTTATTGAACACCAAAAATCATTACAAAACAATACAGAAACAAAGAACAAAGTAGACAATAGGCGGTCTTATCTTAATAAGTTGGAGACAGCTTAAGTAGGTATCGTATGTACAAGGCGAAAGGATCTGATGTGAGAGACGATACAAAAACTTTTTATTGTAAAATAATTAAAGATAATTATTTAAAAACAGACCTAATACTAAAACTAAAACTACTAACCACTAATTGTAAAACTATAACATAAATGTCGTCAAAATATTCCGGCACAGGCATCGCCCCAAGACGCTGGCCGCATTAGGTACCTCTCTGAACTGCTATTCCTAACCTTTGAGATTGTTCTCGTTAATTGTGTTTGTCTTATGTTTATTTTGCACAACAAAGAGTTTACTTAGTTACTTAATGTAAAGGTTCAGATCCTCAACCAACGACCACGGCAACTCTTTTATAGGTGTTTCGTGTGTTTATTCGAACTTTGCAGTAAGCGTTTGAGTGAAAGAATTCATCAGCCGCCATCTTCATTCGCAAGTCGAGCATTTATATAACTTACCGCATGTGTAGAGTCATTCGGGTCAAGAGCACGCACTTTTTTTTTGATGGCCTCCCAGACCTATAAAGAATTATATAATTGGCATGCTATGATATTAAATCTGTAGAATATTTAATAAATTTTCACTATTTAAGAAAATTTTCCATCAAGATTAATTAGTTTTAGCCCTACATAGGCTTAACTGAAAACTTTTCCAATGCGTACTCTTGACCCGATGTGTGGGTAAAATTACGCAAGTCTTAGGGTAAAGTTACGCACGCGGGGTAAACGTACGCAGTCATTCGGGTCAAGAGCACGCATTTTTTTTTTGATGGCCTCCCAGACCTATAAAGAATTATATAATTGGCATGTTATGATATTAAACCTGTAGAATACTCAATAAATTTTCACTATTTAAGAAAATTTTCCATCAAGATAAATTAGTTTTAGCCCTACATAGGCTTAACTGAAAACTTTTCCAATGCGTACTCTTGACCCGATGTGTTCGCCTTCATTATTTGGTCATCTGAGGTGAGGGTCCGCTGAGGGGCCTTCCTTATGTAATTTCTCGGCATTTTGGTGTATTCTGAAAGATTGAACAATTTTTGATATTTTTATTTCATTTGGGGTATAAGTACGCAACGGGGGTAACGTACGCGTGCGTACTATTAATCTCGTACTCTTACCCCAATCGGCAAATATACCAAATAATCAATCACAACACACACGTTAAATACTTTTTACGAATATGATAAACTTACATAAAAAGTACATTAAATGAACAATAGAAATATAGTATACTTACTGGCACAGAGCTATCCATTTAACTACAGCACACTTTTCCGTGGCTCAAAAATTAAACGAAATAAGCGTGCTACAAGTATTCGGCGACGTGTCGCGACCAGTACTTAGATTGCGTCGGCGCGGCTCGTGGCTCCTAAACGGCGACAGTAGCGCCACTCTGTTTTACAAACACAGACCTCGGCCACCCCACCCCTGTCGGAGATAGGACCACCGCGTACTTTTACCCACCGCGTGCTGCTACCCCGAATGACTCTAGGCGACGCACCTATTTAGGCAGCTACCTTTTTATCAAACTGTTATATTTTGGCACTGGCCACAAATAAAGTAAATTGCACGCAGCGCTAAAAGAAAACTAAAACAAAAGACAGTTGTGTTATTGCTCTTGTCAGCGCTGCGTGTTGAATTTTTACTATAATTTAAATTGTTTTATTTATTAGTTTCTACAGTCTACAGCATGGTTTATATTTGTAGCCGAAATGAGTGCCTTTGCAAACTGCCGAAGACGGATAGCACATTTAACTGGATTTACATTTATTTTTTATTTCAAAGTCTAAATTCAATATAGCTAAATTGTTTGAAAACTATTTGTTTAGATAATGTCACCTAATAAAAGTAGGAAAATGTTAGATCGTCGTGAGGCCAGACTGATAAGGGTGGCAGTCCACCGCCCACGCGCGATTTGTAAACGCTCGCGCGCGTTATGGACGCTATAAAATAGCCGTAACGTAATAAGCGAGGGTTGGCCATAAACTTCACTGCTCAGGGACATTGCCACTCATTTGCCTGTTTCCCTGGCCGAATTTGTAATAACTTTAAACTCATACAGAATAGATTTGCCAAGAGAAATAGCGATATAATACGCATACGACAGGGCAAGATAAACGAGACCATTTTTTACACACTGTAAGCCTGAGGCAACCATAGTGACACTCTTACTTTTTTTTTTTATATAAAAGAGGGGGAAAACGAGCAGACGGGTCACCTGATGGAAAGCAATCACCGTCACCCAGGGACACCTGCAAGACGCGGGGAATCACAAGTGCGTTGCCGGCCCTTTGAGGAACTTGAAGGGAGTAGGTATTGCTTTTTTTTGACACGTGCTTTTTGCCTCTAATTTTAAGGGCGCATATCCATAACAGCAAAGCACACAGAATCGACCAATCCCATTAGTGTTAATCAGTGGCGTAGCTACCTAGGGACTAGGCGGGGCAGTGCCCCGGGGCCCTCAAGCTCAGAGGGCCCTCGAATCCTTACCAGAAAATCTCGGTCGAACTATTATTATTAAAACGTAACCAGTTTAGATAGTAGTGGGGCCCCATTTTTTTATTTGCACTGGGGCCCTTGGTTACCTAGCTACGCCACTGGTGTTAATCTAAGTCCGATTGTCACATTGCAATCGAGCGGAGGCCTGGAAAACGCGCACTGATAATTCGTGTACTGTTTTACAAGTTGAATGAGGGGCACGATTTACAGGGCGTACATTGTTGACTTGCGTCCGGCGAGAAGTGGATTTGAAATTCTGAATGGGGTGCGAGTTGGGTTACCTCCACGTGTGGTCAAGAGCTGCGGTTCCTTTTTGGATCCGTCCGAGGGGGAGAGCAGTGCTTGATCCGGTGCACCCTGGGCATCGGCTAATGATTTCCTGGCAGTTTCTGAGGGATATCATTGACCGTTGGCTAAGAGCCCGACAGGGGGGAGGGGGTCTTTGACCATTACCGTACAACGTTGCCGACATTTTGTCACAAGGTTTTTTAATCATATTTTTGTTACTTTGACATTGGCGAAGTTGTCGCCGCTATAACGACTTGAAACGCCACAAATAAGAAGAAGAAGAAGAAATTCTGAATCCGCTGAGACTGGTTGTCAACGATGAAGAAAGGAGGAAAGGCTCTTGTCCTTGTCTTGCAGTAACAAATGGCCACCACATCGCGTGTCGCCCTGCCGATTCCGCTGAGTGGCCCTAACGACGGGGCGCGGAGCCATTATACGAACACTGTAATACATCACAGGTGTAACATATGTACACACACGTCATAGTATATATGCATTTAGTGCATTATTATACTAGTTCCGTAAGCCAGCAGTCGGAGACCTAGCGAAACTTCGAATGTAAGTTTGAGAAGTGTTTGTGTATGTAGGTATGAAATGAAATTGAAATGAAACTATTTCGCAAGAACATACAGGTGTTACAGATTATTATTATTATAATAAGTAGGCATACCTTGTATGTTAGAGAATTAAATCCATGTCATGTACGCTCTGCCACAATTTGGCATGCAAAAATCTAAAACTAATTTGTAATAAAACGCAGATTGTACACCCACAATCATGCTAAACGTGGTCTTTAGTTCTTCTTATCTTAGGCTGTCTGCCCCGTAAGGGATAAAGACGTGATTTACGTATGTGTGTTGTACACCTGTAGCGTACTTAAGGGTCTCTGTTCTGGCGTAAGTGTGCAATGGTGTACAGTAGGTGGAGTCTCGGAAAAAACAAAAGCCAATCGTGAATTTACTCTTCAGATTTTCTTAAGTGGCCTGAGCGCGTCTTGATCGTCATGGAGGTTTGCCATGTACAAGGTGCTATCACTAGTGGGCACTAACCTTAACTACGTATGCCCATTATGTCACCACAGTCGAATGAAGTGTCAAGTGCCTAATTAATGTTGAAGGGGCTTGGACATATAGGGCTTTGTTTGAAGGATGGCTGTTCGCGGCTGAGTTATTGTGAACTACTGTACCCTCCCGTACCCTCGCAGGTACTTCGATGCGTGCGGAATACTGTCGACCGCGGCTTCGTCTACAAAGAATTCTATTATCGCTTCCCGCGGGAATCAGGAAATTTTCCGGGACAAAGAGTAGCCTGTGTTATTCCAGACTAATATTATCTCTGTGCCAGATTTAGTTCCGTTCTGTTGAGGCTTTCTTGCGTGGAAAAGAACTTGTATTATTATACTAGACAGATGGACGGAATAGTATTTGATGCATGTTTATATAAATAAAAATTGGATGTATTCAGTTTTCGTGCTTCTTTTGGGATGATATGTTATTGGGATTGTATGTTATGTGTTGTTTAATGGATCCTCCGAAAAACAGCGTCGTTGCACCCTGTGCTCCGACACATGCTGAGTTGGAATCCTATTTTGAAACAACTAACAATTTTGTTATCTATTAGATATTAAGCTCTTTTGAATACAAACTGTAGGTACTTATAGACTACAGGCCCACGTACAAAAAATGTGGGTCATATGAACCACCAGGTGACGTATACAGGACGATATAAGAGCATAAAATAATAAGATTCAGCACTATGCCGTCACTTGTAAGCTGTCCAACTGGGTGCTGGTGAGAATTCAAAAGTGCAGGTAGAGTGAGTACATTTTGGTCATATGATTTTGTACGGCATTTTTACCATCGATAGATCCATGAAAAATAATAAGAAAGCGCGCAGTGCCGTAAAAAAATGGTGCGCCACAAAGTCGATGTTTTCTTTTGATTTTCTGACAATTTCCAGGGTACACGAAGTGGCGTGTCAAAGCTAGTTGGATAAATGTAAATGAACCTACGTTCTCAAATGTGGTAGAAGATTAGCATTACACAAAATGGCTGAGTTAATCTTTGGATAGAATAGTTGGGCGCAGGCCAAGTGCACCGCGTCGTAATATTGTGTTTAACCTACCAGTCTTACACAGGGAGGTTTTATACCTACTCTGATTTTTCTATCATGCTGGTCTGGGAGTAAAGAAAAAACGTAGAATTTACCAGTTGCTTCTCTTCCTGCGCAGCGAATGGGCGAAAGTCTTAGGAATTATGTTATAGACGATGCGGCTAGCAACCCATCACTATTTTGAGTTCCCTTTCCTATACGCCCTCAATCATGCCAAACATGGCCTTAAGATTTTGTTACCTTTGGCTCTGTCTACCCCGTAAGGGATAAAGACGTGATATATGTATGTATGTATGATATTTTTTACAATCATGCTAAACGTGGCCGTCTTGTTATCTTAGGCTCTGTCTACCCAGTAAAGGATATAGACATGATTGTATGTATATGTTTTAGATTAGGTACGAGTACCGTACCCAAAGGGTAAAACAACGTCTGCCTGTCTGTCCCTCTGTCTGTCACCAGGCTGTATCTCATGAACGGTGATACCTACCTAGACAATTGAAATTTTCACAGATAACGCATTTCTGTTGCCGCTATCACAACAAATAGTAAAAACCGAATATTTAAAATACACACACACTACCTACTTTTTTCTTAGCAGGGACCCGATTTTTGAAAGCACATCACTCGAAAGTACCACTCGAAAGTGTTATAAATCCGCTTATATCTCCAAAACTACAGCTCTAATCAAAGTTTTGAATAGTTCACAAGATTAATGAGAGCTGTGATTGTCTTCTATGCTACTCGTATTTTAAATTCAGCACAATTTTTCGCCACTTTCGAGTGGTATTTTCACACATGTGCTTTCAAAAATCGGACCACAAGGCTGCTGCTATGCTGTATTTATTCACTTGCTGACTTTGTTCGGAACCCTTTTGAAAGCTTTTTGTGTCTACCATATACCAACATTAAAACCTCTATCCTCTAACATCCTCCCACAATATTCACCCCAAGTAAATGAGAAAGTAATACCAAAGGAAATGCGATCGTTTTCACGCTTATTACCTGAACCATAAAGTCGAATTACGTGAATTGCGGGGCGGAGGAACGTTAATATTCGTCGTAAATCTGTCGCCAGCGCACTCGGTGTAATGAGGGTCGATGACCTCGCATGACGCCATTGGAATGGACTGCAGGGGAGAATGAAACAGTAGGCGTATTTAAAAAAAAACGGAGGACGTTCTCACACACATACACATACACATAAACAAAAAAAGTATCTTGGGACAATTGACACCAATTGACCTAGCCCCAAACTAAGCAAAGCTTGTAATATGGGCACTAGACAACGGATAAACATACTTATATAGATAAATACATACTTAAATACATATTAAACATCCAAGACTCGAGAACAAACATTCGTATTTTTCATACAAATATCTGCCCCGACCGGGGATCGAACCCGGGACCTCAAGCTTCATAGTCAGGTTCTCTAACCACTGGGCCATCCGGTCGACAACGACAAATCACGTCTTTATCCCTTACGGGGTAGACAGAGCCTAAGGTAACAAGACCTTCAGGCCACGTTTAGCAAGACACTGAGGGCGTAGAGGTGGAAAGTGGAATCAAAATAGTGATGGGTTGCTAGCCGCATCACCTATAACATGATTCCTATGATTTTCGCCCATTCCGTGAGGTTCTCATGTTAGTAAAAGTTGCAAACCATAAAATAAAAATAACAATATAGAGTGTGGCTTCTTCCACGTAATAATTATCTTTGCCTAGAGAGATGTTTTGTGACACTCCCTATGCACAGTATTGTCGAAGTTATGCTATGTTAACTATATTACGAATAAATGTTTTCTTTCTTTCTTTCTTTGACTTCCTCTGGCTGAAATAACTTCTGCAATTGTTTTACATGAAATGTTTTGGATGCCCGTTTTTTTGCATACGGGTTTATTTCTTTTCTAGTGTAGTTATTTTAGGTTTAGATCTGTTCTTTTACTTTTTCTGTGTGTCTACTCCTGCTTAATACTTATGTCCTGTCAATCGTTCAAAGGTTAACTGGAAGAGATCCCTTTTAGGGATAAGTTCTCCTTCGTGCATTTGTGTTGTCATGTATTCATCTTTTTCTTGTGTTTTATGTACAATACATAAATACATACATAAAATATTAACGGGTCAAATCCAAAATATAAAAAATGCAGAATTATCCCCTATTCACTAGGACCCAGGCTGAAAGGCTCTGTCTTGACTTTTTACTTGGTCTGAGTCATGGCTAGGCTAGTCGACCTGCTGTTTTGTTGTCTCTAAGGTGACTTAGCAAAGGCACCCCTTCGTAGACGACAGATTGACAGTATGATTATCGACCTTTGATAGTTAGGTGTTTACCTTTGTTTAAAAAAAATAGAAAATCATTTCATAGCTTAGCAGGGCTCCGTTGCTTTGCGAAGGGTTAGGTCATAGATCAATTAACCAATAGAGGGCTATTCAATTCCGCAACAGGAATACATACTCGTCTTTATCCCTTACGGGTTACGGGATTGACAGAGCCTATGGTAAGAAGACCTAAAGGCCACGTTTAGCATGATTGTGGGCGTATAGATGGAAAAGGGAATCAAAATAGTAATGGGTTGCCAGCCGCATATGTGTCACCGTCGTTATTGTTTGTGGCATAAAGATGTATTTATAGATGTTTTAGCGGTCTTGGTAACGCTTTATGCCCTTGGTTGTTCATGAAATTTGTTTAATCGGTGGCCGGCTAAATGCCGAATTATAAGAATAGAACAGAATGTATTTATTTGCAAATAATAAGTAGATATAACAATGTCATTGGGTGGCACAGAGACAAGAATTTCCTTATACTGCTATTTGTACAACACTTACTTCTGCCCGCAACTTCGTCTGCGTAGAATCATGCATATAAACCTTTTTCACTCTATCTATTTAAAAAAACCGCATCAAAATCCGTTGCGTACTTTTAAAGATCTAAGCATACATAGGGACGAGACAGCGGTAAGTGACTTTGTTTTATACTATGTATTGATTTTCATACATACACATACACAAATCACGTCTTTATCCCTTACGGGGTAGACAAAGCCTAAGGTAACAGATACCTACAGGCTACATTTAGCAAAATTGTGGATATATGTGAAAAATGAAAACAAAATAGTGATGGGTTGCTAGCCTCATCGCCTATAACATGATTCCTATGATTTTCGCCCATTCCCTCGATGGGCTTTTACCATCTGTGCGGGTAGAGAAGCAACTGGTATATTCTATGTTTTTTCTTTGCTCCCAGACCAGCATGGAGGAAATGATGGATTGATTTTCGCTATATTATAATTTCTCTATGGATTATAATATTGCCACGCAACCAGTTAAATCAATACAACCTGGATACCAATTAGTATCTGAATCTTCGAAACACAGTGCGACTGTTTAATTCTGTTAGTAAATCTAAAATAGTTATTAATGTAAAATCAACTGCAAACTGACTGAATTATTCTTGGGTACAATGGTAGGCCTGGATTTGCCAAAGCAGTCTGTGTACTTCGGACACCCGTTCACCTTTTGGAAGGTAAGTTTTGTTGCTATGAACGATTAAAAAGGGAAAATGTGTCCGATAGAGCTAGTTCGCACGAGCGTTTAAAAAACGTCGCGTTAAAACCCGACGTTGGAATAGTTCCGTATGTTCAATTCGATTTAACGTCCAACGCCCAACGTCGAAAATCGAATAGCGCTCGATAAAAAAGCGCCGCGCTTTAAAACCGCCTTCGTGTGAATAAATACATGGTTTCCGATTTGTTTTATTTAAACGTTTTTTTAACGCCCGTTGAAAAAACGCTCGTGCGAACCAGATCTTAGGGGTGTGATGTTTCACCTTCTCACAGTCGCCACTCAACTCTCAGAAGATCTGATACCTTGCGACTAACGGCAGATCCTACTAATATTATAAACGCGAAAGTTTGTAAGTATGGATGGATGGATGTTTCCTACTCTTTCACGCCAGAACGGCTGGACAAATCTTCTTCTTCTTCTGCTTCTTATTTGTGGCGTTTCAAGTCGTTATAGCGACGACAACTTCGTCAATGTCAAAGTAACAAAAATATGATTAAAAAATCTTGTGACAAAATGTCGGCAACGTTGTACGGTAATGGTCAAAGACCCCCCTCCCCCCCTGTCGGGCTCTTAGCCAACAGTCAATGATATCCCTCAGAAACTGCCAGGAAATCATTAGCCGAAGCCCAGCGTGCACCGGATCAAGCACTGCTCTTCCCCCCGGACGGATCCAAAAAGGAACCGCAGCTCTTGACCACACGTGGAGGTAACCCGACTCGCACCCCCTAGACAAATCTGGAAATATATCCGGACGGCCAACCTACCTGTCGCTTAAGTAGTGGTGTTGGAATGCTGATCAAATCACTCGATTTATTACAGCAGCGGCAAAGGCTGGAAACGAAATCGCTAGTCAACGTGGAAGACGCCAAGACACTGGGTGACATCGTTGGATATGATTCCGTGCATTTGCAAAAGTAAGATGCCTTCACTCAATCAAATAAACAATCCTTACTTATCCTTACTAATATTATAAATGCGAAAGTAACTCTGTCTGTCTGTCTGTCTGTCTGTCTGTTACCTTTTCACGCTTAAACCGCTGGGCCGATTTAGTTGAAATTTGGTATACAGATAGTTTGAGTCCCGGGAAAGGACATAGGATAGTTTTTATCCCGGAAAAAAGCATAGTTCCCGCGGGATAGCACAGTCCAAACCACTGGAATATTTCAAATTTAAGGTGGAACAAAGTTCGCCGGGTCAGCTAGTATATTATATAATATAATAATATTATAAATGCGAAAGTAACTCTGTCTGTCTGTCTGTCTGTCTGTCTGTTACCTTTTCACGCTTAAACCGCTGGGCCGATTTAGTTGAAATTTGGTATACAGATAGTTTGAGCCCTGGGAAAGGACATAGGATAGTTTTTATCCCGGAAAATTGCATAGTTCCTGCGGGATAGCACAGCCCAAACCACTGGAATTTTTCAAATTTAAGGCGGAACAAAGTTCGCCGGGTCAGCTAGTAATATTATAAATGTGAAAGTAACTCTGTCTGTCTGTTACCTTTTCACGCTTAAACCGTTCGACCGATTTAGTTGAAATTTGGTATATAGATAGTTTGAGTCCCGAGGAAGGACATAGGATAGTTTTTGTCCCGGAAAATTGCATAAATTGCATATTGCTAAATGTTGAGCTCTTTTTGACTTTATCGCTGTAAACTGTAAACAAAAATGTTACGAAGACTGACAAAGCTTCACATACTATCGATTAACAATGACAAGGCTCTAACTTTTAATATTCTCATAGGACTGTAATATCAAACCATTTGAAAGTCATTACCCACCGTAAAACGTTCTCTCAGTAAATGACAAAACGTATTATTTTGTGAGGTATATTATTGTCAAAAAATCATGCGAAACTACTTTAACAGAATTATAAACACTATTAACAATTAATTTTTCAGAGCAATAATAAATAGAACAAGCGAAAGAGTCCAAGAATTACTAGACACAGAAGAAGCGAAACTATGACAAAGAAGAGAACGACTCAAGCTCCTTCTAGAACAAGAAGAGGAGGAGCTGACACAGGAACTAGTGACGAAGCAGGCGATGGAAGAACTGGGATATTGCAAACAGGACAGTAAAACGAAGACTTATGAAGAAGAAATTGAGAAGGAGAAAGTCAGAGAGTGTTTAAAGGCTCTAGAGAGGGAAAAAATGTGAGTATTTTCAGCTGTAGCCTTTTATCCCAATATTCCTACGGAATTATGATAGCGATTTGTTTTCAGAGCTAAAGGCATGCTATGCACCAAAGCAGATGAAATCAGGCTCAGGGCGCTTCAGAAGGCACAAATGGAGGAGAAACGGTACATGGAAATGGAAGAGGAAGACAGAGAGAGAATGTGGCACCAAGTACTGGTAGCAGACGTGAGGAGAAAGGTGAGATCGTAGACAGAACTTATTTCAATAACGTAACTAATCGGCATCGGCTTTTGCTGTCTCACACGCCATTATGAGTTAAGTAGATCCAGAGCTTATAATGTTCTGAACGTCGAAATTCGAAGTTAAGAATAATATTAGCAGATGATGTGAAAACTGCCTCGCTCACTGTATATCATTAAAACTGGTAGGTACTCAAGCCGTTATTTGCGAGTAGCTAATTGCTTAGTCAAAAGAGAACAAAAATTGCATTGTCAGGCTGTTTCGTACCTTTATATTTCTTTATCAGCTTTTGACTTCCATCATGTTTGGTCCACTACACGCTTTAACAAACGTTAGGAACAATACGAAAGGGACCAGGAGCGCAGAAGGCAGCAGGAGATGGTCGAACGGCGGCTGGCATACGACGAGCAGATTGCCAGCGCGAACCGAAAGAGAAGAGAGGCGCTGCGAGAAGAGAGGGAAAAGGAGAACAGAAGGCTGGAGAGAATGAGGAAGAAGATGGAGCAAGACCACTATGAAGGTAAAGAGATAGACAGTACAGTCTGGTAGTCGAAGAAAGGCAAACGAGTACCTACTTACTACCATCTGGAACAAAAATGTGCCATTAAAGCAGTTCTCAAATTCACTTTAAGATCTGTTTTCAATGCATAGTCGCGCGTGAATCATCGACGCACATATATACACACTCACAAACAAATCATGTCTATATCGATGGGCTTTTACCATCTGCGCGGTATCATCAATGCAATGTCTCGAAGTACCTAATAAAGTTGTCTGGAATGTTATACCTATCTAGAGTAACTAATACCTAGGTATAAAAATTATATTATCTTGATTATCTGAGTGTTTAAGTGCGTAAAAATAATAGCTTCTCTTCACGCAACAAAACACAAAGTGCTTTGTCACCGCAAACTCAACGATCCACGTGACAACTCATAAACAAACCCAACAATCAAACTTAAAAGAAAACATCGCATTAAATTTTGCGTTCTCCCCGAAATGTGGGTAATTACCCACAATTCCGTCTAAAAATCATCAAACGCTTTCAGCTTTGAAACGAAAGAAAGGACAACAGATGACAAACAAGCTTAACCTCATAGAGGGGCATGAAACGAAGTTGCTGCGGCTCAAGAATGAAAAGTTAAGGGAGAGGCAAATGGACAATAATACTATAAGGATTGCTCTTAACGAGATCGACAGGGAAAACCAGCGGAAAAGAGATGAAATGGTATGTATAACTTGTTAGCTATAGGGCGCCACGTAGCGTTTACGGAGAGAATTTCCTTTAGCTTAACATTACACTTTTTACCCGAACTGTTCATGGCTGACAGTGAGTACCTGTGTATGTGTAGGCAAGTGACATACGCTCCGAAGCGTATCGATATCGACATACGCTTCCAAGTTAGTACCTATTAGTTCCGCTAGATCGCGTGGTTTTTCGTAGATTGATGTGAATATGGGCAATTTCATTCTAATCTCTTAGCGTTATCGAAAGCCGACAGTGCACAAAGATGTACCCCCCTTATTCATAAACGCTCTATAGGCTTCTGCTAACTTAGCAATCGTTTGTCCTTATCTGTGAAAGGTAAATGTCAAAGTGACAGATAAGGACAAACGATTGCTAAGTTAGCAGAAGCCATAGAGCGTTTATGAATAAGGGGGAATTTGTTGGACACGGTATAATCTCTGTAATGTATGTAATGAAAAATACGAGTTCAACACTTTGTTATAATCTATAGACAGACCGCTTAAATCAGTCCTCGCCCGTGCGGCCGGCAGGCGCACTGCCCGCCCGCAGTTATAGGCTGCGTCTTTTTCTAACTGTTCGTTCTTGAAAGAGACGGCTAGTCTATCTCGCGTGCGACACGAATGCTCGCGCTTTCGTGCTAGCCGTACTGAAATGATTAGACAAAGACAAAAATGACAATCTCTATTGATTCCAGCATAGACTGCAGATGGACAAACAAAACTGCATAGAGAACTTCATTCGCGACAGAGGAATAGCTCGCGCGTTAGAAGAGGACAGAGATAACGTCGTTAACCAATGGATGAGTGAGAAGGAAAACCGAACAGAAGAGCAGTTGCAACGAGTAGAAGAGGAGAAACGAGCGCAGAAGGAGGTGAGCTTATAGTTTCACATAAAATATTACCCATTTCTAAACCGAAGCACTTCAAGTACCTAGTACCTATTTCTAAATCACATCGACCCTCTCGCATGATTCGAACTTCCAATTTCGAATTTGGAGGTAGGTACAACACCAGTACGTAAGGGGAAGGAAGATACAAGGAGTACATAATAATATCAAAATACGGAATACGAGTAATATTAGACTGGCAATCTTTCAGAAAATCGCAAAAGAGTACAGAGCGCATGTAGCGAAATGGAACAGCATTATGGAGCAAGAGAGACAAGAGAGGGAGCAAAGGATGCACGAAGTAAAGCGACTGGCCGTCAAAGAGTTGCAGAAGAAACTGGACAGCGCTAACGAGGTATAATTTACTTTGTATATGTACTTATTTACCAAAAAAAGTCTAATGAACTTTTTAGAAGTTTGTAGTAGACAATTTAAGTCATCATACGTTTGATTAACAAAACAACCTTGTAACTTTGGCAACACTGACTGTAGAAAGTTTTTCAAAGCGGGGTTTGCCAACTTGTGCAAAATCCCGTAAATTTAATGGGCAAATCATAAAATATTTAGGGGACAAATTAAAAAATGTTTATGGAACATCTTAAATCGTCCTTAGGAACTCAGAAGACAGCTGGAGTATAGACAAAACTTGAACATGCAAATCAGGAACAACCAGAAGGCCAAGGTACGGTAAAGCTTTAAAATCGTTTAACAAGGTAGAAAAAACGTCTGTTTGTAGGTTTATTCCTAACTATTAGATGTAGGTACTTCAAAGTTACTTTTACATTAATGCCTTATCTCAGGTAATGGAGTCAATGTGCCTTGAAACGAAACAACGGCCTTTTACGAAGAAAGCCAACATGTTCAAAGATGTTATGGAGACTGTAGGCAAAGACCCGGAACGACAAAGGTGGGGATAAAATACAAAGAAGAATTCCAAATATCACCATAAAATTGAAATTATCTAAACTATCTGGAAAATAACACTAACTGCTTTTTCAGTACCAATCCAGTTCATCCGTTTAAGAGAAAAATGGATTTAGAAAAGTCAAGAAATCAACTGCCTTCATTATCAAGGCACTAAAGAACACAATATCGCTTGGCCATTTCCCAAACAAATTGTAAAAGTTACAAATTAACTATTAATAAAATATTGTGAATAATTTTAGTTATATTTTTATTATTAAATTAGTAAAACCTTAAAAAAGCTTTTTTTTTATATAGTACGGAACGTTTTTAACAGTGTCTCAAATAGACTGAAAAAAAACTTCGGAAAAGTTCATGGAAACTTTTTCGCGAACTTGAACGAACAGCTACAGTAGCTACACAACACAATAGTAATCTGTGACTTGAACTTTGCATGAAATTAGAAGTTTTCTAATACCTTTAATTTAATTAATGTTCCTTATTTATTACCCACAATAGGGTCGTACCCAAAATATTTAAAAAGTAGGGTAATTTTGCGATAAAATTGACACTTACATCATCTCTTCTCTTCTAAATATTGGACGCACGTGCTCATGTCGGCAAGCCGCTAAGAAGAATCGTGAAATTGGTGAAACATTGCGTTTTCAGTTTTAGTTTGAAAATGAGCGAAACTCTAGACTTTTCTACGAGTAATTTAGAACATCGCTCGTACAGATACCTGCAGCAAGTCGCCAAATCCATGAGTTTACCATCCAATGTTAAGGTAAGTGTTTGTTTAAACTTTTTTAAGTCAATTTATTGCTATTAATATTTACTTACCTAGAATTTATTGAGCAATAAAGGTGAAACTATACTCAAGATTAATTGTAGCTCAACTTTTCACTTACTAAAAATCCTGCGTGGCAGAATCCGGCAGCATGGCAGCAGCATTCCATATTTGAACAATTTGAAAAAAGTACTTACTGGACATCGTATTCTTACCGTTCTTACACAGACGGGAATTAACTCGGAACTAATTTCATTTCCTAATTTATTACTTTAATCTTATTTCATTTTATTGCTCATCGCGTAATATTGCGTATTAAAATATTTTTTTTTTTCTAAAGTTTGATGATCTAAGCAAGAGGAAAAAATAAATAAATTAGTCAACTAAATTCTCTACTCAAAACAAACTAGAACAGTATAATATTAGCCCTACTTACAAACACAATACAAATTACTTGTGGCATCGCAAGCAGGGCCCTGCAGATAGTTTCTAGAACAGGGCACTTTATCCTGGTTCATGAACAAGCAAATTGAAGGCATAATAAAAATACTTTCCAGAAAGTTCACCTGATAGAGTTGATAAATGCCAAGAAGACATCTCCAGAGGCAGAGGTTGACCGAATGGTGCGCAAGATAAAGCTGCAGCGCAAGCATCAGGCAATGTCCAAGAGGAGACGGCAACGGACCCATATTACTACTCTCCAGGTAAACTGGGTGCACATTCACTTTGATCCTGATGCACTGCTTCCTACTTGGTGGTAATTCCAGACAGGTATTCCGTTCTACTACCAACAAAAAGAACCTCAAGTCCAAATTCCAAGTTTCGATCGGTTCTTTTACTTTTTCTGTGTGTCTACTCTTGCTTAATACTTATGACCTGTCAATTGTTCAAAGGTTAACTGGAAGAGATCCCTTTTAGGGATAAGTTCGCCTTTGTGCATGTGTGTTGTCCTGTATTCATCTTTTTCTTGTATTTTATGTACAATAAAGAGTTACATACAAATATCAGCTAATAGATAAAGTATAGTTTACTAATTAAATACTCACTACTATTTTTATAAATACAGATATTTGCATAAGCTGATTTTGATATTTTGTGGCATTATGGAGTGGTGTTTCTGCTAATTAGATCTACTGCCAAAGAATAAAAGAAAATTGCAAAATTAGAACATAATAATATATGGCACTAAAACAAAAAGGGTGCTGGGGCCGGAATTTTTGAAACCCAATTAAAAATATTTTTAGACACTTGTTTCTGGTTTTTAAGGTCACTGAAGAACAGTCGCATTTTTTAGAAAGTAAAAAGCTTAACTTTATAATTCCAGGCTGATTCCTCGGACAGTGAAGCCACATCTCCACCAATAGTGGTAACTCCTAAAAGACCGATTGTTCTCCGATGCACTCCGGACTTGAGGCAAGCCCTCATACGCTCGCAGGCAATCCATCCCATCAAGGATGAACGGACCCTGGCCAAACCAGTCACCAGTGACAGGGTGCTGCGCAGCTTCAGCATCAAGACAATGAAGCCGGTGAAGTTTGAAGCAAGTTAGTTTGGTTTAGGTTTTTGATCATTCAAAATAAAATTAAAAAATTATCTTTGGAAGCAGAAACATTGCGGCATAACTACTCGGTATGACGATAGTTATGTATAATTAATAAACTTGATGAGATTCAAGATTTAAAAACTTTGTTTCGGCGCCGATCTTATAAAGTCGCCTTTGACAGCTATACCTCTGGACCTTAGTCAACAGTATTAAACACTGATGACGAGGCGGTATTGTCTCGGACCTTACCCTGTCCGAAAGGACAAACAAAACAAAAAAAAAAAAAAAAAAAGTCAGCAGTGGCGCCAACTGGTGAGCAAAGAAACGATAGTCCCCATTGAATAAAATTGGTTGTGGTCAAAATGAGCTTCATAATACAATTAAAAAATTATCATTTTACCCTAAGGAATAAATTCGAAATATAGGTATCATCACTTCATCATCACTATCACTACATATTATAAAACAAAGTCGCTTTTTCTGTCCCCAAATCCGTATGTATGCTTATATCTCCAAAACTACAAAACGGATTTTGATGCGGTTTTTTTTAATAGATAGAGTGATTATTCAAGAGGAAGGTTTGTATGTATAATACATGCATAATATACCGTGCGAAGCCGGGGCGGGTCGCTAGTAATATATATAAAAATGAATCCCTGTTTCCCTTGGTCACGGCATCACGCGTGAACGGCTGGAGCGATCTCGCTGATTCTTTTTTGGTTGTGCTTGTAATTGTCAGAAGGTTCTTATGTAATAATATTTTGGAAAAAAACTGTTACGGGAGCGAAGCCGCAGGTAACAGTAACAGCTAGTAGGTAAAAGAGACAAATTAATTTAAAAACAAAAGTATAGTTAAATTAAGAGTACTAATTTCAAAAATTATTTACAGCAACACATATGCAAGAAGCAACACAGCTCAGTATGCGTATAGTGAGGAAATACAAGCCCAACATACTGTCCAGTTCCAAGGATAGGCAGATGGTGCCGGTTACACAGACGGTAAGATATCTAAAAATTTAATTAAATTACACACATACAAATCTCGTCTTTATCCCTTACGGGGTAGACAGAGCCTAAGGTAACAAGACCTAAAGGCCACGTTTAACATGATTGTGGGCGTATAGGTGGAAAGGGGAAAAATAGTGATGGGTTGCTAGCCACTAATATGTTACGTCTGTCTGTATTTTAAGAACCAATATAAAATTACCTCACACCACCTACATTTTGCTTAGGAGCAAGGTTCTGCTAACACTGGCTTTCTATTCACTTGCCCAGGTTGTTTGTCCGACTCGCATGTGGCTGGTTATTTTGTCTTATCTACATATATGACCTCATTAGGCGAAATCCAAAATTTAAAATTTACACACACACAAATCCCTTACGGGGTAGACAGAGCCTAAGGTAACAGGTACCTACAGGCCACATTTAGCAAGATGGTGGGCGTATATGGAAAATGGAATCAAAATAGTGATAGGTTGCTAGCCTCATCCCCTATAACATGATTCCTACGATTTTCGACCATTCCCTCGATGTGCTTTTACCATCTGCGCGGGTAGAGAAGCAACTGGTACATTCTATGTTTTTTCTTTGCTCCCAGACCAGCGTGGAAAATATATTATATTTTGCAAATTGGCCGCCAAAGGCTCTTTTACATGTCTTTTTTTAAACTACCAGCGCATTCGGAAAGACCATCATTGGCATGAAGAATGCGCCGCAAGAAACTTGGCAGAATGTCATTGTTTCAAAAGGTACTTAACTTATTCGCCTTGCTTAATGCTCCTCTCATTTACTCAAAAGCTTAACTGGTAGAGAACCCCTATAGGAATAAGTTCGCCTTTTTTATTTTTTATGTCTTTTTGTGATTTGTCTCTGTTTCTTTATATCTGTACAATAAAGCATTTACTTACTTACTTATTTGATTTATTCAAACTTAATTCCAGCCTACAATGCTTCTCAAAAGGCCAAGACTCCTCAGCGGCATATACCCAATAAACTCAGACCTGAACTACCATCTCCAAAGCGTAGGCATCAGAAACAGCGAAGGGAAGTTATCCAAAATCAACGCCATCATACACAAGCCGCGTACCGAAGACAAGAGCCAGCAAACCATGTTGACCAACTTCAAGATGAACGTCGAGGTTGCTATGCAGGATCTGCTGAGTGGTAGCTTTGAGACGCAGCATATGCAGAGCTTGAATTACCCTAACACCTCTGGTGAGTTAACTTTTGAATACATATGTAGAATACATACATACATACAGAGATCACGTCTATACGTCACATTTGCGGGTGGTAGGGCCTTGTGCAAGGTCCGTCCGGATCCCTACCACCATCTTACTCGCTAATCCTGCCGCTAAGTAGTGCAGTGCTTGCTGTGTTCCGGTGTGGAGAGTAATACAGCCGGGGAAATTAGGGAACATACCCAAACTACGTGACCGATTTAGGGGGGGGAGGGGGGTCTTCAAAGTACCACTCATGGTCACCGGGGGGAGGGGGGGGGGGTTTGGTTTCTTGTCACGTAGTCAATAATTTTTTTTTAAGAACGCCACGTTTTTATTACCCCATCAATAAAACTTGTCCAGTATCGCCACATCACTATAGTGCAATGTACTATTTTTTCTTGATATATTTTTTACTAAACACAATTACAACCGTATGCAATTATAGGTACGCATTCTCAAAGTACGCACTTTTAGGGGCCGTATAAGAAAATACAAACAAAAGCCATTATTTTGTAACTTTACGCAAAAAATATTGATAAAATATACTACGTGAAAACTAGGGGGGGGGGGGGGGAGGGGGTCTGGGCATATACTACGCTTGGTCACCGAGGGGGGGGAGGGGGTCAAAAAACACGAAAAAAAGGGTCACGTAGTTTGGGTATGTTCCCTTACGGGCACAAGAGGCATTTCGTCTTAGTCCTCTAGGTTGGCAACGCATCTGCAATCCCTCCGGGGTTGCGGGTGTCTATGGGCAGTGGTGATCACTTACCATCAGGTGACCCACTTGCTTGTTTACCTTCCTATTCATATAAAAAAAAATATATATATATATCCCTTTCGGGGTCTCGCGTAACAAGTAAAGGCCACGTTTAGCATGATTGGAGTCGTATAGGTCGAAAGTGGAATCAAAATAGTGATGGGTTGCTAGCCGCATTGCCTATAACCTGATTCCTAAGAATTTCGCCCATTCCCTCGATGGGCTTGTACCATCTGCGCGGGTCGAGAAGCAACTGGTATATTCTATGTTTTTCCTTTGCTCCCAGACCACCGTGGGAGTAAGTACCTATATGTAGAAGTAATAGTACATTTCGATGCTAGTGCGGAAAGTACCTCATGAGTCTTCTCTCCTTAATGGCGGCCGTAAGGCTTGGGCCAATGTCGGTTTAAAGGGCCGCGTGTGGTTAAGAGCTGCGGTTCGTTTTTGGATCCGTCCGGGGGGAAGAGCAGTGCTTGGTCCGGTGCACCCTGGGCATCGGTTAATGATTCCTGGCAGGTTCTGAGGGATATTAACCGTTGACTAAGAGTCTGATAGGGGAGGAGGTATTTTGACAGTGTTACAGAACAATGGCCGACGTGTTTTAAAACCTGGCGAAGTGTTGTTAAGAAAACCATACTTGGAACAGTTTTGGATGTTTTATTTTAGGCGTTCCAGAGACCACGCCAGACATCGACTCGACCTCAGTGTACTACCACAAGAAGATCCGAGCAGAGCAGGTGCGTGAGCGCAGGATAAGTGCATTGACCTCGCGCTGCGAGCTGCCGCGGATCAACGACGCGTTCGACCAGTTCAAGATGGCCGCCAGTGACGTCACGCAGCCGCTCTACGTGCAAGTCAGCGAGGAGTCCGAGCGTAGTGAGTCCAGACTATTTCATCCATAGTGGAGTTGATTATTCTGTCTAAAAATGTATCTGGCTTCAGGTTGGGTTGGTTTGACTGAACATTCCTATAAATGTATTTCATACCTACATAAATCACGTCTTTATCCCTTACGGGATAGACAGAGCCTAAGGTAACAAGACCTAAAGGCCACGTTAATAATGATTGTGGGCGTATATGTGAAAAGGAGAATCAAAAAGAGTGATGGGTTGCTAGCCACATCACCTATAACATGATTCCTAAGATTTTCGCCCATTCCCTCGATGGGCTTTTACCATCTGCGCGGGAAGAAAAGCAACTGCTACATTCTATGTTTTTCCTTTACTCCCAGACCAGCATGGAAGCCGTTCCAAGATTACGAAATACTGTTAATAATGGTTCCCTTGTTCCAGTGCTAAACTACCCGAGTTTCGCTCGCAACACCAACCTTCTGGAAACCATGTACAACTTCAAGAACCAGTTCCTGACATCCCAGCCGCTGCTACAGCTAGCCACCACCACAAACACCCACTGCGTCTACAGCACCCCGACTGTCGCTACTGCGTAAGTACAATGAATCGCTTACCACCGTGGAACCTGGTCACAGCAAATGTCATAGACAAAGCATTCGCTGCCAGCTGACAAACCCGAGTTCTTCAGATAGGGTGCGAGTCGGGTTACCTCCGCGTGTGGTCAAGTGCTGCGGTTCGTTTTTGGATTCGTCCGAAGTGAAGAGCAGTGCTTGGTCCGGTGCACCCTGGGCAACGGGTAATGATTTCCTGGCAGATTCTGAGGGATATCATTATTCGTTGGCTAAGAGCCCGACAGGGGGGTGGGGTCTTTTGACCGTGTTCTACCGTACAACGTTGCCGACATTTTTGTCGCAAGATTTTTGAATACTGTATTTATTACTTTGACATTGGCGAAATCATCGCATCGATCGATGGGGCCATATTAAAAAAGAAGAAGAAGAGTTCTTTAGATGCCACTGACGCGCATGCGCGTTCAAATGCCTGCTGAAATTATGACAGCAGCACTAGGCAATAGAAACGAAAACGCATATGCGCGTCGGTGGGAGTGGATGCATTAACATACTGCCAAAGAAATAGCGAAATTGAATGAGTATGGGGTCCATAGAGGTACGTGATTCGGTTTCTTCGACCATACAATGCCATCAGATAATATGTTTAGAGTTTTTGTGTGTCTGTCTCTTTGTTTTGTTATTTCACGCTTAAATGGTTGGACGGATTTGAATTAAATTGGGCACAGAGATAGATCATAGTCTGGAGTAGAACGTAGAACTTTCCATCCCGTAAAATTGTCAGGTAAAGTCGCGTACAACTACTATATCATGTATGTTTTAACTCTATTACTAGACGTAAATTTGCCTATTCAATTTGTAATTAATATTTCTTTTAAACCATTTCAAAAAGGCTATAGATATAGCATATATAGTATCTCAAAAATGTTTCGGATTATTATCAATAAATATATATAGCTCTTTTCAATTAAAAGTGTCTCTGGTCTTACCATGACGTCTTAATGCGATTCAATTCCGGCTCAGTTCAGGTTTTAACTGTCATTTTTAGTATGGAACCTAAACTGAATCGGAATTGAATCGCATTTAAACGTCTTGGTAACCACCCTGGTATCATCTATCTATCTCGCCCTGACTATATTCGCTGTTTCTCTTGCATTGTCGATATTTCCTACTGTCTTTATCTATTTAAATGTTACTAAAAGCTGGATCATAAATAAATCCGAAAAGCAAAGCTATCGCCGGGAATCGAACCCGGATCGTCCGCTTAGTAAATTGAAATAACTGTTACGAGAATGTATTGAAGACTTGTCCCGTCTACCTACTTGCTATGGGTAGTTAGGGGTAAAGCAAGCATCACGGATTTATGGGGATCGGGGTTCGATTCCCAGACATAAAAATTCATATTTCTTAACGCATTCACTGCCGGCTGTCTAACCCAAGGCTTAGGTGCCGCAAACGCACATATGCGTTCAAATTACGCTTGCTGTTATAAAAATGCCATGGTGGTATTTCAAACCTACTTAAAAATAGTTAAAGTCCAAGAGCAAGTTTCTGCCTTGTTGTCTCACTCGCTCTTATAGATTTAATACTTAAATAACACATTGATACAAAAACTAATTAGTTCCTTTGTGTAACGAGCTTTTCAAATTATTCTATTGCAATAAGCGTGAAAAACTTTTGTTTTAATTAGAATACTACCATGTTTTTTTTTTGAAAACGACTTTTAAGACCTCTGTTAACATTTTGTATTTATTCTTATTGTTACCATTAAAAGGTTATGAATTTCTTAAATGCCTCCAAAACAACAGCGGCACTGAACGAAAGTCACGAAACGCGTATGTGCGTACCCGGCAATGAATGCATTAATCAACGGCCATTGGCAGCGAGCAATTTCGCTTGATTTCTTTGTTTTTTCTTTGCTCTTTAACAGCACACGCTTTGCTTGTTGCTTGCATGTTTGGTGGCTTTCAGAGCGCCGTACAAACCTGCAACAGTTTCCAGCACAGAACCTTACATGTCCTGTAAGTCACGCTTTCTTACTAATACGGGAGTTTGTACACAATAAACATACACAAATTACGTCTTTATCCCTTACAGGGTAGACAGAGCCTAAGGTAACAGGTACCTACAGGCCACATTTAGCAAGATTGTGGGTGTATAGGTGGAAAATGGAATCAAAATAGTGATCGGTTGCTAGCCTCATCGCCTAAAACATGATTCCTATGATTTTCGCCCATTCCCTCGTAATATTATACATTACAAAATATTCTTACAGCCTTTAATTAAACGCACTAACACTCACATACTACACACACCCACACACACACACACATATATTGATACGCGACACAGGCTCTGACTCTAATGCGGAGGCTGCAACAAACACATTGTAACCTTTCGCATATTACAAATAAAGGCTTTTTTTACTTTACTTACAACATATTTGTTTATGTTACATTTCCTCTTCTCGTTTGCTAAAAAAATATGCAAGACGTTTTAGAATTATTCTTGAATATTGCACCAGCTGGGAGGGCGAGAATTAGCACCCACGAATATGCGCGTAACGCGGTATTTTCTATCGACTACTGCAGCTATTTCTACTTATTAAATGTGCACTAAAAAAAGTCATCATTCATTGTTCCCTGAAACTTTTCGTTCATTTTATACTAGATCTAGATACAACGTCGCCTAAAATATTATCGCTACTTATTATGAAACAATGTATGCCTGTCCGAAAACTACTGAACGGATTTGCATGCGGTTTACACCAGTAGACAGAGTAATTCACCAGGAAGGTTTAGGTGTATAATTGGTCAATGATTTGTGTAAATTAGTTGAAATAATAACGCTGCTTTGAGGATTGATTTCCCGGTTCACTTTCGACCAGCTGATATATCTTTACAAATGACCGAAGAGGACAGGTAAAAGGAATAATATTAGCTTAACCTTGACTACTCTTTTGTACAGACGAAGAAAGGGATAGCCAATACCCGTACTGCAACACAGACAGTCCGCAAATGACCGACTGCCTCAGGTTTTCGGATCAGGACTTCGACTTCCAATGTAATGAAGGTAAGCAAGGGCGGATCCAGGGGGGGTCATGGGGGTCATGACCCCCCCCCCCCCCCCCCCCCCCCCGAACTGGTTCCAAGACTTGTTATCTAGTTCAAGGACTATTGTTATCAAAATTAAATTATAAGTTCTTGACTTGACCACGACTAGTGACCCCCTCCTGGCGCCAAAGCTGGATTGACCCCCTCCTGGTGCCAAAGCTGGATCCGCCCTTGAAGGTAAGGTATTGTCCCAGTTAAGGTATTCTAAGGTGTTAAGGGCTTCAAGGCTGGTAACTCATCTGCAACCTCCGATTTTTTTTGCACGACAAGAAAGGCAAGCAAGTGGGTAATCTGATGGTAGAGGACCAAGTGAGATATGGTGAGATTTGGAGACTAGTGAGATTTGTGTACTAGTGAGGTCGAACTATGTCGTTTGCTGTACTATTTCATTTAAAAAATATATTATATATGAATCGAAGGTGGTGAATGTCATTCCGTAATTTTTAACACAATAAAGTGCATATCGTGTTTTAATTTTACTATGGCAAACTCGAAAGGAGGATTTCGAACTAGTCTGAAACATTGTGAGCTATTTTCGACTTTAATACGCGAGTTATGCTTCTAGTTCACAATGTTTTAAATCACGACAGTTTTATGTTTAAAAATGTTGCAATTTTTTTTATAGTGCAAGCAAGGCAAAATGTTACGCCAAGTCTATTATGCGTTTTTATAATAGGAAAAAATGATGTTATGTCAATTAAGGCAGACCGGTAGGCTTATTACCTAACTCGCTCGCAATCGCCATCGTGTTCATTTTGACAGTTCTTGTATGAATGTGACAGCTAGCTGATTTCGATGCCAATTGTCAGCCCATACATGAACTGTCAAATCGGACACTATGGCGATTGCGAGCGAGTTAGGTAATAAGCCTACTGGTATGGTTTTTTGTATTGTTGATTATGACGTGTTGAACAAAGAGTCACTGTATTGTATTGTATTGTTGTCTTGCTTACAGAGCAGCACACGTCCAGCTCGTCCCTCGCCACCGCGCAGTCGCAGGCGCTGGGCGCCACCGTCACCATCTCCGACATGGTTGAGGACGCCTTGGAACTCATCAGCCAAGACGGGGTGAGCCATGTTAAATCTACAGAGTAAGAATAAGAATAAGAAAACTTTATTGACTGATACAGATACACACAGAATATTACTTATGGATTCTAACCAGCCAAATGGCCGCCACTCAGCTATGTGTCACGATAATATCCAGGATATTGTCGTGACGCTGATTTTCAGTGACGCCAGTTACAGAGTTACGGATGTGGCTGTCACCAGGCACACATCCCAGTTCATACTGGTTTACGAAATCACCACTTCCGATACCCATACCTTATACAAGAATTATGATTACAATTTTATCAGTGTTTCCCTAATTCAGTTTTGGTAGCACTAGCAAAATGATTGACAAGTTTTTTAGCCTTTTTGCTCTTTTTTTTTTTAAAGAGAGACTAAACTGGACTTTAAAAGTTGTTGAATTTTCAGGACTACATGGAGCGAATGGGAATGGACATTAGGATGCAGTGCATTCTATGCAATTGGGCTGGACCCAAGATTATTCTCGAATACCACATTAGGAAGGTAATGTTTCTAAAATTAATAAAAAATCCGAAAACTCAAGAGGTTTGAATTGAAGCCATAACTCACTGCTTGAGAGGCCTACCACTTTTTGATAAAATAATAATTTTATTATTTCATATTTAAATGGTCTGCCAATTAATCTGGTTTATAGTAAGTTTATATTAATTTGATCGAATATTCCTGAACTGTGATCGTAATTTTTGATTCATAATTGTGTCAACCCTTAGAAGCCGTAAATACCTTAAACGTCAACAATGTATGGAAGCATTTGCTTACCACAATTAAAAAAAAAAAAAAAAATTCGCGGCTGCTAATTCTCGCCCACATACTTGCTGCAATATTCCAGAGTAGTTCTAAAACGTCTTGCATATTTTTTTTCAGGAGCATTTGGACCAAATAGACAAGCAAGAGAAACGCGACTGGAACATAACATACAGCCTCGGCAGCCTGGTGCGCCAGCAGCTCTGGAGCTGCCGCGTTATCGAGCACGACGCCATATTGTATGTCCTCAGCGTGAAGCACGAACACCCGGACTGCTTCATGGCCTCGCTCGCGGTAAGTGAGATGTAGTGAGACTGGGGGACTAGTGGGGTTTGGGGACTAGTGAGATTGGGTAACTAGTGAGGTTGGTAGACTAGTGAGATCTTCGCCATTTTAAACAGTCCTTTTCACGCTGTATATTTGAAACATTGACAATTTAAATAACCTGAAAATAATGATTGACGTATTTAGTTAAAACTGATCCAACACCCTACTGAAATTTCGGTTAATTGTAAGAAAATTTTTAAACGTCACTGAAAATTAGAACACAGAAAAATCCGAATAGTAAAGCTATGGCCGGGAATCGATCCTGGGTCTTCGTTATTCCGTAACTCGTGCTATACCTTTACACCACCCATAAAAAAATAACCTACCTATACCTTACCTGCCATGGTTATGGTTATATGGTTACCTGCTATGGGTGGTGTAGGGGTATAGCACGCGTCACGGAATGACGAGGATCCGGGTTTGATTCCCGGTTTTAAGACGCAATATTGTGATAAGTGTGGGCTTAAAATTATTTTTCTTCCAGTCGTTATCAGCAGACCCCAGCGACCCAGAGCCCACAACTGGCTCAATAACAGTGTTCAACAAAGTCACCGGTGAACCCCACACGTGGGAAGGCGAGATTCGCGAGATATCGCCCACTCTGCCCTACGAAAACGAGGCCCATCTCAAACTGGACCTGTCGTCTCTGAACCTACTACCCAACAGTGCCAATCTCAAGTTTGTCAATGGAGAGCTGGTGAGACAGTCCCCTAGTAAAGTTGTATTTGGTCAAGATTTGAATGACATACACATTATACTGTTTGTAAAGATTTTCACTTAGCCTTTTCAACGCCAGTGATAGAGCCTGGAATTTATGCGGTAAAACAAAACACTGTCGCAATCCAGCTAGCGTTAGTCACATTTTTATCTATAGGCATAGATATAGGCATAGATCCACCAAATAAAAAATATTTAATTATAAAAACAATGCATGGTTTGGATCATTTCACTCAAAGTTTTACTTATTTTGTTACCCGGTTGTGGCAAAGCCAAAGTGAATGGTTATTTTGTAATTAAAGATTAAAAGCGTAGTTATGATATAGATGCAAATAACACGTACAAAACAATTTCTTAATTTACCTCTTCTGCAAATTTTAATTTGACGCTAATAATTATGAATTAATCGATTGCACGATTACTCGATATCGATCGGGTATCGATGAATAAATGTTTCTAAGATTGCGCCAGCGTTTTGTTTGGCCGAGAAAAATCCGGGATCTAAATGACGTATGTATACGGAGAACACCGCGTAAATTCAATAGAAGTGTGAACGACTTCTGGCTCATTCTATACTAGCTGTTGCCCGCGACTCCGTACTATGCGATATTCCGGGATAAAAACTACTATGTCCTTTCCCGGTACTGTACTATCAAATTTCAATAAAATCGGTTTAGTAGTTTGGGTTGCCATGAAAGAGCAACAAACATCTAAACTTACAAACATTTATAACATTAATAAGATTCTAAGGTTTTATATTTGAGTTCAAAAGGTTCAGATAGCTCAGTGGCGTGGCATCAAGTATATCAGAAGGCAAGCCGAATGGAATTTAACTAGCCTTTTCCTCTAATTCTGCACAATAAAAGTGCCCAACTGCCTTAAAATGACAATGACATCAATGATGAACGGATCTGAAGATTCCAGGTTCGGTATCCTGGCAGGGTCGCCATGCAGTGTGCGGGGTTGAGGAGAGTAATTGAGAACACCACGTTACGATATAGACTAACTCTTTAATTAGAAAGCTTAGCTTATATAGGTTTTACACGCACATGTAAAAAGGCTCACACACCTCATAGGCAAGCCGGTGGGAATCGATTCTTTGGACGCCACGCCACTGAGCTAGCGATACCACCGATGATTTCGCTAATCGATGTTGAAATTGTACTTGTTTTGCACAAAATGCATTTAAAACATTTGACAGTAACAAATGTTTAAATTTTTAAACTTTATTGTAACCGTTGATTTTGTAAATATTTACAATCGTGTTGAATAGTTTTATGTACATTTTCTTTTGATTTGGAGTGATTTTTGTTACATTTGTACGCTTTTTTTTATGTTTTAGAAACGTGAAATTATAGTTTTAAGTAAAGCATGTGATAAAACTGCTAAAGTTAAGACAAAAATACAATCATGTAACATTGTAGGTACATACCTCCATTAAAAATATGTTTCTATTTAAGTCAGCTCAAAGGCGACACAACTCAGTATTCTTAGTATTAAAGATGATTTTTGTCATTATTTAACTTGAATAATGATATTCCTGAATCTCGTTTCGATTCGTTACGAATCCAGTCTGATCTCAATTTATCTAAGTTGATTAAATTGGCACATTAATCGAATAAAGTTGTTTTATTAATCACGTAGCTAGAGAAACGATAGCTGTCTTAGAGACTAAGGAAATCAGGTCAAAGTTTTATGGTATTTAGTTTGAAAGCAAGTGCGAGTGAAATTTCAGTTACAAATAACGTTTCGAGTAGCGCTACTCACGTAACTTATGAATGAAAAGGTACACTGAGAGCATAGTCCTGAAATGCATCTTAAGATTCGTTAATTAAAGGGTCAATTAATTATCCACGAGCGTCAAACTTTGCCAGGGTGTTCAGATATACTTACCTGACAATTCTGTAAAAGGAAGTTAAAGAGTTTTGTGACACCCTGTATAAGAGCTTCTTATCATAGATGACTGAAAGATGCCGACAACATATATTTAATTTTACATAGTATTATCTGGGAGTAACGAAAAAACATAGAATGTACCAGTTGCGTCTCCTCCCGCGCAGATGGTAAAAGCCCATCAAGGGAATGGGCATAGAAACCATGTTGCCTATAGACAATGCGGGTAGCAACCCATCACTATTTTGATCGCCGTTTCCACCTATACGCCCACAATCATACTAAACCTGGCCTTTAGGTCTTGTTACCTTAGGCTCTGTCTACCCCGTAAGGCAAAGACTTGATTTATGTATGTGTCTGTACACATACTCAACTTTCAAATCACGTCTATATCACTTACGGGGTAGACAGAGCCTAAGGTAACAAGACCTAAAGGCCACGCTTAGCATGATTGTAGGTGTATAGGTGGAAAAGGGAATTTACAATAGTGATTGGTTGCTAGCAATAGCAACAGTCAACATCAGAAGTTGACAACCAGTCGAAGAGCTCAAAACAATAGCCAAGACCCAAGGGAGTCACAGCACTAATAAGTTTGGGAACCCCTGATCTACACAAACTATCGCCAAGTAATGAGGGTGTGTAGGTCATGTTAAGCTCTTAACTGTTTATTACCAACTTGATGCTAACTGTACCAAAAAAATGCTTCTTACCACTACAAGTAGGTAGGTACATCAAAAATACTGTCGCTAAAATATAGTCTGTCAATATTAACCACAAGTGATGTGAAAATGTGAAACAGTTGACTCAACTAAATACATGGCTTAAAGTTCCAGTTACCAGGCCATATTTAAAAAAAAACAGTCAACTTTTGAGTTTACTTTGGTACATATTTGTACTTTTTACCACATGCCTCTTCGGAGCTCGTTACTCAAATTGACAACGGTACAAACGGCTTCTAATGACAGTTATCAATTTACTTGTCATCCTATTTATACAGTAAAATCGGCTATACAATTTTATTATGGAACCAAGAAAGGACCACGCCCCTAAAGATGGCCCCGGCCCGAGAGGAGTCCCGGACTGCTACTATGTAAGTATACACAGATGACCCTACAGAAAATGGAACGTGTAGCGATTCTAAAGTGATAAAAATCTGTATTTAATGCTACAAAACCTCGGCTTTCAATTAATTTTTCGACTAACAAATTATAAGGGGTAGCTTTCTACGGGTGGTAGGGCCTTGTGCAAGGTCCGTCCGGATCGCTACCACCATCTTACTCGCTAATCCTGCCGCTAAGTAGCAGTGCTTGCACTGCTGTGTTCCGGTGTGGAGAGTAAGACAGCCGGGGAAATTACGGGCACAAGAGGCATTTCATCTTAGTCCTCTAGGTTGGCAACGCATCTGCAATCCCTCCGGGGTTGCGGGTGTCTATGGGCAGTGGTGATCACTTACCATCAGGTGACCCACTTGTTCGTTTGCCTTCCTATTCATAAAAGATTTCAGAAACTCTTCCACTGATAAGAATTACACTATTTAGGCTTCTTTTCATTCTGGAAAAGCTAAACGTTGACACTGGACGCAGGCAACTATGTCCCTTATATGTAGGTATTCATAAATACATGTGGGAGTGGCAGTCGAAAAAGAAGCGAATTAGTCTTTTTAAACTTTGTTATATTACAATCATAACATCCAAATTTAAACCGAAGGACACATCGTTCCCATAGTTGGATCACATTCATATTAGGCTGACGGAACCAGTAATGGACATGGGCCCAATGCACAATAACTCTTATTCAAAAGACACTAAGGCAGTCATTTATTTTAAACAGTCAATTTAAAACCATGTAATCTTTCAATTAAGGATGAAGTGCCCATTACTGGTGCTTGTCAGCTTAAAGTGTCCAACATTTGTGCCGTCACCCACCCTTACGGGTTAAACATAGCCTAGGCTAGTACTCTTTATTATACTGTGGCCTAGGGTAGCAAGTCCGTTTAGCATGATTGTGGGCGCAATGGCGTAGCTAGGTAACCAAGGGCCCTGGTGCAAATAAAAAAATGGGGCCCCACTCAGTGGCGTAACTTAACGTCTGGGGCCCGCGGCAAAGTCGTCAGATGGGGCTCCTTCCTCGATATAAAGAAGTGCATCAGCGTCCCTTCTGTGCTCTAAGCCAACTCAGTTCGGGGCCCCGTAGAGCTAGAGACCCCTGGCATTTTGCCACCCCTGCCACCCTATAGTTACGCCACTGGCCCCACTACTATCTAAACTGATTACGTTTTAATAATAATAGTTCGATCGAGATTTTCTGGTAAGGATTCGAGGGCCCTCTGAGCTTGAGGGCCCCGGGGCACTGCCCCGCCTAGTTCCTAGGTAGCTACGCCACTGTGTGGGCGTATAGGTGGAAAAGGGAACCAAAATAGTGATGGGTTGCCTAAAACATTCGCCCAGTAGATATTCCCTTGTCATTTCGCCTGTAGACGTCCCGCGTGCTGGACTCCACCGCCCGCTACGCGAAGTTCGTGCGCAAGCTCAGGACGCTGGAAGAAGAACAGCGCAAAGGCGCTGAGACGAAGCTCAAGGAGCTGAAGGACAAGCAGTACAGCGACTTCTTCATCAGCTGCGACCGCAAGTAATAGCTTTGTGGCGTCAGAAACGTCGCACATTCTCGAGGGATATTGTAATTAATGTATTGGCAACACTGGCTCGGTCTTCTAATGAAGATCGGGCCACTGATTGCCCTGATTGGTCGAGGCAGGCGAAAAGCATCCCCATTCGCTCTGAACGGAATAGGGAATGATTGCCTTACTATATACATAGGGTTAGTTACCTATAGGTTATGAGTTAAAGATTTAAAGATTAGATTTAATAGGTTTAATTGTGAAAGGAATTTACGTTACAGATTTATGAGTTCGACCAGTTATTACTGATTAAATGAAATTAACATAAACGAGATAATTGGTTAGTAAAGCGTAGCGAGCTGGTTAGTTTCGATAACGTGCGAGTGCGATGCGCGCAGGCGTAGACTCTGCAACTGGCGGTGCGGGCGGCGTCCGCGCCGGCCCCGCTCCGCTCCTCCCCCTCAGGCCATAGTGCGGAGCGTAGCTTCTAGTGTTGTGCGCTGCGCAATGCAGCGCCACATATACCGGTCTGCGGCGCTGCCTCGCTCTTTCCTTCTACAACCGTGGCTGAATAAAGTACTCCACCCAAATACGTCGTATCACTTCACGTAATAAGTACCCTGTACTCCAAATTGGTGACCCGGATGACACGGAGCGCCGCGTCCGACGTGACCTGAACGCGCAACCCTCTGATTCTGAAACCTTTGTACAAGCTGTCTTGAACACCCTCGTAAATGTTTTTCAGGATTTTTCAATCGTGCGTGACATTTGTTGATGTCGAAAAATCTTGAAAGGAGTGTTCCGTCACTGTCGCAACCACCTGCTGACATATTCCGGAATGATTCTTAGAGACCTTCTATAAATAAGAAACCATTAGGTACTGTGCAGAAGCTCTTGGAGCGCCTCCTAAAACAGGACGGTGTAGCAACTGCGAATCACGATGCGTCCTAATCAAACTTTAGTTACTTATGGCCTAATAAATGAAATAGAAATTCGGATATTACAGTACCTACTTCGTAGTTCGATACAAGGGCGGATCCAGCTTTGGCGCCAGGAGAGGGTCACATAGTCGTGGCCAAGTCAAGAACTTATAATTTAATTTTGATAACAATAGATACAAGTACAAAGTAGTGGTCCACCTAAGTCCTGGAATCAGCTCAGGGGGGGGGGGGGGGGGTCATGACCCCCATGACCCCCCCCCCCGCCCTTGCTTCGATACCTCCACGGTTTCGCGATTTTCTGGGAAAAATGCTCTTGACACGGTCACAGAAGAACGGCGAAATGATCCTCTAATTAGGAGTTCCCTTGAACATTATCGGGCTAACAGAACTAAAATGCTTGGCTTTATCCTGCAGATCGCTGATCAACAACGTAGCTCGGCGCGTGGACCTGTGCTTGGCGTCCTACCAGGCTGACCTGCAGAAGAAAAGGGAACGGTAACTAAGCTTACTGCGTATGTCAACCCATTATTGCGCGACGTAAAAAGAAAACAAATACATATTTGTTTCCCGCTCGTGAGCAAAGAATTCGTTTATCGCTATCCCGAGAACTACGCAATTTCCCGGGATAAAAAGTAGCGTGTTATTCCAGGTTATAGTCTATCCTCTTGCCTAATTTCAGCCGATTATGTACAGCTGTTTTGACGTGAAAGAGTAACAAACATCCATACCCGCAAAAGGGCCGACAACGCACTGGCATCGCGTAAAGCGTTGCGGGTGTATATGGACAGTGTGATCATTTAACATCAGGTGACCCACTAGTTAGTTTGTCTGGCCTCTCTAACATAAAAAAATCGTATTTGTAATATTAGTAGGAAATTAGCAGGATAAAATTATGGTATAAACAATGGGTTCCGTCTATGCGTTGACTTTCCAGTGCCACCGTCACAATTTAGCAGTCTTTCGAACGCACGTGTCCGTTTCTGGCACTTGAATACGACTGAATGTGCACCTAATCTTCCCAGCCTGTTAGACCTGTTCGCGCGGGAAGAGGAAGCGGATATCCGCAAGTTCGTGGAGCAGGCGCAAGCGGGAGCGGAAGCGATCTGGCAGGACAAGAAGGTGCGACTCGCGCAGCTGCTCGCCGCCAGGAAGAAAGAGCACGATGACAAATACAAGGACACGCCGCTGTGAGCCTCAGTTGACTTACCCTTGGAATGTACAGTCGAACCATTTGATTCATAACCGTAGAACGTTCTCACAGTAAACGTCGATTCCCCTTATCAAATCAATGTAACATCACTATGACGTTTACATACTGCATGTGAGCAGACGCGTTCATCCCTTATAGGCATATAAGCAGTGCTTTTTTGTAAGCATACGTAAATGTGCCCGACACGCTTCGTACTAATACGGGTTTTGTTGTCAATATGCCTACCCTCTGTCAGAACCTGTGAGAGGCTTCCAACGGAGGCCCCCTAATTACTATACGGCCATCGCCTTATACTCAAAAGTGCTAAAAACATCACATGATTAATGAACGGCCCCACAGACAGTCACACACGCACACAAACGCAGCCATTGACGTCAAACTTATAACCCCCTATTCTGCGTCAGGGGTTAAAAATCGAACTTTGGAGGGGCCACTCTTGACCTTGAACTTGACCGTGGTTGTAGATCTAAATGCGTGCACGTGCTGCCTTGCATCGTGAAGCTGCGCGCGGCGGAGTGCCAGGACGTGCAGCTGTACCAGATGAGGGAGAAAGCGGCGCGCGCCGCGGCCGAGCGGGAGCGAGACAAGATGTGGAACGCCGTCGTCATGAAGGAAGCAGAGGCGCTGGTGAGATCAACCGTTCAGAAATGACGGCATAGCGCTCAGAGTTATCACTATCACTACATAGTATAAAACAAAGTCGCTTTTTCTGTCCCCAAATCCGTATGTATGCTTATATCTTCAAAACTACACAACGGATTTTGATGCGGCTTTTTTTAATAGATAGAGTGATTCAAGAGGAAGGTTTATAATGTATAATACATGCATGATATACCGTGCGAAGCCGGGGCGGGTCGCTAGTTTTATGATATAGTAACAGCGTTCTAAGCTTCATTCACGCTGGTTCATTTCACGTTTTTTTTCCATGGGCTTGTAGTCTAGATGACATATGAGTCGAATACGGTGCTAACTTGCACGTGTAACTGCGGAGTTTGAAGGTTATATCACGCATTCATTTTCAGGCTGCTCGTATGGAGTATGACGTGATAGAGCGGGTGCGTCGCGACATGGAGTGCCTCAAATATTCGGAGCAGCAGTTGGCGCAGCGGGTGAAGGACAGGGAGCGAGAGAGGGAGAGGCTCAAGCAGGAAGCGATATACTTCCGACAGCTGTGGGACGCCGATATCAAGAAGGAAGAGGAAGGTAAGGTTGGAAGTGGCGGCGTTAACAGCTATCGTATTTACATTTATACAAGCTGTTAGAATTATTCCGAAATATTTTAGCAAGTTGGGTTAATGTGATTTAATACTCATCGTTAAGTCTTCTTTCATCTCGGATACCAAAATGATATTACCTGTGTTGCCTGTTTTTTGCAATTCAAAAATACTGATGTGCTACCACTGTCGAAAGTGAACGATAAATTAAATTCAGTACAGATTTTTGTAAGTTATCATATAAAATGTATCAATAGTAATTTTAAACTCAGTAAATAATACTAGGGAGGGGAAATTGGGTATGTTAATTTTTTTTGGTAGGTACTCTAATTTAAAAACGATTTATAGTCAGCACACAAGTTGGTGTAATAAACGAATAAACCTTTAAAATTGCTTGATTATCACTAACATTTTTTTTTTCTTAAAATATAATATGGCCGAACCGCGAATCCAGGCTACAAGTATTGTCGATAGTTTGCTAAACAATAAAAGCTGGTATCATTATTTGACAACTTAACGTTTGCACTTGTCTTAGCATAGAATTTTGTAGCCAAAAAGTATTTTCCTTGAGGTACGGTCAATATCAGAAGTTGATAAATATTCGAAGTGCTCAAAATGTACTCACGACTGTATCGCCAAGGTAATAGGGTGTGAAGATCTGTTTGAGCTTTTCGCATGTTAATCAACTTCTGATGCTGACTGTACGAACACTTATTTTTCCAGCGGAACGCCATCGCGCGGAGCAGCGCCTCGCTACAGCGCGAGAACGGGACGACATGATCAAAGAACGGAAAGAGAACGTCGCCCGGCAAGAGGCTGAAGCTAAACTCATCAACGACACGTGGGACTCGCTCGCCGGACAGGGGCTCGCAGACCAGCACGCCAAGGAGGAGCTGCGGAGGCGAAAGGAGGTAGGGTGCCAACGGCTGTAGCAACTGCAGCCGTCACCAGCCGTCCATGCGTTGGCAGCAACCGTCCACGCGTTGACTGCAGCCGTCAACGCTTCTATTTACGGCTGCTGTCGCCGAACGGTCTTTATGAAGAAGTCTGTTGAAATATAGTTACCAGCGCATTCGGAAAGACCACCATTGCCAAGGAGAATGTGCCGCAAGAAACTTGGCAGAAAGACATTTTTTTTTACATAATTAATACATTCACAATATTTAAATTCTACTCAACTTGCCAGCATGATAAGGAGGAAAAAACAAAAAAAAATATTAACATTTTGAAGTGTCGATCTTGACCATCACTGGAGATTATTTTAGTGTAGATATAGGTAATGAATACGGGACATTTGATAATTACGCACACACAAATCACGTATTTATCCCATACGGGGTAGACAGAGCTTAAGGTAACAAGACCTACAGGCCACGTTTAGCAAGACTGACCTATACAGGTGGAAAATGGAATCAAGATAGTGATGGGTTGCTAGCCGCATCGCCTATAACATGATTCCTATTTTCGTCCATACCCTCGATGGGCTTTTACCATCTGCGCGGGAAGACAAGCAACTGGTATATTCTATGTTTCTTCATTGCTCCCAGACCAGCATGGAAGTACAGTTGATAATTACGATTAATTTAAAATTTGTTTTAAAAAAAGTCTGTAAGTATATAAAAAAAAATACCCCTACCTTCTCTCTCGCCTAAACATGTAGGGCAGTGATTTTCAAAGTGGGGGGCGCAGTGACCTGCAAAGGGGGGCATGGGCTACGATACAGGACCTTATAGAACCTTATTAACAAAATCCTTGTGTTTATGCCTAACAGCCTACGGCTGAAATAGGGGGGCACAGAGTTTTATCTTTTTAGAGAGGGGGGCGCGTAATGAATAAGTTTGGGAACCCCTGATGTAGGGCATACACTTTTGCTTTTTGATAGACTTACTGTATTTGATCCCGTTTGTGTTGGCAGCGTGAACTAGACGAGTGCAACCGCAAGATGATCGCGCTCCGCGAGCAGATGGCGGCCGAGGCGGTCAGCAGCGACGCCGCCATCCACCAGGTGGCGCAAGAGCAGCAGGAGGCCGTTGACAGGAAGCGCTGCGAGTACCTCAGCTGGTCGCAGAAGACCAACCGCGTAACTATATAGATCACTAGCTGACCCGGCGAACTTTGTTCCGCCTTAAATTTGAAAAATTCCAGTGGTTTGGGCTGTGCTATACCGCGGGAACTATGCAATTTTCCGGGATAAAAACTATCCTATTCCCTTTCCCGGGACACAAACTATCTGTATACCAAATTTCAACTAAATCGGCCCAGCGGTTTAAGCGTGAAAAGGTAACAGACAGACAAGAGTTACTTTCGCATTTATAATATTATATAGTAAGGATTTTCGAGGGACAGTAGGAATTATGTAATTTTTTTGTCTATCAGATTTGCTATCTAAAAACCGGCCAAGTGCGAGTCGGGCTCACTCACCGAGGGTTTTGTAGAAAATCGGCAAGTGAATATAAAATCCAGCGTTAACAGAGCCCAGCTCCTACGTAAATGTGGGGAGTGTGGTCATTTTATATTGGTTTATTACGTGACAGACTGACACAAAAAAATAAGAATTTCAAATTTATTTCGTTAGTAGGTCCTATACGAGCTATACCTATTCATACCAAAATTCTAATTTCTAGAACAACTGGAAGTACCAAATACCTCTAGGTTTTGATTCCCTTTGCGAATGTATACAAAATGCGACAGCATAGACGGTCATATCGTTTGATTGCGTTGACTTAAAGGCTTACTGCGGTTCATTAGAGCTTAATTAAGCTCTAATGAACCGCAGTCTTAAGTATTTGCCATTAATTTCAACTTTATACCTCTACGCGGTTCTGAGAAAAAGGATCTGACTGACGGACGGATGGATGGACAACAATGTGATCTGACAAGAGTTTCGTTTTTCCCTTCTGAACTACAGAACCCTAAAAGTCAATCACTGGTCAGTTTGTAGTAACAAAAAAAAAAGTTACTAATATTATAAATATGCGAAAGTTTGTGAGGATGGATGGATGTGACGATGTGAGTGTGTATGTTTGTTCCTTCTTTACGCTGAAACGACTGGACGGATATGGGTAAAATTTGGAAAGGAGATAGCTGTTTAGATAGGCTACTTTAAAAAAAATGCTAATTCGCGAAGTCGCGGGCAAGAGTTAGTATTTTTTTTTATATCACCAGGAAGGCAAACGAGCAAGTTGGTCACCTGATGGTAAGTGATCACCACTGCCCATAGATACCCGCAACCCTGGAGGTCTTGCAGATGCGTTGCCAACCGTTGCCGTTGTGCCCGTAATTTCCCCGGCTGTCTTACTCTCCACACCGGAACACAGCAGTGCAAGCACTGCTACTTAGCGGCAGGATTAGCGAGTAAGATGGTGGTAGCGATCCGGACGGACCTTGCACAAGGCCCTACCACCCGCAAAACCCCGCAAATAGCGAATTCCCGCGGGATAGCAATAAACATGTGAAGTCGCGGGCAAGAGTTAGTATAAAATAAACTCTTCGCAGGAAGTCCGCAAGGCCATGGTCGACCAGATCAAGGATCGTCAGAACGCGCGCGAACAGCTGAAGCAGCGGCTGGAAGAGCAGGACGCTTACCACCACCAGCTGTTCGGACAGCTGCAACAGCTGGCGCGGCACAAGGACGTCACCGACGCGCAAGCCAGGAAGCAGCATCAGAACAACCTGCTGCAGCAGATCGAGTATAATAAACTGTTGAAGGTACAGCTCCAGGCTCTACGTACATACATACATACATACATACATACAGTGCCGTGAATAGCCTTTTCTGCGCCCTGTGCGAGCTTCTATAACTGCGCCCTTGGTTTATTTTAGATATTATAGGTACCCTAGCTAGAGCAATGCTATGTATTCAGGGTGATAAAATAAAGCACAAGGAATTTGGTGTTGGTGCACCAAATGGTCTGGCCAGCCGGGTCTGGCCATTTAATTCTTGCCAGCCCCCCCCCCCCCCCCCCCCGAGTCTACGCCGTGCCTGGGCACCGGTAGCACCGCCCTATTTACGGCACTGCATACATACATACATACATGCCGTCACGCCTCTTTCCCACAGAGGTAGGCAGAGATGCTACGATCCTGACATATTTCTTACGCTTCATCCACAGTCATCAATCTCTTCATACATGCTCGTCGGTTTCGGGTACTCCTGGCCTGACCTTTTTCCAAAACGTATCCTATTTGGCTCTACAGACTTACATACAGAAATCTTTATGGAAGCCCTAGGTACGGGGATGTGGAACGCCCCAAACCCCCCCTCCCTGAAGGGATATACCCAAACTAAGAACTCCGGCGTTGCCTTAGTCCGGTTACGTCACAAAAATCTAAATCTAGGTAGGTAACGGGGACTACCTACCTAGATTTAGCTTTTTCATTGTAGTTTAGTTTAGGATTGAAAATTAAGTCGCCCCATTGACAACGTACACTTTGAACATCGTCAAATTTACCGAGACATTTTGGTGAGCAAAGTTTTATTGTTATCTCCTGATATACATTTATAGGGGTCTCAACCACCAGTAGAAAATTATTTCATGTCAACAATGCATATTTTAATCTCGTTTCAAATTATACTTTGGTTGACTCAAAATCAGAATATAAGTTATCGTTAACGTAAGTTGGTGTAACTCGCACTTATTGAATGTTTTGCCAGGAGCGAGCGCTGCAGGAGGAGAAGGATCAGATCAGGAAGTGCCAGCTCGCCTCCGAGGAGTATCAGCAGGAGATCAGCCGTATGCTGTGCCGGTAAGTAGCTGCCGCACTCAGCCAGCCACTCAGACACTTAAGTAGCTGCCGCACTCAGCCAGCCACTCAGACACTTAAGTAGCTGCCGCACTCAGCCAGCCACTCAGACACTTAAGTAGCTGCCGCACTCAGCCAGCCACTCAGACACTTAAGTAGCTGCCGCACTCAGCCAGCCACTCAGACACTTAAGTAGCTGCCGCACTCAGCCAGCCACTCAGACACTTAAGTAGCTGCCGCACTCAGCCAGCCACTCAGACACTTAAGTAGCTGCCGCACTCAGCCAGCCACTCAGACACTTAAGTAGCTGCCGCACTCAGCCAGCCACTCAGACACTTAAGCCGCGAAAAAAGAATTCAAAACTTTATTTTGCAAATAGGCCGCTAAGGTCTCTTATAAGTGCGGGGTCTTTTCTTAAACTACCGGCGCATTCGGAACAATTCGCATTGTTCATTTTTTTTAGTATGCTCCAATTCGAAAACCATTTCGAGGAAAACCATCATTTATCCGATTTATCTTGTCCGATTTCAAAAATACTTTGATTGCAGATATTTTTGTAAAAGTACTTTGAACCTTTGTTTGACCGAACGACCTGGTTTTTAGACAGAATCCAGCATCGAATGTTTGCCACAAATATGAAAAAAAAAAGTTTAGCTAGGGCAACTGTCACGTGTCACTGTCAAATCGACAAAACCATAGACAAAGCCGTTTTTTTTATAGCCAGCCGAACGAAGGCGATTGGGATTCTGTCTAAATTCACGAATTATCAAACAGCGAAAAAATATTTATTATTAATTAACAAAGCTACGTAAAAGCATAATATTCAAATCAGTTGCTTGAAATAGTCCATTTTATCAAATAAAGGTGTTAAAAGCACAGCTTAAAAAAAATGAACAATGCCAATTCCCCAGCTGAATTTTAATAGCTATTATTAATTAATTATTGTAATACTTTCCTTATTATTCAAACAATAACAGAATCTACCCAATTTAAAGAAACCAACGGACACCATAGCCGAGATTGAGGAAAGAATCATGCGAGTCGTGCGTCATTTCTTTGTTCACGGTTCTCGTGCAAAATAACAATATAACAGCAAAATAAATAACAAATATGACGTTGGCCGATTCAATTGAATTACAAGTTCATTAACTTTAAGAAAGCGTAACTGGTTTGCGGTTAGGAATACCTAATTAAGTTCCAAGAAACAATGACGCTACCTTGAAGTGTCCTAAGAAATGTGCTTACACGACATTGCTTACTAATCCCCTGTCGTCGTTTATACTCAGGAACAAGTTAACTGGAGTTCGCTACAAAATTGTTTTTTTTTTTATTTATAGCTAACATTCAGAACAAAAATCAGATCACATCAAAACTTTATTACCTATCCATATTAAGGAGCGACCACACCGCCGCGTATACGCAGTGCCGTGACGTAGATGTCACGTTTTATCACCGTTTGTTCATACATTTTGCTGCGTAAACGCAATTCTTCAACGCAAATCAGTAATTTACTTGATGTTAGCAACATCTCCGCACCGTGGAAAATTAACATTTTCACCGCCAAACAGTTCTAATGTAATTTCACTCGCAATCGCAATTGTCAAGTTTATCTCGTCATATTAAGGTGCACTTTAAACTACATCTATCACTTCATATCAAGTGAATGGCGGCGAAAAGGTTAAAATTGACTTCAGAGTCCTTCGAGTGTTCCTGCTGCAACATTCCCTGAGCGGTACAACCTAGGGATCTTTAAAAGGCGAGCCTTCCTGTTCTTGAAAGGGCCGGCAACGCACCTGTGATTCCCCAAGTCTTGCAGGTATCCCTGCGCGATGCTGATTACTTTCCATCAGGTGACCCGTCTGCTCGTTTGCCCCCTCTTATATAAAAAAAACCGGTCAAGTGCGAGTCGGACTCGCGCACCGAGGGTTCCGTATCATTATCTATAAATATCTAAAACCAGTGTAAGCAGAGCCCTGTTCTAAAGCAAAATGTACGCAGTGTGGGGTTACTTTATATTGGTCACTGCTATATACAGACATACATACACATTTACGGTTTTCGCAATTATTCTTTAATCTGTGCTATAAGACCTACCTTCATACCAAATTTCAAGATTCTGCGTTCACGGGAACTACCTTGTAGGTTTTGATTCCCTTGAGAGTATCTAAAACCAGTGTAAGCAGAGCCCTGTTCCAAAGCAAAATGTACGCAGTGTGGGGTTACTTTATATTGGTCACTGCTATATACAGACATACATACACATTTACGGTTTTCGCAATTATTCTTTAATCTGTGCTATAAGACCTACCTTCATACCAAATTTCAAGATTCTGCGTTCACGGGAACTACCTTGTAGGTTTTGATTCCCTTGAGAGTTGAAAATTTGCGGAAATTTGCGGCATAAACGGCTGTATCTTTTGATTGCGTTGGCTTAGAAGTTTGATTTTTTCACAGCTTCAAGGGACAGTAGACCTGAGTAATTGATATAAATTTCAGCTTCATACCTCCACGCGTTCCTGAGAAAAAGGGTCTTGACAGACGGACAGACGGACAACAAAGTGATCCTATAAGGGTTCCGTTTTTTCCTTTTGAGGTACGGAACCCTAAAAAAGAAAAAAGTACACAATATTGTCCAGCCAGGACCTTTACTCCAACATTTTTGTTCGCAGCCCGTTTTTCAGCGACGAGCTCCATCCGTTCATGAAGCCGATGGCGCGAGGCCTCTCCATGAAGGCCAGGTGCCCCTGCTCGCGGCCCGACTACTGCGCCCTCTGCAAACACAAGGACTGCCACTGATCTGAAAAGCCGCAGTACATACATACACATACATACATACATACCGTCACGCCTCTTTCCCACAGGGGTAGGCAGAGACTACTTTGTTCCACTTGCTACGATCCTGACATACTTCTTAAACCGCAGTGACACGTTAAAATAACACCTCTAACCTATTTTAACCTTTTTGACGCCAACGACACAGCACCGCAGGTTCAACGCCAACGACGTATATATACGTTCATTACTTCAATGCAAAAGCAACATTCGCCCAATTGACTTAAGGTTCAACTTAAGGCATCGCAGTAAAGAAGTCTGGCGTATGGGTGACGTCTCTTGTGTTTCACGTGGCGGCGAAAAGGTTAACGCATTCGATGCCTGCCAAACCTGAGACTTCAAGTTCAAATATATCTAATATCTGTAAATTTGTGATACCGACACTGGCCGAAATTCGATGTCGGTCGATGGCAGTGATTGCGTTAATATGGCAGTCATAAACGTCTCAATTATATTAGTAGGTATGGATTAATTAGCAGTGCAAGAAATAAGGAGTATTTTTAAATGACGTGATGGCTTCACTGCTGACGCTTAATATTTTTTGTAAGTTATTTATTGTAATAAATTACATTCGCTGTATGTTTTGGAAAAATTATTATTGATCATGCAATAAAATATTGTTTCGGAATAGCCTTTTTTATTATTTCCTCCATACCTGTCTTGTACTCAGACGCGTTCATCCCTTACAGGCATATTAGCAGTGCTTGTAAGCATACCTAAATGTGCCCGACACGCTTCGTACCAATACGGGTTTTGTTGTCAATATGCCATGCCTACCCTGTGTCAAAACCCACTGCACGCCCCTGCTTGTACTAATTTAATAAAGACGTAGACTTTGTGTGGCTGTATTGCTGTGCAACTGCAGTCTCCGACACTACTAAATGAGGGCACCACTTTCTTCGTAATTGGCTCATATTTGTTTTGACGTACGATTGAACATTGAATTTCGCCGTAAAACCCTATTCCATGTACACACAGCAAAGCTATTCGGTAAGCAGGATAGATACGGCGCGAGCGTGCGTAGGTGCTTACCTGATTATATTGCCGTGTGTACCTACCGCTTTACAAGACTAATTATGCTAAGAACTCACATATTGCCCGCACTTGTGATTCCTATAACCGTTATTATAATAATATAGAAGTGTTTTAAGTTTCCTTCTATGCATTTAGAGAAAGTTGAGTTTTTTCTTTTCCTTTTTCTAAAAATTATGCTTATGTTGCATTCAAATTAAGTTTTTTTTTATACCTATTTGTTTCGCATCCTTACGCGTCCGTCACATTCAGCTAGGAGGCTGGATTACTTAATTGTGCTATGTTAAATGTGAATACTGTTTTGTCAATGTTATAAACTCTTTGCGATTTGTTTACGAGCCATGTACGACTGTTGTTCCTATAAATAAATAAATATGGCAATAATTTTGTATGGAAATACTTAGTTCTTTCATCCGTTTTCTACTTCTTTTGTGTGGGAGTCTACGAGGAAATTGGCGATCTTATTTTTTCGTTTCTACCTTTTTTCGAACCCTTCTTATTTACTTAACGCAATCACTGCCGTCATACGTGGGACGTGTGCGTACGCACATGTGCGTTGGAATGACTGGACAAAAGTCAGGGAAGAAAGATATATCTACCTACATGCAATGCCGGCAGTGGATGTGTTAATTTAATATTGAGCTTTTATACTATAACACCTAAATACACCATACGTTTCGAAAGTTATAAAAACTCCAAAAAATTAATGCTTATAAGTCAAGTAGAAGCATTAACAAAATATTGTCTTGCTAAATAAGTTCGGGTAACTACCTACCTGTGATTTACGCAAAAATCAAAAAAACTGGTTCATACAAACGCACGGTCGAACTAAGAGCTAAAAAATAAACTACCGGAAAAGAGTCGTAAATTATCTGTATCATCTCTGACGCACGCTTCCTTAGATATTATCCTTAGCAAAACACAAACTTAACCGTGCAGTCAAGGATAGCGCCAACATCAATCAATATACCTAGCATTAGTATGCAGTGTCTAGTTTCCACATTTGACCACCTGCAGGAATAAATTTGTTTTCGACCACTTTAATCTTTTGTTTTGTTCCCATCTCATTCGCAAAGGTAGTAATGGAAAGAGACAAAAGAGGTTCAAAACACGCGGTAATGTGCTAATCTCAATGCAGGTAGCGTATTATATTACGTGTGTCACGTATTGGACAAAATCTTGTGCTACAGGTGCGTAGAAAAATGCAAAATTACAATCAAACATATATAATTCTTTGCAGACGGTTGAATAAAGTAATAGATAGATTTTACCTAAACGTTTAACGACGTAATATACTAATCCCAAGAATACAGACTTCTACTTACCTTTAGTTTTTATCACCGCACAAGCTATCGGCTGTCAAACCCGAGCCTGTTGGAGGTGCCGCTAATCCACGTGTTCATGACTGCTAAATTATGGCACTAAAACTGGGCGAAAGTCACTAAAACACATATTAACATTTCCTGTAGCGAGTGTGTTAAAAATTAGAAGGTAGAGGAAACGTTACCTGTGGTGCCAGCAAACAAGTAGGTAAGTAAAATGAAATTCTACGAAGAAATATTCCATTTAAAACAGCTTCCACTAGGTAGGTACGCTATATTCACTTTGGGCGAAAATCATAGGAATCATGTTAGGTATATTAGGCGATGCGGAACTCATCACTATTTTGTTACCATTTTCCAGCTACAAACCCACAATCTTGCTAAGCATGGCCTGTACGTTTTGTGACCTTAGGCTCTGTCTACCCCGTAAGGGATAAAGCCAAGATGTATGTACAGTGCGATAGTATTTAGAAAGACCTTCGGGTCTGTCATGCTTAATCACTCACTCTTATGGATTTGAAACTTGAACTGGCCGATAGTAGGTAGTTACCTACCCTAAACCCGAACCGAATGTTCTTAGAAGCTCATGACATGACTATAGTCATTTAAACTGACATTGGCCCAAGCCTTACGGCCGCCATTAAGGGAGAATAGAATAGACATGACTATATGTAATTTATGTTGGTAAATACCTAGTAAACACTAGTCATACCAGCTCGCCTACATGTACCAACTTAATTAACGAGAAAAACATGCCTTTGTGCATATCTAGTAAAAATTTCCAAGCTAATTTAATTATAATAATAATGTAGTGTAGGCTACTAATGTACTTGAAAATTTAGACGAATGAATGAATGACGTGCAGTGCAGTTGTTTTGCAGTAGTAGGTGGGTATTTGTATCTTTTTTTTATAAGATTTTATGGCCTGGATGCTAGGTTCTTTAAGCCAGTATTTGTATCTAGCAGCGAATAAGTATTGCTATCTGATTACTTAATTTTAATTTTAGTCTAATTCGGCCATAGGAGTATTGCCATAATTTCAAACTCTAGTCAGGTTAACAAATTATTGAAGTTTGATTGTTAATTTAAAATGAGTACACTGTATTGATTTAATAATTGAGGGTAGGTCTGCTAGCTCTCTACCACGCAATATTTAAAAAAAACAGTTCTTTCCGTGGTGTGGTTTCAACTGTCATCATGTCTATAATTTATTTGAAGAAATGGGTCACACCGAGTGCTAAGATCTTAAACGATACCTACTCACAACTTAATTTCATGCTTTAATTTTCATTTGCCGTACCATATTCAGTATCTCTGACCCACTTTAGTAAATCTAACAGGATGGAAGATGGACACAGGAAGTTGTTGAAAAGAGATACTACCTGCAATGATTTCAAAAATAAGTCAATTGGTACGTATTAAATATAGGTATCGAAACACAAAATGATTCGAAATATAAAAATTACTTTGTGCAATTTTTGGCGAAACTATTTTTAGACGAACTTTTTTGATCGCGTAATTTACACATTTAAATTGCCATGTGTTGACCCATTATGCATTTCAAACTTTGTGTACCTACCAATGGCGTGGCGTCAAGTAATACCAGAAGGCAAGCCGAAGGGAATTTAACTAGCCTTTTCCTCTAATTCTGCACAATAAAATGCCCAACTGCCTTAAAATAGGTAAGCCAGCGGGAATCGAGTTCTATGGCCACGCCACTGGTACCTACCTAGTTTGACCTGCACCCGTTGAAACGCTAGATATATGTAGTAGTAACACCCATAATTCACGGGGTAGGTATCTATAATAATATTTTATTACTTTACTAACTACATACTTACCTATATATACTTTCTTTATATATCTGAAGCCTTGTACTAGGTAAGACAAATCGTACTAGTAGGTTTCCAATGCGCATCAGCGCCCCTTCTGTGCTCTAAACCAAGCCAGTTTGGGGCCCCCTAGAGCTAGGGGCCCGTGGCATTTTGCCACCCCTGCCGTCCTATAGTAAATGCCAAGCGGCGCACGATCCATCACTTGCAACTCGTAAGACCGTAGGTGCCTACGTAAGAACACATTTGCACATGTCATACAAGTCTTACACAAAAATGTGCAAGCTACAGGCATGTGTATTCCCGGCCTTAGGTACTGCATGTTTTCTTGTATGACTAAGCTGAAAACTAAGATGTAATGTAGAAACCCCTACTAGACTTTCCGCTACGTTGCAACGACGTCACTTTTTTGTGGTTCGATTGACGCTTGGCACCCTTTTCATTTTCGAACTATATGAGTCACAAAAATACGTTTATACCTAATAATATTTCATTATTTCACAAACTCGACAAGTTAATCTGTCTGAACACATCCAAGGTTTCATATCTATTTTACATTACATAAATCACGTCTTTATCCCTTACGGGGTAGACAGAGTCTAAGGTAACAAGACATTGATCAGTTGCTACCCACATCGCCTATAAAACCTGATCCCGATGGGCTTTTGCCATCTGCGCGGGAAGAGAAGCCACTGGTACATTCTATGTTTTTTCTTTACTCCCAGACCAGCATGGAAGAACTATAGATTAAAATATAGATTGAATTAGTAATGCAATGTGAACGTAGATATGTACTCAATGTAAATATTCGCTAGCTAAAAGCTAATAATAAAACTTTGGTTCGTACTAAAACTATTCAAACAGACCCATTATTTAGACCGAATATTTCGACGGGTGTGTGATATATAATTAACTAGCTTCTGCCCGCGACTTCGTCTGCGTAGAATTAATTATACATAAAAACCTTCCTCTCGAATCACTCTAGGATTTATTTATTAAAAAAAAACCGCATCAAAATCCGTTGTGTAGTTTTGAAGATATAAGCATACATAGGGACAAAGAAAGCGACTTTATTTTATACTATGTACTATGTATGTAGTGATGATGATGATAATAAGTACCTACTTTCTGTTACCTTAGGCTCTGTCTACCCCGTAAGGGATAGACGTGATTTGTGTGTGTGTGTGTGTGTGTGTGTGTGTACTTTCTATTTTGTGATACGCGGTATGATATCCAATATACTTACTTATTTTCATATGGTGTAGGTAAGATTTTTCCATCTGTAGATAAGATGAATGGTGATTCATTAACATCGTACAATATTTCAAACACTTGCTAGCTAAATCTCAAAAAAAATTAAAGACGATACAGTGGCGTAACTATAACGTCTGAGGCTCGTGGCAAATTCGTTAGATGGGGCTCCTTCCTCTATATAAAGAAGTGCATCAGCGTCCCTTCCGTGCTCTAAACCCTATAGTTACGCCACTGAGACGATATACGAGACGACTACGGTATTATTCATTTATTCTCCGTTACTAGGTATATTACGCATACTTGCATCAATAGAGAAAATGATTAACGCAAAACATATTAATGAGCAATACTTGTGTCATCGAATGTACCGCCCGGGTTATTTTCCTGTAGGAAGGACTTTATAAGACCGACAATGACGCTCAGACTCACCGGTGATTCACATTTTTTTCCTTAAACGGCGCATAAAAGGTTGTTGCCTGCCGAAGAAACTTCAGTCGTTCCGAAGCACTAGCAAGCAACACTCAAAATGTTTTCCAAAGTGTTTGTGGTATTAGCTTTTGCCGCTGTGGCTTACAGCCATGACATCCTGGAAAGCAACAACGACACTGAAGCCAGGAATGTATTCGAGGACCATTTCCAAGCCAGCCCCGCTATCTGGAAGCAAAGTAGAGAAGTCGTCATCAACGCCAGTGAACACGAAGTGATCAGCAAAATCAACATCACAGACCTAAGGCCAGACAAGGATGGCGATGCCCAGATCACAGCCGGCGGTGTGGGACAGAGAAACGTCACCATCACGTTAAAAAGCCCGACCATCCTGCGCGGTTATGACTTCCTAGTAACTGTAGAAGTTTGCAGTCAAAACGAGACCGCACATGAAAATATCTCCAACTCACAGCCCTCGCAGCCTCCCCGGAACGTGGGTAGTGAAGATCCGGAGATTCCTGAAGAGAAAATTCCAGCTAAAATCCCAAGTGATGTTACAACTGGGAAAGCTGACCTTTTCACTGAGTCTGGACCTACGACCGTCACTGGAAAACCTACTGAAGTATCTGATGAGCCTACTGAAGTAACAAATTCCACTGCCACCCTTGGAGAAGTCACTAGCAAGCCTAAAACAAAGGAATTCAGTGAGCCTGATGTAATGGAAGTAACAGATGCCCTTGACAATGTTCCCGAGGAAACTCCTCAGGTTAATGAGCAAGGACCTCAGAAGGTGCAGCCTTTTATTGGATTCCACCCACCTCCCCGGCGGACGACGGAAAGATATTAAATCTAAATTATAACAGGTTAACGGTCTGTGGAATGGGTGATTAAATTTAATAGCAGTGCCTGTAAAGCAAGAATTATCTAACTGGCGTTTGTTGGATTATTCGCGGTAGTTCCTTTTGAAGGAATTATTGCGTTTTTTTGTTCTCCAGTATGAAAACAATCTCAGTAGTCCCTTCATAGGAACAAGCCAAAGAAACTAACGCGAAAACTCCGTTTATTTGCCATCAGATAAGTAGAGATGAATGAAAAAACAAAACCTAATCATGGTGTTGGCTCATTTTATGCTACCAAACCCAAACAAGACAGTCTTCAGACAGTTAACAAGTTAAGTTAAGGACATTTGTAATAGTTTTTGACTGTTAATGTGTCCCAGTGTCAGTACTTTTATTTGACAGTATTTATTTTATAAACTTTTTTGTTTGTAATGTATTTTCAGAGCTTTAACTTTGGTTATTAAGTAAATAAAAAATTGCGTTAATATGAAAGTTTTATTTAACAAAATATTTGTACTTGCATACATTTACATCCTATGGATATACATTTAAAAATCACAATGATCACAATGGATTAACGACCAAATATCAAAACGAGTCACTTAAAATTAATATTATCACAAAGTATCAAAACTGCCCGAGATTTGTACAATAAGCCAGAAAATGAAAAACCCTTAACAGCGGTGCCACAGACTATAGTCACACTTTTACAAACAGTTGTGTTTGTATATTTTTCACATAATTCATACCCCGTAAAGGATAAAGGCGTGATATATGAATGTATATATTTTTCATTTTCTCTTAACATTTTGACACAAACCTTGGGTTAACCTGACTTTTCATTTAACTTCCCTTTAATTCTTTATAACAAAATTGAAAAAATACAACACCCTTGTATTTTGGTTGTTGATTTAAAAACTATGTTGTTTACACCTTACATTACAAAAAAGGTTGGATTGGTTTGTAGACAAATTTATTTTCTTACTTACAATAGGAATAATGAAATTTGCATCACAACACAATAAAACATGAGCAACATGAGCTATTAGAACATTCGGGTTTCGGGTGCCATCGACCGATTCAAGTATCAAACCCATAAGAGTGATTGAGACAGCATGACAAAACCGAATATCTAAGCTCACTTGCACACGCTGTACGCGCACCTACTCCCTACTTACACTTAACTACAAATTTACAAATTTATAACGACGATCAAGTTTTCTTTTACTATTCTAAAAAGGCTCCACTTAGGTACTGTCCATCTGTACATCTATACAAGGAGTGTAGATGGACCTAAAAACCTATACATTTTTGAGTAGGAATAGGTAGACACTTAAATTTGTCATACAATATTGATACCTATACTATATTTCGTTATTAAATATACAACTTGTAGTAGTTAACAAGAAATCACATAAAAAAAGTTTAAACAGGATTCAGTGGATAAACTTTCCATTATGGACCGTCGATTTAAATGCCCATTTTTTTGTGCATAGAACTCATAAAAAGAAAGCGTTTTGCAAAGTTTCAGGTTGCGGAAACTTACGGTTCAGGAGTTATGTTTTTTTTTAGTTTTAGGAAAATAACACGCAACTTTTTGACAAATAATAATAATTGATGTCAGACGTCAAAGTTGTCACTTCACGTTCCGTTAGTCGTTGAGTTGTGTTTTAATCAATTTTATGTCATGTTTTTTAATTAAATATATTTTTATTTTCACATATTAATTTTGGTGTATAATAAATATGAGATATTACGTTTCATACATATTAATTGTTGTTGTTTTCTTCTCCAAACTGGGAACACAGGAGCAGTGCATCCAGTTTGCGGAGGAGAGAGGGTTAATTCCGGTGCAGAAAACCTGCACACACCACCGCAAGGCTATGATCTTGACCAAACAAGCTGGGCAACTGGGAAAGTTCAGATGCCGTAAAAGCAACTGCCGCACCAAACCAGTCTCCCGTGCTATTGGGACCTGGTTTGAGAACGCACGTTTGTCCCTCACGTTGATTTTTCAACTCATGTATGCGTTCAGTGAGGGACTTTCATATCACCAGACCAGGAAGGAGCTATCTCGTGAGGATGGTCTAGTGGTATCCGCCAGAACTGTGGCTGACTGGTTCAATTATTGTCGGGAGACAATCTCCATATATGAAGTAGAAAACCAAAGGGCCCAAGGGAAGATAGGGGGCCCTAATAAAGTGGTACAGATTGATGAATCAAAATTTGGGAAAAGAAAATATAACCGTGGGAGACATATCGAAGGACATTGGGTTATTGGAATGATCGAAGATGGAAGTGACGAATTACGGCTTGAGGTGTGTCCTGACAACAAAAGGTCTGCAGACATATTGGTGCCACTTATAAAAAAACATGTTCAGGAAGGCTCCATCATTCACACAGACTATTGGAGAGCATATCTGAGCCTTCCTGAGCATGGATATATTCACAAAAGTGTTAATCACAGTGACCCAACTAATAAATTTGTGGCACCAGCCGGGACACACTCAGCGGATTGAGTCAGTGGAGAGGACTAAAAAAACAATTTAGACAAAACCAAAATAAACACAATTTTACAGATTGGTTGTGCGAGTACAGCTGTATAAGACGGGTTATGGTAAACTATTTAGATGGATACGAGGTAGTCTGCCGCCGAACAGTCTGACTACATTCCACCTCAGCTACTTGACCTCCCTGTTTATTCTAAGGCGCTTTGCTTTGTTATAGCTGGCTGAAGAAAACACATTTAAGCACTATTATTATCCAGAGAATCACGATGAACCCAGCTATGAGGACGAAGGCACATTAGCTTTCAAAGTAAAGAGGGCAACCGCCAACAAGAGATCTAATAACAGCATACACGGGTTCTTTGAAAAAGGCAAGAAAAAGAAGATTCCTAAAAACTCTTCAACGGCTAGCCAAGCCACTACAGATGGTGTTGATTTTATCAAAGCAAACCAAGACGAAGGAGAGCTTACGCATCTCACCTCATAAAAATCGAAGTGTATGAAATTGCCAAGATAAAGAACATTCCCCCAGCAGAACAACGGAAACAAGCAGAAGTGCGTGTTAAATATTACGCCCAAACCGAAGAAGACGAACACGTTCAACAGACCAGTGGATATTGAGATGGTCAACATTGTTCATAACATTATTTCACATATCAAGTATTAAAATTTTTGTTAAATCCTTACAATTTAAAGGAACACCATGAGGTTGCAATTTAAAATTTACTCAGAAACCCTTAAGGAATTATCGCAGACAAAACTCATAAACAACCCTAACAGTGTCAGCCAAGGCCATAAATATGTCCAGATACAAAGAAATTCGACACACTTCATAAAAACTAAAGTAGAAAGAAATATACTAGGCAACCAACACTTGGATACGAACGAAACTTCCTTGTCCTTACAATGATTCTTAGAAAGCAAACTAAGTAATGTGTCCCAGATGTGATAGTTAAGAGCGCGATGTAAGAGTGCAACAGATAGCCTAGAGGGCGGAGTTAAAATTGCAATAGACCAATTGCAGAGACACACCATCTCAACAACCAATACCTATGCAGATTTACTGGCGGGAATATTTTAACAATTCCAGTGACCAATCTGATGTCGAGGAGGGCGTGGACAATGGACGATCTGCGTGGGAGTAGATCGGGAGGACGAAGGGGCATTCGAGCTCTGGACGCCTAACGTACAGGACGAAAACCAAGGAAATCTTCCTGGAAATACAAGTCGATAATAAATCTGTGTCTCTTTGTCTGAAATTTATCTAAAATTTAGAGTTAAATAGTAAACTCAAACTAGGAGTAATAGTGTTTGTGGCAGTACAAGGAACCTGGTAAAGTACCAATTTTGTTGTAAAACTATCTATTCAGGCAAGAGGAAATTTTCCCGGGCTATTTAATCTCTATTTCCATATACTAAAAATATAGACATTAATATGGACCCAGATGGAGCGTTTGAGACTCTAGTCTACCTCTCGCAGAGAGGAAAGCTTGGTGGTTGGACGTGGGCCGAGTTAATAATAATCGGGTTAATGGGGTTATTAATGTTCATGTGGGTTATAGCTGTATTATGTTGGGAATGTTATTCTGAGGAAGAAGACGTGAGGGATGATCCTAGTCCACCTGTACACGAGAATGAGCGGGAAATTTGATTTACTTAAAGAGGGAGTTTTGATTCTTGCCTGGATAATAAAACCTTTTCCTTGAATGTCTTAAATTTGTGAGTAAAACTGTGTATACTTAGAAGTGTTCTAGGTTTGAGATAATAACCTATGAAATTATAAAACCTCAATTTTTGTTATAGTGTTTCCAAACCTTTAAGTGTTCACTATTAAAAATCGGTGTAGTGTCAAGTGTAATTAATTATAACGTAAATCTGGTGTAATCAAGTAGTGAAAGTGTGGTCACATTTTCATATCTCTATAAAGGTAAGATCTGTGTCAATTAAAGGCAGTTTAATTTACCCATGTAAAACTGTGTGGGGTTCGATTCCAAACCAGTGGCTATTCTATGTAAATTCTGTGAGACCTCACGCGGGTGAAAGAGTATCTCTGTGAAACCCCGCCCGAATTAATAAAGATAAAGCACTACACAAAGCTGAGACGTCGTTGTACGCTTAACGGAGCATTCATCCTATATACTGTAGTATGGCGACTAGCCACTTTAACTATACGCCGATGACCAAGTGTTGTTAGCATTGTAGTATGGCAGCTGGCCACTTTCAGTGTTTAGCAGTAACACAATAGTTTACTGCTACATAAACGCATATTGCTTGTGTCAGCGACAACCTAAGCATTATAATATTATAAAATAGGCATACGTTGATTAAACGAGGTTCTATCCTTACGCAACTTATACCAACATACAACTGGTTTGTCTTGCCCGAACTCCCGGTCACCATCAATCAGATCTCATTATTACATGGACTTTGTACCAATTCTACGAGTGATGAGGTGGAAACAGAACCTGAGTTTGAAAGCGACGACGACCTTCCATTAACTGAGTGGATTCAAAAGTTCAACATGGCAGGAAATACGGTAAATCTTCAAACCTACGTCGAAGTAGACGACTGCCTGCTTACAACGGCTTCACTCACAGACGAAGAAATTTTGGATTCAGTGAGAAAAACTGAGGATCAAGAACAAGGCGATGAAGAAGATGAGACGGATGAGCCTGAGCCTCCGCCGAGCATTAAAGAAGCTCTGGAAGCAGCTAAATTATTGGAAAAATACTTCCTTTATAACCAAGATGCCTCAATATTGCTAGATATGAATACAATAAGTAAACAAATACAACAAAATTACTGGTGCAGCAAAAGACGTCAGACAAAAATAACAGACTTATACGCAATAGCGTTCAAATAACATTCTTTTTTATACATAACAACTAACAAAGTCGGAAATAAACTTTTTCTTTTTCTAATTCTGATGTTTCTCCTCTCCATTTAACGACAACTCTCTATAACGCCATAAAATGCACAGCCCCTTCAGTGTCGCTATATAGAGTTTACACTGTATATTTCTTTTTCGAAGCAATTAAATATTAATAATCGGACTATGAAATTAAAACTTCTTGATTCTTTGAAATTTATGAGTAGTAGTCTAGATAAATTAGTCAAAAATTTACTACCCGAACAGTTTCAAGAACTTCGGTAAAATTTTCCAAGCGAACAAGACTTTAAACGTTTACTAAGAAAGGGGGTATATCCGTGTGAACAATCTTTAGAATGATTAAAATTATCTAGCCTTCTCGAATACAAAGATTTTTAATACGTGCTTAGTAGCACTTGATGGTCCCATCGGAAGACCAGCGCTGGCTGCAAGGACAGCATTATGCTGAGATGGGACCATTTCGTGATGTATGTACTCATTTTTTTTACTTCTTTTTGTTTTTGTAACCCAGTCACTATATATCACGAATAAATGTTTTCTTTCTTTCTTTTCTTTTTTTCTTTCATAATAAAACAAACTATGTTATTCACTATAGAAACCTTAAACAATGTTTACAATCTGGGTTAAATTTAGTTAAAATTCATAGTTTTAAAGTTCGAGCAGAAGCCGTGGCTGAAACCATACATAGATTTGAATACACGTATGCGTTCTTTAGCCAAATCAGATTTTGAAAAGGACTTCTTTAAGTTAATGAACAACTCCGTGTTTGGCAAAACAATGGAAAATGTAAATAAAAGAGTTAATTACTGAACCACTGGTCAAACCGCGGAAAAACTGAAGGCGTTGAAACTTTAATTGCAAAACCAGAATTTCACAGTTTATCTATATTTTCCGAAAATTTGGTTGCAGTTCAACTAAAAAAAAACCTAAGTTTTGTACAACAAACCTATTTACCTAGGATTTTGCGTGCTCGATTTGTCGAAAACATTAATGTAGGGTTGGCATTAGTAATTCGGATCACGATTTTGGGGTTGCCAAGGGTTGTTTTTTTATAGGGGTTTACCCCTTTCAAACAACACCACTCTTACTGTGCGGAGATGCGTAGTTTTTTTTTTAGTTAATTTTTAAAGTTTACCTGTCAATTAGTAAGCAATGACTGTATTGAGTGCTTTTATTTTAGTAGATACTAGATAATACGACTGATTATATGCAATTATTGAGGACAAGTCGACCACGTCAAGACAACGAGTGGCCAAGAATAACTCAACCTGCAATTATTGGGGCCAAGTCGACCACGTCAAGACAATGAGTGGCCTAGAATAACTCAACCTGCAATTATTGAGGCCAAGTCGACGACGTCAAGACAATGAGTGGTCTAGAATAACTCTACCTGCAATTATTGAGGACAAGTCGACCAATCTAGACAATGAGTGGTCAAGAATAACTCAACCTGCAATTATTGAGGCCAAGTCGACCACGTCAAGACAATGAGTGGCCTAGAATAACTCAACCTGCAATTATTGAGGCCAAGTCGACCACGTCAAGACAACGAGTGGCCAAGAATAACTCAACCTGCAATTATTGAGGCCAAGTCGACCACGTCAAGACAATGAGTGGCCTAGAATAACTCAACCTGCAATTATTGAGGCCAAGTCGACCACGTCAAGACAATGAGTGGCCTAGAATAACTCTACCTGCAATTATTGAGGCCAAGTCGACCAAGTCAAGACAATGAGTGGCCTAGAATAACTCTACCTGCAATTATTGAGGACAAGTCGACCAATCAAGACAATGAGTGGCCTAGAATAATTCAACCTGCAATTATTGAGGACAAGTCGACCACGTCAAGACAACGAGTGGCCTAGAATAACTCAACCTGCAATTATTGAGGCCAAGTCGACCACGTCAAGACAATGAGTGGCTTAGAATAACTCAACCTGCAATTATTGAGGCCAAGTCGACCACGTCAAGACAATGAGTGGCCTAGAATAACTCAACCTGCAATTGTCGAGGCTAATTTTAAATACAAAAAATGTAATAATTGTGCGTCCGAGATATTTTAACTAAATTTTTTTCGGCCGGGTGCGCTCATACAACGCCAGAAATAACGACCCGACCTGCCATGCCTTCGCCTGCACATTCAAATCATTGTTGATCACAAATTTAATCAAATTTCATGAAAATACTTACAACTGCGAGGACGACTGCAGTGAGCATGTGATTAAAATACGGTCGTTGTTTGAGTGCACCAGTATCACTGAGTTCGCTGCTCAGGCTAGATGTGTCAACCCCGTGCCCTCGTCCTCGACCACTACCAGCCGCGCAGCCGGCAGCAGCGCCGAGCCACTGCGCCTGCAGGCGGCCCGGGAGCGCCTCGATGTGCACTCACGAGCGTATACCGCAGGATGGTTGGATTGGTTAGCGAAAAAGGCTAATCGAAGAATGGAAAAGGTGACGGATGAAGATGTATGTAAAGCGAAAGATGAATACAAAAGAGTGAAAGGATTAGTAAAAAAGACTTGTGACAGAAAGAGGGAAGAACGTAAAGATAATTTTGATAGGAGACTTTCTGATGACTTCCGGACAAATATTAAAATGTTCTGGAAGTCTATAAAGACAGCCCGTGGCAAAAACACTGCCTCGGAGCTGAGTGAAATCAGAAACCTTGATGGAAGTGTTATAAAAGGAGAAGAGTGTGTGTTAAAAAGATGGAAGGAATATTTTGAAAGCTTGTTTGAAAAAGCAAAGAATCAGTGCACGTACCGGCTCATGCCGGAGAGATGAATGAAAGTAGTCAGGAAAATGAGATAGGCATGGATGAAATTGTGAACGCCATGAAAAGAATAAGTTAGGAAAGTCTGCGGGATATGATAAGAGTGTCGGTCGAAATGCTGAGAGCTGGTGAAGGCGTGGTAGCCAGTCAGTTGTGCCACCTTTTCAACTTGTGTTGGACGAACGGTCGGGTACCGGAGGATTGGTGTAAGGCCGTGATTGTGCCGCTGTACAAAGGAAAGGGGTCACAACTAGACTGCAAAAACTACCGCGGAATAAGCCTTCTCAGCGTCGTCGGCAATCTGTATGCAAAGGTACTGATTGAAAGAGTTATGAAAGGGATGTACAAGCTGGTTTTAGAAAGGGAATGGGATGCACGGATCAAGTCTTCTCCTTGCGGTGCATAACCGAAAAGTATATAAAGAAAATATACTGCTTATTCGTGGACTTGGAGAAGGCTTATGTCAGACTGATGAGGAATGAGTTGTGGTCAGCATTATCCATGCATGGGGTGCACAGTAATCTGATACGAGCACTAAAATCTCTCTATGAAGATTTTAGTGCTTGTGTGAGGATAAACGGGGCGTACACTGAATGGTTTAGCGAACGCTAACACCTAACCTTTCTCAATAGAAAGGTGTTAGACCTACCAATTCATGGATACATGCCCGAGTGATTTGAAAGGGAATGACTGTGAACTAAGAATGAGTGGGTTAACCATCAAATGCCTCCTATACGCCGATGACCAAGTGTTGTTGGCATTGTAGTATGGCAGTGAGATGGTCAACACTGTTCATAACATATTTCACATATCAAGTATTAAAATTTTTGTTAAATCTTTACAATTTAACCCGTCGAGCGTCCTATGGCCACGGGTGTGCCCATAACGGTTTTAAAACCACAGCGCCCTATGGACACACCCGTGGTCATAACGGTTTCGCGATGATTGGTGAACGAATATCGTAAGTTTTTCTGTGTTACTAGGAGAAAAAAAATAACGTACGGATTCAGCCACTATCACATTGGCATTAGGGGCGTTTTTTGGCCATTCGAAAAGCGCGAAACAGATCTCTCATCCCTCATGTTGGAACAAATTCAAATAACCTCGTCAACGGTTAAAAACTTTAATGAAACAATACACAAAATCACTTACGATGAGCAAATAATCAATGAAAACATAAATAGGCTAAATGATTATTTAAACTCCACACAAAAGTTATTGTTCAGTCTAAAAGCTAGCGAAGATGTCTCAACGATCTCGTTGCAAATTCTCGAATCAGTGATTGATTTAGAAAGCGAAATCAACGATTGCCTAGCGAGCATACTGTTTGCAAAATCTAACACCATTCACCCTTCAATAATAAACTTGAAGCGAATATATGAAGAGCTTCTTCTTTCAAACCACGTCCGAACATATAAACATCTAGTAGCCCCTGTCACTCTCGAAAACATCCACACCATTCTTGACTCCGTCACATTATCAGCATATGTTTACTCAAATAAGCTTGTTTATATATTAGAATTCCCCTTAATCCAAAACAATCCTCTCGACCTTTACCATATCTATTCAATCCCAATACAATATCCAAACTCCTCCTTTCACACCACCATCCTCCCAGAGCATACTTACCTGGCCACTAACCCTAGCGGACAAACATATGTTTCAACGAGCGACCTGAACTCTTGCAAAGTCTACGCTGCAAGAAAAAAAATCTGCACTAGAATGGTATCCTATGACGCATCGAAACGCCCAACGTGTGAATTGGAAATATTGTACAGCCTATCGAAGTCCCTGCCAAAGATTTGTACAACATCGGTATTTGAAGCACATGTTAGTGCATTCCAAAACATGGAAGACAATAAGTGGCTCTATATCTTATCAGATGAGACAAGTTGCTTATTGCAATGCAAAAACACCGTAACCCATCATAAACTCCAAGGCGCTGGAATACTCTCACTACCTCAAGGATGCAAATTCCACACTGGATACAGCACGCTTACAGCATTCCAAACATCAGAAAGCAATATAACGCACCCAATAGTGATACCGGACATCCGAACAGAAGACTGTTTCGAGGACATACCAAAGATAGAGAAACCTGACCTGTTGCCGATCCGGATTAACGAGACGCCACTAGATTCCTTGAAACAAATCAAACATCACATCGATAAATATAAAGAAGAGATTGAACGAACAAAGTCACAAACATTTTCACAGAGAAACCAGTCCACGTTTACGTGGATTTACTTCACCTTAGGTATGCTGATGCTGAGCTACCTATTCTACAAAATCCTTAGACGCTGCCCAGGCGGATTTTTATTACAAAGACGATCCAGAAATGATAGCGGTTGCATCCAGATTTTCAACAACTGTTTTTCAAGCTCTTCCGATCGCCGCCAGAGAACAAGAGTCGCCATGCCACTAACAACCGTCTCTACCTACCTTACGGACGACGAAGAAACAACAGAAACACCAATTTCCCAAAGATTAGCTGGTGTCAACACCCAATCTTTGTTCTAAGGGGGGAGGTGTTATGTATGCACACTAAAGACATGCTTATCTCCTGTTTACCCCTCACTTCTTTCTCAGATCACTAGTACCCTAATGATTATTAGTATTTAATATGTTTAGTTAAGACTATTCTTGATATTGTTTACCAATTCATTAGCATATCATCTTTCCCAGATCATTAGTACCCCAATGATTATTTGTATCTAGTTAAGAATCTCATTAAGAACCTATTGTATAGTCAAACACCCGTCTCCCATATATAAACGGGTCCTCGGCTCAATAAATTAGTTAACTCTGGAACACCAAATTGTGTTTTACTCCGCACCACATAACACGGGGTTCAGACCTCTGCGAGAACTTGGTACGGTCGATGCGTAACAGATGTGACGCCGTTATGATGTCGGCGGGGCTATGACTAGGTATTCAAATAATCTTATAATGTTGTTCATTGAAAAGTTTGTAATTTGTGTTTATTCATGGGTTTGTAAATAGTTTTAGTTAGTTTAATATTATATAGTTATGACATCGTGTATTATTATTTCTCTTTGACATATTATTGTTTTGCAATAAATAAATAAATCATTTTATTTGTTCAATTAATTGAATGAATTACTTTGCATAGGTCCATATAGTTAGATAATATTGATAATTAAATATCAGTTTTATGTTTACGTGAGTGAGATAATAATGGTCGAGTAAAGCCGTTGTTGATAGTACCTTGGCTAAAGCAATGTCGCACTTCAATATCATCGAAAATTTGTGGGCCAGAATGGTTCAAAGCTGGGGCACTAGAAACGAAAGTGCGGGTATTGTTGTTTAGTGTTTCTTACTCTTACATTGGTTATATTTGTAGACTTAACCTGTAATTACTGAGGAAAAGTCAACCACGTCAAGACAATGAGTGCCCAAGAATAACTCAACCTGTAATTACTGAGGAAAAGTCGACCACGTCAAGACAATGAGTGCCCAAGAATAACTCAAGCTGTAATTACTGAGGAAAAGTCGACCACGTCAAGACAATGAGTGCCCAAGAATAACTCAACCTGTAATTACTGAGGAAAAGTCGACCACGTCAAGACAATGAGTGCCCAAAAATAACTCAACCTGTAATTACTGAGGAAAAGTCGACCACGTCAAGACAATGAGTGCCCAAGAATAACTCAACCTGTAATTACTGAGGAAAAGTCGACCACGTCATGACAATGAGTGACCAAGAATAAGTCACCGTATAATTACTGAGAAGTTGACCACGTCAAGACAATGAGTAGCGAAAAGCGAAAGATGAATACAAAAGAGAGAAAGGATTAGTAAAACAGACTGACAGAAAGAGGGAAGAACGTAAAGATAATTTTGATAGGAGACTTTCTGATGACTTCCGGACAAATATCAAAATGTTCTGGAAGTCTATAAAGACACCGCCTGGGAGCTGAGTGAAATCAGAAGCCTTGATGGAAGTGTTATAAAAGGAGAAGTGTGTGTTAAAAAGATGGAAGGAATATTAACTCAACCTGTAATTACAGGGGAAAAGTCGACCACGTCAAAACAATGAGTGCCCAAGAATAACTCAACCTGTAATTACTGAGGAAAAGTCGACCACGTCATGACAATGAGTGGCCAAGAATAAGTCACCCTATATTTACTGAGAAGTCGACCACGTCAAGACAATGAGTAGCCAAGAATAACTCAACCTGTAATTACTGAGGAAAACTTGACCACGTCAAGAAAATGAGTGGCCAAGAATAAGTCAACCTGTAATTACTCAGGTGAAGTCTGCCACGTCAAGACAATGAGTGGCCAAGCATAACTTAACCTGAAATTACTGATTCGAGATTAGTATCAAAACAAATGACATCATCAGAACATGAGATCCCTATTTGTGATGAATGTTTTATTTATTTCACCTCACGTGAAAATTTGCAGAAACACCAAGATCATGATTGTTTCCATGTTTGTACAAACTTGCCCTCTGAAAACGTAGCCAAGAGAAACTGGAGTAATGAATTATGTAGTTCCATCCAGCGAAATATCATTTAATAATTACGACCGTAAATTGAAGCTCTCATTTGTTGTATACGCAGATTTTGAAGCATTTTTAAATCCCATCACCAACCCCAACCCACCGACCAACCTTGTACCAACGATCCAAAAACTCTTCGACTACTAACTAATATACAAGAACATAAAGTGTAAGCTACCTCAATTCTTCATCCCTCTCCACCTTTCTATCCTACCTCTTCCCTTTCCTTGCCCTCTCCGCCAATCTAAGGTCTGCCGTGCCGAGAGATGCGTGACTAGGGGCGTGCCTAGTCTTAAGCGTGCTAATTCGCCTCGGAGACCGGGCGATCCCCTGATAATGGCTAGCCTTATCCTGGTATGCGGGGCTTTGCCAGGATCAACCTTTATCCCTTGCTACTCGTGGGAACTACATGATACCATTTCAAAATGATGATCAGGATGGCGGCGACGAAGATCGCAACCCGTCACGTCGCGTTCACCACGGGGGCGAGAAGTGGGCTACGGAGAGCCGCTTCGCTACTCTGAATGTAAGACAAAGTTGATATGAATGCTAGGCATATTGATGTTTTTTGTGTGAATGAAACCAAGCGGAAAGGACGTGACGGAAGTCTGCAAAGACAGCCCGTGGCAAAAACACCGCCTCGGAGCTGAGTGAAATCAAAAGCCTTGATGGAAGTGTTATAAAAGGAGAAGAGTGTGTGTTAAAAAGATGGAAGGAATATTAACTCAACCTGTAATTACAGGGGAAAAGTCGACCACGTCAAGACAATGAATGTCCAAGAATGACTCAACCTGTAATTAAAGGGGAAAAGTCGATCACGTCAAGGCAATGAGTGGTCAAGAATAACTCAACCTGTAATTACGGAGAAAAGTCGACCACGTCAAGACAATGAGTGGCCAAGAATAATTCAACCTGCAATTATTGAGGACAAGTTGACCTCGTCAAGACAACGAGTGGCCAAGACTAACTCAACCTGCAATTATTGCGGACAAGTCGACCACGTCAAGACAACGAGTGGCCAAGAATAACTCAACCTGCAATTATTGAGGACAAGTCGCCCACGTCAAGACGACGAGTGTCCAAGAATAACACAACCAGCAATTACTGAAGAGAAGTGGACCAATTCAAAATCAATTACTATATTAAAGGTCTATTGCAGCATACCTTAGATCAGTACTTAACTCATTGCATCGTGCTTCCGTGGTCAGCAACATGGTGGTAAGTGTCATTTCTTTTTATATTTTTTCTTGTGTTTTTAAACCATAACTAAAAGTGTCTGTAATTAACGTGTAAATTTTGCTCTCATAGAACTCCTCTACCAATATCATCGATGATGAAGACTATACATTCAAGCACTACTATTACCCCCTATTGGGTGGTGATGAAAGCTCCCCATCGAGGCCATCGGTGCAAGAAGAACCTCAAAAACGGCAATCAAACGCAGCATCAGACATTGATGTCTTTTTCGAGCAGCCAACGGCAAAGAGGAAGAAGATATTTTACCAAGACAAACAAGATGGATCCTACAGAAACTGTATTGAGTGCTTTCTTTGTTCGTGAGAACAGCGAAGAATGTGAAATGGTTGACTTGTGTCAAGAAATAGAGGACATACATTTTGTTAAAGAGACATCTCAAAGTTTATGGGAGCTATGCAATTTTGGAGAAAAAGAACAACATTGCTTGGAAGTGATTTTAACTAAATTATTATTACGTGACTATTATTGAGTCAACTTAACAGACATGTAGGGTTATTTATAACATATTTAATTTAATTACAGTTATACTCTTCAATCGGGGAGGCCTCAAAAGGAAAGCAGAAGACATGACAGAAGCTGGACCGTCAAGTGCTGTTGTTGAGACAGCTAGAAACGACGACAAAACTTTATGTGAAGTGTGAAATATATGTGGGTAAGACGGAAATATTTTTCTAATCATTTGAAAAGTAATGATCATAAAAACAATGTAATTAAATCAAATGGCCACGAGATTCATAACGTTACTTTGATAAATTCTGCTTTTGGATCTCGTATCAGAACTTATAGAATAAGTTCCGACAGTCATAATGTAAATTTAAAAACACCGGAAATATTTTTGGAGTCCAACAAGGACAAAATTGACCGTTTGCTTAGAGAATGTTTAAACGAATTAACAACAACAAAAGTTAATTTTATAGTCCACGCTGAATTCACACAGGAAACCAAAGATTTGGCAAACACTTGCGATTTTCACTTTTAATTTTAACTTTTGTCTTGGAGATGACTGTGATCCGCTTATAAACAAAATCCGAGAAAATATTTCTACCAAGATGAGTGAATTTGAGAAAAAAGATAGTGGATGGTCGTTAAAGAAAATATTAAATTTAGATATGAATATTAACAAATTTAATCCCTTAAAAGGTTCATCACATTAAAAATAAAAAGGCTATTATAAATGTAAAAAATGGCGATCATGAATGCTTTAAATGGGCTTTACTCTCCGCGATGTATCCGGTAGCAAAAAATGCCGTTAGAACGACTTCTTAAACACAACATCAAGAAAAGCTGAAGTTCGGAAATATAAGCTTCCCTGTAAAACTTCATGATATTAAAAAAGTCGAAGCATTGAACAAAATCAGTATTAACGTATTCGGATTAGAATATAATGATACAACTAAATCAAATATTTCGAGATTAGTATCTAAACAAATGACATCATCGAATGATATCTATCTATCTATCTATCTATCATCAGAACATGAGATCCATATTTGTGATGGATGTTTAATTTATTTCACCTCACGTGAAAATTTGCAGAAATATCAAGATCATGTTCGTACAAACTTGCTCTCTGAAAACGTAGCAAGAGAAACTGGAGCAATGAATTAGTTCCATACCACGAAATATCATTTAATAATTACGATCGTAAATTGAGGCTCCCGTTTGTTGTATACGCAGATTTCGAAGCATTTTTAAATCCCATTACCAACCCCAACCCACCGACCAACGTTGTACCAACGATGCAAAAAACTCGACTACTAACTAATATACAAGAAGAATATGACTCACATGTACTAATTTGGTTTATTAATTTTGTAGGTGGCGGTGACGGGCCTCCCGTTAAACGGAGGCTTTATTCGGAGGAGGTCCTCCAAATGTGGAATTTGGCGAGGCTGGTGCGCGAGTTGGGGACATGCGAGCAGGCCATTGCCTTCTCGGTCGAGCAAGGGCTCATTTCGGGTGGCGTGAACTGTCGCGTTCATCGTGCCCCAATGAGCTTTGACATGACGGCGAACCAAACGGTGGGGCAATTTTATTGCTCAGACGAGTTGCCGAGGCAAAACGAAAAAATCTCGGACGAACGGCACTTGGTTCGAGAACGTCAAAATTAGTATATTTCATGTATATTATCTAATGTACTGTTTTGCTCAGAGATGGACCCATGATATGGTAATACATGAGGATCCCATCCGAAACGAGAAGGAGCAGTGTCTTTCCCGGGCCACCATATCAGACTGGTATTCATACTGTAGGGAGACAATCGTGATGTACCAAATCGAGCATGAGGAAACAAGTGGAAAAATTGGTGGCCCAGGGAAAGTAGTTCAAATTGATGAGAGCAAGTTCGGGAAACGCAAATATAATAAAGGTAATTTTTAAATTGTATTGAATCGCTAATATTACTTTTTTTTATAATTTAAATTGTGATAACATTGAATTTGTTTTTGTTTAAGGACGCAGAGTTGAGGGGCACTGGGTCCTCGGCCTCATCGAGGATGGCAGCGAGGACCTGCGGCTAGAGGTGTGCCCCGATAATATAAGGTCGGCAGCGGTATTAATACCATTAATACAAAAGCATGTGGAAGTTGGAACTACAATCCATACGGACTGCTGGAAGGCCTATGATTGTCTGGATCAGTATGGTTACATCCATAAAAAGGTAAACCATAGTGATCCGGACAATCCATTCGTGGCAGAAGATGGGACACATACCCAGAGAATAGTCCCAGTGGAGGGTGGTTAAAAGATTTTTTTATAAAGATAACTATAACCACCCGGAGAATTTCAGTGACGCTATCTTGGAGTATATGTGGAGAAGAAGGATTTCGAAACATAAAAAAGATCCCTTTGTGGAGTTACTAAGGGCGGTAAAATATGTATATGAAAAAATTGAAAAAGAATACTACGAAAGAGGAAGCATTCTCTACGAAGAAATAGATAAACTTGTAATAAATTTAGCTGATGATAAAAAAAACAAGATGGATTCTACACAAACTGTATCGAGTGCTTTCTTTGTTCGTGAGAACAGCGAAGAATGTGAAATGGTTGACTTGTGTCAAGAAATAGAGGACATAAATTTTGTTAAAGAGACATCTCAAAGTTTATGGGAGTTATGCAATTTTGGAGAAAAAGAGAACAACATTGCTTGGTAAGTGATTTTAACTAAATTGTTATTACGTGACTATTATTGAGTTAACTTAACAGACATGTAGGGTTATTTATAACATATTTAATTTAATTACAGTTATACTCTTCAATCGGGGAGGCCTCAAAAGGAAAGCAGAAGACATGACAGAAGCTGGACCGTCAAGTGCTGTTGTTGAGACAGCTAGAAACGACGACAAAACTTTATGTGAAGTGTGCAATATTTAAGTAAGACGGAAATATTTTTCTAATCATTTGAAAAGTAATGATCATAAAAACAATGTAATTAAATCAAATGGCCACGAGATTCATAACGTTAGTTTGATAAATTCTGCTTTTGGATCTCGTATCAGAACTTATAGAATAAGTTCCGACAGTAATAATGTAAATTTAAAAACACCGGAAATATTTTTGTAGTCCAACAAGGACAAAATTGACCGTTTGCTTAGAGAATGTTTAAACGGATTAACAACAACAAAAGTTAATTTTATAGTCCACGCTGAATTCACACAGGAAACCAAAGATTTGATAAACACTTTCGATTTTCAAACTTCTAATTATAACTTTTGTCTTGGAGATGACTGTGATCCGCTTATAAACAAAATCCGAGAAAATATTTCTACCAAGATGAGTGAATTTGAGAAAAAAGATAGTGGATGGTCGTTAAAGAAAATATTAAATTTAGATATGAATATTAACAAATGTAATCCCTTAAAAGGTTCATCACATTAAAAATAAAAAGGCTATTTATAAATGTAAAAAATAACGATCATGAATGCTTCAAATGGGCTTTACTCTCCGCGATGTATCCGGTAGCAAAAAATGCCGTTAGAACGACTTCTTAAACACATCAAGAAAAGCTGAAGTTCGGAAATATAAGCTTCCCCGTAAAACTTCATGATATTAAAAAAGTCGAAGCATTGAACAAAATCAGTATTAACGTATTCGGATTAGAATATAATGATACAACTAAATCAAATAGCGTAATCGGTCCTTTTTACTTTTCCAAATCGAGGAAAGAGCAGCATATAAATTTGTTGTATTTAAATAATGGTACGACTGCTCATTACTGCTTCATTAAAAATATGTCGCGTCTAGTAAATAAACAAGTTACTTGTAGATTTAAAGATGATACTGACCATAGTGAGCATTTGCCGTGTAGAGTTAAACCTGATGTGACTTTTATATAAATCCACTAGAAACGACGAGGCTCATATGAAATAATTACAGTAATGTCTTACCAGGTAAAGAGCTTGATACCAACTGGGACTAGCCCCTTCGAACGGGAGCAGATTATTCATGGGTTAATAAGTACCTTATCATGCCATTTTGACCATTATCAGCGAGACAAACGAATGCTCACAATCAAACTTATTAATGTGTAGATTCCTGTCTGAAAAGCTGCCGGCGTCTGTTTCCGGTAGGCGGAAGTGGAGCCTAGACGGCGACTGAGAAAGTGTAAACGGTAGATAATAAGAGACTTCTATATTTAAACAGGTCAGTTTCGATGATGATAATTTAATTGTGTATTATTAGTTAAGCCCAGGAACCAGCGACTTAATTTTTTCATCTCTTGATGTAGTAAACTGTGTTTTTTTTATAATAAATAACGTGTAAACCAAAGCTTGTTTTACTTGAAATCTATGTAGCTCTAGGCGCCCTGGGTCTCATACTCATTGTTTCGTCTGAACTATCCGGTGGTAGCGATGCCCTAAAAAAGCACGTTACAAACTTAAGTTTAGGAACACATGGTTTCGGATATTTCATTGGCGATTGAGGGGGTTTGAAACGATTGCTCTTTTCTCATGCATCTCACAACAGTTTTCTAAATTCAAATAAGATGATTTTCCCTTATTTCTAAGGATTTTGCAACAAGCTGGCTCTGGAGGGGCTCAAACTCCAAAAAAAGTGTCGCAGGGGACTCATCCAGCTGACGCCAAAATGCAATATACACGTACACCCATTATCATATAGCAAAAAATTATTAGGTTCTAGATGTCGTGCTAAAATGACTAAAAAACTCTCAAAAGAAGAATCCTTTAATAATTTGGCAAGACATGAACTCGAAATCCAGAAACTTTTATGGATGCAAGTCAAACTATATACGAAGAGTAAAAAAGGCAGATTATTTACAATAGACGAAAATTGTACCACTCCGTCAATTATGTAGCAAAGTCCAAAATGCTATAAATTTTTACGGAGAATTTTTATTTTGCCATCTAAAACGACGCTCAATAAGCTGATTGAATATCTAAATATTGAAGCCGGCGTCAATTCCTAAATTTTCAACATCCTGAAACATAAGGTTTTTTATGTCTAAGCAATATTCTTTATTGCGTAGGTACAGGGTGAATTTGTAGAAGAATAACTCAACCTGTAGTTACTGAGGACAAGTCGACCACGTCAAGACAATGAGTGGCCTAGAATAACTCTACCTGCAATTATTGAGGACAAGTCGACCACGTCAAGACAACGAGTGGCCAAGAATAACTCAACCTGCAATTATTGAGGCCAAGTCGACCACGTCAAGACAATGAGTGGCCAAAAATAACTCACGCTGTAATTACAGGAGAAAAGTCGACCAAGTCAAGACATGAGTGGCTAAGAATAATTCAACCTGTAATTACAGGGGAAAAGTCGATCACGTCAAGACAATGAGTGGTCAAGAATAACTCAACCTGTAATTACAGGAGAAAAGTCGACCAAGTCAAGACAATGAGTGGCCAAGAATAACTCAACCTGCAATTATTGAGGCCAAGTCGACCACGTCAAGACAACGAGTGGCCAAGAATAACTCAACCTGCAATTATTGAGGCCAAGTCGACCACGTCAAGACAACGAGTGGCCAAGAATAACTCGACCTGCAATTATTGAGGACAAGTCGACCACGTCAAGACAATGAGTGGCCAAAAATAACTCACGCTGTAATTACAGGAGAAAAGTCGACCAAGTCAAGACATGAGTGGCTAAGATTAACTCAACCTGTAATTACAGGGGAAAAGTCGATCACGTCAAGACAACGAGTGGCCAAGAATAACTCAACCTGCAATTATTGAGGCCAAGTCGATCACGTCAAGACAACGAGTGGCCAAGAATAACTCAACCTGCAATTATTGAGGCCAAGTCGACCACGTCAAGACAACGAGTGGCCAAGAATAACTCAACCTGCAATTATTGAGGACAAGTCGACCACGTTAAGACAATGAGTGGCCAAAAATAACTCACGCTGTAATTACAGGAGAAAAGTCGACCAAGTCAAGACATGAGTGGCTAAGATTAACTCAACCTGTAATTACAGGGGAAAATTCGATCACGTCAAGACAATGAGTGGTCAAGAATAACTCAACCTGTAATTACAGGAGAAAAGTCGACCAAGTCAAGACAATGAGTGGCCAAGAATAACTCAACCTGTAATTACTGAGAAGTCGACCAAGTCAAGACAATGAGTGGCCAAGAATAACTCAACCTGTCATTACTGAGGAGAAGTCGACCAAGTCAAGACAATGAGTGGACAAGAAAAAAAATAAAGATAATCTTAAATTACACACAGACACGGATAGCTCATGTGTACATTACTCTCCTAAATGATCAGCCTTCCGCTGCTTCTCTACTTTACGGAGCTTACAACGTCGTATACACAAGCGAAAGCAAATTTTAGTTTAGATCTATCAAACATATCATATTCACACGAAAAAAAAAACAGCGACACCAAACGATGTTAATTGGAAAATTCCATTGATTCTTAGGAGCAGCTCAGAGAAAAGGCTGCCACATCAAGACAAACAGTGGCCAAGAAAAACTACCTACAATTATTGACAAGTCGACCACGTCAAGACAATGAGTAGCCAAAAATAACTCTACCTTTAATTACTGAGGAAAAGTCGACCACGTCAAGACAATGAGTGCCCAAGAATAACTTAACCTGTAGTAACTAAGGACAAGCTTGAAGCTAGTCAATGTGTCACGGTCTTTCAGTAAATTTAAAAAAGCAATTTCGTATTTTAGCTGTAACGGGTAAAAAAGGTTATATGATCTAGCTATGCTCCTTGTAGAGCAGAGCGATATGAAACGGAAAAATGTTGAAATATCTTAAACACAAAACAGAAAGGCGCAATTTTAAGTGTTTTGCAGGCATACAAAATCTGGAGCTGAGTAATAAATTCAGCGGCTTTATCGTATTGTAATGAATGCTACGTGTTATTTTCACGATTATTAGGCCTTGAACTATAAAAAGTTTAATACTTAAGCAAATCAATAAACTTTCCCGTAACCTGATCGTGAGTCAAAACTGCGGGCTTGCAATATCGTCAGCAAACAATGTTTGTAGAAGTAGGTACATTTTTTCTATGATGAGCATAGGTACATTATAAACTTTCAATCGTTTTCATTGTTATAATTAGTGTAAAAAGTATAATTAATAGTTTTATAGGCGCATAGATCAATAAAACCGATTAAAAGTTTTTCTCCAATTACGAATATTTGCATGTATAAGTATAATCTCCTTAATAAATAGTGCTACCGCTAATCATATTTTACTAAAGAATGTACAGTGATATCGCTTGGAATGTTTCTTCGCCCGTTCAAGGACTCCAGCTCCATAACAACAAGACATCCAAGAATGTCAGCTCCGTTACCTTTCAGCAGGTGGATGGCAGCGGACAGGGAACCCCCTGTGGCAATCAGGTCATCAACAATGAGGCATTTCAGGCCTGGACGGACTGAGGCCTTTTGGATTTCGAGAACATCCTGAAATGGGTAGACAAATGAAATGTAGTTAATAGAAGTCATGTAGTTAATAGTAAATAAATAGTAAAATGAATAGTAAGAAAAACAATCTTTGTAACTTTGGTAGTTTGGACTAAGTTCTAGTTAAATTTTTAAACAACACTGAAAATTAGAACACAGAAAAATCCGTAAAGTAAAGCTCTGGCCGATATAGATATGGCTATGGTATGGTATGGTAAGCTTTAGTTGTTCTACACAGAATTTGAAAGAAATTATTAGTATGGTAAAACTCCTATTTGTTGCATTATGAATTAGCTTTTTTTTTTATTGTACATACATGTAAAATCACGTTTTTACTGTCGTAGACTTTCTTATGTTTTATATTGTATTTAAATAGTACCCATGATTGACTTAATTGATTGTAAGATACCATTAACAACCAATTTATTGTATTGTGCTTGATAAGATATGTATAGGTTAATCTAGTTAATTATTTTATATCTGACTAGTACACTTGTACAACAATTGTTGTCTTCCCTCATCCATTTCAAACATGACATTACAGCAAACATAAGTGTGTAGATAAAAGATAAAACATTCTAGATAAGTAAGTAAACATACTTATTTACTACTAGTTTCATATTACACATATACATAATATTAAGACAGAGCAAATCTGTCTTTAAAATTTAAATCAATGAGTAATTTCACTCAGTATATGTATACATAAATATAAATTGCATAATCAAAAAGGGGCCAGATGTAATCGGTAACATGACAATAAAAATAACTTTGTACTTTTTCATATTTATGATGCATATTTTTTGTATCACATTATACTTTATTAAAATTAAAAGAACACTACTTTAAACAAGAAATAATCTTATTTTTGTCCTTATGTATGTGTTCTTCACCTAATTGAAGTTTTGCTGAAATCATCAACTTTTCTGAAAGTTACAAAATATATCAAACCTATACTATTTAGTATACTCTTTTATTTTATGTAATTTGTAATTTTAAAAACAATAAAAGATGTAAAGGAAGAAAAACTTACAGATCCATATTCTAAGTCATATTTATATGACATAACTTCACCGGGCAGCTTTCCCTTTTTCCGCACCGGCAGACATGCTACCCCGAGCTGGGCAGCCAGGGAGAACGCGAACAGGAACCCTCGGGACTCCAGACCCACCACAGCGTCAATGCCCGGGAACTTGCTGCGGACGGTGTCAGCGAGGATGCCTTGCAGGAGGGTGCAGGTGGGCCCATCAGCTATGGCTGAGAATATGTCCCTGTAAAAGCCATGTACATGGTTATATTGATAAGTTAGGTAAAAATGGTATTGTACTTACATAAAAAATCCCTGTGGGTAAAGTGTATCCGTAAGGATCCCTAGCTCTAAGATAAGATTAAATTAGAGCAGAGGAGATATGGCGTGCAGCATCAAAGGATAAGTTTTCGATGCAGTTTTGGCAACGATTTCATGATTCACATTAAAAAAAAAATACAGTTAAGTACCTATTTTGTTTTTTCTTTACTAAGGTACAAGTGAAGTTAATATAAGAAAGAGTTGTGTTATCTCAAAAGTTTCAAAATTAATAAGTGCCAGTAGCTGATGGAACATGGCTGTGAATTTTAAAATACAATTATATACAAGTAAAAGTTAATAGTATTGTAAAATTTATAATCAATATGGCTGATACTTGCAGATCACTAGTGCTGTTGAGATTGTAGCATGTGTTAATTTAACACAAAAGAAACATGGCATTACTTTTTGTTGCTGAGTAAAAGTTAAGACTACTAAAATATAGCCATGGCTGATACTTGCAAATCACTAGTGCTGTTGAGATTGTTACATGTGTTAATTTAACACAAAAGAAACATGGCATTATTTTTTGTTACTGAGTAAAAGTTAAAAGACTACTAAAATATAGCCATGGCTGATACTTGCAAATCACTAGTGCTGTTGAGATTGTAGCATGTGTTAATTTAACACAAAAGAAACATGGCATTATTTTTTGTTGCTGAGTAAAAGTTAAAAGACTACTAAAATATAGCCATGGCTGATACTTGCAGATCACTAGTGCTGTTGAGATTGTAGCATGTGTTAATTTAACACAAAAGAAACATGGCATTATTATGTGTTGCTGAGTCAAAGTAAAAAGACTACTAAAATATAGCCATGGCTGATACTTGCAGATCACTAGTGCTGTTGAGATTGTAGCATGTGTTAATTTACATTTAACAAAAGAAACATGGCATTATTTTTTGTTGCTGAGTAAAAGTTAAGACTACTAAAATATAGCCAAGGCTGATACTTGCAGATCACTAGTGCTGTTGAGAATGTAGCATGTGTTAATTTAACACAAAAGAAACATGGCATCACTTTTTGTTGCTAAGTAAAACTTAAAAGACTACTAAAATATAGCCAAGGCTGATACTTCCAGATCACTAGTGCTGTTGAGATTGTAGCATGTGTTAATTTAACACAAAAGAAACATGGCATTATTATGTGTTGCTGAGTAAAAGTAAAAATACTACTAAAATATAGCCAAGGTGATACTTGCAGATCACTAGTGCTGTTGAGATTGTTATATGTGTTAATTTAATACAGAAGACACATGGCATTATTTTATTGGATATTGAGAAAAATAATTTTATTTTATTTTGATGCTGAGTAAAAGTTAAAAGTAGAGATGTGTCAATCGCGAGTGAAAGATTCAAATGAACTATATCTTTTCGTTTCGTTCACTCGCTCAGTCGTTCACTGAAGGATAAACCAACTCACTATATCAGTATATCTTTCGTTCGGATTTCGTATGCGGTCAGCCGTTGCATGCACGGTTGCACGTTTCGCACCTACAAATCTATCGTATAAACCTGTCCCTCTTACACTAGCTTACAGTAGACAGGAGCAGATATGAATGTGTGAGTCGCTCTTTTCGTTCATTTGAGCTGGTGTGAGTGGACGATTCCTTTGCTGCGTTCCGTTTCATGTCCTCTTTGAACGACACTTTCAAAACAAAAAATAAACATTGATAAAGTATGATGATTATCTGACCATTTTCAGTGAAACTTTATAGTGTATAAACATATCTCCATCATTAGAATCCCATTTTGTATGTGTACTGAATACATCGTACTGATATAATGATATGAAAGAGCAGTTTGAGTCAACAGATCCACTGAGCGAAATGAGTGATAAGATATGAAGGAGCAGTTTGAGTCAATAGATCTACTGAGCGAACTGAACGAAATGAACGAAAAGAGTGATATATATCTTTAAGAGCGAAAGACATGAATCAATCTTTTCACTTCAGTGAGTTGTTTTGCGCATCTCTAGTTAAAAGATTATATACTAGCAAACTAGAACATGTTTAGACTTGAAATTTTCCAGTTTACACAAGTAGTAAGAAATAACATTAAGCTGCTTACAAAGAGTATAAAATATGCTACCGTAAGTTTGAGTTTTGTTTGAGTAGTGTAACATGCAGCCGTTCTTCGAAATGAAATGATACCTCGCGTACGAAGGCACGTGAGCACACCGTTGACAAAATGGTAGCGCATGGCAACAGGCTGGCGAGTTTTGAATTCATCGCGCTTAGAGGAATGAATAGTAAAGTATATAAAAGCAAATCTAGATAGATCACTTCATCTTCGATCGCACCACACATGTTAATTTTATTTTTTATTTAGACTTGTCTGACAATTGGATAAGCAAGAAACATAGTATCATGATGAATAACACTTACAACGATAGTAAAATATAGACAGAGATGATCTAATCACACGTGTTAATTCGCTCTGAAGTCGAACAATAAAAGTTAAAAAAAACACATGGCATTTTAAACACTTACCAAAACAAAATGCCCTTGTGAGGAAAATCTGGGAAGCTCTTCAATTTACTTTTGAATTCTTCGATTCTCTTGTCGTATTCACCCTCCATCGCGGCAACGAGATAATTGGTCACTCAATTTATTGGACTACAGGTTATGTTCAACTCTAGTAACTACAAGGCCCGCAGAATGATAACATACTGAACTGAACGATAAGCAAATAGGTTAACAACTGTTATCAGTGCTTTTTCATTGTTTTTACTTTAAATAAAACGTGCTACTATTTCGCCGCTTCGCTTTTATCACACGGGACACTACACTACCCCACACCTCACGTTGACTGAGCGAACTGAATTGAACTGACAGCGTGACGATGTGAATTAAACTAACTGAATAATTTTATGGCGTCCCGTCCGGCTCGCCCGCCCCGCCATACATTGACATGACAGTTACTCAGTCGGCCAATCCGGTGGCTCCGCTATGCGGTGTTGCCAACTGAAGCTCGTTGTAAGTTACCAAATCGATTTTAATACTGGCAGGCTACTACTGCTGTTCCTCTCATAGCCTAAGGCTGTTTGCCCACCGCCGCCACCGTCACGTCACCGAGAACGAGATGACGGCGCCGAAGTAGCGGTACATACATTTACTTAAGCCGCGTGTCCACCGCACATCAGTCACCCGAGCGCCTTCATCCCGGCCGCCGAAATTGCGAGTAGATCGGCGTGACCGCTAGAACGTGGCCCGAGATTTTGACGGGCCGATGTGCCGGCAATACAAAACACGTATGAACTTGTCCACACACTGCCGTCGCCGTCGCACCGTACACGAGCTCAGTTCAGTTGTCTGTCATCAATTATCATAATAATATCATTGTAATAAAAATGGCCAAAAAAATTTAATACGATATTTGTTCATTAATAGAAGTTATAGAAAGTAAAGAATGTTTGTGGGATAAAACCAAGGAAGTGTACAAAGATAAAAGACAAATGACAGTTGGAACAAACTAAACCATCGGTCGCGGTGGACAAACGATCGCCGTCACGTCATATTAAACTCGGCCCGAAATAATCTCGTTCTCGGCGACGGCCCGGTGACGGGCGGCGATGGACAAACAGCCTAAGATCCCGCTATACAACGACCTTCACCGAGACGTTTATTTGATGAAACGTATTTTATATTTAATTTAATACATCAATAAATATATTGCATATGGGTTGCCTTACACATTTTAGTCCAGGGTATGTTTAATTAATAATTGTTTTTTTTTTTTTTTAAGTTTATGGAGCCCATAGAATATGCGAACGTTAGGTTGCCTATTCTTTTCCGGTCACAACTATCGGGTATCCAGGTATAAACAGGTAAATCTATACTAGCATTTTGCAACGGTCTGATTATTGAATTAAAATTAAATAAAATCAAAGATTATTTTATTATGAACACGGTGGTATAGGGTTGCCTGCGAAAAATCAGTCCCGAATTCCGGTTGTCGAATTTTGAAAAGTAAAATATTGCTGCGACTGAATGTGTGCGACTAAGAGGTCCCAACCAACCATCCCATGCGATAGAAGAGGACACAGCACAGCAGCTATTTAATTTTAATGCTGTCCGCGCCGCGATGCGGTATACTGCACGCTCACCGCCCCGCTCCCGCGCAGCCCGCGCCAATCAGGAAGCATGCATTCAAATATGGGCGCTCGGTAACGAATCGGTAAAAAAAATACCGAGCGTTCTTTACTGCACCGATACCGTACCGCCAAGTGAGGAAGGGGGCTTAATGGCTGAATCAAATGACTTCTGCGTCTGCGTTGCTTTATAATAATCATTAATTTGTTTTTCTAAAATTTCAAGACAGGTTAATTTTGAAAATTGTAAGTTTCTGTCATTTATTTATAAAAAGAGTTTTTAAATAAGAAGACATATCAAGATTGTTAACTTTTTAAAATGTCATAAAACCGAAGTATAAGTGGGTAAATCAGTACACACCTCAAAAATTATTATTTTCTCGCCGTTAAAAACATTGCGCCTAATCGAGCCATAAAAATACCAAACTAGTTTTAAATATTTTCTGTGGCAGCACTGCCACGTCTTTTTTTTTATTCCTCCTTCCAAAAAAAATAAAGGAATTAATTCATACAACTACAACACTAAAACGAACGTCGAGTTCGTCAGATTATTATAAAATAGTAACATGATAACTTACTTCTTATCTGATTCCAGAAAACGAAGTGGTTTACAATGTCATTAAAATGATTTTTTGTACAAAGACAAAACTGTATGAATACGGGCTCCTTGACTTTTCCCAGTGAGAACCGGTTGGAAAAAATATCTGCAGCTGTCAAAAATGTCAACAAATTTTTGAATATGCTATTAGTTTTAACGACTCTCCGCTTTCTTAATTATTTTTTGCCATTGTTTTCGAGTAATACGGGACAATGAGTTAATTAATTATGAACCTTATGCAGACCTATTACATGAATAGTTAAAAATTTAATACTCATTGAATTTCTCCACCTTTGCATGTGAAACTTGAGACTCGCGATCCGCGACACAATGCTATCCACCGTGGATTTAGAAAGGCTAATTACAGTGAAAAGGCGTGAGATAGAGAAGGAGAAAACGCGATTGGGGCTGGCGTCGCCGCGATCAGACGTGAGTTAGAAACTAAAGTTTTAAAACTATTTTCGTGCCGCCAAACCACCTGTTGTTTTTGTTTCGTTAGGCATATCGCACTATCGATTTTACATCCAGTACTAATAGTTGTCGCATCGAAGTTGCTGCATTCACCGGCTGTTTTAGAAAATTGCTGCAATTTCCCTTCATTTTCTAGTGAAAAGTTTTTTTTCTTTACCATAAAATTGGTGTGTTTAGCGAAACTGTTAATGTAAGCCGCCAGTACGTAATTTGAGGTATGTGAATGAATAGTTTATGGTAGCTAAACAAGTCCCACTTGAGTTTTATTTATTCATGCATAATTTATGAACTAATGGTTTGAGCAGCTGATGAGTGCTTTCAGTTAAATTTAAGGATATTAAAAGAATTAACTAAAAAAAAGAGAACTGTATAAATTTTTTTTTTATCAGAAAAATATTTCACTAAAAATGTTGACTGCTGCAAGTCTATTATTTTAACGTTTCAAATTACTCTTTTTGTACTCAAAAGTTCATAATAAACTGAAGGATGACTGCTAAGTTGCTATTATCGAAGTAGTGTAGAATTGTATATAAATAATGTTTACTCATAGGTTCTGACTACCTTGTAAGGGATAGAGATGTTATTTATATGTGTGTTTGTGTGTGTGTTTATTAATTATTTATTGTTGATGCAAGCAACCCATCACTATCTTGATTCTCCTTTCCAGTGGCACAACTTTAGAGTGGCAGGGGTGGCAAAATGCCAGGGGCCCCTAGCTCTACGGGGCCCTGAACTGGCTTGGTTTAGACAGACGGGATGCTGATGCACTTCTTTATATTGAGGAAGGAGCCCCATTTGACGAATTTACCGCGGGCCCCAGATGTTATAGTTACGCCACTGCCTTTCCACCTGTATGCCCACAATCATACTAAAAAACTAAATGTGGCCTTTAGGTCTTGTTACTCTGGGTTCAGGCAGTTTATCCAGATTTATACTTAAAGATCTCCAAAAATTGGGTGTACTTTCTTCTAAAACGGTTGGCAATGCACTCACAAACGTTGTATGTTATGGGTGTAAAGGGCGGCAGTGATTGCTTTCCACCAGGCGACCCGCATTCCCCAAAAAAATCACCCAGTCATCCTTTTGGACGTCATACACTTTGAACATCAACCAATCTAGATATATATCTAAAAATAGTTTTGTTAACTACAATAGGGAATATACATTAAAAAATATAACATTTCTTAGTAAAATAATAAAAATATCATAAGAGATGACATGAAATTAAAAGTAATATCGTCAATAAATACTAATTACAACTCCCGTATAAACTCGGTACTAAAATTTCATTTTTCTAGAAAGAGATAGACAAATCTTTGATAGCTTATATCTCCGTTATTTTTATAGTTATGTGAAAGCCATGAAAAAAGTCAGTGTTCAACCAAACTATACCAACAATTTACTGCAGTATTCTCGATTAATTCTCAGTCAAGTTTGCAGTGCAACCGCTTCCACAAGTCAATCCCTTTAGTCCAGGGGTCGGCAACCTTTTGAGTCGGAAGAGCCAAAAATTACTATTTACAAAATTTCAAGTTTTTAAAGAGCCACAATTTTTTTTCTCGCCAACAATAAATAGCCTCAATACTCATACTCAACAAAGTAGCTGAGAGATAGAAATAATGCCTAAACCTCGTTAATCGTTTCAGAACATTTTTTTTTATAAAATAATAATATTTGCGAATGGAACTAAAGAGCCGCAGCCTCAAATCCAAAGAGCCGCATGTGGCTCGCGAGCCGCAGGTTGCCGACCCCTGCCTTAGTCTCATTTATCCTATCGAATTCACACAGCTGCACCAGTTGTTGAATAAACTATGAGTAAAAAGTAATCCTGAAGAACTACCCTTTACCACATACTCATAAATGATTCCCAGATGTTACGCCGACGTATTTCGCTTTTCCGTCCGTCCCAAATGCCAAGTCGTATTGATTTGCCATTAAAAGTTTGTTGCTCTGTTTCTTATGACATGTTTTCTTTTAGTTAAGTCAGCTCGGTTTTAAGACATCACTTTAGGTAAAAGTCACTAAGTGTCGCACTTTTTTTTAATGGCCGACGTCAATCAAAGCGTAGAATGCCGTCGACGGCGTTTTACATAATTATTAGAAGTTTTATTCATCTACTAGCTGATCCGGCGAACTTTGTTCCGCCTTAAATTTGAAAAATTCCAGTGGTTTGGGCTGTGCTATCCCGGCAGAACTATGCAATTTTCCGGGATAAAAACTATCCTATATCCTTTCCCGGGACTCAAACTATCTGTATACCAAATTTCAACTAAATCGGCCCAGCGGTTTAAGCGTGAAAAGGTAACAGACAGACAGACAGAGTTACTTTCGCATTTATAATATTAAGTAAGGATTGTTGTTCTAGAGTGTTAGCCTAGTGGTTAGACCTATGGCGTCTCAACTCAAGCAGAGGGCCTAGGGCCCGTGGCAAGTTCATAGAGAGGTGTCCTTCGTCTATAATAATATAAAGAAGTGCATCATTGTCCCTTCTATGCACTAGGCCCGGCCAGTTCGGCGCCCCATAGGCTAGGGGCCCGTGGCATTTAGCCAGTCCCGCCTCCCTATAGTTACGGCACTGGCCGTGGGGTCGAGACCGCGCTTGCACTTCTAAGTTTTACGACAAACACAAACATCATGAGGCATCGTAGACTTGCAAGCAATAAGTTTTTCCTAAAAAGTTGCAGCGGCAAAATAGCCTTATTTACAAACTTTCGAGTGCATGGTCGGTCCCTCCATTACGCGCAGGCCCCATTTATCAACATAATCATGAGCCAAAAGTCCACTGTTGAACATAGGCCTCCTCCCAAAACCACCAGAACGACCAGCCATTGCGCGGCCCTCGGCCTGCGGGCTCCCACGAACAGGGGCTTACCATGAGGTCTTAATGCGATTCTATCCGATTCAATTTTGCGTTTTATAGGTAAACCGCTTAAATGAGTCCTCGCCCGAGCGGGTAGGTACACGGGGTACGACGACAAAGGGGACTGAGAGAGGTGCGGGCGGCAGGCGCACTACCCGCCCGCACCGCTCTCGGCCTCCTCTGTCGCTTAACCCGTTTCTGTACCGCGCGGGCGAGGGCTCATCATTTTGATATTTCTAGTATGGGTTTGACAGCGATCCAACTTTGGTTCGGAATTGAATCGCACCAAGACGTCATCGTAAGGCCCATATAGTGCGACGTCTGATTTAATTTAGTTTGTTTTATACCATAGGAGCGTAAAGAAAAGGCTGAAGATAATAGGAGAGGCGTGAGCGCTGTACCAGGAGAGCATGATGCTGAAGTGGCGCCGCAGGGAGAGACCGAGGATATACCAGCTGATCTAGAGAGGTACATACGGGTGAGTTAGCTGTTTAATCACTACTAGACTACAAGGCCATGGAAAAAAAACATGTGAATGCGTGAATGAAGCTTAGAAGGCTGTTACTATATCATAAAATAACTCTGAGCGCCATGCCGTCATTTCTGAGCGGTACATTTATGGAATTTCTCAGGTACAATTGAGGAATTACGACTAATTATTAATTTACGGCGTTTTTATAGCATATAGAATCTATATTATAGATGATTAAAAATAAATGTCTAAAAACCTAGTGCCGCTTTAAAGTGGTGGTGCCGAAAGTTAGTGCATTTTTTTTTTCAATGTAACTATGAGAAAAAATCTGTACCGCTCAGAAATGACGGCATAGCGCTCATAGTTATTTTATGATGTATTAACAGCCTTCTAAGCTTCATTCACGCTGGTTCATTTCACATGTTTTTTTTCCATGGGCTTTTTTGTAGTCTATACATATTGTAAAACAAACTTCACCGCGTCTGCACGACCAGCACCAACTTGGCAAAACTTTTCTCGTCAAGTCGGGATTTTGAAATTTTTCGAGTGAAACATTATAATGTACCAGTTGCTTCTCTTCCCGCGCAGATGGTAAAAGGCCGTCGACGATATGGGCGAAAATCTTAGCAAGCCATTGCTATTTTGATTCCCCTTGACACCTATACGCCCACAATCGTGCTAGACGTGGCTTTTAGGTCTTGTTACCTTGGGCTCTGTCTACCCCGTAAGGGATGGAGATGTGATTTATGTATGTATGTATGTTGAGTGAAAAAGCGGGATTCTTCGTAAAGAAAGAAAATGAACGGGCAAAAAACAACTGTTAGAAATAAACTTGGAAGTATGTACCGTCCACAGTATACAAAAATACCGCCTGGGGGGGCACGTACCCCCGTGCACCCCCTAAATCCGCCCCTGCAACGTTTACGTGGTGCTGATATATAATCCGGTACAATCCTAAGATCTATTGTACGTATTGCGTACCTAACAAATTTTTTTTATGTTAGAGAGGCCAGACAAATGAACTATTTAAGCTTATTGATAATGCCGACCTGTATTTATCTAAACGATTGTTTTCGGTTTTCGTTGACATGTAACTAACTGCGTGTAATTTGTGCTGTGACAAAAGACTGTCGTTAAGCCGTTCCCACAATGCGCACGCGATTGTGTCGTTACGGACCCCGGACACGTTCGGCATTCGCCGATTCGCAGATTTACTAATTTGGAGATCAATGAATGACAATACGATTAGAAAATAAAATTTCTAAATGTCAGTGAAAATTAGAACACAGAAAAATCCGAAATCCGCGCACATGGTAAAAGCCCATCTAGGGAATGGGCGAAAATCATAGGAGTCATGTTATAGGCGATGAGGCTACAATCATGCTAAACGTGTCCTTTGGGTCTTGTTACCTTAGGCTCTGTCTACCCTATAAGTGATAAGTGGTATATACATACGCACGTACGAGTACATAAATAATATCGTCTAATAATCCTTAACTATAAAATAGTTACGCCCATTGAGTGTCTATTCTTAACCAGGGGGTCTACTAACACCACCAAGTTTGAAACTCGAAGTTCGTATCCATCCCTCCTTCTTACTCCTATTAAACACTAAGTGTGAGTGGGACAGTACTATTAGACCGGTTCAATGATATCATTGCCAATGCCAAATCAACTAAGTAAATCGAAATAAATTAGGTATATCGCCGACTCCCACGCACAAACTAACATTATAACAATAACAAGACGGCTTGTTACTTCACTCAGTAAGTTTCGTCTCTTGAGGTTAAAGTTTATAGTAGGGCCATGCTGGTGTGGGAGATAAGAAAAATGGTAAAAGCCGTCTTTAACCCTTACGGTGTAGACAGAGCTTAAGGTAACAAGACCTAAAGACCACGTTTAGCATGAGGGCGTATAGAAGGAAAGGGGAATCAAACTAGTGATGGGTTGCCATCCGCATCGCCTATAACATGATTCCTAAGATTCGCCCATTTCCTTCCATGGATTTCTACCTTCTGGGGCCCGATTTTTGAAAGCACATCACTCGAAAGTGGTATAAATCAGCTTATATCTCCAAAACTACAGCTCTAATCAAAGTTTTGACTAGTTCACAAGAAATGAGAGCTGCGATCGTCTTCTATGCTATTCGTATTTCAAATCCAGTACAATTTTTCACCGTTTTCGAGTGGTATTTTCACACATGTGCTGTCAAAAATCGGACCCCTGTTCTATTTTTTTCTTTACTCCCAGACCAGCATGGAAGAGGTATAAACCTTTATAAAATAAATTGTCTGGCGTCCTTTTGGATGTCTTCCAGAAAGTTCAATGTCAATGCCATTAGTTCGAGCCAAAGGCTGAGGGAGCTATTAGACTGACAAATGGCTCTAAAAACCTTGATAAATTACTTATATCCATGAAACTTTGGCAATTTACGCATATATCCAAAATTAAGACAGCCCAAAGCACAGTAGGCTTATTACCTAACTCGCTCGCAATCGCCATCGTGTACATTTTGACAGTTCTTAAGTCAGGAAGCCAAGTTTAACTATTTAATTTTTAATACTGTTTTAAATAACATTAGCTAAATGCTTACATACATAAATCACGTCTTTTTCCCTTATGGGGTAGACAGAGCCTAAGGTAACAAGACCAGAAGGCCACGTTTAGCATGATTGTGGGCTTATAGGTAGAAAAGGGAATCAAATAGGGATGGGTTGCTAGTCGCATTCTTATAACATGATTCCTAAAATAATACCCCATTCCCTTGCATCATCATTAAATCATTTCATCATTTAATTAAATGAAATGCATTATGAACCTTTATCTGTTTATCATAAATCGATCTAGCTGGGTTTTGTTTCTGGGAAAATCGCGTTTTACGAGTTTTCCAAACACGTAGCTTTTCTCGGTCGCCAATCCTGTATGTATGTATTTATTACACTTTATTGTACATAAAACACGCTCGTCCGCTAATTTGTAAATCTTTAGGAAAAGTTTTTGTTAATTCTCTGTTTTTGACTGGTTTGTCATCCTACTAATATTATAAACGCGAAAGTTTGTAAGTATGGATGGATGGATGTTTGTTACTCTTTCACGCCAGAACGGCTGGACGGATCTGGATGAAATTTGGAACATAGATAGATTATACTCTGGAATAACACATAGGCTACATTTTATCCCGGAAAATTGCGCAATTACTGCGGGATAGCGATAAAGGAATTCTTTGCAGACGTAGTTGCGGGCAACAGCTAGTATATAGTAATAATCCTTAAATATTTAAAAAATAATAAAGAACTCAAGCGCCAATATTTAAGTAGCAGTATCATATCTTATAATACTTTTTGTACCTTCCAAATGCAGCTTGTCACACAAATCTCATCCTTATAGCAAACAAGATAAAAACATTGCAAACGATGATAAAGAGCAGGTTGGAACGAGATGCTCCTCCCACACTTGCATCAAAATTGATACAGTAAGTACGGTGAAAGAATGCGCGTCTAAACTTTTTTTTTTTTTTAATATTAATAGGAAGGCAAACGAGCAAGTGGGTCACCTGATGGTAAGTGATCACCACTGCCCATAGACACCCGCAACCCCGGAGGGCTTGCAGATGCGTTGCCAACCTAGAGGATTAAGATGACATGCCTCTTGTGCCCGTAATTTCCCCGGCTGTCTTACTCTCCACACCGGAACACAGCAGTGCAAGCACTGCTACTTAGCGGCAGGATTATACATACTTACGTCAAGCTTCGGCTAAGGGCGTATTGTGATATACTTAACCGCTCTCTGTTAAGTTGTAGTTATAATTAAGTGTAAGTTATCTATGATGCTGATTGCTTCCATGCTGGTCTGGGAGTAAAGAAAAAACATAGAATGTACCAGTTGCTTCTCCTCCCGCGCAGATGGTAAAAGCCCATCGAGGGAATGGGCATAGGAATCATAATAGGCGATGCGGCTAGCTACCCATCACTATTTTGATTCCCCTTTCCACCTATACGCCCATCAATAATGCTAAGCGTGGCCTTTGGGTCTTGTCACCTTTGGCTCTGTCTACCCCGTAAGGGAGAACGACGTGATTTATGTATGTATGTATGTATCTATGAAGACTTCTCTGTCTCTTTAGTAGTAATAAATAGAGACGGAATCATAGATAACTAACTGTCAATATAGCAGTCACGCGTTTTAGGAAGAAAATATTCCTTTCGCTATCGCTGCCTTGATGGAACTTTGTTCCAAGATTATATTAAGTGTCAAAATGAACATGATGGCGATTGCGAGCGAGTTAGACAATAAGCCTACTGAGTGCAGGGTCTTAAAAAATATACCGACCGGACGAACGGATAGCCTAGTGCAGGGGTTCCCAATTTTTTTGTGTCAAGGAACCCTAATTGCTTACATTTTTCCTAGCGGAACCCTTCTTTGATAACACCTTAAAATAGGTATAAATGAAAAACAACACAGGTCAGTGCGCGCGAACAACGTTGCTCACCGCACATGAAAATATTTTTTACGGAACCCTTATTGCCCTTCCACGGAACCCCAGGGTTCCGCGGACCACCTTTCGGGAACCGCTGGCCTAGTGGTTAGTGACCCTGACTATGAAACTAGAGGTCCTGGGTTCGAATCCCGGTAGGGGCAGACAGTTGTATGATGATTACGAATGTTTGTGCCCGAGTCATGGTTGTTGTATGTTCTACAATGTATAAGTATGTTTATCCGTTGCCTGGTACCCATAGTACAAGCTTTGCTTAGTTTGGGGCTGGGTCAATTGGTGTAATTTGTCCCAAGATATTTATTTATTTATTTATTTATATACAAAGTTTGATGCCCATCAGTTACGTAGCCGTACTGTAGATCTCCCACACGCGTATTAAAATTAAAATGGATACGTTTTGCACGATACTAATACCGGGCGAACAGCAATAAGGATTGCGGGGTGACCTCGGCGGCACAATGTAGTCAGGTACAGAAGGTCCGCTCTACATTTATGTTCTCTTAGCATTTTTATTTTTTACTAGCGACCCGCCCCGGCTTCGCACGGTATATCATGCATGTATTATACATTATAAACCTTCCTCTTGAATCACTCTATCTATTAAAAAAAACCGCATCAAAATCCGTTGTGTAGTTTTGAAGATATAAGCATACATACGGATTTGGGGACAGAAAAAGCGACTTTGTTTTATACTATGTATGTATGTGACTCACAATTAGTACCGTTAACCGGGGTGACTTTGATTGTTTTAAAATTGCTATAAAATCGATGTTGTCCATATGCGGTGAATTTGGCATGTCGATGCGAAGGAGATCGATGAAGACATCAATTTGAAGCAGTAAACGCAAATAAAAATAAATGGTTTCGTCATTATAATTTACTTTATAAAGTCACCCCGGTACTCGGAAACGATATTTCACATACTCGTTAAGTTAGTCGGTCTGACAATAGACCTTTGAAAAGTTACATATTCTATATTTATTAAAAAAACAATCAAGAACTTTACTAGTCCGACGACGACGACCAAAGTGCGCTCAAAACACAATTACAAAATCTACACTTATATACATCTACTCTTCTACACTAAGAAGAAAGATTTGTATTTTTGTGTACCGATATTAAAAATTATTTCACCAATTAACACGCTCCATTATTCTCGACTTACATAGGCTCTATATTTAATTCTGTGCGACGTTGCGGGCGACAGCTATTATTATACATAAAACACATTAATTTTACAGAAGAACGGAAGAAGTACGGCCAACAACTTTAATTGTAGAGCATACACGGAACGTTGTCATGAAAGAAAGAAAGAAAGAAAAAACAATTTATTGCCACAAAAAACAGTTTTACAAAAACTACAAATTAAGTAAAAATACTCAAACGGTATTGTGACAAAAGTCAATCATAGTGATATGATTGTTTGTTAGTGTTTAAAACACGGTGCTAAAGTTTGGCAATGTCAATATGACAGCGTTCTATAGAGGCTCAGCAATTGAAGTTGTTGTCCGTACAACTAAACAAAACTCATATTGACCCTACTGTCTGCTTGTGTGCAAATCTTCTGCGCAATTGCGCATTTATCAGCCCGGTCCTACTGTGGCCGGTCCATTTTGTTGCCCAAACAATACCCTCAGAAACAATGTAGACGCGACGTCAGAAGCGTGTTTTGGACCGAAACAAGCTTACTGGCCGGCGAGAATACGCGATGTGATTCGAATTGTGAATTTGGAATCGGTAATTCGAAACGTTTGGAACAAATGTTTTTTTTTTAATTGCCGTGAGCGTGGCTTGGTTTGGATGAAGCGAGGAGGTGAGTTGTGTTGCTTGCGTATGCCAGTGAGGTTGGTTTTTTTGTTTAGGTATGCTTATTTTTACCGTTAGTTATTAATAGTAGATAAAAATTAGGACAATTAATTTTAATGCTATAAAAAATATACCCTTTAGCACAGGTAAGTTTAAAAAGTGACTCTGTTTTATCCTATGTAAAGGTTTGTAGCTCATGTGTAAAGCCAAATCATCCCAGCTTAAAATTAGTATTATATTAATCCGGTATAGTGGTTTTTGGATTTTTAGAGTCGGTTCAGAAGTTCCAGGTGTTTGTGAACAATTTTTGAAGCAACAGCAACCCTACAAGTAGTCTTAACTTTATTCTAGCATATTTCAGCAAGTTTTTGGGTTAGTATGATTGTTTTTTTTATCGTAGGTAATTTTTGGTTCAAAATTATGTCACCACTTTGACTGTTGAAGCCGTATACTTAGAACATCGACTTTTGTTATTCACGCACGATTAAAAAATCATCATGATAACTGAATGTAGACGACAAAAAACTAAACAATTTATTTAGATGGTTCCCTGCCTGCGAAGCAAGCGTCCCGGTTTCGAATCCTGGTAAGGGCATCAAATATATTGTCCTGTGATGAGCACGAATATTTGTTCCCAATTCATGGACACATACAAAATCACGTCTTTATCCCTTACGGCGTAGACATATCCTATGGTAACAAGACCTAAAAGGCCACGTTTAGCATGATTGATTGTACGTTTACATTAAGTAGCACCCAACACAGACTTACTACCGCTTACTTTGGGACTATAGGTAATTTGTGTGAATTGTTCCCTAATATTTATTTATTTGAGACAACAGCGTGGCTAGCGCGAGAACGCTTAAGATAGATTAACCGTGTTTTTCTAAAACGAACTGTGAAAAAAAGACCGGTACCTAGCAGTGGCTTGGCGTCAAGTATATCCGAAGGCAAGCCGAAGGGCATTTAACTACACTTTTCCTCTAATTCTGCGCAAAAAATGCCCAACTGCCTTAAAATAGGCAAGCCGGTGGGAATCGACTTCTATGAAAATTAAAATGAAAATGAAAATTTATTTTTGCAAATTGGCCGCCAAGGGCTCTTTTACATGTCTTTTTGAAACTACCAGCGCATTCGGACGCCACACCACTGGTACCTAAGTCTAACTCTTGCGTGATACGACTCTCGCGCGCTCTCATTCTCATGCCAGCCGTGCAGAGCTATTACTACCCTCTAGTTTCCCGTATTGTCTGACGTCACAGGTCCTCAAAGTGACTAATCGTGTCATACACCTTTTTTTTTTTTTTTACGTGTGGAAAATGCGCCTTAAGCATCTCCGCGCTCGGGGCAGCAACGGAGGTATGACGGGCTTTCCAGCTCGCCGCTGCCTTCCCTATGGAAAGAGGGGAGAGGCCTACCGTCTAAAAACACACACGTTCCCTCTAGGCCTTGAACTGCGGGCGTTGCGGGCGCACTACGGTGACCACCGCAACGTCCACTGGCCGCCCCGGGGTGGGGCAGATGGCAACGGCACCGTTGAATGCGGGTTCCGGATTCCCCGCCCTCCCCCGCCGGTGACCGTTTATTTTTTTAAAGAGGTTAACTCCTCGCGACTTATCGTAGCCTACACCTACCTAGATCTAATATGATCCATATCTAGTTTCGCCTAACCCTCGATAGATATAGATAACGGAGTTAATTAGGTGATTGCGGCCGCTCCCCGCGCCGCGCCCGCCTTTTGTTTTATATTTCGCTATCACGTTATGGACTTTTGGAGCATCGAAGGGCGTGGTGCAAACGCGACGAAGATATAACACTATGGATATAGTTTATTTTTTCTGAAAGCTTTTAAGCTCTGGTCTTTTATTTTATTTTATACTAGTTAGCTGTTGCCCGCAACTTCGTCTGCATTGAATTCGTTTATCGCTATCCCGCTGGAATTACGCAATTTTCCGGGATAAAAATTAGCCTATGTGTTATTCCAGACTATAATCTATCTATGTTTCAAATTTTATCCAGATCTGTCCACCCGTTCTGGCGTGAAAGAGTAACAAACATCCAAACATACTCACAAACTTTCACATTTAAAATATTAGTAGGATTTTCTTTATACATAGATACATACACACACAAATTACGTCTATATCCCTTACGGAGTAGACAGCCTAACGGTAACAAGACCTAAATGCCACGTTTAGCATGATTGTAGGCGTATAGGTGGAAAAACTAATCAAAATAGTGATGGGTGTCTAGCCGCATCGCCTATAACATGATTCCTAAGAATTTCGCCCATTCCCTCGATAGAATCTTTATTGTGAAAAAATAGATACAGACACAATTAAAAAAAAACTATTAGGAACGTAGTGCAGTAAACATAGCCTGCATCCTAAACCCACTAATTCCCACTAAGAGTTTGTGGTAGATCTGGCAATGGATCAGAAAAAAGTCTTGCTCTGGAAGCAGAGAAAAAACAGAATGTACTAGTTGCTTCTCTTCTCGCGTACACGGTAAAAGCCCATCGAGGAAATGGGTAAAAATCTTAGGAATCATGCTATAGGCGATGCGGCTAGAAACCCATCAATATTTTGATTTCCCTTTCCACTTATACGCCCACAATCATACTAAACTTGGCCTTTAGCTCTTGTTACCTCTGTCTACCTGTAAAAGATATGTTATTTGTGTATGTGTATGTATGTCGAACTTGCAGTGTTTGTAGGTTATGTATAATCCAGCTTGTATACGTCCTACTGCTGCGCAAAGGCCTCTTCTCAGAATGAGAAGACTTCCTTCACACACACCATTGAATTGCTTCGTGGTGGGCATAGTAGGTAGAACAGTTTTTCGACGTAAGCTAGCTAGTTATCAATAAAAACATATGAAAAAAATAAAGAAAGAAAGATGGCATTTATTCATTTTGCAAGACACACAAGTATAAGAGCAGACACACAATTTTATAGAAAAAAACAACATAAAAACACAGACATGAAAAAAGATCATCAGCGTAGTGTGTCTTCGCAAAAGTGAAACTGTCGCTGGCTCAGCATTACACCTGCAGCACTGATTTTCAGCCAGAACGGATATGAGGATTCTTTGCCCTTTTTATAGTGCAAAAAAAGTAGGGCGGCACGAAGCCCCCATGTCTGACTTAGCAGAGATAGTATCAAGTATTTCGTTTCGTCCTTGCGAGTTGGTATCGCCGTCGCCCCGTAACCGAGCCGCACGCTACGCCCTGTTTCGCAAAAGCGAGGCTAAGAGCTGGTGTCTCGAATAATAATGTGAAATAATAAGGTAAACACGGTAGTTGTACCACGGATTTGGGGCCTTACCATGACGTCTTGCGATTAAATTCCGAACCAAAGTTGGATCGCTCGCTGTCATATCCATACTAGAAGAGTCAAAACTGACAGCTAAAACGTAAAATTGAATCGCATTAACACGGTAAGGTACGGTACGGTATTTATTGTCTTCTTCAACCTCAACACTGGCGGAATCATCGACAGTGTCGACGGCGCTATTTATTTTTAAAAATTGAATTGAATTGACGGTAAGGCGCCTGGCCTCAAATTCCTAAACATTTTTAGCCAGCGTTTTACGTCGTCAGCTCTTACACTAACTTGAAACCCTTTACGTTGAAAAAAAGGGATGTTATGTTGTAATTTATTAAGTCGATCAAGTGATCCAGGTCAAGGTATTTAGTCAATAATTTGCCGAGGGGTTGCAAGCACGCATAATGTATGGCACAATAGGGTAGTTCCCTGTATTACGGTAACTTAGGCTATTACAGCTATTAGGGTAAGCGGTTTTAGTGCGAAACTTAAGTTTTCAGGGTTCTGTATAGCTATCCTACTAATATTATAAATGTGAAAGTTTGTGAGTATGTTTGGATGTTTGTTACTCTTTCACGCCAGAACAGGTGGACAGATCTGGATGAAATTTGGAACATAGATAGATTATAGTCTGGAATAACACATAGGCTACTTTTTATCCCGGAAAATTGCGTAATTCCTGCGGGATGGCGATAAACGAATTCTATGCAGACGAAGTTGCGGGCAACAGCTAGTACTTCATATAATTTAGGATGAGAAACCACAACAACATTATATTGCGGCTCGTGAAGTCTACTCTCTTTTCAATTTGTACTAGAGTATGTAAATGACACGAAAATAAAGTGACATTTAAAACAATTTTATTTTGCGGCTCCCAGACTATTGCACTGTACTATTTACTAGGTAAAAAATAGTTGACCAGACGCAATGTAATTTTGCTGTGGTTTCTCATTCTAAATTAAATGAAGTATAGTTAGGGAGTCACGGTTTTGCTACTATACTAAGGTTACATACATACCGCCACGCTACGATCCTGACATACACCTTTTTCTTTTCCCACATTCGTCAATCTCTTCATATATGCTCAGACAGCGAGCGAACCTAAACTGAATCGGAATTGAAGCGCATTAAGACGTCATGGTAACCCCCCTGCTATTGACTCTCCTTCTTCTTCTTCTTCTTCTTCTTATTTATGGCGTATCAAGTCGTTATAGCGACGATAACTTCGCCAATGTCAGAGTAACAAAAATATAATTAAAAAATCTTGGGACCAAATTAAGGCAGCGTTGTACGGTAATGGTTAAAGACCTCCCCTCCCTGTCGGGCTTTTAAGCAACGGTCAACGATGTCCCTCAGAAACTGCCAGGAAATAATTAGCCGATGCCCAGGGTGCACCGGAGCAAGCACTGCTTTTCCTCCCGGACGGATCCAAAAACGAACCGCAGCTCTTGACCATACGTGGAGGTAACCCGACTCGCAGGCCTGCTATTAACTCATAAAGGTTGTTGATATGATAGAGTTCAGGTAAAGGAAAACAATGTATGTTTTCCTCGGAACCCATGCCCCGTATATTTCGTATCTGATTTTTTGCATATCATAACGCGAAGTGTTGCGGTCAATAACGGTATTAAAAGGTGTTTTTATTATGATTGATTACAGTAAAGCTAGTCGTTAGCTAATTATTTCCTATTTCCTGCACTGTTACCGGTACACATAGTACATATATACCGTCACAACTTTCCCATAGGGGGAGGCAATGATCAAGTCGCGGGGGGGGGGGGGGGTCTAGTAGAATTATAGCGTCATCGGTAAGTAAGTAGTCCAACCTGTCGACGGCCTTGGGGGTAGGCAGAGACCACTTTGTTCCACTTGCTACGATCGCATACCTCTTTCTGCACCGGTAGTAGGTACACTTTTTTGTTTTTGACGAGTGCGCCTTACCTGCGCTTACCTTAAATATATAGGTGGGTTACATGATCACGGTTTTCCCACATGTAGTAAAGCCGTCTTTATTTTTGTCTAAAGGGGCAATTACACTACTGCGTTCGCGTAACTCGGTCGCATAATTCGTTTCAAACTATATCGGCCAACAAACGTCGTCTTCATATTAGTCTGTCCGCATAATTTGGCGACTTAATTAGGCGTTTGCAGCTCTGCTGTACCTTACTCCTTATACTCTGGCGGTTTCCGCATGCTGCATACATAAATCGCGTTTTTATCCTTTAAGGGGTAGACGGACTCTAAGGTAACAAGACCTAAAGTCCACGTTTAGCATGATTGTGGATTGTGTACGCATAGGTGGAAAGAGATGCTAGCCGCATCGCCGTTACGTAATTCCTAAGACTTTCGCCCGTTCCCTCGATGGGCTTTTACCATCTGCGCGGGAAGAAAAGCAACTGGTGCATTCTAAGTTTTTTCTTGGCTCCTAAACCGGCGTGGAAAGTTACCCGACCTTATTTTGCTGTCTTTAATGCTTGATGTATAAAAATGTATAACGTTGTACAAAAGTAAAGATGGCTGGGTGGGCCACGCACGCTACGCTTAGTGACAAGGGTAATTGATCAATTATGTAAACAAGGCTCGCGTGATCATGCACGCTTGTTTGACTTAAAGATGTACAAGAAGGGTTCCGTCGATCAAGTCACAGAATATATAATAGAACGTACAGAATGGCCACTTTCCGCCCCGCACCGATTCGAGTTACCCCACCCCTCAAGCGCAGGCGGCCGGAAAGCCGCTAGAAATCAGTCTGGTGCGCAACGCCTACCTACTTCATTTTATAATTATAAAACACTAGTGTACCTAGTGCATTGGGGTAAATTCGAAATTGGGGGAATTTCGAAACTCGTGGATATCCACTAAGCGGGGAACAATTCCATATTCTGGCAACGCTTATCTAGAAGCCAAAGACGTCAGCGCGCGGCGCTCAGGTGCGCAACACCTAAGTCAAGCTGCTCTTCAATTTAAAATAATTTCGGTGGTTAAAAACAGTGTTTAGTCAGTCCAATAATTATATTAATAAACCCAGTGCGATTATCTATGTGCAAGTGAAAACAATATTAAAAAAATCCCAGTATTATAGAAGTTAAAAACAAATTCATCGTGACCGTTTCCAGAAATTCAAACTTTAGCGTCACTTGCGAGGAGCTAACGCCACACCATTCAGGAGTAGTCGAGCGCGTAAGCGACACCGTATAGGGCGCACTTACGTCTCTTTTCTCGCGGACCCAACAACGTACTAGCGAGCTGGAGCATGCGCGCTGCGCTCCTCAAAAGTCACCAGTGATACCCAGTGACAGTGCGAATCAGTTGAACGCGTAAGTGACGCGATATTGGCCGCACTTACGTCGTTTTTCTCGCGGACTAACAGCGGGCCGCTTGTGCTGTCTACTGACCTACGATAAAAGTCCGTTGCAAGAAAAAGCCGTTATCGCGCATGCGCGCAGAGCTTTCTAAGCTTTTTGAACACCACAAGATGGCACCAAAGTGCGCGCGATGTAACCAAAATATCCCAAATAGAGAATATCTTGTGTGTTCACTCTGTAGTGAGACATACGATCTGGAATGCGCCAACGTTTCTATCCCAAGATTCCTAAACGTAATGACTAGGGAGCGCAAGAAAATGTGGAAATGTCCTTCGTGTCGCAGTCAAACGCCAAAAACAGGCAGCACTGATACTCCGATTCGGCCAAAAAATGCTCCACTGGTGCATTCCCAGGAAGACACTCGTTTAGATGACTCGCAATTTGTCACTAAAAGGAAAAAAAATGTGAATACAGCTGAAAAAAGTATTTCGCTATCCGATGACGACCTCAGCATATTAGGCGATACAATTCCGTCAGAAAATAATACCAGCACTATAAAAGATAGCGCAAATTTAGGAATTACACTGGAACAGATTGAGGCTCTTTTTGACAAAAAAATTAAAATGATTGGGCAGTCTCTCCTCAGTGAATTAAAATCCACAATAATTTCAGTGACTACAAATGCAATTTGTCAGCTTAAAGAAGAAATGCTACAAACTACGAATAGTCTGTCGTTGGAACAAAATAAACTTAAAGAAAATTCATTAAATATGGAAAAAGAAATTGTGTATCTAAATGCTGAATGTGTGAAGCTACGCTCAGAAATTGAGGAAATACAAAAGCTATTCAACGGCTCAGCCAATGAAGATAAATCAAATAATACTGCAAGAAGGGAAATGTTGGACCCAAATATAATGAAAAAAATAGTATTATATGGTTTAGATGAAAACGACTGGGAAACGGAAAATACCTTATTTGACAGGATCAGCTACGTTTTTCAAGACGTATTAAATATAGACTTAACCGGATGTGTTGAAGACCTGAAGAGATTGGGTAAAAAAGGCCGCAAAAGACCGATACTGATTGAATTTTTGAGTAAAAATACAACAAAATATATTCTCCAAAATCGCCAATTTTTTAAGAACACTGGAATAAGTGTATCTGAAATGTTGGACAACGAATCACGACAGCATAGAAAGAAATTAGTAGAAATTCTAGTACAAGCAAGAAGGCATGGAAGGCACGCACATATTATAGACAATAGATTAATTATTGATGGTAGAGAATATCAATACAAACAAGAGCAGCCCATGAAAAGCTGTACTCAGCAGAATAATGAAACTCAATCTATTACAGGAAGTCAAAACGAAGATCAACCAATCACCACATTTTTTCGAGAATAAACTAAGTGTACTGTACCAAAATATCCGAAGTATTAAAAACAAACGTCATTTATTAGAAGCCACCACAGATGAAAATAAGAACATGCATGTACTCTGCCTTACAGAAACCTGGATAAGCCCGTCTAAATTAGATCTCCTGCGCGTCGACGGCTATGAACTGGCGTCCTACTACTGCCGACCAAACTGTGAGGGTGGCGGAGTGTGTGTTTTAATTAAAAATGATATAGATTACATAAAATGTAGAGACATAGAAAGCATGTCAATAGAGTCTGTGTTTGAGGTATGTGCAATAGAATTACCACAATTAAACTTAGTCTTAATAAATTTATACTGGCCAGACAGACACAGAATGCCTAACGTATTTTATGAGTCGCTTGAACTATTGTTAAAACTCTTACAGAAAAAGTATGATAAAAAGGATATAGCTATAGGAGGTGACTTTAACGTAAATGTTTTCGAACAAACGACATGCACGAAAACATTATTAAATTTATTGACTAGCTATAATTTTAAGCAACTTGTCAACCAACCCACCAGAGTAACACCTAATAGTTCCACATGTATAGATCTAGTGTTTATCAACTTTCGCAGAAAAGACTTGATTGTTAATGTAAATGAATATGGTTTTTCGGACCACAAAGGTGTGCTTATTAACATTCCCTCATCGAAAATAAATACCCAACAGTCTTGGAAAATCGAAAAAAGAAAATTTAATGAGCAAAATATAAAATATTTTAAGTCGGAACTTAGAAATATTGATTTCAACAAAATAATAGATGAAGATAAAAATGTAAACGCTAATTATAATTCATTTCATAAAGAACTTACGCATATTTTGAATTGCTGTATACCTAAAATTAATGTAAAAATAAAAAAACACAATAAAAAATCATGGTTGACAAATGGCATAAAAGTATCATGCAAGCACAAACGACAGTTGAAAATGTTACTATCAGAAGTTGATAATCCTGTACTGAAAAAATCCTATAAAAGTTACGAAAAACTATTAAAAAAGACTGTCATAGTTTCTAAAAAACTTCAAAATATTAAAAAGATCCAAAAATCTGACAATATAGTAAAGTCAATGTGGCATATAATTAAAGAACAAACTAATAAACTTACTACAAAAAGCAGGAAAAATATAAAACTTAATCTTAATAACGAACTTATTGAAGACCCCTTTAAAATCGCTGATGCATTTAATACTTTCTTTTCGTCAGTTGGCGCCACCAGTAGCGGCACAGAGCCGCCACGCGGGAGGCCAGTCATAGATACGTCTAATAATTCAATGTTTCTGAACCCAGTCACCCCGGATGAGGTCATTAAAATCATAAAAAAGCTAAAAAATAAGCGAAGCTTTGGCCATGATGAATTCCCGCCCTTGTTAATCAAAACTTGTGCAGAGGAGCTAGCTTACCCGTTAGCTATTCTGATTAACCAATCGTTTGCAGAAGGTTCATTTCCCGACTTACTAAAAATTTCAATTATCAAACCTGTACATAAAAAAGGTAATCAAAGCGATTGCAGTAACTATAGACCAATAGCTCTTTTATCGACATTTTCAAAAATCTTCGAAACAGCCATGTCAAACCGTCTTTACCTATTTTGCGAAAAATTTAAAATATTCAGTGACTCTCAAAATGGTTTTAGGAAACAGCGATCAACGACGCTAGCGGTATATAAATACATGCATGAAGTACTGAACATAATAAACTCGAAAAAATATGCTATCGGTATTCTTCTAGACATGAGTAAAGCTTACGACCATGTTTTGTATGATGTTCTGTTACAAAAACTGCATGGAATAGGAGTAAGGGGCTTCGCTCATGACTGGTTCGTGTCCTACCTTAAAGATCGCACGCAGCTTGTTGAGATGGAATATCATAACTATATGACTGGAAACGTATTAAAAGTAAAGTCAAAAAAAACAAAGACTACTCAATCGATTCCACAAGGCAGTGTGCTCGGATGTATCTTATTTTTAATATATGTCAATGATTTACCTAAAATCATAGAAACTCCATGCACCCTCTTTGCAGATGATATATCCCTAGTAATTCCATGCCAAAACGAAACAACGTTAAACAATCATTTAGATAAAATCCTAACAAATATAGTAACCTGGCTAAATGAGCATAATCTTAAAATTAATTTTACGAAAACAAAACTCATGCAGTTCCGGCCTCATCAGAAACGTAGCATAAATATAGACTATTCATTTCAAAATGCAAAATTAGAATGCGTAAAAACCTTCCCCTTACTGGGAATACATATAGACTCTACAATAAATTGGAAAGACCATATACATAAAATAACTGGGAAGCTAAGCCGCTTTACCTATGCTCTATATGAATTAAAAAAATGTACAGATGTAAAAACAGCTATATGCGCCTATTACGCGTATGCGCATGCATGGTTGCAGTACGGCATTGTTTTATGGGGAAACAGTTCCGACGCAATAGAGCTGTTCAGACTCCAAAAGCGATGTCTACGAATTATAGTCAATATAGATAATATGACAAGCTGTAAACAACATTTTATTGAACAGAAAATTTTAACTTTGCCATGTATATACATATTGGAAGTAGGTATTTTTGTTAAAAATAATATGTCTTTTTTCCCACAATATTCTCGCCCTCAAAATCTACGACCCCAGACAAAATTAGCAGCGCCAACTAGTCGGTTAAAAATGATTCATTCTGGTCCCTTTGCCATGTCTGTTGCAATATACAACAAGATCCCCAAGTCGATTCAAGATGAAACCAATATAAACGGATTTAAAAAGCAGCTCAAACAATATTTAATAAAAAGATCTTTCTACTCCATAAAAGAGTTCTTAAATGAAAAATAAGCAGAACATACATTTATTTATTTATTTATTTATTTTATTTATTTACCATATTAAGAAACTTTATTAGCCATGTCTACTAAGTGTGTGTGTATAAATACTATTTTTATCTTTATTTTGAATTATATCTTTTTCTTTATCTATACATATAATGTATTGTAAAGACTACCTTCCGGCTCTATGTGGTACTAATTTGTTGTTTGTTGCTCGTAGGTTTAATTTTAATTAGTTTTAAGTGCAAGTGCCATAGTAATATAATTAATTATTATTGCTGTTATTATAATAATAAGTTTTAGTTTTAAGATTATTTTATAATAAATTGCCGTGCCCTTACAGGGTAAATGTTTGAAACTATACACATAATAACATCCTTGTTACAACATTTTTATGCAATAAATAGTTTGAGTTTGAGTTTGACGTTGGGCGTCTAGGTAAGCGTTGCTAGATTATGTAATTGTTCCCCGTTTAGTGGATATCCACGAGTTTCGAAATTGCCCCAATTTCGAATTTACCCCAATGCACTATAAATTAAAAATGAATGCTTTCTGAAATTATCGCGATTAATACATGAAATATCTAACTTGCAATGTACCAGTTGCTTCTCTTCCCGCGCAGATGGTTAAAGCCTATGGGAGAAAATTTTAGGAATCATGTGATGCGGTTTCAACCCTTCACTATTTTGATTCCCTTTCCACTTTTACGCCCATAATCATGCTGCACGTGATCTTTAGTTATTGTTACCTTAGGCTACTCCGTAAGGGATAAAGACGTGTTATGTTATGATGTAACGGGCTATTTTGCGCAACTCTACGACAGTAAACTGCGCCTATTTTGCGCGGTGGCTCATGGATAGACGTGATTTATGTATGTATGTTTGTATCTTTACGTAATATAAAAAAAACAAAGTAATCTCCCGCCATCTGTGTGTATGTAAGCTTAGATCACTTAAACTAAATACATATGTAGAGTAGAGGGATTCAAGAGGAACGTTTTTGTTCAATGAAACTTTTTATGCTCACTTATTTCATTTCATTCCAAGCACAAAGGTATCATGAATTGCCGAAAAATCCTTTATTACATACATATTTACGAAGCATAAAAGCCTTTGTTGGCTCCTATTTTACAATTAGCCATGTATTGAGGTGTTCGTATAAAAAAGTCAATTAGTGTCGTCTAATTGAGTGGTCCGTCAGGCGGTCGCGCCTCGGTTGTTCAGGTATTTCATTGATTAGTTTACACGGGTTTAGTACTTGCCGGTAGAGTGGGCTAAACTCATTTAGCTACTTGGCGCTCATAATGCCTTTTATTGTCTTTTCATTCACGTTTTGTGATTATGTATTGTTGGTACCATGCTTGTGTTTGACTAGCTAGGGTTTTATGCGATGGGAGGATGGCAGTTCATACCTCCTATAGTCACTAATAAATGTGTTTTTTTACCGGACTGCGCCAAAAGGAGGGTTATGTTTTTACCCGACTGCGCCAGAGAGGGTTATGTTTTTTCGAGTGTATGTATGTATCAGTGAGGTGGCGTCCATAGAACTCGATTCCCACCAGCTTGCTGCCCAACTGCCTAATGGTTTAAGTCAGTTGGGCACTTTTACTGTGCAGAATTAGAGGAAAAGGCTAGTTAAATTCCCTTCGGCTTGCCTTCTAATATACTTGACGCAATGTCACTGGTTGTATGTATGTGGATTTCTTTGGCAAGCTCTAGAGTCTAGAGCATAAACGGTGAGCTTGAGAGGTATCATTAGATTTGTTTTAGTTGTGTGTTTAATAACTTGTATCGGATTTTAGCCAACTCTTAAATCTTGCAGTACGTTTACAAGTATTATACAAAGGTGTAAGTAAGTTGCAACTCTTGCTAGTACTAAACATTAGTTACTGAGCACTTGTAAACGGAGCATAAGCATTGTTAATTATTAATTAATAATTATTCGCTACCAGTACAAATTGCATTAATAAGTGGACTACAAAATGATTGATCGAAGAAACATCTTGCTTCTTTGTGACGGCGCAGCGGCTATGCAAGTTTATTCCTTCACCAGGTTCAAGAGAAAGGGGTTTTTGTTAGCATTGGTAGCGATTGTAGGTACAGCAAAATACAGCTCTGCCATCCAAAAGTCGAAAGTCCTGCACGTTTTAAAATTGTTCTTCTTTTTATTTGTGCCGGTCAGGTCATCATTACGGCGCCAATTTCGCCCCTGTCAAAGTAATACAAATAGATTCAAAATTTGTGACAAAATGTCGGCAACGTTGTACGGTAACACGGTCAAAAGACTCCTCCCTGTCGGGCTCTTAACCAACGGACAATGATATACCTAAGAAACAGCCAGGAAATAATTAACCGATGCCCAGGGTGCACCGGACCAAGCACTACTCTTCCCCCGGACCGCAGCTCTTGACCACACGCGGAAGTAACCCGACTCGCACCCCCGTCATAAAATTATAATGTCAATAAGACATGGGTGTCCTGACATGATAGTTCACTGTTATTTCTTTCCGTTTACAGTTTCTTTTTCTTTGTTCCAGCGCTACATAGGCCTCCCCGGGATGTTGAAAGCGGGCGAATACTCCCCGAATAACCCCCTGATTAGGGGGGAGCGGGCCCCCGGCGATGCGTTGCTTGGACTAGGAGAATATGAGCGCCGAAGGAACACCCTCCGCAAGCTGCGACAGCAGCAGTATAGAGAATATCTCGATCAGGTGACTACTCGCTTATTTATGATGTCCTGGTACTTAGTAATGGTGGATCACCGGGTTTTCTAGCGTATTATGAGCGGTAATAACTTCAGAATGCTTGGCGGAAGAGGTACAAGGAATGTTTGGATCAGGTTAGGGAACATCAGGTAATAGGGCCTATGACAGGGGGTAGGTGAGGCGACGGGTGAGGGGGGATGTTCTTGGGAAATATGACGTCAGTTTTCTCCGCACATGGCTAAGATGACGAAACTGAGTTAAAACATGCAATTTTTTAAAAAAATCTCACGAAATATCAGCAGACGAAAAATCGCTAAAACCGCTTCACATAGACCCTTCTTTGTAAATTTGTTTATAAACGGTTTTCAAGTCAAGGTATATTTCGAGTAACTCGTTTTTCCCAGCAAGCAAAGAAGAAGCAAGAAGAGAAGGAACAAGCGGAACGCGCGAGAAGAGAACGGGAGCAGAGGGAGCGCGAACGCGAGGAGAGGGAGCGGGAGCGCGAACGGGAGCGCGAGGCGTTAGAACGAGACAGAGCTAGCCCCGAGCGGCCCCGAGCTTACACCAACACCGTTTTCAGCACTCAGACTATTAGGTAAAGGCAGCAACAGTTTATTTTTTGGCCCCCGACGCAAACGGGTGTTATAAGTTTGACGTCAATGTCTCTGTGTGTGTCTTTCTGTGCCATCGTAGCTCTCAAGTGATTGGACTGATTTCGATGCCATTTTTTTTATTCGGAAGTCAGTCTCCTTGCCAGTGGCGTAGCTAGGTTACCAAGGGCCCTGGTGCAAATTAAAAAATGGGGCCCCACTACTATCTAAACTGGTTACGTTGTAATAATAATAGTTCGATAGAGATTTTCTGGTAAGGGTTCGAGGGCCCTCTGAGCTTGAGGGCCCCGGGGCACTGTCCCACCTAGTCCCTAGGTAGCTACGCTACTGCTCCTTGCGGTGGTTCTTAGCCATGTTTGATAAAAATCGGTTCAGCAGTTTCAAGAGGCATTTTCGGCATAAAAGCAGGCCACGTCGCTCGTAGAACAGACAGCCGTTGGGGGAGAAAAGTCCTAGAGTGAAACACGAACCGGAAGACACAGTGTTGGCAGGCCTCCCACTAGGTGGACCGACATCGTGAAAGTTGCGGGAAACCGGTGGATGCAGGTGTGCTAAGGGGGAGGCCTTTGTTCAACAGTGGACGTCTTCAGGCAGATGATGATGATGATGACTATTTAAAGACACATCATTCAAACAGATGACGCTTAGCGACAAAAAATTCGCATAGTAACAAAGGTCACGTGACGGTTGGTAACAGGTAGAAAAATTCGGAGACTACCCACCTGCTATGGGTGGTGTAGGGGTATAGCACGCGTCACGGAATGACGAGGATCCGGGTTCGATTCCCGGCCATAGCTTTACTTTTCGGATTTTTCTATGTGTTCTAATTTTCACAGACATTTAGAAATTTTATTACTATTTAAAGGTTGTTACTTAAACTACAAGTGTAGCAAAGCGTGTTTTATTTTCCAGTAAAGTTGACACGGGCGTGCAAACCAATGGTGCGGGCCGGCCGCTGTCTGTGGCCGTGCAGACGGACGACGCCGAGCTGTATAGGGTGAGTGTGCACCATCCCTTTCCCTCTAACGGTAATGGGTGACGGTAGAACGAGACAGATATAATAAAATACTGCTGCTGGCCAGCTCACGCCGTGGTGACGCCACGATTCATCCAAGGCGGCGACACGTGTGACATACCCACATATCTGTCAAATCACTGTACCTATCTAGTTATAATTACGAATTAAAGTTTTTGTGCATCATCCTGAGTTCTTTTACGAACCTGATTCCTGGCCTGGAGAGAACCACACCAAAGAGGAGTGCCCTAACAGTTTTTTTTTTCATCTTAGTTGATTCGAGTCCCAGGCAAGTGAATTTTAGAAAATCTTTAAATCCTCTACCCCCTCAGTGTCTTGCTAAACGTGGCCTGTAGGTCTTGTTACCTTAGGCTCTGTCTACCCTGTAAGGGATAAAGACGTGATTTGTGTAGGTATGTGTGTGTTTAAATGCAGTTTTGTTTCTTTTTAAAAATAAAGGAATGTCTCCTTTAAGTAAAATGAGGCAACTTAAGGATTAGTTTCCCTCCAGGGCTCGACTTATTTTGCCACACTGTGTATGAGGGCCGATTATTTTGCCGCTCAGTACATTAGTGGAGTAAGTGTTTGTGTTGCCAGATGTGCGAGCTGCCGCAGCGCGCGCGCGCCGAGCGGGAGCTGTCCCCGCGCGCCGCGCTGCCCCCCCACGCGGGCTACGGGGACTTCGAAGGTTTGTCAAAGTCAAAGTCTTCTTCTTCTTATTTGTGGCGTTTCAAGTCGTTATAGCGACGACAACTTCGCCAATGTCAAAGTAACAAAAATATTATTAAAAAATGTTGTGACAAAATGTCGGCAACGTTGTACGGTAATGGTCAAAGACCCCCCTCCCCCCTCTCGGGCTCTTAGCCAACGGTCAATGATATCCCTCAGAAACTGCCAGGAAATCATTAGCCGAAGCCCAGGGTGCACCGGATCAAGCACTGCTCTTCCCCCCGGACGGATCCAAAAAGGAACCGCAGCTCTTGACCACACGTGGAGGTAACCCGACTCGCACCCCAAAGTCAAAGTCAAAGTCAAAGTTTTTGTTTGCTCGAATCATGGTACAAAGCTGTTAGGCATAAATCAATGTGGACCAACACAATTCACCATACACTGGCATGCAAAATTTTATAATTAAATTATATTTTAAATAATAGTAATAATAATAATCATAATAAGCACATTTCATCATTATTTAATTACGCAAAAATAATGTCAGAATAATAGGAAAAATAAGGAACTTCGTTCCAATAAAAAAAAAACAATTACAAATTATAATCATAAGCTATTTACATTCAAAAAATTCTGACATGGTGTAAAAACATTTTTCTTTGAGCCAGAATCGTAGTTTGGCTAAGAATATTTTATTTGTCAGCGATCTCATATCTACTGGAATTTGGTTGTAAATTTTCGCTGACATGATGAAACTATTTCTGTTATACAATGCTGTTTTGGAAAAAGGTACTGTGACACGATACGGATCCCTAACGCGTTTTTTTTTTCTTTTCTCTGCACTACCTCCAACATGATCGGAGCCTATGTCTACTATAGTCATTCCAGTTCCATCGTTTTCTACTGCTCGTACTTTCATGCGACATACTTTTTCTTTCTGACTTTCTTCTTCTTTCTTACTTTTGGGTTTTTCACCCTTCAAACTATTATATCTATTCTATTTTGTTAATTTCTTTTATTCCGGCCTTTTTATCACTCCATTCCATCTCATAATCTGTCCACTTTTTCATGCCTCATCTTGTTTTCTCTCTTAGTCTGTGGGGGATCGGGTTTCAGCGCAAGTACAATTGTTTATTTGACTTCAAAGGTTAGATGCCTCCGCGCTGTACGAGAACCAACAAACAGTGACGGGCTACACAACTCACTGCTGTATTACCTACCTAGGACCAGGGGGGTTACCATAGCGTCTTAAAGCGATTCAGTTCCGATTCAGTTTAGGCTCGCTCGCTGTCAGATCAGATCCTTAATAAAATGACAGCTAAAACGTGAACTGAGCTGGAATTGAATCGCCTAATCGAATTGAACCAAGAAACCTAGCATAGCACTTCCATGCTGGTCTGGGAGCAAAGGAAAAACGTAGAATGTACGAGTTGCTTCTCGTCCCGCGCAGATGGTAAAAGCCCAACGAGGGAATGGGCGAAATTCTTAGGAATCATGTTATAGGCGATGCGGCTAGCAACCCGTCACTATTTTGATTCCCCGTTCCATCTATACGCCCACAATCGTGCTGAACGTGACCTTAGACTCTGTCTACCCCGTAAGGGATAAAGACGTGATTTATGTATGTATGTATCTATTACATATAACAAAAAAAAACATTTATTACCAAAACATAAGCAGATAGAAGTTAAGTTGACAATAGATTCAAGACTAAAGAAGAAAAAAAAACAAAGAGACACACTAGGCGGGCTATGTTCCGGCAACGGGTACCAGTCTCAGCGTGTGCTGGGTTACATGAACCCAGCGCTGGTTTTCAGTCTGGTCCCTTTATCGGAGGCTAGTTGTAACAGATTACTGAGCAGAGGTGTGGTATATGCAAGTATGTACTTACTTGTATGTACTTGTATTAGTGTGATTGAGGCGTCTTCTGGGCGCTATTTGCAATATGCACTTTTCATACAATTAAACGTTTTCTACAGAAGACTCGATGCTGCTTAAGAAGCACGAGCCAGCTCACAGCTACAAGCCTTCCTTGCTGGACGCCGACGCCATACAGATGCGGAACGAGAAGGCCGAGAAGGTGGGTGCCATTACGCGTCCTAACCTAATTAGTGATGGGCTGACTACGGGTTTTGCCGACTACCCGACTAGTCGGTCCCAAGAATGCCGAATCGTCGGTCGACTAGTCGGCATTACCCATAGCTTTGCTTAGTTTGGTCGATTGGTGTCAATTGTCCCAAAATATTATTTTATAATGTTTCAATGCTGGTCTGGGCGAAAAGAAAAAACAGAATGTACCAGTTGCTTCTCTTCCCGCGCAGATGGTAAAAGCCCATAGGGAATGGGCATAGGAATCACGTTATAGGCGATGCGGCTAGCAACCCATCACTATTTTGATTCCCCTTTCCACTTACGCCCACAATCATGCTAAACGTGGCCTTCAGGTCTTGTTACCTTAGGCGTTGTCTACCTCGTAAGGGATAAAGACGTGATTTATGTGTGTATGTGTGTATTTTGGGAGCTCGTCAACTCACTTTGTTTTTGCAGCCGTTCGGATAAAATTGTCCGCCTTCGGCTAATTGACAGCACTCGCACGTCCTTGTGGGTCAAATGTAACGCATTTTGTTACATTTGATTTCAACCAACCGTGTTTTTACAAAATTTTCTTGGTAAAAATTAGTCTTGCTTACAATCATTCCTTTAGAACACCTTTAATGTAGTCACCGTCTTTTATTTAAGCACCCTTTTTTTTAATAAATATCAACCGACTAGTGACATTTTTAGTTGGCCCATCTCTAGTCCTAAATAACATTAAGGTTTTAACTTAAGTTAAAAGATTCTCGAATGGCGACCAAGAACCGGAAGACACGTACAAAAGGCCCCCCACAAGGTGGACTGGTAATCTGGTGAAGGCCGCGAGTCTGGTGCGTGAGGATCGCGCAAGACCGGGCTCTATGGCGCTCTTTGGGGGAGGGCTATGTTCAGCAATAGACATCTTTTCGCTGATGATTTTATTTGCTGGCAACTTTTCTCGCTGCCAATGTCAAATGTTGCCAGCTTAGAACAGATTTGACACTTAAAACTTTATAGTCTATGACCTGAACAGTCACGAAACCGGATAGCCTAGTGGTTAGTACCCCTGACTATGAAGCTAGAGGTCCCGGGTTCGAATCTCGGTAGGGGCAGACAGTTGTATGATGAATACGAATGTTTGTGCCCGAGTCATGGATGTTGTATGTATTTAAGTATGTACTCGTACCTATTTATCTACGTATGTTTATCCGTTGCCTGGTACCCATAGCACAAGCTTTGCTTAGTTTGGGGCTGGGTCAATTGGTGTAATTTGTCCCAAGATATTTATTATTTATTTTATTTATAACTGACTTGAATAAAGTGTTACTCTGAATGTTGCAGGAAGCTGCTGCTAAGAGGCAGTTCTACCAGCAAGAGCTGAAGAACCAGATCCTAGAGCAGCAGCGGATCCGCGAGGAGAGGAAGGCGAGGGAGAAGTTAGTTAATACATTACCTCTCCGTCATAAACATGGTGTACAACTTTTAAATTAAAACTTTTAACACAAGTTCTCTCAGAGTCGGTTCTTCCATGCTTGTTTGGGAGCAAAGAAAAAACATAGAATATACCAGTTGCTTCTCTATCCGCGATGGTAAAAGCCCATCGAGGCAATGGGTGAAAATCATAGGAATCATGTTATAGGCGATGAGACTAGCAACCCATCACTATTTTGTTTCCATTTTCCACCTAAACGCCCACAATCTCGCTAAATATGGCCTGTAGGTACTTGTTACCTTAGGCTCTGTCTACCCCGTAAGGCATCAAGAGGTTATTTGTGTATGTATGTATCTCTCAAATTTTTTTCGGTAATTTTTCTTCATATGGTTTGGTTAGTTAGTATGAACACAAGTACAAAGATTTTTGTTTAAATTTTTGATCCGCACTTGACGCGGTTCACTTTGGACATCGACCAAATGGAAACATGTGTCAACTATGATTCGAAGATTCTGGAAATACTTACAGGGCTATTTAGCCAAACTAACACAAATAATATTCCGAAACAATTTAAAGAGAGCCTGTATGTCGGGGGTGGCCAACTTGATTAGACCCAAGATCTCCTGTTAACGAAACCCTGTGCGATCTATCAATTACATAGGTACTTCATGATTACATACTTGATGATTTCAAAATAAATTCCTTGACATTTTGAGATGTATGTCTACCCGTGTATGATAGTAATAAACTAGCTTCCATCGAGTTCGGTTGTTTGTTCTTACGCTCTCCACACCCGCCCGATATATCACATTTAATTTTAAGTGATGATGTAATTTTATATTGAATGATCAAATAAACATAAACATAAACTGATCAGAACTGATCAGAACTATCTTAAACTTAACCTAAATCACTTATCCAGCCAGAGTTGTGTTTGTTTGGTTGTATATAATTGTTTGGTTTTGAGAACAAACCTAATTAGTTAATAAACTTAGTTTCTAACCTTCACTTTTATTTCTCATGCGGTGTTTACCTATAAGTGATTGTGATACTCTGTTCAAAATGTATATGCAAGCAGCAAGATCGATGTATTAGTGTTAACAATTGTTGGTAAACCTTAAATAAATAAATAAAAAATAAAAAAAACATGAAACCTTAAATCAACAGTTGGTGATTACGTTGCGCAGTCTGGTCTACATATTTACTGGACCAACAGTCGCGATAGACCTGTTGGCCACCCCTGCTGTGTATCGATGGGTCCACCGTATATGGGCTCTAAATCATTCTAGATAGGGTAGTCTAAATTCTAGTCGCGGGAGTTTGAAAATATTTTTGACGTCCGAACTAAGTTTGTGTTGTAGGATGCTGGAGCAGGCGGAGATGAGGCGGCTCGAGGAACAGCTGCGGATGCTGCGCGTGGCGCAGGACAGGGAGCTCGGCAAGCAGCTGCACACGGCTGACCAGGTATACCAGCGTTACTCGCAGGAATATACATATATTTACCATTGACTTACAATAAACAACTAGACTCTCAGTCGCTAACAAAGGTTCCTCAAGAAACGTCCGAGTTGCTTTGTCTATGTGTTGTGTGTGTCAACACATCGACTTAGACAGATAACATTAACATATTCGTTCAAATTGACACCTTATTTCGTGGCAGTAATGTTTAATATCAATGGCGTAGGATCGTGAGAAGTAATGACACGACGCCACGCGCTGGAAACCTGCCTGTCTCTTTTGTTCTCAATAGTAAGATTACGGTGCGAAAGAGACATATACATTGTCATCAAAGCGAGGTCGAAACACAACTGAACCAAAACTCTGAACAATAGACGCGTCGTTCAGACTTTTGCTTCGGACAGTTTTTGAGCGTGATTGGGAGTCTAGTTGTTTATTGTACGTCAATGATATTTACACACACACACACACACAACCGCGCGCGTTGCACACTAGGTAAGTAGTTAAGTTAGTGAGAATTGGTTTAAGTTCTGCTTGGTTTTTGTTAACCGTCAAGTTAAGAAAGAGCGGAACATTCCGATACAAGCATTTCTCATGCTTAAAGGAAAATTCTAACCTATATGACGAAACCATAAATGTAAAAAACCAAATAAACATTTTTGTTTTTTTTTTGTGTCACCTGATGGAGAGCAACTTTCGCCGCTGACTGTACTGGCATCATCATCTGATCTAATGTGTAAATCAAATTTCAAGTTGATCTAATCACTGAAAAGAAGCGGAGTTGTTTTGTTTATTAACCTAGCCACCCTATACTGTTTATTACCCTACTAGCTGACCCGGCGAACTTTGTTCCGCCTTAAATTTGAAAAATTCCAGTGGTTTGGGCTGTGCTATCCCGCGGGAACTATGCAATTTTCCGGGATAAAAACTATCCTATGTCCTTCCCCGGGACTTAAACTATCTGTATACCAAATTTCAACTAAATCGGCCCAGCGGTTTAAGCGTGAAAAGGTAACAGACAGACAGACAGAGTTACTTTCGCATTTATAATATTAGTAAGGATACTGGGCAAAAAAAGCCGTGAGAGCCTATTGGTTTGAACCGTGGCCTCTCAAACAGAGGGTCGAGAGTTCGAGTCCGAACTCGCACCTCTGAGTGTTTCGGAATACATTTAAAATTTACCGTGAGGTTTTCAGTGAAGGAAAACATTGTGAGAATAGCTGCACGCATCTGCGAAGCAATTCAATGGTGTGTGGGAAGTTCCTAATCCGCACTGGGTCCGCGTGGGAATTATAGTCCAGTCTCTTTTTCTGAGGAGGCGTGCGGTAGAATGTATAAAGGCTAGAGATGTTACTGGGCAAAGGCGTTCTCTCTCGACCTTCATCTCTATCTAGAGCTATATCCGGCCAATCGGTCTGTTCAACCATACGGAATTGGCATTGTTCATTTTTTTTAGTGCTCCAATTCGAAAACCATTTCTAGGAAAACCATCATTTATCCGATTTATCTTGTCCGATTTCAAAATACTTTATGATTGCAGATATTTTTGTAAAAGTACTTTGAACCTTTGTTTGACCGAACGACCCGGTTTTTAGACAGAATCCAGCATCGAATGTTTGCCACAAAAATGAAAAAAAAAAGTTTAGTATGGCAACTGTCACGTGTCACTGTCAAATCGACAAAACCATAGTCAAAGCCGTTTTTTTTATAGCCAGCCGAACGAAGGCGATTGGGATTCTGTCTAAATTCACGAATTATCAAACAGCGAAAAAAATTTATTATTAATTAACAAAGCTACGTAAAAGCATAATATTCAAATTAGTTGCTTGAAATAGTCCATTTTATCAAATAAAGGTGTTAAAAGCACAGCTTAAAAAAAATGAACAATGCCAATTGTTAATGTCTCTAAAACATTTAATTTCCAGATGAAAGAAAACGCTACAGACTACGAAAAGAAGCGTACAGCGCTACAGAAAGAAATAGATATGGAACAGAAAGCTCTTGCACGTGTCGCGAGCAAACCCTCCCGGTTCACACACACCTCACAAAGCGACCCCCCCTCCAAATTGCCGTCTAAACTGCCCCTGTACTACCCCCCAATACACGGAAAGCAGAACGCCTTCACAAAAAGCTTAAAGGAACCGTTCTCTACCAACATACCTGACAATTCGATCTTCTCTCCTAATTATGACGTCGATAGCTATCTTAGAAAGAATTTGAATCCTTCAAAAGAAAGTCTGTATAATAGATTAGACACGACCAGTTCTGCTATGAGTTTGAACTCTAAATACTTGAATAAGTTTATTACAGATGACAGAAAAACTGATTATAGTCTCAACGAAAGACAAACCGGGTATAGAACGGATACTAAAACTGGGCATAGTCTTGACAGAAAATCACCGGGATATGATACTGAGAATATAATGAAAATCTCTTATAATTCCAATGGTGATAGGAGAATAACTGGATACACTAAAGATGAAATGAAACCTTTCTCTTTTAATGATAGAAGGGCAACAAACAATGATAAGGAAATAATAACTAAGTATAGTCCAAATGATCAAGTAACTGGTTACAATTCTAATGATAATGAAAAAACCGGTTTCACTTTTAATGATGCTAAGAAACTAACAGCAAATCATAAGAGAGTGATAGTTGAAAAGGCTGTGGTGCACGACCGTCCAAAGGAGAAGAAATACGAACCGTCCAATAGAATTGAAGACAATCCCATACCTGTTTTAAGACATTCCCCAGTAAATGCTAAAATTGTCCAAGATAATAAGGATTTGAGTGAAGCGATGCAAGTAGTAGATGATAAGTGGAAAGTGCCTGCTGTACAGAAGAATATATTGAAGAGTTTGCCAAATGAGGAGGGTAAGAGTGTCAGCATACTGACGCAGCTAGGGTCCATTAGAAGGCAGTTGCAGTTGGAGCAACTGAAGTTAGACAAAATGCTTCCGAATGACGCACCAGCGTGAAGGTTACAAACCTAAGTGCGGTTAGAGACATGTGTTTAAGGAACAAAAGGGAGGCCCCTGTCAATTCATCGATTTTCTTCGGGTCAGAGGCGTTTCTTTTGTTCCTAAAATGAAATTGATCACTAGAGACGGAATAACAGTGAGAAGTTCTTAGTAATTTCATTTCCATGTATGTGTTTATGTTCTATAATATAATCATGGCATTTACAAATCAAGAGGAATTGGACATTTGCTAAGAAAGCTGGCTCCACCATAAGAACATGTTCGCTTACAATCCGACTCTGTTCTGCATTTATACCCTTTTAATAATAGGCAATCTCTCATTGGTTCCGTCTTTAATGTTTCATTCAGTCCATGTCTTTGACCGTACAGCTGGTACTTCTATAATTTCCAAAAGCCGTCGGCAACGTTTGTATTTAGCTTTGCATTTGATGCGTACTTTTTTGTGTAGTTTTTGGTGGTGCCATCTTTCGTCGAGTAGCTGAATTATATAAGTAATGGCTGGTTAAAAGCAGATTGCATAACGCTGCACTGAATGTTAAAAATAAACTAAACTCCAACCGCTGCTCTGTCGCCCACTTTTATTTGGTTTGAAGTGCAAATGGCAGCTACTAGAGACACGATGACAGTTGACACAGCGCCGGTGGCTATTGGTAGTTATTGATATAGACTACAAGGCCCACGTACAAAAAATGTGGGTCATATGAACCACCAGGTGACGAATATAGGACGATATAAGAGCATAAAATAATAAGATTCAACACTATGCCGTCACTTGTAAGCTGTCCAACTGGGTGCAGGGGCCTGATTTTTGGAAAGCACATGTATGAAAATACCACTCGAAAGTGGTATAAATCTGTTTATATCTTCAAAACTACAGCTCTAATCAAATTTTTGACTAGGTCACAAGATTAATGAGAGCCCTAAGTATTTTCTAAGCTACTCGTATCTCAAATTCAGCACAATTTTTCACCACTTTCGAGTGGTGTTTTCACACATGTGCTTTCCAAAAATCAGGCCCCTGGTGAGAATTCAAAAGTGCAGGTAGAGTGAGTACATTTTGGTCATATGATCATGTACGGCATTTTTACCATCGATAGATCCATGAAAAACAATAAGAAAGCGCGCAGTGCCGTAAAAAAATGGTGAGCCACAAAGTCGATATTTTCTTTTGATTTTCTGACAATTTCGAGGGTAAATTTGGTCATTTGATTCTGTACGGCATCAGTTTCATACTGTTTCAATACAGCTTCTAATCCATTATTCCGCAACGCCGTACAAAAATTGTGCGACAAGGGGACAAAATCGAGGGTTGCAACCCCCTCTTTTTCCGTGGTCCGGGGGGTGATTTGAAACAGTACGGCTTCGATTCCAAAACATTATCTAGCACTCAAAAGTACTATTACAAATAATGCCGTCAAAAAATTATTGTTCATTTGAATGATTATCTTAATTTCATGGTATACTTGATTTATAAAGCTGTAAAATCATTTGACTCTGTACGGCAACTTTTTTTTTAACATGATATTGTAAAATACAACTGTTATATAGTAGTGCGGTTCAAAAGAAACTGTTCTAAAAAAAATTATAGAGAAATACAAAAACTGAATTTGCAAAAGTTTAAATATTCATAGATTAATAGAACATAGCAATTTTCAAAATTTTTCCCTTGTTTTATATAGTATTAAGATAAATAAATTAGGAAAAAATTATGCCGTACATTTTAATGCAGACCATTTTTTTCATACATTTCGTTCTATGGGTTCGTTCCTTGAGTGTTTTTTCCCTACAAACCTTTGGACCAACGAAAATGTACGGCATGTAAAAAAATATTATCTATGCATAAAATAGTTCCAAAATAAATTAATTTCATGTTGTGTCAAATCACCCCCCGGACCACGGAAAAAGAGGGGGTTGCAACCCTCGATTTTGTCCCCTTGTCGCACAATTTTTGTACGGCGTTGCGGAATAATGGATTAGAAGCTGTATTGAAACAGTATGAAACTGATGCCGTACAGTCTCAAATGACCAAATTTACCCTCGAAATTGTCAGAAAATCAAAAGAAAATATCGACTTTGTGGCTCACCATTTTTTTACGGCACTGCGCGCTTTCTTATTATTTTTCATGGATCTATCGATGGTAAAAATGCCGTACATGATCATATGACCAAAATGTACTCACTCTACCTGCACTTTTGAATTCTCACCAGCACCCAGTTGGACAGCTTACAAGTGACGGCATAGTGTTGAATCTTATTATTTTATGCTCTTATATCGTCCTATATACGTCACCTGGTGGTTCATATGACCCACATTTTTTGTACGTGGGCCTGTAGTCTAATAGAAATATTATGTTATTCATTATATTATAATAATAGTAATTATCCAACAAATTAGTAACTAATAATTAAAGGCCTTTATAACCATTACGCATAAAATGTAACAAAATATCATAATAATAAATGTATGTGTTATTTCTTTTAGTTAATTTTGTGATAGGCGAGGGTGATCTAAAAATTGTCAGTCTTTTAATTTATAACTTTGGACCTAAAGTGAGTATTTGGTATAATATTGTACGATCTCAATTCAGATAAGCGTTAATGTAGAATATCATTTACACACCTAAATGCCCCATTTAAATGTGTCACTTTAATACTTCATCAGATATAATAATTAATTGACGTTCCTGGGTGTTGCAATTAAAACCTAGTTCGGTTACTTGTTAAATAATGCTTATTTATAGTCCAATGTGTTGAGTTCATTTTTAATAAAAAAAGTTGAATTTAATTAATAAGTAGACGGACTTTATATACTTAGTTAAATTGTTTTTTATAATAATGCCAAAGTTAACTATCTGGTGTCAATTATTTTGTAATTGTTATACATAGTTATGATTGAAGTATAAGTTATCTCATGTTGGATGATGATTTTCTGTTAAGTCCTGTTTCATTTTTCCTTTGTTAAAAATTAACTCATAGAGGAGACACCACAGTGAACCTCCTCTCAGATGGGTCAGGTTGAATTTTGTCGAAGCATTTTTTGTTGTTAAAATCAATGAGCATGTTAAATTAAATAATACGATTTTTATTTGAGATTTTGTTTTTTATTTATATTTTCGGTAGACTTGCGATATAAATTGGTTTAGATCTGAAATCGATTTTATAATCCTTGTCATACTTTTTCTTTCATTGTAATGGCAGTTCCTTCGTTTATTAATTTCAGAGAATGACGAATGATTTCTAAAGAACTGCAACTTTTTAAATATAATAGGGTGGAAAACGAGCAAGTGTCCATCTGAAGTGAGTGATTCGTTATATTAATCGAGACCCCCTACGGTTAAGTTCTGGTGGTCTCACTGTTATAAAAAAGTTGAATACCACCATAAGGTCAAAGTGGGGTTCCTATTTCTATTCCATTTGTCCTTGGGGCATTTGAAGATATCTAACAAACCTAACCCAATTTTATTATCTCAAGTGAGGATTTTTGTAACTGTGGGGCCACGAGAACTAACCTCCCCCTTTGAGAGTGGGTGAGATTTGGCAAGATCCCTTCCTCCTAAATGTAAGTAATGAATGTCTCCAAAGTGATTTGTTCTAGTAAGTCAAGGTTAGGGCTTTGTACCAGTAAGGCAGAGCTTCGAAAAGTGAGACTAAGAATAAAGCTAGGATTATAATAATGTTGAAAACAATATTTTTGGAATTTTGCTACTAAAGAATTTTAATTTAAGAGGCCAAAGTGAATTTGCGGAGTAGCTCATATTTCTTTGAATACGTATCGTTCTATTTATAATTTACATGCATGCATAGCAATGTACACCGTTGGAAATATCTGTGTATTTATATTTGACGTGTATTAGTAGGCCTGACGGCATATACCACACGTTCTTTGGCGCTTGCGGTAGGTACTACGTACGCCAACAACTATGTCAGATGCATAGATCTTTTTAACGATTTAGTCATTTGCATTTTTCGATCACGCGCCACGGAACGAAACTGTGACATCATGAAACAGTAATTGATATATTAGTTGTTTTGTTATTAAATATTATATCACTCCTAATTATGATTAATATTGCACATTGATAGGCGTGGATCAGACGGTCAATATTCGCTGCGATACTGATCAATATTACGTGTATTGGTTCGCGGTATGCGTGGATCACACGCGATATTCACTGTCTAATCCATACCATAGGTACTGTACTTGTGCGATCAGAGTACAGGGGTGCGAGGCGCGTCCCCCCGCTGTGGACAGCCCTCGCCTTGCCTGCCACATACCTCGACTGCACCACATCTATCTGACATGTCATGAAATAAAAAACTGAAATTTATGAACCATATTTTTTATTTTTTTAGTAAAATATATGAAATATTTTTTAGGCCACGATAATTTGTCGCCTCAATATAAAAGTAGATGTTCATATGATAATTTACTAACATTTTTTTGCTTAACAAAATAATCAACTAAAATTATTTGGTAACATTTTATACAAATACCTTTGATTACGTCGACGCATTTGCACGGTTAAGGGTGCAGATACACATGCTCAATAGACACATGGTAATATGTTATTTATCAGCAAATACTACTTTGGAGCATGTGTAGGTGTAGCTTTACAGTCTCATAAGACGGATAAACACCGTAACGGCAAAGGGGTTGATGCACAGGCAACCGCATCAAATATCGTGTATTGTTATGATTTTGTTTGTTTTTTATCAAACGACAATTTGTCGTTTTATATATATGTATATCTATTGTTTTATGTATCACCCGATGGGCCCAACGGAAGCTGTAACGCCAGCAAGTGCTGAGTTAGGAACTATTTATCTGTAGTTTTTTTAAATTGTTCTTTGTTTTGTCTTTGTTGTTTGTCATATATTTATTTTCTTTTTTTCAAAATTTACGAAAATGGGCAACTTATACAGCATTAGAGCAATGGTTGGTGCTCAAAAACATGCAAACATGACCATTAACATATCCAGAGGATACATCAAGGCATATTTTAACACCTTTGCCATTGCAAAATGAACTGTTTGGCGCTGATTATGTTTTTTATTATCAAATTTAAATGCAATGAAAATGCTTTCATGAAAAACTCAAAATTGACATTGTTATGTTAAATTAAATGTTATGTATTTACGATACACAGTCGAGTTGACCAAGTCACGAATATCTGACAATAGAGCTCTTTACTTATTTCTAAGTTACACACAAAATAAATATTAACTTGAAAATTATTTCACTAGATAGAAACCAACTTATGAATTCAACAAAAACTAATTTATTGTTCATTTTGCAAAAGTAATCTTTTGGTACAAATATTTTCAGAATAACCTTGAATTTATAATATTAAATTATTCATACAATTACAATGTGGAATTGTTCTGGAGTATTTAAATCTTCAGAATGCAGAAAAATAAAAAGTATTTTATTCACTGTTACTCAATATTATTATTGCAAAACAACCAAATAGCTTTTTTATAAAAAAGTTCTTAAAATCAAAATAAAAGATATGATAAAAATAAAACAACTCAATAAAAGGATGAATTCAAAACTTACCTCTTCATTATATTCATATTTAAAACTCCTCTATTAGAATATTGGCACCAAAAAAATTGGTAGTCTCATTTCCGAATTCAAATATTACACCTCGTCATCAATTACAAGATTTTCATTTCTAAATTTAAACATACTACGAGTATATCACGCCACCAATCTCGACCATACAAAACAAGTTAATCTGAGCATTATTCAATCAGCTCATTGCCAACCATGCGTGGTACAGTCAGCGTCAAATAGTTCGTGACATCCAAAGTGGCCAAAAAGTTAGCAACACGAACTTATTTCAACTGTAACAATGACGTGTTGCGAACTATTTGGCTACTTTGGGTGTCACGAACTATTTGACGCTGACTGTACACAACATTACAAGACTAGCTTGAGTGCACTCAAATTCATGAGCAAATAAGCGCGTCGAAAACCCTTACCACTTTTTTTTATTATTCTACCGGTATAAACGGCAACTTCTATTATTTATGCAACTTGTATCATTATGGTTACCCTTGTAAATCCGACTATACAGACAGTATTTATATTTCCCCATGTATCTGAAGGGAAAATGAAATTAACTTTCAGAATTAACTTCTCCATTGAACTTAATGCACATTGTACCAATTACTTGGAATATAAATAAGTACATTGTGCTAGCCGTCCAGACACTCAGCAGGATAGGGTTTATGATAAGCACATTTTACTCACATACACACAAGTATTAGAAAAATATTGACAAGTGCCTGCTAATATAACCAGGGTTCTATCTAAGAGCGTTTCAATTCTAGAAAAAATTTACACATGGACAATTTTTTGGAAAACGCTCCTAAATGAGAACCGGTTATAAGTAGTACACCCTCATGACTCAATGATATATGTATAACCATATCACTAGATCCCTTCAGCAAGAGTTCAAATCAAGCACATGTCAAATCTATCCAATAGAAGTTTTGTAGGCAACTCAGTGGCGAAACTACATGGTCGCAGGACTGCCCCCTAGCTCTACAGACCCCCAAACTTGCCGAGTCTAGAGCAGTGGTTCCTAACCTGGGGGTAATTACCCCCACAGGGGTAAAACGGAGATTCTAGGGGGGTAACACGGGATGGCACGAAATAGTATCAAAATAGCAATAAACAAAATAATATTTTCAACCATCACACTAGTTAACTCCGAGATTTATATATTACTTTACTTACTAGTTACCTAAACGTGCAATTTCTTACATAATAAACATATTTTCGTTCGAATTTGTGTGGTTTTAATTATTTTAAATTAGCTAGGGGTAAACTCAATTCCCATACTTGTACACAGGGGTAGTGACATTGAAAAGATTAGGAACCACTGGTCTAGAGCATAGAAGGGACAACAATTAACTTCCTTATATTATATTAAGGAAGTACCGCCAATTCGCCACGGGCCTCAGACATTGCTCACTAATATATCACTTCCAATTTCACAGAACAATTCACAACAAACACTCATTCACTGACCATTGGGCCCATGTCGTAGGAACACTTCCAACGTTGGTCCATTCCTGCCCAGCGGGTCTCGGGGGAACATAATCATGTCCTGCACCCAGGTGAAGGGCAGGAGTCTCCGCTCGATGACGCACCGCCAGCGAGGGTTCTCCTGGAGCAGGTCTCTGTAGTTGTCTCCGGATACTATCACACCGTCAAACTCTGCTGCGCACTGGACAATATATCTGAAACAGAATTACAATACAATACAATAACTCTTTATTGAACACCACATATAACAACCAAAACAGAAAAAAAGGTATACAGAATATTACAAGGTAACAATAGGCGGCCTTATCGCTACAGAGCGATCTCTTCCAGGCAACCATAATGGACTGGAGAACAGAAGAGATCTGAGCAGGTGGTGCAATTTAGAATATATATTAATATACTAAGTATTGAAATACATAATATATTATACATGAAACACACATTTATAATAAATGGAGATATAAATAGACACATACACATACCTAAAAAAAGCCAGCTACAAGATTTATGCACAAGATGACAGATAGTGCTCCTTCAACATAGATTTAAATATGGGTAAGGATTTAGCGCGCCTTATGATTATAGGCAAGGAATTCCACAACCGCAAAGCCTGAACAGTATAAGAATATACATAGAATTTGGACTTAGAACGAGGTACAGTAAGGAAGAATTATTATCGAGTTTAAAATTATTACAAAAGCAAGTGTGTTAAAAGCTGTTTATTAATAAAACTAGCTTTTGCCCGCGGCTTCGCACGCGTGAACCATGAGTATTTCAAAGAAGCTAGCAATCAAATCAAGCAAGCGAACAATCAAACCTGCAAGCTTTCAAGCAGGCATGCAAGCAGGCATGCAAGCAGGCATGCAAGCAGGCATGCAAGCAGGCATGCAAGCAAGCGTGCAAGCAAGCATGCATGCAAGTAAGCACGCAAGCATGCATGCATGCAAGCAAGCATGCATGAAAGCAAGTATGCAATCAAGCATGCAAAGCAAGGACTCAAGCAAGCATGCAAGCAAGCCCCCGCATTACCCCGCTACCTTGATTTTTCTGAAACTGTAAATATTGCAGGATTTTTATAAAACAAACCTAACCTAACCTATAGGGCTGTCCTAAAATATACCCTAAATAGCTTTTTCCCGCGACTTCGTAAGCGCTAGGATGTAAAACGAAAAAATAAGTTTTTTCCCGTTCCCATGGAAATTTTGGGGAGTGCTTTCGTAGTACACTTAAAGCCTTTAAAGAAACACACGTTATAAATGTTAAGTCTCTTTCTTCCGCTGTTTCGTCTGGAAACGTAAAATCCCGTTTTTTCCCGTCCCTGTGGGCGTTTCGGAAAATCCTTTCTTAGTATTCCCCTACACTCCCGAATAAACCTACGTGACAAATTTCAACTTTCCCCCGCTTCCCGTTTTTCCCGTTCCCGTAAGAATTTCGCCAAATAGAGCATTTCAAAGAAGAAGAATTTTGGGAAATTATCTCATAATGCTCCCCTACACTCCCCAAGGAACCCATTTGCAAAATTTCAGCTTTCTACGACCAGTAAAACGAAAAATCCTGTTTTTTTCCCGTTTCCGTGGGAATTTTGGAAAGTACTCTCTTAATGCTCCTCTACACTCTCGAAGCAACCTACATGCCGAATTTCAGCTTCTGCAACCAGTAAAACGAAAAGTCCCGGTGTTTCCGTTCCCGTGGGAATTTCGGGAAATCCTTTTGTAGTGCTCCCCTACACTCCCCAAGGGAACTTGAAGGCCAAATTTCAGTTTTATACGACCAGTAAAACGAAATATCGATCCCGTAGAACTGAATATATAAATCCCGTTTTATTCCTTATCCCGTGGAAATTTCCAAAAATCCTGAAATTAGTTTCTTAGTTTTGTAATCACCTACTTTTGTATCAAATTTGAAGAGTCTAGTTATTATAGTTACTGAGATAGCGTCACTCGGAATCGAATATATCATCATCATCATCATCATCATCTCAGCCATTACAAAGAATCGAATATATAATTCCCGTTTTTTCCTTATCCCGTGGGAGTTTCCAAAAATCCTTCCTTAGTGGATGCCTACATTGTATAAGGTATCTATGTGCAAAATTTCAAGTCTCTAAGTCCAGTGGTTTGGGCTGTGCGTTGATATATAGTTAAGTCAGTCAGTCAGTCAGTCAGTCAGTCAGTCAGGACTTTGAATTTTATATGTATAGATTTCTTCCATGCTGGTCTGGGAGTAAAGAAAAACCATAGAATTTACCAGTTGCTTCTCTTCCCGCGCAGATGGTAAAAGCCCCTCGAGGGAATGGGCGAGTCTTAGGAATCATGTTACAGGCTAGCAGCCCATGCTAAACGTGGCCTTAAGATTTTGTTACCTTAGGCTCTGACTACCCCGTAAGGGATAAAGACGCGATATATGATGTATGTATGTCACGTGTGTGTAGCTAGGCCACCATGACTCTGCGTGACACCCTTATGCTCCCACGGCGCCCCCCCAATGGCAGAGAGGGAATACCGGCGGGTTTTTAGTGGGTAGGCCTCCCCCGCTTCCTTCCACTCGGGAGGGGAGCCGGGGAGGAGTCCCACATAATTTTCCCGCCGCAAAAAAAAAAAGGCCACCATGACCCCGCATGTAGGTCACGGGCTTGTGTAGCCAGTTCGTCGTGACCCACATGCGTCACACGGCCTGCGAACGTATAAGCCGAGCTCAGGACTTACCTGTCATCGTAGGAGGTGATCATCTTGCCCTGCACTTCGCGCGACGGCGTGTAGACCACCAGTCCGCGCCGCTCCAGCTCGTCCAACAGTCGAGGCTCCGAGCTCTTCCCGAATTTACACCTGAAAATATTACATGGCAACATTGTAGAAACATTTAAGACATCTTGAGTGAACTTAGTGATGAAGTAAATAATGATTCCTCCCGCCGCTTAACTGACATTCTCAAAAACTATGACTATCAAGCAATATTTAAGTTTATCAAAACCACAGTGAAAAAAATTTAGTGTGATGTGTCGTGAGCAAATTTAACTTATATTACTCTTTCTTTCCCAAATGAAGTGTTTTCAAAAAAATAGACTTGGCTTAAAGGACCTAGGGTAGTGGACCCAAAAGATGAACAACACCCAGAAGTTGAACGTTTGGCCTAAAAACTGTAATAATTAAATCGTGGCCCATTTTAGGCACTCGGGAATATTTTTTTATAATGCTATAACACTTAGCCGATGTGAAAAATATAATTCCATGACAATTGTGTCACCCATGCGAATGTGAGCGGTCGCCGCGTCTCGGGTTCCCGGCAAAAGTGCCAGTTGTATGAAATCCTTCTTAAGGTAAGACCTTCACATTTTAAGCTTTTAATTGCATATAAAATTGTATAATGCATTGACTAACATTTTTATACTTGGTATGTATTCTTGACTATGTCTTTAATATTTACGTAAATAAATAAATTTGTTTTTTATATTATTTAATGATATAATCGCTGTTCAAGTAATGGTTCCAAAATCAGAGGTATGAGCTAATAGTTGAACGGTGTTCAACTAATGGGCAAAGTGGTCTTTTTTCAAATGCATTTATAAAATCGCACGAAAATGATAGATGCACCGTTTATGGCTCAAATTAATTGTATACTTATCGTAGATTTTTTAACTAAAAGTTGAACAAAATATTTTGTTCCTAAGGGGAAGATTTTTGATATTTTTGTTGTATGGGAATCGCGACTGTTCAACTATTATTTAATGCCCAAAACTTGAACGAAGAAATGTTACTGGTTCAACTTATGGTTTCTATTCAAGTAGATGAACATTGAATCGATTTAATTAGTTCATCTTATAGATTTCTTGGCCAAAACTTGAAGTACCAACATTTTGTCGTTCATGTTTGGGGTAGGGTATCTAAGTGAACATTTTTATAAGGTAAAAAAATGCTTTTAGTGTAACTTATAACTATAATTAATTAATTTAGAATATTCAATATAGATACAAAGGTACCCTTGAGATCGTAAAATTTTATTTGAAATTTTATTTTATATGGCCGCTGGGCCAAATTCGAGCGAAGCAACCGTCAACTTTGCCTATGCTGGCAAAGTTCTAGGTGATCTGATAAATCTACTGATCAAGTAAGATTATACGTACATACATAAACCACGTTATCATCCCTTACGGGGTAGACAGTTTACTATCAATATATTAGTTCATCTTTTGGGGTCAATTCGTTCATAAATAGGGCACAGCGTTCAACTTTAGGGGAATTTGCCTTATTTTGGCAAACATATATTTTTTTGTATAGATCCGTTTGTAACATAAGGGTTTTAAGTCGTAAAACGCAAAGTCGACTATGTGCTTAGCGTTATAAAAAAAATTCACTATCATACATGGCTTACAACACTTCGAAAAAAGGGTTCAAAGGAGGGGTAGTCGCTTAATCGTTCAACTTTTGGTGACTTCACCCTAGCATCCAGGCCATAAAATCTTAAAAAAAAAAAAAAAAAATAAGACATCTTGACATGATAGTCATATTTCACTAAGTAAGTTTGTATTGACATGTAACTATTTGTAAAACTACCTGAGACAACAGGCATAATCTATACTAATATTATAAAGAGGAAAGATTTGATTGTTTGTTTGTTTGAATTGAATAGGCTCCGAAACTAATGGACCGATTTCAAAAATTATTTTGCCGTTAGAAAGCTACATTATCACTGAGTGACATAGGCTACTTTTTACCGCGGGATTTATCGCGGGCGAAGCTGCGGACGGAAATTAAAAATAATCGTTCAAGTTTTATTTTGAAAGTTAAAAAGAACATTTAATTAGCTGTTCCTCTATTATATTTTGATATTTTCGCAACATTATTTTTAAATACTCTTTTAGAACATTATGCTCACTTAGGACGAGAGATGGCGCTATTTTCAACGATAGATAATTATCATAATATAGAAAAAAAAACTGGTCATTTTTTGTTTTAATTTGTGCTGGAAAGATACATTATGCAGGCGGCATATTATTACGTTGTGATACAATATGATTACATGATTTTTTAAGTGTAAGACCTGAGTGGCTCTGTGCAGGACGCTCACATACATTTGCTTGTGTTTAACTTGAACGCCACCCGCCCCGCCGCACGCTCCGCTCGAGCGTCCACTCAGGCCGGACACTAAAGCTATAGATATAACAATACCTGAATCGCGGCACGAAGGCTTTGACGGCGTGGCCGCGTTGCAAAAAATAATCTATGCATATCTTCAGACCTTTGACTGAGAACACTCTGCCTCTGCCGTGCCTGGAAATAAACCACTTTTTTGTTAGGCAATGGATAAACATAGTTAATGGGAATATTAATTAAACACCTGCCTCTGTCCTTCCATCCTCAACATCTTGATGGTTGGCAGTCAAGTACCGTGTGTTTTAAACGCAATTTCCTTCCTCGTACGACAAAGATTTGGAACCAACTTCCTGCTGCAACATTCCCTGAGCGGTACAATTTAGGGATCTTTAAAAAGCGAGCCTTCCTGTTCTTGAAAGGGCCGGCAACGCACCTGTCCCTGGGCGATGGTGATTACATTCCATCAGGTGACCCGTCTGCTTGTTTGCCCCCTCTTATATAAAAAAAAACAAAAAAAAAACATCCAAAACTCCAGACCAAACATCAGATTTTTCATACACATCTGCTTCAACCGGGGATCGAGCCTAGGACCTCAGGTTCCACAATTCTTGGACCTCTAGGATATTTGGTTGTGGAATTCTTTACCTTTTTGTGTGGTCTGAGTTTGTAACTAATAAGTACATAATAACTTACTCCATAGCCACATTGCTCCCATCTATGACGATCATCCGTAGTCCAGTTTTCTTGGCATCGCGTGTCGGGTTGTATATGTTGCTTCCGATGCTGTTTCTAGAAGGACACTGTCCAAGTATCACCTCTTTGATATAAGCATCTTCTTCTGTGTCAACGGCACGGGATTGCTGGAACATAATAGCGAAATTAAATAAAGTTACACATGAGGTAATAAAAACCAATACACCAAAACAATAAGTAGTTCTAATTTATTTGATTATGTCAGTGTGGCAGAATGCCACATGCATAATTTATTTGATTATGGCAGTGCCACATTTTTGGAAGTTTTAAATACTTCTGGATATTATCTCTCAAGAGGATAGCAATATATAATTATAAATTTAATTTTAATATTAAAAATACTAATTGAATGCATGAGTTTTTCTCTCTATAAATCGCAAGTCTCCCACAGCTCCCACAAGGAACAGTTCAGCTTTAAAAAGATAAAATGTTCTAAAACCTATATCTTTCAAAGGGTTGATATTTTTTATTTAAGTAAGGCCTAAGTTTTCAGATAAAGGCTGTGATAAATTAAGCATTTCCAGGCAAGTTTCTGTTAATGTATATTTAGCTGTTTTTTTACTGTACAGTCAAGTGTAATAATATGTATCTAGTCAGTTTCAAAAATAAGTACCATACACTCTTACACCGGCGTAATAAGGTCGTGGGACATATTATATAGAAGTTCGTATCGATACTTATTTTTGCACTTGAACGTACATATGCATATAGATGTCAAATTTCGAGTGAATGGAATCAACGGAGGACCCGGAAGTAGGTGGTTTTTATAATATAATGTAATGCACAGAAGTTTTGCTGTACATAACTACACACAATACACATGCCTCCCCTCCCACCAGGGGAAATGGAAGAATAGTGTTTTAAGTGGAACTTCATGAGAGTTTTGTGTTCATATTTTTTCACAGGGGTGTTTTAATGCTGACAATAACTACAATAAAATTGTCTAGGTACTTAAAAAATGTTCAATTTTTCATTTTACACATTATTTAGCAAAACCTATGACATTTTCCTATTACAGATTGATTGTCACTACTTACCTTTAAATTTAAGTTGTCTTTTAAATTTTTCGGTACATTACACCCGCTGAATATTTTCTGTGTTATAAGTTCTAATAGTTTGCCTTTTGACGAGGCATCTAAGCTGGCAATACCGTTAGCAAACTTAAGTATTTTCCGTTCTTCATTTTGCTTATTTTTGGGCCTATTTAGCACAGTGACGTCTGAGTCACCGCTCATAGAGGTGTTGGTAGAGACTAGTATGCAGTCTTGGCTTTCTGAGACATTATTTAGATCTGTTAAAGGGAAAAATAACTAGGCATAATAAATGAATGATTTTTATGTTTAAACCACAGTTATACTTTTTTTTGCTGGAATTGCTTGTCACAATCAATGTTTTGGCTGTTATTGTGTTGTTTATCCGGTAAATACCAGTCATTATAAGAAACATTAATTATTTGGGCAAACAAGATGAGGTATCCGTTGCTAACTCTGCTAACCATAGATACCTGCAATATCATAGGGATTGCAGATGCATTGCCAACATAGAGGTGGTGTTGGTTAATATGGTGTTCTGCCAGTAATTTGTGAGTCGTAGCCCCATATTCATGGTAAACATTTCGCACCCTTCGTGGAAGAAAGACGTAAGTCCCATGGTAAGTCAATAGGACTTACGTCTTTCTTCCAGGAAGGGTGCGATTTGTTGCATATCAGTTGAAAAAGTTGTTGCCAAGTAGTGGCAAGCAGTGGCGTAACTATAACGTCTGGGGCCCGCGGCAAATTTGTCAGATGGAGCTCCTTCCTCAATATAAAGAAGTGCATCAGCGTCCCATCTGTGCTCTAAACCAAGCCAGTTCGGGGCCCATAGAGCTAGGGGACACCCCTGCCACCCTATAGTTACTCCACTGGTGACGAGTTTATAATTTTTGGGCAACAATGTGCATGCCAGCACAATAGTTACTGGCAACTTAGCAACAACTTGATTCAACTTTGTTCGTACAAATATTTAACATGCATATGGGACTTTATTTCCCATGTTAGAGCAAGAGTAGCAGTATTAGAAGTGAGCACTGCTGCTTACTGACAATCTTTTTTATGAGTAAGCTGGTTGTAGTAGTTATCTGGATGAACCATGCACTAAATCGTTGACTTGATGCCAAATGTCACATTCTAAATTATAATATTTTGGCCTAGTTACAGCACTGGAGAGCACAGGCTTCCCTAATCAAAAAAAATAAGAGTTTGGGTTGAAGTTCCCGCATAAGCCTAGTGGGGATAGCAAATTATTAAAAGTAATACAATAATAGTAAGTCTACCATGCTAGTCTGGGAGCAAAGAAAAAACATAGAATGTACCAGTTGCTTCTCTACTCGCGCAGATGGTAAAAGCCTGTCGAGGGAATGGGCGAAAATCGTAGGAATCATGTTATAGGCGATGAGGCTAGCAACCCATCACTATTTTGATTCAATTTTCCGCCTATATGCCCACAATCTTGCTAAATGTGGCCTGCAGGTACCTGTTACCTTAGGCTCTGTCTACCCCGTAAGGGATATGATTTGTATGTATACAATAATAAAGTGGCTCTTACCTATAACAGTGTTCTCCGTTGTTTTGTTGAAGCTTTCTGCTGACGTTAAATCTATGGTGAGATAAGAATCCTGGTTTATTTCTTTGGTGAGATCCTGAACATCTCTGTTAAAATTTTGGACAACACTGTTATTATTTTTCACATTCGAAATATTTGATACATTTATTTCAGCCATATTGTTGCGAGTTTTGTCTCTGAGAGGGGTGGAACAGTGGATCGGTGTCAGATCTTTCCGTGGAGTTCCATCATCATCATCATTAATAACAATCACCGAGTTAGATATCTTTTGTAATTTTCCATGAAGTTGACGCTGGCTTTTATTTGGAGACAATTTTCGCTTTTTGGGTGTTTTGCATTCATCTAAATTGGTTATATTAGACGTGTCTGGACCCAGTGAAGTGATGCTTTCGTTTCTTAATTGATTAAATAAACTTTTGATCTTCTTATTTTTTTGCGCCCATTGCTTTTTCCTGAGTTTTTCACTTTTCGTTTTTGTGATTGCGTTCATTTTACGTTCGGATGAGTTTGAACGGGAACTAACGCAAGAAGTATTCTGAAATACACGGGAAAATGTTACACAACCAATAATATTGAACCGTTGAGCTAACATCATTTAACACTAACACAACTTGCCACATTTAAGTTTGTTAAGCATCCCAGATGTTTCGAAACCCTTATACCAACAATAAGATCTATTGTAATGTTTAGGTCAAAACAATAACACAAAAACAGACCCTTTTTTTATAGCATGCACAGTTGCACCACCTTGTTACACTTATGTTTAAAAACCTGGTTAGTAAAATAATGCTGGATACGAAAAAGAAAGTGTGAAATGAAGATGAAGATAAGATTAGAGCCCATCAATTTGTCTGCACGAACCACGAAGCTCACACCATGCTTAATCGATCGTGTTTGTACCTACATTACCTACAGTTGAACGTAAACACCAAGAAAACTTTTAACTAACAGGTTTTCGCGACGACGATGGCTTCCCCATGACAATATTTTTAAAATGGTTGCAATTAAATTTTGTTAGTGCACTGTTGTCTAATGTATCACTTTTTTTCCAAAATACGTTTTAGTCGTAGAAAAGGCAGTAGTTTAGTTCGTTGTTCGTCGTAAAAAACCCAAGATGGCGCCTTTGACATTCGTTTTTTTTTCGAGGTTATGCGTTCCAATCCGCGTAATGATGTTGAATGTTTAAGCTTTATGTTAAAAATATTTTGAATCATGCAATATTCAGCATTTATTAACAGTATAATATAATACAATCCCTCCGGGGTTGCAGGTGTCTATGGGCAGTGGTGATCACTTACCAACAGGTGAACCACTTGCTCGTTTGCCTTCCTATTCATATAAAAAAATAAAATAATAATAATAACAGTGTAACCACAAACATCTTTAAAGTTAACGTGAACCCTGATGGCTTCACAATGACAATTTTATGACATGACAGCGATTATTAGCATAATGTTTTGTAACGGCCTTTCCGTAACCTAGCGTAAAATGGAACTTTTCATCTGTATCGGCCCCATCGGATGGGGCCGAAAGGTTCCCGAGTGGTGTCCGCGGACCGGAAGACGCGGTGTAGGTAGGCCTCCAACAAGATGGAGCGACGACCTGGTGAGGGTGGCGGGAACGCATTGGATGCGGATGGCGCAGGGCCGATCTGTTTGGCGAGCCGCGGGGGAGGCCTATGTTCAGCAGTGGAAGTCTTTCGGCTGACATGATGATGATGACTAATAAAGCCCATTTAAAACTTAAAAGTAGGTAGTAGAAGGGTATTAAAATAACTGCAAAGTTTTTATTATTCACTAGCGACCCGCTCTGGCTTCGCACAGTATATTATACATAATATAAAACCTTCCTCTTGAATCACTCTATTTATTTTAAAAAAATCGCATCAAAATCCGTTACGTATAGTTTTAACGATAAAAGCATACATAGGGACAGACAGACAACGGAAAGCGACTTTGTTTTATTCTATGTAGTGATGTCAGATGAGATCCAGCGATAGACTAAATACGTAACAATATGTACCTACCTACCTATGTAGGTGGGTATTAAATAAGAAGCAATAAAACAAATTTAAGAAGTAAGTAATTATTTTATTTTCTACACGAATACAGAACAGGTAACACTAGAGCACGACGGTGGATTAGGTACCTACATTAAATTATTCTCTACATGAGCAATATTATTAATAAATTATTCAAAACAAGTAAATAAAAAACTTATAGAGCTATATCACTTTGAGATGCAACCAATACGTAGGTACTTACGTAATCTATAAATAAAAATGAATCATTAAAAATGTGTCTAAGCGCAAAAAAACTCTTAAGCGACTGAACTAAATTTCTTCCTTATCAATAGACAATTTTAATTTCATCAGAAAGACACATTTTATGCAAGATGAAAACAATACAAACACCACCTAAAAATAGAAATCCTAAGTTACATACATGTTGTAAGTGTCAGTGTATTTACCAACCTACGTGGGTAGGTTAAATCCTTAGATGTAAGACTAAAATTTATGGAGTCTTAAAAAGTTTAATTTACTTACGTAATAAAATTAGTCTATGTACACAGTAATTTGAAACTGTTAATTTCCTACATTTAAACTGAGCTGAGGTCTCTACTTATTAGTCTAATTAAGCCGTAGCCCGTAATTAATTTACACCTAAAACACCAGACAAATGAGCCTCATTATTGGAAATATTTACAAATTAGAGAGCGAGTTAATTAGTGCCTATATTGAGGCCGTGATTTTTCGAATGCCGTGAATTTGGATGTGATTCATCAAAAGAATACCTTCGCCTTTTTCGTAGCGAAAAAAAAAACAAAAAAGTCAAAGGTCTCTACTTATAAATAAAGTAAGCTAAGATATAAGTACTCGAAGCTCGAAGACATCAATTATCTATTAAACTTATTTATTATTATTTACTTCTGGCTACTTGTTCTATTTTCAAGTCTCCGTTACTTCCAATCATTTAGTGTGAATTGCACCAAGTTGCTTTATAACCGACAAATTTGACGTATGTTTGACAGAACACCTTTGAAATACATAAATATGTCTGCGTCTTCCAGCCTCGGAGGTTTCCAGCTGAGATGATGATGATGATGATGACTACAGTTCACTTGCAAGTGTAAACCTCGACAGTCTTGATGCAAGTGTTACAGTCGACGCGGCAGCACCAGTGGAACTTGCAGCCGCAGCGCTCCTTGATGGTCATCTTCTTGGTGTTGTAGCCACGGCCACAGCACATAAGGGAGCAGCCGTCCATGCCTGCTGAAGTGCGGTTGCATTCACGCCCAACGGTGCCCAGGGAACCCTGGAATACAAGCTTTTATTGAGCGAGCGAGCGCGAAGCATCTGTTTCAGGGTGAATAAAATCGCTGGTTATGGTAGGTCGTATGGTTTACTCTGCCGGTAATATTTCTCAGACGGTTCTGGTGAAATTTCGTGAACAGCTTGCCCACAGTACGATTGGCAGTGCATAGAGTAGGGAACTTAAAAGACCATGGTCTCTTGGTATCTAAAGTCGTTCCTCACGCAGTAATTTGGCAAGTCCTCGAGGGACACCAGGCTCTGTGCTCGGAGTAGGGAGCTTAAAAGACCGTGGTCACTTGGTCTCGCCAGCTAGTCTTTCCTCAAGCAGTAGTTAGCGAATATTCGAGGGACAGTAGGAGAGTAGGGAGCTCCTGGTCTCTCCAGCGACTCCCCAAGATGCACCAGGCTCTGCGTATAGAGTAGGGAGTTGAAAAAACCATGGTCGCTTGGTATCTCCAGTGAGTCCCCGAGGTGCACCAGGCCCTGCGTTTAGAGGAGCTTAAAAGACTATGGTGTCTTGGTCTCACCAGCGAGTCGTTCCTCACGCAGTAGTTGGGCGAGTCCTCGAGGTACACCAGGTCCTGTGCTGTGGGCAGCCGGTACCGCGGGTCGCTAAGCCGCAGCTTGCCGCGGCGGGACACCTTCACCTCAGTCGCGCCCTCGTACTTGTCACGTAGGTAGTCACCTGGACAATGGAACCAATGGGCTTAAAACTTAATGAAAACCGAAGGCGAACTAAATAAGTCGAAACTCGAAGTTCATTTCGTGTCGTTTCGGTAACAATAATAGGGACGGTAGGATGTGAAATTCGAATTTCGGAGTAGCCCTACCTACTACAGTTTTTTTTGATAGACACTCTATGCTCTTTGGAGACTCTTTGAAGTCTATTCCCAAATTCAAAACTCGAATCATACCATTATATTATTATTTTATTATTATTCCCTTAAAGGGATAAGTCCGCCTTTGTGCATGTATCTCAGTGTTTGTCAATTGTATTTTGTCTTGTTTATTTTGCACAATAAAGAGTTTACATACATACATACATACATACATTATGTGTACTGTGTGAGTGAGACGAGCGACGATTTCAAATATTTTGTTGGTTGGTATCACTATCATCCTATCCTATCCTATCCTACATAGAATAAAATAAAGTCGCTCTCTCTGTCCCTATGTCCCTATGTCCCTATGTATGCTTATAGCTTCAAAACTACACAACGGATTTTGATGCGGTTTTTTTAATAGATAAGGTGATTCAGGAGGAAGGTTTTTATGTATAATTCTACACAGACGAAGTCGCGGGCAGAAGCTAGTATGGTATAAGGCCAAATATTCAAAGTGCCAGTGTGCAAGAGAGGACCACAGATTAGATCAACGTTTTTCAAAATGTGTTTCACGCCCTTATTATCGCAAACTTCGCAAAGCCTTAGGTACTCATAGGAGGCATCGGACAATAAAATAGGAATATACCTAAGTTCTATGCAAGAACAAAAATAATGTATGTCGCAGAGAATATTATTCCTGTGAAGGCCTGGCTATGATGAGGTAGCAATTTTTTTTAAATGTAAAGAGATCGCGTATTTAAAAAGATTAAAAAATACTGGATTAGATAATAAATACTTCGCCACACATAAAAGCGCGGGATGACCGCAAAAAATGATCACCTAAACTTTTCACCGCAACTTATTCTCAAATAATTTTATTATATTTATCCAGAACTAAGAAGTACCCATCTAATTTATGCTTTCATCTAATGATATACAATATAATTACAGGCTTCCAACGATATATCACTCTTTGGGTGTTAATAGAGCTATTTAGTGATAATAAATTCTGTTTAAGTGTACCCTCGGATCAGAATGACACGTTCAGTCGATAAATAAATTTAGAAACATTTTGGTGTAGGAATTTTGTATATTATTAATGCTTTGTGGGGGTCCGTTCACATTAAAAATATCGCCAAACATTAACATATTTACTAAGTAAGGCTTTACTGTGGATTAAGAATTCGAACTACAAATAAATGTAGGTATATGTAAAAGTCAATCCAAATCGTTCTTAGCCTATTTTACAAGCCTTCCATTATTATTGGAAGTACAAATTAATAGGTACTGATTTTTTTCAGAATAAAATGTAATATCGAAGACGTTTTAAAACCATAGACAAACTAAAAAAAAACATAAAAACTTCAAAAGCGTTGGGCAGTCTCAAAATTATTATCAAACTTGTTTCGTTTTCTGTTCAAATCTTTTAAGCATTTTAAGGCTAATTTTTCCTAATTTCAGAAGAGGCATTGATGACAATGCGAGTGCAGTTAAAAAAGTATTCAATCTACAAAACCTGTTTATGTTCAAATGCATTTTTGAATTAAGATAATTATTTTTTATGATTTTCTGATAAATAATTATTATTACGAACCCATAATTTCTTTAGCCAGGGTGTAAATGCAGCTTTAGTAATTTGTAATATAATTTGACATCAGTAGGCGTTTGATATACGCGCCCACCCGAGAGATGGCACTCTTTGTGTTTTGAGCCCATAATTACACGCCGAGTGAATGTAGCGTATAATTTTGTTTAATCTATGGCATATTATTATCATTGGGCTGTAGACCCTTAGCTTTCATTAAATTATTAATGTTTTTGATTATGAAACCAGTCCACGTTGTTAAAAACGTTATTTTATAAAGTTTTGTGTGAGGTAAGTATACCAAAAAAAATAAGTACACAATTTATCACCAGTGAGGAAGGTGCCCAGAAGGCTGGCAGCATTGCCACGCTGTTTAATGGTAATGATTGTTTGTTGTGTTGTGGCCAGATTTTTTAATTAAAGCACAGGTATCCGTGTGAAAATACCACTCGAAAGTGGTGTACTAAGTTGTGCTGGATTTGAAAAACGAGTAGATTAGAAGATTGCAGCTCTAAACAATCTATTCAACTAGTCGAACATTTTATTTCAGCTATAGTTTTGTAGAAATAGATACACAGATTTTTATGTATACCACTTTCGAATAGAATACCTAACCAATATACCAAAACAACAGTACCACATAATCGCGAAACATGCACAAAGCTAAACATTTTAATGGCTACCTCATCTGCCACATTTTTCGTCGAGAAAGAGGTCGTGTAATATTATATCTGCTTTGGGTGATGAAAGAAAATAATAAGCAAGCAGCTACTATAGAATAAGAGGTCAAAATCGTAAAATGAGAAATCATTCTAATTTAAATACGCCTTTAACCCAATGAAAGTATTAAGCTGTTTTTATTAAGTTGATGTCGCAACGGCGTTAAAAAGTTTGCCGCCATGATACCATAAAGTCGGATGATGATTTTTTAATTCCTCTATTACGTAAGGCAAAGGAATCGTAAAGTAAAATGCTTGATTAAGTCGCGTTCATGAATAACTTAATTTATTAACGGCTCTATAAACAACTTAGCCAGGTTTATTAGACGGGTGCGGCATATTTTTAAACAGTTATGTAAAAAAACGTTTAATTTTTATAGTTAACACGTTAACTGCGAGACTGATTTTTTGTACGTAGCATACCATGCGATACCAGGTATTTTCGATCTGGTAGTAAGTTTTCATCGTATGCGAACTAGGTTTTAATGGCCTGGTGAAAGCCGTTTATAGAAATATGAACCCAGGATCAACAATGTTAGGATTGAATGAATGAAATTTCGCGTGTATAAAGTTCATTAGTGGACCTATTTGAAACTACCTTCGCCCGGGAATTGGACAGAAACTTGATGCCTTTTTAAAAAAAAAGAGATACCAGGTTTACCAGACCTGTTAAAGCACCAACAAAAAGGTATGCCGTGTTATTTGAACCTGGTAATGCACTACAAAAATATAATAATAGGGATGGGACAATAAAACAAATGCATCAAATCGACAAATTTATTAAAAAGAATGATAAGAATAATTAATTAAAGTGTTTCCGAAAACTGATTCAATGCTGTGCTGATACTTTTCTGTAGCTGCATTCTCCGTGGACACAGTCGGTGATGATAAATTTAATTTTCTTTTCGATTTTTTTGGCTTAATAACAGGTCTAACGGGAAATATATCAAAGTCTTCGTCACTACTCGAAAAAATATTATTTGACGCCATTTCACAACACTTTGATATTTACTACGCGATTAAAACGTAAATATTACAACTGAAAACACGTGCGCACAATCGACAACAAACAAAGCACTCGACAGCACTAGCCGCGGCGCACGCGCCCCTCTCACGCTCAGTGCGGCTACCATGCCTACAAATCAAGGCCTGGTATTCGCACTGAGCTTATTCAATTTTACTTCAGTGCGAACTATGTTTTAAAAACCTGGTGCGTTTTTTAATAGTTAAACGTCATAAGCTTTAAAGATGGGTGTTAGATATATAAATATCTCTCTCGTACGCGTAGTACTTCTCGAGTTACAGCGCCCGCACCGAGCGAGAAGGCACGATTTTAGAGCGCGCACAGACAGAAAGCCATCAACCAGGCAAATAATGCCTTGCTTCGCAGTGAACGTGTTAAAAGGGATATTTAGGAGCGTTTGTTAAGTGGGTGGTCTGGATTTTAGTGTTTTCCGGAAAGTGAGTTTAAATTAAAATTAGATTGTAGAACGATGGACTGGGTCTCTCTAGTCGTTTATTTTTGGGCATTAAATTTGTTCTTTTCATTATACTTGCTAGTTTGCCTACCTTGTGAAAAAACCACTTGTTTTTCTTCCATTTTCCTCCTAACATTCGATTTTGATGACAAAAGCTAAAGGATATGTTGTTTCAGTTTAAGTTAAACAGTTAAATCGCAATGAAAATGAAATCCGATCAGTATGCTCCAAGATTAACTACCAATAAATAAACAAACACAGATTGATCAATCTATTATTCCGTTAACCTTTCTTGTACTCTCTAGAGTAGTCTTTCTCGAATATCTTTGATGAGGTTTTGTTCTCTTTGGTTTGTATTGGTATTAAATAATGCTCTACTATTTTCACCTTTAATTATAAAGCTCTATCAATTCAACTCTGACTATATCAAATTACCACAATTTAGCTTCTACAACGGACAAAGGAATATTTAGTCGGTAAGTGGAAATTCACCTACCAGGGCATCAGAACATGTAAGGTATTAATATCCATCAAGAGCACTCGCGAGGATACAATGGGTAACTCTATCATTTTAATTACGGGTTACGGAACGCTAGTTCTTGTGTGGAACGGAACGTACAAATAGTCCGACCAATCACCGTTGTTATTTCAAATCTACGCCTCGCCCCGCGACCCTCTCGATCGCTTGGAAATGCAATCATAACTTGATCCGTTCTCTCTTATGTATTATACGGAGCCAGGTGTCTGATCAACTGGTCTCTGAACGACCAAGAACAAAAGACTTCTGGTTCCGTTTAATGCCTGCCAGAGACCGGGTCTAGTTATGATTGCATGCCAGACGCAGCTATAATTTCGCGGGTTTCCCTCAAACCTTCGTCTTTATTAGTAACTATGTCAATATTTAATTTCGTCTGATTCGTCTGTCTGTGTATCTGTTCTTATGCTACAGACATTATTTTGTTAATCGCTACATTCCTTTGAAGTTAAATATGTAAAAAAAATAATTTTACACAAATAAGTAATTGACAGCATCTCCGACCTAATCTAACGTACCGTACACCATTATTATGGTATAGGTACGAGTACACTATTATCTATGAAAATCGCGAATTACAAACACTACCCTAATAAATAACTTTAGCTAACGGCGCGAATTAACATAATAACATACTATGTAACCCGTTCGGGTTCCTTTCACAATGACAAAGTAGACATACTAAGGTAAATTGTCTAATTAAAATTGATTACAATTTCGTGTCTGAGATTCGTACGTTATATCAAACAACTCGTCAACTTCCATGCTGATCTGGGAGCAAAGAAAAAAACATGAATCTACCAGCTCCTTCTCCCACGTAGTAAAAACCGATTGAGGGAATGGGCGATGCGGCTAGCAACCCATCACTATTTTGATTACCCTTTCCACTTCCACCTACGCCCATAATCATGCTAAGCGTGATCTATGGTGATTTTTCACTTTTTTTAAGAATGGTTATTCCTATCAATAGAAAATGCATTAAGCACTTTTAAAATTATCATCCATTCCCAATTGGCCTCACGTACTCGTAAATTAGAGCGAGACAACGCTCTACAAAGCCGAAATTAACCGATGTGCAATCTTTATGGCCAGGTACTGAGAGGAACCTGGAGGGAATCGTGTTCGAGTGGCACGTCACTGATTATAGACCGATCGCTTAAGAGTTCTCGTCCGCGCGGTGCAGGGGCGCGGGGTCGGGACGACAGGGGGGGGGGAGAGGTGGGGGCGGTCGGCGCACTACCCGTCCGCACCTCTCCCGGTCCCCTTTGTCGTCCTACCCCGCGCCCTTGCACCACGCCAGCGAGGACTCTTAAGCGGTCGGTCTATAATCAGTGAGCAGCTGCCCCCCCCCTAGACATTCTAAAAAAGTTGCCAAATATAATGCAACCAAAGTCCTAAGTCTTTATATCGTCATAGAGAATGAGAAAAGTATGAATTGTAGTATAGGTAAAGTCAACTTGCCCCCCCCTGCGCCATCGGCTGGCGACGCACTTGGTCGGTCTATAGCAGGGGTTCCCAAACTTATTCATTACGCGCCCCCTCTCTAAAAAGATAAAACTCTGTGCCCCCCCTATTTCAGCCGTAGGCTGTTAGGCATAAACACAAGGATTTTGTTAATAAGGTTCTATAAGGTCCTGTATCGTAGCCCATGCCCCCCTTTGCAGGTCACTGCGCCCCCCTAGGGGGGCGCGCCCCCCACTTTGAAAATCACTGGTCTATAGCCTAAGATGTAGTGGTGTGGACGCTCACCTATCTCCCGGAAGGTGGCGAGCTGCTGCCAGCACGTGATGAGGCTGCAGGAGCCCGAGACCCCGTGGCACTTGCACGTCACACGAGACTTCTTGATGACGGCCTGGAACAGCAACAGCAAGATAACAAACAGCAATAGCAAGATACATAAATCACATCTTTATGCCTTACTGGTAGACTGAGCTAAAGGCCACGTTTAGCATGGTTGTGAACGGTGGAAAAAGGAATCAAAATAGTGATGGGTTGCAAGCCGCGTCGCTTATAACATGAATCCCAAGATTTTCGCCAATTCTATGGGCTTTCATCATCTGTGCGGGAAGAAAAGCAACTGGTACATTCTATGTATTTCTTTACTCCCAGACCAGCGTGGAAGAAACAGCAAGATAACAAACCGAAACAGCAAGATATAGAAAATTACCGGCCAAGTGCGAGTCGGACTCGGGTTCCGAAGGTTCCGTAGTTTGGCAAGCGAATACTAAGTAATTACCAGTGTTAGCCAAGCCCTGCTCCTAAGCAGAATGTAGGCAGTGTGAAGATCATCTTACATTGGTAATTACACAGACAGACACCACCAAGGTAGTCGGTGAGCTCTTAGAATGCCAGTCGCATTTGTCTTTCTGTCTCGCTTACTCTTATGGGTTTGGTATTTGAATCGGCCGAGTGAGACAGCAAGATAAATCCGAATGGCTGAACTCACACGGGATGTACCTTCATACGAAATTTAAAATTTCTAGGATAACCTACAGTACCCCCATTTTTGGGAGCATGGCAATTTGTATGGAATGTACTAAACTAATCGATTCTTGACCCACTATGGAACCCTTTCGCAATAAATGACAGTGACGTTTCATTGAATTGATAAGAGAAATCGTTATGACGTTTACCGTGAGAACGTTCTAAGGTGGGTCAGGAATCAATTGGTTGTATGAACGCTTTTGTACAGGTACCTAGAGTCGACAAGTAAAATGCAAAAGCACCGTTACGCAAACTAATCCGTGTAAGTAGAGAATATCGTAAATACAAGTAATACAATGTAGCGGGATCGATATAATCAGGAGTTATGTAGTTCTGTGGAAGGAGCCGATGTGGCCACGAAACATGAATCCGAGAGTCCGCAAGTGGCGCTGCCAATTATTTCATAGTAGGTAAACAGAGACGTCTACGTGGACGCATACGAGACGCTTTTTTGTGTTAAAATTTACACTAGACTTAGTAGACTACAAGCCCATGGAAAAAAAACATGTGAAATGAACCAGCGTGAATGAAGCTTAGACGGCTGTTACTATATCATAAAATAACTCTGAGCGCCATGCCGTCATTTCTGAGCGGTACATTTATGGAATTTCTCAAGTACAAGTGAGGAATTACGACTAATTATTAATTTACGGCGTTTTTATAGCTTACTAGCCTTCCGTCCGCAGCTTCGCCCGCGATAAATTAATTTTCCCGTAGGAAAAGGTATTTTCCCGCGGTAATAAGTAGCCTATGTCACTCAGTGATAATGTAGCTTTCTAACGGCAAAAGCATTTTTGAAATCCGTCCAGTAGTTTCGGAGCCTATTCAATTCAAACAAACAATCAAAGTTTTCCTCTTTATAATATTAGTATAGATAGATGATTAAAAATCAATGTCGAAAAACCTAGTGCCGCTTTAAAGTGGTGGTGCCGGAAGTTAGTGCAATTTTTTTTTTTTGAGAAAAAGTCTGTAACGCTCAGAAATGACGGCATAGCGCTCAGAGTTATTTTATGATATAGTAACAGCCTTCTAAGCTTCATTCACGCTGGTTCATTTCACATGTTTTTTTCCATGGGCTTGTAGTCTGTAGCTCTGACCCTGAAACGTTTAGATGCGATCGTATTTTGTTACGTAGGTACGTTTAACTGCTTTCGTGGCCATCGCTAAGTACAGCATTAGTGAAGCTAGTGGCCGAGGTAATCCCAATAAGTCGGATAACATCGGTAATACTTATTAAGTAATTGGACGGCCAGACAGAGCTGATTTCATATAAGTTTTATTTTAATTTTAGTCTCTTACAGTACTTAACTTTGTAAATCCTTAGTTATACTATTTGAGCTGTCACGGTGTCACTGTTTTGATTCCCGTTTCCACCTATAAGCCCACAATCATGCGAAACGTGGCCTTTAGGTCTTGTTACCTTAGGCTGTCTGATTTATGTAACGGTGTTATTGAATTTGTAATACGTAAATTTCAGAAATAGACGAACTTTTGCAGTGCGTTAACCTTTGGCTATATATTCTTTATTTTATAGAATTGGAAAAAAATTGAAGGTAGCAACGCTATGCAAGTGCTATAGGGTGTAGTAGGGGTATAGCACGCGTCACGGAATGACGAGGATCCTCGTTCGATTCCCGGTCATAGCTTTATTTTTCGGATTTTTCTATGTGTTCTAATTTCACTGGCATTTAGAAATTTGAACGTGGGTACATTATGTTTATTTACATACATACATACATACATACCGTCACGCCTCTTTCCCGCAGGGGTAGGCAGAGACTACTTTGTTCCACTTGCTACGATGTTTATTTACATGTTTTGAAATCAGTACGACGTTGGTTTGCATGTGTAACAGTTGTGCCCTGTACATTAGTGGGTCCGTGTCCATGACTGGTGCCGTCATACTTACCCGGCGGCCGGCCTCGTTGTTGTGGCGGTTCATCAGCTGGCGCCCCTGCTCGCGGCTGCCGCGCTTCACCTTGCGCTCGCGCTCGCGGATGTCCACGAAGCCCTCCGTGAACCTGGTCACCATAAACGCATGTAATAAAAAAAAAAAAAAAACTTGGGACAAATTACACCAATTGACCCAGCCCCAAACTAAGCAAAGCTTGTACTATGGGTACCAGGCAACGGATAAACATAGTTATATTGTAGATAAATACATACTTAAATACATACAACAACCATGACTCGGGCACAAACACTAGTATTCTCATACAACCGTCTGCCCCTACCGGGATTCGAACCCAGGACCTCTAGCTTCATAGTCAGGGTCACTAACCACTAGGCTATCCGGTCGTCATATGCTTAGTACTAGTTTTGGTTCGTAAAATACGCTCTTCTTCTTCTTGTTCGTGGCGTATCAAGTCGTTATAGCGACGATAACTGCGCCAATGTCAAAGTAATAAAAATTAATTAAAAACAATGTTTAATGTCGGCAACGTTGTGCGGTAATACGGTCAAAAACCCCCCTCCCCTCCTGTCGGGCTCTTAGCCAACGGTCAATGATATCCCTCAGAAACTGCCAGGAAATCATTAGCCGATGCTCAGGGTGCACCGGGCCAAGCACTGCTCTTCCCCTCGGATGGATCCAAAAACGAAACGCAACTGACCACACGCGGAGGTAACCCGACGATCAAAATACGTTTCAGACGCGTTTGCCTAATATGTCGAATACAAGTGAGCTTTATCTGTGGTAAACACGATAGAGTAAACGATTTTGAGTAAGAAAAAATCCTAAATAGTTCAATTCTGGAAAAAAATTGGTAGACTTATTTTTGAAAAACGCTCAACTACTATCATAAATCGTAACTTGGGGAAGATCTTTTTACTTCCCCACATACTTTAATTTATCGTGTAAAGAAAGTTTATCTAACCAACAAAATAATGTAGCTTTCTATGTAAATCATTGCTGAAAAAATGCCTGAGTTAAATTTAGAGGAATCGATAATTTCGTAACTTGCTTAACCTCAAGTGAAATCCTATAAACAAAACTTTGCCACTAAAATCGGGGGTTCAAGGTTAGAAAGGGAAGGGCCGTAAATTCGGGAATGAGGGAGATAGCCGTATATCAGTTACTTCGTAGGCATCTACGCCCCTTGCTACGAGCTACGCGCTGTATCGATTCGTAGAGGGTACTGAGGGTTGTAATAAATTCGACTCTAAGTGCACTACGGAGGTCGCAAATTTATTCACACGAGCTAGAAAACCAGGGAAAATATCGTTGTTGTCGCTTCTGCTCCTAGTATCGAAGCTTCTAGTTAAATTTCTACTAAATTCTTACTAAACAAAAACGTAGCCAAATTTAATTTAAGCTCATATGTTTAGGAATAATTTTGAAGTTAACATCTGAAGTAGCCTGTTTATTCCCACTATATTTTTCTACAGGCAACATTACGTTATACCCAATCCGGATTAACGGACCGCTTGATTTTATGATATCCTGGTACTTGATAACGGATTTAAGCATGCTTAACGCGCTAAACCCGGGCCGAGTTATCCGTTACCCGGTTTTGGGCCGGATGAAATCTTGTACGGCTATGATGCTCTAGTAATTTGTACCTACTTAACTTGAATAATTTGCCTAATCTTTTGGACCTTAGTAAAATATCCTGGGGCTACGTTATCCTCGGTTTAGAACATGCTTTTTTATTCAAAGGTATTTTTTATTGAGTCAACCTATTTTGTTCAAATTGTACTTTGAAATTACTGGCCAGTTATAAGGACCGATTTTAAAATAAAAAAGCAATCATTCCTACTGACACCAACGTTCGAGTCGTCGCAAAAGAGCTATAAGAGAATTTTGTAAAGCATAACATTTCATATTTAATGTCTTTTATGCTTATGTATAATATTTTTCATGGAGATTTATTTGTTGAATTTATTTCTAAATTGATAAATATTGAATTCGTAATTTATTGTTAAACCTGCACAAATAATAAGGTAAGTCAGTGTCGGTCACTATTTATTTTTTTGTGAGCTATTGAACATTGAAAGCAAGGATCGAGTTGTGCTTCACAAAATTAAAATTCCGTTAACAATACAGCCGAATTCAGCGGTCCTCCATTCCCAACATTCCTCAAATTTCGTGAATTTCTCGCCACCGCTGACTCACCCATGCACCCCTGGTGTGAAAAATACTCGAATGCGGGAAAATCTTCCCTATGAAGTGAACACCATTGAGAAAAAGGACATTTTCCCTTTAACCGGATTCTCAATCCACATTCTCGACCGCATACCGGTCATTCTCCAACTACTCCAAATCATGGTATCCCAGTGGAGAAAATTCAAAGAGACAAATCAGAAAAGCTTTTTTAAAACCTGCCCCGCAAAAAAACTTAAAAAACTCCGCCCTTCGCCAGTGTGAGGAGGCCCCTCCCATTTTTCCGTGTACTGACTTCACACTAATGCAAAATGCACTTTTTGTCTTTGCGGGTAAGGGAAACCACCCCTCTTGTTTATTAGCTCCTAGTATTCAAGGTTTGGATTTTTCCAAAGCTCCATCTTGAGTCGTTGACTCTTCTTCTTGACTCGTGCTGCTTTTCCCACGCCCTCTACATTCTAATATCTGAACAAAGAAAGCTTTTCCGAGAAAACTTTTCATCTGTTGCCTAGCAACGGGGGAAAGTTACTACTCTACTTGATTTCTGATGCCCGAGTGCAATAGCCTCGAAGCTATGACGTGGCGGTGTTGAAAAACGACATGTTTCCATAGCAACAAAAGACTGGTATTTAAAAAACCAAGTTACTTGTAAACCCCTGTAGTATTTTGTCCCCCTAGTAAGAGTGCCTCAAAATATGCAGAAAATTCCGTGTTTTTGTGAAAATGCCACTGAGAAATAATAATAAAATTATTGTTTTTTAAATTACATGCTACGCAGGCAGGGGTTTAGGGGGGCTTCGACGCCCCTACAAGAACCTTGCTACTCGTACACGGTCATTGTTCCCTGGTATTGTGGAATACGGGTTTGGAAAGAAGAATAAGAAATAGATTGCCGGCGGAGAAAAGTAGATTTTTTTTAATAATTATTATTGTTAATATTAATATTTTCAGAAACAAATACTCAAGTAAGTACTTATTAAAAGTTAATAATTTGAATCCGAAATGAATTACTTACTGATATATGGCAGAACCTTCCTTGGTTGAAAAATAACTGTTTATGGGTTTATAGATGTAATTTGAAGACGTATTTAATTGAACCACTTGAACTAATGGTAGAGTGAAATAGGGAGGGAAAACTATAAAATGGCGCTTTTTAAAACTAAGTAAAGTTTTGAAAAAAAGGAAAATTTTAATTTTTCTTAATTGCATTTTTTTGTCGTTTTCAGGTCATTTTTTCATGTGATTTAAGTTACTTGTAATATACCACACAAAAATCCGATGGAAAATGAGACATTGTTTTGGTAAAAAATTTAAAGTGCCTGTCCTCTACGGTTTTCTCATTCATCTTCTTTTTCTATGGTGTGTGCCTTATGGCATTACTATAATTAATATAGTAAATATCGAAAAGTTGTCAATGATGTGTCTAGTGTATAAATTTGTTTTTCTTAAAAATGTAGTCACCAAATAAAATTGCTTGTACAATACAAGCAACAAATCGACGATATATTGCAGCAAAACCGTGCATCTGCTTTGATCAAATTAATTATAATCAAAATAACTACCGAAACCCCAGGTAATTGTTTTCAGCGTTAACCAGCGGTTTAACCCTTTCAGTGCGTGAAAGTGTACTAGGGCAGCAAGGCTGCGCAGAAGGTGGTTTACGGTTTTCACGTAGTTTCAGTATAAACCGGTCGCTGAATGGGGCCACGGAAAATGTACGTATAATATGTTTTTATAAAAAAATCTAATTAACTCCTGATTTGCGGCACCGAGGAGAGAAAAGTTTAAGATAATTAAAAATATGTCGTCCACGTATATGATTCATAATTCATAATAAGTTGTACGGCTAACATTTGGTGAAAGTAAATGCTTAAATAAATCTATGAATACATAGAGTGTAACGGAAACATTTTAAAATTTTAAGCATTACGAAATAATTATGTTTTTACATGATGGTAGTACTTACAATAAATCTTGTGTGTATAAGTATAGGACTTGACATGACGTTATCAAAATTCATACACGATGCAAATAAAACTCCGTTAGATGTTTGCTTATAAAAATGTACGCTTTATCTTCAAAATATGGGTCACAATTTCTGTTTTGTTTCGTTGCTATTATTTTCTCCTATTAAGTTCGAAACCCAAAAGCACTATCTATCACTTCGTAAGGCAAAATAATTTTTTTTTAGCTCTGTGTTAGGTGAAAATAAGCAGCGTGGTTATTCTTATGTTATGCAAATTTATTAACTGCTGAGTCGTCACCATGGGACCATGGTTTAACTTGTTAACCATTTCCATGGGCATGGCGTCGCATTGCTGTCTGATTTCGGGCCGTTATTCGTGAACCGTGGCATGCATTTCCCTGCTTTTCCTAATACTCTTGTAGTCTTTTGGAGCCCTGGTGTGCGACCTGTCTGCGGCCATGGTTTGACACCCGTGAGGCACTTTTGACAGTTGATTAACGAGATTTAGATTATTTTGACAGCTATTTACGTGATCTCCGTTTCAGAGGATAATTCGTTTATAACTACGAATGAGATTCGGTTTCGTAGGCTATTTGTTTGACTTTCACTAACTTTCGTTCTTTCAGTAATGTTTCAATATCAGGTGAATAAGTTTGTTTCCTAATGATTAATTAGGAAATTTTGTGTAATTATTTAGTAACTAGGTAGTAACTTCACAACTGCATTGCTGTCGTATACATCTAGAAGTTCTATGAACTATATACCTATTAGGTATCCAGTTAATATTAGAAACAATACATTGCTTAGCACCTTCCTGGTTTTATTAATGATATAAAGACATTTCAGGTAAGGAAACTGAAAGAGTAGGTAAAATTTTTCACCTGTCTTACCTTCTACCTGAATACCAGGGTAAAAGGACGCTGCAAGAGGGAAATTTACCTTTTCACGTAAAATTTCAGGTACACCCACACTAACGCGACTCACCTTCAGGAATAAAACGTTTACGTCAACGCACACGTGATTTCAACCAATCCAGTGTCGTATCGGAGACACCTATACAGGTTTCTCTCTCGCTCCATTTTAAAGGGGAAAATGTCATTCAACGATCCACGACCCTCCCGTTTTGTGCCCTACGCACACACGCCGCGGACAGGTATTTCGCAGTGTGAGTGCGACAGGTAAGAAATACTTCACCTGGCTCTTGTATTCCTGGTATCCAGGTGTGAGGTGAAACAGGTGAGTGTTACCTGAACGTTGAAATTTTCAGGTGGGCTCTGTTGACTGACGCGGCCAAGCCATTCTTGGAGAAAGATTGAATGTATCTGTCGTCAGTAGACAGCGAACAGGCAATAAAAATAAAGATAAATCAATTTCAATTGGATGCAAAATGTGAATATTGTGAATTTTGGGATGATTTTGGGCGACCTGTCTTACTAGAAAATCAATTTGCTGTAACTTGCAAATGACTGGTCGCATTTAAAAATGAATGTTTCGAAAAACAAGTTGTGTGGAAACAGAATAATTTTATAATTTTGTCAATAGGGAGAATCCAGTTGTTACAGCGGGGAAATTTTTCGATATAGTGGGGGAAAAAGACTAGGCGCGCATAAAACCGAAGAGCAGCAAGAAAAACTCTGTTCACGGGAGCGACGGTATTTAAATAAAATAATAATCTCGGGCCAGGACAGCAGAAGATGGAGACAGTGTATTATAGAATTCTAGAACAACTATTCAAGAGAAAATTTCTATGTAGTAGTAGTTGAACATAGTAGTAGGTACGCGGCGAACATAGATACGCAGATATAGAACCGTAGAAGTTCTGCTAAATTAAAACTATAATAGTTTAGTTTAGCTGTTTTCTGAAGAGAACGTTACGAGCAATTTTCTCGTTATTAAGAGCAGTTATGAGATCAATAATCGTTATATAAAATGGGGTTCTCGATAGCTGTAATCAAAGGTTATTGTTATTGTAAATTTCGCTGCGAGGACTTCTCGACGTTTAATTAAAATCTCATTTAATTTTGACTATAACAAGGTATACCTTATTGAAGACCAACTCATGGCGTCTAAATATAAGTAAAGCACTTATTTTTACATGTAGATATTAGTTACATTGGCTATAAATGTAGCAACAGATAAGTTTGTAGACAAAGTTACTTCAGTATTTATTTACTCGTACTTAGTCTTGTAGTAGGTATAGGCCGGCCGCTTAAATGAGTCCTCGCCCGCGCGGCTCAGGGGCGCGGGGTAGGCGACAAAGGGGGCCGAGAGAGGTGCGGGCGGCAGGCGCACTACCCGCCCGCACCGTTCTCGGTCCCCGTTGGCGTCCCACCCTGCGCCCCTGTTCCACGCGGGCGAGGACTTAGTTATGGGGTCGGTCTATTCTATAGCTCTTGTAGTGATTACCTAATTACCTACCTACTTGTAGTCGTACTTATTCGTTATTCGATATTGTTACTTGAAATCGTACTTAAATAACAGTAATTTGCCTCCGTAGTCGAGCTTCCCCTATTGTGTCACTCATCACTGGCGTTCCTTAAGTGGTCAAGAGGGTCATCAAATATTTAAAGTTAAAGGTATCGCATTTAAAGATCTAGCATCCATTTTATACTTCCTTGCTTCCGTAGTCACAGGCCTGGCTGGTAGTTGGGTTGCCATATGAAAAAATTAAAAGTCCTGTCAAAAATCCTGACAGCACCCTCAGTCCTGACATTTTATATTATGTAACAGAAATTTGATGTAGGTTGAAGAATGTGCCGGCAAGGCTTCCCTTTCCCTTCGCCCGACTCCGTAGCTCCGTATTATTAGTAACTGGTGTATTGTGTTATTTGATTAATAATTAAAATCCTAGAAGAGTCCCCTTAGCTCCCCATATGATACTCACTTTAACCGTCGCCGTCTTTTTCAACTGTATTCCAGTTAACCATTGTCACTTACAAGTGACACAACAACGGTTACAACCCTTGCTGCTTACGGTCGTAGTCACTTGCAGTCGTATTGACAAGTTAGTCGCTGTCATTTTCAGCCGTAGTCAAGCTGGCCGTAGTCAATTGATACTCTTGTAGCAGTGGTGTCCCCCAGCTCCCCATACACTCACTTGTACCCGTAGTGCAGGTCGTCCCCGCAGCCGGCCCACACCCAGTCGCTGTGCAGCGAACGCGGGCGCGCGGCGCGGCTGCACCCACAGCTCGCCAGCCGGCCGTCGCGGCACGCGCGGGACACGGCGATGGACACCCCGGCGGCGGTGATGGCGTGAGTGAAGGCAGTTTCTCGCGATGCTGTTGAGAACAAAGATCTCATGCTCATATGTTGGCCCAACTTCGGCCAGCTTGGACCAAGAGGGACGTGGCTAATAATTTGATCCAACCTGTAAGCAGGTTGTATCATCGAATGTAGTCCAAGAGTAACTTGTAGCCTGAACTCTCATGAAAGAATGTATTGCGATAAGAACGCGATAAGCTAGATCATGCGTTCGGTCGGTCAAATAAGTGGCCTAACACTTTTCATTCAATTACCTAACAAATTAATGTCTCTAAAGTTGTATTAGAGTTTAGGGCAACCACATAATTTGGCTGATGATACATACCTAGTCGTGGTGTACATAGTCAATTTTCATTACAAAATGTATGACATTCTCTATACAATAATTACAAGTATATATGTTTTTTTAATACTTTTATATCCATTCAGATAAAGATAAATGTAACTTTTTACACGTCTCCAGCTCCAGACATGTTTTTCTCGTCACAGCCATAAATCAAAACAACATGATGTAATCAGCGTCGTAAAACAGAACTAACGAAACTTTTTCCGTTTTATTCGCACTAAAAGAACGGAATAATCCTAGATTCCGAGTCCTAGATACGAGTCACAATAAATCAGTTAGTGTCCGCTAGCTGCACTAGAAGATTTAATGCTTTCGACCAACGCGTCGAGATTCCTGCAACGTGCTTGCGGTTTGAAGTTGATAAACGCCTCTTTGCTTTTTGAAAATGGAATTGTTTGCACGCGTGAAAAAATGGCGGCGGTGCGCTGAATGTTTTGACACTACCGCCAAGGATTACACGAAATTTCAAAACAACAAAATCTGAAAGGCTGACCGTTTAATAAAATTAATCTTAAATTAATGTGAATTCCTTCTGTATGCCCCAAATTGTAAAACTGTATTTTAGTTTTAACAAAGCAATTACACAAAATCATCGTTATTTCAAAACACAACTCTGAACAACCCATAATTTAATACAAAGCTAAATTTATTTTTATCCTTCAAAGTGGCGATTTAATTCAAACGATAGCCGTTTTGATAAGTAAAAGCCCTATCCGATATTCAAGTCAAGTGGCATAGATTTCAAAGAATAATATGCTAAAGCGGAGACCTTTTTATTCTCTCTGATCTCGAGACTTTATGATATTTTTATTGAGCCTCAGTCAACGTTTTTGCTGTATGGTAATTTATGTATTTTTATCTTGATATGTGCAATTTTTATGAGAGTTTCTGGGAAAACGGTTGATACGGTAACTCTTTGAGTAAATAGTTGAGTTGCCGAATTGATGATAGTTTTTATTTACAGAAATATTTCGGTATCATTAAAACAGTGCAAGTAAAGCATGAAGTTAGGTTTATCTTTATAAATTGTAAATAGTCGAGGAAATTTTAAACGGCGCGGCATAAAGAAAAAGCTCTATACGCGTCTTATTGACCTCTACTTCATTGTCAAAGCCACAACTTTGAACAACACCTTTTTGATAAGTTTCAGAATAATACCGTCGGCTATATTATCGTCGTCGTTTATTTTGTTGTGGCCACTTTGTATTCGTTTGATCATCTCCTTATTCGTCTCTTTATTGCGAACTCTACGTATTGTCCTCACCGATGAGCGTCAAAGGTCCGAAGACGGTCTCATCTCCGGTGACGGTGCAGTTCCATCTCCTCAACTGGAACTGGTACTGGCACTCCTGGATGCCCGTCTTCACGCCTGAGCTCACTGCTGCCATGTGATCCTGTAAACAGAAGCCAGTCTAAGCAACTTAAAAGCATGCAAAATGTTATGAGTACTTTTGTTACTTATAAACGCGGTACTGAACGAATTGTTACTGTAACCGAGCCGATACTGTAACGAGGTCCAAGTGTGTGCGTGTGAAGCGAGTTCTGACTGGCCGGTACACTGCAAGCGCAGCGTGAATCTAACAAGGCCAAGTACATTCCATGAGGATGAGATGCGTTAAGAAATTCGCACGGCATGCGGCAGCCGGCTCATCTTTCTTTCTACTTTAAGACGTGCTGGTTACCTCTCAAACCAATACGGGTTGTACTCTGCTTCTTAAATTACTGTTAGTGTGAGCGGAACGGCACAAAACGAACTTCGAACTTATAACTTCGGAGTAGTCCTTCTGAATAACTTACCACTGTGGAACTGCAAATGCCATAACGACTTACCATACACCTGCCAAAGAAATTGTGTGAAAAAATGTTCCACAGAGGTACGTGATTCGGTTTCTTCAACCGTACCTTGTGACGGCGGCACACGCGCAGCTTGGCGCACATCCGCGACTTCTCTGAGAAGAGGTCGGGCTGGTTCGACCACCTCTGGAACTAATGTTAATAAGCTAATGGTCGTACCTTGTGCCGGCGGCATACGCGCCGCTGACCCGGCGTGAGGCCGCGCAGCTTGGCGCACATCCGCGACTTCTCTGAGAAGAGGTCGGGCTGGTTCGACCACCTCTCGAACTAATGTTAATAAGCTAATGGTCGTACCTTGTGCCGGCGGCATACGCGCCGCTGACCCGGCGTGAGGCCGCGCAGCTTGGCGCACATCCGCGACTTCTCTGAGAAGAGGTCGGGCTGGTTCGACCACCTCTCGAACTAATGTTAATAAGCTAGTGGTCGTACCTTGTGCCGGCGGCATACGCGCCGCTGACCCGGCGTGAGGCCTCGCAGCTTGGCGCACATCCGCGACTTCTCTGAGAAGAGGTCGGGCTGGTTCGACCACTTCTCGAACTCGAGGAGTCCCATGTTGCTGAAACAAGGGGTTGAATTGTACTTAGGATTTAAGACGTGTTAGTCGACTTTGAGCACGTATTAAGTTATTAAAGTGTCACGCCACATTACGCTGTCACGGTGTGAAGGCGCGAGTGATAAAGACCATAAATACATATTTAGCATTGTTTGCGAAGTTAGGTGATGATTCATGGGGAAATGAGAAGGTTAGCAGAACAGCCATAAGGTTTGCTTACATTGTGTATAATTTTCTATTATGTAGACTTAGACTATGTTTATTTAGGTAAGGTTATTTCCCTGAGTGAAACGTCTCCTTTTCAGAATTTGCAATAGTGCTTTCGTGTAGCGTGCGCGTGCGTCCTCTACCTATCCACATTTCTCGTGAAATTTTGTGCGGTTTGATTTGATGTAATTCAAATTAGGTTACTACATATTGTTTTGTTTAGCTTTTGGATATTTTTCAAAATGGCGGAGACAGTTGATTAAAAAAGTGAAAGAAAACATAAATCATCTACATTGGGTCTACATTCTACAGCTTCCAGAGCCACTAGTTTCAACCTGTCGACCTCCGAAGTTAAGAATTAACAGTTCGTTTCGTGAAGCTCGGTTCACACTAATAGCTGTTTATAGAATCAACTTCCGTAGTTTTAGTTATCCTTATTATTGTTTAGTTTTTAGTGGTTTGTATATTAATAAATAAAGCAATCCGTTAAAAAAAAAAAAAAAAAGTTTATAGAAGAGTAAGAGAGACGGTATGACATGAACTTCAGATTTCGTAGTAGCCCTCCTGAGCCCGAGTATCAGCTAATGACCTGTGGTTTTGCAAGCATTTCGCGTGATCGCCTTATCAATGCAAATAAACGAGACGGGGACATGACGGATTTGTTTGCTTCCAAGGTTTGTTCTTTCATGATAACGCTCGAACGACACCGTTGCGTAAGGGTAAGATCTTAAGGAAAAACCTTACAAGAACAGACAAGGGCATAAATATACGTTACCAAGACGTCAAAACATCTATACACCTTTATGCCAAAGGTCGGTGACACATATATTTGACATGATGGCTGTATTGATGTTTTTGCCCTCGACTGTACCAGATTGTACAGTCCGTGACGTGAGTTACGACATTCGGGGTTCGGGTACCATCGGTCGATTCAAGTGTTTCCACAAGAGTGAATGAGACAGCAAGATAAACCCGAATGCTTCTAGCAGGTCAATGACTCCAGTCCTATTTCTATAATCACCCCCATTACCGTTGCTTCCATGCTGGTCTGGGAGTACTGTACTGTACTCTAGTACAGTCTAGTACATTCTAATGTACCAGCTGCTTTCCTTCCCTCACAGATGGTAAAAGCGCATCGAGAGAATGGGTGGAAGTCTTAGGAATCGCGTTATGGGCGAACCCATCACTATTTTGATTCCATCTACAGTTTGTCCACCTGGTTTTCGACAGGGTCTGTCGGGCCCAAGGCCGGAGCCCCTTTTTATGGGTATTTTGCCTTTCAGTCAAATGAAGATAGGTATCTAGTTAGGTAACTAGCCTAACCTACCTATTTTTGTATCAAAATAATAATCAGTGATTCGGAATAATGTCAGCATTTTTTTCGGGTGGCCCAAATTAGTAGACCCATAGCCCTTTAATTCCCCTTTCCCCCTAAAAGCCTACAACCACGCTAAACTTGTTTTGTATCTTACTCTGTCTACTCAGTAAGGGATGAAGACGTGATGTATGTCCTGTCAGGAAGAACTTAAGGAGTGAGAATCTTCCCAACTGTGGGACGTATACAAACGTCTTAAAATTATTCTGGAATATTTCACCATGGTTAAGGTTAAGTTTGCCTGGACTCGAACGTATAACCATTTTCTTAAAGCCATATGCTACTGACTGGGCTTCCATGGCTTTTTTAGTAGGTAAACTTTGCACGCATTGCAATGACTAGGGAAATCGATCCCGTGCTAGCGAGTATGGGATTCCCGGGGCCTATCAGTGCATAATTTCGGGATTGGAATTCCCAGTCCACGCTACAGTAAAAAAAATTTGAACAAAGTAGTTGTCACCGACGGTGACTTAAATACTTTTTGTAAATTATAATCGAATGGGAAGGACACCCGCTGTATTCAAGGAGTGTTGCTGGCCTTAAGCTTGAAAGGGAAACGATAAGAGAATGGGAATTGGACTTACTAACACTCTGACATTCTTAACATTTGGAACCAATAAACTGAGAATTTACTCCCGTCTTCTTTGAAAATCTGACCAACTTAGAAGGATCTTTTGTATTCTATTATTCATGCATTTTTTACAAAAGTTTCAAGATAACTAAAATTCAATTGAACCTAATGCGACTACGAGAAATTAAGTCGCCCTCGTGGTCCCATTGATGGGACAAATCAATGAGACCACGAGAAAACGAAGGACCCAGCAGTGAGACACCACGCCCCGACAGGCTTTAAAATAAAACGGAACAAACCGACGAGAAAGGAGAGAGTATAATAATAATGTTGAACCCACATTTTACCAGTTAATTACCTCTAATGAGGAAAATGTACATTAAAAAAATATTTGAATTTAACAACCTGTTGAGTATCATTTTAATGAACCTTCCATGTGAATATTACTAACTATAAGCTTCTTCAGCATTGGAAAGAGCGAGTAGGTAAGTAAACAATCTTTAGCTGTCTTGTTATTAAAAAATCCTCTATGTAGCGGCAAGTAACAATTGAATAACAATGGGATATATCACATTATATGTAATAGTTTACAATGCAATGAATTTACGAGTAGCAGGTGACCAAATTAAAAAAAAAATCGTTTTCAGTAAAGTCTGGTCAAGTTTCAGATCGTTTTTCTGATGCTGAAATAAGCGACCGTTTTTAAACTAGGTACTCGTAAGAACCAAGTAAAACAATGCCAAATATCTCACACGCACTTTAATATACAAAACAATAACAAAGCAACAATAAATAAGTACATAACACATATGCGCAATATTGACGTACTAGGCGACCAGGAGTTAGAAGGCGGTCAGTCAGTATCTTCCGTAGATAGTGACCGTGAAGTTGAACCCGTTGCCTCGCTGGCTCTTCAGCTTGATCTTAACGAATCGCTGGCCGATGCCTCCCGCGGATATCGTGGGGTAGCCGCCGGAGCCGTCGCGTTCGTTGTCCTTGACGTGAATAGCTCGTATGTAGGCGAAGTTCTGGTTTCCTGGTTCAGGATACTCGATGACACTTGTCCTCACGAACAATGGGAAGCCGTATTTGGATTCGTTGATCTTGTAGATGACCACATCGCCGTATGTCGTCTGGCCGACGACTAAGTCGTGGCTCTGGCAGTAAGCTGCCGCGAAGAGGCACAGGAACGTTATAATAGTGATTGCTCGCATTTTGCGTTCGTTCGTTAGTGAGGTGCTAATGAAACGCCATTCTTTTATATAGAAAAGGAACGGTTGTGTGCAAGAGGGAGCCAAGAAGTGGAGTTGTGTTTTGTTTATTTTTTATTAAGTAAAATGTTTGCTCAATGAGACCTTAAAATACGGGTTGAAATGCACACTAATGTATCCGATTTCGTTTGGTTTATAAAGATACACTTAATTGGATTTGTTAGGCTTTTTACTGCGCTACACTTTATAATGCACAACTCCTGAAGTTTATGGATTGACTCCCGAATTCATCTGTTTTACGATGTTTCAACATGTCACATTAATTCAATGATATTTAAGAAAGATAAAAGGTAAAGATAAAAGATAATTTATTGCCACTAACAACAATTACAAAAAAAAACAGTTATATACAACAGTTATTTCACCATTTATTTGCAATGTAAAAATGTTCCTGTGCTTGGAATTACCACTTTAGACTTTACAAAATTACGTGAAAGTTTAACTTCAGTAAGTATTGGCTCTGTAACCTGATAAAATTCTTGTAGCTCAGATAAGTTACAATTAGAATTGAAACAACAATCCTACAGTCATGCTAAACGTGGCCTTTGGGTTTTGTTACCTCAGGCTCTGTCTACCCCGTAAGGGATATAGACGTGATTTGTGTATATGTATAATTTATACATTACGTAAAATAAAAAATCAATATATCATCGTCAATGTAAAATAAATATAAAACGGATTATTTATAAAATTCTTGGTTCGCTGCGGCATGAAACCCTCCCCGTATGTGTCAACAAGCAGTCATCTTACATCCATCATTGCTGTCAAATGACGCGCAATGTCACGGACAGACAAACAAACACCTTTTAAAACATAAGCCTCGCTTCCTCACTTATGCATTGAATTCGCGACTTGGCTGTTTGTACGTTGCCTTCATAGTCTTCAGTGTAAGATTAATGTCGCAACAAAATGTCTTGTTCGCGTTTAAATGTCGAATACTATAATAAGGGCCTTTTTCACCACTCTCTGTTAAGTTCCAGTTGTCTTAAGTGTCAGTTATCTATGATGACGTCTCTGTTTGTATCGTAGGAATAAATAGAAACGGCATCATATATAACTGATGACTTAAGATAACCGGCGCTTATCGGAGAGTGGTGAGACAGGCCCTAAGTATAAGAAAAACTTGCTCCCGTTATGTGCCGCTAGTGGCTCTGCTGATTTGCTTATCTATATATTTGATATGCTTATATGATGGGGAGCAAACAAGCATGCCAGTCTCCTGATGGAAAGCAATCACCGCCGCCCATAGACACTCATGACAAAGGACGATAACCTTTTCGCCGCCACGTCAAATACAAGAGACGTCACCCATACGCCAGACTTCTTTTTTGCGATGCCTTAAGTTGCACCTAAACCCAATTGAGCGAAGGTTCCTTATGCATTGAAGTAATTGACGTTTATATACTCGTAGGTCGTTGGCGTTGAACATACGGTGCTGATAAATGTGTCGTTGGCGTCGAAAAAGTTAAGGACGTTCAGTCGAAGTAACCCAGGTCGAAAAATCAAAAAAAACTGAGAGAGCTCGTAGAAATTGAGACCTTAACGCGAACGCGGAGGCGTTTTTAATATACTCAACTCAGCGGCAAAAACGTGGCCCTCAAATGTATGCAATATAGGCAATTTTGTATGGAGACTGACCAGCCTCCCCTGCCCCAACCCCCCCTCCCTTAGCGATGCTGTCCCAAGTTCTCCAAATAAATCGTAAAAAGAAACTAAAGGCTCAATGTCTTGTAGTTTTAATTGAAGTCCAATCGAACTATATAGTTATGAGTAGCTTAAGACCCGGTGATTCGTCAGGTCGTTTGTCCGGCCTCAATCGAGCTTGGAATTTCCCAGGATTTCCGGGATTTCATTCGGGATTGGGGTTTCCCCGACTGGGACACTTTATATACCAGACAGGACGATACGAAATTGATGACGAGCGCAATAAGTCTTAATCTCATTGCCTGTAAGTGACCGAGGTTTAAGGATCGTTCCCATCGAGAGTGTTTCAGGAGCGTTTTAAGAGTGTTGCAACTCAAAAGGATTTTTTTGTAGGGAGGGTAAAGGCATCGAGTTGCCACATTTTGAAGTAAAATACTGAAAATATATATGGCAACTCTTTCGTATGACGTATTCCTTTTTCATTTGTTTCCTAATCCTACTCTTTTATGAGTCTACAATATCTGTTCAGTCATTTCAGCTATGCCAGTCGAAAAATATGTTTGCGGAAATAAACGTAAACATTGATGAATTAATATTTATTTTTCAAACTAATTAAAAACACTTTCTAAAACGCTTTAATTTGCCAAATATTTTTACTACATACTGAAACTTTTGCCGAGCATCTGGATACAATTTTAACTGGCTAATAAAAAACGTAGTTACAGAGAACATATCAATCCTTTGTATTTCCATTTCTAATAAAGCGTCATCATTTATTTACAAATCCATTTCAGTATCTTCCGTAAATAGTTACTGTGAAGTGAAATCCAAAGTCCCTTTTGCTCCTCAGTTCGATTTTGACATACTTCTGTCCAATACCGCCCGCGAGTATCCTAGGATAGCCTCCAGTATGGCGATCCTTGTCCTTGATCTCTATAGCCCATATATAGGCAAAGTTCTGCTGCCCTGGTGGTGGAAACTCAATAACAGTTGATCTCACTAGGTACGGAATCCCGTATTTTATCTCCCGGGACTTAAAAATTGGTACGTCTCTCTCAGTAGGTGTACCGAGAATTAAGTCGTAAGTTTGTGAGTGAGCTCCAAGGAAGAAACAGAAAAGTAGTATCTTCGTACGCATTTTCGCTTCGTTCGTTCGTGTTTTTATTTAAGTCTGTTGTTTGGTGTTGTGGAGCTATTTTTATAGAGATAGGGACCGTTTTATGCCAAAACTGTCATTTTTATTTTCAAACTTCCAAAAATTTGGTTCTGCAGCCAGATGCAAAGAATAGAGTGAATAATAAGAAAAAGGAAATATTTACAGCCAATTTGCAAAAAAATTGTGAGATTTATATGAATATTACTTTTTTTGACTTGTCTGTGACACTGTCCCACTTCTGGGCCAAGACGTCCAACTTGCCCTGTCTGTCTTTATATCTGGTCAGTCGCTTTAGACCATGTTATACTAGGGCCTGTCTCACCACTCTCTGTTAAGTTCCGTCTCTATTTATTACTACGAAACAGACAGAGACGTCATCATAGATAAGTGGAACTTCACAGAGAGTGGTAAAACCGGCTCTTAAACTAAATATTATAAAAAAATGGTATTTACAAATAAGCGCTTCATGTTGCAGATGGACAAAATGTCTTTGTCTAAAATATAAGATAACATTTTTGCTCAATAATAATTAAAAAATTAAAAATAATCAACTTAAGTATATGCTCACTACAGAATAATATCGTCCACAAACAGTGTCAAACGGACAGGGACATGACAAGTACAATAACATACCTTTCAAATTATAATCCCTACTTCCTCACTCTTGAATCATCTATCCTTCAGCCATATTTACATATACGAGTACATTATAATAATAATGATTAAAATTTCGTTATAACAATACAATGTACTCGTTTCATTCATAAATTAACTAACCTGCCTAGTACCGCAAAATATCGTTGGTACTTACAGGAACTGTCATGAAAATGGCAAAGCACTTACTTTGTAGAATGTATTACGTCAAATACGCTACTGATTTCAATAAAAACGGGGAAAGTCGGGAGTCATAACTAACAATACGAAGAAACAGTTATCTCTAAAAGTTTGCATACATTTCACGTTGGTCAATTATATTAACGTACCTACCCATCATGTCAGATTACATTCGTGCAATTTATGAAAACAGTAAACATTTATATTTGTTTTGATGAATGTTTTATTTGACAAACGTAATAAATTGATAAGGGGAATTCCAGGAAAAAATCTCGACGATTGGACTTTGCTGGGAATATTTATAATTTGGAATTTCTGTTGCGGGAGCCATAAATGAATCTCGATTTTTTCTTGCTATGTTTTTGTTACTGGAAAATACATATTATATAGGTAAAATACTTAAGTAAATGGCCTGTTGTATGTAGTAGTGTACAGAACTGATATGGGACTTAGGTCATTTTTCTAATTTGGAACGTCAATTTTTCTATTCGCAATCACACCTACAACAGTTCATTTACTTAAGATTTCCGCGTTTATCATCATCTTCCGCCCATACGTCCCATTGCTGGGCACGCTTTCTCTCAGAATGATAGGGTTTGGAGTAGTAGTTTAAAAGCTGGCATATGTCAGGCCCAGTGTGGATTGTGAACTACTCACGCCATTGAAATGTTTATGGTCAATCCGAAACGTAATTTCGCACAAAAACAAAAAAAATCAAGAGGTTTCCGAACCCACGGCCGTCTGCTTAAGGCGCTATACGTCAAACCAGTAGGCTGCTACGGCTTTTCTGCCTCGGCACATAAGATGGACGTAGACACAGATTATCCCTAACAGTCTCTACTTCCCTACACGGACTGTCTATTACCCCTTTACTCTTTACCCGTTGTAATTCTTCAAAATTGACAATGTACAATATGATGTAATTTTTATTGAATTAATAAATAATCTAATCTAATCAAATCTAATCTACCGATTTTAATGTAATTTGGTAAACAGATACTTTAAATTTCCAGGAAGGCTATAGGATACTTTATATCACGGATAATTACAAACCCCTTTATTCATAAACGCTCTCTAGGCTTCTGCTAACTTAGCAATCGTTTGTCCTTATCTGTCACTGTGACATTTACCTTTCACAGATAAGGACAGACGATTGCTAAGTTTGCAGAAGCCTGTAGAACGTTTATGAATAAGAGGGATAGTCTCTGCTGGATATCTACTACTTTGTCTTTTCATAAGGATCTAGAAATTACTATGAACAATAGGAGTACCTTCCATGTTTTCATTTCAATATATTATGACTATGCGCATATGTAATTATTTCTAGCGAAATGATGTCATCCCATCATATGTTATGCCTTTTCAGGTGAATGCTACGTAGTTAAATACAGTTTCATACTTTGCATAACATAGTTGTCTGTATGTAGATAGGTAGGTAATAAATCAATGTTGACCATTGAAATTTAAATGAAGCTATTGAATTCAATCTCGCTTACCAAGTATCATTGTGTTTGTATTAGGTATTTATGGTGAAATTAGTCGTAAATGCGTAATTTGAATGTGATAATTTATCTCATATTAAGTTAAACGTCGCTTGCTATAAGGAATGTGGTATATTCGGGAAGTTGGCGATTTGAGAATTGGTTGTTTTGGGAAATGTCCCTTCTGGGAAGTGGTCAATTTGGGAATCGGTCTTTATAGGAATGGTCATTATGGGAAGTGATCTTCCAGATATAAGGTGGTTTTGGGAAGTGGTCATTATGTGTCGAAAGGAGAATAGCCGTCTCGAGAAAAGAATCGACCAATGTGAATTCAACGAATCTGATTGGTCGCTGTCGCTTTTGGATGTCTCTGCTCCGCTTCAACCCGAAGGGTAAGGTTGTAAATTTGATGAGCAGCTGCGAGCGGATTGATATGACATTCACACAAAGTACAATATGAGTAATCCATTGTTGACTCTAGATATTTCATGCAAAATAAAAATAATAATCCAAAAAGGGCTGTGTGTAAGTTTTTCGTTACAACCAACATCGCTATCGCGTTCGTGTTGAAGTTTTAAATACTATAGAAATTGTTTGTTGCTGGTAACTACTTTTGGCGCTAAGAATATGCCTATAGTAACCGAAACGTTCATGTGAACGCGCTTGACACCTTCTGTTGTGTTAAAAACGTACCCCCTTATTCATAAACGCTCTGTAGGCTTCTGCTAACTTAGCAATCGTATGTCCTTATGTGTCACTTTGACATTTACCTTTCACATATAAGTACAAACGATTGCTAAGTTAGCAGGAGCCTATAGAGCGTTTATGAATAAGGGGGTTACACTGCCCAGAGCCTCTAGTGTAAGTTTTCGCATATAAAAACGTCTCGAACGCGTTCACGTATACGTCTCAATTACTATGGAATAATCGGCAGCGCCACTTGCGGATCCAAACGGCAACAAACTGTTCTCATACTATTTGACATTTTAAGCCAACGCGTTCGAGACGCATTTTGTGACTCAAAACTTACTCTAAGCATTCAGGATCGTTTTACGCTGCTGATCTGATCACAGAAAATGTAGAAAACTATACTAGGGATAAACAGAACAAGAAATAATAGTTTTCTTACCTGTTGGCGTACAAGTAAAACGACTTGACTTGGTGTCACAATCTTATATTCTGTCTGTGAATAGGCTCAAAGTACCTAGTCCAGTTGCATATGGTGATTTACCGAGAAATAAAATAGACGGCTGTAAACCCTTTAACTTTGGTCGCATCCACGGCACAGCATCACAAAACATCAATGAATAATAAAACGCAATAATAAACAAACATTTTATTAAATTAAAAAATTAAACACTACGTAACAAAATCAATATTTCCTCGGATACTGTCCATCTTCATACGGGCTGTATTGAGCTCCTTTACTAAAGTACCTTGCGTTAGGATCAGCCGCAAACACTTCAATTTCAAATCGATATCCCCTGAGAATGCTTGGACTTTTCAGTCCAATGGTCACACTCTTCCCTCCGATACCACCATTGATAATAGTAGCTTCTCCATCTTTGTCTGGCCTTAGATCAGTGACGTAGATAGCAGTAATAACATTGCTGCCAGCTGCTGTGATGACGATTTCATCTGTTCTTGTCCATAGAGCAGGATTGGCTTCCTTTATCTCATTGTAGATCCTAGCTGAACGACTGTCGGAATATCCTAATCGAATATCATGGGCCTGAGCCAATGACACAAGAGCCAAACACAATAGAACACACTTCGACATGTTATCGTCAATTGTAAGTCACGAATGACAGAAAAACTGAGAAGCACCTATTTATAAGGCTAGATGTAAATGAATTAGTGAGCTGTGAGATCACGGAGGCAAATGGTTAACAATCGACTGTTAAGTATTACTATTTTCGATATTGTGTAGAGTTGGATTTACGGGAAAATTACGTCATTGTCACGTGTCGTAGCCGTGGTGTTAGGCTGAATGTGATAAACAAGTTGCGTGAAGGATTGTATGGGGGAATAACAATGTGGAATGTAAAGGTGAACATCCTAATCTAGGGTTTCCCAAACCATGGGTCGCGACCCACTGGTGGGTCGCGAGCGAATATTAAGTGGGCCCTGTCTGTAGAACGACACACCAAAAAAAAATTTTAACACCTCGTTTGTTATTTGAAAAGTCCTTTCTTCACATTGGTAACGGTTGAATTTCTTAGAGGTGGGTCCCAAGTTTGTAAACTTGTATTAGGTGGGTCGTAGCCCAGACAACATTGGGAACCTGGAGGATGAAGAACCTAATCCTAACCAACGTTATAAATGCGATGCTAGTTTGTTCGTTACGCTTTCACCCGTAAACTGCTCAACCGATCGTAATAAAGTCACTTATGGAGATAAAAGACCATAGAAAGGACATAGGGTAGCTGTCATCCCAGAATTGTATAGCTTCCGCGGGCGCGCGATAAACGAATTCACCGCAGACGAAGTCGCGGGCAACAGCTAGTAGTTATTGGAGAGATACATACACAAATCACGTCTATATCCCTTACGGGACAGAGCCTAAGGTAACAAGACGTAAGAGTCATGTTTAGCATGATTGTAGATGTAGGCGTATTGGTCGAAAAGACAATCAAAATAGTGATGTGTTACTAGCCGCATCGCCTACATGATTCCTAAGAATTTCGTCCATTACCTCGATGGGCTTTTACCATCTGCGCGGGACGAGAAGCAACTGGTATAATGTTGTTGATGTTTTTTCTTTGCTCTCAGACCAGCATTATGTTGGAGAGATGATGCTCGAAAATATGCCAACTACCTCGAACATAGGTAGATGTTATGATTATTTTATTAAATCAGGCGTTACTTTGCGGAGGTCCATTTCTATGAACAATAAATATTTACCTTGCTACTCCACTACTCACGTGCAAGATAACCAAGCCTGTGTGAAATATATATATTTTTCATGCAATCCTTCCCTCCACTACTGCCAATAAAACACATATAAATCCCAAAAACTTAATTATCCCTTACACCACACAAACACTGACGCGTTTCGATCCCTCTACGGGATCATTGACAAAGTTTAAAGAGCGCAATTGTTACACACACTAACCAATGTCGTACGTCGTCGTAGATGTTATGGTGACTAAGAGAGTTCGTCGAGATAGTTGTATAATGCAAATGGAAAATTTTGGTAGAGACTTATGTTGACTAGACTTGGCAAATAATCCATTGGTAACAAACGTAATATTTATAACAGTGCACACGGAAACCCAACTTCATTAACAATAGAAAACCAATTTTACCGCGGTGACACATCACACCATATCTACGTTAAATTGTCCATTCATGGAACCGACAACTTTACATAAACGTGCTAATTGAAAGGACACACAATACATTAGTTCGTCGAAATCGAAGCTCCTTCGACATATATATTTGAACTACCTTACAATCCACACGTCATTATCAAATAAAGAAAATCCAGCATTTTCTATAGCAATGGCTACATTTTCGTTAATAGTCATCCTCGCCTTTTTAAGTTTCGTCAATTCCCATGACATATTCCTCGGTTATCCAGACGTGTCATCGAAATTGATCTACAGTAAAGTCCATCAAGAGAATCCAGCTATCTGGGTGCGATCAGAAGACGTCACAGTCAACTGCTCAAGAAACGAGGTCATCAATGCCATCAAAGTGTTGGATCTCAGAGATGACAAATGGGGAGAAGCCTACATCAAGAGAGGAGGGATTGGTGACAAATTTGTAACCATAGAGTTGGACAGCCCCACCATATTCAGGGGTTACAATTTCTGGGTTGAAGTTTATGCTATCGAAACCAACAACTTTTTATACAACCATGGAAAGAAGTGACTGGATAATGCGGTGCTCGTTTTATTGTGTTTAATAAAGTTGTTATAGTTTTGATTTGTTGTTATTTCACCTTGATTTGAGATTAATTGAAACCGTGTGATCTTACATAACAGGTATTTCCAATGCGTCAACGTTTGTAATTTAAACTTTATAGTGATAATGGCTTAAGTTCACATTTTAACTGTTTCCTTTAAAATTACTTATTTGTTACTCTTTTAAAAAGTCTAAATACTTCTGGGAAAATTGCCATTATGGATGCCTTTCTTTCTACGCATAAGTTATTACCGTGTTAAAACGAATCTGAAAATTTACCTATTTGATATCCCTATGTTTAGAAAAGATAATAAAAACAATGAGACTGTTCAAAATTTTGAAGATATATATTCCATATTAATAAACATTAAATTCCTACTACAATCGCTGCGATTCCGATTCCTTGAGTTAAGTCGCAAATAAACCGAAGCTTTGCCTCTGCTATAGCCTATAAGTTCATGTTCTTAACATTCATCCGCTCCAAATTTGAATACAGCCCTGACACACAGGAAATAATCAAGAATAATGGCATCGCACTGAACGTTAAAGTAGATCGATTATACCAAGAAATCTGACCTCACACTACCATCGCACGTCGACTCAGTCGCACACAAACCGCCAGCCAGAACAGTGAACTATCAAAATGATTCCAAAGTGCCTCATTATTTGCGCGGTCATCGGTATAGCATATTCGAAAACAGTGATCGTTGGACAGATTTATGATCAAACTGGACTAGTAAGAAAAATCTACGAGAAAACAGTAGAAGCCAGTGCCATTCCTCTATTCAAAAGAGAAGAAGAGGTTTACTTTGAGTATCCACAAGGAGATCAGAAGATCAAAGGGATTGCCATCAAAGACTTGGAGAATGGGTTGGCTGAACCCTCTATCACTCGGGGTGGTCTCGGGTTCAACTTCGTGAACATAAAACTGAAGAGTGAACGTGGTTCCGGTTATAAGTTCCTCATTGAAATCTACGGGTGATTGTTTGTTTCCTAGACAGTAAAATTGTTAAAGCTTTATTCTTTTGTTTCTTTTTTTGGTAACCTAACGCCACTGTGATAAAAAGAGACAAAATGTTCTCTCAATAAATCTGACTACATGAAGACTTGAAGGGCGTAAGGCTATCTCAATTAAAATTGAAATTTAACTCTACCAGTGTGGGATACAGTTTAAATTCGAATAGAAACGGATATATATTTAGTAAAAGCAAATCTTTAGAATTCTAGTTGGTATTAAGTTGGTGTCAAAGGATATCGAACGCAAGGACGCTTTTAATAAGGTCTCATTAATAATGCAGTTTGGTCAGTTGGTCAAGCGACGTATGACTTAGTCGCAGCAACTTGTTACAGTAATTCCATTCGTTTCTCAATAACTTGTTAATGCGGTAAGGTACTAATATGTGTCTTTGTGTATCAGAGCGTGCGTAATTTGTTGTCGTTTTCCTCAAAGGTTATCGCGACTTCACTGGAAGACAGCTTCTCGGTTGATAACAAAGATCGTTAGTGGTTTGTGCTAAAACCGAAAACAATATCGTTCAAATATGATTTAATTATAAATAAACAGAAATGAATGTTGCTAAGCGCAAAACTCGACCGGCTGGACCAATTCGGCATTTTTTTTCCATATGTTCCTTAAGTCCGCAGAATGTTTTGTTGATGTACTTAAGGCATTTTTGGGCATAAAATTTAATTGCTTTTTATTTGCGTATGATTACACGATTAATGAGCCGGGGGTTTTAATTTTTTTAATTTAAATATTGCGGTTTCGTTTCGCCATGGACAGTAGGTATAATTTAATTAAAGAAAGTACCTAGTGTCTTGCGCAAATAATACATTGATGACCTTTCAGTTTTCTTTGTTTTATGTATTATATTACTCACACATGTAAAGCAGAGGTCATTTATGATACCAAAGCACACTTATAAACCGATCATAAACCGTTAAAGAGATACCTACTGTATGTCCTCACGATTCGGTTGTTTATGCAACTGAGGATGTTGATAATTAATTACTGTGATGGCAATCGGAATATTCGACAAATATTTGAAGCAAACTCGAGACCGAGGTGGGTTGAAGTACTCACTTGCATGTTGGAAGGGTAAATAAAATAGTTCCGCTATGAGCTAACAGATGGCGTCGTATGAGTATTGGATCATGCTAACAGAACGTCGCTTTGAAATACTGGCTGCAAATATTAAGAATACTTAAGAAATTGATCTTGCCTTCACTGCTCTACACAAGTTGGTCTGGGAACGAAGAAAAAATATAAAATTAACCAGTTGCTTCACTTCCCGCGCATAATTTTGGTAAAAGCCCATCAAGGGTGTAGTGTAGACTGTAGTGTGTGAAATAACACAATTTAAATTATACTGAAAATTCAACACGCAACGCTGACAAGAGCAATGACACGACTACTTTCTTTTGTTTTTATTTCTTTCAGCGCTGCGTGCAAATAAGTTCATTTGCGGCCAGTGCGAAAATAGGATAATTTTATAAAGAGGTTGTAAAACCTAGCTGCCTAAATAGGCGCGTCGCCTACAGAGGGAATGGATGAATATTTTAGGAATCATATTAACTACAGCCTTTTTCGGTGTATATTTCTGCCAACATCAATCATTTTGCCAGGAGACTGCATAGGTACAGTTAATTCGTGATTTATCATGTTGACGCAAGTTATTTTTAAATTCGTGCAGCCTTTATTATCCGACAATAACAATATTAACACGCGAGAGGAGACGCGGGTTTGCGAAGTTTTACTTGTATTTTAAGATATTTTCTTTAATAAACACTCATAGTTAGATGACACAGAACACTCTGAACGTAACACAATATCCTACTAATATTATAAATGTGAAAGTTTGTGAGTATGTTTGGATGTTTGTTACTCTTTCACGCCAGAACGGCTGGACAGATCTGGATGAAATTTGGAACGTAGATAGTTTATAGTCGGGAATAACACAAAGGCTACTTTTTATCCCGGAAAATTGCGTAATTCCAGCGGGATAGCGATAAACGAATTACATGCAGACGAAGTTGCGAGCAACAGCTAATTTTCCATATTTCCAAATCCAAAGTACTTACTTTTGGCCCGACGAGGGTTCTAAGAAATTTAGTAAGATAATAACTACCTTTAATTAAACACACTTTTTTGCAGTGATAATAAATCTGAAACAATGGTTAATAGAGGACAGGTTGCTAATCGTATTAAAAGGGTGAATTAAAAAAAAAAGTGCCTTCACAAACAAAATAGCAAGCTACTTTACCACACTTACATTAAAGCCACTCCTAATTTTTGAAGGAAAACGCTTATCTTATATGAGTCGTAATAACTCTAATAATAATTTACAACTCCATTAAATGTCTAATGTTATAAATAAAAAGAACTTTCATTATAAATAACGTTTCTACCGCGTTTAAAAAACAATAAATCACGGGTATTTGTACCAGGAGGCAATAAAAGGTAGGAGATATTTCTAATATCGTCAAATAAATAGTGGAGATACGGCCGCTTGAATTGTGGGATCGCGGCTCAGGTTTCGGGCCGAAATTATGTAGAGATGTTTTTACCGCCCGTTGTCTTTTAATTACTGACTTCTATTTGGGAATACCTAGTTATTTTTCATGGATAGCGAAGTCTTAATGCCGATATAAGTTTAAAAACAAAACTGCCGAAAAACGATTATTTAAAATGATTGATAGGATGGACATAAAGTTTAGAGCTATATTAAGTCAATGTATCTACCCCAAAAAACATAAAAGCTTATAAATAAACAGTGATACATACATACGAACATAAATCACGTAATTGTCCCTTACGGGGTAGACAGAGCCTAAGGTAACAAGACTTAAAGGCCACGTTTAGATAAATAGTGATAGTCATCAATATTACGTTATCATTTCCTCAAACAAGTAAAATATAATTTTATTTGACGCTTCAATCTATATAGATTACCGGGAAATCGAGCGAAATATGACTATTAACTATATTGATTAATAAAAATACTGGCAATGCGATAAAATACATAAACGCGATTGTTGTTAAAAAATCGTTGCAAAACAAAGTACAGCAGAGTTATCTACCTAATATCTATTTTTTATGAGATAGGCGGAAAACAAGCACTGCCTAAGTCTCTTCCGTTCAAAAATATCTAAGCAAGCACCTTATGTAACTGGAAATAAGGTCTACGTGTAGACATTGGAGAACTGTGTTCGTTACTTGCGTCTAATGCGAGTATTGGCAGTAATAAATTACCGTCACAAGAAACCTTTGCTCACTCTTACGTAAATAGTGTGGCAAACGAGCAAGTGGGTCACCTGTTGTTATTAGCACCACCATTCACACACGTACACGTCGTACACACCAGAATTGCAGATGCGTTACATGCCTAGCGATCTAGTATAGAATACCTCATACATGCGCCAGTAATTTTGTTGAGCGTCTTACTGTCTTGGAACACAGCAGTAGGCTTATTATCTAACTCGCTCGCAATCGCCATCGTGTTCATTTTGACAGTTCTTGTATGAATGTGACAGCTAGCTGATTCCGATGCCAATTGTCAGCCGAACTGTCAAAATGAACACGATGGCGATTGCGAGCAAGTTATGTAATAAGCCTACTGATCAAGCACTGCAACTTGACGGCAGGATTAGCGAGTAAGGTACCACCCGTAAAATTGAACTAAAAATAAATTGGGGGTCTTAGCAACTCTATATAATTCCCATCTTCATATTATCTAAGGCAGTGTAATAGCCTGTAATAGTATTTAAGTAGTCCTAATGAGGGATTTCACGTGAAGGGTATCCGACCGGTTTCAAAAGGACCATTAATTACCCATAGACTACATCACTACGGACCCGGACACTATGGACCTAAGAGTCAGGGTAGAGAGAGTAAATTGGTTTGATGCGCCAAGTAAGTGAGAAAATAATGATTTCGTGTCGAGTGACCGATATCTTGAGACTATAGATTTTAAATGATGTTTGAATCAGATATTTTGTGACAAGTTAAAAATATTGTTACTTGAAGATTTTTTTTTATTAGCGTCTATTTAGAAGATTAGTTCTAATATTGCTAATTAAGCAATAAAAAAAAAACGCTAATTTCATCTTCTCTGCCAATACATTTGAGACCTATTCAAATAAATCTAAAAACTTAGTTAAATAAGTATGTCGTATTAGACAAGGGATCGCCTTCTAAAGCCAGAATTAGACAAAAACAAGTTACGTTCTTGCTAATCCTTAACGAGATAATTTTAGATTAAAACATGGTAAGCCAAATCTCAATCAATTATTAATTATCAAATAACAGTGTCATTCCGTTATCAGCACGCCTTTAATCAGCCAAAATTAATCAAGTGGCCGTTTTCATTATGTTATTATGTTACTTTAATAACCTTAAACGTGTAAATAAAAACAAAAAACTTTGAAAATATTATGCGTGCTGTCAGTTTTTTACTTTTAATTTTGTCTGTGGTCTACGTACGTTGTGTGCCAGTGACGTTAGATTTAAAAAGTGACAATGTGACCATGCCTGCTTATTACCAGCCAGTGGCTATAAATCCTGTGGATAATATAATACAAAATGGGGTCAATGGGGCCAATTTACTGAGTGGTCAGCTTTTTAAAACGGTTCGAAGGTATTTTTGCTCGCTGACGAGAAATGATGAACGTAAGTACAAAATGTTTGTTGTGTCAAGCGCCTACTGTTTTGATATGCTTGCATCTCTTTTAGACTGCTTGAAAACCTAATAAAGCATACGTTCCTTCAGATTTTTCCTTAGAATAAAAAAAATACATAGAGAGCTAAAAAAGGTCTTTTGTAAAACTGTAAGCCAAAACAAAACAAGATCACAAAAAGTAACTCATAATATTATATTAGCAACATCGAACAGTTGAGAATATTTGCTATAAGTTTTTGCAAAGAGTTGGCATTTCCTTCGCGCGCTTGTATTAATTTGTCATTTCGGTTGTTGCCTTTCAGTCGCTCTAGTGTAAAAGTAATAGCTTTATCTTTTTCACTCTTGATAAGTACAATTCTCTTCTATCTATGATAGAGTCTAGGGGTGATAGAATACTTACACAAAAATAAGTTGTTCCAAGTTCCCACTTAAATTTATTCTTGTCGGTAGTGATTTTTGTTTTTATTTTCAGCTTCCAATACCTTATTGTACGGAACCAACGGATGGACCTTCCCTCAACAGGACGTGAATCTGACTCTGTCGTACCCTACTTCTAACGTAAGACATTACACAACCTGCTCATGGAATAAACAATACTTTTGTATGTGTGTATGTACGTAAATTCTTTATTGCACACAAAATAAATAAATAAATAAGTAGATAGAACGTAATACAAAGGCGAACTTATTCCTAAAAAGGGATCTCTCTCAATTCAGCTAACCTGAACGCCTTTATAGCATGGTCTCGATTTTAAAAAGCACATCATACCATTCAAAGTCGTAAAAATTAAATTAAATAAAATTTTCGAAATCGACACGCTTAATGAGAGTTGATCTTTTCTTTTACTCCCTCGTTTTTTTCGAATTCGACACAATTTTTCACCTTTCGAATAGTATGTATAGTCAAGTTCTCCAATATCTATAGGTACAGCCGACCGTTCAAAAATATCTACACATAGAAAATATTGTCAATTCGGTAAGTAGCTAGTTTAGATATTTTTTGGCATAGTTGGCTGCATAGATATTGGTGAACCAGACAATACATAATATCATCTCCAACCTATATACGTCCCACTGCTGGGCACAGGCCTCCTCTCAGAACGAGAGGGCTTGGGCTAGTTCCCACGCGGGCCCAGTGCGGATTGGGAAAGTCACACATCTTTGAATTGCCTCACGATGTCTTCCCTCACCTAAAAGCTCATGGTAAATTTCAAATGTAATTTCGCATATAAATTCCGAAGAACCCACGACCCCCTGCTTGAGAGGCCATAGGTCTTACCACTAAGCTACTACGGCTTTTTCATATGGTTGCTCTGTCCAAATTCCAGCAAGACGTCGAGGATATAGGCGACTACGTGATCATCGGCTACCAGATCATCCTGTTCTCTGACGGCTCAGAGAGCTCTGGTTTCATCACCTCTGGAGGACTACTACAGGTAACAGTTTCGCTGCTGTGTTCCCTTATGGAGAGCCAGAATCTTCTCATAGTGCCTCTCCATTACTGGAGTTTGGCCGTTAGCTTAGCGAACCTATCCCTTTTTTTTTTTAACGTGTGGCAAATGCGCCTTATGCATCTCCGCGCTCGGGGCAGCATACGAACGGAGGTATGACGGGCTCTCCAGCTCGCCGCTGCCTTCCCTATGGAAGGAGGGGAGAGGCCTACCGTCTAAAAACACACATGTTCGCTCCAGGCCTTGACTTGCAGGCACTGCGGGCGCACTGCGGTGACCACCGCAACGGCGAACCTATCCCTGTCCTGTGCCAGGCGGAACAGCTCTTCCACGCTGGTAATGCTCGCCCACTCACGGATGTTCCTAAGCCAGGACTTTTTCCTCGGTCCAGCGCGCCGTTTGCCCTCAATCTTACCCATCATGAAGAGTTGGAGACGTATCGTATGTGACGAAGTACGTGGCCTAGATACGCAACTTTTCGCTTTTTGACGGGGTATACCTAAAGGCCACGTTTAGCATAGGTGGAAGCGACACCAGCGGGGGAGGGCGGGATTTCCCAAACCTGCATTGCACAGGTGCGAGGGAACCCCATCCCGGGGTGGTCGTGGGGCGTCGCGGTGACACCGAGTGCTCCCGTAACGCCTCATATAGGACTGAATAGGGAATCCGTGTGGTTTTTAGTGGGTATGCCTGCCGTCGCGGGAGGGCCCCACATCCCCCGGTAAACCCGTACTGGGCGGATACATAAGGCGCATTTTCCACACCATAAAAAAAAGGTGTATAGGTGGAAAGTAAAAAATAGCGATGGGTTGGTTGGGATGCGCCTTGATGGGCTACTGTCTGCGTGGGAAGAGAAGCAGCTTGTACCTACATTCTATGTTATTTCTTTGCTCCCAGACCAGCATGGAAGTAAGCCCGGTGAAATTAATTCCTTCTTAGCCCTTTGCAGGTGTCCATCGGTAGTGGTGCTTTACTTGCCATCCGTATATGCCATCATATACGAGGGCTCGTACTCGTTATTGCTTTTTTTTTAATTTACACAAATCATACACAAAATCTAAAGGCCACGTTTAGCATGATTGGAGGCGGGATGGAAAGGGGTATCAAAATAGTGATGGGTTCCTAAGATTTTAGCCATTTTTTTTTATTTACCTATTTAATCGATAATGCGATAGGGGGTATAATTTAATTTAATTTAATATTACTCTTTTCAGAAACATATAACGCTAAACTTCATCATCAGCGCCATAACCATGCTTTCATACGAGTTCTGGCTGTACGGGGTCGAGGAGTCAGCGGTGCACGCCTCTTACACGAACAATTATCAAATGTGCTAGATTTTTAACAACCCAGAGCCTTACAAATAATTACACAGACGAACAACTCACGTATAAAAGTCGAGTGATGCTCGACATGTTTCGGACTAGTTCGTAATCCTTGGAGCGCTCGCGGCGGCAGCGAAAAGAACACTGCGAGCAACTGACAGCGGCGCTCAACTACCCTCGTTTTTATCATAATTTTTATTATTGACAACTAAACCGAAACAGCGTTTACAGCGAGAAATACATTTATATTTTTATATTTAAGTAATGACACATTAAGTTTATAAATGTTTTCTAGCTAAAAATAAATAAAACCGAAACTAAAACTAAACAAACTAGTCCGAAACATGTCGAGCAGCATCTGGCTTTTACATGTGAGTTATCCGTTTGTGTAACCTTGAACGTTTTAGTCATACAAATTAAATTGAACCGTAATGTGGTAAAGGGATTGGTCGTCTATACAACCAGTACACGCTTCTATATTCCAACCAATCATATTTTATTTTTATTTACACACAATAAATATTAAAGTAACAATTGATTTGTTTTATTACCGTTTTTGATTAAATCAATTAATCAGAATAAAGAGTTGCGTACAGCTTCCTTTTCTTAATGTAGAGACATTACCCGACGGTGGCAATTAAAAGTTCTCAATATTAACCAATTATAATTGCTTTCAAACCCAGCTGTAAGATGGTTTAAAAGAAATAATTTATTCGTAATGCATAAATAAAATAAAACAGAAACAAAGGAAGAAATTGTCTTGAAATTGTCGCAACTCAGTATAATGCTGGCCTTACAGTTTCAACAAACAAAAAAAGCAGCTTTTGACAGAGAGACGTCATCTATCGGATTATTTTGTCACTAATATGTCTATCGTAAAGTATTCACTCTCCTTACAAAACTATAAAACTTATCAAAAAACAAAACCGCCTCGCAATACAAAATCGAACTTAAGATCACCGGCCTAGCAGGTACCCATTACATCACAGCTTTCAAGTTGAAACCTCTATAACAATAGTCATGCGTAAGATTATCATAGTTCGATATTTTATCTACGACCACAATAGCATACACCATTTTTATGACGAAAGCGTGATGAATATCAGCCTAACCTCCATTTTAGTCTAAATCAGAGTTCCAAAATAAATCAGATGTTTATCAACAGAACGCCTCGACAAACTTTGTAGGCTTCCTTCAATATTATCAATAATCTTCGAAATCTAATGAACAATTTACTAACATTATCACAAATCATATTATCGGATTCAACCGACTTTAACTCAAGCAATCAATTATAATCTAGACACTGATTTGATTAACACGAATTGTAATGAAAATTAATAGCGTTTTTTCAAGTTTTATAAATGGCCGGAAACTGGCCAGTTGTTTTATTTTTAATTTGTTCCGTGGCTAACGTCCGTTCGGTGTTCGTCACTTTTTCTAAATTCGAAAGTCCGAATCAGACCATAGAGCTGAAACCGATTGAGGAGGTGTCGAATAGTCAGACCCCTGTGTTTGTGAATGGAGTGCTTTACAAGACTTTCAAGAAATATTATTGTTCACTATGGAGTAATGTAGACAGTAAGTAGGTTGTTGTAGTTAAAGTAACGACGAATATAAGAAAGGTAACGCAGCCGATGGACTTGAAATAGAGTTCGTAAAAGTCAAGGGCTCTACATAACAAAGTCAATATCAGCTGGTAATCGTCAACTTTGGTGTGTAGACCGCTTTATGTAGATATTTGTTCAGAGCTCCATTACTACCAATGGCATGGATTAGAGTCTAATGTTCTAATGTTAGTGGTTCCTAACCTTTTTAATTCCGTTACCCTTATGACCTAACTAGGGTCACGGATTCTACCCTCACAGACGAGCTTATTCATTGTTAAGGCAGGGAAATCATCCAGCCGACCAGCTCATGACCCCGCCAAAAACCGATTTTACCCACAAGGGGGTAATTACCACCAGGTTAGGAACCCAGGGATTAGACGGTCAATATTATCGTCGATCCTATTCGCTCTAGCTTTGAAAAGCCCTAGGTTGTGCCACTACGGTGGTTTTAAGCAAGTGTCTAGATTCAATATCGGTCAGTCACTAAGTAGTTAAGTACTTTTTTTTATATTAGTTTATTACGGTGTCCTACAGTTGGACAAAAGGCTCCAAAGTTCCCGGTCCGACACAATGTCAGACCAGTTCAGGAGTTATGTTATTTTATTTAAAACTTCTTCCACGGTCATGCCCATGTCCTACAAAAAAAGCAATAGCAGCGATAACATGAAGATCGAATGTCGCTTGAGAAATGAAATTGAAAATCTATCTCTTTCACTCACTCATTGTGTATGATTCCAGCCGTACACACCATAGTCCATGGCAACGAGGGTTGGACGTTCGCGCGGCAGGATGTGAATCTCACGCTGGCTTACCCTTCCTCTGTCGTAAGTCGCCATTTTGTTGCTCGGGAGACCATTAGTACTTGATCATTTCGTATTCAGAAACTCGATTTTCGAAGTTCGTTAGTCATTAATTTGAGAATGAGAGGGACGGAATGATACCAACTTCTAAATTCGAATTTCGGATCAGCCTTCCCCCCCCCCTGTGTCTGTGCAGTGTCCGCTTAAATGAGTCCTCGCCCGCGCGGCACAGAGGCGCGGGGTAGGACGACAAAGGGGACCGAGAGAGGTGCGGGCGGGAAGTGCGCTTCAATAGTCGGTCGGTCTATAGTGAACGGGTAAGACAAGGTTAGTTAACTGAATCACTACTCTGAAAGGGACAAAGCTTTACGTCTAAGCGAGATAGTGGGCGAGTATAATTAAAATTGTAGATACACCACACCGCACCTGCAAAATGGTGAAATATACCTAACTACTTCTAACTCAATCGAGGTAAATTAGCAGATCACAAAGCTCTTCAACCATCCCTCTGCTAACCTCTTCGTGATGTCTATTTTTTTTTCGAATTTCGAAAAACCTATATGAAGTCGTGTAACTGGCCGCTATAAAAATTAGGCCTTCGTATGACACCGTTTAAAAAGATAAAGCATTGTATTCTCAAAAACTGATTTGCTGATATTATCGTAATCCTTACCAAGTTACCTTGCAATCGATAAAAAGACAACGCCCCATACACGCATCAATGTCTCCCTTTTTGTATATGGCAAACCAAAACATTTAAATCGTTTATTAAAGAAAAAACATAGAATGTACCAGTTGCTTCTCCCGCGTAGGCGGTAAAAACCCATCAAGGGAATGGGCGAAAATCTTTGGAATCATGTTACAGGCGATGCGGTTAGCAACCCGTCACTATTTTCATTCCTCTTTACAATTATACGCCCGCAATCATGCTAAGCGTGGCCTTTGGGTCTTGTTACCTTAGGCTCTGTCTATTGTAAGGGATAAAGACGTGATTTATGTATGTAATATTGTATGTATGTTGAAATCATCATCAAGGGCATCATAGATAAGTCAAACAAGGTTTCGGCGGCACTATTTATGTAGAGGCTCTAGTTTTATAGGATTTGACGCTTTAACGCTCGAAGCGTCTATCAAGACAGAAAAATGATAGTAGTATATTTTTGGTTTTACCTGTCATTTTTAGTATGGATCTGACAGCGAGCGAACCTAAACTAAATCGGAATTAAATAGCATTAAGACGTCATGGAAACCCCGCAGTTTGTTGTCGTTTTGATCCGCAAGTGGCGCTGCCAACTTTTCTATACTCTATGCTTAGTGTAAGTTTACGATCACTAAATTCGTCTCGAATGTGTTTGCGTTAAAACGGCAAATTCTATAAGAACATTTTGTTGCCGTTTTGATCCGCAAATGGCGCTTCTAACTTTTCCACAGTGATGAGACGTTTACATGAACGCGTTCGAACGTTTTTTTGTGTGAAAACTCACACCAGCCAGGTAGGGTTGCCAGTTCTAAAAATCGAAATATCTGGATAACATTTCAAAATGTCGGGATTTTGGGGTTGTTGTCTGGAGAAATGAAAATTTATGAGTCAAGTTTTTAAACTATATTTTTAAGATAAACAGCTCTTTAAAAACGATTAAAATAATTTTGGCATTGGTTTTTACCGAGTCCACCATTTTGGATCCCTTCGGAGTATCGAGTCCCACTCCTCCACTCCAAGCATCGCGTGTGCCGTTTTCAAATTATATTATAAATTAATTCTATCGAATATGATGATAAAATACGTATATTTGTCGGGAGATTTTGTTATTTGTCGGGAGTCTGGACATCACATGAAATGTCGGGAGAATCCAGACGATTCCCGACCATCTGGCAACCCTACAGCCAGGGGGGGCGAACCTTTTTAGGTGGACGTGCCATTTTTTCACAAATAAAGTAATATTTGGCCGTCATCAAAGACCCTGTTGTCTTAAGAGTGTGTTGTTATTTTACCGTCATATGACCACATTGCCCCGTTTTCCGCCCTATTTGATAATAAAAGAATCTTAAGTTGGTGATTTAATGGACAAAATAAACCTTTTTTATGATTGGCGTGCCAAAATTATTTTGAAGCGTGCCAACAGTTCCACGCGTGCCATTGGTTCGCCAGCCCTGCTCTAGAGGCTCTGGCTCGCATTTCGGAAAGGTCATTTGGCCAGTTGGGTAACTTTGGCCGTTAAAAGTTTTTAACTAACCACATCCAAGACATTCTGCGCTTTTTATTTCACACATTTTGCATCTGACATTGTGTCTTTTGCTGATCCTACTAATCCCTACTAGTATTATAAATGCGAAAGTAACTCTGTCGGTCTGTCTGTTACGCATTCACGCCTAAACCGCTGAACCGATTTTAATGAAATTTGGTACCGAGGTAGTTTTATTCCGGGGTAGTTTAGTAATCGCTTAGTTCCCGCGGGATAGTGATAAGCGGACTCTGCGCAGACGAAGTCGTGGGCAACCGCTAGTATTATAGTGAAAGTTTCTGAGAATGTGAGTGAGTGTGCATGTTTGTTCCTTCTTCACGCTGAAACGACTGGACGGATTTGGATAAAATTTGGAACAGAGATTGCTGATAGTTTAGATTAAAACATGGGCTACTTTTTATCCCGGAAATTTGCATAGTTCTCGCGGGTTAGCGAACGATTCTGCGTACATACATACATACATAAATCACGTCTTTCTCCCTTACGGGGTAGACAGAGCCTAAGGTGACAAGACCCAAAGGCCACGCTTAGCATGATCGTGGGCGTATAGGTGGAAAGGGGAATCAAAATAGTGATGGGTAGCTAGCCGCATCGCCTATAATGATTCCCTCGATGGGGATTCTGCGTAGTCGGAGTTAATTCTTCTTTATGTTCTTTCAGGTCAAGAAGGACGACATAGACTATTTGGTGACAGGGTATCAGGTGATACTGTTCACAGACGGGTCCGAAAGCAAAGCATATATCAGCTCCGGTGGCTTGATGGAGGTAACGAAAACTACACATAATACGATCCGGTACAAAACTACAGATAAAATTGAATGGATCAAATTGACTAGATTTATTATGAATCAGGCGTTACTTTGCGGAGGTCCATTTCTATGAACAAAAAAAAATTTACCTTGCTACTCCGCTACTCACGTTCACGTGCAAGAAAACTAAGCCTGTGTGAAATATATATGTTTTTCATGCAATCCCTCCCTCCACTACTGCCAATAAAACACATATAAATCCCACAAACTTAATTATCCCTTACCCAACATTGGTTTGCATGTGTAACAGTTGTGTTCATTAAACTTTGATAATGATCCCTTAGAGGGATCGAAACGCGTCGTTTGTGTGGTGTAAGGGATAATTAAGTTTGTGGGATTTGTATGTGTTTTATTGGTAGCAGTGGAGGGAGGGATTGCATGAAAAACATATAATATTTCACACAGGCTTGGTTATCTTACACGTGAGTAGCGGAGCAGCAAGGTAAATTTTTTGTTCATTTAGATTTATTGGAGATGTGATTTTCTTCCTAATAGTCGACTCGTCTTTTCACGAAATCGCCCCCCTGGACTTTGCGCAAAGTCCTACCACTCGCTCAATCCAAGTGGCAGCTGTACAAAGATCATCATCATCAGCCTACACAAGTCCACTGAACCCCACACGCCTTTGTCCAAGATCCTCGGCTACTCTCATCCAACTCTTGCCAGTAACCTTGGGAAGACCATCGCTCCACGTCTGAGGGCGTCCTACACAACTCTATAAAGATCTTTCCTTCTTTTCCAGGACTTCATAAGCTTCACGTTCATTTGCAACCAAATAACAACGCTCTCGTACCGTTTCTGGCTGTACGGAACCGAACGCGAGTCCATCACTGCGAGGGACCCCGTCAGGATAACGTGTTAACCTTTTATAACAGCGTTTCTTAACCTTTTTCAGCCACGAACACCCTAGGCAATCAAGCATTAATTTTCAAGGAATAAAAAAAATTCGCCGTTCTAAGCCCAGCGATTATGAGACTTTTGGTATACCTATTAATATCACGTGGTTCAGGTATGAGACTGCGGACCCCCATAGTTAGTACTCACGGACTTCCAAGGGTCCGCGGACCACAAATTAAGATCGAGACACTGTTTTATAGCATTTAACATACATGTAATCTTTACGTTCTGAGCTTCTTTCAACATGAAACTACCGTGAGACTTAATCATCATTACACATAAACGGATAACTCACGTATAAAAAGTCGAGTGATGCTCGACATGTTTCGCTGCCGCCGGGGCGACCGCTCTAGGAAGAAGGACTACGAAATAGTCCGAAACATGTCGAGCATCACTCGACTTTTTATACGTGAGTTATCCGTTTATGTGTAATTCTGAGCTTCTTGTTTTTACGCGAAAAAAAGTCTTAAGCACGTCGTGTATTGTCTTGATTACTGTCGACAAATTGGAAGTTCATCTAAGAGTGGCACTCCACTTGACGTTGCGTGATCGCATTGCGCTGTTGGAATCTTCGTCGCATACGCTAGAAACAATATAGTGGATTGACTTCACTCACGCAAATATTCGGATAAATACGTGGAGGACCACCCTAACTAGTATCTGGTTCATAAATGCCTTGTAGGCTTTTGCTAACTTAGCAATCGTTTGTCCTTATCTGTCACTTTGGCATTTACCTTTCACAGATAAGGACAAACGATTGCTAAGTTAGCAGAAGCCTAAAAATTGTTTATTTAAAATGGTCATTAAAGTGACATATTAAACTAAGTCTACATTCAGTATGAGGTTACCATAACGTCTTAATGCGATTCAATTCCGATCCATACTAAAAATGACAGCTAAAACCTGAACTGAGTCTGTATTGAATCGCATTAAGACGCCATGGCAAGGCACCAGCTAAGATTTTCTTTTATTCTTTGAAAAGCTAGCTTTAAATAAGATACCTACCCTATATGCCCTCAATCTGCGGACATGTACCGCAGCATACTGACAGCAGTGGAAGCGTTGGGGGGAGGCCTTTGCTCAGCAGTGGCACACAATAGGCTCATAACAATAATAATAATAAGGCTCTCGCCAGGTGGTTGGGCCAAGGGCCAGATACAGAAGACGTTACTCCTGGACACGACTCGGATAGTCAGGAGGTTCCTCTCTCTGTCGCTCTGACCACCGGTAGCTTAGGCCTCGCCTCGCTGCCGGCGGCAGCCTAGGTTAGGTTTTTATAATGTTTAATTGTAAGAACCTAATTTAAGATAAAAATAAATATACAGATAATAATATACCCTCAATATACGACACTTAACTTAGACTTAAGATCTTCTTTTAGTATGTAGCGAGATGGTCGGTCGCGGTCTGTCAGTCCGTGCAGTGCCTACCCAATGTAGACTACTCAAAGGCAAGTAGCACTTTATTAGGCATTGGGGGGCAGACGTAAGCTTGCCTTCGGAATGACTTTCTGCCAAGTTTCTTGCGGCGCATTCTTCTTGGCAATGACGGTCTTTCCGAATGCCCTGGTAGTTTAAAAAAAGACACGTAAAAGAGCCTTTGGCGGCCAATTTGCAAAAATAAATTTTGAATTTCGAATTTTATACGTATACTGTACTGTCTGCGACCTATGACCCGCGACCGACGTTTTATAACTAAAAGGGGGCGCAATTAGTCCCAAGGAAGGTAAAAATCGCTTAACAGTGGCGAAATTGAAGAAAATGTATTGGGACTTGTATTTTTTTAACGATATCGAAAATTATGCAGAAAATCCGAAAAGTAAAGGGAATCGAACGTTCTCATCAATTCGTGATGCGTGCTTCTACCATTAGGTCGCCAAAATTAGCTTAGAAATTAATTTGAATTACACAATGTTACAATAATGAGTACGACAAACGCAGGTATTTGTTTTTATGGATTTTTCTGTTTTTTTTTGTAATACATTTATTCAAAAACATCGTTCTTTTATTTCAAGCTTAAGGGCTGTAGTTTCTTTATTGCCTACCTTTATTTTTAAAGGTTACTTAACAATTTTATTACTTTTAAAATAATACTTCAGACTTCTTACCGTAAGTTTCGTACTAGAAAGCTTTCATATAAAATTTAATATCGTAGACTTCACGTGAACGCTTGTCCATACAAACCGCCTCTACAAATTTTTTAGAGCATTTTTATATGTGAAAAAAATACTGGGTACCTTTATTAAGAAAGTAGGTAGATACTTATTATAGGCTGGCATTTCATCTGGCAAATAACCAAAGATTTGATGAAAGATCACTTGAATGCAGTCAAAGATGTTATGACAGGAGGCATGTGCCCAGCATTGGGACGTGTACAGTCAGCGTCATATAGTAAGTAGCAGTCAAGGTCATCATGAAACTTGAAAACACCCAAAATGTCATTCACAGTGACTCAACCAAAGCGGTCAAATTGTTCGGGACATCCATCGTGCACAAATATACCGGAGCACGCACATCGCCAAATACTTGGTAACATTCAAGCCAACATTAGTACCGTAACTTTACTGACCTGACTTAACGTTAATGACCATTTTGAGTGTCTGTGCCACAATTATGCTAAACGTGGCATTTAGGTCTTGTTACCTTATTAGGCTCTGTCTACCTCGTTAGGGATAAATACGTGATTTATGTATGTATGGTATATTGTATTTTGTTATGATGCGTTGTATGGGCGAGCTGGTTCAGCGTCTATCTCAAGGAGTTAGGGCGATATGAAGGCTTTATTATTTACCAGTAAACCACCTGCGTCAGTCTAGACACAGCTTACAACATTAACTCATAAACAGCATCCATAACTGTTGCAATAGTGGCTGAAATTGCTTTGAAACAAAACTTTGCTTTAAGTCGTTTACGGCCTGGAGTCTTACCATGACGTCTTAATGCGATTTCGATTCCGAACAAAAGTTGGATCGCTCGCTGTCAGATCCATACTAGAAGTGTCAAAAATGACAGCTAAAACGGGAAATTCAATCGGAATTGAGCTGCATTAAGACGTCATTGTAAGGCTCTTTGATTACAATGACTAAAAAAAATTTATATTTTACTAAATAAGGCGGTACTTTGCGAAGTCCATTAAAATGAACAAAAAAACTACCTAATACCTACTGCTACTCCGCTACTCACGTCCAAGACTGCAAAGCCTGTGCGAAATGTATATTTTTTACATACAAGCCAATACATAAATCCCACTAACTTAACCTACACCACAAAAAACGCAGACGCGTTTCGAACACTCTACATAGCACAGCACAGGCTTGGCTGCAGCTTCAGTACCATCGGCCGAAATAAATATCAATCCCAATAGAGCAAGTGAGACAGCAAGACAGACCCGAAGGTCCGAGCCCAAAATCTTTTTAAATACTAAGGCACTATATTTATAGTAAACTGTCAAAAATACTCACAACCAGCTGCCATTGGTGGAGGGTTCCCGCCGGCCCCTCCTCCCCGCGGCCACCCCCGCGGCCGCAAGCAGCGCCAGCAGCGCCACCGGAGACATCGTGACGTCACAAGATGGCCGCCACGTCACACGAGGTGGACTACATCGCTACACTTAGGTTAGGTTAGTTCTGGCTGGATGAAATTGTGCTTGCTTGCCTTTAAAAAAAAACTAAGTGCTCGAGTATCATCACTATCACTATCACTACATAGTATAAAATAAAGTCGCTTTCTCTGTCCCTGTGTCCCTATGTCCCTATGTCCCTATGTATGCTTATATCTTCAAAACCACACAACGGATTTTGATGCGGTTTTTTTTAATAGATAGAGTGATTCAAGAGGAAGGTTTATATATATAATACATGCATAATATACCGTGCGAAGCCGGGGCGGGTCGCTAGTTAAAAATAAACAATGGGTCGTCGTAACAACGTGAAACAAACATTTAAAAAAAAAATGTTCATAGCTATTGGTGCAAGTGTCAACCCTGGCAGTCTGTCTGTCAATTTTAATTGGCGTAGAGTATTTTAACAGTAGGGTAGTATTTGAATTGTTACACCTACTCCTGGGACATTTAAATATTTTTTCGTCTTGGCGGAGGCACTGCCGAGGTAATAAATTATTATAAGAATGTAAATAGACTTCAGGTTCTTAGTCACAATCAGGAAGAAAACGACGTCCTGAGCCTGTTTACTCCTTAGTTTTACCAAAGCACCCTTATTTTACACAATATAGTAACTCCCTTATTCATAAATGCTCTGAAGGCTTTTGCTAACTTAGCAATCGTTTGTCAGTATCTCTCACTTTGACATTTACCTTCCACAGATAAGGACAAACGATTGCTAAGTTAGCAGAAGCCTGTAGGTAGAGCGTTTATGAATAAGGGGGTTAGTTTATTAGGAAAGGAAGTTTTTTTCAATTTTTTTAAAATTGAGTAGTCTTTTATTTGTTACTTTTGTATTATTTAATCCAAGATTGAAACCTCTTGATTAGATTTCCCGCGGCTATTCAAAAATTAAAAAAAATGAAGGGCTTAAAAAAAGAACAGAAAGCAATCGTGTTCCAAACAATAACGGATTAAACTTTAATTCAGTCAATTTTACAGAAGGGAAGTTACAATCGAGTTCAATAAGTTTCAAAAATTCTTTTATTGTTATAATAATAGGGAATAAGTCGCTGTTGTTATTAGAGGGAGATTTACAACTGACGAAATCGCTACGACATTTTCTACAAATTCTATGTTCGTTACGTTACGTGTCGTTCCTCTCACACTCAATAGTCATTACTATAGACCGACCTCATTTAAGCGGTCGGTCTATAATGTTGAACATTGACAGTTGCATATGTATAGTGTAAAAAAGTACACTGAGGAGCAAAAATAACGGTCAAACTTTTATACAAAGTTCTATGAAAAGCGACTAGTTATTTTTGTTCGTGAGTAGGTTATAGTGTCATGGTTTTTGGCACTAGAAACTGAACGCGCTTGGGAATTTGTTGCACCTGAAGACTACAAACCGACTGCTTAAATGAGTCCTCGCCCGAGCGGTGCAGGGGCGCGGGGTGGGACGACAAAGAGGGCCAATAGAGACTATGTCGAGAGACTATGAAGAGGCTATGTCGGTCGGTCTATAACAAGAGCTATGATCTACGCGGTTTACTCTATCCCCAATATCGTCATGACGTCTCCTCACAGCATCCCTTCCTTCCATTACAACATTCAGCCTAACAAGTCCTAGCCAGTAGCTAGGTTTGTGATGGTGCTACGGATCGCCTTAATCGTGACGTCCTCGTGTCGTAGCCCCTAAAAGTCTTCCGACCCGCTCCCATATCGGAATTAGTCACGCTTTTATGACTATTCCATTGTAGTCAGATTCAAATTATACGGCACCGTGACGACTGGTCCACGGGAACCGGAGGATTTTAATTCGACAACAATATTAGTTTGGGTGCCTAATATCCGAATACTAGTCGGTGTTCGCAGCTTCGCTTTTTTGCTTATGTTATGTGTAGTACCTATTTCTTTTCTCTGGGATGCGGCTACCTTTATTTTAAAAACAGATTGTACCTACATACTATATACGATATTGCAGATTTTGGTAAATTTATGTATTTTATTATTTATTTAATTAATTTACACACTTTTCCTACACAAACTTATTTGTGCTGATTCTGGTCCAACGCGTTTGATGCAAGGATGTGAAGAGTTTGGCTGAAAATCAGCGCTGTAGTAGGCACCTACTGCAGCATAATGCTGAGTCGAATACCTTTTCGGCATCATCAACTCAGTATGTTTTTGTATTAGTTTAAGAGTCTGTATTTTTTTATGTCGAATAAAGTTATGTCTATGTCTATGTCTATTTCGAGGTTATTAAAAAAAAATGCGAAATAGAAATGCGTTTGTTCACAATCCCGATGGTAAGCATAGACGAGATCTAGGGCAGGGCCCCGATGTTTGAAAGCACATGTGAAATCACCACTCGAAAGTGGTGAATTGTGCTGAATTTGAAATACGAGTAGCTTAGAAGATACTTGTGGCTCTCATTAATCTTGTGAACTAGTCAAAACTTTGATTAGAGCTGTAGTTTTGGAGATATAAACAGATTTATACCACATGCGAGTGGTACCGACTTTCGAGCGATGTACTTCTCTTCCCGCGCAGATGGTACCTAAAAGCTCGTTGTGGGAAAGGGCAGAAAACTTATGAATCATGTTATAGGCGAGGCGGCTAGCAACCCATCACTACTTTAATTCCCCTTTCCACCTATACGCACAATCATGCTAAACGTGGCCTTTAGGTCTTTGTTACCTTAGGCCCTGTTTACCCCGTAAGGGATAAAGACGTGATTTATATAGGTATGTATGTAAATAGTCAGACTCGCGCACCGAGGGTTTCGTACAAATGCGGCTAGTGAATATGAAATCCAGTTTTAGCAGAGCCCTACCTCCTAAGCAAATGTAGGCTGTGTGAGATCATTTTATATTGGTTACTTACATAGACAGACATAAAAATATACTGTTCTTAGTATTTGTTGTTATAGCGGCAACAGAAATACATTTGTGAAAATTTCAACTGTCACGGTTCATGAGATACAGTCTGGTGACAGACGGACGGATCAAAGTCTTAGTAACAGGGTAGGGTGCGAGTCGGGTTACCTCCGCGTGTGATCAAGAGCTGCGGTTCGTTTTTGGATCAGTCCGAGGGGAAGTGCAGTGCTTGTTCCGGTGCACCCTGGGCACCGGTTAATGATTTCCTGGCGATCTCCGAGGGATATCATTATCCGTTGGCTAAGAACCCGACAGGGGAGGTCTTTTGACCGTGTTGTATCGTACAACGCTGCCGACATTTTTGTCACAAGATTTTTGAATACTGTTTTATTACTTTGACATTGGCGAAATCATCGCATCGATCGATGGGGCCATATTGAAAAAGAAGAAGGGACCGTTTTTAACCTTTGGGTACGGAACCCTAATGTTGCATCTATTGATATGATTGGTTTGGTTCCCACGGCTACAGGCGCAGCGGCAAATTACAGTTGCTTGTAATTAAATTTGATTAATTCGCCGCTGCCTCTAGATTGTTCACATTGTTCCTGGCTAAAAACCCTCGTTTTTTACAGTAACTGTCAAGCTGACTTGACATTTGGTAGGTATCTATGTTATTAGCAAAGACGTTAGAAAACATAATTTAGTTCAAGCAATTGATTGATCAGGCGTTACTTTACGGAGGATCGTATTAATGAACTTAGTACCAGCCAAAGGCGAGGGCGACAAACATGCGACCTGAGGCTTTCTTTATCACCGCCCGAGGTGTGTACTGTGAGACGTAGCTCAGACGGAATTATAGTCTACTGTATATAAGTAAACTCTTTATTGTGCAAAATAAACATAAAACAAATACAATTCACAAACAGTGACATACACGCACTAAGGCGGACCCGTGAAGGGAGGGAGTATTGTAACTGCTATTGAAGTTGTTTCTTAATGGGAGAGAACGTATTTAAAATTTACCTTTGCAAATATTTTTAAATTTTATTCAAATGGAAAATAAACATCGGTCACTCCAAGTTCTCTTCTAAGATCTGAAACCCTTGCCTTGTTTTTTTTTTTTAATTTAGTGCCGTTGGAAGTCAAACTATTTGTTAAAGAAATGCCTAACCATTCAGGCGTTTGCTGCATTTTGACTAATAAAGGCGAATCCAAAGACAAGCAGGGAACTAAAAGTTGTGCTAGGAGATGTTATCAGTATTGACTGTAAATGTTTAATTAACGCGTATAGTACGTAGACAAACTCTAAGGTAACAAGACCTAAAGGACACTTTTAGTTTGATTGGCTTGTATAGGTGGAAGGGGAAAGCAAATTAGTGATGGGCTAGCCGCATCGCCTATAACATTATTCCTAAGATTTTCGCCCATTCCCTCGACAGGCTTTTTACCCACGCGGGAAGAGAGGCAACTGGTTCTATGTTTTTCTTCGCTCCCAGACCAGCGTTTAAGGATCTACTAATCTATGGAATAGTCTATATTACCCTCTGTTGGCTATTTCATCTATGAGCTCCCTTAATTAAATATCAACCTTTTATAGAGGGACAGAAGACTTAATTAACTTTGATTCCTTAACTCCTTTTTATTAGTATCATTCGTCTTGTCAATATTTTAACGATGCACTTTGAATCCCACTTTGAAAAGGTACTATGTTTCTAAGACATTTGAAATGCGTCTAAAGTTGTTAATGATAAGGCATAGATTTGTACTGACTTTATTAAACTTGGGACCTTATTATTAAAACCAATTTGCAACCATCAAAGTACCTAAGATTAATTAGTTCAGGGCTTAATTAAGATCGTGGTTCAATAGAAATTGATAAAGATTGTGAGGAAAACTTCATAGACTTGCGAAGCAATCCAATGTGTGTGAAGTTACAAGTCTACACTAGGCCCCCGCGAGTATAGCCTGCCCAGCAGTGGGACGTATGTGGGCTGAAGATAATGAACAGCTTCCACGCTGGTCTGGGAGAAAGGACAGAATGTACCAGTTGCTTCTCTTCTCGCGCCGTTGGTAAAAGCCCATTGAGGGAATGGGTGCAAATCTTAGGAATCACGTTATAGGCGATGCGGCTAGCGACCCATCACTATTTTGATTCCCCTTCGTCAAAAATATCTTTACACCTTTATGCCCCAAACAATAAGGTCGGTAACACATATATTTGACATGATGGCTGTATCGATATTTATGCCCTCGACTGTAGACTTAGAACGATCAGTGTATGGAAACATTTTTTTAGTAAAAAAACCAAAAACATTGACGGACGGACGAACAGACAGACATACAGATTCAAAATATATTAAATAGTACTTTTCTAAATCAGAGAAACAACGGAATGGGTCACCTATGTAAGTGTGATAACCACCATGCGTAGACACCCGCAACAACAGAGGAATTGCAGATGCTTTGCCGAGTGAAACAACTTACAAGGGATGCATTTTGTCTTAGTAATTTAAAAAAGCTTATGAAAATTCGAAGCTTCCAGCGAGAAATAAAATGAAGCTAGGACCTACTTTGCATTGTCAATTTACATAGTTACGAAGCTCTCGAACTTTTTAACATAAATAAATGAGTTTTAAACTAAAGTGTACTCACAAAATTTTAAAATACATCAAGTAGTTAATAAATCTAAATACGTAAATACATTGCTAAAATACCAAATTAACCCGCAACTACATCCAACTCAATTTAAAACTTCACAAAACAAAACTGCAAACTCAAAACACCACCGCTCGCATACCACAGCAAAATTAAAAACAAACTTTGACAGCGCACGCACAATTTCCCGCCAAAAACTGACCATAGACGAGGAAACTAAACTTTTTAATCACCACTTTGTCACTAAGGTGTCGACACACGAATAAAGTTACGACAGAGTTGTAAAGGGAGACACACGTGCGCCCTTGGCTGAATACCGAAGCAGACTGGTTTAAGCTCCAAATTATATAGTACGTATAAGTTAGGTTCGCTTTGATTGTAAGCTTCGTATCTTCGTTTTTTACAAGCTTTTACTTGGCATGTTTGTGTGAATATCTTGGAGATTTGATCTGGATTTGTGTCATTGTTCTAAATGAGTTGATTCGTTGTTTTTGTTAGCAAACTCTCAAAAGAAAGAATGTAGTTTCGAGCATATAAATCACAGATTATTGATGATTGATTTTCTTTACAATTTAGAAACTATTTGTAGCCTAATTTTATTTACAGTAATTACGGTTTCTATTAATGCATGTAAAAAATTATGGAGTAATCTTCGCATTTAAAGAAATTCCTTGAAACAGTATTGACGATGGTTCTTGAGTTCATAATTTTTATATTTTAATTTGGTATATTTAAGCTAATAATGTTCTTGTAACTTTATCTTACTTTAACGATACAAATGTGAAAATTTATAGATTTTTTAGTTAAGTTTATCGTTCCAGGGATAAAAAACGGCTGGACGGTAAGGGATAAAATTTGGCATGACCCGGAGACCGAACATTGGATGTTTTTATCCTGTTCCTGAGTAATTTCCCGGGGGATAAAATAAAATATTATACAAACCAAGTCGCGGTCTTCAACTGGTTTCTTTGTTATACTTTTTTGAAAACGTAATTGATATAAGATGCGTTACTTCTTATTACCGATAGTAGTGAAGAAACTTGTAACACAAATAAAGAGGGATTTGTGAAATTCCCACGGGCGTACATGTTTCTGAACAAAATGAAAAGTTACAATACATAATTATTACGTATTTATTTAGCTTTACTTTTACTTACATAAAGACAGAAAAATATTCAGTTTTTATAATATTTGTTGTTATAGCGGCAACAGAAATACATCATCTGTCAAAATTTCAGTTGTACAGCAATCATGGTTCCTGAGATACAGCCTGGTGAGATGTAGGCAGACGGACAGGATCTTAGGGGTCTTTGTAATAGCGTCGGGACCATTTGGATACATACATACACACAAACATATCGTCACGCCTCTTTCCCCCAGGGGCAGCGTAGGGGCAGAGACTACCTCCATCCACTCGCTACGATTCTGCCATACCTCTTTCGCTTCATCCTCATACATCTCTTCATACATGCTCGCCGGTTTCGGGTACTCGTGGCCTGACCTTTTCCAAAACGTCTCCTATTTGGTCTCGGCACGTCCGTCTAGGCCTTCCCCTCCCAACGCAACCATTAACACTCCCCATATAGATCTGATTAGTTAGTCTACTTTCATCCATCCGCTCTACTCATCTAAATCTTATGTTATCTTATGTTATGGAGCGGTGGACTGTAGGACTTTAAGATGCGTGGTGCTGATGGAAACTCGGTATTTTGTAGCAATAAATATAATCTAGTTATTACACAGGCTTTAGCGACCATACGTAACAAGTGACACAACCACAATATACAGGGTGTTTGGTAGCTAGATACAAAGCTTTAAGGGGATGATAGCCGAGGTATTTTTGAACATTTTTAGCCATATATGTCTTAGCCGAAATTTGATATTTTTTTTTTAAATTGAAGACTTAGAAATTGTAGGAAAATACCCAGAATTTGATAGTCACTAGTCAATATTGCCCCAATGTGCGTTAATTTAGAAACAAAATCTTTTATTTCGGATAGTTTAATGTGTATTGGACCAAATGAAATAATTTTTAAGTGTCTTTCTTGCCACAAAAACAAAATGGAGGCATTCGAAATTACTATAAATGTCTTAGGATGGAACAGAGTAATTTTTCTGTGCCATAAAAAAAAATAAAAAAAAATCCTTGAAATGTTCAAACATTTTTAGAAACATGCCTGTTTATTGTTCTTTCTTTTAAGGTATCACTCATTCACATTGCTTGCTAAATCTGAGATAAAAAGTAAAAACCAAACTCAGGGAGCACTCGCTAAGAGAATATACTAGTCCTGGAATTTCACGTTAAAGGTACTTAACTAGTAAATTACATGAAAAAAAGATTAAACTTAAATCATTAATCTTCTGTTTGTTGTGATTTGAACATTTTTTTTTTTTTTTTTTTTTAATATTGTTATGTCTGCCATCAGTCGCAAGACTATAATCAGATCTTTTGAGAGTTTAGTGGCGATTGTGAGGAGGTGGACCATCGACCAACTCTCACATCCTTAAGGGAACACATTAGCCCTTTTTAGTCGTTTGAGATTGCTAGGCTCCAGCAGGTCCTTTACTAGCGGGTTGGGATGAAGAGTGAGACGTTCTCTATAGGACTTCTTGTAATGTTCTATTTCCATACGTATTGTTGGCATTTCAAGGTAGGAGTGAATTTCGTCGTTCCGAGTAAACCAAGGCCCTCCTGCTATTACTCTCAGGATGTTATTTTGAGCTCTTTGTAGACATTCAATGTTCGACTTGCTGGCGGTGGACCACATTTGGATGCCGTAGGTCCATATCGGTTTTAAAATGGCATTATAGACATGCAGTTTGTTGGTGAGAGACAGAGCAGATTGTCTACCCAGGAGCCAAAGTAAATTTTTGAAGCGCAGGAGTAATTTATCACGGGTCTGTTTAATGTGGTGTTTCCACGTCAAGCGTTGGTCCAAGTGGAATCCCAGGTATTTAACAATGGTAGTCTGGGGAAGAACATTTTCACCCAGTTTGACAGAGGGGCTCGAGCCCTTTCTTAAAGTAAATGTAATGTGCTGAGATTTGGAAGCACTTGCTTTGATGCGCCATTTCTGTAGCCAGGCTTGGGTTGCATCCAGTTGGTCTTGCAACCGCTTGCTTGATTCTTGTGGGTCAGGACTTGTTGATAGAAACGCAGTATCGTCAGCAAAGGTAGCTACGGTTGTAACCAGTGACACCGTTGGAAGATCACAAGTAAAGATATTGTACAACACTGGTCCAAGTACAGACCCCTGCGGTACTCCGGCAAGGCACGGGAAGAAGGAGGACCTAGCATCGCCGACCCTCACCTGAAATAGTCTTTCCTCTAGATAAGATGCAATTGTGGGGTAAATAGAGTGAGGCAGGTGTTTCTTAATCTTACATAACAGGCCCCTGTGCCACACCCTATCAAAAGCCTGCTGGACATCCAGAAAGGCAGCCGAGCAGTATTCCCTTTTCTCTAGACCAGATCTGATGGTGTTATAGACTCGATGCATTTGTTCGACAGTAGAGTGATGTTTACGGAAGCCGAATTGGTGGTGAGGGATTAATCCTGATTCAGCCAGGTATTTATCCAGTCTTCTGAGAAATATTTTTTCCCAGAGTTTCGAAAGTACAGGTGTAAGGCTAATCGGTCTGTATGATGTGGTTTCGTTAGCAGGTTTTCCTGGTTTTTGGATCATAATAATCTGGGATACTTTCCACATGTCTGGGAAATAATTAAGTCTGAAAGTTGCGTTGAAGAGATTGGCAAGGAACACAAGAGATTTCTTTGGGAGTTCCTTTAGTAACCTTGGCGTGATGAGGTCTTTTTTGAAATCTCGGCCAATAGCTTTGTGGGGAAACGCCACAATAGAGAGATGCCAGGCAGATGTGCGAACGAAGATACGCAACTGGACGTACTCTGTTCCACCCTTAGACATTTTTAGTAATTTCGAATGCCTCCATTTTGTTTTTCTGGCAAGAAAGTCACTTAAAAATTATTTCATTTGGTCCAATACACATTAAACTATCCGAAATAAAAGATTTTGTTTCTAAATTAACGCACATTGGGGCAATATTGACTAGTGACTATCAAATTCTGGGTATTTTCATAAAATTTCTAAGTCTTCAATTTAAAAAAAAAATATCAAATTTCGGCTAAGACATATATGGCTAAAAATGTTCAAAAATACCTCGGCTATCATCCCCTTAAAGCTTTGTATCTAGCTACCAAACACCCTGTATGACACTAGCGACCCGCCCCGGCTTCGCACGGTATATTATGCATGTATTATACATATAAACCTTCCTCTTGAATCACTCTATCTATTAAAAGAAACCGCATCAAAATCCGTTGTGTGGTTTTGAAGATATAAGCATACATATGGACATAGGGACACAGGGACAGAAAAAGTGACTTTATTTTATACTATGTAGTTAGTGATAGTGATGATAGTGATAGTGATAGTGAAGACAAAATCAAAAATATAACTACCTATAAAAAAGGTTAAGTATAGATCCGCAGCCAGTCGCTAACACTCCCCATTTACATATTTATGTTTAGATACGGAACCCTGTAAAGAACTAAGTTATAAGTAACTTGTCCTTCCGAGCGGCGTGCAATGACAGTTGCCAGTAAATTGCATTTCCGTCCGCCTACACTACTTGTTCTAGTAGATGGACGGACAGACGACAGTTTTAGCATCTCGCGTGCCACGGTTACGTCGTTAGTTGATTCTGATATAGCTAACGACTGGCCTTGTACGTTATAAATTCGAAGTTAGTATTTTTTTATACATACCTACTACATACATAGTATAGACCAGTACGGGAACTAAATTGAACTCACAAAACTCACAAGTGCGCAATTTTTTGTAGACAGTTATAATTTACTGAGTACCTACTACTGGTAAAAAAAATTATAACAGATTTTGACATTGCGTTATTTAATATTTAAGTTTTTGTTAGTAAAGCGTGTGAATCCAAAGAAAAATTACACATTAATTTTTCTGTACTAGATGATTGCATTCAACTATAAGAACATCCACCTGTAGTATTCTAACAGATTTGTCAAGTGATTACGTCAGCATTATTAGAAACTCGAAAAAAATATATATAAATCTCTAAAAAATACTTATAAGTGAATGATGGCTGCTGAAAGTATTCAAAACTGTCAAAAGTAACGACAGTTTTTTTTTTATCAACAGTGTGATTTTCAAAATGCTCTATTTTCCATAAAAGAAATCTCATAATTCTCAAGTCGGCTTATCTGATTCGATTTCATTATAGTAATAGTAATTTAAAAACAGAAATTCTAACGAATTCATCAATAGCTTCAAATTTTATTCAAATTCAAAAAATTATGGATATAACATAACATAATTGAATCTAAAGCTATTGATCACTTCGTTAGAATTTCTGCCTATAGATTATTACAATAAAACCGAATCAAATAAGCCGACTTGAGAATTATGAGATTTATTTTATGGAAAATATAGCATTTTGAAAGCTTTGTAGTACTGTTGCTAACCCTAGTGTGGACACGGCGTTCCGCTCGTGGCAGGCTCGCGAGACACACCACACTAGGGTTTTTGGTTACTTAATAGTTACGGTTACCGTTGGCAGATGAGTACCCGGCTTTATAGGAACCGGTATTATTGGGCCAGCATCAAGCACTCTTCAGTCGCTACGCGGTACAGACGAACAAACACACATAGTCAAGTATTTGTCTTCGTCTCTAATCGATTAGTACCGTTCGAGAATGCAGCGATAGAGAAGTGAACGTGCTTAGAATAAAGAAATAAACATGTATCTTGGCATCTTATTATCATAGAGAAATTAATAAATAAGTAGGTGCCTAGTCAAAATCAAAACAATAAGCGTAGAATTATACATAATAAACCTTCCACTTGAATCACTCTACCTATTAAAAAAAAACACATCAAAATCCGTTGCGTAATTTTAAAGAGCTCAGCATACACACATTATGTTACGTGCATTAATTATGTATTGTGGTTCTCAAGTATTTGTAATTTTTAAACTCACTCGTCCGTCCCTAATATACCTAATACTCCTCTCCACTCAAAGGTTGTCTGGAAGATATCCCTTACGCCTTTGTGAATGTATCTCAGTCTTTGTCCATTGTAATTGTTCTATGTTTATTTTGCACAATAAAGAGTAGGTATACATACATACATAGGGACAGACAGCAGAAAACGACTTTGTTTTATACCATGATATTTATTAATGATTTCGATATTAATTGATAGGCCGTAAGCATCTTTTTAATGAAACGTTATAATGATCACTCCGTTGTCAGTCTGTCTGTCGGTCGAGACCCATTTTGTCAGGAACGCGTGAAGGTATAAAGTTAAAATTAATACCAAATACTTAGGTCTGCCGTTAGGTGAAAAAATCAACTAAAAAAATTAAATTTAGTTGTTCTTATAGCACGATTAATGAAATCAATCTAAAAATCAAGTGTTTATGTCCGTTTGTCTGGGTAAGTAACCAATATAAAATGACCGCACACTGCCTGCCTTTTGCTTAGGAGCAGGGCTCAGCTAACACTGGATTACATATTCATTTGCCTAATTTGCACAGAACCCTCGGTGGGCGAGTCCAACTTACACTATTGTTGGCAGCCGTCGAATTACGCGCCATCTATTGCCTCCGATATAGAGATGCGGCGGGCAGCGCCCTCTATCGTGTTGGGAGCAACGGTGGCGCTTCTACCATCCCTCTACAGTGACTAAGAGGGGCGGCGCAGAGAGGGGCAACACGAGGACTTAAAAGGGGTCTCCAGGCCGCACTACGGCTCTCTGATCCATTACGCTTCGATAGTGACTAATATAATTAAGTCGTGTCAAATTATTATTTAAAATTAAATATACGTTGTTCGTTACCTTCCCGCTGTTATTATTCCTTGTAATAGCTCCGTTAACATCAGAAGTGGGATACCTACGCACCTTTGGTTGAAATGGGTAAGCGAAACAAGAATAGTAAACGCCCAAAGAAACGAACCCGACACCGTTCAAGTTCAAGCTCGACCAGCGAGAGTAGCTCCAGGACTCCGTCACCTCCACCGAAGAAGAAGGTACCCAATAAAAAAGATGCCGCAACTGTGAGTACAAGTAATGCTTCTACTTTAAACAATATAATCCCTGAATTTGATCCGTTGAGAGATGACATATGTGCATGGCTTAATATTATCATGACCTACGCCAAAACATTCTCGTGGTCCGATGAAATTACCCGGTACCAAGCCCTTAATAAGCTGAAGGGTTCCGCAAAAATATGGTACGATTCGCTTTTACGTACTGACGGTAATTGGCCATCCTGGAAATGGGTAGATTGGAAACAAAAGTTGGCTTCCAGTTTCCAAATACGCCGCAACATGTTTGAACTTTTAAAAGAAGTTATTGACAGAAAACCAAGCGATAACCAGTCGTTATACGAGTTTTATTTTGAACAAAAATGTAAAATAGACAGATTATCGTTAAAGTTCTCCGAACAAGATATTATATCGATTATTGTCGGTAATATTGGTGAAAGCAGTATAGGGGCGTCGATAGAGGCTGGGAATTTCGCGACGTGTGATAGCTTAGCTAGTTTCTTACATGGCCGCACGTATAAATCTAAAACTAACAAACAAATAGGCGCGACCACACGTGAGGCCCAAACGAAAGTTGTTATTCAACCACCTCCAGCTTCATCCACTAACCAGAGTAATAATACATCAGGACAGCCAGTTCTTCACAGTTCTTCCCAGATCACGGGTCAGGTACCACAACGCAAACAGATCAAATGTTATATTTGTGGGGGTAACCATAAAAAAAGTCAGTGTGAAACCAATAAATGTAATTATTGTGGCAAACAAGGCCATTTAGAATCGGTTTGCTATCATAAAAAGAACTCAATTAAAACCGAAACCGGAAACAACAAACAGGAAACTAAATTTATTTCAACCCCGAACCCGCGGAATAAATTTATGAAAAATGTGTATATAAATGATTTTCAGCATGAAGCGTTTATAGACACTGGCAGTAGCTGCTCGTTGATTTCGGAATGTTTGAAGGATAAATGTGGGTTTCATAGTATTTCCCTACCATCTCCAATTTCATTGCAAGGTTTTTCTAAACAAAGTCTTAAATTGGTTACACACAAAGTGACAATTGATCTGAAAATCGATAGCGTACGTTTGTCAAAAGTCGACTTTTACGTTATAGACGATTTAGCCGATTGCGAAATACTGATAGGAAGAAATGTGACAGAACGGCGCGATATTATGTATTCGCGGGTAGGAGATTTACTTCGATTTGATTACGCAGCTTCGTTTGCCGAATTCTGTAATAACGTTACCGAATTCGAACTGGATGCAGATTCCCATCGAAGTGAATTGATAGCACTTTTTACAAAATATGATGGTTGTGTGGCATCGAGTATTAAAGAGTTGGGCAGAGTAAATAATCATCAAATGGTCATTAATGTAACTAGCCCTCAACCGGTTCAATGCAGACCGTTTCGAGCTTCTATTCCGGACCGCAAAACAATTCGTGACACCGTAAATGAACTTTTGGAAAACGAAATTATACGCGAAAGCAATTCACCGTACGCTAGTCCGGCTTTGCTAGTCAATAAAAAGAATGGTGAGAAAAGGCTCTGCATTGATTACCGTGCTTTGAATAAAATAACTGTCAAAGACAAATACCCGATGCCACGGATCGAGGACCTTGTAGACAGGCTCCAAGGTCATAAATGTTTTACCAGTTTAGATCTGAAAAGCGGATACTATCAAATAATGATGAGCGAAGAATCTATACCCAAGACCGCGTTCATTACAGAAGATGGACATTACGAATTCCTTAGACTCCCGTTTGGTTTGGCAAATGCACCATCTTGTTTTCAACAAATGATGAATAAAGCTTTGGGTAACTTGAGATTTGAAAATGTTATTTTATATTTAGACGATGTTTATTTAGTTACCGAAACAGTCGAAGAGAATTTAAAATTATTGGAAAGAGTACTTAAAATATTTAAAGATAACGGTTTGACACTAAATTTAAAAAAGTGTCATTTCTTCAAAAGTGAAATAGAGTTTTTGGGATATAAAATAAAACGAGATTGTGTAATGCCAAACGAAACGAAGTTAGAAGCCGTCCGAGATTTCCCCGTTCCCAAAACAGTCCATCAGCTTAGACAATTCCTTGGCCTGATCAGTTATTTTAGAAAGTTTATTCAGAACTGTGCCATCATTACGGCTCCATTGACTAAACTATTAAAAAAAGATGCTGTTTGGGAATGGAATTCGGTTCATGAGGGTACATTTCAAACGCTAAAAAACAAGCTAACCTCAGAGAGTATCTTGACAATTTTTGATCCCAATAAAGATAACGTCTTATATACAGATGCCAGTAGAGAGGGTATAGCCGGCATACTGATGCAAGTAACGGACGAGGGTGAAAAACCTGTTCATTATTTTAGCAGACAAACAACATCAGACGAAAAAAAGTTCCATTCGTTCGAATTAGAATTATTAGCAATCGTCTGTTCCTTGCAAAAGTTTCGGCTATATTTATTAGGAGCACCCTTTAAAATTATAACAGACTGTAACGCGGTTAGATTTGCATTAACGAAAAAAGAGATAATTCCCCGCATTGCTCGCTGGGTTCTGTCGACTCAAGAGTTCTCGTTCAATATTGTTCACCGTGAAGGCACGCGAATGCAACATGTTGACGCGTTGAGTCGCAATCCCGTGCATTCAGGGGAAAAGTCGGAAAGCGAAATTATTATGTCAATTACGGAGGCAGATTGGTTACTTTCGGTTCAGTTACAAGATATAGAGTTACAAAACATTAGAAGGACTATAGAATCAGGAGAGGCCGATAGTAACAAGAACACATTCGCGCAGTATGAGGTACTAGGCGGTAAAGTCTACCGAAGAACGCCCCACGGTCGCCGTTGGGTTGTACCAAAGAGGTGTATCTGGCAGATAATTAAATGTAATCATGACGACCTTGGGCATTTTTCAGTTGACAAGACTGTAGAACGGATTGGTAGTCAGTATTGGTTCCCTAAGATGCGACATATTGTAAAAAAGTACATAAAGAATTGTCTCAATTGTATATTTTATAAAAGAAAGGGTGGGCCTAAGGAGGGTGAACTTTACTCGTTGCCTAAATATGCGCAACCGTTTCACACACTCCATCTCGACCACTTGGGTCCATTTGTTAAGACAAAAAAAAGAAACGAATACTTGTTAGTAGTAGTTGACGCTTTTACAAAATTTGTTTTCATTTCGGCCGTGACGTCAACTAAAGCCTCTTGTGTTATAAAGGAATTAGAAGCTATTACTAAATCATTTGGCAACCCTAAACGAGTTATAACAGATGCAGGGTCGTGCTTTACCTCAAACGAGTTTATTCAGTATTGTATGAAGAAAAACATTCATTTGCATACAGTGGCTACTGGCATGCCTCGTTCTAACGGTCAGGCCGAGATTTTTAATAAAACAATTTTAGAGTCTTTAAAAACTATCGGTGCCGATACAACCGACGACAGGTGGGATCAATACATAAAGCCTTTACAGCAAGGTTTAAACAGCACTATCCATAAAACAACAAAAGCGGTCCCTAGTGAAGCCTTCTTAGGCTATCGGTTGCGCACAGACAGCGATAGGTTTGCGCCAGAGAGTGACGCGCCACAGATATTGGACGTTACTAAGTTGCGAGAGAAGGTAGACGAAAATATTAAGTCAAACGCGATTGCACAAAAACAAAGATTTGACCGGTCTCGAATCAAAGCACGAGTGTATTCGGAAGGTGATTTGGTTTTAATCAAAATTCAAAGCCAAAGTAACGACGGAAGAAGTAGAAAGTTGCTACCAGCTTTCAAAGGGCCATTTCAGGTGAAAAAAGTATTGGGAAATGACAGATATGAGGTGGCGGATATAAAAGGAAGTGAAAGGAGCCTAAAGAAATATACCGGCGTATCGGCCGTTGAAAATATGAAACCTTGGATAAGGATTGATGATTGGGAGCCTGCATAAATAGTATGTACATCTTAATTAAACTAATAATCGTCCGTGTTGGCAGGCAAAGCAAATGAGTAAATATGAGCAAAAAAGTATGGTTGAAGTGAAGTGTGTAAAAATAAACAATGAATTTGTATTTTAATTTCTATAATCTATTCTATTTACGTACTCATACAAATAAGTAAACTCATAAAATTATATTATTTTTATACGCTTCAAATACTCTCATTTCGCAAAATATATTTGTATCATTTCATCAAAAGCCCAATAACTCCACATAGTCTTACCCAATGCGTGCGAGTTAAGATAAAATGCTTGATTTTGGTCACATTGCAGATACTAGCTATGTCTGTCCGAGCTTACTCAGAGGGTTAAAACTAACTTGGAACGCTTAAGTGGTGAAACGCCTTTAAGCGCAAGTAGTTTGAGTCAATGTAACTCGCAAAGTGTGGAAAACTCCCTTTTGTGATTACAATAATAAGTTAAGCTTGGATAGAATGGTAGAAGAATGATTGATGACATTGTGAACATAATGAAGGTGATTTGACCATATAAAGAGTACACAAGAGTGGATATTGTAACAGTGAGCTAACGTGTTTTATTACTGTGTTTCAGCATTCCATCTTAACTCGTGGGGTGCCTGGGGCAGACACCATGCAGAATGGCCGTGTTGGCAGCCGTCGAATTACGCGCCATCTATTGCCTCCGATATAGAGATGCGGCGGGCAGCGCCCTCTATCGTGTTGGGAGCAACGGTGGCGCTTCTACCATCCCTCTACAGTGACTAAGAGGGGCGGCGCAGAGAGGGGCAACACGAGGACTTAAAAGGGGTCTCCAGGCCGCACTACGGCTCTCTGATCCATTACGCTTCGATAGTGACTAATATAATTAAGTCGTGTCAAATTATTATTTAAAATTAAATATACGTTGTTCGTTACCTTCCCGCTGTTATTATTCCTTGTAATAGCTCCGTTAACACTATGCCGGTTTTTTTAAGCATATGTGAAAATGCCACCCGAAAGTAATGGAAAATAATGCTGCATTGAAATACGAGTATGTGGTTAAAAGAAAAAGCTTCAACTATTCAACACGTTGAAAATTTAACTTGATTGTATTGTTACATTATTTCTTCTTTCAAATGGTACTTTCGAGTGACGTGTTTCAAAAAACCATGAATGAGACTCTAAATGGGTTTTTAAACTCATTTTACTGCGCCATCTATAAGTTCACATGAACATCAAAATGACAAACCAGTAGCTACCTAACTATAAACCTACCGATGGAGTTTGTGCCGCTACTCGTCAACAGATGGCACTGTCCCGCTTAAGTTTATCGCTTAGTCTATTCGCCGCTAGGTGTCTCTGCTCGCCATAAGTTAAAAGTGAGAATGTGCGTTAGTAAAATAATACGACATTTTAAACAACGTGTTTAATTAACGCGATCTAATTAATGGATGCGAAACAATAAATAGTTTCATTACATAATTGAACTATAAATTAAATCGAAACGTGGTTTTTAAATGCACTTATCATGTTTTTAACAACCGATGTTAATTAATTAGGTACCAAGATAAGTACCTGTTATTTCGACAAACAACAACAATCCGAAGAACTGTTTCTACCAAATAAGATAAGCGAAATCGGTCAAAACATTGACATATCTCACGAAAAGTCAACAGAAAATAATAAAGTACGACAAAAAACTAAAAATACACGCCTTGTTATTAACGTAAGAATAAAGTACCTACTTAAACACATGTACCTATATGTGGTACCTACCGCGTTGTGCCATATGGCAACACCGAGCCAGGTAGAATGAAAAAAGGACTGCGGCCGCTGTCAAAATCGTCTCGACAAAAAAAAAAAACGAAGCCCGTAGGCAGAGCTCTCCCATACCGTTTTATTATCGTTCCATGTTTCAGCTACAAATTTCTTTTAGAAATACTTTTGTGAGTTTTTAATTTATACTTGTTTAAATTTTGAGGGCGAAAATATTAGGAATCATGTTTTAGGCGATGCGGCAACCCATCACTATTTTGATACCCCTTTCCGCCTAATAATACTACCACAATCATAGTAAACGCATCTTTTTCCCTTACGGTATAGACAGAGCCATGATTGTAGGCGAATAGGTGGAAAAAGGAATCAAAATAGTAATGGGTAGCCGCATCGCTTATAACATGATTCCTAAGAATGTCGCCCATTCCCTCGATGGGCTTTTACCATCTGCGCGGGACGAGAAACAACTGATACATTCTATGTTTTTCCTTTGCTCCCAGACCAGCATGGAAGTATGATGAGATGATTATAATCATAATCAAATGGGTAACACGAATTCTATTATCGGATCGTACATTAATCGGTCTTCCCAGACCTTGCGCCAAGTTGGACATTGATTCCCAATACGATACATTCCTTCCATTCCAAGCGTGGTGGATTAAAGAATGTCGCAGATCACCGGAACTTGTCGCACGAGCCCAAGGCGAGGGCGGTAAACATGCGACCTGAGGCTTTCTTTATCGCCGCCCGAGGTGCGTACGCTACTTTACGTCTTCCCCTAGCCTGGTAGTGGAAATTTCCGCTCGCGTAGCGGGCGGTAAATTATTACTTACAGCCCGGACGACGTAAAGTATTTTACTGCTACCTACTAGTTGCAAGTCTCTCATAATTATAGTGATGTTATTAAAATAGGTACTACATTTAAAGTAAGTAGGTATATGTTTTTGTATAATTGTACTTGGTTACAAAGTAATGTAAGTACCTCTTGTAAACTAGCACCAGTTTTCTTTTTTCTTTTTAATAAGAATCCGTGTTTCCACTCCACATTTTACTTTTAGAGTTGTTCAAGTCGAAAAGTTTTTCTAAGGTCGTCCTTTCCAAAGACGTGAAGTGATTTCGGTAATTCTTTAAACTCTACACGTTGGAACACAGCAGCGCGGGCACTGCTGCTTGGCGGCAGCATTAGCGAGTAAGATAGACTAGTGACCCGGACCTTGCACAAGGCCTTCATAATGTTAGAACATAAATAAAGTCATAATACCTACTCATAATCATCATAATAAATCTCAATTTTATAGCGAATCTTTGCTATTTAAACTACTAGATCAAACTTGTTTCTTGGAAATCTTACTCGCCTTGTACAGCATTCTAGGAACCTAGAACGCCTAGTCTAGGTACTTAAACTATAGATTAAAACAGTAGATAAAGTAATTCTTACCTTAGTTTTTTCTATAACGTTAAAACTAAAGTAAAACGACCAGACAATTTATTAAAAACTAAAATTCAAATTTATTAAAAAAACAAAACCAGTCAAGTGGAACGGTGGGCCACTAGCATTCCACGCACACTAACGTACCAGCTGACTATAATACCGTTGCGAAACTAAACTAATTGCTAATATTAACCCTAAAACGACATTGCAATACGGCTGTTGATGTTTCCACTTAGCTGTAAATCTAAGTTTGTTTTGTTACAATATTGATAAATCGCTTGCAACAGCAACACAAAGCGAAAATCAGCTTTAATGCGTTAGAATAGAATTGTTGTAAAATTTTACCAAGTGAAAGAATAACTTTGTAGTCACCACCAGTGTATTCTATCTCTACGTGGCTGTGTGTATGAATTTTTACCTGTTTCTTTGCGTGTGTGCGTGGGGTTCGGACTTGCATTTTAAATTGTTCCGATTTCTGTTTACGTGATTTTTATAACAAAGTTTTGGAATTTATTCTGCGAAATAAGCACGAGTCGTATGTAAAATGTAATAAACGTAAAAACCGAATTTATCTATAAGTACATAAATATAATCAGCGATTAGAAATCGTGGAAATATCACTTCATTTAGATTAATTTAAAACTAGACCCTACTATCTGAACTAAACGATAAAGAAAAAAGATGAAGTCTATTTCTGAATTATTAGAATACCTACCTACCTACCTACTTACTTTTGTAATTCTCAAAAGTAAAGCATTTAGGTACGGTCTCTATTGCGTCTTCTTTTTAACTTTTTTTTATTTCAAGTCGCCATTTCATATTTTATCACGTGCAGCGCTTCGATAGCCGTAAAATTGCTTAAAATAAATTACTTTCGAAAACAACGTGATAAAGATTTTTATCTTTTCTTTAAAATTCCGAAAACCGTGACGCTACCGGTAGGCCTAGCATGAACGGACCCAAACAATAAAATTGATCTTCTTTTTCGAAGCAAGCCTGCATACTGCCATTTACATTTTAGTTTATTTGGAAAATATTAAAATACTTGTTTTAATTACAACATGTTTCCATAAGTATCTACTTAGTTGTAATGACCTTAACAAAGTTCTAAGTAAGGTAAACCCATTAAGATAAGTACCTACATGTATATTATTATTTTATTATGAAGTCTCCTTGTAAAAGTACAATTTTAAAGAAAATTATTCGATGTTCCAGTACTAGCAGTTGGCGTAGAAAATGTGCAAAGAACCGTTTAAAATTAAAAAAAAACTACGCATTTGACTATGAAAAGACAGTTAGGAATAAACAAGCTCTATCACTATCATTTTCATCTCTACATTGTCGAACAGTAGGCGACTCTCCATAAATATACTGTCAACCAACAAAATTAAAAACAAACCGGTCAGCCATTTTACTAGCGGCCAGTCCCACCGTTCTGGAACGCGTTTGAATTCGAAATTCATATTTGGAACATTGGAGCGCTCGCAACCGGTCGCCCTTGTAATAGTTGGCTGTTATCAAACCGCCAATTTACGAAGGCCTGTGTCATAGGAGCGCGAATATCTTTTGGAGAGCGAATCAGCGGGCGGTCGGAAGGAAGGGCAGGTCTTAATAAAATGGTCGAGTTTCTTCGACAAGTGCGGCGCGAACGAAAATACGGCGCGCGAGTTGTTCTGCCGCCTTATCACTGGGTTCAAAGATTAGTGTTTGTAGAGTCAAAGAGCACTCTGCTATATCACTGAGTTATCTGTGAGTCAATGAGTATAATTATTGAGGAAGATATATTATATTCATTTTCAAATCATCTATCTAATAAAAAAAGATGAGTTAATACGACAGATAATTGTTACAAACCTCTAAGTTGTAAGTGTGGAGGGTTCAAGTTATATGTGAGAATATATGTTTCGTTCTATTTTTTAACAGCAAGCAGCTGCAGCAGCAACAGTATCACTCTTATCTCATAACGTGAAAAAATTTCGAAAGCACCGTTTTACTTTGGACTATGTATGTATGTATGTATGTAAACTCTTTATTGTGCAAAATAAACAAGACAAATACAATTGACAAACACTGAGATACATGCACAAAGGCGGCAAAGGCACTATGTTTGTTATTGCAAACGAAACGTATGAATAAGAGAACACGAACTTGGAAAAATAGCACTTTAATTACCTCTTCATCTGTATGGCCTTTTTAAGACAATAAACAATATTCTTATTTTTTAATTTTAAAAATAGAAACATAAAGATAAAAAGATAAAAAGGTTAGTTGGTCGGTCGGCAACAGCAAACATTTTTGAGAGTAAAACATTTTGGTGCTCTTGTGTGCAATTTTGTATCGCTGCAACGACAATTTAAATGTGTACGAGTATGAATCACGTTCATGTTCAGGTGCTCTAAGTAGGTATAAATCAAATAATTTTCAAAGGCTTAACCAGTCCGCAAGTCATAGTTCTATGCCAAACGACGTCCGCGGGGCGGGGCAGAGGGGGGTTCTCGGTCCGCCAACTTAAAAATGCCGCCGCAGAGCCTCCGAATCGATACGGCGCGCGTCACGTGCTGCCGAGCGCGACCAATAGCCGCGCGAGGGCGCCGCGGGGTGCGGCGGGGAGAGCGGGCGGCGAGGCGCGCCGCTCCCCACTCTCCAGTGCACGAGGAACCGCCGCGCGCGACGCACGCACGCCCGCGCTCCCAGAGTTTCACCGAAAACCGGTCCGATGCTTCGTGCCATGTTATAGTATACTGTGCAGTGCGATGAGTGCGTGGACGGAGGAAATGTTGTCCTGGCGCGACGAGCGGCTCGGACTCACCGAGCTACCGAGCACGACGAGGAGAAAACATCGCAGCGCGCCGTACAGATTGCACCGGCCGCATTTGCCCGTGCCGTACGTGCCCGAGCCGCCGCCGGAGCCGCAAGGGACGCACATTTCAAGGTTATACCCGGAGTTGTTGGCGCTCATATTTGAGAGGCTTCCGGTGAGAGACAGAGGCCGGGCCGCCCAGGTTTGCCGCGCTTGGAGGGACGCCGCTGACCGCCGCTCCGTGTGGCGCGGAGTGGAAGCAGCCCTTCACCTTAGGCGACCAGCGCCTGTACTGTTCGCTTCACTTGCTAGGAGAGGAGTAAGAAAACTGCAAGTGTTATCCCTCCGGAGAGGCTTGCGAGATGCCGTTGCCTGTCTGCCAGGCTTGGAATCCCTCTCTCTAAGCGGCTGCTACAGCGTCACCGATGCCGCTTTAGCCAGTGCATTCGCCGGCGAACTGCCCGCCCTAAGACGTCTAGACTTATCACTTTGTAAACAAGTCACAGACTCCTCGTTGGGAAGGATAGCGCAATCATTAAAAAACTTGGAAGAGTTAGAGCTAGGCGGCTGTTCTAATGTAACGGACACAGGGCTGCTCCTAATAGCGTGGGGGTTGCGGAAATTGCGCCGTTTGAATCTACGGTCCTGCTGGCATGTAAACGATGCTGGAATAGCGCATTTAAGCGGCGGAGGTGAAGCTAGAGGAACGCCAGAACTGGAGCATCTGGGTCTACAAGACTGCCAGCGTTTGACAGACGAAGCGCTAAAACATACGGCCACGGGGCTTCCAAAACTGCAGTCTATCAACCTGTCCTTCTGCGTGGCAGTTACTGACGCAGGCTTGAGGCATCTCGCTAGGCTTCCACTCTTAGAGGATGTCAATCTGCGAGCGTGTGACGGTGTATCCGACGTCGGAGTCGCTTATCTGGCGGAGAGCGGACGCTTGACCGCGTTGGACGTATCTTTTTGTGATAAAGTTGGAGACGAGGCGCTATCCCACGCTACTTTGGGGCTATCGGGGCTCCGGTCGCTATCGCTGAGCGCCTGTCGCCTCACGGACGAGGGTCTGGAGCGGGTCGCGAGGCTATCGCAACTAGAGACGCTAAATATAGGCCAATGCACCCGCGTGACTGATAGAGGTCTCCACGCGCTCAGCGATGGCCTGCTTAATCTAAAAGCGATAGACTTGTACGGCTGCACGTGCATCACGCCCCAAGGCTTGAAAGATATCATGAAGTTGCCTCGGCTTAGTGTACTTAACCTCGGCCTGTGGCATGTACGGTGACCACGCACACGCAGTGCCTGAATGTTTGTGTGAGTGCGACGCCATGTTCAAGTGAAGGAGCTACCAAGGTTGTATACTGGACAGTGTAAAGGAATTAACCAATCTTAAGATTAACGAATTATTTAGGAAGTGGGGTCGCCTTCGTTCTGTTCGCCTGTGTTATTGTTGACGTTTGGTTGCTAGGTTTTGTTTTGGTCCGTTGATGCGCCCCAGGGCCTAGTCTCGGTGTCAGACCTTTTTGAATGCAACGTTTAGTACTTTACTGTGTAAATTTAGTCCGCTTATGCAATACATTGTTTTGGATTTCGAGTTTTGTTAACATTCACTTGTTTAAAAAGGTCTGATTCTCCACTAATTTAAGTAATTGCTCCATTAGTTAGATAGATATTTAGGCATTCTTCAAATTATTGGTTTTAAGTCGATCTCACGGGATGTTGGATGTTTTGTTATACGTTAACTACTTTTGAGGAAATCGTGGGGTTAACTAGCTTTAAACTGACTTTGTTTATAGAATGATTTTGTTAATGATTGCTATGTTCTGTATTTTTTTGAACCTGAATTTGAGTTATTTTTTGAACTTATAACTTAGAATTCAATAATATTTGTGTCTTCTGATTTAAAATACGAATTCCAAGTGATACATTGTTAATTAGAATAAGCAGCTGATCAAATATCGTTTACAGGTTGAATGTTCGATTCATACAAATAATTACTAAGTGGCTCAATAAAAATATTGTAAATATATACGTTTTACAGAAACGAGGTTATTTCTTTAAGTACCAGCACTATATACAACAAAATAAAACAGGAACGGTAAAGACTAGAGAGGTTGTAATGGGTCAGTTTATTTACATTTTAAATTTCTCCAAAGATATCATAATATATCAATCAATATAATTCACTAAACTGAAAACCTATTACTTGTCAGGGGAAAAGGCCAGCAAATTTTGATGACATCAACTTTTCTTTATTCAGACACAAATAAATTTCACATATTAAAATCCCCGCGAAATATGCCCACTCGAAGCACTTTAAAATGGTTTAGAATACCTAGTTTTGAATAAATTATGCACCTGCATTTCAAATTACATACAATACAATACAAATACTCTTTATTGAACACCACAAATCAGTACAAAACAATACAGAAACAAAGAACAAAGTAGACAATAGGCATTTGCAAGATGAGTATTTTTTTATTCACTGACCGACTATGCTCCGTAGGGTTATCAAAAACTATCTAAGGTGTATTGGGGTAAATTCGAAATTGGGGGAATTTCGATAATCGTGGATATCCACTAAACGTGGAACAATTCCAGAATCTGGCAACGCTTATTTAGAAACCAGAGACATTGGAGCTACTAGGTAATCGTTGCTAGATTATGTAACTGTTCCCCGTGTAGAGTTTCGAAATTCCCCCAATTTCGAATTTACCCTAGTGCACTATATTGACTAAAACTGCAATGAGCCTCGAGTAGATTAAAAGATTTGAGCCTATGTACATGTATACAGACGGCGGGAAGCGACTTTGTTTCACCTACAACGATTATTTCAGGAATAACATAAAAAAACATTAAGGGCATTGTTTGAGCTGGTAAACACAGACATTATAAACTTTTCAAAACAATGATGTTCTAAATATTCAAACCTTAATCATGTTTACACTAAATAGCTAAATACCTTCAACAGAATGTTATTGAATAGTTATTCTATCGCTTATTTATCATGATAGTCAAGGCAGCAAGCTGCATTGACCGTGACGTCACGGTACAGGTGAATATTTAAAAAAGAAAACATGAAGCTATGAAGTGTTTTGTTTATTTGTAGGACTTACACTGGTAGTGTAAAGGAGACTTGTAAAAGATAATTTTGACGTCATCCCATTAACTTTTTTAAACAGAAACCACACATTTAGCAAATTTCCCCCTGTATTTTTTCTATTGTATTAGTAAGTGCTGTTTGAAGAAATAAAACATTATGTCAGCTTTACACGTACTAGTCGAACAAAGACAAATACTTTAAGTATATACGCCATTAGTTACTTGCTAGGTTGTTACTGTGTAAATTATTAAGTTACATGTCATTTGGATTTATGTTCAGATCTAGGAAATTTCACATGCAGGCAAACAAACCTCTTTGAATAAAAACTTCAGAATTAGGTGTATGAAACATCAGACGCTCGAAATGACTGACTGAAACATGACTAATTTGATGATTAATTTGTAATTTGCCTAGTTAGCTTGGTTATTACTAAACATTATGAGTTCGATTTTCGAATTTTTAAAACTTCGTTAAGTTGGCACGGCGTTGACCGGCCACCACGCTTTAAACGGGAAAAAAAGTTGCAAGGATCGATGCAAAATTAACTAAGCGGGTAAACGTGCTAAATAAAACTGTCTTAGAAGGGTTCTATTCAATAAAATAAAACTCAGTATACCGGTCAGTTTCTATTGCTCCTGTCTATTGTTTTTCTTACTATCGCATAACACAAAATACTGTATTGTTACATCTATGCTAAAATACGAGAGAACTAGGTATGATTTAATGTGAGCCTTTGTCGCTAGAAGTTTCTAGTAAATAACTCGAACTTTCATTATGTGTGGGTGCAGACGTAGCAAAGGTTCTTGGTCACACATACACTATAATCGTGTTGGTCAAAATGTACCTAGGTGTAACTGAAAAAAAAAAACTCCCTGTAAAAAAAACACGAGAAATCGATAAGAGTGGATCGTGTTAACAATTGAATCTTTGTTTGTGAAATACGATGCATGGCAGGACTAGAACAGACTTGAAATATCATAATTATAGTCCAATTCTGAAATAATAAAATATTAAAATGGGAATACATTTTAAAACTACGTCATGCATGGCTGTATGGGCTTAGATCCCGTTGGCTTACCTATATAAAAAAGGAAAACAAATGCCAAAACAAAAAGCACTAAGTATCATACTACTATACTCGGGAGCAAGAAAACCGGGTCACTTCACTTCCCGTAGAAACTCGTATGAAAAGTGACCCGGTTTGTTTGCTCCCGAGTATACAATACATTGCGGCATTAGATCGTACACTTGTAATTCGTTAGCTAATCGGCCGCGCATCGTAATGCTTGTTGCATGAAATGACTTGTTTAATGTAAATTTAGCTTAGGGAACGACAAGAAAGAGTAGAAAATGAGCCAAAAGGAATCAAATTTTCTCATGCGAAATTTTGCCATATTCTAAAAGTCTATAATGTGACAGTTACAAGGAAAATGGCTAACTTATTTAAATTTCTACTCTTTGCTATCGGCCTCTATAACGCAACATGAAATAACCCTTTTGGTGCAGTCGGTTAAATACAGTGTCTCTTATTTAATAATCTTGACTATTTTGTTTGTTTATACATTTGTAAATTTTGTATGTCTTTGCTATGTTATGTAAACATAAGATTTCGTAGAACTGAGACCTTACCATGACGTCTTAATTCGATTCAATTCCAGATCCATACTAAAAATGACAGCTAAAATTTGAATTGAGTCGGCATTGAGTCACATTCAGACGTAACGGTAAGGTAAAGAGTGGTCCAGTCAACATCAAAAGTGGTAGCACAATTTTAGTCCTTTGTCGTTCACATCCACATTCGTCCCGCCAATCCCGCCATACATGATTGCCAAATGCGTTAATTTGACAAAGTACGACAGTCGTTGGCTACTTTTGACGTTGACCATACCTAACCTACCCAAAATCCACCAAGGATTTTACTACGTTGTGTCTAAAATTAATCCCAAAATACTTCGGCACGTGGTTTGCTTGGTTTGACTAAATAAGTAATTACCCCATGTTTCCATAAATTGGCTGATGTTCAAAGTATATGTTGTCAAAGGGGTAACTCAAGTTTGAATCAAAAATTACAAACAAAAACCTCTGTGTTGTGTTAACTGGTCATTTGGGTACAAATGTCTAAAAATAAACAATGGTTCAAAGTGCTTCATTATCAAAATGTACTACGGTCAAAAAGTACGTGAAGTAAAGAACAAAAGACAGTCAATCATATGCCACAAAAACCTAGGATACTAAGTATATCATAGAAAAAACGAACAGAAGATCAATGGTCAACATCCCGAAATGCTCAATGGGTTCGAAAATTCTCTTGTCAAAATGTACAAAAGTCAAAAGTATACATTAATGTCAACATGATTGTCAAGCTGAACGACAAAAATAGTCAAATAGCGTTTTGGACACTTTGACTCCAGAATATTCTGTCCTGAAAACTTCCAAACACAATGACATCTAGACCAAAGTGAAAGCTACACCAATAGCCAATTATGTTTGTCATAAATAAACTTTTTCTTTCATTCTTTTACACTAAAAGTGCATGTTGGCCATAGCATATTTTGCACCTAAAATATTTAGACAAATCGACCAGTAGGCTTATTGTCTAACTCCCTCGCAATCGCCATCGTGTTCATTTTGACAGTTCATGTATGGGCTGACAATTGGCATCGGAATCAGCTAGCTGTCACGTTCATACAAACACTATCAAAATGAACACGATGGCGATTGCGAGCGAGTTAGACAATAAGGTGGCACAATCATATTGTACTTTTTGACAGTGTTACATTTTAACAGATTTGTACCCAAATGACATGTTACCAATCAAACTGCCACAACCATCTGCTGAAATATTCGAGATAAACTACAAGATGCCTTGTAAATACGTAATTTGTGCCCCAGGGTTGATATTATTTGTTACTGTTTGTATGGAGGTACATATATGTTTGTATGTATGAACCGTGAGATCGACTTAGAATAAGCATACGTTGTATACTTCAGTACATTGTTTTGTACAAAACGAATGTAACATAGAAGAAATGTATTAAAAGTCATGGTTTAAGTTACAAATTTAATCTGTCATTTTTATTTCGTACCTCTCTGACCAGTTGATTCTCGAAAAGAACCTTAGGCGGTACTCCAAAATTCGACTTTCGAAGTTGGCATCGTACCGTCCCTCTTGCTTTGAGAGCATAGAAGACATTTTGAAAAAAGGTCAGGGGTCTGATCTTTGAAAGCACATAGATATGTAAAAATACCACTCGGAAGTGGTAAAAAATTGTACTGAATTTTAAATGCGAGTAGCTTAGAAGATACTTCCGGCTCTAATTAATCTTGTGAACTAGTCAAAAATTTGATAAGAGCTGTAGTTTTGAAGATATGAGCTGATTTACGAGTATACCATGTTCGAGTGGTATTTTCGAGTGATGTGCTTTCAAAAATCGGGCCCCTGGTCAGGAGTACCCGAAACCGGCGAGCATGTATGAGATTGATGAATGTGGATGAAGCTAAAAAGGTATGTCAGGAACGATCCTGCTACGAAGCAAGCAAGTGGAACAAAGTTCTCTGCTTACCCCTGTGGGAAAAAGGCGTGACGGTATGTATGTATGTAATTTAACTGAAAAATCTTTAGAAAAAATCCAAGATACCTAGTCTAAATAACTAGTGATCCACCGCGGCTCTACACGCCTGCATTGTAGTCCTCAGTCGGCCGATTTCTGCCAACATCGTCGACAAATTATCGTCATGTTTCAACTAATTAACATTTATAATAACATTAAACTACTGTAAAACCCTTCCTCTTTAATGACTATCTATTGATCAAAAGCGCATTGTAATCTGTTGCGTAGTTTAGAAGATCTAAGCAGAGATACAGAGTAGCAGACAGCGGGAAGCCTCTTTGTTTTGTACTATGTAGAGATTAACTAAACAATTTTGATAAGCAAAGCACAATATTTGCCGTCTAAATTCCGTGCACAATTTGTAAAACACTCGCCATTTTAAAAACAGTTTTGTCGCTTTTAATTTTGTTATTTTTCATACAATACAGAACGGCAACGCTATTTGTATGCGATGGGTTGGTTTATTAATAGGTATGTTACAGATAAATGTGTGACAGTTCTAAAAATAACCAATAAAAGAGGCCCATCTAAATATTGCGTGGGAAGGCAGCAAAACAAAACATTGGAATGCTGTTTCAAAATGTCTAATCGTACATTCGCCGTGTTAAAAGATTCTTTTTCCTGAAATATCACTTCATCATCACTATCACTACATAGTATAAAATAAAGTAGCTTTCTCTGTCCCTATGTCCCTATGTATGCTTATATCGCTACCTCGGGGCTCAATTGTCGTATAAGCCATTTTGACGAAAATGAGATTTGAATGCAGTCTTGCTCAGTTTTTTTTTCTCTATCGATCTGTGTATTTAAAATTCTCCAAATCCCAAAAAAATATCGAATACAACCTCCATTTTCTGTAACTCTAAACAGGAAATTTAAAAAAAACGAGCTATAAAAGCCAGCTACTCAGAGTGTGAAAAAGGCAAAGGTATTATTGACCCTAAATCAAGATTTATAATTGGCATAAAGGACATTGCTTATCAAACTTGGCGTATACGACCTTAACGATTTCTGAAAATTGAACAAAGTTTATTATACAACCTGCCATTATGTTTCATTTTTAAGATGTATAAGCCACCACTAAACCAATTTGGTGAATACGACCTGAATTATTTCCAATAACAGAATAAAGTTTGGTGTACGGCCTGCAGTAGCGTTTCATTTCATGGCAATAAACGCCAACAAAAAATAAATTTGGAGTAAAAACGGCGTTAAACACATAACTTTTATAAAAAAGATTGTTTTTAATTGAAAGAGATTAGAAGCATTAAATGCTATATTCTTGTTGCTACTTTTCATTTTTATCGTTTTATGTGGTACTTGAACAATCTTTTTAATAATAACAACGTAATTTGTGTTTTTTTTTTCGTTTGCATTGATGTTTTACCTTCAGCAATATATATTTTTTCTATACGAATTTTTTGTTACTTACCAAACCCTCAAACCTTTTTAATATGAATGGACTTTGAAAGTTAAATACGATTCTCAAACTGATTTGGTTTATACCTACCTTATCATCATTATCGCAGTAAAGTAGTTTGGGGTGTATATACATGATTTATTTTTTTACAGTAAAGTACCTAACCAAAAAAAGAAAACCGGTGACTAATACCTTTGATTTTTTCAAAAATCGTAATAGCTGACTTATACGTCCTAAGTTGCATGTACAGCAACTATTATTTTGGGTCATAAACGTCATTCTGTTTGCTTTTAAGAAGCGTATAAGCCATCTATTTTCTTTGTTATGGGTTCTATCTTAAATATTATGAATTCATATTATTCTACTCATAATTTTAAGAACTTTCATCCTACGAAGCTTCTTTATAACAGTTAAAACAAAAGAGTTACAATTTTTTTTTGTTTTTCTTTTTAGTTTTTTGGCTCTCCTGAAAAATCGACTTTTGGCTTATACGACAATTGAGCCCCGAGGTAGCGATATCTTCAAAACTACACAACGGATTGTGATGCGGTTTTTTTAATAGATAGAGTGATTCAAGAGGAAGGTTTTGAGGTATAATTCTAGGCAGACGAAGTCGCGGGCAGAAGCTATATTTTATAAAACCTTACAAAGAATTCCACGTTTCGGAAAAATGAAATAAAATTTCGAGGCGAAAAAGAGCCTAGGGGCCCGATTATTGACAGCTCATCACTTTGAAAGTAATTAAGTATAAACTTATACCTATAAGGGATCTCTACCAGTTTACCTTTGAGTAGATGAGAGGAGCATTAAACGAAAATGGTATTGTAATCTGTGAATTACTTTGATTAAGTATAAGTACATTAATTTGAGCTATAATTTTCTAATCTACTCGTATTTCAAATTCAGCAGAATTCACCACTTTCGAGTGGCATATCCGCATCATGTGCTTAAAATCGGGCCCTTATCCTTTTTTGAAGTAGGTAAATATTTCACAGTAATTATTTTAATTGGTGGTATACGCAGTTGCAATTTTCTATGCGTTCAAAAGGTGGCAGATGGTACAGTTACGCACTTCACATCTGTCTTAAGCCTGTATTCGGAGTGTGTATTCCATATCGTTACGCATCCCCAGCAAGATCGTATCTCACTTTACGCACAATACGCGTGGATATCGCACCCTTCGTGGAAGAAAGACGTAAGTCCCATTGTAAGTCAATAGGACTTACGTCTTTCTTCCACGAAGGGTGCGATATGTCTGTTATTCGGCTTTGCTAAAGCGATATGACAGACGGCAATGGTGGCCACTGATGGTGCATCTCGTTCGCTATTTAGTGGAAAAAAGGTAAGTACAGTGCTTCATTCTATTACATTTTATTAGCTTTATAGTCCACTCTGTAGCTACATATAAATTGATATAATGTCTACTATAGATCTGTTATAGACCGAATTATGTCTAAACGACAATGTAGGTACTAATTATGTATAATATATACCATTAACAAAAAGGAACTAAATATATGTATAAATTGACAAATATCTATAAAACCCTTTTGATTTTAAATGTTTCTAGCTATTGAATACATATAATCAACTTTATGAGCGTCCCTAGGGTATTTTACACTTGGGTACCTGGGATAAAAAGAACCTAATATTATTCATGGATATTGTAGCCTTTTAATTAGCATTAGGTACCTACAATTTTACAAGCGTTTTTGCCTTGGAATTTAGTACACACATGTAGAATGCACGACAGTGCAAGTACAGTTAACAAAAAGCACGGCGAAGCAAGAACAAAAACTTCTATCTGCCAAAGCCACGGTACGCGCATCGTACACCGGTTGCCAAGCAATACACAAAGCATGACTAGAGCGAACCACGCTCGAAGTAAGATCACTTTGGCAAGCCGAATAGATACCCTGTTACATTCTTGTACTCGATTCTAACAAAACTTACAGTGAACAAATGTTCTATAGATTGCTAAGTCTATAGAACTTGCAACTAAATTGTAGCCGTCGGTCGTTTATAATTAATTACTCAAGATATTGCATTATACTAGCGGTTGTCTGGGCAGAATCCGAATTGCTATCCCGCGGGAGTTATGCGATTTTCCGGGGTAAAACTATCCTATGTCCTTCCCCGGGACTGAAACTATCTCTGTACCACATTTCATTAAAATCGGTTCAGTGGTTTATGCCTGAAAGTGTAACAGCCAGAGTTACTTTCGCATTTATAATGTTATGTGTTATGTGTTAATAATGTCAAAATGAACACGTTGGCGATTGCGAGCGAATTAGGTAATAAGCCTACATGTCTCATTCGGTCAAACTAACCAATTTTAAGAGACTATAATAAACTCTAAGTTGTTATTTTTACTCAAAGAGCCTTTTCCCCTAAAATTGCTTAGCGGGCTAAACTAAGCCAGTACTTCAAAAGACACAAAATGACATCATAAACTAATTAACGTACAGTTTCGGCAAATCAAACAGTTTTACTTTAAACTAATAGAACTGTTAGCGACGTCGTAAAACAGTTTTACAATTACAATAAAATCCGGTTCTCGATTTACAATTACAATACAGGGTGGCAATAAAAGGTACAAAACTAAGCAGTAAACCTAATTGTTATTTTAAGTACGACAATTATCTTTAACTTTCGCCTGAGTTCAGTTAAAAGTATTGTGTTAAAAGCGTAAGGAACGTAACTGAACGAAACAATGATGGTTGTAACAATAAATAAGTTGTATGGGACACATTTTTGTTTGTAAGTATTTTATGATTCCAAAAGGGCGCATAGTGATATATTTAATTATGAGTGCTAATTAACCTTAACCTTTAATTAACCTTTTTGACGCTGGACAGCGACACACTAATTGTTATTTTTCCATTTTTTTCTGTTATGTTTATTTTTAGTTGGGGCTGTTGTTGTCCTATGCGTCAAATAAATGTATTTTCTTTATTTTCTTAAATTAAGTATTTCGTTTTAATTAGGTACTCACATAGCTCTTGAACAAACAATGTAACACTAACAAATATGGATATTCTTATTCCGAAATAAACTATTATTATTATTATTATTAATTAGTAAAGGGCCCGCTGCCAGACTATACTAGTCGTCATAATTACATTCTAAAAAACTACCAATGTTATGTCACTAAAAAAACTTTGGAATCTTAATATGAGGAGCGATTAGTTAGCGATAGTAGTATTAATAAATAGTATGTTTGCATTTTTGTCCCTTCCTACCTCCGCTCCGAGGCTGTATTATTACATTTATTATCCTAAGGATAAGGAGCACCCTGTGGCGTGCTAAACGAAAATTTCTGATTGTTGTTTTTAAAATTCATTCCGCAAGGGAATAGGCGAAGGTTTTACACCATACAGCCAAGTCTTCATTATAGTAGTTTCTCTTCATGGTAGTTTTTTTGTAAGGCCATCTGACAGCTCGCATTTTTGCTGCAAATGCCATTGCGGTTGCCAGTTACAAAAAAAATAGGTAAAGGTATTGTTGCAGTTAGAAAAAAAAATGAATTTTACTTATTCTTGTAGCAGATTTAATTTTGTTCTTTTCGATTAAGCGTAGTGTGGGACGCCCTGCGACGCGTTGGACGGATGACCTTAGGAGGACAGCTGGCAGTGGCTGGATGAGGGAAGCCCAGGATCGCGAAAGTTGGCGCAATATGAAGGAGGCCTACGTCCAGCAGTGGACGGACAATGGCTGTAGATAGATAGATAGATTAATCGGGTATATAAACAAACTATCATAGTTGGGTGCAAAAAACCGAGCCGATAACACTTATGACATCAACACCATCGGCATCTACGCAAAATTGCATGGATAGCTTGATGTCTTTGCTCGCAGTATCTAGTTCTTACTAACAGCAATTGTTTACGTGTGATTATTGATCACAAGCTGTTTTCCGCTATTGTGCGTCGTAATTAACAAACCGCACCGCTTTTATCTTTAATGAACAGTTTGGACGTTCTTCTGAGAAACCATTACGTTTGCAATTATAAATAGTAAACAAATACTGTAAAACAGTCAAATGAGTCGAACTCGGTCCAGGGGTAGTAATTTCGTTATTTTTTGACTTACCCGCTGCTTAAAAAAATTAAGTAAGTAAGTAAATGCTTTATTGTACAAATATAAAGAAGCAGAGACAAGTCACAAAAAAGACCTTAAATATATGCACAAATTAAAATTACACGTGATGTCGTTGATTAAATACAAAACGGACGCATTCCAGAGTCATTCGCCATTGCATCTAAAAACTAAAGTCGGTCGTTATAAGGTTTCAAATGCAACAGTGTCCGATTTTGAAATTTGTCGCTTTTGTATTTAAGCAGCGATGTGTTCTCGGACACTCCCCTACCCCATCGTGATCATTTCTGATATTTTACCCCCCATAAACAATCACCATGATTTCTGGACGAACCCTAGTATAACATGCTGATTCCTAAGATTTATTTTTTCATCATAACATTTTATTGTTTGTTTTAGTGCATGAATTATCATGTATCAGCTTCCATTTATTTATTAAAATACTTAAGCCACTTTTCTTCCAACACATTATTTACGTATTGGCAATGATGGCCTTTCCTAAAGCGCCTATAGAAGAACAATATTATTTTCACACCTCTCATTCAGAAAAGTAAGCTCTGATCTCTCGCGACTGGGAGCAAAGTTTATTTTTCTGTATGACACACACACACACACACACACAAATCACGGCTTACCCTTACGGGGTAGACAGTGCCTGAGGTAACAAGACGTAAAGGCCACGTTTAGCATAATTGGGATTGTCTATTTTTTTACAATGTATAGTAAATCGAAAACCATTTCGAGATAAATGCTTTTTAAATCGTTTTCTGTATTTACTTTATTTTATTTTGCTATAATGAATTTATTACATGAAAAATAAGCAATGACTTTCATTTGATATTCCCAGACATGACGTAGACGGTCCAAAATGTACTTTATTTGCAAAGGTTACAAATTCTATGCTATTTACGCGTGTATTATACTACGGAGTTCAATTTGGACCCGCAATCTGACATTTCATTCATCTTATGACAGATGACAAGCAAATGGGCAATCTTGTTACTGTCATTCTTGTTTTTTCCACTGTTCACTTTCATATTGTTGTATTATAGTTTAGATTTAGAAGCACTTTCGGTAGATAATTAGGCAACAGTGTAACCGCACAGCGATGTGCTTCGCTCACATGAAAGATTTTCCGCTAAATATTTTAATGGAGAGCGAAAATATTACGTTTTTCGGTTTACTTTCGCCTACTGAGTTTGCTGTCTTATCTCCGGGTCCTGTTTTGTCTCGATAATACCTGGTATGTATTTATGGACCTTTCTGCTTCGCGCAGAATGTTATGGTATGTGTAACGATTGTGAAAATATAAAATTCATAGGAGAAGATCGCGTAAATCTTCCTGTGTTATTGTTGAATCATGTTGACATTGATACTAATGACAGTTTGCCAACTTCACCACAGATAGAAAAGACGTTAATGGCGGCGCTTCACATAGGTACGTTTTATGATCAATTTGTCCAATAAGCAGATGTGTGACACCGGCAATGGAAACTCTGACGTCACAATGGAAACTCTGACGTCATCAACCAAAATACTTTCAATAATTAATAGTGAAAAAAATACCGAGTTATATGAGAAAACATTGAAATTGGTTTCTTATAATTGACTATTCTGCACAAAAAAAATATAAAAAGGATAGGTATTTTTTTTTAGACAATCCCAATTGTAGGCGTATAGGTGGAAAGGGGAATCAAAATAGTGATGGGTTGCTAGCCGCATCGCCTATAACATGATTCCTAAGACTCGCCCATTCCCTCGATGGGCTTTTACCATCAGCGCGGGACGAGAAGCAACTGGTACATTCTATGTTTTTCCTTTGCTCCCAGACCAGCATGGAAGTTTCTGTATGAGAGGTGTTAAAATAACTATTTATGCGGCCTTATTTTAAGTATGATTTTGATTTTCTGCCTTATTCATTTATTGAAATCCTACATTTTCCGTCGAATCGATTTACCCAATTTTATTTCCATTGTTTGAATATCGAATTCTACACAACACAAAACAATTGTTCGAACGTTGAGCTAGGTACCATTCTATCAGACTTACATTATAGTTACTTAATTTAAAAAAGCGTAACCAACAATACATTAATAGACCACTGTGGTCTCTACCACTATGACTTTGAGTTCAAAACGCTAATGTAAGATTTGTACGTTGCGACAGTTGAAATGATAAGGTTGGAGCCGTCAAATGAGTCAGTTTTGCAGGCATTGTGTTAAGACCTGACTCATAGTGACTGTAGTTTCTATAAGGCCTTTACATGCCTCACAAATGTAGCTACAGACGATGAACATAAATGTAGCTATACATACAATACAATACAATACAATACGAATACTCTTTATCGAACAGCACAAATCAGTACAAAACAATACAGAAACAAAGAACAAAGTAGGCAATACGCTCTTCTCATTTACTCAAAGGTTAACTGGTAGAGATCCCTTATAGGGATAAATTTGTCTTTGTGCATTATTTCATGTCTTTTTTGTGATTTGCCTCTATTTCTTTATATTTGTACAATAAAGCATTTACTTACTTACAATTACCAGACAACCAATAAAATAAAGAAATAAGTCGGAGACAGTTTAAGTAGGTGGTGGTGTTGTATATAGGTAAATATTTCCTTCCATGCTGATCAGGGAGCAAAGAAAAAACAAAAAAGTAATTAAAATACTACAAACAACATCATTAGCGTCACATAGAATAATAGTGATGACGTTTGTTTTGATTTAAATTATAAGTACAATGCCTTCCACGCTGGTCTGGAAGCAAAGAAAAAACATGGAATATACCATCCTTTCTTCCCGCGCAGATGGTAAAAAAAGCGCATCGACAGAATAGACGAAAATATTAGTAAGTAAGTGTAAGTAAGTAATCATTATTTGCAATTAAATATGGTATACGATAGATGTCAAAATGAGATACAGTTCACATATTTAGTCAATTATGGGATCAACGTTATAGGCAATCGGCTAGCAACCCATCACTATTTTGATTCACTTTTCGACCTATACGCCCACAATCATGCTAAACGTAACTTTTAGGTCTTGTTACCAAAAGACGTGATTTATGTGTGTGCGTTTTTATTTGCTTGTAATTTCACTGACTGTCTTACTCTCCACGCCGGAACACAGCTGCCCACTGCTGCTTGGCGGCAGGCTTAGCGAGCAAGTAGACATTCACTGTATGAAAGTTTTTTGAACAGGTTACAACTTACAACGATGTAAGTACAATACAATACAAATCAGTACAAAACAATACAGAAACAAGAAATAAAGTATGCAATAGGCGCTCTTATCGCTTAATAGCGATCTCTACCAGACAACCAATACCTAATTACTTATATTAAGTACATACCTACTTAATTCGAAATTGCAGACGAATTAAGAATGACTTTTTTTGAAGTCGGTTAAAACGTTTTGAAGGAACTGCTGACGTCATACCTTCAGCAATTGATCCAGACTGAAGCCAAACAACCATTCCCGAGACTAGACATTCCTTCAATGTTTCTAATTAAATAATTTTCTACAACACCAACTACCTTTGCACAACCCACAACCCTTATCTGATAAATCATAGAGCTGAAATTCCTTTGTCCCGTTACAAATTTAAAATGGTCACCGGACGCTCCACGCACGTTTGCTAAACTAGCCGAGTACCACTTTAATTCTACAGTTACAAACCACCTTACCACAACGAAATAAGGCTCATATTAGGTTGTTGTTCAGTTTTCGCAGCTTTGTCGATGTTTCGACCAGTTGCGATCAGGTTTTGCAGTTCTTGTGATACTTATTGCGTTGTCATAGAGTTGATAATATGAGTTGATAGCGTATTGTTAATTGGTTACAGCCCCGTAGTGCTTACACCGATCATATCTCAGTTGTATGTTGCAAGAGTTCTATATCCCTTGTTACAAAATATATAGCAAGTTACTTACGATATAAAAATACACCCTTTTTGTTTCGGTTTAATTAGATTTCGCAATACTTGTAAGTAAAAGTTCAATGGTTGAAGGACGTCAATAGGTACTCTGCCTCTGATCGTGGCGGTTATGTCAAATGACAACTAGGTATAACAGAATCTTCTAAAAACATGTTTAATCTTTAATGGCGACTCTAGTTTGCTAGCGGCCAGACACAAACGCGAAACACTTTTTTTCTTAAAACCTTTTACCGTCCGTCACGGCCATCGTACCTTTGATATTTCCGACTTTGAATTTCGAATCCTTATTCTTTTTAAACGCCGCCGGCCAGTTTCTATAGATTTTAAAAAAATAGACAAAGGAGGTCGGATTTATCTCTTGGAAGGGACTCTTTTGAATATGCATGTATGTTTACCGTTAAGGACGAAAACCTGTAATGTTGGCTATTCATTCTTAGAGGTGGCATCCTTATCTTGTGTAACGGGTGCGAAAAGGATGACATGCTGGCTTTACTTAGAATAAAGAGCTAGCTTAAGCCGTTTTAATACTTTGTTATTTTAGTACTGTGTTGCTAGGTAGAGGATTATACAGTTAATCCTTTAGCTTAGATTTTAGGGTAGACTTCCACATAAAATACTGTTGTTGCCATGATCAAGTATTGGTACGTTAAAAATGCGTGAGTTACGAAGATAGTGGCACTCTCATTTAATTTCTATTCTTTATGTGGGTGGAGGTTTTTAGCTTTGGTCGAAAATTATTGAAAACAGATTTGAATATGGAAATACAGCGACGAAAATGTAAAATTGAGCACGAAATTTTTAGAGTTTAATTTAGTTAGAAAGAAAACCACTTTCTTAGGGAAAATGCAATTTAAAAATGGAACTAAGGAAACAAGTAGTTCTAGAAAAGAATGGGTGTAGGTAGTTATACGTACCTAATTATTAGTTCGTTTAGTTAGTATTTCTTCAATTGTAGTATTTATTTTCTTGGCTACGACTGTCTCGTACTTTGTCTTTAATTACAGATCCTTTCATTATCTTTTTCAAGTTAATTAAATGTTCCTGAAGCAAAATAATGAAATACAGAAATTAAGTTTTCCGATCATCATAAAGAATAAAACATTAAAGAAGTTCTTTCAAGTTACTAAGTATTAAATTAATTACTCGTAAATGTTATAAAAAGGCTTGTTTGTCGAATAGATCGTCATTGTACAAAAACTTTTGAAGAAAACTAAAAGTTCTTGAAAGAAAACCAAAAGTTTTATCGCCTATCAAAGTAAAAGTTTGAGATACAGAAAACAATGAATTCAAAAGACCTCGAGGAATCTTTGACGATAACCAAACTAACTCTACTGTTTTCCGGAATAAAAATGGAGAAGACGAATTTGGATGGTTTTTTATCAATTCTATTCGTATTCAACTTTGTCTGGCTAAATACTGATGTTATCGGCGAATTCTATTGGCTTGTAGAAGGAGTTGAACTTGGAAAGAGTATTCTAGAACTTTCCTACATAGCCCCCTGCGCCACGATCTGTTTGCTATCAACAGCCAAAACGCTTCCATTCTACTTCAATCAAGACGTATTCATTAAAGTATTTGGTAAACTCAAAGCCATACATCCTAAAATAGAGGGAGAAGACGAACAATTGAACGAAGATATCAAAGAAAATGTAAAAGAGTCAATTAAATTTCTGAAAACTCTTATTAGAATGCATTTGACGTCTTGCTCGGTTGTGGTGTTGGCGTTCTGCTTTCTCCCGCTTTCGGCCATGGGCTATACTTATGCTAAGACAGGGACAAGCGAAGTAATCTTTCCGTTTCACATTAAATACTTTTTTGATCCGTATGAAAAGAATGTGTGGCCATTCGTCTACTTTCATCAGGTTTGGTCGAGTAAGTTAAATTGATTTGTTCATATTTACTTGGTTTTTTAATGACATGAGGCAACGTTAGGCAATGCCCAGTTTTAGTGAAACTGGACAGACCAGATCTTATTTTACGTAAGTAGGTAAAGATTTGTAAGGTTACCAAAGAAGACACTTGTAATGGTCGCGCCTATTTCACCAACATGAGAATTGTCGGTGACATGTGACAATTCTGTAGGCTTCTTATCTAACTCGCTCGCAATCGCCATCGTGTTTATTTTGACATATTCAGATGCCAACTGTCCTGTGTAGAATTTGCTCATCGCTAACCTCCAATGTCCTTCCCCGGGACTGAAACTATCTCTGTACCAAGTTTCATTAAAATCAGTTCAGTGGTTTAGGCGTGAAAGCGTAACAGACAGACAGCCAGAGTTACTTTCGCATTTAATAATAGGTATTAGTGTGAGGGAATTTAGATGAAATTGTTTCTTTTGCAAAGGCGGGCGTAAAAAAAGTTTGAAACAAAATGAGTACCAAAACGCAAAGATTGTCTTTAAAAAAAATTGTATACTTATTGTTAATCCTTTCCAGCCTTCATAGCATTTACGAACGTATTCGGCACAGATACATTCTTCTATGCATTCTGCGTGTATTTAAAGATGCACTTTACGATACTGCAAATGAGATTCCAGAATGCAGTGAACAATTGGTCAGTTGAGAGGCCTGAAGATGGGAAAAAGAAGTTTGTGGAAGTTGTTAGGAGACACCAGGAGTTGATTCAGTAAGTAGTATTTACTACAGTACCTAATTATAAAAGAAATCACACAATAATAAGAGAATTTATGAAACTGAATGGACGACATAAAGTGAGGTAAGAAAATAAGACTCCTCAAGCCCGTTTCTTCAGTATTCACTTATGAGAAAACCAAGATCTCGTATCTTGTAATTTCGGACGAATGAAGATAGGAGCTATTGATTCTCTAAATAGAATTCAAACTACAATAATTAAAATTTATAAGATAGGAGATCTTGGTTCTTCCTCGTCGAAATGTAGATTTTTTTCATGCATTACTGTACTGGAACAAAGTAGTCTCTGCCTACGCCTGTGGGAAAGAGGCGTGACGGTATGTATGTATGTATGTATGTATTACTGTACTGATGATTATATGTTTACTTGTTTCATTAGTTTAGTTGAACAAGTGGAGATCCTGTATTCCAAATCGACTCTTTTCAACATCGTCTCTAGTTCTGTTCTCATCTGTCTCAGTGGATTCAATGTGACGGTAAGCAAACATTTTATTTCTGGAATATCCGCATAATGTTATAGGCATAACTTAAAAATTCTTCGCTCCACTAAAACTGATTTGATATGTAATTTAATTTAATTTGGTACTTATCTTATCAACAAACTGCAAAATTACACATTCAGTGCCAGGAAAGTGCAAGAACCTCAGCCGCAACGAAGGTTATCTTCAATCGTCTCAATCTAAATAATTATAGACTAAAAATAATCTAAATCTGACTACATCTCTTACTATTTTGTTCAACTCAGTATTCAACAGTGCCATGGCGTCCAAAGAACTCGATTCCCACCGGCGTGCCAAATTTAAGGCAGTTGGGCACTTTTATTGCGCAGAATTAGAGGAAAAGGCTAGTAAATGCTTCGTCTTGCCTTCTGATATACTTGACGCCACGCCACTGGTATTCAAGTACCCAAGTAAAAACCACACCACAAGTATTAGGCAAGAAAGGAATTGGCATTGCTTTATTGTCTAAGAGTCCGCAAGCTTGTTTCCTCGAGAAGTAAGCTATGTTGTGGCCTGTGTCGTCTCGTCCTCGTCCGGGAAATGATCACCACGCTCGGTAGACAATAACAACTAACAACATGGCCCATTCACTCACACGGCATACAGGAATCAGATGTCTTGCCATCTGGCGTTCCGCACGACCGACGGCAAAACACGGGAGACACCTGACTCCGCGTAACATCTCCGAGCAGATGGGTCCAGTTAAGATTGTCGGCCAAACGTAGCGATTACTTCACGGAACAGTATTGTTTATGCGCTCCTAGTACTTCAAGTTTCGAGTTTCAAAAATTCGCCCCCGCCTACGTTACCTCACCCCCTTCCTCACCTCACCTACTTAAAACTTGAAGTAAGGAGCCGAGCGGCATTAGAGAAGTTATATTTGGTGCAGTCGTTGGAGGACATGGGCGTGGTCTTCTCGTTCATCGCGTTCCTAATCATGAGCCTGACGCAGATCTTCCTGATGTGCTACTTCGGAGACATGCTGATGCGATCGGTGAGGATCACATCAACAAATAATGAATGTTAACAACAAAATGACAACGTAGGCGGAAGAACTAAAAGTTCCCAAGATAGCGTAGCGAAATCATGCGAATCATGTGACAGATCGGCGAAAATCATGTTATAGGCGATGCGGCAAGCAAGCCATCACTATTTTGATTCCTTTTTCCACCTATACGCACAACGAAAAGCGTAAGGGATATAAGATGTCTTTTATGTTGTACTAGCTGACCCGGTGAACTTTGTTCCGCCTTAAATTTGAAAAATTCCAGTGGTTTGGGCTGTGCTATCCCGCGGGAACTATGCAATTTTCCGGGATAAAAATTATCCTATGTCCTTTCCCGGGACTCAAACTATCTGTATACCAAATTTCAACTAAATCGGCCAGCGGTTTAAGCGTGAAAAGGTAACAGACAGACAGACAGACCGACAGAGTTACTTCCGCATTTATAGTATTAGTATAATGTTGTATATGTATGTATGGATAGTAACATAAGTGGTTAATTTTCAGAGCACGGAGCTAAGCGAGGCTGTCTACGACAGTTCTTGGTATCAATTAGACCAGGGTATGAAGAGGAACATACTGTTCGTCTTGGCCAGGTTGTCATTTTTAGTGTTTCGTTTGGTATACTTTTGGTACCACGCGGGCCCAGTGCGGATTGGGAACTTCGCACCATGAATAGTTTGCATGATTGTACAGGCTGGAGATTAAAATGACTGCACCTAAGTATAGTTTAGTTATGAATTTTAGTTTAATAATGATTATCTGTCGTTAAATTTTATAGTTTAAACAATAAACACTAAAATATAGGCAACTTACCCCGTAGCGGGGTCAAAAGGTAGGAAGGAACCAATAAAAAAGTTAACAATAACAAATTACCAAAAAAAAGGATATCTTTTAGAGTAGGAGTAGTTTAGTTATATTTTTAGACATATTGTATCTACTTTTAGAGAATTTATATCTAATAGGTATGTCTCTCTTTTCAGCGCGCTCGCACACTAGTTAAGTAGGTAGTTAAGTTACTGATAGAATTGGTTTTGGTTCTGCTTGGTGTTTTGTTAATCGTCAAGTTAAGAAAGAGCGGAACATTCCGATACTTAAAGGAAGATTTGATAGTTGAATCGGCTGGGTGAGGGAGACAGATATACAAACCCGATGGCATTCTAAGAGCTCGCGGACTGTGTGCGTTGTCGCTACCATTTGATTGTATGCAATATTTTTAATCATTTGGAGTTTATTGAAAGTATTTTTGTCAATAAAATCGTAACAAAATAAACTAAAAGTTGTTCGATGCAAAGATCGAGAAAGTTGATAGCAACCTGCAATGCGGACTGCAGAAAGAAAGTTAGGGTACTTGCGATATTGCTGCTATATATATTAGAGTCGCTCAACGAGCTAAGAGTTCATAACATTGACAAAAAAGTGTTCACATTTAACATAGCACATTTGAGTAATTCAGCCTCCTAGCTGAATGTGACGGACGCGTAAGGACGCGAAACAAATATAAAAAATACTTAATTTAAATAAAACATTAGCAAAATTTTTGAAAAAGGAAAATAAAAATAAAATAAAGGGAAATAAAAAAAAACTTAAAATAATTTATCGGAGTTTCTTTGCGCGACAGAATCCGGCATACGGAGACTCGCCGAAGAGCTAGAGTCACCGACATAGCTCAAACAGACAGCAAAAAGCCACTTTGTTTTATACGTGCTGGTGTGAAAGAAGATAGTGACTAGGATAGAAAAAAGTATGCTCAGTTGGTTTGACCACGTAGAGCGGATGAAAATGAAAATGAAAATGAAAATGTAAATTTATTTTTGCAAATTGGCCGCCAAGGGCTCTTTTACATGTCTTTTTGAAACTACCAGCACATTCGGAAAGACCATCATTGCCAAGAAGCATGCGCCGCAAGAAACTTGGCAGAAAGTCATTGGATAAGTAGACTAACTAAACCAGAACTAAACAGATCTTTATGGGGAGTGTGAACGGTTGCGTTGGGAGGGAAAGGGCTAGACGGATGTCCCGGGACCAAATAGGAGACGTTTTGGAAATGGTCAGGTCAGGAGTACCCGAAACTGGCGAGCATGTATGAAGAGATTGTTGAATGTGGATGAAGCGAAAGATGTTACGAGTATGTCAGGATCGTAGCCAGTGGAATAAAGTAGTCCGTGCCTACCCCAATGGAAAGAGGCGTGATGGTATGTATTGTAAGTACACTGACGAGTAAAAATAAGGGGTCGTCTTCCATACAAAGTTGTATGAAAAATGACCCGTTATTTTTGTTCGTGAGTATAACCCCCCTTATGCATAAACGCTCTGGCTTTTGCTAACTTAGCAATCGTTTGTCCTTATCTGTGGAAGGTAAATGTCAAAGTGACAGATAAGGACGAACGATTGCTAAGTTAGCAGAAGCCTACAGAGCGTTTATGAATAAGGGCGTTAACGTTTAATTTGTGTACAGAACCCGAAAACCCTGTAAGCTGACGGCAGCCAACTTCGCTGACGTCAATTTGAGAGCTTTTACTACGGTAAGTGTGCTTCCATCGATGAAATCCTGCCGCCAAGCACCAATGCTTGCGCTGCTGTGTTCTGGCGTGGAAAGTAAGAGAGCCGGTAAAATTACTGGCACATAAGATGTTCATCTTAGGACTTAGGCTGCCAACGTATGTGCTATCCTTTACGGGTGTGTTTGATGGTGTTCACTTACCATCAGATGGCCCACTTGGTCGTTTGCCTCCCTTCCCTATTTTAAGCATATATCAAAAGAAAGAAGAAGGCTGAGAATTATTTTATTAGGCAGTCTGCCTCCGTGGCGTCGTTCAAGGAGGGCTTGAGGAAGATGTGGCTCACACCATCTCCTTAAATATTGTATATGTGTTCTCTTATTCTATGTATTTTGTATGTAAGCAATGTGTGTAATGATATTTAGTAGTTTATTTTATGTATTGTTTGTTGTATTTAGAGATGTACGCTCTATTGTTGCTTTCACTATGTGGAATTTTAACTCACTCTTTGTCGGTCCCTCGTTTAATGCTCCTTTCTCTACTCAAAGGTTAAGTAATAGAAATCCCTTGTAGAGATAAGTTCGCCTTTGTGCATATATATATATATATATATATATATTTTTGTGTTCTTTACACACACACACGCACACACACATAAATCACGTCTTTATACCTTACGGGGTAGACAGTTCCTAAGGAAACAAGACTTAAAGGCCACAATTAGCATGATTGTGGGCGTGTAGGTGGAAAGGGAATCAAAATAGTGATGGGTTGCTAGCCGCATCACCTATAACATGATTCCTATGCCCATTCCCTCGACGGATTTTACCATCTGCGCGAGAAGAGAATCAACTGGTACCTTCTGTGACTGAACACTGGGTCAGGAATCAATCTGTTTGATAGGTACTTGAGTGTAGTGATCGATGGACGATAATGATGCAATGAGGTTTTCCCATTCGAGGAAAACCCTGAACCGTATTGGCGTATCGATTTATTAATGCTTGTCATTTAACTATATTTAGCGGTAGATAACTCAATGAGTAAATTATTTATTTAAGAACAAAGTCTGGTCTGGGAGGCCTTAGCTCAGCAGTGGGACCCAATAGCATGATTGTGGGCGTATAGGTGGAAAGGGGAATCAAAATAGTGATGGGTTAAACATGGCCTTTAAGTCTTGCTACCACAAGCTATTGAGAGGGTATTGAGATCTATATGGGGAGTGTAAATGGTTGTGTTGGGAGGGGAAGGCCTAGACGGACGTTCCGGGACCAAATAAGAGACGTTTTGGAAAAAGGTCAGGTCAGGAGTACCAAAATAGTGATGGGTTGCTAGCCGCATCGCCTATAATATGATTCCTAAGATTTTCGCCCAATCCCTTGATGGGCTTTCACCATCTGCGCGGGAATAGTAGCGACTGGACATTCTATGCTTTTCTTATTTGCTCCCAGACCAGCTTGGATCTTAAAAATAATAGGTTTCTGTCAAATACACGTCAAATCAAATTCTTCCATGCTGGTCTGGGAGCAAAGAAAAAACATAGAATGTACCAATTGCTTTTCTACCCGCGCAGATGGTAAAAGCCCATCGAGGGAACAGGCGAAAATCATAGGAATCATGTTATAGGCGATGAAGCTAGCAACTCATCACTATTTTGATTCCATTTTCCGCCTATACGCCCACAATCTTGCTAAATGTGGCCTGTAGGTGCCTGTTACCTTAGGCTCTGTCAAGTAAGGGATAAAAACGTGATTTGTGTGCGTATGTATGTATACTGGCAAGCAAAAATAACGGGTCACTTTTCATACTACTTTGTATACTGCGACGGTAAAACGCCCTAAAAGATAATTATTTTTATGTTTCAGATCTTAAGCCGTTCGTGGTCATACTTCGCACTCCTGAAAACCGTCTACAAATAATTCAAAACATAATCTAACTTCGACTAAGAACCATTAAACTCTGTACTCCGAATGTTTTTCGATGTGGACGAAATATGTTTTATTTGTGTTCTCAATACACGTGGACCCGCCATTTTGAAAAATTTGAATGCTTAAGCGACAAGAAAAAACATAATAATTACCTATAGAATTGTTTTTTTTTTTAGATATTTCGAAGAGGCTAATAGACGCTACGGGTGACCGCAGAGCTGGCAGCTTCCTTGGATAGCGTATTAGTATCCAAAGGAGGAATGCTGCCAGAGTCTGCGGAACTATGCCACGCCTTTTTTAATTATTTTATTTTAAGATTAGTTTTAGTTTAGTTTTTAATTAGTTTTTAATTTGATAGTTTAATGTGTTTTAATTCCATTTTGTATCCTATTAAATAAATACTTAATCATTTGTTATTAAAAATATACATAATATATGTATGTATATAGAATTTGCTCACAAAATTTTTATTGTGAATTGCGACGGACTCGAAAGTGGTGAAAAATTGTGCTGAATTTGAAATACCAGCATATAACAAAAGTACAGCTCTATTAAAACTTGTCACATACCTACGTACACAAATCACGCCTATCTCCCTTAGAGTCATTCGGGGTAACAGCACGCGGTGGGTAAAAGTACGCGGTGGTCCGATCTCCGACAGGGGTGAGGGGGCCGAGGTCTGTGTTTGTAAAACAGAGTGGCGCTACTGTCGCCGTTTAGGAGCCACGAGCCGCGCCGACGCAATCTAAGTACTGGTCGCGACACGTCGCCGAATACTTGTAGCACGCTTATTTCGTTTAATTTTTGAGCCACGGAAAAGTGTGCTGTAGTTAAATGGATAGCTCTGTGCCAGTAAGTATACTATATTTCTATTGTTCATTTAATGTAGTTTTTATGTAAGTTTATCATATTCGTAAAAAGTATTTAACGTGTGTGTTGTGACTGATTATTTGGTATATTTGCCGATTGGGGTAAGAGTACGAGATTAATAGTACGCACGCGTACGTTACCCCCGTTGCGTACTTATACCCCAAATGAAATAAAAATATCAAAAATTGTTCAATCTTTCAGAATACACCAAAATGCCGATAAATTACATAAGGAAGGCCCCTCAGCGGACCCTCATCTCAGATGACCAAATAATGAAGGCGAACACATCGGGTCAAGAGTACGCATTGGAAAAGTTTTCAGTTAAGCCTATGTAGGGCTAAAACTAATTAATCTTGATGGAAAATTTTCTTAAATAGTGAAAAATTATTGAATATTCTACAGATTTAATATCATAACATGCCAATTATATAATTCTTTATAGGTCTGGGAGGCCATCAAAAAAAAAATGCGTGCTCTTGACCCGAATGACTGCGTACGTTTACCCCGCGTGCGTAACTTTACCCTAAGACTTGCGTAATTTTACCTACACATCGGGTCAAGAGTACGCATTGGAAAAGTTTCCAGTTAAGCCCTTGTAGGGCTAAAACTAATTAATCTTGATGGAAAATTTACTTAAATAGTGAAAATTTATTGAATATTCTACAGATTTAATATCATAACATGCCAATTATATAATTCTTTATAGGTCTGGGAGGCCATCAAAAAAAAAGTGCGTGCTCTTGACCCGAATGACTCTACGGGTCGCAGAGCCTAAGGAACAAGACACACAAGCCACGTTTAGCGCGATTGTGGGCGTATAGGTGGAATGGGGAACCAAAATAGTGATGGGTTATCTTCCATTGTCATAGAAACATCCCAAGTCACGATCACGCCACGATCACGCTAAACATGGCTTTTTGGTCTTGCTACCACACTATTGAAAGGGTATTGAGATCTATATGGGGAGTGTGAATGGCTACGTTGGGAGGGGAAGGCCTAGACTAGACAGACGTTCCGAGACCAAATAGAAGACGTTTTGGAGAAAGGTCAGGTCAGGAATACCAAAATAGTGATGGGAGCCACGGACTCTGTATATCTGTTTAATGCCAAGACCACCACGTTTAGGATGATTGTGGGCGTATAGGTGGAAAGGGGAATCAAAATAGTGATGGGTTGCTAGCCGCATCGCTTACAACATGATTCCTAAGATTTTCACCCATTCGCTCGATGGGCTTTTACCACCTGCGCGGGAAGAGAGCAATTGGTACAGTCTATGTTTTTTCTGCGCGCAGAACAGCGTGGAAGGAATTCAATCAAAACACGGTCAAGAATTGAATAACTATTAAATTCCATGTGACGCTAACGGTGTTGTTTGTGGCATATTAATAACTTTAATGTAAATGAAACTAGCTTCTGCCCGCGATTTCGTCTGCGTAGAATTATACATAAAAACTTACCTCTTGAATAACTCTATTTATTAAAAAAACCGCACCAAAATCCGTTGTTTAGTTTTGAAGATATAAGCATACATAGGGACATAGGGACAGAGAAAGCGACTTTATTTTATACTATGTTGTAGTGAAGAAAGCCCATCGAGGGAATGGGTGAAAATCTTAGGAATCACGGTATAGGCGTTGCGGCTAGCGACCCATCACTATTGATTCCGCTTTCCACTTATACGCCCACAATCATTCTAAACGTGGCCTTTAGGTATTGTTACATTAGGTTCTGTTAACCCCGTAAGGGATAAAGACGTGATTTATGTATATTTAAATTATAATACAATGGTTTGGTGAATACAATGTCCGTAGTTTATTTTCGGGTCTCAATTATTTTTAATGCCCATCAGAGAGTTCGTTTACCGACCTAAGGTTCAATGTCGTTTGTATGGTTTAGGCGCTGTCAACAGCAAAATTGCTTAAATTAAACATACATACTAATTTATACTCATTAATCATCTTTATACGTTACGAGGTAGACAGAGCTTGTGGTGCATACACAATACATTCCCCTTTCCACCTATACGCCCACAATCAAGATAAACGTGGCCTTTAGGTCTTGTTACCTTAGGCGCTGTCTATCCTGTAACGGATAAAGACGTGATTTATGTATGTATGTGGGAAGAAATTAAAAACATGAATTATGACGTAGGGACAAATTGTCTGGTCCTGACTCAACATTATTCTTAAACCCTGCGCGGGTCTTTCGTTGGATACAAGGTTCTTTTCTCAAACATTGTCGTAAATGTCGTCATTGTATTCTAAGTAACAGAACACGAAGGGCCTTGTTGACGGCCGAGTTACCTTGCAGACGCGATTTTCTGACCATAAATCGGATTGCTGGACTGCTTTTCATTTGTTTTTAACTTTTTTTAAAGTCAAAGAGACTGGAATAATGAACAACATATGTCATACAGCCAAGTCGATGGCCGAGGTGCGCGTTTATTCTAGTCTAACGTTTTTACCAATGTCTTAAATAGCTTACGGTGACAGATGTCATAAAAAAAATTAAGAAAAGAGGCGGGAACGTGAAAACCACATAAGTTGCGAGGAAGTTTAGTGCAAATCTTACTTTAATTTCCTCTCAATGTTTGAGACCAACATTATATCTGCCTCAGCTGGAAGAGCAATTGCTGGATTCGTAGTAACTTTAATAAACACTCACCTGCGGTTCGTGTTTTTAAACAAGTTACTCATCCAGCTTAACCTAATATAGCCGCCCGCACCCCTCTCGGCCTCCTTTGTCGCCTACCCCGCGTCCCTGTACCGCGCAGGCGAGGATTTAAGCGGTCGGTAAAACAACTCACGGAGTAACGACGCTATCGGTTGCAAAGGTCCATTTAAACGTGACAAGTTGCCTGTTGCATACAATACATACTAGCCTTTCGTTAACACTCGTCACTTCCGCTGCGACGCCGTGTGACCATTTCAAACAATGCCCTAAGAAAAAATATCAGAACGGTTACTATAAACACGTTTCATCACTATGCATCCCTTTCTAACTAACCTAATTAGACAGGAGCGGACGTTACAAAACCTACGCGTTTCAGTGCACGCGTCGTCATTTCTTCGTCTCTTTTTAACTAATGCAGTAGGATAGAGACAGTGTGACAGCAAGAAAATTCCTAGAGCGTGCTGGTTTAGTCTAACTAGCATGAATATTCCAACTAGCTTTGTTGGTACATGCGTCTCGTTCTAATTAATACAAGAAAAAGGGACGCACTAAACGATAGCGTGAAAAACCTAAGCGTGCTAGACGCTCATTTTCCGAACGCGCAATATTAGCTAAGCAGTTACTAAACTCCTTATGACGAAATGATAAGACTCAAAACAAGCTTTACTTAGTTGTTAGAGGCCGTTGTTAAGTTACAAAGTTATATTTGCGTTCGAAAACCACTCTATCTCAATAAATTTAAAAGCTAATGTCAATATATCGCTTGCTTTACGACTACAACATTTGAAATGCTCCAACAGTCGTCTTTATTCCAACGTACAAAAAACTACTTTCGAATTTGGAATATCAAAATGGCCGCTTGCCGCATGACAACTTTAATATTGCGTTTGCTAAAACCCTTATCAGACACATCTTAAGGTTGTTTTTTGTAGGAATCGGCGTATGGTTGCATTGGCCGGGGACATGACAGCGGGAACCCGTGTGCGGCGGAATGCAACGATACTGGGATCGTGTGATACGCATGAGATTAGTATTTTGAAATTTTTCTTTCGAATTTTACATTATTGTTACTATACTAACTTTGGTACTCGGTATTTTCGAATTTTATTTTTAACTAGCTCTTGCCCGCGGCTTCGCCGCCGTTCCCGTATTTTTTTAATACTTCAAAACCAAAATTATACAAATCGGTCCAACCATTCTCGAGTATTAACGAAACGAACGAACACCAATTCATTTTTATATGTATAGACAGTAGTACCTAGTGGGTATTTTAGGACCTAAGTCAATCCCATTTATATATAAATTGATTAGCTGTGCATGTTAAAATTACTCGTTCTGCCTTCTTGTATTTGGCGTCCGCTTGGCTACATTACGCAACTACATAATGTAGGAAATCCTTTTCTAAGTAAATAAATATTATGTACTAAGTCTATTTTAAGCTCAAGGAAAATACACCGTCAACTCGCAAATGCCGTTATTTCAATCAACCGTTTAAGAGTTCCAACATTCCAAATTATTTAAGTTATTTTATTTCATAGTTCTCACAATTATTTTAGCTAGGTACTTCATTATGAAATATTATTTAATAGGTACTTTTAGTTTTACAGTACTGTGTGAATGTCAAAACAGTCTTGACAACTTATTACGTGAGCATTTTGTATTAGTTCACTTGACAAGAAAATCTCAAGATTTCCCGCAAAGTTTGTTCTCGTGTGCACCGGCCACGTCGCTTGACATAAGGCAGGCGGGGCCTCGAGTGCCTTGTCTTATTTTTTCTTTTTCTATTTTTTTTACAGTTTTTTCGTCGAGAAATCTGTATCGCACGATACACGAACTCTTTTTACGTATTTGTTGAAAAAAATACTGGCTCCTCGAGAATCGAGTTACCTACGTTCGATGATAAAAAATTAAAAGTAGCTATAATACAGTCGTTTGAAATTGGAACGTTTTTTACGTAAAAGGGGCTTGTTAGAGATTTAATGAAAACCAGAAGTTTTAGCTAGTTTTTTTTTAGTAACAGTAACCTTTTCAACTACATACAAACAACTACATTACATGTGTAAATATAAAAAAACAGGTAGCAACGTATATTGACGTAGTGACGACGCAACTTATTCATAAATGCAGTCTAGGGTTATTTATAGATTTTTTAAATTAAATACGGTTTTATAGGTTTTTTTGCTCTACCTAGAGTTTAGACATAAATAGTTTTGTAGGTCGAAGATCGAAGTCAAACTACCATGTGACGGATATGGTAATTTCATTTGGAAGCGCAATCGGCAAAGTGGTGGCGCCCCTAGCGGAATATTTTAACAACAATTTGACACTACGCAAGCGGGTTCGATAATTTATTTGGCAATGTGTAAGCCACATTAGTGAAGAATACTGAGAAACGCTAAATGAGACCAATTTGCAATAATACCACCTTAAAAACATTTAGGTACAACCGAATTCGGTTGTAAAAGTTTTTAGGTTGGTATTATTGCAAATTGGTCTCATTTACCAACTCAATGTGACAAAATCAATATTGCTATTTTTTTATTAGCTGTAGTAGTCTCTCTCAGCCGCTTAACTCCCGGTCCGGCGCAATGTCAGACAATACTAGTTTTACAATTATTACATACATACAAGAAAAACACGAACCATACACAGAATAATCAACTTAAAATTAACTTTCCGAAGTTTACCTACACCAAAAAACACCTATCTATAAAAAAAAAATCTAGACCGATTCCTTAACAATCTCACACTCCTCCGACGAAACAACGTTTCTTTCTAATGATAATTTTATTATTACACCCGTAAATCAACCCGACTAACTTTTAAATGCTGTCATCTTCACCGTTATTCTTTACATTGTAAAGTTCACTTCAGCCTAACTGTCAGTTTTGTTGTCCTAGTAAGGTGTCAAGGAACTACCCTATGGAACAGGTTTTCAAATTTATCGGTTGTAAATTTTTGGAGCGTGTGTAGTGCGTGTGTTTTGTATGTGTGCGTGCCGCTAGGGGGCTTTAGAACGGAATGCCAAGGGTGAGCGCTAAATTACAAGGGCTGTGCTAAAATAAAAAAATAAAAAAAAATAAAAAAGAATATTTATTCACACTCCAAAACAAACAATACAATAAAAACAGAAAAAAATAAATAAAAAAAAAGTACATACGTTCTATTTTATTAATGTTTTTTCTTTATTTTTTGTAAAAAAAAGTACCTACCTAAGTATTTTATGGTTGGTAACGGTGATTTTTTTAGCGAAGCATCTATTTTCCTCTGTAGAATATGCATTTTTTATGTTCACCGATAACTTTGACTATTGTGTTTTTTTTTAGTTTGATTTAAAGTGGTTTTGTATAAATTTTATCAGACGCGGTTCTGCAAGTATCTAATTCGCATACATTCAGTGCAGTATGGAAGCACCTTTTCTAATGACTGTATTTTTTTATTAAGTTGACTCAGAGGATTCATTTTTTCACAGCCCAAGCATCAATTTCAATTATATATCTCTACGCGTTCCTCAGAAAAATAGTCTTGACGGACAGACAGACAGAGAGACGATCTTATAAGGGTTCCTTTAGAGGTACGGAACTCTTAAAATAGGTAGGTACTAACGTATAAGTTTTAATAGTGATATGACGCATATGCACTCTAGGGTTATTTATTTATACATTTAATAAAATTAAATACGGTTTTAACTGATTGTAATGTAATTCAAGGTTAGTTGTGTCGGTTCCAGTCAGTGCCAGACGCAGCCAATCGCCCTCCGGGGTTGCGGGTGTCTATGTGCAGTGGTGATCACTTACCATCAGGTGACCCACTTGCTCGTTTGCTTTCCTATTCATATAAAAAATCCTTACTTATCCTTACTTCCTTACTCCTTACTAATATTATAAATGCGAAAGTAACTCTGTCTGTCTGTCTGTCTGTTACCTTTTCACGCTTAAACCGCTGGGCCGATTTAGTTGAAATTTGGTATACAGATAGTTTGAGTCCCGGGAAAGGACATTGGATAGTTTTTATCCCGGAAAATTGCATAGTTCCCGCGGGATAGCACAGCCCAAACCACTGGAATTTTTCAATTTTAAGGCGGAACAAAGTTCGCCGGGTCAGCTAGTAAAAAATAAATCTTCAACCGTTATACAGTAATTTCATACCTAAATAAAGTTCATTTCTTAACACAGACTCCACTGAGCGTAAAAATAAATGAAAGTGTAATTTTAAGTCCACTCTAACTTTATCCAAACAAAAAAAAAATCTTGTGGCAGCCCTACCGCTCGCCGCGGGGGTTGGCCCATACGACACCACACACACACACGACCGGTGTCCAGCTGTGCCCGTGTGCGACAATAACAGCTGAGGGAAAGTGACAGCTCCACGGAAACAAGTGCCTGCTGCAAACGATGAGGATTTGCATTAGTCTGTGGACTGTGAAGGAATTCAGATCCTATATGTAGGTACAGCTCGCGTCATGTAAAAAGAACGCTGGAAGAAAGCGGAGAGGGGGTGCTTGCGCATGGGTACACTATGAGCAGAGCCCCCCTCTACTTTTTTCCAGCGTTCTTTTTACATGACGCGACCTATACAGGCATAAACATCTATACAGCTTTATGCCATAAACAATAAGGCCGGTGACACAATTTGACTTAATTTAATGGTTGTATAGATATTTATGCCCTTGACTGTACAACTTAAATGATAAACAAACCGAAGTCTTCTCGTTCCTTCTCTGACTAGTTTTAACATCTAGTTTTAACATTTAGTTTTTAGTGGCAAATACAATTTAATGATGTAATTTCATTAATGTAATTTTTATTGAATGAATGAATAGTCTACATCTAAATCTAACGGTTTTGACAGACCGAAACAGGCACAGATAAAACCGCAATGTTCCTACAAGACGGTTTTTCATTTACTTTTCTATACAATCTGCTGCCAACCTACAAGCTTAAACTGACAAAAAGTTTGTATAAAACAAAAAGTAAAACTGATCAAACTGATACCGTATTTATGTATTTATGGTAATCACGGGTTTGTGGACGCGAGTTAATCTACAATTAAATATAATCTGTTTTACACGTAATAAGTGTTATTACGTTGAAATTGCCCTAATTATTACAAAATGTTTGTGGCTTTTTAATGGTCTTAAAATTAATTATTAGTTTGTCTGTAAAATGTAGAAAGCAATCCTAGGGAGTTACCTTACTATGTTGGAGGATATCTGCTTCTTTTTACAAGTTATTAAAGATTAACTAAAAATCTAAATGTAAGTTTTTGAACTGACTTAAAGATAATATTTATTAAAATAAGCTCCATAAAAATAAGTGATAACTTAAAATGCGTTCTGTCTAGGCCCGCCTATTTATTAACCGACGTCAAAAGCGGCGTTCTCAATTCAACCGTATATTCTTTTTTTAAACTAATAATGCCAATCGTAAAATCTGAAAAAAAGTAAACCAGCGTCTATTAAGTTGGTGGCACTGTAAAACGTCGTGCTTCTCTGATGCGACAATAATAGATTTTGTGGTTAGTAATTTTCCTTCTACTATTTTCCTTGTAGCTAAGGTACTATGTATTCATCTGTCTACATAATGTATGTGTGTTTATTCTATGTACGTTGGGTTTATGCTCCATTATTGTAAATTGTAGTGCTTTAATCGCGCTTTTAATTTGTTCCTTTCTTTTTCTCCTTTGTAAAAGTTGACTCAGAAAGATTGCTTTGAAGCGATAAGGCTGTCTTTGCTAACCTTGTATGAATACATTTTCTCAACGAGAATACATTTTTTTGAATAGGTGCAGTCCAAGCACTCTGTGGAAGTAATAAAACTGGTTCAAGCACAATATATTCCCGGAGCGACTTTTACAGGAAAATCTAATGTGTGAGATCACATGACCAGTGTGAAAAGTGAAATACAAAAACGAGTTTTCGGAGAGTGAGCGTTCAGTTTTTCTTTTTAAGGACAGCGCTGTGAAGCTCTGCCTCATATTTTGCAGCTCACCGTTTGTTTACGAATGGAAAAATGTTTCCGCATTTTCATTGGGAGTGTTCGAGGTATCGCTATAACCGCTGCAGCTACAATAAGTCCCGTTAGCCGCGCGCAACAAGTGACTGGGGTGCGAGGGTGGCTCAACTGCGAGATGTTAGGTTTTTCTTTCGGTGTTGGTAACTGGCTGGATAGATTTTCTTTTTTGTTAATCTATGACTGGCTGTTTCGATAGGTATAATTGTTTACCTAATGTACTGGCTGGAGAGAAAATGTTTTACAATACTGTGTGCTTAAAAAATGTGTGTCTCTGGTAGTTAGTTTAGGATTGTGCAAGTAATGGTTAAGTTTTTATTATTTACATTTAAACGGATACTTAATTATTATTAAAGTAACTCAGTGTTTACATTCTCTTTAATATTTAATTCTGTAATTACTAATACGTATGTAAAAAGTTGTAGTGTCATTAATTATTAATATTGTCACCGAACAAAACTCTCGGGCTATTTTATTGTTAGTTGACATTCTTCTTTCAAAATGACGACTCTTTTTGACGATTCGTTAAGAAAAATTAAATTTCTTTTCAAATATTCTGGAATGCATTTGGAAATAAAAAGCTCGAAAAATATCGTTGATATAATAAGATATAGATGGTTGTACATCATTAACTTCCTCTGGCTCAACACTGATGTTATTGGGGAAATATTTTGGATCATAGATGGCGCTGCCAATGGAAAAAAGTTAAACGAGTTAACCTACATAGCGCCTTGCACGACTTTGTGTATGTTAGCGAATTTAAAATCAATTTTTCTACTTTTGAACGAAGACGAGCTAACACAGCTAACCAAGAACCTACGAGACATGGACAACAATGAGAACGGAAGTGAAAATACAGAGAAAGATACGATTATTGAAAAGCAAAGGAGTTTTCTGAACGTTGTCATTAGCGCCTTGAATTTCTGGAATGCCATGACAGTTATAGCTTTTAGTTTGACTCCTCTGGTCCTAATGGCTGTAGAATTTAGGAAAACAAACGAGATTGAGCTTATGCTTCCGTTTCTCATTGTGTATCCGTTCGATCCTTACGACATTAAGTACTGGCCGTTTGTGTATCTGCATCAAGTTTGGTCTGGTATGTATAATGTGTCTTCTTTGTTGTGCTGAGTTTCCTTTTTGTTTTCGGCATATCCTGGAGCTTCCTAGCCTTCTGTACAGAGTGAAGCTGCTCGGCTGCTGAAGTTTTTTTAATTGCGTTACATATTATTTTTACTTGTTTCATCATGTTGAATAAAAAATATATTTTGCTCTTAGCTTAGAATTAACGAAATAAAGCATCTTTTTGCTTGTATCATCTATCATATGGACACTTTTTCAGCATGCATCGTGGTTTTGGAGATCGGCGGAGCGGATTGCCTTTTCTACACATGCTGCACCGTCATCCGAACACAGTTTCGGTTGCTTCAACATGATTTTGAAAGCATACTATCTACCAATGAAAACGAATTCCACGACAAGTTTCAGAAATTGGTTGTCAGGCATCAGGAGCTAATGCGGTAATTTTAACTGTTACACACTGTCTTTTATCTGCCTGTTTGTACGTTTCACTTAGTGCTTACCCGTCTTTAGAAGTGAAGTTCTAGTGCAACGCTGTAGGTAGGTATACAGACATTTCTTTACCTACTATTGAATGCTATTCTACAGTCTCGTTTCAATTTTCAGGTCAGTCAATCTACTGGAAATCATCTACACGAAATCAACTCTATTCAATTTTGTGTCAAGTTCGTTTCTGATATGCCTTACTGGCTTCAATGTCACGGTGCGTTGATTCTGTGTTGTCATTTGGTTTCCCAGTTTTTTATTTGCTAAAAGTTTTTTTTACCTTTTCAGGCTATAGACGACGTGGCCTTCGTGCTGTCTTTTCTGACATTCTTGCTTATGAGCCTGCTTCAAATATTTCTTCTGTGTTTCTTTGGGGACATGATCATGACATCGGTAGTACTTAAAATATACATATTTTGACGTTGAATAGTCGCTGGGCTTCACCATTTTTGAAACAGTTCTCAGGTACCTTAACAATAACGATAACTAAAAGCGATAATTTTGACATATATTTGACAGGTTTTTGTCAAAAAACTAAATCAACGGTTGTTATGTTACGTTATTGTTAAAGTAACTTAATGCAACTCACATTATGAGTAACTCGCTTTAAGCAAAATAAACAATAACTCTTGCAAACTCTAATCAAAAGTCCAACTTTTCAGAGTATGGAAGTGAGCAACGGCATTTTTAACTCCAGATGGTACTTAGCAAAAGCGAAGACTGCGAAACAGTTATTTTTGGTACAAATAAGGTATCAAACTTTCGAGTAACGTAATTGTTCCAAACAATTTCGACATCTCAACGTGACTGTTAAATTTACCTGTTTTTCAAGTTTTTTTACCTTATTGTTCACTTTGAAAGTATTTTAATTTTTGCAGGGCACAGAAACCATGCAAATTGACGGCGTCTAGTTACGCTGACGTCAATTTGAGGGCTTTCATGCGGGTAGGAGCTATTTGTGGAACTTTCAAATATAGCTTGAATGTTTTTTTACTATTTTTTTATTGCTTCACTTTGCTGACGCATTTAGCCTGCGGGTTTTTGTTATGAATAGCGTATTTTTGGAGTTGTACCTACGTAAGTTTTGAAAGCACTTGTTTTACAGAAAAAAGGGTTTCCAAATAGCATGAATATTTATGGGAATGTTGAATAGAGTATTTTCGGAGTTTTACTTAAGTACATAAGTTTTGAAAAGGGGTTTCAAAATTGGAAAATTGACGTTCACGTAACTAATATTTCTTCGGTTATATTTAGGATTGGATTATTTTTGCTATTATATTTTTGCTGGCTAATTGAAGTTCTAATAGAAATACGTGTTATATTATTCAAATTCAACAATGATTTTGTTACAGATCTTGAGCACGGCATGGTCGTACTTCGCTCTCCTGAAAACGATTGAAAAAAATTGAAAATTTAACTAACAAATGCAGTACACGGCACATTTTTATAAATCACTTTAATATTTATTGCATTTAGAATCGCTATAGAGACACAGCAGGATGTTTAAGCTTGCCATATGATTAACATTACATTCAGTTATTCCGCAGTTTCCGCGGTGTAAGTCGGTTAAAAAGTATTAAGCAGAACGATAACAAAAAATTAGGTATCTATTATTTAGAGTAGACGTCGACCTCCTCTTTGATACATTATCACTTCATCACTATCACTTCACTACATAGTATAAAATAAAGTCGCTTTTTCTGTCCCCGTGTCCGTATGTATGCTTATATCTTCAAAACCAGTCAACGGATTTTGATGCGGTTTTTTTAATAGAAAGAGTGATTCAAGAGGAAGGTTTATCTGTATAATACATGCATAATATACCGTGCGAAGCCGGGGCGGGTCGCTAGTGTATTAATAAAATAATTCTGACCGTTGTGACCAAGTATTCTTTCTGATCACATCGTATAATATCATAAGTGCTGCAAGTAACATAAGGCTACAACTAAATGAAGAAAAACAAACGTTCCATTTCCAAATCCAAACATCGCCTCACCAAATTGAGCGTCCCCCAACAAGATACATGACAATCCAGCAAAACTCACACTTTGCACGTTTTGGCGCCATTCGGCGGGATGTGCGCGCAATAACTTTGTCTACCACAGATCAGCGACGGAATGAAAAATGAATCCGTTTATTGACTATCTGTGGAGTGCTATAATAAATGTAAACAGTGTTCGGTTTTGGTTTTATTTCGTTGTCTACTCTGTGCTCGGACGCGGGCGTTAAATGTTTAAAAAGTAATTTTTAAAAGTGGCCAGGGCTAATGTCAGCTTAGTGCTTAAAACAAAATAGTTCTTCTACGTGGAGATATCCTATCTCGGGCTTTTCAGCAAACATCCTTATAATCATGTCTTAATTTATTTTTACACTAATATGTTAAGCAATTCTTGTATATTTAAGTATTTATTTACGAGATTGCTGGAAACGGCTCTAACGTTTGAAGATGATTCTATGTTATGTTCTATAAGTAGGTATATAATGTATATGAGAAAACGTGTTTTTAGGAGTTTTGCAAATTTGAAGCTTTGCTCGGTCATTCAGATATTAAATATTAAAACCGGCTATAGACGATCGGCTTAGAGTAATCGAGACTAACAGTGTCAAGCAGTCGCTTCTGCAGTTTCAATAAATTCAGAGCAGTCGGATAAGAAGTCTATACTCTAAACGGAACACGTCCGTCTTTGGCCGGCCTATCGTGCTCAGCTACATACATAATCCATCCTAGAGTATTTAGAGTAGGGTAGGGGGAGGGGGCTACTCTGAAATTTGACTTTCGAAGTTCGTATCATTCCGTCCCTCTTACTCTCAAATGAATGACTAGTAGTGTGAACGGAACAGCACGAAACGAAATTTGGTGTATTATGGCCAGTTCACATGATTCCATAGACCACAACGCAACCGCATTTGAATTCGGAATAATTAAAGCTATTCCAGTCTCTGTTAATACGTCGAAGTTTAAAGTGCAATACTGCGCTGTCCAGTCTAAAAGCGTTGACAGCGCTGCCAACGTCTAGACACTCTAGACTCACAATTACAACAGAAGGCACTATACGGGAATTGGCATTGTTCATTTTTTTTAGTATGCTCCAATTCGAAAACCATTTCGAGGAAAACCATCATTTATCCGATTTATCTTGTCCAATTTCAAAAATACTTTATGATTGCAGATATTTTTGTAAAAGTACTTTGAACCTTTGTTTGACCGAACGACCCGGTTTTTAGACAGAATCCAGCATCGAGTGTTTGCCACAAAAATGAAAAAAAAAAGTTTAGCTATTGCAACTGTCACGTGTCACTGTCAAATCGACAAAACCATAGACAAAGCCGTTTTTAGGGTTCCGTACCTCAAAAGGAAAAAACGGAACCCTTATAGGATCACTTTGTTGTCCGTCTGTCTGTCCGTCCGTCCGTCTGTCAAGACCCTTTTTCTCAGGAACGCGTGGAGGTATGAAGCTGAAATTTATATCAATTACTCAGGTCTACTGTCCCTTGAAGCTGTGAAAAAATCAAACTTCTAAGCCAACGCAATCAAAAGATACAGCCGTTTATGCCGCAAATTTCCGCAAATTTTCAACTCTCAAGGGAATCAAAACCTACAAGGTAGTTCCCGTGAACGCAGAATTTTGAAATTTGGTATGAAGGTAGGTCTTATAGCACAGATTAAAGAATAATTGCGAAAACCGTAAATGTGTATGTATGTCTGTATATAGCAGTGACCAATATAAAGTAACCCCACACTGCGTACATTTTGCTTTGGAACAGGGCTCTGCTTACACTGGTTTTAGATATTTATAGATAATGATACGGAACCCTCGGTGCGCGAGTCCGACTCGCACTTGACCGGTTTTTTTTTTATAGCCAGCCGAACGAAGGCGATTGGGATTCTGTCTAAATTCACGAATTATCAAACAGCGAAAAAATATTTATTATTAATTAACAAAGCTACGTAAAAGCATAATATTCAAAGTAGTTGCTTGAAATAGTCCATTTTATCAAATATAAAGGTGTTAAAAGCACAGCTTAAAAAAAATGAACAATGCCAATTGCGTTGGCCATATTTTAAAACTTTTTTTTATTAGTTCCATTGCGTTGCGGCCAGCCAGCCTGAAAATTTTGTTACGTTCTCGCACGAATGGTTTGGATTAGACGGTCAATATAATCGTGATACCAGTATGTCCATATAGTAGGATTGTGGATGTTAAAACAACCGAAGTCCTTGCGATACGCATCTATATTTCGTGATATGGATCGCGATAATATTGAATCCATACCAATTGAATGTAGTGATACCTAATCTGCAAAATTACACCTACAGATTGATTAGAGTTATAATTTTGTGCTTTTTTTCACTAAATAGGCTCTATTTGGGAACGCATCGGAACGAACCGTAAAAAGTGCCTTGTTATCCCCTCCCAATTAACCCTATAACACTACCAATTATTGTAAACCACTTGAGTGTCGATACAATCAAGTTGGTTCGGTACATTATATTTAGGCTGAAAAAATAAATAGCTTAGCACTAGCAATTGTTTTTTTTTAACAACGAAACCGTATTATTACGGCAATCAGACAATCAATTTAATAATTTAGCATTTAGGACCGCAGACATTCGACCATTTAAAAAAAAGTATTTTATTATGGGGCACGCATTGGAAGTTTACACAAACTAGCTCGAGGGTATTGTCTAGTCGAAATGCTTTCGCAATTTGTATTTAAACACATTTAAAGTGTGAGCCGCAAGTAACTCAAAAATTTTGCGACCCCAAATTCTCGAACTGCTCGTATTTGATGCAAAAATACTTTTGCGACCCCCATGCTTCCCACTTGGGTGAATTACCGAGGTAGTTCTGTTGTTTTTTTAGTTCTACTTACGTATGTATGTATTTAGAACCTGAAAAATCGAACGGCCTGCAGGATAGCGATAGACGACTTCCTATGTAACTTTGGCCATGCTCTGTCTGTCTGAAGCACCGTAGCTCTTAAATGGGTAAATCGATTAGGAACAGAATGCGCTTTTATTATTTGAAAGCAGGTTTTCTAACCGTCTTTTTAGATACATTTTATTAAAATGGATTCGGCCGTTTTGGCTTTGAAGTTATTTTTTATAAATTAAGAAATTTTCGTTTTCTTAAAAATGTAAGGTCTTCATACTAGAACTGGGAATGTTGAACACAAAATCACCGCTGTTTAATTTTGTATCAAGTTTATTTATTCTATGCGTTGCGGTTTCAATGTCACGGTGCGTTGATTCTGTGTTGTCATTTGTTTCCAAGTTTTTATACGTCTGGTTGCGATAGACTTTTTATACTTGGATGGCCTTACGATGTTCCAAAAGTTAGTAATCCCAAGGTTAAGGTATCTTTATACTTAGAAACTATTTGTACTTACATTCTGTTGGGAAACGAACGGGCCAGAAAATTATACAATACAATACAAATACTCTTTATTGAACACCACAAATCAGTACAAAACAATACAGAAACAAAGAACATGGTTATATAGGTAAATCGTGTTCAAACGATGCGTATAAATACTTTGTGTTGTTTAAAGCAAATGACAAATAATTACGCTTTCAGTTTAGTATAAAATATCTGTTAAGTAATGTTTTGAGATTTTTTTATAAATATACCTATAAGAAAATAAGTCGCAACTATTTATTTATTCCAAATAGTGTTGCCCAAATTCAGTCTTGGTCTTGCAGTCTTGGTCTTGTTCTTGCGTTTTTGCAAGACCAAGACCAAGAACAAGACCGCGTATTTTTAGCAAGACCAAGACCAAGACTGACCGTGCAAGACTTGAGCAAGAACAAGACATAGCCTGCAAGACTCTTGCGTCTTGCAGCTAGGACTTAGCGCTATTTCACGGAGTAGTTAGGTGTTACAGTTCGGTGTATAGGTAGGTACGCTTAGGAATTCTATGAGACGCAAAAAACTATATCAAAGAATATGAAAAACTGGACCTATGCGCATTACGACTAATACCATAAACATAGCGAATAAAAAAATATCTATTAAAATCAAACTGAGTACATGCATAGTTATGTTTTAACCATCGGTACTTTGATAATGCGGCATCAAAGGTTCACAATGTTCCAATTCTAATACGTTTTTCTAAGATTTAAAGTAAACTTTAATAAATAGTAATAGACTAATAGGTAATTGCAAGACTTGCAAGACTCTTGCTGCAAGACCAAGACCAAGACCAAGACCAGGTGTATTGGCGCAAGACCAAGACCAAGACTGGCTAAGTCTCGTCTTGTTCTTGCATTTGGGCAACACTAATTCCAAAGTATTTCCCCTGAAATCGGGTGTGGTATCTATTTTACAAGAATTGTGCTTCGCTCACTGTCACTGTAGGTAAAATTTACTGCGCTATGTCGTCAAATAACTCACAGATGTTTTGCGACCCCCACGCTTCCCACACATTCTTTGCAACCCCCAAGCTTCTCACAAACAATTTGCAAATGACTTCAAAAAACTATAGCGACTGAAGCTAAAGCTAAAACTAAAGCTCACAAGCTTTTTACTGTTGTGAATTGCTAATTATTAGCTGTACTAATTAACCCTTTTATTTGTATAAAATTACGAAAATGTTTCAAAGAAGGTTATAATTTTGTCAGTCTGACGAAGAATGTCAAAATGATACAGGTGAATTTATCTTTTAGGTGAGTACCAATAAAGGGATAAGTAGGTAACTATTACTATCATTCCCCTATCCTATTCCAGGTGTATTTTTCTAAACGTTTAAACTTTGTTCGTTTATTTTTATTTGTTCAATAAAGCTTTTACATACATTCTTACCATATAATATATATATATATATATATATATATATATATATATATATACACACACACACATGCATAATGTGCAGTAGTTAACAAACAAAATAAATAAAAAAATCTTGGAAATGTCTTAGGTACTACAGCAAAAACATATTTAATTCCATTTATACTGAATCGACCTCTTCTGAATGAACATAGGTTATTTAAAATTGAACGCAACCTAACATTAAGCAAAATTACGTCCGCAGGTAGAAAACCAAGAATCCACATAGAACACTGCAAACGGAATGACGCCGGTGGCGAAAAATGGAACTAAAGTTAATACCCTACTATTTACGCGTCTACTGTTAACCGACAGCGATGCTGCCAACCGCAAGGTAAATTTGTACAGAATGAGTCAAAAAAAAGTAGAGTCGATTTTCTAAGAATTTTTGCCTTCGATTTTATGAAAGCCCTTTTTTATCTGTGAAACCTTGGTTTGTTTCATCGTCACATTTGGTTATACACCTTAAATCATGGCTTTAAAGTTTAATTTGAAAAACATGTTTGAGACAGCTTTCTCATATTTTTATTCTATTGGAATTAAATGCAGGAAGTTTGAGCAAAAAATACATAATTCTTCTATGTGCCAACCTAATTCAAAACTGAAATAAGAATCTTTCTAACTTTTGTCTTCTTAGCAAATTTCGCCTTAAGCATGAAAATTTGAAATTAAAAAAAAAATGGTTACCTACCTATATTTACTTTAATTTTGTCACGCAATACCATTATTTCAAATAAATCCGACCACTTTCAAGTGATAAAAATTTTACTTGTAACAAACTCCTACTGACTTTATCTATGAGTAACAGGTGAACTTAAATGCAAATTATAAGTTAAACTTGGCAAGAAAACGCAGCAGTCGAAAATAAATGCGAATGGCTGTATTAACCTTGTCGAAGTAAGCCATCGCCGTTCTTGAGAAGGCAGTCACTGTGACTTTTACTTTGAATTGGTTATTCTGTCGGGTCATGATATAAAATGGTTTTTGGTTTAAATTCTTTAAATATACGCCAATATTCATTATTACATAAGCCGTAGTATTCGTGCAATTCAGTCTTAATGGTAAAATTGGATTAAGCTACAAGGCTACCAACTATAAAAATCTATGAATGATGGCAATAGCCTTACGAATGGCACTGAAGTATTATAAACCATGTTCTCATCACCACAGGTTTAAAAAACTTTGCATAAAGTGCATACAAGCAACATTTTATATAAGTAATTTATGCAAAATAACTAGCCTGGTAAAACTAGTAAGTATATTACCGGTTATCGATTAAGTTTCGTATGAATTTGTAATTACAAAACTTCAATATTATAAAAAAAGGCGATATTTTTTAATACCTATCTGAATTTTTACTAAACTGTCTTAGTTGCGTAAAATTTAGTTACCTAGCTTTGTTTATATTTTCGAAAATTTATACAATTAAGTACTCTTGAATCACCAGTAAAGATGTTTTTTTATTTAAGTACAATAACTCATTTGTCACAATGTTTTAACTTTTCGATAGCTTTATTGTCACTTCGGAAAAATCGGATAACAAGTTGACGGAGATGTGCAATTTTAGATTCGATGGCGATGTGATTTAGTGCTAATAACGCCATCTATAAATCACTATCTTAACTAAGCTCTGTTGATAAAGCAGCGCAGTTGGCAAGTGGCGCCTGCTCTGTTTAACCGACCGAGCCACGACGAGCTGTCATGGCGAATCACGGTGTACGTTTTCGTGCAAAGTAAAACAAAAATAATGATTCTTATTAGGAATATTTTAAATAAGTGGGTGAAGAACTGCTGTGGCTATTCAAAAGTATCATGATTAAAGTGTGTCAGTTATAATTAGACTTAAGATAGTGAAAATGGACAAGAAAAATGCGATTCGGAGAGCCAAAAGGCCGTCTAAGGTTCTCGAAGAGAATTATTGGGATTGCAGCGTGTGTACGTACAGAAACAATGCAGAGGCCTTCAAATGTTCTATGTGCGACGTCAGAAAAGGTAATTAAATAAAATACATTGGTATACGTGTTGACGTTCCTTTGTCCTAATGATCTTGGAGCGACTGCCTTTAATTTCATAATTTATAATCATTATCCAGCCACGTATGACTATCGGTTTCCTAATATTACCGTGTTACTCATTAATTCGTCGTATATAAATAAAAGTTTTTAAGTGCTACAAACCTAACTATGAGGAGAACTAACCTAGAAAGACATACTCAAAAATATCGATTTAAGCAGGTAGCTAAATGTTATCGCACAGCTATGTTCATACCGTTTAATCACTGTTGTTTGTCAGCAAATGAAAAATAGCAGTAAACGTAACTACCATTGTTTATACCTGAGGTATTTAGGTCTAGGTCTAGGTATTAAATTAATGTGAAATGCGTATCAAACGAGCATGTACTTTAAAGTTAAATACGCTTATCGCATTTGGTGTAACATTTGCAATTATTTCAAAGTATTTTGATGGTAGAACAAGTAGAAAATAAAAGAACATCGTTAATGTAAACAAAATCGCTCGTAAATTTAGTTAACAGTTCAGCCACTGTATCGAATGGCGCTGTCGCCGAGTATAACCCGGCTCAATTGAAGCGCGGTTAGCTGTGTTGGCTGCGCCGTTTCGGAATGACTTTTTAATTCGGTCGGCTTTTAATGCATTCATTGACCTCTGTGTGACGTTTTGCAGGTAAAAATGGGACGCTACACAAGTTCACATTCACGTTGCACTTGTCTATGCTTTTTCATTAGTTTGAAAAACGTTACCATAGACTAAACATGGCAACGTATTTCTGTGTATTTAAAAACACTGCAAGGCAGAGTAGAAAACGTATTAAAGAGAAACAAGATTTTTTTTTACGTCAAAAATACAGAAATGGACCCACCTTCATTTCACCCTTTGTTGATTACTTGTTCTTTAAAACCTAATAATAAGTCATAACTTCTAAATTGACATACGTAAAAAAAGTTCAAGGATCTTACCGTGGCTTCTCTAGACGTCCTGGGGCCTGATTTTTGGAAAGCACATGTGTGAAAACACCACTCGAAAGTGGTGAAAAATTGTGCTGAATTTGAGATACGAGTAGCTTAGAAAATACTTAGGGCTCTCATTAATCTTGTGACCTAGTCAAAAATTTGATTAGAGCTGTAGTTTTGAAGATATAAACAGATTTATACCACTTTCGAGTGGTATTTTCATACATGTGCTTTCCAAAAATCAGGCCCCTGAACTGATAATAAAAATTAAAAAAAACCAGTTCATTTCGATGTGAGGTACAGTCAAAGTTTCAAAAATAAGTACCATACACTCTTACACCGGCGTAATAAGGTCGTGGGACATATTTTTGAGAAGTTCGTATCGATACTTATTTTTGCACTTGACCGTACCTACTTACTCCCTACCGGGTTAGGTGTTCCAAAATGTTAGATTACATAAGTATAGGGTCTGATATGCCGCACTACTCTACAGCCTGGTCTGTTTCTGTGTTTATATTATCAGTATTATCACATAGAGTAAAACAAACGCGCTTTATGCCGTCTGTATATATTTATGTATGTATCTCCGCTTATATATTTTCGCGGTTTTCGTCAGTGGATTGAGTGATTCAAGAGGGTTTATTACGCAACCTGCGGGAAGCCTGAAGCATGTCGCTAATATAAATCGTAAAGGAAGTAATTGTACAAGTTTTACGCCGGTAATACCTATTCTGAAACTGCCGGCTCTCGTTCATGCTTGTAGAATAGACGCCCTGGGACGCATAGACAACGATACAGGGTCCCCCGGGAATGCCGGGATAGTATGTTCCTTTCAGTCCCCCGGAACTGGAAATAAAGAGAAATGTCTAGCTTATTTCCGTTTTCGAAGTTATTTGCTACCGTTTTGTTTATGTTTATCCTTTGGCGTATCTTTTGTTGCTTTTATATGCGGCTCAGTAAGCTAGGTAGGTGCCTGTAGTATTTGTTTAGTTTTTGTCGTAAGTACAGTAAACTTCAAAAGTAAGGGATCAAAATCAACACATCTTCATTCAAAACATCTAGCATGACGTGCCAGACATAACAAGTCATACCAAAGTGTCAGTTTTAAATGAAATCTTAATTAGTCAAAAGAAAGTGATCGCGATCACTTTCTTAAATAACAACACGTAAATAACAACACCGAGACAGAAATGAAGTGACAAATCAATGTTTCAAAATAATTTAATAATACACGTTGTCATAATTACGAATGTGTCAAGTAAATAACAAAAGAAAAACAACATTTTGAATTGTCGGAAATGTCTGAATGAAAGCTCGACAAAGAAAGGATTTATTTAAAATATAACCAAAAATCAAGCTGATGTAATAAAATAAGACCTTATTTCAAACATTGGCGGACATGAGAGGTGTTATAGTCGCTTCGCATGTTTGTCTCACGAATATAACCGATACAAACCGAACATCTGACTTGTACTCCGAGGTGTCCCGTAAACCCGTATTTTATAGAGAATCACTTTACCTAATTGGAAACACTCTACAATGACTTTAACTGTTTGAATGGCATGGCATGTCACTTAGTTTTCAAGGATCGAAATAAATGTGATCACTTACTTATGACACGTTTTGTGTTCATTTACTTCTAATAAACTACAATAGTCGGTAACGTTTGATTTAATTTAACATGTATATTAGTGTTACGCCCGTAGAATAGTGCTGACACTTTGATCGTGTTTTTCCATGCTTTGGAGACGTTTTCAGCAGGCTGAAATAACGTTTCAGGCCGTTTCAGAGGGTGCTCTGTCACATATTAGGTTATCGAAATTTTGCCCAAGTTGCCGTTGTTTTCAGGCGCCTGAAACATGTTTTCAGCCCGTTTCAGGCCACCCTCTATCCGATGACGCCATAACCTGAAAACCCGTTTTCAGGCGTTTTCAGGACCCCTTATGGGCCCTTGAAGTACATTTCAGTATATGGCGAAATTTCCAGTAGGAGTGAAAGAGATAGCATGATTAGACAGAGACAGCTATACTAAGAACATTCCAGAAGGGTGTGACAGAGACGACACGATCAAAGTCAAAGATAGCAGTATGTCGAACATTCGAGAAAAGAGTGAGCGAGACAGCCGTAGGAAGGTTCCCGAACGATCTCGTACCTTCTACGGCCGCTCTCGAATATTCGGGAATCCTTCGCACCCGCCCGATATAAAACGCGTGGCCGACCGGCGCGGGAGAGTTCTAGTTCAGAGAGCAACGAGTGAAGAAGGAATAACTGCGACTGGAAGCGATCGAGTGCGAAATTATCAAGTGCGAAGTACTGTGTGTTGATTTGAGTAGTGTTTTGACTAGTGTAAAGTAAAGCTAAAGTGTGGAAATAAATCCTACTCTTATTCATCGGTGTTAATAGTGCTTTTCAATCACGAACCCACCCCTAGAACGTAACATTTGGTGTCAGAAGTGGGATTGAGAATGCCGCTTACTCCGCGAGAAGAAGAGAAGGAGGGGGTGCAGACCCGAAGCCGCACCGCAGCTGGAGACTCTACGGGCACCGCTGGGACGTTAGATACGGCGGGGCCAGCGTCACCAAAGTTGGAGGCGGACTTCAACGCTATTTTGATCCTCCTGAAGGAACAATCCAGAAAGCAGGAGGAACAATCCAGAAGGCAGGAGGACCAAGCTAGAATTCTGCAGGAGGAACAAAAACACCAGTACGAACTCCTCCGTAAGGTACACGACGCCACTGCAGAATGGAAAAAGGAGATGGCTGAGGTTCAAGATAAACTTGTGGCAGTTGACATTAAAGTCGAGGGTCACGAGAACCGCCTCAGTGAGTATCATAACAAAATAGAGGGTTACGAGAATCGCCTCCAGAAATTGGAGCTTGTAAGCGGCCCATGAAGAGGTACCATCAAACGGAGGTACCTTTAATTTATCCCCTCCTGTGGCTGGTGTGCCTGACAGACTAGTGGTGCCGTTGGCCACTTTAATCTGCAACTTCTGGAGGCGATTCTCGTAACCCTCTATTGTGTTATGATACTCACTGAGGCGGTTCTCGTGACCCTCGACTTTAATGTCAACTGCCACAAGTTTATCTTGAACCTCAGCCATCTCCTTTTTCCATTCTGCAGTGGCGTCGTGTACCTTACGGAGGAGTTCGTACTGGTGTTTTTGTTCCTCCTGCAGAATTCTAGCTTGGTCCTCCTGCCTTCTGGATTGTTCCTCCTGCTTTCTGGATTGTTCCTTCAGGAGGATCAAAATAGCGTTGAAGTCCGCCTCCAACTTTGGTGACGCTGGCCCCGCCGTATCTAACGTCCCAGCGGTGCCCGTAGAGTCTCCAGCTGCGGTGCGGCTTCGGGTCTGCACCCCCTCCTTCTCTTCTTCTCGCGGAGTAAGCGGGATTCTCAATCCCACTTCTGACACCAAATGTTACGTTCTAGGGGTGGGTTCGTGATTGAAAAGCACTATTAACACCGATGAATAAGAGTAGGATTTATTTCCACACTTTAGCTTTACTTTACACTAGTCAAAACACTACACAAATCAACACACAGTACTTCGCACTTGATAATTTCGCACTCGATCGCTTCCAGTCGCAGTTATTCCTTCTTCACTCGTTGCTCTCTGAACTAGAACTCTCCCGCGCCGGTCGGCCACGCGTTTTATATCGGGTGCGAAGGATTCCCGAATATTCGAGAGCGGCCGTAGAAGGTACGAGATCGTTCGGGAACCTTCCTACGGCTGTCTCGCTCACTCTTTTCTCGAATGTTCGACATACTGCTATCTTTGACTTTGATCGTGTCGTCTCTGTCACACCCTTCTGGAATGTTCTTAGTATAGCTGTCTCTGTCTAATCATGCTATCTCTTTTACTCCTACTGGAAATTTCGCCATATACTGAAATGTACTTCAAGGGCCCATAAGGGGTCCTGAAAACGCCTGAAAACGTGTTTTCAGGTTATGGCGTCATCGGATTGAGGGTGGCCTGAAACGGGCTGAAAACATGTTTCAGGCGCCTGAAAACAACGGCAACTTGGGCAAAATTTCGATAACCTAATATGGGACAGAGCACCCTCTGAAACGGTCTGAAACGTTATTTCAGCCTGCTGAAAACGTCTCCAAAGCATGGAAAAACACGATCAAAGTGTCAGCACTATTCTACGGGCGTAACACTATTTTGGGAGCCTAATTCATCAATTTATTTTGCTGTTGACTGTACCTACCTCAAAGGACGGTACTAATACTACCTGTTTATCGATTTGTCCACAATCGATCCACAATGCCAAAGACAGACAAATATTTCTATTGTAGATCATGCGTACACCATTAAAATGATTAAAATGGCTATTCTAACCAGAAGCTAGTTAACCGAAACACGAAATGTCTTTAGTTAGTATAAAATTGGTGGGCAGGCACATCAACACGCAAGCCACGCATCAACCCAGCGATGGTGGCGGCGCAGGCGGCCGGCACTGCCCCCACCAGCTCGCAGAAGCGGCCGCGCTCCGCCAACTCGCTCAAGAAACGTCGTCGGCCTCCACGACTCAGCAATGTCGATAGGAGCTCGGCGCAGACACGAGAGGTAAGTTGACAGTAGTGTAACTATAATGTCCAGGGCCTGTGGCAAATTGATCAGGTCCTTCAATATAAGGAAGTGCGTCATCCTCCCTCCTGTGCTCTACTAGGCAGTGCCGGCGTTAGGGGGGGGGGGGGGGGAGGGGGGTGCGATGGGGCGACGGCCCGGGGCGCCAAATTTGGGGGGTGCTGAGGTCTGGGGCCTCGGCCTCCTGGCTCACCGGCTGTGTACCCTCAATACTGTCCTTAAGTGGGCGCCTAAATATTACTGCCCGGGGTGTCAGTGGCCCTAACGCCGCTGCTGCTACTAGGCTAAGCCAGTTCGGGGCCCCGTAGAGCTAGGGGCTCGTGGCATGTCGCCAGTCTTGCCACCCTATAGCAACGCTGCTGTAGGTTCAGTTACCTTCAATACATTACTGGCATGGCAGTTGAAAACATTGGTTAGCTGCTAGGCCGTGGTGTAAAGCGTAACTATTGGTGGCAGAAAGAGGAAATAGCCACGGCTCCAATAGCTATACGAAGGCCCGAACAGGCTGGGCGTAGAACACGAGAGAGCTATTGATGTACTTCTTTATAATGAGGAACACCGATCAAGTTATATTTAGTTATGCCACTGTGCTCACTGCTGTAGATTAGATGCTGTGGCTTAGAGAAATCAATAATGGTTCCATGCTTCCCGTATCTTCAATTTAAGCCGCATTACTCATTGTGATATTACGTTCCCTATAGATATAACGACTAAGTTATCGATGGATGATAAAGCAAGACATGGACGCACGCATTCCATGCTTTAGCCCAGGTCCAGCGTTAACTTCTAAAGAATCTTTGGATTCAAAGAGATTTCCTTCCTGCTCTTTCTGACTCTTGACTCTCGCCTAGGTTACCGTGAGCGGCGTAACGGTGGTCATCACAGAATACAAGCCGAAGAAGTCGGTAACCAGCAGTTCCAGCGATGTTGAGTCCTCCAACGACGCCCGTCCATGATATCCTGGTAATATCCACAGATTTATACGAGAAATATGTATTTCTTTCAAGTTTATCGTTTGACGTTTCCTTCATATGTATTTGGGTACTAAAATTGTAATCCGATGCCAAACATGAACCTATGGCAGTGACAAATTTGTTATTTTTTCATGTTTTTAATAATATATTTTTACCTAATACTCGTAACATTGCATAGGCGGAGAAATACTCTTCGATACTTAGTCTGAATCTTTTTATGTTTTGTGCACACCATTCGTGACTTAATTTTTAAGACTTTTTTAAGTTATCGATGACACGTTGCGTCTCTGCCATCCATTAGCGAATGCCTCTCGTCAACTCAGTGGACAGTAACCTATCCTTTATCTGTACAAACAACACAATTGTGGGCTTATTCCTTACTTGGACCATGTAACTGGTTGATACATACTTCTATGAAGCAAGCTATGATGCTTACCAACCGATGCACATAGGATATTCTAGTCGATTTCGCCCACACTCATTGATTCAGCTCTACTACCAGTAACGCTCATACTAAGACTAGTAGCAAATTTCATTGACGAGGCCTTTGTTGAATATTGTAGTGAGCTCAATAAAATAGTAAAGGCAATCTTCACAGTATTGTCATGCCGGAGGTTCGTTTCTTTCCGTCTCCTCGTTCTCGTCGCCACTAAATAGCGTACTGCAACGTTCCTTTGCAAACCTCCGCAAGCCCCAAAGGAACAACGAATCCTCGTGAAGAATGTTAAAATACAATGTCATCTACATACACTCTCGCTGCGTATTCCCTTGACCCCCTATGTGCTTTCGATCGTTTGAAAATGGGCAATGTAACTTGTCAGCTTTGGAAACATTGTATTTCGAGTTAAAATTTGGCGTCTCACTACATATCAGCGTGTTTGGTATCTGCATGTTGCTGATATAAATTTCAAATGTGTTTTCTAATGTGATGAATGATGATATTCATTCATTAATGTAGTATATAATTCAGAATTTTCTGTACGAGCAGAATGCGGCGTAAGTTTTAAATAAATTATTTAGAATGTTATTCGAAGTGGGAGGTAGAAGGTGTAAATATTGGAACGACCAGCAGGTCACTGCCGAAACGATACAATACATGTAAATAGTATTTGCCGAAGTGATTGATCGGCTGCAGATTGATGGATTGATCAATCTAAATTGACAGGTCGAATAGTTTCAAGGTGATCTAGTCACTGACTCTGAACTGTGTCCTATAAAAAGGACAAACAATGAGTTGATTGTAATTTCAGTGATGCGAAAAATATTCCGTAAAATGACGAATTAATTTGGCTAACGAAATTAATTAAAAGTGACCTATTTGTAACCATATTTACTAAGTTTAAGTTGGAAAAGAAATTTGGATTGCAATTTTTTGAAATCCTATCAACAAATATTGTCCCTATTTTGGGTTTGTTGTCTATGTGATAGAAGGGTCTACTTGATTGGCTGATTTATTTTTTGAATATCTAAGAAAAGGGCTAACTTTGGAAACAAAGATTATCATCTCGGGTTTCAGAATGTAGTACAAATTATTACTGCAAACCAATTCTGTGACGGATGTCTTTATTGAATAATGTTTGGTTGTGTTGTAATTATTCTGTTTCTATTGTTTTTCTAATTGATCTCGTCGTGTTTTCTCTTGGACTTGTTTTAGTTGAGTTTTAAAATCTTTAAAACGATTAACTCCGAATTAGATTAATTTTATCACATTCTTTAATAAACTTGAAACGTCTCATCATTATATGTAGCGGGACATTTTCATTAATTTCCTTCAATATTGCGTAAAATCAAAATCACATAGTACCTTCATTACTTTAATTGGTAAGTAGTATTTAATTTTCTATAGCTCCAATGACTAACGCACAATAGTCCACTAAACTGTTGATACTTACTATCACAAATGAATTGATAGTATTGTAATTGTAAAAAAACATCACTTTGATATTTTCTAATTATTTATATGACGTTTTAGATTTCGTCATTTCAATTAGTCTTTAAAAAGGACAATAGCAGCAACAGTGTCGTTTATAGTTGTTAAGGCTGGATTGACTTTCCCTGTCCTTGTTTGGAAATTCTAGCGAATTTTTTAGTCGATTTTTTCCCCGTACGGCTCTTAAGGATAGCCGCCGTGCCTTGTGGCTGCTTTGAATATAGTATTAGTTACCAAACACCTTAGTATAATAGTTGACACCGTAAATTTAACATGGGCTTGTATTTTTCAACGCCGAAATCTGTGTCCTTTATAAAAACCAATGGATGTGACGAAGTTTTTAGATATATAGGTTAGCTTAATCTAAACTTGTATAAGGCCGTGTTGTTCGTTTATCTTTGTATTTATTTCATCCAAGCCGCTGAATTTGATTAATTTGACGAATCTCTAAACGTTTAGACTAAAAACTTGAACTTGAAAAGAACGCTTGTGCGGCAATATGGACATTGTTCTCTACTAAGAACACTACGCATTTAATTTGTCGGATAAAATCTGCACGTTTTCATCCATTTTCAGTTTCTGTTCTTACAATAGAACACATTTTGACTTCATTTCATTCGATGATTAATGATAAGTTACCAACATTATCGGTCTTTCTTTGTGTTCCTTCATTGTGTATAAGTATTTATTATAGTTTTAAGACTAATTAGTTCTTTTAGCCTTAAGAGACTCCAATTTATTGTTCGAAGTTTGACACCTGCAGGCTTATTACGTAACTCGCTCGCAATCAGCATCGTCTTCATTTTTGACAGCTGATTCCGAGATTGGTTTCAAAATGAAAACAATCGTTCCACGTAACTCGATCGGCTTGGCATCGCTTTCGAAAGCGATTGCGAGCCATTTTTGAAAGCAATTGAACGAATGATTTGCCAAAAAGTCCTGCCTGATAAGCAGTACGTCAAAATAAAAAATAGGCTGCTTGAATCTGTGGTACACAATGACATAAGTAGCTAAAAAAAAGCATCGGCTAAGTGGCGCCGTCTGTGAATTGTTGGTGTTACTCAACCATACATGGGGAATTTCAATAAAAATGACTATATATTTTTTTTCCCAGATTTTGGAAATTATTGGGCTTATTTCTACTCAGAATCAACAACACTACTGAATGTTGTATGAGAATAGTACATTATGATACAAGTGTGCTATGTTGGTAATTACACACGAGGCGTATTGTACGCGCGAGCGCCAGCGAGCCCGGGTAAGAGAGCCGAGATGTGTAATTACCAAAGCACACGCGTCGCATACGACGTTTTTCAACACATTTGCGAGGAAAAATAAATAAAATTTAGTAAATAAAAGGACTTTAAGAACTTTAGTTTACCTTTGTTACCAGACAAATGTTGTATTGTATTGTATTGTATTGCTTACCTGGAGCTGCTTTAGAACTTTATTCTTTGGATTTCTTACTGATATAACTGTCCGAACATTGTCCGAACATATTTTAGTATTTCCAGCGACGGACACTATATTTCTTTATTACTTGAACTCGTAATTTTTAAAGTAATAAAATAACAAAGTCTGAATCAACAATATCAGTGAAAAATGGCGGCAAATATTATTTCTCCATGCCAATCCGCACGCAGCACTCGCGCATGCGCGCTGTGCACTTAGCACGCGCACGACGAAGGTACTGACAACAGACTGCTAAACAGCCTAATATTAAAATTATAATAAAATAATTACTCAATGTCTTAAATTTGTAAATTATGGTCACTTTTTTAGATAAAAATGAATAATTTGTCGAACTTAAATGTTTATTTATCATCTTTAACCTAAAATAGTTTAATATTCACGATAATATTCCTTGTTCCTATAGATACTGAACCGTTTGCTGAGATTTTAAAAAAAGTTTATATTACCGCACTCGTGCGGTAATATATTACAGCACTTGTGCGTAATAAGCTGAATTATGAGTTTAAATGCGGTGCAATAAGACTCAAATTACGAGCAACTGTGTTGAAAATGAATGTTAATGTTTAATGAAATTCCCCGTGTATGGTTTAGTAACACCAACAATTCACAGACGGCGCCACTTAGCCGTTGCTTTTTTTAGCTACTTATGTCATTGTGTACCACAGATTCAAGCAGCCTTTTTTTTTTTATTTGTTATGTTATGACCTACTGCTTATCAGCCGTATATAGGGGCCGCCGAATGACTGAGTAAAACGTTTTTATTTTTATTTATAAAATATATCGTTCGATGGAAAAATCTGTAACTTTTTTCTGTAGCTAAGGATTATTCCTATCAATAGAAAAATCATCGAGCACTTTTAAAATAATCATCAAGGGGAGTTGTATTCGAAAAGGAATAAAATGAAGATAAACTTCGCATTTGTAATGTTGTATTCTTTTTAATTTAAAAAATAACTAGAAATTTCCTAATAAGTAGCTAATTCTTAACAATACTAATAAGTACGACACTAATCGTCATATCCAGCCAATCATATCGCGAATCACGATCGTATTCGTCGTCCAAGTTGATTGTGATTATGATTCCGACTCCGACCGCCTTGAAACATTGGTATTATGTAAAAAAAATATTCCGATTACCCTCGCAATCGCTTTGAAAAGCGAAAGCAATTGAATGGACCAAAAAGTTTTGTTTTTGCAAACATCTTTAGTGACGAATGATTTTTATTAAATTAATTGACCCTAATTCTAGCGTTTTCATTCACTTAGATAACTAAATTAGATACTTGGTCTTGGTTAATTGAAATATTAATATCCAAATAACAAAACATATCATTTATAATCAAAAACACGAAATACAGTGTGAACGAAAATAAACGCAAACTTAATTTTAAAAAAAACATCTTGTCAGTGTATCTCTCTAATCTGTGGTCAGTTGTCAGTGTCTTCCCAACAATCAACAAACTAAGTAAGTTCGGTTTACATTTTTAACTCTGTTTAATTGCTTTACTGTGTGTTTTAATCAAGGTATTATAGCTAAATTGATAGAATACAATAATAAATTAACCCTGGAGTGATTACATCTGGTACGAGACGTTCCGAAAAGTTTCCAAACTTGTTTGTTGTACTGGGTCAATTGGTGTAATTTGTCCCAAGATATTTATTTATTATTATTTACCATAAAATCATTTTCCCTCACGAACTATAATATGTCCCATACTTATTATTGTACAACAAAAACAGCGGTAGACAATTCGATAGCAACAGGCTTTCCCCTCAAGCCTACGAACGAACTATGAATATCGAATTTTGGTGTATAAGAATTATTAACATTTTAGGAGCCGTCGTGGACATGGCCAGCAGCTGTGTGGACCCCGGCTACGGAGATACGGAGTGACCATGGCGCAGACGTGCAGCAGCTGCATGCCGCATTTAAAATTAATGCGAAAACATCGAATTCATACATCACTATCACTATCACTACATAGTATAATATAAAGTCGCTTTCTCTACTACACAACGGATTTCGATGCGGTTTTTCTAATAGATAGAGTGATTCAAGAGGAAGGTTTAATGTATAATACATGCATAATATACCGTGCGAAGCCGGGGCGGGTCGCTAGTAAGTCATAAATCATTTATTTGTCGCTTTCATGTGTACATTGGATCTTACAAGCTAATAAATACCCCAATATGAAAGTCTGTAGTGGGCACTGCATCATAACTTTACTTATTATACTCGATTTTAAACAACTTATTTATTCATTTATTTATAATCACCTACTATCGTAACATTGCTTGTTATAATCTATCTCTCAAAAATTAAATAGTGCTAATTCTATGCAGAGGAAGTTGCAGGCAGAAACTAGTAATAAATAACTAAAAAATTATATACGTTTTTTTGTTAACTACCTTTTTTAAATCCATTATTCCAGCAACTTTCCGTGCTGGTCTGGGAGCAAAGAAAAAACTTAGAATGTACCAGTTGCTTCTCTACCCGCGCAGATGGTAAAAGCCCATCGAGGGAATGGGCGAAAATATTAGGAATCATGTTATAGGCGATGAGGCTAGCAACCCATCACTATTTTGATTCCATTTTCCACCTATACGCTCACAATCTTGCTAAATGTGGCCTGTAGGTACCTTTTAGGCACCTTAGGCTCTGTCTACCCCGTAAGGGATAAAGACGTGATTTGTGTATGTGTATGTATTATTCCAGCAATACAGATTTTGTTATAAGTACTTGTTTTTATTATTCATAATAATGTAATAAAGCCCAGAGGCGTCTCTAGCCCTTGTGGCGCCCGTGTGCAACCAGTAGGTACCCTGGCGTCCTCTAGTCTAGTAGGGGCAATTTAATCTTCAATTATCTGTTTTAAGGCTGATTTCACGTTGAAACAAAAGTCATTGTGTAAATTTAAATAGAGTAGCCTTTCTTTGCTACCGCGCCGCCCCCGGCGTCGGCCATAACACGGGCGCAGGGTCTTTGAGAGCGCCGGCGCCGCGAGCGACGCATCTTTGGAGGTGTCGCATTAGAGGGCGCTCGGCGCCCCCTTAGACCCGGCGCCCGTGTGCGCCGCACACTCTGCACCATAGGTTGAGACGCCTCTGATAAAGCCTAAATAAAGTTGATTTATTAGTATTATTTGGGGAATTATTACTACATGGCTACGTATATGTTCGAAGGCGGTCACCCGTTACTCAGATAACATTTGGCAGTCTGGTGGAGAGCTGTGGATGAGACTGGCACAGGACCGGGCAAAGCGGCGTGTAAATAAAGAAAGAGGCCTTTACCCAGCAGTGGGTGTGCACAGCACATCGCTGCAAGCTATGCCCTGCCGGAGCGCAGCCGGCGACGATATTATTCCGTTTCGAATACAACTCCCCTTGATGATTATTTTAGTTTATGTACATACGTGTATCTAAGTTAACACTTTATTGAATGTACAAAATTAAAATATAGGTACAAAGACAATTGACTAAAATTAAGATACATATATGTATAGGTCTGTACAAAGGGCTTATCTTACTTTACTTCTTGCCATTTTTATCTTTTTGATCGACATTCAAAGGAAAACATCACAAAAAATACTCAATTTTACCTAGCAATTAGCAAGGTGCCTTTGTAAGTCAATTATTATATTGATAAATTATAAACTATCAAAAAATCCAACTCAAGTTACTTCCATTCTTTCAAGACGGGGACAATTTAGCTCTCGCTTTCGAGTGACAGCTCGCAATCGGTTTGAAGCCGATTCTAAGGTGTCATTTTAGTTACGTGGAAGGAATTTGTGGCAAATCATTCGTTCAATTGGTTTGAAAAATTATGGCTCTCCTCATCGAATGCGATGTCAAGCCGACCGAGTTTTTTCAACGATTGTTTTCATTTTGAAACCAATCTCGCTCGGAATCAACTGTCAAAAATTACGTAAAACTCGGATGTGCGAGCCTGCGTTCGAACTCACATTACAAACCTCTGCTTGAGAGTTAGTTACTAATCTATGTATCAAATCAGTCCACATCCACCAATTAGTTACTATTACTTGGATTGAGAATGTTAAGATTTAATTGACAAGATTTTGGTTATGAAGAAAGTTTAATCGTTAAAGAGAAAATAAGGTTAAACAGTTTGATATTCATTGTGAAAAGAATTGAATCGGAAAAATAGATTTTAATAGGCGTAGCGAGCGAGTTAGTATATTGGGCGATCGGCGCAGGCGTAGTCTCAGCAACAGCGGGGCGGGCGGTCCGCGGCGTCAGCGCCGGCTGCTCTCCGGCAGGGCGTAGCTTGTAGTGGTGTGCTGTGCGCGCGCATAATGCAGCGTCACACACCCACTGCTGGGTAAAGGCCTCTTCGTTTACATTACCACATTGGTCGATTACTTTGGTTTTAAGGTATTGTTGGAACTCTGCCTTACATTGCAAGTTTTTGAAGGCGGCCCATCCGAGCGATTCGTCTAGCGATCTCCATGGCTTGGCTGTTCCAGCAAGATAAACAATGCCCCAGAAATAAGAAGTCATGTACTAATTCCACAAGTAATACTAATAAATTAACTTTATCGAGGCTTTATTACATGACACTAGTAGGGCCGACAACGCACTGGCATCGCGTAAAGCGCTGCGGGTGTTTATGGACAGTGGTGATCATTTAACATCAGGTGACCCACTAGTTCGTTTGTCTGGCCTCTCTAACATAAAAAAAAATATTTTTAATTAATAAAAACAAGTACTTATAACAAAATCTGTATTGCTGGAATAATGGATTTAAAAAAGGTAGTTAACAAAAAAACGTATATCATTTTCTAGTTATTTATTACTAGTTTCTGCCTGCAACTTCCTCTGCATAGAATTAGCAATTGACACGTTTATCGCTATATTAATATTATATTATCAGTCGTTTCAGTGTGAAGAAAGAACAAACATACACACTCACTCACTCACTGAGATCCTCACACTGTCACAAACATTCTATTAGCCTAGTAAAGGCTGTCAAAAACGCTGTTCAAGGTAATTTAGGCACAGGCAAGTAATTTAGCCGAGCGCGCGGCCAGCGCCTGCCTCTGCCAAGCTGCCAAGCTGGTGAGCCGACTGTAATTCTGCACTCTGAAAATAATACATAAAATTATAACATAAGACACTCACTTAGTTATTGCCATAAAGTATTAAAGTGTTCTACTTCTGAGGCGTAATTTTTGAACATTTTGAAGTTATCACAAAAACATCCGTTTTTTTCTTACACCGGACCGGTGTCCGTCGCGCCGAGGAGAAGCGGTGGTGCATCCGGCGTAAATTGTTCGCCGGACCGAAGTCCGGTGCATATACACACATTCATTATAATTCATACACCACCGTGAATCCGGCAAAAATACACGGTCCGTTATCCGGTGAAAAAAACGGACGTCTACAAGCGCTCTTACGCGTTATATTATGTAATATTGTGTATGGTCTTGTTACCTTAGTATTTGTCCTTCCTGTAAGTGATAAAGGTGGTTTATGTATGTATGTACGAATTCGATGTTTTCGCATTAATTTTAAATGCGGCATGCAGCTGCTGCACGTCTGCGCTGTGGTCACTCCGTATCTCCGTAGCCGGGGTCCACAGAGCTGCTGGCCATGTCCACGACGGCTCCTAAAATGTTAAAAATTCTTATACACCGAAATTCGATATTCATAGTTCATTCGTAGGCTTGAGGTGAATGGCTGTTGCTATCGAAATGTCGACCGCTGTTTTTGTTGTATTATAATAAGTATGGGACTAATTATAATTCGTGATAGAAAATTATTTTATGGTACAACAAACAAGTTTGGAAACTTTTCGGTACTTCTCATACCGATGCACTGGGTGCTTTAATAAACCACTGGAAGCACTACACATCGTATATCAAATGCACTGGATGTTTATACACTAAAAGAGAGAATCGCCAATCGTATATGAGTTTAAAAACAAACGTTTATTTCGAACAAACATTTCCGACACGATGTGTTCTATACTAATCTATTTTCGTGAGTATAATGCTTACGGAACTGTAATCACTCCAGGGTTAATTTATTATTGTACCTATTCTATCAATTTAGCTATAAAACGCACAGTAAAGCAATTAAACTGAGTAAAAAATGTAAACCAAACTTACTTAGTTCTTTGATTGTTGGATTTGTCGGGAAGACACTGTCAAGATGTTTTTTTTTTTAATTAAGTTTGCGTTTAGTTTCGTTCACACTGCATTTTGTATTTTTGGTTATAAATGATATTTTTTGTTATTCGGATCTTAATATTTCAATGAACCAAAACCACGTATTTAATTTAGTTATTTAAGTAAATAACAACGCTAGAATTAGGGTCAATTGATTTAATAAAAATCATTCGTCGCTAGTTGTTTGCAAAAACAAAACTTTTTGGTCCATTCAATTGGTTTCGTTTTTGAAAGCGATTCCCTCGCATAATCGGAATCATTTTTTTACGTAATACCAATGTTTCAAGGCGGTCGAATCGTAATCACAATCGTCTTCGACGATGAATACGATCGCGAGCGAGTTACGTAATAAGCCTACTGGTGCCAAAAAAAAACTTTGAATTTATCAGCGAACAGATCCTTTATCAAATATTTTAATTCCTATTTTTTTAATAATTAGACCGAGATCAGTGCCCTTAGATAAGACTCCTATAAACTTGAACGCTAAAATGTCCCCGATTAAAATTCTGTATCGTTATTATGCGTACGGCTTACGTGTAAGACGGACAGAGTTTCCCTAACCGTAGTTTAACGTTCAAGTTAGTAGTCGACTTGTCTAGTGTTTAGATAATTACGTGAGGGGTCTTGCCCAGAACTACTCTTATTGTAAATTTAAATAATTAAAAGCCTTACATAATTCCTACAAAACATTAACACCAATAAGTTTAATATATGCAGTACAATTTTGAAGCCCTTTATCATATTTTGATAAAATTACATACACAAGTAATAGTCTTATATAATTTTATGCGAATCGAAAACAATGCCGTATGAGAAGATACCAATATAAATACAAAGCATCTATGGTAAAAAAAAACCATACAACCTTTTTTAAAATGTAAGATTCAAAGAGTTGTAACGAATATTATGCATAAATACACAAAACTAAACTAATTGTTGGTAACCGCAATAGAGACAAAAAACAATGATTAATTCTGAAAATAATTCCTAGAATTATTTATAGCTAAAAGTGTAAATGTAAAAAAAGCTTGTATATTTTTTTAACACAAAAAAATAATTTTGTACTCAGTAAAAAAATGAACCCAACATCAATGTAATGTTGTGCATATTTAATATGCCAACATTTAAGTTCTTAGTTGACTCGTGTTGTAACTTTAGGGCATTGTCTATGTGTATTCGGTACAGATAATAAATATTTTTGTACGACTAGCGTAGCTTAGCGTTTTTAAACAGGCTGCTTTTGACATCTATCAAGCTGAAAAGCAAAGTACAGCTGTCAAAAGCTTTCTGACATCTGTCAAACGCTTGACTTTTGTGCCCCCGTTTGTCCAATAGATTGCAAGTTAACCTATTTGTAGGGTAGTGGTAATGTTAATTATTTTTAAGTGCTGTATCAATGTATTGTCCTGTATATAAAGATGTGGAAAGAACTTTGACGTTTTATTTCTTTCATCAATTTTAAAGATCCACACTGGACTCAAAATACGCTGACGCGTCGTCAAAATCGCAAAAAGTAATTACATGATGCTCTTGTGAAAAAATCACGGTAACTGTCAAAAAGGCAACGCTATTAACACGCCACTGCGTAAGTAACTGCTGTGTCAGCGTATTTTTAGCTTTGGATAAAAAAATAGCTAAATATCCTTTCCTGTCCCATGGGATACTAAATACTTTAATCTTCGTCTATTTAGGTTCAAGGGTTTGGTCATTTTATAACCAACAAACTAGCAATCTATGTAATATGTAATAATTCGTGTACGTGTAAGCTGAAATGAATACGCTTTCTTTAATCTAAATTCACCTTAACTTTGTAAGTATATCACATTCACAGCATACATAGTCGGTATCGTGACAGCCCTGACAGGCGGCGTCGGCGGCGGCCCTTTGGCGGCGTTTTTGAGGAGCAAAGCGCGCATGCGCCCTCCCATGCAGTAGGGTTGACAGTGACACTGAGGTTACACGGCGTTCAGTGTTGCTATGGGCGCTTTATAGGAATTACAAAAAAACGGTTTGACTTACGATTATAAGGTAAGTTAGAGGGCGCGAATTACGGCGGGTGCGTTGTTGGATCGAGCATTTCACGCAGTACATTGGAAGGTATAGAGGTTGCACCCATTGTAAGTCTAGGGCCTTTTGAAAAACCCACTTCCGTGACCCAGAGTCAGAGCTTCCGTTAAATAAAAATATATCTTTTGTATTTTTTTATCATAGAATTTTAAGGACTTGCCAACCATGAATTTTTTTATTATTTAATTTAAGGGCTAAAACTTACTTTGACTGAGGGAGTGTGAACTTGTGAACTTTCTGGGTGCTTTCATTAGATTTCGTAAATTGTGTATATTGTACGGGAGCGATAAAACCTCACAGTTCCTGGGTTAGGGCTATCTTAACTTAAGAAATTGTCGCTGTCGCTGAATGTAATTGTTGCTTAGGTATATGTATAGAAATAGTACATTACTGCAGAGGCCGTGAAGTAAGGGATTGCTGGACGAGTTTGGGGTAGGTGGCCGAGTCGAAGACGAGGCCAGATAGAACGAGTCCTGCAATCCCTGTTCCGGCCAAAGCTTGTATAGTGCTTTTCTCAAACAATGTGAGGAAATATTAAAATTAAAATAACTACTAGACAATCAAGTAAATCATAGTTTATTATAGGGAAAAAGATTTTCGATTTGCCACCTTTTTTATTTTTTAAATGTACTAATTTGATCCAGCTATTTGAGCACCATGTTTAACCGCACATAAATATAGTACCATAGATTTTTTTTTATGTCGCAATTATGCTTAGGTACAGATTGTGGTGGTGGTTGGCTGTATGTAATTTTTTCCTTTGCCAATTTAATTTTAGTATAGAAATTCAAAAAATTAGAGCAGCGGACAGCGGAGTTCTTAGTGTATTATACCTGCCGATTATTTTATTTACTCTATTTAGTACATAAACGTAACCCTAGCGTTACTCCTGCTTTTGCTTACCGGAAGCGTACGTGGTGTTTCGTGTTATTGCAATGTAGGAAATTTTGACTTGAGCCATTTGTCTTCAAGAATCCTATCTAGTTAAATAAGTGAATTGAAAATGATTGCTTCATTTGAAGACTATTTACGAAGACTAAGTGAAAAAATATTGCTCCTTTTAATTGTTATAATAAATCGTAACTATAACCACGCACCCTTATTCAGTGCCTACGCAACAATGAGTCCAGCTCTGGCTCTTTTTGTCGGCGGTATCGCGGCTCGCGAGAGCTTCCATCCGTTTAGGTTGGAGCTAGGAAACCGTTATACTTAGTCTAGCCTTAAGTTTTGTTACTGGCAATTAACAATGACTTACAGAAAAATAATAATTTGAATTTCGAATGTTGTGTTTCGACGCAATTATTTGGACGTTTCTGACGCTATTTACGTGTAAATTGTCATAAAAGTAAATAAAATAATAATGGAGTGGGGTGTCAAAGAAAATAGAATTGCTGTGATTGCTCTGCATAAGGTAGGAATGGAGCCATCTCACATTTTTGAGACTTTAAAAAAGTTAGAGATTAGTCGAATGTTTGTGTATCGTACCATCCAAAGGTACACCAAAACGTCCTCTGTCAACGATAGTAAAAGATCCGGGCGACCACGTTCTGTTAGGACACGGCAAGCTGTCAATGCTGTAAAGGCCAGAATTCGCCGAAACCCCATAAGAAAACAGAAAATCCTTTCTAGAGAAATGAAAATACCACCTAGAACTCTTTCGCGTATTATCAAAGAAGACTTGGGGCTCGGAGCTTACCGAAGATATACTGGACATACCTTAAATCAATCACTGAAGGAGAAGAGAGTTGAAAGATCAAAACGCCTGTTATCTCGATACGCCCATGAAAAATATAAAATTATCCTATTCACGGACGAAAAAATTTTTACTATCGAGCAGCACTACAATAAACAAAATGATAAAGTGTACGCACACAACTCTCGAGAAGCCAAAGAGATAGTTGGGAGGGTTCAGCGAGGTCATCATCCAGCATACGTCATGGTTTGGTGGGGTGTGTCGTATGAAGGGGTCTCTGAAATCCATTTTTGCGAAAAAGGAGTAAAAATTTCGGCCAAAGTGTATCAAGATACGGTTTTAGAAACGGTAGTTAAACCACTGAACGACACAATGTTCAAAAATATACACTGGACATTTCAGCAGGATTCAGCCCCGGGTCATAAAGCTCGCACCACCCAGACTTGGCTGGAAAGGAATGTTCCTGACTTCATGAGGTCAGATGATTGGCCCTCTTCCAGTCCAGACTTAAATCCACTGGACTATAAATTGTGGTCAGTGTTAGAGGACATGGCCTGCTCTAAACGCCATAGCAATATCGATTCTCTAAAAAAATCTTTGAGGGCAGCAGTAGCCAATTTCCCAATGGAGACAGTACGTAAATCAATAGACGAGTGGCCAGGTCGTTTGAAGGCATGTATTAAAGCCAAAGGTGGTCATTTCGAATAACAAACATATTGTTCAAAAACTATATTAGCTTACCTATAAATAAACGTGTAATTATTGTCAATAAATTACATTATATTAAAAATATGTATATTTTCATTTGTAACAGAACTTATGGCTAGACTAGGTATTTTGCAGACCTAATTTTATGTTGACTTGAAAACACCATACTTAATATAAATATAATGCATTATGATCTATCACGCATGTTGCAGATAAAGCTGCCAACTGTTCCTCACGGCATCGCCCCCGTTCTATTTTTTATCAAATAAAAAATATGTAGGTATGTTTTATTTTCCATAAAATAATTCCGGATACATTTTACATAATTATGAAAAAAAGTTAGCCGAATTGGTCCAGCCGTTCTCAAGTTTTGCGCTTAGCAACATTTATTTTATATAAAGAAGGCAGATAGAAGATATTATATAGATAAGTTACTCGAAAGAAAACAAGATACTGCACGCATAATGAATGATCTATCACGCAAACTTATTGCAGATATAAATTGTGTCGTTCATGTCGTTTACTTAGCAGATATTTAAGATTGTGGTTATTTTCCCATGACACCTATCACCTATGATTATTGTGAACTCAAGTATTTTAATGCTTGCCGTGACTTTATATTAACATAATAAGGCAACAAAGGAAGAAAAATAACTGTACTAGAACGTTTCGAGTCCATTAAAAGTACTATCTACTATTTGTAATTCAATAATAATAATTTATTTCAAACAGATTTTACATCCAACCTGTTAGTAACAATAAACACAAAAACAAAAACTTAAGAGCTATTTTAGTAGAATTCAACCATCAACATCTTCCTTTGTAGGGGGCATCTGGGAACGAATCGTGAAGTGTATGAAAACTATCTCCTTAAAAGGTGTCATGTATCGTATCTTCCACTTCTTTTCTCTTCCTACCTGTACTCGTAATGCTTTCCAGGTATCTAGTATACCCAGGTACCTGTATTATGCTTGTTTTCATAATATTAGAAGTTAGAACGGGATGCTTTGTCTACGACAAAATCTGCCGTGTTTAGGCCCCCATACGTATAATTGCGATAAATCTGGGTTAAGAAAGCATGTTAACGCCCTGGGTTTATTAGACTGTTAATAATACTATAAAAAAGCACCTTACACCCGCGACATAACTTTGTTACAATCTCCATAAAATTTGACGATTAATATAAAAAGCTGGAACCAGTTTAGCTGGGAGTTCAGATCAGAAACGCGAAAGGTTTGACAAACAAACAAAATAATCTGCTATCTCTTTCTTGCACGAAGTATTAGGTACAGCCAAGGGTATATATGTACGTTCCTAAGACGTCAAATACATCGAAACACCTTTATCCAAAAACAATAGTCGGTGATACATATATTTGACACGATGGCTGTATCGGTATTAAGGTCCTCGACTACTCAACAGGCTCTCGGTAGGGCAGTTATCCACCCCGCAGTTGATAGTCATAAGTTCTAATATGCATGTAGTATTTAGGTAGATGTGGCATGACAGATGAAGTCTTGGTTAATATTGACCCCAAGACCATTTTTCGTCTAAGTTAAATGAGTCATTCGCTCGTTACGCTACACAAGGCCTAGGTGTACTAAACTAAGTATTTTTATGTATGTCATTGCTCAAACATTTGCCCCAACATCTGAACAAATACGGTACACCAATGTGTGGCCAACATTTGCCAAACTTGATCATACGAACTATGTTCACCATCGCCACATTTGTGAACGCCAGTTAGGATCTGAAAGGAAAGTATGGTTTTTTTCCATGCCTTACAATCTCACACCGTAGTACAATATCAGCTGTACTAAAGTCTAAACTCCAAGGAATCTAACAAATTGGTCTATTTCTTCACCTTACCTAAAGCCTGTTTCCATTTCATGCATTTCAGTACTACGAACTCAGTGTAATTCATATTTTTTCATTTTATAAAAGGTTTGATTAGAGTACAAAACTTGGCACTCTTGGCAGGTGTGTTCAGTTCAGACTCAGACCGACATCCTTTATAAGTAGTTCATGAACGCTGTTCCTGAGTCAATCAGCCCCAAAACCTCCAAACATTGGCCGAAACTCCCACAAAACATTGGCGCAAACGTTGGTCCAATATGGCCATAACCACGGCATCGTAAACGGCACATAAAAAATACTTTTCACTTTAGGACCGCTCGTAAAAGGTAAGTCCGTAAATAATTTTACGAGCCCCCGTATGGACGGGACATTTGGCGAGCCCGGAATAGTGGGTTCGAATCCGACCTATGCAAAGTACGAGGAATTATTAATGACCGTAAGTATAACGAAGGACTATATAGACTATATACACTTGGTCATTGCGTCGTTTTCTAACTCACTGATAACGAAAGAGACAGCAAGTGTACATTGCGTCTATTTTGTTATTGTCTCTTGGCATCAAAGTACTTCAAATGCGTTCAATTATATCCCGTATATAATATCCGTTACGGGGTAGACAGAGCCTAAGGTTACAATACCCAAAGGCCACGTTTAGCATGATTGTGGGCGTATAGATGGAAACGGGAATGTATATAGTGATGGGTTGCTAGCCGCATCGTCTATACTATAACATGATTCCTAAGATTTTCGCCCATTCCCTCGATGGGCTTTTACCAACTGCGCGGGATGAGAAGCAACTGGTACATTCTATGTTTTTTCTTTGCTCCCAGACCAGCATGGAAGATTATATGTATGGTATAATTATAAAAAAATATAAACTAGATGTCGCCCGCGACTTCGTCTTCAAAAAATTCGTTTTTTGCTAACCCGCGGGAACTATTCAATTTTCCGGGATAAAAAGTAGCCTATGTGTTAATATAGGGTACCAGCTATCTCCGTTCGAAAGTTTATTCAAATCCATCCAGTCGTTTCAGCGTGAAGACGGAACAAACACACCGTCACAAACTTTCGCAGGATTTATGGAATGACAGATTTTTCAATCCCTTTCTCATCCCGGTTTAGATTTAAGTAAGTAGGAAGGTATCTACGCAGTGACTTAACTATAGGGTGGCAGGAGTGGCAAAATGCCACGGGCCCCTAGTTCTAGGAGGCCCCAAACTGGCTTGGTTTAGAGCACAGAAGGGACGCTGATGCACTTCTTTATATTGAAGAAGGAGCCCCCATCTGACGAATTCGCCACAGGCCCCAGACGTTATAGTTACGCCACTGTATCTAGGTAAACAGGACAGTGGTATGACAAATAAACTATCTAGATACGTATTATTACTGAATAACGCGTTGCATGTACCAGGGCACTATGACTAGGGCAGAGTTTCGGGTAGTTTTTAATAAATTCTCGGGCGTCGCGGCCATTTTTCATTCTACTCATTACGGCAACCCTTTGCGATCACCCCTGCAGCGTTAGCAGGGAAATCGTTGGGGCGCGCCGGGGAAATTTTAAACATGGGGTAAAATTTTAACTAAAACTAAAAAGGTATGAAATTCCTAACGTACCATATGCGATTGGTTTCAATGTTTTAAACTTCCGCGATTCTCAAAAATATAAATTGAATAGGTACTTACATACATACATAATAGACACATACATACATTACGTCTTTATCCCTTACGGGGTAGACAGAGCCTTTTTTTTAACGGAGAGGAATTCTTTATGGATGCCCGAGGGACGGGGATGCCTAGGGTTATGTGGGACTCCTCCCCGAAGGAGTGTACCCAAACTAAAAACTCTTCGGCGTTGCCTCAATCTGGTGTGATGGGGACGCAGTGGGATGCCACTAGGGTTTCACCACAAACGCCTCCCCGGTGGCCCCGGCTTCCGCCAGAACCGCGCCAAGAAGGGGAGGGCCCGTTCGCCGGGCCCGTCTTCCCTTAGACGACGAGACCGTGCAATGCAGGTAGGTAATGCCCCGTTACCGTTCCCGCTGGCCTCAAGGGATCGGGCGAGCGGTGCAAGCACCGAGTTCGCCTTCTCCCCCCTCGTCTGCGCAAGGAGCGGTTACACGTTGAAACGAGGTCAACGTGAGTCCGCACGGGGTAGACAGAATTTAGGGTAACAAGACCTAAAGGCCACGTTTAGCACGGTTGCGGGCGTATAGCTGGAAAGAGGAATCGAAATAGTGATGGGTTGATAACCGCAAGGCGATCGCCTGTAAAAGTCATGATTCCAACGCCCATTTCCTCGACGAGCTTTTACTGCGCGGGAAAAGAAGCAACTGGTACATTGTATGTTTTTTCTTTACTCCCAGACCAGCTTGGAAGCGTTGTTTATTTTGTACAGTAAAGAGTTATACATTACATTTAAAGGGGGAATGATGATAATACCGCTGCTCTTTTGCTGCCGCTACCGCCGCGGGGGTACCGGGAATTTTTCATCCCGGACTGATTAAATTTGTTCTATAGTGCTACTAGCGAACCGCCCCGGCTTCGCACGGGTGCAATTAGTGTTTCTCTATGCGAAAGTAACTCTGTCTATGTCTGTCTGTCTCCGTTTACCTTTTCACGCTTAAACCGCTGGACTGATTAAGTTGAAATTTGGTGTGCAGATATTTTGAGTCCTCGGGAAGGATATAGGGTAGCTTTTATCCCGTAAAATTGCATAGCTCCCGCGGGATAGCAATTCTCAGACGGAGTCGCGGGCAACAGCTGAAGATGTATAATTTTGAAGAAAATAAAGGGTTCTCAAATCTAGTGTTTGTCAAACGATTTCTCAGTGAACCGTTGTAACCTTGTCAAGTTTTTCACCTACACTCGATTATTATACGTGAATTATCCGTTTTAACTATGCTTGGGTCTCATGTTGAAAATGCGCAGTTGAGTTTAGAGGGAGACAGCATAATAGTACAAGAGCGTATCTTTACGGCCTGGTTCAAATTAAAACCTTTTACATTAGCTAATTAGCATGCAATTTTGTTGGACTCTCCATTGCCTTGCCCTAGTTGGGAGGTCGGCTGTACTCGCCACTCACGCAAACCTCGAGGAAATGTTTTTCCGCTCGAGGTAACTTGCGTCATTGCTATTTGTTGTCAAATTCATAAGAAAGCGTGGGGTCAAAGGCCACGTGCACTCGGCTCATGGAATAGGGAATACTCAGGTTTTCTTATTGCTTTAATAGAAGCTCATTTTGTGACAATTTTTTTTGTTAAATAAGTATAAAACCGAGATATAAAAGCTATCAAAAATTTGTCTTTATCTCTTTCTAGAAAAAATAAATACAGAGTTCAAATGAGCGAAGTATTTTATTATGTTACTGTCATGTCGGATCAAAAATTCCAATCGCTATCTATAATTAGTATTTATATACCGATATATACCTCCTTTTAATTTCACTTTTTGCCATCTCTTTAACGATAGTTTCATATTTTGTTAGGAACATGTTCCCTATTTTTGAGTATATTTAGTACCATTGTTATTTGCAATTAAAAATCACGTCTTTAACCCATACGGAGTAGACATAGCCTAGAGTAACAAGAGCTAAAGACCATGATCAGCATGAATCATTTGTGTATGTATATGACTAAGAATATCAACTAGTAAAAAAATGGTAAAAGCCCATCGAGGGAATGGGCGAAATTCTTAGGAATCATGTTATAGGCGACGCGGCTAGCAACCCATCACTTCTTTAATTCCTATTTCCACCTATACGCCTACAATCATGCTAAACGTGGCCTTTAGGTCTTGTTACCTCAGCCTCTGTCTACCCCGTAAGGAATAAAGACGTGAATCAATTCCAACAACCGCACTACCAAAGGGGTTTCCGTTCGAACAAAAATAAAAATAATATATGTCCCGACAAACCATAACTATGTCAAAACATGTGTTTGTATGTCACCGAGGCATATAATACAACCGATATAGCGCCATAATTTATATTATGCGATAAATAAAAAACTTAACGGTTCGTAAATCAAACTGAAATGACAAATGGTCGGAAATAAACGGTGCGTAAAAACTAGGTTTGTCACCTACTATACTATGTTTATTATGTGTATTTAGATCTCAAAAACTGCTCTACTTATTGGCGTGGCGTCAAATGTATCAGAAGGCAAGCCGAAGGGCATTTAACTAGCCTTTTCCTCTAATTCTGCGCAACAAAAGTGCCCAACTGCCTTAAAATAGGCAAGCCGGTGGAAATCGAGTTCTATGAACGCCACGCCACTGCTACTTATACAGCACATACTTCAGTTGTTTCCGCGCAGATGGTAAAAGCCCATCGAGGAAATGGGCGAAAATCATAGGAATCATGTTATAGGCTAGCAACCCATCACTATTTTAATTCCACTTTCCACCTATACCTACGCCCACAGTCTTTCTAAACGTGGTCTGTAGTAGTTCTTGTTACCTTAGGCTCCTGTCTACCCTACGTATTTCAGTACTTTTTTTTTATGGTGTGGAAAATGCGCCTTATGCATCCGCCCGGTACGGGTTTACCGGGGGTATGTGGGCCTCTCCGGCGACGGCAGCCATACCCACTAAAAACCACACGGATTCCCTATTCAGTCGTATGTGAGGCGTTACGGGAGCACTCGGTGTCACCGCGACGCCCCACGACCACCCCGGGATGGGGCTCCTGCGGCACCTGTGCAATGCAGGTTTGGGAAATTCCGCCCTTTCCCGCTGGTGCCGCTTGGATTTTTTATAGAGGTTCTCTCCTCGTGGCCCCCGTCTTGAAAAAGACAATTGTAGGTGACGCACCTATTATTACCTTTTTATCGAACTATTATATTTTGGCACTGGCCACAAATAAAGTTAATTGCACGCAGCGCTAAAAGAAAACAAAAACAAAAGATAGTCGTGACATTGCTCTGGTCAGCGCTGCGCGTTGAATTTTTACTATAATTTAAATTGTTTTATTTATTAGTTTCTACAGTCTACAATTTTTGCTCACGTTCCCGGCGCCTACGGGCCGGGGTTACGTGTTGACCGACAGTGGCCGAAGCCACGCCGCTCCGCGATCCCGTCCCTTGCGGGGCGCACCGCTCCGACGGCAGGCTATGCCCGCCGACCCTCACGTCAGCTCTCACACCCTCATGTACTACTCTGATGTGTTTCAGTAACTACGTAAGTCTCGCTTGGTTCTGGTTAAAAGTAGACTCGGGCATCGCTATCCTTTTTAGGGTACAAAAGGTTCAAAACGGAACCCTGTTACTAAGACTCCACTGTCCGTGTCTGTGTCTGTCTGTCATGAACCGATGTATTTCTGTTGCCGCTATAACAGAGGGAAGCAAAAGCAGAATATTTATATGTTTGTCTGTCTATGTATGTATTTAATCAGTACAAAATGACCACTCACTGCCTACATTTTGGTTAGCAAGAAAGAAAGAAAGAAGACATTTATTCCTTTTTGCAAGACACACAGATATAAGATAATATACACAATTTTATAGAAAATAAACAAGGTATAACAATAAAAAACATAGAGATGAAAAATAGATCATCAGCGTTGTGTGTCTTCGCAAAAGTGAAACGGTCGCTGGCTCAGCATTACGCTGAGGTGTTAGACACCTGCAGCACTGATTTTCAGCCAGAACCGTCTATGACTCACGAAACGATACACAGATAAAATATACTACATAATCCATAAAATTTTACGTAGATAAACAATGCAATACATAGATAGAACCCGACTTATGTGTAACTAAAAAGTACATAAATTAATTAAATAGTTTACAATGAACAAAAAATGTACCTTGCTACTCCGCTACTCACGTGCAAGATAACCAAGCCTGTGTGAAACATATATGTATTTCATGCAGTCCCTCCCTTCTGCCAATAAAACACACAAAAATCCCACATACTTAATTATCCCTTACACCGCACAAACACTGACGCGTTTCGATCGCTCTACGGGATCATTATCAAAGTTTAATGAGCACAAATTAATGTTACACATGCAAACCAACGTCGTACATCAGTACGAACAAAATACCTTGTTACTCCGCTACTCACGTGCAAGATAACCAAGCCTAAATAAATTATTAATTTTTTGTTCTATCAAATGAATCAAGAAATTTTTATTTCTTGATTTTTATGTTTACTTTTACGGTTTTGCCGTTAGAAATTTAATTTCTAAATGTCTATGAAAATTAGAACACACAGAAAAATCCGAAAAGTAAAGCTATGGCCGGGAATCGAACCCGGATCCTCGTCATTCCGTGACGCGTGCTATACCCCTACACCACCCATGGGAGGGTAGGGAGTTTGTAATTGTGTCGTACAGACACATCATTCAAACAGATGACGCTTAGCGACAAAAAATTCGCATAGTAACAAAGGTCACGTGACAGTTAGTAACAGGTAGAAAAATTCGGAGACTACCCACCTGCTATGGGTGGTGTAGGGGTATAGCACGCGTCACGGAATGACGAGGATCCGGGTTCGATTCCCGGCCATAGCTTTACTTTTCGGATTTTTCTGTGTGTTCTAATTTTCATAGACATTTAGAATTTAATTTTTTGTTCATTATAATAAGTAGGTACTCGGATCCGCTTCACTTTGTCTATGAACTATCACTTTCTTCCCTGAAAAAGACCTTAAATTTTTCTTTGCGCTTCTGGAATGTGTTTTAAAAACAGGTAGGTTTTTTCCTGGCGAACACACGCTGCCAGTGTGTTACATTTTAAATTCAAATTTCATTTCGTTTCGCGTCATCGCTGGCAGTGAATCAGCCAGCCGTCGCCCGATGTCTATCAAAAAAAAAACTAAATTCACAATTCGAACCCTTTCCACGAATTTAATTACGACAATTTTACACAAATTTCATTGGTATCTAAATGTCTGATCTTACACTTTTGTCAGCTTACGATTTCAACTATAAGTGCAACGGGATAAAGGTGTTTTTGCAAAAATGAAACTGAATAAGAAAGGAGGTTATAAACTGCTTAAATTCCTATTTATCGCTCAAAATCGGTATTATTAAGTTCGTTGCAACACCTCCATTTTGAATAGACCTGTGTGGCAGCCATTTTGTAACGGTCGTTTTTAACAGCAAGGGCTCAAGTTAAGTTGGATAGTGTTGTAGCGTGTAGAGATTGTACGATAGGGACATGTTATAAATTACCCCGTCTGTCTGTCTGCCTGTCACGACACACGCGATGCAAAAAGTTTGTAAGCAATGGAAAAACCTGAACTAGAAAACTGACTATTAGGGCTCGAAAAGTTTATTAAGTTTGTTAATTTTGTAGAAAAAAATACAGACGAATTGAGAACCTCCTCCTTTTTTTTTGAAGTCGATTAAAACGGTTGTTGGCGACTTCGTCTGTGCAAAGTTATACATACCTACCTATTAAGCCTAGATGTTACTCTGGGATAATGCAGACTCAGCATTATATAGCACAATACGATTGTTGTTTTCTATGTTATACATATTTAGTACACATACAATACATACATACATATGTCACGTCTATTCCCCTCACGGGGCAGACAGAGCCTAAGGCAACAAAACGACCACGTTTAGTATAGTTAGGGCGTATAGGTGGAAAGGGAAATCAAAACAGTGATGGGTTGCCAGCCGCATCGCCTATAACATGATTCCTAAGACTTTCGCCCATTCCTTCGATGGGCTTTTACCATCTGCGTGGGAAGAGAAGCAACTGGTAAATTCTGCTTTTCTTTGCTCCCAGACCAGCATGGAAGAATGTTATATATATATTTAGTATAAATTGCATTTTCAAATAAATCTAATAAATAAATTTTAAATAAATCAGGGGTACCTACTTTTTTGTCATAACAAACCTAAAAAACAACCGAATTGAGAACCTCCTTTTTTGAAGCCGGTTAAAAATGATCATTTCCTTTAATCAAAATATCGTAATAAGAACACGTCAAACACTAGATATTATCAAAGCATTAAAGCGGCGAAAAAAAATAGTTTTTTGCTTCATAACAAATAATAAATCAACTGTCACTTGGTAGTGTAAAACTAGTAGTTTTTCTATGTGTCCAACCGCCGACAAGGAAAATATTAATCTTTCCACAAATGAGAAATCTTTTTAGTTCACAGAAATAAATTAAAAAATGTTTCAACAAACACTCAATTCCCCCTGTTTTGCTAATTTCTGATTCACCTGGTTGCTTTTTCTACCCCTCGCAGGATGTTTGGTTTATATCCGGTGCGAGGGTAAAAAAATATATCTTTTCTGAAGGTTTATAACATACAGAATGTATAATTTTCTTTTTTGTCTTTTGTCTTTTAAAAATTCGCATAGTAACAAACGTCACGTGACAGTTAGTAACGGGTAGAAAAATTCGGAGACTACCCACCTGCTATGGGTGGTGTAGGGGTATAGCACTCGTCACGGAATGACGAGGATCCGGGTTCGATTCCCGGCCATAGCTTTACTTTTCGGATTTTTCTATGTGTTCACTGACATTTACTAGATTTTTTTTTGTTTTTTAATTTTTCTCTATCCCTTACGTGGTAGACAGAGCAAGGTAGCAAGACCGAAGGGCCACGTTTAGCATTGTGGGCGTATAGGTGGAAAGGGGAATCAAAATAGTGATGGGTTGCTAACCGCGTCGCCTATAATATGATTCCTAAGATTTTCGCCCATTTCCTCGATGGGCGTTTACCATACGCGCGGGAACAGAAGCAACTGGTAAATTCTATGTTTTTTCTTTAGTCCCATACCAACATGGAAGAATTGAAAAAAATCTAAAAGACCTCGTAGGTATATACCTAGCTGTGGAACGTATGTTAAGAAAATGGTGATGATGACTGAATCCTGTTTTTTATTGTATGAATTATGAAGGAAAACCCCGGCCATGTGCAAGTCCATGGCCATACAAATTCAGCAACTGAATAGGTAGGTATACCACTTTTAGCAGAGTCCAGTAGGCTTATTACCTCGCTCGCAATCGCCATCGTGTTCATTTTGACAGTTCTTGTATGAATCTGACAGCTGGCTGATTCCGATGCCAATTGTCAGCCCATACACGAACTGTCGAAATGAACACAATGGCGATTGCGAGCGAGTTAGGTAATACCTAAGCCCACTGCTTTTAAGCAAAATGTAAGCACCACTCGACTTTTATATGTAAGTTATCCGTTTCTTGACAGACAGACGGATCGACGGACGGACAACAAAGTGATCCTGCAAGGGTCCCTTTTAAGGTACGAAACCCTAAAACACTTAAACGCGCGATGGCGCAATCATTTTTGCGTCTGGTGTAAAGGGTTCTTTATCCCAACGCCTACGGCACCCTATGGGTAGGCCACCTAAAATAGCACGCCAAAAGACCACTCCGAAACCTATTTATAGCAGTACATAAGCAAAGCAAACACATAACCCAACCTATTCGTGTGTACAGAGCAAACAGCCCGCGGCAGCGGTGAATACCTAACTACCCTCATAAATATAGGTAATATAATATATAGGTACATAGACGCATGTACTGTTCCATACAACGTTAGACTGACTATAACTGGTGCGAGTCGGGTTACCTCCACGTGTGGTCAAGAGCTGCAGTTCGTTTTTGGATCCGTCCGGAAGAGCAGTGCTTGGTCCGGTGCACCCTGGGTATCGGCTAATGATTTCCTGGCAGTTTCTGAGGGATTGACCGTTGGCTAAGAGCCCGACACAGGGGGGAGGGTCTTAAAGCATTACCGTACAACGTTGCTGACATTTTGTCAAAAGATTTTTGATTATATTTTTGTTACTTTGACATTGGCGAAGTTGTCGCTATAACGACTTGATACGCCACAAATAAGAAGAAGATTTTTCCGGAATATTTATACAAAGAATTTTCATTTAAATTTAGTCCTCTTTTGACGCTGTTCATTTTGAACATTCGTCAATCTATGAAAACATTTGCTAACTATGATTTGAAAATCCTGAAAAACATTTACCTACTTAGAGGGCTCTTATTTCCAAGCTGGTCTGGGAGCAAAGAAAAACATAAAATGTACCAGTTGCTTCTCTTCCCGCGCTGATGCTAAAAGCCCATCTTTCTAATTCTAAATTATTTCTTTTTTTTTTAAATATCGTTTGTCTAAATTTCAAGTCAACTACGAACATTAACAAAAAAGGTTACTAAATATATGTAGTTTGGGGTTAGGTTCGTAAGGACTAGATTGCATAACGACTCTATAAGCAAAACGTCTTAGTTGCATAAGGTCTTGGTAAGCACAATGTCTTCTTTGCAGAATGCCCTAGTGAGTAGAATGTCTTAGTTGTTAGATCGACAACTATAGCATAACGCCCGAAGTTGCAAAATGACTAATAGAGTTTACGTCCAAGTTATTAATAAGTCTTGATTGTAAAACGACGCATATGGAAAAGTGTCTAGATAGCATATGGTCTTGGTAGCAAAATGTCATGATTGCATACCGACTTTGAAGTTTCTTTATCAAAGAGTTCCTTCACAAACTACGTTTGAGTTTTTCTTGTCATTCAACCATCTAGTCGTTATGCCATTTAGACGTTATTAATGTTTGACGATATGCCTACCTAGTCGTTTTGCTATTACAACATTTTGATATTAGGGCGTTATACAAACAAGACGTAATAGAACTAAGTCCAATCATAAACCCGGGCATTCTACTATTAAGACGTTTGTACAATTACACATTGTGCTTACCAAGACCTTATGCAACTAAGACGTTTTGCTTATAAAGTCGTTATGCAATCTAGTCCTTACGAACCTAACCCGTAGTTTGGTGTTTGTTCCCACTTGCTCGTTTGCCTTCCTATTCATATATATAAAAAAAAAAAAAACTTAGTCGTTATCAAGAAAAATGTACATAGTTAAGGGATTAATTTCAACAAAAACTAATTGATTCCTTTCTGTAACGACCTTTTCACGTTTATTTGATTGCAATAAGGGTGAAAATTTCGTTACACAACGGAAACAATTTATACTTTTGTTTTAATTAAAGCCCTTAACTATGTATTTTTTTTAAAACGACACATCGACTCTTAAATAATGTAGGTATGTTATCTGCATGTGTACCTAAAGAATGGCTAAGCAAGCTAAATGCTATGTCGATGATTTTGGTTTTGGTTCTGTTCCTCGAATCTGGCCTTATAACTATTCCGAAATTAAAAATTGAAAAACATGTCGTGCCTTTCCACTCCTACTAATAGTCATTTTATAGGAGTATGAGAGGGACGGACGGTATAACAAAAACTTCAAATTCCGTTTGTATCCGAGCGTAGATGACGCTACAGCGGCTACCAGTTCCTAGAACTATTTGAGTCTAAAGGGAAAAGTTTCTTTTTGCGAACTGCTCTAAGTATTTTCCATTTAAAATAATTTACCTGGCGTTACCTAAACACACCTTCACTCCACAGATACTGCAAAACCCACGCTCGCCCACGGTTCGCCGCCATGCCCCGGATTCTAGCTAATCAGCCAGTGACAGCTGACGTTCAACAAAATGGCGAAAGCGCGCGAAAACGAAGTTGTATAAAAAAAAAACACGAAAACAATAACGGCCAGCACGGCGATATGCAAAAATTTAACGCGGTATAAAAAAAATAAAAACGGGGAATAAATAAAATAATAAAAAAATATAAATCCAGTCTTTTTGTTTCCTCCTCGGATGGGCTCTTGATGTAAAAAAGCGCCCGCTTCTAGACGGCGGCGCTCGCGGCGGAGGAGGCTGGAGCTGGAAATTTTGAACTAGTTTTTTTAGTATTAGCGGGTTATTGAACTTGAGAAAAATCGAGTTTGTTTGATGTGAACGATGTCATTGGATACGTATACATTTTTTGGTAATGTATTGGTAGAGAATTTAGTTTTAATATTTTTTGCACGTGAGGTAGGTAGTTGTAATAGGAATACCAAAAACCTTTCTTTTTATTGCATTATCAACATAATAAGACTTATAATACAATCTGCTCATAAACTCAAAAATCTATATACTTACGAAAAAAAAACTTGCAACGAAAATCATACAAGATATTAGATACCTACACAAAGTATTTTTGTTGGTCCATCTCTAAATAAATAAACCATTTTGACTGAAACTTGATATTTTTCGCCGTCTCGGGGAATGGTGTTCTATGTACTGAACCCGTATTTTACAGGAATAAACATTGATAGATACTGATCTAGATAGCTACTATTATAACCCCTCGATGGCGGTCTTTGGAGTACCTCTACTCTACTCAGTATTCTCTGGCTGATTCTAAATGCACTTTTGTGCGTACTTACAGTACATCGTATTTACTAAATCATTCACACGATTACTGTAGGTCACGTCACGACTAAATAGAGCGATCCAATAACACCTAGCACCTATTCTTATTAACCTGCAGTCATCAACTTCATCTCGAATGTTCCAAAAACAGAATATAGTCCTAACGCCATCCTAATTATAACCAGTGACACGAAATTAAAAAAAAAACATTTCAGTTACGCAACTCCGTCCTTCTGCCGCTCGCGCGCCATATTTCAAAGTGGGCAAAAGTACATTCGCGCTATAGCTACGTAGGCGCGCGGCGGGACGACGCGGGCTTAAAGCCGGGAGTCCACTGCAAGCGGGAGCTATGACGCAAACCCGTCACTTTGATTTACGGGCCAACTTTAAAAAGTAAGTAAGTAAATGCTTTATTGTACAAATATAAAGAAACCAAATAGGAGACGTTTTGGAAGAAGGTCAGGTCAGGAGTACCCGAAACCGACGAGCATGTATGAAGAGACTGATGACTGTGGATGAAGCGAAAGAAATATGTCAGGATCGTAGCAAGTGGAATAAAGTAGTCTCTGCCTACCCCTGTGGGAAAGAGGCGTGACGGTATGCATGTATGTATGTATGTATAAAGAAACAGATACAATTCACAAGAAATAAAAATAACATTAACGTAACGTTTACGTCACGTCCTGTCGTTGCTTTTTAACGTCCTTTTTTATCCACAGTCCCCTTCCTACCTATCCCAAAGATTTAGTTACTTAGCCGCTGGTTCCCAGGACCGGTTGCGGTCGAGTGACAATCTTTCTCTCGCTTTTCCCGTCTCCAAATCTAAATTCCATTCCAATTCCTTTTCCGTGCACGCTGTTCGATTCTGGAATCGGTTGCCAAATGATATCAGGCAATCGCACTGTTGCTACCCTGCGCAGTCGCTTGAAGGCGTATTGGCTCGATGGATCCTCTTAAATGAATGTGAAGTGTTTTTTAACTTGTGTGTGTTTGTATAATATATTCATATATTATGTAGTATATTTTATTTATTGTGTATTAGTTTATCGTATTTATTTATCTATCTTGTGTAGTTTATTATTATATCTTACATTATTTAAAATTTAGACATTTAGGATTATTTTAGGTTTCGATCGGTTCTTTTACTTTTTCTGTGTGTTTACTCTTGCTTAATACTTATGTCCTGTCAATCGTTCAAAGTTTAATTGGAAGAGATCCATTTAGGGATAAGTTCGCCTTTGTGCATATGTGTTGTCCTGTATTCATCTTTTTCTTGTGTTTTATGTACAATAAAGAGTTATACATAGATACATACATACATACATACAATATATGCAGAAAGGCGAACTTATCCCTACAAGGGATCTTATTGTTCATTGAAATGGACCTCCACGAAGTAAAACCTGATTCAATAAATTACTTGTGTACTTTTTATTGCACATAAAAATTAAAAAATATAGAAGTACACAGAAAGTAGTACAAAGGCGAACTTATCCCTAAGAAGGGATCTCTTCCAGCTAACCTGATTATTTAGAGCTCATTAGCTGTCATGAATACGCATGATCAAAACAAACTCACGAATTACACATACGATCACTTTCTATTACTATCGCATTTTTTTCTAGAAATTCCTAGACAGTTTTATATCTTTTTTCCAAGGCACTGGAACACAAACCTTATATCGTAGAGCAGCGCAGCCGACCGTCGCGCAAGACAAGGACGGGGAATAAGACGAAGGGTTGCTCTGAGACCCGGCAAGTACCGAGTTTATCCGAGCGCGTCGCCCACCAACCAAATACCGTGCTTCATGCACGCGCGCAACCATAAAGGAACGCATTTAAAATACACGCCAGAGAGATAAGGAATTTATTTAAGAGGCGCTTTTTTTTGTAGAAGGAGTTGAGTTTACAAAGATTTATTTACATCAAAAAAATTGTCTTTTTTTGCTCTATTTATACATATAAAAATTACAAAGGTGTGTTGGTTCGTTTTAGAGATATAGAGCTTCAAACTCCAGACCAGAGGTAGAATTATTCGCCGCCTCTAATACAATACTTTATGGGAACTTCGTAACAATAGCAGCAAGGGGGGAGCGGCGCGCGCATCAAGTACGGCATCCAGTTGTTCGCGGGGCGAGAGATAATAAACGAGTTACTTTATGGTTGCGTTGCCTAGAGAGGATATGCCAAGATAACAGTAACTTTCGTACGGCCCTGTATATGCGTTATACAGTAGGTATTCTTTCCCGGCCCTAGGCGGGTCTAAGACGAATTAAAAAAAATGTTTAAAAGGCTGATTGGAACGCGGCTAATTTTGAAAATGGAACGCCGAGCGGCAAAATGGATTCCAACGAATTTGAAAATGGAACGGTGGGATGGGATTCTGTTTGATTTTCTGTTTTTGAACTTTTATTGTGTGTGTAGATGTGATTAATTTTAATGATAATATTGTAAATTATGAGCTTTCCTGTTCCTTTCCAAAGATTTGCAAGAATAACTGGCATTTGCCAAATAAGATATATTATTTTACGCAGGTAGGTAGATATCCGAAATCGTTTTTTCTAAAAGTTCGACAACGAAAAGTAAATATTAAACAGAGTCCGTAATTTTAGGTAATTTTCTTACAACTTTCAGATTGACGAAAACTTTTGAAGTTTGCCAAAAAATATTTTTTATTTTATTATTTAGCCTTCCGTCCGCAGCTTCGCCCGCGATAAATTAATTTTCCCGTAGGAAAAGGTTTTTTGAAATCGGTCCAGTAGTTTCGGAGCCTATTCAAAACAAACAAACAATCAAATTTTTCCTCTTTATGGGTCATTCTCGTGAGTCGTTCAAATCGCCATTCCAGGCGACAAGTCGGTACAAAAAATTATCTTTTTTCCAAACGTTGAATACAGAAAGAACGGTTTCAAAAAGATAGTAAAGGAGTCTTTTGCGTCGAAGGCATTTACCTATTATTAAACTCACGCGGTTAAAAACATAGTGTCAAATCTCATTTCCATCCCGTTCCAAATTACGTACTGATAAATTGTTCGATGTATTTAAGAAATTTTGATAAGAAAACCTTCCAATTTTTTAAGCGATCTGATTAACTAACTATCAAGGAATAAATCTGTAAATTTGCACAATTTTAAAGCTACTTTGTAATAGAAAGAATGACGATTATGATTTTGTCCAGCGAAAACCATCATTTCCTTCCGCAAAAACAAAACATTAAATAAATGCCCAAGTTCGTCCTTGTGTGGCGGTGGTAAGTGCACTGCTCCCGCCCCGCACCGCTTCGGTATACCGCCGCATATAGTCCAAAGAGGATATGCGTTCCGCTAGCAAAAAAATTAGGATTTACGTGCACAAAAAGTACTTTGTCACAGTTTGGTCTTCATTACCTTCCAGTGTTTTATGCAGTAAGTACTATTTTAATTTTTTGTTTAATATCACTTTGAAATGCTTTGTGATTACTTATTTAATGACATAAATATAAAAGTTTCAAATTACATTTTATATTGAAATTAATCGCGAAAAACTGCCGAAATCTCATTCCTCTCCATGGCATTACCTTCCTAACCCTCCATTTTTCTGCTGGATGGTAATGAGCAGGTTTGGAGGGTAATGATTGTTGAAGTAACATCTATTTTTATAGTTCTGGTAAAGCCTTTTTTAATGAAAACCTATTTTAAATATAAAGATATGTTGTTTGCTAGTTATTAAGATTTAGTATTTCTTTTTAGATCAGCATAATGGCTAAGAAAAAAAAAAGCTGACCAGGGAAGAAATTTAACCAAAAGTCAGATTACGCAAAAAACAAGACAATATAAAGATAAATAGTGATCCCGAATTACATAGACCTCAAAAAGAAAAGGAAAGAAGGTATATCTTGAAAAAAAAACGAAAAAATAAAATTCAGATTATCGCAGATATGATCAGATTCAGAGCACAAAGAGAACAAAGACGAAGATGGCGTATAAGCGTTTAGGGCCGACAACGCACTGGCATCGCGTAAAGCGCTGCGGGTGTCTATGGACAGTGGTGAACATTTACCATCAGGTGACCCACTAGTTCGTTTGTCTGGCCTATCTAACATAAAAAAAAACAGTCGCAGACATTCAAACACAAAATAGAGCAACGGAAAATGCAACGAATTTGGCTGGAAAACTTACCACCAACCACACCACCTGCTACTGGGAAGAAGACAATAATCCGGATGTACCAGCACTTGTACCAGATGTGGATCCTTTAGCACAGAATCCCGCGTGTGGGATAGAAATGCGTGACATACGTAAAGAATCCACTGCATTTAGAAAAGTTCGCTATAAAGCCATGAAAGTAATCAAAAACTTAAAAGAAGAAAAAGTAAGAAAATTACAAAAAGAAAAAGATAATTTAACAAAGCGAACCCAAAAACTAGAGTTAGAACAGAAGAAAGCAACAAAAACAATAGATAGCGTGGAAAAAAATAACGAATTAATAAAAGACTTGCCAGAAGAAAAAGTTCAAGAAGTTAAAAAACCTATTATTTGATGAAACTATCAAAAAAAAATACAATAAAAATATGAAGCTAAACAAAACAGAAAAAATCATAATTGAACGTGACAATTCGAGATTGAAGAGATATAAACTCAAGGGCAAATTACCCTTCGCTATTCGAAAAAAATTGACAGATACAAAAAAAAATGGCACATGAATAAAAAAAAAAGAACAGTTTTTTCGAAGATGACATTGTTAGCAGTGTAGCTCTGGTTTTTTTTTTAATAAGTAGTGATATTACAAGTATTAGTATAATATCTATCGTGTTGATTTTGAAGAAACTTACAGTTTTTATTAAGGACTTATAATTTCTAATAAAAACAAGTTTTATTTCAAAAAAACATTACTTTACGTAAAATGGTTAGTTTTTATATGTATAAATGGCTCTATTACAATTAAATCATTAAAAACTATTACGGCAAATCTTATTACTTTCCATAAATAGTCACTAGAATCTATACATATAAAATTCAAAGTCCTGACTGACTGACTGACTGACTGACTTAACTATATATCAACGCACAGCCCAAACCACTGGACTTAGAGACTTGAAATTTTGCACATAAATACCTTATACAATGTAGGCATCCACTGAGGAAGGATTTTTGGAAACTCCCACGGGATAAGGAAAAAACGGGAATTATATATTCGATTCTTTGTAATGGCTGAGATGATGATGATGATGATGATGATAATATTCGATTCCGAGTGACGCTATCTCAGTAACTATAATAACTAGACTCTTCAAATTTGATACAAAAGTAGGTGATTACAAAACTAAGAAACTAATTTCAGGATTTTTGGAAATTTCCACGGGATAAGGAATAATACGGGATTTATATATTCAGTTCTACGGGATCGATATTTCGTTTTACTGGTCGTATAAAACTGAAATTTGGCCTTCAAGTTCCCTTGGGGAGTGTAGGGGAGCACTACAAAAGGATTTCCTGAAATTCCCACGGGAACGGAAACACCGGGACTTTTCGTTTTACTGGTTGCAGAAGCTGAAATTCGGCATGTAGGTTGCTTCGAGAGTGTAGAGGAGTATTAAGAGAGTACTTTCCAAAATTCCCACGGAAACGGGAAAAAAACAGGATTTTTCGTTTTACTGGTCGTAGAAAGCTGAAATTTTGCAAATGGGTTCCTTGGGGAGTGTAGGGGAGCATTATGAGATAATTTCCCAAAATTCTTCTTCTTTGTTCCCGTAAGAATTTCGGGAAATGCTCTATTTGGCGAAATTCTTACGGGAACGGGAAAAACGGGAAGCGGGGGAAAGTTGAAATTTGTCACGTAGGTTTATTCGGGAGTGTAGGGGAATACTAAGAAAGGATTTTCCGAAACGCCCACAGGGACGGGAAAAAACGGGATTTTACGTTTCCAGACGAAACAGCGGAAGAAAGAGACTTAACATTTATAACGTGTGTTTCTTTAAAGGCTTTAAGTGTACTACGAAAGCACTCCCCAAAATTTCCATGGGAACGGGAAAAAACTTATTTTTTCGTTTTACATCTTAGCGCTTACGAAGTCGCGGGAAAAAGCTATTTAGGGTATATTTTAGGACAGCCCTATAGGTTAGGTTAGGTTTGTTTTATAAAAATCCTGCAATATTTACAGTTTCACAAAAATCAAGGTAGCGGGGTAATGCGGGGGCTTGCTTGCATGCTTGCTTGAGTCCTTGCTTTGCATGCTTGATTGCATACTTGCTTTCATGCATGCTTGCGTGCTTACTTGCATGCATGCTTGCTTGCACGCCTGCTTGCATGCCTGCTTGCATGCCTGCTTGCATGCCTGCTTGCATACTTACATGCTTGCATGCATGCTTGAAAGCTTGCAGGTTTGATTGTTCGCTTGCTTGATTGCTAGCTTCTTTGAAATACTCATGGTTCACGCGTGCGAAGCCGCGGGCAAAAGCTAGTCTACGCATATTTCATTAATTTTGTAATAAATCTCATTACTTTCCAAACGCACTCATTGCCATCCTGTCATATTTCATTTCCATCCGAGGCTTCATTACTTTCCTTCTAGAAAATCCTAAATCGTAACCTGTACAATGACGCCTTTACTCATATCTTACTCTACGCGAGTATGTGAACCATTTGAAAGCATAAAATCCTCGAAAATCATCAATATTTTGAAAAATTAAAAAATGACTCGATTTGAACGACTCGCGAGAACGACCCTTATAATAATAATATTAGTATAGACTAGCAGTTGCCAATTGACCCAACCCGCGACTCAGTCTGCGTAGAATTCGCTCTTCGCTATACCGCGGGAACCATACGAATTTCGGGATAGAATCTATTCTGTCCTTCCCTGGGACTAAAACTATTTTTGTACCAAATTTCATTAAAATCGATGCAGCGGTTCAGGCGTGAAAGCGTAACTAACAGACAGTTACTTTCGCATTTATAATATTAATAGGGATTATTTATTATTTTACTCAATAATGGTGCCCCACTGATGGGTAAAGGCATCCTCTTAGCTATATTACTATGAAAATTCAAAGATATACATGAAATCTCATTTCTTTACAAAAAGTTCAGACCATTAAAATTGAGTGACACAACAATTACAGTACCTACTTATATCAAACTGTTTCCTAGAAAAATGTCTAAAAAAAACCTTACAGCTTTATAAGAGACGACCGCTTTTTCTACCTGTGCAAGTTGCAATCACGACCTTCTTCACAATGATCGATGGTTTGGTTTTTTTTTTAATTCGTCGAATTAGATGAATTCCTTTGCAGGTACAGACCGCATAAACATTTCAGAACTTATGCCTGAGGAGCAAGGTTGAAAGTTGTGTACATATTTCCGATGCGGACTGTACTTTGGTATGTTAGGCAGACATACATTATTAGTCACGTCTTTATCCCTTACGGGGTAGGCAGAGCCTGGGCTAACAAGACCTAGAGGCCACGTTTAGCGTGATTGCAGGCTTACAGGTGGAAAGGGGAATTAAAATAGTGATGGGTTGCTAACCGCTTCTACGATTTCGCCCACTCCCTCAATGGCTGGAAATAATGATACAAATATACATGAATGTACAGTTGACAACAGATATACACATCGGAGCTCAAAAATCAAAAATAAAAATCTATTCCTTATCTAATCTATTTATTTATTTAATCAATTTAATTCCTTACCCACCATGGAGCCTTTTTTATAGTAAGCGACAACGATTTTAAAATACATACATACGCACACACAAATCACGTGTAGATATATCCTTTACGGGGTAGACAGAGCCTGAGGTAACAAAACCTAAAGGCCACGTTTAAGCATGATTGTAGGCGTCATCATGCTAAACGTGGTCTTTAGGTTTTGTTACCTCAGGCTCTGTCTACCCCGTAAGGGATGTGATTTGTGTATGTGTGTGTATGTACGACACAAAAACCCGTGCACCGATTTTCATGATCGTTGATTCGTTAGATTTGTTTCTTCTTAGAGACTGGCTGTATGCACTCGATGCCTTTAACCGTGCATTTTTTTTAATAATTAATTTTAATGTGTTGGTACTTAAAAGTAAATAACAAAGATAATGTTTGCCACTTTTATCAGTTATGTACGCAGTGTATGTAGTAGTTTCATATAGAATGCGCATGTGTGAGTATAATACTGTTTATGTGAGCGTGCGTGTCGTTTCGGACCGTTATGAGGACTAAAACAGATTGATACTTGCATTTTCGACGCAACGCAACATTGCGATACTCGTATTATTTTAAAAGAGCTTCAGTAGGCTTATTACCTAACTCGCTCGCAATCGCCATCGTGTTCATTTTGACAGTTCTTGTTTGAATGTGACAGCTAGCTGATTCCTTTGCCAATTGTCAGCCCATACATGAACTGTCAAAATGAACACGATGGCGATTGCGAGCGAGTTAGGTCTTAAGCCTACGGGTCCGTCTTGCCGTCTCACTTACTGCTATGGGTTTGATACTATGCTTGTTTGATGCAACGAGCAAGTACACACCTAAATAAATAGATAAATCACGTCTTTTCCCCTAAGATCACGCTTAGCATAATTGTGAGCGTATAGATAAAGGGGAATCAAAATAGTGATGGGTTGCTAGGCGCATGGCCTATAGCCCTATACTAATACTACAGTGCGATAGTATTTAAAAGACCGTCGGGTCTGTCTTTTTCTCTCACTCTCTCTTGTGGGTTTGACGCTTGAATCTGCCGATGGTATCCAAAGTCAGACTCGTTCTATGATCTCACGGATACCGAATTACTGACACAAAAATGTAAATAAAATAATCATAATTATAAAGTATCAAAACGGTCCACGCGCTCGCGTCCGCGGTCCACTCACCATTTTACTAGCCATACATACATACATACATACATCATACTTTGCTATATCAGATGCATTTGCGTACCAACTTACCCACATTAGATCTATGGCGTCGTAGATACGGGAGCTCATTTTCTAAAAAATCGAATGTCAGAGTATACACCTGTAGGCTTATTACCCAACTCGCTCGCAATCGCCATCGTGTTCATTTTGACAGTTATGTATGGGCTGACAGTTGGCATCGGAATCAGCTAGCTCTCACATTCATACAAGAACCGTCACCATGAACACGATGGCGATTGCGAGCGAGATCCTTACTAATATTATAAATGCGAAAGTAACTCTGTCTGTCTATCTGTCTGTCTGTCTGTTACCTTTTCACGCTTAAACCGCTGGGCCGATTTAGTTGAGATTTGGTATACAGATAGTTTGAGTCCCGGGAAAGGACATAGGATCGTTTTTATCCCGGAAAATTGCATAGTTCCCGCGGGATAGCACAGCCCAAACCACTGGAATTTTTCAAATTTAAGGCGGAACAAAGTTCGCCGGGTCAGCTAGTAGGTAATAAGCCTACAGGATGTGTCGCGCGTGAGACAGACTACGTTTCTTTCTAGAATGAGCAACAAGAAAAGGACAGGTAGTCTATCGCGCGCGAACGCCAACAGACACGACCAGTGCGAGCCGTGCTTGTAGACTACAAGCCCACGGAAAAAATTAACGTATAAAATGAACTAGCGTGAATAACGCTTAGAAGGCTGTTTCTATCATAAAATAACTCTGAGCGCTATGCCGTCATTTCTGAGCGGTACAGGCAGTGGCGGACTAAGCCCGTCAGAGGCCCGGGGCGACAAAACTAAAAAAAATATTTAGTTTTGTCAGCGTATTGGACGCGGTCAGCAAAGTTAAAAGAACATTAGTACTGCGTAAAAATTCTAGATGGCTGTAGTGTTTTGATCTTGATGACATTATGTAGGTACTAAAACTACTAAGCACATTTTTAAAGTTTTGTTTAGGATTTGATCAGGAGAACGCGGAGGCATTTGGGGCCCCCCAAAAACCGGGGGCCCGGGGCGGGCCGCCCCTTCCGCCCCCCTGTTAGTCCGCCACTGGGTACAGGTGACTAGTCCGTTTCCGAATTTCGGAATTGGGCGTGCGTGTTTATTTTTTTTAATTTAATGCTATTATGAGTTATTCATATGTGTATTCAAAAACTGGGTCCAAGCTACTCGAGCGCATCTGTAATTAGCTGCATCCAATTTTACAGCGGTCTGTGTGACGTCACTCGATAAAATTAACACAATGCACCCGATGTAAAATGGCGCTTCGGATGACCCGAATTTTGTCCTTTAACGCATACATACATACACAAATCACGTCTTTATCCCTTACGGGGTAGACAGAGCCTAAGGTAACAGGTAACTATAGGCCACATTTAGCAACATTGTGGGCGTACAGGTGGAAAATGGAATCATAATAGTGATGGGTTGCTAGCCTCATCGCCTATAACATGATTCCTATGATTACCGCCCATTCCCTCGATGGGCTTTTACCATCTGCGCGGGTAGAGAAGAAGGTCTTTTGACCGTGTTCTACCGTACAACGTTGCCGACATTTTTGTCACAAGATTTTTGAATACTGTATTTATTACTTTGACATTGGCGAAATCATCGCATCGATCGATGGGGCCATATTAAAAAAGAAGAGTCCTCGCCCGCGCGGTGCAGGGGCGCGGGGGCAGACAAAGGGGACGGAGAGGTGCGGGCGGGTACTGCCGCCGCCCGCACCCCTCGGTCCCCGCGGTCGTCCCTCCCCGCACTGCGCGGGCGAGGACTCATTTACACGGTCGGTCTAGAGATACCAACAGAAATAATTTGCTTCCATGCTGGTTTGGGAGCAAAGAAAAAACATAGAATGTACCAGTTGCTTCTCTTCCCGCGCAGATGGTAAAAGCCCATCGAGGGATTGGGTGAAAATCTTAGGGATCATGTTATACAGGGTGTTAGGTAATGAGTGGATAATCCTTGAACTACGGATAGAGGGCACTTAGGACGTTATAATAAAGCTAAGATAGGTTTAGTAAAAGTGGCACGGTTTCCGAGATATTCGGACTTTTAGGTTTTTTTCGAAAATGAACACCCTTGTTCAATGTTTTGATCATAGCACCATTTTAAGCTAACTTTTTAATTTTTTTATTTTTGCTCAATATTCTTGAGTACTTGTATTTTCAGATAGGCATTACTATTTTGGTGAGACTACATGGGATTTTAAAAAAAAAAATTGCAAACTTAATTTTTGCCTTTTCAATCGTACATTGATCGAATTTTCAGCTCTCACGGTGAAAAAAAAATACACTACCGCCTAGTTGCCAATAAGCTTAAAAACATGCCGGTTTATTGACAATTTAAAAATGGTAATTACCTTTTAAATTTAAATTCAAAATAACAAAATAATAAAAAAAAATACACGCTCACCCACATTTTTCCCGATTTACTTTTTGTATCACGGGCGTAGAACTCAATTTTTTTTATTGCAAAAATAACATTATTGGCCACTTATTTAAATGCAAATGGCATTTTAATAATTCCAAATTTAAAAAACATGCTGACTGCCTTTTGTTTTTTTTTCTACTTCGATTTTGAATTTCGCTATTATTGCATAATGAATGGTGAAATTGTGCCTTGGCACTCACCATAAATGTAATGCATTTGGGCATATTCTATCAGTGTGTATTATGTTCGAAGCAGTATTAAAGTAAAAAACTTCAACACAACGATCTAAACGCAAAATTAACCATTCATTACGCAATAATAATAGCGAAATTCAAAATCGAATTCGAAAAAAAAGCAAAAGGCAGTTGGCATGTTTTTTAATTTTGGAATTATTTAAATGCCATTTGCATTTAAATAAGTGGCAAATAATGTTATTTTTGCAACAAATTTTTTTGAGTTCTACGCCCGTCATACAAAAAGTAAATCGGGAAAAATGTGGGTGAGCGTGTATTTTTTTATTATTATTTTGTCATTTTGAATTTAAATTCAAAAGGTAATTACCATTTTTAAATTGTCAATAAACCGCCATGTTTTTAAGCTTATTGGCAATTAGGCGGTAGTGTATTTTTTTTTCACCGTGAGAGCTGAAAATTCGATCAATGTACGATTGAAAAGGCAAAAATTAAGTTTGCAATTTTTAAAAAAAAAATCCCATGTAGTCTCACCAAAATAGTAATGCCTATCTGAAAATACAAGTACTCAAGAATATTGAGCAAAAATAAAAAAATTAAAAAGTTAGCTTAAAATGGTGCTATGATCAAAACATTGAACAAGGGTGTTCATTTTCGAAAAAAACCTAAAAGTCCGAATATCTCGGAAGCCGTGCCACTTTTACTAAACCTATTTTAGCTTTATTATAACGTCCTAAGTGCCCTCTATCCATAGTTCAAGGATTATCCACTCATTACCTAACACCCTGTATAGGCGATGTGGCTAGCAACCCATCACTGTTTTGATTCCCCTTTCCATCCATATGCCCACAATCATGCTAAACGTGGTCTTTAGGTCTTGCCACCTGAGGCTCTGTCTACCCCGTAAGGGATAAAGACGTGATTTATGTATGTATGTATGTATGTATAATTTGAACCTGCCTATACTTATGTATGCATACTTTATCCACAGACGTGCAATTTAAGGCAACATTGTGGAGATTTTTTTTAGCTCAGCGTTTATGGTTTAACTATAATAGCGCTGTAATGGTGGGTTAGGTTGAGAGGGACAGACTGACAGACAGCCCGCAGGCGCATTGCATTATACCTAGTTTAGGTTAGTTAAAATGATTTCACAGTTGTAGTGAGTAATTTGCCAATACGATTTTTTGCCCAGGCTGATTGAAATCACATACATATAAATCACGTCTTTATCCCTTACGGGGTAGACAGAGCCTAAGGTAACAAGAGCTATAGACCATTGTGCGCGTATAGGTGGAAAGGGGAATCAAAATAGTGATGGGTTGCTAGCCGCATCGCCTATAACACGGTTCCCCAGTTTTTCCCTATTCTCTCGATGGGCTTTTACCATTTAAGCGGGAAGAGAAGCACAGTGTTGCTTCTCTTACATTCTATGTTTTTTCTTTACTCCCAGACCAGCATGGAAGAAATAACGACTGTGAAATGACACATTCTACTAATATGTAGGTATTATAAATGCGAAAGTTTGTGAGTGAGTGTGTATGTCTGTTTCTTCTTCACGCTGAAACGGCTGGATGGTTTTGGATCAAATTTGGATAATTACACAGTTCCCGTGAGAGCAATAAACATGTCAATTGCTAATTCTACGCGGACGAAGTCGCGGGCAGAAGCTAGTATAGAAATTCTTAAACAGATAGAAACATCCATGACTCAAAAATAAATATTCGTGCTCACACACATGCCCTTATCAGGATTCGAACCCGGGACTCTTGCTTCGCAGGCAGGGTCACTACCAACTCGGCCAGGCGTCGCCATATTGGAAAAAACAACATTGTCCAACATTAAAGACAAACGGTAATCTACCAGTAAGCATCTACCCCCGATAACGCACGTCCGCCGGAAACGGAAGCAGGTGGCGCGCGCGCAACTTTGGCTATATTTTATGATTTATACGTTTATTTGTTTGTGGACGGTACGTCGGAAATATGAGGCTACTTTGAAATTCGAAGTTCGAATCTTATCGTCCCTTTCGCTCTCAAATTAATGACTACTAGTGTGAGTGGACGGCGCTATATGAACTTTGAAATTCGAATTTCGAAGTATAAAAGGCCTATATTAATTAAATTGTTTAAAATGTTAGTTAGTTTTACATGATTTAGTAGAATGTACATTAAATACATACATAAATCACGTCTTTCTCCCTTACGGGGTAGACAGAGCCTAAGGTGACAAGACCCAAAGGCCACGCTTAGCATGATTGTGGGCGTATAGGTGGAAAGGGGAATAGTGATGGGTAGCTAGCCGCATCGCCTATATGATTCCTATGCCCATTCCCTCGATGGACTTTTACCATCTGCGCGGGAGGAGAAGCAACTGGTACATTCTATGTTTTTTCTTTACTCCCAGACCAGCATGGAAGAATAGAATAGCATAGAATGTAGGTAATAAATATCTTAATTTACAAGTTTTACATTATACATTGTGATGTCACGGAGAAAATTAAATTTATGCATCGTAAGAGATAAGAAAATGCATATTTGTGCAAACTTTCACAGTTATCTTAAACTTCAACCGACTTTTACGCTTAATTTGCAATCTAGCGGCAAGTAGCGTAACTAAAAGTTTCAAGGTGGTATTCCCTTAGTTTTGCTAGTCGTTAACAGATGGCGCTTTTCTCAATTTATGCATTGTATAGTTCTCTGAACGTCCGCTTTGGCGCTTAAGCCAAACTCTCCTACCTAGATAAAACAGCCGTTCTCAAACTGTTTTGGCTATGGAATTGGCTCCGGGTAAACTTACGTATAATGTAGGATGTTTCTGAAAATAATATATTATGGGCGACTTTTTTGCACCCTTTTGTGTATTAAGTAGGTACCAATACTTCTGGTTGCATTTCAAGCAAATACCCTTCGTGATTCCTTTTCATGTTTAAGGCGACTTAAACATGAAAAGGCGGCGTTCGGTATGAAAGTGGTAACACAGTTACGAATCTATTTTCATAATTAAACTTAATAAAAGTTAAACCACTGAGTTTTTCGTAATTTACGTGCGAAATGACAATTGGAATTTACCATGAGTTTTTTTTTCAGTGAAGGAAAACATCGTGAGGAAACCTGCACACATCTTCGCAGCGTTTCAATCGTGTGTTAAGTCCCCAATCCGCACTGGGCCCGCGTGGGGACTACAGCCCAAGCCCTCTCGTTCCGAGAGGAGGCCTGTGCACAGCAGTGGGACGTAGCCTGGTGATGAAAGGTACGAGAAAGAAAACAAACAGTACCGTTCCGTATATGAAGATATTATATTTTCAAAGAACATGTATTTTATATTTTCCCAGCAAACGTTCGGTCAAATACAACGTGTGAAACAATACCACTGTTTATTTATACCATTATATTCATGTAACAAGTAACTAATATAATTTACTTTAATAATTATTTCGACTCGTCAGTATCTACAAGTCAGACTACACACTTGATCGATACAAAATATTAATTCGCTGCTGCAAAGAAGCGTCAAACATTTAAAATGTGTTGTCCTAGCATGCTGACTTTGAACAACTCGAACCGTCATCCGTCGCCACAGGCAGAACCAACGACTCGACTTAAGCGCCAGCATGCTAGAACCACACGAGTATTGTCATAAACAACTTCAAATCTGGAATCTTACTTTTTTTTTCAACGATACTTTGCAGCCAGCTGTACATCCCACCTACCATACGATACGCACTACATTCAGCGACTGTGTATAAAAAGCCATTATGTTATTTATGTTGCAACACTAATTATAAATCTGTGATTAAAAATTAACAAGATAATGATTGTTATTATTACTTAGTTTTAAAGGAAGATTACAACAGCCTAGCCTCGAGAAGTCTTGGACCCAGTAAATAAAAAAGGTTAACAGTAAAATACGCTTTTAAAAAAATGCAGTCATTGCGTTAGGTTATAAAATATCGACGTGTTTTATCGTAGTTTTTCTATAACAAATGTAGGCAGTAAAAAAGATCAAAAACTTTGTATTGTAACAAAACTATTTTGTGTTATTTTACTTAATTTATTGAAATAACTGGGTTCAACGTGCATTCTCTGTCAATGCGAATCGACACGCTTACACTGTACCAAATTATATTTGCGCTTCAAAATCAACACATTGTTCACAAAGCTAGTAGTTTAACAATAGTTTTAATTGCAGTTGTAAATTAGTACCCGGATCTACAAGGTTTTATAAAAATGTATTTGTCTATTGACTCAAATTATTGAAGCGTAAATATAATTAAGTAATTTCGTAACTCTTTACTGAATTTCTTTGCTAAAAAAAGCTGAATTTAATCAACATTGTTATTGAGTTAATATAATAATGATTGCAATTAGTCAAAGTGCATTGCGTGCGATGTTTAAAATTGACAGTTAGTTTTTGGTTATATTTTACTTTAGACTTAAACCTTCGATGTTCCAGTTTGTTACCGATAATCCAATTTATGACGTCTGAAAAAAAAGCTTGAACAGCAAGAGCATACGAGGCACCTGTCATTTTAACAGTGACATAAGGCGTGAGTATTTTCCACTCAATTTTGAAATCTTACGCCTCCATTTTCGAAAAACCCATCAAAGTCTGTGACCATCTAACGTTGCATCTTAATCCATTGTCAATTAATTGTAAATCAAATCATAAATCGGCTATCGTGTTTTGATATTAATTATATCACAAATTCAATACTGTAAAGATTATAAAAGCTCGTAATACGTAATAATGTATATTTAAGTGGTACTTTAAGGTCCTTTGAAGCCTTTGGATTATGAAAATTAAATAAAAACCTTCTAAAATAAAACTGCTAAAGTGTTTTTTTAATGTTTAACGCATTGTTTTACCCAAATTTTCCTCGTGAAATACATATATACTATTACGTAATATACTAATCCGTAATACTAGTGAATACAGAAATTTCTAGAAACACTGCATTAGAGCGTATTAAATCGTTTTAAGTGTTTTTTCGATCCAATATTCAAGCCCGTGACTGTACATAGTTGTTACAAGCTCAATCTGCAAATATTATAGCATAAAGATAATATAATAAAGATTAAAGATTAATCTGCAGCCGGAAAAACAGACCAAGCATTATACTCTGAACTGCTTTTAGTCCAGAATTTTTATTGCCAGTGGTACAGCACTAATTACTCCTCCCTTCATGACGTAACACAGCCGTATTTTCCTTCTTTCATAATGCATTCGTGATAATTAGTTGGCAAAGCGTTAAGTTTACTGTATGTTTTTCCTGTTTAAATTTCGAGAAAAGTTTTATGATGCATCCGTCTGTTTTAGGCAGTAATGGACCTTAAATTACCCACTTTACTTATAACGAAATGATTATTGCGATTAGCTGCCGTAGATACCTACTAGTTATCTTCTCCCAAGTCCCAACGCAGTTTGGCTTCGTTCTGTCCCTTTTACTCTATAACGGGGTAAGGGAGAAGGGACGAAGTATCAAAAACATGCCCCTGAAAACTGGGCCACTGGCTGAAAATTTGGGCTTAAATTTAAAAATAAACAAAGATTTTTCATTCTGAAATTGAAAAGTTTTTTTTTCGATAGCAACCAATGCCGTTGTTCTTAAAATTATACTATGTACTTACGTTATTTTAAATTTTAACTTCTTTATAAATTGCTGTTTTTTGAATGACAAAAAAATCATTGTTAACTGTTGTATGCAGTTGATTTTTTTGCACAATATGAAAGATGATCTTAATTTGGTAAAAAAAAATATCTTTTGCTGTTTTAAGACTTAAGCCCAACTTTTTCAGTTAAACTGTTGTGTTCATTATTTCTATGAGCTCGTGTGTTGGGATGCGTTACGCTGCAAGACTCAGGCCAGATAACCAGTTGTCTCGCTCTTTTTCCAACATAGAGCGATAGTGCGAGCAGGACAGTCGCTTAACGGAAAATACACTTTTATACTTAGAATAAGGCAGTGCTTTGATTGACTTACAAGCGTGTTAGCGCGCGCGTTTATCGCAGCCTCAGTCTCTTTCGCACGTTGGCGGTCAAAAAGAGACGGAAAATGTGACACGCGCTAGCTAACGTTTGGTTTCACAAAAATAGTTCAACATTTTCCTAAGAGTTTACACAATTATAAGAAGCTACGATCCGATGTTTACAAATGTCAATAAAAAAATGCCATCAATAATTTTAGGAATAAACATTATTTTTTCTTCCAAATTCGAAATTCGAAGTTCGAATCACTTCGTCTCGCTCAATCTAATGGTGTTTAATATTAATGTGAGAGGGATGGTGTGATACGAACTTCGGATTTGGGAGTGCCCCCGTGAGTCTCCTTATCGGTTTTACGAAACTAGATGGTTAAAGTCGACTTTAGCTGATGTCAAATGACATCTTTGACAGATTTATTTACATACGAGTTGTAACTTGTAAAGAACTGAGGACAAAGTGATGGTGTTACCAGTTTTTAAAAGTAAATTTTTGCTTTGACATTTGGAAACATTTGGATAGTCTAATTTTGTCGTAGTTTCATAATGATATGCAGCCAGCATTTCTTCACCCATAAATATTTTGTGCATGATATGTTTTTTTTTAGAAATTATTTATCACCCCAAATCAAATTTAAATTGCAATCATAATATACCATAGATGTGATAGTAAATGTTAAAACGTCGCTCTGTCTTTATGATATAGATACATAATTCGCTATAAATAAATAAAAGTATTATCGTTCCTACACTAGATTTAGAAATCTCAATTTGCCTACGTCCTTTATGATTTTAATAAGTAAATAATTTTAACTATTATTTGAAACAATTTCGTGTACCTAATAAATACTATTGAGGCTGTAAAAACAGTTATATATTTTACTAAGCAATAGGATAAAAATAGACACCGAGTGTGGAAAATTTTCTAGAATAGGTATTGGTAAGATTAAAAATTATTGCTCTAAAGGTATACAATTCGTTAACAAGTGCATTAGGTTAAGTATAATTAATTACAAATCATTGGTTCGCTTCAGTTTAAAAAAATATCGTATATTTATTCATTCGAGACCTTGCGAAATAAAAATACAGGCACGACAGACCACGAACGAAAAAAAAACAAAAGTTTAAAAATAAAAACTCATTTATTTACAGAACAAAGTCAGTTCGAAATTTGAAGTCTGGGCGCGTTCAGAGCAAGCGAGTTTTGTTTTTAAATTGGGGCGTTTTTCAGGCTGGAGTGATAAGCGATGGTAAGGTAGCGGATGAGATGGGTGCGTGTGAGGCTAAGACCAGAAAACGTAAGACTTAGCTTTGTGACGTCACAGCACTGTTGCGGGGATGTCCTCGTCCTGAAACACAACATGTGAGTCAATTCGAAAAACACGAATGGCATCACTACTTTGCCAAGTGTTTCTTGTATGAAAATTAGGCATTTAGAAACATTAGTTCCTATTTAGGCCACTGTTGGCTTAGCTGTACCAATTGACAGACGCTATCTAAATTATGAACAGGCGGCGCCACTGTTCCACAAAAAGATCGTACAATCAAATTGTAGTAAGATTTTGGCCGAATTTATTTGATTTGATTATAGAACGCGCGGCAAAACTGATTGCCGGCGTTTATTTTTACTTTTTTAAAATGCTTTATTATTGGAATCTGACAAGATAAATAATAATATTACTATACTAGTAAATGATGAATGCGTAAATGTCACCCAAGTTATAATAAATTAATAATAATTAATTAAGTTACGCGTACTTTGCACACTAAAAAAAGTATCTTAAAATGTAATTCCGACATCGAAAGTGAGTTGCAAAGAATGCGACTTAACTCCCTAATTTAATGCTGTCAAAAGCCTCATATTTTTAAAGCTAAGCTCTAAGCTATTGCTTTTAATATACCCGATATTTGAGCTAAGATTATTTATGATCAAAAACGCTCACGTTAAACTTTAGTGATTTACTTATATCTAAGAACACAATAATGTCGTTTGAACATTTTATAAGTTGGCAAGTTAGGACGTGTTTTATCTTGACCAGCAAACAGGGAGACCTGAGACCCTAGCCAAAATATCTTTTAGAGTAAATGCTACAAGTCGTAAGCGAAATTCCGTCCCTTACTTGCAAGCAAGCTTACACGAAAGAACAGAGATGTGATTTTGAAAAAAAACTCGCCCACGATGTGGTGTGCTTTATAGAAATCTTATTTGACGCGTTCTCCTGTAGATATTATACTGAGACGTGTGTCTGGTCAACTGGTCAAAACACGACCACCAACATGAGACTCCTGACTCCGTATAATGGCTACCAGAGAACGGGTCAAGTGGTGATTGTCTTACAAGCGCACCGATCACATCGCTCGGTCTCTTTTAGAAGTTCACAACAGGAGTGAATTTCGCTGTCACCGCCAAGCGTTTACACTAATTGGCCTATCTAGGGTTGATAATTATTATCATTAATATAATGGACAATTAATAGTTTCTTTTTCAAAGTATCAAGCCCTCCCAAATTACTGGTCAAAATAAACAGTACGATCTTAATTTTAATAACCTCATGATCTTTAATGTTAAAGTCTTGCTCTCTAATGGCGTTAGTCTTAAGTTAAACACACACGAACACACACACACTAACAAGATTAAGGATTTGGAATTCAATCATAGACATAGATTATTTTTGCATAGACGTTAACGTTAAACGACATGAGCGAAGCGTTAGGCAATAGAAGGAAAAAAAGGAAAAAACGTTGTTCGCAGCATGTAGCGTTTACGCTATAAAATATTGTATCTAGGGCTTCGGTCCCGTCCCTTTCTTCTGTTAATAAATCTATGTCTATAACTTCTATAAACAAATTTGTCAAGTTCCATCATCATACTTACCTCCAAATATTTTGGCGGCAATTAAAGTTGGACGGACAGACTATAGGATTCCAGATAGAAATATGTTCTGCTATTAAATAGTGTTTATAATTAAATATAAAATATGTGACAATATTATAATTAATAATCATTTAAGTTGCGGTTAAAAACTTTGAAAAACGCTCAAATGTCACACGTTTTTTGTTCTTATGCGTTCGAAGGGTTCGAAGTTTGAACTTTTAAAAAGTACGTTAGATGGGAGTTGCCAGTTTGTTTAATACTCGTAATGGTGCTCTAAAATTGTGGTGTGATTTAGTAAAAACTCAAACCATATCAGTTAAGTAAATATTACCACACTTACCACTAGTCCTTTAGTACTATTGGATATAACGTATAGGTGAGGTGTCCACCAAAAATACATAATATACCATTAAGTACATTAAATAAACGTTTTAAAATTCATTTGTCTTAATCGAACACTTTGACATTTTGCTTTTGCCAGAAAAGACAAAACGTCATTTTGTCTCATAAAAACTAAACTTTATCAATAAGTGGGTGTGTTGATATTGAAGTTGAAACATCACTTATGAGTCATGGCTATTGCTTTTGTGCCCAGGCACATGACGTGCATTAGATCCCAGGATCCAATGGCACACTAAAGCCATTTTAACCATGTTCTATAATCATATAGGTCAAATGGCTATGATTTGCGAAACCTTCCTTCAAACCATGTTATGTACCAATTGCCACTTAGATAATCCTTTATAGACGTGCATTCCAAATGAAGTAACTAGGAGTATGTTTTCATGTAGACATAGTACTTAACGCTTCTTTAAATTGAAATGAAGCGATGCGATAAGTAGGAGTGTACCAAATCTGGATAATCGTCGCGGTAGTTCTCCAGATCGTGCACACCGTCTTAATAACTTGTCTCTTAAGTGGAATGAAACGATGTGTTATCAATACGGATTGCACTAAATCTGGAGAATCGTCACGGTCATTCTCCAGATCGTGCACACCGTCTTACTAACTTGTCTCTAGACTGGAAATGAAACGATATGTTATCAATACGCAATGCACAAAATCTGGAGAGTCGTCGCAGTCATTCTCCAGATCGTGCACACCGTCTTACTAACTTGTCTCTAGACTGGAAATGAAACGATATGTTATCAATACGCAATGCACAAAATCTGGAGAATCGTCGCAGTCATTCTCCAGATCGTGCACACCGTCTTAATAACTTGTCTCTTAAGTGGAAATGAAGCGATGTGTTATCAATACGGATTGCACTAATTCTGGAGAGTCGTCGCGATCACAATATTTTCATTGTTTGACAAGAAATGTGATATTTTTTTGTTTGCCCATGATTCTAAGACTGGGGCACGGCTTGGCTTTAACCAGTCACTATAGATGGATGTAAGAATTCTGTCTTAGTTAATAGTTTGTTGGCTATAACTAAAACCCGAACAAACGACGAGATGATTTGTTTGTAATTACAAACAGTCATCAATCAATCTTTATTACAGTCTACACTGCTTGTCTATAGTAGCCTATAGTTGCCTAGTACTAATTGGACCAAGTTGGACATGGTTAAGCCCAAGCCAGCCCATAGATGGCGTGTGACGGTGCTTCGTGTCGTCAAATATTTTTTGGTCTAATATAATTTTTAGTCGAATTATACTTTGGTATAAATTTTGTACGGCCTTAACTAAAAATGTTTCAAATGGTTTACTTGGTAACAGGTAGCATTAAAAAAGCTTGTATTCAATTTGACTAGCATGTCGATTGTTTCAGTACAACTTCGTTTAGGCGAAATGATTATTAGACCATAAAACATTAGACCACACTGAACCTTCGGTCTCTTAGCTTTACCTCTGTTCTGGACCTTATTGCTAGCACACGGTCAAGCCCAAACCAGTCTCTATAGATGGAGCGTGTACCCAGTATATTACATTGTCGACGGCGATCATTTCGTCGGCGAGCGAGAGGTCCGGCAGCGCACTCTCTTCAGCAACCATGGGCTCCTGGTAATTTACTCGCTGCACCTCCATTATGCGTTCGTTCTGAAACCAGTAAGTCGTTCTTGTATTCTTAGGGTTTACTTATTACCAAGACTCCACTGTCTGTCTGACTGTCTGTTTGGCTGTAATTTTTATCATTATTTTATGTCATTTCTATTAGAGGCTGTATACAGCGCTATAGCGCCTGATTATATACTGGCTGTAAATATAATCTATTTACATGTATGTAAGAGTTTAAACGGTTGTCTAAGCAACACCGAATGTTGTGCTTAGACATGACAACAATAATATTGTGTCTTGATTGAGAGACTGACGTGCGTAAACACGTCGGGGCCTGTTTTTATAGTTTTACTTTAATATATATCATTTACCGTTAAATCTGGCTGCTCATTTCCACATAATCTCATTTATTTCATGTCAAAAAACTCATGAAATTTTAAATAAAAAAAACTTCAGCACTATAATGAAACAAAGATTGCTGACACTGGATATTATATTCGCTTGCCGAATTTGTACGAATCCTCGATGAGCGGGTCTGACTAGCATTTGTTCTTGCCTTACCCGGCCTGAGTGGATGCACGAGCGGAGCGTGGGGCGTGCCCTGAGTGTCTGTCTGCGTGTCCTGAATGTGCGCTTCACAGAGCCCTTTGCCACTGCCCGCCACGCTATCACATGTTAAAAAGTGGGATAAGTTATTCACATAGTTACCTCAACTTTGAGCCTGTCAAGCAGTCTGTCTCGCTCATTCTTGAGCGAGTCGCATCGTGCCGTCTCGCTCTCGTCTAATACTCCTTTGACCTCCAGCTCAGCTATTTGGGAGTCTCTTTCGCTGATCGCCCCTTTTAAGATGTCTTGACTAGAATTAGAAGAAAAATTAAATATATCAGTTGTTATTAATTCGCTATTAAGAAAGTTAGAAATGAGATCAAAAGTTTCAAGCGATAAGTCTTGTGCTAAAAAAGTAGCATCAAATCCTCGGTCATTCAAACGGTAGGTAAGGTTCGAGGAAACAGGGGGAAGGAAGCTGGTCTAGGAGCAGAGTAGAAACATGGAATGCACCAGATGCTTCTCGTCCCGCGCAGGTCGTAAAAGCAGATGGAATCGGTGACAATCTTAGGAATCATGGTATGGACGGTGCAGCCAGCAACCCATCACTATTTTGATATCCCTTTCCACCTGTACGCTGCAATGCTAAGCGCGGCCTTTGGGTCTTGTTACTCCGTAAGGGATAAAGTCGTGATTTATGTATGTATGTCAACAGAACTCACATGACATGCGCCAGAGTCCGTACAGCGGCGTCTCTCTTCGCCTCGCTGTCCTGCAGGCCCCCCTCCAACTGCCTCAGCCTCCTCAGCACCGAGGAACAGGTGCCGCAGTTCAGCGCAGACGCGTTCTGCAGCGAGCGGATACGCTGCTCCATCTTCCTCATCTGGAAACGTTAGAAGTTTTAAGAGGTTTTAAGCATTAAAACTAGAAAGGAACATACATACATACATAAATCACGTCTTTATCCTTTACGGGGTAGACAGAGCCTGAGGTAACAAGACCTAAAGACCACGTTTAGCTTGATTATGGCGAAAGGATGGAAAGAAGAATCAAAATAGTGATGGGTTGCTAGCCACATCGCCTATAACATGAATCCCCTAGTTTTTGCCCATTCCAACGATGGGCTTTTACCATCTGCGCGGGAAGAGAAGCAACTGGTACATTCTATGTTTTTTCTTTACTCCCAGACCAGCATAGAAGAAAGAAAAATGGAATATATTGGAATACTTTAAGACCAACGGCCGGGGAAATTACTGGCACATGAGTTATTTAAGTTGGCAGTTGATCTGCAGTCATCTAGTGGTGACCCAATTCACGGGCGTAGCCAGGGGGGTGGTTTTGGGGGTCATACCCTCCCCCTAAAAAGTTCAGATATTAACATTCGTAGAATTAAAATAAATTTCTTGTATAAAGGTTATTTTATGTACTTTTAGTCGTTTTATTTTCTTGAACCCCCCGATACTAAAACCTGGCTACGCCTGTGACCCAATTCCTTGTTTGCCTTCCTTGTCGTATAAAATAAAACTTTAAGACGCACGCATGCATTGAAAAAAATCATGTAGGTACTAATCCGAATCTTGTCCGATAAAGTTGACTTTTAAATGATCTATTAAGTTTCAGGTTCAGTCGTCCCTTTAGGTATAATTTTGTTACACGTGGCTGCCACGTAATAAATCCTGTGTTCGGTTGCTATCTCCGGTTCTATTAAGTGTTATGTTAAGTATCACTTCGATGTGTATTTTCTTGCTTAGAGCATCAACGTTATCAGACCCGGATTAATTAGCTTTGGTGATAATAAAGAATAATGTTTTACCTTGTGCAGTGTAGCTATTCTCCTCTGTTCTTCCTCGTAGAAAACTTTCTCTCTCTCCGCCGCTATTGTAAAGGACTCCTTCAAGGCGTCTTCTAATTCCAGTATTCTCTTGTCTTTATAATCTGCGGCCATCGTGCCGGACTTTTTATTAATAATCTGTTCTAATTCAGTTATTCTTTCGTCTTTACTTCGTACAACAGCTAGAAGTTGTTCGAATTCAGCTATGTTATTGTTTTCACGCAACGCTTCTTCTAGTATTGACACGCATCGCTGTTGTTCGATGATCTTCGAATTTTTCATAGCAATCTCCTTTGACAGGCTGCTTATCTTTCTAGCAAGTTTGTGCATGCTCGGTTTCTCATTAGATTTTTCGGCCAAGTGTAACACGTCGAGGTCGTTGAAACTCCTACTAAACCTGCATTTGTCAAGCCTATCCACTACCTTACCACTTTTCTGGAGTTCAAAGAAGCTTTTGCTCTTTTTTATTTTGGTTAGCTCTTGGCTGTCGGATATTTTGAGTACTTCGGTCAGAATTAGGGATGTTTCGTTGAGCTCGATTTCTAGGTCTATTATTTTCATCTTGCCCTCCTCGAGCTTGGACCGCAAGTCGTCGGCGCGCGCGAGCGCATGCGCGAGCTCGCTCATGGCCGCCAGCTCCCCTTGCTTCGACTGACTCAGCTCCTACCGTGTTTGGGGAGACGACAGAAAAAAGAAACAAAACAAAATCAATAAACAGCCCGTTTTTACTTCAACAACAAAATTCAACAATATAAACTCAAAAATAACTCGAGAAAGGTCGACATAGTTTACTTTTATTTTAAAGTTTCATGATATTCCGCATAACAAGATTGAAAGCTGGGTAACATCGACTAGTGGACAACTTACTCGATCTATCTAGATACATGATTACTTAACAGTTTTACAATTGTTTTTATCAATACTTAAAAAATAATTCCCGCTGAACACGATTATTAGATTTCTTTAAACATCACTTAAAAATTATCGCTAAACTAATAATTATCTTAGTTGTGTGCTTGCAACTCGAGCGGACTCGGGTGCCTCGACGTAGCCACCACGAGAGAGGAATTATTATCTGAACACTTCTTTATAATATACTCAATACAAATATCGATAACATTACTTAACACGAAATCGCGAGTGTAAAGCTTACTTGTGATCGTTTACCGAAAGACGTGGTGACGCTACCGGACTCGACGGTTAAACAAATGGAAACGAAAGAGCAAATAAATTAATGACAGTCTTGGTGCGAAGGACTAACTTAGAAAAAGCTTTTGAGGAAGCCAGCGGGTCCAGCCTGCATGGAACAAACGGTTAGTGGGTTAGTGTTAGCACGGCGTAAGTAAAGTGGCAATCAGTCATAAGGATAACGTTACTCATTGGAATAAAACCGACGCTGAACAACTGATGAAAACCAATGATGCAGATAAACTATAAAATGTTCCAAAGATACATTATGGACGTCTATTTAAAGAATCTGAACAATTTATTATTAAAGCGGCAAAAGAGCAGTTTTATTCCAATGAATTAAGGTAATAACACCAACAGAAATGATCAGGGCCATGTTACTTTGTTAATCGTATATCTTAGTTAAGCCGTTACACATTACAATCATACCAAATGAGATTACTGTAATAGAATGTAGAAATTTAAGTGTCTTTCACATATTTTTGGGTATGATGGTATCTGGTTATAATAAACCAACGTTCATTGGCATCAAGTCGATATTTACAGAATTTATTCAGGTAATACTGATTATTTGGAGGTATCATATAAGATTAATCTGGTTTTAGAAATTAACCAAAGATTAATATGAAGATCTATAACACGTACCTCTTCTCTTTGTGCTTGTGCTTGCTGCTGACTTTTCAGTTTGGCTTGGAGGTTCCTTATAGACCTGAAATTTTAAATAAACACCATCACGACATTGGTAGTGTTTAATTATAAGTTTACGAGTATTAATAGAGTTAAATAAATTAGCATTTTGTTACCTTTCTCAGCATTCGTTTCTACTTCAGTACCATGAACATAATTATTGCTTATAAAATTCTATGCTGGTGCCAAGCGACATCTTGATTTTACTTAAGAGTTTATTTGTAACGCAGGCATACTTGCGAACCAAATTTCAATTGCATAACCATAGTCTATTAATCCTGCTTCATGATTGACTATTATGTCATATACTTTAGGACGATATGCAACAGTTGCTTTGTCTCTGTTGCTTAATGTAAATTGCTGTGTTGCAGACGTTGCAGTTGCTGTTTTAACTATAGTCATATCGGTAACTTCACTTATCTCATCTTGAAGCCAGGGGCCCTTACGGATACCATACGGACATCGTGGATCTTTTGTGTATTTACCCTTCAATATGATACATCTAATATAGCTTCACTTACTGCTGCATTTCCATCATTTGTTTCTCCTTTTGCGCCTGCTCCTCCTGCGACATCTGCACGAGCTGCAGCAGCCGCTCGGTCTCCGTCGACAGCCGCGCCGCTTCCTCCTTGCTCTGTTCTAGCTGTTGCTTCATCTGCTCCGCTTCCTTCTGCGTGTCTGTCAGCTTGCGGTTCAGGTCGGTCACCGCTGCTGTGCTACCGCCGGCCTGTTATTTATTTGTTTGACTTTAGTGACGTACATAAAGATAACGTAAACATATAAGTACATCGAGCGTTTCGGTGACCTAGAGAAATACCTTTATCCCTTTATTGCAGTTTACAGCAAATCTCTACAACTGGTGAATTTATTGTTTTTCAGCCGACCAAAAGTTCATAGACAAATTTGTTACTTAAGGATTTAGTGTTATTATTTCTACTTGTTATCATTTATTGACTTATTCTGTCATTTCTCAAGGTAAGGGATAAAGACGTGATATATGACGTGGTATGTATGCTCAAGGTACACATTATTGCCACCGAGTGTACTTTTTTAAAATACCATGGGACCCATTGTTTTTACTTTTATTACGTAATGTTATTATTTATTATTAAATAATGAAATATTATGTTACATTGACTATTTGCATACCTTCCTCAAAGATGCCTCCATTTGGTCCATTTGCTCTTTCCTCTTCTTCAACTGTCGGTCCAGCTCCGCCAACGACTTCTCCTTCTCTTCCACGTCTTTCCTCTTGTTCTCCACCGCTTTTCTGTGTTCCTCAAACTGTCTTCTCGCGTCTTCTAGCTTCTTGAATTCGTCTTGCAGTTGTCGTTTAGCATGGGCTGTATCTTCCCCAGCTTTGGCGTTCTGAGCGCCAGCGGCTTGTAGTTTCTTGTTCGCTTCGTGGAGATCGAGCTGGAAGACGAGTTGTGAGGTGACTTTGTGAAGTCAAAAGTATGAAGGGTCTACTGAATGAATAGTGTGAAGTAAGCGTGAGGTCATCACACAATTTATCTACAATCGATAGTCGTCGATTGTTTTTTTCTCATTGACGAATTAGCTTCACAGAAAAAATGCTAGTTCACATCACTTACTCAGTTGACCGGTGATTGAAAACATCAAAATAATGTAAAACTTTATCAAATTTTTGATACTGCACAGCAATTACAATTGATTCCAAAAGCTGTAGAAAACCTTTAAATACGATGATAGTTCTCAAGCGACACCTACAAGCAAACTTTTCATTAAACCGCAAAGTATAATGTTCGCAGCAACAAAGTCAATGATAAAAGTTCTCGTGATAAATATCTTTAATTTACAGATGAACAATGATCGCAAATACACAAGACAGTAGCGTATGCTGAAAAAGAGAAAGATAACAATTTAGTCCAAATACACAAAAGCATTTTGCCAACTGTTTGCACCGAACATATGCACTGTTTGAAGGCAAGTGTCAATGAACTTTAATTAACTGAATGCACACATGCAAAGACGGTTGACTATCCTCAAACCCTCGAACATTAGCTCTTGAATCACACGCAATAGAGATGTCGTGTCTACCGCAGTGAGCGTGTGAGCTGTGACCACACAGAACATTAAATATTGTCAAGGCAGAGATGTTTCCGTGCCCACCAACGGTCCGAGGGTTTCTGAAGGAGGTAGCAATCCTTGATGAACAAGAATAACCAGAGGTAGCCGTCTTTGTTTGTGTGCGTGCTCATGAAGTTTTTCTGACAGACTAAAAATATCGCTAGATGGTATTAGTATAGAGACGTCCAATTGATTTTTCTGCCACGTTCAGGATTGGCTTATTACTTAAGCAGCCGATCCCTAATGTAACAGATAGGTATATGTCAAACGGACTTCTCGATTCTAATGATGTCATTAGCGGTATTTATTGCGTGAAAAAACGTATTTTTGAAAATGCCCTTGCATGACATGACATTGTGCAAATGGAACATGTAAGGTGCAACAATTCGCATAAACACGACATTCACAACGTATCACCAACACTGCATGATAAAAATAAAAATGAGGAACATACAATGAGGAACGTTGGAGGATCCCAGCGAGCCGGGGCATGCCACTACACCACTATACATGACCGGCGGATGATATTCAAATAAAAAATGAATAAACTACTCGGTAACACCGGTGAGATGAGAAGCCACAACGCGATGAGGTTCAATCGAGTCGCTTACACAAACTAAGTACTCGTCAATTCTCTACAGCGTTCGTTCAGTGAATTTTAACAATCTTGCATGTGCAAATACTACCCGACAATGGTATGTACCTATGTCTACCTATTGATACAAAAATGACTGCTCGAGTAAAACTTTCCATGGATCAAGAAAATTTTAGGGCGGTTCATTTATTAGTACTATATAGCAAATACGCTAAAAAGCTACTGGTCGGGTCGTTGAAACGATTTCCCTTATAACAACATATTTTACGCCAACCCTTACAAATCATGCTTCTGAATGGTTGCAACGGGGTTTTACTGCATACACATACACAGATTCTCGCAATTTTCACTGAACTACCTTTATTTCTTAATCTCAATGTCTCCGTTATTTACGCATTTACTTAGTGCGTTTATAAATATTCCTAATTGGTCCCATATTAAATTGGCCATAATCAGTTCAGGTTACAATTTCATTCATATTTGAAGTCGACTTTTTAAAATTGTAAACCGTGTTGATGAAAAGAAAATCTCGATTTACTTAGTAGGTTATCTAATATCAAAATGTGTCAAGCTTTAAATCTGATTTAGAGGTTAAATCTACATGTAACTTTTCCGGCACGTGGACAATACAATGTTGAAACGTTGGATGTGAAAAGTTTTTGCTACACAAGCGTGATTAAAAAAATAGTCTTCTAAAATAACCGCGAACACTGAAAACAAGGCGTTTGCGACTCGATTCAACCAGATGCCGTAGCAGCGTGTGGCCGCCGGGCGATCCTCCAACTGACCTGCGACTTCTCGAGCTCTTGGACCAGCATTTCGAGCTGCGCTTGGCAGCGCTCGCGCTCCACGGCGACGGCGCGCGCCTCGGCCTGCGCGGCCTCCACCGCCGCGCGCCCGTCGCCCGCACCCGCCGCTGCCCGCTGCAGCTGCTGCTGCTGCGCCTGGAACTGCTTCTCTAGACTCTGCAGGCGCTGCTGGCACTCCGCCAGAGCCCTCTCTGCGGCTATCGCTTTCGTCTTCTCTGCTTCGACGGCCGCTCGCCACTTGTCGATCTCTCCGACCTTCTGCGCTTCCTTTTCGGCTTTTTCGGCTCGCTGGCGGATCGCGTCCCTCTCTTTGCTGACGGCTTGAACTTGCTGTTGGAGTTTACCGATTTCCCGCTCGCGTCCTTCGAGGACAGATTTGGCTCCACGTTCTGTGTCCTGAGCCATCTTTCTTTGTTCTTCTTTCAGTCTGCGGACCTCTTCGCGCTGCTTCTGCAGTTCGGCTTCAGAAGCGTTCAGCTCGCGTTGGAAGTTCACGAGCATATCTTGCGACTTCTCCAGTTGGGCTACGAGTTGGTCGCGCTCGATCGTCAGCTGCTTCGTATCCGCTTCTAACTTGACGATCTGTTTTTCTATAGCATCAGCCTGCTTGTCTCTCTGTTCTAATATAGAAGCCATCTTTTCCCTGTCGCGTACGGACTGCGCCAATTCTTGCTGGAGTTTGACGAGTGTTTCCTGCGTTCGGTGGTCTAGCGTTCGTTGTTGTTGTTCTACGTTGCGCCTCGTGTTCTGGATCTCGGCTCTGAGCGCATCTCTTTCCTGTTCGATCTGTCTCATTTCCAAGATCGTACGTTCGAGGCGCTCGTGCATGCGGCCTAGCTCGTTGGTCATCCTCTCGTATTCCACTCGGGTGGACTCGTTCGTCTCCTGATATTTTGAGAGGTGTATGTGCGACTTTTCCAGTTCTTTCGCCAGGCGGCCGGCTTCCATCTCCGTGGAGTCCCTAGCTTGGATGGCCTTCTCGAGCTTGTCTCGAAGCCGTTCGATCTCAAGCCGGTCCTCGGTTCGAGCCTTGTCTCCGGCGACCGCCTGCAGCTTCATCCGCTCGATTTGCTGGAGCTCGCCCTTAAGTCGCTCGTTGTCCTTGTCCAGCTGATCCGACCGCAGTTTCAACTTCTCGCATCTATCCCTGAACTTTTCGCACTCAATATGAGCGCGTTCAAGTTCCGTCCTTTGTTTCTCTAGCGTCGCACTGAGTTTCGTCACCTCGGTCTTGGATAGTTCTAGTTGTATGTTGGACTCGTGTAGTTTGGTCTCGGCCTGGTCCTTTTCTTGCTGGAGACGCTGTATCTCAGCCTGCGCCGCGTCGAAGCGCTCGCGTTGTTTGTCCAGCTCGGTCTGCACGCGGGTGAGCTCGGCGCCCCACTTGTCCTGTTCAAATTGGTATTTACCTCGAATGCCTTCGGTGCGTTCGAGCTCCGATCGCAGCCTTGTCACTTCCTCCTCGGCCTTGCGGGCGCGCTCCAGGTCTAACGTGGTCTTCTCTAACCGCGCACGCAGCCGCTCCACCTCCATTTTAGTTCTCTCGTGCTCTTCTTTCGTATCATGATATTTTCCGTAGCGTGCCGCATACCGTTCGGCTTCCTCCCTCGCTCCTGACGCATCTTGTTTGACCTTATCTAGCTCTGCTTGCACGCGTCTCATCTCTGCAGACACTTTGTCATGCTTGTCGTACATTTTCTCTAGTTCAATTTGTACTCTTGCCATTTCTTCCTGTGTTTTCTCGTTGGAGGCCTGTGCTTTACCGCATTGTGTCATAGCGCGGTCGTACTCGAACTGTAAACGTTCGCTGTCACCGACAAGCTTCTCTTTCTCTGCTTGGAGCCTTCGTAACTCGATCTGACTCTTCTCGTAGCGTTCTCGCACCATTTCGATATCAACACATAACCTGTCCATGTCCTCTTTAGCTTTCTCTTCCTGTTCTTTGGTCCTGCCCAGCTGTAAGGACGCTCTGTCGTACAACTCCTGCAACCTAGATAATTCGTCTTGCAACTTCCTCGTCTCATCCCGAGTCTTAGTCGACATGTGCAAGTGCTTTTCCAATTCGAGCTCCAAACGGTCTTTGTCAGCTTCTAAAATGTCTATCTTGTTCTGAAGTCTGTAGATTTCGTTTTGCGACCTGAAAAAAAAACAAAAGGTTGGTTATCATGTTCTATTGGTGTTATTTTGCTCACGATCACATGACGACATCGCCACCAGCACAAGACGACATTGAATAGATTATACCTATCATACTTTTCGAGCATTTTCTCGTACTCCTTGTGCGCGTTTTCTTTCTCTTCGATGGTCTTTTGGGAGGAGTACAGCGCTTTGTCCAACTTGTCTTTGAGGATTCCAAGCTCAGTGAGGGCATCGTCACGCTCCATCTGAAACCGGGCATTTGAGATTTAAGATTTTACAGTCTGAATTATGCAGAACCGTTACGTTGGTGGAAGTAAATTTAATATTAGAGCTGTTACTAATTTGCTAATGTCATTAGTTACACTCGGCAATAGGATCAATTATGAGTCAAGTTGCTGTAACGCATTAACGTATAAGTACGTAATTGTGTAATCCAAAGGTAGAACAGTATTTATATACTACACTATAGGTTTCGGATATTACGCGGTCATCAAAACAAACATTACATGTTAAAATTGTATTGACGGATCAACACATTGACCAATATGTTGATAAATACTCTCTGTAAAGTTCCTGATATCTTAAGTGTCAGTTATCTACGATTCCGTCTCTATTTCGTCATGTCACAGCTGGACTATGCCTCCCCCAAGACTCTCCACTCGAACCGGTGACGTGCCTTCCGCATCCACCGCGATCCCGCGATCCTATCAGGTCTTCGCTCCATCTTGTTGGAGGCCTACCGACAGCTCGTCTTCGGGCTCGCGGACGCCATTCGAGAACCTTCTGACCCCATCGGCCTTTGGTCCTGCGAGCAATATGCCCTGCCCCCTGCCTCTTCAGCATCGCAATTCTTCGGGCTGTCGGTAACCTTAGTTCCACTGCGGATAACGTCATTTCTATCTCGCAGAGAAACCCCGAGCATAGCCCTTTGAGTGACTTTGAGCTTCCTCATGAAGCCCGTCTCTATTTATTACTACAAAACAGACAGGGACGTCATCATAGACAACTGACACTTAAGATAACTGGATGGAACTTAACAGAGAGTGGTGATACAGGTCCCTTTTTTTTAACGTGTGGAAAATGCGCCTTATGCATTCCCGCGCTCGGGGCACCAACGGAGGTATGACGGGCTCTCCAGCTCGCCGCTGCCTTCCCTATGGAAGGAGGGGAGAGGGCTACCGTCTAAAAACACACACGTTTCCTCCTGGCCATGAACTGTGGGCGTTACGGGAGCACTATGGTGTCACCGCGACGCCCACTGGCCGCCCCGGGATGGGGCAGATGGCAACGGCACCGTTGAGTGCGGGTTCCGTGATACAGGTCCTAAGTCAAGCTGAATCTTACAGTAAGCTTTTGGTGCTGCTGGTGCGCCTTGTCCCATCGCTCTCTTAGCACATCCAGCTCGGTAGCGGCGCTGTCTCGCTCTCGCGCTGCGCGATTGGCTGCCCCCGCCGCTGCTTCGGCTCGCTCGCGGCACGCTGTCGCTTCGGCTAGTGCTGCGTCTCGCTCTTTCTGGATGCGGGTTATCAGGGCCTGAAAGAGAGCGGTGTTGATGTAGCTTTGGTAAAAACGAAGCAAAGGGTAAAAACGGGACCCTATTAGGTACTAAGACTTCGCTGTCCGTCCGTCTGTCTGACTGTATCTCATGAGCCGTGATAGTTAGACAGTTGAAATTTTCACAGATGATGTGTTTCTGTTGCCGCTGTAACAACAAATACTAAAAACCAGAATAATATCATGTCTGTATGTATCAGTGTCAAATATAAAGTGACCCCACAGTGCGTACATTTTGCTTTGGAGCAGGGCCCTTCGTGCGCGAATCCGACTCGCATTTGGCCGATTTTAAAATATCACTGGACGAATTTTGAAATAGAAATGAAAACGAAATGAAAGCTATATCGCACCTTGCACCTTTAATTTTTGACTTATCTATTACTAGCGACCCGCCCCGGCTTCACACGGTATATTATGCATGTGTGATACATATACCCTAAGCCTTCCTCTTGAATCACTCTATCCATTAAAAAAACCGCATCAAAATCCGTTGCGTAGTTTAAAATATTTAAGCATACATAGGGATATAGGGACAGAAAAAGCGACTTTGTTTTATACTATGTAGTGATTCTCTTCATTTATCCTTGTTTGATATTGTAGCGGCTGTTCAATACAATTTTAAAGACTGTAGCTTCTACGGCTTAAGCACTAGAAACTTGTAACTCAAAGACGAGTGACGGCAAATCAATAGAGTTCCGTTTGATTTCTTGTAGAAACTAGCAAAAGATATTCTTGCCTGATCCCTAGAAGGATATTCAAATGATATCTAAGGAGGTTGAAGATATTTGGCTCATGTCCAAAGTTTCCATGTCAACAATCAATGAACTGGAACGGAATAAAGAGTAGTTGGGTAGGTATTATTGTAAAAGTACCTATAAGTTTTTCTGTCGGGTGCGACTAATATACGACCTCGGAATATAAATTGTACGCCTTGTAATTCGCGTACCCCATTTAACTTATATATAGTACACGAATTATCAATTATTAATTATAATTCAGTGTAATTGTGTCGTACAGACACATCATTCAAACAGATGACGCAGTGACAAAAAAATCGCATAGTAACAAGGTCACGTGACAGCTAGTAACAGGTAGAACAATTCGAAGACTACCCACCTGCTATGGGTGGTGTAGGGGTATAGCGCACGTCACGGAATGACGAGGATCCGGGTTCGATTTCCGGCCATAGCTTTACTTTTCGGATTTTTCCATGTGTTTGTTACTTTAGGCTCTGTCTACCTCGTAAGGGATAAAGACGTGATATAATGTATGTAATAAAATTAATTACATACACCAACAGACTCAGAGGGTTCATAGTAAACCGGTCTAGACCGAAGTCAGACTGCTCTGGATTCGGGTCATTGATCTAGCTATTATTGCCGAAGGACGTTAATATTTGAGTGCTTCCCGCACGAACGGCTTCGGTTTATTTTTGATTTATCAGATAGCATGGAGGAAGACAGTTTACATCGCAAAAGGCATACGTATTTTAGGAACGAGCTTTGTCTGCCGTGTAGTGTGCTACACCGTACTTACACCTTCACCTATGTATTCATTCTAGTAGTTAAGTATATAATCTTTGTATCGTCGCTTGCATGAGGGAGAATAAATCCAGCTTTCAACCTAAACAGTTGTCTCTATTAACGCCGAACATCACATGGCGATCCTGCCAGTGCGCCCAACATCACAGCCGTCATCTAATGAGAAACGTAAGCCACGTTCCGTTCCATATGTGAGATTCACGTCCCGCATGGACTATCATTACCACATTTTGGATTCGATTGATTAAAACCCACATAAATTAATTACGTTCCGAGACCAAAGGAGACGTTTTGGAAAAAGGTCCCCAGGAGTACCCGAAACCGACGAGCATGTATGAAGAGATTGATAAATGTGGATGAAGCGAAAGTATGTCAGGATCGTAGCAAGTGGAACAAAGTAGTCTCTGCCTACCCCTGTTGGAAAGAGGGGTGACGGTATGTATGTATGTGTAAATTAATTAATTCAGGAGTTTTATTGTAACTAAATTATTATACGGAAAATGTTCCGTTATTATTTGGGTTCGGTCAAGGAGTACATTAGTACATTACAGACCTATAGCGGAGAATTCGTAATTGTCCCAGATCGCAGGTGTTTGTGGCCCGAAACGAAGGTGAGGACTATAAATATGCGATCTGGGGCTCTACAAATTACCGTCCGTGGTTTGTATATAGTTTTACGTCTTGCCTTGACCAGGAAGCGAGATTTTCTGCCGACTAGAAACTTTAACAAAGTGATTCAAACAGTTTCAACATGAAACTACCGTGAGACTTAATCATCATTACACATAAACGGATAACTCGTATATAAAAAGTCGAGTGATGCTCGACATGTTTCGGACTATTTCGTGGTCCTTCTTCCTAGAGCGCTCGCCCCAGCGCAACTGACAGCGGCGCACAACTACCCTCGTTTTCATCGTCATTTTGATGATGATTCAAACAGACTCAACCACGTGCTGAAATATGCCGGAATAGTTGTAACTAAGAAGTTCTGTTTCATTTTAACTAAAGAACCACTTATACGCGAGATATTACAGCATACTTCAAGATATTGGTGCCAAAAAGCTATACAGAGTTCATGCTGGTTCGCCTCGCGCCTATTTGGGGCGGCCATAAATACCGCGGCGCCGAACTGTCTGCTCTCGTATTTTGTGCTGGTGATACTCGGGGTCGTCGGATGTGTCAAGGCTTGAACATAATAATAATAATATAGCCTTTTTATTCCGAATTCGCTACAATTTCAGTAAGTATGTTTGTGTTGTTTTTTTTTATTTTTATTATTAAATTGTCGCGTAATTCGGCGTGACTCATGGCATAGGCCTCCTCCGTGTATTGGAGGGTTTGTATAGTTCCCACGCGTGCCCAGTGCGGATTGGGAACTTAACACACACCATTGAATTTCTTCACAGATGTGTGCAGGTTTCCTCACGATGTTTACCTTCACCGAAAAGCTCATGGCAAATTTCAAATGTAATTTTCGCACATAAATTCCAAAAACTCAGAGGTGCGCGCCCGGGATTTGAACCCACGGCGCTCTGCTTGAGAGGCCACAGGTCAAACCACTAGGCTACCACGGCTTGAACATAGTGAGACGCCAAAACGGCGACATATTTACTAAGGTAATATTTCTGGGTGTATATGTCCTATACAATTGATGATCCGAATGTTTTTGTCATAAATTTCGTGAGTCATAAAGCGTTTTGTTTCTCAAACAGTTAGCATTATTTTTAAATTGATGTAAAATTTAACCTAATCTACTACATTCTGATGATTTTTCTAAAATTTGTTTAATACGCACGATTTCATTTGTACATAGATACACATACACGGAATATAAAGAATAAAAAGGCTATAATAATAATAATTAGGTTTTTATAATGTTTTTATATTTTGTATTAATATTGTTTTATTACTTTTTGTATGAATATTGTAAAAACCTAACTTGAGATAAAAATAAATATACATAATAATAATAATAATAACACATACACGAATCACGTCTTTATCCCTTACGCGGTAGACGGAGCCTAAGGTAAGAAAACCTACAGGCGACAGCAAAACTATGGACGTATATTTTATTTTATTTTCTTTTCTTTATTGGGGTAAAAAACAGATACAGACACAATTTAAATCTCAGCTCAGAAATGACGGCATAGCGCTCAGAGTTATTTTATGATATAGTATTGTTACTATATCATAAATGAGCGTGAATGAAGCTTAGGAGGTTGTCTCCTAAGCTTCATTCACGCTGGTTCATTTCACATGTTTTTTTTCCATGGGCGTAGTCTATAAGTAACCTGACGGGTATGTGAAATAGCGTTAATGCTTTTTGTAGCACCCTATATAATTCCGCATTTCCAACTTAAGAGTACAGCTCTCAGATTTTATTCGCGTAATAAAACAGAGCTGTCTCACAATTTTATTCTTTAAGTGCGCCAGTCATATCTCCGACACCGTTTCTAGCTTAAACCTATATTCCGTTCAAGTTATACTCCGGGTCTAATAAATTCATCCGCACTAAGAAACTTCGCTAGCGCGATGTAGAGCGTTGTGACGTCCGCGGCGCTAGCTGTTTGTGCGTTGTAGCAGTTTACGTAGTCGACTTCTAGGTGGCGCTAAGGCCGCTACACCCTTTTTCCTTTTTATAGCTGTCTCTGGGAAAATTCGTTTTTTCAACTTTTCAAATGCCGAGCCAAGCTCGGTGGCCTAGTAATTTATTTTTTTGCTACAAAATCCTCGTTTACAAAACGTAACAGCCTCATTCCTGAAATGGTTGTATGATGGTATCTGCGATAAAATAGCGTGTATAATGAGTATAGCCTGTAGGTCCACCATATTCCGTAACCATTCTCGAGACAAGATTTAATCTCAGATTCATGTCTTGGCAAATTCGTTTATTCGTAATATTTTTTGTTTAAATTTCACTGAACTTAAATTTTTTTTTTTTGATTTTTTCTCTTTCTTTTTTTGCATAACTAGTTACTTTGTTTTACTTTGACTAGTAAAGACTTTATACATCTTAACTAGACTAATATAATTTAAGGCTCGGGGACCTCTTTTATAAATGTTATTGTGTACTTTCTGCCAAGTTTCTTGCAGCGCATTCTTCATGGCAATGATGGTCTTTTCGAATGCGGTAATTTAAAAAAAGACATGTAAATGAGCCCTTGGCGACCAATTTGCAAATTTTTTCTTTTTTAAAATTTAAATGTTATTGTTGTTATCCTACCACTGAAGGTGATCAAAAATATTTTGTAAATTTTGAAGAGTACCATATAAATCAAAAAATCCAACAACACATTGATAAAAATTACAACCTTACCTAATAAAGGACCTTAACTACATACCTTATGTACGTACCTACCTTACTTTTTATTGAAATTTCGAGTGTTGAAATAGTAGTAAATATGATATTGGAAATCGTTAAACTTGATTACGATCGCTTATACCAGGTAGTATCTCCGGTAGCGGCCTTTTATAGTCTTGTTTACGTAGAAAAATGTGAAAGTTCAAGTAAATTGCTTCAAAGAAAATGTTTCGCGATATTCTCAAAATAAGTAAGGTATTATGTTCTTCAAAGTTAACGAATCAAATTATAAAATAATTGCTTGTTTTTGCCTTTCCAGGTAAACATTTGAAATTTATAACGATTCTCGATGAACGTGTTCTATTTTCAGACAACGTCTTTTCATGTCATGATAGAAAAAAATAGGAATGTCAACTAATGCCGCTGAATACAAAAATAACCAAAAATGGAATGAGCTGAGAAATTGAATTTCCTGCCAGCCTCTGTGTTCCCGGAACTCTACAATCTCGCCGTCTCCAAATGGGCTTTTACCTACTAGGCAAGCGCGTCGCACCCCACACCACTTCTTCGCTTTCAATCGGGCGGAATGGGGCCTATCGTTTCTTTGCTCACCAGTTGGCGCCACTGTTGACTAAGGTCCAAGGCATAGCTGTCAAAGGCGACTTTATAAGATCGGCGCCGAAACAAGTTTTAAATCTCGAATCTCATTAAGTTACTAATATTAACATTTATTCATGAACAATACAATAAAAATTACATAAATGAAATTAATACAAATTAAACTATTAAATTAAAAACTAAACTAAAACTAATCTTAAAATAAAATAATTATAAAAGAAGGGGCCCCCGTGGCATAGTTCCACAAATAGTTACTAATTATATATAACTATCATCATATCAAGTAGCTATGCCGCAATGTTCGGTTTTGTTCGTAAAAAAAGAATCAGCTTTGAAAGCGTTCACATTAATCGCCAAATAGTTCATATTTGCGATAATTTCACGAAGGAGACCACTTTTGAAGAGGTAAATGAAAGAAATTTATAATTAAGTCACGAAGCCCGCCAAAACCAGTGAAAAGTGAATGTTATTGGACCTCACGCGATACTAGCGCCTCTAGTGGCAAATTCACACGCGATAGCCCCCATTGCGATCAAACGCATGCCTATTATTATTATGCATTAAAGAATTAAAAAATAATCACCGTCACTGCTTTCGTTGCCTACAAGATCGTCTGTCCACCGCAATTTTGCGGGAGACCTACAAACTCTCTTCGGCTTACGGTATTCGGTCGCCACTCTAGAACCTGATGGCTCCAACGGCTATCAGTTTTTCGAGCAATGCGGCATCCACTGCACTTTAACGTGTGCACTCATAAGTCGGGTTCTATCTATGTATTGCATTGTTTACGTAAAAGTTTATGGATTATGTAGTATATTTTATCTGTCCATCGTTTCGTGAGTCACAGACGGTTCTGGCTGAAAATCAGTGCTGCAGTCTAACGCCTCAGCGTAATGCTGAGCCAGCGACCGTTTCACTTTTGCGAAGACACAACGCTGATGATCTATTTTTCATGTCTATGTTTTTTTTGTTTAACCTTGTTTATTTTCTATAAAATTGTGTATATTATCTTGTATTTGTGTGTCTTGCAAAAAGGAATAAATGTCTTCTTTCTTTCTTTCTTTCTTTTCACTCACTGAACTATGTCGGTGGCTGTCGTTCTTCTACGGATATCCTCGTGTCTCCAAGGATAGCTCTCCATTGCCGTTTTGAGTGACCCTGAGCCTTTTGAAGCGCACTGTAAGAGACTACTCTTTACAATAATTTTAAAAACTCACCTGAGCTTTGTCGTTCTTATCTCGGAAGCGGTCACAGTCCAGTTGCGCGGTGTCTCTTTCTTTCTGCATCCTGGTCGCCTGGCCCAGTGCCTTGTCCAATTGCGACTGCAAGGACTCGAAGTCGTACGATTGTTTCTCCCTGTCCACTTGTAACTGGAAAAGAGGGAGGGAATGAGATGTTTGGAATGATACAATACAATACAAGGGGTAACGGCTTATGAAGGAAAAGTACGTGATTAATTCCAGGAACGACATTGAGGTAAAAGGTACAAGTAAATTATCTATCTTATTTTCGTCGTGACTAGGTGACGTTAACGAAGGCTCTCTCCGCTGTCTGTCTGTCCCTATTTATGCTTAGATCTTTAAAACTACGCAACGGATTTTGATGCGGTTTTTTTAATAGATAGAGTGATTCAAGAAGAATGTTTGTATGTATAATTCTACGCAGACGAAGTCGTGGGCAGAAGCTAGTGCATAAATCACGTCTTTATCCCTTACGGGTCTGACACAGTCTAAGATAACAAGTCCTAAAGGCCACGTTTAGTATGATTGTGGGCTTATAGGTGGAAAGAAGAATCAAAGTAGTGATGGGTTGTTAGCCGCATCGCCTATCCTATATCATAGTTCCTACGTTTTTCACCATTCCCTCGATGGTATTTTGTCATTTGCGCAGAAAAAAAGCAACTGGCACATTCTAAGTTTTAAATTTGCCCTTGATCCAGTGGCGTAACTATAGGGTGGCAGGGGTGGCAAAATGCCAGGGGTCAGCTTTACGGGGCCCCGAACTGGCTTGGTTTACAGCACAGAAAGGACGCTGATGCACTTCTTTATATTGAGGAAGGAGCCCTGTCGAATTTGCCACGGGCCCCAGATGTTATCGTTACGCCACTGCCTTGATCAGCACGGAGTCCTACAACATCCTCATAGTTAACAGACCCTTGCAACTAACCTTCCTGACTTCCGCAGCTGATTTGTCCAGTTTCTCCTGCAGCTTATCAATCTCGGAGTGGGCGTTGTCCAGCGCTGCCTGGAGCTTATCCTGTTGGAGCTGAGCCTTCCCAAGAGTCGCCTGTGTCCTCTCCAGCTCTTCCCTGGCCTTGTCCAGTTCGGCAGTGGCCTTGTCTCGCTCGGAGTGGAGTCTGCTGATACTAGATTGAACGCTGGGTGGAAAGGTGCAACGGTTAGCTTTGAAGATAGTTTTGGGGTTGGTGAGAAATGGTTTTGAATATCGTTAATTTGACGTAACGTATTGTTTAATGAGAGATTCATTAAGAGCCAAGAGTGCCTGTAATTTGCATAATGGTAGCACGCCTTAATGTATGGCTGGTAGGAAAAGTTGTGTCTTAAAAGCTGATGTTTGGATCATAGGTTTCTTCGTTAGGAAAGGGTTGTTTGAGATTAAACATTCTAATACTCCACTTATTAAAAGAAAGTGGAACGGGAATGACAGCACCACAATTGCTGAAGACAGTTGCAGGAATCCATAGATATGCAGTTAGTTTACGATTTACTAATAATAAAAGTAAGGAAATTGAAGACACAACCCTTAATGGGTAGAAATGGGGGATGAAAGCTTGTATGGCGTAAGCGTGCAGGCTTCCTGCACAATTACCTATGCAAGTTACAGGCACGTGTATTAGGCTTCAAAAGTGTATGTAGGCGTGACGATTAACTTTTAGGCAATGCCGCGAAGTGTCAAACGCCGTGTCCCGTGTGTTACGAAAATCTATGAATGTGTTCGTGAGCTGAGACCAATCACCTTGCTACTCGCGACCACACATAACACTAAATTTTGGTTCACGTAGGTACATATTTCGTAACACACAGGAGGTTTGGCCGTTGAAAGGCTCGCGGTCTTACCCTTTTATTAGTTTAGTCGCTTGAATAAAGTATTTCTGTAGTAAGAGAAGTTTTAACAGGGATATTTTGACAAACAAACGATATTCAACTTTTTACCTGTTAAACTTTGACCCTCATTCTTACCGAACTAAATAAAATGTGGGGGAAAATAATTCGTAATCTAAAGTCGATACCTAAACTTATTTACATACAAAAAATAAAATGTTTTGTTTCACTAAATACGAGGAATGGGTCACACGCAAAAATTTGCTTTGTTACAATATCTCTTCTATTTGCAAAAGTCTTCAATAATTTAAAGTTGTCGGTCCGATTGTACAGATGTACCCAGGTTCGACTCCCGTTGAGGTTTTTTTGGTATTATGTTTACATTTTTTCTAATTTTACCCTCGCAGAATCATTAGTGTTACTTTGTTTTTTAACTTTTGATAATAGAAGAACCATGTAAAGACCAAGTAGGCTTATTACCTAACTCGCTCGCAATCGCCATCGTGTTCATTTTGACAGTTCTTGTATGAATGTGACAGCTAGCTGATTCCGATGCCAATTGTCAGCCCATACATGAACTGTCAAAATGAACACGATGGCGATTGCGAGCGAGTTAGGTAATAAGCCTACTGGGATGTTGTTCTCTTAACGAACTTAGTTCACGAAAACAGCGCTGCGCTAGACAGCCAGCTAACTTGACCGCTCGCTCCTAGACATTGTACGGAGTCGGATGTCTCGCGGTTGGTCAAGTCACGTCAAGGCACGACCAACGTCGAGATGACTAACTCCGTGTAATGGCTTCGAATGGACGGGTCAAGTAAAAATTGTCTGACGAACGCAGCGCTGGATTCACAGACGATGTTCATTGAGAAAACACAGCTGTATATGACCCGTACATGACAGCATGATGTGTAATCATTGATCATTTATACTCAAGATATATTGTCATTTGCTGCTCGAAAGTGTAATGGGGTGTTCTCAAAGTCAACGTGAGAGCTGTTTTCAGGGAGGTTACTCCGAAATTCGACTTTCGAAGTTCGTATACTGTGCGTCTCACTCTCAAACTAATAATTTTTAGTAGGGCTCGAACAATTCATGCGGATGACGTAACAATTACGTAATTTTGCACACAGGTTTGTATTTAAATTTTCGTGTGACAATTGTCGCATACGGGTGACAGGTTATGTCGTACGACTGAAATGGACAAACTGTTGAAACTTATAAAAATCATGTTATCACAATTCTACACGATTTTATACAATTAACGTTTCTTATTTCTTATTTCGTAAACTACTTGTCTAATAAGTTTTCATTGTTGTCTCAGACTCAATTTTTCTTTCTCAATGATTGACTGAAGAAGAAACATTTGGCTGCATATCCAAGACAATCGTAGCACTCGAATGCTCGGTTTGTGTAGAGATATCCCCCATGCCGTTTAGTTTGCGTTCCCACAGATATGAAAATGTCAAATATACTCTCGTTTCACTCCAGTGGGCCGATTCTTGAAAGCACATGTGCGAAAATACCACTCGAAAATGGTGAAGATAATTAAGGCTCTCATTAATCTTGTGAACTAGCTGTAGTTTCGAAAATATAAGCAGATTTATACCACTTTCGAGTGATGTGCTTTCAAAATCGGCCCCCTGAGTTGACTATTTGAAATCACTATGAGTGGTTTGACGTCATCCGCATGAAGTGGTCGAACCCTGATTATTAGAGTGAGCGGAATGGCACTATATGAACTTCGAAATTCGAATTTCTTGTAGGTTTGAGCCAGCACGAAACACCGACGCGAAATAAAAAATTAAGAAAAAATAGTAGGCAATTATTCGAGAGTATGAATGATCGACGTGTGTAAAGCATAAAACCTATCTAAAGTGTTCGTCTACCTACCGTGTCGGAAGCGAAAATAATTTGAATTTTTAATTGACTGCGATAATGACGGATCCTAATTAAATACGTTTTAAAAAAAGTTTAAAAGTGCTTCTAAATTTACGAAAATTATTAGGCTGAAAATTATGAGGCTGATGGTTTTACACGAAATTAACGAAACGCTATGCGCGTGTAAATATCTGCTGCCAAGCCTGGGCATACTTTTGGTGTTATTCTATGGACTGTCAAAATTGCTCAAAATTGTGTACAGTGGGCAATTTTTTTTTATTGGGGACAGAACAAGACTTAAAGGCTGCGTTCAGCACAATTGTAAGCGTATAGGTGGAAAGGGCAATCAAAATATGGGTTGCTAGCCGCATTGCTTATTTATAACATGATTCCTAAGAATTCAAAAATCAATCTATGTTCAATTTAATAATTATTAAAGGTATGTACAAAACTTTAAACCGGGAGTCTCAGTTGCTACTCACTTTTGATTTTTGTTGACGTTATGCTTATTTTGCATGATTTCATCAAGCGATCAGCCACATAATTCCAGTCCTAATATTTCCGTAGTGTGGGTCCCTCAAAGTGGAATAAAGACTAATGTGACGTGTTAAGACAAGTTTTTAAGAGGTTTTGGAGGATTACAAAGTACAATCAACGAATCAAGAATGTTACTTCTTCATTTTTTACATTTTATTTTTACGGTTTTACCTGTTAGAAAGTAAATTCCAAACGACACTGAAAATTAGGTAGAACTCATAGAAAAAATCGAAAAGTAAAGCCATGGCCGAGAAACGAACCCGTTCGATAGCCGGCCATAGCATTGCTTTCGGATTTTTCTAGGATTTCTAATATTCAGTGTCGTTTAGATATTTACTTTAGCTATGTTAAAACAACACGTCATACTAGTCCTAATATCCAGTGAAATAAGCATGAGATAAAGGCAGAGCGGCAAAGTTAAATGCCTTACTAGAAACCGCCGGCGTGTGCATCTTGGTTATAAGACGGTGTGGTCCCACTACGATAAAATGCCTTATTTAAAATAATATTCAACCCTAAGTGCCACTAGTGGTACGGTACCAATTCATCACACACACAAATCACGTCTATATCCCTTAGACAGCCTTTCTTTTATATACTTTTTACTTTTAGCGGAGAGGAAATCTTTGTGGATGCCCTAGGCACGGTGATGGCTAGGGTTATGTGGGACTCCCCCGAAGGGGTATACCCGAACTAAAAACACTCCGGCGTTGCCTCAATCCGGTGTGATGGGGACGCCGAGGGATGCCATTAGGGTTTCACCACAAACGCCCCCCCGGTGGCCCCGGATTCCGCCAGGACCGCGCCAAGAAGGGGAGGGCCCTTAGACAGAGCCTAAGTCAGCAAGACCTAAACTCCACGGTTGTGAGCGTATAGGTGTGGAATCAAAATAGTGACGGGTTGCTTGCTAGCCGCATCGCCTATAATGCGATTCCTAAGACTTTTGTCCGTTGCCTCGATGAGCTTTTACTGTCTGCGCGAGAGAAGCGGTACTTCTAAGTACCAATTAATCGAAACAGGTTTCTTGTTGAAGTCCATGATACCTACTCCAGTTTTGGTAAAGCGTTGATTAAATAGGAGCAGCAGGCCATTGTGAGGTTACATTTTTAGGCTAGAGCCTTGAATTTAGTGTAAATTTTTAATACACAAAACGTCTTGAATTTTGTGTCGAGCTGTAAACTGAAAGACGCTGTTCTCAAAGTATTCGACACGTTTGTATTTAAGTCGATAACTTACAATAAGAGCTCATACAATTACCAAGGCTTCTACGCGCTCATAATTGCTGCTTAAGTTAACAAGTGTTGTGTCTTGTCTCTGTGTCTTAGTTACTAAAACAAGCATACAAGTTAGGTATAACATTACATCGGATACTGAATTATTGACGTCAGAAATGGTCTTTCAGAGGTACGAAGCAAACAGCTCTAATTTTAGAAAGCAAACTCCTCTAAACCTTATTCGAGATATCATTGATAGACCAACAAAGGCGGGACAAAAAGCCTTGCTCACAACTTATTTGCGTTGAAATATAATCGCGATCCCGAAATAGACGTCGGAATAATAGTGAATTCGAATGCTATTTGAGCACCAAATAAGTAAAAGTTGATAGTAAATACAGCTAATGCTTACCGATCGTATTCTTCCTTGAGGCTGTCTTGCTCTGTTTGTGCATTTTCAAGCTTGGCTTTGAGACGATACACCTCGCCCTGGCTCTTCTCTAACTTTTCTTGTAACCCAGTAGCTTCAGCGTGGGCTCTTTCAGCCTCTGCTTGCGTGACTCTCAGTTCTGCGAGAGTACGTCTCAACTCCGTCGCGTTCTTGTCAGCTTTCTCTTGGACTCTATCCAACTCCTGGGAAGTCGTTAGAGTGCTTCTACCGAACGTTGTTTGCGAGCGCTCTAATTCGTGCTTCAGCCTTTCGTTTTCAAGCTCGAGCCGAGCTAAGCGTTGCTTCGCTGCTTCCCAATCGGCTCCAGATCTCCCAACTTCACTAGCAGCTTTGTCTAACTCAGCTTTCGATTTACCTAATTCTGATTGCGAGCTTTCTAGCTTAGCTTCGAGCCTGTCTTTCTCAGCTTGTGCTCTTTCGAGCCTTGCGCCCAGTTTCTCAACCTCGCTTTCGAGTGAGTGGAGTTTCATCTTGTAATCTGCTATTTCTCTTTCATGCAGCTCTCTCTCTTCGTTTTTCTCGTGCTCTGCTCTGTCTCGCTGTTCTCGGAGTTGTTGGATCTGTTTCTCCTTGTCACCTATGACTTCTTCAAGGGAAGACAGGGCTCCTTCAGAGGAACAATGGTGGGCTTGCATCGCGTTCAATCTAGCCCGAGCCATGTCTACTTGGTTGTCTTTCTCTTTCAATAAGTCTTCCAAATTTTCAATCTGAAAAAACACATTTGTTTAAGACCTTGAACCTATCATGTTAATGATTAAATTATGACTTTGTTATTCAAACTCTTAATTTTGAACTAGCACTCAAGGGGGTTATATTAAAAAACGCAAGCACTAATAAAACTAAAAAAAACATACCTTGAACTTAAAAACGAGTACATAACTTCACAGGATACCAAACTAAAATAACAAATAAAAATAAAACAAAACGAAAAAGACAGGATGAAATAAACAAGGTAAAATCTTTCATTCTAATCAGCAATCATCTTTTAAATTAATATCCAAGATATAAATTAAATAAAAATTGTAAGAAGATTCATTAAATTGGATGAAGTACTCTTTTAATTGAGCCGGATTACTGCCAAAGGAATTTGTGAGATTAATTTTCATTGCTGACATTAAAAATTAACATCCTCAGTGAATAAGGCTCCATCTAATTTATTTTTAACGTCTCAAGATCATCTGATTTTAAAATTTAAGAAAGTTTTGGTTAGAACGTTTTGTTTGAACATTTCACACAGGTTATCTTGCACGTGAGTAGCGGAGTAGCAAGGTAAATATTTTTTGTTCAATGAAATAGCGTAGTCGATATTAATATTTATTCGGCCGTCTCTAGTATCCTGTTTGATCTTGTCCCGGCCAATCAGAGTGAAGCAATCGCGAGTGATTTGGCAATATTTTTTCCAATACAAATTTTGTCACACTTCTGGTCTATATTAAATAGATAGACATACATAAATCCGTCTTTATCCCTTACGCGGCAAACAGAACCACTTTTAGCGTAATTGTAGTGAATAGGTTACATAATTATTTAAATGAATAAAAAGAACAATAAGGCGGCTGTCACTTGTTTCTAAATTGTCGGTGCACGGTCGGTCTTTTATGCGGATTTATGTTTAAATTATTTAAATATTAAATGTGTGTAACGTTTGGCGTAAAAGTGTAATTAGTGTATATAACATCACGGATAGTCTTCGCGGGTATGTATTTATTAAGCGGCGGCAGTGGCTAAAATACTCTACGGGCGAACTCTACACAGCGTTGGTCGAAGCCGGCTTCCTCAAAGTTTGTGGCTCTGAAATTGATTGTTAGACCTAATACTGCACAAGGGACAGCTAAACCACGGCCTTGGTAACAGTCACTGTTTGTCTATCGAAGGATATATTAAACACATAAGAACCTATGTATACAGGGTGCTCGCGAGGAACCCGCATAACTTTGCCACCGTATTCCTGACCATGTTTATAAAATAAAATGTTGTATAAAGTAAGCTGGATTCGGCTTAGTTTGCGAGTAATTAATATTTTTTGCTTTAAATAGAAACCAGTATAATGCACCTTTATGATAGCGACGTTGCAAGACCGCGTCATATTATCTGACTGGCGTAAACTGCAGAAGTTCGTTCCTGTCACTGTCTTTCTGTTTATGTGTCATTGAAAATAAATACGGCCGCCATTAAGGAGAGAACAAGAAGTAGAATATTAAAATTCTATTAGTAACACAGTGTTATTTGTAAAATCGATTGATTTCTTATGATGGCATAATAACGATGCTTAGATATCGCAAGGGCCCCCCGCCTTGGGTGGGACTGGATATTCACTTAAAATATGAGAAACTACACATGAAACTAAACAGTTCGTGATGATAATATTTTATTACCCATAATTATGTTATGTTCAATGTGCAATAACAATATTGTTACAATACCAATATTGTTATTGTATGATTGTATTAAAGTTAAATAAATTAAATAAATCAAAACGAATTTTAATGAGTAATCTCATTCACTAGCCTTCCGTCCGCAGCTTCGCCCGCGATAAATTAATTTTCCCGTAGGAAAAGGTATTTTCCCGCGGTAAAAAGTAGCCTATGTCACTCAGTAATAATGTAGTTTTCTAACGGCAAAAGACGTCAACCGTCTAAGTTAAACCGCACAATTTGTGCAATAGGTAGGAAAATTATGATTTTTAATCTATCGTGAATGAAAATTTATGTTAACTTAGTAATTAAAATTACCTATTCGGTTTTATTAAACTTTATGATAAGGGTCTTGTTATTTGTTTTTTTAAGTAAAAATACACAATCATTAATCAATTTGTTCATTTATTATTACACGACAATACATGAATACCCTAGTACACGAGTAATTGTAAATCACTGTATCAGCTACGTGCAAAGCCGGGACTTGCGTTGAAATCCGGGAACGCTGAGCTAGAATACTCAAAATCCGCAATAGCACTCCCACGTTTCTCAGGATCTGAGTGATATTTTGCACCATGGACCAAAAACACTCCGCAACATTTTTTTTAGCTGTTAGGTTGACCGTCTGATCACTCGCAATTTCTTCAAGTTTTATTACAAAGATTATTTTTATCTTAATTACATTTGCTACACCGTTAGAATCAATAGCAACAATGTCACCCATCATCCATGTGACTGATGTCATTATTTAAAGTACACACTCGACACTCGAAGGAAATTTCCAAGTGGCCAGTACCGAGAATAATACCAAAGAATAAACTTTTTGAACGCAAATACGAATTGCTAAACTGAATAATTAAAGTCAAAGTTTACGAAGCACGTTTCCAAAATGAAATAAAATATTACTTTTAATCAAGCAAATCACTTCCTCCTTTTTATCCTTTTCTGCTTACTTATATCGTGCTTTTGGTAGCATTGCTGGATTCAAAACATTAAACATTACGTCAGCAGGAAATGTCACGTTGTCATTGGTTGACCGTTTTTGTTATTAAGTAACCTTAGCAACGTTAGCTTCCGGAAAATCGTGTTCAGTCATTGGTTGGCCGTTTTTGTTATTAAGTAACCATAGCAATGTCAGCTTCCGGAAAATCGCGTTCAGGCATTGGTTGAACGTTTTTGATATTAAGTAACCATAGCAACATCAGCTTCCGGAAAATCGCGTTCCGTCATTGGTTAACCTTTTGTTTAAACGTAACTGTAGCAACGCCCGCCTCATTGGTCAACAGAGTTCGGCCAAAGTCGTGATTCCAGCCTCGTAAGAGTCCGGACCCCGATTTGTTTTACACGAGCAAGTTGCGAACATTGACAATGTCAATTTGTCAAGTCGAAAGTCTTGGGCAAAGAGAGAGAAAGAGATAACAATAACAAACGTTGCCAGCTCGTCCTATGAGGCATTGTGTTACTGGTGAACCAAAAATAATTTATTTAATTTGTATGAAAAGTTAAAAAAAGTTAAAAATCATATTTCGACCTATGTTATATAATGTTTTTTAATCATTACGACCTCAGGTATACACTGGTAAAGTTATGCGGGTTCCTCGCGAGCACCCTGTATAAGAATTGCTCGGTTAAAGGTACTTATTAGATTTTTACGAATTCGCGCACAGCTGACTACCCTCCTTATTTATTTCAAAGGGAACGTGTTCTCGAGCAGCCGGCGAAGCGAATCAAACGCTATATCTATAACTATATGTGTGTTTTAAACGGGTACCTAGTTAATCAAGGTTCGCTAACCACTGGTATATGTATGTTATATCATATAGTTAGCAACCCGATCCGTGGATCAGTCCGTTTGATGTCATAACTCTATACAAAAGGTCACTGGAAGTGGAGTAGTGTTATTTATGTTTGTAGGCTTTGATTTATCATTACCTATTAGTTTTTTATAGGTTTTATCGGGACTGAGAACTGGGCCTTACCATGATGTTTGAATGGGATTCCGACTCAGTTCAGGTTTTAGCTGTCATTTTTAGTATGGATCTAACAGCGAGCGAACTTATACTGAATCACATTAAGGTAGAGTGAAATACTTCGATCACATTGCCGATGATCCGATGACATTGAGGAGACAGGAGAAGATTGGCAAATAATCGATTTGGGTCGTGACATAAGTAAACTTAAACAAAAAGTAAAAATATATATTTAATACTAAAATAGAACAATACTCAAACATAAAAATAGCCTAATCAATGGAGTGCACGAAAAAGGTAAACATTGTCTTAAAGAGTATGGACACCATTAACTGTCATCATCATTATCATCATCGCACATGACAATCTTCACTATCATTCATGGAACTAATGTAATCTCTCTATGTCTAAATTCGAAATTTGGGGTAATTTCGAAACTCTAATCTAGCAACACTTACCTAGAAGCTCCAATGTCCCTGGCTTCTAGGTAAGCGTTGCCAGATTATGGAATTGTTCCCCGTTTAATTGATATCCACGATTTTCGAAATTCCCCCAATTTCGAATTTACCCCCATGCACCTTATTTTAGTCGTACAATATAACATGGTATAGGTGAAAAACTTAAGTAAATGATCTGTTGTATGTAGTAGTGACTTGTACAGAACTGATATGGGACTTAAGTTATTTTCTTATTTGAAACGTCAATTTGTCTATCCGCACACATTACCTACACATACAACAGGTTTTACTTAAGTTTAACACCTATAAGTATTTCGTACAAACAGTGCTTTCTTCACCAGTTTCCTACTAATAGAATAAACTAGACTTAAAGTCCACGTTTAGCGTAATTGGGCGTATAGGAGGAAAGGGGAATCAAAATAGTGGTAGGTTACAGTATAGCCTAAAACACGATTCCATAGATATTTGCCCATTCCCTCGATGGGCTTTTAACATCTGCAAGGGATGAGAAGCATCTGGTACATTAAACCAGCATCCTTTCCCCCCGTTTCCTCGAACCTAACCCTATCTTACCTTAGTCTGCTCTTCCTTACCTTACACTCTAATCTACCCTATCTTACTCTACTCTACCTTACTTGGCTCTTTGATTCTAGAACATATCCTCAGCAATAGCCGTACCTTTCTCTGCAGCACATTGATCTTCCGATCTTTGATCTCTGAGTGGTCCCGCAGCTCAGCCAACTCATGCGCGGCTCCCAGCGCCGCTGCTGTCTTTTTCTCAACAAGACGGCTTTTCTCGTCTAGGCGGGCTTTTAGTTCTTCCACCTATGATTGAAGGGGTCATTAGTCGTTTGGTGATGACAAAATAAGATGACCGTTAAGTGTTATGGGATTGTAATTTTTAGGGTTCCTTCTATGCAATCATATGCAACACACATTCCCCCATACTGTACTATTTACTTCAGTAAACGAGCCTATTCTTTTCTGAAAGGGCCAGCAACGCTCTTTTAACGCTTTTTGTGAGTGTCTATAGGCGGCGCTGTTTGCTTTCTATCAGATGGTCCGCATGCTCGTTTGCCCTTATCATTAAAAAAATACTCTGATTCTGTGCTGCCAGTGCTGTTGGTGAAGATTGTTGCTGCTAAGTAGACATTGTTGTCCATAGGGTTAAATAAGTTTTAAGTTTGACAGTCAAAAACGTCAAAGCGTTGGCGTTTATAGAAATCGAAATACTTCGGAGCCACACAAATGTGCTTGTGGTTATGGTTAGGAGCTATGTAAGTATAACTACTACTGGGTACCTGGTAGACTGGCAGGTGTATAAGAGGACTCACGTCAGTCTGCAGCATGCTGTAGTGCTCTTCCTTGGCGCAAAGCGACTCCTTGAGCACGGCGATGTGGCGCTGGTAGTCCTGGTGCTGCTCCTCCAGCGCCTTCATCTTCGCCGCCATCGCCAGGATCTCCTGGTCTCGCCTCTGGATCTCCAGCCGGAACTCATCCAACTGATCCACCATCCATCCCAAATTCGTCATAGAATCCGTCAAAAACATTAGTACAAACGACAAAGAGAAAAATAACTATCTACTGAGGCAAAAGTGATGGAAATGATCATGTTAGTTACTCTACTTATAATACTGTAGGAACGCTCGTGATGCCAGAACGAAGCGACGGTCGCCGCGCGTGGAAGACCCGCGACACCCCATACGCTCACGGCATGCATTACGTTAATACTACGTTAGACTGATAGATTTAAAAATTGTACCGATCACTCGAGAAAATGGAGCTGGAAAACTTTCTAATCTACAGTTAATGGAAAATCAGACGGCGTAGAAAGCTTTCCAGCGGCGTCGGCAGCTAGCCGCCTGACGGTCGGGCGCATACGTTGTGATACATTTATCTACCGTGAGACACGATGGCATGAGACATGATCTACATGAGATGTCGGGTCGTGAGAGGTTGTAGCGGGTGGCCGGGACCAAGCGACGGACGATGATGCTTCAACACCGAAAGCACAACATGACCAAATGATATCAGGGGTTGCACAGAACATTTACTCGAAGGTCTCATTCGATGCATTCGACCACAACAGTCTTTATTTAATAACAGTCTTTCACTAAATCGCCAAGTTTGGTGTCAACGTAATCGATCTCACATTTCGTCTAACCATACATTTAACGTACATCTAAGTCAATATCGCATCTAAGGCCCTAGTCTTAACAAAAATAATTTTAATCGATTAGATTTTATTCAAGAATATAATTCGTCTTATTTTAATAAAAATAGCTTTAACAATGAACAAGTCTTTACATAAAAATATAACGGTTCAACACAGTCGTCGTCCGCGCCGGCGAGGACTCGGCTAAGTTCGTTAAAGCGAGAAATTGACACGTTTCTGTCGCAGTCACAGCGTAGTGGCGCTATAGTAGGGCGAGCGGCGGGCGAACGCGCTGGCCGCGCCGGCGAGCGGCGCGCGCGCCGACAGCGAGCGTGGCGCGCGCGCGGCCGCGGCCGGCGGCGCGCTCGTGCGCCCGTCCTTCATCACGCGCACGTCGTTCAGCAGAAAACTTACTTGGCGCTTGAACGGAGGCTCGATTTTATCGTACAGCGATGCGTGGGAGGGAGCGAGCGAGGGCGGCGGCGGCGAGCCGAGCGCGGCCAGCTCGCTCTCGAGCAGCGCGACCTGCCGCTCGAGCGTGGCGATGCGCGCCTCTTTGGTCTCGAGCACGGCGGTGAGCGTGGCGCCGGCGCTGCCGCCGGGCATGCCGGCCGCCGCCAGCGCGCGCTCCAGCTGCGCCTGCAGCGCCCGCAGCGTGTCCGCCGTCGCCTTGAGCTCCTGCCGGCAGCGAGTGCGTCAGCCCCGCCGCCGCCGCCGGGCTCCGGCCCGGACCCAGTCCGCCGCCGCAGCCCCACCGGCAGGCGGCTCGGTTACACTTTATCGCTTCTAATAATGATTGCTCAAACTGAATGCCCAATTAAAGACACGAGACGGTCTTCTAAGGTTCATGTGACGGGAACAATGAGCTGCTAAACATGCAATGTCGTGGTTCAGTTGTGTTCGTGTCGCTCTTTCGTTATTTTGTGTTTAGGCCGAATCATGAGTCACTTTCGGATTTGGAATATATGTTTTGTATCGTCGAGGTGTCGGACGGGAGTCGTGTGCTCGGGGACAAGCTGGAGAGTGTCACAGAGCGAAACGTGGGAGTGAAGAGAAAGCAAGAAGTCTGTATGAAGCCACGGAGTGGTCGAACAGAAAGGCATCGCGACACATTCGGCTAGTCAAATGAATGAAATGAAACTATCAAGAGCAACTCTAACAGAAACTGTGACGTTGATAAAGGTATCACAAAATAAAACGCCCATGTGGTTCAAAATACTAACATACACAAATAAGAAAGCAGAGTGACGTGCACAATAATACTGATACGGTACGGTATGTTCTTATAGTTGTAAATGGCAAGCTTCCCAGAGCTGTCCCCTGAAAAACGAGCCAAACCACCTAAGATATCATAGCCACTAAACCTTTGGCTTGGGCCTCTTCGATCAGTTAGCTAGCAATGGAAAGCTTGTCTGCATGCGGACATTCAAGAGGCTTAAGATAATCACCTGTTTTTGTGCCATCGCCTGCATCTGCTGAAACATCTGTCGTTCCTCCTCTTTACCTGAAAGTTGTTGGCAGTTTATATGAAGTCCTAAGACTTTAATACAGACTGGCACTTAAATACGATGCAGACACACCAATGAAGAACAATAGTTCTATGCAAAAAGATAACTTTTTGAGCATCTGTCATGTATACAGCATGATTCCATAGGTCAGTGTTGCAAGGCGTATTTAAGGGTACCAGCTCAGTCTGGATGGACAGGATGGCGTTAGAACGTACCCATCCCCTTGTTCTGCAACATTTCTAGAAGCTTCTTGATGCTCTCGTCTCGCGCTTGTAACGTTTGCTTCTGCGTTTCGATCCTTAGCTCGAGTTCCTATCAAACAAAATGGAAGAAAATAAATGTCTGAAGGACCAGTAGGCAAACCCACAGCTAATTTGGCGGTAGTGAGTAGATTTTCATTCCATATTATTTAAGAAAATGAAAATGATTTCGGAGAAGTCTTCTGGTTTATTTTACGCTTCGTCTTCTAGCTACAAATCTTCTTCCTCGTTGACATCAGCCTGGTTTTTCTTGGCATTTGATACATTCCTCCCCTCTTTTGGTATTTTACTGTTTCTATTTCAACTAATCTTTGATGTGTTTAGTAAAGTAAAGCTTTAATACTTTGCGATCAAAACCTTAAAATACAAAGTACAATCTTTTTCTTCTCTTTCTAGAGACATACAACCATAGCCATTTACACAAGATTCTTAAAACGTCAGTACCGCTCACCTTAATGGTATCCCTTAATATAGCTATCTCCCTCTGCAGGTGCTCGTTCTCCGCGAAGAGTGCCTCGAGCTGCTGTTGCAACTCCGGCGCAGGTTGGCGCATGCGCAATCGGAGCTCTTCTTCTAGTTGGCGCACCAGCATTGCTTGTTTCTGTAAGAGATAACGGAGATTAGATTTCTTCTGTTTCAATGGGGATATGCCCTATCAGGCATCCCCACGCTGTTCACGTGCCTCAAAAAGGGAATTCATGTGTGACGAAAGGTATATATATGATCAGAAGAAGGCACCTGCAACAATGCAGATAAATGTTTTATTTTATTTTTATTGTATCAGGCTTTATTTTGCGAAGGTCCATTTCAATGAAAAAAACATATTTACCTTGCTACTCCGCTACTCACGTGCAAGATAACCAAGTCTGTGTGAAATATATAGGTATATGTTTTTCAATTTTTCATGCATTCCCTCCTTCCATTAATGCTACATAAAACAATAATAATTTTTTGAAGGAAAATATAAGAATGTGGGTACATTGTGTTTATTTATATGTTTTCAAATTAGTACGACGTTGGTTTGCATGTGTGCCTAATAGTTGTGCTCATTAAACTTTGATCCTGATCCCGTACAGGGATCGAAACGTGTCAGTGTTTGTGTGGTGTAAGGTTTAATGAAGTTTGTGGGATGGGAGTGGAGGGATAGGGATTGCACGAAAAACATATATACTGCACACAAGCTTGGTTATCTTGCACGCGAGTAGCGGAGTAGTAGTCATTTTTTTTTTCAATGCAGATAAAACTTAAATATAATCAATTCCTACGTAGTCTTAAAATGATGGGTGGTTTTATACCGCGCGCGTGTCCTTTTATCGAGGGCATCCATTAAAATGCTAATGCACTAGATATAATTGACGTAGACACAAGTACCCATGCTAAGCGCAGTGCAGGAATTATCGAGGAGAGTCTGTCTGATTTTTGAGTTGGCTTAAAACGGACGATAATATATCTCTGTCTGTTCCGTACTAAAAAATAGAGACATCACCATAGATATTTGACCTTTGAGATGTCAGGGACTTACCCAGGGTGTGGTTAAACAGGCCCTTAAAGTAATAACAGTGTACAACCGTATTGTATTGTACAACGAAAGTCAATGTTCCATTCACCACGACGATTATATCATATAATTTGTTATTTTAGTTCATTAACGTATGTTAACAAACAAATAGTTGTAAGATCCATATTCATTTAGATATGTACTTTGCCAAGACGCCGCTAGATAGCGCTGTACGGTGCGGCGCGAATCCTAGATCGCGCTGTTAAGATTTTTCTTGGAAACATGACCTTCCATGTACACATTTAAAATCATTGAACTATTACACCACTTGGGATGTGAAGCCTGTTTTATTCAAACAGTGAGAGGCATCATAGTGAGGTTACAACGCTTTTAAATTGACACTATCATTCAAATCCTCTGTTTATTTATAACTACGCTTTCTTATATTGCTTTTACATTTATTATACACAATATCGATAGTAAAGATGGCTATTAGCCCACGGGAACGCCTCAGTCTGTTACGTTGCCATTTATTTCGCATTAGACCCTTCTGCCATATTGATATAGCAGTTTTGTGACCACGATACAATATTGCTTGGCCGCCATTTTATAAAATTATTTAAGACTCTGTACTTTATGGTTTTTGTTTCTTCGGCCGACCGTCGGAGTGTGATCATATGCTGAAGATGTGACGGCCCCTTGCATGAAAGCGACTGATTAATATTAATGTAATTTTGTATAAACTAAGAGATTATTTAGATCGAAATGCAATGGCATGAAAGCACACCCGAGCAAGACAGGAGAGCAACAACCGCCATAGAAATCACGTCGAGTTAATTCACACAATTCACCCTTCTTTAGCGAAATTGGACTGTAAGAAAAAAAGATCTTTTGTTGAACAATTGTAATTCTAAATTTTTCCTCAAGTAATTTTTCCCGAATTGCCCAAATAATGTTAAAGGAAAACGAACTAATCCAAAACCTACACCATTGTTAATGGTCGTAATCTCAAAATCCTTTATCGTACTTAAAACCTATTGTTTAAGCGAAATACTTCAAAAACAGAAAAAGAGGGCGAATAGCACAAAAGCGATTCATAAAAGTTTGCAGTCGGGAAAAAAAGTCAGGGAAATTAAATTGTTTTAGCAAGAAAGTTTGAATTCGCAACTTATAATGGAGGGAAGAAGGTTTGAATCATAATGGCGAGGGCTGGTTGATAGAATCTTGTTACTTTAAAAAGGTGGAGATTTCTCTGGGTTTAGTATAGATGGCGTTTGTATTTTGTGAATATTTTGCATTTTAAGTTAGATTTATGAAGAGGGGAGAGTGGGAGAGGAACATATTTATACCTATCTCCTCTTTCTTTTAAAATAGTAGCCGAATAACTCATTTCTAAGACGGTAGGCGTTAGGTTAAGCGTATCTTTTGTCTTATACGCGCACGGACGCAATTTTAGTCGCTATTTTTATTTGTCAAACGGAATAAGGTAGCGGTAGAAAGAGATAGCTAATGCGATTGTGATAGTGACCGCTTAACCTTTTCACCGCGAAACAGCTCTAGTGTCACTCGCAACTGTCAACGTTATCTTATCATATGAAGGTGCATTTTACACTGCATGTAATGACTTCAAGCCCATGGCGGCGAAAAGGTTAATGATGATAATGTCATCTCATTTTATTTTTCCTAATATAGTGTAGATTTTCTTTAGTGGAGCAACTAACAACTTAACTCATTACTGGCAAGCTAAGCTATCATTTGAAAAACAGCGCCTTCTCTTATCCCTGGTGAGCAGTAGATGATCCACGGGAGTTTGTAATCGTGTCGTACAGACACATCATTCAAACAGATGACGCATAGCGACAAAGATTCGCATAGTAACAAGGTCACGTGACAGCTAGCAGCAGATAGAAAATTTAGAAGGCTTACCCACCTGCTATGGATGGTGTAGGGGTATAGCACGCGGCACTAAAATTTTTCTAGGTGTTCTAATTTTCAGTTTCGTTTAGAGTTTTTTTTTGGAGCTAAGCTTGTTTAGACGAGTTTCAAAACAAAGAGTAGGTAACAGACGGAGTGTAATACAAAACCTTGGCCTAAAAGAAAATATAGATCAAGCAGATTCTTACACAGCACCATACGGTACAGCTACGGTAAAAAGTCTACTTAAATTAAAATACATTAACTCGGTAGTATCCCCTAACGCCTTCAAAATCCAGTGCCCCATATGTGGATCACGACGAATTAGCGGTGTAAGTCCGTGCCCCGCATATGGGGCACTAAGAAATTACCAGTTACGGCACTTGGATTAGTAAGTACGTATCGTAATCAACGAGGTAATTTGAAACGATTTCGGCAATATTACGTCCTTCCTATTAAAAAGATGTTTTTTTTCAATATTTTCCTCTTCACTATCATCACTACATAGTATAAAATAAAGTCGCTTTCTCTGTCCCTATGTCCCTATGTATGCTTATATCTTCAAAAGTATACAACGGATTTTGATGCGGTTTTTTTTAATAGACAGAGTGATTCAAGAGGAAGGTGTTTATGTATAATTCTATGCAGACGAAGTCGCGGGCAGAAGCTAGTTAAGAACTAAACGTTTCTCCAGGAGCTCAGTGACTTAATTCTGTTTAAATTTTCCTCGTCTAAAATTAAATGCTTTTTACTTTTTTAACACAAGCACCAAGTTTGGTTAGTCCCGCAGGACAGATTAAAGTATCAACTTATTTCTATACTTTGGATAAAGGAAATTTAAGAATAACAAGGAAATATATATTATGTATCTACGGTTAAGCAGTATCATTGGATTATTACTTCCTCGAGGAAAAATGAAGCATGTGTAGCGAAATATCATTTCAATATGTTTTCACCAATAGGATGTTATATGTTAGAAGTAAAATATAGTGAGTGTATGTAAATAAAACTGGAGTTACTACCTTTTAATCCTACTAATATTATAAACGCGAAAGTTTAAAAGTATGGATGTATGTTTGTTACTCTTTCACGTAAAAACTACTGAATGGATTTGGATACTAATACCCTAGATTAACACATTATTTTTATCCCGGAAAAATGCATAGTTCCCGCGGGATAGCGGAAAACTATTTTTTTGCAGACGAAGTCGCAGGCAGCAGCTAGTTCTATCATATTGTGAAGTATCTTCTGATTTGGGAGCAAGATGGTAAATGCCCGTCGAGGGAGCGGACGAAAATATTAGCAACCATGTTATAGGCGATGCGGTTACCAAACCTATACGCCTACAATCATGCTGTCTTGGCCGTTGTCTTGTTACTCTAGGCTCTGTCTACCCATGCACGCATGCACATGAGACACACATGGAAATCGCTCCAACGACAAGAGCCTAGCTCTTAAGCTTAAGATGTGTTATGTTTTGCGGGTGGTAGGGCCTTGTGCAAGGTCCGTCCGGATCGCTACCACCATCTTACTCGCTAATCCTGCCGCTAAGTAGCAGTGCAAGCACTGCTGTGTTCCGGTGTGGAGAGTAATACAGCCGGGGAAATTACGGGCACAAGAGGCATTTCATCTTAGTCCTCTAGGTTGGCAACGCATCTGCAATCCCTCCGGGGTTGCGGGTGTCTATGGGCAGTGGTGATCACTTACCATCAGGTGACCCACTTGCTCGTTTGCCTTCCTATTCAGATAAAAAAAAAGAAGATATATTTTATCTTAGCCCTCTAGGCTGGCAGTGCTGATTGCTTACCATCAAGTAACTCACGTGCTTGTTTTCATTTCTAAAAAATAATTTTCAAAAAAAAATCATCATCATCATCATCAGCCTATGTTAGTACACTGCTGGACATAGGCCTCCCCTAATGAGCGCCATAGCGCCCTGTCTTTAGCTTGACGCATCCAGCATCTGCCTGCAGTCTTTCGCAGATCGTCATCCCACCTGGCCGGAGGGGGCCCTACACTACGTTTGCCAAGTCGCGGTCTCCACTCAAGAACACGTTTCCCCCAGCGGTTGTCGGTCCTTCGCGAGATATGGCCGGCCCACTGCCACTTCAGCTTGTTAATTCTTTGGGCTATGTCGGTAACTTTGGTTCTCTGTCGGATGTATTCGTTACGAATCCTGTCCTTCAGAGAGACTCCGAGCATAGCTCGGAAAAAAAATGCTACGGAATATTTATAGCGGTCTAACGCTTTTCTCCCCGTCTGTACTCTCACCCACGTACAATCCCCGGGTGATGTCATGCAAGCATCTCTGCTAAATGTATGAGTCGATATCAATTACTTTTATCGTCGGTAACGGCTACCACTTCCATTTATTATTTGCTGGCTTACGGCATCGATTTTAGTCGAGTGAAAGCATTTTTAAATTCATTCATTTGGTAAAAAGGGCTATCCAATTTTGGCAAGACATCTATCTTTTTCGACATACACTACGATAGACAATATAAAAGCAATTTTTTCTCTATCTTCTTCGACATTTTAGGAAGGAGTTGGGCGCGGATCATCTTTTTCGAGATACACTACGATACACAATATCAACGCAATTTTTTCTCGATAGTTTTTCTCTATCTTCTTCGACATTTTAAGAAGAAGTTGGGCGCGGATCAAAATATATACAGTTCAAAATATATAATGGTATTTTCTGTGTAACTATTGGCTAGATAATCTTTTTTGATGGCGTAATATTCTGGTTACATTGTAATTTTCTGAGAAAATCGCATTATATTTTGAACCATTATGTATTTAACCCATTATACATTTTAAACTTTATGTATTTTAATACGTAGCCGAAGAAAATGAAAAAAACAATCGAGAAAATTTACGTTGGTATTGCTGTAGTGTATGTCGAAAAAGATAGATGTGTTGCCAAAATTGGATAGCTTTTACCGCTCTAATTAGTCATTTCCTCTGTGTTATGCATACCGAACTCGTTTTCAAACTCATGTGTACGTTTAAGGGAACATACCCAAACTACGTGACCCTTTTTTTCGTGTTTTTTGACCCCCTCCCCCCCCTCGGTGACCAAGCGTAGTATATGCCCAGACCCCCTCCCCCCCCCCCTAGTTTTCACGTAGTATATTTTATCAATATTTTTTGCGTAAAGTTACAAAATAATGGCTTTTGTTTGTATTTTCTTATACGGCCCCTAAAAGTGCGTACTTTGAGAATGCGTACCTATAATTGCATACGGTTGTAATTGTGTTTAGTAAAAAATATATCAAGAAAAAATAGTACATTGCACAATGTATATGTACGGGCCGTTAAAAAAGAATTACGATCGAGTACTTACAAATGTAATTTTGTTAAGTTCATTGGCTCGAGTCTGCCATCCCGTTAATTTTATAGTGATGTGGCGATACTGGACAAGTTTTATTGATGGGGTAATAAAAACGTGGCGTTCTTAAAAAAAAATTATTGACTACGTGACAAGAAACCAAACCCCCCCCCCCTCCCCCCGGTGACCATGAGTGGTACTTTGAAGACCCCCCTCCCCCCCCTAAATCGGTCACGTAGTTTGGGTATGTTCCCTAACCTTCCATGCTGGTAAAGAAAGCACATAGAATGTACCAGTTGCTTCTTCTTGCACATATGGTGAAAGCCCATCGAGGGAAGGGCCAAAAGTCTTAGGAATCATGTTATAGGCGATGCGGCTAGCAACCCATTACTATTTTGATTTCATTTTCCATCTATACCTAGCCCCAGAATCTTGCTAAACGTGGCCTGTAGTTCTTGTCACCTTAGGCTCTGTCTACCCCGTAAGGGATGCAGACGTGATTAGTGTGTTGTGTGTATTGTATTGTTTAAGTTTAGGATGTAGGGATAGGGATTCGAAACCGAACTTGTTTATATCAAACTCTTATGTAGATGAGAACCTCTAGCTATTTCCTACACGCAGCAAATAAAATGGCGGCCAGGAATTTTCTTGTTTGATGAAATTCCTTGAGTCTGTTTGAACGGAGCGGCCTGAGAAGGCTTTGTGATGAAGTTATTCAATTGGATATTATAGTGTTTAAATATTTTGCTACGAGATTATAACACGTAAAGTTCTTAAAATCTTCCATGCTGGTCAGGGATAAAAAAAATATAGAATATACCAGTTGCTTTTCTACCCGAAAGCGAAAGTCTTAGGAATCATGTTGTAGGCAATACGGCTAGCAACCTATCACTATTTTGATTCCATTTTCCACCTATAGGCGAACAATCTTGCTAAACGTGGCCTGTAGGTATTGTTACTTTAGGCTCTGTCTACCCCATAAGGGATAAAGACATGGTTTGTGTATGAAAAGATCTTAAAAACCGGCCAAGTGCAAGTCGGACTCGCGTAGGTACCAAATACACCGTGCAAATTCGGCAAATGAATATTAAATCCAGTATTAGCAGAGCCCTACTCCCAAGCAAAATATAGGCAGTGCGAGGTCATTTTATATCGGTTAGTTACACAGGCTAAAATTTTTAGATTTTTTGTTTTTTTTTTAATGGTTGTACTACCAGCACAACAAATTTCAATTTTCTAGGACAACTGGAAGTACGCCTTTTATTGGGAGCAATGCAAGATGTACGGAAACCACTTATCCAATTATTTCACAGCTCTAAAAGACTGTAGACTTAAGTATTTAGTATCAATTTCAACTTTATATCTCTCCGCGTTCCTGAAGAAAAGAGTCTCGACAGACGGATGACAACAAACCTTTGCGTTTCTTTCTTTGGTACGGAATCCTAAAAAACAAATAATAATACGGAAGCTTAGCAAATTACAATAATAGCAAAAAGATGACTGTCACATGTATGTTTGGAGGGTGTGATGTGACACATATGAAACCGAAGCTTCAGCATTGAACAAAGGCTTCCAAATGGCATGACGGATTATGGCGTTAGCGCCGCAATGGAATGTGGCTTTGTTTTGTTTCATTTCAAGTAATATCTGTGTTATGTACTTATTGTTATTTCTACTAACATAAGTCACGCCTATATCCCTTCCAGGGAAGGTAACAGACCTAAAGGCCACGTTTAGCATGTAGGTGTCGACGCATCATCAGCTAGCGACCTCACGCGGCGGTTTACGGAACTACTTTAGTTTCACTTCTGCCTACCGGGGCGCTGTTGATTTGTATTGACAAACGCTTCATAATGACAACCGTTTATTTTCTGGTTTAACATAAACTTTGTCATGGTTGTGAGGTTGTTTGGGTGAGGTAGAGAGTGAGGCCTAGGCAGACGTTCCGTGGCCAATTGGGGACGTTGTGGAAAAAGCCAGGTCAAAAATACCCGAAACCGACGAGCATGTATGAAAAGATGGACGAATGTGGATAAGTGAAAGAGGTATCGTATCAGGATCGTACTGTATGTATGTATGCATAAAACAAACCTAACCTAACCTAATGTGAGTCACGCCAAAAGGTTTTCAATTTTTTTAAAAGTTTTCGGTTCTGGAGATATTAAAGGGTTGACTAATGAATTGCTTGACAGACAGACTTGTATGGGAGCCCACTTAATTTTTTTTATCCTGTTTTTAGTATTTTTATTATAGCGGCAAAAGAAATACATGTGTGAAAATTTAAATTGTCTAGTTATCCTTGAGATACAGCTTGACAGACAGACGGACAGTGGATTCTTCGTAATAGTGTCCCGTTTTTACCCTTTGGACACGAAACCCTAAAAACAAGGCTCCATTGAGCAGGGTGTCTTAAAGTGTTAGGGGTCTTTTAGGGGGCATAGGGGTCTGTAACATGACAGGTGTCAGCCACTCAGTTAATCCTGAATACATGAGGCTACGCACACATTAGACTTTGTTTTCTTTTCCTATAACAATCATAGACATATCCATGAACTTTTTATTCATGAAATCCCTAAGGTCGCATAACAAAATGCATACGAATTCCATTTCCACCCGCTTCCTTCCCCATCTTTGTTGTTGTAAAGCTATACAAAGCCGGTGAAACAAGCTATATATATGTGTTGTATGTACTGTATATAATGACTGTTTGTTGCTATGTTCAGCCTTTTTCTAGCTACGAATTCCACGACGTGACTCGACGAATAATGCGAGGACGACATCGGAATACAGAAATTATGATATATATATTTTTATATCTATATTTTACCCCTCAAACCTAACATGGAAGGAAAAAGGAACGATTTCACTGATGGAGGGATTATAGAAATTAATTACTAGTGTTTTCCGTTGTTTGGTCCAAAATACTTGAAAAAAACGTTTAAAATAATTTAACTTAAGAGAAAATTTTATTAGACCTTTTCTACAGTTTCTACAGTTTTCCAAAAAAGTTCACTTGATTATTTTTTCCAGAATTTAATTATTTTAGATTTTAATTACTCAGAATCGTTTACCCTATCGTTCCTTATACAAGAAAAAATGTATCCCGAAATTTCCATTCCAGAACGTGACGAATAGGAAAAAAAAACCATACTAAAATCTGGGACTCATTTTTTCTTGTATGAGAATCGATATAAACGATTCTGATTAAGAAAAACACAAAATATTTAAATTCTGGAAAAAAAATGTCGACTTTTTTTGGAATACGCCCCTAGTCTAAGCTTAGAGTGTAAAGCATCCATTCATTCCATATTCCCGCTCCCGCTGCCGCTCCGCTCGTCGCCCCGCTGACCCCGCACTCCTCCCACACCCCAACCCCCTAATTTTAAGGAATCGATATGGCCACAGTTACCGCTTTCGCCGTTTACACGACGAAGGATTCGACCGAGACTTCATTAGGCGAATCATTATTTATTACTGAATGGGCCATGATATGGAAAAGGTATGTTTACGTTAAGGATAAAGAAGTACTTTAGACATGAAATATAACATAAAAGTATTATTCTATTGTCATCCGATTTACACAAGAGTGCAAAATTTCAGATAAAGCTATTTACTAGATAACAGATATACATACGTGAATACATCCTACTATGTTATAAACGCGAAAGTTTGTAAGTATGGATGTTTGTTACTCTTTCACGCCAGAACGGCTGGACAGATCTGGATGAAATTTGGAACATAGGTAGATTATAGTCTGGGATAACATATAGGCTACTTTTATCCCGGAAAATTGCTTAATTCCCGCGAGATAGCGATAAACGAATTCTATGCAGACGAAGTTGCGGGTAACAGCTAGTACTAACTAAAAGTCCAAGACTCAAAAAAAACATTTTTATAACCCCCGACGCAAAAAGGTGTTATATGTGTGTTTGTGTGTATGTGTCTGTCTATGTCATCGAAGCTCTCACAGGAATATACCGATTTGGATGCCCTTTTTTTCATTCGAAAGCCAGTTTCCTTGCGGTGGTTCTTAAGCATGTTTGGTAAAAATCGGTTCAGTAATTTGAACATTATAAGCTCTTTTCCAAAATGAAATAAGGCATTTTTGGCAAAAAAACTGTTTTTTTTACTTATTTATGGTTTGCTTACTCGATTAATGAAGGGGGCTGAAAATTTTTAATTTAGTGTTATTCGAACAGACATTACGTTGCCCCGATGCGATCGAACCCAAAACAAAACTAGTCATACATAATCTACCCCCAAGCCCTCCCGTTAACTAATACTCGTACCCGGCTGACTCACAAACCCCAGGTAACTGACGTGTATTTGTAGGTGACTAACGCCAAAAAACCCGAGGCGAATCAATTAGGTGTTTTGATGAGCAAACGAAACTAGGCCCCTGTGTTACAAGCGCAACAATAGTCAATGACAAGAAAGTTTACATTACTAACTCAACAAGAATTACTATCAAATGAATCAAGAATTTTGATAGTACTTATCATTTGAAAAACACCGCCGTCTCTCGTCCCTGGTGAGCAGTAGATGTTCTACGGGAGTTTGTAATTGTGTCGTACAGACACATCATTCAAACAGATAACGCTTAGCGACAAAAATTTCGCATAGTAACAAAGGTCACGTGACAGTTTAGTAACAGGTAGAAAAATTCGGAGACTACCCACCTGCTATGGGTGGTGTAGGGGTATAGCACGCGTCGCGGAATGATGAGGATCCGGGTTCGATTCCCGGCCATAGGCTTTACTTTTCGGATTTTTCTATGTATTCTAATTTTCACCGACATTTAGAAATTCAACAAGAATTCACAGTGCGATGGCATTTAAGAACCAGTAGGCTTATTACCTAACTCGTTCGCAATCGCCATCGTGTTTTGACAGTTCAGGTTTGGGCTAAAAATTGGCATCGGAATCAGCTAGCTGTCACATTCATACAAGAACTGTCAAAATAAAATAATAGTAGACCCCCTGATCTTTGCTCAGGGATCGGAAACCGGTTTTGAAAACCGCTTTGGGGTAAATGACCGAAATGGATTGAGGTTTACGGTTGTTACTGGTTTTCCCACCAATGCAGGTTTTTTGAGCGAAATTAACCGGTTAACGTGGGTTGGCGTCATCTCTTGTCATTTCTCTTCAAACTTTCTTTGTAGCTAGCGCATGCTGGAAAGAGATAGAATGAGCATCGCGGCGTGACTCAGCGCGTGCGATGCGGTGGGCGCGGCGTTTGAGTAAAATCGGTTTCGTATCGGTTAGCGCGAGTTCCAAAATTTCATTCTTCGTATTAACCTGACACTTATTATTTGTAATACTTTAAATTTAGTTTCCCCCGTTAACCGGTTAATTCAATGAACATAATTATAACGATTTTCTGAACAATATTAACCGGTATTTCTAAACCGGTTCTGATCCCTGATCTGCCGTCTCACTCACTCTCACCCCTAATCCCCCGAAATCCGAATGTCGTTCTAGGAGCTGGCTCTGTAAGTCAACTGACTACGATTAACTTTATTGCATAGGTTGGTTATTTTATAAGACATGAGAGGCAAACAAGCAAGTGGGTCACGCGATGGTAAGTAAGCACCAGCACCCATGGACACTCGCAATAATAGAAAATTGCCGATGGGTTGCCAGCCTAGAGGTCTAAGACTACTTCATGCGCCAGTTTTCATCGGTGTTCACGTCAGAACTCTTCACAGCAGCGCAATCACAGCTGCTTGGTGGCTGGATTAGCGAGTAACATGGTTGTATACATACATACATTATATATCATTATATATATCACGTCTTTCTTCCTTACGGGGCAGACAGAGCTTCAGGTACCAAGACCTAAAGGCCTTAGCATAACTGTGGGCTTATATTTAGGAATATGGCTGTGTTCTGTTTTATATCAATTAACATCTTGTTACTATGTACTTACTTACTCTACTTACGTTTATATCCCTTCTGGGGTAGACAGAGCCTAAGCGAACAAGAGAAGGCGTATAGGTGGAAAGGGGAATCAAAATAGTGATGGGTTGCTAGCCGCATCGCCTATAACATGATTCCCACGATATTCAACCATATAGTTGCCCTATTTAAAATTTCTGTATGCGTTTTAACGGTTTTCCCCGTGTTATTGTACCGTGCCACATGCAATTAAATAATCGATGCGCGAACGATCAAGCTGGGCTTTTACTGGATTAAATGTGAATTACAAATTAGCCTGTGGCTCGCAATCGGACTTAACTTTTGAATTACGGCCAGTATTTATGGAAAGTCGCAGTAGTTATTAAAGTTGTGGCGAACGTGCTATCATACTATTTGATTCCTAATCCACCGTAGAGCGTTCTCATAGTAAACCTCACAAAGGCTTTCCTTGCCTTTCGATGTGACGTCACTACGGCATTTACTGCGAAAAGGTTCCACAGTCATATATTTTTTTGGTCTGACGTATTGGTCGAATGATCGTTTGCACTAAAATTTGTCCAACGGAAAATGAAAATAAAATATACTAGAATTTATTTTACACAGGCTGTACTTAGAATAGATTAGGTTAGGTTTATTTTAGAATATTCCTGAAAACTCTGGTTTCAGCATTAATTCATTTAATATTATTATTCAGCGTCAAGAACCCAACATGGAGTTCTCTGTTCGTAGGCATTTTTCACTATAAAGCTGAGAAACGCTGCTATCAGCTACGAGCGTAGCGCGTAGCAATGCGTAGCAGCGATTGTGTAACAGTCATGCGTAGCGAATGTGGTAACGGGCTATACAATACTGCAACACTTTAGTCATTTGTCACATTCACCATTGTATTAATACTAGTAACTAGGAGTTGAGGCGGTCGCCATGGTCGGAAACGGCCGGGAGCACATCATCAGTTACTTCCGATATTTTTTCCTTTATCCTTTACAAAGCAATTTAACCCTTCGTATACTTATAGTCGAAGAGTGAAAAAAACGGGGTTGCCTCAAATAGTTTCAATCTTACTTAAAAAATGATAGCCTTATATTTGACACGAGTTCGTGTCTAAGTATATTGAGGGTTGAATTATTAGAATTATAATCATACATTTATTGATTTTTTAATAAAAAATCAGGCTGGTTTTGTTCATTAGGGAGATAATGAACAAAATCATGCAGTGTCTAGACATGTGTTATCGATATCAAATGTAATATCTACTCCACTCTACTCTCTCCAATATGCCGTGCCCTCTTTGAACTATTTATATGTACAGTCGAGGGCATAAATATAGATACAGCCGTTTTGTCAAATGAATTTGTCACCACCTTACTGTTTGTGGCATAAAGGTGTATATATGTTTTTGATCTCTTTGAAACGTACGCATATTTATGCCTTTAACTGTACTTATACAAAAAAGCATCCTTCCAAACATTTCTAGTATGAACCCAGAACCTCCTGTTTCGTATTCAAGCTCTCTAACCACTACCCCACTATCGTCAAGTCCACTAGATATCAATCTATTTGCTAGTGCCATGAGCAACTTACGTGCTTGGAATACTAAGCGTCATAAATTCAAACTGTAAAAGCCTAACTCCCTTATCATAGTGACGTAACACTATTGCAAGCACTAAAATGACAGCTGATTAGTACCCCCCCACCTCCCAACACCCATCTCGTAACACCCATAGTATCGATTTTACACTACTCGTACAACTCCACTCACACGTGAAAATGAACTTCCTATCGTAGCGACAGGGTTGAAATTTTATTGTATGGAGTACGGGTGAGAGAGGAAATTCTAAATAGAACTTTAAGCGTTGGGGTGAAGTGTGACTTTCGGTTGGGAACTGCCGTTTAAATTTAGTACTCAGGTAGTTAGAACGATCTCTGATAGGCAGTTGTTTTATTTAGTTCCTCTAAAAATAAAGGGTTTCGTTCGATCGCTTCGAGTTTCGGGACCATTTTAATTCAATCGTTTTGAGGCTAGAAAACTAACTAACTAAAAATATAACTCTGGGATGATTTAGTTGCCCGTCCATCTGTCTGTCCAGATGGATAGATGTCAAAACCATTTTTCTCAGAAACGCTAAAGGGAGTTACCAAGCAGAAATTGATGTCAAATACTTATGTCTGCGACTGTGAAAAATATCGAAGGATAAGTCAAGAGTCAGCTAACACTAGATTTTATATAACCTTTGTGCGCGAGTCCAACTCGCACTTGGCTGGTTTTTAACTGAATATTTCAGGCGGCGTAAAACCCAATACGCCTAATCTTCGCGAAGGGCTATCCGAGTGTCGACATAAAACGCGTAATTCGTGAGGTCGCCAAAATTATCGTATTTCGTTGGGAACAGTCGTTTATAAAGTTTTAATGTGACCCGAACAGACCCGGGCGAGGGATCAAACTGTCAAAGATTTAAAATGGCCGACCAAATTTTAATTGGCGCTTTTACTTTATTTGTATGTAAGAGAAACAAAGTTTTAGGCAGGGGAAGGAGTAAACCTATACATGCCTATAGATATAGATATATCTACACCTAGACAGCCAGAGCCTCAAGTGATTTTGACACAGAAACATACCGAAGACTATAATTAAATTTGAAAAGAGGTATTTTAGTACTCAGGGCACAGGCCTCCTCTCAGAATGAGAGGACTTGGTCTATAGCTCCCACGTTGGCCCAGTGCGGTATGGGAATTACACACACACACTATTGAATTGTTTTGCAGATGTGTGCAGGTTTCCTTACGACGTTTTTCTTCACCGAAAAGCTCATGGTAAATTTCAAATGTAATTTCGCACATAAATTCCGATAAAAAGAGAGGTGCGGCAGGTTTGAACCCACGACCCTAGGTTTGAGAGGCCACAGGTCAAACCACTAGGCCACCACGGCTTTTTTTTCAGTAGGCATCTCCACTGTAAGTTTTTGACACCGAACTCGTTTCAAGCACGTTCGCTTATTAAATCTCAATTACCATGGGCTAGCATCTATTTGGCATACGAGGGTCACACCGAAATGATCGGGAATAAAAAAAACTACACGCATATTGTGCCTAAATTATATTTTATTGTTTTTAAAAGTATTCTCCCCTGCAATTAATGCACTTTTGCATTCTTTGGAACCAATTTTTGAAACAATAATTCCTATCGGAAGTAGCTGCTTCATAAATGGCCGATTGATGAGCTTCTACTGCCGCTTCAGGGTCTTTAAACCGTTCACCACGCAACATATCTTTAATTCTGGGGAACGTAAAAAAATCGTTTGGACTCAGGTCGGGCCTATATGGAAGATGAGACATCAACTCAACTTTTTCCCCGTTTAAAAAGTCTTTTGTTTTGCGAGCAGTATGGGAGCTCGCGTTATCATGATGCAAGATGACCCGACGAGTAGCGTTGCCTCCACGGAATTTGGCTAATAATCCTGGTAAACAAACCAAGGTGTACCAATCTGCTGTAACTGTTCTGCCTTCCTGTAGTGGAATTGTAGTCACTATGTCCCTTTTTGGAATCAAACGATGCGCTCATTTTCTTAGAAACGCTACGGGAACGCATCACTTTCGTTGGTTTCACCTCATCTTCGAAGACCCAAACTGCCGACTGACGTTTTGTTTCGGGTTCATATGAATAAATTCATGTTTCGTCATCTAAGACGATGTTATAAACGGCTTTTGACGTTCCTCCACTAAACCGTTTTAAAGTAAAGCGGCACCAATCAACACGAGCCGCATTTTGCTCTTTAGTCAAATTATGAGGCACCCAGTAAGAAACAAGCTTCTTGACACGTAGTCCATCGTGCAAAATCTTTTGAATTGCAGTCATTCCATTGCCCATAGTCGCTCGTATCTGCTCATAGGTAATATGTCGGTCCTCTAAAATATTTTTTTGCACGGCCGCCACATTTTCGCCCGTTACCCCTGTTTTTGGTCGACCGGTAGGAGGTACGGTGCTGAGAGAGGAACGACCTCGCCGAAACTCTAAATACCAACGATATATTGTTGTTTGGTTTGATACGTCATCATTATAAATAAACACAAGCTCAGCGACACACTCATCCTGCAATAACCCGTGACGAAAGTTGTAGTAAAAAATTGGCGCGAAAATTTTCTCGCGTGAGGTCCACTTTGCTCATCGACTTGTCAAGTTTAAATGAGAATAAAAAAAAACAAACACTTTTTTTTTATGTTATTTAAACGTCATTTTGATCGTAAGTAGCCAATACTCACGTCACCAAAAAAGTCTTACGCTAACTCAGTCCCAGGTACTCAATTCCCGATCATTTCGGTGTGGCCCTCGTACAACACGTGCTCGGGACGCTTGATGCGAAAACTAACACTAAAAATTGAATTCTTTGCTTACGAAGTCGCAGCTTGAAAGTAAGTGTTGCCAATTTAGAGACGTTGTCGCTAAAATGAATTTTTCTTAGCAACATAACACGTTTCAGCGACATAATGATTTTCTGACTTTCGGGGTCTTGTTTGCTTTTTTTTATAATGTTCCAGGAAGTGGATGTTGAGGAAAAGAAACGCAAAATTAAACTAACAAAGCGAACTAAAATCTGGAGATATATTTATTAAAAAGTATTAATCTATGGTAACTAGGGCCCTTAAAAATAAAATCAAAACAATATTTCGGTGTGCGCTGCCTACGGATCTGGTTGAAGTTGGTGCTAAACCTAACCTATAGGTATAGGTACTATATAATATATTGTACAGACGTAGTTAAGTTAAGTGCACTCTTGCCACGGTAATCACACATTGCGGTGTCACAATGGACGCGAGGGTGAGAGCTCGTACTGAGTCACTAGGTTTTTAGCGACTTGGCTATTGTTGTTGGTAACAGTGCCTATTTCAAAATAGCAAGCTTGCGATATTCGTTTATTTTCCACCGAGTTTCCCGTATTACAGGATCAACGGCCCGTTTTAACAAATACGACAATCCGTAACCCAGACCTTTGGCAGATACGATTCTGTTTTATTGCATCACACGAGCAAATGTGGAAATATTGCGCGTCGAATATTTTTACGTCGACCTTTTCGCTCGCGGGCAAACGGTTTGGTTACTTTTGTTTGAGGGGTTCCGTCGCTGCTGAACCCAAAGAATTACTGTTTTAAATTTTACATCCAAGGTACTAATAAAATGTACCAGTTGCTTCTCTTCCCGCGCTGATGGTAAAAGCCCATAGAAGATATGGGAAAAAATCTCAAGAATCTTGTTATAGGCGATGCGGCTAGCAACCCCTATTTTATTCCCCTTTATAGGTACCTACACGCCCACAATCATGCTAAACGTGGCCATTAGGTCTTGTTACCTTAGGCTCTGTCTACCCCGTAAGGGATAAAGACGTGATTTGTGTATGTGTATGTTAAGCGCGGAGGTGTCAACATGGTTGAAAGCATGTCACTTAAAGATACCATACAACAGAATCTGTTTATTACTCCCACAATCCGTGAGCTCTTAGAATGCTATTCAGATTTGTCTGCCACTAATTAGTTTTCGACTAGTGGATAAAATTAATTGGAACTTTAATTTTCATCTCGCGTACTAAAATTCAACACAATTTTTCACCATTGAAAGTGTCTTTCAACAATCGTTACTGGACAGTTTCCCGGGGCGTGTTCAAACTATGTCTACCAAACCAATGTGATTGATAACTAATCGTACAATCAATATACATCAATCTATATAATAATATCTCTCATACGTCCATCGATTGTTTAAAAAATGGTCCTACTATAATAGCTGTAGCCTTGTGACAGATGTCATGTCCATACAATTTTTAACCTAAAAACTATTAAATCTACGGGGCTAACAGCTATTAAACTCGACCTAGATTGATCATACAAACTACATTTTTCTCGGAGCGACTTTATGTGATTTTCTTGGATTTTATTAACATAAAATTTACAATACTTTATTATTGCCACTTTGGTTACAATAAGCCAGAAAAATAGCTCTAAATTGAATGTTTTGAAGATGGAACGAGATATTGGCAGGAACAATGGATATTATTGTCGACTGCAGAAGTTACTCAACGGCAAGAAAAATAGTCATAATGTATTTAAGATGATCTTTTTTAATATAGTAACCTGCCACATTGAATTTGGTTTCGTACATAAACATTATTTCTGGAAAATGATAATAGGGTTTAACTTCGTAACCTACCACATTGAACGTGATTCTGTTCGTAAAATTAGTTTCTGCGAAATGACAATTCTAGGAAACGTAATTTCGATCAAAAGTTAAAATGATTCGGTCAACTAAATAATTTCTTTAGTGAGATTTTCTAAAATGAAGTGGGAATTGGGCCAGTCTAAGCTACTTCTTATTCCACTAACTTCTAAATAAAGCTAGTTTTAGTTTAGTTTCTCAATGTTACTTCAATTGTTCTTTCATCTTGGAGAGTCGCCAAATTAGTTTTAAGTTCGCAACTAAAACAAAAGAAAGATTAGAAATCCCAAAGAAGAAAACCTAACTAGCTATTAGGTAGACTTTTTATTCAATCCACATATTGTTAGAATACACATATCGAGTTAATCCAGTTCCGAATTGATCGATATTTAAGTAATTAGATAAAACCGGTTTCGATACCTAGGTTTCGTTCGAACAAAAAACTCTAACCGGTTAACAAATGGTTTTGAAATATTATTTTGACTATTCATTTGTTTATTATAAAATAAGGATGGACTTATGCGGTTATATAGGTACAAATTTTATACAATCTCCGTAACTTTTTGTAATAGACCACAAATTTTTAATTAACCACCTTCAAACTCCCGCAAAACTTTTTACTTTTAAATCATTACGAACCTTAAATGCCCAAACTTCCGCAAATAGGTCAAGGAACGCGTGTTACGCTACCCGCCAGCAGATGGCGCTAGTGGTCCTTCATTGATCCGGTGTTAGCCGGTTTGAACCGATTCGGGCCGGAGTAACTTGTAACGACAAGTTACGCAATGTGTGGAGTAATCAATCTTAGAGCTTTCGTTTTAATTTATGTATGGATTGATTTATTTAGGGATTTTAGTGATCTAGTGTACTTAATCTAGGTCTAGAGGCGGCTGGGAAACAAGAAAACCTTTTTTGTTAAAAAGTGAACTGGAATCGAAAAAGTTTTATAGGTAGGTACATATACTACAGATATCAAGTTGAACTATGGGTATATGAATTGGCATTTTATTTAAGTAGGCATCTTTTCGACGTTTTAAGTAGGTCATTTTCGAATCAATTTTTTTAGGACAAAACCAGGTATTGTATACATAGCGAAGAAAATTTGTGACCAGTGTCATAGGCTCGAAGATATCAATCTAGGCAATAGTATGGGAAATAGTACAACATCAAAGGATTAAACTACTAGTCAACTTAGCTTTTATCCTTAACCTAATCAAATTTACAACCACAGCTATCAAAAAGCTGCCGCTTCTAATTTAAAAGTATCTCCATCATTTAAGATCATTTATATAATTTCACGAAAGCTTTCAAAAGATCCCAGGATCGTGCAGATGAAATTAATTTACCCCACGCTCGTAATAACAGGGGGAGGGGTGTTGTAAGGGGATAAGGAATTTGCAGGTGTGTTGTTTTGGGGATAATGCGGAAATACTTGGCTATTTATTTATTTTACATATGTTAAGGTTTGCACAGTTGTATTTTTTTTTCTTAGGTCTTTTTAATTTTTTTTTGTATTAGTTACGGCTGCCCTTGCCAAAGGGACCGGGCTGAAAACCAGCGCTGGAAACTCAAACCAGCATTTGCTGAGAACGGTGCCCATTGTCAGAGTGTAGTCCTAATTGTATTGTTTTGTAATGTTTTTGACTGTCACAACTGTACTTTGGCAATAAAGAGTTTTTTATTTTTTTATTTATTGACGTGGAAGGTGATGAACAAAGTAATTTATAGAAAAATTGTACTGCCGATGTTGGGAAAGCGAATGCTAGGCTTAAACGGGACTGGGCTGGGCCTGTCTGCCGAATGCATCCACATAGGCACACTCAGCCACAGGGCGGGTACCTCTGAACAGCTACTGACGGCAGGGCAGGCCGATATGGAGATGGCGAGACTTGGGGACTCACTATGAAGTCTTAATGCTATTTAATTCCGATTAGTTTTTACGTTTTAGCTGCCAATTTTGACTGCAGGGTACAATTACCCTATTACCCTAGTAACTATTTTGACACTCGGCATCAGATTGATATGACAGTTCTTGTATGAATGTGACAGCTAGCTGATTCTGATGCCAATTGTCAGCTACATGAACTGTCAAAATTAACACGATGGCGATTGCGAGCGAGTTAGACAATAAGACAGTGGCCTGATTTTTGGAAGCTCATGTGTGAAAATACCACTCGAAAGTGGTGAAAAATTGTGCTGAATTTGAAATACGAGTAGCTTAGAAGATACTTACGGCTCTCATTAATCTTGTGAACCAGTCAAAATTTTGATTAGAGCTGTAGTTTTGAAGATATAAACAGATTTATACCACTTTCGAGTGGTACTTTCGAGTGATGTGCTTTCAAAAATCGGCCCCTGCAGTTCTTTTGAACTTAAAATAACATACTACTAAGTGTACAAGTAACTTATGCAATCGAGATAGTTTACTGAGGCGTGTCGCGTCACGAAGAATCAATGTTACGGAGTTATACAACAATACGGTTGAATCAACAAAGCGGAACGATCACCAATTATATCAAACAATAACATACTGTAGAGACCCTTTTAATTCACTGTAGAACTTCTTCTCAATCAATAACGGAAATTTCCTGGCAGTTAATGGATCAACAATAGGTATGTTTTTGTTATAAGTAAGGTTTTGTTTAAGGTAATGCTTAGATGGTCACGTAGAGAGGATGGATGAAAGAAGGTTAACTAATCATTTGGGAGTGTGAATGGGTGCGTTGGGAGGGGAAGGCCTAGACGGACGTTCTGTGACCAAATTGGGAACGTTTTGAAAATGGTCAGGGGCCCGAAAAATACCACTCGAGAGTGGTGAAAAATGGCGCTGAACATTAAATACGAGTAGCTTAAGTAGGCTCTCATTAATCTTGTGGACTAGTCAAAAATTGATTGGAGCTGTTGTTTTGAAGATATACTCGTAGGTACGTAGATTTATTCCACTTTCGAATGGTATTTTCACATAATGAGCTTTCAAAAATCGGGCCCTAGTCAAGAGGACCCGAACTTGCAGAAATACATACATACATACATAAATTAAAGAAGACCTAATTAAAGGCCACGTTTACCATGATTGTGGGCGTATAGGTAGTGATGGGTTTTTAGGAAGATTGTCGCAGCAGAAGATTTAGCACGTATTAAAAAGTAAATTCCTGTCTGACTGATCATCACCCAACCCAAAAGATTTTTTTAGTATAAAACTTGACTGCGGATTAGGAGTCCTACTACGGGACGGAGCCACGGACGCAAGCTACACTGGCTACCAAAAATGTGGGCCGATTTCATACAGATTTGTGTGAAAAGATACGCTTTATTTTTGCTTTGCAGTGTAGTTAGCGTACTAAAAATACCCGCAGGTGACTTGTGAACACGAAACACGTCGTGAACATCGGCGTACTCGTAAAATTTACTGGATCACATAAAAACACCATTTCGGTTTATATGGTATCTGTGTCGGCAAAAAAGTTATGATTTTTATATCGATTCCCTTCACAACTCTGAAGTTTTGAATAGTGAAAGGATTTATGGTCACCCGTAAGCTTGTAAAACGCTCTAAGTAAATAAATATAAACCTAAGGCTGTTAAGTACTTCCATGCTGGTCTGATGCAAAGAAAAAACATAGAATCTACCAGTTGCTTCTCTTCCCGGGCCGATGATAAAAGCCCATCGCGGTAATGCGCGAATTATTATTTCGATGCCATTTTCCATCTATATCTAGCCCCACAATCTTGCTGACGTGGACTGTAGGTCTTGTCACCTTAGGCTCTGTCTACCCCGTAAGGGATACAGACGTGATTTGTGTATTGTATTGTAAGTCTGTTTTTTTGTCATAAAATTGAATCTTCGGACGTTGTATTCTTGAAAATGAGGGTTGGTTTTTTAACCCATTCAATTATCAGCTTTTACTGATGCTGGCTGTACATACAGATAACAGCTTCCTTTAACTGTAATACCACAGTATAAAACCAGTATGCAATCTACAACAGCGAACAACGTGCCAAATTTCCAGTCGCCATAGTCTCCGCTTTTATTTCATGTAAGTATGAAAAAACAGCTACTTAAGGTGTAAATACAAAACTAAAACACTGTTAAATTAAAATAACTTTAAAATTAATTACAAAAGAGAGGTTCCTCTTGGCAGGGCCATCAAACAAATGGATACCTGACCCGTTGTACCCTTTCGCAGTAAATGACATACCAACATTACATTCAATTGGCAAGTCAAATCATTGTGACGATTGTTGTGAGAACGTTCTACGGTGGGTCAGGAATCAAATGATTCGTCTATATGTTTGGAGTACGTTCTTGTGGAAAGTGTCGGCTGTGCTCTCTAAGTGGACTGCAAAATGTATCACGTGGTACAGGTGATGTACGCGTATCGACGTGTAGGCGAGTTTTTACGCGTAGGTATATTAGAAAGCACAGTCCGTACGTCTCTTCGTTGCTGGTCTGGGAGTAAAGAAAAAACACAGAATGTACCAGTTCCTTCTCTGCCCGCGCCGGTAAAAGTCGAGGGAATCGGCGAAAGCTACTACAGCAACCCATCCCTATTTTGATTCCCCTTTCCGCCTATACGCCCACAATCATGCTAAACGTGGCCTTTAGGTCTTGTTACCTTAGGCTCTGTCTAAATAAAGACGTGATTTATGTATATAATGTATGTACAATCCGTACGCGTAAGATTGTATGCGGTAAATGCTTACGACAGCACGCTGCGTTTGTAAAATCGGCGTTTTCGAAGATACTTTACTGGCTTCATACTGTGCTAAGGCGAGTCCGGTTGAACAATAAAGGCAGCCAATAAGCGTTAGATAGGGCCGGTGGCACCGCTCGTTAAAAACAATCGTTTAACGTATCGATCGACGAGTATTGGAAAGCCGTCGAGCTCCCGAATTTAGGTTATATTGGAATGGTTTAACATCAAAATTTAAGTCTCGCTTTGAACTTGGCTGTATATGACATGGAATTAGTGGCTTCTATGTTTGTGCCGTGGTAGCCTAGTGGTTTGACCTTTGGCTTTTCAAGCAGAGGGTCGTGGGCTCGAATTCCGAACTCGCACTGCTGACTTTTTAGGATATTTGAAATTTACATGAGCTTTCCGGTGAAGGAAAACCTCGTGAGGAAATCTGCACACACCCACATATCCAGTAACCAATTCAATGGTGTGTGTAAATTTCCCAATCTGCATTGATCCTGCGTGGGAACTATAGCCCAAATCCACTTATTCTGAAAAAGCCTGGTGTCCTATTTTTGAAAGCACATTGTGTGAAAATACCACTCGAAAATGATGAAAAATTGTGCTGAATTTGAAATACGAGTATCATAGAAGACAATCACAGCAGAGCTCCCACTAATCTTGTGAACTGTAGTTTTGGAGATTTAAGCTGATTTAAACAATTTCGAATGGTACCTACTTTCGAGTGATGTGCTTTCAAAAATCGGGCCCCTGTACCCAGCACTCAGCAGGCGTGAGATTATGTTTAATACTGGATTCATTTATGACAAGAGATCGGACGAATTTGCGTCATTGCTCGCAATAATGTGGACGACTCCAAAATTAATCAAATATGTCAAAATACATATATTAAGAATAAGTATATCCACGGAGGTTTTATACCTATAGAACTAGAAAACTTTTTTATCAGAAATAATAATCATATCTAGCAGGATCGTGATTTCTTTATTATATAAAAATATTTACGAGAACGACAACTGGCACTTTTATTAACATTTTGCTAATAATTTTATGCATGTGTAAATTTTTATCTCCGGGAGTTCAAATTTTATTTCGAGAAATTAATTAAATGATTAATTATTTGATTAATTTTTGAGTCATGTCCACTTTATTGCGAACGATGACGCAAATCTGGCCGATCTCTGTTTATGACAAATAGCCATAATACCTGACATGTCATTAAAACCTGTATTCATTGCCACCTTGATTATTATTTCGATGTTATTATATCTCAACGTAGACATTTAAAAGATCCTATAAAAAATCTTTTTAAATTAAATATTTTTGCAGCAAAGTCCTATCTTTCCCCGTCTTTTCACCCCTCGCTTCCCCATTGAGTGTTTGTCCCCATTCCAAGTTCATTTTCCTCAAAGTGGTTCAACTCATCTTGCTCTTTTTGCTGTTTTCATTTTATTATAGCACTTCTTATGAACTCGCGCTCACGATGTTCTACTCATAGCGATTACTTTCATCGAAAAGATCATAATATTTTCTAATTTCTCAAAACTTTGAATTGGCGCAAAGATCTTTGCTTTAGACACCAGGGGCCCGATTTTTGAGACAAGATCACTCGTAAGTGCCATTCGTAAGTCGAAAAAATTGTGTATAAAACTATGGCTCAAATTAAATTTTCGACTACTTAGTTGATAAGATTAGTTAGAGCTGTAATTTTTTTATCATCTACTCGGTTTCCAAATTCGGCATTATTTTTCACAGGATTTTTTAACCATCGAGCCGTAAGTACGCGAACTTACTCGCCCGTCTTTACACAGCTTTACCGACCGCAATCGATCCAACTTTGGTTCGGAATTGAATCGCATTAAGACGTCGTTGTAATTCCTCTGGTTTTTGCACTCGACTGTTTAGTTATCATTCGTTATATGTATGTTATGTACATATCTATGTAGAGATAAATACATTAATTGAATAGATAACTTGTCAGTGTACTATAACAACTGAAATAACCCCGATCTTCACGCAACAATGAAACACTAATAAAATTCATTGTACCAAAGATTGTACCAGTTAACGTTTCGTAAAACGTTGACTGCGTAAAGAGTAGTAAACTTTTTATGAGCTGAGTGTATTAAATTACTTACGCAAACTGTACTAAACAACAACTACGACTAAGGAGCGACCACACCAGTTTGTTTTTCCATACATTTTGTTGCGTCAACGACTTTTACGCACCGGTGTGGTTGCACCTTAATACGGTATTGCGACACAGCGGGGAAATGCTGCCAGCGTCTTTGGTTCTGCACCGCAGGGGAGCACTTTTTTAGATTCATTTCAGTTTTAGTTTAATTTAGCTTGTATAACCATATTTATCTATAGCTTTTTTATAGACACACACACACACACACAAGTTCTTAAAGCTGTATTTTGTTTTTGTGTTTCGCTCCTATTTCTATTTTTACTAATTTTATTTTTATTTTTAGTTTGAAATTACCTTAACTTCTAACTGACGTCTACTAACCACTGTAAGCTAATTTGTCTTGACTCCAAGGTCCCAAGATACAGGCTCTACCTAGTTTGGGGTCTGCCAGATAATCGTTTTTGTTTTTGTATACTGCTGATGTATTTTTTACGAAATAAATTTATTCTTATTCTTATTCTATTCTTATTCTTAGACTGCATTATGCGTAAAAGACGTTGACGCAACAAAATGTATGGAAAAACAGTGAGAAAACGTGACGCTTACGACACGTCACTACGTTACGCGGCGGTGTAATCGCTCCTTTATCTTACTTCCGTTCTATCGTATTTTAAGTATGGCTGAAAACCCGGTCAGAATGAGCGTCATAAATACATCTTAAACGTCCATAGTAATACCATATATGTGTCATCACGCTTTTTATTCTTCGAGTTGTTTACTTCACGTAAGTTTCATCATAGCAGTTCGATGTTGGCTGCATCCGTTTACAGATATGCTATAAATATAAGCGTTTTAAGTTCTGTTTATATTAAAAACTAGCCTTCCGTCCGCAGCTTCACACACACACACACAAATCACGTCTTCATCCCTTACGGGGTAGACAGAGCCTAAGGTAACAGGTACCTACAGGCCACATTTAGCAAGATTGTGGGCGTATAGGAGGAAAACGAATCAAAATAGTGATGGGTTGCTAACCTCATCGCCTATAACATGGTAAAAAAAATTGGTAGCAGTATATAGGTGTAACGAAGTTATACTAGATAAGTATGTATATCACTCCTGCTAGGTTGGCTTTGCAATTTGACAAGTAATAATCGACCAATTTATAAAATGTACTTGAAATGAAACCTTTATAGTAGGTAGTATCGTAAAAAATAAAAATAATGTTGTCAACTACGGAAACCTACACTGCGCGTGGCCCGACACGCTCTTTACCGGTTTTTTATCATGACTCAGAGCCTTTATTGTCGTCTGCTTCATAGACCTGCTTCAAAATTGAGTTGCAAGATTCCACCCGGACAAACAAAGTTACATACACACAATATAACATACGTACATTACGGGGATTAGATAAATTACGGGATAGACAGACCCTATGGTAACAAGACCTAAAGGCGAATCAAAATAGTGATGGGATTGCTAAGATTTTCACCCGTTCCCTCGATGGGTTTTTACCAAGAGAAGAGAGCAACGGTACATTCTATGTTTTTTCTTTACTCCCAGACCAGCATGGTTGAATGATAACATACAAATCACTACATAGTATAAAACAAAGTCGCTTTCTCTGTCCCTATGTCCCTATGTATGCTTATATCTTCAAAAGTACACAACGGATTTTGATTCGGTTTCTTTTAATAGATAGAGTGATTCAAGAGGAAGGTTTTTATGTATAATTCTACGCAGACGAAGTCGCAGGCAGAAGCTAGTATTAAATTAAAGCTTGTAAAAACCATTTTAATTGTGACCTGCACTCGAGTGGCACTGCAGTACGCAGCCAGTTCAAGTGACAGTCCAACTGGGCTCAACTAGTCTCGCGGCGCCGGAGAGCTCACAGAATTTAATTGTACCGCTTTCAGCGCCAATGCCGTAGGCGAATTTATAAGTTTTATGAATTACTAGCGACCCGCCCCGGCTTCGCGCGGTATATTATGCAATCACTCTATCTATTAAAAAAAACCGCATCAAAATCCGTTGTGTAGTTTTGAAGATATAAGCATACATAGGGACACGGGGACAGAGAAAGCGACTTTATTTTATACTATGTAGTGATAGTGATGATGAAATGGTTCACTCGTCTAGAGCCTACTCATCTAATGATCTGTAACTGCTATTGCCTGTACCTAAAAAAGTAACATTAAACTGAATAATACCCCCACTAATATAATAAATTGTGAAAGTTTGTAAATATGGATGTATCGATGTCTGCTAATCTTTCACGACGATATTTGAGAGCACATCACTCGAAAGTACCACTCGAAAGTGATATAAATCTGTTTATATCTTCAAAACTACAGGTCTAGTCAACGTTTTAACTAGGTCATTGTTCAAATTACCTACTGGATACGAAGAAATCCTGTTATTTCTTCGTATCCAGTAGGTAATTTGAACAATAGAACTTGTTAAAAATGTGATAACTGTAATTTTCGACTAGGTCATAAGATTAATGAGAGCTGTGATTGTCTTCGATACTAGGTACTCGTATTTCAAATACAGCACAATTTTACACCACTTTCGAGTGGTATTTTCAGACATGTGCTTTCAAAAATCGGGCTCAAGCGCGGAGATAGATTATAGTCTGGGATGACCCATATTTTACTTTTTTTATCCCGGTAAATTGCGTAGTTCCCGCGGGATAGGGATAAATGAATTCTTTGCAGACGCAGTCGCGGGCAACAGCTATGTAGTGGTTTATAATTTAGTACGAAAGACTTAGTTTAGTACAAATGATTTATTACAGCCAGACGGCACCCGCCGGCACTCGATGACTCATTATCTTTGAGCACTTATGATCTATCAAACACGATATCCTACTAATTTCTGCTTGCCTGGTACTTCAGTTGTGATGCCACGAACATTATTATATGTGATAATAGCATATTTAGCACTTTACTACTTATGTTCGCCCTAATAATCCCTCATCCTTACATAATAACATTGCTAGGCTAATTTACCTACATTGTTATATGACAGGCAAAATTACGGACACCCCTTACCATGACGCTTAATGGGATTCAATTCCGATTCAGTTTAGGTTCGCTCGCTGTCAGATCCATACTAAAAATGACAGCTAAAACCTGAACTGAGTCGGAACCAAAGTGGATCGGTCGCTGTCAGATCCATACTAGAAGTGTCAAAAATTACTACCCGGGATTCGAACCCAGGACCTCTAGCTTCATAGTCAGGGGCACTAACCACTGGGCTATCCGGTCGTCGAGTCAACTATCAAACTTTAATACCTCCCATCTATTCTAGTATTATGTAAGACTTCGTTATGTCTCTTCCATTCCCGCTAATATTAGAGCGCTATGAATATCTCGAACGTGCTCGTATAAAACGGGAATTTGGCCTCCTTTCGCGATTTATCTTCCCTATGTGGCGTTATAAGATCAAATGTTTTAAAATAAGTCGAGTAGCGATCGTGTCTGGATAAAACTGGAAAAGTGTTTGTACATAAAATACATTCAATTTTACAGGTTATGAGAAAAACACATTTACGAAGGCGAACTCATCCCTTAAAGGGATCTCTTCCAGCTAACCTTCCAACGGTTGGCAGGATAACAGAAACCGGAGAATAGAGAGTAGACATACTATAAAGCTAAGAGCAAAGACCCTAACTTAACCTAAACAAATAAAGCATTAAAATAATAATAAGAATACACCTACACAACGATACAGGTACACCCTACCTAATACATTATACACACACGATAAACTAATATACCTATGTCAGAAATATACTACAAAATTAATACATATAAACTACTTAAATATACACACACAAAACATACTAAGTCCACTAAAGAAGATTCATCAAGCCAATACTTCATGTTATAGGCGATGCGGCTAGCAACCCATCACTATTTTAATTCCCCTTTCCACCTATGCTCCTTAGCAGGTGGGTAAGCCTTCGAATTTTTCTATCTGTTACTAGCTGTCACGTGACCTTGTTACTATGCGAATTTTTGTCGCCAAGCGTCATCTGTTTGAATATGTCTGTACGAAACAATTACAAACTCCCGTGGAACATCTACTGCTCACCAGGGACGAGAGAAGGCGCTGTCTTTCAAATGATAGTTACTTACTATTAAATGAATCAAGAATTTTAAATTCAAATTTTTATTTTGAAAAATGTTTTTGATGTCCATCGCGGGACCAGCTTACTGAACCACTAGCTTCTAAGTTATGAAAATAGACCATACACCCACCTCGTTTTATCTCCTTAGTCACCCCACTGTCTGTTTTTACCCACGACCACGACAAACACATCTAGGACTAAAGTCAATGTGTCCTGAAACCAACTAATCCCACGCGGGATTAAAAAGCGTAATTCAAACGGACAGTTAATCTTGTTTCTCCTAATAACTCAGGATTACTATCTTCTGTTTCAATTTCAGTGTCTGCCCTTTATTGAATTACACATACATTATGGTGGGGTGTGACACCCTAGAGGGTTGTGTCGGCCTCTGCGCTATTTTTTTCCGCAGTGCTGGCTGTATTGTACTCGTAAATGATACTTTGTAGGATAGACAAAGGGAACTAAGCCCACACAGCCTAGTTTAACGTATTTAAAAAAACAGAAACAAAACATTATATTCCCAAAAAATATCCACAAAAAATACAGCCGAAGGAGTTGTGTCAGTAATTTTAAGAGATTACGAGTATACAAGGGGTCTCTGAATGTAAAGAAGTAGATCGTTACTAAAAATCACTTTCGCTTGACTTGAAATAGTTCCATAATCCTTTGTAAGTAAAATATCAATACAAAATCTACGGGAAAGATCGGGAAAACAGTTTTTAACACATATAAATGGGAACATCCGTTTACACACAAACAACCTCTCACTCTAATCGCATACACTTTCTCTGTCGTGGATAAATTAACACATAATAAGCTAAGTAAACACACATCAAATTATAAAACAGTAACTCAACAGAACATCATCACTGATCAAAATAAACAGCCGAATCACGCCGGCGTTCTAAACATTCCGAAACAGTTTAAAAATAACCGACGCAAAACAAACGCAAATGGGACACGACAAACTTCTAGACAGACAAAATGGTTCCCGTGACGTAACGCTTAACCGTGCTGAAATGTTAGTGACGGCCGGATAGCCTAGTGGTTAGACAATCTGAATTGAAGCTTGAGGTCGCGGGTTCTATCCCCGGTCTAGGCAAATGAGCGTTTTCGAAAAATTCTACATGATATTTTTTTCAGTATCGTCGACATCGCCAAAATAAAAATCAAATTCCAAAATTAGTTAGCCACAGGGGACTTACACTTCTTTTGTATTCTACAAGCGCTTTCAGAAAAACCATTATTGCCAAGAATAGGCCGCGAGAATCTTGATACGTGTAATCTACCCCACATCAAGCCTAACTAAACCTAATCAATGCACCGATGCACTTAATTCTACAATCAACAAGTGCGGTACACGCTAGCTGTCATGGCTGGCTTCGCGCCAAATCTGACAGCCAGCGCTGCCAACTTACCGCAGCAAACAAGATCACGCTCTGTGGTAAGATTTGCCATACTTGGATTGGATTTATCTTTGACAATTTGTTTTTGCTTCGAGAAAGTGGATTAACGTCGGTTTAATATGCTTTGTGATTCGTTCGTGTTTCGCCTTTTTTGATTCGAACGAAGTAAGTAGCTGATTTCAACGTCAACTTCATTCGGCTCAATCCGTTCGCAAAGTGACAGCATAGCCAAATGTGCGGCTTAACGTACTGGAGTAAAGTCAATGAGTCCTAAACTACGCCTGCAAGTGCGTACACTTGCACGCACTCAAGTGCAACCAAACTTTATCAAACCATCTGTTTGAGACACGCACACGCGCACACGGCAAGGCATACTTCTAACCGGCCTCAGTTTGTTGTTCGCTGAATCCGTCTATAGTTTTAAGTCTAAGTCGGCGATATAGCCTATAAAATACCTATGTAAGTTAAAGTAGCACTAGGCCAGGCCACATCGCTCGTAGATCGAATATTTCGAGTGGCGACCACAAACAGGAAGACGCAGCGTTGGCCTCCTACCAGGTGGACCGACGCGAGACTTGCGGGCAACCGGTACATGCAAGTGGTACCCAGTGGCGGATTTACCCTAAGGCCCGGTAGGCCCGGGCCTAGGGCGGCCAGATTTAGGGGCGGTCCCAATCGTGTCAAAATGGCGTATGGCGGACATTATGTTGTAGTCTGTATGGTAGATGCTAAGAAAGGGGCGGCTTATGGCTTGGGGCCTAGGGCTGCCGAGACTGCAAAATCGCCACTGGTGGTACCTATAAGTTGTTCATTGTGGCGTTCTAAGGGGGAGGTCTTTGTTCAACAGTGGTCTTTCGGCTGATGATGGCTTAATGTAAAGTTGTATGCAACTAATAGAAGCAGTTCCAGTAGTTTGCCATGATATGTCAAAATGGGGACATGCAGTGACGTAACTATAGGGTGGCAGGGGTGGCAAAATGCTAGGGTCCCCTAGCTCTAGGGGGCCCCGAACTGGCTTGGTTTAGAGCACAGAAGGGACGCTGATGCACTTCTTTATATTGAGGAAGGAGCGTTATAGTTACGCCACTGGGGACATGCAATTGTAAATCGAAGTTGGCGGCGAACTTTTTGCAAGCTGCCAACTTTACTACGATACGCGACATGCGAAAGCACTTTGCTCCGTAAAATATTGAGTAAGTACTTAAAATACCGTGACTAGTGCATTGTAGGTTTTAGTTAAATTATTATAAAAGTTTATTCCAGCTTTAATTTTGGAAATTTAATGATTTTTTGTAAGTAGGTAGTTGTAGACCCACGCTGCTGGCTACGAAATGGATTTGCTACGGTGTAGAGCCACAAGACTCTACGTACAATCTGTTTTTTAAACTGCCTTAAATATTTTAACAAATGACAAACCTCCATTGACTAACTCGCCTGCAGTTATCCAGATAAAAAGGTGTAAGGAAAAAAAGGTGTATAATGAGGCGGAAACCGCGTAAACTAGCAGTCCCAGAGGACCTTATTACAGCGCTGCAAGGGTTGTATTTGAAAGCCCGGCCGATTGTGTTACTTGGTTGAAGAATGCTTTATGAAAACAGTTTAATTGTAAGGGTATAATTGAGATCCGGCCGGTAATGGTTTCCTGGATTGTGTGCCCTTTCTAACCAGCTATGTTGGAAAGAGACGCAGAGAAGAAATATCTGCAAGCCTGATTTTGGCGAACTGTTCTCCATAGCTTTAGTAACGCAAACGCAAACGCGTTCAATATGTATTCTGTGACTGAAAACTTACACTAAAGATAGTGTTATCAAGTTAATTAACACAAATAAGGAGGGAATGGGCGAAAACCATAGGAATCATAGGCGCTGCAGCTATAGCAACCCATCACTATTTAGATTCCCTTTTCCTACCTTACGCCAACAGTCATGCTAAACGTGGCTTTTAGGTCTTGTTACCTTAGTCTCTGTCTACCCTGCTCACCAGCAGGGGAGGGCGGGATTTCCCAAACCTGCATTGCACAGGTGCCGCGAAGAGGGAACCCCATTCCGGGGTGGTCGTGGGGCGTCGCGGTGACACCGAGTGCTCCCGTAACTCCTCAAATACGATCAAATAGGGAATCCATGTGGTTTTTAGTGGATATGGCTGACGTCGCGGGAGAGCCCCACATACCCCTGGTAAATCCGTACCGGGCGGATTGAGGCGCATTTTCCACACCATAAAAGAAGGCTCTGTCTACCCTGTATGGGATAAAGACGTGATTTATGTCATCATCATCAGCCTATATTAGTCCACTGCTGGACATAGGCCTCCCCTAATGAGCGCCATAGCGCCCTGTCTTCAGCTTGACGCATCCAGCACCTGCCTGCAGCCTTTCGCAGATCGTCATCCCACCTGGCCGGAGGGCGTCCTACACTACGTTTGCCGAGTCGCGGTCTCCACTCAAGAACACGTTTCCCCCAGCGGTTGGCGGGTGTCGGAGAGGGCTTTGATTTATGTAATTTGATCTAAATTTCCACATAATTATCCCATCCACCGGAATGTTGAAGGATCACACTTAATATGGAAGACACTTTCATTTTAATGTCAAAACAGTGGTAGTTTTTTTAGAATCCAACTATGGCGACATGTAAGGTACTAGCAACGTCAATACCACATTGGGGTGTCCCAAATAAAAGTTTAAAATCCGACAACAGTTCGTTGACCCCCAATTAAGGCTCCAGTTGAGATGTCTTTATTTGCCAAGCGGCATTGGCACGGGATCAAAGGAGGTTAAAAAGAGGCGAAGCATAAGGGTCATTTGGCACGGCTGTTACTCATAAAAATTATGCGTTTATAGATTTACTAGCTGACCCGGCAAACGTTGTTTTGCCTTATAAATTATTTCTAGTTGTGACATGGAAATTTTATACATTAGAAGATAGATAGTAGCCGATTCTCAGACCTACTGAATACGCATATAAAATTTGGTAAGAATCGGTAAAGCCGTTTCGGAGGAGTACGGTAACTGACATTGTGACATGGAAATTTTATATATTAGATTTAGGTTCCGTAGAACAGACAGCCGTCTGCCCAGACTAGTGCTGAGTGGAGGCCGCGTGTTGGCAAACGTAGGGTCCTGTAGCTAAGAGTGATGATATTCGTAAGGCAGCGGGCATTGGAGGATAGCTGAAGATAGTTTAGTGGCGTGCCATGAGAGAGGTCTGAGTCCAGGAGTGGATTGAGACGGGTTGATAAAGATGATTATTTAGATTTAGAGCGGACCTAAGGCGCGGTAGATTGCTGGATGGATGACATGAGTTTTTTGTGTGCAGGATCTCGTAGTATAAGACGCCCTCAGAATAGTTGGAGCGATCTTCGCCAGGTGGTGGGCAAAAGGATGAGAGTAGCTAAGAATCGTACACTATGCTAAATTCGCGTAACATTAGAACGGAGTATGGATTCCATTAACCCTATTGCTAATACTCCTAAAGTAAATTCGAAATTGATACACCGGCCTTCTCAATCTTCTACTATACACTGTTAGTGTGAGCGAGACAACATGATTCTTATACGGCTAATGCGGCTTAACGTAACGTCTGCCTGAGCGTTGTTTAAACCTCGCGGTTGTCGCCTCGAACTTCGCTCTTAGGCTAAGCTCACATTGGCCTCTGATGTCTTACTTAGCGATAGCGACAAATTGTTGCGAAAAACACATACCCCCTTATTCATAAACGCTGTGTAGGCTTCTGCTAACTTAGCAATCGTTTGTCCTTATCTGTCACTTTGACATTTACCTTTCACAAATAAGGACAAACAATTGCTAAATTAGCAGACGCCTATAGAGCGTTTATGAATAAGGGTTACCGACCTCGTTCAGGCAGTCTGCCTCCGTGGCGTCGTTCAAGGAGGGCTTGAGGAAGATGTGGCTCACACCATCTTCTTAAATATTGTATGTGTGTACTGTAGTGTAGTGTGTATGTATGCATGTGTGTAATGATATTTAGTAGTTTATTTATGGATTGTTTGTTGTATTTTAAGATGTACGCTCCATTGTCGCTTGCACTAGGATATTTTAATTTCACTCTTTGTCGGTCTCTCGCTTAGCTCCTCTCATTTACTCAAAGGTTAGGTAGAGATCCCTTCTAGAGATAAGTTCGCCTTTGTGCATATTTTAAGGTCTTTTTTCTGTGAGTTGTCTCTGTTTCTTTATATCTGTACAATAAAGCTTTTACTTACTTCTCATTTAGGTCAGATTCAAAAACGCCGATGCCTTTCCGCTACGCAAGATTAAACGCGATTCATCTGGAGGCGCCGTCCTACAAAATGCCTTCGACCACCAACTTCGACGTTTGGTCGGGGTTCGGTCTGTATCTGTGCGGACCGAAGACATCGCGAGAATTTCAGGTGAACGTGGATGCAGGTGACAGGTAGCCGTTCATTGTGGCGTTCTAAGAGGGAGGCCAGTAGACGTCTTCCGCCTGATGCAGTTCTTTATTCAGTTGGCAAGGGTCATTGACCTGCAGTACGCCCATAGCTGGCATTAATAGCCACCACATCGCAGCCATAACGAGTTACGTAACAAAACAAACGAGTAATATATCGACCGGCCGATAAAACTGTGCGTGACTGACGGTTGGTCGACATAATAGTTGTACGTCGGAATTTGCTACCGATCCCCTCAAAATTGGCCCCCTCCTCTGAAAACCAGGCAAGCGTGCTTTACAGTTGCATCAACTTAACTAAATCAACTTAAACAGCTTATTATCTAACTCGCTCGCAATCGCCATCGTGTTCATTTTGACAGTTCATGTATGGGCTGACATTTGGTATCGGAATCAGCTAGCTGTCACATTCATACAAGAACTGTCAAAATGAACACGATGGCGATTGCGAGCGGGTTAGGTAATATAATAAGCCTACTAGTCTGTGGGGTCCTAGCACCAATTAGCTTCTTCAAAGATATTTCGAAGAGGCTATAATAGACGCTACGGGTGACCGCTGTATCGGTGTCTAAGGGGGAAATGCTGCCAGCGTCTGTGCTACTATGCCACGGGGCTCTCCTTTTTTAACTATAGTTTAATTTATTTTTACTTTCTATTTGTAATCTTTTAAAAATCCATGCCTAATGTGAAAGCCTTAACAAATACCTAGTTATAATCTATGATTTTGACATACCTATGTAGTACTTTGGACTGGCTGGTAAGAGGCGCTCTCTCGAAGTTCATAAATCGAACATTCGTTCGATTTGACATTTGATTGTTTTTTAAGAACTTTGAGACGGGCCTCAGGCCTCAAGACAAAACCTTCGTTGTGGATTTAGCTGATTATTTGAATTTTTCCTCGTTTAAAAAGAATAAATGTGACTACTTTCTCATTTCTTTTAGAAAGAAAAACAAGGAAGGAATGTATGGTGCTCGGAGCACCGTGTAAGGGTCGAGGGGGTGGAGGGTGCTTCAGAAGAGCCCCGTCTAGTGGAAGGGGTGGAAACGTCAGAAAATATAGAGATGGTGTGACTTTGTAAATGTGTTCCTTTTGGGCAAACGTGTATAAACGCGAAAGTTTGTAAGTATGGGTGTTTGTTACTCTGTCACGCCATAACGACTGGACAGATCTGAATGGAATTTGGAACATAGATAGATTATAGTTTGGAATAACACATAGGCTACTTTTTATTCCGGTAAATTGCGTAATTCCTGCGGGATAGCGATAAACGAATTATATGCAGACGAAGTTGCGGGCAACAGCTAGTTTAAAGTTAAGGTTATTGCGGTTTACGTCCTGAAGAAAATACCTTTCTAACTAGCTTTTGCCCGCGACTTCGTCCGCGGAAATAACGTGTGACATTATCCCTTTCATCCACTCGTGCCTTTAACCATTATTTGCTATCCTGTCTTTTTGTCGCGTGGGAAATTTGAAAAATCCCTTCTCATAGCACCTATATGATCCTCAAGTAAATATTATGTCTTAAATATTCAGTAAGTTTTTATATCATCCTTTTATTCCATGGGAAATTTGAAAAATCCCTTCGTAATGTATACTTACACGCAAAGTTCAAGGCTCTAGCGATAAAATTGTAGATAGGATTGCAGCAAACACAAAATTATGGTTAAAATCTCTTCTCAATTCCTTTTCATCCTTTAATAATTCATTGATGGCCTATTCTGACGCACCAGAAACGATTCTAAAGTCATCGATTTTGATGTCAAGCTCGCATACTAATAAGGCTCTCAAATACCGCAGACTCAAGTCCTTACAGGTCTTTAAGAAATAAGGGAATAAGGTCAAAGACGTAAGCGATGAAACCGTTTTGGCTAGAAATATCGGGGGTTCTTTTTGAAAGCCAATACCACCTGAAAATGGTGAAAAATTGAGTGGAGTGTAAAAAATTACAGCTTCCGTCTTGTCAACTAGTCGAAGATTTCGTTTCACCACTATGTACCTACTAATATTACGTGTACTAATAATATAAATGCGAAAGTAACCTTGTCTGTCGGTCTGTCGGCCTGTTACGCTTTCACGCCTAAACCACTGAACAGATTTTAATGAAATTTGGTACAGAAATAGTTTCAGTCCCCGGGAAGGACATCAGATAGTTTTTATGCTGGAAAATCCTATAGTTCCCGCGGGATAGCGATAAGCTTATTCTAAGCAGAAAAGAGTAGCGGGCAATCGCTAGTATCACTATCACTACATAGTATAAAATAAAGTCGCTTTCTCTGTCCCTATGTCCCTATGTATGCTTATATCTTAAAAACTACACAACGGATTTTGATGCGGTTTTTTTAATAGATAGAGTGATTCAAGAGGAAGGTTTTTATATATAATTCTACGCAGACGAAGTCGCGGGCAGAAGCTAGTAAAAAATAAATTAAAAAACTTTATTTTGCAAATCGACCGCCAAGGGCTTTTTAACATGTATTTTTTTGAAACTACCAGCGCGTTCGGAAACACCATCAATTATGTACCTTTTCAAAGTAACGCTTGATTCAAATACGGGTTCCGCATTGGAGTTACACACAAAGCCTCGGAGGGATGCTGTACCTACCGACTTGCATGCACATGAAGTATAGATTTAGTTTGTGGAGGTCTATTTACTAACTAAATCGCAATCGAAACTTGCTACTCCGTGCTCGCTCAGTAGTAAGTTTATTACGAACATACATACATAACCCGCGCAGATGGTGAAAGCCCATCGAGTGAATGCGCGAAAATCATAGGAATCATGTTATAGGCGATGAGGCTAGCAACCCATCACTATTTTGATTCCATTTTCCACCTATACGTCCACAGTCTTGCTAAATGTGGCCTGTGCTACCTGTTATCTTAGGCTCTGTCTACCCCGTAAGTGATAAAGACGTGGTATATGAATGTATGTATGTATCAGTAGCGTGGCAAGTATATCAGAAGGCAGAAGGGTATTTAATTAGCCTTTTCCTCTAATTCTGCACAATAAGTGGCCAACTGCCTTAAAATAGGCAAGCCGATGGGAATCGCGTTCTATGGACGCCACGCCACTGGTATGTATGTATGTATAATATATAAATAATAAATGGGTCACAACCTTGCACCACGGGAGCTTGTTTAGTACTACGCATAGTTGCAATACTATTGCGGCGATATTACTTAGAAGGCTGTAGGTAGGAGCGATAGTCGAGGAAAAGTTACTTTAGTTCCGCTATCGGCCGCTTGGTGAATTAAAATTTTGATTCTCACAAATAAAATGCATGGGTTCGCACGTAGTAACTATTCAAGTACGAAAGAGTTCCTGAAGATTCATAGTGATGGAATGTACACTTTAAAAGTTGGTGTAAAGTTTGTAGACACTGACCTGGTTTTCCTGATTGAGCAGTTTCAGTTGGTCGTTGATAAGGCTGTACTTTGCGCTCTCTTCTTTCCTCAGCGCGCGCTCTTTCTTCAGCTCCGGACTCCAGAAGGTCTTAATACTGTGCATGCTGGATCCGAGTTTCTGATTGGTTAGTTCCAATTCCTTCTTGAGGTTGCCCAGTTCCCGCTGCAGATCGGAATTCTGAGATTGCAGCTCTCCAAGGAAGAGAGGAGGGGGTTCGCGCCGGTAGTAGTCATCTTCAGGCGGGGGTGGAGGGGCGTAGGATCTGTCGTAGTCTCTCTCGAGGGATTGGTAGCGGAGGGGTCTGGGGCGGGCGCGGTGGTGGGCGCCAGCGGAGGCCGACCGGCCGCGCTCGTCGGGCGCGGGCGAGGGCTCGTCGTCGCGCGCGAGGTAGGGGCTGCGGCGCGACGGGCTCCTGTCGACCTGGGGCAGGCGGCCGCGCGCGCCGCCGGACCACTCCTGCCGACGCCACTCCTCCCGGCCCGGCGGGCGCTCATCCTCCCCGTACTCGCGTAGATACAGCTTGGCGTCCCTCAGCGGGCCATGGTGTGTGGACTGCGCGGCGGCGGCGCGGCCACTGGGGCCGCCGTGCGAGCCGCGGCCGCATCGATCGCTGCCCGGCGCGTGCGCGCCGCACACCACAACTCAGCGGAGTGCGATTGATCCTCCGGCGAGCGGTCGCGACGCTTCTGCACGTTTAATCTTTGCTTCGCTTTGCTGTATTGGCACTATTTAGGTGATTGCACTTTATTTGTTACTAGCTGTTGCCCGCGAGTTTGTTCGCGCTGAATTTAAATGTAGCCTATGACATTCACAGGTGATGTGGCTTTCTATTGGTAAAAGAATTTTCAAAATCGGTTCAGTAGAGCCAGAGATACCTCTCTATAACCTTACAATTACAGTAGTATAGACAGCTTACAATCCGCTAGCTCTTAGAATGACATTATTAGTTCGTCTTGCTGTCTCACTCACTCTTATAGGTTTGATACTTGCATCGGCCGTTGATAATCGAAACTTGAAAGGCATTCTAAGAGCTCACAGACAGTAGGTAGGTACTTGGATTTTAAATTGACCCTAAGTAATTTTCCCTCAAAGGGCTGGCAATATATAATAGGAAGAAATAATAAAAATACGATAACATACATACATACATAAATCGCGTCTTTATCCCTTACTGGGTAGACAAAGCCTAAAGGCAGCAAGACCTCAATTCCACGTTTAGCATGATTGTGGGCGTATACGTTGAAAGGGAAATCTAAGTAGTGATAGGTTGCTAGCCGCATCGCCTACAGTGATTACTACGATTTTCACCCAGATTTTGACGATAACCAGATTACCAGAAAAACAAAAAAATCGATTTGAGAACCTTATTTTTTGAAGTCGGTTAAAAAAAGCATGTCTAAAAATCCAACTAGCCACTTTTAGAGCAAACTGAGCCAGAAATTTTAAGTAGCAAGTGAAAACACAAAATATTAATTCTATCCCTTCTCCCCCCGCAATCCCTTCTCACCCCGTTCTACAATACTGCTTCAGGTAGCTCTGAGCTACAACTTTTGCTCCTTGCTCTGCGGAACTGATGCCGCATACTTACTGAACAGCGCTACATTTTATTTCATATTAACGTTAGAAGATACATCGATATTCCACCCCATAAAGCATTTTTAAAATTCCTCGGCCCACCCCCCTTTTCAGGCTTCACGCTACCCCCTCCATTCACCTAGTGTCTATTTATAGCGTATTCCTCTGTAACAATATTATTTAAGCGCTGTAGCGCTTGAGACAACCGTAAGACGTTAGCGCTCCGTGACCCAATTCGGTTTGGCGTCCTTGTCGCGCTAACGCCGGGGGCTTATGTGTGTCTCGCTCTGTAGTAAGGTCGACGTATGTCGGTCAGCTTGTAGCGATTGGGAAGACTAGGGACGGGGCGTATCGATGTTTATGAGGGTAGTTTTTTTACATACATACATATACACAAATCACGTCTTTATCCCTTACGGGGTAGACAGAGCCCAGGGTAAAGACCACGTTTAGCATGATTGTGGGCGTATGGATGGAAAGGGGAATCAAAACAGTGATGGGATAGCCACATCGCCTATATAACAATGATCTCTAAGATTTTCGTCCAATCCCTCGATGGGCTTTTACCATAAGCGCGGGAAGAGAAGCAACTGGTAGGTACATTCTATGTTTTTTCTTAGCTCCTAGACCAGCATGGAAGTACTAATCGTTACTAATTATACCTACTTATAAAAGAAAACTTGTGAAATAGCCAGTACTTGTTGTCATGTTTCGGCCTAATTTGCAATCCTTCGTGGAGCGAAACCAGAGCGAAGAACTGTTCCACCGCGGCGAAGGAAGAAGAATGAAAGAATACGGATTAGATCGAAACATGTCGACCAGGACTCGAATTTGTTACGTGACTGATCCGTACCTATAATGGTTATTATATGTACTTTTAACTGTAACGATACTTACTGGTACTTAACGCAAGTAAATACGCTGTTGGAAGGAATGATATTATGTGTCAGGCAAATTTTCCTTTTCTATCCTATTTAGTATAATGACGCGCTCACACTCATTATTGCATTTGCCATCTCTTTCCACCACTAACATATGCCATTTGACAGATAGAAATGGTGGTTAGAATTGATCGGTTATGGGTCGTGATCCACTTACAGTTTGTCCACCTGGTTTTCGATGGAGCTCCGCCAATGGGCGGAGCCCCTTTTTCTGGGTATTTTGCCCTTCGGTCAAATGAATATGCCTAAGTAGCCTAACCTGCCTATTTTTGTATTAAATGTGGTTCTCGCGATACAGGCTCGACCTAGTGCGAGAACCGCTGCTAAACTTTAGTTCTTAATGTGTCAAGGTATCAGTTTCTGTGAATTTGTTATGGCGTGTAAAGTATTTTGGAAATAAATGATTATCTTATCTTATCTTATCTTTAAAATTAATCAATAATTCGAAATAATGCCAGCATTTTTCCGGGTGGACCACGACCCATACGAACCCCACGAGCCTGAATGCCTACATACTAAATGCTTTTTATTCAATCACTGTTTTGTGCAGTACAAAAAAGTAATCTGTCGATAACAAACATCAGTCGATATCGACACTATTTTTCCCATCCCTACTCATCCAGTTGGACCGATGAATGAAAGCGGGCAATCACTAGACTCGCTCGTAAAACTACGACCGTGGCGCCACCAGAGCTGCGTGTAATAATTGATAACATTTGTTACAAAAGCTGCGCGGAGTTGTGTAGTCTTAAGCCACTGTGGAACCTTGTCACTGTAAATCTCATAGACGATCTAACTCTAAGCGTACAATGTTAAGGAGTTGATATGTTGAAGGTTTCACAATCAATTAAATAAAACTCTAAGGTAGTGCTAGTGATGCTCACTTGCTGTCAGGTGACCCACTTGCCCGTTTACGGTTTAAGTGGGTAAAACATTAGAGGATTGCAGATGCGTTGCCAGACTATTAGGGCTAAGACAGTGGTACTGCTACTTGGCGGCCGGATTAGCAAGTAAGATGGAGGTAGTGTTCCAGAGGGCCCTTTATAAAAGTTATTGGGTAGGTACTTATTTTTATGCAATTAAAACCGTGTTTGGGTATCCTAGTTCCGGCTTATTTGGTTTGTTCAATCTTTTTTTTTGGATCCAGTGCAAATATAAGATTTTTAAAAAATAACCGTTATTTGAGAATGGGTTCAGGCCTTACTCCAAAATTAGAATTATTGTTGGTTTAGTGCCGTTCCGCTCACAATAAAAGTCATTAATTTGAGAGTGAGCATACCATCCGTATGGTATGAAAAAAACTTTGAAATTAAAACTACGGAGTAGTTAGTGTTAAGAAGGTTGTACACATAGCCCGTTGTCTATGGTCTACGTTACGTAGCAACTTGCTTTAGAGATTTTTCAAACATCACTGTCATCTGTACTGTTACTTAAAACTTCCAATAAATGCTGATTTACGTTATACATTATATTTGAATTGATTCACGTTAACATGGTAGCAGAGCGACGGTATACGTAATTATATTCAGAAGAAATTAAATGTCGAGAGTTTTTCCAAATTGTTATTAAGGAGAATAACAAAAGATGGACAAATCGTTTTTTGAAGCAACCAAACTTCAAATTGGTTGTCTTGACGAAAAGAACTGGACGACATGGAAGTATAAGATAAGTATTGCTTTGAGGGGTTTAGGAGTACTGGAAATTGTAGAAGGAATAGTTACCAGACCTAAGTTGTCAGATACAGCTACCCCAGACCAGAGAGCAATATATAATGAGCAATTAAAGAGTTATCTTAAAGGAGATAGTACAGCGTTGCTAGTCATAACGACGAATCTGTCAGATGATAACTTACAGAAAGTTATGCGTTACTCTACGTCAAGAGAGGTATGGCTGGAACTGCACCGCTTATATGATGGAGTGTCAGAAGACCGAGCCTATGACCTCTGTATGAAGTTCTTTGGTTATAAGAAACAACCTGAAGATGACATAGCGTCCCACTTGTCAAAAATGAAAAACATTTGGTTCTCGCTAACGCAGGAATTGCAGAAGAAAGATTCGGGAAAGTGCGATTTGCCAGAAATTTTCCTTATTTGCAAAATTTTGGAAACGCTCCCTGATGAATATTTTGCATTCAAGTCAAGCTGGTTGTTGATGTCAAAGTCTGATCGTACGGTAGATAACCTGACAAGTCAACTATGTTCTCATGAAAGAGCACTGTCCTCAAAAACCGAAGAAGATATGGAGGCTCTTTACGTGCAGAAAACACAGATGAAGTTTAAGAAGAATAAGAAACCGTTTGACAAACGTGACAAGGAAAAATGTCACTATTGCGGAGAGACTGGTCATAGAGTCAAGGGATGCTCTAAATGGATTACTGATGGACGTCCGCCGAAACCGAAAGCTTCATCATCAAAGAGTGATTCCAGCGCGAAAGTCAACATGAATCTTATGTCGTTTGAAAACAGAAGTTCAAGCTTAGATCATGATAATTGGTTTGTTGACAACGGAGCCACGAGCCATGTTACCCACAGGTGTGATTTATTTGAGTCATTCGAAGATTTCGAAGGTGCACACACGGTAACAACTGCTAATGGAGAAGCTGTCAGGGCAGTCGGCAAAGGCAAGCTGACAGTACTAGCCGACGTTGAAGGCAACAAACAATTGATTACTTTGAATGATGTGTGGTACGTACCTACTATAAAGAAGAACCTTTTCTCTGTGCTGTCAGCCCAAGACAAACTTTTGAACAGCATATTTACATCAGAGTCTACAGTATGTAATTTATCAGTCAATGGCAAAATCTTACTGATTGGAACCAGGAAGAAACATGGAGGTTTATTTCAACTGAAACTGACCAATGTTAAACCTGTCAAGCCTTTAGAAATTAACTGCCTGGACTCGAAAAACTTACTACAGCTGTATCATGAAAGATTGGGACACCAAAGTAAGGCTCATGTAAAGAAAGTTCTAGAAAGAGAGCTTGGTATAAAGTTGAAGCAAGACAGTGAACTATGTGAAGGTTGTATATACGGAAAGTCACACAGAATGAAATTCGGAACAAGAGAAAAAGCAACTGAAGTTGGAGAGCTTATACACGCAGACGTTTGTGGCCCCTTCAGATTTTCTATTTCTAAATACAGGTATTTCGTTCTCTTTAAGGATGATTTATCAAAATTCCGTTACGTTTACTTACTAAGACAGAAATCAGAAGTATGTCAGAAACTGAAACTGATGTTAGCTGAAATTAAAGCAAATGGACATAAAGTGAAAGAGTTTTTGTCAGATAACGGAGGCGAATTTGATAATCAGGCAATAAGGAAAATACTGGAAGAGAATGGCATTCGTCAGAGATTTACAATGCCACACACTCCCGAGCAAAATGGTTCCGCTGAACGAGAAAATAGGACCATTGTTGAGGCTGCGAGAGCTATGATGCATGCAAAAGACCTGCCCCAAGGTCTGTGGGCTGAATTAGTTGATGCTACAGTCTACATTCTGAATCGAACAGGTCCGACTCCGATGGATAAAAGTCCTTATGAAATATGGTACAATAAGAAACCTAGAATTCGGCACTTACGTATTATTGGCAGTATTTGCTATGCACATATTCCTAAGGTAACCAGAAAGAAGTTGGATAAAAAGGCGGTTAAAGGCATTCTCATTGGATACGATAATGACGAAGGATACAGGGTTTGGATAAAGGAAACTAACAAGTTAGTCCGTTCGAGGGACGTTATTTTCGATGAAACTACCCTGAGACCAAGTGATCATGGTGATATACCAAAGAGCCCTAACGTGATGGAACCAATTTCTTTTGACATGCCCATGTCTGTCATACCAGAAGAAAAACCAGTATCAAATACGAATGATGAAACTAGTTTAGATGGAGACAGCTTGGAACCGGATTTCAATTGCGAACCTGACCTAAACGATGAAACTCAGGAAAACGTTGAAGTTGAAATTCCTGATCCTGATGTCCAAACTGATGATTCGTTCGTGTCATTGAGAGAGGAAAGTACTGAAGCGGATGTTGATGAAGAATTACTCCCTGAGACTGAAGAAAGAGGAATGACACCTACAGAAGAAGGTGAAGAATTACTCCCACAGGAAGAGGAGAGGAGAATGACACTCAGAGATCGCTCAAGAATAAAACCTCCTACTCGGTTTGATGACTTCGATTGTTCGTACAACATTAATTTAAGTGACAACAAAGAGCCAAGCACGTACAAAGAGGCTCTTGATGGACCTGATCATGATGGTTGGCGCATGGCTATGGATTCTGAAATGAATTCCCTACGAGAGAATGAAACGTGGGAACTAGTGGAATCCAAAGGAAAAGTCAGAGCGTTGCCCTGTAAATGGGTATTCAAACTGAAGATGAACCCAGACGGAAGCATTGATCGCTATAAAGCAAGGCTGGTGATAAAAGGCTATTCGCAAAGAGAAGGAATAGATTACGATAAAACCTTTAGTCCTGTAGCCAAGTTAAGCACCATCAGAGTTTTGTTGAGCATTGCTGCTAACGAAGGGTTAATTTTACGACAGTTTGATGTCGCTACTGCTTTCTTGAATGGAAAAGTACAGGAAGAACTGTACATGAAACAGCCTGAAGGATATAATGATGGCACAGGAAGGCTATGCAAGTTGAAAAGAAGCCTTTACGGTTTAAAACAAGCCCCTCGTTGCTGGAACATCTGTATTCATGAATTTTTAATAGAGTCTGGATTTAAGCAAACCGATGCAGATCCCTGCTTATATTTTCGCCAACGTGGAAATGCTAAAGTTTTGCTAGGCCTGTATGTTGATGACGGCCTTATTGCATCAACGGATGAAGCAGAAGCAGAATACTTCGTAGAACACGAATTAAAGACTCGGTTTAAAATTACAACGAAACCTGCGTCATATTTCCTTGGCTTAGAATTGGAGCGTCAAGATGATGGCGCTATCTTGATACACCAGAGAGCTTACGTCAGGCGAATACTTGAAAAGTTCGGAATGACGGACTGTAAACCAGTTGCAACACCAGCTGTAAAAGAATCCCCAGATAATATTTCTGATGAAGATAATAACTCTGTTAAGACGGATTTTCCTTACAGACAAGCAGTGGGAGCACTCAGTTATTTGATGGTGGCGACTCGTCCCGATATAGCTTTCGCTGTAAGCGTAGTATCTAGGAAACTAGAAAATCCGGTTACTCAAGATGTGACAAAAGTCAAAAGAATTTTAAGGTATCTGAAAGGAACAGAATCCAGAGGCCTTGTGTACAAGAAAAGTGCGGTCACAGGTCTTGAAGCCTATAGTGATGCAGATCACGGAGGAGACTTAGAAACTGGTCACTCTACAAGTGGAATAGCCTGTTTACTGCACCGATCTCTAATCAGCTGGGAAAGCAAGAAACAGAAATCGGTAGCACTATCGAGCACAGAAGCTGAGCTAGTCGCTGCGAGTGAAACGTGCAGAGAAATGGTATGGTTGAAACGACTCGTTGGACAGCTGACCACGCCACAACAAACTCCAACATTATATGTTGACAATGAAGGAGCAGTGAAGCTAGCGCACAATCCACCTTACGAGTACCACCGCCGCACAAAACATATTCGCTTGCGATATTACTATGTAAGAGAGTGTGTTAACAATGGCGTTTTGAAAGTTAAGCAAGTTCCCGCTGAAGAGCAGCTTGCTGATATGCTCACCAAGCCGCTATTTAAGCCAAGATTGGCATTACTATCCCACAAGATTGGTTTATCACCATAAACAGAAAGAGAAGTGGATGTTAAGAAGGTTGTACACATAGCCCGTTGTCTATGGTCTACGTTACGTAGCAACTTGCTTTAGAGATTTTTCAAACATCACTGTCATCTGTACTGTTACTTAAAACTTCCAATAAATGCTGATTTACGTTATACATTATATTTGAATTGATTCACGTTAACAGTTAGCCCCTAGCCCCTCTAGTTAACAAATTTTACTTTTGCTCAACAGATATAAAACAGTAGTTTTTAAGTTGTCTTGAATAGCTTTGATGCTTGCTACTGCTAATCGTCGTTCACTTGTACGATACTTTAGACAAACTATCTTTTTAAAATGGACTTTATTGTAATACGAGAAGGTTTAAATTTACTCGCATAAAGGCAAACAAATTTTAATGGAATTAGGACAATGTTACGAAATGTCAAAACCGTGCCATAATTTTAGGTTATAATTTGCTTTGCGTAAATAGTTAATTTCTAATCGATATTTAAAAATGCCACTACCGCCAGCCAGTGGAACTGGTAGATATTTCGCTAAAGCTGCAAAATCCATACGTTTGGTCCGACATGGATGTACTAATAGGCCTTTCTTTCATATATCAGTTACTCACGTAAGTGTATATTTTGGTCAATTTACTCAAATTAAAATACAAAACTTATGTATTTGTCGTTTACAATGGGTCTAAAGTTACGTACTTCTAGCTTTTTTAACATTATTGCACCTAATTTTAAAGCTTCTTACCTTTGCAGTAAGTACCTAGTTACTGATTTTTTTTTATTTTTTAAAGCGCAAGAGAACAACTACACAGCCGGTCATCGAGCAGTTGGGCTCATTCGATCCTATGCCTAATGCTTTCAACGAGAAATTGGTTGCTCTAAACTTGGAAAGATTAAAATATTGGCTTGGCAAGGGAGCTCATGTAACTCCTCCAGTTGGTGAATTATTAGGTAAGATTAACACAGTAAGAGACACGACGGCATGACGCTCGTGCCTTGGCATATGGGACGGTCCCACTATAGGTAAAGTAATGTATTATAATAGTTTGTGCATTTCCTATGCCTAATTTTACAAGTGCACTACTTCACAGTAGCCGATTTATTTGTCAAAAACTTAGCACACTAAAATTTAGATTGCACTCCACTATAAGTTTGACCGAACCCCAGTTCTTATTTCTATTCAGTTAGCCCTTAGGGCATTTGAAGATATCTAATGAATGAATCTAACCTAATTTTATTATCTCTAATACGGAGTTTTAAAACAGTGGGCCCTCTAGAACTATTTTACTAAACATTTTTTGCAAATGCCCTTCATTTCTTGCAGGTTTGTCGGGCTTCTTCCCCATCCACCCCCGTTCCTACATGACGGCGTGGCGGAATCGCCAAGCTGAGGAGTTGGCACAACAGAAGGAAGCAGAGAAGGCTAATGCTACCTCATAGAAATTATGTTTATATTGCTAGATTTTAATAAATAGTGTATAGTTGTTGTTTAGTTTGGAAGTATACTCCGATCCAACATCCAGTGGTCCTTTTTTCCATAAAAAATCTCTTGACAAGTCTTCCACCCTGGGGGCTACTAAAGGCTAATAAGCAATTGGAAGTTCATATCTTATTTTAGCTTCCATGCTGGTCTGGGAGTTAAGAAAAAACATAGAATGTACCAGTTGCTTCTCTTCCCGCGAAGATGGTAAAAATCCATTGTCGAAAATCTTAGGAATCATGTAATGCGGCTAGCAACCCATCACTATTTTGATTCCCCTGTCCACCTGTACACTCACAATCATACTAAACATGGCCTTTAGGTCTTGTTACCTTAGTTAGGTTCTGTCTACCCAAACATATGACAAAGATGTGATTTATGGATGTATGTATGTATCTTATCTTAATGAGTCATCTCACACTCATAATGACTATTAGCAGAAATGCATGACACAACGTTTAATGTTTAATCTCATAGTGGAAATACTGTTGCAACTAGAGAAACAAAAATGAAACATTAATTATAAAATGAACTCGTTTTTATTACGTGAAAAATGACAGGATAACAGTTCCGTGAATACAGTAAATTACATTGACAGCCAAATCAACGAAGGCACACTAACACGGTTTGTATATCACAAGCAAACGTGGATAATCTTCAAAATTTAACATTGATGGCAAAACTGTATGTACTATGCTAACCTCAAACTAGTATTAATTTAACAATCGGCAATAGTTTCAACGCTTGATCAATATTTGGTAGTAAAAAGTAATAACTTGTCTTTGAAAGTTTGTGTGACAACACTTAAGTCTTTTTGCAAGGGAAACTACATAACCTAAAACTTATACTTTAATCAAAACTTGAACAGGGAAGCTTGATAACATTCCTTGAGCAATTACTTGAAAAGAAAACTAAGTAACATAATTATAATTCATTCCACAAAGAGATCTAGAAGTAGGGGCAAAATTACTAGGCGATTTTACTTAGTATATTGGCATTTCATTCTCAAGATCTTAAGAAAAGATTCAACTAAGAATTTTATTAAATAACTAAAGTAAAAGTTAAAAAAGATGCCATGATAAAAAAAACCTTAACTACAATTATAATACACGGTTTCCTTAAAAAAAAAAGCAAATTAAACCAATCGGTCAGGTCACCAACGAGTCTAGGGAATGAGTTACCATTTCTATTAATTCCTTAGTTATGAAAATAAGTACACCAAAACAGTATACGTTCATCACTTTAAACGTAGAAATTCAAAGAAATGGTAACCATTCCTAATTCATCTTAACCACGTCAATTCGATTTTTAAAACCTTATTTTTTTTATTCAAGTTTTTTATTTATTTGTCCATGCCGTAAGAAACCATAGACGTCACCGGTCGGCTATTTTTGTTTTTAATACGGCTCCTGTAATTTATTGGCTAAATTGCCAGGAGGTTTGTAACTTTGTACCATGCACATTGCACATTGCTACTGTAAATTGCATTGTTTTTTGTATTAATGGCCTGCGATTGTGCTGCGAAGCTTACAATAAAAGCGGGTGCATTATATTTGTACTTTTTGCTCCCATATTTGCGTAAGTAACCGGGGGCTTAGTTGTTCTTCCGGACAGCATCCAAAACTGTAAACAGAAAACAATAGATATAACAAATTTATCTCTAACGTCTGACAAATAATTTAAGTGATGACATAAAAGACAGAACGCAGAGAAATCAATGCATGCCTGTGAATTTATTTCGTTCAGGCTTTTATGCTCACGGGCCTTATCCCAAATCCGAAAATTCGAAGTTCTAATCAGAGTGGGAGGGACGGCACGATACTAACTTCGAATTTGGGAGAGAGCCCTTGTGCCTTGGATAGAAAGGGCCTGGCTTTGATTAGATGCAGTCCCTGCTTCTATTATGCGCGACCGGCGGTGCGGCAAGCATTTTTTCTGTTCATGCCACGGTCGAGGCGCGCACAGTAGAGATGTCAAATAACCAGAGATCGGACAAATTTGCGTCATTGCTCGCAATAATGTGGACATGGCTCCAAAATTAATCAAATATGTCAAAATACATATATTAAGAATAAGTATATCCACGGAGGTTTTATACCTATAGAACTAGAAAACTTTTTTGTCAGAAATAATAATCATATCTAGCAGGATCGTGATTTCTGTATTATATAAAAAGATTTACGAGAACGACAATTGCCACTTTAATTAACATTTTGCTAATAATTTTATGCATGTGTAAATTTTTATCTCCGGGAGTTCAAATTTTATTTCGAGAAATTAATTAAATGATTAATTTGGTTAATTTTTGAGTCATGTCTACATTATTGCGAGCAATGACGCAAATTTTTCCGATCTCTGCAAGTAACAAAATACGCAATGCATTAGAAAAATGCTTATTAACGCCGCCGATCGCGCAATCCTGGTAAGTAATGCAGAAGCCAAATAAAATAAAGCATATAACGTAGACGATTAATATAGACGATTATAATTGAGAAAAACATTACATCAATCATTGACAGTTGCATTCGATTCGATAGCGGCATTGTGTACGATGTAGTAAGCCATCTGTAAAACTACAGTCACACGCTATTCATAACAGTTAACCATAAATTCGTTGTTTTTATCTGTCACTTTCGATAACAATACAGTCATATTCTCCATTGCAATTTATTTTAACATCTGAATTCCCACACAATCACGCATTGTATGCAATTAGCATCGTCTAACTCCACCGGAATGTTGAAGGATCATAACTTGATATTCCAATATTTTTTTTTTTAGGAACAGGGGGAGGGGGGAATTGTTTGTATACAAAAGTGTTAAAATGGATTGGAATGGACTATATATTTGTTTGTTTCTTTTGGTTTCAATTAAAAATATAAATAACCTTTTATGAATAACAGGGTTAGTGTTCAGGCAACTAAGGTGGTAGTGGCAGCACAGAACCTGTACTAATTATAAGCGTTTTTTGTAAAATAATACATTGAACTAAACTGTCTATGTTAGAATACAACAGGTTAACACATTGTTTTCCAGAAGCTTCGTCAGTCAAATTGCGCATAAAATAGTAAGAAACATAATTACAATTCAACCGCAATTCTCTTTTATGACGTAGCAAAATCATCATCATTAAAGGTCATGCATTTCAATTACATCATCATGATTATCCAGTATGCGTCACAGACTTCAGAACGGCTTGCAAAGTGTGCGCGGGGCAGACTACCCGTCATTTTCATGCTGTTTGTTCTAGAAAGAGAAGGGTAGTCTATCTCGCGCGCTCTTGTGATTTTGAAGCTCGCCTGCGAAATGATCGCTGCGCTTAGCAGTCTATCGTAATTTGACCCGTTCTCAGGAAGGCGTTATACGAAGTCGGAGGTCTTTATGTTGTGGGTGGTGCGTTGCCCAGTCAACCAGACACACGACTCGGTATAATACCGTTGAGAGAACGGGTCAAGATGTTACTTCGTGGGTGAGTGTTTTGAGAATCATACCAGGTTAAATTGTAATTTATGTTAAGTAGCCGAATTTTGGGTTAGGTACGGTTAATTCGATCCGAAAGCGTTAAAAAGATCTGGCAGAAAACAAGGACGTCGGGCGGCAATCCAAGAGTTAGTGCTAGCCGTATATTACCTACTTAACTAAATAATATACTACCCAAACATAAAAATTGGATGATTGTTATGCCTAATAATATAGGTTATGTATGAACTAACAAAACTTGATACAAGCAGACTAATAATCATTTCTACTACTAGTAATATTGTAACATACTAAGTTTTCTATAGTAAAGCTAAACGAACGTTTTTTAATGAGGAGTAAGTCTGTTAAAACTGTAAAGAATAATATTGTGTACTTAATTTATCATCTTTACAACTGTTACTCCTCATTGCCGAATTATTTCCTGCCAGATGCGAAGTATCATTTGAAGCGTCGAAAAGCCACCACTCTATTCCATCTACACTACTCCACTTACCGTCAAATTTTGATTGATATTAACAGCATTAATCCGTTTTACCTAAAACCAGTGTTTGCGTTATTAATATAAGGAAATGCTTGCTCACACGCAAGGTTACAGCGATGACAGTGCAAAAAAGGGGTTACTAAAATGAAGATCTATAAAATTGCCAGCTGCAAAAATTCTCCAAGATAATCATAAAATATAAACGCGGGACTATTTTTGAAACTGACAACACTAAGGTGTTGTCTACGGTGCGAGCTAATAAAATTAAAAACAAAACAAAAAACATACTTCGCACAACTAAGCACTAATTCTTGTTAAATTATAATGTTTGGTTAATTCTCGGCGAGTTTTTGCATTGAGCGTTCTATCTTGTGGGAGGTAGTTTTCACCCACTCCGAGACGTTTTCGACGTTATCCGACGCCCTTGGAATCTGCCGGTTGCCCGAGCGAGCAGCTGCAATGTGAATATCATTCGTTCTTCCCAACTAACCAGTTGGAAAAGAATGAATGTTCTCCTCAGTCAAGATTGTACGAGGACCAGTGATGTGATTCAACTTCTAACAACAAGATTGGTTGGCAAGAGAAACCTAGTTTTTTTCTGCAGCCATCATATTTGTAAATAAACAAGTGACTGCTAACCTACAACAGGACAGACGATAAATGCAGTATTGATGGGTAGGTACTGGGTACATAACTAAAGTAGCTTGAATTTTTCTAATAAAGCTGCAACCAAGGGATTATGTATGAAGGGCATTGCATCTAGGTGCACCGGTTTCAATGCACTCTTTAGGGAATACACAAAGCGCGATTATTAAACGAAAAAAAAAAGGAGAGCTGGTTAAATAGGCCGTTGAAGACAGTCAGGGGCCACTTTAAAGTATTTCATTGAGAGATGTTGTGCGCTTCAAATTAAGTTCTCCTAGGAACAATATTAAGTTATTGGTCAATTGCCAGCGCACCATAAGGGTTAGGACATGACCCTTAACATTTTTCCTTAAGTATCTACTGGACTGCAGTAACGTTCCCATAGAAGCCACCTTTATCGTGAAGGATAGGATCACTTGGAGGTCTTACTCTTGACAGCTCCGCCAACTTTCGTAGATAACCTCAGACCGTGCTTAAACAAAGGTGACTTCCATCGTAACTACAATGCAGCAAACGCTATAATCTCCACCCTACTTCATTCAAATTAGTACCTACCTACAGGTGTCTAATACTAACAACAAACAAACATACCATGTCAAGTAAGAAATAAACCTATGCCAACCGATATACATAAAACCCTTTTTTGACACATCACCTCCACAAACCATAGTAACATTGCAAATACTCCTTTTCCTAACACATTGACACAGTGCATGAAACATAATAAGCAAAGACCATAGACAAGGCCCTCAGCCATGCAAGCCGAACCATAGAGGTTGGTACCTTGACGTTTAGTCTCTATGCAGGTCATCAAGTTTTTTGTTGACAGCCTTAAAAGTTTTGTCAATTGATTTATTGATGCCTTTCACAAGCTTATCCAGATCTGGAAATTAAATTTGAAGAGCTGTTATGATGGGAAGTATCCGAAATGCGTGATAGACAGTCACTGTTAGCAGAAATTGTGTTCCTGGGTAAGTTATGTACCTTAGAACATTATATTGAATTCCTTATTGCGGGTAGTTTTAAATTGAACCTCTGATAATTGTGCTCAGCAGGTTTGTGCTGACTACTCCTGGAATCTGATTTACTATTCTGTTTATAAATTTAACGGGATTTTATCCCTAGATAAAGTAGGAAAACAAAACTTCAGCACTAATCTTATTCTTTTCCCCGCTGACCTTCAAATTATTGACATTACGATACTAAACAGTGTGCTAATTTGACAAACAGTGCACCAGAAATTAATGTGGATTAGAGTAATCCAAAAAATAAATACTATAAACTATATTGGAATCCCATCGACCCTAACATTAGGTACATAAGTACCTATATCATTCGGTTTTACCTGCGCTGGCCGCTGCGTCGATCTGTGCGTGGTGCTTCATGTAGTACGGACGGATGATGCGGTGATAGATGATGAGAGAGCCGTTGAACTCTGTAGGGATGTAGCACCATATCACGAAGATGCACTGGAGATGAAAAATAAGAAAGTTTTAACACGGTGGTCATAGAAATATTCAAATGTGGGTGCTTTCGAAGGAGAAGGCCCAGAAGGACGTTCCATGACCAAAATAAATCGGAGACAGGTCAAAAGGGTAATTAAACTAACGAGAAACCCCTACGGCAGGTGCCCTGGATCAGGCCACTTTTAAACCATAGATTTGTATAGTTAAGTAATGAATTTCAGTACTTATCTAATTGCAACATTTCTTAAATATTTTTTGCAGAATGATGCCCTTTTGGGGCGTAGCAATTCATAATGTGGATGTGGACGAAGCGAAAGAGGTATAACAGGATCGGTAGCAAGTGGAACAAAGTAGTCTCTGTCTATCTCAAATGGAAAGAGGCATCACGGTAGGTATATATGTATATGTTAACCAAAAATGTTCACTTCTATTGACACCCATTGTTGGTGGTGTTCACTTATTAATAGGTGACCCGTTTGCTTGTTTTGAACTTGAAAGCCAATGTGACAAACAAGTATCTAATAATATTCAAAGGTTCGGACAGAGTAGGTAGTAGCTACCTACAGTTTCTTTTACAAGTTCGCAGAAAAATCATCTTGTTAACAATAATCTTTAAAGCCACCTATGTGCATAACGCGATGTCTAAACGTACCTATGGTTTATATCTACTCAATAAAAATAAAGTGGTTACAATTTAGAGTCCTTGGCGTACTACGTCGGGTACTCGTCTAGCTTCTAGATAATACGAGCACAATGCAATGTAACAGCAAACAAAAGCAGTTTGCAGTACATCTATATTATAAACAAGGGTTATAAAACGGATGAAAAGGAATAAAAACAAGATAGCTACGTTTCCCTCAATAGGACTGCGATTCAATTAGTGGTAAAAATAATAATAATGGCTTGACAAGCTCCCGCGTGTCTCGATGCTGGATTTTATTATTTGTTGAGCTATTTTGCAAAATTTATTTATCATTATACCTATTAGCTGTTGCCCGTGACTTCATCTGCGGAGAGTTAGTTAGCCCGCGAACTAGGTATATAATATCCCGGGATAAAAACTATCCTATGTCCTTTCTAGGGTCTCAAACCATACCCATGCCTAATTTAATCATGATCGGTAAATAGTTAACGCGTGAAAGCGAAACAAACAAAAGTCACATTCGCATTTATAATATTAATTAGGATTACGATATGGAATTTCATACAATTCAGTTTAAACACAATAGAGAGATTGATGAATGTGGATGAAGGGAAAAGGTAGGTATGTCAGGACCGTAGCTGATGTAACGAAGCATTCCCTGTCTACCCCTATGGGAAAGAGGCGAAGTTTGAATACATGTCCAGTGACGTAAACGTTTAAACTGTGTAGAATATATTTACAGCTATCCGCGGTAGATTACAACGCTTAAGGTAACAATGAACGCATGCGACCTTGCACTGGAAAAAATAACAAAGCACCACAGTTGCGTGAGACGGACAGTCAGTAACCTCTGTTGTTTCGTTGGCAATCACCTTCATGTTCAATGTTCTGTTCAATACCTATTTATACTCAACTAGCGGTTGCCCGCGACTCCGTCTGCACAGAATTCGCTTGTCGCTATCCCGCAGGAACTGCACAAATACCCGGGATAAAAGACTGTTATTCCGATCTATAATCGTAAAAAACATCTCGAGCGCGTCACTTAAATTTCACTCCTACTATGAAAACATCACCTAGGTATACGCCCACAATCATGCTAAACGTGGCCTTTAGGTCTTGTTATCTCTCTGCTCTGTCTACCCCGTAAGGGATGTGATTTAGGTATGTATGTATAAAACATAGTCTCGAAACAACACGTAACGGTAACACACTAGTCTCATAGTGGTTGACACCTCAACGCCAAGGCGTCGGAACGTCTCACAGTGCGATGAAACCCCGATCTAGGTGGACAATATTATTTAAGCCTCAAAACCGACTCTGGTAGGTCATATTATGATGTCAAAATAGAAATGAAATGAAAGAAATTACAAAATCACATTAAAATTAAAACCAATATAAGCTGACCTATTGGTACTAGGAATTACTACACGCGTGAAGGCCAATTTATATTGGTCATTGTTTTAGGCAGTATAAATGTAGTTTTTGACACACATTTTATATTCATATTATTTTTCACAGCACTATGAAGTAAATAAAACAACACTAATAATTTATGCGGTTTATTAGGTAAGTACCTTACTCTGAATCGCTAATTCTAATAATTTCCCAGAAATACGAGCTATATTTCTCTTGAAATTTCTTAGTGAATCTGGCGTGACTCTGCTGAAATCAAATTTAATTGAAAAATAATCGAAAAGACGGTTATTTTTATCCTTTTTAGCGTGTTTTAACCATTCTTCATAAAACTCCCTCCTAGGTACGGATAGTTCGATTTCTAAAAAAAAGTCAAAGACTCGCATCAGATCGCAGTTTCTAACATGCATCAAACGAAAGAACATTAAAAACTCTATCATTAAAAAAAAATCCAGCCCGGGGGCAAGGGGGGGCATCCTTTTCCTTGTCTATGAAACACGAAACTCATGCAAAAAAATTGGAAGTTTTTACGTTGAAGTTGATTTTTATTGGCAAAGGAATATCCGTTTTTAACAATTAATATTTTAAAATGTAGTCCTTACCATTTACTTCACGATCCATGACTAGAAGTAGCACGATCTAATTGATAATTATTATAAAATATTGATAAGCGAAGAGCAGTACAACGCACGATTTCACTATCGATGACAGTGTTTCGGTTCGCTTCGACATTATTTATTAATTTTATGAGGGTAGTAGGACAAAACTATTACTGGAATCATTCCTTCTAGGATGTTGGCTATCGCTATAGCCACCACAGATAATGAAATAGCGTGACCCTTTTTGTCCACCTAGATCGGGGTTTCATCGCACAGTGCGTCTGTTGCATCAAAGACCTTACACTAAGCACTGCTTGTATGAATTGCATGTGGAACTCTCTTTCTAATTCAGTAATTTAAAAAAAAAAACCCGGTCAAGTGCGAGTCGAACTCGCGCACCGAGGGTTCCGTATCATTATCTATAAATATCTAAAACCAGTGTAAGCAGAGCCCTGTTCCAAAGCAAAATGTACGCAGTGTGGGGTTACTTTATATTGGTCACTGCTATATACAGACATACATACACATTTACGGTTTTCGCAATTATTCTTTAATCTGTGCTATAAGACCTACCTTCATACCAAATTTCAAGATTCTGCGTTCACGGGAACTACCTTGTAGGTTTTGATTCCCTTGAGAGTTGAAAATTTGCGGAAATTTGCGGCATAAACGGCTGTATCTTTTGATTGCGTTGGCTTAGAAGTTTGATTTTTTCACAGCTTCAAGGGACAGTAGACCTGAGTAATTGATATAAATTTCAGCTTCATACCTCCACGCGTTCCTGAGAAAAAGGGTCTTGACAGACGGACGGACAGACGGACAACAAAGTGATCCTATAAGGGTTCCGTTTTTTCCTTTTGAGGTACGGAACCCTAAAAACATACATTATTTAGTTAATGAGCTAGAATTTAGGTTAACTGACTGTACATTGTAACAGTGTTACCTATTTGATGGTTTCTTTGTTAAAAGAATTTATAGAAAATTAATTAAACTAGAGATAGCTGGCGTAAAAAAACTTAAGAGAAAGTATTCATTAAGATCCAGTTGAAACTGAAACAATTGAGTAGGCATTTTTAACGAAACCGGATTGACTGATGTTTTTTTATAGTGAAATGTTATCACATAATTCACTGCCGATTACTACGTTTAGGTTATTACTAAGAGAAGGTATATCAAAATTATCAGAATAGGTATTACAAATTCAGTCGGCTTAGCATGAGATATAGTTTTTTCGTAGCTTATAATTGCTGGATTAGCCTACTGTAACAATGGGTTACTATGACCCAACAGAAGGTAACTTTGGCCCTTATGAAAACCACATAATCATAGGAGGGTTTGACAAGTCATGAAAACGTGGGTGGTCAGCAAAAACCCAATGTGCCATAATTTAAACACAGCAATAACCCCAAAGACCAAAGTTACCCTTTAGGGTTAGGGCCATTGTAAGCCAATCTAATAGTATGCATTTTTTCTATTTTATTTTTCTATACTAATATTATAAAGAGGAAAGATTTTATTGTTTGTTTGTTTGAATTGAACAGGCTCCGAAACTACTGGACCAATTTCAAAAATTCTTTTGCCGTTAGAAAACTACATTATCACTGAGTGACATAGGCTACTTTTTACCGCGGGAAAATACCTTTTCCTACGGGAAAATTAATTTATCGCGGGCGAAGCTGCGGACGGAAGGCTAGTATTTTATATATAGTATATAGCCCCTTTTATTCCGTTATCTACAAATTCAGTACATTGTGTAATCTTTTTTTTTTATAAATTATCGCGCAATTCGGCGTGCCTCATGGCATAGGCCTTCTCCATTTATTTTCATTTAAAAGCACATTTTTTTCTATATCAATCTATTTATAATCACCGTTAACTGTTTTTTAAATACACAATCAAGATACTCAGTGGAGAGAGAAATGAACAAAGCTAGTAAAGTATTACTAGGTTATTTCAAATGATATTAAAAACCCATTTCCAAGTTCAATATTAAGCGAGGTAAAATACTAAGAGCTTAGTCATCAAGATATTTCATAATGTGTCAAAAATACATATCTTCACTATCTTAAATGCCCAATACTGATAAGTAATGTTTCTATGTACCTATGTGATAGATAAGTGTCTGGATACATACCCAAATAGTTTCTAGAAATTTGATGTTTCATCACAAAGGAAGAAAGAAAGAACTGTTTATTTACCTACTTAAACTGTCTTCAACTTATTTCTCTTACTGGTTGTCTGGTAGAGATCGCTATTAAGAGATAAGACCGCCTGTTGTCTACTTTGTTCTTTGTTTCTGTATTGTTTTCTACTGATGCTGATTTGTGGTGTTCAATAAAGAGTATTTGTATTGTATTGTTGTATTTATTTGCTAAGAAAACAAAGAGAAGATGCAATCACAGATGTTTAGAATTATTTCATTACCAAAAAAAGTTCTAATTTACTACTGTCAAAGACAAGAGGGGCAAACAGAGTGTCATCAATCATTCGACTGGATTCACATTGTGATTTGAACTGAAAATAGGTAAAATTTGTCCTCCAAGATTTGAACTAAACAAAGTAACAAATATACAGTCCATGCGCTCTTAGAACAACATTCCGGTTTCTTGTACCATCAGCTCATTCAAGTAGGTAAACCCATATGAACACTGACACTGACACATTTTCTCCTATTTCTACAATTTCTACTATTCTTGTTAATTTATTGAACCAAGTTTTAATTTTTTAAAGTGTTTTACCTACCTACGACCTACACTAAATATAGTTCATAAGAGTATATTCAACATAGATAATACACACAGTAGTGTACTTGACCTGATTGACCGTAGTTCTCCAATAAAATACATTGTTACGCAGGTGCTCATTACATCGTTCTAAACTTGAAATTAACGATCAGATTCTTTTGTTAAATCTCAAGATCTGAGGGTGCATGATTAATTGATTATTTTCAAACTGGAGTTTGTTTAGAGTAGTTTTGATTTGGGAAGTTCTTGACGGTCAGCGTCATAAATATCTTGGTAAATTTGTTTTCATTCACCAAATAATAATAAAAATAAGCAAACTTTTTCAACATGACACTTTGTTCTTACAAGGAACTTGTAGTAGGAAAACAGTTACCTATGTAACCACAATATCATTAACATTAATGAGGATAAACCAGTAATACAATTAAGACAACAAACTAGCTATTTCACACGACTCCATTTGTGAAGAATTCTTTTATTACTATCCAGCAGAAACAACACAATTATCTGGATAAAAAGTAGACTATGTGTTATTCCGATCTATAACCTATATCTGCACTAAATTTCAGCCACCTGTTCAGCCATTCTGGTGTGAAAGAGTAACAAACATCTATACATTGTCATAAAACTTCATATTTATATATTACAGGAGGATATTAATCTTTAAATTATTAATATTATAAATAATCATTTTTAAACCTCATTATCACTATATCTCCATGTCCAAATTACTCTTAAATACTGGCAAGTGATTATAGTATAAAAATAATCTGTATAACATGGTAGTGTACTAAATAAAATGCTCATTCCATTAGTCACATTAACATGAGGTTTGCACAGTACATGGTACATAAAGCAATGTTACTAATCGGTAATTACTCATTAATATAGCTTCCATTTATTTAATTAAATAAAAGTAATTACTTAGATCGACATTTGATTACAAGAGGAAAAATTTAACAAAAAGGTCAGTATTTAGAATGATCCAACTTCTCTATTTTGTGAAATAACTAGGTAACAGCTAGGCTAAAGGGAAAAGTGAGATTGTAAAGAATCTAAGGTATTTCTTTATCTATGGCATTGTATATTTTTAACAAAGGGATCATTTCATCCATCCTGGTTCATTCAACAAAAGGTTTCACTCAAAAACCATCAGCCATATGCTAGTATGTGATGGATATTTTAAAATTTAAGACTTAAATCAAGACTAAACTATACTTAAAAGAATTTCACCAAAAAACTGACCATGAAAAATCGATTTTCAAACAAAGCACAGGGTTAATTTTGACAACACAAAAACCGGAACGCAGCGACGAAATCTAGTCGCGATGTCGCGGCGTTCTGTGTCTAAGAAAACTTAACATATGGACACACTTACCTTCATCAGCCAGTAGAGCGGGAACCAACCGACAATGAAGTCGGAAAAGTACTCTACGACGGAGAAGCAAGCGTACACCACCCAATATGTCAGCCACTTCGTGTCATCATCCTTTTGGGGGGACTCCAATGCCTTCATTGACATGTACGCCGGGTATACGAAACCGATTGAGTTGCATATCAGCTCAGCGCCGAATCCAAACACTAAATATAAACCGGTGAATCCAACCAAACCTGCCAACACAAAAAAACGTCAAAACCCGCTAAGGATATAAATAAACGCTATAGGAAAAAAAACGAGGCTCACCTAGGAAAATGTACAGCCTGCTCACGCCGGTCTTTTCCTCCAGTTTCTCAAAATATTTGGTCCATGGCTTGCTTTTGTCGTTCAGTTGGCGTTCTATGGTGTCCCTGTACTCAATCAATTTGGCACTCATTGTTGGAAGGGAGTTAGGCGTGTGTATTGATGGTAACCGGTGAGCAGTCAAACCACGGCCACGACTCGTTGACAAGTAATGGCTGACGCTAACTTTTTTTTTGTAATGTTGCCATTGCCACTGCTCGTTAGTCGGTAGTGGTGGTAGATTTAGAGATAATTTTGAAAACTCATTAATTTTTCCACTTTATACAATGAAAATAATTGTAACGTTAGCTAACTTAATTTTTTTATTTTATTTTGTATCAGTTCTCTAAAAAAACAGCTCAAAAGTTTCGGTTGATATAAGTTTTATAAAAAAATAGCTACGTAGCCAAATGGCATTCATGGTAACATTAAACGGCATACGTAGGAATTAGGGATGCCCGACGTACGATAATTATCGTACATATACGATAATTTCGGCTCCGGTACGTTGCACCTTACACAATGTAGGTATTATCACACACAAAGTACAATAATTTGCAACACATCTCTCGGAGAAGCAATAAAATAATAATTATACTGACTCCACCAACTATTTCAAGATTACCTACTAAGTAATCGTAATATTCACTAGCTACGTCAATTCAATATTATAGATAGAATTTACTGTTTCTTCTGGTCTTATTTGTGGTGTAGTTTAGGTAGACCGTGACTGCAGTCCACCACCAAGGTGTTGAAAATCCTTTGTATGTCATAAAATACTACATCATAATGTCGATAAGACCGTACTTAGGTGTCGGCTTGAAAGTTCCACTTTTGATTTTGCGACATAGTATTCATTTTAAAATTTGATAGGAAGTTGAACGATAAGTTACAGACCACTAATTTGGGCGACAGTGTAGTAGGCCTGCAGTATAGTAATTTACTTTGTCTTCATGCCAAAATTCGTTAGTGGTAGTAGAGTTAAGGTTAACCATTACGCAAAATATCCTTCACTGGGTTCGAAAAGGTTAAAAGTTTAAAGGAGGAAAAAAAACGCACATTATTTATAACACAAATCATATTTTGTTCAATTTTAAAAAACTTATAAATTACATATCACATCTTTTTTATGCAGCTGTATTACACAGTAAATAATGCAACGTTGGAACAGTGCTTTAGGTGCTAATTTATGGTAAGAACAATATAGCGTGAGCCCTGCGACAACTGTCATCCCCATAATAATTAAGTGCTCTTTGGTTAGAATTTGTAAGGAAAGAACAGCTACCACAGCCCTCTAACTTCATTGTGTAGACCATAATATATTTTATAAAATAGTGCTTTAGCCGTGCTCTCACTAAAATAACGTTCTCAATACACAGTCAGCAGGAACTTATTAGTTATTAAGCAATTGACTAGAAATTTTAAGACAAAGCGAAACATCTAACTAGTACTTTAAAAGCTGTAAAGTAATCGATCATTTGGGATATGGGTACACAATTTTTTTTTCAATGTAAATTTGAACCATGCAGCACGCCATGGCTGTCAGAAAGGCATTATATATCTCTCTCTTTCCAATTAGTCTTCAATTCAGCTCCTTACCTAGATGTTTACTAATCACTCGTTAATTTTGTTTCGGTAGCTATGACCAAGTTTTGCCTTTTGCCTCATTTAGGTAAGTAGGTACTCACATAATTTTGAAGGTTAAGATAATTTTGTGCTAGAAGATTTGGCAAATTATTCGTAGGATAGTTAAACAAAGTAAACCTAATGGAAGGTTTTGCTAAGATGTAGGATCATTAGTACGAAAATTGAATATTTTATAGATACAGAAAATAGCAGGTACGGAATTGTACTATATAATATAATAAGCTACAATAGAAAATTACAAATTTTATCTAGGATAGATTTCAAAGATATGGTAACATTAAACATCGGTGCTCTTTATTGAAATATTTAATGTTATATTCGAGCTAGATAGGGCAAGGGAAATGCAATTTAATTGTTCAAAGCCAAAATATTAGCAACATTTCATTTCAGTGATTATTAATTAGGTACATTATAAAATTTGAGATTATTAAACAGATAACATTTAAATATTATTGCTTGAAAACTTATTTCAAAAACACGAATCAGCCAAACTATGTCCATTGTCAGTTTGTGATACATGTTTCTGATAAAATCTTATTTTAATTTTAGTGATTTACAATGCAATGAGATTTGATCTCAGTCTTCCGTGATTTATTGTGTAATATTAACTATATCTAAATACGAAACACGGAGAAGCAATGATAACTAGTAGTACTAATATTTCTCAATAGATGGAGAGAGCGTTAACTGCATCTATAGTTTTTGGTATTGGTCGGTTGGGGGATATTTTAACCTTTTAACCTTTACCGAATACACACTTTTTTTACCACCGACTAGTAATTTAGTAAGAATATTTGAGAGGAAAGCAATTCTAAATTGAAGTCGGACAAAAACCATGATATTACTTCAAAGCGTAATGTGTCACATTGGAACTAAAGATTATACTATTCTGGAAGTGGAAATCTACACAAATATTATAAAGAAGTCTATCTATTTTTACATTTATACATCTATAATTACTGGTAACTTTTGGTTTTACTAAAATAACTGTTTCGTAAAAACGTTTTAACACTAACTTAACAAAAATATCATAATAACACTCGATACAAAATTTGTGTAATTAAAACTCTATCTAAACATTTAGTCTTACATTATTCGAATTTTACTTATTACTCGTAAATTTAAATGCAACTTCTCTACCATACGAAAATTGGTATCATTTTAAATATAATTTATCTCTTTGTAACTCTCAATAATCCAAATATGTACTAAATTAATCGTAACACTCATTCCGTAAACTATAATATAAGTGTAGAATAATATTTAAATGGAAAACATTGGAAGAGATGTAATTTTGCCTGTGGCAATTAACAATATAGGTTAAAAACATTTCTTCAAATCTGTAGGTAAGTGGCAGGTCTCCATAATACATTTAACTTTTACAGCCATTAAGCAGAAAAAAACATCATTTTGTAAAACACAAATAAGTTTTCTAATCTTCTAACTGGCGTAGTTGGTAGCACTCAGTGTAAAATGGCTAGTTCTACCAACTGTACCAGCTCAAGATTTTACTGCTTATATAAGCACATTGCTAGATTTAATTTTTTTTAAAGAGATATTTATCTCCAGCAAATAAATTTTCACCGTTTCAAAAATACATCATTTTTGTGGAAAAAACAGTATTTTCTAAAGATAAAATAAAACTTAGTAGAGCTAAAAGAGAATGTCAATGCTAAAAGCAGAAAATACTAGATTAGTGTTCAGGCGTTCGTAAGTAGTACTTATATGACGTTTTTAATTGTTATTTCAGACTTCATTTCATCTTTGCCTCTTAGCTCCAAATGTTTGAATTTATTATTTAATTCGAGCTGAAATGGTTAAATAACAAAATTTTCATTTTACGATCACGTTCAGTTAATTTATAACTTCCCATCCGGCCGTTTTGAACCTTTTCGAGGTTTCATGTTATTAGGAAGACAGACTTGTAGCTTAACTTCCTCAAACTTCAGTTTATTGAAACTATTCAAAGTCAGGACATTGGTCAAGACAATAAAGTTTAATAGACATGATCATATTCGGTCTTATTAGCTTTACTTGGATGTTATTTAATGATAAATAAGTAATTTTTGAACTTCAAAACCCTTGTACTCGCTAAGAAAGAACTGATTTAATCACCTATCTATTCTATGTGGACGACATCTTTGGGTAAATTTATATATAAATTTATGCACCTATTTAATAAAATTTAATACAAATCTGTTTTACACTTAAATAACATTAAACCTTGCAACACGTGTGGAATATTTTGTTGAGGTTGTACTGAATTCTAAGCATGAGATTCTGACATTCGAATAAAAAATGGGATGATGTTTATTAAAGACATACAACTATAAAGCATAATTAACAAAGGTAAAGATTATGTAAATGTGACTGTGTCTGCAAGGTTATTTGCTCACTTGTATATAGTAAAATTTCTTGCAGCATGAATGTAAAGTGAACTTTTGAGGTTTACCTAAGTATGTCTAAGTAAAATTATTTGGGACTTTGAACACTTTAACTTACTATTGCAAATACACACCTTAAGTCGCACACGCATTGGACCAACGCAAGAGACAAACCAAAACGATAATACCTACCAGTAACTATTTACATCTTTTAATTCTGGTTTGACTTGATAATTTATAGTTATGTTTTTTACTTTTACGCTGCCATATAACTTTGATAGCGACTGGTCAAGTTTTTGAATAATAAAAATGTTGTCATAACACTTAATTTCAATGGCAGATAAGTAATAAATTAACAATTCACTGAACTTTACCATTGAAAAGTTTCAAAAGTAACGCGGGTACTGAATTGAACTCAGAAATTACAAATTTAAGTGAATCGTAAAATCATACAGAGAGTATAATGTAATGATATGAACTGCAAATTTTACACACACAAAGACACTCGTTTTAACCTGTAAAACATGTTTCGGTTCGTAACTACTAGTATAAAGTTTATATAACTTTGTCAACGTGGTCCAACGAGTAGCGCCCTACAACTTATCCCTCAGTTTGGCGATGTAGACAGTGATTCTGCGTTTAAAGTTGTTTTGTTACGAAGCTTTGTGCTTTTTGCGCGCGTCGCGACGATGCTCCGTCGACGAGTGGGCCTTCAGTTCCCGACAGTCCAACTGTAAAGGTTAAAAAAAGAAATTAACCTTTGCCGATAATCCATCTAAAATAGACGTAAACAACGAAATAAATGGAAAAATTATACCACACACAGTTATTCAACTTGATGCAATCAATGTGTGCTGAAGGTTAAAAGGCTAACATACTAATAGTTAGGTTAGTTAGGTTACTATTAAATTTTTTCGATTTAAACATCTTTTAAAATAGACAAAGTAGCGCCCGAAATTACCAAGTCACAAAAGGTTTAAAGGTTAAATCGTCAATGAAAACCGATATTACCAAAATCTCGTCATCGGGTACCCTTGACAGCAAGTCTAACACTTCGTTGTTCGGTATCGTGTGCGGCCGGAGTATTTTTCGTGTAAATTTATTTATACCTGTAAATAAAAACAAAAACTTTAAAATAAATGTTAAACAGTTTAATTGGCTGATTGGACATCAAAATAAACTTTAGTTAATGGCATGTTTAAACGAAACCCTACAGTCTTTAAAAAAAAATACGTTAATAGTTAAGCTAACCTAATTCGGCTGCTGGAGTATTCTGAATAAATTTTAGGTCTGACTGTATATCTGTATTTTAAACTTACCCCAAGCCATGAGGAGGTATCGCAGAGGTATAACATACAACACGACCATCGCTCCGAACAGCATTATGATGGCTATGTAGCTAAGGTATGGCACCGTGAAGTTCATAAGACTGGAACAAGACAGAAATAAGCTTATTTAGATCCCTAAGAGAAAAGGAGACAACCTATATGCCAGATTCCCACATAAAATACTTAAAAACGGATGAAAGAGGAACTAAATATTTCCATACAAAATTGTTGCCATGTTTCAGCGTTTTACGTCAAAAATGCCAGCATGATTACTCAGAAAGTGGCGCCCTCATTTAATTTCAACTTTCACAGTTAAACCGAAGGGCATAAGTTAAGATTAGATAATTCTACAAGGAATAGGTACTCAAAAGAACAAGTCTCAGAGGTAATTAGTGATGAGGTTTCTATTTTTAAGTTGTTGTTTATGTTTTTTTGTATCCTAGGTTACGAAGTTGTGATTGCCTGGTGTTGTCAGTTTTGTTTTGGTTGTAAATATATGAAACAGTGAACGAACAAATGGTTTAAATATTAACAAATAGGAATATGGAGACTTCCACTAGTGTATATAGGTATTTAACAATTAGGATTTAACAGTGGATTCGAAGGCCGCATATCCATCACCTTGCAGAATCCTCATTATCATCACTATCACTTACGTCTAGTCATAGCCGTATTCGTTACGAAATGGGAATGATTTTCTTGTGTCGTAGTACCTAGTCGTAATGGGAAATGTGGTTTCCCGTTTCCTAGCTATGAAACGGGAATGATACTGAGAAAAGAACTAATGTGTTTCGCTTCGCGGCCGCTACGAAATTGAATTATTTTTCCCAATCGTACAGAACTTACCAGGGGCTACTCCTTAATTCGACTTTTAAAGTAGCGTATCATACCGTCTCTCTCACTCTCAAGTTAATGACTATTAGTGTGAGCGAAACGGCACGAAACGAACTTCGAAAATCGAATTTCGGACAAGCCCCGGGTCCTTACCATGACGTCTTAATAATATTTAATTCGGAACCAAAGTTGAATCGCTCGCTGTCAGATCCATACTAGAAGTGTCAAAAATGACAGCTAAAACGTAAATTAAATCGGCCCCTATTATTTTTTACTCATGTATAGTTTTGACTTGATACAGGTCACACTGCTACATACTTTTTAACGGCTTCGCCTAACGATGCGACGTAACCGATAGCGTTCTGTACAGTCTGTGTAACTTCTTGTATTGCTTGAAGCCGCTCTTTAAGAGATTTCTTCTCCTCCTGTGGGATAAAACAAAGAGAAAATGACTTATAGTTAAATATCACTAGCTTGACTTAGACCTTTGCTCGATTTTAATAGGTACGTTTTCTAAAAATGAAACCTAACTAGATCAATTTATCTTTTTATTTATATGAAAATCATTGGAGCCGGAAAGTCCTGAAATTAATATTAGGCAGTTATGATTCCTTACTTGTGTCAAATTCTCAAATACCTACTAGTACCTAAAGGCTCCCTAAAGGTGACTGTGTCAAAGTAAAATTTAATTTTAAACAAAAGCACTTAGGTATTTGATATCAACATCGAAGTAAACCACCCCCAAAACGGCTTTCTACCCCTTTTACCCCGTTAGGGGATGAATTTCAAGAAAATACGAAACAGGTGTTCCATCAATTCTGTTAACAATGTTTATGCAAAATTTTAAGTTACATCGGACCAAAGAATTACGTCGTCCCATACAAACTTTGCCCCCCTTTTCACCCTCTTAGAGGTAGAATTTCGAAAAATCCTTATCGGATGCCTACGTCATAATAAAGAACACACCCTCCTAGTTTCAGGTCTCTACGATCAGCGGTTTAGGCTGTGCGTTGATCCATCAGTCTTTCAGGACTAAGCATTTTATATGTATACCTACCTAAATGATAGATTTTTCAATCCTTTATTCATCGCGGTTTACTTAGTAATATACTCGGCAGTGTGGTTGCTCCTGTTAGTGACAGACGCATCAATATTTTTTGTGTATACCTTATCGGGTTCTTCTTCATCATCTTCTTCAGCTAATAGATCCTCATCATCAACTGGCACGAGTAGTGGATTGCCTCCTTCAAACAGTCAGTCATTTGAATTTTTAATTCAGAAAAATAGGTACTTAAATACCTATGAAAAGTGACAAAAGACTCCTGTCATGGTGCTCTGAGTCTGAATCGAATCTTAATCCGTGAAGTCTGAATAATTTTAATCGACTAATATAAACCAAATATAAAAAGAAATAAAGGTAAATAGTTAGTTGGAATTCAAAAACTTGGACATAAATAAATAAAGCTTTCAAGCAGTCAATTCCTAACGAGACAAAAGCCGGGTAAATTGTAACCATAACTGTTAAAAGAAAGAAAGAAATAAATAAAAATGACAAACAAATCACAACAAATAAATAAACACAATATTTAACAAGAACAGATAAATAAATTGTCACAAAATGGTCCCAACTCAGCACGTTACAGCAACTAAAAATCTTAGTGTGGATATTGCCTGCTGCGAGTGAAACGCCACGCCACACTAGGGTTTTTGCTGGCGTTTCGCTCGCGGTAGGCTCGCGAGCCACGCTAACTAAGGTTTTTGGTCACTGTAACGTGCAACAGTTACGGTTACAGATCATAGATGAGTACCCAACTACAATTGTGCAACGGCTTATTATTTAATTCGATCGCAATCGCCATCGTGTTCATTTTGACAGTTCATGTATGGGCTGACAATTAGCATCGGAATCAGCTAGCTGTCACATTCATACAAGAACTGTCAAAATGAACACGACGGCGGTTGCGAGCGAATTAGGTAATAAAGCTACTGATCTTTCGATAGTAATGCCATCTAGCGATACTTTGTCGGTCTACTTGGTATGCATAATTTCTGAAGTCCAAATTTTTGAAGTCAACCCACATACATATTTATGTAGAATGAGATTTTTATGCAGCCAACAAATAAGATGAATAAGAATAAGATAAGATAATTTATTTTGCAAATTGGCCGCTAAGGGCTCTTTTACATGTCTTTTGAAACTACCAGCACATTCGGAAAGACCATCATTGCCAAGAAGAATGCGCCGCAAGAAACTTGGCAGAAAGTCATTTTTTCAAATAAAAATACAGTAACTAAGAATACTTAAATTCTACTTACATTAAATACATTTATATAAGGGATGTATAAGGTCCCCGAGCCTTAAATTATATTAATCTATAAATAGTAGAGATGTATAAAGTCTCTACTGGTCAAAAAAAAATAAAAAACAAAAAAAATAATAATAATAGTAAGTTCAGTGGAGGTGTAAAACGCCTCCACCGTCAAATAAACTAATTGGAGATGTCTCCAATGTCGCAGGAAAAAAAAAATTATATATAAAACAAAATTATGAAATATACATTTCATGTCAAGTAAGTAACCAATAAGCTTTTGGATTCCGAAGGCAAGCTTACGTCTGCCGCCCCTAATGTTGGCTTTCACGCACTCATGTCCTGCTCTGAAAGCAGAGCGGTACCGAGGGCATGTCTCGCTTCCGTCCCCACAGGCACACTATGGGAACGTTTTAGGAACTTCGACGTCGCTAGCCTGCAACTAAACAGTAAAAGAAAAAAAAGTAAAAGAAATAAACCGGAAATCCATAAGCTTAACAATATACCTACCTAATACCTAGTTTAATACACATACGACATAGCAATATTTATGTCATTGTAAAAATTAATCATTATGAAAAATAGAATAAATATTTAAATAAACAATTACAATAGGTACAATATTTATATTGATAATACCTATCTTAATTAATAATTTTAATTAATACAGCTATACAATTTGGAATCTTAATTAATCAAGATCAGCTAACCTCAACAGCAGACGGTAGCAACAGGGCCAGAGACCGTATCTAGTCGACACTACACGCATACACTCATACACACACACACACGCACACATACACACGCACTACAGGATCACTCACAAAACACTGGATGCTTACGGTATTTTTTCCAAAGATGGCCATGTCATGTTATTATCACACATGTAACGAAGTTTGGTTAATTAGTGCAAAAGCTGCCACCAAACGGTTGTGATTCTGTTTTTCTCGGTTTTTCAGCATCATGCTTGTTAGTTTTAATGTCCAGTCAACCACAAAATACATATATCACAACTATTATTAATGATGTCTGTAGGCATCGCTGGTATATATTTTGAAGCTGACTGCACTCATTCCTGTAATTCTGCAATAGTTCACAACATCTGATAGGTGCATGGACTTACTCTCACTAAAATTTGGCAAAATCGGCTGTAGAACTCGATAGATTCGGTTGTTTTTGATTTCAACTACAAAACAAATGAAAAAAAGAAAAGAATGTAATCAAAATAAACTCAATAATACGACTAAAAACAACTTACTTTTAAACAAATTTCTGAAGAAAAACTAAAAAGGTTGTCCGACATGATGATCTATATTTAACTATCTGTGCAAAAACCGTCTCCATTTACTTTTTTATTTTTATCCTACTTACCAGTGAGCCTATAGATGAGCCAGTTCCTAGTGAAGAAGATAAGTGTCAGGAGCGGCAGCATCCACATCTCGTAGTAGTAGCAGAACGCTAGCCACGCCAGGAGTCCTAGGAAAGAGCGGATACGAGACTCCCACTCGAAACAGTCCCTTAAATAAACGAGTGAATATTTAAAAAAATGTTAGCTAAGAGGAACTTATCTCGAAGGATATTTACAACAGCCCGGCCATGACTTTGCAGAGAACTTACTGTAAAATCTTCCCGATCTCAATGAACCACATGATGATAGCCTTCAGTCTCATTACGTTACGGATGAACAGTTGTCTCTTGAACTTGGCCTCTTGGTGCATGTACTTAGGCTCCTTAGGGTTCACCACTCTTATAGCAGCCTTCAACTGTAATGGAACCACGTGATAATCATTATATCTACTCACAACTCTAATCCCATGAAAACCTCGCAAAATCCATTCTTGTTCCTTATCTTCATCGATGAAGAAGTCATGTATGCAAACAGCTTTCTCGGTGTTGACGAGTCAGTCAGTAAGGTCTTTTCTTTTAAAATACTTAGGTGCTAAGATTGCAATAATTGGTAGTTTAGAGTTTTTACAAATGCCAATTACTATTTTGCCAGTGTCTGTATTTTCATGTCAATTAGATGTTTACAAATTTATGGCCGTTAAGATTGCCTATTCCAGGCTCAGGAGCTTTGTATCATAAGTAATACAGTGTTATACTATATATCGCTGATTAAATACAAAAGCGACACATTTCAAAATCAGACACTGTTGCATTTGAAACCTTATAACAACCGACTTTTGTTTTTAGATGCAATGGCAAATGATTTTCAAATGTGTCGCTTTTGTATTTAATCAACGATATATAGTATTGTACTGCCATTACTATGGCGTCAACGCTGACGGAATACCTACATCAAATTTCAAAGATACGAGTAGGTACTCGTATTGCTCTTAATTCTCTCATACCTACATCTATTATCATCTTTATTTAACTCACCTGGTTCCATACCACGGTCATCTCCAGCAGTATCTGAGGATAGTTCCCCTTCGCTCTCGCTCTCATCTTCTTGTCTTTCAACGCATACCATCTCTTTTCCCCGTTCCGTATACTGAGCAGCGGTACCGCCAGTTTCCCAAGGAACTCCACTTTGTGGTCATGATCCTCATCGTATACAGTTAGTTCTAGAATAGAACTTATATCTTTTACTGTACTGGAAACAAGAATTATACGTGTTTTGAAGAGGTTTAGAGAAAACACAATACCTGTAAAAATTTAATCCGTCTATAACTTCAAGGGTAAGACCTGAGTGGCAGCGTTGGGCGGGGCTGGTAGCGTGGCGGGCAGCGGCAAAGCGATTTGAGCAGCGTGCACTCAGAACGCTGACATACATTTGGTTGTGTGTAACATGAACGCCACGCCCCGCCCCGCTGCACGCTCCGCTCGAGCGTCCACTCACTTAGGCTATAAGCATCGATAATTGATTCGATTGGTGATCTTGGATTAACTAAGAGGTCCATCGAAATCGGCGCACTGGCTAGGGTCTGGTCAAAGTAGCCCAGTGGAAAAGACTAGGTTAATGTATGTCGATGAGGCAATAACTGTTGTTAAAACTTAAGAAGTTCAGTAAGCCTTGTCATTTGAAATTAAGACATCATCTTGTAACATTAAATTAACACTTGACATGCATAGTACTTCAAAGTGTATTATGATATTGTGTCAAAGTTCTAAAGGGGTACATATACATATTCTTAGGCGTCGACCAACATCACTACGCCACTACGCTGGCCACGGTAAAGTCGAGTAGGTACATTATTACATTATACGTTCTCAAGAATCCAAAATTATCGAATCTCTTCGTCATTAATATCGCTACTTCGGGGCTCAATTGTCGTATAAGCCAAAAGTCGATTTTTCAGGAGAGCCAAAAAACTAAAAAGAAAAACAAAAAAAAATTGTAACTCTTTTGTTTTAACTGTTATAAAGAAGCTTCGTAGGATGAAAGTTCTTAAAACTATGAGTAGAATAATATGAATTCATAATATTTAAGATAGAACCCAAAACAAAGAAAATGGATGGCTTATACGCTTCTTAAAAGCAAACAGAATAACGTTTATGACCCAAAAAATTAGTTTCTGTACATGCTACTTAGGACGTATAAGTCAGCTATTACGATTTTTGAAAAAATCAAAGGTATTAGTCACCGGTTTTCTTTTTTTGGTTAGGTACTTTACTGTAAAAAAATAAATCATGTATATACACCCCAAACTACTTTACTGCGATAATGATGATATGGTAGGTATAAACCAAATCAGTTTGAGAATCGTATTTAACTTTCAAAGTCCATTCATATTAAAAAGGTTTGAGGGTTTGGTAAGTAACAAAAAATTCGTATAGAAAAAATATATATTGCTGAAGGTAAAACATCAATGCCAACGAAAAAAAACCACAAATTACGTTGTTATTATTAAAAAGATTGTTCAAGTACCACATAAAACGATAAAAATGAAAAGTAGCAACAAGAATATAGCATTTAATACTTCTAATCTCTTTCAATTAAAAACAATCTTTTTTATAAAAGTTATGTGTTTAACGCCGTTTTTACTCCAAATTTATTTTTTGTTGGCGTTTATTGCCATGAAATGCAATGCTACTGCAGGCCGTACACCAAACTTTATTCTGTTATTGGAAATAATTCAGGTCGTATTCACCAAATTGGTTTAGTGGTGGCTTATACATCTTAAAAATGAAACGTAATGGCAAGTTGTATAATAAACTTTGTTCAATTTTCAGAAATCGTTAAGGTCGTATACGCCAAGTTTGATAAGCAATGTCCTTTATGCCAATTATAAATCTTGATTTAGGGTCAATAATACCTTTGCCTTTTTCACACGCTGAGTAGCTGGCTTTTATAGCTCGTTTTTTTTAAATTTCCTGTTTAGAGTTACAGAAAATGGAGGTTGTATTCGATATTTTTTTGGGATTTGGAGAATTTTAAATACACAGATCGATAGAGAAAAAAAAACTGAGCAAGACTGCATTCAAATCTCATTTTCGTCAAAATGGCTTATACGACAATTGAGCCCCGAGGTAGCGATATAGCCTTTTTATTCCGAATTCGCTACAATTTCAGTGGTTTTCTTATTAAATTGTCGCGTAATTCGGCGTGCCTCATGGCATAGGCCTCCTCCGTGTATTGGAGGGTTTGGGCTATAGTTCCCACGCGCGCCCAGTGCGGATTGGGAACTTAACACACACCATTGAATTTCTTCGCAGAAAAGCTCATGGCAAATTTCAAATGTAATTTTCGCACATAAATTCCGAAAAACTCAGAGGTGCGCGCCCATTTGAACCCACGACGCTCTGCTTGAGAGGCCACAGGTCAAACCACTAGGCTACCACGGCTTTTTCTTCGTCATAGAAGGTACATAATGTGTGTGCTATAGCCTAATAAACAAATGAATCACCCACAATGTAAATATCTTCATCCAGTTAGGAACCAGAGTCTTGTACTCCGTGTGGGTCTGTAGCCTCGCATTGCCTAGCTCCAGCACGCAGAATGGGTCAGATTTGCCGCCCAGGTCGGCAGCAGCTAAGCCTTTTGCTCCGTACACCTTTACACACAACCAGCCTACTCCACTGGATTGCTCATTGAGGTAGTACCACGTCTGTAAAAGAATTTTATCGTAGCAGCAAACTTTCAAAGGATTGAATCCACAATACAATGCGGGATAATTCCAAATTACTATTTAGTTATGTTAGTTACTTTACTCGTTAGTCTTTTTATTAATATAGCTCTGTTTGTAGGAGAACAACTTCGCCACAGTCTTGGCGAGTAAAAAACTGTTTCATAACTTGTCTGCCTTATAATAGAATAGCAAAAAATACAGACAGCAAAATAAGAGGTGAGGTATTAATGACAGATGAGATAAACGATCCACGAACAGTCATCAGATTTTTACTTATTATTCACTATGTAACTTATATCTAGTATTGGTTGTCTGGAAGAGATCACTATTAAGCGATAAGACCACCTATTGTCTACTTTGTTCTTTGTTTCTGTATTGTTTTGTACTGATTTGTGGTTTTCAATAAAGAGTATTTGTATTGTTGTATTGTATGTCAGCATTCATATGGCATGCCATGAATGAAAGAGGCCCATAATTCTATTCTGAATCAAAACCTAGACCTTGGTAGTACAATAGCATTACAACATGTCTAAAAATAGGTACCTGGCCTTTGGCACTCTGATCTAATATAAAATAGAAAAAACAAGACTAATGGACGTGCTAACTTCAATGAAAGTTAAACATGAGATCTTCCGCTAATAGTGCCTATAAATCTTTTTTGTTTGAATCTTAAATTGATAACGGATACATCCGGTTTATCTTTCCTTCCCTCTCAATTTGAGAGGTTAGGTATTATTATATGAATAAATCAGTTCATTTCGTGACAGGGTCAGTTCTTAAATCTTCCATCTTATATTTTACTAGCGACCCGCCCCGGCTTCGCACGGTATATTATGCATATATTATACATATAAACCTTCCTCTCGAATCACTCTATCTATTAAAAAACCGCATCAAAATCCGTTGTGTGGTTTTGAAGATATAAGCATACGTAGGGATATAGGGACACAGGGACAGAGAAAGCGACTTTATTTTATACTATGTAGTTAAGTGATAGTGATGAAGCATAGTTCTTTTTGTTGCCCAGTATTTTAATCGAAGCTATCGATACTTTAAGTATCGCTGAGCCAATGGAATCAATTGGTGCAATTGAGTACAATGTCTGCTCTTTTATGAGGCAAATAGGAGGGCTATAAAAGTAATCACAAGTTAGCACCTATCTTTAGAAGCAAAATTGGTAAATAGCAGGTCTCTCAAAATATTATAGTTAAATCCTTGTATAGGAATTTTGTTAGCTATGACATTTGGTAATGCATGCCACAGGGTTCGTATGTGGGCACCTATTTATTTAGCCGATACAAAACCTTTGTTGCGTGATATGTGTTGAATGAAGATTAAGACTACTTCTTAAAATGATGCACGGGTGAGTCCATGAAATGAAATTATTTTACTGTTCACAATTAATTTTCGTTGTACGTCCCTAATATAATACTCCTCTCATCCACTCATAGGTTGACTGAAAGAGATCCATTGAAGGGATAAGGCCGCATTTGTGCATGCATCTTAGTGTCTGTCAATTGTATTTGTTTTATGTTTATTTTGCACATAAAGAACATTACGTATGTTCGTAATAGGAATTAATGCTAATTATATAATTAAATATTACAAATTAATTCATTTAATATTATTAATTTATTAATTTAATATTATTAACTTAATAATTTAATGTTATTATTTTTTAAAATTATTAATAACGCGAGATTAATTTATTTGACTTGGCGACCACATTTGGTGGAACGTAATTTTCGAATGGTGTCTTGACATTAGTTACTTACATATCTGCGTTCTATGATCTCTATGTCCCTCGGATTTTCCTTATAGCTGGTCAAGTCAGTGATGGTTTCCGACTGCGTAGTCCCGCTGATGGTCAGCAGTAGAAATATCTGGCCGTTCCCGTCTTCCAGGTCTTTCCACATGTTGTGAGTTTTCTCACGTTCTAACTTGGACAAGTCTATTGTACACCTGAAGGAGAATAAGGACCATGGTTCATCATCATCATCATCATTTCAGCCATTACAAGTCCACTGCTGGACATAGGCCTCTCCTTTAGATCTTCAATAAGACCGGTTGGAAGCGGCTTGCATCCAGCGCCATGGTTAATATAGTTCAATCTCCTCAGCCAAATGCCAAATCGAATAGGTACTGTGTAGGCAGATAGGCCAGGGGCACAATTTTTGAAAGCACATCACTCGAAAGTGGTATAAATCTGTTTACATCTTAAAAATTACAGCTCTAATCCTTGACTAGTTCACAAGATTAATGAGAGCTGTGATTGTCTTCTAAGCTACTCGTATTTCAAATTCAGCACAATTTTTCACCACTTTCGAGTGTTATTTTCACACAAATGTGCCTTCAAAAATCGGGCCCTAGGTCCCCTTCTGCCACGCATGCCACACATTACGATATTATGTTGGGAGCATGTGTAGTGGCGTGTGCCGAAGCACCGTCTCCAATAGAAGAAAGTATAAACTTAAATATATTTTGATCTGTAATTTCTATACATTAAACATACCCACGAAATCTAGTTTCAAAAATCATTTTATCAATTTCCCCTTTTTGACGGTTATTTTGAAAGCGGTTTTTGCAAATGGTTTCTAGTCAGCATTTTACCTCTAGGTTCTTTTATACTTTGTACCACAAGGTAATCATTGTGCATCTTGTCTCACCTTCCAAGGAAGTCATCTTTGGTCTGCTTGTCTTTATCCCACACTGTTACCTCCAGGATCTGTTCCTGGTCGTCGTAGAGATGTAGATCGAACTGCTCCAGCCAGGACGGGTGGAGGGACTTCCAGACCACCTTACTCTTGTATTTCTCGTTTCCTAACCTGCAAATTAAGATGGGGGTCATTTAGCTTGTAGTGTAAATACTTATAGGGTATTTCTCTTGAACTTTCGAAAAGAACTGAAGACATGTCTAGCACATTTTATTAAGGTAATATACTGTTGAAGTGGTATAAGTATAAATACGGTAATAAGTGAATATGGATGCAAGAATACGCGGATATTTGTTGCTTAACTAATAGGAATGGAAAAAGACTTGCAGAAGGTAAGATGAAAATAAGTAGTAGGCAGTCACGTGCACTTCATAAAGACAAAAAGACATAGGGTGACGGTACCAGTGTTGGACACTTTAAGCTGACAAGCACCAGTAATGGACACTTCATTCGTAATTTAAAGAGCTCCATGTCCATTACTGGTACCGTCACCCTAGTATATCCTGCTGTAATTGCCATCTGTTTTCGGATATTTGAGGTGATTAATTAGGTACTACGTCAAAATTAACCGACTTGACCACAAAATGAACAAGCAGCATTTTTGGTAAGTTAGGTACCCTAGTTGTTTTTGTTAGTCTGACCTGTCTCAAAACTCTGTGCACGCCACTGGTGGTAGGTAAGTAGAATACACTTTTTAAGATATGTACACACAGCAATATAATCAGGTAAGCACCTACGCACGCTCGCGCCGTATCTATCCTGCTTATCGAATAGCTTTGCTGTGTGTACATCAGGCTAAACACTTACTGTAAATGTCATAAAACGTGAACTTTACTGCTTACAAAGTTTATCTGGTCATGAGACTATTCTATCTGCAGCTGACTACGTCGTTTACAGTTGAATGAACTGCATCTGTCTTTACAGCTCCTTGGTCTCCTGCCTTGATCCCTTGTCATAGATTCCATATTTATCTTGAACTACTCACCTAAATTTACAATAAGGATCGCTGGATCTTGTATCCAAGTCCATGGCAGGCAAATTCTTGGCTTCAACCAGCACTATCGTAACCACTGAACTCCAGATCTGAGCTTTCAGTCGTTTGTTCACATCGCTCAGTCTTGTGTTTTTCAGCAAATACTGTTAACAAAAGAAATCAATTTTCGCATTTCGGACTTGGCACAAAAGTATTACGGATGTATATTATAGTTAATCAATAGTTCACTCATATAAACACAGTGTTAATCGACTAGGTACATATTTATTAAGCGTTAGAACCAAATAAAACATAATTAACAGGATATTAGTTTGAAATTAATGAATCACGAATGAGTACGACTAATACCTCAATTGCCATATTTGTTCCTAAAAACTAAGCAAATTCATGCACGTCATAAAGAATTAAATTATCGCTTGTTCCCTATATATAACTATTTTACATTATCTGGACCATTACCATTTCTAGATTAAAACAAACATGTTCGTACCTAAACCTAAATGAACCGAATTAATCATCCTACATTGGTTTTACCAGTGCCGGTTATGTAACTTGGTTATGTACGGGAAACAAGCTCAAATTACAACGATCATTGTTCATATATAGTTTATAGATTATAATGATACACAAATGATTAATAGTATTATTTTTATTCTGTGGCAAGGGGGTTAATTTTCCTATTGAGTGCCATTTCACGAGGAAAGATAAAACACCCATTAAATTATTGCTACTTGTTACAGACGACAGCATGCAACCACCAACCACTCTTAGAGCTAACATAGACATAGAGCTATCTGGAGTTCTGAGTTCCACCTTCAAAGATACACCGTCATTGGTAGAGCTAGATCCACAGTTTTCATTGTAATCGTGACGGTTCCGGTGACGGTGGCGTCTGACTTATAACATCGCAGTGTATTGTAACACGATACAACCTTACCTAACCTAAGCATTATAGCCGTTGTGCGGTACGTGCGGTAAGGCAAGCCGCCCGACGCGAAAGCGTGCTCCACTCGGCTTTCGGTTTCTACACGATCTAAATCATGTCTTTATCCCTAACGGGGTAGACCAAAATCGAAGGTAACAAGACCTAAAGGCCACGTTTAGCATGATTGTGGGCGTACAAATAGTGATGGGTTGCCACATCGCCTATAACATGATTCCTAAGATTTTCGCCCATTCCCTCAGAAGAGTTTTACCAATTACGCGGGAAGAGAAACAAGTGGTACATTTTATGATTTTCCTTTTCTCTCAGACCACCGTGGAAGTAGTTTGATTGTTACATTGGAAATCGCTGCACTGACTGCTAATGCTTGGGTTATGACGATCGATACGCCATGTTAGGTACAAGTCAGTTGCTTTCATTAATGCAGAACTTGGTACTTCAGACGGCTCTCTGCCTGCACAGGCTCAGAAACCACACCCTATGCAGCCGGTCGCCTTTGCTCTTCAGTTTAGGGAAACGCGTGCCGAGTCTCTCGATCAGGTCTGTACAGGTACTGATGGCTGATGGAAGCTCGAGGTGGGAGCCTGGAGGCAGACTGCCGGCGCGGGGACGTGGCTCTGTTCTGTTAGGAAATAATGAAGATGTTAACCATAATGTGGGATAGAGTCCGATGAATTCGAGGTATCTGCTACCAACTACCTAAGACTTTCATTGCAGTTATCTGAAAGCACAACCAGGAAACCACAATAGCTATTTCAGCTAAATGTAGGTACTCTTTTTACAAGACATCGTCTAGAGATTAACAAACTGTACTAGAAATAAGAAATTAAAAATGAACAAATTGAAAATGAAGAAATTTAAGGTGTGGTTAGAATTAAATAAATACCTTTCATCGCTATAGGACATGCAGGACACGCATGAATCGCTGGAATCTTCAAAGTCTTCGTCGTATGCCAAATTAGTAGCCGACAAGCTTCTTCTCCCGTACAGAACGCTATTCTTCTCCATTTGGATAAAATCTTCACATGCCTTAGCGGGATCTACTTCGTTAGGTTCATCTACGACAAAACTTGGTATCGTTTTTTCAACTCTGTCATTGGATCCGATTGAAATCTTGTCTAGAGAACTCCCGTCGTCTTCTCTGGAATTACTATCGACTGATCTGTCGCTCGATAGATGAGACACAAATCGAGATAGTCTCGACCGTTCTAGTTTCCTTTCCACTTGATCTTGGAAATCCTCGACTCGATCCTGTATTTTCCCTTGTATTTTCACAAGCCTCTCCTTGAGGCGATCCATTTTGTTCTCCTTCTCCGTTTTTACTGTCTGCATTTTCTTTTTATTATAATTCTATTTTGCTATTATATTTCACTTTTTATTGTTCTGTTATTCTTTTATTTGTACCGTTTTTTGATGTCCTTTAGCACAGTATGAAGCTTTAGTACAAAAAAGTAGTATTTATGCCTATTATTAAAAGTATAACTTAATAGTACATTACATCCCGAGGGTGGTGAAATAAATAATGTTTCAGATCGCAGGAATTTGTCGCACGAGCCAAAGGCGAGGGCGATAAACATGCGACTTGAGGCTTTATTCATCACTGCCCAGGAAATGGAAATTTTCGCTCGCGTAGCGGGCTGTAAATTGCTACTTACGGCCCGGGCGACGTAAAAGTACAACTTAAGTGTAACTTTACAAGGAAAATATTGATATTATGTGAAATCTATTTTACAGTTCTCGCAATGAAATCAGCCGAAGGTATGGGAGCACAACATAAAAGTTAAGAGTAGTTAAATATCTTAAGTTGAATTCGTGAAGTCTTGGTGACCATTGATCATTGTTAACGTACCTACATCAAAGTTTGAAGTTTTAAATAAAATCGATACCTATTGCATTGAGTTTAATGTTTTTTCTTGAAACTCACAGTACTGGTGAATAAGGTAAATAATCGAAAGCGAAAACATTTGTTTAGCTTCGAAATCTTACAGTTCCGTGAAATAATTTTATTCCGACAGTAAACTAACAGTAAACTAACTGAAAGCTAGAACAAGGAAGGAATACAAAGAATCCAGCAATCTGCAAGATACTAGCGATTGATGAATTGTTATAGTTCCGAAAACATCCAGAAATACTCATGTTTGCAGAGTTTGTAGTAAACAATCGTAACCGCGCGCCACTTTAGTGTTTTTGCCAATTAATTGACCTTTACGTTTCCAAAAAAAAACTTACTGAATCTTATGACGGGTAATAAATGGAACCAGAAGCCGCCTTACAATATCGCCGTCGGGGACTAGTGTGACCAGTGCGTCGAGTGTAAGTTTTCGCACATAAAAACGTCTCGAACGCGTTCACGTAAACGTCTCAATTACCATGGAACAATTGGCAGCGCCACTTGTGGATCGAAACGGCAACTAACTGAGGCGTATTTTGTGACCAAAAACTTTACTAAGCATACTGTTACTTAGTACACGTTTTCTGTCAAAGAATACGCATCGACTGCGTTAAAGAGTCAAATACTTTGAGAACCACGGGGTAACCATAACGTCTTAATGCGATTCAATTCCGATTCAGTTTAGGTTCGCTCGCTGTCAGATCCATACTAAAAGTGACACCTAAAATTTTGCATTAAGACGTCATGGCAAGGCACCAGTTGCTGCCAATTTTTCAATACTCATTTTATTGAGAAGTTTACGCGAACGCATTCAAGGAGTTTTTTTGGGTGAAAATTTACACTTGAGGATCAGAAACCAAGAGAAAAACGGGATACCTTCCACTTCGGTCTACTCGAAATCTCGGTCATTAAAAGCTACAACATGGCCGAGACATTGAAGATATCGAAATATCACTATCACTATCACTACTCACTACATAGTACAAAACAAAGTCGCTTTCTCTGTCCCCGTGTCCCGATGTATGCTTATATCTTCAAAACTACACAACGGATTTTAATGCGGTTTCTTTTAATAGATAGAGTGATTCAAGAGGAAGGTTTATATGTATAATATATGCATAATATACCGTGCGAAGCCGGGGCGGGTCGCTAGTAACGTATAATTTTGAATAGGGTGATTGCATATCCGCTGAAAATGAATGACAAAATATGTTAATGGCCTCAATAATACACGCGTATAGAATTTCTGTTCTATTCTATATTCAAAGCAGGTATCGGAGCAAATACAGACTCAGATATAAAGTATGGAATATAATACAGGTGAGAACAAAACAGATCCAAAGCTGATAACGAAAAATGTCGAGCGCTTTTGAGCAAGTTCAGCCGGATTGGCGCAAACGTGCCAACTTTAGAGACGAGTAGAAAGAGAATGGGACAAATACAATTGGCAGCAATGGGACACCATAGACTAACAATATTTATTTTAGCCTACTGTACAAATTGTCTTGAAATTATTCTGGAATATTTTAGCAGGATTAAAATTATTGAACACTCTCGTTAAAAAAAAACATCCTAATTTTGGATGCAAAATTAAGACACTCGTTTGACGTGCATTTTGATATTCAGCAATGTATGGAAACATTTGTCAACCAATTAAAGAATCCTGAAATGTATTTACAAGGGCGGAAATGGCCGAATCTGCTAAGAATAATAAATATAGAGGTATCAGCGCCAAATACAACTTTCTTTCAGTTCGGTGTTGAGACCCTTGGTCCGTGGGTGTCCGCCTTTATTCGTGGCCTCTTTAAAGATAATTCGAAGAGGCCACAAATAAACGCCTCGTGTGACCGCAGCTTTTATCCCGCAGAAGGAGCGCAGAAGAGAGGCTAAGTAAGTCCTTGAGCTATAGCTCAATGAAGACGACCTGGAGGAAGATATAAAATATATCTAGTTATAGCCTCTCTTCTGCGCTCCTTCTGCGGGATAAATATTAAGTAGACAAACCTATTGTATGCCGATTACGTAGGTCAAACTGCTTGCACAAACGTGAAACATGTGCGTGACAGACAGAACAGACATTCCTAAACATATTTAATTTTTACACTGTAAATATCCTCGTCCTTGTCCTTTATTTAGTATCTTCTGACCCCTACTCATTGTTCTTTTTAAAGACCACTTCACATGGTTTTAGTATTGTCGTTTTTGTTTTTTTTGTTGGTCTGTGTATAGGTATTTCACTTAATCAAATTTATGAGACCCACTTCTAGAGATCGGAGTAACTTGAAATTTGGTATATATTATTTAGGATGGATGACAATAGAAGGAGTGTAAACAAAAAAGTTTATTTAAAAAAAGTATTTTTTTGTAACACAAGAAAGTATTTTTTCTTTCATTCATTTATTTGTTAAAATATTAAATGGTCATATTTTTTAAATGATGCCTTGTCAAGTTTATTTTTGCAGTCAATTCTTCTTGGGCTGGTTATAAGTGTCTTTTAAATTAAAATTTTAGATTTGAAGTTAAATAACATAATTAATAAAAACATGTTTTTACTATCACAACTGGGGTGCGAGTCGGGTTACTTCCGCGTGTGGTCAAGAGCTGCGATCCGTCCGAAGGGGAAGAACAGTGCTTGGTCCGGTGCATCCTGGGCATCGGTTCACGATTTCCTGGCTGATTCTGAGGGATATCATTATCCGTTGGCTAAGAGTCCCGTAGGAGGGGGAGTGGTCTTTCGACCGTGTTCTACCGTACGACGTTGCCGACATTTTTGTCACAAGACTTTTGAATACTGTATTTATTACTTTGACATGGCGCACTATTAAATAAAAATAATTTAATGTTCTTTAAGCTCAGTGGACAGAAAACACTGCCCTTTGTTCGTTATAAATTACGTCAGAATATAAAAATGATAGTAAAGACCGCTGTCGTAGCTCCGTTGGCATTGTTTCCAATGATCTGTGAGTAAGGCACGGAAAATTGTATTATCATTGCCCAGGAGAGTTGCCGGCTTAATTCAATACGGCTACGTTGCGGCAACATACAACGCGGGACATGTACTATATGTACCTACATTGTACACGTATGCAAACAGTAGTGTTTGTGCGGTTTAAACCATGTGGGACTACGAAGCACGTAGGTATTGTTAGCGGGAAACTAGACCGGCAATCCTTTTAAAAAGCCGCCTTTTAAAAGGGGGATGGTTTTATGTTCGTCTTATAACTTGTAATGTTTATTTGGTACTTTATCAAGGTTTCATGCTGGTCTAGACCTAGAGCCAAAGACATCGGAGCTTCTAAGTAAGCGTTGCTAGATTATTGTAATTGTTCCCCGTTTAGATATTCATGAGTATTGAAATTCCCCCAATTACGAATTTACCCCAATGCACCAAATACTAAGGTCTGCGGTCCCTCACAGTTTTAAAAATCAACCATCTAAATCATCAAACTTCCATGCTGGTCTGGGAGCAAGGGAAAACATAGAATGTACCAGTTGCTTCTCTTCCCGCGCAGTAAAAGCCCATCGAGGGAATGGGCGAAAATCTTAGGAATCATGCTATAGGCGATGCGGCTTGCAACCCATCACTATTTTGATTCCCCCTTTCCATCTAAATGCCCACCGTCATCCTAAACGTGGCCGTTTAGGTTTTGTTACCTTAGGCTCTGTCTACCCCATTAGGGGTAAAGACTTGATTTATGTGTGTGTGTGTGTGTGTGTTTATTAAGGTCAAATCTTGCAAGTCAAATTTGATTCGCTTCTAGTTGTCATATTGACTTGAAATTAGATATACATAGGTACGTATGATGGATGACAATACAAGTACAGTCAACAAAATTGCAAGGAGTTAATATATTTTTTGTCAAGAACATACTAATATCTTCACTTCGCGTTTGTATTTTTGTGTTTGGTTCTATTTTTCGTGCAAATTTTGATCCACTTGTTGTGGTACAAATGATAATATAATAAGGTGCAGGGGGGTAATTCTGAAAATCGGGTAACTCCAATAATTACTCATATCTACCAAACGCGGCAATTTTTTTTAACCTAGCAACATTCATCAAGCCGCCATGTTAATACGCTTCCCCCCTTCCTTCAGTAGGCACGGTTCGCTTGGAGAGAGAGTACGCGTACACGACGACATTTTTGCGAAGGACTGCATATTCCCGCGTTTTTTGTTTTCCGGATTTACCCGAACACTCATATCTCGGAAACTTGGTAAGTTATTGTATTAATTGTTTATTTATAAGATAGATTATCATTTTTAATGCATTAATAAGTATGTTTACAACAGATAAACGTAACTTTTTGGTTATTTTCGGAATTAGCCTAGGAAGGGAATTCCGAATCAAAAATAATCCGGAATTACCCGATGTTACTTTTCCATAGCAATCGTCAGTGGTTCTCAAACTTTTGATTTATTTACTTAAACATACATACGTAGGTTGCTTTTTTTACATTTTATTACTCGAATTAGGTTAGATTATTTGAATTAATATTTTTATTTTCAGATGCGGCTACCTTCTCATGGCTCAAAAATTCATTTCTTTCGGTTTAACAATATCTGTTTGATGAGACCTGTAAGTACCTAAAGTATTATTTTCTTAAAAAATCCGTAAGTTATCCGTATGGTATTTAGTACCTATGCATTAAATAATTTTCATTTTTTTTTCAGAAACATGCCTAATAAATATGCAAAAAAGAAAAATCCACTAGGTACTTTGTTAGTTCCTATAAGTAATGTTTGTTTAAAAACTTTTAAGTGTGTATTAGAAAGTGTTTCAAGAACCTACCTAATCAAGTAATTTTTCAGAAAATACTTTAAAATATTACTTAATAGCTGGCCATACACGTACGGATTTGCCCGCCGGACCTGCCTGACAGATGTGTCTGACGGGCATATGACGGGCACATCTATCAATGTGTGACGAGAAATAGACACAGATTTGTCCGCCGGATGTCTGTCCGCTGTCCGTTGGTTTTTAGCACGGACAGCAGACAAACATCCGGCGGACAAATCTGTGTCTATTTCTCGCCACACATTGATAGATGTGCCCGTCATATGCCCGTCAGACACATCTGTCAGGCAGGTCCGGCGGGCAAATCCGTACGTGTATGGCCAGCTAATAACAATAACAATTATCTGAGTAAGTACCTAATTTTTAAATAAATAATATAATTTGTAATTATTGCTTTTATTTCAAAGTCCTCGTTAGTCTAAAGTAAACACAGTTTGAGAATCGCAAACTCTGTGTCGGGTAATTCCGAAAATCAATTACACAAAATATGTCGTCCAGACTGTTCCACGCCCAAAATCAAGAATATTTTTATGGGAGGGAAAATCTGAATGAAAAAGAAATATGTTCTTTGAACCTAAACTAATTAAAACTCACTTTTGAGTGTTATACGGAATTACCCGCACATATTTCGGAATTTAACTCGAATAATAAAAAAAAACTTTTTTTTTTAAATTGTCTTATTGAATATCTAAAGATAGTTTGCAATATTTTGTGTAACAGAGGTTTAGGCTATATATTAAAGTAAACGGAAAAGCAAAAATTGAGAGTACAGAGTCCTTCGATTTTGATTAGTTGATAAACATACAAACCCTATGTCAACTCATCTGAAAATCATTCGGAATTACCCACGAGCACCTTAATAATATTTGGTAATTTATTAAAATTGAAACAAGGCAGTCAGAAATACGTTGGCACTTTTATACAGTTAAAAATACTTGTATAAATGGAATAGGTATGTAATGTACTGATTAGATACAGGATACAGGAATTTTCCTTAAAATTCCTGTTGAGTTGAATTATTATACCTTCTGCATAGCATAACAACACAATAGATGGGCAGTAGAGTACCTAGTTGAAGCGTTGTCAAATAAAAACAGGAGCTCTGATTTAAGAATATATTCATTTAATTCAATTTTAACCCGACTGCCCCAGAAGGAAGGTTATGTTTTGTATTTCTTCTAGTATACACTCGAAACTCTATGTATGTATGGTATGTATGGTATGTTCATTTCTTAGGCACGCTTGTCGCATTTAGCTTCAGATATATCAAGGCGTTTTCCAAAAAAAAAGACCATAATTTAAATATTTTGGTTTTTTCTTAATGAGAATCGTTTACCCTATCGATTCTCATACAAGAAAAAATGTGTCCCAAATTTACATTCCAGTTCGTCAGGTTTTAGCTGTCATTTTTAGTATGGATCTGACAGCAAGCGAACCTAAACTAAATCGGAATTGAATCGCATTAAGACGTCATGACAATCCCCCGGAACCGTGTCAGGTCTGGCCAATATTGAAACAGAGATACGGAAATTCAAGGATAAACCTATCGTGAATTTGTAAACAAAAGAGTGTCGAACGCGTTCACGTGCCTCAATTACTGCAGGCAAATTGGCACGCCTCAGCTGCGTTTCGCCACAAAAATTGTTTTCACAGTATTTATCGGCTTTAAAGTGAACAAACTGAGTGAACGTTTCCTTCCGAAACTGTGTCAGGCTTGGTGGTATTACTGGCGGCAAATCGAGCTACTCATAGCTAATTCAAGTCATTGTACCCTTGGCTGGTCGACTCCTACGCAGAGGGCGCGCATAGGATACCAATCGGTATTGCACGCGGGCGACGAAACAGCTAGCGGCGGGCCTGATTCTATCTTAGCTCTCTCATCATCATCATCATCATCATTTCAGCCATTACAAGTCCACTGCTGGACATAGGCCTCTCCTTTAGATCTCCAATAAGACCGGTTGGAAGCGGCTTGCATCCAGCGCGATCCTCCGATCTTAATGAGGTCATCGGTCCACCTTGCTCTCTAAGCTGGCCATATTGTCTAGTGCTTTTGGAGTCACCATACCTTTCTGTTAAACGATACAGAATGAGGATAAAAAGACATGCTGAATACGACCGCAAGAGACCGCGTTAGACAATAATCAGGGGCTTTGATGACCTTTTAATTCCGATTCAGTTTAGGTTAGCACGCAGTCAGATCCATACTAAAAATTACAGCTAATACCTAACTGAGTCGAAAGTGAATTGCATTAAGACGTCATGGTAAGGCCCAAGCGTCAGGTGATCACTTGCACGAACGCCTTTCTTGTTGTATAAAAAAACGCTTGTTACGACAAATTAGGTACACTCAGGGCTCATAATAATACAATATCGTCGGTAAAGTGAGTCAGCGTTTCTCGTAACTACTGCCAGTAATTGCGTAAACTACAGACACTAAATCATTAAAATTATGGCTAAATACGAGCCGGCGTGTGTTTTATTTCATTGCAACTCTGCTACTGTATTAATACTACTATTAATACTGTACTAATAGATGAAAAGACATGGTAGCCTTTGACCTGAAGCCTCTCAAGCAAGGGTCGTGGATTCGACGATCCGGGTTGGCACGGTCAAGTTTTTTACAAAATTTAAAAGTACGTGTTTTTAGGTTAAGAAAAACATCATGAGGAGGATAAAATATGTTCACACATCTGCGAAGCAGTTCATTAATGTGTGTACATTTACCAATGTGCATTGGGTTCGTGTGGGATCTATAGCCCAAGCCTTCTTATTCTGAGAAGCCTGTGCCTAGCAGTGAGAAAATTCATAAAATTTTAAGACACTTCTCTCCGTAAGCAAAAAATCTGTCTAAATCTAACATTCAGGATCTTTGTAACAATGTATGTATTAGTACTGTCATAGTATTTACGTCAATGGTTCGAATAGTCTCATATGTTTACGTAGAAGTAACGTTAGTGGTCAACATTACACAATGATGTCATAAGGATTAACAAAAGATACGCTATATATAGCTATAACGAAGGTCAGAAACCAAAAAGCTTTGCTTTAAATTATTGTCACTCTTACGGTCACGGACCTCTTTCAGAGATTCAGAAAGTCCATGACCCGCTGTTGAACTTATTATAGCAAAAGAAAACAAAGGCTATTGTTAAAAAATCACTAAGTAAATAATGTTAAAGGTTAATTGTGACCCCGGGCGCACATCTTACGGACCCTAAGGGGTCCATGGACCCCACCTTAAGAAACCCTGCTTTAAACGAAAACAAGGATAAGTTTAGGAATCTTTTTTTAAGGGGCTCATTTCATACTCCCCAACCAAATTTGATTTCAGTTCATAAGAACAGCAGAAGCTTAATATAATTTAATTAATTTAAGGTTCTAATTTGTACAACACCAAGGTTTGTATGTACAAAACTATCATTAAGTAGGTGGCGCAGGAAATAACGGATGAAGGCTCTATTTCAATTTTCAAATGACAAATACTCATAAACTTCTTTCCATCACCATGTCTGCGTAATCAAACTCAAACTCAAACTTTTATTTGCTTTGATACAAGATACAATATACAAGATCAAACCCTGTAGGGGCACTGCAAATATTACATTTATGTAACAATATAATATAATTTCCTAGGTATTAGAAGATAAAACTCGGTTTATCTCCGGTCACGCTTGGTGAGCACACAAGACATAGCGCAATAGATATTAACTTGTTTACGGACTAGTCGCAGGAATGTTTTGCTCGATTAAAAATAGTGTCTGTTTTTTATCAAATCACATACATAAACCACGTCTTTATCCCTTACAGGGTAGACAGAGCCTAAGGGTTAAAAAGGTCACGTTTAGTATGATTGTTTATTAAACCGACCGTAAATTATTTAGGACGTCTAGGACTGTCGTAAGGGACTGATGACGACCAACATAGCATGCCCTAGCATGCAGGCATGCCTTGCAGAATCTTCCAGCCATTAGCAGATAAATCTAGTATGACCACTTTGACGGAAATGTTTTACAGTATTGGTTTGCAATGCCTAGGTTATAGAATAGAGGATACTTTGTTGACGTTGGTAAGGCCTAGACGTGATGTGAGACCTGCCCTGCTTCGCACGGATTATCTATCTACACGTATAAATCTTGAGTACTTTTATCATAATACTAGTTTAAACAGCACAAAATACGCCTCGAACGCGTATGCGTTAAAATGTTAATACTATGAGAACATTTTGTTGCCGTTTCGTTCCGCAAGTGGCGCTGCCAATTTTTCCATAGTCCAAGGCGTTTACGTGAACGCGTTCGAGATGTTTTTATGCGAAAACTTACACTAGAGGCTCAGAGCTACATACAGGGGCCTGATTTTTGGAAAGCACATGTATGAAAATACCACTCGAAAGTGGTATAAATCTGTTTATATCTTCAAAACTACAGCTCTAATCAAATTTTTGACTAGGTCACAAGATTAATGAGAGCCCTAAGTATTTTCTAAGCTACTCGTATCTTAAATTCAGCACAATTTTTCACCACTTTCGAGTGGTGTTTTCACACATGTGCTTTCCAAAAATCAGGCCCCTGGACCTCTATTCGGCACTGACACGCCTAAGCTATTACCAACCATTTGCAGAGCCTAACATTTAACCACAGAGCAAAAACAAAGAGGAGGTGTGGTAATAAGATTTCCCTATGAAACATAGCGTGACATTTTGCGGGGTGAGGGGTTGTGGAACTCCGCCCACTTTTCAATTTTCCATCCGTCGGTTAGTAGCAAAACCACTCGCCTAGCAAGTTAACATCGATACATTGACGTCACTACGTAGTTCAGCTATCTCATACTAGATGTCAATTAGTGTAAAAGTAATGGGACGTACTCAGAACTTTAAGCTTCAAAAAGTTTGTGTAATAAATGAATAAAATAAGGGTAACCATTTTTACTGATTTAGATGTATATTGTACTTATGTAAAATAATAGACAAATTATTACAATACAATACAATACAAATACTCTTTATTGAACACCACAAATCAGTACAAAACAATACAGAAACAAAGAACAAAGTAGACAATAAGCGGTCTTATCACTTAATAGCGATCTCTTCCAGACAACCAATACAAGAAATAAGTTGGAGACAGTTTAAACTAGTAGGTTATAAATTATTATAACGAACATAATTTTATTTACAAAATTCAATTACCTGCGAAAATAACAGTTTTGGTTAATTGTTGTGGGTTGGTTACCCTATTGTTTTGTATGGTTGCGAAATGCTTAATGTGTACAACTCAGAACTTTGTTACTTCAAAATATTTGCTATTAAAATGTATTGTTATTTCATTACTGACCATAGCCGTGCGTTATTCGGTAAAATTATTTGATTCTAATTACGGCTCTGGATATTTGGTACGTTGAAAATAGTTGTTCTAATTGACGATAGATGGCGGCCTGTTCACAATATATTTATAAAACTACTAAAGTACTGTTTTGGCGACTAAAAAGTATTTAGGACTAAATGTATACTTTAGTTTTCAGTATACACGTATGATTATTACAATATACTAATGCGGAATTTTACGTACTTATATTTTTAATTCACAAAGTTACGCCATCTAGTGTCGAGAAGTATAACTTTTACTTGAAAGCCGAAAATTTTCTAGAACTATTTTAATAATTACGTATAAAATTACTTACATATGAAATGTGATACCATTCATAGCATCAGAACGTCTGTCTGAATAACTTTGACACGATAAAACACAACACTTATTCATCCTGTTCTTCTTAAAACCGCGAAAACACACCGATAATGCGAATCTCGATACATGTACACATGACGAACGCTGACAACATACTGACTAAGCCCCGCCCACAATGATGACGTCAAGACCGAGTTGAAAATCACAGTGCACAGTTGCTTAGGCCAGCTCCTCTTTGTTTTAGCTCTATGCATTTAACTTGCTATTCAGCGTCGCCAAAATGTCAGTTTGCCGAACACAATCCGATGAGAACGCGATGAGTTCTTAGTAAGCTAGTCGGGGCGCTTCGTCATTATTTTTGGGGATTTTCAACAGCTGTCGAAGTGTGACAGAATCCTATCAAATCTATAACGAGTTACCTAATAACTATTTATTCAGTGCCATCACATCAAATTCATCAAAATTTTATCCATAATTAAGAAAAACTAAAATCCCCGAATCCCCAAGTAATCGGAGCCTTTGCAACATAATCGCCGTCCGCATATCGCATGGTCAGGCAAGCTGTCAATTTTGACAGAGTACAGTCATTCAGAGACTTAAATGCTAGTCTGAAGCTAGGTTGTTGTATATCGAAGTAATTATAGATCGTTATGTGGCTGGTTAACGCTAATATGTACAAACAATGCAATGTCTAATGTACAGCACGAGTGCGAATTTAATTAGAACGTCTATTAGTAACATTAAAAAATCCAAAACACGTGCTATAGATATAGGTCTAGACCGATTACGGGTGATGTTATCTGTTGTTTTTAACCCCCTATGCAAAACGAGGTGCGTTATAGGTTTGACGTCGATGTGCGTGTGTGTGTGGCATTGTAGCTCTCTAGTGGATGGGCCGATTTGGATGCGGTTTTGTTCATTCGAAAGCCAGTTTCCTTGCGGTGGTTCTTACATTTGGTAAAAATCGGCTTAGTAGTTTAAACAGTATGATGTAAAGCATTTGCAAAGATGCAAAGCTTTTTGCTGGGGTTTATAAATCTTAAATTTAAATTTTACTTGTACAAGATTTTATAAACATGCAATGTTTGTACACATATACCTATGTTCGAATGATATCACTACATCGTATAAAACAACGCTTTCCGCTGTCTGCCCTGTCCTCTATGCTTATATCTTTAAAACTATGCAACGGATTTTGATGCGGCTTTTTTAATAGATAGAGTGATTCAAGAGGAAGGTTTATGGATAATACATGCATAATATAGTAAAGAAGTGCAAAGTCGGGGCGGGTCGAATTTTTATAAATACATACAGAACGGGGCTATGTTACTTCGGAGTCAATGTATAACCATAATAACTCTAATTTGAATAGCTATCTAACTTCAGCCGTTGCGAGAACATTTCAAAATAATTGCACACTGCACCAGCATTTTGTAATGAAATCGTTTGATTAGCATCTTTTAAAATTATACATCAGATGCATGAGAACCGCAATACCAGTGTTATGTGCAACAAAATAATTATTTCATCTCACTAAATCTTTATTAGTTTTGAATAAAAGACGTCCGTGAGCTCTTAGAATGCCATCCGGTTTGTCTTGCCCTCTCACACACTCTTATAAGTCTGATGCTTGAATCGGTCGATGGTACCCGATACCCTAATGCCTGGTTCCTAGCCTGGGCATTTTACCCCTCGGGGGTAAAATGGTTGGTACCTCATCTCAATTTGAGTTTAAAAAAAATTATGTTAAGAAAAAAATACCAAAATATTCTTATCTATACTATGGTAGGTACACATTGTCAAATTAAGGGTTACGCGACACCCTTATTGAAACTTTATTTTGTGTTAAAGACCTAGGATCTCAGGCATAGATATATTTAGATAAAACTAATTAGGACTTAGCGACATGAAACATTTTTTCCACATAATTATTACACTTATTAACCTTAAACACACGTAATAAGGTTATCAGCACGACACTACACTTCCTTAATTTACCATAATTGCTTTAACTGAACAAAATTAACTTTAAAGAATAACACTGGTACACGAGAACCGTTTGAAAACAAATAAAACACACTGGCACACGAATACCGTTTAAAAAAACAAATGCATTCCAATTTCGAACACGCGTTCTTTATCAGCCGCGCGTTTGTTTATTTACTTTAAGGCAAGGTTATCTTTGAATGGGATGCTGCGTGCGTGCGCGCAGAAATACGAACGCGAACTGAGAAAGAAGTATGGACTTGGATCGGAGTCCGGATCCGGAGTGACGCATTGGTGTAGACACAGCCTAATGAGACTGGACTGTGTCACTATGCGAATAAAGTACAAGTGAAAAATTTAAGGTGTTTATTTTGATACATTTGACTTCCATCCGTTGTGTACAATGGCTTATGTACTGTTCCTTCTAATCATCAGTGTTATACTTACGTTATCCTAAACTTTTTTGCAAGTATTTTGGATGTATAAAATATCATAACAATTATAATACAGCCAAGGCCAATAGTGATCGATACAATAACATTCTCTGTAGATAACTTTTTGTGTGGTAACAATAAGCATCACTATAAAAAACTGAAAATTATTTATTATGACGAGAAGAATACTTTGTTATCAAAAGAAGGATACTTTATACCGGGAAATTGCATAGTTAAGTGCGAATACCGATAAATGAACGAATGAATGATACGTGAACGAAGTCGTGGGTAAAAGCTACTATCTTCACTATAATTCCCAATAAAATTATCGCGAGCTATGAACGTTCACACCGACCAGTCTCACCGCACCACGTTCTAGCGTAGGTATAAGTAAACTCATTCGAAAAGGTAGGTATACTGTTGGTGCCACGTATTGCACGCAATTGGTACATAAAATTTATTGCCAAACAAGCATTGACCGCCAAGGCCGGTGTTACTATGCCTTTTTAAAACCAGATCTGTAGTTATTGTTAAAAAATCACTAAGTAAATAATGTTAAAGGTTAATTGTGACCCCGGGCGCACATCTTACGGACCCTAAGGGGTCCATGGACCCCACCTTAAGAAACCCTGCTTTAAACGAAAACAAGGATAAGTTTAGGAATCTTTTTTTAAGGGGCTCATTTCATACTCCCCAACCAAATTTGATTTCAGTTCATAAGAACAGCAGAAGCTTAATATAATTTAATTAATTTAAGGTTCTAATTTGTACAACACCAAGGTTTGTATGTACAAAACTATCATTAAGTAGGTGGCGCAGGAAATAACGGATGAAGGCTCTATTTCAATTTTCAAATGACAAATACTCATAAACTTCTTTCCATCACCATGTCTGCGTAATCAAACTCAAACTCAAACTTTTATTTGCTTTGATACAAGATACAATATACAAGATCAAACCCTGTAGGGGCACTGCAAATATTACATTTATGTAACAATATAATATAATTTCCTAGGTATTAGAAGATAAAACTCGGTTTATCTCCGGTCACGCTTGGTGAGCACACAAGACATAGCGCAATAGATATTAACTTGTTTACGGACTAGTCGCAGGAATGTTTTGCTCGATTAAAAATAGTGTCTGTTTTTTATCAAATCACATACATAAACCACGTCTTTATCCCTTACAGGGTAGACAGAGCCTAAGGGTTAAAAAGGTCACGTTTAGTATGATTGTTTATTAAACCGACCGTAAATTATTTAGGACGTCTAGGACTGTCGTAAGGGACTGATGACGACCAACATAGCATGCCCTAGCATGCAGGCATGCCTTGCAGAATCTTCCAGCCATTAGCAGATAAATCTAGTATGACCACTTTGACGGAAATGTTTTACAGTATTGGTTTGCAATGCCTAGGTTATAGAATAGAGGATACTTTGTTGACGTTGGTAAGGCCTAGACGTGATGTGAGACCTGCCCTGCTTCGCACGGATTATCTATCTACACGTATAAATCTTGAGTACTTTTATCATAATACTAGTTTAAACAGCACAAAATACGCCTCGAACGCGTATGCGTTAAAATGTTAATACTATGAGAACATTTTGTTGCCGTTTCGTTCCGCAAGTGGCGCTGCCAATTTTTCCATAGTCCAAGGCGTTTACGTGAACGCGTTCGAGATGTTTTTATGCGAAAACTTACACTAGAGGCTCAGAGCTACATACAGGGGCCTGATTTTTGGAAAGCACATGTATGAAAATACCACTCGAAAGTGGTATAAATCTGTTTATATCTTCAAAACTACAGCTCTAATCAAATTTTTGACTAGGTCACAAGATTAATGAGAGCCCTAAGTATTTTCTAAGCTACTCGTATCTTAAATTCAGCACAATTTTTCACCACTTTCGAGTGGTGTTTTCACACATGTGCTTTCCAAAAATCAGGCCCCTGGACCTCTATTCGGCACTGACACGCCTAAGCTATTACCAACCATTTGCAGAGCCTAACATTTAACCACAGAGCAAAAACAAAGAGGAGGTGTGGTAATAAGATTTCCCTATGAAACATAGCGTGACATTTTGCGGGGTGAGGGGTTGTGGAACTCCGCCCACTTTTCAATTTTCCATCCGTCGGTTAGTAGCAAAACCACTCGCCTAGCAAGTTAACATCGATACATTGACGTCACTACGTAGTTCAGCTATCTCATACTAGATGTCAATTAGTGTAAAAGTAATGGGACGTACTCAGAACTTTAAGCTTCAAAAAGTTTGTGTAATAAATGAATAAAATAAGGGTAACCATTTTTACTGATTTAGATGTATATTGTACTTATGTAAAATAATAGACAAATTATTACAATACAATACAATACAAATACTCTTTATTGAACACCACAAATCAGTACAAAACAATACAGAAACAAAGAACAAAGTAGACAATAAGCGGTCTTATCACTTAATAGCGATCTCTTCCAGACAACCAATACAAGAAATAAGTTGGAGACAGTTTAAACTAGTAGGTTATAAATTATTATAACGAACATAATTTTATTTACAAAATTCAATTACCTGCGAAAATAACAGTTTTGGTTAATTGTTGTGGGTTGGTTACCCTATTGTTTTGTATGGTTGCGAAATGCTTAATGTGTACAACTCAGAACTTTGTTACTTCAAAATATTTGCTATTAAAATGTATTGTTATTTCATTACTGACCATAGCCGTGCGTTATTCGGTAAAATTATTTGATTCTAATTACGGCTCTGGATATTTGGTACGTTGAAAATAGTTGTTCTAATTGACGATAGATGGCGGCCTGTTCACAATATATTTATAAAACTACTAAAGTACTGTTTTGGCGACTAAAAAGTATTTAGGACTAAATGTATACTTTAGTTTTCAGTATACACGTATGATTATTACAATATACTAATGCGGAATTTTACGTACTTATATTTTTAATTCACAAAGTTACGCCATCTAGTGTCGAGAAGTATAACTTGTTTGGTTCGTACATTAATCAAACGGCGGAATTTTATTTAACTTTATTTTATTTCTAGGTTTGCACGGTTATAGGGTTAATAACAATTAAAATCAGTAAGTTTTAAGGCGAGTCCGTCATGGCTGCGCCATATTGTCAGAGAGAGAGAGAGAGAGCGCTATGTGCGAAAGGGAGTGCAACTTAGGCGTTTTTTAAACGCATACATACTCCCCGGCACACAAGGAAGACGCACTTAAATTAAATAACTTGTTTACCTACATGTTGAAGACATACATTGTGAAATAAAATACAAATAAAGTACTATTCTAATAAAATGTACCACTAATAGGTATACTCAACCAAAATTAAAAGCTCTCTTTAACAAATAGTTTAGAAAACGTTAGGAAATATAAACATTAAAACAATTTAAGCCCTTTAAAGGCTACAAAAATACAATTTAACACATTTCAGTGTCCGAAGACTTAAACTAACAAATAAACTTTCAAATTACTCGAAGGACCTTGGTTTAATGAACATAATTATTTATTTTTCTTATTGATTAAGTAATAACACCAGTTTATGTATGGGCCGATGATACTCCCCATTTGCTGTCTTTATAAGTACAGACCTCACTAAGTCATCTGAATTATTTTTATAAACTTTTATCACTTTGCCTAAAGGCCAACAGGATGGTGGGGTATTTTCGTCCTTAATTAAAACAATATTACTGACTTCTAAATTCTTAGTCTTACCTAGCCATTTACATCTTGCCTGTAGTTCTGACAAATATTGTTTATAAAATTGTCTCCAAAACATTTGTTTAAAACGGGTTACTCTCTTAAACAATGACAATCTGTTCTCAGTAATATCACATACATTAGGCTCAGGTAAATCCACAATAGGCATCCCTATTATAAAGTGGGCTGGGGTGAGACAGGTAAGATCATTAGGTTCGTCATATAATGGGCACAAAGGGCGACTATTGAGAATTCCTTCAATCTGTATGAGAACAGTATTTAGTAGCTCATAGGTTAGTTTGCTGTTACATAACTGTTTTTTAAGCAATAGTTTACAAGATTTAATTCCTGACTCGTAAATGCCGCCCATGTGGCTTGCTAGAGGTACCGTGAAATTCCATTGGATTTTATTGCTAGAGCAAAAGTTTACAATCTCGCTGTAAGAAGTCTCATTTTGAAATAAAGTATACAAATCATTAAGCTCGTTGTGAGCACCCTTAAAATTTGAAGCATTATCAGAGTAAATTTGACTGCATAAGCCTCGCCTGCCTATGAATCTCTTTAATGCATTTATGAATGATGGGGTGGTTAGATCGCCGACAAGCTCTAGGTGAATGGCTCGAGTTGCCATACATATAAATAGGCATATATATCCCTTTGTATATCTACAATTACGCAGCATGTGATTCCGTATATTTATTGCACCACTAAAGTCTATGCCAACCTGAGCAAAGGCACGCACCAAAGACACTCTTGGATCCGGTAAGGCAGCCATCTGTTGTTTACATGTGCCAGCTCTAAATCTAATGCATCGTACACATCGGTGAATGACTTTCCTTACCTCAGTCCTACCCTTTATAGGCCAGTACCTGAATCTGATAGCTGATAGTGTGGTCTGAATGCCTTCATGTAGCAACCTCTTATGATACTGTTCAATAATAAGTGTGGTGATGTGTGATTTACTAGGTAGTATAATAGGATGGGCATGGTTGTAGCTAACATTAGCATGTTTAATCCTACCTCCTACACGAATAATTGAATTATCAGCCAAAAAGGGATCTAATTTCCTCATTGGACTACCCTTAAATGTGTATAAGTCATTGCAATCCTCTGTCGACTTTAGAGAATTCAGTTCCTTTATTTCTCTAGCAAAGTGATACTGCTGAACCGTTTGTATGATGAAATCATGCGCATAGTTCAACTCTGCCACTGAGAGTGGAAAACCATTCCTTACTTTACTCTTAAGGTTATCCCTAAATCGAAAAACAAAGGCCATAATACGGTTTAACCGAGTGAAACTTGAAACTGTGTTAAAGTACTCATAGAAACTAGTATTAGCTGTGATAGCAGAGTGCACAGTTTTAGTGGTAGGTTGTACTACTTCTAGTCTTGTGTCAGATTTCTCTAAGGGTTGTGGCTCCATTATAGGCCAATCAGTAAATTCCTTACACACCCACATTGGACCTTGCCACCACAAGCGTGACTGTACTAGGTCGTCAGGGCAGATGCCACGAGTCAACAAATCCGCGGGGTTTTCCTTTGTGTTGATATAATGCCAGTTGTCAGTACTAGTGCTTTCTAATATCTCCATTAATCTATTAGACACATATACATTATATTTTTTATAGGGGGACTTCAACCAATAAAGCACTATTGTTGAATCGCTAAAAAGGTAAGTCTCATTTATTTTAAATTTGTCAAAAATGTCATGTAATTTGTTAATTATCCGGGCTAATAATAATGCAGAACACAATTCTAACCTAGGAATAGATACAGGCTTAATAGGAGCTACCTTTGTTTTAGCCATAACTAGTGTGCACGTGGGCAATCTGTTTGGGTAAGCAGCCCGTAGGTAGATACAAGCCCCATAAGCTAGTGTGGATGCATCACAGTACCCAAGCTGAGTTATTTGATCAGGTATGTCAGAGAAATAGTACCTTGGTAACTCCATACCTTTCAAGTATTGTAGCTTATGTATGAAATGTACCCATTCAGTTTCTAACTCAGTGGGTAAGACACAGTCCCAGTCTAGATTCTGCTTCCATATGTTCTGCATCAAAAGCTTGGCGCTAATAGTGGTTGGTGACAATAGACCTAAAGGATCAAAAATCTGAGCAATTTTTGATAAAACTGTTCTCTTAGTATTTTGCTTGACCGCTGAATCAGGCATAGCGATTGTGAAACAATCCCTTGTAGGGACCCATTTTAATCCTAGTGTTTTGACTATACATTCAGGTGAAAAGTCATATGAGGCAGAGTTTACATCCGTGTGTGAGTTGTTAGACACATGTTGTAAAATTTCATTACTATTTGACGACCATTTGTGCAGTGAGAAGCAGCCCTTATGTAGGAGGTCAATGACCTCGTCACACAACCGCTTGACAGATTCAACATTATCACTACCAGTCATTAGATCGTCCATGAAGCACTGTTCCTCAATACACTGGGCAGCATTTGGATGTGTGTGTCTGTACCTGTCAGCTAAATCTCTGAGGGTGCGACAAGCTAAGTAGGGGGCACATTTAGTGCCATAGGTGACAGTGTTCAATTGTATACACATAAGAGGGCTTGTTTTATTCTCCCTCCATAGTAATCTTAACAGAGAGCGTTGTTCAGGTATCACAAGAATGTTTCTAAACATTTTGACTATGTCAGTTGAAAATACAAATCTATGCATTCTGAACCGAAGAATAATATCTAACACATTGTTATATATGTTGGGACCTTCATACAACATATCATTTAGAGAGACTCCTGTTGAGCTCTGTGCACTAGCATTGAATACTGCTCTCAGTTTGGTGGAAATACTGTCTGGCTTTATGATAGCATGGTGAGGCAAAAAAAATACTGGATATGAGCTATTTACACGAAAATCACCTTGTAATACCTCTGCATGTCCTAGTTCAATGAACTCGTGTATAAATTGCTTGTATTGTTGAGCTAAATTTGGATCTTTATCAAATTTTGATTCTAATTGAAGGAGACACCTATAAGCTGTATTAAAGGAGCTACCAATCTTGTCAATAGTGTCTTTGTTCACAGGCATTTGAACAATGTACCTGCCATCTTCATCATATGTTGTAGTATCTTTAAACAGCTGTTCACAGTATTTTTGTTCAGGAGTAAATACAGGCTTGTTAGGTAGCTCTTCCTGTTCCCAGAAACGTGTTATAATTTGATCACAACTGTTGTTAGTGACATGTAAGCTAACCTGTGCAGCGCATGCAACAGCTCGACTATCCACTACCAATGAACCAGAAATAATCCAGCCAAACTCAGAGTTTATCATATGAGGCAAATTCTGACCTAGACTAATGTGGCCCTGACATAAGATTGTATAGAATAACTCAGCACCTATAAGTAGATCAATATCACCAGGCCTATTAAAGCTGGGGTCTGCTAATGAGCGAGCTTGGTCTTTAGGTATGTTCCAGCCTTCAGTGTGGACAAAGGAGTGAGGTAAGGGCACAGTTACATGGTCCATAACAAAACAGGTAAGATTGGCCTTGAAGTCACCGATTCGTGATGCTATATTTGTTGTGATACACATGTTAGATTGTTGTTTTGTAGTGCCTATTCCTTGAATAGCACATGCATTAGGCTGTAAGCTACACTTAAGTTTCAGGGCTAACCTGGTAGTAATTAGATTTATCTCACTGCCTGAATCCAAGAGTGCCCGTGCCGCGTGCCACTGCCCTGCTGCATCTTGAATCCGGATTAGCGCTGTGGAAAGTAAGACATGCTTGTTATTGTTTTGTACAGAATGGGCTGTATGCACAGCGGGGTCAGTGTGTGTAAAACTGGCTCTATGTGTGTGAATATTGTCAATGGAATGACTGTAGGAAGATGCAGGCTCTGTGGGCGCAGGCATCCTGTTCCAGGGCTGTGTAGATGCAGGCTCTGTGGGCGCAGGCATCCTGTTCCAGGGCTGTGTAGATGTAGGCAATGTGTGCGCAGACATCATGTGTGTTTGTGTAGGTGTAGGCACTGTATGCGCAGACACTGTGTGCAAAGGCTGTGTAGGCGAAGGCATTGCGTGTGCAGACCCCGTGTGCGAGGCCTGAGAAGGTGTAGGCATAGTATGCGCAGACATCATATGTAAAGGTGCTGACTGTGCAGGCATAGAAGGCAGTGCGTTCACATCATTAGTATATTCTAAGTAGGAAGAATGAAATGCATTAGCATGTATAGGCGGGCTTTCCATATGCAGCATAGTGTGATGCCGACCATGGCATGACATACACTTATGCTTGGAACATTTATGATCATGCCTATAAGGCCTTAGACAGTTGTAACACAAGGCATTGCTTCGAACAAAGCTGTTCCGCTGAGACGGGGACAATTGTTCAAACTCAGGACACTTATTTAATACATGCTGTGCATTACACATCATACACAAAACACCACATTCCACAGTTGCATTATGAGATACCTTGGGTTTGGTGTACATCTGTGTCCTGACCTCTGGTGACCTGTCATTAATCAGCTCAAATGCAGTCATCCTTAAATTTAGAAATTCAATTAGTTCAGAAAATGTAGGCAAGTTTGTTTCCTTTCGACTGATCTCCCACGATGCTCTTAATGAATTATCCATCTTTTGAGTGATTAAAAATACTAGCAGTACATCCCAGTTGCTTGTGTTCAGTTCTAATGCATCGAGAGAGTCTAAGCTTTGTTGCAATGTTATTAAAAATTCTTTGATATTGTTCTTAGTTATCAATGCACAGTTAACAATTGCTTTAAGGTGATGATTTACAATAATAACTTTATTTTCGTACCTGTTACACAATATGTTTAATGCTTTCTGATAGTTTTCATCCGTGATGAGAAGGGAGCCCACCAGCCCGGCGGCCTCGCCGTGTAGCACAGACTTCAAATACTGGAGCTTCTGGACGTTAGGCAGCGCGCTGTCTCCAATCGACGACATGAAAATATTCTTGAAGCTGGGCCAATCTTTAATCTTCCCGTCAAATGTCGGCAGGTCCAACTGCGGGAGCTTGACGTTGAGGCGTGTCGGCTTGTCCTTGGGTTCTTCGACGGTGTCGCGTGGCGAGTCTATGATCTTCTGAAAAACTGCACTTGCTGCGTAGACCTTTTCTTCCACGGAGCAGCGTTCCTGTTCGTGTTTTCCGTCTGCTTTTTCGGCATCGTCGTCCATTTCGATTGATGTTTGTAGCTCATCATATTTGTCAAATAGGTTTTGAAGTGCCGCTAGTCTCACCTTTGCGGCTGATATGTCTTTGGCTTCATCAGATTGAGCATAACTCCAGATCCTGGTTATGCGTCCCTTGACGCTATTGCGCTGCAGAATACGCTTTCCTGTCGTGTCGCCCGGCATTGTTCTTGTTTGTACAATAGCGGTTTCGTCGTGTGCCGGCCGGCGTGGTTATTGTATCGGTCGCTGTATTGATGATCCGGCTCGATGTCGACCAATGTTTGGTTCGTACATTAATCAAACGGCGGAATTTTATTTAACTTTATTTTATTTCTAGGTTTGCACGGTTATAGGGTTAATAACAATTAAAATCAGTAAGTTTTAAGGCGAGTCCGTCATGGCTGCGCCATATTGTCAGAGAGAGAGAGAGAGAGCGCTATGTGCGAAAGGGAGTGCAACTTAGGCGTTTTTTAAACGCATACATAACTTTTACTTGAAAGCCGAAAATTTTCTAGAACTATTTTAATAATTACGTATAAAATTACTTACATATGAAATGTGATACCATTCATAGCATCAGAACGTCTGTCTGAATAACTTTGACACGATAAAACACAACACTTATTCATCCTGTTCTTCTTAAAACCGCGAAAACACACCGATAATGCGAATCTCGATACATGTGCACATGACGAACGCTGACAACATACTGACTAAGCCCCGCCCACAATGATGACGTCAAGACCGAGTTGAAAATCACAGTGCACAGTTGCTTAGGCCAGCTCCTCTTTGTTTTAGCTCTATGCATTTAACTTGCTATTCAGCGTCGCCAAAATGTCAGTTTGCCGAACACAATCCGATGAGAACGCGATGAGTTCTTAGTAAGCTAGTCGGGGCGCTTCGTCATTATTTTTGGGGATTTTCAACAGCTGTCGAAGTGTGACAGAATCCTATCAAATCTATAACGAGTTACCTAATAACTATTTATTCAGTGCCATCACATCAAATTCATCAAAATTTTATCCATAATTAAGAAAAACTAAAATCCCCGAATCCCCAAGTAATCGGAGCCTTTGCAACATAATCGCCGTCCGCATATCGCATGGTCAGGCAAGCTGTCAATTTTGACAGAGTACAGTCATTCAGAGACTTAAATGCTAGTCTGAAGCTAGGTTGTTGTATATCGAAGTAATTATAGATCGTTATGTGGCTGGTTAACGCTAATATGTACAAACAATGCAATGTCTAATGTACAGCACGAGTGCGAATTTAATTAGAACGTCTATTAGTAACATTAAAAAATCCAAAACACGTGCTATAGATATAGGTCTAGACCGATTACGGGTGATGTTATCTGTTGTTTTTAACCCCCTATGCAAAACGAGGTGCGTTATAGGTTTGACGTCGATGTGCGTGTGTGTGTGGCATTGTAGCTCTCTAGTGGATGGGCCGATTTGGATGCGGTTTTGTTCATTCGAAAGCCAGTTTCCTTGCGGTGGTTCTTACATTTGGTAAAAATCGGCTTAGTAGTTTAAACAGTATGATGTAAAGCATTTGCAAAGATGCAAAGCTTTTTGCTGGGGTTTATAAATCTTAAATTTAAATTTTACTTGTACAAGATTTTATAAACATGCAATGTTTGTACACATATACCTATGTTCGAATGATATCACTACATCGTATAAAACAACGCTTTCCGCTGTCTGCCCTGTCCTCTATGCTTATATCTTTAAAACTATGCAACGGATTTTGATGCGGCTTTTTTAATAGATAGAGTGATTCAAGAGGAAGGTTTATGGATAATACATGCATAATATAGTAAAGAAGTGCAAAGTCGGGGCGGGTCGAATTTTTATAAATACATACAGAACGGGGCTATGTTACTTCGGAGTCAATGTATAACCATAATAACTCTAATTTGAATAGCTATCTAACTTCAGCCGTTGCGAGAACATTTCAAAATAATTGCACACTGCACCAGCATTTTGTAATGAAATCGTTTGATTAGCATCTTTTAAAATTATACATCAGATGCATGAGAACCGCAATACCAGTGTTATGTGCAACAAAATAATTATTTCATCTCACTAAATCTTTATTAGTTTTGAATAAAAGACGTCCGTGAGCTCTTAGAATGCCATCCGGTTTGTCTTGCCCTCTCACACACTCTTATAAGTCTGATGCTTGAATCGGTCGATGGTACCCGATACCCTAATGCCTGGTTCCTAGCCTGGGCATTTTACCCCTCGGGGGTAAAATGGTTGGTACCTCATCTCAATTTGAGTTTAAAAAAAATTATGTTAAGAAAAAAATACCAAAATATTCTTATCTATACTATGGTAGGTACACATTGTCAAATTAAGGGTTACGCGACACCCTTATTGAAACTTTATTTTGTGTTAAAGACCTAGGATCTCAGGCATAGATATATTTAGATAAAACTAATTAGGACTTAGCGACATGAAACATTTTTTCCACATAATTATTACACTTATTAACCTTAAACACACGTAATAAGGTTATCAGCACGACACTACACTTCCTTAATTTACCATAATTGCTTTAACTGAACAAAATTAACTTTAAAGAATAACACTGGTACACGAGAACCGTTTGAAAACAAATAAAACACACTGGCACACGAATACCGTTTAAAAAAACAAATGCATTCCAATTTCGAACACGCGTTCTTTATCAGCCGCGCGTTTGTTTATTTACTTTAAGGCAAGGTTATCTTTGAATGGGATGCTGCGTGCGTGCGCGCAGAAATACGAACGCGAACTGAGAAAGAAGTATGGACTTGGATCGGAGTCCGGATCCGGAGTGACGCATTGGTGTAGACACAGCCTAATGAGACTGGACTGTGTCACTATGCGAATAAAGTACAAGTGAAAAATTTAAGGTGTTTATTTTGATACATTTGACTTCCATCCGTTGTGTACAATGGCTTATGTACTGTTCCTTCTAATCATCAGTGTTATACTTACGTTATCCTAAACTTTTTTGCAAGTATTTTGGATGTATAAAATATCATAACAATTATAATACAGCCAAGGCCAATAGTGATCGATACAATAACATTCTCTGTAGATAACTTTTTGTGTGGTAACAATAAGCATCACTATAAAAAACTGAAAATTATTTATTATGACGAGAAGAATACTTTGTTATCAAAAGAAGGATACTTTATACCGGGAAATTGCATAGTTAAGTGCGAATACCGATAAATGAACGAATGAATGATACGTGAACGAAGTCGTGGGTAAAAGCTACTATCTTCACTATAATTCCCAATAAAATTATCGCGAGCTATGAACGTTCACACCGACCAGTCTCACCGCACCACGTTCTAGCGTAGGTATAAGTAAACTCATTCGAAAAGGTAGGTATACTGTTGGTGCCACGTATTGCACGCAATTGGTACATAAAATTTATTGCCAAACAAGCATTGACCGCCAAGGCCGGTGTTACTATGCCTTTTTAAAACCAGATCTGTAGTTTAAAAAACGAATAGTGGTCCTTGGGTTAGGCAATAAGGGTTTAGAAAGTGAACATAAACTATAGAGACCCAAGAAGGTTGTACAAATGCAATAAGTGCAGTCGAGAGCATAAATATCGATACAGCCATCATGTCAAATTTATGTGTCAGTGACCTTATTGTCTGTGGCATAAAGGTGTATAGATGTTTTTGACGTCTTCGTAACGTACATAATTTATGCCCTTGATGCGTTGGTGACGGATAAAACTGCCCGGCCGTAAAAAAATACTCTAGATGTTCGCAAAATTCCAGCTCCGAGCTACATAATATACTTTGAGGTTCGTTTCTAAGTGGTCAGAAGTATTCGCTGCAGCGCGTGCCATCATAATTTGGCCCGTGACAATATCAGTAAAGTAAGGCCAAGGATACGAGATAAATAATGTAAACAAAACGTTCAAGGGTTCAAACGTTGACAACTGCGGTACTGACTGCTTTGTACCACGAATCACGCAACAGCTGTCATCGACCAACAGACGGCATTAGCAGTATTGCGTACGAGAGTTAAGGATAGATAATAATCGCTTGCTAACGCAATATAACTCAGTAACGGTCCGATTGATTACGTAATTTATCTTGTCTCGTTGGCCTTACTTTATTTAGGTTCTAGCTTCATCCCGCGACTTCGTCCGCGCAGAATTAGCAATTCGTTTGCAATTTTTTTTACGTTACGACTCTAGGCAGCTACGACCTTTGACAAGATCAAAATACGCCCAGTCGTTTCATCGTGAAGAAGGAACAAACATACACACTCACTCACACTCTCACTCAGAAACTTTCGCTTTTATAATGGGATTTAATAACTAAAATTAAGGGGTGTAATATTTACCAACAAACTGTTTCGCATTGTGGTGCTCTGAGATAAATAAGAAAAATACCCAAAAAAAGCTTTTCCTTACCTGATCCTTATCTTCCTGGCTTTTAGGCCAAAGGGTCACGTTCAGCACGATCTCCCCCATGTCGTGTTGCGGCTTGTTAGGGTCCCGGAGACACAGCACCAGGTCCTGGGTCCTGCCGAGCTCCAGAGCCGTCAGGTCCAGGTGGCAGGAGCCCATGAAGTCGTCTTGCAAGCCCCAGTCATAATCAAAGACCTGGAAAACGTCGGAGTATAGAAAATGTCGCTGATCACGATAAAGGAAAAAAAAATTAAAAAAACTCAATCTTATGCCAAAAATGCCTAACATCATTTTGGAAATACTCTTCAAACTGCTGGACCGATTTTTACTAAGCGTAGTTAAAAACCATCATTGACCATCCAATCCATGCTAATGGTATAGTATAGACCGACCGCTTATGTGAGCCGTCGCCAGCGCGGTGCAGGGGCACGGGGTGGGGCGACCGCGGGGGCCGAGAGAGGTGCGGGCGGCAGGCGCACTACCCGCCCGCACCTCTCTCGCTCCCCTTGTCGTCCTACCCCGCGCCCCTGTGCCGCGCGGGCAAGGACTCATTTAAGCGGTCGGCCTATAGGTGGTAGTGATTGGTACTCACTTTAATCTGGACCGGAGTAAACGGATCATCGATGGGCACGGTGAAGCATTCGTCCCAAACGGGATTAAGGTCCCTGTAGACGATCTTGGACTTGTGCAGCATCCTCCCCCCTACTTTGAACTTGACGTAGGGGTCACTGGTGCCTGACAACAATTCTGGTTTTGGACCCCACAAGGTGTACGTTAGAAGAGGAAGAAGCAAACGAAAGAATAAGCTAGGGCGCTAGAAAATTATATGGGATACTATTCGCTGTTGCTAAATCTAAATTGGTCTTTACTGGTATTACAGACAGAAGAATTTTTATAAGTTTTCAGAAATTATGAAGCTTTATCTTGTCTACAATCTATGAACAATATAATTAATCCACACTAAATACTACTCGTAATAATAATAACAAACTACTTATGATTGATTTTCTTTGATAGTTTGACCACCCCGTTCCCAAAGACCGCCAAAAACGGGTAAAATCGGTGTTATACTTTGAAATGATTGTTAAATCAAAAAGATACAATTATTTACTAACTAAATTAAACTATCGAATGACAAGAATTAAAAGCAGAAGCTAAAGAATTGCAAGAAATTTTATAACATGCAACTGATAATTTAAAAATAAAATGGACATGATAATTTTCAAAAGGATAATAACAGTGATTGTGTTCAGTGTAAATATATAAAATGAATAAAATATTGTGTGGCCTGCGTTTTACTAACGTGAATAACATACTTTGGAAAAATACATATCTTTTGGTCTGCAACATGCTGAGTAGAACGTAAACATATTTGTGCTACTTTAATCATAATAAATATGAGCACGTAAGCGCATAAAACTGTACAATCTTGCCACCAGTCACATAAGCCCCGGAGTCTTTTTCCTTTTCATTAGTGTAAAAAAAACTAAGTCGTCTTATGCTCTGAATATAACATCAATAGAAAAGTATTCAGAGGCACCGTACATATGTATTTTACTTTGGCGTTTATCCCTCTTTTAGTAAGACGTCGTAGAGATGACGTGAATAGATGGCAGATTTCAATAATTTATTGAATCACGCGCTCTTTTGCGGAGATCCATGCCAATACGAGTATCAATGTCTCCTCGCGCATAGTCACTTTTCTAATGATTTCTCCATGAACCGCATTTTCCTTGTGTTACTGACGAACTATTGCAGTTTTACCTCAAGAATATGACCACATTTAAGTCTAAAATTACAGTTTTCTTAAGAACTGAATTCATTCTGCTAACTTCAGATATGTTTAAAGGTGGTTTAAGTTCTCGTAGCGGCCGTTGTATAGTTGTTATGCTGTAATTTTGTTCCTTTGTGTCGTTCCTAGATGCTGTCTGAAAAAGTCAGCTGCCAGTGTCTTTTCCAAACTCATTGGCAGAATCATCAAGAAGTAGATGGGACAAAATGACTACAACTTCTCGCAGAAACACAGCTGATGTCTCGAAGCTAACATAAATTCTTGTTGTGTATAATAAGCCGCAGTGTCTTTGCAGCGTAGGCGATGATAAGTGATTGAAGCTGCGACCTTTGATCTGCTGAGCTGAGATCTTTGGGTGTCTAAAAACTATTCGATGTTAATTTACGAGTAAGAGCTTGTGTCGTTTGTCTGGAAGAGACGTAGCTTCAGAAAATAGTATTACTTTTACGAGGTAGATAGAAAATAAAGAGGTAACTGAATTGAATTTCAATGTAATCTAATGTAGATTGTCAGGACCAGGACTGTCTCCAGACAGGTGTTAAAGTGTTTTCTATAACCTCAAATATTATACGGTGGGCCAAATATATGATACATACATACATACACAAATCACGTCTATATCCCTTACGGGGTAGACAGAGCCTAAGGTAACAAAACCTTAAGGCCACGTTTAGCATGATTGTAGGCTATAGGTGGAAAAAGGAATCAAAATAGTGATGGGTTGCTAGCCACATCGCCTATAACATGATTCCTAATAATTTCGCCCATTCCCTCGATGGGCTTTTACCATCTGCGCGGGACGAGAAGCAACTGGTACATTCTATGTTTTTCCTTTGCTCCCAGACCAGCATGGAAATATATGATAATTTTATGATATAGGTATAACCGTGCAAAAGCGAGAAGTTATTATAGACGTAAATCATAGTAAGTCAATAATTCTCTTACACCGGTAACTCTGACTGGCTTATCAAAATGTATATGATTTTTGTGTCTAGTTTTTTAGTTTTATTTGGGTCCCACCGAAAAACAGCGTTGCGGCTTGCCACAACATTATGCTGAGTGGGGCCCAATTTAGACTTTATCGTTACTAGTCTTGCGTATATTGTATTTCTTCCTTTTGTATATCTACGTGTACCGAATGTGTGTCCTCTCTCTCTCTCTCTTTCTCTCTGAAACGCTCGGCTCAAAATGTAAATAGATTTTTTTTATTACATATTATAGTTTTTTATCTTTTTATATTAAGATAACCTAAAACACCTTACGGGATACGTGATAGCTACAATTCAAAGCACTTCATCATTAACATCTAATAGCTTTATGATCCAAAGAACCATTTAAACACGAGTGCCATTTTGAATCTGTGTTCTTGTGTATAGTGTTGATATGAGAATGGATATGTACTTACCGTTTTTGTCCATAGCCACTAGGTTCTGTCCCCTCTTCAAGTGTACCCTAAGTTGGAAGAACGAGAATTGTCGCAATTGCTGTTCTCTGTGCCGTTGGGATTCATCTGGTTCCTGAAAAAGAAACCACAGACGATTCAGCGGAAGGTAAGGAGTTTTTTAAACATTTTCGTGGCGCGACGCCGTTTTGGTGGTTTTTTTTCTACCTTTGCTGTATTCGTGTGTAGGTATGATAGTTGTCCTCAAAATTTAGAATTAAATTTGATTTACTCAACGTGGTTCACATTTTGTAACATACCTTTTTATGTGATAGGGGCTGGGGCCAAAAGAGCATACGGATCGCCTGATGGATGCAAACGCAAGATCATTGCGCAAAAAAAATTGCACTAAACTTTTTTATTTAGCAAACCTCATTTTAACCTGCAGGTATTTTCTTAATAATGCCAAATATAAATAATTATAATATGTACCTACATGATGAGAATTCTGGGAAGTAATTACGTCCTTCCCGAAAGATGCTGAGTAAGAACAGATAATACCAAGGGACAATGCGTTATAAGTCCACGTGCTAATAAACATTGTGGGGTAAATATGACGAATTCAGTAATTACAGTATTTTCCTCATATATTTTAGCTAGAAAACATAGAAGCGCCTGATGAAAATGTAAGGCAATGAGATACGAGAACGGATAATATAATAAAGACTCATTCAGGCGTTAGATAAGTTTCGCAGTACACAGAGTTCTTGTCGTACAATGAAAAGTTATTACTTTTGTAATAATACGTGTGGCTTCTTATTTGGTCTGTAGCAACAGTTATACCCACTGTGGAGAACTGATGACCATAATAGCAATGCAGGCTTTGCAATGGCACCCACCAAGAGTTAGGAAAAGAGGTCGTCGCAAAATAACTTTTCAGCACTATGTTGAAAGGCAATTGAAATCCCAGGGCATGAGCTGGCAAGAGCTGGAGGGAGTGACGTGAGCTTATCCAAAGTGGAAAAATATACTGGGAGCCCTCTGTCCTTGATCATGGATTACAGGAAGAGATGAGTAGCAACCATTATAACAGACGACGCGATTGGTCTACTTCATAGTGACCCTGCCTGCGCTGCGAAGCAAGCGTCCTAGTAAGGGCATATATTTTGTGTGATGAACACGAATATTTGTTCCTGAGTCATGGATGTATCGATCTATTTAAGTGTGTATTTCTCTATGTAAGTATTTATATCATTGTCTAGTACCCCTAAGACAAGCCTTACTAGCGCTTACTTTGGGACTTAGTGAATTGTTCCCTAATATTTATTCATTAACACGCGATTAACTGAACAGTGTACAAACCAATTGCAACAACTCAGCGGGCGGTGATCTTGGGTAATGCGCAGGAGTGCTGGAAGTGGACGGCGCCGGGTCGGTCGATACTTGCCGATTCATCGATAGATCTGTTGACAAACATGTCTGGCATTAGTCAAGGCGAGATCTTTGGATTAAACTTAAATAAGTACTGAGCCTCCTTAACCTTTTCGACGCCAACGACACATATCAGGACCGCAGGTTCAACGCCAACGACCTATATATTACGTCCATTACTTCAATGCAAGAGCAACCTTCGTTCAATTGGGTTTAGGTTCAACTTAAGGCATCGCAATAAAGAAGTCTGGCGTATGGGTGACGTCTCTTGTATTTGACGTGGCGGCGGAAAGGTTTAATACTAATTAAATGTTTGGATAATCAATCAATCCTATTTTGGCATTTGCTTCTGCATCTTAGTTAGAAGAGTTTAGATTATAGTGGACAATATCGCTATGTAAAATCACGTGACAGTTGGTAACAGATGGAAAAATCCGAACACTTCCTCGCCTGCTATGGTGGTGTAGGTAAAAGCACGCATCACGGATTGATGAGGATCCGGGTGCGATTCCCGGTAATAACTAGCTTTACTTTGGCTTTTTTCATGCGTTCAGGTTATCAGTATTGTTTAGAAATTTTATTTCATTTTAAACTCACTCTTTGTCGGTGCCTCGCTTAATGCTCCTCTCATTTACTCAAAGGTTAACTGGTAGAGACTTATAGGGATAAGTTCACCTTTGTACAAATATTTAGTGTCTTTTTTTGTGATTTGTCTGTTTCTTTATATTTGTACAATAAAGCATTTACTTACTTACCTACTTACTTAATTTCTAGCGGGTAAACCGTGAAAATAAAATTCAAAAATCGGGAAGTAAAATTCTTGATTCCTTGATAGAATCTATAATAGTGTAGTAAAGGATAGGTACACAGTTATGTATTGCTAATACTTATGCAACCCTTCGTTACCTAATATTACATAGAGACACATTATTTACTATCACATCGTCCTAAAAATCAGGCAAACTCAAGTTATTATCGTGTTCTTTAAGAACTTCCACACCAAACAACATGAATTTTTCTTTTGCAGGACAAAAATCCGATAACTTCCAATTTCTAAAACAAAAGGCTTTCTACAGGTAATTTTATAATTTTTTTAAATATTCTATTATAAAAATCCCAATCTGCCGGGTGAAGTAATTGGAAAACCAGCCACAGGGCAAGAGGTAATAAAATTAAAAACGGAACGAAGTTCCTCAAGTTAAATAATAAATCGTACAATTTCCGCATGCCTTGTCTTTTTCGGAGAATTCTTTAAGTATTCCTACCTATTATGGAAGGGACATGCACACACAAAATGGCAGGTTTGACTAATTTATTCATACATAAATATAAACAGATGATACTTTAATTTGGTAAGAACCTATGGCGTAACTATAACGCCTGGGGCCCGTAACAAATTCATCAGATCATCCTTCCTCAATGTAAAGAAGTGCATCTTCGTCCCTCTGTGCTGTAAACCAAGAAAGTTAGGGGCCCCGTAGACATAGGGGCCCGTGACATTTCGCCAGTCCTGCCACCCTATAGTTACGTCACTGGTATGAATTAATACTTTGTAGGTAATTTGACTGACCTCTTAAATGAGTCCTCACCCGTGCGGCACAGGGGCGCAGGGTAGGACGACAAAAGGGGACCGAGAGCGGTGCGGGCGGGTAGTGCGCCTGCCGCCCGCACCGCTCTCGGTCCCCTTTGTCGTCCTACCCTGCGCCCCTGTGCCCGTACCGCGGCCTATAGCTACAAGTGCAAATACTTTATTGAATCAGGCGTTACTTTGCAGAGGTCCATTTCAATGAACAAAAAATAATTACCTTGCTACTCGACTACTCACGTACAAGACAATCAAGGCTATGTGAGATATATATGTTTTTCATGCAATACCTCCCTCCGCTGCTGCCACATAAAACACGTATAAATCCGGCAAACTAAATGATCCCTTACACCACACAAACACTGACGCGTTTCGATCTCTCTACGGGATCATTATCAAATTTAATGAGCACAACTGTTACATATGCAAACCAACGTCGTACTGATTCGAAACCCTATAAATAAACATAATGTCGCCTAACGGCTAATTTGGGTGTCACGAACTATTTAGCGCTGACTGTACAGCCAGGCCGTTTTAAAAGCTTATCGCCAGGGCCGGATCTACCATATGGCTTTTTGGGCTTCAGTCCAGGGCCCCGTGGAGTCAAGAGGCCCCCAGCTAAGTCAAGTCAAAGTATTTTTTTTTCTTATACTTTGAGTAATTAGGTGGGCCCCTCCCTAAGTAGTATTAGCCCAGGGCCCCCTAAACTTACGGTCCGGCCCTGCTCATCGTTCGAAAGCGGTAGTAAATACAATCTAGCCTTCTTCAAATCTTCGCTTACTCACCCTCTTTCTTGCGGAAGAGGCGCATACTCCGCCACTTCCTCACGGCCGTCTTAAGTTTCTTCATCAGCACGCAGTTCAGGAATGCGCTTGCGATCCTTCTCCGCCATACTGTGCACATCTATCTCTGGTCTGCGGCAGCCGCCATTAGTTCAAGGGTTTCCCGCATAGCGATAAGCGTTGATGGTTATACGATGTTATATTACTCTACATGTATTGATACCGATAAGCATGTACTAAGCTGAATTGATACCGCTCTATAATTTTAACACACGTTATGAAAGCACGCTTAAAATTCATGTCTACGGATAGTTTAGTTGCTTCTGGCGTTCGCAGGGTCCTAAATATTAACTATGCGCTTAGATAATTGACTTAATTGATTGATCGTTAATTAATGCTAAAACCGTAAAAGTAAACATAGATGTAAAAAATCTTGATTTATTTGATAGTACCTATCATTTGAAAAACAGCGCCTTCTCTCGTCCCGGGCGAACAGTAAATGTTCCACGGGAGTTTGTAATTGTGTCGTACAGACACATCATTCTAACAGATGACGCTTAGCGACAAAAACTTAAATCTACCTAATAACTATCATCATATCGAGTAGGTAAGCCGTAATGTTGTGCAGTTCTGTTTTGTTCGGAAAAAAACGGCTTTCACATTAATCGCCACATAATCCAAATTTGCGATAATTTTACGAAGGAGACCACTTTTCAACAGGTTAATGAAAGAAATTATAATTTATGTCACGAAGCCCGTAAAACCAGTGAAACATACATACATACATATACATACCGTCACGCCTCTTTCCCATAGGCGTAGGCAGAGACTACTTTGTTCCACTTGCTACGATCCTGACATATTTCTTTCGCTTCATCCACAGTCATCAATCTCTTCATACATGCTCGTCGGTTTCGGGTACTCCCGACCTGACCTTTTTCCAAAACGTCTCCTATTTGGTCTCGGAACGTCCGTCTAGGCCTTCCCCTCCCAACGTAACCATTCACACTCCCCATATAGATCTGTTTAGTTAGTCTACTTTCATCCATCTGCTCTACGTGACCAAACCAACTAAGCATACTTTTTTCTATCCTAGTCACTATATCCTCTTTCACACCAGCACGTTCTCTTATCACACTGTTCCTTATTCTATCTTTCAGAGATACACCTTCCATACTCCTTAACGCTCTCATTTCTACTGCATTTATTCCAACCAGTAAAAACCAGTATTTAAACCAGTGAAAGGTGAATGTTATTGGACCTCACGGGACACTAGCGCCTCTAGTGGAAAGTTCACACGCGATAGCCCCTATTACGTTACATAATCGATGTATTACGAGCCTTCAAAGAGGTTGCATGTAATTTTATAATGGTATTAAGGAAGCACGCGATACTTGTTTGTGGACAATGACGAACGTCCGTTTCATATTTAATAGGCAGGTACTGACCAACCAAATAGCATAACAATAAACTCCGTGGAAGTACCCGACTGCTGGCCTTCTTTTTTGATTTTTTTTGCGAGTTACTGTAGAACAAGCTGAAAGTAAAATGTACCCGTAACTTCAATTTGGACCTCGTGAAAAGGTTTAAAAAAAGTGTCTGACCACAGATTATGCAAAAAATCTTCAACAAGTTGATGACGTCAGAGTTTCGAGGTCAAATGAAGGGCAAATGAAAAAATAACAATAACAAATTAAAAACAACTTTGTTATGCAATCTGATTACTGCAAATAATCCTGAATAACTATTCCTCGAAATGGTTTTTGAATCTTTAGTGAGATAAATATTTCGGAAAATTCTGAGAGGCCTTGTAGGTATTTTAATTTTAATTTTTAAGTCGAGTGAAATAGCAATATCTTTTGACTCATGGCTGAATGGAATATTAATAAAGACGGCCGATGCTTGCGTCCAATTTATCTTACATTGTCTGGCATCAAATAAAAGTCAGTAAGAGCAATTAGGTAGGTAACTTTCTCTAAAAAGGTTCACAATAAGGTCAGTGCCCTGTAATTGTCCATTACACCTCATTTTCGCCTGAATTCAGCTGGACAGATAGAAAGGTTAAAACCCTCTGAATAAGAATTCAAAGGTTAAACGAATGTTTGAGCGTACGGTACGTATTGTACCTACAATTTGCAGGGCGTCGAATTTTTTATAAGGCAATACAGTTGGAAGAATTGCTTTGATCCCAGAAAACATATTGTTGCGTCCGTAAGAAGTAAAATGTTTACACGTTTCTTTTCCGTTAAGAATATTTGAAAGCATTATTGTCTTCTTCAATCAATATTATAATTACTTCCATGCTGGTCTGGGAGCAAAGAAAAAACATAGAATGTACCAGTTGCTTCCCTTCCCGCGCAAATAGTAAAAACCCATTGAGGGAATGGGCGAAAATCATAGGAATCATGTTATAGGCGATGCGGCTAGTAACCCATCACAATTTTGATTTCACTTTCCACCTCTACGCCATCAGTGTATTGCTAAACGTGACCTGTAGGTCTTGTTACTTTAGGCTCTGTCTACCCCATAAGGGATAAAGACGTGATTTGTGTGTGTGTGTGTGTATTATAATATTTTTTTTCTACTCCTGTACTAATATCTGTGAATTATGTAATCACGAGCAACACTAGAAGAACACCCATAATAAGACTTTGGATAAGTCTATAATGTCTATTCCCTCTAAAAGTTCTTGTTGGCTTATGTCTCTAAAAGTACTCCATCGTTACTCTGCCAGCCATAGACTTCCAGATCCAGGTAAAACTTACACGATAGACATTAAATTTGCGATGAAAATGTATGACTACCAACTTAACAAATTATTTTATTCATATGGTTTTTTAAAGAACTAAAACTTTATTACACATAAACGGATAACTCACGTATAAAAACGAGGGTAGTTGTGCGCCGCTGTCAGTTGCGTCGAACAGCCGCGCGAGCAGAGCGCTGGCGCGCAGTGTTCGTGTCGCTGCCGCCGGGGCGAGCGCTCTTGGAAAAAGGACTACGAAATAGTCCGAAACATGTCGAGCATCACTCGACTTTTTATACGTGAGTTATCCGTTTATGTGTAATGATGATTAAGTCTCACGGTAGTTTCATGTTGAAACTAAAACTTTCTGAACTAAATGCGTAGTTTCCAACATAACAAACAAGATTTTTTTAATAACGTCACTGGCAAGTTGGTAAACGTTTTGGCTAAATGCGCCAAGAACGCAAGGCTGTAAAAAAGTAAACGTTAATTAAAAACAAAGTTTATTATAAACAAACTTCCAATTTTGTTGTTTGTCGTTTTCATATTTCCCGCTCGTGTTTTGTTTGACTTCTTTGTCGTTTAATTGCAATAGTTTTAACACAGTTTTGTGACGTATCATAAAAAAGCATGGATGAGAACGTAATTTTGACCCCTCTATTACAAATGTTGCATAAAAATACTATAAGCGGCTTCCAGACTGCAGATTTCTAATTTTATAGAGTAGGTACGTAAATACAGTCTTATTTATTCCAAAGCCCGGTCCAGTCCAATCGTGCTAACAACATGGATCAATAGCACTGTTGGGATATAAGAACTCCGAAGCCCCTACTAATATTATAAATGCAAAAGTAACTCTGTAGGTCTGTTATCATTTCTCGCTTAAGCCGCTTTGGGTGGAAATTTTGTATATAGGACATGAGGTAGTTTATCTCGCGGGATAGTGATAAGCGAATTCTGCTCAGATGGAGTCGCGGGTAATAGCTAGTACAGAATAAACGGAAAATTTTGAGTCAACTCGTTCCATTTGGTCTGGAACCTACGTGTTAGAGAGTAGTTTAAGGTTATCCTTAATTCTAAATTCCCTAATCCTAAGTTTATTCGCGTGAAGATATCAGGCATCCTGAATTACTTGGTGCGACCTCACGTCCGCGATACGTGACCGTATCACGACTTCAGCCCTGGGCACGTGAATCAGAGATGAATAATTAGGATGGATTCTGTCTAATTGAACTATAATCTGTATGAAAAGGGCTCGAAGGGCACGAGAATACGGTAAAAAGACTATGGTCCTTCCAAGGCCTTTTTTGCATTTAATTCGCGTGGACGTATCAATGGCGTATAATAAAAAAAACTGTAGGCTTATTACCTAACTCGCTCGCAATCGCCATCGTGTTCATTTTAGCAGTTCATGTATGGGCTGACAATTGGCATCGGGATCAGCTAGCTGTCACATTCATACAAGAACTGTCAAAATGAACACGATGGCGATTGCGAGCCTACAGATGATAGAGGTACATAGTTACTTTTTTGTACAAAATGTGAAAGGTCCGATGGGATCGCTACCACTATCTTACTCGCTAAAGCAGCAGTTCCAGCGTGGAGAGTAAGACAGCCAGTGAAATAACTGGCACATGAGATAACCTATCTTAGCCCTAGGCTGGTAACGCAATTGCAATCCTCTAGTGTTGCGGCTTACGGGTGTCCATGGCTGGTGGTGCCCACTAACTATTAGGTGACCCACTTACTCTTTCCCTTTCACAGTGGGTGGATAAAAAGTACAAGATTGTTGCAACATTCAATATATTACAAAGACCCTCGAACAAACGGCCTTAGTGAAGGCAGGCTAAAGTTTGTGTAGCGAAAGGATATGTCATACTTCTACTTAATAAAGGTATACTGTGATCTAGACTTTTTATAAGCGCCTTTGTAGCTCTCACTCAACCCCTCGAAGTCGAGTGGCAGAACGTGACTTATCATGTATTTTGAGACTAAAGAACTGAATCTATCGATCAGTTGGCGGATTCATATACACTTGTCACACGTTCCTTCAGGAAGTTACTTGTTTCTTGTAAGCTTATTTTGTGGGTAGTAGGATCTTGTCCTCATGTTCTGTGGCCAAATTGGGGACGTTTTGAGAGAAGGTCACGTCTAGGGTACCCAAAACCGACGTGCATGTCTAAAGAGATTGATGAATGTGGATGAAGCGAAAGAGTTATGGCAGTATCGTAGCAAGTGGAACGAAGTAGTCTCCTGCCTACCCGTATGGGAAAGAGGCGTGACGGTATGTATGTAGCACCTTGTGCAACCTCCATCGTACTACTATGTTGGCAATGGGACAAATTATCTGGTGTTGCTGGTAATGCTCATTTACCGTCAGGTGACTTGTTTGCCATCTCTAATCAGCCCACATTCACCCACTGCTGGGTTACCTCTTCATTTTCACGCCTCTTTGCCCGGTCCTGTACCTTACCCACAGCTTTCCAGCCAACAGCGTCAGACTCGGTAACCGCCTTCGACCATCCCATTACAAAAATTGCTCAGGCGTATTTTCATTTGCTCAGAATCAGAGTTCATTCACAGAAGATTTCGCTTAAATTGATTCGTAATTGAAATTCAATATGGCTGAGTAAGCCCTGAAGGGGGAAAGTGGGGGTTAAACAAATACTGAATCCTAATGGGACTGAGGGTTTTCCGTCGAAGCCAGACTCACTAATAAGCATGTAAATTAAAACAGAGGACCCTTTATGTATTTACTTAATTTGTAATACCTAAACTATGGAGTTAGTCTCCATTGATTTATTTATTAAATAGTAATTAAGTAGAATATAATTAATGTACCTACATAGGTATATGTGAATCAGTTTTGAAAAAATTACCATCTTCCATGTTTCTTGCGGCGCATTCTTTTTGGCAACGATGGTCTTTCCGAATACGCTGGTAGTTTTAATAAAAGGCACTTATGCACCCTTGGCGGCCTATTTGGAAAAGAAATAATTTGATTTTTGAAATGAAAATTACGAATTTTGGCAAGAAGTAAGACTTCAACAGCAACAACTGGAAAATATATTTTTTTAAACAAATTTTATTGGACTGTTTTTTTGGTGACAAAACACTGCTGCTTTAACGACCTGTCTAATCCTAATTAGCGAGTAAGATGGGGTAGCGGTCCGGACGGACGTTGCGTGATGTCTTATCCCCACAAAACTTATTTATTAAGAAAATATTTTTACTTACAATATTTACGTCCGTACAAGTATATAAAACGAATTACCCGCGGTGAGGCAAACTAAAATTTAATCCACGATATAGTCTTACAATTCAATCTTGCTAAATATTTGATTAAATTTGATCAGAAATTTTATTAATGAAACAAAAATTCAAAAGGGGAATTAAAAACAAATTAAACTATGATTAAATTAAAAACGAATGAAAAACTAAACTAAAACTAACCTTAAAATAAAATAATTAAAAACGGAGCCCCGTGGCATAGTTCCACAGACGCTGGTAGCATTCCCCCTTTGGACAGCGATACTAACGCTGCCAGCTCTGCGGTCACCCGTAGCGTCTATTAGCCTCTTCGAAATGTCTTTGAAGAGGCCTATAGCGCTAGGTCACCACGGCCCACGGACCAAGGGTCTCAACACCGAAAGGGACAAAGTTATATTCGGTGCTGAGACCCCTATATTTATCAGAAATTGTAGATACCACACAAACTAGCCGACAGTTCTTTCCAATACGATAAAAGTTGCGCGTGACGGCCTTCGTTGCATACTGGCAAGATTTCAACTCTCTAAACTTAAGGACATTTGAAAAATGACCGCCGGCAACTCCCCCCAATGTTTGCGCTCCTGGTACTTATTCATACCGCAGCGGTGCCAAACGGGCATGATATCATCAAATGGGAAGCAATCTTAACAGTCTGTGAGATTCTGTGGCAACAGGAGCACAAATTGTGCGATTCAAACGCTGCTGAATGTTCTATTGTATCCAATAGCAATATGTCTTATATCGTCGAAATGTTCCCAATCGCTTTTATTACAAGCTTGAATAAAAACATTTACCTTGCTACTCCGCTACTTAGGTTTTTCAAGCTCAACTTGCAATAGTTTTCGGTTTCACTTGCATTTCTAGTATCACCCTATTAGTCTTGAGATTGGTTTAAATCTTGTAACTGATTTTGACACAGTTCAAACGGTCTAGATTTATTGATATTCAGAATATAACCCATCTGGGTTAAATTAATTTGGTGTTTAAAATTAATTTGATGGCAGTAAAAGTAGTGCTTCCTTCCTTTTAGATAAACTTTTCGATGTGCACCTTCTTATTATAACGAGAAGACTGTAGGTACTGTAGGTATATTTATGTATGTTATTGTGTATCTACTCATTAATATGCTTCAGCTTTCTTTCAGAAATTATCAGGAATGAGGAGATCTGTAAAAGAACCAAAGTATACGAACTTAAGATTCTAGAGTGGCGACCGCGTATCGGATGGCAAAATTATAGTAGGTCTCCCGCTAGGACGGACGATCTGGTAAAGATTGCAGGAAGCCACTGGCTGTGGTAGCATGAAACCGACAGACGTGAAGATTCTTGGGTAAGGCCTATGTCCAGCAGTGAACGTTTCCCGGCTGATATGAAGATGATGATGAAAGTTTTCTTTATTTGGAAGACAAGTTTATTTTATACCTCAGATCTCAGTCTTTGGTCTCAAACCTACAATTTTCTGCAGCACTGAGTCTCGTTTTCCATCTAGTTAAATGTCGCAATTCATTCCGTTTCATGGCATGTTTCCGTTCCCTTGGAACATGGAATTTCGCTTTAAAACTTTAGTTCTAAATGCCAAGGAATGTCGTACACAAATAATTTCCGACTGCTTTTTATTTGTTTTTGAAACTATGTTTGGCGATTGTAATTTTAGTGACTTTAGGCCAACCTTTAGCAATGTTATGAGTAGGTATATAATCTACATAATTTCTACCGAATTTTAAGTCAACATGATCATTGGAAATAGATAGAAAATAGCTTAACGTTTTTGAAATGGTGCTAAATTACAGCTTTTAATATTATGAGATTTCGTCTTAATAATGTTTACTAATTCAGTTTAGGTTGACTTGTTGTCAGATCCATGCGATGTATTAGCCAATGGCAAAGTAATAAATACAGTATTTAAAAATCTTGTGACAAAAATGTCGGCAACGTTGTACGGTAGAACCCGGTCAAAAGACCCCTCTCCCCTGTCGCGCTCTTAGCCAACGGATAATTATATCCCTCAAAATCTGCCAGGAAATCATTAACCGATGCCCAGGGTGCACCGGACCAAGCACTGCTCTTTCCCTCGGACGGATCCACAAACGAACCGCAGGATCTTGACCACACGCGGAGGTAACCCGACTCGCACCCCTGGCTGAACTGAGTAGGAATTGAACGTAAAGACGACTTGGTAAGGCCCAAGTACCGCACTCTTTTTGGCATGTTTATTCAATCTGCAACATGTGTGTTTTACGTTTCTCCCGTCAAGTAATAAAAGGCTGTATGTTGTAATTGTTGGTGTGCTGCCGTATACGCTATACGAATCGCAACATCCGTTCGCTATTGCTGTACGCCTCTATTAGAACATATTGTTACACCACAGCCGAAGTTTAGTGACGGGAAATCCAAACTGATTAAAACACCGATGCCACTCCGCCACACGGCGACGGGTCCACGGGCGCGGTCAATAGATAGTCGCAGATATGAGATTCGGAAAGTTCTTAATCGTTTTGCATTCTTAAAAAAAACCAAGTCCCATTGAAACAATTGAATATAGCAACACTGATCATAAGGCTAGATTTAAGGCTTTGCTTAGCGCACTTGACCGAATTAGAGCGTTTGGTAATTAGATGACCATACCCTAATCAGAAGGCTGGATCTGCGCCCGCCGCTCCGCGATACAACTGGAGCCGCCGTCCTTCAAAAATCGTGTCACTTCCACAACTAAGATGAATCTAATTCCGCCATAAAAAAGCCGTAAGGGCTGTAGTGTGCCAAAGAAATAAATAGACATAAATTTCCCGGAGGCTTGATAAACGTAATCCTCCTTACAGACGGCAAAGGGCCTTACCATGACGTCTTAGTGCGATTCAGTTTAGGTTCAAAATGACACCTAAAACCTGAACTGCTATCTGTTAAATACAGTCTGCGGTATACCTTCTAGTCTAGCAAATTGAAACGAAGCGGAAATGTCGGCAATCGTACGAAACGACTTAATAAAGTTTAGGAGCTGTGTAATTTTGGCGCGGTTCTGATTTCGGCTGAATTAGCAACGGCAAGAGTTGGAATTAGTTTTATATTAGGCTTTAATGCTTAAAGAAGTTAGTTTTAGCCCTGTACCGTTGATTGCCTAACTTTGAACCAAAGAAAACAAAGATTCTGGGGCCTTACCACGACGTCTTAATTCCGACTCTGTTCAGGTTTTAGCTGTAATTTTTAGTATGGATCTGAGCGAGCGGACCTAAACTAAAATAGCCCCCCTGAAGTCAAAGTGTAATGTGTAGTAATAAATGTAGTAATAAGAACCACGGTGGGTGGTGGGTGCCATCGTGAGTGGCGCCTACTATAATTACAATACATAATATATTACACTTCCTACAGGATGTAGACGGCGATTACGTTTCACCTGTGGTCATGTCACTGCATCAAAATATCGGGTAATTCTGGGGAGAATGATGTATAATTCAAACATTGACTAGTAGAGACTTTATACATCTCTACTATAGACTAAAGGCTCGGGGACCTTATACATACCTTTTATAAATGTATTTAATTTAAGTAGAATTTAAGTATTGTAGTAGCTTAATGCATTTTATTGAAAGAAATTACTTTCTGCTAAGTTTCTTGCGGCGCATTCTTCTTGGCAATGATGGTATTTTCGAATGCGCTGGTAGTTTCAAAAATACATGTAAAAGAGCCTTTTCATTGATGTTTTCTTAATTGTTGTACATTACATCCTAACTAATGTAATAAATGCGAATGTGAGTTCGCTTATTACGCTTTCAGACCCTGGGAAGGTTACAGAATAGTTTTTATCCCGGAAATTGTATAGTTCCCGCTGTTGCGCGATCATCTAATTTTCCGGCGACGAGTCAAATATTAAACAATAAACTAAACATACATAAATAACGTTAATCCCTTACTGGGTAGACCGGTAAGGTAACAAGACTTAAAGTGTAGATTTAGCTTGATTGTGGGCGTATAGAAAGGGGACCCGAATAGGGATTATAAAACTAAACTGTGACCAAAATTAACTTTTGACCAATAGATAATCAAGATATGTAGGGTGTTGTTATCTACCTAAATGCCGGTACGCGGTGAGGCAGAGCTTATAACTATTATTTCGAACCCCTCTAAATTTAACTAAAGACAATATGAATGGCTACCGAAACACAATCTACGACCTCAGCCGTCCACAAAGTAACTCAAGAATTGAAGTGATTCTCCAATGTTTCCGTTTGTCAAGTTCTCTGAGTTGAGATAGATCAATGTCTCCTTTGTTCTTGCGTTGTTGTATGTATGTATGTATAACTCTTTATTGTACATAAAACACAAGAAAAAGATGAATACAGGACAACACACATGCACAAAGGCGTATATAGTACGTATTCATTTTCCATCTAAAGATGTGGTTTCATATCGTGTTATGTAATGTACAATACAATACAAATACTCTTTATTGAACACCACAAATCAGTACAAAACAGTACAGAATCAAAGAACAAAGCAATGAACAATGTACCTGTGTTGTGAGAAAATATAGTTTTATGAATCTGTCTATCATGACTTTGCGTGAAGCGTTAATCGAGTTTTTATTCGGTTTTATTAGTTACAACTTTTTTAGAATATGCCTTTTTCTACCGTTTTCTACTAGGTTTTAAGGTTACATATTGGATAGATAAGGTTGGGAATTATGATCACTGGCAAAAATATCGGATAGAAAGCACTAAATCTACAGTTATCTATCTACAGTCTACAGGCTATCTACAGTCTAACGCTAAACGAATGGAGCTCCGCTGATATTTTCGAGCGCTATTCCATTTGATATTATTACTGGTCGTACCTTATATCGTTCGTTATTTTACGTATGTGGAAAACAGGTCATGTTTCAGAGCATCACTAAATTGATGCGTGATCTTTATCAGGCTTGTCGTTTGGTGGAATACCTAAATTTTTATTACTAATTTTAAAGTAGTAGGTTCGCTCGATGCACAAGAGATGTGAAGGTGACGTTATTCAAAGCCCTTGCCAATCATTCTAGTCGAGCGGCCTGTGGGTCAGATATACGCAACATAATAATGTTTTCGGAATGCTGTTGGGGCTACCCCGTGTCTGCAGCGCATCCACCGTCCACTCCGGTTCGAAGGACCAAATTTAATGTATCCGACGCAGCCGCGATATGGCCGTGGCTTTTAATACTATTGGATTATGCGTGGATCCATTAAATAAAATAATGTGTTTATAAAACACTAGTTTATTATTGACATTTTGCATAGAATCAAAGAATAAGAATGACAAACAAAAATAACATAAATAATAGACAAACAATAAAACCATAAATAATATCTATTGTTCATGTAGTCATGAACAGCTATCATGCCATAATGCGAAAGAAGGCTGCTTCACTTCTTCACAGAATTAGGGGTGGCACCAATAGCATTATGGTGGCTATATCAGAACAGCCGGATTGCCCTATACAGACATTGGGTTGCCATCTGTACGTAAGACCTAACGGCCACGTTTAACATGACTGTGAAATGGGATTGTGATAGGTGGAAAGGGGAATCAAAACAGTGATGGGTTAGCCGCATATGATTCCTAAGATTCTCGCCCATTCCCTCGATGGGCTTTTACCATCTGTGCGGGAAGACAAGCAACTGGTTTCTTTGCTCCCAGACCCGCATGGAACTTACGACTATGTAGTAATCAAAAATTTGGGTGCGTAACGATGTATATAAAATTTTTTGGTATAATATTAGTAGCAATAACGCTCATTTGATATAATTATTAAATCATATAACAACACTTAATATATTTACATATGACATAATTATCATTTCTTATAATGATCATTTGATATAATATCATTTAATATAACATTCTTTAAGTATAATGCTTATTTCCTATAATGAACTTATGGTATAACGTTATTTTTATATAAAATACAACAATTGGCATAACCATTATTGATATAATGTATTAGAGACATAATCACAAAACGAACTGCTATCAAAAAGTAGGTTAGGTTAGGTTTAAACTGCGTCCCCCAACAAAAACGAACTGCTATAAAAAATATTTTTGTATATAAAATGAGCGTTATACCATATAATCGTTATAAGAAATAAGCGTTATACCGAACGATAAATATACGAAATAAATTTATATATTTTAAAATTATACCAAACGTTTATTATACACAATGAGTGATTATACCCTTTGAAATTATATCAAATGTTGATATATCGATAGAAAATATATTAAATATTTTTATATCAATCATTACACACCCCAAAAATTTGGACGACATCTCATAGATAGCAGTTCGGCTACCCGATCACGCGTACCGAGTTCACTCAACTTCGAACAATGTTGTAAGGGACAAGAGATACAAATTGCTGTAAGTTAGATAAAGACCCATTTATAAACGATAAACTTTAAACATTAAGGAACGTACGATGGCGGCTGTCCTAAAACTGGGTAGGTTACTAGGCATAGTCGACCAAAGGATTCCTTTGACTTTAGCTAATAAAGCCCTGCGTAATACTGATTCTAAGTATTCGGTCATAAAATAAGTTTTGAATGCTTTTGCGCTAAAACCTCAAATGCCTACTATTAAAAGATTGTCGTTTTGGAAAAAGGTCAAGTCAGGAGTAGGTACCTACCCGAAACCGACGAGCATGTATGTATGTATGTAAACTCTTTATTGTGCAAAATAAACAAGAGAAATACAATTGACAAACACTGAGATACATGCACAAAGGCGGGCTTATCCCTTTAAGGGATCTCTTCCAGTCAACCTTTGAGTGGATGAAAGGAGTATTATTATATGAGCATGTATGAAGAGATTGATGACTGTGGATGAAGCGAAAGAAATATGTCAGGATTGTAGCAAGTGGAACAAAGTAGTATCTGCCTACCCCTGTGGGAAAGAGGCGTGACGGTATGTATGTATGTATGTAAAAGATTGTGTGTCTGGTGTAAGTTTTCATTCAAAAAATCAAATCGAACGCGTTTAACGTTTCTTCTTCTTATTTTTCTTATTTGTGGCGTTTCAAGTAGCGACGACAACTTCGCCAATGTCAAAGTAACAAAAATATGATTAAAAAATCTTGTGACAAAATGTCGGCAACGTTGTACAGTAATGGTCAAAGACCCCCCTCCCCCCTGTCGGGCTCTTAGCCAACGGTCAATGATATTATCCCTCAGAAACTGCCAGGAAATCATTAGCCGTAGCCCAGGGTGCACCGGATCAAGCACTGCTCTTCCCCCCGGACGGATCCAAAAAGGATCCGCAGCTCTTGACCACACGTGTAGGTAACCCGACTCGCACCCCAACGTTTCAATGGGGGCTATCGCGTGTGAATTTGCCACTAGAGGCGCTAGTGTCGCGTGAGGTCCAATAACATTCACTTTGCACTGGTTGTGGCGGGTTTCGTGACATAAATTATAATTTCTTTCATTTACCTGTAGAAAAGTGGTCTCCTTCGTGAAATTATCGCAAATATGGATTCTTTGGCGATGAATGTGAACGCTTTGAAAGCGGAATTAAAAAAAAGACGCGCAAAAACAAGCGGCCTCAAAGTTAAAATTAAATATCGTTATTTATATTAATATAAACTTAATGAGCTTCAAGATTTAAAACTTTGTTTCGGTGCCGATCTTATAAAGTCGCCTTTGACAGCTATACCTCTGGACCTTAGTCAACAGTGGCGCCAACTGGTGAGCAAAGAAACGATAGTCCCCATTACTACTGAAAAATAGGCAGCGCCACTCGCGGATCGAATCGGCAACAAACAGTGTTCATAGCATTTGACATTTTAACGCAAACGCGCTCGTTTCCGTTTCGATTGCATCCTATCGGCGTATTTCACTGAATATCGGTCCGGATAGTGTGAAAACAGTTTAACATAATGAGTTAAATAATATATACCGTAAAACGGGTCGAGTAGGAACAACAAAGTTTAAAACTCGATTTCGTATGTGGCATGTTGATCTTTACAGATAAAAAACGTTCCGGTGGTATGAATTTTAGTTTAATAATGATTATCTGTCGTGTAGTTTCATAGTTAATGCAATAACTAAAATATAGGCAAATCTCAGCTCACTCCGAAGTAGGGTCAGAAAGGATATGAACAAATAAAAAAATGACGATATCAAATTACCAGAAAAAAGAAGATATAAATATGTCTAAAATGTAACTAAACCACTATTAGTAAGCCAGAAATTTTAAGTGCAAGTGAAAACACAATTAGTTCTATCCCTTCTCACCCCGTTTTACGGTATACATACATACACATACGCATACACAAATCGCGTCTTTATACCTTACGGGGTAGACCGAGCCTAAGGTGGCATGACCTAGGCCACGATTAGCAAGATTGTGGGCGTATAGATGGCAAAAAATGGGATCAAAATTGTGATGGGTTGCTCGCTGCATCGCCTAACATGATGCCTATGATTTTCGCCCATTCCCTTGATGGGCTTTTACCATCTGCGCGGGAAGAGAAGCAACTGGTACATTCTGTTTTTTTTTTGCTCCCAGACCAGCATGAAAGTATTACGGTATACATAATTATTATATATGTAAGGTCATGAATACGGTATATTATTATTAGATACGAGTATTTTGCAAGCACGTCCGTTTCTGGCTTTATCAAATTCGTTTCGCCCACGCTCGCTTCTTCTGGTACATATTTGTCGTGAATTTCATGTTAGCTATTGTAATATGTATGATAATCGTATGTATGTGTAATGTGTTTATAGTTTTTGGAAAGAGGTCAGGTCAGGAGTACCCGATACCGACGCGTGTATGAAGAGATTGATGAATGTGGATGAAGCGAAAGAAGTATGTCTGGATCGTAGCAAGTGGAAGTTCTGCCTACCCCTGTTGGAAAGAGGCGTGACGGTATGTATGTATGTCTGATAATTTGACATAAGACATGCCTTTCGGACTGGATTTCGACCATGTTGAAATAAATTTCTAGACATGTGTAAATGTTTCACAAGTTTCGTATCAAGTGCCATGACGTCTTAATGCGATTAAATTCCAACTCAATTCAGGTTTTAGCTGTCATTTTGAAGTATGGATCTGACGGCGAGCAAACCTAAACTGAATCGACCCCCAGGTAGCTACTCCAAAATTCGAAATTGTAAGTTCGTATCGTATTGTCCCTTTCACTCTTATATTAATGGCCATAAGAGTGAATGGAAAGACTGATCGTTTCATTTCGCTGTCCACTTTTTGGACCGATACAATTAAGGGTTTTTTAAAAAACGAGCCTATTCTTTTCTAAAGGGCCGGCAACGCACCCTTTCACGTTATGGGTGTCCATGGGCGGCGGTGATTGCTTTCCATCAAAATTAAACTAGCTTCGGATTTCGGAGTATAAAGCCAGACCAGCAGGCGAAAGTACGAAGTTAAAAATTCTAAGTCTCGTGGCGTTCCGCTCACACAATAGCCAAATCATATGAGAGTAAGAGAGACGGTATGACGCGAAGATCGAATTTCGGCGTAGTCCCCAACATAGAGCTGTTAAGTTTCCTTGGTGGAAGTAAACAAACCAATATGGCGACGCATGTCTGGTAAATGCGGCCTTGGCTGAACCTTATTTTAGGTTTATGGCCGACATAACCTCATTGAGCTGGTTGCTATATACATACATACATACATAGAATCAGAATCAGAATCAGAATTTTTTATTGTCATCATTGTAACAGATTCGACACTACATTGTGTAAATACAGACGTCAAAATGAACAAGAATGACTCGTCATTGAGGATGTTGCACAAATTGTCATTCCATTTTACTTGGCATAAATCTATCTATTATCAAGCATCTTATTACACAGATACACATTATATCACGTTTTTTTTCCTTACGGGGTAGACAGAGCCTAAGGTAACAAGACTGTGGCGAACTAGTGGACCGTATTTAAAATGGAAACAAGTTATGATAGTAAACTGACATTTAATGAGTATAGAACAGGGGTCGGCAACCTTTTGAGTCGGAAGAGCCAAAAATTACTATTTACAAAATTTCAAGTTTTTAAAGAGCCACAAATTTTTTTCTCGCCAACAGGCAGAGATAGAAATAATGCCTAAACCTCGTTAATCGTTTCAGAACATTTTTTTTTTATAAAATAGATAATATTTGCGAATGGAACTAAAGAGCCGCAGCCTCACAAAGAGCCGCATGTGGCTCGCGAGCCGCAGGTTGCCGACCCCTGGTATAGAACATGGAATGAGCGACCTCGTGGCAGCACCTCCTAACGTGAACTGAATCCAATATAAAAAAATGAGATGCTGCTGTCACGAGGTTTACAGCTGCCAGCTACAAAAAAGGACAAGACTTGGCAGTACAAAAAGAGTTTATCCTTCACAAAGACCTAAAGGCCACGTTTAGCATGATTCTGGGCGTATAAGTAGAAAGGGGAATCAAAATAGTGATGGGTTGCCGGCAGCATCGCCTACTATACCTAACATAATTCATAAGATTTTCGCTCACTCGATTTTCCCTCAATGCACTTATACCATCCGCGCGGGAAGAGAAGCTACTGATACATTCTATGTTTTTACTTTGCTCCCCGACCAGCATGGAAGTATAACAAACTTCGTAATTGCACTAGAAGCGCTATCAAAACAACTGACCAGTAAAAACATTATTCTGAAAGAAGTCCAATAAAACTTTGAAATAGTGACATTGTTTACGAAATCTCGCACAAAAATGATAAGACTTGCCTCCATCGCCGTGTAAAACGAAGTATTTTCGTATTTGTCGAAGATATTTACCAGAACTATATTTTTGAATTTTTTTATGCAACAATTGTCTCGAAGGCTAAATACTTAGTATGAAAAGCTATGTAAGTTTCTTTTTTCCTTATAGGGATTTAAGGTTTCTTTTGTGATTTGTCTCTGCTTCTTTATATTTGTACAATAAAGCATTTACTTAGGTAGGTACCTACTTACTTACTTACTATGCGTATGGGCTGGAGATCAGATTAAACATGTACCTAGTTAGTTTAAGACTTCACTACACCAGTAAATCATATCTATCAAACCTAGAGCTAACTTAAACAACTAACTTAAGTTAATTAAAACTTATGACGAGGAGAACGGGATTCCATTACAAGCTTAGTTCCGCTCGAGATAAGCCGCAGGATTCCTCAGTTAGATCAGTCAGCAAATATTTAAACTTAGTATAATTATACTCATGATTTTTTGTCTAAATTCTAATGCTAATCCTAATTAACATTATATATGCGAATGTGACTTTGTTTGTCTCTCACAATGAGATGGCTTGGGCTATAGTTCCCATACGTTTTTTACAATACAATTCAATACAATAACTCTTTATTGAACACCACATATAACAACCAAAACAGAAAAAAGGTATACAGAATATTAGTTTAGTTTAGTTTAGTTTATTTATTCTCTCAGCACAAAATTACTGTATAAACGAGTTTGATACAATGATTTATGTTGAGATCGTCAATGTCGAATACAAAACAATACTTAATCTATTTAATTAATAAAGACAGAGGAAATAAAAATTTAAATAAAATGACAAATATTTTCATCCCCAGGAGGGAGTCGTCAGAAGCAAAAAATAATACAATTAAGGTTGTCAATGTTATAAAGATACTGAAATAAATTAGAAAAATTACTGATCATCAACAGCAAGAAATATACCTAAATTTAATAAAAACTAGTTTTACATAAAAATACTGTAGAATGTCAAGTAAAAATGTGCGAATATTCATCAACCGAGTATAATGGGTTTTCCAACAAAAGGTTTTACAAGGTAACAATAGGCGGCCTTATCGCTACAGAGCGATCTCTACCAGGCAACCATAATGGACTGGAGAACAGAAGAGATCTGAGCAGGTGGTGCAATTTAGAATATATATTACGTTTTCTACCTTGCATTTACGTATTTGGGTCAAACCTTCCAATTCACATGCATGGGTTTCCGCAGCGGTGGAGGTAAGTTGTTCCAGAATTTAGATGACACAAATAGTTTCTCAAATTCAAATAAGCTAAACTATCGATTTATGCGAATATCTGCTATTTGAATAAACAGATGTGAACCCATCGTCTGATATTGTTCATTATTTTATTTTATGTACAATTAATTATTTTATTTTATTGAATCAGGCGTTACTTTGCGGAGGTCCATTTCAATGAACAAAAAATTTTTACCTTGCTACTCCGCTACTCACGCTAATCGCTAATTGTTGTTGTAAAATACATAACCCTATTTGTTTTTACTGTAGTCGGAAAATTTTTTGAAGTTGTTAATGGATAATAAAAATCATAAATAATAGGGTACTTTGGGAAAACATATGAACGTAGGTACATTATGCTTATATATACAGTTTAGATTCAGTACGACGTTGGTTTGCATGTGTAACGGTTGTGTTTAAACTTTGATAATGATCCCGTAGAGGGATCGAAACGCGTCAGTGTTTGTGTGGTGTAAGGGATAATTAAGTTTGTGGGATTTATATGTGTTTTATTGGCAGCAGTGGAGGGAGGGATTGCATGAAAAACATATATATTTCTCACAGGCTTGGTTATTTTGCACGTGAGTAGCGGAGTAGCAAGGTAAAAATTTTTTGTTCACTGTTTAATTAATTATTTTGTTGCAAGCTAGAAAATTGACGAAGTATATCACATTAAATTAAATTGATCACTGTCAATCATTGAAAAGGAAAATTAGGTGTAGAACGAGGTGCGAGTCGGGGTAACTCTATGAGAACTCTTAATTAACCTCTTGGTTGCCCTATTCAGCCAGTCGTGACGGCCACATTGACAAGGCGCACACGCCAATGTCCAATTAATCCTTCAGCAATGAATTAAAAATCAAGTTAGGTAGTCGGGGTGCGAGTCGGGTTACCTCCGCGTGTGGTCAAGTGCTGCGGTTCGTTTTTGGATCCGTCCGAGGGGAAGAGCAGTGCTTGGTCCGGTGCACCCTGGGCATCGATTAATGATTTCCTGGCAGATTCTGGGGGATATCATTATCCATTATCCGTTGGCTAAGAGCCCGTGTCCTACCGTAAAACGTTGCCGACATTTACGAGATTTTTGCATACTGTATTTATTACTTTGACTTGGCGAAATCATCGCATCGATCGATGGGGCCATAAATTAGAAAAAGAAGGTGTAGAACTTTACAGCCTTTACCTACTATTTCTGGATTTAGTAAGTTTTTCTACCAATACAAAGCCACAGTATTTGTGTATCATAAGCTATATTTAATTCTGCGCGGACGAATTCGCGCGCAACAGCTCGTAAACTATATTAGTACTATTTATTACAGAAAAACTTACTACTTAACTTTCTTAACTTAAAGTTTACCAACATTGTTACCGCAGCAGTTAAAGTAGAACCAGTGACCAGTCCGAAAATAGTCGATACGACCTTGTCCGCTAACAAACGAGCCCCTAAGAATTTCCAGGTCAAATCATCGATAAAAACCTACTTAATTTCCCCGGACAACAAACGGATTTAACTTTTCCTGACGAGGGTAGTACAAAAATAGATGTACTGATCAGCTTTGCGGTTGACGTTTGATGTTCCTAAGCCTCTTTTGAATAGGAGGTCTTGTTTCTGATTTTTTGTTGTTGTTTTGCTCGAATACAATTACTTTTTAGGTTCACTTTGTTGTCCGTCCATCTGTCAAGATCCTTTGTCTCAGGAACGCGTAGAGGTATGAAGTTGTAATTTAATAGGTAAGGTGCATTGGGGTAAAATCGGAATTGGGGGAATTTCGAAAATCGTGGATATCCACTAAGCGGGGAACAATTCCATGGCAACGCTTATCTAGAATACCCCCAATTACGAATCTACCCCAATGCACTATACCAAATACTAAGGTCTGCGGTCCCTCACAGTTTTGAAAATCAATCCTCTAAATCATCAAACTTCCATGCCGGTCTGGGAACAAAGGAAAACATAGAATGTACCAGTTGCTTCTCGTCCCGCGCAGATGGTAAAAGCCCATCGAAGGAATAGGCAAAATTCTTACGAATCATGTTATAGGCGACGCGGGTAGCAGCCCATTACTATTTTGATTCCCTTTTCCACCTATGCGCCTACAATCGTGCTAAACGTGGCCTTTAAGTCTTGTTACCTCAGGCTCTGTCTACCCCGTAAGGGATATAGACGTGATATGTGAAAAAATACGGTAGTTAAAAAAGGTGTTTTATACAAATTGCCGTGCTCCCGAGAAATAAGAGGCACTTCCAGTTAAGTACCAGAAATTTGAAATTTAGTATTGAAAGTAAAAAAATATCTGTTGCGTCTTTCATGTCCATGTAGGTAACAAACCATAAGCAGGAAATTGCAAGGAAACGAATTGAACACGCATTACTTTGTTTAAATATGTTCAACAGTGAAACAAATGAAAGACAGGGCGTGGAAGAAAAAAAACGGCTCCAGGGACTGCCGCTTTTGTTTCTTAAAATTAGCGAAGCGAGTTTCATGAATAATAAAACGTACATCAGCATCAAGCGTATTATTTTTGACAAAAACATGGAACAAACAAAGTGAAGACGACTATTTACTTTTCTTTGCTTCTGACGCCAAAGTATAACAGAGCCTTGGGCGTTATTAGCCAACTTTTTAAGTGAAAGCTACGAATTGTTACTTAGCGTATTATTTTCTTTGAGGAATATAAGAGTTCCTACATACTTGCTTAACCTTTGTTTGTAATTATAATTCCAGCCATATTATGTCGCAACACTGGACACAGGATGGTACAAGCCTTCTCTCTAATTAATTAGACAGGAGTAACAAAAATCCTTGGAAATTACCAAATGCACCTTAGTCTTTACTTAGTTCGTCTGAAGATTACCCGTGCAAAATTTTGTCTCTACATCTACTACTTTTATAAGCGATTTTTTGTGTGTGAAGAAAAAGGCGCATTACACACTGCTTTTGATAACGAGTATCACTAGGTTCTCTCTATATGTTTTGTGTTAGTTTTCGGTCACGCGTGTCAAACGGATTTGCATTTAAATGTCAAATAAGAACCGTTTCTTGCAGTTTCGATCCGCAAGTGGCGCTGCAAATTTTTCCATACTAATTCAGGCGTTTACGTGAAATAAAGAAAGAAAGAAGACATTTATTCCATTTTGCAAGACACACAAATATAAGAGAATATACACAATACAATACAGTACGTGAACGCGTACCACTTTTTTTTAAATAAAAACTTACACTAGAGGCAACTCTATCTAAGAAAAGTTGTATCTTCTTTCCGTCTGGCGCTGAAATAATGCGTATTTTATATCGCTCTTTCTAAGAGATCATTCTCTCAATTACGTTTCAGTTACATGTTACAATAATATCGCAGTATCTGTTTATCCCTACAAAATAAACAGAGATAGTATCATCGACATCTGACACTTTGAACATCAACTTAAAGGGAGTAAGGCCCTTAAAGATAAATAGGCATGAAACCTTTGAAATTGGTTTCATGTCAAAAACACCTTATACTGTGAAGTTACAAATTAGTGTACCTAGTGCCGTGCCGCTTGCACTAGCAGCCATTAACAGGCGAGTGAAAGGAACGGGTTGATAGCTACGAATTTTGAATTTCAGAGTAGAGCCCTGGCCGTGAAAAAGTTTAATCGCAAAACAACCCTTAAAAACAGCGCTTTAAAGTCAAAATTAGTTAATTGACTACGTAGTTTAATGTGTTATCTTTAAATCTGGCACACGTTGATCAAGAGTTGTTTACGTTTAGATTAGTTTTTAACGACTATATTTCATGTTTATGGTTCATGAACGCTGATTGCTTGCCTCATTCCAGTATGACAAAAAGGTTTCAAGCCAAGGGTGTCACAGCCTCACTACTTAGGTATTATAAAACAAAGTTGTCCGCCGCGTCTGTCCGTGTGTCCGATTTTCATGCGGTGTTCATCAAAAGATTAAGAGTGATTCATGAGGAATACATACATATATAAAGCACGTCTTTATCCCTTACAGGGTAGATAGAGCCTAAGGTAACAAGACCTAAAGGCCACGCTTAGCATGATTGCAGGCGGAAAGGGGAATCAAAATAAAATAGTGATGGGTTGCTACCCACATCGCCTATAATTCTTAAGATTTTCGCTCATTCCCTCGACGCGCTACCATCTGCGCGGGAAGAGAAGCCGCTTGTACATTCTATGTTATTTATTTGCTCCCAGACCAGCGTCGAAGGTTTCAAGAGGAAGGATTAGGTAGAAAAAAGCGAGTAGGTATAATTTTATTAGGCTTTCAGTGGAGGTAGTTGTTAGTTAGGTTGCGGGTGGTAGGACCTAGTGCGAGGTCCGTCCGGATCTTTATCACAGTCGCTAATCCTGTCGCCAAGCAGCATTGCTTGCACTGCTGTGTTATGGCGTGGACAGTAAGACTGCCTGTAAAATTACTGGCACAAGAGTTATTCTATAGCCCTCTAGGATGGCAACGTAATCCTCTAGTGTGGTGGGTGTCCATGGGTGCTGGTGCTCGCTTACCATCAAGTGACCCACTTGCTCGTTGACCTTCCTTATCGTATATGTGAAATAGTTAGGTACGGGGAACAAGCGAAAAAGAGCTTGTTCCCCGAACATAACCAAGTTACGTAACCGGCACTGGTTAAACCAATGTAGGATGATTAATTTGGATTAATATAGGTTTAGGTGCGGCGGGGGTGGCCCTTGGGCCAGCCCTAAGCCGCGAACATGTTTGTTTTAATTTAGGAATAATCCATATCTTACCTTTGAATGGACTGGTTATGTGAAATACTCGTGGTTATGTACGGGGTACAAGCGTAAAAAAGTAAGTAACCCCAAAACCGATCTCTATGTTCCGTATGCCCGATAGCTCATCTTTTGTAAATTCGTAATCTCACGAGAAAGAATTGAATAATTCAATAAGGAAAGCGAAGAAAATGAAATAAAACTGTAAACGGCCCATAATCAAGTCAATTACATTTCAGCCGTTTTCACAGAGCACTCAAATTTGGGGCGCGACGGATTCAAATCGCCGCCATTATAACGCAGCCCAATTTGGCTTAACAAAATTTACATACATACACAAATCACGTCTATATCCCTTACGGGGTAGACGAAACCTAAGGTATTTTATTGAATCAGGCGTTACTTTGCGGAGGTCCATTTCAACGAACAAAAAATTTACCTTGCTACTCCGCACAGCCACTATTTCACACAGACTTGGTTATCTTGCACGTGAGTAGCGGAGTAGCAAGGTAAATTTTTTGTTCGTTGAAACCTAAGGTAACAAGACTTAAAGGTTAGCATGATTGTGGCCGTGTAGGTGGAAAGGGGAATCAAATTAGTGATGGGTTGCTAGCGACATCGCTTACAACATGATTCCTAAGACTTTTGCCCCATCCCTCGACGGACTTTTATCATCGGCGCGGGAAGAGAAGCAACTTGTACATTCTACGTTCCTTTTTTGCTCACAGACCAGCATGCATCATGTATAAACAATGTAAATAACATAATTTTTTTATATCAACCGATAATATAAATCAATTTTATGCCAAAAATGCCTTACATGGCTAAGAACCACCGCTGGCTTTCGAATGAAAAAACCGTATTGAAATCGGTCCATCCGTTTGAGCACAACGGTGCCACAGACAGATAAACACACACCCACACTCTTTTTGCGATTGGGGTTAAAAAAATATAACGATGTTTAGTCAAAGTATCCTACCCACCACCTAACACCTAAATCTTCCGCCACACATCCCAAATACTGGACGCGTTAAGTCCAAATTTGTGGCTCCATTTAAATGCTAATAACGGTTATTACACTTGTTGGCTAACGCGTGTGAATTTGCCACTAGAGGCGCTAGTGTCGCGTGAGGTCCAATAATATCCACTTGTCACTGGTTTTGGCGGGCTTCGTGACATAAATTATAATTTATTTCATTTATCTGTTGAAAAGTGATCTCCTTCGTGAAATTGTCGCCAATATGAAAACGGGTTTTATTTCCGAACAAAACGGAACTGCACAACATTCAAATTGCGGCATAGCTACTCGATATGATGATAGTTATTTATAATTATTGAACTTAATGAGATTCAAGATTTAAAACTAAAACATCGTGAGGAAACCTGCACACATCTGCGAAGCAATTGTTGTGTGTGAAGTTCCCAATCCGCACTGGGCCCGCGTGGGAACTATAGCCCAAGTCCTCTTATTCTGAGAGGAGGCCTATGCCCAGCAGTGGGACGTATATAGGATGATGATGATTACTGTTTAGTGGTGCATGTATTATTATATAGAGTGGAATTAATTCAGCATTTTCCCGGCAAAAAAAACTTAGTTGTAAGATCTCTCGGGTTTTATGGATGTCGAGGGTAATTAATTCAGGCCTCGTACTCGATTCAAGGGTAGTCTTACAAAAATATCCAATGAAAGCTCTCCTACGCCAACAGTAAATTACAATTAACTGAGCTTAAAGCTCTTCAACACGTTACGCTTCTACAATGCAAAACCAGGCCACCAACTTCAATATAAGCACTGCATCCGACATTTTCAATTTATACCAAACGAGGCAAACTTTCACATCACTGAAGCACTACCAACATAACAGAGCTATTTCAGTTTTCTTATACCTATCTACTATATGGTATACTACGCGGTTTAAAAAAGCGAACGCGAGGCGAGGCGGGAAAATATTGTAAATGTCAAACGTTTTGAAAATGGAACGCGACCTTTTCCCGCGAAGGCGTCGGGCGAACTGCCGGCCGGCCGGTGTTGCCAGCCCGCATTTAAACATAAAGATGGGTAATATTTTGAGGGAAATTATCAGTTTGGGACGACATTAAAGGTGTAGCAGAGGGTCCCATTTATGAGAGGGTTTTACGATAAAGATAGTCTTTATTTTTTAGGTGTTGACCTAGCTATCACGAGAGGCGCCTTTATGATTTGTGACGTGATAAAGTCTTATTTATAAATCGACGAATGCCGGCTGCACTTACGAAAAATTACTCATCGCGTTACGTTCCGCGTGACGTCAGAACGTGCAAGAGAGAGCGCGGAACAAGCGATAGAGATGCACGATCTTCTCGCGTGACGTCAGAGCTAGCAGTTCGAATATGTTTGTTCATGACGTTATCACGTGAAACTATCGTTTGTATACGTATCGACTTTGCAGACAATCGGTTTTTTTATAAAGAGAAAAATCAGTTAAGTAATCTTATAGCTGGTCTACTTACTTACATACACACCGTCACGCCTCTTTCCCAAAGGGGTAGGCAGAGACTACTTTGTTCCACTTGCTACGATCCTGACATACTTCTCTCGCTTCATCCACACTCATCAATCTCTTCATAAATGCTAGTCGGTTTCGGGTACACCTGACCTGACCTTTTTCCAAAACGTCTCCTATTGGGTCTCGGATTGTCCGTCTAGGCCTTCCCCTCACAACGCAACCAATTAATTACACTTTGCATATAGATCTGTTTAGTTAGTCTACTTTCATCCATCCGCTCTACGTGACCAAACCAACTAAGCATCCTTTTTTCTATAATAGTCTCTATATCCTCTTTCACACCCACATATTCCATACTTCTTAACGCTCTCATTTAAAAAAAAACTGCGACTGTCGAATTTCCAAAAACTATAAGTTTATCCTAACCAAATTAAAACTCTAGTGGTAGTTGGATCGTGACATGGCAACACCAACCGTCACCACACAGATACTATTATTAGTCTGGCTTTTATCTATTGTACGTCTTGTCAATACCGGATTGTAATGCATTTCGAACTTTCCCGGTTATTCTTGAGGTTTTACGAACAGCGAAGATAGTTTATCATTGTCAATGTTAACTAATGGTGGCCCATGCAGCTGACACATAATGTGAGGCCTTAAAACATGAGTGTGGTTTTATGAAACAAGCGAAGCGAGTTTCATACTTCCATGCCGATCTGTTAGCAAAGAAAAAACATAGAATGACCAGTTGCGTCTCTTCCCGCGCAGATAGTAAAAGCCCATCGAGCATCATGATTGTTGTAGGCGATGCGGCTAGCAACCCAACACTATTTTTGATTCCATTTTCCATCTATACGCCCATAATCTAGCTAAACGTGGCATGTAGGTCTTGTTACGGTACCTTAGGCTCTGTGTACCCCGTAAGGGATAAAGACGTGATTTGTGTATGTGTATGAAGTGAGTTTCATAAAGTTATTATTATTATGTCATCCGAAATTAAACGTCATGCGTGTCTTTAAAAATTACAAAACCAACTTTTTTATAGGGTGGCAAACGAGCAATTGGGTCACTTCATGGTAAGTAGTCATCACCACCTATAGACATCCGCAACACCAGATCCCAGATACTTTGGCAGCCTAGAGGGCTAAAATGGAATGCCTTATGTGGCAGTAATTTCGCCGGTTTTACACTGCATACCTACCGGAACATAGCAGCGGAGGCACTGCTGCCTCGCGGCAAGATACAGAGTTCAGTGTCACTGGTTCTTATTTCGAGCCTTGCTAAGCTCGGACAGCCAGTAATTTATGGGTAACTCTAGCAAACTAGGTTTCGCGGTGATAAAACTTTCATTACTTAATGCTAGCAAGTTACCAAAGCTCGGGGTTGAATCGATAGATATACCCATGTAGCATGATACGTACGCGATTCTAATGCATTATATAATGGGATCTTGTCGTAACAAGTTAACCTAGCAACCTAATTATTTTGTAAATACTGTTGACCACTTATTAACTTACTATGATAAGGTTCTTTGGTTAGTCGTGTTTTTTTCATTGAAACAAACACGAGAAAGTAACATACACAAATTTTTGGGGCAATAAAATATATTTGAAAAATAAAGCACAGACTGACTTCAAATTGGTAATACAAACAAGCTATAAATAAGTATCGTTAATTTTCTAACAAAACAAATAATTAATGTCCCAATATGTGGTCACCCCACACAATAGCAAACTGACATACCTGTCACTTAAAATTTGAATACATACCTACATATATCACGTCTTTATCCCTTACGTGGTAGACAGAGCATAAGGTAACAAAACCTTAAGGCCACGTTTAGCATGATTAAGGGCGTATAGGTGGAAAGGGAAATCAAAATAGAGATGGGCTGCTAGCCGCATCGCCTATAACATGATTCCTAATAAATTCCCTCTATGGGCTTTTACTATCTACGCGGGAAGAGAAGCAACTTAAAAAATTCGATACCTATGTTTTCTTTACCAGCATAAAAGAAATAAAATTCTTGACTTAAATTTTGGCTTAGTGGAGGGATTAAAACTAGGAACGATGTGGCTAAAACAATACTTTTGTATCACCAATTTGAAGTCATTCTGTATTTAAATACTTGCTTAAGTTACCTACTTAATGTTTCAAGCTCCTCCGGACTGAGATGAACAGAAGAACATCTAAATCAGAAGCACCATTCCCTTTCCGAGCCTACAAAATTAATGGGTTCATTGACCTTAACAACCCTATAATTCTTTCAGGGGTTCTAAGGGTAGGAACGTATTGATGACCCATCTAAAGTCTGTCTAGAATACTAATGAGGGAAAGAAAGAACCTACTCTCATATTTTTGCGTAAACTAAACCCAGAAATTAAAGGTCCAGCCACACCAGTGCGTAAAAGACGTCGACGGTGCGTTTACGCAACAAAATGTATGAAGAAACGGTGAGAGAACGTGACGCATGCGACACGTCTCTGCGTATACGCAGCGGTATGGTCACTCCTAACTCAATCAATTCAAATCTAAGTTATACTTAACTGATAATTAAACACGGATCTGGTATAAATCCCATCAAAAACATAATGTGAAAGATTGTTAAATTTGGGAACGGTTTCGGTGCTAGAAGAAGTTTTTTAATGGCTTTTGCTCCAACATACCATTACGCATCTTTCCCATAGGGGTAGGCAAAGATTACCTACCTGCATTGCACGGTCTCATCGTCTAAACTAAAAGAAGACGGGCCCAGCGTACGCGCCCTCTCCTTCTTGGCGCGGTCCTGGCGAAAGCCGGGGCCACCGGGAGAGCGTTTGTGATGAAACCCTAGTGGCATCCCACTGCGTCGCCATCACACCGGATTGAGGCAACGCCGGAGAGTTTTTAGTTTGGGTATACCCCTCCGGGGGAAGCCACACATACCCCTACGCATCCCCGTGCCTAGGTCATCCATAAAGATTTCCTCTCCGTTAAAAAAAAAAAAAAGGGGTAGGCAAAGACTATTTTGTTCCAATAAGCGCATCGAATCGCATTGAATCGCATTAAGACGTCATGATAAGGCTCAAGCTGTGACAATAACGGATAATCCTGCTATTGGCTTGTGGAGGGTAGATAGGAGTCTCCCATTGTCTACTGACCCTGGCTTTAGGTGGCAATATCGAAAATCCTATCTCATGGAAGGCAAGCCTTAACCGTGACATAAGAAAAACATTTTTCATGAATGAAAGTGTGATTTTACGGGATGATAGATATCACACTTTACGACGACTTCTATCGCTCTTAGTGTCCGAACTTTTGGCCGACAAACAATTGGCAAATGTATCCCTTGAGAACCAACTTATTTGACAAACTTTTGTCGATCCAATAAAAATCGATCAATGTATCGAAGTATTTTTTAAGGAAGGCAATCGAGTGGGAATTTCCTTAAATACGCTCATAATACGCCTTTACGCCACAAAGGGAACCTTCAAGCTGCTCGTAGCAAACCTAGCGCCATCTAGTCATCGTGTAGATGAACATCACGCGTAAACTAGTGCTAGTGACGTCATTCATGTTCTACATCGCGCTATGGAATTTCCTAAGGTCGGAAGTATAAATACAACTTCAAACTCTTTTCCTTCTGCAGTCCCCAGGCCTCATCAGCCTTTGAAAAAAAGTATGTAACAAAACAACTTATTAAAACTTATTAAAACTACTTAAACTTACTAAAACCCTAACAATTCGTACGTAGGTTGCCAATCCCTGACAGTAGAAGTAATGGCGAGCCTCGGGGGAGTACTCTGTTGCGCGGAACAAGTTACGAGCCAGTGGGACGGAACCTTTTTAAAATAAAATGTATTAACACTTGTAGAACAGGAGGTTTATATTCATGCGAAACGGTTTTGCGTTAATGTTGCGGAATGCTTTGTTTAAAAACTACACATGTTTATGCTCTCGGTTTTGCCCTAGTAAAGAAATAAATAAACAACTTACTTTACTAAAAAAAATATTCTTAAACAAGCTTTTTATGCTGACTATCCTTTTTGATACTGTACTAACTTGCATAATTGTCATTAATTCTACATAAATTATTCTGAAAATAGTTAGTTTATAAATAACTGTCATCATTATCGAGTAGCTATGCCGCAATGTTATACAGTTCCGTTTTGTTCGGAAAAAAATCCGCTTTCAAAACGTTCACATCCATCGGCCAAATAATCCAAATTTGCGATAATTTCACGAAGATCACTTCAACAGGTAAATGAAAGAAATTATAATTTATGTCACGAAGCCCGCCAAAACCAGTGAAAAGTGAGTGTTATTGGACCTCACGCGACACTAGCGCCTCTAGTGGCAAATTCACACGCGATAGCCCCCATTGTAATGAGATAAACGTCAGAACAGATTAGGGAAGTGACATTCTACATAAGAAATCGATTGTTAGCATGAAACAACTATTAATATGTAATCGATTTGCTTTGCTATTGGTTTTTTAAGTCCGGTGACTGATTTTGAGTAAGTGTCTTTCAATAAATATACAATACTAGCTTCTGCCCGCGACTTCATCTGCGTAGAATTATACATAAAAACCTTCCTCTTGAATCACTCTATCTATTAAAAAACCCGCATCAAAATCCGTTATCGAGTTTTGAAGGGACATAGGGACAGAGAAAGCGACTTTGTTTTATACTATGTAGTGATAGTGATAGTGATAGTGATGTCAAAATTGAGGATGCAAAGAATATTCAAGGTCCAAGATTGAAGAAGACCTTCTTTATAATGTAAAAAAACGATGTGCAGTACAAGTCACTTACCAATTGTCTTGAGATAGTTTTCTTTTCTATGAAGAAAGCAGTGATGATGAAGGCATTCATGAGGCAGCCCAAGCGGCAGAAACGACTACCCCGCACGGGGGGTACAGTGTAGTGCAGTCGTTCCTGCTTGGGCCACCCATGGTCGAGGCTGATGAGGCAGGTGTGTCCGGTTTCATTACTGGCCTTAAGCATCTTGATGGGTATCTTGCACAAAGATACAATTGACTTGACTTCTTTGCGAAGATTTGATTTAGTTTAGTAAGTTTCAGTCACAAAATACGTCTCGAAACGCCTGTGTTAAAATGACAATTAGGTACTATGAAAACGTAAACAGCCATTTCTTCCATGCTGGTCTGGGAGTAATGAAAAACCTAGAATTTACCAGTTGCTTCTCTTCCCGCGCAGATGGTAAAAGCCCATCGAGGGAATGGGGAATGTCTTAAGCTGGGGACTGACCAACGTTACGAGGTGTAATGTAACATGTTACACAGCGAGCATTCATGCTGTCAGTACGTAGTTGCTCGCTGGTTTCCCCGTAACAACTACGTACTGACAGCATGAATGCTCGCTGTGTAACATATTACATTACACCTCGTAACGTTGGTCAGTCCCCAGCTTTAGGAATTATGTTATAGGTGATGCTGCTAGCAACCCATCACTATTTTGATTTCCCTTTCCACCTATACGCCTTTAATCATGCTAAACGTGGCCTTAAGGTCTTGTTACCATAAGCTCTGTCTACCCCGTAAGGGATAAAAACGTGATATGGAAGACCATGGAAGCATGATATGGTATGATGTAATCAGAACTGCAATAATTGGCAGTCTGGACCGTGACCGGAACAAATTAGGAGTCTCGTGTTCTTGACCCCCATTGGCCCATTAAAGCACTGATTAACTCAATTAACTGTGTGTTTGGACGGGACTAGTTAAGCCAATTTACGTTCGAGCATGACACCATCCTTTTACAAGCTTAAAAGCTTTCTTTTTACTTGTCGTGATGGTTGCAAGTCATTTCATCCACTAATTAAATTTCTATCAAAACACTTAATGCCTACCCATTAAAAAAAATCCATATTGTTTGTTACTTCCATATTGGTCTGGGAGAGAAAGAAAAGCATAGAATGTACCAGTTGCCACTCGTCCCGCGCAGATGGTAAAAGCCCATCGAGGGAATGGGCGAGTCTTAGGAGTCATGTTATAGGCGATGCGGCTAGCAACCCATCACTATTTTGATTCCTCTTTCCACCTATACGCCTACAATCATGCTAAATGTAGCCCTTAGGTCTTGTTACCTCAGGCTCTGTCTACCCCGTAAGGGATATGGACGTGATTTGTATGTGTATGTGTGTATTAAAAAAATTAAACACTTTTTTTGAACTCTCACTCAGGAGCCCGATTTTTGAAAGCACATCACTCTTTTTAACTGGTCCATAAAATTAAAGAGTGCAGTGATTTTCTTCTATGCTACTTGTATGTCAAATCCAGTTCGATTTTTCACCACTGTCGAGTGGTAGGTATTTACACATTCGTGCGTTCAAAAATCGGACCCCTAGTCTGGGAACAATTAAAAACATAGACTTGCTAAACAAACTGTTTAAGACACGCACACAAGCAAGGTGTAGTCTAAGCTTGAGTTTTTACGAGTATTATTTCTGAAAATGAAAATATCAAGAAATGTATTATAATTTATAACTCACCGGTAAATTCATCCACCATCCTTAACAAGTCCATATCTGTCTCCGACGTTATTTTCTGTTTTCCTTCAAATGTCACTCGCCTACACTTTTTAACTTTTGTCACTAAGATTAGAATAGTCACTCTGGGTGTGTATTACAGACAATTTTGAGTACAGGGGTCCGATTTTTGAAAGCACATCACTCGAAAGTAACATTCGAAAGTGGTATAAATCTGTTTTATCTGCAAAACTACAGCTCTAATCAAATTTTTGACTTAGTCACAAGATTAATGAGAGCCGATCTTCTAAGCTACTCGTATTTCAAATTCAGCACAATTTTTCACCACGTGTGGTATTTTCAAACATGTGCTTTCAAAAATCGGGCCACAGTTCTGTAATTTTGTAACTTACCGGTAATTTATTATTACTACATAGTATAAACCAAAGTCACTTTCCGCTGTCTGTCTGTCCCTATGTATACATCTTTAAAACTACGCAACGGATGTGTTTTAATAGATATAATGATTCAAGAGGAAGGTTTACATGTATTTTACGAAACGAAGTCGCGGACAGAAGGTAGGCTAAAATAAGTAGGTACGGCATGGGGACCGATTCTATAAAGCACATCACTCGAAATTATCATCCGAAAGTGCTAATTATCTTTGTACGTAGGCATTGCTGCGAAGTTACAGCTCAAATTAAATCGTTGAGTAAGTAATTAACAAATCAATTACGGCTGTAATTTTCTTCAACTCGAAGTACTCGTATCTTAAATTCAGTAGGCTACCTAAAATATATCACTCTTTCGAGTGAAATAGATCAAATGTATGAAATTATCACACAAAGGGTTTTTTTAGTACCTACCACAAATTTTAGGACCCATGTAACTTTATTTTCAATACAGTATGCTCAAAAAGTGGCCTTTTTTGGCTGTTTTGCGTGCGCAAAGTTCGTTTTTGCGTACTAGTGCGATTTATATTTCTGTTTCTTTTTAATTTTTACATTTTTCTTGCTGTAGTGCGGTGAAAAGTTGTGTGTTTCGCTTGGTAGCAAAGTTGTTTAGTGTCTCGTGCCTAAAACCCTCGCGACGCTCAGGATTCTTCTTTCTAACCAAACAATCCTTCGCTTGCTCGGGTTTTAATACAGGCACTCGCGCCAAACAAAAACTTTGCAGCCTAGATTAACAAATAACTACAATTGCATAAGGATGGCTAACATGCAATTGGATCTAAATTGGATCAACTCATAGTAAGTACGACTATGACTACTAACGACTTAGTACCTTCTAAGCATAGCCGTCACAAAACAAAAGAAGAAAAAAGTTTTTTTAAAAGACAAGGAAGGAAAACAAGCAAGTGGGCCACCTGATAGTAAGTAGGCACAAGCCAATGAACACCCGCAACACTAAACTGTAGATGCGTTGCCAGTTTAGAAAGGAATACATAGACCTCATAAATTATGCCAATAATTTTCACCGGCTTACTCTCCACACCGGAACACAGCAACGCAAGCACTGCTTGGCGGCGGGAATAGCGAGTGAGACGGTGGTAGAGATCCGGACGGACCTTCCACGAGATTACAAATAGGCTAGCGGGCTGAGATAGAATACGATAATGTGTTAGTAATTTCACAGGCTGTCTTACTACACTTTAGTTGTTTAATGGACAAAAACAGGCAGACGGGTCGTCTGCTGGAAAGCAATCACCGTCTTTGAAAACTAGAAACACTACAAAATTACAGGTGAGTTAGAACTAAGAAAACGCGTTTTTTGTAATTAAATGAGATTACAGACGTGCGTTCGCGTCAGCGCGTCAAAATTACTGAAATGAGCTCACTGTGTCTAACGTCTAGCGAAGTAATTGATGCTGCGTATAGGGTTACCACATCGAAATAAAAAATTAGGACCTATTCCACAATTCCCTGATAAGTTCCTTGCCAAATTTCAGGGTTTAAGAGAGAGAGAAACATTTATTTACACACATTCGATACACGTAGATATATAATAGGAAGAAATACAATATAATAATTATTTATTTGTACATACATACATTAGTGCGTTACAAAGAGATAAACATTATTCAGTTGTACAATACCTAGGTGGGATGAAATTGTGGTCGAAGCTTTCTACCCCTAAACTAGATGTAAAACCTGTGTCTTAGGGGGTTGAGCTCGTCCGATATTCTGTGTCGAAACAACAGAGTACAGTACAGTGTAACAGCAGAGGAGACTGATCAGTAAAGTACCTACAGATTAAGGAGATGAATAAAAAGTCCAAAGATAATGTACTTAAGAATAGTACCGATATGGTATAAAATGGGCCCCATTCAATAATGGTTGTTGGTTTAGATGCACGGTTTTTGGACGCATGATTTAGGAATACGCACTTTCAAAAGATTTCTAAATTTTTTAGTCAAATGAAAACACGGCTTAACTGTTCGAAATGAATTTCAACTTGAAGCAAACGCATTCCAGAAGAACTTGTCTTAATACTATCACTACATATAGACTGACATTCACACAGTAGGCCAATGAAATGATCGATAACCTTAAAAAAGCCGTGTCATTATTTCCCCGAAGGCCCTAGAGAACCAAAGTTCGGAAGTCCAGGAATTTTCTTTAGTGTGGCAACCCTAGCGATCCACTCCAGTTACTGAGTGGGCATTAGACACCGTATCTAATCTTAATGCCGTTACTAAAGTGCATAGTCTTGTCTAGCAACATGGCGCTACTGTTTATCACGGTGTGACAAAATTTCACAGTTTTATTTCAATCGTTTTTTTATTTAAACACAATAGTTTTACTATGCCAGTGGCCAACAGCAATTTTAATGTTACAAATTGTAACGTCAAAACTGTGAACCAAGTGTCTTCTTCTTCTCTCCTTAATGGCGGCCGTAAGGCTTGGGCCAATGTCAGTGTGGTAAAAATATAATTCAAAAATCTTGTGACAAAAATGTCGGCAACGTTGTACGGTAATGGTCAAAGACCCCCCTGTCGGGCTCTTAGCCAACGGATAACGATATCACTCGGAGACCGCCAGGAAATCATTAACCGGTGCCCAGGGTGCACCGGAACAAGCACTGCACTTCCCCTCGGACGGATCCAAAACGAACCGCAGCTCTTGATCACACGCGGAGGTAACCCGACTCGCACCCCGAACCAAGTGTCACTCTTAACTGAAAGGAGTAACGTTTGACTCGCGGCAAGCTGTCAAAGTTTTCGGTTTTCGTTTTTTCGCGCCGATCTAATCTAACATAGTGTAAGGAGATTTTGAGTCTCACTACAAATAAAAAACTAAGAAGGTTCTACCGTTTATTCCACCAAAAAACTACTTTCAGACGCACAACCTTAAAACTGAACCAGGGTCGCAGTAAATGTTTTTGACGACTTGGTAACGTACATATATTTACCCCCTTGATTGTACTGTAGAGTAAAGCTGAGAGCTAGGTAGTATAGCTCCACGGGCTGGCTGGTAAGAGGCTACACACGAAGTTCATAAATCGAACATTCGATTTGACATTGTTTGTTTTTTAAGAACTCGGAGACAGTCCTCAGACCAGCTTGAACCGGGATAGAAATCACTTCCCGTGATCTGTAATTGATTATTTCAAAATCGGAATAAAAGAAAGTTATGCAATTTAAATGTTTTAATAAACGGCCCAGCCTTCCACAAGTTTGGTTAGGAAATCGACAACGATCCCCGTATAAGTAAGCATGCCTCCTCAAGACAGCTCTACAGTACCTACGAACACGCCACGATATCAGATATTTAACAGAGAGTCGTGGAAGTGGCCCTAAGACTTGCCTTTGTACTATTACCTTTGTACTGTATTTCTGTATGTTTTAAATTTTTTTGTGCAATAAAGAGTTTAAATACCTACATACATACATACATACTTGCAAAAGGCGTTGCAACATAGTCTCAGCAATGGGAGTGCGAACACAAAATGAGAGTTAATGAGGCCAGTGGAGATGTAAATTATTTGAGCAAGTTCAAGGTTTCGGTGTAGGTACGTATAAAACGCACTATGACACTGTGTGTGCTTCCATGCTGGTCTGGGAGCAAAGAAAAACATAGAATTTACCAGTTGCTTCTCATCCCGCGCAGATGGTAAACGCCCATCGAGGGAATGGGCGATCTTAGGAATCATGTCATAGGCGATGCGGCTAGCAACCCATCATTATTTTGATTATCCTTTCCAGCTATACGCCCACAATCTTGCTAAACGTGGCCTGTAGGTCTTGTTTTAGTAGTAGGCCTGTAGGTAAATCACGTCTTTATCCCTTACGGGGTAGGCAGAGCCTTAGGTAACAAGACCTTAAGGCCATATTTAGCATGATTGTGGGCTTATAGGCGGAAAGGGGAATAAATAATAAGTAGATTCTAATAGTTGTACATTCTTTGAAAAAAAAAATATAAAATGAAATTATGTGAAAATTCTGTGTACAAAATAAGGGGACACGTCCTCGTTTACCAACTGCGCGTGAAGAGAAGCAACCGGTACATTCTATGTTTTTTTCTTTGCTCCCAGACCAGCGTGGAAGAAGTTTATTTATCCAAGTTATCTAAGAGCAAACCTCAGTTTACACGACAGTGGTGCCATCATTTCCCGAAAGTGAAAAGTTGAAACTAACAACTTCGGTACATGGTTTCCTACAGCATCACTAGATGGCACTTTGTAATCTTACTAGCTACTGCACGATTGAAGGCTTTAGAAGGACGATGTGTGAGCCCGCTAAGAGATGGCGCTAGTGGTCTTTAGTCTACTGAGCTTATGTAAATGTTCAAACGTTTTAGTACGAGAGCCCACGACCAAAATTTTTGTCTCATAGCAATACGGCCAAAACCGCATCAAATCGATAGATACGATTATCCTGAACTCGAAAATACCAATATCAGACATTTTCCGCGTAGCGTTTGATCTGACCGAATTTTCAAAATTGTCAAAGAATTTTACCGAACTGCATCATAGCAATATGTCTGATTTGCAGACTGTAGTTGAATGATAGTTCTGAGATACCGAAAACATATTTTTCAGACGTTAGTGGTGTAGCGCAAACCCGTAAAATCACTTAAAAAAATTAAAAATGAGACAAAAAAAATGTCTCATAGCAATACGTCTGAAAATCTTTTTTATTAGTAAATTTTGGTTATTTGATGCGAACAAAACAATTTTCAGACGGAAATGTGAACGCATTAAATTTTGAGACCGTTTTGAAAATGTTAACAAATTTTACCGATCGGTAATCATAGCAATATGTCTGAAAATTGTTGGACATGATAAAATAAGTTGTCCACATGTGCAAAAAATTTATATCAGACAAATTAAGTGTAGCACCTTCTCTATCAGACAACTTTTCGATACTCAGATATCATTTAAAAATCGTATTGAGGCATCTTGAATTCTCTGTTACAAACCAATGAATACGTTGCGACCCTGAATTTATTAGATGATAATTAACAAAGAATTTACCCGAAACCGTAACATTTAACAGAGGCGTCGGCCAGGCGACTCCGAAACGTTATTTTCGTTTTTGGGAGTATATGCTACACTTAAAGTGTCTGAAAACAGGTTTTTGGTAATCCTGGCAGTAATAAGAAAAGTTTAAATTTTTTTTTATCCGTATTGCTATGATACAGGTCGGCTAAATTTGTTGACATTTTCAAAAATGCGCTCAGGCTATATGCTACGCGCAAAATGTCTGAAAACAAACTTTTTCGTAATACAATTATAAAATCTATGTACATTTTCACTATCAGACGTATTGCTATAATACCGACTGCCTTTTTTTTTTGACACAGCAGAAATGGCCTCCCACGCTGTTGCTACACTTTCGACCGTTACTACACACCTAGTCGGGTTCAGAATCATACAATCTAACGATTTTATAGGGTTTTTGCCGTATTGCTATGAGACATGGTTTTGGTCGTGGGCTCTGGATCTATTTGTTTGTTTTATTATTTGGTAAATGCGAAGAATAAATTAGATTTTTTTAGTATGGTACTAGTATCTGTAGTTATATATAAGCGTTAATTATAGAAAATACTATAAATCACTATACCTAATAAATTTTTGAAAGCACATGTATGAAAATACCACTCGAAAGTTGCTGTTGCTGTTGAAAAATTGTGCTGAATTTGAAATACGAGTAGCTTAGAAGATACTTAGTACAGCTCTCATTAATCTTGAGAACTAGTCAAAAATTTGATTAGAGCTGTAGTTTTGAATATAAAAGCAGATTTATACCATTTTCGAGTGGTACTTTCAAAAATTGGGCCCCAAAATTCTCTATCGTGATTTATATGTTCGTGCCCTATATTTAAGTAAATTGTATTCAGCAAACGACGTAAAATTTAACTCATAGTATAACTGTTTCGTTTTTTGTACGCATTATTTTTTGCCTGTAAAACTCGACTTGCTCCTTTACTAACACTTCGACCTATTAAATAATTCTAACAAATTAAAAGCATAAAACATAAAACGGGAAACGGCTTCAAACAATAAGGGGATTCCTTAATGGATCTTAAATAATTTGCGAGGCCAAAGGTATCCCGAACAAAGCAAATTGAGCCAATTTATCAAGGGATGCTTTAAAATTCCTTTAAGATAGAGTAAATTGCTATGTAGATCTGAATCTAATTAAGTTTCCTTAATATAACGCGGAATGGTTACTTCGTATTAACAGTTCATTACCAGTTTCCATGGAATTTTTCTTTATTTTTGTACTAGCTTCTGCCCGCAACTTCGCCTGCGTAGAATTATACATAAAAACCTTCCTCTTGAATCACTCTATCCATTAAAAAAAACCGCATCAAAATCCGTTGTGTAGTATTGAAGATATAAGCATACATAGGGACAGAGAAAGCGACTTTATTTTATACTAGCTTCTGCCCGCGACTTCGGCTGCGTAGAATTATACATAAAAACCTTCCTCTTGAATCACTCTATCTATTAAAAAAAACCGCATCAAAATCCGTTGTGTAGTTTTGAAGATATAAGCATACTTTGCTTAGCGACTTTGTTTTATACTATGTAGTGACTATGTATACGTAGTGATTGTCACTCACCTAATATGTAATTAATGCAACAACTCTATGAGACCTCTTAATTAACCTCTTGGCTGCCCTATTCAGCCAGTCGTGACGGCCACAATGATAAGGCGCACACGCCAATGTCGAATTAATCCTTCAGCAATGAATTAAAAATCAAGTTAGGTAGTCGGGGTGCGAGTCGGGACTCCGCGTGTGGTCAAGAGCTGCGGTTCGTTTTTGGATCCGCCCGAGGGGAAGAGCAGTGCTTGGTCCGGTGCACCCTGGGCAACGGTTAATGATTTCTTGGCAGGTTCTGAGGGATATCACTATCCGTTGGCTAAAGAGCCCGACAGGGGGGGGGGGGAGGGGTCTTTTGACCGTGTTCTACCGTATAACGTTGCCGACATTTTTGTCACAATATTTTTGAATACTGTGTCTATTAAATTGACATTGGCGAAACCATCGCATCGATCGTTGGAGCTATATTAGAAAAAGAAGAAGGAGAAGTTAGGTAGTCGTTTGTTTTTCCCGTGGAGTTCAGAGCCTTTCGCTTCATTTCTAGTGTAGCGGCCAAGAGGTAGGTATATAGGTACCTACTGATGACATTAAATAAAAAAAAATAGAAACTCCCACTCGCTAATCGAATGATCACACGTAAATAAAAAATAATTAAATTTTTTGCCCAAAATGCCTTACATTTCGGCAAAAGAGCTGATACTCATCTAACTACTAGCCCGATTTTTAGCAAACATGGCTAAGAACCAGGCTAAAAACCGTTGAAAATGACAAAAGAAGTCCTAGAAAATATCAATAATCTACTTCTTCTTCTTTTTATTTGTGGCGTATCAAGTCGTTATAGCGACGACAACTTCGCCAAAAAAAATATTACTAAAAAATCTTGTGACAAAATATCGGCAATGTTGTACGGTAATGGTCAAAGACCCCCCTCCGGGCTCTTAGCCAACGGTCAATGATATCCCTCAGAAACTGCCAGGAAATCATTAGCCGATGCCTAGGGCGCACCGGACCAAGCACTGCTCTTCCCCGCGGACGGATCCAAAAACAAACCGCAGCTCTTGATCACACGTGGAGGTAACCCGACTCGCACTACATCAATAATCTATGACGTAACGATTCCCAGCACCCGCAACCCGCACGCCGCAGCGTCTGTCTTGTGACGTCACACGTCTCTGTTGACACTGACGGGATTAGGACTCCCGAACCTGCCTGCGAATTTAATTACGGTCATATTGACGGGGGCTCTCGATTTCGCTTATTGGATACAATTTTGTGACACGGTTTGGCTTTTTATATTTATGACCGGCAAAACTTTTTTGCAGAAATAGACGTACTTATTCATTCTTCAATGATTTTTCATAGGTTTTGCTGTAGAACCCAAAGAATGCACAAGTTTTATACTGTTGTATTAGACTTTGTTTATTGAAGTGACACAAGTACATCAGATAGAATACAACGTATAGAAAAGAATAATAAGTTTAAAAGTTTTGGTTAGCCAGTTATATACAACATACTCCCCCGTAATCAAAACAAGATTATAAACATAAACCTATTCCTTTTATACAATTCTGATGCTTGATACGAGCCAATGGCTTAGTTAGTACATCAGCCCACATCTCTAAAGTATTAGTATATACGACATTGATAACATTTTTACATAATAAATCTCGTATAAAATGAAATCTCGTGTCGATATGCTTGGTCCTATTGTGGTGAACCGTATTCAGTGCTAACTTCTGGGCAGACTGTGAATCATTATAAATAGTAACGACACTTGACTTACCAGTAAGTTCACACATCAATCGTCTCAGAAATACAGCCTCCCTACCCGCAGTGGACAAACTCATGTATTCTGCTTCGCTGGACGATAAAGCAATGGTGGTTTGCTTCTTACTTTCCCATGAAATGGCTCCCCCGGCCATAGAAAAGTAGAATCCGGTGTATGAACGACGATCCATAGGACAATTGGCCCAATCTGCATCCGCGTAGCCAATTAGGCATCCACCGTCTTTCCTGTAAGTAATGCCCAAATCCATAGTGCCTTTCAGATATTGCAATACACGTTTTGCCGCCTTCCAATGACTTTTATCATATTTAGTATTAAATTGACTTAAATATGATGTGGCAAAAGCAATGTCTGGACGAGTATTAACGGCCAGAAAATTGAGTGAGCCTATCAATTGCTGATACGGATAGGATTCACTTACATTACTCTTCTCACTCGGCAGAAACTTTTTATTTTCCAACGGTGTAGGCACGCTCTTACAGTCCATCATGTGATATTTTTGCAGTAAATCACGAATGTAACTTTCTTGAGATATTTTAATCTCATTAGGTTTGCAATGTATATTTAAACCTAAATAATAATTGAGTTCGCCAATCACTTTCAGACCAAAATAATTCCGCAAGTCAGATATGACAGTATTTAGCGTTTTATTATCTTTGTATAAGATGACAATGTCATCGACATGGAAAGCGAGTATTATTAACTCATTACCAAACTTTTTAGTATAAATACATGGTTCCGAAGGAGTTTGGTTAAAACCTATGCATTGTAAAATTTCGGTCAACTTTTTATACCATGCTCGCGAAGCCTGTTTAAGCCCATAAAGCGAACGTTTCAGTAAACATACTTTATCTTCTTGACCAGGTTTTAAAAATCGTTCCGGCTGACTCATATATACTTCTTCCTCTAAAAATCCATTTAAAAATGCCGTATCAACGTCTAAATGGTGCATTTTCATTCCCTCTTCCGCAGCCAACGCGAACAACATGCGTAAAGAAGAGTTTCGGACGACTGGCGAGAAAGTTTCCAAGTAGTCAATACCATAAACTTGGTTAAATCCTTTCGCTACAAGTCTAGCTTTATATTTAATTACGTCACCATGCGCATTTTTCTTCAGCTTGTAGATCCATTTGCATGGTATAACTTTCTTATCAGGTCTGTCAACGAGAACCCAAGTTTGTTTTTCAAGCAGTGACTGATATTCATCTTGCATAGCTTGATACCATTTATCTCTATCTTCTGCATTTACAGCCTGTGTGTAAGTTGTTGGTTCATCCAGCTGAGGGGATGAAGTTTGCATGCATACACAATTAGCAGCAGAATTAGGTTTTCTGGGTCTCAAATTGTACCTTGGTTCTACAAAATCAGTATCAGATTCAATTTCTTCTAATGAAGACGCAATATCAGGTTGAACAGCGTTATGCCATTGCTCTACGATATTAATATCAGGCTCAACATCTTCTGATAAATTTACAATATCAGGTTGAATCTGTTCATCTTCGATGACAGCGCTTGTGACAGGTTTTCGACTATCTGAACTATTCAAAGAGTTTACTTGCGCATTTAGCAATAGAGGTACAACTGCTGATTCAGTTAAATTATTATCAGACTTACAAGTTGTCTTTACTTTCAAATCTTGAAAATCACATTCAAAGAAAGTAACATCTCTGCTTTTCACAAGTCTTCTGGGATATCTAATATCTCTGAAATAATAACTTCTGGGATCTTCTGAATATCCTACGAAAATATGTTCGGATGCTTTCATATCCAGTTTCTTACGATTACACTCAGGAACATGAATAAATGCTCTACATCCGAAAACACGCAGATGAGAAAGATTTGGTATTTTAGCATACCATTTCTCGTACGCCGTCTTGCCTTCGAGAGCACGGTGAGGAGACCTATTTTTGAGATATACAGCCATTTCTGCAGCATCTTGCCAATAAGCCGGAGAAAGAGAACTGTCAGAAAGCATTGATCTTACTTTCTCCATAATTGAACGATTTGTTCTTTCTGCAATGGAATTTTGCTGAGGACTGTAGGGAACTGTTGTTTGATGTTGAATTCCTTCATTTTGTAAATAACTCGAAAATTCAGCATTAACATATTCTTTTCCATTATCGCTCTTCAATATCTTAATATTTGCTCCTGTTTCCCGCTCTACTCTGGACTGGAAAATACGAAATTTATTCTTTACTTCCGCTTTTGAAGGAATAAAGAATACAAAAGTCATACGAGAAAAATCATCTATAAAAAATAAAATATACTTATTGCCTTGAAATGAAGTTTCTGGCAAGGGTCCACAAATATCTGAATGAATAAGTTCCAGAACAGAAGTTGATCTTTTATGTGAAATTTTCTTGAAAGGTTTCCTACGCTGCTTACCTTCAATGCAGGGGATACATGGTTCCTTATCGACTTCTGAGTAGTCCACGCCCACTGCGTGTCCCTTCCTCAGTTGATCCATTCCGATGCGACATAAATGACCTAGTCTTCTATGCCAAAGCTTGAAGCTAGAAACATCAGAGTGCGTCTCAAAAGCTGATAATTGAGTCGTTGGGTTGACCGTACAATCTAGAGAATACAGTCCACCACATATAGAACCATGTAAAATTACATCGCCTGAACAAGAAAAAACATCAGAATCATAAAAATTACAACCAGTTCTATCAAAAACTACGCTAAAACCTTTATCTACTGCCTTCTTCACTGAAATAAGATTAGAGTTCAAGTTCGGTACATGAACCACATCAGTAATCTTCTTTATATCAGTATTCTGACCGCAACTGGTGATAGAAATATCTCCAATGCCTTTACTGGGCAGTACATCTCCATTTGCAATAGTTACAGTCCCAGTAGACGAACTTCTCACATTATTCATCCAATCAGCTCGTGACGTCATGTGTGCTGAAGCTCCAGAATCAATAAACCATTTATCACGCTCTAATCCGTCATTGACATTCAGTGCACATAGAGAATTTTTGTGATTTACGGGTCTCTTCTTCTTGTCCTTTTTATGGTGACAATCTGGACGCTTATGTCCTGGCTCCATGCAGTCGTAACACACAATAGGTTTCTTCGATTTGGATGTAGAAAGTTTGTTCTGGTTCATACGCGTACGAAGAGCAGTATCTGGGTTATCTATAGCTGGTTTATTCAGTTCATTCAATAATTTGGTCTTAATTAAATCCACTGTAATGTCTATATTAGAATTTTCTAAAGCCATTACTAAAGGTGCGTATTGAGGACTTAAACCTCCAAGAAGAATCGCAGCTATTGAAGCATCTTCTATAACTTTGCCAATGTCGGCTAAATCTTGCACAGTTGACATGACAGCATTTATGTACATCTCTATGTTGGAATCAAAATCATCAAGACAGTACCTGTACAGTTTCCGCTCGAGGCTTATACGTCGCCCTAAACCTTTGTCCTCGTAAGTGGACGAAAGAGCATCCCAAGCTTCCTTGGCTGTTTTGCATGACCTCACATGAGTTATCGCCATACCATCCAAAGTGAGACATATTTTCGATAACGCCTTTTGATCGTTTCGTGATATTATCTCAGTAGAAACTTTACTACCTTCAGAATATCCGATGATCGTCTCCCATAACTCTTCATGCATAAGATACATACGCATTTTGAATTTCCATATGGAATAACCGTCTCTGTTTATGAGTGGTTTTATACCAGTAATGGAAATATTTGACATATTTATACGCACAGCTGTTCGAATGTCACAACAAAATATTATGAAAATATCTTCGTGAATTATATTAATTTTTCACAGATTTTCGTAATTCATACATGCACATACTGGAAAAAACTAGTAGATTCACTTTTTAATAAAGAATATGCAGTTTTATAAGTATTACTCAGTTAAAAATAGAGTTTCGTGCTGATAACGAATGTTGTATTAGACTTTCTTTATTGAAGTGACACAAGTACATCAGATAGAATACAACGTATAGAAAAGAATAATAAGTTTAAAAGTTTTGGTTAGCCAGTTATATACAACATATACAAAGGTTAGTTTTATCATTTAAATGGACAAAAAATATTTACCTTGCTACTCCGCTACTCACGTGCAAGATAACCAAGCCTATGTGAAATATATATGTTTTTCTTGCAATCCCTCCCTTCAATACTGCCACATAAAACACAATAAATCCCAGAAACTTGATTATCCCTTACGCCACACAAACACTGACGCGTTTCGATCCCTCTACGGGATCATTATCAAAGTTTAATGAGCACAACTGTTCCATATGCAAACCAACGTCGTACTGATTCGAAACCCTATAAATAAACATAAGTATCTACATTTATATATTTTCCCAAACTACCCTTTTATTTATGATTTTATTTAGTTTAATAGTTGTTTATGTTGGAAAATACCAGCGTGCGGTGCTCTCAGCTCTAGCCCATGGCATACCTACTCCGTGGTTATCCCGGTCACTTGTCTTGTGCCCAGTACTGGACTTACCAGTCTTCCTTCTTCGCGGCGAGTGTGCGTGCGTCGCTGCTATGTAGACTTATTACCTAACTCACTCGCAATCGCCATCGTGTTCATTTTGACAGTTCATGTATGAATGTGACAGCTAGCTGATTCCGAAGCCAATTGTCAGCCCATATATGAACTGTCACAATGAACACGATGGCGATTGCGAGCGAGTTAGGCAATAAGCCTACCTACTGGTCTCCAACGTACTCCGAGCCGATACTATCAATCTGTGACAGCTGTGCCTGGTATTATATCAGACACTCCCAGTCTTCCGCCTCCGCAGCGAGTTCTATGCTCACAGCTCCCCACACCTCGCGTTCGCCGTGCATTTTGCAGCCTGTGTCTGGTAACGGACTTACCAGTCTTCCGTCTCCGCGGCGAGTGTGCCGGCGTGCTGTGCTCGCTGCTCTGGTCTCCAGCGTACTCCGAGCCGATACTATCAATCTGTGACAGCTGTGCCTGGTATTATATCAGACACTCCCAGTCTTCCGCCTCCGCAGCGAGTTCTATGCTCACAGCTCCCCACGCCTCGCGTTCGCCGTGCATTTTGCAGCCTGTGTCTGGTAACGGACTCACCAGTCTTCCGTCTCCGCGGCGAGTGTGCCGGCGTGCTGTGCTCGCTGCTCTGGTCTCCGGCGTACTCGGTGCCGCTGCCACTGTCCGGTCCCGGAGCGAGCGAGAACGCCGTTCCGGCCGGACACCGCTCTCGACTCCTGCTGCGCTGCCATCGGCTCTGAAAAGAGGTGATATTTGAAATAACCCTTGTTAACTTAACCTAGCGGGTCTCCGCGTGCTTTACAAAGAACAAATTAATAGCAGAGATGTATAAGATACCCTAAATAAAGTATCTGAAATACAAAATGCAAGATACTTTACAAAAAAGTATTTCAGATACAGATATAAATACTTTTCTAAAAAGGTATCTGAAATACTAGATACAAAATACATATCTTTCAAATACTTTTTAAAGATAAGATACTTTCGTCACACCGGGCCAAAAAGTGGACATAAAATTATGTAAACTACACGTTAGATAAAAAAAAGCCCTCGATTGCATATCAAGACCCCTCGCCTCGCCAAACCTAAGGCCCCTAAGGGTGATATTACGGTAGCCAGATTCAATCAACTAAATTCTTGAACGACGCTCTGCGTTCAATTGCGTTCGGAAAGAAAATCTTCGAAGTTTATTTTAGTAAAAGTATCTTAGGGAATATAGTATCTTCAAAATACTAAGATACCAGGAAAATGTATCTAAATACAAGATACAAAATAATAAATTTAAAAAGTATTTCAAATACAAGATACAAATAAATATTTTGTATCTTGTGTCTGTATTTTAGATACTTTTATCTAAGATACATCACATCTCTGATTAATAGTAACAATGACTGACAAATTTACCTACTGAATGATGTACAAATGGTTGAATGAAATAATTTTCAAAATTACAAAACTGGTGGCTTTTGTCTAGATCTTAAGCAGTAACTACTACGTTGGTTAAAATATGTGGGGACTGAGGAGGATAAAGGAAAACGGATACTTTGGTATTTACTTACTATAGTCTATTATATATGGTATTTGCTAACTGGGTCTTTAAGATTGATGAAGATTTCGACTACGAGTAGCAAACGTGATTGAAAATGAGAAAATTCATCGTCTCTGTTCAAAGTCACACTAGGCCTACGTCAAGGAGGACATGATGATGGTGATGATGATGAAATTTGAAATTTGTAGTACCTACGTACTTATTTATACCATTCCTCTCACTCTTCTATTACCTAATGACTATTAGTGTGAAGGCAACGGCACGAAAAGAACTTCGGTCTTATCACTTCAAAATATAAGGAAGATGGATTCGATTTGTAATTTTGCACGCCTCCACTCCGCTAATCAGGATAACAAGTAGACAATTCCTATTGTGCATAAAAATATTCCCAGAACCATCCATAAAAGAACAACTTCATAAAATAATGGACCGAACAAATATAACAAAATCCTTTATGAAAAGGCCTCAGAGTGGAACACTTAGAGATTCTCATTGAACCGTTGATAATGCCGAGAGATCTCAGTTTGTTTGAAAACTCGTCTCTCTGAGGAGTCACAGGCACACTAGCGGCACAGGGTAGTGTTGTGAACGATATTTATAACTTATAAATTATAACGTATAAATCTTGTTTTTGAAATGTTTTATCTTAATATTCTTAGAGAAAGTACTTAAAATGACAAGTCCTGAGACTTGGGTGACTTATTAATGTCCACTGAAACCACCTAGAAAGCTGATGTTGACAAAGAATGAAGACAGTTTTAGACAAAATTTCATAGAACTTATCCTAATAAAATTCCATCAATTAAAATCTCTATAAAATGCTACAATTTTCAGAATGTGTATTAGTTAAAAGGTTCTCGAGTGGAGACTGCGGATCGGCAAGCGCAGCGTAGGACGTCCACCAACGAGGTGGACGGATGACCTGGTTAAAGTCGCGGGTTCACGGTGGATGCAAGCCGCTTCCAACCAAGGCAACTGGAGGTCTATGGGGGAGGCCAATGTCCAACAGTAGCTGATAAGATGATGATGAGTTAATAATTTTTTTTTTTAATGAAAAAGTGCAGTTGATCTTTGTTTTGACCGGATAGCCTATTGGTTAGAGAATCTGACTATGAAGCTTTAGGTCCCGGGTTGGTTCCCCGGTCGGGGCAGATTATCCTTACTAATATTATAAATGCGAAAGTAACTCTGTCTTTCTGTCTGTCTGTCTGTCTGTCTGTTACCTTTTCACGCTTAAACCGCTGGGCCGATTTAGTTGAAATTTGGTATACAGATAGTTTGAGTCCCGGGAAAGGACATAGGATAGTTTTTATCCCGGAAAATTGCATAGTTACCGCGGGATAGCACAGCCCAAACCACTGGAATTTTTCAAATTTAAGGCGGAACAAAGTTCGCCGGGTCAGCTAGTTATCTATAAAAATACAAATGTTTGTTCTCGGGTTTTGGTAGTAAAAGTAAAAGTATGCTTATCTGTTGTCTACCCATATTACAAGTCTTTCTCAATTTGAGAATAGGCCAATAGGTCTCAATTGTCCCATGTTTATTTATTAACATGAATACATGCATAAATTACGGCTTTATCCCTTACGGGGTAGATGGTCTATTTAAGGCATCACAATACTGAAGGGTTGTGCTAGCCGCATCGCCTATAACATGATTATTGAGATTTTTGTCCATTTCCTCGATAGCCTTTTACTATATATTCTACGTTTTTTCTTTGCTCCCAGACCAACATGGAATACCGTATTTATTTATTCTAAACATATCTATGGGCGAAAATCTTAGGAATCATGTTATAAGCGATGCGGCTTGCAACCCATCACTACTTTGATTCCCTTTTCCAATACGCCCAAAATCATGCTAAGCGTGGCCTTTCGGTCTCGTTATCTTAGGCTCTGTCTACCCCGTAAGGGATAAAAACGGGATTTATGTATATATGTGGAAATATCTTAGTGAATATTATATACCAACTAGCCGCAACGTCGTCTGCATCTAATTTGTTTATCGCTATCCCGCGGGAATCACTCAATTTTCCGAGATAAAAAGTAGCCTATGTGTTATTACCGACTATAATCTATCTATGTTCCAAATTTCATCCAGATCTGTCCAGCCGTTCTGGCGTGAAAGGGTAACAAACATCCAAACATACTCACAAACTTTCACATTTATAATAGGATTTATAATATTGGTAGGCTTCTGCCCGCGACTTCGTCTGCGTAGAATTATACATAAAAACTTTCCTCTTGAATCACTCTATCTATTAAAAAAAACGCATCAAAATCCGTTGTGTAGTTTTGATGATATAAGCATACATAGGGACATAGGGACATAGGGACAGAGCAAGCGACTTTATTTTATACTATGTAGTGAAGTAGGATATTCGGCACGTCACTATAGCACGTACAGTTCCTCGCCTTAAGGCCGGGTATTCCTGCGAAAGTAGGCATTTAGCGCTAGCCCGGCCACTCGTCAAATAATCGCGCGGGCGCCGCGATCGTGACCCCTGAGCGTCACAGTGTAGAAATAAAACTTTATTTTGACTTTAGTAACGCATTTTTTATGATCAATCTTTAGTAACTACCTAATTAATATGTCTGTCGCGGATAAAACTGACACAGGTCCGTCGTCCGTAAGCGCCAGCGCGCGACTGATCGGGCCTGCCGAGCCTCCGCGCTAGCGCATTTTGTAGGTATTTAAACATAGTAATTAAGATAATCATTTTATCTATTCAAACCCTGCGAATTTGTCTACAAATATTTAATGGCTTTAGTTAAGTAGAAAAAATTAATTAAAAATGTGAATAGTTTAGTCATAATATTGAAAATGCTTTACGAAAAGAGGTAACTTTGGGATTTTTTTCTATCGAGTCAAGTTCATTAGATCGTGTAACGGAATACGACTTTGTCTATACTAGATCCTTAAGTAATACATATATTTTTTTCAGATTTTTAAACCCTATTTTCTACGTTTGAGATGGTTTTTAAAAACTCTAAAACGCGGCCTCTGTTGGCCTACCTAGCCTTAACGACCGTGTTCACGCCTCTTTCTCGTTCGCTTCTCGGCTTAATTTCTTTGTCGAGATAGCTTTAATGTTAAACCGATACCTCTTATTATATCGTTCTTAGCATAATGTATCTTTTAGCTCAGCATGAATATTGAATAATCTGGTGTAAAAAGTTTTGCGAAATTTTACGTAGGTACCTATTACATTGCGCGTATGTATTTTTTTTGTAAAATCTCAACTGCCAGATTTAAGTGGATCAAGCGAGCAGAGCCGCGGGTAAATGTCAGTATCAAATTAATTAATCTATCGTAATAATTGTATACCTCGAGACCCATATGGCTACACATATTATGCAGCAGTCATAAAAACACACATTAATTCAATCTGTTTCAACAATCCTGGCAGAATTCTTACCATGCCTTTAGATCTATACTCAAGAAATGACTATGATAAATCAGTCATTCTACTTTCATTAGCATTCAACCTCTCTCTAGTTGCACAACACTCTTAACAAGTGCTGCATACTGATTTAACAAAGTTTATCGTCTCAATTCTATTTTCTTTACATTGCTTTGAAACGATGTTGAAGCAGCGAGACAACGTAGCACTTGCGACGAGAGATTTTATACTGATATATTACACCTAATCTTCATTAGTGACATCGTTTGGTTCCTTAAGGTTCCTCAGAGCTCGCCGCGGGCAAAGAAGTAATGAGAAAATTACTGTGTTACCAAACACCCACGTCATATTGCTTTATTATATTTTACTGTCAATAATGACACTCAACGGAAATTAACCGCAGATTTCATTATTAATGTCCAAGGCCGAAAACATTTTATCTCCGTAATTTTTAATCTCTATAAAAGTGCTATGTGATAAGTTTTTGATTATTTCGGTTCTTTATTCACCATTTATAAATGATAATAATTAGTAGGTAGGTACATACTGTATAAGGACTCCTTCTTTATTCTTTGTCGAATTCGAATCTTAAATATAAAAATTAAAAATAAACTAGAATTTTATTCGAAACAAGAGAAAAGTCAAAGTCTGCTGAGGGCTTCCGTTGGAAGCAGATGTATTGATTTAATAAACAAAAAAGATAAATAAAATACTGAGCTTATATTCAAAGAGTTGGAGTTTAAATACATAGTATAGTGAGCCATCTGAGCTACATCATCCCGTCGTAGAGTCAGTGCCTCCTCGGGGCTATGTGTGTATATATGAGTGTATAGTGACGGTACTTACTGAAATAGTTGAGTTCCGAAGATACCGGGATTGAACAGATATTGGGGGAATGAAAGCCCTAAGGTTCCATGACCACTAGGCTATCCGGTCATCAAAAATTCCACGTCCATGTGGAAAATTGTGAACACGTGGAAACATTGTTGGTTGAATTGTTCACGGCTCATCTTATATGAATTTTAAATGTTACAGTATTGGATTCATTGTGCAACAGAAACAATTAAACAATGACTCGACAGACGACAGCACAACATACTAAGTATTTTAATTTCGTTACTTTACATAACAAAAAGACGTTTTTCGAGTAGGTACCATTTTAAGCTTTCGAGAGCCATGATTTATACTCGTATTAATAAAACATTAAATAGCTATATCACTCGGCTCCGTTGTTTGTTTGGCGCAAAATTCAAGATTTAAATGAAAAAAGAAAGAAAATAATAATGGTAACTTAATAAATCAAGTTCTATGAAACCAGTTTAATACTCAAAGAGAGAAGGGTATTTTTTTATCTTCTATTAATTAACCTAGAGACTGTCAGTTGATACCACAGTACTCAAAAATTATATACTATACTTAGACCCAGTATCATAACTGCCTGCGGGAGGCGAAGTCACCGAGAAAAGAAGTCATGCACATTTCCCATTTCGAAGAATTTGTTCATTAAGGCATTTACTTACTAACGAGATGGGAATAAAAGGGTAAATAAGTATATAATATGTATCGATGGACGTTCAAATTAACGGCGTCAAAGGGGTGGCTAATTTTGAATAAATTACGATGAAAAACCTTTACAAGAGCATTTAATTTTACGGTAAAAAATATTCCGGTGTGATTATAAGACACATTGTATAAACTTAACAATACTCATTCCCATCACGTAACCATAAGTCACAACTAATCCAAAGTCTCCACAGCCTAACTTATATTCACGCAAATGAAGTTCCAAACAACCAGATAACAATACTAACCCCACCCATACCCTAACGAAGTCACAGATGGACCCTTCAGGCGTAATAAATATAATTAATGTAGAAACTTCGGAGTGCTCGCTTATTGCCAGAACAGAAAATTAAAAGGGATTCACGAAAGTTACAATCGAATTTAAAATTTTGAAGAAAAATATCTAACAACGGTATTGTACTATGAATTTGAAATAATTCTTCACCCTTTTACAAAAGCATTTTTGCTAAGAAATCCAATTTTGTTAGATGGTTCAGAGTAAGATGACTGTTTTTTTTAAAAAATGCCGTGAGTTTTTCACGTAATTACATACATACATACATACATACCGTCACGCCTCTTTCCCACAGGGGTAGGCAGAGACTACTTTGTTCCACTTGCTACGATCCTGACATACTTCTTTCGCTTCATCCACATTCATCAATCTCTTCATACATGCTCGTCGGTTTCGGGTACTCCTGACCTGACCTTTTTCCAAAACGTCTCCTATTTGGTCACGTAATTAAATATACATTTATCAGAGTCCCTTAATCAAAAAGTGGTTGGCTCACACACTTTACGCCCTTGTTCTTCGTACATAACCAAGTAACAGTACTAGGGCATTCTAAGGTTAAATAAAGCCTATTTCAAAAGTAAAACCAAGGGCCACCCGGCCGCACCTAAACCAAAATTACCTAAAACCTAAATTAATCCAAATTATTCATCCAACGTTGGTTTTACTAGTGCTTGGTAATGTAACTTGGTTATGTACGAAGAACAAGCAATTTTACATAGTTACGGGAAGTTACCTAGGAGGTATAAGACGAAGATACTCGACCTAAATTGTATTTTTTTGAGAATTTACTTTAGAACTTTGCATACCCATTAAACCTCTGTATTTTACATCCATACCAAGTTACAGTTTACTGGTACGAGTAGGTGTTAAGAATTTCCTAGCAAATTGCGGGCTGATGGACAGTTAGATGGACAGACGGACATAGCGTCATTATAAGGGTTTCTAGCCCTAAAGGGAACCCTAAAACGGAATAATAATATTACAATGTCATAGTGAGTTAAACGGTAGCACACTCATCGCCATTATCTTCAAAGACACTATCAATGTCTATTTACGTGCATGCGACCGTAAGTGCAATATAATTATATTTAACATCAGTTTCATTAGGGAAACAATTGACGGAATACGACTACAGATTCTATTTATGAATGAAACAATCAAATACTAATCACTGTTTTAATAACAGCTGAATCCGCCATCCATAACAATGTTTTGTCCGGTGATGTGCTTAGCGGCATCACTAGCTATGAACGCAACGGTTTTAGCGACATCCTCAGGCTTTATGAATTCTCCCAGAGGGACACTGGGTAGGAAAGTTTTTCCAAACTCTTCAGGGTCCAGGTTGGCTCGCTCGATAATCTTCGTGCCCGTAACGTAGCCGAGAGCAAGCGAATTGGAACGGACTTTTTTCGGACCCAACTCGTAAGCTACGTATTTGGTGAAATGCTGTATGTCGACTTTGGATAGACTGTCCGTTAGAAGACCTTCCCAGTATTTTACTGCTTCTACGCCAGATATATTGATGACATTACCTGGAAACATAGAATATTGTGACAGTTGTTGAATATGCCGTTGTATGACGGCATCATTAAAGGTAATTACGAGTAATGGAGGCCACAATCCACGTACGATGGTAATAGTCGGTCATTTCGATTAACAACTGATCCCGTATAATTTATTAACATGCCAATTTACTTGTTTAACGGTTGTAATTATGTTTTATGTTGTCAGTAATATTATCCATGTAAGGACATGCTGGCCTGGGAGCAAAGAAAAAACAAAGAATATTTGCTCGTGAATTTTCAATACCTCATTCGGATGTGCCCTCGAACCAACAACCATCTCTTCAAGAGGCCATAGAACCTCTGCCACCACTCTACTCTAGCGTACCACGTATTTAACAGGGAATTGTTTAGTTGTATTTCTAATTACCTTTTGATTTGATGAGCAGAGGCACGAAGAGTCTTGTGAGATTGAAGACCGAACGCAAGTTGACGTTGATATGGGCATCAAAGCTAGCCGTAGTTGCAGAGAAAATATCATCCGATATAAACACACCAGCATTATTAACCAGTACATGCAAGGCACCATACGTACTAGTGACCTTCTCTACTATATCTTCAACTTGATCATCGTTGCTAACATCAGCTTGTACAGCCAGAGCCTCATGACCACTGTTCTTAGAACACATGGCTTTAACTTCATCTAACGCTGGTTTACTTCGTCCAATGAGAACTAATTTGGCATTTTCTTTAGAAAAATGTATGGCGATAGCTTTTCCTATGCCAGAACTGGCACCCGTCACCAGAACAACTTGGTCTTTGAACGTCATGGCGAGTAATGGCGACGAGTATGCAGTGACTAGTATTTATACGTTTGTTACTATGGGTTACTAATTGCTATTCTAATGTGGAGACATTTTAAGTGGAAAGAATTTGTTTCTGTTGTTCTCATAACTATACAAGTAACGACTGAGTAAACTTAAGATTGGAAACAAGGAAAATTATTAAAAAACCAAGTGACAGTCTCACTCGCACATTAAGGGTTCTATCTATAGTTTTCCTCATTTATATATTAGTTGACCTTGATGACCTTGATATTAGATGAGCTCACCTTGAGGTTGGTGAAGAAGTGCTGCGTGCGATGGACGACGGACAGCGGCGCGTGGTGGTGCGCGGAGCGCGCGCGCGGCGGCGGCGTGCGCGGCGCGGGCGACGCGCAGGACAGCTCGCTCGCTGACTTTGACAGCCGGCCACTCAGCGCCTCCGACCGCTCTGTGGACAATCATTTACATAAGGTCTCTTAAAATTACATACATACATAAATTACGTCTTTATACTTTACGGGGTAGAAAAAAACTTTCAAAGATTCTCGGCCATTCCCTCGATGGGCTTTTACCATCTGCGCGGAAGAGATGCAACTGGTACATTACACATTAAGTTTTTCTTTGCTCCCAGACTTATGCAAGCAGAGAATAATTTAAAATTGATCCAGAATATTTCAGCAAGTAAGTAAGTAAATGCTTTATTGTACAAATATAGAGAAGTAGAGACAAATCACAAAAAAAGACCTTAAATATTTATGCACAAAGGCGAACTTATCCCTATAAGGGATCTCTACCAGTTAACCTTTGAGTAAATGAGAGGAGCATTAAGCGAGAGACCGACAAAGAGTGAGTTTAAAATATCCATATAGTGAAAACCACAATAGAGCGTACATCTCAAAATACAACAAACAATTCATAAATAAACTACTAAACTACTGCAAGTGGTTGTATAAATGTATTTTCGGATTTTTGAATCACAGTGGACAAAGTGTTTCCGTATGTAGGTCGATGTTCAAAGTGAACCGCGTAAAGGGAGCGACTCAATTTTGAACCAAATTTTTTTAATGATTTTCGCACTTGAATTCCGAACTGTAGCTTTTTTTTCTAAACTGCGACCGCCTTTTTACGACTCCTACTACTTCTTCGTCTAGGAACCATACAATACAATACAAATACTCTTTATTGAACACCACAAATCAGTACAAAACAATACAGAAACAAATAACAAAGTAGACAATAGGCGGTCTTATCGCTTAATAGCGATCTCTTCCAGACAACCAATAATAGAAATAAGTTGGAGACAGTTTAAGTAGGTGGCGGAAACAAATAGACAGGATAAACGCAGGGATAATAAAAACAACAATATCAACATAAATATAATACATAGCTAAGTAATAAAATAAAATAATACATACATATACACATAACATAATACTTAAGATAAGATAAATGTGAAAAGCAATGAAAAGTAAGAAGCTATCGTTCATAAAATGACTGGCTGGTGAAAAAAGCATCTTCACCTCCACTGCCGCTGCTATGGCGTCAGTGACGTGCTGCATTGAGTGTTACAAATGTCTAAACAATACTGCTGTATCAGGATTTACAATCAAAACATGTCGTAAAATACTTTCCCTCGCTTTGGTTTCGGCTTCACTTTTTTATTGCGTACCTACGCTCAAGTGTAGACAGAGTCACGCGATATTACTAGGTATGTTCTTAATTTACGATATTACTAGGTATTTATGTTCTTAATATATTTTGTGAAGCCTAGTCTTAATAAAATTGTGAGCGAAAGTACAAAAGCCTTAGTTACTTAATAAATAATTACGTTAATTAATTAAAAAGATCATTTGTAATACAAGCTGCTTTTGATGACTGTGTTTTTTGTTGTTGGCTGAACTTGCGTTACCATCTGTCCTACATATGTGTACCAGGTCAATCGGACCAACCGTTGAAGAGTTCCCTCCTGCGGAGATGGTTCTGGCAGGGTCACCAGAACTCCTCTGCCAGATTATTGTATTGTCATCCGACTTATTCAATCGGGTCAAGATTTTATCTGCTTCAAAATTGAGTTGCAAAATTCCATCCGGACAAACATACTTACATACCGTTACATACATATTGCAAGTTAGTAAAAAAAGCTTGTAAAATAAAGAAATTACTTAAAGTTATATTTCAGGTCCAAAATACTTTACATACATATATCACCACTTTATCCCTTACGAGGTAGACAGAGCCTAAGGTAACAAAGCCTTTAGGCCGCGTTTTGCATGATTAAGGGCGTATAGGTGGAAATGGAAATCAAAATAATGATGGGTTGCTAGCTGCATCGCCTATAACATGATTCCTAAGACTTTCACCCATTCCCTCGGTGGGCTTTTACCATCTGCGCGGGAAGAGAAGCAACTGGCAAATTCTATGTTTTTTCTTAACTCAGGCCAGCATGATAGAAGACCAGCATGGAAGTAGACCAGTATAGAAGAAATACTTTTCCATATTAAATACTTAAATAGAAAATGTAACCTGTAAGATGTGTACGTAAAATTGTTGAAAGATTTTCTAGTAGGCATCGCAGAAAATATCGGATCAATACTGTCGGATCCATTCCGGTCACGGAATTTTATTAATAAAGACATATCGCATCTCTCGAGTTCCTACACATATTATTTGATCCAATAAAACCATTTTTTACCTCCCGAAGAAAAATTACAGTTTTTTTAAATACCGCCGATAAACGGCCAAGAGGTTCACTTACTTGGTGTTATGCCATCACCATCTCCTATGGATACCTAAAATATATTGACATACATACATACATAACTCTTTATTGAACACCACATATAACAACCAAAACAGAGAAAAGGTATACAGAATATTACAAGGTAACAATATGCGGCAATAAGGTACATACATAGTATACATACATAAATCACGCATTTATACCTTACGGGGTAAACAGAGCCTAAGGTAACACGGCCTAAAAACCACGTTTAGCATGATTGTGCGCGTATGGAAAGGGAGTCAAAACAGTGGTAGCTAGCGACATCGCCTATGTAACGTGATCCCTAAGATTTTCGCCCAATCTCTCGATGGGCTTTTACTATCTGCGCGGGAAGCGAAGTAACTGTACATTCTGTTTTTTCTTTGCTCCCAGACCAGCATGGAAGAAATACCCATATTACCCCTGTAGGTACAGCATAAAACAGATGAGATTCGTTGTGTTACTCATAGTAGACTATAGGTGCTTCAAATATGTTTTAATTTGTGCCTACTAAAAGCATCTGAGCAATGAATTACCTATGCATCATTCGGATACATTTAGGTAGTACACTTTTTTGGTGGCTTCAACGTTTAAGCCCAGCCATTTGGGGTTGTACTTACATTTGTTGATGTCCGAAAGGCTAGAAACACAATAGGTATGTATATGTAGATACCCAATTCTTCGGCCGTTTCGATTTTATCGGCGGTCGGAGGTTATTAAGTTGGATACGAGCATGTCATTCGCTTGTTCATTTATGCGTAAGAATGAAACGAGGAACTTATTATTTACGCCATGTATCAGACATCCACTCTATATCTAGAAGTTCGCGTCACAGGATCATCATCATCACACCGTATCTCCAGCCTATATGTATATGTCCCACTCAGTGGCGTAGCTACCAAGGGGCTAGGCGGTGCAGTGCCCCGGGGCCCCCAAGCCCAGGGGTCCTCGAATCCTTACCAGAAGTAATTTTTAATAATATTATTTAATAAACCCTAACCAGTTTAGGTAGTAATGGGGCCCCATTTTTTTATTTGCACCAGGGCCCTTGGTTACCTAGCTACGCCACTGGTCCCACTGCTCAGGTCTCCTCTTATAAAGAGACGGCTTGGGCTGTAGTTCCCACGCGTTCTTAGTGCAGATTAAAAACTTCGCACACACTATAGAATTACCTTGCAAATATTATACAAATGCTCACGATGTTTTTCTTGACTGAAAAGGTCATGGTAAGTAATTGTTGAATGAGAATTGAGAATTCATACATACATACATACACAAATCACGTCTTTATCCCTTACGGGGTAGACAGAGCCTAAGGTAACAGGTACTTACAGGCCACATTTAGCAAGATTGTGGGCGTATAGGTGGAAAATGGAATCAAAATAGTGATGGGTTGCTAGACTCATCGCCTATAACATGATTCCTATTTTATGTATTGAGAATTCAATACATAAAATTCGCACATGTTGGCAACCATCACTAGCGGCTGAAACTTAAGCCATACAGCGCCATCTATCGGAGCAGAATCAAAAGACCCACCTCCCCCCTGTCGGGCTCTTAGCCAACGGACAATGATATCCCTCAGAAGCCGCCAGGAAATCATTAGCCGATGCCAAACGTGCACCGGACCAAGCACTGCTCTTCCCCCCGGACCGATCCAAAAACGAACCGCAGCTCTTGACCACACGCGGAGGTAACCCAACTCGCATCCCAATTGGTTTGTTTTTGAAGGCGTTAAAATAGATTGGAATAGAGAATAGTTCTAGTCAGTGGCAGTATAACGTCTGGGGCCCGTGGCGAATTCTTCAGATGGGGATTCCTCAATATAAAGAAGTGCATCAGCGTCCCTTCTGTGCTCTAAACCAACTCATTTCGGGGCCCCGTATAGCTAGGGCCCCGTGGCATTTTGCCACCCCTGCCACCCTATAGTTACGCCACTGGTTCTAGTTATAATTACTAAATGAAGCCTCTCTATCGGGATAAATCTCGATGACACTGACGGTTCCGTACATTAAGAAGGAAGAATGATTAGGTACGGGTTCTCGCTCCCCAAATTTAGGGCTAAACGAGTTTAGAAACAGTCAGTGAAGAATTAAATGCGATTTCCGGTGATTCATGTAGATTTATTCTGCGAGTGAAACCCAGAGGAATTACGTTACTTAATTCATGAATCATGTTAGGTAGAATTAATTTATGTTAAAAGGTTTATAAGAGTGCGGGGACCTTTTTCGCCCAGAATTTCTGATTTCTTTACCACGTCAACCTATGTAGCAACGTCCTGGTTCGATTGACGCCTATTTCATCCATTCGACAATCCTACTATAGGGGACCCCGCAACTCTCTATAGGCCCCCTTTGTCGTCCCACCCCGCGCCCCTGCACCGCGTGGGCGAGGACTCATCTAAGCGGTCGGTCTATAATATCTTGCTAATATAATAGAGGCGAATGTTTGTGAGCATGGATGTACGTATGGATGTTTCTTACTCTTTCTCGCAATATAGATTACAGCCTGGAATTACACATAGGCTACTTTTAATCCCGGAAAATCGCGAAATTCCGGCAGGATAGTGTTCACTTTGTCAACATACTTCGTCGTATTCTACGATAAGAGCCACTATGCCCATAGGGGCTTTTAGTTTTTATTGTAAAATTGAAATCTACAAGTCAAGATACATGTCTGTAACTTTAAATAATAATTTATATATTTTTTTATTAAATAGTAAAAAAATAATTTTAATAAGCCACAATTACGTATGTCTCACTTCTAACGCGGAGTAAAGCCAGAAGTATGCTGCTGTCCTTCTTCGCCGTGCAAAAAGGAGCGGCGCGGGCGGGAGGAGTGGGCGCAAGCGCCGTTTCTGCAGTACTCGGCGGAATTATGGCATGCTTTTGATATTGTTATTTAATTTGTAAGATTGTCTTTTTTTCGTTATTTGTCAATGAAAACAACAAAATGAATCGTCGAGGACATATATTAGTGAAAATGGTTACAAAGGACGACGCTGAACGAAAGAAGAAAATACCAAGTAAGTTAAGCCAAATTTATTTACGAAGATTTTCGATTATTCAGATCCTATTTATTACTTCTTTTAGGTTTACTTATTATTATTTATTTTTTAAGTTTGCTTATTTACATGTTTATATACTATAATGAAGAAATTTACATAATTTAATGAAGTGGTTAGTGTTACCTGGAATAAAGCCCGAACAGCAACTGCGGTCTTATTCCGCGGAATAGCTCAATTTTATTTGTATAGCGAGTGTGTGGCCACAATTTCGACAATGTCCTTTTTCTACGTACGATTTATGTTTTGTTAAATTATTGCTTAAATATTCGCTATTTAAAGATACATTTTGGTGGCTTCTTAACAATGTGGCTCCATGGAATGACCATAATTGTTTTTTGATAACAATAATTATTTTGAACGTGTGATTTTGCATGTCTTATTTTTAGATTCTTATGGTGCTTGGGGCTTTTTTCGCTGTATATAGCGCATTACATTTTGAAAAAAAAAATGATTTTGGCATTATTACCTACTTCTATTTACCTTCTAATTTGTTGTCAGTCTGTCAATATAGGCACGAATATTTATTATTTTATGGTTTCTTATAACATTCCGGATGATTTCTCTTTTATTATTAACAATGCTTTGTCTGCACTTATCATTTGTATTTCAGAGAAAAGAATAAACAAAAATTTTAACAAAAAAACCGACTTCACAAAAGGAAACTTTTCCAAAACAAAGTAATACGCACTAAAAAGAAATAAATAATTGCATATTCTTCTAAAACTTAATAATCAACTTACTTTTGCTACCTACTTATCAATATGTAGGTACGATCTATCTAATGTTGTTACAATTATTGTTATTTCTGGAGTCGGTGTCAGCCAATGTAGGCTTGTAAAGAACTACACACATAGTTATAGGTGAGATGTGTTTGTGTATAAAAGTTAATTTGTAAAAAAATGTTTTATTAAAGTATTCTCGTACTATTATTGCTAGGCATATTGTAGTGTTTCCTTGGCTGACACCGACTCCAAACATAACAATAATTGTAACAACATTAGATAGATCGTACCTACATATTGATAAGTAGCAAAAGTAAGTTGATTATTAAGTTTTAGAAGAATATGCAATTATTTATTTCTTTTTAGTGCGTATTACTTTGTTTTGGAATAGTTTCCTTTTGTGAAGTCAGTTTTTTTTGTTAAAATTTTTGTTTATTTTTTTATATTTTTAGTGAATCTGAAGTACACTAACATTTTTTTCTGAATATGGGTAGACCTATTAAACGTGCTGCTCATATGACACAGCACCGTTTAAATGAAACGGACGATTTGTCGCACACATACTTAATGCTAAACGGAGGTCTAAAGGAGAGGCCTATGTCCAGCAGTGGACTTGTAATGGCTGAGATGATGATGATGACTTAATGCTAATTTTAGACTTGTATGGTTTTCTCATGGGTGCCATCGTCAGAACTGGACCAAATTGAATCATTAAAATCGCTTCGCCCAGTCGAAAGTTATGATGTTATAGAAACATAAAAATTAAAAAAAACATACAGACGAATTGAGAACCGAATCGAGAGAATCGAGGACCTGGAAAAATCCTGGAAAATGAATACTGAAGACTGATTAAATAATATTTTTATAAGAACGTTGGAAATATTTTATGTTTCAGAAGTTATGTATATTTTTATTAAGCAATTAAGAAGTTTTTAGTTTCACTTGTTTCCTAAATCTTAGAAAATAAACAAAATATTCTTCTTATTTGCTACTTCTTTCTGTACTACTAGAAGTTTTTTTTTAAACTGTGTTCTTTATTTTTTTTGGAAACGCAATTATTTTAACAACTTCAATTTGGCCATAAAGGTAGTTGTGGCCCCGAATTTTGCAACGATAAAAGGCACAACGTCGCTTATGGCCCATTTAAACTCATTTAGTCCGACGAAAAAGGATTTAAAGGACAAAATCGATCTAAAATATATAATTAAGAATATAAAATTTATTTTAGCAGAACCCCAGAATACTAATGTACATTATTTAATTGCAAAAGTATCAATTTGTTAGTTATCTTTTGAGAGAAACACAAAAATGCTTCTCCTGAAAAGTAAGCATTTTGTAATTGTGGCTCTACTCGTAGGATACGACGACTTGTACTTGCCTACCTATTATTAAGTAAGTATAAGTTTATGGATTATGTAGTATATTTTATCTGTGTATCGTTTCGTGAGTCATAGACGGTTCTGGCTGAAAATCAGTGCTGCAGTCTAACACCTCAGCGTAATGCTGAGCCAGCGACCGTTTCACTTTTGCGAAGACACAACGCTGATGATCTATTTTTCATGTCTGTTTTTTTTTGTTATACCTTGTTTATTTTCTATAAAATTGTGTATATTATCTTATATTCGTGTGACTTGCCAAAAGGAATAAATGTCTTCTTTCTTTCTTTCTTTCTTTCTTATTATCACGTCATATGTTATGTACATTACCAAGACGTCAACAACATCTGTACACGTTTATGCCATAAACAACAACAACAAGGCCGATGACACATAATAATATTATTATATTTGACATGATAATGGCTGCATCGATATTTAAGCTCCTCGACTGTGCCTATGCCTATGTATCTTCAGAGAAAAATCTCGCCAGCGCGATTCAGCATTGTCGAGTACGCTATATAACGATATATCTAGTGGATCGTAAAATAAACAAACCCCGCTTGTTGCCCTGTTGGTGACCCCGCCCACACCCTAAAAAGGGATTATTTTTTTAATCAGCTCACAGTATTTAACCTTTAGGGGATCACTGAAAATAATACCAAAAAGGTGAGTTGAGCGATCTACTGTATTATTCAAAACACTGACTTTAATTTGTTTTAACGGGGAATTTTCTAGAACTTTCCTTTTTAACACAAAGAAAACGCCACTGTAGATATTAGGATTAGGAGGATTTGTCATTATAAATAAAACAACTAACAATAGGTTAAGGCACTGTATTTAACCATTGTTTTTTTTATTGTAGATGTGTTCCGAGCCTAGAAAGTTTAGTTAAAACCTCATGTGCCAGTAATTTCACCGGTTCTCTTAATCCACGCCGGTGAGATATGTTGAGGGTCGCCATGAGATAGGTTGAGGGTGGACGAGGAGGTTTAAGTAAAAACACCCATAGTACCAGAGATGTTGTATTCTCGGTAGACCATGTATAAGAACGTCCTTAAAGATTAGTTACACATATTTAATACCTAATTAATGCTTACTGGCTATTATTCAATTACGTGCGTCACATGTTGCAGGGAGTAATGTTAAATCGCGGTTATTGTATGAGTTTAGGCGTATACTACACCGGAACTCAGCAGTGCTTGCGCAAGGGATGAAGACGTGATTTATGTTTTTATTTTGTGACATATTTTACGTATGTATGATTTAAAAAAAATAGAGTGCCACCCTACTAATATTATAAACGCCAAAGTTTGTAAGTATGGATGGATTTTTCAGATGTTTGTTACTCTTTCATGCCAGAAAGGCTGGACAGATCTGGATGAAATTTAGAACATAGTTAGATTATAGTCTGGAATAGCAAATAGGCCACTTTTTATCCCGGAAATTTGCGTAATTGCGATAAACGAATTCTATGCAGACGAAGTTGCGGGCCGCAGCCAGTCTCTTATAGTTTTAGACTTCTCCCTACTGACCCATGTGGATTGATCCTGTATAAATGGCATAATAAATTACGACGTTTAAATGTGACTGTGTGTGTGTGTGTGTGTGTGACGTTTAAATAAATGTAACATATTGTAGCACTCCCTTATCGTTTAATACATTATGACGCGAGGGTAATTAAAAACTGTCGCAAAGTTCGCTGACCGCGCGACGGCCAGACAGCCACATGCGATGTGTCGTGTAGTTTAGCATTCGTTCTAATTTCTTTATGAATCTAACTGAATATTTCATGTCCGACTAGGGAGTGCTCATTAAACAGAGTGAAATACAAGCTGTCTGTCGTAAAATTACATAAAACTTATATCAACTTTTACCAACGAGCATATCAGACAAAAGACGAAAGTCGTCGACATAGCCCGAAAGATTAGTACGTTGAAATGGCAATTGGTCACGTTTGCCGTAGAACTGACAACCGTTGGAGCAAACGTATCCTAGAGTCGAGACCACGTTTGGGAAAGCGTAGTGTGGGACGCCCTGTGACGCGTTGGACGGATGACCTTAGGAGAGCTGGCAGTGGCTGGATGGGGGAAGCCCACGCGGAAGTTGGCGCAATATGAAGGAGGCCTACGTCCAGCAGTGGACGGACATTGGCTGTAGATAGATAGATAGATTGGCAGTGATTGGGATATTACGCCAACTTCGCGGGCAGAAAATCTCACTTCCTGGCCAAGGCTAGTAAAACTCTATACAAACCACGGGCGGTAATTCGTAAAACCCCAGATCGCATATTTTATGTCAATTGGACTAGGTAAGTGTTTAATTTAAGCTTGCTCATGAAATGGGTTCAACCCGATTCGAAGCAGGAAAACGACGTCGTTTCGTCTAACGACTTACTCTTTATTTACTTCATTAAGCCTCTGAAAATACACACAATTAAGTGCATTCGTCGTATCTCCGAATGAAATGATTCCATGTCAGTGAAACTCTGAATGTTGACCTTCACTATGTCACTATCACTACATAGTATAAAACAAAGTCGCTTTCTCTGTCCCTATGTCCCTATGTATGCTTATATCTTCAAAACTATACGCAACGGATTTTGATGCGGTTTTTTTAATAGATAGAGTGATTCAAGAGAAAGGTTTTTATGTACAATTCTACGCAGATGAAGTCGCGGGCAGAAGCTAGTATAATATAAAACAAAGTTGATTTCCGCTGTCTGTCCCTATGTATGCTTAGATCTTTAAAACTACGCAACGGATTTTGATGCGGGTTCTTAAATAGATACAGAGATTTAAGAGGAAGGTTTATATGTATAACTCTACGCAGACTAAGTCGCGAGCAAAAGCTAGTAAAATAGCTAAACGATACCATTAGAACACATAGAAAAATCCGAAAAGTAAATCCTCGTCATATTCCGTGACGCGTGCTATACCTCTACACCACCCATAGCAGGTGGGTAAGCCTTCGATTTTTTCTATCTTTTACTAGCTGTCACGTGACCTTGTTAAGATGCGATTTTTGTCGCCAAGCGTCATCCGTTTGAATGATGTGTCTGTACGACACAATTACAAACTCCCGTGGAACATCTAATCCGCACCAGGAACGAGAGAAGGCGCTGTTTTTCAAATGATAGGCTATCAAATGAATCAAGAATTTTTATTTGACTTTAATTTCTAAACGACACTATTAGAACACGGAAAAATCCAAAAAGTAAAGCTACGGCCGGGAATCGAACCCGGATCCTCGTCTAGCTAGTTACATAAATTGTATCCTCGTAATAGTTTAGTAGGTCGACTTTCGCTGACGACTGTAATAAAATTCTCTTAATAAATTATGGAGTTACAAGTTTCCTTTGAGGATACGAGCTAAATATAGGGAATGTGAGGGAGCAGGCGTGGAATTTATTACGGAGGTACCTAAGGGTGGAAGGGTTAATGGACGGTGGGCTTTATGACTATATCTCATGTTCTAACCTTGTGCAGGTAAAATAGGTACATTAATAATAATGATCAGCAATAAAGAAGAGAACGACGCATATTTTTAACAGGGCTTCATTTATTCTTCTTCTTATTTGTGGCGCATCTAGTCGTTATAGCGACGACAACTTCGCCAATGTCAAAATAACAAAAATATAATTAAAAAAATCTTGTGACAAAATGTCGGCAACGTTGTACGGTAATGGTCAAAGACCCCACTCCCCCCCCTGTCGGGCTCTTAGCCCACGGTCAATGATATCCCTCAGAAACTGTCAGGAAATCATTAGACGATGCCCAGGGTGCACCGGACCAAACACAGCTCTTCCCCCCGGGACCGATCCAAAAACGAACCGCAGCTCTATCTACCTAAGCAGTGACGATCCCTAGCGGAGAATAAATTTAATTGTACCTAATTGTTTCATTATTATTGTTTTTGATTTTGTCATTTTTGTAATATTCAATTGATTTGTATATTTAATTTAATTTAATTTACTCTTGAAGATTTCAATCTAAATTCTTCGAACTTTACAATGTACAATTTATGATGAAATTTTTATTGAATGAATAAATAATCCAAATGTAAATCTAAATCTGACATATGAAATTCGGGCAAACGAAAGGCTTCGAGAAGATTTTAGCAAAACTTATGTGGCAGTAAGTGCAAAGTTAAGCGCCTCTTAACTTATAAGGGGCTTATAAGATCCGCAGTCACTCAAATTAACTTTACTGACCCCGAAAAACTTAGCCACATGTGTTACTGATTTCCCTGGGGCCGTCGCCATCGAGCGTGTCACCAATAGAATAGAAATATAATCATATCGAATTAGAATTAGATATTCTAACAACTATAAATTAATTTGTTGGGTCTATAATTTTGTCCCATAAAATTGAAGTTCTAAATGTATAGTTTGTTATATTTCGTATTAAGCTTTTTATTTCTGAAATAAAAGTTGTTTTTTATTGAGAGTAAAGTAACCTTTTTTTTTAATGAAAAGGAAATCTTTATGGATGCCCTAGGCAGAGGGATGCCTAGGGGTATGTGGGACTCACCCTCGGAGGGGTATACCCAAACTAAAAACTCTCCGGCGTTGCCTCAATCCGATGTGATGGGGACGCCACTAGGGTTTCACCACAAACGCCCCCCGGTGGCCCCGGCTTCCGCCAGGACCGCGCCAAGAACGGGAGGGTCCGTACGCTGGGCCCGTCTTCCCTTAGACGATGAGACCGTGCAATGCGGGTAGGTAATGAAGAGTAACCTAAGCTAACTTAACCTACTAAATTCTGATGTCACCTTTCCATAATTTCTGAAAAAATTACGGTTTAAGGTGTTTTAAAAAAAATCGGCCAATTAAAATTATGGGATACAAAAAGACCCGTAGTTAGTTACGTGTGAGAGGGGAAAAACTATTGCGAGCGTACAGGGGTGTGCAATAAATAAAAGTAGCACATCGACCCGCTAAAATATTCCAAATAGTTCTGAGGTCTCGGTCGTTCTTACCCGCTCTCCGCAGCGGCCAACGGCCTATCGTCCGCGGCGTCTATATCTGTGTTGGATGCGGTGGGCAAAGGCGACCGCTCCCGGACATTTACGAACACATTACAGACGCCGCCGGGCGACGGGCCGCTACGTGCTGCTGCTGGGTCTGCTGCGGTTTGGGGGTGAGAACGACGGAGGCCTTAGACACCTTATAATTAAGTAGACTACAGGCCCACATACAAAAAATGTGGGTCATATGAACCACCAGGTGACGTATATAGGACGATATAAGAGCATAAAATAATAAGATTCAGCACTATGCCGTCACTTGTAAGCTGTCCAACTGGGTGCTGGTGAGAATTCAAAAGTGCAACCCTCGATTTTTTCCCCTTGTCGCATGATTTTTGTACGGCGTTGCGGAATAATGAATTAGAAGCTGTATTGAAACAGTATGAAACTGATGCCGTACAGAATCAAATGACCAAATTTACCCTGGAAATGGTCAGAAAATCAAAAAAAATTACCGACTTTGTGGCGCACCATTTTGAACGGCATCAGTTTCATACTGTTTCAATACAGCTTCTAATTCATTATTCCGCAACGCCGTACAAAAATCATGCGACAAGGGGAAAAAATCGAGGGTTGCACTTTTGAATTCTCACCAGCACCCAGTTGGACAGCTTACAAGTGACGGCATAGTGCTGAATCTTATTATTTTATGCTCTTATATCGTCCTATATACGTCACCTGGTGGTTCATATGACCCACATTTTTTGTACGTGGGCCTGTAGTCTAAAGTAGGTATAGTGTAAGCACCAAGTTACAGCAATATTTTTAACCACAACCGACGGTTTTGTCGCGCCAAGAAGAATGCGCCACAAAAACCTTGGCAGAAAGTAATTTGGTAGCTTCTTATTCTTTTATTCCGTGATCAACCCTTTTCGTTTCGGCCATCGCATTTTCCTATGAAACTAGAAGACGACTTCTTCGAAAAATGCCTTTATCATTCAACCGATACTCCTTTTTATAAATAAAAAGGAAGATCCGCAAAAGGTAAACTTACGATCATTCCCGGGCACTTTGTATCTGTTATCGCACCTGTGCACAGTATGGAGATGCAAAATAGTAAGTCAATGTGCTCTGTTACCCCTTATTCATAAACGCTCTATAGGCTTTCTGTTCACTTGGAATCGTTTGTCCTTATCTGTGAAAGGTAAATGTCAAAGTGGCAGATAAGGACAAACGATTGCTAAGTTAACCTACAGACCGTTTATGAATAAGAGGGATAGAATATAGTAATAGATCAGTAAAGTAAGAGACACGAGCGATAAAATATTAATATGTCAGGGCAAGATACAATACAATACAATACAAATACTCTTTATTGAATACCGCAAATCAGTACAAAACAATGCAGAAACAAAGAACAAGGTAGACAATAGGCGGTATTATCACTTAATAGCTATCTATAACTAAGATGAGACCAGTTTTCTTGCACGCTCGTGGATCTGAGTGGCCCCGCTGACACTATCAAAGGGGTAAACTTAATTTTCCTTTGAGACGCTGTCAAACTGGCGTCGTTTTTGATATTTCAGCGCCAATCTAATCTAACGGTAGTTGTATACGTATACCTACTAAATCTATAGTAGTGTATGTGCTGTGTTACGACGTGGAGAAACCTGAGATCATAAGCTTCCGATATAGGGTGCTCAAAAATGGCCGTTTTTTTTCACATACTCCTCACTATTAGAACCTAGTATTTTAAATTGTAGCGTCCGGAACGCTACCATCAACTTACTCGCTCATCGTGCCGCCGAGCAGCAGTGTTAGCACTACCATTTTCCGGCGTGGAGTGAGACAGCCGATGAAATTGCTGGCAGCTGAACTGCTCTTTAGACTGGCAATTCCTCTGGTATTGTTGTGCCTAAGGGTTGTAATGATTTAATATCATCGTCCATGTTGTATAAAAGAATTAGAATCTCAGTCTTACTGTTATAAATATGTCGACTGTGCATCAAAGAGGCCTCTTCCCCGTCCTCTACGCTCCCGTTAGCTTTCTGAATGAAATATGGAAGGCTTTCGTTTAGAAACAACGTATTTACATGTTTTGCGACTGAGCATAAAGGGGTTCCCTTTGTGGCATTATACTTCATGCGCTTATCATTAAAATGTATGTAAAAGCTACAAAAAGTACCTTCATTATGCTAAACTATACAGCGTGTAAATTCCATACGGGTGTAAATTTTGATAACGGTTACTGCAGGCCCAAAAAAATTATAGAAGTTGTTTTCATGAACAAATTACTTTTTTTTCATACAAAATAATTGAGCACGCAATGTACAATTACTTATTAACAATCGGTTATTTTATGTGTCTATTCATTTGTTTTCCTGACTGACAAATCATTTGTTAAGGCACACTAATTTGGATCGTATAATTAATGCCCAACCCTACTTTAAAAACTAATTGCTCTTTATTAATAAGTTATTTAATATATATAATACCTACTTTGTATGATTTGCATTGGAAAGCTATGCTGGGTGAAATATACACCCGTATGAAATTTACACGCTGTATAACTAAAGCTGGAACTATACATCTTCTATATTATTTATAAAAGAAAGTCGTGTTAGTTACACTATTTATAACTCGAGAACGGCTAAACCGATTTGGCTGAAAATTGGTGGGGAGGTAGCTTAGAACCAGGAGACGGATATAGGACACTTTTTATCCCGATTTCCCCGTGGGATTGGAAAATCCCGAAATGTTGTACCAATAAAGCTACACTACATTTCGCACCTACATTTTATTCCTTGATTAGTATAAAGGTGCACTATAAAGGAATTTTTAAAATTTTCCACGGGATAAAAACACGAGGTAGATAATAAAGACTATAATTTTAGTAGATACTATTCCTAGAGGATCACGCAGGTGCTCTAAGAAGGGATTTTCTGAATCTAGTAAATTCTAGAAAAACACGGTAACAGGCGCCGCCTTCGCAACTGAATAAAACATCCTGTTAATTGTAGCAACCAGTACGGACCATTACACAGAACTTTAGGGTTCCGCATGAAATAACAAAAAACCCTTGAATTCCTTACATACATACATACATAACATATTATATCACCTCTTTATCCCTTACGAGGTAGACAGAGCCTAAGGTAACAAATCCTTAAGGCCACGTTTAGCATGATAAAGGGCGTATAGCTGGACAGGGAAATCAAAATAGTGATGGGTTGCTAGCCGCATCGCCTAGAATATGATTCCTAAAACTTTCACCCTCCTTCCTCTCTCATTCCTTCGTCGCGCAAAATATGGGATTTGTCCTTTCAGCGGCACAAAATTAGGCCAAGTCTCCAGATAAAAGTACCTTTTACATGCACTAGCTGTTACCCGCGACTCCATCTACGCCGAATTCGCTTATCCCGTGGGAACTATACAATTTTCGGGGATAAAACTATCCTGTCCTTCCCCGGGAGTCAAACTATATGCATACCAAATTTCAACTAAATGGGTCGGTCGGTTTAAGCGTGAAAAGGTAACAGACTGACAGACATACAGACAGAGCTACTTAATTATAATAATATAGTATTAGGGATAATGTGGGCCACATTTTTGTCGCAGAGTACATACATACATACGTTGCAAGTTAATATAAAGCTAGTAACTTGTATAAAGACGGCGAGTGCAATTAGGCAATAGTTACTTTTATATTTTTGGTGGAACCATGAACAGTCCGCAATTGAAGCTAAGTATTTCGTGTAAATATCAGTTGGCATGTTTTTAACTTTTTTGTATTTTACGACTGCCTGGGGCTGACTTAAGCGCCATCTGTCAAAAAAATGAAAAATGACAAAAAATGACTTTTTTTCCACAATTTAACTATTTTGGATTTTTCTTACTCAAAATTACCCTATCAACCCTCATAGAAGAAAAAACGTGTCCCAAAATTTCCATTCCAGTTCGTCACTTTTTTTAATGTAGCTAACTTTGTATGGATCGTGGCGAAGAGGAAAAAAACCATAGTAAAATCTGGGACACATTTTTTCGTGTATGAGAATCGATAGGGTAAACGATTTTAACGAAAAAATATTACCTAATGCGGGCTTTTTTTGGAAAACACTCAAATCCTAACAATATCCTTTGACCAGTGACCACTTAAAACTAAATTCGTCTCTGTACGAACCCAGCCATGCACGAAACGAATACGCTTGGCCGGTTTTTATTAAGGCCCAGCACGATACTTGGCGTGCGAGAAATAATTAAGCACCGTACATTTGAATATTACACTAGGACTATAAAGAATATTATACGGTAGCTTGCATTTTTAACCGGTTTCAGATAGAGAGCAGCTTCTTAAAATACTGAACTAAATAATAACTAAATACCTAGTCCCCAAACTATACAAAGCTTCTCTGATATGTTTGAACCCGGGACTTAACGCGTTTTGTCGTTTTTGGATCAGTCCCGGCGGAAGAGCAGTGCTTGGTCCGGTGCACCTTGGGCAATTTCCGTGCAGATTCCAAGGAATATTATTGTCAGTTGGCTGAGAGCCCGACAGGAGAGGGGGGGGGGGGAGTAAATGGGTCTTTTGACCGTGTTATACCGTACAACGTTGCCGACATTTTGTCACAAGATTTTTGAATATATTTTATTACTTTGACATTGGCGAAATTGGCGATGATGACCTGATCGCCACAAATAAAAGGAAGAAGAATCTAACGTGGATAGTACCGTGCATGACGGGAAGAACTTGATAACTCCAAAATGGCAATTTTACAGGGCAGCGATTTTAAAGTTTGTCATTTTCTCCAAAATCCGTTTTCATCTCGAACTCATCTCTATAGCTTGATTTATGGATAATTTTATGTAATCTTTCAAATTATGTTACGTGTTCTCGTAAATTCTGCTTATTTTGTAAGATATTAGACTTATCAACATACTACCCAGAGACTTGTCAACTTATTACCCATACATTAGTGCTCAAACCAGTGAAAACATTATTTAATTTAATTCCTAAAAATCAGTTTTTCAGTGTAATTGAAATGTCTAAATTGATTTAAGAGTAATTTTAGATGGTTTTTCAAATATGGTTATGTTTATCTTTCTTACTATCTTATTATTCATAATAATTGACTTATCAACATGTTCACCGATGACTTATCAACTTATTCACCATAGAAACTGGGTATCAATAATACACATTAATCGTTTGTAATAAAAAAAATGTAATAAAAATGTTCGTAATAAAATTTCAATAATTTGGGAATGCAAGCGCACTTTTTGCACTACCTAATTTGAAAAAAAAAAGAAAAATTAGAACGACTTCTGGGCTACGTTCAGTAACTAAAGTCGGATGAAAATCGTCCGATCATGAACACACTTACCGAACGAGTTGGGACGTTCTTCTGTCCAAAGTGTCAATTCAAAATAAATATAAAATAAATATTTGCTCCGAGACCTGAATAGAAATTCATTTTATATTTATTTTGATATTATATTTCTGATATCTTTGATATTATATTATTATATTTCTGTCCCTTTTCATCTTGAATCATTAACGTCTTCATTGAATCTCCCATTTTAAATTAAATTCACATTAAATTTAAATGTCGATGGTATGCGATTTCGTATTCGTAATAATAAGTTTATATCCCCAGCGTTCGAATTATAAATTTTGCCGCTTTTCAACTGTCAAAGAGACGTCTGGGCTTTTTTTACCCATCTATTTTATGGGGTGACCGGTGTGATCGTCCGATGATCGCACTGACTTACTGAACGGGCCAGTGCGTAGTCGGGCGTCGTCGGGTGATCAAACTGAACGCACCCCTGTTCTCATATATCTCGGGAAAAGTAGTATGCGACATCAGTATGAGACATGACACAATGTGACAAGTTATTCAATAAAGAACATATTTTTGATTTGACCCGGTCTATAAATGAGAAACTACTAAGATAACACTAGATATCATATTCCGTGCATAGCGTGAGTAACTTGATAAGTCGAAATATAACGTCAATATATTAATTGTTAACTTTATAGTGTAAGTATAAATTGACATATCAAGTTACCAGTAGTTGAATATAAGTAGATAAAACAATATATTTATTTGTTAACGTAATAGTGTGTTAGTCGTCGCTTTGATATCTTGTTTTGTCAATTTACGTACGCTAGATCGGTTTTTGAGCATAAGTTGATGTAAGGATATATTACGATATTATATATTTTTTTGTGACTCATCGCGTATATATCTCGTTTCGTTAAATAAAATACGCAGCGTATGGATATATTCAAATACTCACGAGGCAATATCTCTAAAAGTATCGTAGATATCGAGTTGTCAATTTTTTTCCTACAAAACCAATGCTGTAGGAAGCCATTGCGATGATAAAAAAAAAATCGTGTAAGTGGAGTTATCAAGTTCTTCCCGCCATGCACGGGTATAATCCTATCAAAAGCATAAATGTGAAATGAGAGCCAAGTTCAACATTAAAATATACGTCGCTGTTGATTTCCCCGACAAAAGAATTATCTATGCATATGAGCGCCAAGTTCTAAGTAGAAAATTCTGCATTTATTCCATTTGGGATATTTTTCAATTTTAAGATTTCACTTGGCTAGTTTATACAAACAAACCGTATTTTAGAAAAGTAACATAGACACATATATTATGGCCTATACGTGAAAACAAGGGTTTAGAATTAATGTGGTTTGGAGTAGTGAAGGAGTCAAAAGTAAATATAGACAGGCCTTTGCGTCGCCAGATTTTGAACTTGGTTGGGCAAAAGTAAATATACACAGAGCTCTGCGTCGCCAGTTATTTAAACTTGGCTGGAGACACCGCAGCGTGTCTAGATAATATGCTGTATCTGTCGTATCAACATGGTTGTGGTAATTGTTGACGTCGCATAAACGCGTAAGCGACAAATTATTTGCGTCACCTACAATGCGTAAGCGACATATTACTTGCGTCACCTACATTGCGTAAGCGACAAATTACCAGGATGAGCCGAGATTCCATGAATAATTTGAGGCGAATTAAGGACTTCGTCTAACAAGGTTTAATTTAATTAAGAGCCTCAGCGGGCCTGTACAAAACAATGCTTAGAATTTACCTCAATTAGCAATACAATACTCTTGATGTATAAAGAAAAAAATGTAATTTTCTCCCGTTAATTACCTATTCTGGCGGACACCTTTATATTTCACAATAGCATCTACAGTCCCTCAGAATTCGTTTGTTTACAAAAGCGTTAAAATGGATTGGAATGGATTATACAGATTATAATTATAATATTACCGGTCTTACTCAGAAAAGGGGAATTAAAAAGAAAAACTAAACTAAAACTAATCTTAAAATAAAATAATTCAAAAAGGAGGGCCTGGCATAGTACCACACAGACACTGGCAGCATTCCCCTTTTGGACAGCGATACTAGTATGCAGTCCAAGGAAGCTGTCAGCTCTGCGGTCACCCGTAGCGTCTAATAGCCTCTTCGAAATATCTTTGAAGGGGCTAATAGCGCTAGGACCCCACCGGACCAAAGGGTCTCAACATCGAAAGAAATGTAAAAGAAACTTAGAAAACGTTAAATTATTTAATAATAAAGCCTTGGCACTGCGGAGATTGCTGCACATCTGTGATGTGGTTGACCGGCCCAAGATCTAGAGTTGAATTGGAAACACTTCTTTTTCTTGAAAAATAGAATAGAATAGAATAGAATAGAATTTTATTACCACAAATAGAGTATACATACATTTATATAAAGTAAATCAAACTTAAAACTAAGCGTGGCAATTGGATTGGGCTCAGCGTGTGCTGCGGGTGCGCACCGCGGGAGCGCGCACTCACACAGCGCTGATTTTCAGCCCAACCCTATTTATTCCTTTGTAAATCTTATTTCATTACGCGGGTAAGTTTGAAGAACAAAATATATAAATTAAGCATGGAACGAATATAAAAGAAAAAGTATCATGGAAAAATGTGTGCTAGTATAGATATAGGCGAGAAATCTCTAACACATAACGTTACAGAATTGGTCCGTATTAATCCTGTTTTGTTTAAGTTCTATACGAAATAATAAACATACAATTATACTCTCTTTGCTGTGGTATCGTTGTGATAATTTTAGTATCGATTTTATAGTAAGGGTAAGTTGGAAGTCTAACTTGAAACAAAGTTCGAGTTAGAGACAGTTTCGAGGTAGAGACAGGAGCCTTATCGGTGACATTTCTTGTCAGGTTGTTCAAATTTAAAATAAAAAAATATACATACACACATACACACACAAATCACGTCTTTATCCCTTACAGGGTAGACAGAGTCTAAAGCGGCAAGATGGTGGGCGTTACGGCAAAAAATGGAATTAAAATAGTGATGGGTTGTTAGCCGCATCGCCTATAACATGATTGCTATGATTTTCACCCATTCCCTCGATGGGCTTTTACCATCTCCGCGAGAAGAGAAGCAACTGGTACATTCTATGTTTTTTCTCTGCTCCCAGACCAGCATGGAAGTACTAAAAAAATAAATTTTGGACTTGAAAATTCCTAATGATAGAATTTGAATTTGAAAGAGCTTATAGGCATGGATATATGTCAATATAGGATCGTGGCTTTCCAAACGACCGTATTTGCTGCGATGCGCATCAATATTTCGTGATATAGATCGCGATACGCGCGGATCAGGCGAGAATATTGACCGTCTATCTCTAATACATTGCATAGTACTCACTGTTCTGCGGCGAGTGCTTCTTGGTGGACATGACGTGGCGCAGCTCCTGTCAGCTGTCGCAGCGCACGCACGCGATCATCGGGCCGCCAGCGCCCGCGCAGCGCTTAGCTCCGCCGCTCTGGGGAAGAACAACAATAAGTAAAGGCAGTGGCGTAGCTACCTAGGGACTAGGTGGGGCAGTGCCCCGGGACCCTCAATCTCAGAGGGCCCTCGAGTCCTTACCAGTAAATCTCGATCGAACTATTATTATTAAAAGTTAACCAGTTTAGATAGTAGTGGGGCCTCATTTTTTTATTTGCACCAGGGCCCTTGGTTACCTAGCTACGCCACTGAGTAAAGGGCACAGATAATTATCAGATTTACCATAGATTACGCAAAAATGGCACAGTGGCAAACGGAAAATTGTATGGTCATGTACTAAATAAATATTTGTTCCTGAGTCACGGATGTTTCTATCTATTTAAGTATGTATTTATCTATAATTACATACATACATATATCAAGTATTTATCCCTTACGGGGTAGACAGAGCCTAAGGTAACAAAACCTTAAGGCCACGTTTAGCATGATTAAGGGCGTATAGGTGGAAAGGGAAATCAAAATGGTAATGGGTTGCTAGCCGCATCGCCTATAACATGATTCCTAAGACTTTCGCCCATTCCCTCGATGGGCTTTTACCATCTGCGCGGGAAGAGAAGCAACTGGTAAATTCTATTCTATTCTATTTTTCTCTATAATTAAGTATGTATATCGCTGTCTAGTATGTACCTATAACACAAGCCTTACTAGCGCTTGCTTTGGGACTAGGTCAGTTTGTGTGAATTGTTCCCTAATATTTATATTAAATTTATTAAGGTTTATGTTCTTCAATTATGTGGTCACTAGCAACCTGTGCAACTGCAGGTTATCGCACACCGAACCACTCGGCACAGGGTCCGCACCTCATCGGCTCACCGTCAACCAAGCGTCAACCACACGCAAGCACGTAACGGCAACGGCTCTGAAATATCCGCGCAGCTGCGGCTAGGTGACATCGCGCTTGCGGCTGGCCGACAGCGCGCTTACGGCTGGGCTACAGCGCGCTTAAAGCGAGGCGGCAGATAGAGCTGGTGGTCGAATAAGGTCTTGCTCCGGCGGCGAGACGCAAGTGTGCGGCCCAACGTAAGCTCGATGACTGGGACTTGCACGCGCGCCGCTTGCGGATTACTAGCTTGTGCCGAGTCAAGACGATGCTACAGTTACGAGCACGTTACAGTATGAAACTTCTTACAAATAATACTGGACGGCTCGAGAAGAGCCGGGTGTGCCACAACCTGTAACCCGACAACAGTCGGAACACGAAGTTTGACGAGGGACATTAAGAAAATAGATGCACATGCATACTTGAATGTACGCCATAGAAAGATAGCTTTATTAAGGACAAACCGGTGCAACATACAAGAACATAGAACAGATGTCAATGACCCCTCAAAATAAATTGGTTTCACGGAACTTCAATCGGAGCCCCGTCGCTTTCAATTCAAGCCTCTTTTGTTAGCTTTCTTTGAACGTGAAAAGCTTTATAAAACTTTGTAAGCTTCCGGCACTACTAGTTAGGGGGTTCAATGCACCCTGGAGATTTAAAAAGGTCGTAACTAATTCATGTCATTGCTTTAGTTTAAGTACAAAAAGGACTATCTGTGCTTTTATCATGAGTAACGTTTTTTTATGTGATAGCACCGACGGTAGCGTAACGAACTCTGTGGTAGGAAGGACTACAAATTACTCCGAAACATGTCGAGCATTACCCGACTTTTATACGTCAGTCATCCGTTTGTATAACTATAAATGATTTTCACAGTAGTTTCATTTTGAAAGTTACGGGGCACCGGTTAGAAAGCAATTATTTTCGCCCATGAACACTCAAGTGGGTTAAGAGTGCGTTGCCGACCCTTTAACCTTTTCGACGCACCGCAGGTTCAACGCCAACGATCTATATATACGTCCATTACTTCAATGCAAGCGCAACCTTCGTTCAATTAGGTTTAGGTTCACGTTTAGGGTGACGTCTCTTGTATTTGACGAGGCGGCGAAAAGGTTAAACTTAACTTTACCTTGCTACATTTACAAGAGAGCCTTAGATCTTGTGACCGTAGGCTTTGTCTACCCCGTAAGGGATAATGACGTGATATGTATGTGTGTATGTATGTAGGTACGCCCGCAGCATTTACTCCGGCTACGGTTACAACAGCGACTTTATCGTTCCTAATTACCTGTGACACTTGCCGGAGACACTTATTACGTGGTTAACCCTTAAGCACATAAAACAAATGCCAACAGTTGGCAGCGAGCCAGAAACGACATTGTTGCTACAAATCCTTTGAACGGGTCGAATTTCCATTTATTCCTTTAGCTGTATAGAAATTGTATGCGTTCGGCATTAGAAGACCCAACTTAGGTAAGCAAACGCCTGAAGGAGTGGATCTTCACTATTTACTTATGTACAGTTCTTAGTTTAATAAGTAATAAATAGTGTGAAATAAAAACTACAGCGTTTATTTTTCTCAAACGAGACTTCGCACTTTTCTTTGTACAATTTTCAAATAAGTCAAAGTTTTTTATGTTCATACGAAGCCGCTGAGTTTTTTTTCAAATGAATGTTATCATTTTATCTTCATAATTAAAAATATACCCTGATTTCTACGAAATAAAGCTTGAAATTCCACTGCGAAAACGGTCGTAGAAATGAATTACTGTTCTTTGTACCGTATAATTTGATTTCGGGATAATATTTACCTTTCCCTTTCTGTCTTTGCTTTGCATTAAAATACTTTACTAATTCTCTTTTTGGGAATGTTGTTATTGTACTGGGAAAGATATGATTTTAGAATTTTCCATCAAATACAATAAACATGAATAAAACAAAAGCCGAAATTATAAGTAAATGGTTAGATTTGCTTTTTCACGTAATATGCGTTTAAATACTAATTGGTTTTTAAGGTTATTTGAACATATCAAGCACGTCTAGCACGAGAGCGCACAAAAGTCGCGTCGCGCGCGAGATAGATTGCCCGTCTTTTTCTTAATGTTCGTTCTAGAAAGAGACGGATAGTCCATCTCGCGCGCGACGCGACTCTCGCGCGCTCTCGTGCTAGCCGGGCTGTTGGGAGAAGGAACGCTTGTGTTCGGTGTTGTCAGGCTATGTGAATCTTGTTAATGTACCCACATATAAGTTTTGGTGGAGGTATTGATTTTTCTCTTCTCATCTTGCATTACTTTTTAAGCTAAGCTCACCGCGTGGGATGATTGATTACCGTAATAAGTAACGCGTACACCGCAGCCCGATTCTTCATTAGAATCGATGTAATCCTAAATAGCGGTGAGTGTATGCATAAAAAAAAAATCATGTTACTAGCTGTTGCTCGCAACTTCGTCTGCACAGGATTCGTTTATCGCTATCCCGCAGGAATTACGCAATTTTCCGGGATAAAAAGTAGCCTATATGTTATTTCAGACTATAATCTACCTATGTTCCAAATTTCAGCATCGTCAGGATCGTAGCAAGTGGAACAAGGTAGTCTCTGCCTACCCCTGTGGGAAAGAGGCGTGACGGTATGTATGTGAATGTATGTATGTTCCAAATTTCATCTAGATCTGTCCAGCCGTTCTGGCGTGAAAGATGGATGGATCTTTGTTACATCCATCCATTAATTTGAGCTTACATTATGAGGTTTCGTTCTGTTTACTTGTGTTAAGAAACATACGAGTATGTCAGCTTTCTGGACCAAAGAAGTTTGGTTCGATGTCCATGTGAGTGCGTCAAGAAGTAACTATCATCGCTAACCAAATCACCCTGTATTAGCCGATTATTCGAAACACAATTTTCGTTGTAATTAACGTTTGCTACAGACATGAGGTTAAACAGATACTGCAATTACTGTACTACGTTTTATTGTGAAAACTATCTTATGTCCTGCCGAGGGTCAGTAGTATATAAGTGAAAGCGTAACAAACAAACAAAATTCATATTCGCATCTTACTATTAGTTACGGATAAGGATTATAGAAAGAACTTGGCTTGACACGCTGCCGCGTTTACAGCAAATAAACAATGTCAAAAAAACAATTTTTAACATTTTAACAACTTGTACACTTTCATTCATGCTCTAGCAAGCCAGTATCTCAGCAACTCAACTCGCTGCTTGTTGGAAGCCTGTGCTCATCTCAAGAGACAACTTACCTTATAAATGTCAGATTAAGTTTAGTCTCACTCGAGTCCCGCGGGTTCCGTCGGCTATCACGTTGCTGTCGCGATTATCAAATTATGAGGCTACTCATAACTCTATCCTGAGATTGGACCAATTAAAACCACGAGACTGTGAGCATTCGGTTTCCTTTTACTAGAAGTCAGTTTCGTGCCAATTCACTCACACTAATAATCATTATTTGAAAGTGAGAGAGACGGAATGATTCGAAAATTGAACTATGAATCAGCGGCACAGAAATTGAGTACCTATTTAAAAATCATTTATTTAAACAAATGAAAGCAGACACAAATAAAAATACCTGCTAAATCAATATGGTTTGCAATCCCTACACTGGTCTGAAATAGGGGCCCGAGAAGGTAAAAATAGTGTTGTCCCCGTCACACGCTATGAAATTGTAGAGAAAGTAGAGCAACAAGATTCAATTTAACGAATCGACCTAAGCAACTTGAGAAGGCAGTAGAAGCCTTCGGCTACGCAGCAGACAGTTCATAACTTTAGCAAATCAAGCACACGTTTTCATAAAAAGCTTCCGCAAGTCACGGAATTTATTAGAGAACTTCCGCCAAGTTCGACAAAAGCTCTAGCACGTTATTATTTATCCGAAGACGCCTTAGAGCATTAAGCTAACCAGAGAAGTCAACGACAGCCTACCTTTTTTTTAACATACTGTTTGCCAACGACTCTGGGGCCCGATTTATCATTTCAAAAATAGCTCTCAAAAACGTTGAAAAATTGCGCTGAATTTGAAATACGGGTAGATTAGGAATAAATTATAGCTTTCATTAATTTTGAACGAGATAAGTAGTCAATTTGATTCAAGCTAGTTTTTTTAAGATATATTCGACCGGTACTTTCCAGTGATGTCCTTTCAAAAATTGTGCCCTACAGCCAAGCGGGCAGCTTAGCAAAAATAATTGTAACCCCCAACCCAAAAACAGGGGTGTTCTAAATTTTCGTTAAATTAGTCCAGCAGTTTGAACAGTATCAGCTCTCCAAAAGTATTGTATTTTTTATTTACTTATGATTACTCGATTAATGCGTGGATGGTTTAAAAATAATAGTTGATATGTTAGCGAGATTCTATTGAGCCAAATTAGGACTTGGACGCTAATGGGCCAGCAACTGGCTCCAGTGTTGATGGCACGATACTGGCAAGAGCCCAGCGGATGTCAGTGAGGGAAGCGTGGCGAGGCGAACGGCCGGCGCTTCTGGAACAACTTAGTTATTGCAGTCGAAATGGCAGTGGGCAGGGCACATAGCACGGAGGACGGATTACCGGTCGAAAGGTCCTCGAGTGGAGACCACGCACCGGCAAGCGCAGCGTGGGACGGCAAACAAGGTGGACCGATGACCTCATTAAGATCGGAGGATCGCGCTGGATGCAAGCCGCTTCCAACCGGCCTTATTGGAGATCTATTGGAGACCTATGTCCAGCAGTGGACTTGTAATGTAAACGATCCCGATACAAGACACGTATTTTTACTTTTTACCCGTTATTAAAATGACAGATGAGGTGGTATGGATAGATTGTTGTCGCGATCGATACGTATGTATCTGCCTGTTTTTTATAGTAGCAAATAATGCGCATGACTTCTCCGGTTGTTTTATTGCTCCAATGACGACACCAGAGATAACTTTGATCCGGGAAGTGTCTGCTCTAACGTCCCTAAATTACTTTATTCCAAGTTAAGGCTCTAGCGTCATTAATTAACGTTACTCGAGTATTTATTTAATTTGTTAGGTACATGCTATCAGCTGAATAAGTTAAGTGATCTATCTCTTTTCATCCAAATTCATACATACCTGCATACATAAATCACGTCTTTATCCCTTACGGGGTACACAGAGCCCGCGGTAACAAGACCCAAAGGCCACGTTTAGCATGATTGTGGAAAGGGGAATCAAAACAGTGATGGGATGCTAGCGACATCGCCTGTAAAATGATTCCCAAGATTTTCACCCATTGCCTAGATGGGCTTTTACCATGTGCGCGGGAAAAGAAGCAACTAGTACATTCTATGTTTTTTCTTTACTCCCAGACCACCAAAAACAAAAGCAAAAATCCAAATTCATATCAAATGAAAATGTCGTAAAAGTCGAACATTCAAGTTGGCCAGGGCTTATCGAAATCCATTCTTGGACTCCCCTATCACTATATTTTATGGCATGCAATGGTTAATCTTACCGTGGCAGACCACATAATGGCTGATGGTACCTTCCTCTTGTGCGGTGAGTCGCAGACCTGATTCGAGCGTTACCGTCTCAATTATATGGGTAACTAGCGAAAAGTCACGGGAACGAAATAATCTTATTTGACACTTTAACGCGAACGCGTTCGAAAGGCATTAAAAGTTACACTAAAAGCGTCTTTATATTAGATGGCAAGCTGCACGACAGCAGCGCGGCGGCAGATGCCTGCAGCAGCGCGGTAGCAGCGTGGTAGCAGCGCGGCAGCAGCGTGATAGCAGCGCTGTTACCGTTCGGTAACAGACGCCTGCAGTAGCAGGAGCAACAATGTTGCTGCGCTGCTTGCTACCTATAATGTATCTCTCTCTATCTTATAGTACCCTCTCCAAATGGTGGAGGTTGGCAGTCAGCTCCGCATATTTCCTCCGATCCTTCGCGAGGTTGAAAAGTTCGGCAGCACTTGCGACTCTGGTTCACTCCCGGATATTGCGCAACCACGACTTCTTCCTGCGGCCGACGGCTCTTCTGCCTGCTACTTTGCCCATCATTATTAGTTGCAGGAGTTCGTATCTAGCGTGCCTAAGCACGTGGCCCAGGTAGGCAACTTTACGCTTTTTGATGGTCTGCATAAGTTGGCGTTTCTTCCCACCTCGGCCTAGTACTTCAACGTTATTCACTCGATGTATCCAGCTAATGCCCAACATGCGTCTATAGGCCCACTATAATGTATATTCGACTGCAATTCGAAGTTTGTCTAGTTCGGCTTCCATTGTTCATTATGATTACCTATAGAAAGGTTGACCAGAAAAAAGCTTAAGAATGTGTACCCCACACATTCTTAAGCTTTTTTCTGGCAAAATTATAATATCCTAGTATTTAATCACGCTTATTATGCGTGATTGAGTCCTAGGGGCGTTATTTTCATGACTAAGTCCATTTTATAACAATAGCGGAAATCCAAGCTCGTACAATACCTAGTTTTATGTTTATCGCCGCTTTGTCCTTACTGATGTTTCCAATTTGGACCTTACGCATCAGTCTTTAAAATCGGTCTGAAAATCTTCCCTGGGATGGATATACGGCCTTTTAAAGTTTCCAAAGTCTAGATTAGCTGACACCACGTTATCTGTATGGAAGCGACTGGAACACGACAGTCTTTTGTTTATTACGTAATGCTCTTGAAGCGTCATTTATGCGACGCGAGAAATGTATGCGAATTGCGTTATTGTTTGTTTTAAAAGAACCCTGTCCTGAAGAAAAATGTGGTTTCAGTTAAATATCCTGAGATTTTGATTATAGATTTCAAAGTCCTGAGCGAAAGTCTCTAGGGTTTCCGAGTCCCTTTCAGAGTTTCGACTGATTTTGTACCGGATATAAAGCTTTTCATTCTGTTATTATTAGACTCTTGAAACCCTTTAAATGCTGGTCTGGTAGCTATAATTGCTTCTTTTTCCGCGCAGATGGTAGAAGCCCATCAAGGAAATGGGAGAAAATCTTAGGAATCACGTTATAGGCGACGCGGCCCGAGCTCGACCCACACTATTTTCATTCCCCTTTCAACCTAAAGGATAAAGACGTAATTTATGTATGTATGTCTGTTTGTATGTATGTTAAATAAATCCCTTTAATGGTCCCAATTCTGAATTTCGACCATTTCGTCATCATTTGTTCAGTGTTTTTCCGTTATCTTATATTTTCTTGTTGCGAATAGAGGTTGTCTTTCTTTGTGTATTTTGTTCTCACTTGAACACGTTCGAGACGTATGTTCCATGACAACTTGCTCTAAGAATTCTAACATATATCTTGTAATAGCCAGATAGCTAAAAGGGAAACTTTCCATTTATAAGTAATTCAAGAAATTAAACGGTTAGTTAAAAAGCCGTGGTAGCCTAGTGGTTTGACCTGTGGCCTCTCAAGCAGAGCGTCGTGGGTTCAAATCCCGGGCGGCGCACCTCTGAGTTTTTCGGAATTTATGTGCGCAAATTACATTTGCAATTTGCCATGAGCTTTTCGGTGAAGGAAAACATCGTGAGGAAACCTGCACACATCTGCGAAGAAATTCAATGGTGTGTGTTAAGTTCCCAATCCGCACTGGGCGCGCGTGGGAACTATAACCCAAACCCTCCAATACACGGAGGAGGCCTATGCCATGAGGCACGCCGAATTACGCGACAATTGAATAATAATAAAAAAAAAAAAAAAAAAAAAAACAACAACATACTACTGAAATTGTAGCGAATTCGGAATAAAAAAAGGCTATAATAATAATAATAATAACGGTTAGTGGTTAGGTACAATCAAGGGCATACATATATATACGTTACCAAGACGTCAAAAACATTTATTCATCATTACGCCCCAAACAATAAGTTGGGTGACACATACATCTGTATCGATATTTATGCTCTCGATTGCAATATCAAATGAATTAAATTTTACTTCTTCATTTGTTATTATTTATGTTTTACGGTTTTACCAGTTAGAAATTAAATTATAAACAATACTGGAAGCTAGAACAAAATTCGCTGAGTAAAAAAGTCACGTGACAGCTGGTACAGATAAAAAATTCGAAGGCTTGCTCACTATGGGTGATGTAGGGTAAAAGCACGCATCACAGAATGATAAGGATTCGGGTAGGTACGATTAAATCTTTCTACGTGTTCTAGTTTTCAGTATCGTTTAGATAATTAATTAGTGGTTAGCTTAACGCTTCTCTGGTAGAAAGCTGCCTTATTGTATAATCAGCAGTAAAAGTTAAAGTCATTGTGGGTTTCGGGTTACGCGTTCGAATGAATCGATGTCAATGTCGAAAAGTTAGGGAGTTAAAAGTCGGGAATATGTGTTTAATTAGTATGGATGTGGTTGTAGCCGCGTTTTTGGCACCGACAGCGAGTGGGCCCTTCCTACTAATTACGAGTAGGTACATACTCTGTTTATTTTAGTGAATGTCAGTTTTAATCAAAGTTCAATGAACTTCAACCAGGAATAGGAGCCCCGCTACGGTTTGCCTTTCGGGCATAAGGCTACCTAACTAACCTAACCTACCAACCCGTAGCTTACAGCACTACGGTGGTATGGTTCAGTCCCACCCTACCGCCAGGGGTAGTGCCAGGGGTATGGTGGGTCTTGACTGAACCCAGTTATCTATGCGTTAGTTTTTTTTTTCGAAAATGCATAAGCCTGCATGTCTAGTCCGCACAGGGGGAAATGTTGCCCCGGTTGGGAAGTTCTGGCTTAGAGAATCACACAAGTTCCGCGACAGGAGCAAAGCCGGGCGCGTAAGCTAGTCATAAAATATATGCTAAACAGTAGGTAAATCAACTGTCTTTGATATCTCACATAATATTCTATTATCTTACCGTATTGATTCAGCGAATAGACGTGGAAAGCTTTTCGATGCAAAGAAATGCGAGACAGAAAGTTTGATAGCTTTGCCAACTTTTCCTGTTATTTGTTGTATCCCTCTGTTTTAGTAAACTAGAACAATAGTACAAATAAATAATGGAACAAACACTCGTTCATTCTTTTCTATCAGCAGAGCTGTCAAAGTGACGTTCGCTGTCAAGCGAACCCTACCCCTTTCTCTTCTTACCGCAACCGTAATGGCGGGCATTGTACTTAGGAGTATCTTGTTACCAATAAATATTATTACACTTACTTATGGGGCTTTTATTAACCAAATTCAATAATAAAGGCTTAGCTTATTTATTATGCGCACTGGTATTATTATAAACAACCTAAGAAAACGAACGAGGGACATTTTTGAAAATCTTATAAGCATACTTAAATAGATAGTTTAATGTTTATAAAAATAATACAATAAAAAGTTATTTATTAATATACAAACCATTAAAAACTAAACAATAGTAAGGATCACTGAAACTACGAAAGTTGATTCAAAGTAAATTATGTTAAAAAATATTAAAAAATAACTGTTTCGTGCCTGGTTCAAAGGTTTCCATTATGCTGGCCGCGTTGCCTCTTCGAACTGCAATGGCAACCCTTTGAACCAGCCACGAACCAACGCGGGGATCGCAGCCCCTGTCTCTTAATCTGCGGCCCAGCTCCCTGAAAAGCCCCTTTGCCTAAACTATATTGAACTGAATAAAATATTGCTTGGGGTAGTTGTATCATACTTTTATTGTAGCGATAGACTCCGGGCTTAGTGATTCGGCTGTTACCGTTTGACAAAATATTTGTAATTGTGTCGTACAGACATAAAACATTATTCAAACAATGGCGCGTAGCGACAAGAAATCGCATAGTAACAAGGTCACGTGACAGCTAGTGACAGATAAAAAATTCGAAGACTTACCCACCTGCTATGGGTGGTGTAGGGGTATAGCACGCGTCACGGAATGACGAGGATCCGGGTTCGATTCCCAGCCACAGCTTTACTTTTTGTATTTTTCTATGTGTTTTTATTTTCAGTGTCGTTTAGAAATTTACATATTAGTTGCTGCTTTTCCCGCGAAGATGGTAAACGTCCTTAGAGGGAATCGACGGAAATTGTATGATTAAATGCTAGGCAGCTAGCAACCCATCACTAATTACAAGCTTTATATCAACTTGTAATGTATTATTGATTACTGATTTTCTTACCTTTTTTTGTAATGTGATTTGCAATAAATTAATTTTGATTTTCTTTTTGACTTTCTTGCTATAGTAGGCTCTGTCTACGCAGTAGCGTGTCCAGCCAAGTTCAAGCTAACAGAACTAGCGAGCAGGGGCCTTACCATGACGTCTTAATGGGAGTCAATTCCGACTCAGTTCAGTAGGCTTATTACCTAACTGGCTCGCAATCGCCATCGTGTTCATGTTGACAGTTCATGTATGGGCTGACAATTGGCACCGGAATCAGCTAGCTGTCACATTCATACAAGAACTGTCAAAATGAACACGGTGGCGATTGCGGGCGAGTTAAGTAATAGCCTCCTGGTCTTAGCTGTCATTTTAGTATGGTTTGACAGCGAGTGAACCTAAACTGAATCGGAATTGAATCGCATTAAGACGTCATGGTAACCCCCCAGCAGCACCGAGTATATATTACTCGAACCATTTGGAGCCACTTTTGATCACCTTTCCTTGAATTTTGGTTTTGTAGGCAATAGGCATTCCTAATGAAAAAAACATACTATTACTTCTTAATATATCTAACAGTTCAAACATGGAAAAAACCTTTGCCATTAAAAATCTCCATCTCCCTTGTGGATACATTAACTATTCATGGTTTCCATGGCCGCTATCTATGTAGATGATGTCATAGGTTGCAATTTAATCAAGCCATGCTATTTTTAAATCCGTACTCACTATATAGCATAGATTATATTATCAATATCATCGTGCGATCCACGCATACCGCGATCCATATCACGAAATATTGATGCGTGTCGCAACGACTCCGGTTGCGGCACTTTTGGCACAATTCGACAGTCAATGCTGTGTTATTGTGCGTATTTTATTTACAATAGTAGATTGTCCAACAAGGGACTAAAACAAGCCATAATGACACGATGTTTAGCCATCCGAGCTCATCAAGCGAGGCTGGCTATAGTTAAAGTGGCATTATTGTTGTTTAGTCTCAGGTTAAACACTCTACTTTTACGACGTACTATTACAATATTTATTATACCAAAGTTTCTTAGACTTACAATTATATAAGTCTAAGAAACGTGTTTTTTCTTTGCTCCCAGACCAGCTTGGAAGAAATTGACACTTTAATAATAGTTAAATAAGCTTTTCTAATTAAACAACACCGAATGACGTGCAGTTAACAATTGCCGTCAATCCGAGCGGCGTGTCAAAATGCAATTAAAAGATTAACAAATCAGTTAAAAGTCATTTAGGTTAAATGGAGCGGGACTCCGCTTTGCGACGACGCGAACCGGAATGAATAAAAATAAAGCTACAGTAATTTATTCAGGGAAATCGACTTTCGCGTTTCTTCAAATCATTCTGATTGCCATTAAAAAAGACTTTTATACTTTTAACGGTCACTGAAATTGTATAAATGTAAAGATTATGCGAGCCTATAGTTCCACCATTTTGAAAAACCGGCCAATTGGGAGTCGGATCCGCACACCGAGGGTTCCGTGCCACCGTACAACAAAACACAGTTTCATCCATTTAAATTAAATTGGTTGGTAATTTAAAAAAAACGGCAAAAAATCACGTTTGTTGTATGGGATATTAAATTTATTCTGTTTTTAGCATTTAATGTTATAGCGGCAACATTACAGAAATACATTTGTGAAAATTTCAACTATCTAGCTATCACGGTTCATGAGACACAGCCTGGTGACAGACGGACGGACAGCGAAGCCAGTACGGTTCTGTTTTTACCATTTACGGTACGGAACCCTAAAAATGACCAAAATATCACTACATAGTAAAAAACAAAAGTCGCTTTCTCTGTCCCTTTATCCCTATGTATGCTTAAATCTTTAAAACTACGCAACGGATTTTGATGCGGTTTTTTTAATAGATAGAGTGATTCAAGAGGAAGGTTTATATGTATAATACATGCATAATATACCGTGCGAAGCCGGGGCGGGTCGCTAGTTAATCAATAAAAAACTGTGTAATTATCGAACCATCTCACAAAATTTTACAAGAATAGTATGAACCACCATCTTACTCGCTAATCGTGCCGCTTAGCAGCATTGCTTGCGCTGCTGTGTTCCGGCGTGGAGACTAAGACAGCCGGGGAAACCACTGGCATAATATGCGCCCTCTATGCCTTTTAGGCTGGCAACGCATCTGCAATCCTGTAGTATTGCGGGTGATGCCCTAACGATCAGGTGACTTGTACGTTTACCATCATAATCGTTAAAAAAAATACAGCCAAACAGCCATACAAAAATATTTTTACCCAAGCTGAAACTTAGACGCCTCGCGCGCGCTCTGACACTAAAGTAAGCGTTCAAATTTGACGAGGAAGCTAATAAACGAAATCAAACAAATCCCCTTCAGGTATTAAGCGGTCAATAACGCTCAAGTGTAAACAAAACCTCGTCACATCAAAGGAAAACCATCTTTTTAACCGTTAGAGAAATTAAAACCACTCGACGATGACCTGTTACCAATCTGGAAACACTTACGTTTACTCTTGAGCGAGAGGCCTTGTTTGGTTGGTTATTCTCGAAACATTTTATTGCCAAGGTAAAAAAGGTTTTATTTCGAACGCGTGACCAGACAGAAAAATTAAATTGACAGTTAGGTTCTCTTTATTACTTGTGTGTGTGTGTATGTTTGAAACCTTCTTGATGTAAACCTTATGTTAAATTGGCTTGTGGATAAAAAAATATGTAAATATACAGTAATAAAATACAGTAATATAGCAATCCTACCTACTATCCTACTAATATTATAAATAAATGTGTGAAAGTTTGTGAGTATGGATCTTTGGATGTTTGTTACTCTTTCACGCCAGAACGGCTGGACAGATCTGGATGAAATTTGGAACATAGATCGATTTTAGTCTGGATTGACACATAGGCAACTTACTTTTATCCCGGCAAATTGCGTAGTTCTTGCGGGATAGCGTTAAACGAATTCTATGTAAACGAAGTTGCGGGCAACATCTAGTTATATATAAATACAGTAGGTAATGTAGCAATTTATTACTACTATCATAATTTCATAATATAACAGCTATAAAGCTATTATACGTTTGATAGAGCTATTGTAATTACTTAGTATTTTTTAGGGTTCTATTACTAAGATTCCGCTGTCTGTCTGTCTGTCACCAGGCTGTATCTCTTGAAGCGTGTTAGCTTGACTTTTTATTTGCTTTCATCATGGAAGAACAAAACTCTTTTCACATTAATTTTCCTCTATTCAAAAAACGTGACAGTCTATTGCAAATACGTAGGTATTAAGAACTTGTGCAGGCTCCGTCCGGATCGCTGCCACTGCCGCCAGGCAGCAGCACACTTGCTGCTGTGTTCCGACATTGAGAGGTAACAGACAATGAAACTGGCACACGAGGTATTTAACTTAGTCCTCTTGTTTGGCAAATTTGAATGTAACAGTCACTCAGCAGTTAATTTCAGGATGACGGGGTCCGGAGATGACAAAGTGGGATGACTTCCCTGATCGCTGGAAGGATAATTATGATCTGGGTTCATGGTAATTTTGCGGAAGAACCCTAATCTAGAGTTGAGGCAATTCATGTTTATTTAGTTCGGGAATATTAGGTAGGAATGAGAATGAAAATAGATTGTGTTTGCGCTTTATTTTATTTAAATAGGGCTGTGATTCAGTTATATTTTTTAATAAGATACGAACGAGCATGCGGTCACTTGTACTTAAAGCAACTACTGCCGCCCATGGACACCTATTACGTAGGATGGTAACGTTTGCTTAGCCGGCCCTTTAAAATAGTAGATTCGGATAATAGTGGAGTCGGGTTCTATCTATTTATTGCTTTGTTTACGTAAAAGTTTATGGATTATGTAGTATATTTTATCTGTGTATCGTTTCGTGAGGCATAGACGGTTCTGGCTGAAAATCAGTGCTGCAGGTGTCTAACACCTCAGCGCAATGCTGAGCCAGCGACCGTTTCACTTTTGCGAAGACACACGCAACGCTGATGATCTATTTTTCATGTCTGTTTATTTTTCCTGTTTATTTTCTATAAATGTGTGTATTCTCTTATATTTGTGTGTCTTGCAAAAAGGAATAAATGTCTTCTTTCTTTCTTTCAGCGTTGATGTTATTTTAGCTTGAACAACAAGTTCACTCGAGAGCTGACCGCGAGCGGGATAAAATATCTGTCTTTTTTTCTGTTCGTTCTAGAAGGAGAAGGATTGTGCTCGAGCTAGCCGACCTGTGTAAGTTATTTATCCTAACTAATTTTAATACAGTTAACCTTATTTTTGTTCGGTGTTTCCTGTGTCTCAACCCTTTAAAACAAACCTGCTTAACCCAAGCAAAACTTCCTTACACTTAATCCGCATCAAATGTTTTATTCATGAAAGAAACAATTGTAATCTCCTTGCCAAAACAAGAATATTATGTACCTATGTAAATCTAAACATTATAATAAAACGGTTCACCAGAATGGTAAGGGAATTTCAATTTTTCGTTATTCTTCTTCTTCTTCTTGTTATTTGTGGCGTATCAAGTCGTTATAGCGACGACAACTTCGCCAATGTCAAAGTAACAAAAATATAATTCAAAATCTTATGACAAAATGTCGGCAACGTTGTACGGTAACACTCCCCTACTGTCGGGCTCTTAGCCAACGGTCAATGATACCCCTCAGAAACTGCCAGGAAATCATTAGCCGATGCCCAGGGTGCACCGGACCCCCTGGACGGATCCAAAAACGAACCGCAGCTCAGGTAACCCGACTCGCACCCCAACTTTTTGTTATTCTTATTACGTATTGTAGCGGACGCAGCGACGTATGAATTGTTCCGGAAAAATTACATTTTAGGCGTCGAAATATCTCAGAGGCAAACAGGTTGTGGTGACAGGACATAAGAATGAATTTTATAAGCAAAAGTCTTCCATTTTTCTTGTACTGTACTCGTATTACGGAGCCCTAGTCTAGTGTGTCTTGTGTGATAATTGTTTAACAATAAATATTAGCTTATTGTATAAATAGCTAATCGTGCTTGACTTTTCTACATACATACACATAAATCACGTCTTTATCCCTTACGGGGTAGACAGAGCCTAAGGTAACAGATAACTACAGGCCACATTTAGCAAGATTGTGGGCGTAAAGGTGGAAAATGAAATCAATATAGTGATGGGTTGCTAGCCTCATCGCCTATAACATGATCATTTTCGCCCATTCCCTCGATGGGCTTTTTTGACTTTTCTTTTCTTTTTAAATCATATAAGAATATAATGCAAGTCCATCATGATTAATTATTGCATTGGACTAAAAACGAAGAGCACATAGACGCACATTTCAAACGTTCAGGAGTACCCGAAACCAACGAGCATGTAGGTATGAAGAGATTTATGAATGTGGATGAAGCGAAAGAGGTGTCAGGATCGTAGCAAGTGGGACAGTCTGCCTACCCCTGTGGGAAAAAGGCGTGACGGTATGTATGTATGTACAGTCAACTGCAGAAAAAGGTGCCCCCCTCCTATCTCCTGTAGCGGTAACCATTCTTCAGCTGACTGTACAAACTTGAGTGACAATGACAAATGAGTAGGTACATTTTTATCCCTTAAATATCCACAAGAAGCCTATTTATTGAATTAATTTGGTACTTTAAAAAGGACGGCGGAATTAAAAAGAAATTGGAATTATTTATGAGGCGAGCCCAGGGGTGACGAGTACATTAGATTATTTTCGCGGTCTCAAGATCCCAAGAAGTACCTACGTATAGGTAATTAGAGTAGTCGCTTAAATATTTAAAAAAAAACCGGGCAAGGGATAGACTTTTTTTTTTTAACGAGTGGAAAATGCGCCTTATGCATCTCCGCGCTCGGGGCAGCAACGGAGGTATGACGGGCTCTCCAGCTCGCCGCTGCCTTCCCTATGGAAGGAGGGGAGAGGCCTACCGTCTAAAAACACACACGTTCCCTCCTGGCCCTGAACAGCGGGCGTTGCGGGCGCACTACGGTGACCACCGCAACAGGGCAAGGGATAGCCTGAGTTACCCTCCGAGGATTCGTTACGTGGAGGGCTACGAATAATTTGTAGGGCAACCACTCATTATCATCATCATCATCAGCCTGAAAACGTCCACTGTTGAACAAAGGCCTCCCCCTTAGTACACCATAATGAACGACAACCACCACCTGCAACCACCGGTTTCCCGCAACTTTCACGATGCAACCATAGGGGCAACTACTAGTATGTTATAAGTATGCATTCGGGAGTGACGAACTGGAGGGGGACGAGCTAAGGGATGTCAAACTCAAAGATCGCAGGAGAATAAGAAGATTCGAGGAGAGTTGCTGTGTGGGAGCGCTGCTGGGACAGTAACCGACGGCTCCAGCCAAGGGGAACTGGGCTGAATTATCGCCAAAGGGATCGTCAGCCCGCCTGACCCAGCTAGGCGTCCCCACCCAACATCAAGTTATAAGTACTGTAGAGCAGCTCTTGAAGCACCACCTAAATCGGACGGTGTAGCAAATACGGGTCAGGATGCGTCCTAAACAAACTTTAGTTGCTAAGCCTTAAATACTTGAAATAGAAATGCAATTGTATTACATTACTTTGTTTGTTCAGCTTTGATAAAAATGAAACGTTACAAAATACCAGGGAATCGGTTTAGTTCCTGGTTCGAGCAGATCTCTCGTCTGCCCTCAAGTTCTAAAACAAAAACCGAACAAAATCGAACGAGTGCTCGATTTATAAAGCTTGAGCACAAACACGAACCAACCAGTCCGTAAACCAGCCAGTCCGTAGACCTATAAAACCTAACCTAACAGTATCTATCTGGCTGGAAAAACAAACAATAATACAAGCTATAAGCACATTACTAATATACCTATTCTCCTTCCCGTCTTCACACAAAGTTCAACCAGGGCAAAGGACTGAAGGCATCCATTGATCAAAGCGACATCAAAGAGCCTAGTTACCGGAAGGATTTGAACATCATTCCAATCATATTAACGTGCGTAAGTGAATTAGGGTTCAAACGTGTTCACGGCCAAAATCAGACATGGGTTAACCAGAAATGATGATTCAGATACAATGTACTCTCACGAGGGAATATAATCTAATGTACACACAGCAAAGCTATTCGGTAAGCAGGATAGATACGGCGCGAGCGTGCGTAGGTGCTTACCTGATTATATTGTACAAAGGGTCTAAAAATTGTTCCGGGATATTTCAGGAGATTGTTGAATTAGTTTGTCTTAATAATAATAATAAGGTTAGGTTTTTATAATGTTTTATATTTTGTATTTTTGTTTTATCGCTTTTTATATGAATATTGTATCAACCTAACTTAATATAAAAAGAAATATACAGAAAATAATAATAATAATAATAGAATCCAGGCTACTTTTTATCCCGGAAAATTGCGTAATTCCTGCGAGATAGCGATAAACGAATTCTATGCAGACGAAGTTGCGGGCAACAGCTACCTAGTATACCATACATACATTCATAAGTCACGTCTTTATCCTTTACGTGGTAGACAGAGCCCAAGGTAACAAGACCTAACGGCCACGTTTAACAATATACTAACTTGTTCTTACCCTGTAATTACTACGTGAAGGTATAATTACGTCGACAGTAACTAGCTTCACTAAATAATGAAAAGTATTCATCACGATGATAATATGAAGTATAATTATACTTTATATTATAATTCCTACCTATTTTCCATAGAGCGGGTTATGACTACTTTTTGCCTAGTTTAATATACGAGTATTTTCTGGGAACTACCAAGCTGCTTATTCGTTGGTTTATAAAATGAAAGCGGATTGTAGGTAATGACGTGTTCCACGAATAGGTTTATTCTTTTTGACGTTGTATTTAAAAAGTATATATAATTATGTAATGTTATCTCTTATATCATAGTTATTTAAGTTAGACATAGAAAATTGCTGTGCCCTGCTAGGGTTCATGTCTGAAATTGATATGTATTTGTATTTGTAAGACCTAAATGTACGACATGATTATAATACAATAAATAAATAAATAAAGTACATACATGAAGCGAAATTTGGAGACTTGTAGCTTTCGTTTCATTAAAATCGGAAGTCGAGAAAAAAGATACAGCTGTAATCTTCATTCCAATCCATTTCAACGTATTTATAAAACCAACCAATTTCATCTTATGTTACAAAATCATCCATTTTTTCCAATTAGCATCACATCCATCAATGTTATTTTTATTTTCTTGTGAATTGTATCTGTTTCTTTATATTTGTACAATAAAGCATGCACTTTACTTACTTTGCGGAGGTCCATTTCAATGAACCAAAAATATTTATCTCGCTACTTCGCTACTCACTTAAATTCAAGTAGGTATCTACCTATTATTTAAATTTTATATTATGAATTTTATACAGCCCAAGCCCTCTCATTCTGAGAGGAGGCCTGTGCCCAGCAGTGGGACGTATATAAACTGAAAATGATGATGAATTTGGGAGGACTTAATTGTTTACAAAAGCGTTAAAATAGATCGAAATGGAATACCTAAAACATTTCTCCGAAATCACTAAGAAGTCTGAACGAAGTCAAAGCGCCAGCTAATAAGAAATATTTCTTATAAACTAAGGCAAAGTCTCGAGCACTCGTAAAATAATTTAGGCTCGATCCGCAGAAACTCCAGCATAATGTCGGTTCATTGGCCTAGATCTCCGTAGTTTTGGCAAGAGCGCCTACAAACGCGGGTGCCATATTAAATATTATTCTGCGCATCTAGGGTTCATTGACACAGTAATAAAGTAATAAACAAACAAATGACAGTTTTAACAGCCCTATTTACAATTCGTATTACATACATAGGTGAGAATCTTAGGAATCATGTTATAGGCGATGCGGCTAGCCAACCCATCACTATTTTGATTTCCCTTTCCACCTATACGCCCTTAATCATGCTTAGGTAAGTAGTTAGGTATTATTCCAACATGTCACTTTGATCTAGCCAGTAGATGTTCCATTCGTTCCGAGAGTACGTGACAAGCATAAGATACAAATAAAAAGCGATGGGGGATCGGTAATGAAATAAACAAAAAAAGAACAAAAGCGGCAGAATTTTCTGGAATTTATGTGGCCTCTTGGATACAATGAATTAATGTGCGGGGCTGAGAAGGTAGTTTAGTATAATTAATTAAAATTACTATCTGAAAACCCAACAGCAACCATTTAATGTAAATTGAAAAATACCAATTTTTACCAAACATGGCTAAATTTCTTTAATTTTTGTGGAAGTATTGCAAAAAACACCAAATACGCGACGTTGCCAACTCAGTAGGAATAGACGCTTAAGTGTACAATTTGTTGCCGTTTCGATCCGCTAGTGGCGCTGCCAGTTTGCCCGTAGCAAATTCAGAGGTTAACGAGACGTTTTTTGCATTAAAAACACACTAGCGGCTCAGGTCGCTAAAGGTACGGACAGACGTGCTCAAAAAAAGCATGCTTATGAGCAGCTTGCTTAAATTTAGCATGCTCTGGAACTGTTCACACTTGCCAGCAATAAACATGCTTGTTTTAAGCACACTCATAAATGCATGCTTAAAGCAAACGCAGACCTGTTCAGACGCGCTCGGAGCACGCCCCCTTCTACCCGCGCCTCAGGTAGCATGCTCGAAAATCAAACATCGGTTGATTTTTTAGCATGCTCCAAATAATCATGCTCATTACCTACTAGTATCGTGTGTACACGTGCTACTAATGAGCATTTTCTCAAGAAAAGCATGCATTTGTGCAAGTAATGAGCACGGCTGTCCGTACCTTAACTTTTAGTCGGCTTTAAACGCAAACTCGAGTTCTAGCGGTATTTAATCAAAGCAACCGCTCCGCTTGTATTAGCAAAGTTTCGTTTTAATTTGTTGTTTGTTCATTAGAACAAAAGTGTGTGTGTATGGGGAAATGCAAGTTTACTAACGAGTAATCCCTACTAATATATAATATTATAAATGTGAAAGTAACTCTGTCTGTCTGTCTGTCTGTTACCTTTTCACGCTTAAACCGTTCGACCGATTTAGTTGAAATTTGGTATATAGATAGTTTGAGTCCCGAGGAAGGACATAGGATAGTTTCTGTCCCGGAAAATTGCATAGTTCCCGCGGGATAGCGATAAGCGAATTCTGCGCAGACGAAGTCGCGGGCAACAGCTAGTTGACAATATTTCAAAATGTTTAATTTCCATGATTCAAAAACCATTCGAGAAAAACGCTTGTAGAACACCAAAAATTTTTTGGTTTATTTGTACAATATTTTTTGGAAAAATGAGCAAAATATGTTAACGTGTCATTGAGATTGACGACTGCTTTCACTGTCAAACTATTTAAACACAGGGTTTGTCAATTTGATGTAATTATTTACCTCGTTTTTAAGTGTACGAATCACACTATGACTAACTATGAGACGTCATTTCGCCGACACTTGGCGCTTGTAACATAGGCCCTTTCTGCTCGAGCAACGATTTAAATGGATTTTTCCACTAAAATACAAGATTTTCACAAAAATGCTGCCATGCTGGTTTGGGAGCAAAGGAAAAACATAGAATGTACCAGTTGCTTCTCGTCCCGCGCAGATGGTAAAAGCCCATCGAGGGAATGGGCGTAATTCTTAGGAATTATGTTATAGGCGATGCGGCTAGCAACCCATCACTATTTTGATTCCTTTTTCCACCTATGCGCCCACAATCTTGCTAAACGTGGCCTGTAGGTCTTGTTATCTTAGGCTCTGTCTACCCCGTAAGGGATAAAGACGTGATTTGTGTATGTGTATGTATGTATAAAAAAATCCGGTGTCTTGAAATTGTGCGCTCTTTCGAGCCAGACAATAAAAAGCAGCACTGAAATAATTTAAGTATTGTCAATTTGAAAAATTTCCGATCGAAATGGAACTAATTTTGGTAAGTATAAAGACATTAGTATAAATATTTAGTGTATTGGGATATAGAAAGCGATTACATATTTAACGAGCTCCTAGTATGTAGTTTAATATACCGTTGTTAATATGTCATATGTTAGTAACCGTGAATCTTTTAAAACTGTTAGTTTTAGCAGTCGTGCGTATTTTTATCTTTTATATGTATCTTAGTATTTTTGGAGGGAAACCGGAAATTTAATAGATATAACCAAATAATATTTCTATTGAAATAACATGCTGGTCGGGGTGTAAAAAACATAGAATGTACCAGTGGTTTCTGAAGGCTCATCGAGGGAATTGGCGAGGATCTTGCGAAGCACGTTATAGGCGATGCGGCTAGCACTCATCACTATTTTGTAACCACTTTCCGCCTATTCGCAGACTGTCTTTCTAGACTTGGCCTGCAGGTATTGTTACCTTTGGCTCTAGCTACTCCGTAAGGGATAAAGACGTGATGTTATGTATGTATAAAAAAACAACTCCTCATCCAAATATTTGCTACTCGAAAAATATACAATACATTTCCACATTTTAGGTGTAGATTTCTGATTGATTCCCGGGGTCAGCATCACCACAGTATATTGACAGTAAGCAATCAACCAACAAAGCGCCGAGTTAGCGCTCACGCAGGTTGTAGTAACGGTGACAGCTCAGAGTTGTTCTCCTTGGAACGGTTTCTTTGTCACGTGGTCACTTCTCTGGAACAATTTATCACGTATGGTGTATCGCTATGTAATCCTATATCTGCCGCCAAGTGCAGAGCATCGCTTTCAGTGTTCTCCTGACTCCTCATTAAGTAAAAATGGTAGTAATTCAGCATCTTCGAATTGATATAAGAGCAAAAATATCCTTTCAACAGTGAAGCTGATTTATTAAAAATCTTGCGTAATGCTTACTTTCCGAAAAACACGTAAGGGAACCATTTAACCGCGACGATTTGTTTAGGATTATTTACCGAATGAAATAAATACTACTATTTAAAAGGAATAAAGACGTGATTTGAGTACGTATGTATGTATAAATAAATACAATAATTACTTACCTAAATTCCAATTGAGATCTTGTAATTTAGAAGTCAGATCGTAGGAGAGATAGAAGGTATAGCGGGTAGCCACGTATGGGCGAGAGCGAATTCGGCGCATGGTATGTGATTTGTTACTGAGGTATACTGTGGCATTGTACGTTAAGTGACGATACTAATGTACGTAATTAATCCCTAAAAGGCGAACTCTTTGCCATTTGCTACATTTATTTTGTACATTCGCACACATTGAACAAAGGGGGGATTGATGTGTGTGTGGATGACCACCATGAAACCATCCTACGTCCTTTCCAGGGTCTCAGAATATCTCCATAAGAAATTTATCACGCATGTGTAATATTAGGTAGGATTAGGAAGTCAGAACTTCATATTACTATTACTATTAGTTTTTTTTAACGTGTGCATTCTCACGCTCGGTGTAGCAAAGAGAAAAGAAGAAGGAGGGGAGAGGCCTACCGTCTCAAAACCGACACGTTCCCTCCTGGTCATGGACTGTGAGCGTTACGGGAGCACTAGGTGTCTAGGAAGCAGCAGAACTCTTCGGCGTTGCCTCAGTCCAGTGTGATGGGGACGCAGTGGGAACCAACTAGGGTTTCACCACAAACACCCCCCCGGTGGCCTCGGCTTCCGCCAGCACCGCGCCAAGAAGGGGAGGGCCGGTACGCTGGGCCTTTTTCCCTTAGACGATGAAACCGTGCAATGCTGGTAGGTAATGCTCGTTACCGTTCCCGCTGGCCTCAAGGGATCGGGCGAGCGGTGCAAGCACCGAGTTCGCCTTCTCTCCTTTCGTCTGCGCAAGGAAAGGTTTCACGTTGAAACGAGGTCAACGTGAGTCCGCCCCCCGAACCTCTTACGAGGTCCTCCCGAGGAATAGTGACCAACGACGGCCTCGCCGCCGCCATTGCATCCTCTTTGGGGCTTAGGGCGCATCCGCGTATGCCTCCCATCAGCTTCCCCTCACCCCGAAAACTCATAAGAGGTACGATATTCCTCCAGCGCGCCACCCCCTTCGGAATCTCGTACCCCTTCCCCTCTCTCAGGGCGTGAGGCGCATCCGAGATAGATGCAATAATAGTGGTTCAACCTCAACTAACTCTCAGTAACTAGTTTCGCGATGAATAATAGAAACGGAGTGGTTTATAATTAATTCACATCCACTGTACAATAATAACAGTCATGTTTGTCACTTAAATTAGACGTATAGGCGAAGAGTTAGTGACGATATCTTTACGAGTATCCTACTTAATATTATAAACGCGAAAGTTTGTAAGTATGGATGGATGGATGTTTGTTACTCTTTCACATAAAAACTACCAAATGGATTTGGATAGAATTTGGAATGAAGATAGGCTGATACCCTGGATTGATACATAGGCTATTTTTTATCCCGGAAAGTTGCACAGTTCCCAAGGCATAGCGATAAACTAATTTTTTGCAGACAAAGTCGCGGGCAGTAGCTAGTATATCCTACTAATGTTATAAACGCGAAGGTTTATGAGGATGTATGGATGTTTGTCGCTCTTTCACACTAGATAGAACAACTAGCCAGATTTGGATGAAGTTTGGATAGCGATAAACGAATCTTCACAATCATTCTATCACTCTCTTGGTCACTCTATTGGTAAAATCTATTAATTCGTTTTGCGTTTATCGCAAACACACTGACAGACAGACGAGGCGGAGGACTGTATTTATAACTATGTATTTATATTCGATCGTATGTGGTGATAATGATAATACAACCACTGTCATCCAAACACAAGCATAAACAGTGGCGTAACTATAACGTCTGGGGCCCGCGCCAAATTCGTCAGATGGAGCTGCTTCCTCAATATAAAGAAGTGCATCAGCGTCTCTTCTGTGCTCTAAGCCAAGCCAGTTCGGGGCCCCCTAGAGCAAGGGGCCCCTGGCATTTTGCCGCCCCTGCCATGGTATAGTTACGCCACTAAGCATAAATCACTTCTGTACCCCTTACGGGTAACAACAAAGACTATCATACTATAAATCCACTCAAAAAATCATAAGCAATCAAAACTAATAATAAATAGCTTTCACTTGCCCCATCAGCGCTAACGAGCAGCTATCACTGTCACGCTCTATGATTATGAGAAGGACACGCTATTAATTCATTCATAGTTTATCAAAGCGGGTTTTAGTAAAGTGGTAGCCAACTAACTTACTGATTACATACAATTAACTCGCTGATTACATACAATTATTGTATGAACGTGCTGTGTCCGTAAGTAAGATTAGACGACAGGATAGCTTAGTGCAGGGGTGGCGAACCCGTGCCATCTTTTCACAAATAAAGTAATGTTTGGCTCTAACTCTCTCTCTTGGCTGCGGGGTTCCATTACAAATCCACCCGTCGTAAGCGCCCATTCCATCGACATCATGTTGATGAATGGCAGTCTTCGACGGTGCGGTTTAATTGGTCTTTTTTGCCACGAACTTGCAAAATCTGGAACGAGCTTCCCGCTGAGGTCTTCCCATCGAGTTACGACCTGGGTGCCTTTAAGAGGCGAGTGTACAATTTTCTGCAGGGCCGACAACGCACTGGCATCGCGTAAAGCGCTGCGGGTGTCTATGGACAGTGGTGCTCATTTACCATCAAGTGACCCACTAGTTCGTTTGTCTGGCCTCTCTAACATAAAAAAAAAACCTGTCATCAAAGACCCTGTTGTCTTAAGAGTGTGTTGTTATTTTACCATCATATGACCTCATTGCCCGTTTTCAGCCCTATTTCATAATAAAAGAATCTTAAGTGATTTAATGGACAAAAATAAACCTTATTATTGGCGTGCCCAAATTATTTTGAAGCGTGCCAACAGTGGCACGCGTGCCATTGGTTCGCTAGCCCTGGCCTAGTGGTTATAGTGATTACGAAGCTTGAGATTCCGGGTTCGATTCCTCCTCGGGGTAGATATTATGAATTCATATTGATCTAATCATAAATTTAAAAACTTTCGTCCTACAAAACTTCTTTATAACAGTTAAAACAACAATTTCAATTTTTTTTTAGTTTTTGGCTCTCCTGTAAAGTCGATCGTATCAGCGTACAACGTTGCCGACATTTGTCACAAGATTTTTGAATTATATTTTTTACCGCACACTTGACTTTTCAACTGACATTGGCCCAAGCCTTACGCCGGCCATTAAGGGATAACGTAACATAACATAATCAAAGTGCAGCAGCAATTTATTACAACTTTTTTCTCTTCACACCCTAAGTAGAGTACCTAACCACGATGAGACCAAAAACAGGAAT